>JAKOOJ010000001.1:106360940-108860940 GCA_022577455.1 Arizona elegans
AGATCTCTTCTGCTGATTATCGAACAAAGCAATACTGCCTGCCAATATGTCTCTAGGCAGTGAATAAAGCTCATAGAAAAATTACATGCAGAACAGAAATTTGATAATAGTAGAGTTCTGATGAAATTAAATAGGCGGTCAACTTCACATCCAATTAGAGCACATAGCAGAAAACCTGTACTACAACAAGCTGGAAACCATGACTTCAGCAGAAAAAAAGATTAGATAAATACCCTGTTCCCACAAAATAAGACATCCCCTGATAATAAGCCCAATCGGGCTTTTGAGCGCATGGCAATAAGGCCAAGCGCTTATTTCAGGGTTCACAAAAATATGACAGGGTCTTATTTTCAGGGAAACACGGTAGGTTATTAGGACGGTATTTGAATACAGGTAGTCCTCGAGTTACGACCACAATTGACCCCGAAATTTATGTTGCTAAGTGAAACATAGTTGTTTCAAACTCACTAAGTTGTTAAGTGAGTTTGCCCCATTTTATGACTTTTCTTGCCCCAATTGTTAAGTGAATCATTGCATTTATTAACTTAGTAACACGGTTGTTAAGTGAATCTGGATTCCCCACTGACTTTGCTTGTCAGAAGGTCACAAAAGAGGATCACGTGACCCCAGGATATTGCAACTGCCTTAACTATGAACCACTTGCCAAGCATCTGAATTTTGATCATGTGACCATGGAAAGCTGCAATGGTCGTAGATGTGAAAAATGGTCATAAGTCACTTTCTTCAGTGCCTTTGTAACTTTCAACTGTCACTAAATGCACTGTTGTAAGTTGAGGACTACCTGTACTCTAGTCCTCACTTAATGGTACCCTGTTTACCAACCATTTGAAATTACAACAGTGCTGAAAGAATAAATTTGTGGCTAACCCTCCAGATCTCCATGATCGAGATTTGTGTATTTTGCAACTGTCAGGCATTTATGACTGTCATTACTTCCCACCGTCATAAGTAGCCTCTGACAAGCAGAATCCATGGATTTTACTGATACTCAGTAAAATCTCAAGTCATGGGCATGTGATGTCTCTTTTAACAACCTTGGATGATTTTTTTTAATGACCGTGGTTGAAGTGAGATTTTATATCCATCGTGGTCACTTGCTATCTCACTTAGTGACTTGTTGCTTAGTGACAAGAGCTTCTGTTCCCAATTGTAGTTGCTAAGTGAGAATTTCCTGTAAGAAAAAACAAGCTGTAGCCATTTAACACACAACAGTTTAGCCAAAACAGTTGAGCTACACACCTTTAAGTCTCTGCAGGTCCTAATGCAGCAGACTATGGTACAATAGTTCCCCCCACCCCAAAGAAAATGAGGCAACTGTGACCCAAAGACTGCGAGGCCCACAATAAAAGTCTAATCTTTCCTCAGGAATCAAAGAGTTACATTCTTCTTCTCACAGTTCAGATTCATATCAACTCCCCTTCCAGCAAATGGCACCAAAGTTTCTCATGGGATCGTATGCAGACCTAATCAATATGAAAATGCAGAAATTTCTTACAAGGCAACTAGTATATCATGGAAGCATCTTTCAATGCCACATCGTACTTTCTTCACCTGCGACTTACATGTTTGCTTTTCTGCTCGAATACAAGCCAGGAGTTATCAGTTGGGTCACTCTTTCTATTTTGTTTTCAGCTTTACAGGTCTGTGGCAGATTGTGATCTTGAGATTGAAATGCTAGTAACATAATTTCAGGATACAAGCCCTGTGGGCTCTATTTCATAATAAAACATAATAAAACAGCCATTAGTATGCTGAGAATTGTTTTGGACCACAGAACAGTTATAATGAATTATAATTTTGCCAGAGAGGAAGAGAACTGGTGCTTGAAAATGAGAGCGAGACAATTTTCTTAGGAGACAAACAACTTGAAGCTCATGCTCTCCAGGGACATATGACTCAGATTTCGTTTTTTGACATTCATTCTGAAGCTGGGAATTATTGTTGATCTGGCAAAAGGGCAAGTAAAGTAAATGTAGGGGCATCGTTTATGCATTAACACTGGTTTTTGTTTTTTCCCCCAAAATTTTATTAAATATTGCATTATACAAATACAATTTACACAGCTACGAATAAAAATGCATTTAAAAAGTATGTGTGTGTGTGTGTGTGTGTATGGATGGATGGAGGGATGGATGGATGGATGGATGGATAGATAGATAGATATAGTTAGAGACAGAGATATATAGATGGGTTAGTGTGTACACACACACACACATATACACATACACACATATATGTGTATGTTGAATATATAATTAAGGTATAACGTATATAATATATAATTACATCTATATCTATCTATACATACATACATACATATTTACTTACATATAGATATATACCTATTATATATTATAACTAAGGAGAAACGTCCTAACAGTGAGGACAATTAACTAGTGGAACAGCTTGACTTCAGAAGCTGTGGGTGCTCCATCACTGAAGAGACTGGACAGCCACTTGTCTGAAATGGTGTCCTGCTTGAGCAGGGGGTTGGATTAGAAGATTTCCAAGTTCCCTTCTAACTCTATTCTGTAATATATGTAAGAATATATAGAAGGGAACTCGGAGGTCTTCTTGTGTTTTCCTATGGGAAAGGATCTTTTCAATTAATTACTACACAAAACCTTAGATCAAGTCCATCAGAGCCAAGGATGAAATGCTCCTGGTTCGGACCGGATCACCCGATCCGGTAGAGATGGTGGCGGGTGGTTCGGAGAACCGGTAGCAAAAATCCCTGTGCGCCCCCCATCACCATGCCCAGCTGAGCCGCACGATCATCAGAGGCTTTTTTTTTTTTTACTTTTAAAAGCATTTTTTCTACAACCTCTTCCAATGAAAAAATGCTTTTAAAAGTAAAAAAAAAAAAAGCCTCTGGTGATCATGCAGCTCAACTGGGATTGTCAGAGGCTTTTCAAAGCATTTTTTTCTGTAACCTCTTGGCCGAAGAGGTGGTAAAAAAAATGCTTTGAAAGTCTCTGACGATCCCAGCTGAGTTGCCTGATTGTCAGAGAGGCTTTTCAAAGCATTTTTTTAAAAGCCTCTCTGACAATCCCAGCTGAGTTGCCTGATCGTCAGAGGCTTTTCAAATCATTAGAAAAAATGCTTTGAAAAGTTAAAAAAAAAGTTGGCCACACCCACCCAGTCACATTACCACCACCACCACTAAGCCACGCCCACAGAACCGGTAGTAACAAATTTTACATTTCACCCCTGATCTGAGCCCTTAATCATATAACACATTCTAACTCCAATAATAATCACCCTTTTGCTCTATGGTCCAAAAATATAAACCATAATTAAACTATATTTGGATTTTCCTTATAGGTTTGAAGGAAATTCACTCTGTGATTTCAATAAAACTTCCAAATCTAAAGGTTTTCAATCATTAAAGAAAGCCAAAAAATTAAATAATAAATAAAATCCAAAATGATTAAAAGATAAGCCCAACCAAAAGAGTCCATGAAGGCAACATTAACAGCCCTAAGCACAATGGAATCCTGCAGTTCTCTGTTCTTGACATCTGCTTGCAAAAAACCCCATCCCAGCTATATAGGATACATGTGGATAATCTGACAATCTCTCTTTTTCTCCAGAGAGATTGCAGCAGCCCAATGCTTGCAATTAGGCATCTTTTGGGCCACAATATGTTCCTCTCTAATGAACCTCCAAAAATGCTCACTGAAGAGCCGCAAAATTTTCCTTTTCAAGGCAATCAGTGAGTGAGTGTCCTCCATGCCTCAAAAATAATGTTAGGATTTATACACCACAAGCATATTATTCACCACAAGCATAGACTTTATCAGGAACTACTGCTCAGCAAATGAAACTTCTGACTAACAGGCTTTTAAACAGAGTAGCCACCAGAAAACTGAAAGCAACTGAACTTTCAGTGTAAATATCTTTTTCCTTCAAGTTCTGAATAAAAAAGCAATAGATCAGAATACTTTTGTTGGCAGCTAACATGTCATGTATCATCACAGTGGCATGCATTGGCCCACAACTCACAGAGGAATTGTAACAGGAAAAAAAAAATTAAACAAAAACACAAATTGAAATGATATTTAGCAAATGTCTATTCCACCCTTCATGAAATAATATTTAGCAAATGTCTACTCCACCCTTCAGGGGCATGGAGCCATGTAGAATACCAGTCAAAATAAAGCAAATCTGAATTACAACTTTTATATAGGATAAAGAATATGCATAAAGGGGATAAAGCAGAGGTGGGTTTCACCAGGTTCTGACCAGTTCTGGAGAACCGGTAGTGGAAATTTTGAGTAGTTTGGAGAACCAGTAAGTGCCACCTCTGACTGGCCCTGCCCCCATCTATTCTCTGTCTCCCGAGTCCCAACTGATCAGGAGGAAATGGGGATTTTCCAGTAACCTTCCCCTGGAGTGGGGAGGGAATGGAGATTTTAAGTATCCTTCCCCTGCCATGCCCAGCAAACCATGTCCACCAAGCCATGCCCACAGAACCGGTAGTAAAAAAATTTGAATCCCACCACTGGGATAAAGAATATGCATGAAGAATCAAAATAAAATCTGAGGTCATCCAAGGCTTGGGAGAAAACAGTACATCTTGTCCAGAGCCCAAATGATAGATAGTATTGGCCAAGAACAACTCATAGTAGTTCAGCAGCAGAAGGAATCTTCTTACCCTGATTCACTTATTCATTAGCTTCTCCATCAGAGCTCCATGCCAAGTGGCAGAGCCAGGTTTTAAGGTGCCTCCCAAAAGCCAGAAGGTCGGGGCCGGATCTCATGTCTTGGGGCAAGATGTTACAAAATGTGGCAGCTGTGGCAGAAAAGGCTTTTCTCCTAGACCCCACCCACTGAAATTCCCTGGCTGATGGGGTCTGCAATAGGTCCTTTTTGCCATAATGAATAGGGTGGGCTGATTCCAGTGGGGCAAGATGATTCCTCAGATATTCTGGACCCATGCCTTTAAAGGTTTTTATAATAAGTTACATATAAGTTACATAACTTACATCAAGACAGTTCCCAAGTAAAAAAAGCATAAAATTGTAAAAATAGATCCAGATATTCAGATCCCAACCTGCAGTAAATATTTGAGAGGTTACGACTGATGAGAGCACACCAGAACAAAACAGCGCTTACAATTCTTAACATCCCTACTTAGCTTCTGTCATTCAAGATGTGTGTGAAGGCAATTAAGGAAAGGCTATATGGAAAACTGACCTTTAAACCATGCAACCATGTTCAGACCACTCACATAGCTTTCTTTCATTTCTTCACACACACACACACACACAAACGCAACTATAACAACACACACACTTTGTCAGCAACTGACAATATATCACCATTGGGGGAAGGGGAGGGATCATGGAATAATATAGAGAAGAAACTTTAATCATAGTCCTATAGGATTCCTTTTTAAAATGTTTAAAAATAAATTGACCTTTAAAGGCCTACATGGCTTGGGACTATGTCAGTGATGGCTAACCTTTTTGCCACCACGTGCCAAAAGCGACCCGTTTTTTGGTAGACCCGTTTTTCACCCTACCCAGGCTCCAGAGTCTTTCTTGGAGCCTGGGGAGGGCGAAAATGGCCTTCCCCACCACCCCCAGAGGCCCTCCAGAGGCTGGAAAAGGCCTGTTTCCCGACTTCCGGTGGGCCCAGAAGGGCTGAAAATCAGATGGCCGGCACGCAGATGCATTCTGGAGCTAACCTACAGCAACGCTCGCGTGCCCACAGATATGGCTCCACATGCCACCTGTGGCACAGGTGCCATAGGTTCACCATCTCGGGCCTATGTTATCTGGAATGGAACTTTTCAGCTCCTACCCTTGGCTGTGCCTCCTTCTCCACCAGGGTTTCTCCTCGGGCGATTCACTTCTGGCTTTTCTCCTCAGCTGACCCACCCCGATTCATTCACCCAGGCCAATGGGCCATGGCCCCTCTGTCCCATGCGCTTCAGTGCAGCCCATTTGCCAAAGCAGGGTTTGTCCTGGGCTTTTTGCCACCCGGGATGAAGCCGGTATGTTTACCCACCCACCCTCTTCCCTTCCCGTTTATTATCAGGGAGACACAATCAGATACAGGGAAGCTTCCACCCCCTCCCCCTCCTTCTCCTAACAAATGTTTGGCTTTCCTAAAGCCATTTGGCTGCAGCCCCTCCCCCAAATCCCACCACCACTGCTATCAATCGCACTGTGGCTTCTGGCTGCTGGCATTGACAGCTAGCCGATTGGTTGATGGCGAACTGTCCCAGGTGGCGAAAAGCCCAGGATGAACCCTGCTTCGGCAAATGAGCCACACTAAAGCATGTGGGACAGATGGGCCATGGCAGTGATGAAATTCATTTTTTTTTACTACTGGTTCTGTGGGCATGGTTTGGTGGGTGTTACGTCCGGACGGCAAGCACGAGCAGCCAATAGAGCAGCCGATTGGTCCATGTGCCGGCAGGCAGCCGGCGGGAAATTGGTGGCTCCTGATTGGCCCAGCTTCTGACAGCTGAGTATAAAAGAGAGCTGTCAGTGCCTCAAAAGCTGCTCGCTCTCCATGGTAGTTAGCTAACCAGAGTGAGTCACTGTTAGCTGTTGTTGTTAGCCAATAAACATATTGTGAAGTGTTTATCCTGCCTCGCCTCCCTTCTTTAGCCTTTGTTCCATGAATCGAACAGTGGGCATGGTATGGCTTGATGGGCGCAACTTTGTGGGCATGGGAGGGGAAGGATACTGCAAAATCTCCATTCCCTCCCCACTCCTGGGGGAGGGATATTGCAAAATCTCCATTCCCAACCCACTCTGGGGCCAGCCAGAGGTGGTATTTGCCAGTTCTCCGAACTACTCAAAATTTCCACTACCAGTTCTCCAGAATCTGTCAGAACCTGCTGAATAGCAACCCTGGGCTGTGGCCCATTGGCCAGGGCAAATGGATGGGGCGTGTCAACCAAGCAGAAAAGCCAGAAGTGAATCGCCTGAGGAGAAACCCTGGGGGAGAAGGAGGTGCGGCTAAAGTTGGAGCCGAAAAACCCTAGACCCGATGTTATCTGAGGGACCATTTCTTTTCTTTCCATCAAATCTACTTGTCCCATCAGCTCTGGCAGGAGAGGCCTGCTCTGGGTCCCATCTGCGAAAAAGTTCCCTCTGAAGGGACGCAGGATGTGAGCCTTTTCTGCTCTGGCACTTGTCCTCTGGAACGTCATCCTTCCCCCAGATCAAGTTAACCCAACCTTTATTGCTTTCTGGAAAGCCCTTAAATTGTGTTTTCTTTTTCAATAGGCCTGGGGATCGCCTGGGGGTAGTGAGCCCATCTGTTGGTTTTTATTATGTGTGATAGTCTCCCAGTATGATTAGTTTTTTATCTATGTTTATTGTTTTAATTGACTTTAATTGGTTTCATAATATTTTTTTAATACTAGGTTTCACTGTGTGAGATGCATGGCTCTATACATTTCCCAAATAAATAAATGAACAAACAAAGCTTTCTCCAGAGTTAGGGTTTGTTTTTTTTTCATAATGTGTTCAAATTAAAAAAAAAAACCCAGGGGGTCTGATTACTATTCAGTTCACAATAACTCTCCAAAACATCTACCTGACACTAGAACCTCTTACATTAACTGAAATTGGGGCAGAATGCTGTATATTACACATAATCTTAACAAGGTGTATTCAATGATCACAGCCTCTGATAAAGAAAAATGATTGCAGCAAAGTGTGGAATTCAAGCTGGAACAGAGGTCTCCTGCTGTAACATTCAGTGATTAATAACATGCAAAACCTTCTCTGCACACCATTATGTCCTCTATTCAACACAACATCACAGCACATGATTTTTTTTAAAAAAAAATTATATCCTGCCTTTTGGACACGCTACAAAAAAGAGAACCCAGCAGCTTTCTGATGCCCTCACTTCTTTTTTCTTTCTTTTTCTTTTCTTTTTCTTTTTTTAAAAAAAGGTATAGTTCTAAAGTGCTACCTTTTAAGAAAATGGCATTCTGTGTTAGCACATCATCTAGCAATATCAATTGAACAATAGAACCCTTTGAGTGGATTACAGGAATTTTGAGCAGGCAATACTTCGAACAATGAGACCAAGATTACTGCACCATTGAACTCAATTAAATAGGAAGGTGTTTCTGAGATACAATTAAACTGCAATACAAGACACTTGCAATTTGTCTTCAGGACAGACCCATCCCCCCTCAAGATTCGAACTGAGACATCTGCTCCGGTGGAAGTTCAAAAGGGGTGGCATATTGTGCCCAGGCAATCCATCTGTCACAAATGCCGGCTTCTACTGTCATCACCACAGGTGCTTTAACTCAATTGCAGCTTTACTCTTTTCCGCATCTGCCTCTTCTGTGTGAACTAGAGGCCAACCAGCTGGGTCCTCTCATTCATTTCTGATGTACCTTGTGAAAACAAAACCAAACAAAGCAAAACTGGACAATAAAAATTCCCTCCGCTGTTGGCAAGCACATCCATGCTAGATCACTCTGGTTCACTCTCTGTCTGGATTTTGGCATGCTATACAACTGTTGAACCAGGCTAATATTCCTTTGGGGAAGCACCGACCATTAATTTTCTTGCTAGCTATACCTACCTTAGGAAGACAGTTGGCTGTGGCTTCTTCTGAATGCAAAGACACACTTCCCTTTCAGCCCTAAAAAGCCAGCTGCTTCCCAATCACACCATGGCTAAGCCCAGCATGAACGTAAGTACACTTGATTTAGTACGCTTTAATTCGAGAACAGCCTCAAGCTGTAGCCACCGTGTTCTCTTCCCTCACTATTGTCCTAAGCATTAATCAAAACATGATTTTTGCAGGCACAGCTTCAAAGCAGATCCACCCTTCTGCTTTACCGAAGAACGAGGACCTGTCACTGAGGAAGGCAGGAATCAAAGCATGATGTAATATCTTCCTCAGTTCAACCCCAGCTAGCCAGCCACCCAAGGCAAACTCCATCAGTGTTTTCTGGCCCTATATCCCAAATAGATTTTTCTATCTTGAGCTGCTTAACTTGTGCTGTCCACTTTTCAGATTGCAATTCAATTCTTTGTAATCCAACCTCTTTATACAGTATGCTGTTGTGGCCTGCAGTGGGAAAACTCTCTGCTTTTCTGACCACTTTGGGGCGGGGGGGAAGCAGATTCATTAATGGAGCTGTAAACATGGATTTGTTTTTCTCTTTACAAAATGGGCTCTCTCATTTTAACCTATGTGACAGAAAAAATTTGGTAAACACTAGCTGTTTTCTGTTTTACTATTGTGTTTCCCTAAAAATAAGACCCAGTCTTATTTTCTTTTTGGCCCCAAAATAAGCACTAGGGCTTATTTTGGGGAAACACAATTTCAGGGTGATCAGCCCGGCTGTGCGCCTAGCCCCTTGGAGCGCACACAAGAGCCAGCAAGTGTGTGGGGACTGACGATATCCTGCAGCAGCTGCAACCCAACAAGTCCCTTGGTCAGCACACTCTGGGGCTGCGCAAAACAGAAGGCATGGAGTGGAAGGCAGGCGATCCCAACATGCAGAGCAGAAGGCAGGTGATTCCAACATGCCACGTGAGCTGCAAGCAAGTCAAGAGATGCGAAGATGAGCCTCCCATGGGTGCCCGCAGCTTTGGCCTACTGCCACTCGGCTTTCTCGTGGCCACATGGCACATCCAGATCAACTTCCTCCCCCTGCTTCTGCTTCCACCTGCTGCTTGCATAGGTGCTTAACTCACCTGTGCTGCTCGGGCTGTGGCTGCTGCCACACACCACTGGCCCACGCACGCTCATCGCCTCCTATGCTGGCCATGCCCACCCCCTTCAATAGGGCTTATTTTGGGGGTAGGGCTTATATTAGGTGCACACATAAAAATAGGCTGGGGCTTTTTTCGGGGTAGGTCGTATTTTTGGGAAAACATGGTAGTTTAGAAGGGAATAAGACAAATTCCTTGTGTGTCCAATCACACTTGGCTAATATTCTATTCTATTCTATTCTATTCTATTCTATTCTTTCTATTCTATTCTATTCTATTCTATTCTATTCTATTCTATTCTATTCTATTCTATTCTATTCTATTCTATTCTATAAAGGAGTAGAGCCTTCAGTAAACACAGCTGGGAGAGAGTATCAAGCCATCTCTGGAAGGAAACTTCTTGAGACAGCTTTATTTCCTTTCTTTTATGTGTGGGAAATAATTGGCTGAAGGCTGCAGCTCCTCTAATTTGGGGACTTAGAAACGGAGATAAAGGCCCTAATTTTTTGCCTTGTTGCCTGGAAAAGAAACTCACCTTATTTTATTTACTTATATCCCACCCTCATTATTTTTATTACACAATATTTCTTCCTCCTACTTTCCCCATGACAACAACCCTGGGAGATGAGTTGGGCTCAGAGGAAAAGACTGGGCCAAAGTTATCCAGCTGGCTTTCATGGCTAAGGCAGGACTAGAACTCCCAGTCTCCTGGCTTCTAACCTGGTGCCTTAATCACTAGACTAACTGGCTTAACGGCCTACACTAAATTTATTCTGTTTCAAACATAGTCATTTGATTTTAATCCACCTTATTTTCCCTGAGAATGGGTCCCAGCATGAATCCGAAAGCTCAGAAGACTAAACCTTTGGTCCCGGTGACTGATCCAGACTGAATCCTGTAACACATTTATATATAAGTGAATTAGGTTCTTAAAATGCCTAAGTATTCCAAGGTTACTTTATAAATATTCAGGGTTTGAGGGTTAAAAAACAAAACGCCACACTTACCTTCTGTAACTAATAAGGGTAGATGATAACCTTTTCCAGTATTCCTACAGCATCCAGAATCCCCGGAGAGCTTATAAATAACCAGTGAGCCTAGGAGATGTCAGGATTATATACATTTACTTAATAATGAAGACTAGAAGGAGAGAAAGAGATTATCAGCAAATGAAAATAGATCAATGCACATTGTAGCCACCGTTTATTGTAACCGAGCCTGTCTTCCCCAGATTTGCATAGGATTAGCATCTTCATACCAAAATATTTTTTAACAGACAGTAACTCATTTGAGCAGCCAAATTTCCCTCCTGTCTAGATCGTGCCCAAATTCTTTCACAAAATGTGTCACACAGCCGAATTCAAGCAGGAATACATTCAGTTCAAACACAGGATAAAACACCAAAGATATAGTTCAAAAGGAGAGTTTAAATGCAGCTCAAAATCCAGGAATTCAGTCATCAAAATAACTCCTGAAGCCTATAATACAATACAATATTGCTTCAAGTAGGGAGAGGCTTAGAACCAGAGGTGGGTTTCAGCAGGTTCTGACCAGTTCTGGAAAACCGGTAGCGGAAATTTTGAGTAGTTCGGAGAACCGGTAGTAAAAATTCTGACTGGCCCCACCCCCATCTATTCTCTGCCTCTCAAGTCCCAGCTGATTAGGAGGAAGTGGGGATTTTGCAGTAATCTTCTCCTGGATTGAGGACGGAATGGAGATTTTACAGTATCTTTCCCCTGCCACGCCCACCAAGTCACGCCCACCAAACCATGTCACACCCACCAAGCCACAACCACAGAACCAGTAATAAAATTTTGAAACCCACCACTGCTTAGAACTGATTCTTTTACTGCTCAAACTCTCTGGGCATTGCGCAAAGCTCAGGTGCTGGCCATTGGAGAGCTGTGGCAGTAATTCTACTCATGGGCAAGTCTTTACTCAAAGCAGGACTGGGTTTGCATAATGCACTGGTTGTTTAACCATGACTTCCTGAATTATGTCACCTGACTGAATTCAGCTAATGTCCTGTCTCCAACAAGATAGAAAATCATTTTATTTACTTATTTATTCATTCATTAAATTTATTGGCCACCTATCTGACCACAGGGTAACTCCAAGCAGTAACTCTTGTTAACGTCAAGAAGAAAATAATAATTGATCTTCAAAAAGAATAAAAAGCTCCAGAAGTTCTCTCTGAAGCCCTCCATTTGTAAAGGACAAAAGGTTTGAAGGGCACTGGAAAATACGATTGATCCAGCTACCAAAAAAAAAAAAGAAAAGAAAAGAAAAGAAAAAAAAAAAACCAAACAAACAACCCATTGATCCTCTTTTTTCCATTGCCTGGGTACATTTCAATGATATAGATCTAGAAAAAGGGTAGAAAGAAGGTTAAGATAAATCAGTGTTCTCTTCTAGTCTATGTTGTTAGTACAGTATTAAGTTCTAGGCGCCACATTTTAGGAAGGATATCGACAAAGTAAAATGGGTCTGGAAAAGAACAGCCAACATTATCAAAGTCCAAAAGTAGGAGGAATGGTTGGAGGCACTGAATTTTTAACCTGGAGAAGAGAAGACTGCAAGGGCAGATGATAAAATATCAGGTGGTAAATTCTAAAGTTCTTTAAATAGAGTCAAGATGACCAAGTGTCAGGGATATGGGAGTAGTAATCTTTGCACTGGCAGAAGGGTGGACAAGATGACCCAGGGTTACTTCCAACCCTTACATTTATAGGATTACATACTATATGATTTTCCATCACAGTCCCAGTTGTGCCAGTCCCAATCAGACCACTATAGAATGGTGGGGTTTTTTTTAATAACGCAAAGAAAAAAGAAATAGGAAATGAGTGCCAGTCAACCTCTTCAAAAGTGACAGGAATGCTATGCAAGATAACTGCCCCATTATAATAAAGACACAGGCAGTGTCTTTATTTCTTTGACTATCTGACACTGGATCAATAATTTACCTATGGTTCAGGCCAGACTGTCTCTGCATGAACTTAACCCAATTTTCTACCTTTGCATTATTAAGATCATGTCATTATTGCAGAGCTGGGTTGCAAAAAGCTGGTCGATAAGCGTAAGAAAAACTATCAGGGTAAAGTTATCCAACTCAGAGACCTTATTCATATGTCACTCTTCCTTCAACAAGCCAGGGTACAAAAAACTGAGAATCCCGTCAATTGCAGCAAAGAAGTAGAGTTCTCCATATTTCTAGTAGTCATCTCAGTTTTTGCTGCCAAGAGTTGATGGCCCTAATTATGGACTATTTGATAAACCCCTGAAACATTAGTACTACTAGTCAAAGTGGGATCTTTATCTCCAACAGAAAAGACTATGGTGTGTGTGTGAGAGAGGGAGGGAGGGAGAGGTGGGGGGAGAGATGGAGATCATCTGACTTTCTCCAGGAATTCAAGAGGGTTTATAGTGCATGAGAGTCCCTCTTCCTTTTCTTCTCACAGCAACTTTGAGAATGATTGTCCCAAAGTCACTAGGGAGTTTTGGTCGGAGGTTGGACTTGATCTTGGATTTTCCCAGTTCCTAAACCAATACCTCCATCTCTGCATTAAGTAAGACTGTACTGTATGTCATGAAACGGCAATAAAGTGTTAGTTACTATTGCATTATTTTTACTGATGGGAAGGAAGAAGCATTTGTGAGACTTTTGCGTTGCTTTTTTTGAATGCTACGTAGGTATGATACAACACGATCTGTGTGGAACAAGGGGGAAAACTCATTTATTGCTTTGCCTCAGGTAGCAAATATCTTCAGCCAATTCCAGCCCCAGGATCCTATTAAAATGACTATACTGTAACAATGTAATGCGAAGTTGGAGCGGTTTAGATGGATAAGTATTTATTAATGGTGCAAAGCCATAAATACAGGCAATGAAATTATTCCCTGAACCTTAATTTCACATCACCTACTAATACCTAAGAAGAGATTCTGAGGCTTAAATCAGCCCTTTATTGATCCATCCTGACTTTCACAGAGAGAAGTCAGAGTGACACCTATAAAGGATTATTAATTTTTCTTTCATAACCCCGTGAAGTAGATTAAACTCATATACTTGAGGAGCTTTATAGCTGCATATCTACCAGTTCCATGTCTGAAATTCTAGTCTCTTTACCATAGCAGTTCTTAGCTTGGTTTCTTACCACAAACTAGATTAAAATGGTTCAGTCTTTTTTATCAACAGGGATGTTGAGGAGGGAGCAGGGAGTTGTGGCCATGCTATTTAAGCCCTGCTCTTTTCATTCACATCGTGTTTGATACATAACAAGCAGCAGAGAGTCAAGAGTGCGATTGTAAACACTTTCTTGACTTTTTTGAACCATCCCTGGAGATGCTACATTTGTAAACTTGTGTAAGTATATATTGTGGAATCACAATCTTTTAGTCACACTTTTGGCCTCCTGCAAGATTTCACTGTCAAATAGGTGCAACTTTTCTTTTTAACTACAGGTGATAATTTAGTGCTGCAAAACTTGCCGCAGGTGCAACATAACATTACATGATGCACTGCAAACTTAACTCTTATTCCCAAGCTATATTTGGTAAGACGACTGAAACAAAATTAAAGTGTGCAAAATAGCTTCGTTGACATCTCAGGTAAGCTAACTGCATTAATCTCTGAGGCTGTACTTCCCACCACCCAAAATTAATAATCTTTCTCTGTAGAGGTATTTGTATGTATAGAGTACATTTTTCTTTATTGATTGACATTAATGAAGTTCAGGAATATGCCAAGGCTTCAAAACACTCTCCACACATGCAGAGAAATCTGAACTTGCAGATCTTTGTCTACGGTGCCTACACAAGCTCTGTGACCTACACAAGCTCAAGTAAATAGGTCCCTTGTTCACCTAAAAGGGAAGGACATAAGAATATTGGGGCATGAAAACCTCTGCAGGTAGGATTGACCTTGATTGGGAGATTGGGTGAAGAGATGCTGTATAGGAAATAGACAGATACGAAAGAACATAGCCCACAATTGCATAATGGGAGGAGCAAGAAGCTCAGGAGGGACCTTCCCTAAGTTCTTAGGCTCTAAGGTAAAGGTAAAGGTTCCCCTCCCACATATGTGCTAGTTGTTTCCGACTCTAGGGGGCAGTATTCATCTCCGTTTCAAAGCCGAAGAGCCAGCGCTGTCTGAAGACATCTCCATGGTCATGTGGCCAGCATGACTCAATGCCAAAGGCGCACGGAACGCTGTTACCTTCCCACCAAAGGTGGTCCCTATTTTTCTACTTGCATTTTTTACGTGCTTTCAAACTGCTAGGTTGGCGAAGCTGGGACAAGTAATGGGAGCTCACCCCGTTTCACGGCACAAGGGATTCGAATGCTGAACTGCCGACCTTTCGATCAACAAGCTCAGCGTCTTAGCTACTGAGCCACTGCATCTCTCTCTCAGGCTCTAAAGGGGGATAAAAAAAAGCAAGCATTTTCTCATGAGACCTCATGCTTCTACAACTTGAAATCTATATTTGACATTGACGCTTTCCCAGGTTCTAGAGTGGTCCTTTTGAGAACTGGCTGCCTGAGCCTGAAGAGGTTTATAAGCCTTCCTAGCTGTGCAGCACTTTTGTCAAAGCAAGCAAGTCATGTTGGCTCTGATGTGTTTCTAAAACTGTCTTTCTTCTGAAAATCTGTCAGGTAAGTTTTGATATCTCTGCCTTTGTACAGGTAATCCTTTGCTTGCAACCATTCATTTAATGACCTTTTGAAATTACAATGGCACTGAAAAAGGTGACTTATCACACTTATGATCGTAGCAGCATCCCCACAATCACATGAACAAAATTTGGGCATCAGCCAGGGGTGAAATGTTCCTGGTTCGGACTGGATCAGGTGATCCGGTAGGATTGTGGCAAGTGGTTCGGAGAATCGGTAGTGATGGCAGCACGAGGCTCCACCCACCTGCCCGGGTGTCATTACTTCCTGCTTTTAAAAGGTAAAAAAAGGGCTCTGACGATTGCGCGCAATAGCTGTGATTGTCAGAGCCTTTTTTTACCTTTTAAACACATTTTTTTACAACCTATTTGCCTGAATAAGTTGTAAAAAAATGCTTTAATTTTTTTTTAAAAAAAAAAGTTGGCCATGCCCACCCAGTCACATTACCGTCCCCCCACAGAACCAGTAGTAACAAATTTTACATTTCACCACTGGCATCAGCATATATTTATGGTTGCAATATTCCTGGGTCATATATGTAATTACTATTTGCAACGTTCCCAGCCGGCTTCCAACAAGCAAAGTCAATAGGAGTAGCTGGATTCATTTAATGACCACACATTTAACATCTGCAGTGATTTCCTTAACAGCCAGGGCAAATAAGATAAAATTGGGTGCCACTCACTGAATATTCAAATATTTAGCTCCCATCTTTTCTCAAAAGTGGCTGAGAGGTTAACATATTTGCTTCAAACACTAAAAAAGATTAATATCCCAATTTCATTCTAACTCCAATCTAGCTCACGTATCCAGCCATTTATTGAACACACGAGGTGCTTTCCTATAACATACTGGGCAAAACTGTGGTTGAGTAGTTCGAGGTCCAACGTATCAAGCAAATTCAGTCTGCCTACTTCTACATGCTACTTGCTATGGAGCAAGTAGCAGAAATATTTGCACCCAAGACATAACCCAATAGCATCCATTGCAGAAGCGTGCATAGGCATTATTTCTTCCATTATTCTTTGGATCCTGCCAGTTAGTATCTTAAAAAAGAAAAATAAACAGAGGACAAAAGGGCAAGAAACAGAACAGGAGTTGGGAAGCCCACATTAATTTGTGGAAGCAATAATAATTTTGCTCGTCATCTGTGTTTCCTGAGGGGTGTAACTGCACTGATTCAAAGTCACTGAGGTTACATTTGCTTTTGCTTGTCGTCAGTTAGTCTTGTTCAGCTCTTCTCCAAAGCTTCAAAATCACCTGACCTTTGCATCCGTCCATCATTCCTTTACATGACAGTATTCAGCCTAGGGATTTCTCAGCTCCAGATTCCAGCATTAAGCCATGTTTTTATTTCCTTTGCTCGATAATCACCAAATGTTTTCCACAAAGGTTAAGAGTCTTTGGGGCACCTTAAAGACTGACAAATTTATAACATGACTATAATGCTAACTTGAAGATATGCATTGTTGCCTAGGCTTTTGTGGATCATAACACACTTAGCAGACGTATTAAAATGTTGTTATGAATTTCAATTTTTTTTCTTTTAAAAAAATCTAGCATTTATGGGGGCAGACCTAAATAGAACTGAGAAAGCTAAAAAGAAATGAAACATAAAAAGTACAATAAGTGATAATTGCATTATTAGCAAAGGCTATTCATGATTTGTTTGCTCAGGGACGTAAGTGAGGAGAAAGGTGTGTATAAGCACAAACACCTCCCAATGTACCTTATTAGGGCTCCCAGTTGAATACAGGGTTGTCAGTTTGTTGAATGGATCACTGTTGACAGCTCCTTTGCAGTCTTCTGGCTAAAAGGACACAATGTTTTCAAGAATCTAGACAAAAAGAAATGTACATTGAAGGGCTTGTATGCATATTTTAGCTTTCTGATTAAACAAACACATACAAATATGTGGTAAATATGACAGGTAATATATTTTTTAAAAATCTGTTCAAGTATAGTAATAGAAAATAGAGATGAATTTCTCTTGATGTCAATAAAGTAAATATCACTACCTATACATTAAAGATTTCTTATCACATTGACCCTGTTTATTAACCCAAATGTATGAAAATCAGGGATGTCAATTCACACATCTAATGACTGGGCTACAGTTTGCAGAACCTAATGGTACAAGAAACTTTAAAGTGGATGGAATAACTGGAGTTTATTACCCAAAAATGAACGCCTCTCTGGAAATTGTTATAAAAGTTAACTTGCTCTTTCCATAGAATTTAATGAACTTCCTATGTTTTATGTATAAATACAAGGAAATATGGCAGAATGTGATGCTTAATTAGCAGCAACACTGAGCTAACTTTTTATTCAGTATTATTTGTATGCCACATCCTCCTTGGGCATCACTTCCCAAGTCATTTCATGTCTTGTTCCGGGATGTCCTTTCATAACATTGTCCTAACTCAATCTGCCTTGCAGTTCTTGCCAGCTAGCAATATCCTTAATTCTGAACATTTCAGCTTCTCAAATCCTAGAGAGATTATCATTGGGTTTGGAAAAAAAAACCCCATCCTTTCCCCCATCTGTCTTCCTTGACTGTTATTCATTCTATAACTGGATTGTTGGATTAAAAATTGGCACGCATATACACGAGAAATGGGATCAGGTTTCTCTCCATGACACATTTTCATTTCATTCATGGAGATTGTTTGCATCTTTGTGTGAGGATGCGAGATCTATATAAAAGGTTTCCCTTGGCCTTAAAATGAAAGAATTCTTCCTTACTTACAAAGAAAATAGCATAGATGATAAAGACCCACATATTTCTACTCGCTCTTATATTGTTTGACTGACTTGATGTATGTCAGTTGAACAGTATTTGATGTATATTAAATGAATAAGAATCACTGATTAAAGAGAATGTCAATACTGATGCACTGTGAGGAAGTTTTCCATGATTTTGTTTCATACACACTTATGTGGGAGTAAACAAGCCGAATGATTAATGGCTCAATGAACATGCATAACAGTGTACCATCACATCCTGTGACCATGTTCACAAATCTAAATAAGAGTGTTTTCACACCTGCACAATCCTGATGATCCATGTTAATTTCTCACTCCTTCTTCCTTGATTATATCTGTTGTTTCTTTCTCTCTCTCAAGACGGTTCCCTGGGCTTCTCAACCCTCTCCCTGCCAACTTTTATTCCTTGTTTGGTATTCTTGTCAAGAATCTCACATCTTCTTAGGGTTTGCCCAACACATTTTGTTAGCTGAAACAACAAATGATATTTCCCTGTATGCATTATATTTAAGACTGGCCAACAGAGGTTGGTACCCCTGACAACAAATCTAGAATCGCTTTCTCCTTGGGAGTAAAAAATGCAGTTTTTAAAACATCCAGCCATTTCCTAATATCTAGAATCATCTGCCTGGAGTGGTTTCTCACTTTGTTTGAAATCAGGGGTGATCCTGCTGAAGTGTCCTGTCTTTGTTCTTGTTCTACCCATCTGCCAGCTTGTCATATCAGACTGATGTCAAGCCTCAGAGCAGGCCCCCTTGTCACATCCCCTTTATATGCAGCCCCTTGGGAACCGCAGAGCTGTGTGAATCCTCCCTGATGGACAGTAGCTATTAAAAACTCCTGGAATCTATCACATTCACCTGCCAGTGCAGATAGAGAGGCAATCGATTTGGGCTGTTTAAATTTATCCAGATAAAAGAAGATGCAGTCCATTTTTTCCCCCTACTCAATAGAATATTGGAAATAAATTACATAAAGAGGCTTGGGCTTCTGTCTGTCTGTCCATCGATAGGATAATTAACTGAAAATGGAACCGAATGGAACCGAATTTGGTATGGTGAAAGAAGCCAGCAAAAAGAAATTTTGAATTAAAAATGGGGTCAATTGGGTGGGAGCTGCAAAGAAAAATAATGCACTAATGCATCCCTATGGGAGAGGCTAAGATCAGAATTTTAGTAATTGCTCCATTCTAAACCTCCCTCCGTCCCTCCCTCTACTTTTCAGTCATGTGACTCAGGCTGGAGCTCTTATTAATGGGCTGAAAGAATTCCCACAAATATCCTTAGACGCCCATCTATATCATTTGAAAAAATGGAATTGGGATAGTTAATCTGGAATTCCCCAGGAATCAAGGGAGTTGAAATGTAAAATTTCTGAGCTGGCATCAGGAGCTGAAATCCATGTATGTGGAGCCATTGAGATGGGCAGGGCTAAATGTAAAATAGCAAGGAGAGTACACCTGCTTTCAAAATGTATTTATTTATTCCATTTCTAAACCACTGGCAGCCATATGGCCAATGCACTAATATATGTAATACAATTTCCTTCTGGGCATTCTTCTCTCGTAGGGAATTCCTCACTGCAAGCAGCAGAAATGTAACTCTTTTCAAAATACTTTACAAAAATGCACTAGACATTGTTATTTTGAAATGATTCTATAGAAAGTTAGCACCCACCCCTCTCCTAGAAGAATGAAATATTCTAGGAAATATTAAAAAGGCAGAATCTTATACCTCCCTGGATGAGGAAAGGAGAAACATGCTCTTGGAAAACAGTCCCCACTTTTGTTAATAGCCTCAGAAAGACTGGACCGTCCTATCTACAAGACAAAAGGCCTTCAGCTCCAGGATGATAGGATTAACCCTCACTCAAGATCCAAACCAGGACAAAGTCATTAAGACGTAATATGAATTGCCCAACCTTACCCTTTCATAACACAACAACCCTCTTCATTACATCATCACCCAGCAAGATTCAATGAAGCCTGGGACACAGACAGCCTACAAGGTTAACTGGACCCCCGCATAGCCCCCGGAGTCTGACAACCAATAGGATACTGTAGGAAGTTAGCACCCAGCCCTTTCTTGGAAGAGTGAAATATTTTAGGTAATATGAAAAAGGCAGAATATTATATTTCCCTAGGATAAGCATGTTTTGAAGCAGCTCCCATCTTCCTGACCCCACCCTTTGTCAATGGGCCATTAAGGCCTGGGCCAGTCTATTCTACATAACAAAGATCTACCTCCTTCAGGCAGAGCCATAGTAGGAATTGCCAAAGATAGGATTAGCCCTCTACACAATAGTAGCAGAAACTCACCACATGTGACCTGGGAAGTACATGTGACCATCACTCAGCAAGGCCCCCACTCCCTGGGAGTCTGATAACCAATCAGGATACTCTTTTGGGGCCCCAAGAAATGCAGAGCCAGAGAGAGTATAAAAACCCGAGGATTTACTGTATCTGCCCCTTTTCTGTTCAGGAACTCAAGCCATGTGATCCTGTCCATCATTAAACCATCTTTCCAAGCAGTCTCCATGTTTCCAGTGTCTGTTTCCCCACTTGGAGCAGAACCTAGAAGGATGTTTCTTCCAACAATACATTTCTTGCAAGGCCCAAGACAGGATATAAATAAATGGTGGGATTCAAACTTTTTTACTACCAGTTCTGTGGGCATGTCTTGGTGGGTGTGGCTTGGTGGGCATGGCAGGGGAAGGATACTGCAAAAACTCCATTCCCACCCCACTCCAGGGGAAGGATACTGTCAAATCTCCATTCCCTCCCAACCCCACTAAACTGCTTTCCAGCTCCGTGTTCAGGGCAACAAAAGAAGACCCAGCCGATCAGCTGGGACTCGATCAGCTGGGACTCGGAAGGCAGCGAATGGATGGAGCTGGGATCCAGTCAGAGGTGGTATTTGCTGGTTTTCCGACCTACTCACAAATTCCTCTACTGGTTCTCCAGAACCGGTCAGAACTGGCTGAATACCACGTCTGGTATAAATATATCTCACTCTCCACTCCATGTGTTCAACTGTTCCAGGACCATATGCTTAATGGTTCTGCTCTATTAAACCATCCTTCCAAGCAGCCTCCATGTTTCCAGTGTCTTTCTCCCCACTTGGAATTGAACCCAGATGGACATTTCTTCCAACAATTCATCTAAATTAATTCATCCTTGACCATTATTTTATGATTGTGCCATTGTCTGGTTCCTGGATTTGATCCCCTGTAAAGATCAGGGCATGATCCAGAACTGTAAATGTTTTCATTGCCCTTCTCAACTTTGGAAATTACATTTCCTGCACACTTCCTACATTTGTAAAGACTGCCGATCATGTTTTATCTCCCAATAAATCCCTACATCCCTTATGTAGCCCTCTCTATCTAACAGGCCCCAATTTTGCTTGTCTTTAGAAAAGCTTTTAAGATCTAGCTTTTTCCAGGCATCTGATTCCAGTTGAGCAGAGTTCTCTCTTTGGTTGCCTAATTCAGTGTTTCTCAATCTTAGCCATTTTAAGACCGGTGGACTACAACTCCCGGAATTCCCCAGCCGGCATGGCTGGCTGAGAAATTCTGGGAACTGAAGTCCACCGGTCTTAAAGTGGCTAAGTTTGAGAAATGCTGGTCTTATTGTCCCATTTGCTCACAATTTTATGTTTGGGTTGTTCTTTTTTAAGGTTGTATGGTTAATTGTTTTTACTTCTCCCCCCGTTTTATATATTACCCAGAGACATTTTGTTTAAGTTGAATGATCCTATAAATCCATGAAATAAATACATAAATAAATCCACCCAAGCATCAGGATACAATTTAGGGCTTTTTTTCTCATTCTGTGTATTTTTGTGAAATGCAACTTCCAATCTGAAAGATTCTTTTTTCTCCTAGTGTCTTGTTTTATTTCAGTCACACGTAAAACCATTGAACTTGTTCCAGCAATCTACATGGATACATCTGCACTCGATTCTGTTGTTCTATAAGATTTCAGCTGGTCTGTACTTTATTACTATTTCAAGGTTATTCTTGGTTTATATTTCATAGGATCTGATACTTGTGCATATCATAATATTTTGGCTGTCTCTATCCCTTAGCTAACTTTGCTTCCCTTTTTCAATTGTCTCAGAGAGGCCATGCATTAATGTCGGATGCATATTATAAGTTACTTGTGTCACCTCAGAAAACGTTCCATGAACCATCTAAAGTGCAGTTGCATTCCTACAATTAGAACAAAGTTCTAGTTTTCTTTCAACATATTTTCTTTGCAAAAAAGTCAAGTAACTTTAAGCCATTGCCTGGGGGAATCTCTTGATCAACTAAGTATTCATGGATTTAATGCTGGAAGAACTTTGGCTGTGGGGAAAATAGGAGAAAGAAAATGGATATGTTCACCACCTTGAGTTATTTCTAAAAATAATAAAGACATAATAATAATAATAATAATAATAATAATAATAATAATAATAATAATAATAATAATAATAATACAATTATACGATACAATTTATTGATATCGCTGTACCAAGAGACCCCAGAGTTGAAGAAAAAGAACTGGAAAAAAAACACGCAATAAAGTGACCTGGCGATTGAAACTACACTGTTATGGATGAAACATGTAACAGTGATACCCATTGTCATCGGGGCACTTGGTACCATGTCCAAGAATTTTACAAAACACATCAAGAAATTGCAGCAATAACACCAGCAAAACTGCAAAAAACTGCGCTACTCGGAACATCGTATATTCTAAGAAGATACTTGGTTGATACCTAGGACACTGGCAGCAACCTGTATCAACCATTAGCATCAACCAATGGTATTCGTGATACATTTTTAAATGTTCAGTTGACTGAGTTTCATGTTTAATGAATAAAATAATAATAATAGGTAAGGATTTGATATGTACAGAAAAATGCCAAACCCAGTCTGAACATCTGGCTAATTGTGCAATGATTAATAATAGTAGTAGTAGTAGTAGTAGTAGTAGTAGTAGTAACAGTAAAAACAACAATAATAATCTTTAAAATCCCTTTTTGATTATGTATTCAAACATCTCCAGATAGAATAAGCTTCAACTTCTAATAGAAACAATCCAAAATGAC
Source organism: Arizona elegans (assembly GCA_022577455.1). Classification (NCBI taxonomy): domain Eukaryota; kingdom Metazoa; phylum Chordata; class Lepidosauria; order Squamata; family Colubridae; genus Arizona; species Arizona elegans. The sequence continues at coordinate 106,384,210 of JAKOOJ010000001.1, forward strand.
CAGCTCCCACTTTGGTTGGTTTCAATTGTAGCAAATGACAAAAATAATTTGTAGAACAAACTGAAGAGATGGTGCACATCTGGAACACAGAACATTTACAAACAGGCAAGAGACATCTGGATAGCAAGGCAGATGGAAAACCTGTCAGCTGGAAATATAGGTTTTATGGTTTTTTGGAGTAGCAAATCATGTTAAGGTATCCAGAAAGAAGGAAGAACATCATCGACTTTTACACCAAGGGTGACTGACATAATAGGCATAAGTGCAATGGGAAGGGTAAGTCTCAATTGCAATTTAGTTAATTGGTTTCTATTTTTTAGTCTGGAATGTATTCAAAGTGTACTAAAATATGCATGGGATATGCATTTTGGAGATTTGCTTTTTTTAAAAAAAATGCTTGGTTTTTTTATCTACAGCGACATAAACTTAGGAATGTACACAGATCTTATTCTTAACTGGTCCATTCACTCTATTTTTCTACTGTTAGATATATTAGCTGATAGCCTGTTGAAACAAGGATCATCTGGTGTGTCTGTTTCACAAAATAACAACTATGGCAGGTTTGGCAAAATGGATGCTGTGCTGGGATGGCCAGTCATGAAACATGTATTTCTTAGAGAGGAAAGTAGTGAAACAGCTTCCTGCAACTTCCTGTGGTTTTTCCTGGCTATTTTTCTCCACTTAGCTTATTTGTCGGAGAGGTTTGGCATGCTTCCAAGCGAAGAACTAGGCTACAATAAGCCATCCTTTTTCATTTTTCAGGGAGGCCTGGGGGGAAAAGAGGGAGGGCATTCTTGAAGGATGCCAAAGGCTATTATTTGTTTTGCAGCCCACTTTTTGTGTAATATTTGTTCATTAAAAGCATCTCTTAAAAAAATTAAATCAGGTGAGGCACAAAAACTGACAGGTGCCAAAGGAAATGATTGCATCTAATGTGCATCACAAATGGCCTACTCCTATTTTACAGCAGCACTTCAAGATGGAAATTAAGTATGGAAGAAGGACACCTGCATTTTGTAGATTAATAATTTAATGATTAATTAAATGTAGGCTCCTCATCATATGATGATGAATTTTAAAGTTTTGATTTGCATTGTGGGTAACAAAAAACTGGCTATAATGATTGTGTTTAGAAATAAAGGCAGTGAAAGAATTAATGATATGAGTAAAAGATGATATAATATACATGGAAAAGCCAGTGAATGTATATACTCTGATTATAGAAAAATGTGATGCAATCCAAAATATATGCAGATAGTCCTTGAGTTACAACTTGCAATTGGGACCAAATTTCCAGTTGTAAGTCACTATGGTTGTAGTGTTGAGGCATCAATGTGTTCAGACTCAATTTTACATTTTTTTTTTTTGCAGTGGTTGTTAAGTGAATCACCACACTTGTTATCCAACAGTAAATCCACTGTTGTTAAATGAACACCACAGTTGTAAATGTAAACCTATTCTACTGAGTGGGCAAAAAATACAGGTAGTCGTAGTCCACAATTTACAACACTTCATTTAGTGACAGTTCAAAGTTACAACGGCACTGAAAAATGTGACTTATGACCATTTTTCAAAGTTACAAACTTTGTAGCATCCCCATGATCATGCGACCAAAATTCAGATGCTTGGCAACTGGTTCACATTTATGACTGTTGCTGTGTCCCAAGGTCATGTGATCACCCTTTGCAACCTTCTGACAAGCAAAGTCAATAGGGAAGCCAGATTCACTTAACCAGTGTACTAACTTACCACCTGCAGAGATTCCTGCAGAAGTTGTGAATGCTCCAACACTGGAAATTTTTAAGATGATGTTGGATAACCATTTGTCTGAAGTGATGTAGGGCCGTGATGGCGAACCTATGGCACATGATGGTGGGCACATGAGTGTTCCCCTAGCTCAGCTCTAGTGCACATTTGTGCGCCGACCAGCTGATTTTTGGGCCTTCCAGTCCACCAGAAGTCAGCAAACGGGCCATTTCCGGCCTCTGGAGGGCCTCCAGGTGGGTAGGGAAGGCCGTTTTCACCCTTCCCAGGCTCCAAAAAAGCCTCTGGAGCCTGGGGAGGGTGAAAAATGGGCCTACTGGGCCCACTGTGCCATCGCGTGCCAAAAACGGGCGGCGCGGGGGGTCATGCGTGCATGCGCAGGGGTGGTGGGGCACATTGAATTATGGGTGTGGGCCAGCGTGTGTGCAACCCCCTCATGCTCCTGCTGCTTTTGGCACGTGACGGCAAAAAGTTTAGCCATCACTGGTGTAGGGTTTCCTGCCTGGGCAGGGGGTTGGACTAGAAGACCTCCAAGGTCCCTTCCATTCCATTCCATTCCATTCCATTCCATTCCATTCTATTCTATTCTATTCTATTCTATTCTATTCATTTTACAACTGAGGCAAGAAAGGTCATAAAATGGGGCAAACTCACTTAACAAACGTTTCACTTAACAACAAAAATTTGGGGCTCAATTATGGCTGTAAGTCAAGGGCTACCTCTATTACAAATCACAGCAACGTGACCACAGAACGTTGCAACTGGTCATAAAGACAAGCTAGTTGCCAAGCACCCAAAATGCGATCACACTACTGCAGGTGTGTGTGTTGTGTATGTGGCACAACATTTTATGATGACCATTTAATGATGTGCTTTATGGGCTGTAATTTTGAACAGGAGTCATCCATAAGGGAAATGAAAAAAGAATGTAATTAAATGTAATTGCTCACTTTTTTATATGTAAAACATAGAAAAGTTTTTCAACGTTAGAAATAAAATCTGACAGCAAGAAATACAGTAATAACTTTCACAGAAGGTTGCCCACCAGCAACGCTCTGTTAACTTCATGAACTGAAAGTAATTTTGCATTGTTCCAGGGCTGATGTTGAAACCACAGATAAATGTAATTTTTATTACATTTGCATTATTAGTCATGATTGTATTAATAAGTAGGATTATAATTAATAACAACAATAATCATAATATTATTACAAGGGCCTGGCCATAACACAGGGAAAAAATAATTAGGCATGATGAAATGCTTTGAAGATGGTAAATATTGTTAGAATTTGTGCAGTGGCTACCATCAGATTCCTCTTATACAGTAGATATCAGGGTTTGGTTTGGTTTGGTTTGGTTTGGTTTGGATTTGTTTTGAAGCCTATAGTAAGTATGCGTCCTGCTAATACCATGTGCGTTTATTCAACTCTCACTTTGCTTTACTGATCAGGGAGTGAGGAACAGAACCAAATTTAATGTCACACACTGCTGGAACCCAATCTGACTGCAATTGCTAAAAACTGCTGTATTATTTTCTGCCATTTCAAGCTGGGAAACGCATCGAAGGAATCGTATAACTCCCAAATATGTGTGGCATAGTGTAAAGCACAAAGGATAAATACAAACATTCCTCTATATATATATTGGTTGGTTCCTGAAAGAAAATTGAGCTTTAAAAGAAATTTTAGAAGTTATATATAGTTATATATAGAAGTGACCTATGCTTAGTGGCTAGAAGAAGACACATCCTTGCATAATACTGTCATAAACGTTCTATTCATTGTTAATACTATCTCTGTCATTGCAGTGTAGTAGAAAGGTACACAAAACAATACTCAGCCAAGTCAAGGAACCAATAAGGTTTCAGCAATGCAAATTTTTTCTAAAAGAGAACAGTAATTATATTGGTCCTATTAAGCAGATGTATCACAAAGTTATGGATAACCAATCATGTAATATGTTGCTGGAATAGAACAGCAAAAGAGAACAGCCAAATCACAATACAATCATCTCCCTTATGGGAAAATGTTTTTGGTACTCAGTGTTTTTTATACTCATCACACCTCCCAGAATCAGTTAAGGATGAGTTCTAACCAGTGGTGGGATTCAAGTAATTTAACAACTAATTCTCTGCCCTAATGATTTCTTTCAACAACCAGTTTGCCAAACTGCTCAGCAAATTAACAACTGGTTCTCCCGAAGTGGTGTGAACTGGCTGAATCCCACCACTGGTTCTAACGTACCACTGTATTCCATATTTTCAATATGGCACATCTTACATAATGCTGTGTAAAATTTTAAAATCCATGCTAACCTTGGCTTAGCATGCTATGGGTTCCAAATAAAGATTAGCTGGCAAAAGCCAGAAAAGAATATGAAATGTTCAGTGGTGGGATTCAAATTTTTTTACTACCAGTTCTGTGGACGTGACTTGGTGGGTGTGGCATGGTGTGGCTTGGCTTGGTGGGCATGGCAGGGGAAGGATACTGTAAAATCTCCATTCCCACCCCACTCTAGGGGAAGATTACTCCAAAATCCCATTTCCTCCCGATCAGCTGGGTCTCGGGAAGCAGAGAATAGATGGGGGCGTGGCTTTACCGGTTCTCCGAATTACTCAAAAATTCCGCTAACGGTTCTCCAGAACTGGTCAGAACCTGCTGAATACCACCTCTGGAAATGTTGCTAACACAACGTTTGCTAGTTTGGTTTAGTGATTACGCACTGGACCAGAAACTAGGAGACTGTTTGTTTTAGTCCCGCCTTAGGCACAATGTCAACTAGGTGACCGTGGGCCAGTCATTCTCTCTCAGCCCTAGGAAAAAAGCAAGGGCCTCCTGAAATCTTGCCAAGAAAACTGCAGGGACTCAGACACTCATCAGAAGTCAACAGTGACTTGAAGGCCCAAACACACAGACAAAAATCCACTGTTTAAATAGGCATGGCACTTCAGTTCTTACTGTTTTACTGTTGGAGATCACTGCGAGTAATTTTCAATTTAGTTTCCACCCAGCACATTCCAGAAAATTCCCACCTCCAGATTAGATAAAGTATACTATCCGTCATTATAGCTAGCAGAAAGTATAACTTGATGCTTATTTATAAATCACCAGGAAACATCAACAGGTCACTGGCAAAATGGGACATAAAGCAGGCAAAAGTGACAAGAGAAAGATATGAACAACAGGCAAGAATTTTTATTAGGTATATACCTTATCTTTATCAAAAGCTCTACACTTTCCAGAGCCACCAAACAATTCTGTGGGTAATTAGCATGGAGGGTTCCAAGGGATTGGTCTTTGGTTATTTCAGCTTTAACCCTTTTATATACTTAATAGAAGTGGATAGTGTTGTGGCCTGCCAGTGGCCTGCGTGGATTGTGACTGATCCTGACGATGAGAAGACTGGTATGGTGTTGTGCCAGTAGCTTGTGCAGCCGGCGCTCGAGTTGGACAGCAAGGAGGCTGAAGATGTGGTGCCAGAGGCAGAGATTCAGCCAGGGCCTTCAGATCCTCCACAGGCTCCTTCAAGTGAAGAGAGTGAAGTGGAGGAGCCTCTTCTCAATGCACGAGCACGCAGAGCTGCCAAAAGGCAGGAGTGGTTACTCAGGAGGAGGTCTCCTCGAGAGTAAGGCTTGGGGCTAATTGGCCACTCCCTTAGCCTATTTAAGTTTGCACACAGCTGGCAAACGTTGCAGGAAACAACGTGTGTTCGTCTGGTCGTTCGTTGAGCATTTGAGAGTGAATTTTCCTTACAAACCTGGTTTCTGGGCTAATTGCCAACTCTTGTAAGCCTTTATCTAATCTTTGGAATTTCTGCCAGGCTGTTAAGGACATTTTTAGTAATAGCCTGCATTTGAAAAAGACTGTGTTTGTAGTAAACGGAGTTGTTCGGAGTTTTGTGTGTGCTACATTTCTTGGCTTCCAAGCTGGGGCAGAATAGATAGTAGGACACAAGGTGATCCGTCTTTTATGCTGCACCTCAAAACAAACAATGTGGGATATATCGACAAGAATAAAGGAAATAAGTCATCAACCCAGTTCATATTTACTCCAAAGGAACCATTAAAAAGTCACTTTCCCAATCATTGAGAACATAATAGAATGATCTTGTAAGGGTTTTGAATATGTAAGCAGCCTTTCTTGTGACACTATTAGAAGACTTGTGCTACCCCAGAGGTTTAAAAGATTAAACTTTAAACTTTAAAAGGATTTCTTTCATTATACGTCATTAAATACACTACAGCAGGGGTCCCCAACCACAGGCCATTGACTGGTACTGGTCTGCGGTTCATTGGGAACCGAGTCAGGCAAGCAACGGGTGAGCTCAGGAAGCTTCATTTGTTCATGCACAAGATTAGGTTGTACATGTGAAACCTTCCCCCTCCCGCCACTGCCATCACTTCCACTGCTGCCAGTCCTTGGAGCCAAAAAGATTGGGGATCGCTGCTCTATAACAATGCAACATTGTGCAATGTGATAGAATCAACAAGTAAAATGTTTGCATTATTCTTTGAAAAGGTTATTGGAGGTTCATCTGGTTATTTGAGGTTCATTTTTAACCAAACTGCATATGTTTTGAATAAAGATTCCAAGGCTGTATTAAATTCCTACAAAACTATAGGTTCTATTAATGTTATATGTCTCCTTAGGGTGCCCTTTGACAAAAAGACAAAAATAAAGTATAAGATGATATATAACAAGTTAAAACTAAGCTAGAAATCAATGATAAATGCAAGAGAATTCCAACTTTTTGCAATAATAGTTGACAACAGTCCAAAATACCAAGCACACCGAGGCAGATACTAACTATATGGAAATAATTATTATTCAACTCAAAAACAACAATATGGTAATATCTATATGGCATACATCCAGTGTGAATACTTGCACAATTAGGTACATCAGAGTTTAATATGAATTGAATTACAGGTACTCTTCAAGTTATGACAGTAATTCAGCCTTCAAGTACAGTCGTAAATATGTCACTCACATGATTGGCAAAAATGTCATAAATCATGATCATGTGATCACAGCACTATAAACATCCATAAATGCAAGCTGGTTGCCAAGCAGCCAAAATGCAGATATGTGATTGACATCAGAACTTCATAACTAGGTTGTAAGTACCTTTGAGGAGGGTCTGTTGTAATGTCAAGCGATCACTAAGTGATCGGTCATAAGTCAAGGATTACTATGAAAGACCAATTCTGTCTCACACAAACACTCCCCATTCCCCCCATAGTCTATCTTTCTGTCTGTTTGTTTGTTTGTTTGTGTGTGTGTGTGTGTGTGTGTGTGTGTATCTATCTATTATCTAATATAATCTACTTATCATCTTTCTACCTTTAAATCTATCTATCTATCTATCTATCTATCTATCTATCTATCTATCCATCCATTCATCCATCCATCCATCCATCCATCCATCCAGGGTTGAAACCATTTGGTGATTAGTTCATTTATATTTTGCTTTTTCTGTTATCAGCCAAAGAAGATGCATTTCCTCACACATGAGACTTTAGTTTCATGCTTACTCTGATTTTACAGGCTATGTCACTGAAGCTCTAATGGTGACAACCCCACACATAAAATATTTCTCCCAGTCTGCTACGTGCAACTGCAGTAAAATTCAAAACAGTCCACCTTCAACTAGCTAGAGCAATCTAAGTGCCATAGGAAATTTCCAATTTCATAAATATTCATTTGAAATAAAAAGATTCAATCTCTTTCCTGAGGTGGACAGGGATGGTAGATATTTCGGTATCTTTATGTAATATGTCACATATGATATGATATATTTCTCCCTAGGATGATAAACCCTTTCCCTTTCCTTGTCTTAAAAAATCAAAGGTCCCAGTGCCTCCAAAAACTTGTGCATGATCCGTGCAATCTTAATTTTGAATGTGACTGCATACAAAGAAATAAACTGTATATGGGATTCTAACTATCCAATTTATATATGGACACAGGTAGTCCTCGATTTATGACCCCAATTGAACCCAAAATTTCCATTGCTAAACAAGGCAGTTGTTAAGTGAGTTTTGCCTCATTTTATGACTTCTGCCACATTTATTAAGTGAATCACTGTAATTGTTTAGTAAATCACACAGTTGCTAAGTGAATCCAGCTTTCTCCATTGACTTTACTTGTCAGAAGCCAGCTGGGAAGGTTACAAATGGTGGTGACATGACCCTGGTACAGTACAACTATCATAAATATATGCCAGTTGCCAAGTGCCTGAATTTTGATCACCTGACTGTCGGGATGCTGCAGTGGTCATAAGTGTGAACAATGGTTATAAGTAGGGGTGGGTTCTACTTACCTTTACTTCGCAACAGTTCACAACAGGAGCATGTGAGTGCACTTCTGCACATGTGCAGAAGCTTCTGCACATGTGCAGATCATCAATTATGACGTCTGGGTGGGTGGGCGGAGCCTCCTGCCGCTTTTACTACCGGTTCTAAAGAACTGGGAGCAACCCACCACTGGTTATAAGTAATTTTTTTTCAGTCTGTTGTAACTTCAAATGGTTATAGGAACAATTATGATATATATGAATGAATGCTTGTAAGTCAAGGACTACCTGCATAACTGATCATATTCATAGTATTGGACTGACTTAATCTAAATTAAACAACCTTGAATTCTTCTCCTAGCTCTATACCCTTTATTGCTCCGATTCTACTTATCATTTGGTGCGTGGCTTCCAGCCTTTGGCTAAGAGTAGCCCTATGGCCTGAATAAAAATGCACGCACAAGTTCCAAAATAAATGTCACGCACCTCCTTAGAAACCAACTTTTGTAAATTAAGCATCGGCTTAGCAATCATTTATTCATTCTCTCTGTATGATGAATTCCTTTCTCCTTACTTTTGTCAGCCTTCACCTACACAAAAGATCATTGTAATGTAAGCCTCTTCCTTCCTTGGCTAATTAGAAAGATTGCATAGCATAGAAAGACCCCTACTTGGGGCTTTGGCAAGCTGATACCAATTAAGGGGAAACATTGGACTTAGAGTGGTCATTTCCTTATTGGAACAAGTGAAATGCATTTTCTGAAAACAAGCTATGCATGTAAAAAACAGAGGACAAAAGACAGCATAGTTCACATACATATTCATTCACTAATATTAGGGTAGAAGCAGAGTTACAATTTTTATAAGCTGAATAAAAACCCAACACATCTCATTAGTGTGTGCAAAAGCACATGCAAACATTATCTTCATGTTTGCCTACTCACTCCCTTGTTTGGTCTAGAAGCATGCAGACTGGTATCAGATCTGGCCATTCCCAAAACAAGAAGCATATGGAAACTGTCTGTCTCCCCTCCAGAAAAATGTCACTTCTACCCTTTTCGATACAAAAGGCAGGAGAAAGAAGTACAAGAATGTGGACGCTGATTGCACTTTAAATAGAACTGGGATTTGATGCTTATCGGGTTGCTAGAACTCTTTTTGTAATAGCTTCGTAGCTTTCATAAAATAAATCAGTTCTTATATCCTTGTCCATCTGTTTTCTCTTCCAGTTCACCTTATCTGAGAGAAGCCTAACCTTTTGGTACTATCTATTGCTGAGTTCATTTTCAGAGGCCTAACTACTAATGCTAGAAAGCACATTTAGAAAGTAGCGGGAATGTCTGATCCTAATACAATATCTCTTGAAGTTTTAAAAGTTTAGGTAGTGTTATTCTTACACACACAAAAGTGAATTGGCCTTTCAGGTTGTGGAAATTGGGCAATGCTCTGGGACAGGATTTTCTCATCTACCTTTGTCCATTGCTGCAGTCCAAATGTTGAAGACAACACCACCTACCTAAAATACACAACGACGCACAAAATGTTGGCTATAGTATCTAGTTGGGATATGCCCATTCTGTATTCCACTTCAGCAGCAAAATTTCTTGAGCTGACATTGCCCTCAGCTCCCAAGATTTATGAACACCTTCTTCTATAATAACCCATATCCCAATAAGTCTATCTGTCTGCCTTCTCCTCCTGAACTATACTCCTGGCATAAAATGAAGCTGTGAGGGAGAGAAAGATAATAAATTATGACTGAGTTTGCACATCACATTAAAGTTTATTTGGTTCTGGCTCCGCAATTTGGTGTGAATCCAGTCGTGGAAGTTTGCCGAAGCCATAAACCATGAATGTGATCCCAGACTACATTTATATGTTCTGCAGCAACCAGGAAATTGCCCTCCTGACCTTTTCCCTCTTACACAGGAAAGTAGCTCTGCCTTTCTGAATATAAGAAAAGTGTCCGTCCTTTTTGTGATTTCAAGTACCTTCATCTCATTTCCAACCCTAGCAACTGCAATGCACCATAAATACTTGGGGCCTTTTTCCATTTGTCCCTAACCACAAGACAGAAATACCCTGGCATGATCACTCCCCCGCCCCACCCCCCCGGACACTGCCCTGATGTTGCTTTCATGCTTTATATCACCCGTAGCCCTTCAATGAGAGAAGCTTAACTAATCATTATCCAGATTGTCCAGATGCTAAAGTACGATTTCTCCTCCTATTGGAGGGCTGTCAAATTCGCAGCCCTTGGGCCACATGCGTCACGGGCAGGCCACACCCAGACCCAGTTTAACAAAGGGTGGGAAAGTCACGATACATCATGTGATGACGTGACAACGCAAGTCTGACATCCCTGTCCTATTAAGAACAACTTTAAAATGGATACACTCTGTGACCTTTACCATCTTCCATAATGTTTGAGGTGGTCACCTGAGCAATGGCAGATATAAATATAGGAATCTTGATTAGATATTTAATACTGTTGCAATCTTATTCCCACCTTGCTGTCCTCTATCAGCCTCTAATGTAACCCTTTTGTCTCCCTGAAAGCTGAATGGAAATAAAAATATCTCCTGGGCTGATTACCACTTGGGCTGGCCTCAGTTTAGGAGTAAAGCAGGGGTGGGCTGCTGGGGGTTTGCAGGGGTTCGGGAGAACCTCTAGCTAAGATTATGTGCAGTTTGGAGAACCCCCACTCCTGGCTGGCCCTGCCCTGCCCCTCTCAGGAGTCCCCACGTGGCCCGTTTTGGATGCAGGTAAGTGCAGGGCGCACGTTGAAGCTCAGGGAGGGCAAAAAACAGGCCTACCAGAAGTTTGGGAAGGCCAGAAATGGGCCCATTTCCGGTCTCCCGGAGGCTCGAGGAAAGCCTCCGGATCCTGGGGAGGGCAAAAACACTCCCACCGCCGTGGTGCAGAAGGCCGACTAGGCCACGCCCACCATGGCCACGCTCACCCAGCAACTGAGCAGAGAAACCCTTGCTAAAAATTTTGAAACCCACCCCTGGACTAAAGTAATAAACACCAACAAAATAAGTCAAGACTGTTGTTCCCCACCTGCCTCAAAAGCAAGAAAGCATATCTATTCTGGCTTTCTTTTTAGCCTGACAGCCATTGAAGGAAGGTGAATATAATTTTCTCTTTGTTTTAAGCATCAAGAAACTAACTTGGGTCAGAAGAATGCTTTTTTGGAAGGATGTGCTTGGCTTACCTCTTCTTCCTCTTTTTTTCCACTTTTAAATGTATTTTCTCTCTTTTTTTTTAATTCCCAAAAAGTTTGCCGGAGGATGAAAGAAAAAGAATGGGTATCAGCTATCTGGCGAAATGTCCTGGACAGAGAAACTCACTCTCTTCTTCTTGTCCTAGACCTCCCTATACCCTTGGCAGCCCTTTCCCAAGCTCCTTTCTTCCAGGCTATGCGAAATCTTACGACCTTTTGAATCATTGTGCTTTATTATAACTGCCACCCTTTAAAAAGAATTCCTTGATTGAGAACCTATGTTATTTCCCTCTCCCTCTCCAACTCCCACAATACATTATTCCCACAATTTATCAAAACTCCCTGCGATTCATGTCATTTTTAGAACAATTGCTTCCTAAACGGAACGTAGTGGAGGGAAACTGAATGAGAATTTTTCTTTTAGGGAAATTACAAACATAGAACTTGTCCAAGACTAATCTCACATGGTTGCAAAGTGCGTGTAAGAAATAATGGTTTGGGGAAAGACGGAGATAAAAATCTCCTTTCCCCCCCCCCCACCCCCCGCCACCATCACCTTCAGCCAAAGTAGAATTAAAGATGAAGGAGGGAGTTGTGTTCAGTGGATTTGCAGACATGCTCAGAAAGCGAGTATAGGGTCTATCAGTCTCCCTTAATACATACCGTATATACTCATCCTGGTATTCTGTTATGGTATAAGCAACATTAAGCAGTGCTTAGATAAGGAAATAGCAAGCCAGAGAAACTGGATGGGATAAGAAAAGGAAACATTGCTAAATTCATCTTACTGCAGCATCATGCATTGTACCTCTCTATGCCGTCGGTCTGCTTAAACCATCTTTTTTTCCCAATCACATCCATACAGTGCCTTTTGGGGTATATCTTTTTTGTCTCACTTCCTCTGATTGGGAATCTTATCTCCATCCAATTTTTCTTTTCTTGGTCTTCGTCTCTCTCTTGGCCATTTACTCCTTGAAATATTTATTTTACAATTTGATCCTCATTCTTCCTACATGACCAAACTATTTGCTGGTCGCTCACTTTGTATTCAAATCAAGTTCAGTCATCATCTATTTGCATCTGGTTCTCTCTTCCTATTTTACAATGTAACTTCTTAATTAACCCTAACCTGTTGCATTCAACTTATTTTATGTTACTCCGGACACAGTTAACTTTCTTACTTCCCCCTAACAAACCATCTAGAAGCATGCTGTTACACACAGCAAATTTTCTTTCAACCAACACATGCACTTGTCCATAAATGCACTAAATAACCAAAGAGTCATCAGTCATCCTTGTCTTACTCTTTTTTCAAGGCTGAACAGTTTGCTAAGCATTCTATTTATTCTCACTCATGCATTACTCTCCTTGTATATTGCTCCAATTACATTCAGCAACCAACTTTTAATTCCATATTCATGAAAAAGATTCATAATGTTATTCTATTCATGGTATCATTCACTTTATATCAACAAATGTGCAATGAACACTCTTCCTCACATTCATTTCTCAATGACTTGCTGAAGAAATTCTTACTTGTAAATACCCACCTGAATACCTGAAATCAAGTCACACGGTTTATTTCTCAATTATTTTTTCTCCCTGACACCCATCACACCTCCCATCACACCATCTATACCTGCAACCTTCCATTTTTCATCATTCTCGTGGCATGTTATGACATTTATCCAACCTTTTTGGAGTTAATTTTTATAGCAAATTGTTTTGTTAAAATTCCATTTTTCAACACATCACTATCATTCATATACAGATCTCTAATGTGTTGCTTTCATCATTTCCTCCTTTGATTTTATCCCAAATAATTTCACTAACTTTATTCTTAATTCCCTAACTTTGCTGGGGGCAATTTGTCTAGCCATGTGTCCTCACCTTCAAAATGTTTTTTTTTTAATTCCATCAAAATCATTCTACATTTCCTCTGCTCATTTGATTATTTAATTCTTTGCAACTATATTTCTCCCATCCTTATTTTAGGCAGTATTTTTATATGCATTTTTCTTATTATTTTTCTTATTTTTTTTTATTCTTCATTTCATCACTTTATCACATGTTCCTTTTTATATTTCCTATTACAGTATTATAACTCTATACAGAATCTTGGAGTTTCACAAATCCTCTAGGCACATCACCTCTGCACTTCTACAGACTGTTAGTAAATCATTCATCTAGCAAAAAAAACTTTTTCCACTGCACTAGAAAACAGGCTAAAAAATGGTGGGGCAAGAAGCTTGCAGATTTGACTAAGGTTTGTCTATTTTCTACTGCACCCAAAAAAAAAGTGGAGAAAGGGAATCCAATTTAGCCAAGCCAGGGTTACAAACCATTCTAATATTAGAAAGTCTGGAATAAAATGTGCAGTTTAGAAGGAACAGTGTGTCTTCTCTTTCTGCCAATCATTTTACTCAGTGTGCCTTGCACACAAAAAATCAGGATACCACATCCAGTAGTAAGTCAGGATACAGGATAACTGTAGAATCCTGTAGAATTAGAAATGGAAACAGCAAAATTCATGTTGGTTTACTTCTCTGCCTAATCAAGATTAAGTGAAGAGAATTTTAACTCAGTAGAATTCTAAGTCTTGAAAGTAGAATCAGAATAAAGGTGTGAAAAGAAACAAAAATTCTAGAGATGGATAATGTGGAGAGCAAGAATACATTTCCTATGTGCAACTACAACCTTACTAAATCCATTAATTTCCACAAAAATGCATAAAGGGCTGCAATGATTAGTAAGCCTTTTTCTATCATGACAAAGAGAAAATGGGCTGTAGTTGAATTAGGACTGAGATGAAATAGGCAGCTGAAAGGGAAAAAATCAGGTTTGTCTGCAAACTAAGATCAATGTCACAAAGGAAGAAGAAAAAAATGAACGATAGTCAAAAATCTTCACATGTCCACTTGAAGGACAGTCTTACTTTATGAACATATTTCCAAACAAATCCCAACTATTTGGTAGGTTTCTGTCTAATTTGCCACATAATCAGTCAAGATAGAAGTGCGATACAACTTGGAGGAGAATTTCAGCAATAATGAATCTCCCCATAAAGCAGGCAAAACAGCTTAAGTTATTAGAAGAAACTCAGAGGGCTAGCTATCCAAAACACATCTGTGTGGCTTGATCTCGTAACTCAACAAAACTGTTTTTTTCATTGATTTGCTGAATTGTTTAGGGGGAGCTGTTGGAACTCTACTTAATCTTACCGAAGGATTAAGATATGAATTACTGTATCTTCTCTAAATCATTTTTTAAAAATCTCTGGATGATAATTATTGTGTAAAAGCTGTAACCCTATAGTAGGAAAAATCCAACATGCAGTGTGATTTTGCTCCAAGTTGCAAATGTGGTTTTAAATTTAAATAAAAGTAAACCTATGCTGTGTTGAAAGATGCCTTTGCTCCCTCTTTCTGCTTTTTCAGGGCACATTTCTTCTCTATTCTGATTAAAGCTTTCCTGCCAACCTTTTTGGCAAAATTTTCACAGTGAGGTTGCATTTCCATTCTTTGAGAGCAGCGGCTGTACTATAGAAATATCTGAAGATGTAAGCAGTTTGACACAAAGGAATCACATAAGGGTTCTGATCTTCATTGAAGGTTTTGAAATCCCAGCGAAACTAGATCAGCATACATAGGCCGGGATAATAGCCTTTATGATTTGCATGGAAACCTATTTAACAATGGCAGGGAGCTACAAAGTACTTCTGTTTGCTGGTCTAGTTAAAATCACATCTGCAATTGGGGAAGTATTTCTGTACTTGCATTTTCAGTATACTTTCTTCAAATCCATGCCCAGTATAATATTTTAAATGGTATATATTAATAGAGTGCCATTTTTTTACTATTGGCTGGTCTAAAACCTGAACAAGGATTATGCAGATAAAACTGGATATACTTCAGATTCAAACAGCAATTCTAAAGTATCACAGATTGTATTGTACCTGTTTCCTTGGCTATTTCACACACTGTTTGCCAGTTCCTCTTTGGACTAATTTACAAGTTTACACCTAAATGAACTATAGGACTCTTGGCTCTCACACTGTTGACAGGACTCGATGGCTTGGATCAGAGGTCTTCAAACTTGGCAGCTTTAAGACTTGTGGACTTCAACTCCCAGAATTCTCCAGCCAGCATAGTCCACAAGTCTTAAAGCTGTCAAGTTTGAAGACCTCTGACTTAGATGTTCTTAACATCTAACAGATTGGGTCATCCATATATTTCAATAATTCTGCTGTGGTAGGATTTAGTTTACACTGTGGAATGATTCTGAGAAGGACTTGAGGTTGCTTTCCTCTTTTACACTTGAGGAAGAGGCTTAAAACATACCCTTTTAACTAGGCCAGTTACAGTCCTGAAGGGGCATGGAATAGTTTTAACTGTTTTGTTTTTTTTTACTCTGTCTCAGCAAGCTAGGATTGAGCGTGCTATACATTTTTAAAAATAATATTTTGAGTTATTCTTGTGCTTTGTGAAGTATGGGTAGCTGTGTAAAGAGAGAACATATCATCTGAAAACCTGTGGACCTGTATTTACTTTATTTGATTTCCAGCCTGCCCATTCATCAAATGATTCTGGATAGCTTACAAAGAATTGAAAGCACCATGTTACAAAGGGCAAAATAAAAATAATAATAATCCATTAATACATCCCCAAGCAGGAAACAAATTCCAAGTACACATTATTAGGCAGGTCTGTATCCTGGCCTAGTATCTGAAAGAAGAACCCAGTTGTCAGAATTATAACTCTGGCGCAGGCCCAGTGACAAAGAAGGCACAACTCCTGGGCCCCATGAGATGGTATTGTTTTATTGGCAGGACTTGGATAATGCTTGCTCTATCAAGTCTAGTAAGGCAGGCAGAGATTATAGCAACTGGGTTTAATGGTTCATAAGTGCTATAATACACAGACTGTCTTAGCTCATGTACACCGATGCTCACAGAGACAGTCTCCGATAAATATTATAAGACCCTGTCTTATTAAGACGGGCACTCTCCTATGAAAGTGCCCAAAGTGACTGATGATTGATTAAAACATCTTTATGATGGGCTTGAAAGCAAGATAGATTTCCAGGAACATTTTGCAGAAGTTTCCTGATTCTACAATGACCAGTTTGGATGCATTATCTATTACTTTCCTCCCTGCCATTAGCATTCCTAGCAGGGGTTACTGTCCAACTTGCTCTTTATATGTATATGATTTGGAGATTGTAGCAATTACTTAATCATTCAGCTATAATTATCAAAATGAAGGTTATGCAGATTGATTCTGGAAGGGCTGAGCTTCATTTGTTTATCTGAAATGTTGGACAGTTCCCAATTCAATCAAGGCTGGAAAAAATCCAGCTCTCTTCAGGTAGGTCAGCCCCAGGCTTTAAACCATAAGTATTTTCCTTCCGCAGTTATTAGTTGATGGACTGCGAGAAGAACTTCTCTCAACCTTGAATGTGCCAGCTCAGTGTTTACATAATGGTTTCCTCTAGTTGGAGTGACACCAGTTCCTGGTTTCTCTAACTTAATGAGCTCAAATAGCTTCCATGGAGACCTTCTTTCCTGTTACCCTCACAACAAAATATTATGAAGTAGAGTAGGCTCAGAAATAGTTGGCCAAAGTTTCTCAGTGAGTTTCTATGGCTAGAGATAAATTTTGACTCAGTCCTTCTCCAACCCCTTAACTATTCTCTAGTTATCCTATATCCGTGATGGTGAACCTATGGCACGCAGTGTCCTCTCTGTGGGCACGTGAGTTGTCCAGTGGTGAAATCCAGCCGCATCTATCCAGCTTGCGTAAACCGATAGGGCCGGCGGCAGGAGGCTCCACCCAACCACAGGGACGTCATTACATCCTGTTTTTGACCTTCTGCGCATGTGCAGAAGAGGCGCATGCGCTCAAATTTCCAAACTGGTAGCAAAGGTAAGTGCATTTCACTACTGGAGCCATTGCCCCAGTTCAGCTCCGCCGTGCGTGTGTGCCTCCCGCTGGCCAGCTGGTCTTCTGGTCTCTGCTGAGCATGCACGGGGGTGGGGCACATGTGGGGGGCTGTCTGTGCATGCACGGGGGGGGCAGGGCACATGCGGGGGGTGGGCATTTGTGGGGCCACATGTGCATGTGCAGGGGCAGAGTGCATGCATAGGGGCTGCACATGCATTGCATTTTGGGGATTCGGTCACATGCACACACATGCTTTGTGCACTCAGTCCGGAAAAGGTTAGCTATCACTGTCCTATATGCTTTTCTCTGAGGCCACACTGATACAGATTTAATTGAGTAGATGTCAATAGGATTCTGCTGTATATACTACACATGTTTAGTAATGAATTCCATGTATTATTGTTGATTATAGAAGTGGCTTAGAAGGGGAGATTCTTAAGAAATACACAGAGCAAATCCTTCCCATATGTTGACCCATCTTGCCTATAGTGCAGCAGTTCTATTTTATAGGGTGATGTCAACTATTTTTCTGTGCAGTTCTTCGGCACTAATCATTTTTGGCTGTTTATAGCTAGAACGAGAAAAGTGGAGCAGTGCCTTAAATAGAACACACTGATTGAGAGCAACATTTCTAATCAGCCCTTACGCTATCTTCTTTTAAAATACCTGAAAGCCAGAATAATATATTTACTGCTAGAGTCTAGATGTGGTTTAAAGTAACTACAATGCACTAGAATGTTTCTCATTGAGAGCGTTGCCTAGAGCTTGTTTTGTGGCATAAAGTATGTTTTACCTATTAAAAGGATTCCAGGTAGCCAGGTTCAAGAGCTCAGCTAATTGTCTGCCACAACAGACAGTCTTGTCTAACAAGCTGCTGGTTAAAATACTTGCAATGCTTTTAGGGATCTATGATGGGAGATAGGGAAGGGAAAACTTCAAAGATCTAATAGAATACATGGAATTATGTGAGACCATAAACATGTTTTTAAGTTCTTAGATGTCTGTCTTAATTTAAACAGAACAATGGGGGCTGACTTTGTAATATTCTTTTAAAGGCCATATGATAGTTAGAATGACTTACAGTTCTGTATCTATTTGAAAAAGAGTGTGGTAGATTGCCATTGGGCGACAGACTGTAGTCGACTGTCCCCCATGGAAAATTAATACATTAATTTGGACCAGTCATTCTCTCAGCTCAACTTACCTCACAGGGTGATTGCTGGGGAGAGAAATTGAAAAGAGAAAATGCTGTATGCTGTCCTGAACTCCTATGGTGTAAAAGCACCCATTAACAATTTAGAACTCTAATTTACTAACAGAATAGGTATGCGAGTCAGTACATCTGAAAATGATGGTGTAAGTGCAAAATTATGGACTGCTATCAAAAAGTGCTGTAGATTTTTTTTTTCTTTTTAAAGCTAAAGATTGGAATAGAAACCTGGCTGTTTTTAATCATCTCTTTGCAGGGCCATTGACACCCCTAACAGGAGACTAATCCAAGGCAAGACATGTTATCTACAGATCATAAAAGGGAGAAAGGGGTAAAAGCCCTAGCCATTATTAACAAAACCATCCCTGAAGGGGAAACCCCCCCCCCCGACCCATAAAAGCAGTCGATTAGAAGGACTCCGATCTGAGATGTGATTTGAACCCGGGCTTTCCGGGTTGAAACATTCCCCCCTCTCCTCTCCCCAATGAATGAGCGCCTCCCATTCGGCGACGTACGGGCGTTGTGATTCTTTCTACCACCTGTTTCCTCGCCCAACCCGAGCCGCTCACACGGGCGGAGACTACAGCCCCCAGCATGCACTTCACCGCTCACTCTTCGGCTCCAGTACGGTATAGCAGGATTTTTTTTTCTGGTTTTTTTTTTCCCTCTCCCCCATGGATTGCGCATGCTTAACCAGACGTGGCAGCAGCCGCTCGTTCTTCCAGCGCGAGCGGGAGCCGGAGCTTGAAGCCGGAGCGAGCTGGGTTATGGCTCAGCCGGGGCGCAGCTTCAGGGGGGCTCCGGTCTGCGGAGGGAGAATGCTGCCGCTCCTGCTGTTTTCTCTCTTGGTGAGCATCCTGCTTCTGCGGGGAGGGCTTCTCCTTTTGGGTGGGCGATCCTTGAGGGATGGAGCGGGCGAGTTTTTCTGCGGGCGCTTGGCATGGGACCCCGGGAGAGCTGCTTGTGGGACAGTCGGGAGCGGTGTGTGTGTACGGCTGTCGCCCGAGTGTCATCCAGAAGCAGCCGGCGCAAGTTAAGCGGGAGCTCCGGCAGCGCCAGAAGTTAAACTTCTTTGGCCTCGGGAGGCAGGGGCGGGGGCGGGTAGCTCACGGGAGGCGCTGCGGTTGGAGCTTGCGAGGCTCTCTCGCACGGGAGAGAGTTGGCGGGGTGGTTGCCTCCAAGAAACCCGGGCGCCCTTCCTGCTGAACGGCTCCCGAGGCTTTGCCTGGTTCCTTCCCGAGGACCGTTCCTTAACGCACTTTCTTTCTTTCTTGCGGGTTTATTTATTCATTTATTTATGTTATTATTTATTTAATTGGGAACCGGTGGAAGTCATCACCTATTCTCTGTGAGGTGGGATGCTTATGGCAGTTCCAGTTGTTGGCTCTCAATTGCATCTAGGGAAGACTCTCCTGCGTGTATTTTGCTCCTCTGCAAAACAAGACCCTTGAGGATGAAAGCAGAGGTCTACTCACCTCATAGTCAGGGCTAGGCATGTAATTGTGTAATCGCTGGAAAGTATTTATTTAGTGTGTGTGGGGCAGGGCGGGGGATTTCCCCCGGGTAAATGTGCCTATAGCCTAAGGGTTAATTGTTAGAGATAGTGCTTCAGACCTGCTTCCAAGCAACAACAACAAAACCCACCAATATCCGGCTGCTTACATCCATCCTATTCTGATGTGGGATTACTCAGCAGTAAATCCCACTTGGATGAACTCCCAGATCCATAGAATTGCTGTTGGCTTGATCTTAATTATGTTTATTCAGAATTGTTACGATGTGGATTTGGGTTTTCATTTTATGTAAAGGACCATTCTACAAATTCTGGTTAAAAATAGCTAGTACTGTGTATAAGAATTGCAGGTATTTCCTTCAAAGGGGTTGAGGATGGAAGATTGACAGCTGAAATTTACATGGGTGCTTAGATTTGTGACCTTGTCTGCAATGCAACACATTTCTCAGTATTTGTTTTCCACTTCCCTTGATTCTCTGGACTTTTTCCCTACCTCAGTCTCAAAACAGGAACACTTCGTGAATGTGTGTTTTTTTCCATTTCCTCCATCATTTTGTAGACTTTTTTTTTAATGTTTACTATTAATGCTTTCTGTTATTACAGTGAAGTAGAAGACTGTCCTTCAACTAGAAGAAAAACTCTCCTTGTTTAATATTTATTTTACACTGCTATATTCAGTCCTATAAACTGTTCTAGTTTTCCCTCCATTCAATTGTTAAACTCTGAATCCATAGAATAAAATGTAGTTGACAATGTGAGTTTCAAGAGGCACTAAAATGAGAAGCAATTCTGGAGCTATGTCCTCACCCTTTTTTAAAATCACTCTTTCATATACAAGCTTTTTCACTGAAGGTTTTGGGATAATTGAGTTAGCTTTGAAGTTCTGAACATTGAGTAGAAAAGCTTTATCACTTCACATTGAGAGTTATCTAGGAAAAGTATGCATACTTTAAATGCAGAGAACACCACAAACTGTTTAATCATACTAACTTTTTAAAATGGAGCTCTTTTTTGTGGTAGAAGAAAAAGCTTTTAAAACTCTTAGTAGATTCTGTAAAAATCTTAACATGAACAATGGAAAGTGAATGCTTGTGTGAATTACTGAATAGAGCTAAACTGCCTTTAAACCCTTGACAAATAATATTAGAATAAGTAACCTTTTAATTTTCTGTCTTCTATTAAGTCAAAAGTATAGTTCCAACACAGAATGATGGAATGAGAATCCACTATTCTGAATATAGCAAACAAAATATTTCTGCCTTGCTTTCTTTCTCCCTGTTCATTTAAGTTTTATTTTTCCTGGGAGATGGGAGATTCACAATAGAGGACTGACTGGCTATCTTTGGAAAACTAGAATTGGTTGATCTTCATTGATCCTTGTCTCAAACATGAGCTTTACCTGTTGACTTGAAAAGACAGAAATCCAAATGAAAACCTGTAAAATAGTCTTTACCTGTAGAATTGGTTAAATAGTGCTAAAGGCAACCAATACCTGCGCTAATGTTTCATTTCTTGGTAAAATACATTCCTCATTCAACTTCTAAGAATTTTACCAAAATTCTTTATTGAAAGACGACCCAAGTTGTGAAGCGTTTCCTTTTGATATACTACTGCTACTCTGGAAGAGTACTGCAACTAGGGTTTTTTTTCAGGTCAGAGACACTTTTGCTAGGTGCTTGAATGCAAATATTTCTCAGACCACAGATGGAAAATTCTTCTAAGATGAGCAGGTGTAGATATAATTTCAGTTTCATTATCAACATCTTTTCTGAGAATTCCCCTGTGATGTTATTTGAATCCCATTTTTCAGTTTGTCTATTACAGTCTGACTACTCTTTCCTTCTGTGTTGTTTTGTTTGCATGTATAGTACGAAGCCATAGTTTGATTAATTTCAGTTAAAAAAATTACAATGGTTCTTCCCTTTCTACAGTCCACAAATCTGATAATCCTACTTTTCTAGTCCCTCATCCAAATTAGTAATAAATACAGAGGAGGTGTTAGCTGTGAGTGTGACCAGGTAGCCGTTGCACAAGTTTATCTGGTGTACCAGTTGTAGTTTTTCCTTGACCAGAATGCTCTTAAGACAGTTCACTTGTGCCCTAGTCACCTCATAAATGGACTACAATGTGCTTAAATGTTGTTTCCTTTGAAGACCATGCTGGTCTTCAAATGCAGCAGCATAAGCAGTAATGAATGTTTCTCATTATGCTCATGTCCATTTTATTATTTTCACAAAGAACTCAAGGTGGCAAAATATCCAACTCCTCCCTCTTCCCGTGGGGTAGGTTAGGCTGAGAGAGAGTGACTGACCCAAAGTCCCAGTGGCTTTCATGGCTAAGGCAGAACTATACCTCACGGTTTCCTGCTTCCCAGCTTGGTGCTTTAAACACTAGACAAAACTGGTTTTAGTATTTGCTTGTAGCATTTGCTGCTACACAAGCTGCATTGGTTACCTGTTTGCTTAGGGGTGAAATTCAAGGTGCTAGATCCGTGATGGCAAACCTATGGCACATCACACAGACCTCTCTCTGTGGGCACGCACACCATTGCCAGCTGTTCTTCTGGTTTCTGGTGTGCTGGCCAGCTGGTCTTCACGGGCCCCAGAGTGCCAGAAAATGGCCTGAAAAATGGCCAAAAACGGGGCATTTTGGGGCTGTTTTCAGGCTGTTTTGGGGGGGCGTTTTTCAGGCCAAAAAAGGCCTGAAAAATGGCCTGAAAATGCCCCCCAAATGGACCAAAAATGGCCTGAAAATGGCTCAAAAACAGGCATGCAATCACCGGCCAGCTGGTCTTCAGGTTTCCGGCACTCCAGCGCGCATGCATGCACATTCCAGTTTGGGCACTTGTTGCCGAAAAGGTTCATCATCACTGTGCTAGATATTAGATCTTTTTTTAAAAAATTTGATTTATATGCCGCCCTTCTCCGGAGACTCAGGGCGGCTTACAATGCGTTAAGCAATAGCCTTCATACTTTTGTATATTTATACAAAGTCAGCTTATTGCCCCCACAAACTGGGTCTCATTTTACCTACCTTAGAAAGGATGGAAGGCTGAGTCAACCTTGAACCTGGTGAGATTTGAACTTGCAGAAATTGCAGGCAGCTGGTGTTAATAACACTGTTAATAACAGTGCTTTAGTCTGCTGCGCCACCAGGACTCTTACATCTTCAGGGCCTATTGCCAATTGTTTCTGTCCATTCAGTGCATTCAGGCAGAGAGGGTATGCTTCAGTCCCTTCAATTAGATGTTGTTTTGTGGGACTGAGGAACCATGCCTTCTCTATTGCAGCCCCTGCCTTCTGTAGCAACAACATCCCCTGGAGATATGCATGGATTCCACTCCCCAAGGGTTCCAGAAGTCCCTTAAGACATGGCTGTGTTCCCAGACCTGGAACTAGGGTGTCTGTGGAGCCTCTGTCAAGCCTTTTTTTTCTCAGTGTTAGGACTGCTGTTTTGGTTCAGGGAGCTGTGTTGTTTTAGTTGTATTTTTCAAACCATTGTATTAGACATGCTATAAGCTTCCCAGAGGGTTTTTGTGGGTTTTTTTTAAAAAAAATTGAGTGGCCTTGACAAATCTAATAAATAGTGAACAAGAAAAGAGGCCTACAAAACATTGGTTTATGCTTTCAAGTTGTATGTAATTGATGTGCAAACTTTGGTATAATTGTTTAACAACTTCTCCATCCGTCTAATGGTGGTGTAGTCTAGCCCACACTTTGCTATATTCCCAGCTATAATCTAATGGGGTACTTTGTCAAATCCTTTGTTGAAATGAAAATGCATCATGTCTGTCACATTCCTGTGGTCAGTTAAACTGGTCATTCGAAAACATACCAAGTTGGTAGGTCATAATTTACTCTTGATAAATAAAGAGAGCACTCCATGGCTTAGGGCCTGGTTATTTATGGGATCGCCTGCTGCCGCAAACGGCCTCCCACCGGCCGTTACGCTCTCACAGAGAGGGACTCCTCCGGGTGCTGTCGGCCAAACAATGTCGGCTGTCGGCCCTCGGGGGAGAGCCTTCTCTGTGGGGGCACCTACTATCTGGAACGAGCTCCCCCCAGAGATACAGAGGATCCCGGATCTACGCACCTTCCGCCGTGCTCTCAAGATCTTTTTATTTCACCAGGCTGGTCTGGCCTAACCTCTCCCATTCTCTTTTTAATGTAAGTTTTAATGTAAATTTTAATGTGTTCTTAACTGGGGTTTTAAATTGTTTTGGGCTAAATTGATTTAATTCGATTTTACTTCTGCTCTTAAATTTTTGTATTCTATGTGTTTTATCTTGTGCCTGTTCACTGCCCTGAGTCCTTTGGGAGTAGGGCGGTATATAAATCAAATAAAATGAAAAAAATGAAATGAAATGAAATGATCAATGCTGGCTCCAACCTAGCAACTGTTGGTATTCTTTTCCAAATGTTCACTGCTTGTGTCAGTTGTTCTGCTTATTTCCATTTGAACACAATTGTAGTAGTACATGAGAATGACCTTGAGAAACAGGTGAAAAGATGCTGCCTAGGGAACGGAACAGTTGGATAAGAGAAAGGATAGCCCATAGCTGCTAATGGGCAGAGAAAGAGAGACCCTTTTCTCAGGCTGTAAAGGAGATGGGAGATTTGTACTTGCAGACTTGTTAATGTAACCTGTCTGATCAACCTGGGAAGGGTGGTACACATTCCATTTGGGGAGAAGACAAAGCTAATTTGGTGTTGAGGAGCTCTGACCTTCCCCAATCACTTGTTGCTGTGCTACCATCTTTTCTTAATAGTAGTCCAATCCTCATATCATTGACAACCAGGAAGATCTTTTTTTGTTGCTTGCGTAGAGCTTTCATTCCTTTTGTACTTTAGCCTTTCTAATGGAACTAATTATTTCTGAAGATGTTAGCTATTTGCTGGTAAGCTTCCTCAATTATTATTATCTTCTATTTCCCATACATCTTTCTTAATTTATAATTCAGGTGAAACTTCCTTATAAATCCACAATAGTTTCCCAATCTGCAGCATATCCATCCATCCATCTATCCAGAGGTGGTATTCAGGTGGTTTGGACCAGTTCAGGAGAACTGTTAGTGGAAATTTTGAGTAGTTTGGAGAACCAGCAAATACCACCTCTGGCTGGCCCAGTCTCCGCTTGCTGGCTCACTGCTCACCCCACCCGCCCGGTTGCTGTTTTCCCCGCTCCCGCTGCCCTGCCCTGCCCCACCCTGCCCTATATCTGTTGCCTTCGCCATACAGCCCAGCTAATCTCCATGCCTTGCCTCTGCATCTCGCCCCTCTGCTCACCAAAAGTAAGCCTGCTGCCCACTCGCCCTTCACCTTGGGTCGGGGCCCAGAGACACACCATTCCACGGCTCTGGCCTTGTCCCAGAGCCTCCACCCGCTCGCCTTTCACCTCAGCTGGGTCAGGGAACGCACCATTCCCCCACTCCGGCCTTGTCCCGGGCCTCCGCCCACATGCTGCTGCCCCCCTTTGGCCTCTAACTACAGCCCACTGGGGTGAAGCAATTTATTTGGCCTATGGCCTGCTGCACTAGGCTGAAGGGCTGCAAGGTGTGTGTGGAATGGGCGCAGAAGGGCCGAAGCAGTTTGGGAATGGACCGGACAGTTCTTACCTGTAAGAAGTCCCATCCGGAAAGCGTTGCACTGGAGATTTTGCAGCCGCTTCTTCCGTCCCTTTCCAAGCATCCCTCGCTCACGGAGATACTCCATGTGCTCTCTGGGTCAGCAGCTGCTTCTCTCCACTGCTGCTCTTGCTGGGAGAGCATCTTATGTAATTTAGCAGCTGTGAGCCACCACTTTCCTTTAAGTCCCATCCGGAAAGCGCTGCACACAGAGAAGCAGCAGCCATGTTGATTGCTGTTTCCCTCAGCCGCAGCACTTTCCAGATGGGATTTAGAGGAAAGCGGTGCCTCACAGCTGCTAAATTGCAGAAGATGCTCTCCCAGCAGTGCAGAGAGAAGCAGCCGCTGCCCTGGAGAGCAGAGATGGAGGGGAGCAAGCCCCGAAAGGCTTCTTGGTCGAGCCTCGCTGCGTGGTGGAAGTGGCACATGTGTGAAGCTGTGTGCGTGCGCATGTGCTCACTCACATTTTCAGCGAACCGGTGGTGGGATTATTTGAATTCCACCACTGCATCCATCTATCTAATTTCCATAACTGCCCATCTCAGCCAATGTTTATGGGCAGCCTAAAATTCAAAAAATATATTACAATTAAAATATTAAAAATATTTTTAAACTATAAAAACATTAAAAATAGTTTTATTTTTTATTTTGTCTCATCCGAATGTGTTTATTTTATTTTTGAAAGTTTCCTTAGCCAGAAAATTTCTGTCCAAGAGCCCATCACACTGTTTATGGTATATTTTTTCATTTTTCCATCCTTTCTGCCTGACTTTCTTCTGGACAGAAAATTCTTATGTCTTTTAATGTCCTTACAGTTCTATATTTCTGAATTTTAAATGATAACCAGCTTTTACACAACTTAACAATTTTTAAATTTTATACTAGAGCTTTAATTATGTTGTAATGTGAAAGAAGTCCTCATATTACTATACAATACTATACGATAATACCAGTGGTGAAATGTAAAATTTGTTACTACCGGTTCTGTGGGCGTGGCTTGGTGGGGGGTGGGTAATATGACTGAGTAGTCGTGGCCAACTTTTTTTTTTACTTTTAAAACCATTTTTTCTACAACCTCTTTGGCTGAAGAGGTTGTAAAAAAAATGCTTTTAAAGCCTCTGATGATCCCAGTTGACTTGTCTGATCGACAGAGGCTTTTCTTCCTTTTAAAAACATTTTTTTGGCCAAAGAGGTTGTAGAAAAAATGCTTTTAAAAATTTAAAAAAACCTCTGATGATTGCGCGGCTCACCTGGGCAATGGGGGGGGGGGCAGGGATTTTCTGAACCACCCACTTCCATCGCTACCAGATCGGGCAATCCGGTCCGAGCCGGGAGCATTTCACCCCTGGATAATACTAAACTTACAATTGAACCCAAAATTTATGTCGCTAAACAAGGCAGCTATCAAGTGAGTTTTGCTTCATTTTATGACCTTTTTTGCCACAGTTGTTAAGCAAATCACTGCAGTTGTTAAGTGAAAAGACTTTGGTCCTACGTGATATGCTCCTTTTCAGGGTGCGGGGAAGATCATCCAGCAAATCTGGCTTACCCCATTGACTTTGCTTGTCAGAAGCTGGTTGGGAAGGTTACAAAAGATGATCACATGACCCCAGGACAATGAAACTCTCATAAATACATGCCAGATGCTAAGTGCTAGGATTTTGATCACCCGACCATGAGAATGCCATGACAGTTGTAAGTGTGAAAACTAATTATAAGTGACTTTTTAGAGTGCCATTGTAACTTCAAACAGTCACTAAATGAATGATCTGTTTTCCTTTTACCATTAACACTTGTCAACAATTGCTTTCTCAAGTGAATTCCCCACATGACACAGCCAAAAGAAGTGAAATGCAGTTTTGTGATTTTTCCTTCCAGTGACATGTTGTATTTGCTTGTTGGTTACCTTTGCTGTCCAAGTAACCAGTACTCTATACTAGTGTTAATATTTATATTTATAATGAATCCTCTTCTTTGGAAAGACAAAGAAGACCTTGCTTTAAGGTCTTTAAAAGATAATTGTCAATTGCCCTTAGAATCTTTTGTGCAGATTTGTACTTTCTGAAATCATATGGATATGGTATCTGAAGGATTTGTTCTGCATTTTATTCTTATACAAAATTTACATTAATTCAAAGGGTCTTTTTTTTCAACAGTATGTAGGATTTTTTCTGATATTCTGAAATTTGAAAATTAGCTATATTAGCTTGACACTATTTAGTCAACTATGCAATGAACTATAAAGCCGTTTCATTCTGTTTTCGTGGAAATAATACAGTGATGCAAGTCCCATTTTTAACCATAAATAAGTCAATTTCACTGTAGCAAAATAGTTTGAATATCATTGATCAAGGATCTCAGGGCAGAAACATGTTCTAACTTCATATTTGCATTGAAAATCTGTACATTGTGTCTTGTATTATAAATGCATGCATCCATGCAAATTTTTTTTAAAAAAAACCTGGCTAATTTGCAAAAAGGCAATATAATATATTCTTTGGAGGAATCCTATATATCTTTACTCACGCCTATTGTGTTAGCTATTTTTATATGCATGTTAAAAAGTTCATTCTTTATTTCATCGTGCTTATCTTGATGTTCTGTTAGTGGAGCTATCCATTGTAGCTTACATTTGACTAATTGGAGAAGATATATTGTTGCACTAAAAGCATATTATCATAGTGTTCCTGGTTTGAAGTGAGATAATTGGAGTAGGTAATGAAATGGTGACTTACTGCCTATATTTTTTCTTCAAGCAAAATAATTAACAAAACCAAAAGGTTTCTAACCTCCTACAATCTTAGCTCTCAGACATTTTTGTTATTACTGTGTATTCACACCATTGCTTGAGTCAGACTCCAAAGTTGTTTCATGTTCATCATGAGAAACTGGAAGCTGCTTTCAGCCAGTCAAGCACTCTGTTATTTACCCAATCTAGCAAGAAAAGCCAAGGGTTGGGTTGATTGACTTTCAATGAAGCATCTTTCTGATTCTTCCCTTTATTTTTTCACAAACATAATGTGTTGATGAACTTGACTTACAGCTTTTTGCAGGGGAAGAATGTTGTACTGATGGGAGAGAAGAAATGTTGCTTTGAAATCTTTATGCAAAGGTTGCTAACTTCCTTGTGAGGATGGCAAAACTTCATGGGCCTCGCATGTGGCAGAGCAGGTTTTTGTCCACAGTTCTTGGCAATTTGAAAATAGGAAATAGATTAAGCAATGCCATGTTTGCGTGTGTGTACATGCACACGCACACACATGTACACTCCCCTATGCAGGACATTAGAACAGATATTTATTTATTTATTTATTTATTAAATTTATATGCCGCCCCTCTGTGGAGACTCAGGGCGGATATCTGGCAGGATGGTTCGTTTTTAGAGATTTTCTTCCAGTACAGGCAGTCCTTGGGTTAAGAATGAAATCTGTTCCTATCTTTAAGTCAAATTTGTATGTAAATTGGAGCAGGCTATTTAGCATCAGTTAGTCAAATATTTGTCTTAGCTTATAGTATTTATTTTACCTCTCTATGCATGTAAAACACTTAAGAAACAACAACGTGATCTGACTAAAATTGGCAGATGGCATTCTCTTTCCTTGAGCCTATGAACCACTGAAGACAAACAGTATTTTCATGAAGCACTGAAAACAGGTTGTCTATTAAAAATGGGCACACTACGTTGTAACACTCATGAAAACATTGCACGGCTTCAGTGCCTTGTTGGGTCAAGGAAGGAGAACACTGATTGCCATTTTTAGCCACAGAAAGTCCATTTGTAAATATGTGTAAGTCGGACAGTCTTAACACACACACATATGTATGTATGTATGTATGTATGTATGTATGTATGTGTGGTCAAAATGGCTTGGGGAGAGCAGACTCTTTCAATTGTAAACCATTCTCTTCCTGTAATAGCCCTTGCTTGTCCAAACACAACCCATATATAGCAATCTATAGCCAACCAGCTCTAGAGCATCTTTTGTTTTTCATGCAGAGACCTTGATCTAGCAGTAAAGCTATAAAGGAAATTAAATGCTTTCTTTATGTCTAAGTATATTTACCCATGTGATATGGCTTTGTTATTATTAACCTTTTCATCTTTTCTACTCCCTTCTCTTATTGGTATCTTTATTATGATTATTAATTTGCTGTTGTTTTGCAAGTACACCCAGAGCTCCTGCGCCAGAGACAAATTCTTTGTGTGTCTAATCGCCCTTAGTCAAATAAAGTATTCTCTATATCTTTAACTTCTCTCTCTGGATAGTGTATTGTACTCTTCCAAGATTGCTTCAATATAGTTGCTTTTTCTCCAGGAGAGGGCAGGAGGGGAAGTCTTATACAGTAGTGACTACACCAGAGATAAACCAAGTATGAGAACTACATAGGGAGCATAGAAGATAGGTACCAGGGTGGATAAAAATCAATGATTTTTTTTAAAAAATCAAAAAAATCAGATTTTTTTGATTTAAATCAGATTTTTTTGATTTTTATCGAATTTATTTTAATAAAAAACTTTTGGGGTAAAAATCTATCATAAGATAGTTTTTTATTTAAGATACATAAATAATTTAGTTTATTCAGCATGAAATGGAGCTTAGTTATGTAGCATGAGACTGTATATTCTGCAACATTGGGACTATCGGTGAGTCAATAGTGGGTCAAAGGAGTAACAGAGATGACAGTTGCTCTTTAAAAATTATGATTTAAATCGAGTTGATTTAAAACAAGCCTTTTTACTAGTGATTTAAATCATGATTTAAATTGTGATTTAAATCAACTCAATTTAAATCAAATCCACCCTAATAGGTACTCTTAAATGTCTTATTGAAAATATAAAAAGAGAACGAACTTCAAGGATCCAAAAAAAATGGGCTGAAATGATCAGAAGAAAGAAACTGAAGTTCATTATTTAGAAACATGGAAAATTGACACAGAAAAAGACCTAGTGGTTCATTGAGTTTGTTGGTTTTTTTTCTTTTTAATTAATTAATTAATTTTTATTTTTAACTTTATTTTTTATTTTTTGTTGGATGATGGGCATGTGCTTATCCCAAGTATGTTTAAACTCAGTTACTGATGATTGGCGCACTACCTCTACTGGAAGTTAGTTCCAAGCTTCCGCTATTCTTTCTGTGAAGTAATTCTTTCTAACATTACTTCTGAACTTCCGTCCTGTCAGTTTGAGGTTATGTCCCCGTATCCTTGATTTTTGCTTAGTATTGAAAATACTGCCTTCTAGAACCTTACCTCACACAGAGATGGGTTTCAGCAGGTTCTGACCAGTTCTGGAGAACTGGTAGTGGAAATTTTGAGTAGTTCAGAGAACCGGTACTAAAAATTCTAACTGGCCCCACCCCCATCTATTCTCTGCTTCCCAAGTCTCTGTTGATCGGGAGGAAATGGGGATTTTGCAGCAACCTTTCCCTGGATTGGGAAGGGAATAGAGATTTTACAGTATCCTTCCCCTGCCATGCCTACCACGCCATGCCCATCAAGCCATGTCACACCACGCCCACCAAGCCACGCCCACAGAACCAGTAGTAAAAGGTTTTGAAACCCACCACTGACCTCACACCCTTAATATATTTAAAGGTTTCGATCATGTCCCTTCTTCCCCTTCTGTCGTCCAGGCTGTACATTTAAAGTTATTTCCCCAGAAGTATTTCTAGCTACAGTTCTCCTATTTTTCTTTGTATGAGATCGGATTCATACCACAATTGGGTGCTGATGCGTCTCCATTGAAGTTATTAGGTATGAATTTTCACAGGTAATGGGAGGCAATCAGTTCCTGTCCCTATTATATATTTCAAAGATTTTATGACCAATTTAATTTTAAGGTATTAAAAATATGTCAGAAAAAGGTTATATAGTGGCTTCACTATATCAGTGGTAGCCTGCAAAATAGACTTGAAAATGTCTGAAACTTAGTGTTCTGAAAACTGATAAAGTAAATTAGGCCTTAAGGTTAAGGAAGGAAGTAATACCTCAAAAAGCTTAAGCTGAAAAAACCAGTATAATAGGGAGAGGATTAAGGTAGAAACTCTGTACTTAAACTTTAATTATCATTGAAAGACTTTTGAGCCTAATTAATTTTCAAATGAATTTGAAGCTTATTTCTATCTGGAGTATTGGGTTTTATTTTCCTGTGTCATATGATTCTGCTACATAAACATGTCTTGTATATATCTTCATGAATAAATTGTATGGGGAATCTTATTTTCTGTGGGGTCCTTGTTGCTCTCTGAGCTTGGTTGTTTTCTTGCCGATGTTTCATTACCAAAGTAAGCAATATCGTCATTGCTAACCCTAACCTTAACTCAGCACTGATAATGTTACCTAGTTTGGTAATGAAATTTTTGAAAAGATACAACCAAGCTCAGAGAGTATCACCAACTCCACAGTTTAACCCTGAGTTACAAATACAGATAGTCCTCTATTTACAATCATTCCTTTAGTGACCTTTCAAAGTTACAGTGGCACGGAAAAGGTGATTTATGGACATTTTTCACATTTTCATCCATTGCAGCATCCCCATAGTCATAATGATCAAAATTCGGAGGTTTGGCAACTGGCTCATATTTATGATGGTTACAGTGTCCCAGGGTCATATGATCACCTTTTGCAGCCTTCTGATAAGCAAAGTCAATGAGCGAGCCAGATTCATTTAATAACCGTGCTACTAACTTAATCACTGCAGCGATTCACTTAACTGAGGCAAGACAGGTGATAAAATGGGGCAAAACTCACTTAACAGCTGTTTCACTTAACAGCAGAAATTTTGGACTCAATTCTGGTTGTAAGTTGACCACAATTTTTTTTCCATCGGAACCTTACTTTCCATTTAATGAAAAAAAAAAGTGAAGTTAGTAAGAGCTATTGCAATACATTTCAGTATATTTGAATGAACTAACCCATTTGGAGGGTATGAAAAAGGAGCATCCAGGTTTGTAATAATAAGGATCTTTAATGATCATGTGTACAGAGATATTTTGATTAATAATATGGTTTTTAACTCCAATATTAATATTGCATTTATTTATCAAATTTATATGGTGGCCCACTTTACAAGAAGTCACAACAATCAAATAAAACAAAAAACATGTAAAACAAAAATATAAACAATCATTATTAAAGATTAATATATTAGTAAAACTTAAAATATACAAACTACAAGGCGAGTAGACAGAATATATTAACCTCAATAGACGCATCTACAATGGAGAGACAGAATATATTAACCTCAATAGACGCATCTTAGAATGCTACTGATTCCTTGGGACTCCCAAGTCTGATGACATAACCAGGTCTTGAAGCATTTCTGGAACATAAATAGGGATGGGGCTAATCTAAGTTTGTGTATGGGGGTGGGTGGGAAGGAAGTTCCATAATGCAGGTGCCACAGCAGGTAAAGCCCACCTCCTGGGACCCTCCAAATGTAAGTCACTCCCCAGCTAGGAGGGGCATGGATCTAAAGAGAGCAGGTGGCTGAGCTCACAGTCTTAAAGACCTTGTCCATTTCCTCAGATCCAACAGGTTCAGATCATTTCCAGATAACTAGACAAGTCTTCTCCCCAGACATCTCTTCTGGGCCTGCAACAAGGCTACCATCCAACTGCAGATTGGGTGGTATCCTTGGTTGCTACCAAGTTGCAACCAAGCAACTTTGTGTGAGAGATGCTGAGCAAATGCCTCCATACACTCCTATAAGAGGTCCTTAAACCCCTTTACACAAGAGGGTTTCTGTCACCCAAGCAAGCACAATTGAGGGACGGCTATCTGTGGATACAATAATAGTGGAGAAGTTCTGACAAATTCACCTTCCCTACCGATACAATGTAGGCCTTAATAGTTCTACCTCATGTTTGGTTGAGTTTGTCCTTCACTGAGTGTCAGTGAGGCTCTAGACATCTTTTCTCTCATTTCATCTCCCTCAACTCCTCTGTGTACCAGGGAAGTGATGGGACTCCCTAGAAAGGAGCGGTTGCATAGGCAAGATCCAGTCAGCTTCAGCAATTCCCTTATTCCAAGCAGTGACCGAGGCTTTAGATGGTCTTTGCAGTAGACCAATGGGAACAACCCTTATCTCTCTCTTAAACATATCAGGTTCCATCAATTGCTGGGGAAGCATCTAGCCTCCCTGCAATGCATAGTGGCACTAGAGAATCCAGTGGAAAGATCTGACCGTAACAAGACACCAAGAGCTCCCCCAATTTCAGATCATACATCTACTGCTCTGACAGAAACACCAGATTTGGGGGTGTGGCCACTGTAAGTCTGGGGAACTCCACTGCCAGGGAGGTTGCTAAGCAGCAGGGAAACTAGTATAACAATCCCATTTGATCTCTAGAGCCTAATTTAATGAACAGGGTCTCACATCTGGTGAGCTGTGGTGCAACCCCCCTGCAATCACTGTAACTGTTAACTATATTAAGTAATTAGTTTCTCAATACTAATTATTAGTTGCTCGATAAACCAAAGGTTTTTTTGGCAAATATTATACTAGACTAATTTAAAATCTTTCATTTCAGAATTAGTGCATTGTGTTGGTGCTAATAAAATTCTGATTTAACATGCTTTATTTTTCTCAATGTGCTTAATAAAGTAAGTCAGATTGAATTAATGGAATCTGCATGTATTGGAGAAATAACTTCTTTAGAAGGAGGTTTTGATATGACACAAACATGACCACTACATTAATACAATATTGTATTAATATATGAAGGATTTTCACAGAAATGAGTGGTAGATAGAGTATATAGACATTTTGTCTAGATTACAAAAGCAATTCAAGCTAGAAAGAGAATTAAACAAGGACACACTTTCACATGCCATTGTTCAATTGGTACATCAACTCAGTATGGGAATTTTAACCAGAGAAAAGCATCATCTCCCAAAGTTAGTCAGCAAATATATATGCAGCAGATGGAATAGTTTTATCATAATCTTAAGTAGCAAAAGGGACCAAGGAAAGCAGTGTTCCATTTCTCCAGAGATCTCTCGCTACAGATGAACTTTGAAGAAACCAAGATTGTGAATTTTGGGGGGAAAAAAAACCCCTACCTCTAGCATTGAGCATCATAATATTAAGAAGATGATATGTACCAATAAAGGAGAATATTTGTAGCTCAGGGTTGAAATGAGGGGTCCTTAATGCCCTCTGAGCTTGGTTGTTTCCTTGCAATATTTCATTACCCAAACTAGGTAACAACCTGATCAGCACTGATGATGTTACTTAGCTTTGAGTAATGAAACATCTGCAAGAAAACAACCAAACTCAAAGAATACCAAGGACTCTTCAAGATGTTATGTTTCAAATATTTAGTGTTTGGGTTTCAATTTGCAGGAAACCAGAATGTCTGTATTATTCATGTTTAATTAAATTCTTAAGGGGATTCATTAATTACTACTTTTTCTATTTGAAACATATGGGATATATTTCAACGGCTTTACAATTATTTGAGGCTGAGGCACTGATGCAGCTCTCTTCTATGATCCTAGTTGAAACCAATGGACCACTTTTGTTAAACTTGATGCAATTCAAACCAAACTTGAAAGGAAATTATCGTAGTGCATTCCTAATGCACTGAGCAAGAAATGAGGATTAATAAAATAGAGACTAGGCTATTATTGGCTAAATCTAAATTGTCTGCCTCATAGTCTGATCTCACAAACACTGGCTGGTAGTGATCAATCTTTCTGAAATGGGACATTGTTGACAGACTGTGACACTGGATATTCTTCCGAGATCTTAATGTTTTTTTGATTATGAGTAGACTGTAGCATTGCTTAGGAAAAGGACTCTGGATAGGGAATCACAAATTGAATTTAGTAGAGTTTCTGTAGTAGTTGAACTGGAAAACCATACGTTTTAAATTAGTAATTACAAGCAACTGAGCAGTTCATAAATACTGCAATCCTTTTATGCTAACACAACTGGACATCTTATCAGCATTTTTTGAGTTTAATTTCAAAAGAAAGGCTCCCTTTGCAGAAAGAACCTTCTTGTACAGTACATTATGTTGAATCTTTGACTCATATTCTATTACATTGTGACTTCCTGAGTCTTCTGGAAATAATTGTGCAAATAATTTTTAATAAGAAATAATAGTAGTGAATGAAATGTTTTGGTATTGAAATTGGTTGCTTATTTTTTCCTTAATTTGATACATTTATATTTAATATATTTGAATTATTGTTGGAAATTATTTTAGTACAAATTGATAGAAAATATGGTATATAATATTACATTTATAGTCTCCTGTTTCTTTAAGTAGTTCAAGTATACATAGATGGATCTCTCAGCCATGTGAGATCTTTTTGAACTGAGGAAACTGACTGGTCAAAATCAGATAATGAAGGTTCATGATAAAATGTGACCCTGAGCTTGAATTTCCCTAATTCAAGTCCATTTTACTCACGAAAATGCCAGTATTTACATAGTTTTGTACTTTGAGATAATATTTTATATATCTAGTTGGAAGGAATGCTGATGCTGATATATTTACTACCTAACAAAAAATAAACTGTTCCAAAGGTGCTTTTATCAAGAGGCAACTGGACTTTCTGGTTTTTCTTTGAAGACATTTCACTTCTCATCTAAGAAGCTTCTTCAGCTCAGAGCTGAAGAAAATTCAGGCAGCTCAGAGTTGTTTCTTTAAGGTTTGGATACAGAAATTTATCTCAGAAATAAAAGTTAATTTCTTCGCCATTTTTAAAGCTATGTAGCAGTTTCTGTCATGACCAGTTCCTGTTATTTTATGCAAGAACATATCTGTTGCTTTAGCAGTAATATTACTTAAATGTCATTAGTCCATTAATCTGTACTATTACTGTGGTGGTGATGATTTGAAAAGCAGCAGTGGCAATGTGAAGTTTCAAAATGACAAAGGATGACAGATTAGATGAAGTTTAAAGAATAAATACACAAAGTGAATTACCTCA
Organism: Arizona elegans; assembly: GCA_022577455.1. Lineage (NCBI taxonomy): Eukaryota > Metazoa > Chordata > Lepidosauria > Squamata > Colubridae > Arizona > Arizona elegans. Next base: position 106,420,726 of record JAKOOJ010000001.1, read on the forward strand.
AATTACACCAGTTTGTCACCTAATTAGAATTATTCTTTTTAAAAGTCTATTATTTTTCAACCAATTTACTGTATTTTCCAGAGGTTCAGAATGAGCTTTATAATACTGCAGATTGATGACATTCAAAATGACTTGCCTGCTGTTGAAATCAATGCAGCAAACTGGAAAATCATGCATGAAATACTCGCCAGCAAAATAAAGGAAAGGTTATTACGCCAATCTTAAAGCTTTAAGAATTAATGCTGTCAATTTTATTACCCTCTGTGTTTTTTTAATCTTCAGTTGAATATTAACATCTTTATATAGAAAACAGAATTAATGTTAAAGGAGACACGATTACCTGAACATTAAGCACAGTGGTTCAGAAAACTCAAGCTTGGATTGATTAAATTAAAAATTATCAGCTAGTTTAGTTGTGTTCATTTAGAATTTAACCAAGACACTGGACTTCGATTGAATACACATATCATGGAGTTCTATAATAGTTTGTTTGCTTTTGTGACACTATAGTGTAGTTTGTAAACAGTGGTTAGAATTAGCCATGTATTAAGAAATCCCCATTCCCAACCCACTCCAGGGGAAGGATACTGCAAAATCCCCATTCCCTCCCCACTCCTGAGGGAAGGATACTGCAAAATCTCCATTCCTACCCGACTCTGGGGCCAGCCAGAGGTGGTATTTGCCAGTTCTCCGAACTACTCAAAATTTCCATTACCAGTTCTCCAGAACCTGTCAGAACCTGCTGAATTTCATCCCTGGTTCACCACCTTAAATTATTTATAAAATAACTTTATTTATAAAAATACGGTGAGATACAAATAAAACAAAAAATACAGGTGGTCTTACAACCACAATTGAGTCCAAGATTTCTGTTGCTAAACAAGATAATTGTTAAGGGAGTTTTCCCCCATTTTCTGACCTTGCCACCATCATTAAGTGAAATAATTCCAGTTGTTAAGTGAATCTGGCTTCCCTATTGACTTTGCTTATCAGAAGGTCACAAAAGGTGATCATATGACCTTGGGACAGTGCAGCCGTCATAAACATGAGGTGCCAATCAGCTGAATTTTGATCAGATGACTATGGAGATGTTGCAATGATTGTTCAGTATGAAAAATGGTCATAAGTCCATTTTTCCGGTGCAGTTGTAACTTTGAACGGTCACTAAACGAACTATTGTAAGTGGAGGACTATCTGTATGCTTGTCATGCAAAGCCTTATACATGTCGACTCAAAAGTAAACCATATAAACCGATAGTATTATTCCCAGATAAGTGACCATGAGTTTTCTATCACAGTGTGCATTTTCCCAGACGTATCTGGCTGCTTCTGGGGCATTAAAACGCTTCCTAGCCTGATTCCTGCTAAGAAGCCAAAAGTATCCAAATCCAGTCTATTTACACTGTGGTCTGAGTTCTGACAGCCAGATTTACACGCAGTAGCCCTGTGCACTGGAAGAGTGAGAAATAAAATTATTTGTAGAGACAAAACTCTGTAAAACAAAAGTAATTTCAGTATTAGTTCAGTGTTAAGTATCACACTAAGAAACCTAAGGTAGGTTCCTGAAAAAAAGCACAACAAAACATGCTGTTTCCAAGGCCAAACTGAGCATAATGAGCTGGTATAAAAATACCTTTAGTTAACCAGATAAAAGGTTGGCAGTTGTTGATGATAGTAACCTGGCAGAGATATGTAGCTGAGCTGCCAACAAGATAATTCATATTATAAATCTGCCTGAAATCAGAGGCCATATTTAACATCCTGGATTCATGTTATTCCCAATATTAAATATAGGTAATTCTCATCAACCTTGAAGGGAAGTGCTTCAGGATAATTAGTTAATATTGGGTTACAGCTGAAGACATTAAATTCTATACATGTGCTAAGTATTATTAAGAATAATTTGTTCCCGTCTCTGATTTTCATTTAATGTGTTGATACACTTAGTGAATTTCTCTAGCCTTCCTTCTAGCAGGTACATTGCATGCTTTTTTTGATTAATTTTTACAAATGCATTCTTTTCACAAATGGCAATCTGGAACAAATGTGTTAATGAAATAATATTGGAGTATGCTTGAATTGAAATCAGCATTCATAGTGAAAAGAAAAAAAAAAGATCTTTGTAAGTGCTGCTAATTGACCATGTTACAATCATTTGCTAATTAGTAAATAGTTGTGAGGGTTTTCTTCAATAATCATTTTAAAATGTGCAGGATGAAACATCAATAGCTGGCTACACAAGGGTTCAAGAAGATTTGAGGCAGAATTATTATAACTAAAGTCTGTTTCCTAAAACCCAGCATTTGTTCTGATTTCAAGCCTCAGCATTATCTTTGCAGCTTGATAACTGCTTATTTTGATAAGCTTGATAATTTCTTATCTTGAAAATAAGCAACTAGAAAAATTAATTTAAATGAATGTCCTCTCTATACTGGTGTAGACTTTCACAGCCAGTAAATTGATCAGTATTGGGACTTCCAAGTTTTAGTGACAGTGGTTTAGACAACAGTTTTCCTGATGTTTTTTTGGCAACTGTAGCTGACCCCTTCAGAAGCAAGGACTTTAGCCAAACTGGTTTCTGATTGACCAACCCTTGCCAACTTGCACTAGTTGGAAACCAGTTTGGCTAAAGATGAATCAGCAGTCAGGACACCTTCTATAAAGAGAGGGGGCCAGTCAGTTTCTGAATTATATGTCGCACTGAAAGCAAAAAAATTGTGAGTATTGTAGTGTATGGTGTGAAAATAACAGAATAAGAGAGTTGGAAGGGACCTTGGAGGTCTTCTAGTCCAACCGCCTATTCAGGCATGAAACTCTATAACATTTAATAGAAATAAATGGGAAAAGTATTCAAATATTAAATTATAGCTAAAGATCAGAATGATATTTTGTAGAGACAAATAGAAGTGGACTATGATGACTCCTGCTTCTAATCTAATATGGTATTAATATCTAAATCCATACTTTGTATCAGACTATTCTAAGATTCTGTAGTTAAGATGTAAAAGTAAAGCTTTTGATGTTGAAAAGAAGGTTGAAAATAGAAATACCAAATAGTTAGAACATTAGCCTGGTGGTACAGTGGACTAAACTACTGTTAAAGTAGTATTTAGCTGCCAGCTGCCTGAAATTACTGCGAGTTCAATTCTCACCAGACTCAAGATTGACTCAGACTTCCATCCTTCCGAGGTAGGTAAAATGAGGACCCGGTTTGTGTGGACAATAAGCTGACTTTGTATAAAATAGAATACCGCTTGGGGGGGGTGGATGGCAAAAGCCCTACTAAGCAAGTATATACAAAAGTATGAAGGCTATTGCTTAAAAGCATTGTAAGCCGCCCTGAGTCTCCAGAGAAGGGCGGCATATAAATCAAACTAATAAATAAATAAATAAATTATAATGATTAGTCTATTGTGTAAAAAAAAACCAGGAGTCCAGTAACATCTTCTGCAACTAAGACAATTTATTAAAAAGCATAATAATAATAAGCAACCCACTTCATCAGGTTTATAGAATGAGCAGATTGATGAAGGGTTTAAAATGGGGTAAGTTGGGGTGGGGAAATGGGAGGAAAATAAGTTGGTTATGAAGATATAGATTATATGTGAGATGGATTACAATTACAGGTCAATTAACACGTAATGTATTAAAAACACATTGTTTTGGAGACCTTCCGAGATTGCCTGAAGCCTTCTGATGTGTGCCAAGTTCAATTGATTTCTCACTCATCCGTGCTGTTAAATTCCCATTTTTCTAAAATAGTCACTATGGAGTGTCTTAGGAGGCTGAATTGCTGTGATATTACTTTGTTCTCAATTTGAGTGTTGACCTCAAACTTGCATACGGTGGTTTTTGCACACAGTTTTACCCTGTTAATCCTAGAGGGCAGTTCTGGCAAATGATGGCATCTATCATGTAATCATATATAGCAATAGCACTTAGGCTTATATACCGCTTCACAGTGCTTTATAGCCCTCTCTAAGCGGTTTACAGAGTCAGCATGTTGCCCCCAACAATCTGGGTCCTCATATGGATTAGGGCTTATTAATACTAAATTATTCATAATTTAAGTGGCGTGGGCTGTGAGTTGCAAGAGATAACCATGGTATTCTATTTCTGTGATCTATTTTTTAATAGGCCTTCTTGGGAATTAATATGGCTCTATTGATTTTTCTATTGATCTCATATACCTATATCTATAGTATATCTATAGATATAAACGTATGTGATTAATGGACAAAGCAATCTTTTAGCTTTAGTTAAGATGTACAGGTTAAGTATTGATGTTAATAAAAGTTAAAAATAAAAATACTAAGTGTAGTGTTTTTAGTATAGCATATAGTTACTTATTCTTACCTTTGTGCATTAAGAACCAAAGAGTATAACTACTTAGTTCATCCCATAATAGTAGATAAGTAAAACTTCATGTCAAAAAACAATTACTTTTAAATATATAGTAAGATAACTCCTAGGCCTCCAGAGTCCCTCTATGATCATACACCAAAACTGGGTAGTCAATTGTCAAGCTATGTTTTTTGTTATCTTTCAGATGAATAAGAAATAGATTAATTAGGAGGAAAAAAAACTAACATCTAACTAACTAACTAACTAACTAACTAACTAACTAACTAAAAAACTAACTAACATAATATATTTTATTTTTCTAAATTTTTAAAAACAAATCTGAAATCTATCCCACTCTTCTCCCATCTCTTGCAAAGATGGTGGCAAGAGATTGTTACCACCTCTGGAATCTAAAAAAAAATAAAGTGTTTCCTCCTGTTGAAAAAAATACTAGCTCTAAACATTAAAATAATTTATTTAGTTTATCATCATCTGCACATTTAGTTTCATAAGTTGGCTATGGTTTTTACAGCTCAGTTTCCTCTTGTGATAGAACAATAATAATTATAGTTCATGCATTTGGATGTGAGAACAAATTGCTGTCAACAGTGAAATTGCAAACCAAATTGTGGTTTGATAATTGATTAGTGAGTTGTCCATAGGTTGCATGTTATGCTCCACTAAATCGAGATGAGTTTGTGGAAGAAAACATGCAACATTCTGAATAAATGCCATCTACATGAAAAAAAAATCTTCCAGACAACATGAATGGATGGGTGGGAAGGATATGAGAGAGTACAGAAAAAGTAATTGCTCAGAGATGCAAGAATGAATGTGAACGGTAACTCTTCAGTGAATATCCACTTTAAAAGGGGCCTGTTTCTATAAGCTTATCTATTCAGATATAGACATGGCAAAGGAAGAAATAAGAGTTTTAAAAAATGATTAATATGATTGTTTATGATAAAAAACTGGCAGAATTGGTGAAAGATACAAGAATTTGGGAACGGGAACAGACAGCTTTGGGAGCATCAAAAGGGGACCTTGGGGAAAACTAAACATAGAAAAAAAGGACAGAAATAAAGAGTGAAAGTAGAATGATTGCAGAAGTATAAATACAAGTCATATATGGTTAGAAGGAGATTAATCTTCCAAGAAAATGAATGCAAGGTGGAAGAGATGTTATATATATTTGCATTCAGTTGAAATCACTTTGTGGGCTGAAACCCAAAATGATTTGTAGTCTCTTCTCCTTTAAACTTCCATACCGATAGTAAACCGATAGTATTATTCCCAGATAAGTGACCATGAGTTTTCTATCACAGTCTGCATTTTCCCAGACATACCTGGCTGCTTCTGGGGCATTAAAACACTTCCTAGCCTGATTCCGGCTAAGAAGCCAAAATTATCCAAATCCAGTCTATTTTCACTGTAAATAGACTGGATTTACACTTCTCCTTTAAACTTCCATAATGATGAAGTGCCAAAAATGAATTGTTAGATGCTTCCATGTTTTCATCTTAGGCTAAAGAACTCATTCTGCTTCAGTAACAGAAGTAAATGGATAAAAAGCCTTATGGTATCCTTGATGATTTTCAGAGGAATTCATTTCAATCAGATCCACAGAATGGAGCTATGCGAACTGGCTGATTAGTGACAATTTTCCAGAACGCTGCTACTACACTCCAGCATTGGGTTCAATCCTCTTTTCTGACAGCAACTGAGAGACCTATTCTTAAATTAACTTCCTACTCTGTGCTCTTACCACACCCCTTTTGCACTTGAATCCCCAGTCTTTCTCTCAGTTGCTGACAGACTGAGAGGGTTTTTCTCTGTGCTCTGGGAGTTGCGTTAGGCTTTTGTTTATTTTTGATTAGCCCCTTTCCTTTTTTTCCCGGTGGAGTTACGATTCTGCTTCTTTATTTTGTTTGACTGCTCCGCTGCCCCCACCTATCAGCTGGCTGTCGGTTTCGTGCCCGGGGATCCAGGTCGTGCCGACCTCTCGCACCAGCGCGCTTCCAGCTGCCGGTTTCTGTCCCTGCGGGGCGGATCCGGCCGAGCTTCTACGAGCGGCAGTTTCGGGGCTCGGAGATTAGGTCCCCGACTGCCGTTCTCGCCACCGACGAGTGCAGGGCGGCAGCCCAGCTCAGGATCGACGGAGAGTGGGGCTTGCTGCCGCCGCGACCAGCAACCGTCCCGTCAGGCTTCTGCGGGCGGCGCTGCGCAGATCGGCCGGATTGGTGCCTGGAAGCCGGTTGGCAAGTAACCGTGGGGGAGGGAGCAGCGTGGCTGTTGGTTGCTCGCCACCCTCCAGGTACATATAAGGAGCCATGGATCGCTTCCTGAGTAGCGCCCGTGGCAGAGGCACCAAGGGAAGTTTAGAGGCCGCTTGGAGACTGCGTGGGCAGGGTGCCATTACTACCTGAGTCAGCGCAGCGTGGCCGCCATTTTGAATTTCGTGCGGCCGCCATTTTCTCGCCCACCGCCAGCTCAAAGGGCCATATCCTGGTCTCGTGGTCTTCCCGTCTTGGGCCTTGAGGTCAGACAGAGCAGAGTTTTAAAGGAAAGAAGGGGGTATTCAAGGCTTTCGCCCCCCTTTCACTCCGTGGTGGCCTGTGCTAATTTACTTTGCAAAGCATTCTTGTGCGTGACACCTACCTGCTCATCTGGGTAGAGCGCAGGGACAACAACAACTCAGATTGCAAGTTGGTTCTTGTGATCAAGTGTTGATTTTGGTGTGTTCTGTTTACAGAGCGAGTGTTGCACATCTCCATATATATAAATAAATAAATAAATAGATTAAAAAAAAAAACCGCCGCGCCTCATTAGCGTAGAAGCTTTCAACATGGCGGATTGTTCATTCTCGTCTGATAGTGATCAGGAGACCAGCCCTGTCAGGACTGCCAAATCCCGCAAGAAACAGTCGGGTAAACGTTCCGCATCTGGCGGTCACAAGTCTCGGCCTTCTAAGTCCTCCTCTTCGGCCGGCAAGGACGCACTCAGACGTCATAAAGCTTTGGAGAGGCAGTGTGATAAAGCCAAACTGGCCACGGCATCGTCTGCCACCCGAGTTGCAGAACCTGCTCAACAGTCCGGGTCTGCACCTGTCTGTTCGGAGAGGAGGGGAGCCCAGCCGATACCTTTGGCTTGGCAGAGGGGTGTATCCCAATCTATGCCGGATGTCTCATCAGCGGGTCTTCCGCCCCCTCGTCGCCAACCATCTGCCACCTTCACACCCCCAGCAGCGGGACTCCGAGTGGTGGACCAGCCTGTCCCTACTTCACAGTATGATTTCCAGTCGATGCTTTCCACGGCTCTGGCATCGGTTATGGCGGCAGAGGCACAGACAGCGGCACAGTCTTCCTCCCCAGGGACTTCTTCAGGCACATTGGCAGTCTTGGGGTCACGCAAGACCCACTCTCCTTCTCGTCGAGAGTCTGATTCGTCTGACGACTCCGCCCAGGAGGAGGAGGCCCCCGAAGACCTTGAGTTTTTGGAAGACGAGGGTCTTCCTCCTGATTCTCCAGCCTTCACGGGCTTGTTTCGTCCCGCATTATTCAAGTCCCTCCTCCACAAGGCTTGTTTGACAACTAATTTGGGGTCCGTGGGGGCTCAGCCCCCGACAACTATGCCCAAGGCTGGTCCTCATGATGCCTTGTTCAAGCAAATCAAGCAGGAGGACTTTATTCCGTGCCCTCAACTGTTCACGAATGTGTTGCAGGCACCTTGGAGCCAACCAGGGTCCTCCACCGCACCCAGTAATCTAGACAAGAAATTGTTTTGTTCTGCACCTGAGTTGGAGACGTTATTGGATTTGCCCACGGTGGATGCTCCAGTGGCAGGCCTCACTTCCCAGTCTATGGTCTCGTCTGATCCTCTTGAAGGACTTAAATCTGAGGACAGACGCACCGAACTGGCCTTCCGGAGATCCCATCAGGCCGGGGCCTGGACCGTCAGAATTGCCACTGCCACTTCATTTTTCAATAGAGCATCCTTGATCTGGCTGCGCCAACTTCAAGAAAGGCTGCCTCCTGAAGACATTCGTTTACATCACGATATAAACAAGATCATAGCAGCCACTGAATACTCGGTGGATGCCTCGCTAAATTCTGTCAAATTTGCCTCTCGGGCGCTGGCGGCTTCCATCACGTCGCGATGCCTCTTTTGGCTACGTCCATGGAAGGCTGATGTTAAAACCAAGTGGAAGTTGGCAGCGGCCCCGTACAAGGACTCTAATTTGTTTGGGGCAGCGTTAGACCCTGTGCTTGTGGAGGACAAAGACAAGTGGAAGGTTATGCCAACCTCCTTTCGCAAACAAGATAGACGTTATACCCCGTATACACAACGTCAGCCCTTTCGTCCCTTTTCGGGGCAGGGAGGCCCCTCTACTTACCGACAGTCGTTCCAGTCGTCTGACCGTTTCACTGACAGACAGAGGTTCAGGGACCGTGGCAGCCCCCAAACCGCTTCTAAGCGTCCCCACCGTGGGTCAAGTTCCAGACCGTATCGGAGGGGCAAATGACTCACCGACCATTGGTCCCGTAGGCGGTTGTCTCCAATTCTTTCACCGCCAATGGGAATGTTCCACGCCGGACGAGTGGGTTCGTTGCACGGTTTCGGAGGGTCTGGCAATTGAATTCACGAGTTGTCCTCCAAGGCGGTTCATCCGATGTCCTGTTCCTCTCTCGGAGGACTGTCCCTCTCTGATGACAAACGAGATATCACATCTGCTCGAGATCAAAGCAATAGAACTGGTCCCGTTACCCCAACAAGGGTCCGGCTTCTATTCGATTCTGTTTTTAGTGCCGAAAAACTCGGGAGGCGTCCGGGGGATCCTCAACCTCAAGGACTTAAACCGGGCGGTACGTTACCGTCGATTCAAGATGCACTCTCTTCGCTCGATCCTTGCAGCGGCTCGTCGAGGGGATCTGATGCAGTCGGTGGACTCACGAGAGGCTTATCTGCATATTCCAGTGCTTCCTTCGCATCAGCAGTTTCTACGATTCGAATATGCGGGCAAGCACTACCAGTACTGTGCAATGCCATTCGGACTTTCTTCGGCCCCCAGGACTTTCACCAAGTTGTTGGCGGTGGTGGCCGCAACCCTCAGTGCCGTTCCCGTGCGAGTCCTTTGTTATCTGGACAATGTCCTGGTCCTATCGTCTTCCAGGATGCAGGCAAGGAAGGACATAGATCGGGTGCTTTCGGCCTTCCGGGAGCACGGTTTACCATCAACTTGGACAAGAGCCATCTCGTCCCCTCGACCTCAATTCTATACCTTCGATCGGTGATAGACTCTGGGAAGGGTCAAGTCTTCCTGTCGCTGGAAAGAGTGAGGAGCATCAAGTCACTCCTGGACCAGGTGTTGGCCCGGAGGTCAGTTCCTCTGTTGACCTTGTCCCAATTGTTGGGGAAGATGGTCTCGTGTTTCCAGATTGTGCCGTGGTCTCGCAGACATTCCCATCCACTACAATGGCTACTCCTTCCGTTCCAGCGGAAAGCCAGTTCCAACTCTGTAAGGAAGGTCATCGTGCCGCCACAGGTCCGGCTGTCACTGCTTTGGTGGAAGTCCCCCGCCATCCTGAAGGGCTGCTACTTTCTGGACTTAGATCGGGTCGTGATCACCACCGATGCCAGTTTTCACGGGTGGGGGGCCCACTTGGGCGTCCATGTAGCCCAGAGGCAATGGACTCCGGAGGAGCGACCCACAGCATCAATTTTCTAGAACTACAGGCGGTTCGGCTTGCCCTGTTAATTTCTGGTCGCTGATACGAGGTTGTCACGCGCTAATCCTCACAGACAACACGTCCGCCAAGGCGCACGTAAACCGAGAAGGGGGGACGAGGTCACAGAACTTGATGTTCGAGTCACACCGTCTGTTCAATTGGGTCGAAAGACATCTGAGGTCTCTCCAGGCAGACCACATATCCGGGACAGCCAACGTCCAGGCGGATTGGCTCAGCAGGGAGGGGATAGATTGAGCCAAGTGGCAACTTCTTCCCAGGCTGTTTTGAGAGGCTTCGCTTCGCTTTGGACAACCGGTGGTCGATCTGTTCGCCAGCCCTGCCAACGCCCAGATTCCCCGGTTCATCTCACGCTATCCGACTCCACTGGTGGAGGACACGAACGCTCTGAGGTGTCGCTGGCCAGCCGGTCTGCTTTACGCCTTTCCTCCCGTAATGTTGATTCAACAAGTGATCCGGAAGATGATTTCGGAGAAGGCAGAGATGTTGCTGGTGGCGCCACATTGGCCTCGCAGACCGTGGTTTGCAGATTTGGTGGAGTTCTCGTTAGCGGAGCCGTGGGTGATACCTCCTTACAGGATTGTGTTGTGTCCGGGAGCAATCCGCCATCCCGAGCCCCAATGGCTACAGTTGGCCGTTTGGCATTTGAACGCATCCTCCTGAAGAAAGGCCGTCTGCCGGATGACATGATTGGAACTATTCAGGCAGCTTGTCGACCTTCCACGACCAGAATCTACGAGGCTTCGTGGAAGGCCTTTTGCCGATGGTGTGCGGTTGCTCATGTGGATCCAACGTCCGCCACGATTCAGGATGTTCTGGGGTTTCTCCAGTCAGGGTTGGACAAGGGTCTGTCTCCTGCTACTCTCAGACGTCAAGTGGCGGCTTTGGCTACAGTGTTGTCCTTCCCTTCGTACACTTCCTTGTCTCATCATCCGTGGGTGAGAGGGTTTCTTCATGGAGTTTCGAACCTGAGGCCCCCTACTGTTCACCGTTACCCTTCTTGGGATTTGTCTCTGGTTTTACAGGCCCTCACGGTCCCACCGTTCGAGCCCCTTGGTTCCATTTCCCTCAAGTTTCTGTCGTTTAAGGTTGCTTTCCTGGTTGTGATCACGTCGGCCAGATGCATTTCTGAGCTAGCAGCGTTGTCCGTCCGGAAGGACTTGTGCGTTTTTCACGCTAATACTGTGGTGCTTCGACTTGATCCTGCGTTTACGCCCAAAGTTAATTCTTGGTTTCATCGTTCACAGGAACTGGTTCTCCCTGATTTTTGCCCTTCTCCCAGACATAACCGTGAGGTTCTTTGGCATACTCTTGACGTGCGCAGGGCCTTGAGACGTTACTTACGTCGGACGGCATCGTTTCGGAAGACGGAGGCCCTCTTTGTTTCGTTCCATCCAGCGTCAATGGGTCGTAAGGTGTCGTCAGTAATGATTGGCTGTTGGATTAAGGCCTGTATTTCGTCTGCTTATGAGAAGCAAGCCCGTCCTGTTCCAGTGAGAATTCTACCACACTCTACTAGGAGTGCAGCTACATTGGCGGCCTGGGCTACCCAGGCGTCAGTGCTGGACATATGTAGGGCGGCCACTTGGACATCTTTATCACCTTTCATTAGACATTATCGCATTGATGCGTATGCCTCTGCAGAGGTATCCTTTGGGAGAAGGGTGTTGGAGACTGTTGTTGCTAGTTCTTCTGATGAGAGCGGTGTTTTGCCCGGCCCTGTGTTTTAGGCTTGGGTATGTCCCAATGCTGGAGTGTAGTAGCAGCGTTCTGGAAAATGGACGTTGACTTACCTGAACGTCCTTTTTCGGAACGCTGCGTATACACTCCATTTCCCTCCCTTTGGTTCTTTGTTGGTTCTGGTCTGTTGGAAATTTTGTGGTTTCTTTGTCTTAATAAAGTTTGTTCTGGTTCACCTGTGGTGTCTTCGTTCAAGACTGGGGATTCGAGTGCAAAAGGGGCATGGTAAGAGCACAGAGTAGGAAGTTAATTTAAGAATAGGTCTCTTAGTTGCTGTCAGAAAAGAGGATTGAACCCAATGCTGGAGTGTATACGCAGCGTTCCGAAAAAGGACGTTCAGGTAAGTCAACGTCATTCTATTAAGGATGTAGCTGATTAGTGACAATTCTATTATCACTGACCTCCTCTAGAAATTAAGAAGTCATGTATTTCATAAAATGTTTTCCTAATAAGTAATAACAGGCCAGAATGAGGGATTTTATTCTTTCCTAGTAAAAGGATGAAATTGATAAGCTATTTGTAGCATCCTCTAGTGATGACAGACAACACATAGTAAATAGGATTAGTGTGCAGACAAGAAAAGGTCATTCTGTAATCAATTATGTTGGCATAGTTGCAGCCATGGTTATGATCATCTGAAAGCAGTTTCAGATTCTCTGATCTTTATAAACATAGAACTCTTCCTTTATAAAATAAACTATTGAAGCAGAATATAGGCTCTAGCAGCCAAGGTTGTGGAACATGCATCTCAGTAAGATGCATGAACATCTTTGGCTGTTAGCCCAGCAAGCAGCCTATTTTTGCTTCAGCAGGATTATCTGGTGGATTGGCTGCTTTTCTGTATAGTAGTTTTAATTCAACCTGACATTTTGTTATTATGTTATACTGTGTATTTAATCATTCAATGAGTAGCCTTGAGTTTTTTTAGATAAGAGCCTGTGAAGCTTCTAAATAATAAATGAAAGGGCTTTTTTTTTTTTAGAGTTGGGTGTTGAATCCTTCCATGAAAGAATTTTTAACTTTTCATAGTGCTCTGCAGTAGAACGTACTGCAAAGAGTTCTTTCAGCCCTACATGTCACTTCACTAGATTAAAATCGGAAGCACTTCTTTGTAATGTCCCTTTTGATATCATATATCTGTTGAATAGAGAGACATGGGAAACCCAGAAATCTACATAGCTTTGATGACTGTTATCAGCATGGAATAGATACCTGGTTTAAAGAAAATCCAGAGGATTTCTTACATTGTTTTTAAAAGGTAGAAGCTAAATTAGATTTCATGGCACTCTGATTCTTTGCATGGAGAAAGTTGGAGAAAAGGGCTTTTCGCTTTTGTTCCTTGGTCTTTTGCTCTAAGCCAAGTTCATATTTTATTGTAAGTACTTAGCTGTTCTTCATGTCCATCATTATCTAATTTGGAAAAGGAAACCATGAAGAAAAAATATATTGCTGCTAGCTAAAGGATTAAACAATAGGGATGGATAGAACATTAAACTTACAAGGCTTTCAAGTTCATTTCACACTCAGTCATAAAGCTTATTGAGTGACCTTGGGTCATTGATAGAGGCTCAGGTCAGACAATTCTCAGATCATAATTCAAAGAACTTGTAAAAGAATCCTTCATTGTTCTTGGTTTCCTTTTTCCTGTTCAATACTAACTACTGCTTATTGTGAGTTCCATATCAGCAAAGGCTGATTAGAGCTTTGTTAAACAAATAAACAGACCTCTCCCCAGCTCAACATACACACAGTACTGGAGGAAACAAACTGAGGAGCACAATGCACATTTGCAGTTTCTTAAACCAGAACTTGGGATATCTTTATCTCTCCAGATGTAGTTGCACTGGAATGCAAATGGATCTTGTTCATAGGCTAGATCAGGAGTCACCAACCTTTCAGATCTCAGGGACCACTAACTTCATAATTTTAAATCCCGCGGACCACTAATATGATCTGCCTAATGACTGGGTGGGCATGGCTAGGTGGTCATGTGACTGGGTGGGCATGGCCAGCTCAATGTCATTCACGTTGACGGGCACCTGGCCAGTCTCTACTCGTCCCTCCCCTGCCAGCCACTCCTTGCTTCCCTGTCAAAGCTCATTAAGGCCCCAACAATTGTTGGAGCTAAGCAGCCACCACCAGAAAAAGTTGGCAAAACAGCTGGCTCAGTTCAAATTGGATCTGACCAAGAAGGAGGCTCAGCAGAAGCACCTAACTGAGGACTATGAGCATAGGCTTTCCAAGCAGAGGGAAGACCTGAGGGAGTGCAAGGCCAGGTACCGGCACCTAAATGCTCAGCGGGCTGAGATGGGCAGCCAGTTCCAGGCCATGATGCAGTCCCACTGGAACAAGGCCCTCCAGCTCTTCACCACCAGTGGCACTTCCCTCCAGCCTTCGCCCAAAGCCCCATACCAGGAGGCTGAAGCAGACCCCAAGTTGGAATTTCTGCCCCCCCTCTGCACCACACAAAAAGGGGGAGACTCTCTGCAGCAACACAAACGTTCATTGCATGTATCCAGCCCAGGGGCTGTAGTTTGAGAACCCCTGATAATTTTTCTGTGGACCACCAAAATTTTCTCATGGACCACCAGTGGTCCACAGACCACCAGTTGGTGACCACTGGGCTAGATGTTAGGGATGATTGGAATTGATACTCCACCGGGATTGTGTGAATAGGGTATCTTTCTGCTTCACCTACTACATAGAATAGTTATAAAGAGCAGAAAAAAATATGTGATATTCTGAGGTTAAAGAAAGGGCAAAAATTAGCTGTGATTGAAAAACAAATGTAATTAGAAAACTGCATAATTGTTAAAAATGTGGTCTCTAAGCTTGGTTGTTCTTTTTAGGATCACAAAACTAAAGATATGAGTTCCCAGACTAGACTTGTAAGTGTATGATAAAATAAAAGAATTTGATTTAAAACAACTCAGTACTCTTGTTAACCATCTCTTAGATTTTGGTGTAGACTGTGAATGGTATCTAAAGAACATGAATATTAATCAACATTGCTTTCATCATATATTACTTTTTCTTCTTACATGATTAGTGGTGAAAGAGGTATGTTTGTCAATCAAAAATATACTTTCTCTTGAGATTTGTTGAATCATTATTAAAATCAAAATCTGAGCAGCTGATCAAATATTGTTTGTCACATTTCTACCAACTTTGGCATTTCTTATTTCCACAGCTTTAATAAACTTTTTATTAAGAGACTGGCATTTATTTACTTGCTTGAATTTTTATTGTGCATATTTATCATTTTTTAAATCATAACTTGCAATCATTCAGTTTCATCTATCAAATATAACTGCTTTGGCCTTTGATACATTTACTTTGCTCATTGTCCTTCAATTTGAATTCTACCATGTATTTTCCAAAGTATTCTTAAGAAGTAAATTTGTCCATAGTTTTCCATTAATTCTTGTTGCATTTTTTCTCATTCACATCCTCTTTCCTTTCATCATTCTACTATTCATATTTTTATCATACATCCCATTAAGGTCCAGGCATATATGTAGCATTCTATAACATAATTCCTTTTACTCTATAACAAGTCATTTCCACTTCATTTTTCCTTATGTCCACTTTCCATTCAGTTTCCTAAGAGAGTAATGTATTTTCTGATAATTTTTCATATAGGACTTGAATGTATACTTCCTGCAATCATTCTGCTTTCACTCTAACCTGTTATCTGTGGGACCACCTTTCCCTAAGGACATCTACCAATCCTACCAGGTTAAATAGGTGGGCACCTTCCAAGTCTCTTTCTTTAAACGTTGCCATAGATACAGTATATATTCACTGTTTTGCCAGATGACTACAAGAATGGGATGGGTCATACTGCCCTCAGAATAAGCAGATTCTTATTCATTATTAAGTCTCTGAATGGCCCAGTCACTTTTTCTGTATTTCCATCTATCTATTCATCACACCTAACAGAATTATTTTTTTCCTTGGAACGTATTCAGAATATTGCACATTTTTTCCAGAATTCATCCCTGGTTCTTCTATTATTCACTGGATTACAATGTGCTTTCAAATACTGCATTGGGCACAGCAAGAAATCTCAACACTCCAAAACTAATTAATAGCAGAAGCTGTGTATATACAACACTGCTTTAGTGTAGAGAACAAATAAATCACATTGTGTGTAGAAGATCTGAATATTGTAGAATAGAGAAATCAAGTCCTGTACTGAATATAGGTCTAGTTGAAAATTGGCATTGCAGTATAAACCTTTTCCTTCCAACTTTTTGAGTCAGTATAATTTTTGCCATTCTTTACCAGACTTAAAAATCTGAATCATTTCAGTATTTATATAATAATTCTGTTTGGATGGAGAATTGCTAGTTTCAACCTTGACAGCTCTAGCTTGTACAACTCATATTTCCCTTATGGATTTCTACTTTCAAATGCACCCTCATTAATCTAGATGGTAGCATTTCATGCTTCCTGGCCTACATTTTAGCCCCTTTGTTCATAATTAAAACTATGCCTTTGGTTTTTTTGCATATATGCCACACAATATCAGTCCATGTTCCTTCACAGACTATTGTTTCCTTTCCCCCTTTTCTCAGTTAGATGCACAAGATTTATTTCTTTGTTTTTCCCGTATTTCATTTCATTTCATTATTTAATAGATTCATTTCATTGATTGATTGATTGATTGAGTCATTCATTCATTCATGTTGGTATATAAAGATGACTTGGAGAGAGTGGCCAGTTTGTATGAGATGTAGGAAACTATAGTTATGAAGAGGTGTTGTGAAATTGGATGTAGGTTTTGGAGGTTATTGTGTTTTGTTGTTGTTTGGTTAAGGAGCAGTTTAGGAGGTTTAGGATTGAGGGGTGATTAGGATCACCAGCTTCAAAAGGCCTACTATATTGCTGGAAGATATGGGCTGTATTACCATGGAGGCTTTTCAGGCTATGCAGCTGCTGGTAATGCCAGGTGTCTATAATGGAAGCATTTCTATCTGTAATCTGGTAATCTGTAAACTGTAGCAGGCAGATTCAATATCTATTACTGAAACCTATCTGTGGGAGGAAAAGGATATTCTTTTCTCAGAAATCTGCCCATTCATGTTTCAGATCTTGTACCAACTTCAGTATCAGGGTGACATTGACTTCTCATGATACCTTGTTTATGTTCAGGATCACTGTATCTAAAATGGTACGGTGTGATTTTCTATGTGCTGGTCTGGGCATAAGAACAAATAAGGACTACCTTTAATGTACTGACTGCCCTGCTGTTCACTGGGATCACTGTCTGGGCTCCTTGATCTGGTCACTGGCTTGGTAGTGGAAATTTCCTGCTTCCTGGTATTGGGTAGCTTCAACTTTCATGTAGGGTTCACCAACTCTGGTAGAGCCCAGAGGTTCATGGCCTCCATGCAAACTATGGGTTGTCCAGTAATATTAAAAAATAGAATCAAGATTGTGTAGTTATTTCTTAATTTGTATAGAACTTTGTTTGGGATAGTTTTTACTGGCCAATGATTGTATTTTAAAAACATGAGTATTAATAGGAAAAATGTGTAGGAGGAAGAAAAACAAATAAACTTGTGACAACCATTTTGCCAATAATGAGTAGGTTATAGAGGACAGCCTGTTTATCTTTTGGCAGCATTATGAAAGCTGGATTTGAGTTAATTATATCTTATCACATTTGTATGATACATTAAGCAAACCTTAGCATTAAATGTGCTCATGCACTCACACAAAACGCAATCCAAATGACATTAAAACTGTAACAACCCTTCCAGTCCTCTTTTTTTTTTCCTGGTTGATATTCTAGACCACCTTTTCTTTGGCAAAAAAAAAAAAAAAATAGCAACAACCTTTTCCCTCATGGTCTGATCAGAATCAGACCCATTGTGTAGTGGGGGAGAAAAATTAATCCTTTCCCCAGCATCTTTGTTTTTAAAATCAAGTTTTTGGGTACCTGCAGAAGATTAAAATGAACATATGTACAAGGCAAAACACATGAGATGGTTCCACAGTGTAAATTCTGTAACAGCATTATCATTTTTTCTGGAGGACTAACAAGTACTTAACCATTGGGGGAAGTTCACACAAGTTAATACATTAGATTTTTGTCATAGTAAGCTATTCTTTAATGAGCCTTGATTAGCTGCCCAGAGTTGCTTGATAGTGAGATGGGTGGCAAATAAACTCAAATAATTAATAAATAAGGTGAATACAGATTGTGGTGAAGCATTCCTTGGTTCTGTTCCCCCAATCTAGTAAACTACTAACTTCTTACTGATAGATGTGGCACCACCCAACCATATAATCCAAAATTTCAGAAGAAAACATAGAACACATCTCTTTTACCAGCTAATACTTGAGTAATTAGGAAGCAACACTAAACAGGAAAGAAACAGCCTAATGAATGAGCCATCATGGAGGAAGCCACATTCCCACTGAGACTGACAAGGTAAACTACTGTATATAAACATCAAATACCACTTTCCCCAATGCTGATGATGTTGTCTAGACTAGTAATGAATTATTTACAAAAAAATAACCAAGCCCAGAGTGCACTGAGAACTCCTGAGCTAGGTATGTTCACTGGAACTTGAGGCTGTATTGCTATAATGTTAGTATGTTGGATTACTTTGTAGAAATTGCAATTATCGTAAATTCAAAATACATGTATATGCTTGGTAGCAGGGACTAACCTCATATTTTACCTATATTGGCACTATTTTGAAGATCAGCTCAGTGTGTTAGTATTCTTTTTTTATTATTATTATTTACTTAGGTTAGGGTTCAGGGACTATTTAAATTCACATACTAGTCCTCAAATAATTGAGGTCAATATTACAGTCCCTAATCTGTTATCACAGATGAGATTCCATGATCACAGCAATTCAAAACACAATGACTTCCCAATAATTGAAATTTCTGCCTCTTGTCATTTGCTAAGTCTGATTTTTGCTGTGTTCAGCTTGTGCAGAAAGCTTGTGTGACATGAAAGGAGGGAAAAGCAAAACAGCTTTTAAGGAGTTTTAAAATTGCTTTAACCCTTATTCAAAGGGAACTTAGCAATCTGCTTTTGCATCTCTGCCAATAATTTGTTTAGAGAACCTTATTTCTTCTAAACAAAAATTCTCTCCTTCAAAATAATAGTTGCCAATTAGACCTATGCCAGTCTTTAGAAAAAATATGAAATGCATTCAGTAAATGTAATTACATAGCTCTTTTGCCACTGCATCCTGCCTTTCTTTTTGGGTATGCAATATTAATTTCATGTTCTGTAACAGTTTTTCAGTTCAGTTCAATAGAAATCAATCTATTCAGTTTCTTCTCTAGGTACAGAAATTTGATTCTGTGTTTCTTAGATAACTTCCAATATGCTAGGCTGGGATCACTTGGTACATGGGCTTTATCTGGTTTTGGCTTAGTATATTATGTGAATCCAGCCACAGTTGTTTGTAAAGCATAGTTACAAGCATATTGGAGTCAATTTGGCCCTCAGTGCCTTTAGTAGTCAAAGGACATATATACCATGGCTTTCATGTTGTACTTCACTGTAGGTGACATCTTCATTTATTTGAGGAGAGAAGCATCTCATTAGGAGAAAAGCAGACTTTTTCAGACTTGATATCAAAATATGCATGTTACTTGAACTTGCAGATAGTATATTTATTTGAAGATAATATATTTACTCCCTGAGGACTAAGAGGATGGTGAAGAAGAGTAAAAGAAGGAACTTACTTTACAATGTGCAGGCCATGTTGAGTTTGTGAATTGATGAGAATCTGATTGAATTTGGAACCTAAATAGAGTAAGGTGTATTAGTAACTAATCAATTACTTTGTGGTAGCAATAATCAGTAATGGCGGTACTTGCTGAAGCAATATTGAGTTTGCTACTTGCAAACCAGCATTTTGGTCTTGCAGAGTTTGAGAAATGTATACAATTATATTGCATCTTTGCACAGATACCATATGTATTTAGACTTTAGGCTGTTGACTACAGTTGTTTCTCAATGATTACACTAGCAATAATTTCATAGCTTGGGGGGATTGTTAAGAAAATTTAATGGAAGGGACTATTGCATTAATAAATTTTGTCCTAAAAGCTAAATGGAAAGTATTTTTAAAAACTGATAATTATTAATTACTGCAGATAAGAGGTTGACAAGGGAAACAAAAAGATAATTTCTTGCACGTTGGTGTAATATTCAGATTGATATTTGTGCCCCTCCATGCTGGCTATGGCAGTGAATCTCAACTCTCTAGATAGTTTACTTATATTCAGGAAGCCACTCAACATAGCTTCCCATAAATGTACAGAATTCTGATTGCTGCAGTACAGAAATCAATCCCTGTGTGTGCGTGTGTGTTTGTGTATCTGCTGCAAAGTTTATAATTCTAGCCCTTTTCTTCCTGCCCTTTTAAAATTTGGTCATTCTCTTCCCAGCCTTGAAATTAGGAGCTACCTGCTCAGTGCTTACATAACTTAGCCTTATTACTATCCCACATCAGTTTCCATACTTACATTTTAATAGCTGTTAATACCTGAATACATGATTAGTATTATACATGATTAGTATTATATTTTTATTATACCTTTTTATATATAACTCAGGGTAGTGAATATACCTAATATTCTTTCCTCCTCCAGTTTTCCCCACAATAACAACCCTTTGAGATGAGTTAGGCTGAGGGGGACTGGTCCAAAGTCACCTAGCCAGATTTCATGTCTAAGGCACACCTAGAACTGAAGGTTCCAGGCCAACACCTTAACCACTACCCCAAATTAGTATATGTTATAATACATGAGCTGTCTAGAGTTGGTTGAAACATGGGCAGCTATACAAATGTTTTAAATAAACAAATAAAAATGAATCATTGACTGTATGTTTCTTTGGCTCTTTACAAAGTAAATACTTTATAATTTAAAACAATTTTATTTATTCATTCATTCATTAAATTTTAAATCACCCATCTCCCCTATAAGCTGATTCCGGGTGACTTTATTATATATTCGCCTCTAATATAATTGAGTTTTGATCCCAGAGCAAAAGCACTGCACATACATTTGGAGTATTTTGGAATTCTTTTAATTATCTGTTTCTATACAAGTATGAGGCAAAATAGGTAGGTGCAATTCATAATTAAGAATTCATATCAGGATTTTTGGCTTCTAAGTATGCAACAGGAAAGCAGGAATTAGCTTGTTCCCACCTAGTTTATTAGATTCAGTAGTTTGAAAGTTTGCTAATAACTTCATAGCAGAACAGGCTCAAGTTGGGCCACTATAATTTTAAATTTTTCAGTGGTTTGTAGATATGGAAGTAACTGTAAATCACAGTACATATACTTCTGTAAACTAGCTTCAAATGATTCTGGATACTTGATAGAAGGTTGCAACTTTGGTGTTTGAAGTAACCAGTATGAATTTAAAAGCAACTGTGGTTTGTCATCTTGTTGGAATGCAGCTATATATAATTAACAACAATAACTGATTTCATGGTGATTTCCCCCTAGTCTCACATCAGTGGTTACAGAAATTAACATGGCCTTTAAGTTCTTTGTAATGTTGCTTTTAAAGAATGAAATAACCTGTTCCACCTACCCAACACTGCAATTCTTAGAATCAGCAAGTCATTAAAAAATACTGCTTCTTAGTTTGTTCTGGAAGATTCAACAAGTTTATTTATTCCAGTAAATAACTGTTAACATAGAGTTCTCTTAGCAGCCAAAATAATTACAACATTTCAAAATTCCGCATGAAATGTGGTCTGTAACTTAGAAAAAAGGAGAGACAAAAAGGCTGTTTATGAAGGCAGGCAGCCCTTTGATTCTTTTCAAAATATCCCTCTTGATTCTTAGAATAAGAAACAACCATTGAAATTGCTAAAGTAATGCTGGTCCCCAAACTCCTGTAACAAAATTATTAGTCCATCCATTGTATCACTCTGGATCAACTGTCAGGAAGAAGCTGTTGGAAACAGTGATAATCAGGAGTAAACAGGCTCAAAAAGAGCCTGATTACGGTTTCCTGTAGAGATGGCAGCTGTTTTTTTCTCACTTCTCAAGGGCATCCTTAAAATTCCCTACATCAGAAGACCAAATTTCCCTCCCTGTTCAGGTTAGAGGCCTCTATGATGGGCAAGCATCCAAAGTATATAACTGCAAATGTATATTTCCTCAACCCCCTTGCTGGCAGCTGTGAAGGAAATGGACTGAAATTGATCCAAGCAGACATAGCAATAGAGTACCAATGACACCTTGGCTTCCTCTTTCTTTCAACAATAATTGCCAAATTGCACCGGATGTGAGCAATTTTATACACAAAACGTCCAGCCGACTGTTTCACAAAGGGGTTACTGAAATGCGGAGACGAGAAAATTCCTTCTCATCCAGAACTTCTCTTCTGTCAGTAATGTGACAGGACACTAACGGTGAGAAGAAATCAGTAGCTGTCATGGATTCCAGTAATGGGTAGGAACAATGTAGTTAGCAATTAGAAGTAGTATCTCTGCTAGGTAATTTCTGTCTTGATATAACTTAGCTTTTCTAAAGCATGAACAATTACAGTTACACTTGAGAACTGTTTTTCTCAAGATTTTCTAACAGACTTTCTAGACTGCAAAAGGATTGTTTTTTTAAAAAAATATCACTGTCAAATGGTAAGCTTTTCGAAATTGTTAGTGAAACAGATTTCCTGTTGTAAGTGATGTGTGATGGAGGGGAGAGATTTGGGGAAGAAACATTTTTCTTTTGCAAGAGTGTGTATATTTTTCTATCATCTCAAGATGTGATATTAGGTTTAAACAAACGAATAGAAACAGAAAGGTTAGTATTATATTTTCGAAGTCATTTACAAAAGATATACAGTAATGAGCATATCTTTTGAGGGAAATCCCAGATATTGACAAACTTATTTGGTGTGGATAGTCAGTTAAATTGAGCAATGTTATTAGTTATCTTTCCAAAGTTTTCTTATTTTTTTCTGTTACTATTTTTTGAAGGATTTTTTTAATTCTTCAAAAGCCTTGGTAGTACAGTTGTTTAATGCACCCTCTAATTAACACAGCTGCCTGCAATTTCTGCAGGTTCGAATCTCCCCAGGCTCAAGGTTGACTCAGCCTTCCATCCTTTCTAAGGTAGGTTAAATGAGGACCCAGTTTGTGGGGGCAATAAGCTGACTTTGTATAAATATACAAAAATATGAAGGCTATTGCTTAACGCATTGTAAGCCGCCCTGAGTCTCCGGAGAAGGGCGGCATATAAATCAAATAAAAATAAAAAAAATAAAGAAAAAACCTCACAAAATATACTTTTCAGTTAACAACAGAACACTTTTCTAGAAAAGCCCATTTTTTTCTATTAATTACTTTCCCAAGAAAAAGTGCTAAATGTTGCTACAAATCACATATTCCAGCAATTGTTTAGAGGTCAAGGGTGAGGAAGGCTTCTAGCGGTGGTTTAATATTTTGAGTGCAAGGCTGATTATTTATTTATTTATTTATTACGCACCTTCCTGTGCATTTTACAATAAAAACAGCTGTAAAACACATAATAAATAATGCATTAAAACAATATTGAAAACAATATATTCATTAAAAAGTTAGTAATGGGGAATATTCTTTTACCATTCACACTAGGAAGG
The DNA here is from genome assembly GCA_022577455.1 of Arizona elegans. Lineage (NCBI taxonomy): Eukaryota > Metazoa > Chordata > Lepidosauria > Squamata > Colubridae > Arizona > Arizona elegans. The sequence goes on from JAKOOJ010000001.1 coordinate 106,444,185, forward strand.
TTTGAGCAAAGAGGTAAATTTACAGCTTGGGTCTAAAAGGTGTTAGAATAGGCATTTCCCAAATTTCAGGAAGGCCAGCATACCAGAACATGGGTTCTACTATAGAAAAAGTCTACCAGATAGCATGCAGTAGATCTTGGTATAGTAGTAGGATCTTTCTTTCTTTTCTTTTTTTTATTGAAAAAGTTTTTCAAATACAAATTCCCCCCCTTTCCCCCCCCTCCTCCCTAACTCTCCCTCCCCCTCCCCTCCCCCTGTGGCTTCTCCAAAATAAAACCCAAGTTAATAACAGATTATATAATACTTTACCATCCTTTTATTCCACCCCCCCTATACTAACCCTTTCTTTCTAACAATATGATTATATCCCCCTTATACTATACATTTCAAAACGACATTCAACTGTAAAATTATATAATAAATTCTAATTTAGCATTTTCATCTATTCAACTCATAGTCTATCCATTTCCACCTCCCCCATGCATATATCTCTTAAGCTAACCTATCTCCACCCTTCTAACAATATTATTATATCCCCCTTTTACTATACATTTCAAAACAACATTCAAAGCAGCATTCAGCTGTAAAACTATATAATAAATCCTAATTTAGCAATTTCAACTCATAATCTATCCATTTCCTCCTCCCGCATACATATATCTCCTAATTCAAATCTTTTACGTATATTGATATAACATAACATCCCTTTTCCTAAACTAAACAATCAGTAAGCTAACCTATCTCCACCCACTTTCCTACAGATCTACATACATAATATTTTCAATATCTTTATTCTTCTGCCCATTCCACTAAAAAAAATTATTTACATATATATATAAAATCCTCAATTGACTTTAAATTTGTAATCCATATGATATCTTCTGTAATGTCTTTCAACTGGATTGTTAATTCCATTACCCATGTTAGGGTAACATCACATCCTAATTCCAACAGTATATTCGGTATCTTCAATTACCATCTGCCCCCATCAATAATAAATGTTTTCATATATAAAAAACCACCTGAGTGACTTTATATTTATATTCCATATAGTGTCTTCTATAATGTCTTCCATCAAGATTGTTAATTCCAACCACCGTGTTAGGGTAATAACCAGATCTTCTGCATGCCCCAATCCCATAGTTCTCTTGCCTTATAGCTCAGCATAAACGTAATCCATTTGTCAAAGAATCCAAAATAGAAAGTTCCAATCCACTCAATTTAAGGCCATCTTCCAAATCCCAAGAGTACAGCACTGCAGAGATCTGTCACTCTCCTCAAGATAATATAAACCAATACTTTGCCTCAACTATATTTCTAGTAGTAGGATCTTTCTTGATAATCTCAGGGATCAACCAGGTCTATCAAGGGAAAAGGCTATATCATAGTCTCAAGTTTTTTAGGTCTTTGTAACATGATGATTTAAATTTCCCACCATTAACTTAGTTCTTGTTTTTTGTTTTTTTTGAGAAAGTGCAACCCCAGTTGAAATAAACCTGGGAACCAGCAATTCAAAATGTTGCTGTCTTATTTTGATTCAATCTCAATTTGTTGGTCTTATCTACTCCATCATTGTATCCAGACACTAGTTCAAAATGTGCACAACTGTCCTCAATTCAGAAGGTAGGGAGAGGTAAAGCTTGAGTGTTATCTGCACATGGTGTCACCTAATGCAAACCACCTGATTCAGCTGTTTTTATCTTGATGTGAAATAGCATTGAGGAAACAGTAGTGCTTGATGGAGTCCCATAATCTAATTGCCAGAATACAGAAGCATACCCATGCAATACTATATTCTGAGACTGTCCTTACAAGTAAGACCAAAACCACTTTAATAAAAAACATCCAACTTCAAGTTCCCTGAGATATCCCAAGAATGTTATGTAACCAGTGGTATCAAAAGCTGCTGATAAATTAAGTAGCTTAAACAGTGTCTTGCAGGAGATCAAAGTGATCATGACTGATTTTTCTCTTCAGACTGAATAATACACACACAAACACACACAGAGACATGATCAAAAGCACTGTTTAAATACGAGCAGTTCACAGATATGAACAATTTTATCCTCAAAGTGCTTTGCAAATCTGTTGTAGCAGGTAATGATAACCTCAGTTAGCCATGTTGAAAGAGATAATTGCAGTCCTAGCCCTATGCTCAACTAAACAGCCACAAAACCTTATTATGGTCATAGAGGTGAAACAGAGAAAAGGGGGGAAAAATCACTTATATCCACACCATTTATTATCAGTACTATCAGGACTTAATGTTTCTAATATAATAGACCTAATCTCAATAATGCACACTCTTACTGCTAAATAACAAAAGTTTCTAATAAAGTAGGTAACTTCACAATATCATTCTATTAAAAAGTAATTTATGAAAATTTCACCTCTGTATTTGGACAGATTTTTTAAAGAAAGGTCAAAGTAACCTAGAACACAGCTTTAAATAAATTTACATCATAGAAAGGCAGTCTCAAAGGATTTGATCTCTCCCAATGCTCATAAGCAGAAACTCTGAGAGACTGGGACTTTATTTACTGATTTGATATTTTTTTAACCTGCTACATGTGAGAGATTATTTATCTTGCCCTCTGAAACCACTGAGGGAAAAAGTATTGAAATGGGCTCTGGAGAAGACTCACTAGTACATAGAATAACTGAAAGAATATAAATATTTCTCTGAAAGCAGCCTCTGAAATCTAAAATAGACAATAAATCCTTGTGGTTTGAGTTGGCTTATTTGGATTTCTGCAGAGCACAAGGTCTAGAATCCACCACTCAAAGCTGAGCTTAACTGATTTAGCTGGAATCAAATCACTTTGGGCTTAACCTGTCTTAAATTGATCAATCAAACAACGTAGGTTTTGTGCTCATTTGGCAAACAAATGAAGGGAAAGGGTAGCCAAGTCTTGCTTTTTATGTGGCAGGTAAACCATCCCTAAATCCCTTTCAAAAGAAAGATTGGCTTGGTTTGTAAACTAGACCTCTTTTTTTCTATTTTTTTTTTAATATTAAAGCCAGAGCAAAATTGTAACTACTGCTGCTTGTATTTAGACCACTCTACACTTAGGCCTTGACTGATGCCCACAATTGAGCCCAAAATTTCTGTTGCTAAGCGAAGCATTTCTTAAGTGAATTTTGCCCCGTTTTACCACCTTTCTTGGTGGTAAAAGTTAAGTGAATCACTGCAGTTGTTAAGTTAGTAATATGGTTGTTAAGTGAATCTGGCTTCCCCATTGCCTTTGCTGGTCAGAAGGCTGCAAAAGGTGATCGCTTGATTCCGGGAGGGACACTGGAACCATCATAAATACAAGCCAGTTGCCAAATATCCTGAATTTTGATTATGTGATCATGGGGATGGTGCAACTACTGTAAATGTGAAAACGGTCATAAGTCACTTCTTCCAGTACGTTGTAACTTTGGACGGTCACTAAATGAATGGTTGTAAGCAGAGGACTACCTGTAGTGATAGTCACGTTTGCTCACCCTTTCTCTTTCTCTCCCCCTCCCGCCAAACACACACACACTTAAAGAAGACAATCATTTCAGAGTGATGGGTCCAAGGCTCATGTGAGGGGTCCTTGGTGCTCTCTGAGCTTGGTTGTTTCATTACCCATCATCAATGCTATCCTAACACTGATGATATTACCTACTTTGGATAATGAAACGTCTGCAAAAAAACTACCAAGCTCAGAGAGCACCAAGGACTCCTCATTTTAACCCTGATCTACAAATATTCTTTATTGGCAAGGCCCATGTTTTTGGGGACTTGGTCCCATCTAAAGCTTTGTAATCCGTTCTCTTCTCCCATTTCCCTGTGAAAGTTTGATTGCTTTTTAAAGAAAATTAAAATGCTTTTATATTTGATTAATGGATTAGTACAGGGGATTTTTACCCAACTTTATTCTTGTATATATGGATAGTTTATAGGTTAGTATTTGTTTTATATGAATTACAAATGCATGTACATTTTGATATTCTCGGATGATATTGTTTAATATGTGTGATTGTAGTGGCTGGCTAGTTAGGTGTGATTGTTAATTTGTACACTGTTTACACTGATGAATTTTATTTGTTTTGTGCCTTGGTAAAAGAATGCTGTTGCTGCTGCTGCTGTTAGTATTATTCCTTTTATACTATTCATATAATGGCTATATGTGTAAATATGTACAAATATAACTTGATCTTAAAATCCCAAGTATTTGGTAAACCTAAACATATCCCAATGGCATACTGTACCTTCACAGAGCTGATTTTTGACATTTTGAATTCATTGCTAGTTTTTAACAAAATAAAGGCAGCTCTTCCATAATTTCTTTTTGTGCAGATCATTTTGTGGTTCCAATGTGATAGTTATGGTCTGTTACGCACTTCTCAAACTTTGTCATGCATAAGACTGTTACTGATCTATTACCATGAGTTTATTACCCTTTCACACTATAATTTATTCACTTGGCACTTCTGTGATATTGAGATGTTATTCTATTCATTTTCCCACTTAAAGCAAATTAGAGCTTGAAACATACCCTTTCTTACTTGGGAATAAGCTATATTTGAACACTGAATAAACATGCATTGGAGGCATAGCATGTTAAAGGAAGTGAAAAATACATAAAGACATCTGAGTCTCATAATAATGTATTTATGTCTCCTTTATTATAGAGTTTTTATATGAATTTACATCTGAAAGTATCTAACTAGCTTTCCAATACAATATTGATCAAGAGAGATTGACTGTAATGTAACTGAAAAGAAATACAGCTTGGCCTTCACTTACACCCATTCATTTAATGACCATTCAAAGTTACAAAAATAAGTCACTGTTGACTGTTTTTCACACTTATGGGCTTTTCCATGGTCACATGATCAAAATGACTGCTTTCTGTGTTTGTGATACTACATACAACAGCATATAAAAGTTCAAACTAATGGTCCAGTTTTAAGCTTTCTTTCCAAGTAGATTTTTGATACAAGACAAAAAATCATTGTATCTGTGTGGAAGGTGGAAATTTTCCTTAAGATGAATTTTCCCATATTAATTTATGAAAAAAATGAGTTTAAAAATCCTATGTGCAGTTTGAGATGTGCTTATTTAATTTTTTTTTTAAAAAGCCACCTGAATTTTGTTACATAATCTGGTAATTGAGGCATATTTTTGTATTAAAGGTAAAATAGCACAGCCTGGCTATCGCTCTTAAAAAATATAGCCTGTTGCAAAAATTAGGAGAACTGATATGGATGACCATTGTACTGTATCTTAAATTATGTAGTATCACTTGTCTACATAAATTGAGCTCCAGTCTTTATAGACTTCATATGGTATGCTGATTTTTTCATCATAGCTAAGAGAATAAGGTTTAATTGCTTGGACGTCGTGGTAATGTTCAAAGCACTTAAAATCTGTCCAGTTATTTCTTGTCTTTGAAGAGATACTGAGGTAACTAAAGAATTGGCATTTGTCCAAGAAGACATAAATAACGGAGGGCTTGTGGTTCATATATTCTTTCTAAGCTGGTCACAGATATCCAGACAGAGAAAAAAATTGCATCTGCAAAATTTAAAAGTGCCCAGCTACATAGTTTCATAATTTAATTTAATTTAATCAATCATATTTCTATGCCGCCCAACTCCCAAGGGACTCTGGGCGGCTTACAACAGAAATAATACAAACAGTGACATAATTTTTTTAAAAAAAAACATTATAAAAGCATTTTAAAAACATTAAAAACACATGCACACCATCCATGGCCGGATCTCACAAGATTGAACAGCGAGATCAACGGCCCCAGGCCTGCCGGAAAAGCCAGGTCTTCACCGCTTTCCGGAAGGCCAATAGGGTGGGGTTAGTCCGGATCTCAGGTGGTAAATGAGATGCATTAACCCATGATGTAATTTGGTTAGGGTTTAGCATGTATAAATCATTACCATTTTTGGTTAAGTCAAACCATGTTACTAAGGTGAACTCAGACTCAACTTTATGAAATATATGCATACGATCGAATCAATAATGATTTGTTTCCTATATCATGCAAATATGAAACAGATAATTATTGACCATCTTACACATAATAGAGTAGGTGGCCGAAATAAAATATATTATTGTAATATCTTATTAAGGTATAGTCTTCATACCTTATAGTGGAGTTTATAGCTCCAAACTGATGTAAGTTGATACATTTCATACTGTTAATACAAGATCTCTGGGATGAACGTTCAGTAAATAATAGTTTTTCATAAGGAAAATAAAAATGTCCTAGGAGATACAAGTCAAACCTAATATATTATGGAGCTAAAATGTGTGTCTCATGTTACTATTAGATAATGCTCACCTATCCTGCTAGACAATCAGTGTATAAATTATATATCCCTCTAGCTTCTAGCCAGAACATTATTTGTCTTGAAAATAGATAGATTTTTAATATTCATAAAGTTTCACAGGCATCACTTTCCCATTCTTGCCAACCTATCTCATTTTCTCAAGGAAAAAAAGCTTATCATGGGAATAAGAAATAATACTAGGTTTTGGTCAGACTAAGACATTTATCAGGTCCTTGTTTCTCTATTGCAGTCCTTAGTGCTTAGTAGGAATTTCATTTGGCATTATTTATCCAAGGTATAGATATAAATCACATTCTTGCTTTTTGTGTTTTTATGAAAACTAGTGTAACTACTTAAGAATTCTTTGGGCTTTATTGTAGTTATTTCTAGCTCCCCCCAATCTTCTTAGCAGTAACAAATAATCATTAATTTATTATTTATGTTATTAACCCATTAATTAATTATTTAATTCATCTGTTAATTAATCCTATTAGTAACAAGTAATTTATGAATAATCTTCTATAGTAGGGGTACTCAACCCCAGGCCGCAAACATGTTAGGAACTGGGCTGTGTAAGCAGCAGGAGACCAAACGAAGCTTAATCTGTATGTATGCGGGACCTAGGTTGTGTGAGAAACCATCCCCCTCCTTCGTCTGTGAAAGACAATTTTTCTTCTGAAATCAGACTCTGGTGCCAGAAAGGTTGAGGACAGCTTTTCTATAGCACCTACCTTCTGGAACACCATCTGAAATTAGGTTAGCCTTGATTTTGTCGGTCTTTGTGGGCCATGGTGGCGCAGTGGTTAGAATGCAATACTGCAGGCTACTTCTGCTGGCTTCCTGCAGTTCAGCAGTTTGATTCTCACCAGCTCAAGGTTGACTCAGTCTTCCATCCTTCTGAGGTCGGTAAAATGAGGACCCAGATTGTTAGGGACAATATGCTGACTCTGTAAACCATTTAAAGAGGGCTGTAAAGCTCTTATGAAGCTGTATATAAATCTAAGTGCTATTGCTATTGCTTTTGAAAAGCCATTAAAAACTAGGTATTTGCCTAGGAACAAACAAGGGTCAGGAAGTTAGTTGAACCTAACTGGTTTCCCTAGTTGCCATAGTATGTTTTTGTCTTTATCTTTAGTTTTCTTCTTATTTTAATAGTGGTTTGGTTTTTAGATTCTGTTAGCTGCCCAAACTTGCAGTTGAAATCAATAAATATTGTGATTTGCAGTTTGGGCACCTGGTCCTTCTCTAACAATCTCTTCGTGGGTCTTCTACTTGATTATGTTTTGGATATGATTATTGCTAGTATGCTATTGAAAATTTTCAAAATGCCATAACCTCCAAAGTACCATAATCTAGAACATTGTTATAATAAGTAGTTGTCCAATTTCTTCTTAAAAACTTCCGATGATGATGATGATGATTAAAGAACAAATGATGAGGATGAAGAATCACATCCTAAACACCCTTCAGAGAATTGAGTCTTTACTGGTTTCTAGAAGGCCATCACCAAAGGGGTCAGGAGTCTAACATCAAGAAGAAGGCTATTCCAAAAAATAGGCACCATTGATGAAAAGCCACACTTTTTAAGCCAAGCATCTTTCATTTCTCAAAAATGGGGCACCCTGAGTAGCAGTTCTTTAGTGGATCTCTTGGGTTGGATACTTATGAGGTTCCATATGGGACTGAGGTGTTTTCTCAGAATTTTGCAGGTTTTCTTTTTTTATATTATTGTTTCATATTCTTGTTGCTAAATATATGTGCCTTTATATAAATATTAAGAATGTTGGGCAGAATTTGTGCAGGAAAACATTATCCATTGTATTCCAGTCATCAATTCATGGATTGATTTTCTCATTTTCACTTGGGTAAAATTAAATTACAAATATATATTGGAAGTAATAGTTTAATTTTACAAGCAATTTATAATATGTATATGACAAGGTACCGAGCCATTTACTGACACCAATGTAGAATCTAAAAACACCTTTTTATGTTTTTTAGTGTACATCAACCATTGGCTAAAACAATAATGAATAATATATGCTTAGTATTGGAGTATTTTTTTTATTTTTCTGTATAGTACAGAATATGCATTTTCTCTTTATGTATGTGTTGGGAGAGTATTATAAAAATAGGGGCTGCATGTTAATCATGACATGGCATTAAGGTATAATGCAAACTATATAACCTATATAATAACGAACAGAACATATAACCAATATATCAGGCAATTCCTTTAAAAGGCATACTGAGCAGAACACACAAGTGTTTGCAAAATAAAAAGGGATGAACAGCACACTGAATATAATAATAATAGAGCGGACACTTTGGCTCCTATAAAAAGGATCTCTATATTTTTGGGGTAGCAGCAAATAATGTCTGCTTTACCTCTGATTCAGGATGTTTGGTAACAATAGCAGACAAAAGATAATTTTGATAAATGGAATGATAAGGGATAGAAAGAGACAGGTATAGTCTCACCCAGTACTTGCATTATAGATAGAGTGGTCCAACCTCCCTACTGTACTTTTGATTGCATTTTGTAGCTATTGTAAAAGGAGATGTGACATTCAGTAGTTAACACAAATATAAAAGAGGAAATAGCATCTCCTGGATTGCTAGTACAGGGCTTTTCTCTGAATAATTCCACAGGAATAGGCTTTGTTTTTTGTTTTTTTAAAAAATCAGGATGACTGCTGGAGAGGAACCATTTGAATACTTCCTGCCTGCTTGCAGCTATCTGAAGTCTAACAAACAAACTCAGCGCAAACATCTCTGATCTCTCTCAGAATCTTATCACATAAATAAGTGGAACTTGTTTTATGTCACTACAGTCTCACTAAAAACAAGATATGTCACTAGAAGGCAAAATCATGAATGCGTATCACTTACTTTGGCCATGTCTTGTGGGGAAATTCACTGGAGAAAGCAATTATGTTTGGAAGAATTAGCGTTAAAAGAAAACCAGGCCATCAAAGAACATGGTGGCTAGAAACCATCAAATCTGACACCATTTGAAAAGCATAGAAAACCCAAAGTAGTGCAAGGTCAGAAAGTGTGGAGAGATTCTTCGAGAGTCACACATGATTGAATAGATGATATCATCATCATCATCATCATCATCATCATCATCATCTCACTAAAAAAAAATTAGTTTATAGCTAGGGTTGTTTTTAGGCCTGATTTTGCTGTAGGGGCTGTCTGTTAAGAATAATCTTGCCATGATATCCACATTCTGGCAGGTTAGGGTTAGGGTTCGGTAGTTCAGTTGTAATCCATGAGATTATTATTGATCTTTATGAAAGTCAAGAAAAAAGCTGTGGAGGATGTTTTGGTAATAATTCAAATATTTAATACTGGAAACAGGAACAGCATATATGAAATGCAAAATCATTTCTTTAACACATTGTTCCAAATCAGCCTTCCACAGTAAGGACATCTTGTCCAGAAGTGTGGACATCATTTACAGAATGCCCAACCAATATGTCTATTCCTAAAAATTCTAGATGCTGAGATCCATAATCTAGTTCAGTGTTTCTTAACCTTGGCAACTTTAACATAAGAGCAGTTCAGTTCTGAGACTTCCCCAACCAGCATGTTGTCAAGACTGAGAAACACTAAGATAAAGAATGCCCAGACTATACTGAGTAAGTAAAAAAAAAAGTAGGCAATGTTTTTAGCCAAGAAAGCATGTTCAATCTGTGGGAGGGGACCTTTAATTTAACAAACAATCCTTGTTGTTAGAATTACTCAGTGAGCATGAGAGAGAATGACTGCCTGTGTGGTGTTGGTGGCACATGCATTCAATAAATGTGTGTGTGTGTGTGTGTGTGTGTGTTGCTATTAAAAAAATCTCCCCCCCCCCAATATATGTCTTGGTGTAATGGTAAAGAACTTTGACTCTTAGTGCATCGGGGGGCAGGGTCCCATAGTCAGCTATAGATCTCTAAAAACGTACCGTTCACAGCAGCGAAAAAGTATCTTAGTAGCTGCTTTGGCAGCTAAGCTGTGAGAGATCTGTGATCAACCATAAACTTGTTTCAGTGTAGTGACAGAACAGCTGTTAACACATGTAAAGGCTGAACAGCCCAGTTAACACTCATGCTTTCATTAACAGTACAGCCGTGTGAGAGAGAGAGAGAGTAAAAAGAATCTTAGACCTTTGCACCTAAGAATAGGCAATGGTTGATCTTCCAGATGCTGATAAACCTGTTTCCAGCAGCCCTAGCCAAAATGAGTAATGGCAGAGAAATGATGGATACCTTACAGAGGACTATGTGTTGCAAATATTTGGAGTACATTGAGAATAGCAGAGGGCATGAAAATGGCGAAGAATAATTCTGATCAGTCCATTCCCTAGTGAATGGCACACTAGTAGTTCTTGGTTTATTTATCTCTTAAGCAGACTGGTAGATATCTAGTATCTCTAGTATCAGGAATTGAAATTGCAGCAGTGAGACATGAGAATAGAAATTCAAGAGTCTTTTGTAGCTCTAATGTGTTTCTGTAGTGTTTATCACTTCTTATTTTTCCATTCTTTTGCACTCGTAGTTCAGTTTTACTGTATGCATGAGAGGGCAAAAACAACTTAGTGCTTGGGTTCACATTAAAACATAATAACATTTATTTGTTTGGGCATAGCATATTGTGCGAACACTGCAACTGTATTTGGCTGAACTGGATTTCTCGTTTATTGTGCACTCAGCCAACAGAAGGAACTGGATTTTTACTATGCTATACAATTTTCCTCAGGACTTCATTTACAAAGGAATCCAAAGCAGATGCATGTGCCCTTTTCTCAGGCTAAGGTTAAAGAATTTGTGTCATAATAATAATAACTTCCTTTTGAAATTTACTTGTACTTTTCTTTTTATCTTGCCACTGCAGGCTATCTTTCCAGCATGTGTGTTACCATCAAAGATATCGCCTCTGATAGAAAAAATTAGTGATCAGAAGGACTTCAAGAAGCTGTTGAGAACACGAAATAATGTGTTGGTGCTATATTCCAAATCTGGTAAGTGTTCTTCAGTTTAAAAACATTTTAAGGGTAATTAGTATTTAAACAAACATGCTAAGCAATTGCCTAGATGAGAAGATAGGAAAAGCAGGAAAGTGTTTCAAAATCAAGATTTTGCACAACACTTCTATAGGACCTGCTTTAGAAACTAAAACTTGCGGATAAAATTTAGAGTGAGTTTATATCAACAATCAATTCTTCTCTGATTACTTGATCTGTCTCATTAATGTTGTCAAATTACTTCTTATTTTATTATTGTTATATCTATAGCCCTTCTCTTTAAAAAAACTACCTGCACAAAGTATGCAACCAATAATAGAGGTAGTTTTTAAATGTATTTGCAGCTATTTTATATTGAGGCATTTTTCCTATCATTCTGCTTGGTTTTTCCAGAAAGAGATAGTTGCTTTTATTTTATTTATTTTTTTGCTGTATTTTAACCTGCATTTCCACTAGGTTTATGGTATCAGCCTTATGTGCATACAACAGATATCTGCTTGCTTTTCTCCTTAGTTTTTAATCATGTATTTATAATCAAATTTCTAGATCATCCAACTCCAGTGATTCTGCATGGTTTAGCATAAAGAACCAATAAAATCAAAATCAACCCCCAAAAATATTGACAACCCCAACAGAAGTAGAAACTCACACCCACCCCAAGCATTCTAACCTAAGGTCTAGGGGATAGAAAGTCATATTTAAAGGCTCTTTTAAAAGCTGGTAAGGTGGGGGTCGTGCAAATTTTTGAGGGGATGCTGTTCAAGCAGCAGGTGGGGTAACAGACAAGGCCTGTTTCCCATGTCTTGGTAGATGAAATTACTTATCTTCAAATCCAAGAAGACCCAATTCTCAGTTCTAACAGGACAGTCAGAAACCATAAGAGACACAAAGTCCCTTAAAATAATTAGCCCCTGTGCCTATTTGGCAAATCGGTAACACTTGTTTTAATCCTACACAGTTAGGTTGTTTATTTACGCCTATTTATGCATTTTTATTGTCATGTACTTTGCATTATCTGATGCTTCATCAATTCCTATTAACCTCTTGACTGCTAGCTACCCACCTGCTGTCTCATTCTGTTATTATGAACTTGCTTAAGCCAGCATTGCTTCTGCTGCTGTTTGTTTTCTTCTTCCACCTCTATCCCCTTCTCTGCAGTGCAGTTTTTCTTCCATTTTTTAAAAATCATCCATAACAGATTGTGAACTGCTCTTGGCAAGATGGTTTGCATGAACTTGGCCCATTTAGAACACGGGTTAATTACACTTATGTATAGTTGTTATGATGTATACTTGGCAAGAAGATGCATTTCTACCTGTTAGCTTAAAAATTAGACCAAATTTAATGGCCTGGATGCCTTCTCCTTCACACTTCTTTTTTTCAGTTAAGGAATAAGAAACTAGTCAAATTATGTGTGCTTTTAACAAATGTGTTATGCACTTAGGCTTCCAAGTCCAAATCACTATTTCTGAAGGAATTGCTTTTGAACTGGGAGGTGGAGGGAGGGAGGAAAGGGACAATTATATCTGAGTAACTGATTTAAGGATATTTTCCTGTGACAACTTAGCTTTTCTGAATTTCATACTTTTCTGATATTAAAATAAATCAATTAGTGAGCAGCATTTGATTCAACAGCAGAATTTTGTGGAATCCCTGGTAACTGAAAGTAGTGTTTCTCCTTGTTTTTGTGAAGACAAGTTTGGCCTTTTTTTTGCAAATTATTCTTTATTAATTAAAAATAGAAAACAACAATTGCTTGATTCAAATGTCCTTCCAAACTATAATTGCAGAACTTGAACTCTGGCTTACACTAATATAATTATTGTAACTGCCAAAACCATTGTATGTGCTAAATTTGATGGTCATGAATTATGATATGGTTGATCTGATATCTGACCTGACAAATCATAGTCAAGATAGCAGGTTGCTGAATTTTGGAATAGGAAAACATTCTTCCTGCCTGGACTACTGCAATGGTCTCTACATGAGGCTACCCTTGAGGAGCACCCAGAGGCTCCAGCTGGTCCAGAATGCGGCCGTGCGGGTGGTTATGGGAGCGACATGGCGTTCCCATGTAACATCTCTCCTGCGTGAGCTGCACTGGCTCCCGGTGGTCTTCTGGGTGCACTTCAAGGTAATGGTTACCACCTTTAGAGTGTTCCATGGCTCAGGACCTGGATACCTATGAGACCGCCTTCTGCCACCGGTAGCCTCTCACCGTCCAGTATGCTCCCACATAGAGGGGCTCCTCAGGATCTGTCAGCCAAACAGTGTCGACTGGCGGCCCCCAAGGGGAGAGACTTCTCTGTGGGGGCACCTGCCCTTTGGAACGAACTCCCCCCGGAGATACGGAGGATCCCAGATTTACGCACTTTCCGCCGCACCCTCAAGACTTTTTTATTTCAACAAGCTGGGCTGGCTTAACTCTTTTTAATTGTTTAATTTTAATTTGATTTTAAAAACAGGGGTATTTTAATTAGTATGGGCCAAATTTAAACAAATTTAAACAATTTAAATTGTTTTTTAAATTTTATATTGTATATGTTTTATCTTGGTTGTTCACCGCCCTGAGTCCTTCAGGAGTAGGGCGGTATATAAATCTAAATAAACTGAATAAACTGAAACTGAATAAACTGAATAAACTGAAACTGAAACTTATTATTTCCTCACCTGAAAGTGGTGAGTAGCTATAAAACATGATTTACATTGAGCTTGCAAGCTCAAATCAAAGTTGGATTTCTGTGATGATGTACATACATATGTAGATAGATAGGCCAACAAATAGATATAGTAAGTTTGGATTTGAACTATTTTTTTAAAAAAAAGTTAAATTAGAAATACGCATAAGTGTACCATGAGTATATCATTCCAAATTAAGGAGGTCTTGCTCAGATTAAATATGCATGTTCTGATGTGTGTTTGTATGTATGGACATAGAGATGTACTTATGCATGTATGTATGTTTTGTATTTCCAGGCCACCGATCTCTCTCAAAGGGATTCTCAGAGGTCTATAGTACAATATCAGCATATAATATAATATATAAAAGTAAAGCTAAAATATTGAAGTTAATTTAGGATTAAAATTTTAAAAATTATAAAATATACAAATTTCAAAAAAACAAAAAAATTCCAAGAAGGCCATTTGACCCTGGTAAAATTGGTTAATAAAGACTGAGGGAGGGCTCTCATGGCATCAAACAATCCCATGATGGCATAATCCTTTGTGCCTCCCAGCCAAGGCTTTAACCACATTTTAGAAGACCAGGAGAGTGAGGGCCTGCCTCACCTTTTGAGGAAGGATACCCCATTGTGTGAGGGCAACAGCTGATATGGATCTCTTCCTAGATGCTGGGAATTTAGTTGGGATATAGACCATATCACATTTTCCTGGCTCACATCTTCCAAGGTGGGAGCCAGTGTGGAATAGGAAAGCTGTTGTCAGCAACAATGGCTAAGAGATAGTACAGGAGAAAATAACTTTAGGAAGTTCAGTGGGGCTGGTGAATTGGCTGATGGAGATGCCATGCTTGAAATGCAGTGTCAGCAGCTAAGGGAAGGAAGGTGCTAGGAAGATTGGGGAAAGGGATAAATGGACTGGTTGGGTAATGCAATGCTTTAATCCAGATGTGGCCAAGAAGAAGGAAGGCTTTGGTAAGGTTGTTGGGTGGTTAGTGAGGAGGAGGAAAAAGGGGACAAGCTTGCATTATTGCTGCACAAGAGTCTCTTTGGAGTTTATTTTAGCCAAAACATACAACAATGAAGTTGTTCAGGTATTCAGTTTGGCTGAACTGTAACCTGTTCAGAATGGCTCAGCTGAAGTGCTATAACCTGCTTGTTTTACATGTAAAACAAATACATTTTCTGTTTCATTTGCATGTTTAAGCAAAAGCTTGTCAAACAATGTACTAAATTACACAAAAAATTGTTTGTGCAAATAGAGAAGCTGAGATAGTGAGATGGGAGGTGTCTAAATTTGATGAATAGAAACTATTGAAATATTTATTAGGAAAAGACAAAAGCTTAAAAATGGCTTCTGGTACACCCAGGCTTCGACAAGGAACTATAAATAATTACATTGATGCTATGAAATAATCAGCTACAAGATAAATGCAGAGGAAAAAGGCAACAGAAAACCAGTGTCATCTACAATATCTAGAAAACACATTCAAACATATTCTGAGAAATCTACATAAGTCATTCTGGATACTATCTCTTTTTTATGGTCCTTCGGTAGTAGGCAAAAAGGCTGCAAATTGCAAGGAAGAGGGATAAGAATTTTTCTTTTCCTTTTATTCTGTACATATCTGAAGAAGCTCTATGCATCTTTGATGTATGCTGCTTTTTGGAGGTTGCTTTTTAAATATATCGCATTAAACTCTTTTAGAAAGAGTAAGTGATAATACAGTTGTAGGAATGCTTATGCTGACATTAAATTCACTATGTCCTATCAAGTTTATTTTCTAATAAATATTTTGGTTGGAACAGAATAATGTACAGCTTCCAGTTTTCCCCGTAGTGTGGGTAGATAACTTTATTTTTTATCCGTTCATTTGTGAATAAAATTTTAAATTCCTGGATGCTATGAACTAGAAAGTCATAAAAATGACTTCAAAATAAACTAATGTATTCAGGTAGTTTAAAAGATAAAAGAGTCATAAGTGATACTTTAGTTAAGAATGCTTATAAAGCCAATACAGTATATTATTCCCAATGAGGACAAAAATGGAAATTCTTTTACACAAAGTATACTTCAGTGAACCTGTCACTTTGTGTAAAGGAAATTACCTTAGCTGAGATCATTGCTTTTTTCTTTATGTGGTGTAAAACCAAGCTATCTAACACTGAAATTTGAAGATACATTGTCTGAAGAAAATCTGCAACAAATAGGTGGTGATTAACATTCTTCTGGCTCTTTACCAAACCAGTGTGCCCTTTGAAAACGTAGCTTCAGTTTTTCCTGCATGTTTTTCCTGCACTGAGTAGTCTCCGTGGCTGAGACTATGAGCTTGTTGATCAGAAGGTCGGCAGTTCAGCAGTTCGAATCCCTAGCGCCAGGTAACGGTGTGAGCTCCTGTTACTTGTCCCAGCTTCTGCCAACCTAGCAGTTTGAAAGCACATAAAAATTGCAAGTAGAAAAATAGGGACCACTTTGGTGGGAAGGTAACAGTGCTCCGTGCGCCTTCGGCATTTAGTCATGCCGGCCACATGACCACAGTGACGTCTTCAGACAGCTTTGGCTCTTCAGCTTAGAAACGGAGATGAGCACCACTCCTAGAGCCAGAAACGACTAGCACACGTGTGCGGGGGAACCTTTACCTTTTAATCTATGTAACAACATTTGAAGTTTCCTCCCAGTTCTTTGGAAATACACTGAATTTGCCCCCTTCATAGGGCTGTGATTCTAGAGCTAAGCAGGTCTGTTGTCATATGTGTATAAAGTGGGCTTGGCAGGGATTGTAGACAGAGTCAGGCAAACTGTGTTGCATCCCCCTACATTTTAATTTTCATTTCAGATAAGGATTTTTTAGTATCTGTGAACTATATCATGTGTTTCTTTGCTAGCCTGTAGTTATTATTCAACAGCATACGACTTTAGGAAACATTGTAGGAGAGGATAATTTAAACCGTGTAATTACACTTAACTTTTTGGAGGGCTATTTTTCTTCCATAGAAATGTTTAACATTTTTTTTTTTAATTTGATTTATATGCCGCCCTTCTCCGGAGACTCAGGGCGGCTTACAATGCGTTAAGCAATAGCCTTCATTCTTTTGTATATTTTATACAAAGTCAGCTTATTGCCCCCACAAACTGGGTCCTCATTTCACCTACCTTAGAAAGGATGGAAGGCTGAGTCAGCCTTGAGCCTTGGAGAGATTCGAACCAGCAGAAATTGCAGGCAGCTGTGTTAATGACAGGGTGCACCAGACCACTGTACTAACAAGGCTCTTTGAAGTTTTTGACGGCTTAGTTTCTGTTTCTCATCACCACGCTATGGGACTCAGATTTCCACAGAACTGCTAAATCTGGGGAGCTGTCCAACAGGTCAGGCATAAGGTTAGAATAGCATGAGAGCTGTCCAGCTCAAGAGTTGTAAACTGAGGAGCTGAGAAGAGCCAGGTATAGCATTAAGTAAGTAACTTCATAGTTAGTGTTGTTGCTATTCTGTTTTCTGTTATACAGGTTCCTCATCTACAATAGGTATTGGGTGACACATTTTCCTCACAAGGACAGTTCAGAGGAGAGAGATTCTATCTTGCCCCCACAAATTATGGAGATTTCTAATCTTAGCTTTGGCTCAATCTACTCTGTTTGAACTAGGGCCAGTACAAAGCAACTCAGCCTTATTTTCCAAAGATCACTTGTCAAGGCTGAAACCTGTAAGTAACCAAACAAATAAAAGAAGAAATCAGTGAGCCCAGAGTTATGTTTGCATATTCACAAATATGTGAAAAAGCACATATTTTAAGTATTTCCACAGTTTGTAGTCATAACTGGATTACTATAACAAGGATTATAGAAATGGTTGATGATGATGTCTGGGTGGCTTACAAATTCCAAATACGTTGTTAAAACAATTACATACAGCCCAGACTAAAAACAGCCATAACAATAAAAACACAACATGAAGCCCCACAAACTCATTAACCCCAGGCCTGGGAAAAGAGCTAGGTCTTGAGGGTTTTCTGGAACTCCAAGAAAGGGAGTTTTTGACAGTGTTTAATTGAGAAGACCTGGAGCACACCAATTTGGCCTGAATGTACTAGGTAGGCAGAAACAATTGGAGTTAGATAGTCCTCCAGATAACCAGGTTCTATGCTGTGAAGGTCTTAAACATAATAGCCATCACCTTGATTGTACTCAGAAGCAAACCATTGCAGCTTACATAGCAGCAGCTATACATGGGCATAATGAGAAAGGCATGTTACTGGCTGCACTGCTGCATTTTGAATCAGTTATAGGTTCCAGAGGGTCTTCAAGGGCAACTTAATGTATAGTCTATTGCAATAGTTTTATCATGAAGTGACCAGGGCATGAGTGTCTGTCTGAAGAGCTTTCTAATTGAGAAAGAGGTACAACTGCAATACAACATGGACCTATGCAAAACCTGTAGAGCCACAATTGCCACCCATTCTTTGAGCAATAACTGTGAATCCAGGAGGAGCCCCAAGTTGTGTATCAGTTATGAATGAGGAAGTGCAATCCCAGATAAACATGAAAGCTTTGTCCAAAACTCAGCAAGATCCTTCAGTCACATGGGATGGGTAATCCTGTCACCTTGTCAGGGCAGGTACCATGAGTGAGCTGGAAGGCAGCCATAGAGTAATCTGTCCATGGCAATAGAGGGATGTTTATGTCCTCCAATACCAAACCATACTCCAACTGCCCTGAGACAAAAACCAGAACAAATGTGCAATCTCCAGCATGTGTTGGGCCCTCAATTATTTGAGACAAGTCTATGTTGCCAGGGAGGCAATGGATTTTTGAGATATTCCCAGACGCAATGCCACGAGAGGGCAGGGTAAAGTCCCGAAGGACCATCAACTTCGCAACAGTTCAAGTAGGGATGAGGCTACACAGCAAGGAGAGCAATACCCCAAAAGCAATCCCAATTATTCCTAAAGGCCCAATTTCAGCAAGAGGGTCTCACTTTTGCTTATCTGTGGAGCGGGACCTCTGGAACTCACAGGTGACAATAGCTATCTTTCCTCTAAGACAGGGATGGGCAACTGTGGCCCTTTTACAACCTGTGGACTTCAACTCCCAGAATTCCTGAGACAGCTTGGTTGTAAAAGGGCCACAGTTGCCCACCCCTGCCCTAAAATATCAGCTGATGTAAAACATGAAACCAGGAGGGCATATTTTTGAGAGGGGAAGTCTCCTTATCTGGGAGAGTAAAGCTATCATTGATTAACATTTGTGATGGCTATTGCCACCAGTATCAGACAATAAGTCCCAGTAGTAGTTATGATGGAGCATATCTAACTGGTGATGTTTTCATAAATATCACATTGAGCTATTGTAGGACAGAATGCTGGGTGGCATGGACATTTTGGTATGATATAGTGCAGCTATTTTTACATCTTTACAGACAAAACAACAAAATGAATAAGTAGTGAGAAAAAGAATGGACAATAAATAAACCTTTATGGTTCTTCAGTATAAAAAAGATATATTCAACTTGGATATGTCAAAATATACAGGAAAGATAGGAAGAACCATGCAATTAATTCTGTGCACTAAAAAATGCTTCTGGCTTGTAGTTTACCCACAGAAACTTTCTGTCAAGTAGCAAGGTACTTTTGAGATGACTTCAGGAATAATTTGTGAAATGAAACAGTCTTCTATTCAAAAAGGCAGGAAAAATGTCTTGCTGAGCATGTTCAAATGCTGTTTCAGATCCCAGCTGCAGCAAAAGGTTATGGGTGAAGTTCATACTATATTTGAAAATATTTATTAGTTTCTGGTGCTCTCTAAAAATTCCAGTTAAAAGACAAAATGTTTTATGGAAGAATTCTGCCAAGTTGTGTTTAGATGCTTATGATTTTTAAAGTAAATATATTCCTTTCTTTCTCCCAGCGGTAGCTGCTGACAGTTCGCTCAGGTTATTATCTGATGTAGCCCAAGCTGTGAAAGGCCGCGGTACTATAACATGGATAGATTGCGGGTACGTAATATAATGCCTTTCATTTTCCCATCTATTGAAAACAGTTATGTCTAAACTAAAGTTTTGATATTGTTATGTGAATTCCCCAGACTTACCCACTAATCTTTGACAATTGTATTCAGCATCATCTGCAGGGATGTCAAAAAAATCTGTATTGTGGTTGCCAAAAATGATGAAGGTGACATCACAGTACAAAAGAGTCTTGTATTAGAATGCCATATCTACCATCTTGCCGTTATAACCTCTAACCCTACCCAATCCGCTCCCATGCCACAGATTACATTTACATGTGGATTGTTAACATGGGAGAATTTAAGAGCCACTTTGGAACAGATCAAGTGGCTAATCAGATATCTATGAGAAGAAAGTCAGTGTAGCTTTAAGTTGCAATAAAGATTATTATCATCCATGTTCTATGTCTGAGACACTTTAACTAATCTGAACATGAAGTGTGGGATTGGGATTTACTACTTGAATGCTTGTCTGGGGAACTTCACTACTTTTTGTTATTAAATACCTACATGTAAGTGCTGACTGAGAAGTTTTGAGATTTTGGAGTTGGGCCATCATCAATAGGTGAAAACATATTTCTACTTAAAATCTTGTAAGACTATGGTGATGGAAGACCAGTGCTTGGCAACTTCAGTGAAATGCTTAGATCAGTTCAATCAAGGTTCAATCCAGTTAAAGGAGAGGTCAGTACTTTATATCACATGACAAGATGTCCAGAGAAAGTTGAATTGTCCCAGAAGAATCAGCTATATAGCTTGGATGTTCTTAAAGCAGGAATGCAATTTTGGGAGGTCAAAGTTCACATTTAGCCTTGAAATGGTATGCTGGGGGTTAGAGTGAAAATGTAATTTTCATTCAAATTCAATTTGATTTAATTTACCATTTTTTGTCACTCATTGTAACTTGGGAGTGACTGTTGGTTGCATGAAAATCATAAGAGGATCCAGGAGATTAAAGAAGAGCCCTACTTCCTGCCATCCTAGCAGTTCAAAACCATGCAAATGCAGGTAGATAAATAGGTACCACTTTGGTGGGAAAGTAACAGCGCTCTGTGACATCATGCTGGCCACATGACCGCAGAAATGTCTTTGGACAGTGCTGGCTGAATGGCTTTGAAACAGATGAGTGCTGCCCCCTAGAGTTGGCAAACACCAGCAGAGTAATATCCTCGAGAACTCCTTTTTTTTTTTTACTTGGGGATTAAGATTATGTCTGTCTATGTGTCTTTCAATCCCTTAAATTCCCCTTTGGAAACTCTTCATGAATCAATTGTTTCCCTAATTTCTGAATCTAGTAGTGTAGCAATCAAGATTTTTGGGGAGGGAGGGGGTTTCCAATCTCTGAAAAGCTCTCTCTCCCTGGAATGTTCTCCCACGTTTCTAATTATTCAGTGCCACCTAATAACTATTCTGGTCTCCCAGAAAATGTTGTGCATTTTAAATACTTTAAATACTTATTTAATTACTTATTTAATTTAATAGTTGTTTTAGTTCTGCTAAAACCGTTTAACTTTTATGCCTGGTGATGCTTTTAATCTTGATATTTGTATTCTTTTGAGTTGATACATTAGGTTTTTTAAATGTTTTATTAGTTAAAATTGTGCTATGTACTATAGAAAATAATTTATTTTAAGAGACATTAAATAAATTAAATAAAAATTAACCTTTGTCCAAATGACTTTAAATGGGAACTATTTGGCAGGTTCTCTGTGATCCGTGCTCATTGCAGCATTTGATGTTTTGTGCCGCTAATCAAATGTCATTGCATGCCCTTCAGCAAAATCACTGTCTTATATTTCTACTTGTAACTTGACAATAAAACCTTCAGAGGAGATGTAGCTGGATGTCAGAAACTACTACTATTCGTCCCGAAGAAATTAAATGGATTGAGTTTGTTTCTGCTATTGCTGCTTTGCAGGATACTTCCTAGTAAATGAAAACAAATTAAATGAGGGTCTCTCTCTCCCCACCCCTCTCTTCCCCTCCCTCCCTCCCTCTCTCCCTCCCTCTCTGTTTGCGCTAGAATTGATGATTTCCTATTGGAAACAATTTCCCAGAATACTGTTGGATGGAAAGCTCCGTGCTCAGATTTGTTCATTATGTTTGTGTGTGTGCATGCATAATTTCCCACAAGTTGGATTTCTTCATTTTGTCCAACTTTATTAAGCCTGTTGCAGACTATAAAAACTTCTGGATTGCCCCCCCCCCCCCCCCCACACACACACACACCATTCTTACAAAATTGCTTCAGAGAGATTTCTTCCATTGCAAACTCACCCTGTAACTCCACGGTAGATTACACAGAAGTTTGGGGGAAGGGTGTTTTTGTGAAAGCTTGACTTGTTTGACAAATATTGACAAGAAGCAGCTGTGTTCTCTGCAGCTCTTTTTTTTTTTTTTTTTTTTTGGTCTTTTCATATTATGGTATTGAAAAAGATTTCTGAAAGGAAGAAAAAGCCTCTTCTGGAATGTGGGTGTTGGCAAGGCTGTCAGGCGTGCTGTGCTGGGGCTTCTGCTTCCTGCTCTTCCTGCAGTGATAACAGCTTTGCCTTTTAAGGAATTGGCCATATTTTGTTTCTTACAGTTAATATTCTGTCTTGAGAGGAAAGCAATATTGTGCCTGCTACTTATCAGATTTCATTATTCTGTTCCCTCACACTTGATCCTAGCATTCTTCATTAATCTATTGTTATATTCCTACCGCTTAGTTATTGTTACTAAACAACAGTAAGAAGTCATTAATTTTGCTTACATGGTGCATTTTTCGGGTTTTGTTTTTACAAATTTCTCATTCTGCCCTTTCCCAGAGTAGGACAATTCCTCTGCCGTTCCTTTCTTAAATTATTTAAGTGTGGTCAGTGCAGGGCTGATCAACTAGGTGACAACACTTAACGGACAGATTAATCTAAAAAAAAAAGTGAAGTTAGGCCTAGCTGGGAGAAAACTAAGAAAGCAGTTTATAAGTTCTATTGGGAAGTTAAAAAGAAAATCTCAAATGATGGCAGTGATAAATATTTTCAATATTTCCAAAAGCTTACAGTGGGGTGGCCTTGAAGTGTCTAGGAACCTACTTCAATTCTGCAGACTCTTTAATGCATGACCTGCTACCTGAATTTTATCCACTTTTCCTTCATTGCTTCCTTCAGAATGTTTTCAGTTCTAGCAACAAAAGAACTGGGACAAAAAGATTTGATGAACTGTATTCCAGTTATACAATATGCCACTTTGGTGGAAAGGAAACAGTGTTCCATGCACCTCGACGTATAGCCATGCTGGCCACATGACCACGGAAATGTCTTCAGATAATGTTGGCTCTCTCAGCTAGGAAACAGAGATGAGTACCACCCCCTGTTTGAGTCGGAAACGACTGGAAAGGGGAAACCTTTACCTTCATCTTTATTCCAGTTATATATTTGCTGCAATACACACACCAGTGCTGAAATGCAGCTGGTTCTATTCGGCTCTGGTGAACCGGAAGAGCCGGTGGCAGCAGGCTCCACCCACCCACCCGGACGTCATCACGTCCCATTTTTGACCCTCTGGGCATGTATGGAACAGGCGCGTGCGCTCACATTTGCAAACCGGTAGCGAAGGTAAGTGGATTTCACCCCTGACACACACGTTCAAGAAGCAATAGTTACAGTATAAGCAAAAGTTTGTCCTCCTTTTGATTTTCAACAAAAATATTTTATGGCAAATACTACGTTATTTCTGTTAAAGCCTTTCTCCTGAACAAACAGTTGGAAAGTTAAAGTCTTGTCATGTTATGCTTGACTTGGAGCACAGACAATGAGAAAGCTCTGTAAATGTGACTGCTGAACCAATAATCAATGTCTTCTGTCACAAAGAGAATGAGGTTATCTCCTCTTGGAAATTACACAATAAGCGCTTTCCGAAATGTCTTTTGCTTGACTTTGTGTGAATAGATTTGTCCAGATTGCATGAGATTTGGGAGATAAGAAAGAGATTGTGGCTAAT
Organism: Arizona elegans; assembly: GCA_022577455.1. Lineage (NCBI taxonomy): Eukaryota > Metazoa > Chordata > Lepidosauria > Squamata > Colubridae > Arizona > Arizona elegans. The sequence goes on from JAKOOJ010000001.1 coordinate 106,468,180, forward strand.
TTTATTTATTTACTTTTTGCACCTATGACATCATAGGATAACCCTGAAAACGATACCAATTTTTTCTGGAGTAGGGAATGGCTCTATTTATAAAACAATTCAGATGGTCCTCACTTAATGGCCACTCTTCAAAGTTATAATGGCACTTGAATTGTATTTATAACTGGACCTCATATTTACGATGATTGCAGCAACCTCACAGTCATATGATTACAATCCAGGCAACTGGCCCACAGTTACAGTGTCACAAGTTCCCATGGTCATGTGATCGCCATTTGTGACCTTCACATTGTGACTCCAGTGAGCAAAGTTAGTGGGGAAGTCATCAGGTCACAAATGGCAACCACATGACATCAACCTTACCAATAGCATTTAATTTATATACAGGTAGTCCTCAACTTACAATTGAGCCCAAAATTTATGTCGTTAAGTGAGAAATTTGTTAAGTGAGTTTTGCCCCATTTTACTTTCCTTTCCAATTTGTTTAGTGAATCATTGCAGTTATTAAATTAATAACCTGGTTGTTAAGTGAATCTGGTTTCCCCATTGATTTTGCTTGTCAGATAATTGCAAAAGGGGTTCTCATGGCCCTGAGCCCCCACCCATCATAAATATGAACCAGTTGCCAAGCATCCAAATCTTGATCATGTGACTATGGGGATGCTGCAATGGTCATAAGTGTGAAAAATGGTAATAAGTCACTTTTTTCAGTGACGTAACTTTGGTCACTAAACGGACTGTTGTAAATCGAGGACTATCCTCAATGGAAAGTGCTGTAACTGCACATTGTACTTTATGTGTATGTTACTTAGTGGTGAAATTTCCAGTCCCAATTACTGTTGTTAAAAGAGGACTACCTGTATTAAAAAATTTCTTTAAAAGTTATTTATATTTGATTAATTATGTGCCATCAAGTTGGTGCTACTCTTAGTGATCACATAGATTTTCTCCATGATGATCCATTCCTATCTTACTCCTTCACTTCTTCCAATGTTGCATTCATCACCACTATTACTGAGTCCATCCATTTTGCTTTTAGTTTTCCTCTTCTTCTCTTTCTTTCCAGCATCATACTGTTCTCTCGAGTGCTGAGTCTTTGCATAATCTGCCCAACATAGGATAATTTGAGCCTAATCATTTGTGATTCAAGTGAAAAGTCTGGGTTTTGTTCAATGATTAAGTGGTTTGTTTTCTTGGCAGATCACGGTATTCTCAGGAGTTTTCTCCACCAGATTTCAAATGTACCAATAAAGGAAAATATTTGTAGCTCAGGGTTGAAATGAGGGGTCCTTAATGCTCTCTGAGCTTGGTTGTTTTCATTACCAAAACTAGGTATCATCATCAGTGCTAGGTTACTACTAATGATGTTATCTAGTTTGGGTTACGATTAGGGTAATGAAATGTCTGCAAGAAAACAACAACAGGCTTAGAGTGCCCTAAGAATTCCTAATTTCAAGTGTGTCAATACTTCATATGTCCTGCTTCTCCAATTTTCACTTCTATAAAGTCACAGGAAATACCATTGCCATTTTTGGATTACATATCTCAAAAATACTATAATGCTGGAAGAATTAAAGAGAAGAGCAATCAAAATTATGGGCTAGAATAACTCTCCTATATGTGGGATTGTTTTATTTTAAGAAAAAGTAAGTAAGTGTGTAGAAGCTTCTGAAACTATACATAATGTGGAGAAAGTGGGCATGAATTTTTTTTTTCAAACTGGTAAACTCAGCGATGGGTAGGCATGCACCAGGTCTCTTCCCTTAAACATGCCATCTTGCAAGTCCTTACACGCATACCTCTTCCTTGCCTATGAAACAATCTCTCCCTGAGATCCAACCAGCCCCCCCCCGCATCCTTCTGTCCTTTCAGACATTACTCAGGACCTGGCTGTTCCCTCAACACTGGGGTAGAATGAGATGAGGATGTTGAATCAGAAAAGTATGGTTGTGGCACCCAGGTTTTTCTGTTTTTAATTTAATATTTGTGGCTTTATACTGTTTTTTTGGTTGTAAGCTATTCAGAATTGATTTTAGGATGGACAGCTATACAGATGTTTTAAATAAAATAAGCCACACTCAACCAGCTAATACAATCTGTTCTACAAAGTCCCTTAGGGTTAGGCAGCTTATAAATTCAAATAAATAAATTACTGTTATATCTATATCTATATCTATATCTATATCTATATCTAATCTATCTATCTATCTATCTATCTATCTATCTATCTATCTATCTATCTATCATCTATCTATCTAATTTATAAGCTACCTAACCTGAATACAGGTATATAGGATCTAACCTGAATCATGGCATATGCTCCTAAAAGATGAAATTGTGGTCAGGTTAAAGGGGCATAGACCACTTCATAGAAGATAAAGTTATCACTTCTGATTGCTAACCCTAATCTATACCGATGGAGATATTTTCTGACTCATTATCATCACTCAACCTGACTGCCAATGGGAAAAGTAATGCTAAACATTCTGGGTAAAATAAATAAGTTTGCGATATTTCATTTTAATTGGGGGGGTGGGGTTGGAGGCATTTCTTTGGAGTCCAGTGGATGGCCCAGCACTCAGTTGCTCAATTGCGAACTACTCTTGGTAACAGTATGCCTTTGATTGCCAGCTGTCAAAAGAAAAGGCTTCTGAACTTTAAAAAAATTACAATGCTTGTGTTCTCTTTTTGAAATTTTAATAAACTGAAAGTTGATTAGCGACTTTGAGAAATGGGAAGTTGGGCCAAATGCCTCCTTTATAGTTTTTTGAAAGAGAACTATGGTGCCAATAGGCTAGAGCAGGGGTCTCAAAACATGGCAACTTTATGACCTGTAGACTTCAACTCCCAGAATTCTCCAGCCAGCATGGCCAGCTGAGGAGTTTAAGTCCACAAATCTTAAAGTTGCCAAGTTTGGAAATCCTTCGGCTAAAGTTATGGCCTATTTGGGAAACTATCTTTCTATCCCTAAGGAAAGTGAAGACATTTACAATAAATAAATAAAACAAAAAATAAAAAATATCCAAACTAACCATTCATGAGCTTGTTTGTACTGCCTAGAGAAATATTTTGAATGTTATGGATGGCAGACTGTCCAGGTTACAAAACCCCCATGTGTGCAAGACTTTTAATGTCAAGTGCCCAAGGGCACTTAGTGTTGGTTGAGCAATATGCTCTCATGCATGAAAGTGAAGTCAGTGCAGAGCAGCAAAGTGGGGCTTTTTTCCAACAGTGGTGCCCTTCCTCCCTTCCACTAGGGAGAGATTAAAAGGGGCTGTTGCTTCCTCTAGGTTTTGCCATCTTTTTGATTTCAAGCAGGCTTTTATGCTCGATAATGAACTTGATCTCTCTTTTTCTGATTCTGTTTTGTTTCATAGCAAGTGGTTGTTGGCGCTTCTAGAAAAAGCAATAAAATATAAGCCTCATAAAGTGTAACCAGTGTTACTGGATGGTGATCTGCCTTTTCATCCCTTCCCAAATTTGAGATTTGGGGATTTTAGTTGATGATACTGAAATAGCATGGCATTATTAAGTTCATTTGAGGTAAAAGTACCTTCCCTCACCCACAGAGAAATGTCAAAGAAACACATGTTTAAAAGTGGCCAGTTCCCTCTTTTCCCTTCTCCACAATGCCAGAGGGAGAATTTTGCATAATTAAGACAAAGTTGGTTTCATTTAAAAAAGAAAGACCCACAACTGATGTGACAGATATGATTTCATTTTATTGCGGTTTCCTCATATTTTAATTAGAGAACTCTTGTCCAGGAATCTGATGTAGAATGATTAGCAGAACAGATGTTGGCATTTTAATAACTTCTGATGAGATTCAAGATATCTACTGTTTGTAGCTTGTCACTTTTGAGAAAGATGGGTATATTTTGCTCAAAATTGACAAGATCTTATGCATCAAATTAATATTATGAGCCAAAGGCTAAATATTAGGGCTGGCAATATAATTACTATAATAATTGCAATTCCATAAATTTTTATGCACTTTATGCTCTCTATGTATATGTATGTAATAAAGGACCAAAATGACCCAGATGTTGTGTTGTAATTATTGAAAACTTTTATTTTATACAAGCCCAGTTAGCAAATAGTTAGTAAAAATCCATAAAACCAAGCAAGAAAATCTGTTAAATCCATTCAGATCAATCTGTTCCTGTCTTCATTTGGACTTCTTTCCAATTTATGAAAAGTTTTTTATTTCTTATGTTTTGGCATTATTGTAATGCTTTTGTTTTTTGGAAACTTGTTTTAGTGAGACCTCCATAATGAAGGCTGTAAAGAAAAAATATTCTACAAACATCTGAAAGGTTTCTAAACCATGCTATTACAATGCATGTTTGCTTTCCAGCCATTGAAGATGGTAAAGACCATTTTATCTAAATGAATCATTTTTTTTCTGATTAATCTGAAGCTTGAGTTGTTTGTTCATTGTACAAGTAGTCCTCGAGTTAAAACCGTAATTGAGCCTGGAGTTCTGTTGCAAATCATGGCAGCCATTAAGCAGGTCACCACATGACCACACCCAATTTTATGATCTGTTTTTGCAGTGAACGTTAAATGAACACCATGATCTTTAAGTGAACTTGTTTTCACCAGAAGTAAATGCCAAAAACAGGCAAAAAACACCAAAAATTGAAGTGACATAATTGTGGGAAGCTGCTAACAGTCATCAATTAGAGTCGGTTGCCATGTGCCCAAAATAAAATCATTAAAGTACAGAGGTGGGTGTGGCTTTTGGAACTTTGAAAATGGATCATGATGTAGGAGATGACCAGGCTGAGCCTGAGGGAGGGGTCAAGTGAATCATCAGTCTCAAGTCCCTTTGTGCCCACAAAAGATCTAAGTCCAGCCTATTGACTGTTATTTACTGCCAATTTGCCTAGAGTGTTAATAGTTCAGATTCCTATTTAGAGGTAGCACAGAATAAACTTGTAGCCATTTGGACAACTCTGGTTCCTGACTTCTTCCGCTTGACATATACGGTAAGTAGCTTTGGGGAGGTCCATCGTAACTTTGGTTGCTAATCTAGTACTACTTGTTTAAGTTGAATTAATAAAATATTGTCTTAATTTTTTATAAAAATTCCTTACAGGAGTAGAGCCATATTAGTCTATGGTGGTAAACTATCAGAAAGAATGGTAGTAGCTTTTCTGACTAACAAAGTTTATTAACAGGCAAGTGTCTTTTAAAAGAACTACCAAGCTACTCTCTATAGAAACACATCTTGCTTCTGAAGTCTGTTTTTCTTTGCATTTTCTACAGAACATTTACCTGTCCTCCTGGAAGTTTCTAGTTTGCTGACAGAAATAGTACATTCTTTTTAGCTCCACCAGCACAATTAGATAGCAAAAAACATTAAATTGCTTAACCAAACCAGGTAAAACACACAGCACAATAAAATGTAACTGATTTCCAGGTTTCCAAGCATTCCATCAGCCGAGGTCACAGGGGAGGGGCGGGGGGGGTATCATTAAAGAAGGTCTGAGACCGAGGGAGGCCACTGTTCCTCAGACGACCGGCTGTGAATCCCTTTTTGTGAAATGGGGTTCAGATGGGTTTGCTGATCACGTACCTGGCTCTCTGCCACGTGGCAACAGCCCTGTCCGAGCTACTCAACGTCATCGCCGCGGTGGCGGTTGATACCCCTAGGCTATGGTCATGGGGGATTTCAACCTGCCGTCCGTGGGTGAGACATCGGAGATGGCTCGGGAGTTCATGGCTTCCATGACAGCTGTGGACCTGACCCAGTTAATTCATGGCCCTACCCACACAGGGGGAAACACGCTGGATCTGGTTTTTGTCTCTGGACAGTAGTCGAGGGATCTTGAGATAGGGGATATAGTTACTGAACCCTTGTCATGGTCAGATCACTCTCTTCTTCGTCTTGACTTTCGAACTGCTGCACCCCGCTGCAGGGAGGCGGAGCCGGTAAGATGGTTCCGCCCCAGGCGCCTGATGGAACCTGACAGATTCCAGATGGAGCTCGGGCCATTTCCTGAGGTTCTGGCACACGTCTCGACTGGAGACCTGGTGGCTGCCTGGGATAGGGCGGCTGCTGGAGCTCTGGATCGGGTCGTGCCTTTGCGGCCTCTGACCCGGCGCTGATCTCAATTGGCTCCTTGGTTTACCGAGGAGCTGAGGGAGTTGAAGCGCCGGAAAAGATGCCTAGAGAGTAGTTGGAGGGCCAGTCTTTCTGAATCTGACTGGACACTAGTAAGATCCCACATTAGGAATTACCTAGTGGCGATAAAAGCAGCGAAATGTAGCTATTTTGCTCTTATTGCATCATCAGATAACCGCCCAACCGCCCTCTTTAGGGTGACCTGCTCCCTGCTCCACCAGGAAGCGCGGGAGGACTCCTTGGAGGGTAGAGCTGAGGATTTTGTTCAGTATCTGTATGACAAAATCACTCAGATTCGGGAAGATTTGGACTCCGACTGGGTAGTCTCGGGAGAGACAGGGGCAGGTCTTGAGAATGTTATCTGGGATGAGTTTGATCCTGTGACCCCTGAGGACGTGGACAGGATTCTGGGTAGACTGAACGCGACCACTTGTTTATTGGACCCGTGTCTTTCCTGGTTAGTACTGGCTTCCCGGGAAGTGACATGAGGCTGGCTCCAGGGGATTATAAACGCTTCACTGGGTGAGGGTGACTTTCCCGCCGCCTTGAAAGAGGCGGTGGTGAGGCCTCTCCTCAAGATGCCTTCCCTGGACCCGGCAATGTTGGTAAATTATCGTCCGGTCTCCAACCTTCGCTTCGTGGCGAAGGTTGTTGAGAGTGTGGTCGCGCAACAGCTCCCCCAGCACCTGGATGAAACGACGTATCTAGATCCATTCCAGTCGGGCTTCAGGCCCGGGTACAGCACGGAAACGGCATTGGTCGCGTTGGTAGATGATCTCTAGAGGGCTCGGGACAGGGGATGCTCCTCTGTCCTGGTCCTGTTAGATCTCTCAGCGGCTTTTGATACCATCGACCATGGTATCATGCTGCACTGGCTGGAAGAGTTAGGGGTGGGAGGCACTGTGTTGCGGTGGTTCTCCTTCTTTCTCTCTGACCGGTCACAGTCTGTGTTGACAGGGGGGCAGAAGTCAACCCCGAGACCCCTCATATGCGGGGTGCCACAAGGGTCCTCTCGCCCCTCCTGTTCAACATTTATGTGAAGCCGCTGGGCGAGATCATTCGTGGTTTTGGGGTGAAGTACCACCAGTACGCTGACGACACCCAGCTGTACATCTCCACCCCAGACCACCCCAACGATGCCCTTGAAGTGAAGTTCCGGTGCCTGGAGGCCATGCGGATCTGGATGGGGAGGAATAGGCTGAGGCTCAACCCATCCAAGACTGAGTGGCTTTGGTTTCCGATGTCCCGATATAGTCAGTTGGTGCCATCACTGACTATTGGGGGCGAATCATTGGCCCCCACGGAGAGGGCGCACAACTTGGGTGTCCTCCTGGATTCACGGCTATCTTTAGAAGAGCACTTGACGGCCGTGACCGGGAGGATTTTTCATCAGGTTCGCCTGATTCGCCAGTTGCGTCCCTTTCTGGATCGGGACTCGTTACGCATGGTCACTCATGCCCTTGTCACCTCCCGCCTGGACTATTGCAACGCTCTCTACATTGGGCTCCCCTTGAGGAGCACCCGGAGGCTCCAACTGGCGCAGAGTGCGGCCGCGCGGGTGGTAATGGGAGTGACATGGCGTTCTCATGTAACACCTCTCCTGCGCGAGCTGCACTGGCTCCCGGTGGTCTTCCAAGTGCACTTCAAGGTTTTGGTTACCATCTTTAAAGCGCTCCATGGCTTAGGACCTGGGTACTTGCGGGACCGCCTACTACCACCAATAGCCTCCCACCGGCCGGTACGCTCCCATAGAGAGGGGCTCCTCCGGGTGCTGTTGGCCAAACAATGCCGACTGGCGGCCCCCAGGGGGAGAGCCTTCTCTGTGGGGGCACCTACTATCTGGAACGAGCTCCCGCAAGAGATACGGAGGATCCCGGATCTGCGCACCTTCCGCCACGCTTTAAAGACGTTATTATTTCACCAGGCGGGCCTGGCCTAATTTTCTCCTTCTTTTATAAAAGATTTTTAATTTTTAAATATCTTTTAGTATTTTATACATTCAATTTTAAAATTGGTTTTAAAAAGTTTGGGGTTTTAAATTTGATTTTATTCTACTTTTAAATTTTGTATGTGTGTGTTTTATTGTTTGGCTGTGCACCGCCCTTCAGGAGTAGGGCGGTATAGAAATCAAATCAAATAAATAAATAAATAAAATTTGATTTCCCCAACCAGGACAGAGATGGTAAAGCATTTGAACCCAGTGACAGAGAAGGCCGTACGATGATATCTCCATTATTATTATTTTTTATGGTAGTCTAACTCCAACCCTTGGATTTCCTGCATGTCTTACATATAAATACTAATGAGGCCCAGCCATTCTGAGCTTCAAAGCCCTAAAAATTTTAGCCAGATGCTGCTCTCTGTGAATTATAATTAACCCACTTTCAGATTCATACACAATTGAATGGTAAGTTGTAACTTGTGCTAGTTATGGATAGGACTGATTTTAAAAAGTGAAAAAGTATTTGCTCCTCTTTGTACTACTTATTTGAAACTCTGGAAGACATGGTTTAGGACCAATGAAGAAATCAATTTTTTTTTAATTAAGGTTCTGTTTGCAGAAAAAAAAAGTTCTTCCCAAAAGCATTGCTTAGTTAAGAAAATGTTCACTTAGTAATGGTTTTTTAAAAAGATAATTCATTGAGGAAGAATACTTAAAACTCAATCTGATAATATAGAATGGAATGGAATGGAACAAAATCTTATAATCTTTTAATAATGGATGCATTGAGAGATATTTGTTAGAAGTTAGTGGTAAAGATCCCTTCTATAATTGATAGACTAAGTAATGTTATGGAAGAGAAACAGGTTTTGCTGGACAAGACTGAAGTTGATTCAAATATGCACTTAAAAATGACAGACTAGGAGAATGATATGGAAAAAGATAAAATATTGAATTTTCAGATTAAATTGACTGATGTTTTGATAACTAAAAAGGACATAAAAATAATAGACCAGAGGAGTGTCTTGGATAACATTTCTATATTAGATATTATCAGAAATTTTGTGAGAGGAGATAAAGAGAAAATGAAAAGAAACCAACTGTTGGGACACTATTTGAAGGGATTAAAGACCATTTGTTTGGAATAAGGGCAAGGAATATAAGGTTGGTTTATTTGACCAAGGTTAAAATAGCTAAGTTGCTATTTCTGGAAATTTTTAAAGAATTTTTCTGACAAGAATTGAATAATGATGTATTAAGGTTTTGTTTATACCTAAGAATTACAACGGAAAAAGTTTATTTGCTGTATTTTAATTTATTTGATTAAGGTTAAAACAGTTATACAACCTTTATTTGACTTTTATTGACTAGATTTAAATGATGAGGTTTGAAGGACTTATGTAATGATAGATATGATATATAAATGTAAAAGGAAGGAATTCATGGTTTTATTAAATCACATTTATAATAGATAGGTTGTTATTTCTGGTAACCCCTAATGGACTTTTGCTAATTAGGATGGATGATGAGGTTTTAAAGATACGTTTATAGAGAATGAGGTAAGATACTGCAGGAAGAGATTATTGGTTGTATTTTAAGAGAGAGTGATAAACTGTTAAAGTTGTCTGCTGGAATGAAGGAGTAAGTTACTTCTTTCTTTTTAAATTTTTTCTTTTCTTTTTGCACTTTTTCTTTATTATATTCTGCTTTTTATCTATACAATGTAATTTTTATTAAAATTATTATTAAAATATATTTGAATTCTATTATCTCTGTTGTTATACACATGGGGCTTTTTCTATTATGTTTAGGCTTCCAGCAAACTTGCTAATAGTTAGCGATTATGGGAGTTGCAATCTAAAATATTCAGAAAGCATAGATTCTGTAAATGTACAGTTACAAGTTGCAATATTTAACTAGTTACTGAGATATTATACAGAAGAAAATAAGAAGAGGGGAAAGTATCTTTTTGCTTTGTTTCATAAATTGTACTAGGTATACAGAATGTCTTACAATATTTTGTGTGTTAATATTTAGAGCTTTATTAAAGATTCAGTTTTTCTCCCTGCAATTTGTTTTTATATGGATGTAAAGTTGTACCTCTTTATTTTTTAAATATCCAGATTGTCGATCCCTTTACCTTAAACACTGAAAGTGATGATATAATTTCTCCATCATAAGTACGTTTTCTTAAATCTTAATATGCTAAAATCTGCAGTAGGAAAGTTGAGATTTCCTTACATTATTGTAGGAGGAGAAGAGGCAGAGCCTGGAAGTGGAGTTAAGAGTGTATTCAGTCTGGAGTCATTCCATTCCCACAAGCAATCCAAGGCCAGCCCTCTTTGAATTCCGTTCTCTCTTATCTAGCACCAATTTACTACAGATTGTTAGTTGACTAGATTCTTCTGTGTAGTCTTGAACAATAAATCTTCTGAACTAGAATTTCATGTATGATTGATTCCTTACACCTGCAATTAGTCTAAAATTAACTAAAATACCCTGTTTCCTCTAAAATAAGACCTCCCCAGATAATAAGCCCAATCGGGCTTTTGAGTGCTAAAATAAGTCCCCCTGAAAATAAGCCCTCCCCGCCATAGGACACATAAGTCAGATGGGTTAGACTAGAAGACCTCCAAGGTCTCTTCCAATTTTGTATTCTGTATTCCAGGCATACCCTATTATATTTTTAAGTTAAAGATTCCAGTAGACTTATATTCAGTTCGTAATCAATACTATTCCAATATCTTTTTCACCAGAATGATTACCAGCCAATACGAGTACCTAGTCAGATATCATCCATTTTATATTTTTCATTTTTGTTGTTCTTTTCTTTCTAAAGGATTTTATACCTGTCTCTGTTAAATTCTGCTTTGTGACTTTCAGTCTATTTAATTTATCAAGATCACCCCACCAAAACTGGCAGGGAAATCATCTGCATATAAATAGGCAGCAAATCTTACAGTCACTCACACTAATGATGTTACCTAGTTGGATAATAAAATATCTGCAAGCAAACAACCATATTCAGAGAACACCAAATACGCCATAGTTCAAGCCTTAGTTACATATATTATCTTATATTGGAACTGTCAAAATCATTTTGAATTTTATTTCTTGTAGGGTGTTGGCCAATCTTTTATGTCATCTGCAAATTTGATAAACATCCCACCACCTCTTCATTCAAAGCATCAATGAAGATATTACAATAGAAATCCCAAGGCTGATCCTACTCCCGTTTGACACCTTTGTCCAATTTGTTGGGGAGCCATTGATGAGCACTTTAAGAATAGTTTTCCAGCCACTTATGGATCTAATTATCATGCTGTTCGGCCCACAGTTGGCTAGGTTGTTAAGCAGTGTGTGATGAGGTACAAAGACTTCGCTGAAATCAAGTTAGATCATGGCTATTGCATTTCACAATCTATTAAAAAATGAGACATAATTAGTCTGGCAAGGTGTGTTCTTGACAAATCCATTCTGATATCTAGTAATTATCTCATTTTTTCCCAAGATGCTTAGAGAATGCTCTAGAAAATTCCAAAGTATTACTGTCAGATTAAAAGGTCTGTTGTTAAGTGAAACTTCTGTTTCTCTTTTTCTGTTTTTCAGTCATGTGGTATTTCATCATCTCTTCAAGGTCTGTCAAACGTATAAGGGTTCAGACAGTAAAGCCCTGTTAATAGCATCCCTCATTAACTTTGGCTTATTCTGACCTTTTGCTTTCCTGACATTAGCTCTGTAATACTGGATTAGCTGTCTACTCTTCCATTGTAGCTTCCTGTTCTGTTTTTCAGCCTTGAAAATTGGAGAACCTTAACTCTCAAAAAAGAACCGATTATTTGAAATGGTTTCAGTCCTGGAGTACAGTAAACATTCTTTACTTGCCATGCATAGCCTTTTGAGTTTCTGCAATGTACTCTCAATTGCTTACTATGCTCACTGAAGTACACTTGCTTGACATGTCACTTCGTAATTTACTACCTTTTTAGTTATGCCAGAGTTCAGTGTTGGAATTTACGAGAGTTCATAATGATGGTTTTAATACTGAATTTATAGATGAGAAAAGTAGAATTTTTTTTAAAAAAATAAATAATTCAGTGGTTTACACTGAAAGATGTGTCACTCTAATGGTAGGAGCATAAAGTGTTTCAGAGAAGGCATTTATTATTATTTTCATAAGTGAAGCTGATTTATCTGAGGGGCCTGCTTGACTTTAATTTTACTTTAAAAAAGTATTCCAATTGTTTTTTCCTACCCTGCCTCCATTCATTTATCTGTCTTAAAACAAAGTACAAATATATCTTATTAAAATAAGTAGTGTTCAATATACAGAGGTATTTCGAGTTAGGTTTTTTTATTCCGTCTTTATTATTTTTATAAATAACTCAAGATGGCGAACATATCTAGTACTCTTTCCTTCTCCTCCAATGTCCCCCACAACAACAACCCTGTGAGATGGGTTGGGCTGAGAGAGAGTAACTATCCAAAGTTACCCAGTTGGTGTTTGTGTTTAAGGCAGAACTAGAACTCAGTCTCCTGGTTTCAAGCCTGGTGCCTTAACCACTAGACCAAACTGTTACTTGAGTTCAGTGAGAAATTTCACCACATCTGCTCCCCTCTTGTTCCTATTTCTGAAATACAGGAATGCAAGAGAATACAATTTCATAAATATATGAAACTGGGAAAGATAAGGAATGTTGCAAAACCAAATGTAGTTATTTCTTTTTTGTGTATTTAGACTTTACTATAGATTAAGCAAAGAAAGAAAAAGTCACATCTCCATATCAACATTTCTCTTTCAAATCATTTTTATATGTGTTTCATATCACCACATTGAAATCCAAAGTTTGACAGCATGGAAATGACTCAGATTTCAAACAGCTTTTTCTTCCTATTCCTCATAGACTCTTTCTATTTACTGATTGGGTCTTGGGTTAAAAATCAGGTCTAGATTTTATCGACGTGTTAAAAGCAGAAGCTGGTGAGATGAGAATCCACAATTTTCAGGTCAATGTATCCAGCTTTCAAGGCTGAGAAAAGAACAGTGAGAGGTCCATTGACTCAAAAGACTGGGAGGAAAAGGTCTAAAGTCTGGGGTTTTCTTTCTGTATGCATGCATACAGAGAGAGGTGGGTGGGGGAGAGGGAGAGGGAGAGAGAAATGGAGTATTTTGGTGTTCTATATATCTGACTTATTTTTTGTCTGCAGTAAAGCAACCGACCTAGCAGTATCAAGGTGCATGGTTACTGTTGCTTCTGAATATGAATATGAGTTTCTGAATACTTTATTACCAAGCTTGGTGAAGTCTGACAACATGGAAGCAAGAGACCATTGTTATATTGAGGATGCTCATTGCTCTTTGGAGAGGAAAAGGCTTGCAAGCTGTCCTGGCAGTTCCTGAGTGTCATTCCCTCTCTCACCCCTCCTCCTTCAAATTAAGGTTGTCTCAGGGGATTGCAACAGTCCTGAAATAATTTGCCTATAAGACTCAATATAAATATGATTTATTACCACTTCCATTAGTGGCAGCTGCCATTGCACAATTAGGAAGCAATCATAAGCATACCAAAGGCGTCTCTGCAGCTAGAGCAGGAACTGATATATTTTTAATGTTGCTAGCACAATTCTGTAGCTTCTGTTTAATACATGTCCTGCAACTAGAGCGGTTGTAAGAACATAGAAGATAATGTCAGTCTTTTCAAAGAACTTGTTCTGGCAGATTATTTTAAGTTTATGAGAAAAATTACAATGGTCTCTTATTTAAGGCAATAGTCTCTAAATGTTCTTCCAAGCATCACAGAACCAGCCTCTGCTTGCTTATTAAACAGGTATTGAACTGCAGGAAAGGGTTGTGCTTGAATGAGCTATATGGTGTGCTTGTACTCTCTTTTGCAGAGCCAAATAAATGGGTTTAATCAACAAAAACTGCTACTTAAATTCCTGGTGAAATTGCCAGTTTACTGGATATGGAATAATGAATGTTGAGTTAACTGCTGTTGATCATCTCCTCCTCCACCACCTCCTCCCCCTCCTCCTCCTCCTCCTCCTCATTCTCCGCAAAATAACTGCAAGAAAGGCTTGGTGTGGTGCTGCTTCACGGACTTCCTAAGGCTTTCTGGACATGCTCAGAGGCGCCTTCTTCCAGGATAAGAGGCAAAGCACTTCCAGATTTGTGAAGAGCTTGAGAAGTCCTCAGAGTAGCTACAGTATGTTGAATCTTATTGTAGCTGCTTCATGGCTTCAAATGGTAAGGAAGGGCTCTGTCAGATAATGTGCATAAAGTCATAGTTATGGCCTCAAGAGTACAGAATGAGAGTATTAGGCCCCACTCAATTGGGCACGACCAAAGAAACAAGAACTGTACTAACTTCAGTAAGGGATGTTTAATGACTTTAATGTATATACAGGTAGTCCTCGACTTATAATTAGTCACTTAGCAATCAATATCAAAAAAGGGACTTATGGCCTGGATTTGAAGTATGACGGCCACCCCCACTACCATTCATTTGTAGTAAGAGTCTCCGAATAATTCTTTTTGGATTTTCTTCCATCTTACTGGGCTGAGTTGCCTTTTATAAGATGAGCTGTAACAGAGTCTGCTTCTGATGAGGTTACCTAGTTGGGTAATGAAATGTCTGCAAGAAACTGTGTGATTATGTCTCCTCTCCCTTCCATTATTTTTCCAGTCTCCCACACTCTCTCACATCAAGCGTCTTTGGCATTTTCCTTCTACCTGTGGCCTTGGCTTGAAATTTTTTTTAAAAAAAAATCTTGTATTTTTTGTAATATTAGTGATGGGGAGGCTCTGAGAACTGGGTCCTTTCCCACTTAACTGGTGTAGCATTAAGAGCAGTGATGAAATCCTTTTGGTTTACCTAGCTGGAGCACTTGTATAATTTTTCTTCCTTATACTGAATTCTTGGGACCAGAAACCCCTTGAGGATTTCTTTCACTCCCTATTGCTATTTTTGAAGAACCTCTGTAAGATGTACATGGATCCCAAGACATTTGTATAAATAAAGATGAAGTTGAGTCTGGTGATTTGCTTTTAAGGCATGTCAACTGCTATTTTTAAGTTAAATAATATTTTTTTCCTTAAAAAGGACATAGAATCTGACAGGCATCAAAGGTATGTGTCTATGCTTTCATTTACCCTGCCTTATTCTTTTAAAACTATTATTATTTATAGCCCTAAGAATGAACGGAGATTACGTCCCAGTTTTCTTTATACACGCTGAAGTCTACCTGAGAAAGAAAGGAAGAAAGAAGTAGAACCCACATCATTTCAGTCAGTTACTTGACCTCATTTTCAGACCTGTACTGCTTTGATGTCTTTGTTAACCCTTTCTAAAAGCTACCTGCATTTTTCTAGTGAAACTAAGCAGAAAAGCATTATTTGAAAGGAAAGAGGTTTTTATAGAGTCTGTCAAGGGCTACCTCCTCTCACCTGAATGGATGTTTTCTGATAGCCAAAGAGCTTTCATAGTCTTCCTTATCCTCTCCATAGTACGAGAGAGTGGAGCTTGTTGTGAGGCTGAAGCTGGCTGAAATCCAAAAGCATTCTCAGAGCAGAAAACAGAATGTCGGCTTGAATTTCATCATGATTCAAAATAAAGAGGGGCATTCACCAAATATTCCCTGGAAGAGAAGCTTGGTAAGATAGCTTCTTTTTCTAGCGTTGCAGTAAAAATAACAAAAGAATACCAAAAGAATTATTGTTATTTATGATATTTCTTTCTTCCCTTTCATTTCAGCCTCACGTCTTTGTCCAGCTAAAATGATTATTTCCCCAGTGGACCTAGGGACAGAACAGTTATGAAATTAGATGATAAATGCCATAGTGTGTAGTTTCTTCTTTTCTCTCTATCAAATACAGCTCTCCTAGTCCTTGATATATTGGGTTTTTAAAGCTTTATCCATTGTAGTACATCTGCTGCAGTTCATTCAAAATCTAAACCAACAGCACATCATTGTCTGAACACAAAAGTACATGAACATTCATGTCTCTCAAACACCTCTAACATCACCATGAACATTTCTCATGCAGATAGTCCTCAAGTTATGATGGCAGAAATTGGGACCAGCAATGATAGAAAGGGTCATGAAGTGTGGTCATATCGCTTAAGCAATGGCAATCTCTACTGTCCCATTTGCCATAATTAACTGAATCATAACAATCATTAGGCAAGGGCCTCCTTGTTAGAACCCACTGGCTTCCACATCCAAAGTCAGTAGGAAAGCCAACAGAAATTTGCATGTCTCAGGTGGTTAGCAAGCAGGCTGGCAAGCAGGTAAATGGGCTGCTCCTGGATGAGAGAGGGTATGCGTGGGTGTGCAGCATGGCTTGGGGTGGTTGCTTCCAGGTGGAAGAGTGAGTGAGTGAAGGGTTCAAGGTTTGGGGAGGCTTAGGGAGGGTACACAGAGGTGTACAAGGGTACATAGGTGGGACCAATTAGCCCTACCTGTGTACCCTCAGTGACCTGCCACTTTCCCTTCCCCTGGCTTCTCTGTTGATTTTCTTGGAAAATTGGCACAGAAGTTGTAAATGGCAATCATGTGACCCCAGGACATTGCAACTGGACATAATTACAAATTGGGTCCCAAAAGTCCAGATTGTGATCATGTGCTGGGATAAACAGAACTCCAAGGACTGATTGTAACTGTCATTTGTTCAGAACTGTTGTAATTTAAAATGGTCGCTGATTGAATGATCATAAGTTGAGGATGTATATCTTATATCTGTAAATATATCAAACTTCACACATTCTATCTTAATATCTAACCATTCACTAACATTTATTCTCACACATGCTTTACTGTCATATATTGCTTATATTGGTTGCCAAATGTAATAACATATTACATTTGGCAACCAACTTTCAATACAATGTTTGCAGAAAATATTCCATATTCACTAAATCAACAAATGTACTTTCTTTCTCACATTCATACATTTCTTGGTGATCTGCCAAAAATCTAAGCATGCTTATTGAAATGCCGATGAAGAATCTGAAAGGAAAAGGGTGTAGATCTGTTTTATGCCCCCTAAATTTCTATATATTCTCTCTTAAGTTACTTTGGTTGTGATTTCAGCTGAGAATAGTACGATCCAAGCATCCATGAACAGTAGGACAAGAACTACTGGGGTGTTATAAATACTTGTGCAAGTGCCAAAGGAATAATTCTATGGTTGAAAAGATTCTTTTGAATACAAAATATAAAAGGATATATTTTGGAACTGATCCAGTAAATGGGTATATTTTTTCCATTTCTATCTATATCTAAAACAGAATTTGGTTTTCGGCCAATTAGCTTGTATGTAATATTATAAAATTTCTTGATTTTTCACTGCATGTTCAGAATGTTAGACTCTTTATATTTTTATTTGAGATGCAGGATACAATGACTCTTCCAACTTTCTACCTCTTGCTTTAATGAAATAGTATCCTAGTGGACCTGGGAACGCACATTTTTTGAACTTAGATGGTATGTGCAATTATGTATGATTTTTTTTTCTTCTTTCACTTTTTTAAAACAATAGTCATAATTATAGAATTATGACAAGGCCTATATTCTGCCCTGAGAGCAAAAATCTAATTTTGGATAGGGATGCTTTTGTTCATAAAAAGTAGCCAAAGGAGGAAATGTTTTCATATACTGTAGTTAGTCCCTTATTTATGAACAGGTTACGTTCCAAGCTGTTTATAAGTGTTTTTATATATAACTCCAAGTTTAAAAAAGCATACAGAATATAGTTTTCATCTTACACACTTTAAGTTACACTTAAATGATTACAGGCTTACTCTAATCCTTTTGTCCTCCAAGAACCTTCTTGTCCTCCAAGAAGTAGCGAGAGCCTTGGCTTCCTGGCTCACTTAGCAATGGAAATTTTGGGCTCAATTGTAGTCATAAGTCAAAGACTACCTGTGTGTCTTTCAATTAGCAAGGCACATTATTTGCAAATCTTGGTTAGGTGGAGAGTAGGCCCTGTATACTGGAAATTCCATATCTTACTGATATTATATTAGTGGTGGCTGCAGATCCTCTTCAAGAAGTGACCTTACACTCTAAATACCATGCTTTTCAGAGTATAAGATGCATCCCCCCCCCTAAAAAAGGGTGGAAATGTTAGTGCGTCTTTTTCACCGAATACAGCCATTTTTGGCCTCCCGAACCCCACCCCACATGTCCCGTTTTTGCCAAAAACAGGCCCATTTTTTGCAAAAACTGCATGCGTAGAGAGTTTGGGAGGCCTGCAGAGTGCTCCTGGGGGCTGGGGAGGGCAAAAAAGCAATGCATGGGAGCTTTGGGAGGCCAAAAACAGGACACACAGAGGGTTTGGGAGGCCTGCAGAGTGCTCCTGGGGTCTGGGGTGGGCAAGAACTTTTTTTTTTCTTGTTTTCCTCTTCGAAATCTTGGTGCGTCTTATACTCCGGTGAGTCTTATAGTCCAAAAAATTGTTTTGCCGTAAAATTCCTAAGATTTTCTAGGAAATCAATATGGTTGTTTTGTATGGTGCATTATGATTTTGTAAGTGAGTCTGACCTTATGCTTAAAAACTATATGGATTAAAATGTTGTGTGCAACTTTGCAGAATCCAGACTTCGGGCAGATTTCCCAATGTATGCTTGCTCTTCTGACAACCATACGATCTGTTAGGCAAAGCATTGGCAAGTTGGAAAGTTTAAGTTTAATTGGTAAAAGCATTTATCTTTAAGTAAAGAAATGAGTCTTAGCATTTTGCTCATTAGCAAAATACTAATGTCTTTGCATGCTAGAGAGCTGAT
Source organism: Arizona elegans (assembly GCA_022577455.1). Classification (NCBI taxonomy): domain Eukaryota; kingdom Metazoa; phylum Chordata; class Lepidosauria; order Squamata; family Colubridae; genus Arizona; species Arizona elegans. The sequence goes on from JAKOOJ010000001.1 coordinate 106,487,039, forward strand.
TATTATGCATTGTTGCATGTTACATTTTTCCCAATCAGAGTAACTACCATCTGCAGGGTATATACTGAGCTTTTTTCTTACCCTAGCTCTCCTATCTTATCAGTTGCATAGTGTTAATTTATTGTTGTTCATTCTTCACATTTGCAAGGAGACAGCTTGAAAATGTCAAGAGAATTAACAGGAATGCCAGCAGCAGCAAAAGCTGATTAGGAAAGTCACCCAGCATTTTTTTTTAAAAAGGGATCCAATCAATTTCACATTTTTCAAGTGTGGATGCATGCTCAGCACTTTCAACATATTTTTTCCCCTTTTATTCTTTTTGCTGGGCAGTTACATGTTCCCTGGGGCTCTTGAAACCAGACTCTGTCCAAAAATGTTTGGAGACAAGTTGCTGAAATAGTCTTAAACCTGCTATTAATCCTCTTTCTCTTGTCTCCTTGTATTGTTTTCAGTCTGGGCAATGTAGTCCAGTTACATGTAGTGCTCCACTTTCAACCACAGTTTAACCAAAATTTCCATTGCTAAGTGAGACAGTTGTTAAGTGGATTCCCCCCCATTTTATGACTTTTCTTGTCACCGTTATTAAGTGAATCATGCAGTTGTTAGTAACACAGTTGTTAAGTGAATCAGACTTCCCCATAGAATCTGGTTATTGTTGTGGCTCCATTGCCTGAGCCTGGGCTATCGACAGATGCAGACTCTGAGAGTGAGGGGGAGGAGTTGGCAAGGCCTCCCTCTCCAGGACCCTCCTCTCTGGCAATGCCTCCGGAGGACACCGAAGGCCAAAAGATAGGCTCAGAGCCAAGCACATCCCCGCAGCCACAGGTGGACAGCGACAGCGATAAGTGCTGGCTGGACCCTCGACAGAGGCGCAGGAAGAAGTGTGCACAGCAGAGGGGAAGGCGTGCCAGAGATTAGCTGAGTCACTGGACCACACCCCACAGGGTATAAATGTGGGTGTGGTGGCCGGTTCAGTTTGTGATGAGCAAAAACTGGAAATACTCCATGATCTCTGTGTTACTGGACTTTGCCTGCTTTATCGGACTGTATTTGGATTAATCTTTGTTTTGTGTGAGTAAAGTCTGAATTGGCAGCTGGGTTGCTGCCAGATTTATCATCAAAGAGTTTTGTCGTGTGGCTTATTAACTCCGGGCCGTTTGTGGGTGTGTGTGCATGGTACGGGGACAGAATAGTTATCAGAAGGTCAGAAAAGGTGATCACACGACTCCAGGATATTGCAATCATCATAAATATGAGCCAGTTGCCAAGCATCTGAATTTTGATAATTTGACCATGGGGATACTGCAATAGTTGTACGTGTGAAAAATCATCATAAATCACCAATAAAGGAGAATATTTTAGCTCAGGGTTGAAATGAGGGGTCTTGGTGCTCTCTGAGCTTGGTTGTTTTCTTGCAGATGTTTTATTACCCAAACTGGATAACATCATCAGTGTTAGTTATAAGTCACTTCTTTCAGTGCTGTTGGAACTTCAAAAAGTCAGTAAATGAATGGTTGTAAGTAGAGGACTACCTGTACATCTGTCTCTGGTTGAAATAGCTCAGATTTTTCTTAGTGGTTTATGTGGTCACCATTCTTAACAAGAATTTGATAGTGACCAGGATTTATCCTTAAGTAGCTGTTTATCTATAAAAAGTCAGTACATATAAACATTTTTGGCATAAAACATGCCTGTCTAAGGTATGGTAAGGATAATTTTTAATCTTATCTATATGTAAAATAACACATTTTCATTACATATTTTTCTTCCTTGTAGCTACAACTATTGATTGTGTTGCTAATCTATTTCAGATTCTTTGAAGGGTTGCAATTCAAGTATATTAGTAATGCAAATAGTAGGACAAGAATCCATAAGATCAGTTTTTCAATGTCAAAAATAAAGGTAGCATCTCTTAATTAAATGATATCAAAATAGAATTTAGTTATATTTTGTAGTAGTGCTATTTTTTTATTTCCCTTTTCTTATTGGAATAACAAGCATAATCTTTATCTAACAAGTCAATGAAGACATATCTCAGTTTCTAAAAAAGATGTTCTAATTTCTGGAATTGTATCTTATTTGCATCCACTCTAAAATGATGCTCCAACTGTTAGCATTAATTTACATTTGGGATCATATCTTATCCGTTAATGTTTCTTATTAGGCTAAGTGATACCAAAGCTCCATTTTGTTTCATTTGTGTCTTGAATGTTTATTTGAAAACACATTCCATAAGTCAAAATTTTCTGGTAAAACCCATTATTCTAATGATCTTATTTCAGTTATTTAGATACATATACAGTATATCAAATTAACACATATATTTTCCACATTATGTTAGCTCATTAATTGGTAAGTGAAAGGAAAACTTTATCTTTAAAATATTTATTTTAATCATACTCATCTGAACATTGACACTTCAAGAACATAAACTTTCAATTTCTGCTGCTAATAATCATGTATTATTGTGTATGAAAGGGGAAAAAACCCACTAAGATAGTTGCTACATCTTTATTGAATAAAAGCTTACAAATTTTTAACATGCACTACAGAAGAAGCCAATCTGGGCTGGGTTGGGAAGCTTCGTGAGACTGGGCCTAGATCAGGAGTGGGCAATTCATTTTCTCAAGGGGCCACATGAGAAACAGGAACTGTTATGAGAAACTGAACCAACAGGGCTGCGGCTGCCACCACTGCCACCACAGGCCGGACAGCCAAAGGGCCAGATGTGATCCGTGTGGGTCATAGAATGCCCAGATCTGGTTTAAATAGTACTTGGTCCCACCAAAGAACAGTAGGGCTGTAGGTTAAGCAGGGAAGCTCAAAAGACCCTACTATACGTTGCTATGAAAACTATACAAATGTGTTCAAGTACAGTAATCCCCAGGAGTTGAGCTCAGCTCAAGGGGATCTTTAATTTCTTTTAATATTTTGCTTGCCTCTCCCTATTTTTCCCACTTCTCTGTATTTAAGTGCTAGATATCATGCTGCTTTAATTTTTATTCTCAAGACAGATTTTCTTATGCAAACAGGATTATGTAACTTTTCAAAAATAACAAGAAGTATAGGGAACCTCACAATAAATTTGAGGTGTAGGCCTCTGACAGCAATTTTCGTTTGTAACCATTTTTATATAGTTAATGCACTCAATATATTTGTAGTGTGAGCTATTTAGATATTTGAGTGTATAATACACACACACACACATATACAAACATACATAGTATTTATTTTTGCTATTTTACTGAAATAGAAACCCCTTTAAAATCAGTTTTTGCTGATTAGTTCTTATTTCTCTTGTTTAAAATTGCGGTTGACTGAACCCTCAGCAATTGAACTACTAAGTACTCATTTGTCAGCTAGTTTTCTAAGGGTCAAACTGAGTGTTAAAATCTATTATAGTTGCCTATTTCTTACTCAGAACTAACTTTGGTTGGACCCAATTTTGAACATTTTTGTTACACCCTTTTATGTAATTGGGAGGAAGCAATTTTTCTAACATGCAAATTGCATGTACTGGAACCTCTATTACAGATTAAAAAATAAGAGATTATTCTCTTTAACACATGTGTTTGATAAATAAAATGTGTAGAAATGATTATGACAAAACTTTCCTATTTACTTTCTGACAAATGTGAATGTTTATTTATAGGTTTGCTTCAGAGTTATTGAAATTTAGGGTCATTTTAGTTTAAAACAGGGGTGAAATGCTCCCGGTTCGGACTGGCTCGGGTGAGTAGGTAGCGATGGCGGCACGCAGTTCAGAGAACTGGTAGCAAAAATCCCTGCCCCTGCCCCCCATGCCCAGCTGAGCCACGTGATCATCAGAGGCTTTTTTTCTTTTAAATGCCTCTGATGAGCCAAGTCTGATGATCCCAGCTGAGTTGCCTGCCGATCAGGCAACTCAGCTGGGATCGTCAGAGCCTTTTGAAAGCATTTTTTACATGGTTTTACATGTAAAAAATGGTTTTAAAAGTAAAAAAAAAATGGCCACGCCCACCCAGTCACATTACCCCCCCAAGCCACGCCCACAGAACCGGTAGTAACAAATTTTAGATTTCACCACTGGTTTAAAATATCTATAAAACTAAAAAAAGTGGATTGAAGAAATGGCAAGAAGTAGACCAGCTCTTCAATAATTCTTCTCTTGACAAGGAGAGGACTTGAGACTGCCCGCAAGTGTTCCAGGCAGTGGTCTCCAGCTGGTTAAGAAACAAGAAAATAATCATCTTGCTCAAACCTCAATCAGTGCCTTTGAAAGGACATTCATTTCGCATATTTCCTTTTCTAATCACTTTCAGAAATTGCTTTTAAGCCATTAGGAATATTTGGATCAACAAGCTATATAGCACCAGGTGAGTTTCCTTCAATCTTCAGCTAAAGAAGTTTTAACTTAAGTTTAAGAACTTATTTAAAAAAAAAATTGGGGGGAAATAAACAGCTAAAGAGTGATTAAAACCTGGATTTTAGGAAGTTATAAATTAACTAATGGTCCAGATAAATTTGAAATAGGATTTTGGAATTAATTATAAAGAATCTTTCCCATTTGGAAATGCTTTTGTTTTGAATTAAACAAAAATAAGATTTTAAAAATTGGACACTGGAGGAATCTAGAAGGAATTAAATATTTCAATTAAAGAAAAAGAACACTTAATCACAACTTACAGTTACAGAATGAAACAAAATATTTTATCATAAATATTTTTGAACAATGGACCCAGAGGTCCATTTTAAAAGTCTCTCTCTATACATACAATGTGTGTAAAAGTTGTTACAGAATAGGAGCAGTTTCTACCTGACAAGATCAAGATTCAGTTGAAAGTGGATGTCTACAAAAATGATATGGAAGAAGATGCAATACTGGACATACAAAAATGATTGATGTTTTAATAATTAAAAGGGAAATAAACAGATCAAGAGATTGAGCTGAATAATTTTTCTACACTGGATTTACAAAAGAGGCTTGTTAAAGTTTGAAAAATTTTGTGAAAAGGAAGAAAGTAAAACTATATCCAGTTCTAGGACATTATTTGGAGGGACTAAAGATTATTAGAAGTAAAGGGAATGAATATAAAGTGGGTTTATTTGATCTGAGTTAAAATAGAGATATTTTTGTTTCTGGTAACCCTTAATGGACTTTTGCTGACATCAGGAGTGAAACAATGAGGCAGTATGTATTTGTTTATAGGTAAGAAATAGGATATGGGAAGAAGAGATCATTTGTTGTATTTTAAGATAAAGTGAGAAGTTACTAAAATTGTTTATACTTGTGATGAAGATGAGAAATCACACAATACACACATATGTATTTTTGTTTATTTTACCTTTTCTATTTCTTTTTATTTCTGCACCCTTTTTTGTTTTTTTCACTTTGTATTAGTTTTGATTGTTATAATTATAACAATTACTGTATAAAATGTAGAAATCCTCTGTCTAAGATTTGGAAAATCTAGTTAAAATAGATCTAGTTGCATCTGATTTCCATATATATCCTTATGTATTTGTATATGCTCTTACTTGCATTTGTCCAAATGTGTCTGTGGTAGGGCTTTCTCAATAGTGGTATTTTCATTCTGTAACACTTCTTGGAAAGCTTATCTGGGAGTAAATCACAGAAAAAGAAAGATAAATATTCTGAGCAACGTCCAGCTTTCTTCATTTTGCCAACTTCAGCTAAAAATAATTCTAGAATTTCCCCTTTCGAACATGAGTAATTATCAGAAATATTTGTGTGCTTGTGTGTGCGCATGTTTGTAGGTATATTTGCCAGAAATTCCATCCCAAACATATGTATTAATTGAAACAATCACTATTTAGAATTAAGTCTCAGTACAAGGAGGTCCGCCATTTATAAAATTGATTAATTCTCACTGCATATACTAACTGTTCTGTCTCATACACGTCACTTTCATTAAATACCCATACACGTATTACAGGTACCTCTCTCCCTTCTAGCAAAGCTACAGAGAGAAAATAAAAATAAAGGCAAAGCTGGGGTGAAGGAAAGAGATAGTGTAGTAATATTGAGACATGAAACTAAATAATGATGCGGTAAAGAAACAGGCAAGAAAAATATTTATTCTTTATTGAACTGATTACATATGCTGTACATTTACATACAACATACATATACATAATCTTATACAGGTAGTCCTTGACTTACAACCACAATTGAGTCCAACATTTCTGTTGTTAAATGAAACATTTATTAGGTAAGTTTTGCCCCATTTTACAACTTTCTTGCACATTTGTTAAGTGAGTCACTGCAGTTATTATTATTATTATTATTATTATTTATTAAATTTGTATACCGCCCTTCTCCCGAAGGACTCAGGGCGGTGCACAGCCAGATTAAAATACATACAATACAAAATTTAAAATAATTTAAAACAAAATTAAATCCAATTGGCTTCCCGAAGTATTAAAACCCATTACCCTTAAAAACCCTTTAAAAAATTTTAAGCCAGGCCAGCTTGCTGGAATAGGAAGGTCTTCAAAGCTCGATGGAAGGTACGGAGGTCTGGGATTAGTCGTATTCCTGGGGGGAGCTCGTTCCAGAGGGCGGGTGCCCCCACAGAGAAGGCCCTCCCCCTGGGGGCCGCCAGTCGGCATTGCTTGACCGACGGCACCCTAAGGAGGCCCTCTCTGTGGGACAGAATTGGCCGGTGGGAGGTTATCGGTGGCAGAAGGTGGTCTCGCAGATAGCCGGGCCCTAAGCCATGGAGCGCTTTAAAGGTGAGAACCAATACCTTGAAGCGCACCCGGAAGACCACCGGGAGCCAGTGCAGCTCGCGCAGGCAAGGTGTCACATGGGAGCACCAAGTCGCTCCCGTAATCACCCGCGCGGCCACATTCTGGACCAGCTGGAGCTTCCGAGTGCTCCTCAAGGGGAGCCCCATGTAGAGAGCATTGCAGTAGTCCAGGCGAGAGGTGACGAGGGCATGAGTGACCGTGCATAGGGAGTCCCGATCCAGAAAGGGACGCAACTGGCGTATCAGGCGAACCTGATAAAAAGCCCCCCTGGCCACGGCCGTTGTTAAGATAGTAATTGTTGTTAAGTGAATCTGGCTTCTCCATTGGTTTTGCTTATTGGAAGTTTGCAAAAGGGGATCATATGACCCCAGGACACTGCAATGGTCAATTGCCAAGCATCCGAATTTTGATCACGTGACCATGGGGATGCCGCAGTGGTCATAAGTGTGAAAAATGGTCATAAGTCACTTTTTTCTGTGCCGTTGTACCTTTGAACCGTCACTAAACAAACTGTTGTAAGTCGAGGACTACCTGTAGTCAGAAGTATCTATCTGAAGCATGGGACATTAATGATTTTATGTTTGTATTTCATCATTGTATTGTTAATTGTTATTGTTTCCATTGGGAAGTGGCGTAGTGGAAAAAGCAGGTTCAGAAAAATATTGTAAGAATAAACTTGCTTATTTTTTTTTAAAGGTTGTTTATCTCAAATAAAGTAGGTTCTGCTAGATGCTGTATTTTCTTCAGGCTCTAATGTGATTTCAGATTCCTGCCTGGCAGGTAGCCAAGTTGATGTACAAGCAAACAACAATGAAAAATTAATTTAAAGCTTTTACATCATAAAATTAGAATCAGAAAACATTAAACCATGTTGAAACAATCACAACGGCTACCGTTAAAGTATATAGAAATAGAATGGCTTTAACTTCTCTATGAAGGAAATATTATAATCCAAATGCCCCAAAAGCCCAGTTTCTATTATCTACCTCAATATACAACTGAAACTTTGATCTTTAATGTGGATTTTTATTTGATCTAAAGAATTAGACACTTTAAATAAAGCTGCTAAAGTAGAATAATATGCTTACAGTTAATGTTGATTGTAATATGATACTAACACTTTATTAAAAAATAAAATATGTTCATTTATTTCTTGTAGTGATTCAGAAAGCCGAAAACTATGCAAGAAGATGAAGGTTGATCCTGGTTTGAAAGAGAAAGGGATAGAATTACTACACTACAAGTATGTACATGAGTGGGTTAGTGACTATTACGTTGAAATTGCTAGGATGGTATATGGCTTTGAGAATGACATTGTTGCACAATACAATCCTACACAGGGTAATATACATTTGTTCATTTATTTATTTAAGGAAATTTGTACGGCCACCCAATTCACTCTCAATGATTTTGGGTGGCTTACAAAAATCTCTTTAAGTCTAAACCAGAATCAGCTAGTAGCCTGTACCATGTATGAATAATCTTGCTCATTAATGCAGTGGTTATTTCATTGAATATTTGTATTTTAGTTTCTTCTTCCTCCACATTTTGAATGCCAGTGCATTCCATTGTGTGGGTTAAAACCCATGCTGGCAAGATGTCCAAGATTGCTTGCAATAAACTGGTAGTCTCTAGTTAAATTCTCATTGAAGTTGAATCGGTTTCTCTTATTGATTTCCATAAGAGTTCAAAATCTTTATTTAACTGCCTTGTGCATATTAATATGATTTTAAAATGCTTAATCTAGATTGCTGTATATAATAGATACAAATCTGATTTCTACATTGAATGCTTTATAATTTTTAAACATCCTGATTAGTCCCAGATCTGCCTGAATTGTTCCCAAGGTTGAGTTCGACCCCCTGTGTATGTGTATTGTGTATGCCTGTGGGGGAACTTGGATGCTGGAATGGAAGCTTGATTAATCTGTGCATTTGTTAAAAGTTGGAGTCCTTTCAAATACAGGCTGCAATTTCCCACTGCAGGTGGGTATGGGGAAAACTTTGTTTCAATGTCTTTCAGTCAACTTGCCAAGCTAAACTATACATTCATAGTTTGTGTACCTCCCCATTCATATTTCAGAAGAATGATAACGCTGGCTTGCTTTGCATTGTTCTTCAAGCTCCAGATGTCATTGCTTTTGAGCCGAGGTCCTTAGCACAGAAGAGTGACAACTGTGGTTTTCATAAGTTACACTTCCTTGAACAGGAACTCCAAGAGATAGTCTTCTTGAGTCTGATTCAGTCTTCCTTTACAAGAAGTAGGACCCAATGGTTGTCATATTCTGTGGAGCAAGTTGCAGCCTGGCAATTTTGATATATCTGCTCATCAACCTCATGCTCATGGACTCACTTCCATGTTCAGGACAAAATGCTCAGCAAGAACAAGAATAAGCAGATGGCCAGGCTTCATTTAAAATTTGGAGCTGATCAGCTAGCACAAGACCAATTCTTTCACTCTAAAAATTCAGGCATCATAAGTAGGCAGGGCCTCATCATTCTGGCTGTCATCTCTTTTCTATAGTGAGATGGTAAGTAGAATTATAAACAGCTGGCTCCATGTGTATGTATATTTATTATGATAGAGATTTTTGTTGCGATAACAAAAGTGTGTTACACCTTTGGAGAACTGCCTCAATAAAAATGTGTTACAGATCAATAACATAATCTTTTTTATTCCAGTATGAGCAGCAGTAATAGAGGGTCAAAGTGATTTCTGGAAATTATCTTTTTTCAAATCCGATGTGAAAGAAATAGGGAAAAACATGTCAATATGATCTTGAACTGACTAGTGTTTTAAAAAAACAGTTATGTTTGAAAAACAATTCAGACTCTAATACCAACACATTTGAGTTACTTTCAGTTGCCTATATGCTCTGATTCATTTCAGTAAGGTGGTCTCTACCAATATTTCCTGAATAAGCTGAAAGTATTTTATCAGTTCATTGATTTCAGAGGACTTGAGCACATGTCTGCTTTTGTTCGGTGGGGATTAAGCTGCCTAAACAGAGCAGTGCACTGTTAATGGAAGTTCCCCTGGGTATCTGCCACTCCCTAAACCTGGTCTATGGTAAATGGTCTCATTAAGGCTTATGGAAGAGATTGCCCATTAGAGACCTGTTGGCTTCAAAAACTTGTTTTTCATTGTTCTGTTTTGCACAGGCTTGCAAAATGACAAAAAGTTCATTTAGTCTGGCCAGAATAAAGAGCTGCGTGATTTTCTAATGGCGTTGCTAAAATTAATTGCTGTTTTTCTTCTTTACAGAGATGGTGCATTTCACACTGAATATAACAGAGCTTTTACACTGAAGGTAAATTTACAGTTGTTCCAAACCTTTTGGAAAAGAAAGGCTGTGTTTGGATGTAGAACAGATGTTAATACATGCAGCTTTATTTTTGGATGGGAGAGAGGTGGTACATTTTGTAAACAGCTGCTTGAGTGACCTAAAGGTCTCAAGTCTCCTGTACATATGCATGCCAAACATCCTGCGAATCTATGTGTGATTAACTAGATTGAGTTAATGCTAAATTGCAGCTTCGTTGCAATCTGCTAACAAAAAGAGAGGATAGTTATTGTGATTGTTTTTAATGAGATGATCTTGGCTTTGCTGTTAGTTCCCTTTTATGCCAGACTATATCTAATAGCATGAAACGGAGAGTGATTGGGAAAATACTCATCTTTTTATTTTATTTTTTTCATCTGCTGTGAAACAAGATTAAAAGAGAGATAAAATGGCCTTTTTCAAGATCTCACTAGAGACATAGATTAAACTCACAGAGATGAAGCCTTCAGTCGAGAATTGGTGAAGTAGCCTTCCTCCCTAACCATTTTTTTCCTTCTCTTTCCTGCCTGGCCTTAATAGGATTTACACAAAGCAAGAACTTCAGAGAAAAATGGCCTCTAGAGGACACCAGATAATAGACCAGGTTAAAGAAGCTCCATCTCTGGGGTTAGAGCCATTGTCAGAGGCAAGTGTGTTGGCCCATTTGCTGAGGCTTTTGCCTAGGAGGTAACTCCATTGCCAAAATTTGGAGACTTTTGGCTTTTAGTTGTGCTTACGGTTCCCAATTCCAAGTAGGCAAATAGTGAGGATCAAGATGGAATAGTAACTTAGCACAGGTTGTCCTCTTTCTCTACAGAAAAAGGTTGAGTGCCTCCAGTGTTGTGACTTCTAAATTTGGACCTAGCACAGTAGTAGCTTTAAGAAATAAAATAATTCAAACGAAACTCAGGAGGCATATGAATTTCAGTTGGCTCTGCCTCTGCAATTATTTCAAGAGACGTACAGATAGTCTTTGGTTAGCGATCATTCTCAGTTACAACAGTGATAAAAAAAGTAACTTTGTGACCATTCCTTGCATTTATTACTTTTGCAGGTATGTACAGCAAAGGAAAGCTGAAGTAAGATCCTAAATACAGTTACATTTTCACTTATTGATTGCTTTGCTTAAGGACAGAGTTGCTGGTCCAAATTCTGATCGCTAAATGAGAATTAACCATATTGAGCTCCAGGATATCTTTAAAGAATTCTGCTGCTTGGGTCCACTTCTCATCTCAGTTGAATTTATCTTGTAAAAATGTAAACCCAGATTTTTACCATGACCTCCAGAAGTTCTCCAAATGTCCCAGGGCAACTTTATGCTATGAATTTATATGAATCCATTTTATTTAGCATGGGAGCCCAGATTATCAGCATTATAATCTGGAATATCAGATTATCAAAGGTTCCATGTTTGAATAAGTTAAGCCTCTGTAATGTAGCTATCCTAGAAATTCTGGGGGGGAAATTCTGAGATGCATCACTAAAGGGATAACCAGTAGGAAAAAGGAGGTCCTAATACCACTATATAGGACTTTAGTTAGATGCCATTTTACAGATTACAGATTAGCAGAGTTGGAAGGGACTTTACAGGTCATTTAGTCCAACCCCCCGCTCAAGCAGGAGACCCTACACCATTTCTGACAAATGGCAGTCCAATCTTTTCTTGAAAGTCTCAAGTAATGAAGCTCTCACAATTTCCGAAGGCAAGCTGTTCCATTGTTTGATTGTTCTCACTGTCAGAAAGTTCCTCCTCATTCCTAGGTTAAATCTCTCCTTGTTCAGTTTCCATCCATTATTTCTTGTCTGGCCTTCAGGTGCTTTGGAAAACAGCTTGACCCCCTCCTCTCTGTGGCAGCCCCTCAAATATTGGAAGACGGCTATCATGTCTCCCCTGGTCCTTCTCTTCACTAGACTAGCCATGCCCAGTTTATGTAACTGTTCTTCATATGTTTTAGTCTCCAGTCCCTTAATCATCCTGGTTGCTCTCCTCTGCACTTTTTCTAGTGTCTCAACATCTTTTTTATAGTGTGGTGACCAAAACTGGATGCGGTACTCTAGGTGTACTAGGACATTATAGAGTGGTATTAGTACCCCACTTGGTCTTGATTGTATCCTTTTATTAATGCAATTCAGGATTGCATTGGCTTTTTTGGCTGCTGTTGCACACTGCTGGCTCATATTTAGCTGGTTGTCCATTAAAAGACTCCAAGATCCCTCTTACAATCACTGCTATTAAGCCTAGTTTCACCCAGTTTATATGTGTACTTTTGGTTTTTCTTACCCAAGTATAGGACTTTACTTTTCTCTACATTGAATTTCATTTTGTTAGATAGGGCCTAGTGTTCAAGTCTGTCAAGATCCATCTGGATCTTGAGCCTGTCTTCTAGGGTGTTAGCTATTCCTGCCAGCTTAGTATCATCTGCAAATTTGTTAAGTTCCCCTTCTGTTCCCTCATGTAAGTCATTTGGAATACTGTGTCCAGTTCTGGAGATCTCACTTTTAAAAAAAGATATTGACAAGATTGAGCAAGTCCAGAGATGGGCAATACAGATAGTACAAGGTCTGAGGGACAAATCATATCAAGAGAGATTGGAGGAACTGAGTATATACAACCTGGAGGACAGAATTCAATTTAATGATTGAAACCATTAAATATATTAAGGGTGTGAATAAGGTTCCAGAAAGCAAAAATTAAGAACTCAGGGGCATAACTCCAAACTGGCAGGAGGGAAGTTCAAAAGTAATGTTAGAAAGTATTACTTCACAGAAAGAGTAGTGGAAGTTTGGAATCAACTTCTAGGGGAGGTACTGGTTACTTGTCAGTAATGGAGTTTAAACATGCTTAGGATAAACATATTTCCATCATCTGACTTTTTTTAAAAATAATAACTCAAACGGCAGACTTGATGGACGAACCATTAGGTCTTCTCCTGCCTTCAGTTTTCTATGTTTTTATGAAATGTTCTACCTATGTTTTAATCTTTCAAACATTTAAAAGATAGAAAAAGTGCAGAAAGGAGCATACAGAGGCTACAGAAGCAGCTTTGTGATGGGCAACTCAAGTATTTACTCTCCTTTATATTGAACAAAATAAGGTTAACCAAGGGGGAACATTAAAGCAGCTTATAAAATTGCAAAGTGCATAAAGAGAACAGAGCGGGTGTTTGCTTTTACAAACATTTGTTGGATTCAGAGCAGACAGAATAAATTACTTCATACGCGTAAACTTCAGATAGCTTTGAAAGGGGAATTGATTAATTCCTGGAAGGAGAGAGATATCAGTAGGTAATTATAGTAATGGAATCCCATTTCACCGTGAGCAGCAGCATATGCAGAAAAAAATCTGGGTGTTTTGGTGCAGGGGTCCTCAACCTTTCTGGCTCTGTGGACCGGCAGCGGGGAGGCGGGGGGCAGGGGGATGGTTTCGTGTGCTTGCTTGCTGCTTGCACAAAAGGAGCTTTGTGAGCTTGCCCACCGATTGCGCGGCCCAGTTCCCAACTAGCCATGGACCAAGGGTTGGAGACCCCTGTCTCAGTGGATCATAGTCTGAACATGAGGCGACAGTTTTATGCAGTTGCAGAAAAGTTAATGCTACCTAGACTGCATATACAGAGGAATAGCCTCAGGATCAAGAAAAGCCACTGTTCTACTCTATTCTGTACTTGTCAGACGATACCTAGAATACTGCATCCCATTTGGGGTATTGCATTTTAAAAAGGACACTGATAAACTGGAGCACATCTGAGGGAAACTGAATAAGATTAAAAGGGGCCTGGAAGAAAAAACTTGTCAGGAATATTTAGAGATGTAGTATGTTCTTAATCTGCAGAAGTAAAGACTATAGGGAGCATGATAGCTACCTTCAAATATCTGAAGGACTAGCAAATGGAGCAGAATTATTCAGAGTTGTTCCAGAAAATGGGACAAAAAATTACAATAAAGTAGTTTTTAATTGGCATCAGGAGAGGTTTCCTAAGAGTAAGAGGTGTAGAACAATGAAACAGATTGTCATGGAATGGCTCAAATCTCTATGGGTTCTATTTTATTCTCTCAAGCAAGAACTAAAGCTGTTACCCTTTGAACTTTTGAACTATTTTTTAAATAGTTAAAAAGCATTAATATTTTTAGCACTCTGCATTAATGCATTAATATTTTTATGCATTAATATTTTTAGCACTCTGATTGTATCATTGAATATGTTTAGTAAAAATGATGTATGGATCTAAAAACATAACAAGTTATGGTTTTTCAGCATAGTTTTTTGTGTATATGAAAACAGGTAAGAATTCACAATATGGTCACCATATTCAGTTATATTTTGGGGCATTTACATTACATATTCTTACATGCATATTTTGAAGTGCCCTCCTATTAGCATATTTGCCACACCACTTTCTTTCCTGCACTTTATTTATGTATTTATGTATTTATTTATAAAATTTAGTGGCCGCCCATCTTACCTTACTCTGGATGGCTTACAATCATAAAAAATAAAAGCATTAATAAAACACTATGCACAGCCAAATGTAGCAGCCCAATTAAAAGATGGGGAGGGCAAGACCAGGATGGGAGGGAGGTGGGATCTGTTGTTAATCAATCAACCCCCTCCATTGTGATGCTTCCCCATTGGAGCCCCAAGCCAACTGGCAGAGCCAGGTCTTTAGGTTCTTATGGAAGATCAGGAGGGTTGGGGCCAACCCCACTCTGATATTCCAGAGAGCAGGTGCAATGGGAGAGAAGGCCCTTCTCCTGGATCCTTCCAGCCAAACTACTCAGGCTTTTGGGGACCATAGCATGCTTCCTATGCCAGCATGAGTGACATGGATCTATCCCAGTGGTTCCTATAGGGAGAAGAGAATAGTTTTCATGCTGCTCATTTGGATCAGGCAATAGTTCTAAACTTCCTGTCTGGCAGTAGACTTGCTTGTTGAGTGATCTTATGCTTCTATTCAGATAGGCTGTAATGGTATGTGGAAATGACCTTGGGAGACAGGAGGAAGAGCCAACTTCTTCCTCCTGCTTTCTGAAGACTTTCCAAAGCATCACAAAAATGATGTCAGCTTTACCAGATAGATCTGACATAAAACCTGACCAAATAAGCCAATTCTACTTTACTGTAAAGGGAAAATTAATAGAATCTTGCAAGTCTGAAAATACAATTCTCCTCCATCTCCTTTGCAACCCAAGAACTTAGGGATTGTCCCTCTTGAACCATTTGCTCTGCCCACTGTACAGCTGCAGGCTAAGCTCTCTTTATATCTGACTGCTCCCTAGGCAGCATCTCCACCCCATCTCCAAAGAGGCATACCATTCCCACATACCATTGCAAATGATGCATGCAGTTTGGAGAATGTAGGAGTAGCCTTCTTGCAGGGCTTTGTGAAGCCTCAGAAGCTTTCTTGAAGGCTTTTTGAAGCATTGCAAGAACTACATGTGCTATTTGGAGAAAAGCACAAGCAGCCTTGAAAAGAAAGCCTAGTGAGCCAGAAGATGGTGACAATCAGTTGTGTGCGGCAGGGCCTGGGCAAGGGAGCCAAAAGGTCAGAGATGAGATAGGTAAGTGTGAAGAATTGAAGTGCCCCTGCAGTGTGCGGGTGGGCTGCCAAGCACTCGAAATTTGATCATGTGACCTTGGGGACTGGACTTAAGTACCATTCATTTGGAGTAACCATAACTTTGAATGGAAGCTGAATGCTGAATGTTCATTCATTAAGCAAGGACTACTTACGTATATTCTAAAATAGAATGTATGCTAAGGCTTAACCATGCAACTCTAGAGGAGAAATACCCAACCCAGCAGTAATCAAAAAGAACTTCTTTTCGGAAAGAGAAGAGAACTATTTTTTTAGCAAACACTTACTACCTAGGCAAAAGCCAAGTAGGGACTACGTAGTGCTAAGATATAGCATTCTCCTCAACTAATACAGCCATCCTCCAGGTCCAAAACAAAGTCCACAAGTTTTGTTCACAGTCCTTAAAAATAAAAGCAATCCAAAACTTGTCCCTTACTGGAACTGATGGAAGCTGCTACAGAAGTGTTTTGCCTAAATCAAGGTCATGAAAATAAAATACAGGGACTACTTATCTGGCACTTGAAACAAGCTTCCAACATTTCTTCTGCTATAAGTAGCATCCAGAATGTTTCTAATGATTGTTCAACAGAAATAAGAATGAACCTTCCTGAAATAATTATCTAGACTCCATAACAACTGTTAAATTGTGTCGATGAGCACATCTGCAAAATTATATGACAGTTATGCCTACCAGGAGGCATTTCTTTTTATATTTCACCCCATGGTGAAATCTTGCCACTGCTGTATGAGTAGAAGAATTCTTTGAACCTTAAAGCTGTCTGGTCCTGCTAATGCTAAGCAACCAATATCTATATTGTTAACTTTTGAATTTCAAATTTTATTCACGGAGAGAAAGAGATTCTGCAGATTAAGTCAAGCTTATTCAATTTACATAATATTCTAGTCCGAAAATTTGTTTGATTTTGTAAAAAAAAAAAAAAAGGTTTAATCTTGTCCTGTATGATGCAGGTGGGCAGTATGCTAAAGTTCCTCTCTTTTTTATTCTGTACATGTGGATAAAAACAAAAATAGCTCAGCAGTCACCTTTTCTGATTTCAGTGCATTCTGTTTCTCTTACAACCTTTTACGTCAGCTCTCTGCAACCTGCTGTTCTTTGAGATTACTGGAATTCTGAACATTGCAATCCACATATATCTGGACATTAAGGAAAGCTATTCAGTGATAACAGGTTCTAATTCATAAATAAAATTTTGAAGACACTAAAAATTAGGCTCCAGAGAAAATATTGTCCATGTTATTGATAAAAGACACTAAAACTCACATTAAAATCTTCAGTTATGTTTGTTATTACCAATTTTAAAGCAATAATTCCTTGCCTTCAGGCTCACAATTTGTATATTTATCAGTAACGGAGAGACAAAAACAGTTATTTCAATAACTCAGCAGAGATTGCTTAGAAAATGTAATTTGTTTTATATGATTTACTCTAGGATCAAACTTTTATTTTACTTTGAAATCTCTCCCTCTGAAGAGAATCCTCTCCAGCCATCCTGCTGTTTGTGCTCATGCTTTTAATTTGTGTATGCTGTTTTTAAACTGTTAATAGATTCAACACTTCATTTTGTGTCAAATCAGCAAGAACAAACAAAGCTCTCCACATATGCTATTTTGTATTTCAAACATGTTTTCTTTCTTCTGCTGCAGCCCAGGGTGGTGTTTTATACACATGTTAAGATTATGCCTAAGAGGAGTGGAGATTCCTCTCAAACATTCAGCAGTTTCCTCTGAATGAATGCATAAGCTTTCTTCTAAATTTTTGAAAATGATTTCTTAAGCAGTGTTCCCTTTTCTTAAGTTACCCAAAACAAGATCTAGAAGTTGTGATAAACCTAGATTATTAGACTGCAGAACCAATTTGATGAAAGGTGAAAGAGATGTTACCCTTGCCTCATTAAACTCAGTAAGATAGGTACTCAATGCTTTGACTCCCATTAGTAAGGTCAGGGCTGGGAGGAACTCGCCCACAATCACAGTTATATGAATCTGGGTTGAGTCTTCATTGTTTTCCACACATAGAAACTAACCCATTTTACATTGGCAATCTGATAGAGAATTTAAATTTTCTGAATGTAATAGTTTAGCTGAAACAGAATGCATGCTAATGAGGTTCAGTGGAACCTTATGAAAAAAAACATATGTAGTCTGAGCTTCTTTTCATATTTGAGGAAACACTGTTGAAGTGGATGTGATTGTGAAAGTAAATATCCATAAGGCTATGATATTAACATGTGCAGACTTGCTAATAAAGGAAGGAAATCACAAAATCTAAATGTTTTAAATAGTTGTCCCATCCTAATCATATCTCTTAGTTGGATCAGAAAGGAATTGTACAGCGGTTTTTCCTTAATTCCTCAGCTTTTAGCTTGCCTTATAAACCTTGGATTGTAGAAATTATCTTGGCTTTATATCTCCCATTGTTTTTAAAATGAGTTTAAGTTTCAGGGAATAATAGTAAACTGAGAAAATAGCAACATGCTGCCTCTTCTGCTGTAACTCCAGGAATGAAATCTTTTTCAGTTCTGTTTATATTGAATACAGGGAATTTTCTAACATGCTAGGTATCTAGTTATTTTTTACATTAAAGGGGGATTTATTTAAAATAATCAAGAAGGCTGGAATCCCAAGAGAAATGTTTGTGGCCTCTATGTTAAAGATTCCAAATCTAGCAAATGGATTTCATATGCAGGCATTTCTGAAGCTAAATAATGCAGCCAGTTTCTTTAACACTTGAAAGATTAGTTCCTCCCTGTCCCTCAGGACTGCCCCAAGGAAAATTTATACTGATAAAGCTGAGGATAAGCAGAGAACGGCAAAGGGTGTGTGCAATGCATCTAAATAACTGGATGGGACTCCCT
The DNA here is from genome assembly GCA_022577455.1 of Arizona elegans. Lineage (NCBI taxonomy): Eukaryota > Metazoa > Chordata > Lepidosauria > Squamata > Colubridae > Arizona > Arizona elegans. The sequence goes on from JAKOOJ010000001.1 coordinate 106,505,563, forward strand.
GCATTCACATGAATGATACTCAGAATATAGTTTTTGTTCGAAAGGAAAAGAAAGGAAAGGGGAGGAAGGAAAGGGAGGGAGGGAGGGAGGGAGGGAGGAAGGAAGGAAGGAAGGAAGGAAGGAAGGAAGGAAGGAAGGAAGGAAGGGTGTCAAAGTTCCAAGTAATTAACCCAACCAATTCAGCAACTCTGAGTCTTTCAGCTTTCTCAGAGAACAGTTTTATTGAGTATTTTCATTTGAGTCAAAATTTGAGAAATCTGAAAGTCAAGAGTTGCTGAATTGGTTGGGTTCATTACTTGGAACCTTGACAAAAGGAAGTCATAACTTGTCATACTTTGTATACATTGGATTGAAACAGCACCATGCCTTCCCACCCCACACTGTTTTGGGGGACTGAGTAACACTTGGAACCTTGCACGTGTATTGTGGACAGGCTTACAGAATGGTGCGATCAGTTACAAAACATGCATTTCCACAAAGGCAGACCAGTGAGAATACACAAATAAAACTTTCCATCCACTATAGTCAGTCATCCGTTGCTAAAAAATTAAAATAAGCAACATAGATTGCACACATTATCCAAAGAATAGGCATGCTGGACATAAAATACAGATAAATCAAACATCACGCCCTAAATTCAAGCCAAAAGTACAGACCAAAAATATCATACATTCAAACAAGATAGGTAAAGGAGCCAAACCACATCTTATTTTGAAGCAAAACATAGCCTTCCAATTCTACCATTTTCTACAATTGCTAATTCCCATCTGTTTTCATGATTTTAGGGTCCACTGAATAGATATACGGAGAATACTTGGCCACGGCATCTATGTTTGTTTTTAGAAAAAGCTTTTGTGACTCTCTTATGTCCTAGAGATACTCTTGTTAATAGCCCCATCACTTAGTGTTGTGGGGAGAAAAGAAGGAGAGAGTGCTCTGTACATCATATTGAGCTCCTAAACGAAAGTTGGAACACAGATCTAATAAATAAATGATGGAACATTTAATTTAAAAAATGGACACACAACTATATCGTATATAAAGAAAGATGTATATGCTAAGTCTGTAATAAAATGTGTACATTAATCTTGAGATATAGGTTAGTGAGACTGAAGTCCTACTTAATGCTCAGCTTATAAGAAATAGTCAAGTTTTATTCTAATACATTGGACAATTTGTAGTCTTTTAGTAACCAGATATTTCTGTTGTACAACTTTCAATTTTTATCTTAGTTTTCCACCATGGAACTGTTTACGTTCCTTTGTCCTTTCCCTCAGAACAGTCTCACAAGGTGATGACCTATAGTGACTAGTAGCTTTTCTTTCTTTTTCTTTCTTTTTATTGTAAACTGCCAGAGTCACATGAGTTTGGTGGTGTAATAGGCAGGCAGGCAGGCAGGCAGACAAGTATTCAGCATGGCCTTCTCCCAATTCTAATCTATTCTTCTAAAAAATTTACTGAAAATACCATGATTGGATTCAATACTCTGAATCTGTTTTTTAAAAGAAATATATCGGGACAGTGTTTCTTAAAAAAATCTTCACTGGAAAAGCAAGCCAAAGGAGCCTGGATAGCTCAAGAGACAGAGCTCTGTAATTTAACACCAGCTGTCTGCAATTAAAGTAAGATTGAATCCTGCCAGGCTCAAGGTTGACTCAGCCTTCCATCCTTTTTAAGGTAGGTAAATTGAGGACCCAGTTTGTGGGGGCAATAAGCTGACTTTGTATAAATATACAAAAGTATGAAGGCTATTGCTTAACGCATTGTAAGCCGCCCTGAGTCTCCGGAGAAGGGCGGCATATAAATCAATTTTTTAAAAAAAAAAAGCCAAATATTTCTATCTGAAAGACCAAGACAGCATTTGACAGATCTATTGTTGTTGTGATTGAAGAGCTGTCTTTTTTTTCTAGTCACTGGTTGCCTTTCTAAAGGATCCTGAAGGAGCTCCATTGTGGGAGGAAGATCCTGAAGCCAAAGATGTTGCCCATATTGACAGTGAAAAGGTAAGCTCCCTTGAATTGTAATTAACATTAGAGGACATTTTAAAGAAACATATAAATAAATATCAGGAATGGACATTTTTATTCTGTCATATTTAGAGAGCTAGTTTAGCAAACTGAATGCACTGCAAGCTAAATTACAATTATTTGTTCAGTAGAATAGGAAAGGAGACCCTGATTGGGCACCATCTCATGCTAGCTATGGATTTATTTCAGAATCTGCTAAGATAATGTATGAATCTTACCCCAAAGCATATTTCATCTTGAGCTGCCACTACGAGTGACTAAATTTATGTTGGCTTCTTTGACTTGAATGGTCCTTGAAAACTGCAGCTTCTAATTGTTTTGGTATAAAATGCACTAACGCCTTTAGCATGGGATTATGGAGTTTAATAGCTTGCTAGCTAATGATACTGCATGGATAAAGCCTAACCAAATGATTGGTAGGTTCTGACTGAGATGAAAGGAAAGATTTGGAGAATGCATAAAAGTGTGCAAAACTACATGGAGAATGTTTCACAGTCAATGTGGGGCATCTCTATATAGGGTTGGGTGAGGCTACCATACCTCCGAAACCTTGGAGAGCTGTTGACGTTCAGTAAAGGCAACACCATTGTTCAATCAACTAACCATCTGATAGCATAAGACAGCTTCCTGTATTCATACAAAGTATTATACTGTTATGCAGACACTAAATCTCTTTCTCCTAGAAATGATCAATCAAACTGTTAAGTGATTGGGAACCCAGGGATACTCTGAATACTTTTATATAGATTGTAAAAAAAAAATGACTTGCTGTAGATGCTTGAAATAAGTCATGCATGGAGCAAAATTAATTAAAAGTGTAACCCATTTGTCCAGATAGTCCCCAAAAGTTTACTGTGTCTCAATTGCTCTTAAATAACTAAGCACTAATATACTGTATTCTGTGTTTGGTTCTCAGAATGCTGAAATTGTATTGTTTTTCAAAACTCTGGTGTTAACCACAGCCAATATATAGAAGTAGAGAAGCATCCCTCACCTCTAGGTTTGAAGGACTAGTGATCTACTTAAGGATCATTAGAAAGTTCTTTGACTTTAAAGGAAACAGTTTTTGGTATTTAATATGGACAAATTTGGCAAGGGCATTGAATATTTTTAGATGAACTCATGAGATCTTAATTTTGTTCTATATTCTATTATGTTCTATACTATTATGAAACCTAACATTGCTGTATTTGCTGATCCTTCTCTAGTGTCTATTTTTCTTTCCATTCTAATCAATTTTAAATTTTAATTGATTACTCTCTTGCTAGTATTCATAGTCATTTCAGTTTCTTAGCTTTCATTCCAGTATTAGCAACAGTTACTTTGGCATTCACATTTGTCAGAAGATTAATTTTTAATGTTCAACTTTCTGTTCTCAGTTGCAGGTTCTCTAGGGCTTATTTTCAATTTAAAATGTTGCCTTTCTCATTGTGGTAGCTTTAAAAAAAACCCTTATGATGTCTTCCTATTACCTTGGATTGGTTTCTGGTTAAAGGAAACAAGTTACCGTATTTTTCGGAGTATAAGATGCACCGGAGTATAAGACGCACCTACCTTTTTTGTTTTGTTTTTTTTTTTAAAGGTTTTTTTTATTTTTTAGACAAACACACATACAAACATACAATGTATTTTCTTTGAACAGAGTATTTGGCCGGTTCACAAATTTAAACAGTGTTTAGTCATTTCAGTTAAATTTATAATTTCTATATTTCCTTTTTGCCATATTTATTCATCTATTTTTTAAAAAAAAAACAATATTACCCTTCATCCTCATCTCTAATCTTAATCAAATTCAATTTTTCCCTTCTATTCTATATTATACCCCTTCCATTGTCATCTATTTTTATATCCATCCTCACATTGGTTAATTATGTAATATTACAGTTGTTTAATACAAATTCAACATTTTAATATAAATTAATTAGTTATATAACTATCTTTTTTGTATATTAATTAATATGAACATGAATATTCCAATTATTTCCATGCAATCCAATTTCTTACAAATCAATTAATTATGTTTACCAATAATAATAAACCAAATAATTTTCCCCATATATTTCTCCAAACCACAAATTAACCATTTCTGCTTTCAACACAATATACAATTAATAGTATCTCAATTATTACAATTCCCTAGTTAAATAGAGCTTTCCCCTTATGTTACTCATTTTCACATCTTAAACTCTCCCAATAACCCAAATAGTTTTGCCCATATAATCTCCAAATCACAACTTAATCATTTCTACTTTCATCACAATATATAATTAAAAATATTTCAATCATTACAATTTCCCTAATTAAATTTAAAAATGTTCTAGCTGTTATCCAAGCTACAACTTAATCCTTTTTACTTTCACCACCATATACCATTAAAGGTATTTCAATTGTTACAGTTTATACTTATTCATATTTCTAAAAAAATAAAAACTTATCATTGTCTAAATTTCAAAAATACAAAGAGAAATATTCCAATTATTATTCATTTCATTTTTACAATCATGATTTCCCATTTATTTCTTACTACTATTCATATTTCAATTCTAAATATGTATAACATCTTTCTCTTTCATTTCTTTTTCTCCCATCCCATTTTTATTTTTGCCTTTTTCTTTCTCCTTTTTTTCTTTTGTGTTTTAAAATCTTGAACTCTCCTCTTTTGCCCTAAATTTCCCAATGTTTGCACCTATCTTTTTTAGTGAGGAAAAAGAAAAAAAAGAAATCTCCCTCTGCCTAATTTTTCCTTGCAGCAAACAGCAAACAGCCTGCTTTACTTTCAGTTTCATTTTTAGCCTAGCTTGATTAGCACAAGGAAAAAAAAATCTGCTCCTGCACTCTTTGCAGCAAGCAGCAGAGCCCTGCGCAAAACAGCTGAGAGCAAATCAGCTGAGATTTGGGAGGCCAATCTAATCAACTTGTGCTAATTAGCCTATGCTGAAGCTGAAAAGAGCTGTTTTTTCTTGCTGTTTGCTTGCAAGGAGGTAACTGCTGCAAGGCACAGGCCAAAGGATGGGGGCCAGTGGGTGGGCAGGGCTACATTCGGAGTATAAGACACACCTAAATTTATACTCCAAAAAATACGGTATTTTTTTCTATTCAATTGCATTGTTAAAAAGAATTTGAGAAACATCCTGAATATACAATCATCAACCAGAGATTCTTAATCTTATTTTAAAATAATGTTTGTTGTAGTCTGCTGTATGGCAGCCCCTGAATAATATATATTTATGGTCTGTATAATATCAACAGTTTTATTTTAGCAGAGTTCCTTTGGATCCTATATTCTTCCTTCTTGGGTCTATGGGTAGGACCAGAACTTTCTCCTTTCAGCATTGAACAAACCATGGTTCTTGAATATGTTTGAATTCAGAACTGTATAATATTTCAACAATGGTAGCAAAAAATGAGGCAACATTAGATAGTTACCTATTGTATGTCTGAACACATTATTTGCTAAAATATAATGTCACAGGAAAAACAGATTAGTTTTCAATCAGAAGTATTTTTTTTTTCTGATGACAGGTTTCTGTGTAGTTAAGGATCCACTGCGTAGAAGCTTCCAAATTATTATAATTTATTTATATAGGGCATGATGGTTTCCCACTATGTGTGAATTGCACATTAGCAATTTAAATTATCAGTTCTGGTTTTTGTTGAACAATAAGATGAAAAGCAAGAGAAAGTAGAAACGGTACTTATTTCAATAAAATTATAGTCCCATAAAGTCTTCTCTGTATAGCTGAGAAAACAAAGAATCAAAACAAGAGGGAAGAAATGTAGTCTTAAAAATATGCTAGGAAGTTGTCAGTTTACAGGTAGTCCTCAGTTAACCCTACACTTAATTGGAACTGGCAATTCCATCGCTATGTGAAGCAGTCATTAAGCAAAATTTATGACCACACCAATTTACAACAGCAGTTTCAGCAGTCTTGGTTGTAGTTGTTAAGCAAATTACTGTGATTGTCAAGCAAGACACTATGTAATCACAGTTTGCAACTTCCCACTGGCTTTTCCATTGACTTTGCTTGTGGGAAGCTGCCTGGGAAACTTGCAATGGATGATCACATGATCATGGCATGCTGTGACCATCGTAAATGCATGAGGGTTGCCAAACATTCAAATCACAATCATGTGACTCAGGGATGCAGCAATGGCCATAAGTATGAGAACCAGTCGTGAGTCCCTTTTTTCAGTGTTGTTGTATCTTTGAATAGCTGCTAAACAAATGGTTGTTAAGCAAAGAGTACTTTTATGGCAAATAAATTTTACAATAAAAAATAAATCTCACAATTAATACAATATTAATAAAATGTGAAGAATATTGCAAAAGACAAATATTCAGATAATAAATGCAGTGACTAATGGGCCCTATCAAGGCTTCTAATCCAAGAAGTATATAGTATTGGTCCACTGAGAAGACCTAAAGACTTTTCTATGATCTTTAATTAAATTAAGTCTCAATTGTGGAGGTGCTACCTAGGTAGCCAATTTAAAGACTGAATTATTTTTAACTTTATCACAGTTGGTTATTTGATATATCATGGTTTTAAATTTCATTGTTGTGTTTTTAAGAGCTAATTCTAAATTTATCAATCATCTAAGTGTCTTAAATACCAGTACAAAGTCAACTCTTCGATATGTTTTGGATTTATCCATCAATAAAATATTAGAATATAACAAGACAGCTAGATGAGTGAGATCATATAGCATCACCCTGTCTTGAGACATGGTCTACACCTTGTGTATATGAATTCAGCTACCTCATAATGTGTATAAGAGGCAGAGCTGCATTGCAATCAACATCAGATCCTATTGATGTGTATAGCTGGGAGAGAGTTAAACTCTTAAGTTTAGGGAGTTAAACTATAAGTTTCAATTGAAATATAACCCTTAGATAGAAATGGTTTACTGAGTTTTGTAAACTATGTCCATAAGTCTTACATGATTATTTGGATATGGCCAATGCATTCCATCCTTACATTTCTAGACTGCTAAATTGGCGTAGTAATCCATAATTCAAATCCACAACTTTTCAGCACCAATATAAAATTTTTTACAGGTAGTTCTAGCACATTGAAATTATATTGAAGTAGTAGTAAGCTTAGTTGATTTATCCAGCTAGTCTGATTATATGGAGACCTCAAGAATGGTCTTAGGACACTCTTATTAACAGTACTTTGAAAGCAAACATTAGCAGTGGTTACAATGAAGTTTCTAATCTTGGAATTGGTTGCATATTTTGGTTGTACTTTTAAATATAGGGAATTTTAAGTGTGGAAAGCTTCAGTAAGAAGTGTTTGAGCCCTAGCTGATATAAAAAAAAATACAACCATTTGTTTGTAGATTTTTAATTGAGGATTTAATGGTAACAATCAGATCATAAACTATTTGGCAGTACTATCAAATGGCTCCAATGGTTGTTGGAATCTTAGCTAAAATGTGTGGAGTAAAAACTCTTAAATCTCATTTTTTTAATTTTCTCTTTTGGTTTTAAGGAACTGAAAAGACTTCTGAAGAAAGAAGATAAACCTGTTCTGCTGATGTTCTATGCCCCTTGTGAGTAATACAATATTTTTAAAAATTTGGCAGCCCCCTTACTGATATTTGTGTACCTCTGTTAAATTATTCCATTTGTTCATAGAGAACTGACAGCACGCCTTCACTATCTGCTCATTACTCTGCATTTGATATTCTTCATTTCTCAGTTTTTATTCCAGAATTCACCACAAACATAGCGGTGTAGCATAAAAATATTTCAAATGATGTTCTTTTACTCTTTTTTTCTGCTAAAATTATACAAAAAAAAAAATAAACCCTCAATTTCAGGTGGATCTTGCACATTTATTTCAAGTTTTCAATGTGTTTAGACTATTCTTAGATATAGTAAACTTTCTTCGAATATCCATTTGCTCCTGCTGTAATTTAAGAATCTGCCGTTATGTTGTCCTGCCATCATTCTTAAAATGGCTTGGTCATGTCAAGAGAATAATATCCTGTCCCAACCAGCAATCATTTTAAAAGAGAACACATCAAAAATAAATACTATGATACCTTGGAGAGCTCCCTGCAACAGCAGTAGCTATTCAATAGATTTTTTTCCTAATCTCTGCCTTCTCAAATTTGAAGTAATGCCTGCCACACCCCTGTTCCTCCAGTAAAAATACACAAAAATTGTTCCTGCCAATTTATCAGGTAACAGCCAACCTAAGATTATCTCAGCCGCCTACGTGAATTAGAGTATGTAATCTAAGCTGCCTATGTGAATTAGAGACCATCTGGAAATTTCAGTGTTTTGGATTAAATTAGGAATTTGGAAAAAATATAGAACACCCCCCCCCCCCCCCAGTGATGAGTTACAGCTGTAAGGCTGACAAAAATGCTGCATGGATCCTGTCACCAGCAGACAAACTCAATTGGTGGACATATTTGTCTTTTTAATCTAGGTACATTTGTGCCTGATGGTGTGTTGAATAACTTACTTTACTATTGCTGGCCAGATGGAGATCTTTTTCTTCAGTTAGCTGATAGCCTCCATGAGGAATAAAGGCTTTTCATTGTGAGTGATTAGGATCTAGGACTGCAGGCATGTCAAAAACATATCACAGAATTCATTTCCTTAACTCTGATCCTAATGACACCATACATCCTGCCTGTCTTTGTTGTAGTACTCATGGTGTAACAAGGGGTCTTTTATCAGAAGGGGAAAAAAGCCCTTATGAATCTTCATTCCCAATTATAATCAAAATGAATAAATGGAAGCCAAACTACCGTATCTTTCAGAGTATAAGATGCACCTTTTTAGCCCCCAAAAGAGGGTGAAAATCTGGGTGTGTCTTATAGTCCGAATGTAGCCCCGCCCACCCACAGGCCCCCACCCTTTGGACATTTTTGGGCGGTTCCAGGAGGCAGGGATCTGGGTTGGGGCACAGCCTGAGGAACAAACCTCTGGCTGCCCAGTGGGCAGCTCAGGGCAGACAATGGCTGCAATGACTTCACTCCCCAGCAATGTGAGGAGCCTCCACCGCCACTGCCTAAGCCCTCTCTGCGCCTAGGAGCTGAGCCGAATGGGAGCCCCTAAAGCAAAACGTCCCTCCTTTCCAGCCACTGCTGCCCATTGGCCCAATTCCCTGATGCAATTCACAGAGCTGTGTTTCAGGTGGTGGCCAGTTCTCCTGCAATGTGCATTGGGGAATCGAGAACCATTTTTGGATTCAGGGAGGGGATCACAGCACTGCCGCCTGAAAATGCTTTCTTCCCTGTTGTACATTGCAGAGCCGCACACCCTCCTCCTCCTCCTCAGCAGACTCACCTTCTCTTTCCTCATGGCCCGATCCACCACCTGAAACGCGATGCACTTTTTTTTGCCTCGCCCCGTTTTTGAAATCAGGAAGGGGATCACGGGTCTGCCACCCAAAGACGCTTTCCTTCCCGAATCCAAAAACGGTTCCCGGTTCCCCGATGCACATTCAGGGGAACTGACTGCCGCCTGAAACACAGCTCTGCAAATTGTATCGGGGAATTGGGCCAACGGGCAGCGGTGGCTGGAAAGGAGGGACGTTTCACTCTAGGGGATCCTGCTCAGCTACCAGGCGCGGAGAAGGCTTAGGTGGCGGCGGCGGTGGTGGCTCCTCACATTGCTGGGGAGTGAAGTCATTGCAGCCATTGTCTGCCCTGAGCTGCCCGCTGGGCGGCCAGAGGGGGGACCAGTCATGAACTGTGGAGCCCGTCTTGTTCGCCGAAGCCGCCAGGCAGATTCCGCCACCCCAGACCATCCCGAAGAGGTTCGTTCCTCAGGCTGTGCTCCGACCCCCCCCCCCACCCCCCCAGAGCATGCGAGGGGTCTCTTCAGGGAAAGCGAGTAGTCCTTGCGGATTGCAGGAGCACCCTGATAAGTTTTCCAGAAAAGAACATCTCAGTAATCGACGCCCTCTTTTCCAGCCTTTCACTTGCAGGAAGAGGAGGAGGGCGGTGTAAAGCAGCACCATCTTAAACCAAAGCCTCTGAGTAACTGCGAAAGAAAGCCGTGCTCCCTATAAAATAGAAAGGTACTGTAATCCAGGCCAAAGAAGGAAGAAAGCCAGGCTTTCAATGGCTATGGCTATAGGTAGGAAGACGGCATCTTGGGAGCGGAGCCTTCAGTGCCAAGTTCCTTTTCTCCTCCATGAAAATCATCCCCCACCCCACTCATTCCAGTTAAATGTGTGTAGAGTGATAGGGATTGTTTTAAACGGATAAAAAGATCTGTGCTGCTCATTTTCAAAATCGGGTGGAAGTGAGGGCGCGGCTGATCCTGATGCTGGTAGGCAGAGGCAGAATTCTTTTTTTCTTGTTTTCCTCCCCCAAAATTAAGGTGTGTCTTACACTCCGGTGCGTCTTATATTTCAAAAAATATGGTAATCTCCAATTTTTTTATTTGACATAGGCCTGAAGGTTAAAGCCTCAGCTTCATCTTCCCTAGGAAAATGATTGAACATATGTTTCATGGTTCTATCAGCTTATTATTATTATTTTTAGAAAAGCTGGGAGTGTGTTTCATAATATTCTTTAATCAAAGTAACTCACATTCTTGAATTGCAAATGATCAGAGAAGTTAATTCTTTCTATATCTCCCTTTTTAAAAGTTATATGGTATTGACAGGAAGTCTGGGGTTTCAGGATGTATTGAAATGATAATCTCACTTGAATTTCTTTTGTAGCCATACATGAAATTGGCAAAGTCACAACAAATAATGGTTGTGTTTTCCCTGACTACATTAACACACTGCTACTTAACACACACCAGATTTCTGGCTCCAATCTTGTATAGTTCTGTTGCATGTTTAGGAAACGTATCAATTTTACATCAAATTTCTTAACAAGGACAGTCATTATGTCCAGCTTCTGGACTAAGAATGATAGGAGTTGCACTCTACACACATCTGGAAGATACCAGCTTGGCAAAAGCTGCTTTACATTTCAGTAACATAAAACACTGTCAATGAGATCTCTCCATTTTATTAGTGCATATCATTTATATTCTGCTAGCAGGTCTTGAATTACCCCATGTTACTGAACAGGTAACTTTGTTAAGTTCCAGAAATGAATTTGTAGCAAAGGGAAAAAAAGAAGTATGGAATCAGGTTGTAACAAATCTGAAAGTGAATGCATAACTGTATTAAATATATATGTGGTGTTCCTCAGAAAAAATCTTTGCATTGTTATGAAGATGCTACATAATATATTTACATTGCGCCTCAAGATGCTATTTACCTGCAAGGGTTGATTTTACCTTGTCATAGCTAAATACAGTGGCATTCTAGCCATTTATCAAGAGAGCCAGGAACTAGCAGAATGAAAATTAATTCATGTTATTGGATATATGGGGAATTGTGTTGTATATGTATGGAATGGTGTTGTTTTGCAATGCCATGTAAAAGGGGAAAAAGCCACAATTTTTCCTTAAGGTGATAAGCTCTTAAAATAATCCTCTCGGTATACTGTTTATTTCTAGGACATAGCATATTTGTCTTTCATGCATATTTACTCTTCAGTACTGTTCTCTGAAACTTCTGCAGGCTCTTTGTAAATTTTAGATTTATCTCAGAAAAGCCTGGCTGTTTCCTGGTTCACAGCATGTGTGGCAATTGACCGCTGTTTTTATGTTGGTTGAAGTTATAATGTTTGCTTTAGTCTTATAAATAATTCCTTCAGGCTATGATATTGAAAAGCCTCCTTCCTCTTTTTTACTCACAAATAAACTTATTTGCTAGTATGAATTATTTTCTTACAAAGTATATCTGAGTCATTCAGTTTGGGCATTCCCCTAAGCAGGTTTCCACAGCATGGTTTTATAACTCTACGTTGTTGTTTTGGATATGTTCAAAACGTATATTTTGGGGGGGGAATGAGAATCTCTCCTCCCAAGTATTTTTAGATTCTGGTGTTTCTGATTCTGTAATAGTATTAAATAGAATACTGTTGGATCCACGTTAAATGGAATACTGCGTCCAGTTCTGGTCACCAATATATAAAACAGATGTTGAGATCTTAGAAAGAGTTCAGAGAAGAGCAACAAAGATAAAATTCTGGAGGCTAAGTCATAAAATGAACGATTTAGGAAACTAGGTATGTCTAATCTAATTAAAAGAAGGACGAGGAGTGATATGATGGCAGTCTTCCAGTATTTCTGTCACAGAGAAGAAGGGGTCAACCTATTCTCTAAAACAACTGAGGGCAGGACAAGAAGTAACTGATGGAAGGTTGTTTAAGAGAGATCCAGCCTAGAGAAATTTCCTGACAGTGAGACCAATCAGTGGAACTACTTACTTCCAGAAGTTGTGGGTGGTCCATCATTGGAGGTTTTTAAGAAAAGATTGGACAGGCTTTGTCCAGAATGGTATAGGGTCCCCTGCTTGAGCTGGAGGTTGGACTAGAAGATCTCCAAGGTTCCTTCCAACCCTATTATTCTATGTTCTAAGACTAAGTGAAATAGATCTCCATGAAACAGATGCTTCTGTGGGCAGGATGGGGAGGTGGATTTTACCTTCTCTCCTTACAGTATTGGAATCATAGTACTAAGAAGCAAAACTGGAAGAGATGCCAAGTGCTGGAGGTGTGGGGAATTGGGGGGAATTATCTCTCCCTTTTGCCTGCTTTAGCTTCCAGCTTGTAGTATAACAGTTTCACTAAGTTGACTTCTTCATACTCAAGAATGTTTTTTCACTCACAAAATAGGAAATCTGGATTGGATCCAACTCAATGAAGTGTTTTACATGAAATGCTGGCGAAATTCTACTAGCTTTATTTAACATGGGCCAATTTGATCTTCATCGCCAATCTTCATCTTCAAAAGTTGAATTTAAGTCACCTAACATTAAAAAAACAGAACACTTAATTTGATATTCCTAGATTTTAGAAGTATTGTCTTGTCCTTCAGGCTATTGTAACTATATATAACTAGCCAGTTTCTAACAAGTGCAGCCAGATGACTTGGCTTTGCCCCCTCTTTTAATGAAAAATCTGTCTTCAGACTCTGCTATCAAAAGCTTTTAGAGACTAATGGAGGGTCTTCTTTGAAGGTTGCTGCTCCTTAGTAATCAAAGTAACACTGGGACTTTGTGCTTAATATGATGAAAAATGCTGCAGCTAAATTCCTTTTAAATCAAATAAGCTTTGAGAACTCATGAGTAGACCCTAAATTGTTTAGGCATGGAGTCAGCAGATTGAAATAGGAACAAGAGGATATGTGTGTGCGCAAACCCACAAATATATACCGAGAAAGGAAATTGCAATTATACAGCAAACATTAACAAGATGAATAGACTGGAGCAAACAGATCAATAGTATATTAAAAACAGCATAAATATCGCTAATACAAATAATGGTTCTGAAAATAAAATTCTATGCATCCATGACTCCAACTACTTAATTGATTTTGAGCTACATGGTTTCTTTTTTTTCTAAGGTCCTGTATATATTTGCTATTAGTTTAGGAATTCTGCTTTTATGAACCAATTGTATATCACTAGGTTCACCGTGCTTTTGTATCAATGGGTGCAGGTGAAATAAACAGCCTCTCTGGTCTAACTTTTCTGCTTCAGTAGTTCCTCCTCCAGTATATAAAACTATCATAGCAGATTGAGAATTCTCTCCCATAGCTAGCGTTTTCTGACCTGGGTTAGTATGAAAATACCCATATCAGTATTGGACCGTTTCCAGGCTAAACATCTTGAAACTCTTATCAGTAAAAGGTAGATCCCATGCCAGAGCCTTGTCTAGTTTGCTTGTCTAAATGACTTTAACCTTATCTTATATTTAAAATTATATCTGGGAGGAAGTCTGACTTTTGCTTTCTAAAGGTTACATCTCCTCTGGGACTGACTTTATTGCAACTTCAAATATTCACTTAGTAAACTAATCATAAGACATTTCTGTAGCTGAAGAACCTGTGCAAAACTCCTCTAATCTTCTAATTCCAAACTGGAAGGAAAAATAGAATGCTACAAGGGATTTCTATAAACATATTTTTAAATACAATTAAAACGGACCATGAATATATTCAGTGGCACTATATTCCAATAAATTATACTATATAGATCTGCAGCTTTCTAGAGTTAGTGTTAGCAGAATTGAACTCAGATTGCCCTATTTTTGGTGGCAACCCCAACTACTCAAATCAAAAGATCTAATTTTCTTAAAGAAAATAGGAAGAGAACCCAACAGTTTTTCACAAGTAGTCCTGCTGTTGGTTTATTGATCATTATTTCTATACATCAATGCAACAGTGACATTGAATTGGCTCCTGTTTCTAGCTGCTAAATTTACTATTGTAATATTCTAAGAAGCTAATTGGAACAGTAGTAATTAAAATGTTGGGAATAGTTCTGGCGGAAAAACTAGTGCAATAGTTAAAAGCTTTGAAAATTGCTACAATTAAGGATAAATGTATTCAAATATGGCTACCAATTACTAGCCGCCTTAGCAATGTTTTCCTTGTACTGGTTATTTTCAGCTGTGCAAATGTTATTTTGGATAGAAATACTGAACATGGCTGGTGCTTGTATTTCTCTGAAAGATCACATGTTCATTTAACCATCTATGTGTGTGTTGGGGCTGTGCAAGACCTTGGATTTCCTTCTAAAACATTTCCTCAAAATGTCCAGGATACAAATTAAACATTTGGTTTGCAATTCTTTAAAGTTACTGCAGCAGCTGAAGAGGCCTGTCATGCAAGCCGCAGAAAAGATACAGCTACTTCAAAAAGTTGCAGATAGGTGCTACATTAATACCCCCATGCACTCTAAATTGATTTTTCTAAAAACAATTTCATTCAATGTATAGCATAGCGTTGATACATATAGATTCATGCCCAAGTTTCTAATCCATCTTTTCACTTCACATTTGGAATTAAACTAAGAAAGGTAATATTATAAAATAGGTTTTGATTGCTGAACACTTAGGTATATAAAGGTCAGGAGAAATGCTTAACTCAGGAATAATTTTGGCAAGTCAGGAATAATTTTATGCATTTTAAAACATATGCACACACAAAGTATGAGAGCCAGTGTGGTGTACTGGTTAAGGTGCAAGACTAGGAGCAGAAAGAATT
Organism: Arizona elegans; assembly: GCA_022577455.1. Lineage (NCBI taxonomy): Eukaryota > Metazoa > Chordata > Lepidosauria > Squamata > Colubridae > Arizona > Arizona elegans. The sequence continues at coordinate 106,520,677 of JAKOOJ010000001.1, forward strand.
AGGTTCTAGGTCTCCCATTGAATAGGAAAGTTGCAAAATATCTATGAATGTGCACTAGGCTGCCATGGTAGAGTATGATTATGGTGATCATATTTTCATGGACAAAAATAAAGGATAAACCTGAAAAAAGGGCAAATCTGAAACGGTTCATAAGAATAAAATATTTTTTAATGTTTGTAACTTTGTTTACAAAGGAAAATAAAGAGATTGAGGAATCAAAAATTAAGATAAACTTTTAAAAAATGCATATTTTAATAAAAATATATTATTAAATAATATATGGACATTTTTTTAAAAGCAACTCAATTTCCATAATTTTAACACAAAGTAAAAGGCTGTGCATTAAGTCGTACTATTTGTACAATAAAATGTAAATGTCCAGAATAAAAGACAAAAGTGAGTTTTTGAAAAGTAAATAAATCTAAAGGACGTCTTTGTGAAAGAATGTCCTTTATAATAAAGGACATATGTCACTGTAATTATGATCCATGACCGTTAATGAAGAGCCCTTCATTCTGCAATCACATGCATGCATGTTGCATGGAGTTTACTTTGTAAATAAATTTAAGAGTAATTATTTCTTCCCTTATATCTTGTCTTAGGGTGTGGAGTTTGCAAAAGAATGATGCCAGCTTTCCAACAAGCATCCAGTGAACTGAAGGGCATGTATGTAAGTGAAAAGTCTTGTAAGACGTTTTTGGGTTTTTAATTACTTCATTAATAAAAGTAAAGCTTCTTTATTGGTATGTTTTTAATATGTAATAGTTACTGAAATAAAACATGCTTAAATTAAAAAGCGAACAGAAATATTACCTTATTTATATTAATCTGCTGGGAACATTTACTTGAAAGTATCAATTTAGAACAGGATTCCATGGGTCCTCATTATACTTGAACATAAAGTCAAAATTAGATTTCCCATCTGGCTATTTTATATACCAGGGAAGGTTACTTTGAATTGAAAGTGATGCAGTACCATGAAATCAAGTGTTTCCAATTCTCCCTTCTGTTGTATTTGATCACGTTTACATTCCCCCTTTCTTCTGGGAGGTAGGCAGTTCTTCACACTGGGAAAATTTAGGCTGAATGGGAGTGACTGGCTCCAAGACCATTGTTTGGGGAATTAGTGTCAGATTGATAGTTTCAGAGAAAGTCTTGGTTTGGCCAGTCCATCTCAGTTGCCTGTGTTGTTAGAGGATTGCATCTGTAACTCTGGTTGAGTCTGTCCATGACCTTTCAGGGAACATTTATTTTTCTTGTGTCAGAGTGCTATATCTGGTGAAAAGACTTGCAAAAAGACTTGATGTTGTGTTTTTTTTGTTATGAGCAATATATTAATTGTTTGCTTTCAGGAGTTCACTGAAATATGTAGATAAAAATATATAGTGTCTTGTGGTAAAAAAAATAGCTTTCATTGAGTATGTATGATCCGAGTTTAGGGCCCATTGCAGTTTACTGTCTCATAGCTTACAAAATGTAGAGGCTATTTAATATTGCAGGAAGACTGGTAATGCAAAATCTTCAAATGTAAAATTATTAAAAACTGTCCTGAATTGATAAATCACACAAAGCAAAGTTAACCATGGATGCCAGAAAATTCCAGAGTTCATATTGAGGTGATATCTTTGTTAGGACAATGATGGTAGAATTGTCAATAACAGGATTCAACATAAAAAGAAGGTAATTTGATATACAGTGCATTCAGAAATTGTTCAGATCCCCTTCACTTTTGTCAATTTTGTTATGCTGAAGCCTGATTCTACAGTTGTTGAAATTAATTTTTTTCTTATTAATCAGCACTCAGTACCCCATAATGACAAAGTGAAAACAGAATTTTAGAAATGTCTGTAAATTTATTAAAAATTTACAGTTTGGCATTATGGGGTGCCAAGTGTAGATTAATGAGGAAAAAAAATAATTTCAATAACTGTAGAATCAAGCTGCAGCATAACAAAATTGACAAAAGTGAAGGGGTTCTGAATACTGTATTTTTTGGTGTATAAGAAGCACTTCCCCCCCAAAAGTGGGTGTAAATGTCTGTGCGTCTTATACAGCAAATGTTGCCAAAGCTCTGCCCACCTGCCATCCCCGACCCTTTGGCCTCTGCCTCCCAGCAATTTGCCTTTTTGTAACAAACAGCAAACAGCCTAGTCAGCTTCAGCAAAGTCTGATTTAGCATGAGCAGCTGATTGGCGGTTGGATCTGCATCCCGGAATACCACCTATCAGCTGTTCCAGCCTGTGGGGATCGCCACCGCCCATCACTGCCATCGCTGCCTATCGCCGCTGGCGCCTATCGCTGCCTCCGCACACCCCATTTTCGGCCTTCGCACATCCCATTTTCAGCCTGTTCCAGGCGGCGGCAGGACCGGATTTTCCTATAGGCTAACTGGGCTTCAGCCTAGGGCCTCAAGATCAAGAGGGGCCTACACAGTGGTTGGATTCTGGGGGTTCTAGGGGGTTCGGCCGAGCCCTTTGTTAAATTGCTGGCTCGCCCGCCCCTCGTCTCCCACCCGCGTGGCGCCAGCCTACCGTAGCCAGGGGTGGGCAATTGTGGCTCTTTTACAACCTGTGGCCTTCAACTCCCAGAATTCCTGAGACAGCCAAGCTGTCTCAGGAATTCTGGAAGTTGAAGTCCACAGGTTGTAAAAGAGCCACAATTGCCCACCCCTTCCCTAGCCTGAGTTCCGCTGCCTGGGATCCACGTGGGCTGCCACGTGGTTCCCCACCGGCTCCGGATGGAGAAAGCAGCTTCCAGCCTTCACTCACCCTCACTCTCTGCTCTGTTGGATCGCTGGCCGTTCGCTTACCCCGCCCACTCCCCATCTATTGCTGCCTCCGATGGCTAGAGGAAAAAAAAACTGCAAATTCTTGCCGCGGGGGGCCGCCCTAAAGCCAGTGGTGCAGCCGAACCGTTTGTTAAATTGCTGGCTTGCCCCGCCCCTCCGCACCACTATTTATTGCCAATAAATAGTGGTGGGCGAGGGGCGGGGGAGCCAGCAATTTAACAAAGGGTTTGGTGTTTTTTTGTAATTTTATTGGCCCCGGGAGCTTCAGCAGAGGCTAATTAGCCCTTGCTTAGATCGGCTCCCGACCCCCAGCTGATTTGCTCTCAGCTGTTTTGCTCAGGGCTCTTTTGCTTGCTTGGAAAGAGTGCAGATTTTTTTCCCCCTAGCTATACTGAAAAACGAAAGAGAAAGTAAAGCAGGCTGTTGGCTTTGCACGTTGGAAAATTAGGCAGGCAGATTTCTTTTCTTTTTCCTCACCAAAAAAGGTAGGTGCAAACAACGGGAAATTTAGGGAAAAAGAGGAGATTTTAAAACACAAAAGAAAAAAAGCTCTATTTAACTAGGGAATTGTAATAATTGAGATACTTTTTAATTGTATATTTCTGAAAGCAGAAATGGTTAAGTTGTGGTTTGGAGGAATATATGGGGGAAATTATTTGGTTTATTATTATTGGTAAATATACTTAATTGATTTGTAAGAAATTGGATTGCATGGAAATAATTGGAATATTCATGTTCATATTGATTAATATACAAAAAAGGTAGTTATATAACTACTTGATTTATATTAAAATGTTGAATTTATATTAAACAACTAATATTACATAATTAACCAATGTGAGGATGGATATAAAAATAGATGACAATGGGAAGGGGTATAATATAGAATAGAAGGGAAAAATTGAATTTGATTAAGATTAGAGATGAGGATGAAGGGTAATATTGGTTTTTTACAAAAATAGATGAGGAATAAATATGGCAAAAAGGAAATATAGAAATTGTAAATTTAATTGAAATGACTAAACACTGTTTAAATTTGTGAACCAGCCAAATACTCTGTTCAAAGAAAATACATTGTATGTTTGTATGTGTGTTTCTAATTATTGTTATTTATTCATATTGGTTCTCTTTTATTCTTTAAAGTTTAACAATTCATTCTTTATCTTAATATCTTTATATTTGTTTGGGGTTGGCTTTCTTCCCTTTCATCTTTTTTATTGTACAGCAATCTTTCTCCTCAAACCTACCACCTCTCTCTTTTCTTTCCTTCTTACTTTCTCTTCCTCCCCCTCTTCTTCTCCTCCCTACTTCCTCTTCCTTTCTCCTTCTCCTCCTCTCTTCCTCCCTCTCTTACCCTCCCTCCTACTCTAATTTCCCTTCCCTTCCTTCATCCCTCTCTATTGCTGTATCCTTTTATGCATATGGACTACTCAGAGGGCTGAAAAAGTTATTTCTGACTGGTCCTCGCACTTTTGACCAGTCCTCGAACTTACGACTGTCCTCACATTTTACGTTTTTGCCCTATCTTGTCACCATGGTGAAGAGAAGCAGTTGTGAAATGAGTGACATGGTTGTTAAGAAAGCTGCACGAGCATAAATGTGAGGATGGTCATAAGTGTGAGGACCGGTCATAAGTGCGAGGACCTGTCATAAATCACTTTTTTCAGCCCTCTTTTGTGCATATGGACTACTCAGAGGGCTGAAAAAGTTATTTTTGACTGGTCCTCGCACTTTTGACCAGTCCTCGAACTTACGACTGTCCTCACATTTTACGTTTTTGCCCTATCTTGTCACCATGGTGAAGAAAAGCAGTTGTGAAATGAGTGACATGGTTGTTAAGAAAGCTGCACGGGCAAAAATGTGAGGATGGTCATAAGTGTGAGGACCGGTCAAAAGTGCGAGGCCCAGTCAGAAATGACTTTTTTCAGCCCTCTGAAAAAAGTCTATGCACATAGCCACGCCCACCCAGTCACATGACGAGCTACCCACGCCTACACAGTCACGTGACCAGCTAGCCACGCCCACCGTCACATGATTGCCAAGCCACACCCCCAACTAAGCCACGCCCACAGAACCTGTTGTTAAAAAAATTGAATCCCACCACTGGTGAAAGGGCCTCATAAGTGGAATAGCCTAGGGCCTCTTTTCATCTAAATCCGGCCCTGGGCGGCGGGGATCGTTGCCGCTACCTATCCCTCCTGTCTGGAACAGGCTGAAAATGGGATGCGTGGAGGCTGAAAATGGGGCATGCAGAGGCCGAAAATGGGACATACAGGGGCCAAAAAATGGGGCTTGTGGAGGTGGCGATAGGCGACAGCAGCAACAGTGACAAAGGGCAGTGGTGATTCCCGCAGCCTGGAACAGCTGATAGGCAGTATCCCGGGAGGCAGATCCAACCACCAATCAGCTACTCGTGCTAAATCAGGCTGTGCTGAAGCTGACCAGGCTGTTTGCTGGGAGGCAGAGGCAGATTTTTTTTCCTTGTTTTCCTCCTCAAAAGCTAGGTGCGTCTTATAGTCCGAAAAATATGGTACTTTCTGAATGCCATGTATATCCTTCATCTGGAGTTTCATTCTATGATGTTTCATTGACCAGCTAATGCCACCCACATTGATTTAAAAAAAAATCATTGGAAATTACCTTTAGCTTTCTTAATTAAAAATACCAATCCAAAATCCTTTCTAGTGTCCTGTTTTGGATTTTCATTTACAAAAGGATTTCCCCTGATGAATAATTCTGGAGACTTCAGAGGCTTTTCTAATTAGCTTAAAGATATTGAATTAATATGGATTTTGGTTGCTTTTAATATGTTCAGCATGGCAACATTTGCTCTTCATGTGACACACAATATGAAGTGGTTCAGGTTAATTAAAGAAGATTTATAAGTAATTCTGTAGCCTCATTAAGTATCCCGCTTCTTTTTCTGAGGGGCTAAAGATAATAATTTTGAAAAACAGTTTTTAAAACAAATATTGAAAAACAGTGTTTAGAAAAATACAAGGAGCAAATGATAGAAGATGCTAGCAGAACCTGGAATAATCCTTTGGGAGCAAAAGATAGCAAGACCAATCATAACACACCTAAACATCTCTTGACAGGAAGAAAATAACCCTTTGTCAGCCATCGGTGGAGTTTCAGAGATGTCTTCCAAAGGGCATTTCTAAGAGATAATCCAAAAATCTTTAAAGTCCTTTCTGATGTCCTGTCTGTCTGATGTCAGAAACAAAGGATGTGATCTTGAATGTAGTGAAATAGTGTTAATAACTGGAGAAATCAATTGACTGCACAGGTCAGAGCCCTCCATGTATTATTGAACTTCAGTTCCAACCATCTCTAACCAGTATAGTCTATTAGGAAGTACAATAGGAGCCCAATAATATTTGGAAAGCCAATTTTTATTCCTCTTGATGTCTGCTTTGGTAGCTGCATTGTTAGTACTGATTATTGCAGCCATTGATCATTGTCTTCAATTATAATTAAACCTATTAATATCTGTATATCACTCCATTGCACTTTCGAAACTTCAGCATTTGTAGAGGTTCTGGATATGTGGTGAAGGGAAAACCCCAGCTTCTTTGTGAGAATGTTTGCCGACTCAGTGCCTGCTGAGTATCAAGACTATTCTGAAAAAGAAGGGGAAGAAGATAGAGAAAAAAGATGATTGGCAAAAAGCTCAATGATCAGCAAAAAGAAAACTAGAGAAGAAAACTACTGGATTATCCCTAGGAGGACTATACAAACAAACTCCCCCACCTTTCTACATTGACTAGACTTTAATCAACTTAAGCCCAGGTAGAGAAAGAGCTGATTTTTTGAGCTGGATACCTAAAGAGAAGGGGGAAAGTGTGGGGACTACACAAGAAAGGAGCTGCTGATGCATCCATATCTGAGGCTGGTGAGCCCATTGTTGGTGAGAGAGTTGGAGATCAAGTCTCAAATTGCTGCTGCTGGAGCAATTTATCTATTGTATCCAATAGATACAAAAAAACATTAACTTGAGGTCTCATTTTTTGACTGTTGTGGCTCCAAAAAGTCTTGTTTTTTGCTTTCAAACCTTGTCCCCTAGTCCTCAAGGGATAGAAAATTCAAGTTCTCTTCAACTTTGGAAGATCGGTTATACGCTAGTCATCTCCACACCTCTCTATTTAAAAGGTCTCTGGTACAGGATAGTTTTCTTTAATCTGATCTTGTTTTGAGAAGCAGTGTTTAAATCTGTAATATGTTACTCTTCAGATGCACTGGACATCAACATCCCATTATTTTTTAGCCATGGTAGAGTTGAAGTCTAACCCCTTCAGAGCCCCAGGTTGTAAGAGGCTGCTGTGACTATCACAATTTTTAGTTGTTTGCAGAATCATCAGAAGCTTTTTCTGAAAAGTGTGGTGGTTAAGGTGTTAGACAAAGTCTAGGGAGAGCCACTCTCAAGTCCATCCTCAGCTGTGGAAGTTTAGTGGATAACTTTGAGCAAGTCATTTCTTCTCAGACTAACCTACTTCACCATGTTGTTATTGTGAGGAAAAATACTCAATACTTTTATTTTGGCCAAGTGTGATTAGACACAAGGAATTTGTCTTCAGTACAGAAACACTCAATGTATATGCAAAGCAACAGAGTAATAATAATCATAATATTATACCAATAAGAGGTGGTAGTAGAGAAGATGAGAAGGATAATAACACTACAGCCATAAAACATAGGTAAATATACTTAGACATAAAACAATACTGTGAGGATTAGGTGTTCAGCAGAGTGAGTAATGGCATGAGGGGAAAAAACTGTCCCTGAACTCAGGAGTTTAATTAGGAGGAAAAATGGCTATGTATGTAAATTGGAGCTCCTCAAGGAAAGACCGTATATAAACCAACCAATCAAATTAAAAAAAAAACAAGTAAAACAGGAAGTATAGATCAGGAGAAGAAAAATCATCACCTTCCTCTGTGAAATTGTATTCAGATTATTCTGTATTTGTGTGGCTAACACAATAGTTCCTAATCTATTGTAAAATAATAGTATTGCTTCAATTGTATTGTAGATACTTCTCAATGTACAACTACAATTATGGCCGGTGTCGCAATTCTAAGTTTTTGCGGTCATAAGTTGAGTCATCATGTGACTGATCTTACATTCATTTTTATAGTGGTTGTAAGTCAAGTCACAGAGGTCATTAAATGAATTCAGCTTTCTCAGTGACCATTTTGCAAATTGTGATCATGTGACCCACAGGATGCCACATCTGGCATGTTAATGCTAGCTGGTTGCCAAATGCCCGAATTGCAATCACATGACCATGGAGGGTGTTGTGATGGTTAGCAATAGTTGTAAGTGTAAATTTAAGTCATAAGATAACTCTTTTGGAGGTTGCCTTAATTTCCGAACCATTGCTAAACAAATAGTCATAAATTGGGAACTACCCTGTGCTACATAATTGAAACGAGTACTTGAAGCAGAATTGTCTGAAAAAGAAAAGTGAATCAGATAGTTTGCTAAAGAAAAAAAGACTTGCCTTTTCTGAAGAAAGTAGTAACATTCAAATTTTGAAAGACTGAAGCATGAGGTAAAACCAGGCAAGTGGAGCAAATTCAAATATATTTGTGGATATTTAATTTTTGTTTTAAATATAAAGATTCAAGGATTCAACAGCCCTCTCATATATGCAAAAATTAACTGATTCCATTCTGCTTTAAGATGAGACAACTAGAAAATGTGTAGATAATGAATATAATGGCATATCTGAGTATAGTACTGATAATTATATCTCTGCTTTTATTCTTCTCAGTCAGAATTGTTTCATAGGGTATGTGCTTACAATTACAGCCTTGATACCAACTGGATATTTTGTTGCTTTTGTAGATAATAAGTTTTATAAATCAAGCCAATGGGTTTTATAGGTTTTAAGCCTATAATTGTTGTCCTATCTTAAATTTATCATTTACCTATAAGAACATGGATATTTTGCTGGGTTTTTTTTTTTTTTATTTGCACAAAGTCACAGTCTGTAATAAATTCTGTTCTGTTCAGCTTCTCCTTTTTCCTATTTTTGTCTTGCCACAGCACTTTACCAAAAGATAATTAGCACCTGGGAAGAAATTGAGTCAGGTTTCTTCAAATTAGTTTTCCGAAGAAGCCTTTTTGATGTGTAACATTTCATTAAACACGGATAACTGGACTGCTCAGCAGCAGACTAGAGGCAGTAGTAATGTTATAAAGGGCAAGGATTTGCAAAATACAGTTTTTTCCAGTGATTGGCATATAAATGTCCAGTTGAAAATTTAACACTTCCTCATAAAAGTATAAACTCCCCACTGAGGAAAGTTCATAAAAACAGAACTGCTTCAGAAAACGGAGATTTCTGAAGCATTCTTTTGGCTATTCCTAAGAGTGGAATTAGCTATGTCAAACATAAAATTGCCCAGTGATTTGCTACACCAGATTTTCCTTGTCGTTAAACCATAATCCAGGCTATTTCTGGTGGAAACTGCATTCTGAGGTATGGAAGAATACCTCAGAGAAAGAGAGACAGGTTGACAAGGTGTTGCTTTTAAAACAACAACAGCAGCAGGTCTGTAAATAAACAAACCTACTCTTCTGGTAGGTTAGACTAATAAGAATAATTGTGGGATTAAAACTGGTTTTGAGACCTATAGAATTTAGTTTAAAGGGCTGGGGGGGTGTTGCCTTTGCCCCCATGGTAACTTGATACATTGCTGTTTCTGAACTGAAAAATTAAATGAAGTCCTCAAGAGATAGCTCTGCAGCCATGATGGATGAAAAAAGAGAAAGGAGAGAGGGGGGCGGAGGGAGAGAAGGAAGGAAGGAAGGAAGGAAGGAAGGAAGGAAGGAAGGAAGGAAGGAAGAAAGAAAGAAAGAAAGAAAGAAAGAAAGAAAGAAAGAAAGAAAGAAAGAAAGAAAGAAAAGTCCATGAAAACAACTTTCCAGGTCTTATAATACCAAGATGGAAATGGTGAATGCAGAAGTTTTCCTATTAATCCATTTGACATTGTTTAAAGTAGGTGTTGAGCATCCAAAATAGTCGAAAAGGAAAAGACTTATGTGTGCTCTTAAACATTTTTCAAGGTTCCTGAGTAACAGCTGACCTTCTTCTTTGGATGATCTACTTTAACATTTCATACCAGCTCTGAGCACATTTGGCCTCAGCAGTTCCTTCATTTGGGAAACTGGCATTAAATTCTGCTGCAGCATTTTATGTGGAAAAAGAAAATCCTGTTCTTGGATGAGGGACAAGTAGGGGAGATAGATTAATTCCATGCTGCTAAAGGGATTTAAGACTTCACTGGTATTAATCAGAAGTTAATCTTTCAGTTGTATCTTCAGCAACTAGCCACTGTGGGATAAAGCAGCAAGCCTACTTGGATCAGAGAGAAGCAGTCCTGTCCTCATTATAGTTTCATTTAAAAGTGCTTGGGGCTTTGGAGGAGTAGAAAGATATATTATTTCACACAGAGGATCTCAAGTTACAAATTCAGGATCTAAGAGCCTCTTTTTAGTTTTGCTTGTGCCAAGGAGTGAAGACAAAATTCTGAATCTACTCCCCTTTTTTTTTAATTAAAAAATGCCTTGTACCTGAACAGCTTACTACTAGTATGGGTGTTATTGAAGTTCCAAAGATATCCTAGTAATACAATTTTCAACAAATATGAATGCTAAGTTATTTTCACTTGCTTGAAATGTTTTTAAGGCATCCTTATCTGGAAATGTAACATATTCATACAGTCTACATTGAGATTTCATCTATATTTCCTGAACATTTGTCATATCTACAAAATTAGTAGAATTGTGTGCAAGTAATGTGCTTTTCTGGGATTTGGTAGGAGCTGTTTCTCTTCATCTATGAAGTTAAAAATAAAATAGATTGTTTCCATTCCCTTTGGTTTATCTAGCTTTTGCAAATTAATATGCAAATGTATTACATAGGCTGAACACACTATCCTGTTCTAAATTGTTTGTAACCGATTTACCTAGCCCAAAAGCTTTACTTGCCATAGGGGACACAACAACCAAGGGCCTCTTTAGAAGCCTAATAGAGAAAAAAAAATATTTCTGTAAGAGAGAAATTGCAAATGTAACTTTCTGCAAAAGTTTTTTTCCCCATGGTCATAGTCATCTCATATATTTAGAGAAATATTCAGAAGATTAAGCGATCTTCATAATCCACATGTGGTCAAGATTATAACAATATATATTTTATTATTCATGCTATTAATTTAACCCAGGATGATATGCGTGGAATTCTTCCCCGACTGTCTTTGTAGCAACCTTGTAAAATAACTTAGGCTAAGTGATTGTGATTTGTTGTACAAATTTATCACAAAGCTTTATGATATGATTTCAATTCTCCCTGGTCATCTCCAACCATCAATCGTTATGAAATCATATATGTTCTCAGAAGCCTTTCACGCAGTTATAGAATCTGAATATCATGGCAGATGTGAGCAACGTACTTACATCATAAGGAAATTGCTATCAAAGAAGGCTTTTACTGTATAATTTGCAGAATCACCAGTAGGACTTATTAAACTTCTTCTGTTATGTCTTTAACACCACAGTAAACTTAAGATTTACTTACATGACAATGATTGATAGAAAGGAATATATTAACAGAATGACATTTAACAGACTTTTAAAATAATAATTTGCCCAGGAATTATTGATTAATTGCTAGCACTGACACTATGGCAAGAATAAAAGAGGGGAGCTGAAATACTAATTGTGTGATGTCCGTTTTAAATTGATCTCCAAGTTATGCATGCAGTAGCATACTTTAATGTTTTTAGGCAGTTTTCCCACATCATTGCGTATGTTTGCTACCATATTAAGTGGTGGAATAGGGGATAATCTCTAGATGTTGCTCAACTACAACTCCCAGCTGCCTTTATCACAAAAACTCTGTTTGGGGATGCTGAGAATTGTAACTTTTGGGGACCACAGATTCTACAATTATGTTCTGTGAGGCCAGAATTCATTTTTCTTCATAAATACAGCAGCAAGTCACAGCATGTAAAAATAGCTAAAATTTTATTGAACATCTATAAGCCCATAAAGGAATGAATCAGAAGATATGTAAGTGGGATGATTCCCTTAGTTTTTAGGTGGGAGTTGCTAGCAACTACAGGTTCTTTTCAAATATTATTTTCCTGCAATTAATATTGGGTTTTCAAGTTTTGGAAGAGCTGGTTGGAGTAAGGATCTTTTGATTCTGTCATTGCAGGTACTTGCAGGGATGAATGTCTACTCATCTGAATTCGAAAAAATAAAAGAAGAATACAATGTCCGGGGATATCCAACAATATGCTACTTTGAGTCAGTCTCTACTTGATCTGCACATAAGTATTGCATACAATTGCATATCTATATTTATCCTTGTATCCCAACTCCTCTCTGTTTCACTGCTTTTACAGAAAGGGGAAATTCCTGTTTAATTTTGAAAACTATGGTGCTACAGCAAAGGACATTGGAGAATGGCTGCAAAAGTGAGTTTTTAGTTGACATCTCCATCTTTGAGAATGACATTTTTTGATGAGCATTAGGGGAAAAATCCAAAGAATATATAACAATATAATTATGAGTTAATGAGTTAAAGGTAAACCTGAACTCTCACTTATTTTCATTCGTCATGCTTTCTATTTTGCATGTGTTAATTACAACTCTTCATTATCTTTTACTGAGAATTAATTTCACTTAAGCTTTACTTGTGAAAAAAAATACTTTTTTGTCAGTCTCTCCTTTGTATCTCAATTACGATATATAGCCCAACACTTCTGACCGCCTCTGCATGTTTCTTTTCTGTTTGGCTAGTGGGGGCAGCAGTGGACAAACTTAACAATGTACATGCAATAATCAACACAGAGAAACAGTGACATTTCTATCCTTAGATTTGTTAGATCAGCCTTGAATTCTTGTAATATATTCCTTTTTTTCAGGGCCAATAATGTATTTTAGGCATTTGACAAGGAACAAAATGATGCAATCAGGAATATATATTAAGTACACTGCTCAAAAAAATAAAGGGAACACAAGCATAAGACATCCGAGATCTGAATGAATGAAATAGCCTTATTAAATCCTTTTTTGTTACATACAGTAGTTTTGTGTTCCCTTTAGTTGTTTGAGCAGTGTATAAACTACTGTATGTAAAGAACAAAGTATTTAATAAGGCTATTTCATTCATTCAGATCTCGGATGTCTTATGCTTGTGTTCCCTTTATTTTTTTGAGCAGTATATATTCATTGCCCAAAGTGTCTTAGAGGAAGCACAGCATAGGTTGAAACATTACAAAGTGGAGATACAGAAAAATATGCAAGAGTCTCATGGAAAGTTATATACCAATTATTTACCAGTTAATAGTGCTGGTATCTCTATGCTATGATACTGCTAGAAAATTTGTTGTTTTTTTTTTCTGTATGATATTTGAGCCATGAGGAATCCAGAAATGATTCAAATATACTGTATTCATGTATTTGGTCTTCTGACCATTATTTGTTCTGAAAGCAAATTGAGACAGTATACTGTTTTAAAGATTTAGATTGATATATTGTGTTAGGAGAACATGAGTCAGTGATGATTTACCACTGCGGGAAAGTGTTTTTTTTTTTAAAGTGAGTGCTTAAAGTTTCTTTGAGAATAAGGGATTTTTTTTAGTGTCTGTTATCTGACTTACCCTAATAATAGCTGTCAAAAGATGATAAATGTCACACCAAAATTAGACATTTGGCAGTATGGGCTGAATTGGAAAAGACAGTAAGTCTCATCTTAAGTCCTGTATCTCCGCTAATTCACAGCTGGACTGAAACATGCTTGGACACATCCAATTCAAATTGGACAATAATGTCATGATGGATTGGTAGTTTGCATTGCTTTTTATTCTTCCCATATTGGATCATACATATCAGCTATTCCCTTTTGGATTATACAACATTATGCAGAGACAGAAAAGGAGTAAGAAATACAAAGTCAAAGACACTGAAGGTGTGAAATAAGAAAAAGGAAAGGCAGCATCAATAAAATCAGTTTATATAAACACAATTTGTTATACTTCTTCATATCTTTCTGTCCCTGCATTCTGCCCTTGCTTCTACCATATCTATCCATCACTCCATACATTGCCCTTTATTCTTTACACTTCTCACTTCTCTCTCTTTTTCAAGATCTCATCAATTCCATCTAAACGTGACTCTTTCAGTCTTTTTCTTTTTTACTTCACTTTTCCTTCATTTGTTTTGCAGTTTGATCCTTGTTCATTTTCTTTCATTTGCGCACCTGAATATTTTTTCATCCATTTTCCCCATCTTTGTTATACATACTATCAAGAAATAGAAATTCATCAACTTTTTCTGCTTTTTTGCTTTCTGTGTAACAATTGTTCTCTCAAACTTCAGATATATAATCCTCATGGCCTCTTCCAACTGACCTCTCTGCAAATCATTTGGATTCTCAGCAAACAACATGACACCATCTGCATACAAAAATACCTATTCATTCATTTCCTTAACAAACACCCATCTAACCTGGCCACAAATTAAGAACCTTTCCTTTATTCCCTGTTCATCTTCAATTATCCCATTAATTCTTATGTGTGCTAGAATTGATGCAACAGATAAATCACACAAAATTTAAAAAGCCCCATTCTTATCACATTCACAATCAACATTCAATTCCGTATTAACCCAAAGTATTCCATAATTCAAGTTTGTTCATTTGTGTTTATCATACACAAACATAAATTCTTTCTCACATTTATATATATATATCAGTAATCTGCCAAAGAGCAGTAATTTGATCCTACCACAGCTTCCTATTCATGTTTAATCAATTCTACCTTGTTACCTTTCTTTTTGAAAATAGTAACAATAATGACATCCTTCCAGTTGTCAGACACATGTGCAGTTTTCACATACATGTTAACCAAGTCACACACCCACTCCATGAATGAGTCACATCTGTTTTTAGTATTTCTAAAGAGCCATTGTGGCACAGTGGTTAGAATACAGTACTGCAGGCTACTACTTCTGACTGCCAGCAGTTCGGCAGTTCAATTCTCACCAGGCTTAAAGTTGACTCAGCCTTCCATCCTTCCAAGGTCAGTAAAATGAGGACCCAGATTGTTGGGGGCAATATGCTGACTCTGTAAACCCCTTAGAGAGGGCTGTAAAGCTCTCAGCCAGTCCACCCAACTGCACTGGAAACAAGCCACCACCAGAACGGAATAAAGCAGTTGCAATCCTTTAATTAGGTTCAGCACAGCAAACACAGGCAGGAGAAAGGCACAAGCCGGAAACAAGGTTTAAAGTTAGCGCTACACGCAATCGCAGTGTAGTGCCTTTTATATACGCAGCAATAAATCAAGTGGCAATTAAACAGTTAACATCACCCCTCCTTCCCCTAGCTGGCCTGTAGGAGGAGCGCAATAAATCAATCGGCAATCAAACAGTTAACATCACCCCTCCTTCCCCTAGCTGGCCTGTAGGAGGAGCATAATAAATCAATTGGCAATCAAACAGTCAACATCATCCCTCCTTCCCCTAGCTGGCCTGTAGGAGGAATGCGCCTCTGTTACATCACAAGGCAGCGTCATCTGCAAACTCCATGCCCGCCCTATCTCCGATGACAGAGGTTGCTTCGTTTTGTGCGCGAGTGGTAAAGACTTCTCAAACAGCTGATGACACACCCCCGGAGAGTCCAGCAGCTTGTCCCCTCCTCGTCGTCCTCCCCAGTGATGGTGAGACCCAACCAAGGCTCGACAGGCGGCTCCTCTTTACCAGGAGTTCACCTGCAGGAAACAAAATAAAGATGTTAGTATAGCAACCGTTCTACCCACTGGGACCTGGTTTATTTGGATATTTATGATGATACTGACGGAGCAAACGGTCGGCATGAATGTCTGGAGCTGCCACCCAAGATGCTTGTGCTAGTGGATAACCCTTCCACCGTACTAAGTACTGTAACCGGCCTCTACGTAGACGTGAATCCAATACTGGAAGCGATATATAAATCTATGTGCTATTTCTATTTTGCAATCACACTTTATGCCAAGAGCCTTTCAACATTTTAAATGCATTTATGGTGTCTTTTTCATCATTTTTTCTAAGAGACTAATTTTAGTAGCATTAATGTCAATACCACTGTTCATACTGCTATCGTTCACATTTAGATCAATAAAATACTCCAGCATTTCCTTACTTTAGTGTCAGCCCAAATTATCTCATCACTGTTACTGTTAATTTCTTTTGCTGTTCAGCAGGGCTCCCTGTTGAGAGCTGCTCACGCACTTCCAAAACATTAAAAAAAAATCTATCAAAACAGCTTTTTACATCCCTGCCACTTTAATTTTAAAGATCTATTGCTCTCTTTAGCTATATTTTTATAACTATCTTTTTATTTTGTACAATATCTTTCAGATTCATTTTTATTGCATTCTTGTATGCATTTTTCTTCATCCATAGCCTCTTGCTTTATATCAATCCACCAACTATCCTATTTCACATTTCCCATTAAATGTAATGTACTATGCAATATAATTCTTTTTACCCTCTTTCAAGCAGCTCTATTTCTTTCTTCCTTAAGTCCTCTTTCCATGCATTCTGTTGTGAATTTTATCTTTTTTTTATACATAGCTCATATTTTCTTTTCTTTTTTTTGTTCAGTCAATCTACTTTAACCCCGACTTCTTTCAGAACTCCCATTCCTTTAACTTTTTTCTTTTTGTTTCACATCCATTTTTCTCAAATTTTACTGTTAATTCTATCCACAAACGTTTTGTCCCATTCAGAACCTCTCGTCACTCTTGTAACCGTCACTTATGTATACCTGTATTTGTCCAAAACTACCTGTACACTTTCATTTCTGGGCAGACATTCATCAACTCAATTCCATTCTACAAGATCTGATGATTTTGGTTCAGATTTGTTTACACCATTCCTCCTTTTTCTTAGTTTCACAAGACTTCAGTTTCATTTCACTTGTTAATTCATGCTTTTTGTTCTTTTTCCTATCTTGGATTCCAAAACACAACCTTTCATGTGCCGTACTTGTTATTAGATAGGTTCATATTCATCTCCATGTCCACAGTGGCTGCAGGGTGTAAATAAATTGACCACATGACTGAAGTCCTGCTCCTTTGTACAGAAGGCGGGACTTGATCACATGGACATGGCTGCCACATTGACTTTTTTTTCCATCCCCTTTCCCCTCTGCAGACCTTTGACTATGAATCATGGCTCTCATGAATCCAGACTTTCACATTACATTTTTCAAGTAAGATGGAGATGTGTATGCTAAGCCTACCTATTTTAGGTGTGCAATTAGTCCTTGACTTAACAACAATTCATTTAGTATCTGTTCAAAGTTACAGTGGCAATGGAAAAAAGGGACTTATGACTGTTTTTCACACTTGTAACCATTGCAGCATCCTCATGGCCAGGGGATCAAAATCCAGAGGCTTGGCAACTGACTCATATTTACGACAGCTGCAGTGTCACTACATGAGGACTATTTGATTTGTCCCTTTTATGACTGACAAGCAAAGTCAACGGGGAATAAACGGGTTACTAATTTAACAACTGCAGTTATTCACGTAATAACTGTGGCAAGAAAGGTCATAAAATGGGGCAAAGTTCACTTAACAAAGAAATTTGGGGATGGTTGTAAGTCGAGTACTACTTGTACCTTTATCACATGCAACTCAACTAACTTAAGGTCAACATTAGTCAGTATTTGTTCATTTTCATTAGCATGGAACCTATATGTAGCTTTACAACAAATGGAACCAATATGTAGCTTTACAACAAACATGCTCAGGTTATTCTGGACAAGGTAAATCAAATAGTCCTCATATAGTGACCATTCACAGTTATGATAATGATGAAAAAGTAATCTTACAGTCAATTCTTGCACTTACAGCCATCGCAGTCCTGTAAAGCAAAGGAAAGTTGAAATAAAATCTTAAGCATAGTTGCACTTTCACATTGCTTAACAGTCAAGTTGCTGGCCCATATTTTGGTCACTAAATGAGGACAAGTATCTTTATTCTAGAGTACATGTGAAGTTTTCAAGTTGCTAGCACGGGCATCAAACTTGCGGCATCACATTGCCATCACATGATGTTTTGCAACATTTCCCCCCTTCATGGAGCTGGGGTGGGCGTGGCCTGCGTGTGACACATCTGGCTGGCGGGCCGCCAGTTTGATCCCCTGTACAGAGAGTACTGTTCTTTGTTAGCTATCAAACAATTGCCTTTATGTCTGATGTCTTATACCTTTCTTAGGCATAGCTAATAAGGAGCACAGCTGTGTTTCTCTTAAATCCACATCATGCAATTAAAAGGAAGCACTAATAATAGCAGATCTTGAAGCTATTTCAAATATGCTTCTTTGGGAATTGTGTGTTCCAAGATCCCTAATTTGTTCTCACTACTTTCTGATTGTGTTTCGGAGAGTGGGGTGTTTGTGTCAGAAGAGGCATCACAGCACATTTAGGCTGCAGCTTCTTACAGTGTCAAACATTAAGTACATTCAGCACCTGCTGTGCAGATCAAAGAGGGGGAAATGTCCTTAGTGTTAAAGCCTCTTTGGTCTTTTAAGGAAGCATGACCAATGAATGCAGAGAGGTTTTCTTTCCCTTCCCTGAATAATGATGCATGCCTTCATCACCTTCAACACCTCCTTTTGCCTGAGCAAGGAGGTCCTTATCTCTTGGTGACCACATGTGAACCATTTGAAGAAACATCTAGAGTTATTTTTTTCCCTTCATTTCAGTTTGCCCACGTTATAGTTTCCTAATCCCGGTAATATTCAATACTTTTATATCAGTACTGTGACAGCTACTGGATGCAGTTACTGAATGCAAAGCAAAAACAGCTGCAGACTGTTTCCAATGATAATGTCTGCTAACAAGCCACTCTGGGCTTTAGCTGACATTTCAGCCACCTAGAGTTAAAGGCAGCTGTTTGTTCTCAATTAATTTTCGATGCATGTTTAATAGTTTCCCATAAGAAAAAATGATGCTGCAGCTTTTTTCCCCTCTCTCCAAAAGAAATCAATAGTGGGGGATGGGGGGAGTCATATTGAGAAAGCATGCTTTAGTTGAGACCTAACAATAATTACATAATTATTGTAAGTAAGCCTGGCACTTATGTGCAGTAATAATAAGTAATAACTCAAAGATGTTTTTAGAAAGATGTTTTAGAATGAATGGTCTGGTGTCTTGCAACAATCATTCAAAAATGCTGGAAAAGTATAATTGAACATTTTGATGTATGTTTGCCCTATATGGAAATAATGAACCACATTAAATAGAGTAACAAGAATAAATAACTCCTGTTACTTAGTGCCCTGTTTCAGATTGAGCACATAAGCACTTGCAAGGAGCTTTTATGGCCACTAATAAGAATAAGAGTAGAAGGCAGCATAAAATCACCTATACAGGTTCAGGGGTCAGCAGGTTGGTGGGATATGCTTTGCTGTGACTATGGTCGCAGAGGGAGCTGGGGAAAAGTGCTGGAAAGATGGATAGACAAGCAGGTGGGATATCCCGTGCTGGAATATTGGCAGCAGGAGCTAAGAGAGGAATAGAAGGTCCTGGGAAGATAGACAGAGGGGTGAGATACACTGCACCAGAAGCTGTAGAGGTGAAAGAGTTGTTGGTGTGTCTTGCTCCTTGCTTCTCAATGTCATAATTCCTCTCTTATCTGGAAAAGTAACTGGATACTTGGCATGAGATCAGATAGTCTTCAAAACAACTGATGGAAAAGGACAGATTCTTGTCTTAAATAATTTCCCAAATATGGATATCCATTTAAGGCAGGGTGTCACACTGGTGGCCCGCAGGCCAGATACGTCACGCGCAGGCCACATCCAGCCCAGCTCCATGAAGGGAAAAACATTGTGAAACATCACGTGACAGCAACATGATGCCACAAGTTTGACACCCATGATTTAAGGAGTTGACTAGAAAGACTTAACAATATATTCTAAGTCACTTTGTTCTATATTTGAAAACTCTGATACAGAATTTGACCTTGTTCTTAAAGACAATTTTATGAACAGTTAACTTTCTTTATAAACTTCATCTGTGACAAATGAAAAGCTGCTAAGTAAAATAAAGACATAGATGAGAAATGCTTCATTCGACTAGACAACCAGTTTTGCATTGTGGTACTGTATAAACTTTTGATATATTGATTGCCTGGCAGAGCTTGCTCAATTCTTTCTTTTCATTTCTGGATATAAGCCTGTATACTTCCCCACCTCTCACCTTCCAACTTGCTAAGTGTCTGTTGCTATTTGTCTTCTGTAAAAAAAAATGTCTATTTTCAGCAGTGTTGTCTCTAAAAGAATGATGCAGTTTATAGTGTTAACACACTTCATGGTTTGCATTCATTAGCAACTTTTTATTGGATGGTATTTTTACATTATGCTTCATTGTCAGATCACAACAGATTATTTATAGAAGTTAAGGAGGAAATTAATAAGGCATGTCTCTTGTTCCATCTTAAAGCTTTTTGTATGTAGCCCATAATTACCATTGTTACAAAATTTCGGTGCCAGGTGCCTCTCCATCCCTCTCATCCTTTTTTTTAATTTGTATTTAATGATTATCCTCCTTGAACAGAGACTTACTTGTATCAAATTGCTGCATTGCATGTTAGCATTTACATAATCAGGTGAATTATGATCCAGACAGCTGCTCTTTACCATATAAGAGCCCTGGTAGTGCAGTTGTTTAAAATCCAGTATTGCAGGCTAACTCTGCCCACAGCTGGAGTTTAATCCTGACTGGCTCAAGCTTGACTCAGCCTTGCATCCTTCCAAGGTCGGTAAAATGAGGACCCAAATTTTGGGGGGCAATATACTGACATTGTGAACTGCTCAGAGAATGCTGTAAAACACTGTGGAGAGGTGTGTGTGTGTGTGTGTGTGTGTGTGTGTGTGTGTGTGTGTGTATATATATATATATATATATATATATATATATATATATATATATATATATATATATATATATATGCATGCTATTAGTATTGGTAGTACCTTCTGAACATGGGCAACTCTGTTTTTTATAGTCCTCAGCCACCTAAGCCACAAGCTCCTGAGACTCCTTGGTCAGAAGAGGAAAATGCTGTTTTTCACCTAACAGATGATGATTTTGACAAGTTTATCAAGGAACATTCTTCTGTATTAGTGATGTTCTATGCACCATGTGAGTATGTTTTAATTCATACCCAGATTCAAACCATCTGTAGAATGAAATGGGCACATTATATATAGCAACCTTTATTTATACAGTACAGCTTGTATGTTGAAACATGGAACGACAGAGAAGACAAGTTGTCTAGAACATCTTGGAAAGGTAATTGGTTTGTAGTGATTCAGATGTGACAAACAGATTTAAAATTAATATTAAATAATTGCTCAGAAAGAACATTTACTTGGAATCACTTGTTATGTAGAAATTGTTGTCTCACCTAAGAACTTAATGCTATCTTCAAGAAGGGAATGAATCCCTTCTGTAGGTATACTCAAAACATATCCAAATGCTGTCTATTAATAATTCTATGCTGTTTAGGAATCACCACAGCTGTCCATAATTGACTCTGAAATGTAAATTCATGCATCTTATTATTGTATTAGCTGCTGATCTGAGTTTCACTCCATGTACATTCATCTTTTTTCACCATTGCTGGAAGTATTCTACAAAAGGAAGTGTCCTATGCCATTTTCATTCTTTTTTGCCTCAGATGCCATTGTTTTAGTGGTAGCATTTATATTGTACTACAACGCATATGTCTTCAGAGTCTCTTTTGTTTTATAAATATCTGACATGGTTTCTTAGTTCACACCATAATCTTTACAAATACATAGAATGAGCGCCTTTCAAAGCAGCTATTGGTCAAACTGAATTGGAAATATTTGGAAATAAAGTCCAAGGTCAAATATTGTCAGTTATGTGCACAATCCACTGAACGCAAGTCCCTAAAATTGAGAAACTACTGATATCAATAGACATAGAGTTCTTAGAGTGTGATGACCCGGGGCTTGGCATGAAAGCAACACAGCCAGAGAACAGGTCTAACTCCCCTTTATTGCTCCAACTTTGCCCCCAAATGTCCCCATGTTTACTACAAGTCCTGGAGCAAAGCTTGCACACACACCTTCTACAGCCTCTAGCTGTGAGTAGTCCAGTAAGCAAGGTTTGCAAAGCAGTAACAAAGACAAGAAGTCCAGTTAGCAAGCTTAGCAAAACAATAACCAGAGCCAGAAGTTCAGCGAAGCAGGAAAACAAGGCAAGCCCCACAAGACAGACCACAGTAATCTCCAGACATCGGCAAGTGCTCACGAGGCTCCACAGGTTCAACACTTTTTTCCCAACAAATGCCCCTCCCACTGGCACCTCCTTACATCTCAGTCCCCAGGTGTGCCTTGCGAAGCGGGGTGAGGCACTCTCCTCCCTTGTAGCCGACTCAGTCTGCATTGTTTTTGCCTTTTCTCTTCATGCTCTAGGAACAGGAGGGGCTGGTCCTTGCCCATCGCCTGAGCTCTGTCTCTCATATTCATCTTGCCTCTGTTCCTCCCTGTCTACAAGATGTTCTAATCCTGAAATGCCATGGCCTGACTGTCTCTGCCCTTCCCCAGTTTCCTCCAAAGCCAATGGAGCTGCCCCCTTGATCTCTGTCTGTTCCTGTTCCAGCTCATCCCCCCTCCCCCTCCCCAGATTCAGGCTCCGCATGACAGAGAGATGGGGTTAGGAGAATTTTATCTTTGTTTCACATCCCTTTTATAAATAATGTGTTTTTGAGGAATTCAAGACCTATTCCCCACCCCCCAACACATATACACTCAGTGAAGAATTATAGAGAAGGTTGTATTCTGAGGGTCTCATCTGGACTGTACCATGGTTTCATGATATCTTATGTAATTCTTTGATTAATCTTCATCTCCTCCTGGAAAAGTTCTGAACGAAGAATCACTGTCAATTTGAATCATATTTATTTGAAAGAAATCTAAACTCTTTCCTGTTCTCTTCTTCTCCGTGGTATTATCTTTTATGGGAAATCTCTTTTGGAAAAAAAATAATAGAACGATCAGATACTATGTTAAACACTTCCTTTTGCATTAAAAATAGAAAAGATAGAGAATGTATTAAAAATAATTGTATCAGACAAGAAATTATATGGGACCTTAAGGCTGATTATTAATTGTCTTGAAATTTATTTTACTTATTTCTTCTCCAGACCTTTCTTTCTTTTTCTTGAATTTACACGAATGTGATCCAGAACTGATTTCCAAGTATTTGGAAACCACTTCTAGACTTTGTGCTTGAGGTAGAAAAAAATGAAACTTTGATTTTGGGTTTTACCAATTAGATAGATTTGTTGTTATAGAAATGGCTAGTTTATATTATTATGAAAAAGTAAAAAGTTGAGGGTAGAAATTATACTAACATGGACAAAGCTGTGGAGAGAACTTAGGTTTGTGTTATAGTGGAGAATCTAGATTTTACTTTCAGGTAATGGTACTGGAAGCTGTTTAGAACAGGACTTCTGGTCTTTGGATCAGTACTGGTCTGTAGCCTGTTGGGAACTGGGCTGCATAAGTGAGTGAAACTTCATCTGCACATGCATGGGTGCACAAAACTATCATCCCTTCCCACCACTGCTGGTCTATGGAAAAATTGTTTTCCCTGAAACTGGTCCCTCGTATCAAAAATGTTGGGGTCGCTGGTTTGGAACATACAGGTAGTCCTTGACTTATTACCACAATTGAGCCTCAAATTTCTGTTGCTAAGCAAGGCAGTTGTTGAGTTGTGCTTCATTTTAAAACCTTTTTTGCTACAGTTGTTAAGCGAAACATGCTATTGTTAAGTGAATCAGGCTTCCCTCACTGACTTTGCTTGTTGGAAGCCAGCTGGAAAGGTAACAAATGGTGATCACATGACCCTGAGTCATAAATACATGCCAGTTGCCCATCACTCGAATTTTGATCACAAGACTATGGGGATGCCGCAACAATTGTAAGTATAAAAACTGGTCACGCATTACTTTTTTCAGTGCTAAACTAATGGTTGTAAGCCAAGGATTATGTGTACACTTTCTAATTTGGAATGTTCTTAAATGATACAGCAGTATCCAGCAGAACCAGGAACTACCTTACAGATATGAAAATCTGTATGATATGAAAATGCTAATAAAGTATTTTTTGCCTGATTGAGTCTCTACTCAATCCCCCCACAAATTTTCTCCCAAATACTGAACCTTTTGAAATAGAAGTATAAATTCCCTTAGGCCCTGTTTAAAAACTCAAGATCATTTTGTTAAACAGAGTAAATATTGAACAGACTTTCCCAGAGCGTTGCTGATGCAGATTTAGAGGCAGAATTAAATCATTACTATTCACTGACATTTTATTTTTTTATTCCAACGTGCCTAAAAAGCCTATTGGGTACAACTGGATTCCACAACTGAAAGGGTTTTTTGTTTTTTCATGGGCTGCTGAATTGTTTTGTAATGTAATAATGCTTCCTTCTCCTCCCCCAGGAGTTGAATTGCAGAACCTTCAAGAGTTTATTGTGATACACAACCTGTAACGATATTTTGTGAATAAAATCTCTTGTATTCAGTCTTAACCAGATACTGCTATTGATGCAGAATCAATTATGGGATTGTCTGGTAACTGGATCAATGTCACTTTATGGCACTGGATGACTTGGCAGGCTGTTTAGAGTAGTACATTCCATCACTTGTCTTATGGATCCTGGCTCTATTTGGCTTGAAATGCATAGCTTGAAAGTTACTAGAAGAAGCCTTAGCAGAGAAACTTATAATATGAAGTAGAAGTATAGAGAATCAGGAAGATGATCTTGACAGAGATAGACCAGCTCCATTACCATAGCAACAAGGGGGAAAACATGGTTTAAGTCCAAAACAAACCAATCTCAATAAAAGTAGTCATAGCTTCCCTGTGGAGTTGACAGGAGACCATTATTAGATCACTTCCAAAGAAGCCTACACTGGATCTTTTGGAGATGGGCAATTATACTTGAATAAGAGAGTGGTGGATTAAGCACAGGTAGTCCTGGATGCAGCAAATCATCTTGAGCTACTGTATTTCAAATAGGCTTCAGAGCAGGTAATGAGGTTGAGTCTGACTTGTTCAGTCTGATGAATGATCTTTGGGGACTGACATGGGGAGTTACTCTGATGATTGTGCTCAACCTCTCTGCTACTTTTGAAACAATTGATCATGATATCCTTTTGGGAATAGGAGACACTTTTTCTTTCCTAGTAGATTTCTGGCAATGTTACTTGGAAATAGTTGCTCTCTGAAATAGACACTAACCCATATTGTCCTCTGGGGCTATATTTTGTTTCCGATGTTTCAATATTTTCTTGAAAGTCTTAAGAGAGCAGCAGATGATATGGAGCTGGGTGTTGTCATTATGTTGATGACATGCAAATCTGTTTCTCTGTATCATCTTCAAGTAATGGTGTGTCCTACCAAATGTCTGCCTGCCCTTGATAAGTTGAAAATGAAACCAAACAAGAATGAATTACTTATTGTAATGAGTTACAATTCCAGAAAGAGGGTAGACCTCTGCATAGAGCCACACTGTCTCAGAAGAAGCAGTTATTTGATTGAGGGGAGATGCTTCTGGATCAATTTCTCTCTGCTTTCTCAGCTAAAAATGCTCAAGAGCCCTTCTGTGAGGGAGATGGGTGGTCAAAAAGTTTGATATATAAATAAATAATAAATTTTGTATCAACTGGGTCCCTTACTGGGGAAAGAAATGATTAATTTTCTGGTACATGCACTGGTGACCTCCACTCTTGATAATTTCTGTATCAAGATATTTGTTTAGTCCAAATGCTGCAAAATTCGGAAGCTAAGATGGCCTCTGGAAGTTTTTAAAGAAGTCCCCATTTTTATTTGTACTAAAAGCATTGTAGTTTCTTCCCACTGAACTATAATGTACTTCTTAGTACATTGAAAGGCCAATTTGGCTTAGCCCAAAGGAATAGCTAGTTTCAACACAGTATGGTTCCTTCTCAAGTTATTGATATTATCTATATCAATTTGTGTAAAGGTGTTGGCTCCTCTTGCATTAACTTTGAATTGTACTTTCCCTGTAGTCACCAAGGCTCTTTTCTGTGTTTAGGGACCCAGTCTTTTACTTTCCTTTGTACAATGCTACCTAAAATATGTCCATTTCAATACACATTTATCTGTTTTTAATTGTTCTTAATGTCTCTGATTTAATTTTGATATATTTTGTCATAAGCTACTGAGATATCTCAATAGAGCTTATCAATAGATGACATTATAATAAGTCTAATAAACAAGGCTAGGCAGCCTTCTTCAATTGTAGCAAATAAAATCAAATTTTCATTATGGCCATAAACCAGGATAACAATTGCAGTAATGTTTATGGGAGTTGATCCTGTGCACTTAGAGAATATCAAATCGGACAAAACTGCTATACAGTATCTTTTTAGTTTTGGGAAGATTCTAAATTGCCATATATTATCAATCTGAAGAGATAATTGTGACTAAGAATAATTATTTGATGTTATGTGTAATTCGTCCTTTAAAATTTTCTCACCATCTTACAGTTCACAGAGGGTCTAAAGTTAGGTTTCATATAGTATTATTTTTCCTTTGTTTTTCTTTTGTTGATTGCTGCTCTGGTAGAACAGAATTAGAAATGTTTTCCAGTATCTGCAGGCCCATATGTTTCCTAATCCCAGTTTAATCACTTCATTCCCTCTGAGCTATATTGATAATACTCTTTTTTTGGAATAAAAACATATTTATTGTCTTACTGTTCATGGGACATTTCAAAAGCCTTGGCATCATCCTTATGAGTATTCATATTAGAGATGATATTTAATATACAACTCATTGTGTAGCTGATGACTAGGGATTTCACATACTGTCACCTCGCCAAAGCTGTTTACTATTTTTTGGATGAATTCAATTCAGGTTGCTTGCTTCCAAGCTTGTCATTTCAATTTATGAATATGCATACATGCACACATGCAATGTATATACATTTTATGATGCTTCAAATATATATCACATTTTAGGGGTATGCAACATTATGCTGAGTACTGAGCCAAAAAGTTAAAGACATGAAATAAGAAAAAGGAGCATGGCTAACACTAGTTTACATCACCATTCATGTACCTCCCTCTACTTGCTGTCCTTGAAAATTATACTTGCTTCTTTTTTTTAGTTCTGCTGTTTCTTCTTTAAATTTGTCACCTTCTCTTTTTCAGGATCTCTCCATCTCAAAAATACTTTCTCAATTTTCCTCTTCCTCTTGTCGCACCTATTTTCCCTTCATTTATTTATCTTGCAATTGATCCTCATTTATATTGTCTATCACACCTTCTCTTTCTCTTAGTTTCCCAAGCACACAACATAATTTATGTCATTTGTTAATTCATGCTCTTTATCATTTTATCCTTTTATATATTTCAAGTCACAGTCTTTCATATGCCACGGTGCACCCATTATAGATATGGTTAATTAATATTTTTGATAATATAGATAAAGTGTTGACTAGTTCACCAGTTTTAGTTATACCCCTGCGAGATACAGCCAACACTAAGCACAGTACCAAGTCAATTTTGGCACATCTTAAGTCAGTACGTCACAAGTGCAACAACATTTTTTATCTGGGCATACCATTGCACCTTGCAAGCCAACATATTGTTGCCCACACCCCACCAAGTATGCGCACTCACACACATTCAAGATTGGTGTAGAATAGTTTTAGGTCCCATTCAAGATTATGAAGTCTGTCTAAAAAGCATATTTAGAACTCTTTTGCTGGTAAGGAAGATGAAAGTTAATGAATAGTAATGAATAGCATCTTTCTACCGGAATTCCCTTTAGATGACATTAAGCGACAGTAAATATATTACAAGATAATTAACAGAAGCTGAATATCATAAACCATTTTCTTTATGATTAAAAAAAAATCTCCTCCAGATATGTTGTATTGGTTAATTGGAGTCACATTACAAATGTTACAAAATTATTCCATCAAAGTAATGCATTAAATCCAAGGATTTGATTTATTATTTCAACCTTGATGCAAATTAAAGGTTATAAATGCATTAGTACAAAAACAACAGACAGAAAACAAAGACCACAAGTGATGTCAACTAAGTTATGAAATTAATTTCTTTTAAAATGTAATTTTTTGTGCATGAGATTTGCAGTCCTGATTCATTTACTAATATGCCATAGGGTGGTTAACATCCTACAAATCAATTGTTTATTTTTGGAAAGATTGATATGGGAAAGTCTTCCAACTACAGTGCTATTGAATATTAATAAATGGGATGCATTTCAGACATATTTGAATTTGAAACAGCTGCATCAGTAATAAAGTAGGGTAATACAAACAATTTTGCTACATGCTGCCATTCCTAAAAACTCCAGATCACGTGACTTCCTTATTTCACATTGTCCAACAGTAGAGGTCATGCTCCTGAATTAGGTGTACTTTAGCATTGATAATATGAATGAAAATAGAGCCAAGGCAGGTTCCAGAGAAGGACTGTTTCTGAAGATGTTTCTGCTTCATTATCATGGATTCCCCAATTCTCTCAAGTCCCACTCCATACAGCAGAGCCCCTAGTTCTCTAGAGATATTTTTAGGCATGCTCTTGAAAAACTAGGATGGAGCAGTCAGTCTTAGCTGGTCCCCTTCTCTGGGGTTTTCTTTATAGCCAAAATAAATAAAGTTGAATTATTTAATGCAGATGATTGACAGCATATGTGTATCTGAGTGGATAATGTGGATTTTCTAAGGAAAAGGATTTTCTAAGATAGGAAGAAGCAGCAACAGGTTAAATTGCTGTAGGGTTCATAGTGAATTGCCGTCTCATATAGTCAGAGATGGGCAGCTGGTTGTTTCATATTCCTGCTATCTTACAATAGGAAATCTTATCGGGCCGTGTCATATTAAGAATCTGAGAGACTTCTGCTGAGTTTCAACCTAATAGCCGATTTAAGCCATGTAAAGAGGGGGAGGGAGATTTATTGCTGAGTCTTGGTCCAGG
This sequence comes from Arizona elegans, assembly GCA_022577455.1. Classification (NCBI taxonomy): domain Eukaryota; kingdom Metazoa; phylum Chordata; class Lepidosauria; order Squamata; family Colubridae; genus Arizona; species Arizona elegans. The sequence continues at coordinate 106,549,546 of JAKOOJ010000001.1, forward strand.
GAGCTTGACATCACCTGTGAGCCTGTACATTGTAAAGCATTTCTTATAGATAGTAAATTATTAAAGGAGAACTGGATGATGCAGTTGAAGATAGAAAATGATGCATTAGGCTGGTGGGAGTTTGATAAAGTAAGCTGAAAATTGGTGAAAAATGAGACAGACCTCTTTAGTGAAGCAGTATCTGGAAAGAAATGATTTTTTTTTCTTTAACAATCCTGTGGGAGAAACCATAATATATTTGCATGAGTTCCTAAATATGGAATCTTGTATCGCTGATAAAAAGTGATTTGAAGCAGAAGAGACAATTTAAAGAAGACAAACCATTTTCCTTTTCCTGCTGATTATTGATTTGGAGCAATGGGAGGAAGTGCATCTGTATATCTTCCCTGAAGCTCATTCTGTTTCTCCCCAAAGCATTTCAGAGAAAAGAAGAACTTGGAATCTTGCTTCGGAAATGACAACATGTTTAGCTGAGTATGTGCATGTAGACATTTGGGAGGGGCGGGGGAATTTCGATTGTGGCAGTACATGATTGCAAACTCTATGTATGCAAAAAATATAAATGATTGCAAATTCTTCAGCTGTCCTTCATTCTTAAGGCGATGGATAAGGGGAGAGAAACACTGCAATTCACCAAGAACACAATTGTAGTAGCAATGGCTAATAACACTAGTCACAGACCTTTCTCTTTCCTTCCCCCCCCCCCCCATTTTCAGTTAATTAATCTGACAAAAAGCTAATAATAATAATAATAAATTCCAAAGCTTGCAACTATTTTTTTTAAAAAAGTGGTTAGCTTACTAAAACTAGCCCTTCTGTCCGGTTCTTATTTATCGTTATTATCCTAAACTGTGGAGGCTAAGGGAATTGTACTTCTGGATCCCTCGCTTTCTATTACGGAGCGGTCAATAGGGTTGATTGAAGTGAAACAGATTGATGAGGATGGTGAGATTACATGATAAGCGTGCCCTACTCTGGCAGATAGCTATCTCCTGGTAGTTAATTCTCTTCTGACATATAGTAAAAGAGCAGAGCTATCCAAGTGCTGTTCTCTCCTAGCACGCTAAAGTCACTGCTTATCGGCCAGTAAAATTTGTTGTACTGTGACTAACAGCTATGTTATGAGTCCTCTGTGTGCTGGAAATCAAAGCTGGTTTATGGTTCATATAATCAATAATAGGAACTGCTCAAATAGATCTCAAGCTGCTCCATTTTGTAAAAAAAAAAAAAACCTATTAAAAAGGAAGATACTTTGTGCTCTTCCAGCAACCCTAATTCTACCCAACTTACTCTGCATAAAACTGCAGTAATCCAAACCTTGTTTGGTGAAAATGAAGCATAAAACCTTAAAACCAGAAAATTTGTTCACTCTTTTCTTATATGTATATGACATAAACTTCTTTCTAAAAAGTGCTTGCGATCACTTTTCTATGCAGGAAAGCACATGTGATTTGAATTGTTTTTGTGGGTCTTGAAATAGCATTAACTTGTTCAAATATAACATTGCACAAATCCAATCTTACCTTATACTGTACAACCTGGGTATGTTAGATCCAATGCAAAAGATGGCTTCCGGGCCTGACAGTTAGTCTTTGATAGGGAACACCTAAAATATATCATGGTATCTGAAAGGGAAAAAAAAGATGGAAATTTATGCCAGGAGAATAAACTATAGATGAAAATATATATATAGTTGCATTTCTATGCCGCCCAACTCCCAAGGGACTCTGGACGGCTTACAACAGAGAATGAAACAATGCAACAATATCCCATACAAAAGTTAAAAGAAGACATTAAAACATAAAACATTAAAACACATACACTCCAATTTGTGGCCAGGTCTCGCCAGATCACAAGAGCGAGTTCAACGGCCCCAGGCCTGCCGGAAGAGCCAGGTCTTCACCGCTTTCCGGAAGGCCAATAGGGTGGGGGCGGTTTGGACTTCAGGAGGTAATTGGTTCCAGAGAGCCAGGGCAGCCACAGAGAAGGCCCTCCCCCGCGGGCCCGCCAGCCGACATTGTTTAGCTGATGGGACCCGGAGGAGACCAACTCTGTGGGATCTTACCGGTCGCTGGGAGTTATGTGGAAGAAGGCGGTCTCGAAGATAGTCTGGTCCTGAGCCATGTAGGGCTATAAAGGTAATAACCAACACCTTGAATTGCACCCGGAGACCGATAGGCAGCCAGTGCAGTTCGCGGAGAATTGGTGTAATGTGGGTGTATCTAGGTGCACCCACTATAACTCGCGCAGCTGCATTCTGGACCAACTGTAGTCTCCGAACACTTTTCAAGGGTAGCCCCATGTAGAGCACGTTACAATAGTCCAACCATGAGGTGACAAGGGCATGAGTGACTGAGGAGAGCCTCCAGATCCAAGTAGGGTCGCAATTGGTGCACCAGACAAACCTGTGCAAAGGTCCCCCTAGCTACAGCTGTCAGGTATTGTTCCAATCTCAGCTGTGAGTCTAGAAGGACACCCAAATTGCGAGCCCGTTCTGAGGGGGTCACTTTCTCTCCCCCCAGAACCAAGGATTGGCAATCAACATAGTCTTTAGGGGGCAATACCCAGAGCCATTCGGTCTTGTCTGGGTTAAGTCTGAGCCTGTTGACTCCCATCCAGATCCTCACAGCCTCCAGACACTGGCACATCACATCTACCGCCTCACTGAACTGACAAGGACTGGAGATATACAGCTGGGTATCATCAGCATATTGCTGATATCCCACCCCAAAATCATCTTCGGATGATTTCACCCAGTGGTTTCATGTAGATGTTAAATAGGAGGGGAGAGAGGACTGAGCCCTGAGGCACCCCACAGACGAGGGGTCTAGTCCTCTGTCCTCTTACCAGCACCAACTGTGATCGACCAGAGAGATAGGTGAACCACTGTAACACGGTGCCTCCCACTCCCAGCTCTCTCAGTCACCCCAGAAGGATACCATGGTCAATGGTATCGAAAGCCGCTGAGAGGTCAAGTAGCACCAAGATACAGGAATGACCCCTGTCTCAGGCTCACCAGAAATCATCCATTAGCGTGACCAAGGCAGTTTCCGTGCTGTAGTGAGGTCTGAAGCTGGACTGAAAAGGGTCCAGATAATCCATTTCATCCAATGACCACAGGAGCTGAAGTGCCACCACTTTCTCTACAACCTTTCCCACAAAGGGTAGGTTGGAGACTGGACGAAAGTTTTTTAATTCTGCTGGGTCCAGGGAAGGCTTCTTGAGGAGGGGTAATCTTTGGGTAACGTTAAGGGGTATATTCTATTTACAATAGCAGCATGGAACTTTTTTATCCTGCCCCACAACAATGCTACTACAGTATGATACCAACATGAAAGGACAGGCCAAGTCAAAGAGGTTTTGGGGATCACGGAAGAACTAAATTTGATTGAATTTAATTATTTCATTTAGTTCATTGATTTGGGGCAATATCATTTGTCATAGATCCCTATTTTCAGCCTCCTTATATCCTTTTAAGTAAGCCTTGCTGGAATTTCAAAAGAGTAGCCTGTAAATCTACATTAAAACAAAATCATCCAGAAACACATATATGATGGCATAAGATTTAATGGATTGCAGTTCACTAAATCAAGTGCATGGATGGAGCGCATACAAATGTATGGATTCTAGATTACAAAGGTTTCCATCATAAATTGAATAGAACTGTAATTTTTCCTTGCTAAGATGGCTAATGTAATTCTTGAACTGGAACTAGACAATAACTGGAACAGTAAGTGGAACTAAAGTTTTGACTTCTTTAGAGGTAGATGATGGAGTTTTAGCATGTCACAGTGGAATTTCATGTATTTTAATTTGGTAAGTGATAGGGATAGATAGTCTAATAAGCTTTCAGCCATGGGGCATAGTTTTATTTGAAATATATGATACCAACCCAGTAGAAAATGTATTTCTATAATATATATACACCAACAACTGCAGAACCATTCAAAGATAGAGAAATAACATGCAATATCTGGAAGGAGATGAAGCATTCAATGTCACTTAGCATCTCTAAATGAGCAGCATATAAATTTAATAAATAAAATTGATAGATAAATATGAAGGGAATTGGTGGATTTTTTCTCCTGATAATGACAAAGGTGTTCAGAGAAACAATCAAATTTCTGAGAACAAAATAATGCTTGCCATTATTAGCATAGCCAGTCATCCAAAGAATGTGCACATATGCGCACCAGCCTGCCATTCACTCAAGTCGAGCTGCATGTCGGCCTGCATTCGCATGGCCTAGTTCCATACAGGTTGCGACCCACTATCCCTGCCTGGGGTGGGTTCTACTTAGCTTTACTACCAGTTCGCAACGGGATCACGTGCGTGCTTTGCTTCTGCACATGCACAGAGGCTTCTGTGCATGCACAGATCACCAATGATGACATTTGGGGTGGTGGGCGGGGCTTCCTCTGATTTTACTACTGGTTCTTGAAACCAGTACGAACCAGAGGCAACCTACCACTGACCCCTGCCCTAAGTAGCACACAGAGGATAGGTGACACACAAAGAACCTTTTCTTTGAAGGGAGGATGTTAAGTCCTGGATACATGTAGTTATCACATTAGATGTAGGAAGGATTCTGGTGTCCAGAAAATAGGAGTGTGCTCCAATATCAACAAGGCAGTTTTGAGTATTCAAAAAACTGAAAGAAGACAGTTTTGTTCCAAATATGATACCAAACGTGGAATGAGACCAGGTCACTTACAGGACAATCTTTCTGCTGTTGGAGCTATCTGTTCCAAGCCTTTCTATAAGGCCTTAAAACAGCTGATCTTATAGCTGAGCTTGAGAACCAATTTGTGTGGTTGAGCCCGTATTCTGGTTGTATTGATGGTGTTAATTGATTTTATCTTGGCTCCTATATTTGTCATTTATTGTTTTTTGTGGGGGATGTTTTTATCTTGTTTTATTTTCTGTTAGCTGCTCAATGTCAAATGTTGGAGATAAGTAGCTATATAAATTGAATAAATAAAATAATTTTTTCAAGAGGCATTAAGCTGAGTATTTCAAGTGTTCCAAATGACATAGTTGAATTGTTGTCTAGTGACTCTTAAGTTGATTCCTTTTTTCATCATTTTTAAAGTTAAAGGCAGCAAAATACTCAGCTTGCAGCAACTGACATATTAATGTAGACTATAATGTGGGCAAGGACTATTGAGAGAAAAGAAGTACAATGGCCAGTCAGAAGACTATTCACCATTCCTACTATGCCAAGAGCACTATGGCTAGGCTGAAAACTCTGGACAATCCCTATATGGTAGCAAAGAGTTCATGCTTTTTTTTATTTATTTAAAAAGTTTTACAAATACATTTTCTCCCCAATTCCCACCCCCCCAAACCCTCCCTAGCCCTCCCCTTTTCCCCCCAGGACTTCCACAAAATAAAATCCTAATCGAAAATACATTTTATGAAACTTAAACCCCTCCACCCCCTGTATACTATTTATACCTTCATAAAACTCAATTAATCTATCCCTACATAATACATTCATTCAGCTAAAAGCTAACTGATATTTCCTAGTTTGATATTTATTCTGCACATAATCTATCCACTTTTTCCACTCCCATACATAAGACTCTTGAGTTCGGTCTTTTAAATATGCTGAAATCTTCGCCATCTCTGCAAAACTGGCCATCTTCAAAGTCCATTCTTCAATAGTGGGCATAGCATCATTTTTCCAATATTGACCTATCAATAATTTCGCTGCTGTCACCATATACAATATCAGCTTTGTTTCACCCAAAGTAAAACCCTTAACTATACCCAATAAAAACAGTTGTGGCGCAAACTGAAGTTTTTTCTTCAAAACATTTTGCATAACCCACCAAATTTTTATCCAAAAAGCCTTCACTTTCTTACAAGTCCACCACATATGATAATATGTGGCATCTATGCAATCACATCTCCAGCATTTTGGTTGAACATTAGGATACATACACGATAATTTCTTAGGATCTAAATGCCACTTATAAAACATTTTATAAAAATTTTCCCTCAAATTCTGCACTGTGTAAATTTAACATTCTGGACCCATATTTTTTCCCATGTTTCCAACATCACTGGTTCTGCAAAATTTTGTGCCCACTTTATCATACAATCTTTAACCAGTTCATTTTCTGAATCAGAAGAGTTCATGCTTTTTGAAAGTCCGTGCCACCATGCCATTACTAATTGTCAGGATGTTTGTAGTATTAAGTCTGCCAGTTGTTCTGGGAAATTAATACACTTGTTTAAAAAAAATATTGCTATGGGGCATGTTAAGGATATTGTTGTGTTACCAACCAGCAGAGTAAGTGCACAGAGAAACGGTACTGAGAGCAATGAATACAATACATACAAACTGGTTTAACAAAGTTTTTACTTTGTAGAGAAAAACAATTGCATAGTCTTTTAGTCAATCCAAGTCTTTAGCCATTCAAATCAGTCCGAAGTTACAGATATCTTCTTACCAGACAAACAGCAGTTGGTAATAAACAGCAATTCAACGCTGGTAACAAATCACGATGATAGCAGATCCATCCACTTCTTCACACGATGACAGTAACAGTTCCAATCAACAGTTCCAGTCAAGCAGCAAGTCAAGCAATGATGAGAGCAGGTCCAACAATGACTATAGCTCGGCTTCCTTCTTATATACAGTTTACACTAGTAATTATCCACTTAAGATAAGTGAAGTCAGCAATGCAATGACTCAACAGTAAAATTATGATAATTGCAGTCAGCAGTTAGTCAGCAGTCAGTTACAATGACTCATCAGTACAATTACTCAGCATTACATCTGTTACAGCATTACATAAAGTTACAGAATACATTTAAAGTTATAGAACACATATATTGCCTGGACAACTTGTTAGACTTACACCATATCCTAACAGGGCAGTTCAAATTCACGTGGGTGTATAATTACTCCCATGATGTGTATATTTAAAGTAATTGAAGAGACTCCTATCTGGGTTTTTCCTATTGAGAAGTATTTTAGTCTGAACAGATTTTCCAATTGATGAGAGTGAGGTGACAATCTTGTATATGTTTTTATATTTTAAATAATAAACATCTTTAGCCAGTTACTTGCCATTTGGATGATAGTTACCTCGACATAGAATTACCATCTTATCTAATCTTGTGGACCTGAGTTGAAAAACAAGGGAGCAGTAGCTGGTCCTGATTTTCCATGATGTCCTTTGGCTGAGAAATTCAAATTATTTTGAGTTTTGTTCCAGTGGAATGTTTCAGACTTGAAATGAAACATGCATTAGGGATAAACAACACTGTGGGCACCAGCATGTCCTCAAAAAAACCCAGTGGTTTCTCCGGAGTCCACCTGACTGTTTAACTATTCTTTTAATGAAAGCAAATTAAGCAGGCCTGCTGCAAAACACCAGGCTTTAGTATCATGCTTGCATGGAAGAATGCCTTTGGGTCCATAAAGGTCTTATTGAGATGGTAGAGACTATCCTGGGGAGCTCGTTAATGGATGCTCTATGACTGATGATGCCTTTCTTGATAGCCATTTTGTGAATAGGCAGATGTCCAATACCATCATTCTGTGAGTGTGCTAATTACATGCTCTTAAAATTCCAAATATGGACCTGTCCCAAAGTTGGCCTGTCTCTGCTAGGATGGGAAGGTCTGGAAAAAGAAAACTGGAAAAATTGGAAAAAAAACGAGGGTTTTCCCATTTTTCCCCCAAAGCCATTTGGAAAAAAACAGAAAAAAAACCTGTTTTTCCCCCAATGTTTCTGGTTTTTTTCCAGGCTTTCCCATAACAAAATGTGTTTTGGAATATGTAACTTTTCTTTTTTTCTTCCTTTGAATCACTGTTGACTTGAACTGTTCCTGCAAGTTTTCTTACCAAGTTTTTAGGAAATGGTTTGCTTTGCCTCCTTCCTAGGGCTGACTTCCTTTGCTTTATACCCAAGGTAGGATTAGAGTGGGGTATGAGGTATATGGACATTTTTGTCTTTTTAAGAAATAATGATGAGAATGTAAGTTGACAATTTTTTAAAGCAAACCCTCTTTGAACAGAAGTTTCTTACCCCAGTTGGAGCTTGAGAGAAAAAATAAAGGCAAGAAAATTGAAGACATTGGTTTGCACCAAATTAATTATTGTAAGTAATTTTTTTGGATGGGGAGGAAACAAGGCTACAATCTTGGTGACCAGAGATACGTTATTCTTAGTGAATGGGCAGGAAATAATATTTGTTGCAGTTTTAATGTGTTCAGATATAGATTTTAAAAATATTTAGAGTAGATGTATTCATTAATAGAATCTGGAAACCTCATTGTACATATCCCAGTGATATGTGATGTGACCTAAGCTTCTGTCTTCCAACATTTCTATAAGTTGCATGACAAAAGCAGTTAACTAAAAGAAACATCAAGCAAGAAAAAAAAATCAAATAATCTGTTCAGTGCCATCCAAGATTTTTTGATATGGCACCCAGTGTACTGATAACCACTGGATCACCACTGCCACTTTAAATTATAATTTTTCAGTTTTGATTTTGAAATCCTGATACTTTCTGATCCCCTCCAATTCTTTGTTCTACTATCATATTGCCACATTAATAATCCACACTTTCTTCTTTTCAACCACAACTAAATCTGTGTTATAAACCAAGACTTTTATCAGTTTTTATTCAGAAATTCCACAATATTTTAAACTGCTCATTTTCAGCACTTTTTCAAGTATAAATTCCCACCAACTTTCATTACTGGCAAATGATCATGTTTACAGCAGTGGTGGGGTTCAATTTTTTTTACAGTTCTGTGGGTGTGGCTTGGTGGGCGTGGCATGTCTTGGTGGATGTGGCGGGGAAGGATACTGTAAAATCTCCATTCCCTCCCCAATCCAGGGGAAGGTTACTACAAAATCCCCATTTCATCCTGATCAGCTGGGACTTGGGAGGCAGAGAATAGATGGAGGCAGGGCCAGTCAGAATTTTTGCTACCAGTTCTCCAAACTACTCAAAATTTCTGCTACCGGTTCTCCAGAACTGGTCAGAACCTGCTGAAACCCACCTCTGGTTAACAGTTATTCCATTGAATCATTTTGGCAATTGTCTTATATAATTGCTTATAATCAGTCTCTTTCACACATTGAGTATATGATCTGTTGCTTCTTTGCACAGTTTGCACTTTGAACCATTTGAACATTTTTCAATTCTGAGTAGTTTCCTCATGAGCAAAAAAAATCAAACCTTCAGTTTCTTTTTTTAATGTTCTAGTTGTAAGCCATTGCTAGGTTTTATCTTTATCCACTTTCCTTTTGATCTTTTATAGAAATTGATCGTGTAATGCTTTTCCTCGCCAGCTCCTTGTAGTGTTTTTATTACAATTATTTTAATATTCATGTTTTGTTTCCTACACATTCAATAAGTTCCAACTTCAATGCTTGTTCTTTATTGTCTTTTACATAATCATTCCTTCTTCGACAGTTTGTTTGACTGGTGAAGTAAACTTCTGCTTCATTTCTGTAGGGCAGATATATAATAATCTATCAATTTCACTACAGAGATATAATGTATAATGAATAGCTATCAGTTTTCTTGTTTTTCGGTTCAAACTGCCCAATTCAGCTGTGTCCAGTTAATAATTCCAGCAGTTTATTGTGTATGGCCCATAGTTTTATGATGTTTCCACTGTTGAACTTTGTCTTTAGTAATGTTCTCACTCTTTAAAAATATGATTAGTAAAGGATACATCCAATTTGTCTATAACATGGATGTCAAACTCGATTGTGTCATGTGACTTCATGTGACGTATCGTGACATTTTTTGCCTTTGCGAAGCTGGGATGAGCATGGCCTGCATGTGATGTATCCGGCTTGCAGGCCACCAGTTTGATACCCCTAGTCTATACCTATTATCCAACTGCAAAATGCCCAGTTTTGCAAGCTTCATCCTAATACATCCTGATGGTTTCTGACAATATTTGCCAATGATTCGATTTCAATTGCTCATTTTCCATAATGCTTCAGATATCCATCTAAAGCAAATGTGAGACTTTATTACAATGTTTAGCCATTTGATAGTCAAGATGTGTTTTCTTCAAAATCACTGAAAGTGGGATCATAACAAGGGTGAAACAAGAGATCATAACAAGAGTCACCCTGGAAGATGCCTCTTCTAATTAGTTTTTTTGTCCAGACTTTTCAGTAGTTGGAGGCACAATCTTCAAATTTAGCAGTATTAACTTGAAAAATAAATAATGTGTCCTAAGAAACTTATATGAGAATTGCTGTTGGGGTGGGGAAATCTTTACATATTTATGATTATCAAGTAAAGAGATGGCTATAATAAAAAAAAATCTGAACAACTGAATTAGGTAGTAAAATTTGATGGGTTACCTAATCAGATGGATGTTGGCAATAAAAATAGTTTATTATCTCTCTTAATCCATAACTTATAAGGGTCATGTAATCAAACACATTTGGATAGAGAGAGATTCCAAAGTCTGGATTATTATAAGGTTGCAGAAAGACATCATCACTGCTACTGGTTTTATTAATTATAGGCTTATAAAGATTTAATTCTGAGCAGTGGTAATGTCGTAACATATTCTATATTTCTATATCTGTCCCTACACCGTAACTGACTATGTGATTTAGAGTTTTGTGTGAAATATTATGGATACTTAATTTTTCCTTTGGGCAATCTGCCACATTTCCTATGCTAAAAGTTTTTGAAGAGACTTTATGCAAATTCAGAATTTGCATCTCACTGCTGAGGGTCTCTAGTGTACATACTTGTAGCTACATTTAGGATAATAGAGCTGTGGTTATGATTTGAGCCTGTCAAACCTGTCTGCGAATTAAACATTTTTCGATCAGTATATTTTTGGTGCTCATTTGGTGTTGACAGAGATATGGAATCACCAAAAATGCCAAGTTCCAACGCTCAGTCTCTGGCATTTCCATGTATCTAGGTAACTCCTTTCAGGAAGACATATTTTTCAATTTTGATTTTGAAATCCTGATACTTTCTGATCTTCTCCAATTCTTCCAAAGTTGAAATAATTGAATCTGTAAAAGTTGTGCCATCAACAAGCTAAGAACTAGTTTGGGGGGGCGGGGAAATAAAAGGAAGCCTCAACTGAGAGGATGGATCAGATTAAAAGAATACAGCCCCTAGAAATGAGCAGCAGGGAAGGAAGGAAGGAAGGAAGGAAGGAAGAAGGAAGGAAGGAAGGAAGGAAGGAAGGAAGGAAGGAAGGAAGGAAGGAAGGAAGGAAAAAAGAGCTAAAAGCACAGTGATATCAGAAGGCCAATGTAGAAAGCAGTGTAAGCAGTGTAATTTGAGGCCAAGCACCTTTCACCACAGTGAGCTGGGTCAGAGTCCTGAAGGGACAGCACGGAGGAATCTCTGATTTATATTTTTCCTCCTGTAAGGAAAAAAATATGCTCCCCTAGTAAATTTCCACCGGTTTCTGAATGACCTTGGGCCAGTCACTCTTTCTCAACACTAGGAAGAAGATAAGGGCAACCCACTTCTGAAATCTTGTCAAGAAAACTGCAGGGATTTTTCTAGATAGTTGCCAGAAGTCAAAAACTGGCTTGAAGATACACATACAAAAATCTTTTCTGAATCTAATCTTCCATTGATATGTATGTATACAAAAAGGATGGAAAGAAGGATGCAGTTACAACATCCTCAGTTCTTGGTAAGAAACTGCATGCGTATGAAGCCAACACCAGCTAAAGGATTGGCACCTGTGACTTCATATTGTTGTGAAGAGATAATAATAAAGACAACATCAAACAGAAGTGAATACATCATGAAAGTGACGAAGATTTCAAAGTGTCCAAGGTTAGTGGAGGAAATATCCTCAAAGTAATTAGCAGCTGAGCAATTCCATACACTGCTGGAATAGTGGATGTTGTAATGTATTTGTGTAGTATATGTGCAAATCCAGGCAATGTGGTCTTTTGCAATTGACAGGTGAAATTTTGTCAATGCGCAAATTTTCTAAGTGCCATTCATGGTTTTTTGTGTTGCACTTATTTATTTTAATGTATTTATTTATTTATTTTATTGTTTTATTATTATTATTGGGAATAAACTGCTAGTCACACATATTTAAAAAGAAAGTTTTGTTTTATTTCTGGGAAAAAATTAGATAGGTGGTTCCCTCCTGCCAGTGATGGTATCTTCCCTTATCTTCTACACATTCCATAACATCTTTCTCCTATTTTTGCATGGCAGTGACATTCAAGAAATATTGTAAAATTAATTTCTTAAATATCTGGATCAGCTGAATGCTCTCTTTTCCTTTAGACGTGGTCTGGGAAAAGTTTGTTAAAGTAACGTAGTGTCTTGCATTTACTTACATTATATACTAATGTAGCAAGGTCTTTAATCTCACTTATCATAAGAGATTTTGAAGCCTTATCCAATGTAGTGTTTTCCAAACATTCCGGATTTCAATCAATTGGAGCATTTGGCTCTTTGCTGTCTAAGATGATTGAGTGGGTATCAGATTAGAGAAGATTGTCTTTGATGCTCTTAGACAACTACTGTAGAAGGGAAGAAAAAAAGCAAAGCATAATTAATCACAAATGTAATCTTGGTTTTGGAAACTGGAATTAGGGACTCATTTGTGGAACTAACTTATATACATTGCAAATCTAGAACAGACTTGCCTGTACTCTGGGGTTTCTAATGATTGATGTCACAATAAGACTATTTTATGTCATTAAAATAGCTATATGCTCATGCTTTTTAAAAATGAATTTTCTCTGTTGCCTAGTGCATAATACCAATTAATTTGAAATATGGCTGCAGTTACTTCCCTGTAAAAAAAAATCCTGTATTGTATAGTCCCTTATTATACATGATGTTGATGGTTCTTTCCTCACCCAAACTTGTGCCAGAATTGCTTAGGGTAGATTCCGTAACATCATGCAGTATGCAAAATGACGTTCTTAGAACAGTACACATTATCTCGAAATAATTTCAAAGTGGTTCTGAAAAAGCTTTATAGAAAGAAAAACACATCATTTCTTAACTTGTGGATGGTTTCTTTATTCAAATTCTTAATGTTTCTAATGGTTTCAGAATACTTTGTTTTCTTCCCAGTGGAGCATATTGTATAATTATGTCTAGGCACTTTATCTGAAATATAGAAGGTTAAATGCAACAGAAGCATACTTGCTATGATAGATGATCTTCTGCAAGTATGAAAAAAAATTGACCCTTTACCCCAGCTATTCATTATTACGGAGCAAATTATATTTTAAACAGATCCACTCATAGAATATAGTGAGCATACCAGAAGACCAGAAAGTTAGGAAGTGTTTTTGACATAAAAATGAATCCATCAGCAAAACCTTCAGCCTTATAAAACTTTTGTAAATAAACTCAAATAGAAAAGGGTGATGTGTGAAATGAAATATTTTATTTCAATTTGCAATCTTGAGACCAAGTTGAAAATATTAAAGTTGGGAAGAAAATGCTAGCTAGTTGGGAACAATGCCTAAAAATAGCAGACTCATCTATTTCTACTTGTTCATATGGATAATGTGCTAAAAATTGGTGTTAAAAATTGATATCATAGAATAGAAACAACACTATAATTTAAAAGTTGATCAGAGTGCTTTCAGATTAAATGATTTGTAGCACCAGTCAAAAGAGATAGTAAAATTATTCCATTTTTCTGGAAATGGAAAGCAATAAAAATATTTTAATAGTAATAATGAAAATCAATGCCTTGTAATCTACGGAATTTGGTAAATTGAGTAGGATGGTAATACAATAACAAATTAATATTGAATATTTTGATTTACTTTCCTAGTATTAGATTATTATACCTTAAATGTCTTCTAAGTGCAGTGAAATAGGGTCATAAAAATATATTGGTGTTTACTACAGGCTATAAAATAAGTATCGGTCAACAATAATACCTTTATAAGGATCTGCACTTGTACAGCAACTGACTGATTTGTCACAGGGTTTGCTGCAAATCTCATAAGTTGTACATTGTTGGTTTGTATAGCTGTTCCTGTTCCCAATTTAACCATGTTCTGAAAATATGAACAATCTGATTAAGCCTGCTGACTTCCCTCCTACCAATGATTTAACTGAAATGACGTTTTTCCCCTGAAGTATTTTATTTTATTTACTTCTCAAATTTATAACACTGCACAACTCCACAGCAACTCTGGGTGACAAACAACACTGAAAACAATATGAGAACAATAAATCATACAACCTAATGTAAGCATTCCCATAAATGTTGCTGTTGTGATCAGACTTGTTTTTCAGAATTTAATTTTATTTAGAAAATTTATAGAATGCTTGAATAGGCAAAGTATTTTTCTAAGTTCTATGTTACTCAGTAGAGGGACATGAACTAATGATTGAATTTTGAGGGATCCTATTTAATCAGATGCTCATGTCTTTTGCCCAAACTAATCTAATCCAGGACTCCTATATACAAATAATTGTTATTGTTTCAGATTTTAATAACAATGTTACTTGCAGACAACTTTAATGCTGAATTTATTTATTCAATTTCTATAGCTATCTATCTCAATCCAATTTAATCCCTAGAGGATTCTTTGATTCATTTTCTTTGATGCCTTGTTTATACAATACTGACATTTCTTTTTTCTCAATTTAAGCAGAAGTGAGCTGTGTTTTAACAGCAGCACATACCTTGTCAGCATTTCCCCATCTAAATATGTCAGTTATAAATGAGTTTCTAGAGCTGTCTATACTTACATTTCTTCCCCTTTCCTTTTTCTCAGTTTAGCCCTGGTTTCCATGTTGCTTTTTCAAAAATACAATTTTGCTGAACTGTTTCAGCCCAGTAAAAAGCTAAAATGAACTAAACTAAAGTATTCTCCCCCCATTTTATCTATACACAAGCCAGAAATTAACCCCTTTTCATTTCTGGTTCAGCAAAAAGTATATTAGGAGTTGCCAGAAATACCAAACAAATAATTTATCCCTGATTAAATAGTCCAACTATATATTCCTTCTTTTTGTTCTTCACAAACTTGATCTTTAAATCATTCTAATGGAATCAGGATTTAATCGTTCATCAGTCTTTGGCATTCAAAAGGAATCTTCAAAGCTTTCACATGTCTACTTTGTAGATCCCATAAGGAGCCATCATCCAGGCTCTCTTGTTGCAACTGTTGCATTTCCAGATCCTTTCTTTGGTTTATCTTTTGTATTCCCATTTTGGTGATCTCAATTTTGTTGTCTATGTTAGGAAAAAGGGGTTTTTTTAAAAAAAAAAATTCTCATCTTCTAAAATGTATTCATTGAAATCTGTACTCTTTCTGAAATTTTTGCTATTAATATCTCAATCCAATTACCCAAAAAAATTTTAAGGTAAGATTGTAAGTGGTTTAGCTACTTTAACTCTTTTCTACCTGGTCCTTTAATTCCCTCTAGTGTCCATTTACCAACTTCATTAAGACTAAGTTCCTAATATGGGTTTAGTTCATTTCAGTCATTTCTCACAAGAATATTTTTAATGATAGCCTTGTTTTTCAGACTTTACAGCAAAATAATAACCACCACCCAATATTCCAATCTCTGTGCTCTCCCAATCTGCTTAAAACTCTCTTAAATCACCCCTTCCCCCTCCTTTTTTCTTTTTTTTCTTTTTTTTCTTTTTTTGCTTTTTGCCAATTGTATATTATTTTAAAATTTTAAGTCTCTGTTTAAATTTCTTAAATCTAAAGACGGTAAAGCCCACCAGGTGTCAAATGAAGCTGTCCATTTTGAAGGCCTCTTAATACTCATAAAGTGGTTAAATTAAGAATTTTCAAATGTGATAAGAAAATGAGTTCAGTTGGCTTGGTGTCCTTATTAATGGCTCCACTGCTGCTGAAAGCAAAGATACCATCTGGTACTCAAACCCCTGGGAGATTGCTGTTTTATAGTCTCCTCATGAGGAGCTGCCATTCAGAGCACCCCTGTGTGATCTCCCATTCTCTTCTCCAGAGAGCTTCAAAGGACCAGTCTTCTTGCCCACTCTTTCATTCTACACTGTGGTCGTCATCTCTGCTCATTTGCAGAGACCTCTTCAGTCTACCATAACTCAGAGTGGAAGTCCCATTTCCATGTTCCCTTTTGAGCCTTGATCATTCCCATACCTTGCTACTACAGATAGATTTCAATTTATGATTATAACGAAGCCAGACGTTTTTGTCAAAAGTCATGATGGTCATAAGTCAAGGCACCCCATCTAACCAAACCAAAAATTCTGACTTTTTTTGTTGTGATAAGTGTCCAGTCTTCAATCTATGTCAATTCTCACCAGTGCAAAAAGACTTCTCTGAAAAATGCATATCATTCACAGAAAAAACAAATACAGTCAACCTGTAAACCTTTCTGGTTATTCAAGCATATTGGGAAGTATTTGGGTTAAACATGCTCTTGGAGAGTTTTCTTTGAAAACCAAGAGTTTAGCAGCAAGGAATCTAAAACTGTTTAGGGAGTCATAATGCAGCAATTGGCAGGGATGTAAACAGCTCTGAGATTTGTCTTGTATAGTTAACTGTTAAATCCTCCTAGCATATTTGAGAGAACAAAATCCTTAATAGGAATAAACTAGCAAAGAAAGGTGGATTGGTTTGCATTGGTGTTGCTCTGGGAATTAAATTGAATGCGGCCGCGCGGGTGGTAATGGGAGCAATGTGGCGCTCTCATGTAACCCCCCTCCTGCGCGAGCTGCACTGGCTTCCAGTGGTCTTCCGGGTGCGCTTCAAGGTTTTGGTTACTATCTTTAGAGCGCTCCATGGCTCAGGACCAGGGTACTTACGAGACCGCCTCCTGCCACCAAGAGCCTCTCACCGACCAGTTCGCTCCCATAGAGAGGGACTCCTCAGGGTGCCGTTGGCCAAACAATGTCGACTGACAGCCCCCAGGGGGAGAGCCTTTTCTGTGGGGGCACCTACCATCTGGAACGGGCTTCCCCCGGAGTTACGAAACATCCAAGACTTACGCATATTCCGCCATGCCCTGAAAACATTTCTATTCCAACAAGCTGGTCTGACCTAACTCTCCCTTTTTAATTGGCTTTTAAACTGGCTTTTAAATTGGGTTTTAAACCTCTTTAGATAAATTTGGATGTTTTTAATCTTTGAGCCTAAATTACTTAATCTGTTTCTTAATAGTTTTTAACTTCTATATGTATTTGTATTTATTATGGCTGTTCACCGCCCTGAGTCCTTCGGGAGTAGGGTGGTATACAAATATGAATAAATAAATAAATAAATAAATAAATTAATTAATTAATTAATTAATTAATATGCAGCAATAAAGGAATGAAAGATTCTAGGAAATATGCCCAAAGTATCCAAATAGAAACAGCTTTGTTTCAAAGTTGTTTTTCCCCCTGTCCACTATTGCAATGGGAAGAAAAGAGTTAATGAAAATAATCTAGTTCATATTCATTTATTACATTTTATCACCAGGGCCACTTTTGTTTATACCATCTCAGTTGAAAAAGAAAAGAAAAGCTCTTACATTTCATGATCTAATCATGTCTATCCAGAACAGTGTGTGTGTGTGTGTGTGTTTGTGTGTGTTTATTTTATT
The DNA here is from genome assembly GCA_022577455.1 of Arizona elegans. Lineage (NCBI taxonomy): Eukaryota > Metazoa > Chordata > Lepidosauria > Squamata > Colubridae > Arizona > Arizona elegans. The sequence goes on from JAKOOJ010000001.1 coordinate 106,567,110, forward strand.
TATTTTATTTATTTATTTTGTCAGATTTATATGCCGCCCTTCTCCCGCAGGACTCGGGGCGGCTCACAACAATAAAATAACCCAACAATAAATAAGAATTAAATAATATTAAAACCAATTTAAAATCCCCAATCCCCAAGTTAAAATCCACAACAGATCAGGGAAGTTGGTGAAAAAGCCATGTCTTTAGGTCGGCGCGGAAGGTGCAGAGGTTGGGGGCCGTCTGGAGCTCGGTGGGCAACAAATTCCAGAGGGTTGGCGCGACCACAGAGAACGCCCTCATCCTGGGGACCACTAGCCGACACTGTCTAGCCGAGGGGACCTGGAGGAGAGCAGCCCTATGTGAGCGCACTGGGTGGTGGGAGGCCAGTCGGAGGTGATCCTCCAGATACCCCGGGCCCATGCCATGAAGGGCTTTATAAGTGAGTACCAGCACCTTGAAGCGGATCCGGAGGACCACCGGCAACCAGTGCAGCTCACGCAATAACGGTGTTATGTGGAAGTAGCGGGACACACCCGTAACTACTCGCGCGGCCGCATTCTGGACCAGTTGGAGCCTCCACGTACACCCCAAGGGCAGCCCCATGTAGAGAGCATTGCAGTAATCCAACCAAGAGATGATGAGAGCATGAGTGACCGTATGGAGGGCGTCCCTGTCTAGAAAGGGTCGTAACTGGTGCACCAGGCGAACCTGTGCGAATACCCCCCTTGTCATGGCCGTTAGATGGTCCACTAAAGACAGCCGTGAATCAAGGAGGACGCCAAGATTACGAACCCTTTCCGAGGGAGCAAGACACTCCCCTCCAATCAAAGTGATATGGGAGCTAGATCATGTTTGTGTTTGCGTATTTCCATAGGCTGTAAACAGAATAATACATGTATTGATGTAAGTAGAATTATAAATCTCAAAGGAAAACATATGGCCTCATACTAGCCCTATTTAAAGGAGCCCTTAAATCTGTAAAACACCGAGAATCACTTGTCTAAATTTGATAGCTAAATAAATTAAACCTGGCTCCCCCTAATATCTTAGAGTAGTATTGTTGGTGGACCTCATGAAGGATATTTGTTTTGGCAGTAATTGTACTCCACTTCCAATTGTTTGTTTCATATGGCTTCTGCATTATTTTATTGTTGTTTCATATTGTATAGCATCCAGAAATGAAACAGAAGCAGGCAGTCTGCAAATGTAATAAATAAACAAATAAATAAATCTGGTGAGTACTTGATGGTGCAATCTGTTCTGCTTTGCTTTGTTCTTTCATCTACTCTGACATACAAACACTAGAGTAACGGCTAGCTACATGTTCCCTACAATTATGAAACAGATGCTTGTTTCATTCTGTTGTCTGAGGGCCTGCTTATGGTTCCAAGAAAGATGGTGACACACGTGAATGTATTCTCATTTCAAAAAGCTCTAACAATAATTACAAGTAAAAACAGATTTTTCTTTTTAATCCACAAGGTGTCTGGAAAGAGTAAAGATTTGAAAAATGACTTCCTTGAAAGATTGGCTTTATGAAACAAGTTCTCTCAAATCTTGATAGATGCTCAGATATAACTCCAGTTACAAGGGGTGAAAGAGAAAAATGGAGCTGAAAATACTGATATAACACTTCCCTCACTTCAATGAAATATGTTTGTTTACTCCCCCACTAACAAACTCAGAAGTAATTTGTACAAGTGCAGTCTAAAGAAGTACAGACCTGTTACAGGTAGCATGGAAATCAGTTGCAATGTGAAAATACTATTTTTGTTGTGTTTTTCCTTTGGCTGTGTGGCTAAATTAAATTTCAGAGTATTTTATAAAATGTGTGCTGCCAAAGATACTGTAGCTGCACTTTTCTATGTATTGAAGAGAGCAGTGGTATAGTGGATAAGGTGTTGAAGTATGACTGGGGAGACACAGGTTCATGTCCAACCTTAACTTATGTAAACAATCTGGGTAACTCTGGTAAAAGGAGAATAAAACTAACAGGGAATAAAGGGAATAAAATGAACAAATAAATAGATAGAACAAGCAGGAAGAGACACCAATAAGGACAATACATCCATATAATGATTGATCAAAATATATTTTTGAAGATGTTATTAAACTGAAATAGTTAAAAATTATTCTGGGGAAAAGATGAAATTGTCCAATTGTGTGGAGAAAGAAGGTAGGATATATGGAGAGTTTTACATTGTTCTACATTTTACTGTTTTAAATTTCTTTTTTTAGTTATTTACTAAAAGTCTATTACTTTGGAAAACTGTTGGAAGGAGCTACGGGGCTGAAGTGGTGGAGGATAAAAAATATTTCTTCGCTTCCGTAACTGCTATAGAATAAGCTTGATATTCTGTAGAAATCATTACTAAGATATAATCAGATTCAAGAGGAGTTTTTCTCCACCTGTTTTCTAATCATCTTCTGATGTGCTTCACTGCCCTCATCTGAGGTATATTTCAAGGAGCCGATGGGTTCAGCACAATTTATTTATTTACTGAAATTTGTATGTTTTCCCAATCAAGGGCTCTGGATATCTCATAGTTACATAAATTCCAAGATCAACTATCAGTAAGAACAATTCTACAATAAAACAGAACATTCACAAAGGCATAAACTAGAAAGTTAGCAGCCCCAGTGTAGCACTCCCTTTCATAAATCAGTATATTTACTGCTTTTTTGAAGATTAAAGGAGAGAGGAAGCCGACTTGACATTGGGAGGTAAGCTGTTCCATAAGGCTGGATCAGCCACTTAGAGAAAGTATGAGGAAATGCCCCAGGCAGTTGATTTGAGAAAGTATTCTCAAATATTCTTACTATTCTCAAATCAACTGCCTGGGACATTTCCTCATTTCACAAAGTAACATAGAACAAATGTTTTCTGGCAACTATTAGTCTCCAGACAAGAATCATCAACTACAAATCTACAAAATAATTACCCATTTCAAAGGTCTTTTTCAAACCAAATGTTATATTAAACTATTTCTTTAAAAAATACTCAATGTGCACTTGTAGGAGAAATCTCCCTCACAAATTTCCCCTAATTTGTCTAAACCGGAGACCTACGCACAATTATATAGAAACAGATATTGTTTCCTATGCTATGCAAAGCAACCACAGCAAACCTAAAATGGGGTGGAGTCAGAGTCCCATAAATTAAAATATACATATGGTTGGATATAGGAAATCAAATGTGTAGTGAGATCAGCAATACTATGAAGTAATAAAGACAGTATTTCAAAAACTTTGATATATTTGAAAGAACAGAAGATTTTATGAATATTGGTTTTGCTAGGGAGTTACTTTTCTGAATTTATCTTAAAGTGGCCTTGCTTCTCAGAGCCTTTGTTCATTTCTTGGTGTCTTCTTCTACCTCTGTCAACAATCCTTGTTCTTCTCAGTTTTATGACTGAGCAGGTTTATTTTTTCTCCACCTCTGAGGTTGTAATTTTAGGGAGGGGAATGTGTCTCCAGTTCTGAAGATCTGTGTATATACTGAGATAAACGGAATTGTGGGCTACATGGGAAAATTTAGCTGCAGTGCAAGTCTTTTTTTGTTTTTTTTAATGTTTTATTTTAGTGTTAACATATATTTCTTTTATTTTGGGGTTGCAAACCACCCAAAATTTGGTTCAAGATGGGTAGTCATATAAATGTTTTAAACAAACAAACAATCTTTAAAAGAAGCAGGATGTGATCAGGCAAAACATGGGACATTCCCTATGCAGTTGATTGAAAAACAGGCAGACAGACCAACTTGTCTTCTGATGTTACTGAAGTGAACTGAGAAGAATGACTTAGGATAATACTTAAGACATTCCTATTTCATCAAGCTGGCCTGACCTAAATTTTCCTCTTTTAAATGGGAATTTTAAATTTGGTTTTAAATTATTGGGGTAAATTATTGGGGTTTTAAAATGGTTCAGCCAAATTTATTTAATCTGTTTTATCTCTATTTTAAATTTTGTATCTATATGTTTTATTTTATGGCTGTTCACCGCCCTGAGTCCTTCAGGAGTAGGGCGGTATACAAATTTAATTAAAATTAAATTAAATAAATAAATAAATAATACAGTTCCCTTTCTACTCTCTTTTCACATATTTTTCAAGGCTCTTATTTATTTTATTTATTTATTATTGAATTTCTATACCGCCCTTCTCCCTGAGGACTCAGGGCGGTGTACAGCCAGAATTAAAAAGACATGCAAGACAAATATTAAAAAACAATTAAAAGATATATAAATTTGGCTCAATTAAAACTCATTACCAATTAAAATGTTTAAAACATTTAAAACAGTTAAAAATTTCATCTTAAGCCAGCCCGGCTTGTTTAAATAAATGGGTTTTAAGGGCACGACGGAAGGCACTGAGGTCCTGGATTCTCCTTATCTCTGGGGGGAGCTGATTCCAGAGGGTAGGTGCCCCCACAGAGAAGGCTCTCCCCCTGGGGGCCACCAGCCTACACTGTCTGGCTGATGGCACCCTGAGGAGGCCCTCTCTGTGGGAGCGCACGGGTCGATGGGAGGTCGTCATTAGCAGCAGGCGGTCTCGAAGATAGCTAGGCCCTATGCCATGGAGCGCTTTGAAGGTGATAACCAGCACCTTGAAGCACACCCGGAAGACCACCGGGAGCCAGTGCAGCTCGCGCAGGAGCGGTGTTACATGGGAGCACCATGCTGCTCCCGTCACTACCCGCGCTGCTGCGTTCTGGACCAGCTGGAGCCTCCGGGTGCTCTTCAAGGGGAGCCCCATGTAGAGAGTGTTGCAGTAGTCAAGGTGAGAGGTGACGAGGGCGTGAGTGACTGTGCACAGGGAATCCCGATCAAGAAAGGGCCGCAACTGGCGAATCAGGCGAACCTGATAAAAGGTCCCCCTGGTTACAGCCGTCAGATGTTCCTCCATAGACAGCTGCCTATCCAGGAGGACTCCCAGATTGCGAGCCCTCTCTGTGGGGGCCAATGACTCGCCCCCAATAGTCAGTGATGGAGTCAACTGACTATATCGGGATGCCGGGAGCCACAGCCACTCAGTCTTGGAAGGGTTGAGCTTGAGCCTGTTCCTCCCCATCCAGATCCGCACAGCCTCCAGGCACTGGGACATCACTTCAAGGGCATCGTTGGGGTGGCCTGGGGTGGAGATGTACAGCTGGGTGTCATCAGCGTACTGGTGGTATCTCACCCCAAAGCCACGGATGATCTCGCCCAGCGGCTTCACATAAATGAAGTACATCTGATGGGTGAATATATGTGTATAAAAAATTTTTCTGTAGAATTTATCAGGACCAAAAATGTTGTGGACTATTTATTTATGAAGTAAGTGGAAATTCTTGTGTAGTGAATTTACCCTGATAGGACAAAGAAGTTAAAGGGAGCTAACAAAGAGTGTGTAAAAAACAAAGCGCATTAAATAGAACAAACAAACAACTACTTTTCACTGAATCACAACGTTGATGTACAGTTCCCTGGGCTGAAAGGTAGCCATTTCATGTGCATCCAAGTGAATCTCAAAGGAATAAACTCTCTAATGTAAAAATGTATCTTAGGATGCCTGCTCCAGTATATGTCCTTGAGTTCTAACTCTCAAACCTAGTTTAATATATGGTTTAATAGCTTCAAGTAGGAACTCCTGTTACAAATTTTATGACAGTCATGATTTGTCCTAAGAATAGTATTCTTTTTGTTTTAACTTCTACTGTCCTGTCTTCAAATGATACAAACTATTATGGAGAGAATGACTTATACACAGAATGCAAAAGTCCATTTCTAATTTTCAACCAATAATAGAAATAAATAACATTATAGTATTGTATTATCTGCCTTTATTTGAAATACAATTTTCAGATACTTGCAAATTGGAGAATTATGGTGCTGTTAGTCAGATTAGTTAGTCAGAATGGCAGTCATCCATTCTCAGAGGGACATGGTAAATTTCATTTTTAAGCAAACACAAGCCTTCCAGTTAAACAGAAAAGCTTCTATGTGGCATCATATTATTCTAAATGTTTCAATATCAAGGACAAATAAAACAAATCCATGATATAGTATATTTATACAGAACCTGACACATATTTCTTAAAATATGATGAAATTTTTTAACCCCATAGATGAGCAAGTAGCTTTCTTTAAATTTTGGTGAAATGTAGCAGGTCAATAGTTTTTGCTAAAAATAAAACCCAATCTTCTAAACTTTTCTTTGTTAGGGTGTGGACATTGTAAGAAAATGAAGCCAGAATATGAGAAAGCCGCAGAGATGCTCCATGCAGACAGTGATGTAAGCTCATTTCCTTTCTTTTCCATTTTCAAATGATCCATAGTAAGTAACTGAAATAATAAAAATGTTCTTGTTGCAATTATTTCATCTTCCCAAGGGTTTGCAAAAAAGATAGTTTCAAAATATAATCTCATTGGTAATGCATGAGTTATGCCAAATTATTAGGAAGAACATTGTGTGTTTAAACAGAAACAGAAACAAATATGTTATATTCAGCCATTGAACCTTGTATTGTGCATAATATGATAAAGCTCAAATTATGCATCAAACTGCTTTGTTTTCTCTATTAATTACAAATTTAATGTTTAATGTAAAAAATTAAGTAAACAGTGGCTTGGATTTTTGCCATTTACAGATATGCTAATGAGAACCTTCTCACTTTAAGCAATTGTCATAGGTTTTCATTTGAATCTGTGTATACCTAGAAGATCAATTACGCAGATTCGTCATACCATAAGTAGGAACAGATCTTCACTTAGGCACTTAATACCTTTTCCTTGTTATCTTAAACCTCTCTTTCTCTAATGGTTCAAGAATTTGAGACAGCAAGTGGATAAATTTTGGGATTTCAATATTTGAGACAGCACCTATGTGCATTTGTCTATCCAAGCATGTATGGAATTTATTCCACATTTTACATGATGCATTGTTTCTTATTGATGTATTGTTTCTTACTGAGTTCTGTTTATTGTATTTTAGCTACATTTTTATTATGATTAAACTGGATTATTTTATTATTTCATAAAGCTTCTCTTGACTTGATCAATTGATTTTGGTGCATCATAAGATTTGTGATAAATTTTGCAATTTTAGAAAAGGCCATCAGGAAAGATCTCTTCAAATGGCACTTACATAAGAGTGTGTTTGTAAAATTACTTTAACCAAAGCACAAGAGCCTATCATTACACAAGTTCTTCAGGCTTGATCACTACTATTAGCTGTGAAGTTATTCACCGGCTTAATGTTTATTTCTTGTGCTATTTTCCCCCCTTCCCTTTACAGCATTAAATTAAATACTGTAATTAAACAAATGTTTGGTTAATTGAGTGGACATTTTACAAAAGGATTATCCTTGAATGAATAACATGTTTGTTTTACATGTTTACAAAACTTGTAAAACTCTCCAGAGTTGAAAGTTGAAAGTTTCCAAAGCATTTGTATTGCCTTTTTAAAGTTATTGTAAATTGTAGATAAGCTACTCTGTAAATTCAGAGTCTCCATTTATGTGCATTGTTCACAACTTAGGATATACCATTATAGGCATTGCTTTATATTGCAGAAACCAGGTGTTTTGGCAGCAGTAGATGCAACTGTCAACAAAGCTGTGGCAGAAAAATTTCACATATCAGGATTTCCAACCGTCAAGTTCTTTCAGGATGGAGAAGAGAAATACACCTTGCCTCATCTCCGCACAAAGAGTAAAATTATGGAATGGCTCTTAAAGTAAGTGATCTCAACAATAAAATATTTAGAAATAATCAAGTTGTTCCTAGTTCCTACTTGGGAAGGCTGGGAACATAGCATAGGCTTGCTTGTTCTTCCACTCTAATTTCTGTAGTTTGCACAGATCACAGAGTGTATTGCTCTGAAATTTGAAACCACTTCTCACTTCAGAATATAGTATTGATCTGGTGGTGGTTTGGATGTAAATATGGATGGTGCAAATAAGCAGGGAAGGAGTGACCACTCAACTCCAACATGCATTTATGATGCTTCAGATTCACCTGGAAAATTCATGTGTGAAGCAAATAATTTCATCTGCATATGTTCCCAAAAAGACACATATTAAAAATGTACTTTGTCAGGGATGAGGGATTTGCCTAGAAGGGGAACTGAAACTATTGTCCAAGAAACATAAAAACTACAATATATCCCTGAATAGTACTCTTACTAGGTGATACTAGAAGTCTATAGTGTTGTTATCAGCAAGATGCCTATTTTGTGAATGGCCATACCTCAAAGGCAGGAGTGTCAAACTCACATTGTCACAGTGGCGTCATGTGACGTATTGGGACTTTTTCCCCTTTCCTAAAGTGGGCGTGGGCATTGTGTGACGTATCTGGGCCATGGACCAGGAGTTTGACAGCCCTGCTCTAAGGCAACTCCTGTACATTATTGCTCATGATATTTTCTCAGAATCAAAGATATGTTTATGACTTCAAAAAAGTTGCCCACCAATGTCTTTGATTATAACAGCCATATACCTCTAGATTGGATTAATGCGCTATCAACTATTTTGCTTTGAATTAGGTTAAAAAACACTTTGCTAAAGTGTCATCTAAATATCATCTTTATCCCAAGCCCATAATTTGAGGAATTGTAGACAAATATTCTGAGCTGAGGCTCAATATATGTAGAAAGATGCAATTCAAGAATAAGGTATTTATAGTAGCATTTTTGTGCATATTTGGCACTGTAGTAGCATCCTAGTTGAATTTATTCATAATTAAAGTTGCTAATCAACCAGGAGCAAATTGTACCTTTTTAAACAAATGGTAAATTTATGAATTAAAACTGTGTATGTTATATAACTGGGTCACTTATATATAAGAATATACAAGTGCCATTTTAGAAGTAGTTATTCTTCATCTCAAAAAGTTTAATTTTTGTCAGATTGACAAAAAGTTCCTTTTTTGTGTTTCAGAAACTATTTTGCAGGGCTAAAATGTTAGCCATTTAATTGGAATACATGCCTTAAGATATATTCCCGATAGATAGATAGATAGATAGATAGATAGATAGATAGATATACTATAGATATAGATATGTAGATATATGTATATTAAATAATTATATGTGTGTATGTGTATATATACACACACACACACACACACACACACACATATATATATATGTGTGTTTTTTCAGGTTTTCGCTTGGCTGTGTTCTGATTGGTTAGGGGCTTGGCTGTGCTCTGATTGGATGGGAGGTTGGTTGTGCTCTGATTAGCTGGGGGTGTGTTCTGTTTGGGTGGGGGCTTGGTTGTGCTCAAATCCCCCTGCAACTCAGACTAAGCTGAGCACAACCAAGCCCCCACCCAAACAGAACACACCCCCAGCCAATCAGAGCACAACCAACCCCCCATCCAATCAGAGCACAGCCAAGCCCCTAACCAATCAGAACACACTTCCACCCAATCAGAACACAGCCAAGTTCCCACCCAATCAGCTCACACCCCCACTAGCAGTTAAAAGGAGGAGACAGCTGCGATCTCACATTGCTCCTGGAAGCACGAAGCCGAGAACACCAGCCTGAAGATGACGAATGAGACTTCGTTGAAACGTCGCCAAGACACTTCCAATTTTACGTGGGAGAAGACCCGAATAACCAAAGACCTAATATATATATATATATATATATATATATATATATATATATATATATATATATATATATATATATATATATAAAAAATATTTGGCTGTTTTATTAGTTGTGCCTCTTGAACGCCAGTTTAATTAATTTAGCTTTATGCAAGAATTTAGAGCATAAAACCTCTATGCTAATACCTTGAATGTATTAGTTCAGCTAGGTTTGGTTTCCATGAAAAGCCTGTTTGTCATAGAACAGGTACTCAAAGAACTTGTTAAGGATATTGGTGTGTTAACCAACCAGCAGAGCAAGTGCACAGAGAAACAGTACTGAGAGCAATGAATACAATACATACAAACTGGTTTAACAAAACTTTTACTTTGTAGTGAAAAACAATTGCATAGTCTTTATATCAATCCAAGTCTTTAGCCATTCAAATCAGTCCAAAGTTACAGATATCTTCTTATCATACAAATAGCAGTAGGTAATAAACAGCAATTCAACGCTGGTAACAAATCATGATGGTAGCAGATCCATCCACTTCTTCACACACGACGGTAACAGTTCCAACCAACAAGTCAAGCAATTCTGACCAACAATGACTATAGCTCGGCTCTCTCCTTATATACAGTTTACACTAGTAATTATCCACTTAAGATAAGTGAAGTCAGCAGTGCAATGACTCAACAGTACAATTAGGATAATGGCAGTCAGCAGTCAGTCAGCAGTCAGTTACAATGACTCATCAGTACAATTACCCAGCATTACATCTTAAAGTTACAGAACTCATTTAAAGTGATAGAACACATATATTGCCTGGACAACTTGTTAGGCTTACACCATATCCTAACAGAACTGTTGCTGGATTGCTCCCAGGACTGAGCTGTGAATGGGATGGAAACTTTATTATTTTGGACTATTAACATACTGGTAGTATTCTAATTATCTTTGTATCTCAACCTGCTTATATAAACTTATTGTCCTTCCCACTGTAACAAAGATAGAAGCCTAAAGAAGAAAATATTGGAATAATAAAAGAAAAGACTTTTTTCAGTAAACTTCCTGGTTATCACTTCCACAAAGTGATAACATTATCATAACTTAACTAAGTTAATCTTTGCTTTTGAAATAGCTTTTTAGGCACTGCAATTTCACTTGTTATTATTTATTTAGAGTATGAGGACACCATGACAAAAGAGAAGTAAATATATATACACAGTCCACGTACCGTAATTATAAGTAAAACTTCTATGAGGGTTTGGCAGTAACCTCATAAATGGATGTCCAATTCCAGGTGACAATCACTTCTGGTGTTGCTTCATGCAGATCTTCTAGGGAACCAAAGAATGCTCGGTGTGGGCAATCTTGCACAATATATTTAATAGTTTGCACATCAGCGCCACAATCGCAACAAGAGGAATCTTTCCATCCCCACTGATACAGGGCAAGAGGCACTTTTAAATTAATTATTAATGAATTAATTTTAATTTTAATAATTAATAAAATTAATTATCTGCCAGTTTAACATTGTAGTTCCACTACAGTTAGGGTATCAAGATAAACCAGAGCTCTCCATAATGAAAGCTAGCTTAGCAAATTCTCATTTTGATGTATTTGTACCCAAAAGAGTGCAATTACTCCTATTTTTGAGTTACTTGAAATGACCCTGACTCAGTGGTTCGGACCGGTTCACAAGAAGCGGTAGTAAAACTGGCGGGAGGCCCCACTCACTGCCCCGGATGTCGTCATCAGCAATCTGTGCATGCACATGCGATCCTGTTGCAAACTGGTAGTAAAGGTAAGTAGAACCCACCCCTGCCCTGACTCAAGAGTCCTAGCCCAAGGCCAGGACATACTTATGGTTGAGTTTGATTTGTTAGATTAACTGTGGTCAGTCTCCAAAAAAAGAAAGAAAGAAAGAAAAGAAAAGCAAGCTTCCAGGCTCTTATGCCCATGTTGGAGGAATATGAGATGTACAATCTTATTTCCTGGTAATAACTCCTATTTTGCCTTGATATCTGAACTAATTGTGTACCCTGAAATAGAATATATGATAAAAATATATTATGGATGCACGTTTGGAACAAATATATACCGTATGCCCCTGCTTACAAAAAAATGTTGTAATGTGTTCTTTTTTTTTCTCCTCAGTCCTCAGGCACCTCCTCCACCTGAACCAACTTGGGAAGAAAAGCAAACAAGTGTTGTCCATCTTGCAGGTGAAGACTTCCGAGAATTTTTGAAGAAAAAGAAGCACGCTCTCGTAATGTTTTATGCTCCATGTAAGTGGATGTTGTACCATAAAATATTGAATATTCATGTATACTGAATATCAGCAGAAAGAGAAATGGCTTTCTAGTGCTTTTGAATTAGCTAAGCGCAGTTCATTTATTTTGTTCGGTCGGAACCACAGCTGGGTGGCAGAGCACATCTCTTACGTTAGAGTATCTTGGGTTACTCTTTCACTTTCTGACAATGTCAGCAGCAAAAGGAGCAGCGTCATGGCTTTGGAGAAAGGATGCTGCATTATTAGCAACAAAATTAGCACTTGAACTCAATCTTTTGTCAATGTGAGTACTAACCAGTTAACCAAACTAATATAGATAGCTCCCTCCCCACAGAACAGTGGGTTCTGCAGGATGTCCTGAAGATGATCTCAGAGATCAAGAAGCAGTGAATTAAACAATATGGATATACGAAACTAAAAAAAGAAAAAAAGAAAACAAAACACAATTAAACTCAAATGGAATGTGGGATTGCTTATCAGCACCAGCAATAATAAAAACAATAGTACAATAAGCCACAGTCCTCATCCTGCTTAGACTACCTCCCACAAGCAGCAACCGGATGACTGAAATGGCTCCCCAGAGTGGCTGTCTAAATGCCTGCTGTTTAATTCCAAGACCACCTCAGAACACCTCACCCAAACTAAGCTGATAGATAGCAGCAGGAATATGACGAGTAATTAATGAATGTATTTATTTTTGATATAAACTGAAGATTAAATGTATGTTCTCTACAAGAAAGGACTCATATTTCAAGAATAGGACTTCTGGGGTATTTTAGAATAGGTGTAACAATGATTTTGATAGAGAACCCCACTTAATTTCCATACTCTTGTGGTGTATAATGCTACCTCCTTGAAATAATGAATAGCTTAATCCTCACTCTAGTGAAAGGTAAATACTTATTTAACTTCTATCATTTCATTAGTTTCTAAAGGTTAGAATGAGTACTCTACAGACTCAGGTTTATGGTTTTCACTCTGATACATATATCTGAAATAAGCATATTCTGCATCTCCTTAATTATAGTTGGACTGTTTTAAGAAAAAATGTATATTAATAGTCTTGCCCTATATATAGGGATAGGTTACAATTACTACCAAAAAGGAATTATTATTAGCTGAGCACGTTACTAAATGCATGTGAGATAAAAGATTAGACTTCTGAATCACATTTAATAACATCTATACTTTTAATTACAGCCACAAAATATTTAAACAAGTTTCTTTAATAATTTCTTACATTCAAAAGGCACTGTTTCTTCAGCTTTATTTTAGATGAGTGGGTAAATGTGTGTTGTATCTTTGATATATATAATGCACTCGTATACAGTAGTTTTTTCTTAATCAAACACTGTAGGGAATCACATCTCAGCTTGCAGTGAGATAATTATAAAGAAAAGCAGAAGTGCAAATCATTGTACATTGGGAAATTTGCTCTCTTTGTATACCAATAATACGCCTTCTGTTAAAATATGGTTATCTTTATTTATCACTTGTTCAATCATGGGAGCTCTTGGAGTGTTTATTCCTACCATTTATTACTAGCTTGCTTTGTTTTAATAAAGAAAAACCACTAACATTGCCATACTACTGTGGTTTAAATAATTTTCTTTCTCCACTCTGAACCACGTCCCACATTAGTGAAGCTTGTTAGCTGAAACTTTCTTACTCTGTTCACCAGAGACATAGAAACATCTTATGTGATTAGGTTTGTTTGTGGATTGGAACAGTTCAGTTCAACTCAGTACTTTTTAAAGATTGCATTTGGTTAAGCAAAGCATCTTTGCAGATATTATATTATCTGCTACATCTTCATAAATCACTATTGGGAAGGCAAGAAAATCTGTAGAAAACTATTTCATAAATAGTTTTCTTTGCCTTTCATTTTTCAGATTGCAGAAGTAGTGCCTGCAAACTTCTCTTCTGAGACTTTGCAACCAAATGTTGCTTCATAGAATTCAGGATTTTAGCTGATTCAATTTCTTCTCTAACCTTGCCCCAATAGCTTGAGAGTATATCCGCTCTTCTAAAATTGATTGCTGTATTCTATTAGCTGACCAAATTCTTAGATTGCATGATGAATTTTGCTCCTGAGTTGGGAGATGGTGAGTCTGTTTTGGTCTGATTTTGAGAGAGTAGGAGATCGGATAAGATACACTGATGTGGATATATTAGAATCTTGTGATCTCTCATTGCTTTCTAGGAACATTTAAAAATAGCTCCTTGGGATGAACTACTAGCCACTGTTTCAAAACTTGAAGTGAAGATGAATTTTCCAATTCCAGAGGCAATATTTACATTGTTGAAACCTATTACAATTATGAATTTCATCCTGATGTTCATTTGACATCTCTTTCACTACAATTTAAATCCATTGTTTTTTATCATGTAATCTGGAGTAACACTAAACAAGCCTCCCCTATCTTCTATTTAATAGCCCTTTAGCTAATAGAAGTAACTAATAATTTTCCCATGGTTTTCTATATTCTAGGCGAATCATATCCATTTTTTTTTCTTCAGGCACCCTTTAATCTCTGTTGCTGTCCTCTAGGCATGGATCAATTTGTCAATATTCTTCCTAAAATACAGTGTACAGAACTGTACAGAATATTTTTATTGGTCTAACCAAGAAGAATATAGAGGAATGATTATGTCTCTTAATCTTGACACTGTGGTTCTGTTGATTATCACTTTGAGAAAGAAGTATTTTATAAACACACAATCAGGGGGAGGGGAGAAAGGGGATTTCAAATTGTAAAAGGAGAAATAAAGAGACAGGGAGAATTACCTATAGTACTGATAAATAAGGCAATTAGTTGGGTATGATGAGACATTCCTTCATAATAAGTAATAATAAATCTTAGTTCTCTGTCTTGTTTTAATCCATGCTAAACAATGTTAAGTCTTCTAATGAAGTCTAATCGGCTGTTTTACCAAGAAAATTGGTCTTTATTTCATGTTGATGCCAGACAAAATCAAAAACTGATTATTAGGCTGCTGGTTCACAAACTCTTAGAAAAAACAATTACATGCATATTGAAACCCAGTATGAATTTATGAAAAACAAGTCATGCCAAACAAATCTGATTCTTTTTGATTAAAAAGATCAGGTTGACTACCAGATCATAGGAATGCCGCAGGCATACTGTACCTTGAGTTCAGCAAAGCCTATTAGTCAAAGTCTTTCATGAAAAGATGGCAAAATATATGATGGACTGTGCCAATCCATGAAAGGTTATGTAAGAATGCTTCCAAGCATTATCTGAATGTTCTGAACTTAAAAAATGCTTTAGTCCTTGTTTCCTTGGCAACAGAATATGTATTTTTTCATCAAGGTCATCTTTCTTACTCTTTACACCATTAATCAAAGAATCAGTGAACTGAAAATGGAGGACATACTGATTTTTTAATTCAAGTGTATTACAATAAATAATGAAAAATATAAGTCTAATGCTTTTGCTTTTTTGTTCTAAAGAGCAGTGACATATATTGCCTTGCATTTTAAATAGTCCAATAGTATATATGGTCACATTTTGGTAGCAGAGTATGATTTAGTTTAATTTGAAAGCAAGATGGCTACCTAAGATCTCATTAATTATCAAGCAGGCTAAAATAAATAAGGCTTCACAACAAATTATATTTCCCAGAGGAGCCTTTACTTTCAGATAATTCACTTGGCTGATGTGAATGGATTTTTTCATGGGGCCCAAATCTAATTATCTCATGCAATCCCTGAAACTTTAATAATCCTTAAGTATACAATAGTCTGCCTTTGGCTAATTTCTTCTGATTCTGGGGCAAAACCCACATTTCCATTGAGCACTGTAATTACTGTTGGGAGAAAGAAACATCAAGGAATCTGTGAAGTGATTTTCTTCTCATTTGTCCTTATTCATTTCTCATTCTTTTTGTTCAAACATATTTATTTATCCTATGGGAGCTACTTTTCTTAAATATAACATTTCTTAAATATTACTCTTACTCCAAGTTATGTGTCAGCTGAATGAGCTTCAGAAGTAGCAATCAGGTAATGTATATAGAAAAGTGTGCTTTTGAACTACGATGGTAAAATCTAAAGGGACATTGGCCAAAGGTTCTAACTTCTGTATAACAAGATTTCTTTTATAAACCTTTACTGAAATTTTGAATTGGCTTTAATTGCTAAAAAGATTGCCTTTCGTATGTCGTCATATGTCTCTCTTTGGCAGTCACTTTAACAATTTGCCATGGAGGGATATCATTTTCCATTGAATAATATGCTTCTACATTAGCATATTCTGCCTAATTATAAGGCCACCAAGTTTAATGCCATTGAGCTTTAACATATTGCTTTAAATTCTGTCAGGCCTCAGGCCAGCCATAACTCTAAATCTTTATGTTTCCAGAAGTTCTCTGCATTCAGAAGCTAATTAACAGTAGAAACCTTTAAGAACTTTCAAGAATACTGTTAGAGAAGTTCTTTATTGCGGAGAAGAAGAAAAATCAAATATATAGAGGTAGTCTTATTTGTCTGAACTTTGGGATCTCATTTTAAGTCTTTTTAGGTCTTACTCTTTCAGGTCAATGGACTCTTGGCCAGGCTTTTGTCTGCATTGAGACTGGAATGCACCTATTCCATGTTTACACTATTCTTTCAGGCATAAGGTTATTCAGATTATTGATTCTTAATCTTGGTGGCTCTGTCCTTAGGCCTAGTTGTCTTCACTCTTCAATTATGTAGAACTCGTCCTGTTCACAAATATATCCTTTTCATAGCAGTAACTGTCTTCAGTGTGGCCACTATGGAGCATAATCTAGATATAGGATCTTGGTTTTGCCATTTAATAAAGTATGAAAATAAAACATTTTCAAATAGCAAGTGTGCGGCAGAGCTGTTAATATAGTTCCCACTGTGCCCTTTCTGAGCTCCAGGAGCACTTAGAACAAGTATACTTCAGGTTTTGATAGCTCCTGTAACGGAGTCTTGTTTCTAAACAAAGTAAGAAGATGGAATGATAGTTGCCGTACCATGTTTGTTCCTTTCACAGTAGATAACAATTTAATAGCTTTTCTTCCATAGCAGACAGCACGAAAGGGATTTGTGGAAAGGAAGTGCATGACTTAGATGGGATTTAGAAAATTGCATCTTTGTGAATTACTGTTTTTTATAATAGAGAGCGAGTGGCTTGGAGAGCAGAACAGCCTAAGGTATTCTGAATAAATATATCTATTGTTCATGCACATACAGGCCTCACACATACATGCACACACTGTTGAAGGCATTTATTGATTTATTGTCTGATAATTACTTGGGATGGGCTTTATGTTTTCTCATGTTTTGTTTGTTTTCCAGGAAGCATATTTCAGATTAAAATATTGGCAGTATTTTTTAAAATATAAAGTACAACCTTCCTTGTTCAAATAATCAGACTGACCTTATAAATTACTGGGTAACACTGGATTTCAATTAGTCAGGACTTACAACAATAAATATGTTGCACAACTGCAGAAATTTCTTAGTTGTAAACTTGAGAATTTATTATTTATTAACCCAAACCTTTTATTCCAATTCAGAAATGACATGAAGTTGGTAGCCCGTATTAAGCAGTGGGGAATGATGAATTTTGAAAACCATTGGAGTTCTAAGAACTTTACACATTTATTTTATATAATTGTAAACCTACCCCACCCCATGAGAAATAAAATTTACTATAGCTTAATATGCACAAGGACTACCATATTGATTTTAAAATGTAAAAGTTGAAAAAAAATGAGATATGGTGTTTACCAAACATGGAGGGGAAAGACAGTATGGCATTATCAAAGTTGGATAGTTCAACAATTAGTTTTACACTTATTAAGAGTGGGTAGACCAGACGGTCCTCTGAGACCACCAGCCCCGTTGCCTGTAAAGAGCCGCCTTTACATATGAAAGGCGGCTCGAAAAACTCCATTTCCTGAAGGAAATGTGAGACAGAGCAGGCAAGGGCAGGTAGAGCCCTCTGCGAAGTCCCCAGAGTTCTTTTTTTACTCTTGGGGACAAGCAGGTTGTGGCTCCCTATTTCCGTTCGCCGCTGCTCCGGGCTTCGGGAGAATTCTGCCTTTTTGCAGAGCTAGGCGCTGGAACAGGACCAATCAACGAAATTAACAGATGGATTAATTAAAAAGGACGAGATTTGGACTTGGGACCCTAAATCGCAAGTATTTTTAATGATTTTACAAGCGTTTTTAAGTGAAGGGAAAAAAAAGTTTAAAATGGTGACTGCTGAGGCTTGAGAAGAAGAAGAAAGCCGAAAGTGAAAGTCCTTCCGTAACAAGCTACAAAGTAGCGGAATAAACAGTGCTGGCTAGAATCTGGAAGAAAAATATTTATTTTAAGTTTCTTTTTTCTTGAAGATTTGTACTTGATCTTGCTTGGGGAAAAGTTTTCCTTCTTTAAAAAGAGTTTGTGTGGCAGGATGGCGTTAAAACTAATAAAGCCCGACAAGCAGCGGGGGGGGGGTGTTCCCCCATTTACAATTATGTGAACAAGTTCTGAGCTTACAGACTCAGCAGAATGGCTTTAATTTAAAAGAATTTGTCCAGGAGGAAATGGCAAGATACCACGAGACTGTGAACCAGAAACTTGAGAAATTTAGGCAAGAAATTAAAGAAATGATACAACAAGTATGATAATTTGCAACGAAAGATTGTAACAGTGACTAACACTTTTTCAGAAATTGTTATAAAGATGGATACAAATATCAAGTTTATTAGAGTCTAAAATGGAGGAAGTTGATGATAAGATTTATAATTTGGACAATAAAATACAAATAATTGAAAATGATTTGATAAATATTCAAGACAATAGTTTAGAAGTAAAGTCTAAAAAGGAAGTGAGACTTACAATGCAGAAGATATAAAGGAAGGGATTGAAAAAGAAATTACAATGATGCAATACAGGCTCACGGAATTTGCGGTTAGAATGAGAGGGTTACAGGAAAATAATAGAGATGATTTAAGAAAAATATCTGCTCAAGTTCTGGCCGGGATTTTAAAGGTTCATCCTGAGGAGGTATCTTGTAAGATTGACAAGGCTTATAGAGTAAACTCTTGGATTGCAAAGCAAAGGCAATTGCCTAGAGATGTGGTGATTCTCCATTGTGGGTGGAGACAGCAGCCAGTGTGGGTAATCCTCATCCAATCAGCCTGAAGGACTGGGTCTATCCAAAGTTTAAATCCCGCCCTTGTTGCCAGGTAGGCCAGCTTTTGACTCAGTCCTTCAGTCAGGACTGGCGTGTGGTCTTTAGCTGTCTCTCTTTTAGCTGAATTTTAGTTGATTCTGATTGCTGTTGGATCTGTTTTGTTGGTGTGACTTCTCTGGACTATTCTGTGACTACGAATTTGGACATTCCTTTGGATTTTGGTGAATTTGGACTGTGCAGTGAGTGTTTCTTGTGGCTGGGGGTTTCCCCTTTGCCTCAAGGTATTTCCTCTGCAAAGTGGGTGGGAAGCCTCTCTGGACTATTGATTTGACCCTTTCCTGCTTAAAGGGGGATCGTTGGGGGCCCTTTGGAACTCTGCCTGGCTCAATCAGCCCCAGCACCCTGATCCTTCAATTGCGGCGGCCATTTTGTTTTCGTCGGGGGTGCAGCGTGGCTTCGTTTTCTGACTGCCTGGCTCCATTTTGTTAATTGCTGCCTAGATCGCCCACCTCCTTGCCTCTAAAGACCGGATCCTGCCACAGTGACCTGCCTGTGTTCCCCTATAGCCTGCACGATCGCGCAGCCGCGCGGCGGGCCTCTCTATCACCGCCTGTCAGCTGGGAGCAATATTTTTCACTTTTAAGGACTTAACTCTTCCCTGCCTTAAATCACTGGGAGAAACCTCTGAGGCCTGCTTTTAAATCGCTGGGAGAAGCCTTTAATTTAATGCTGTATATTTGGGCAAGCTAATCCAATTGGACCCTGTCTAGCCTAATTCATTTACTGATGGCCGCCATTCTGTTTTTCATATACTGACACAGCGGCCATTTTGTGGAGTTTCCGCGCTCCCCTTTCAATTGCTAGACTGAACTGTTTGGTGCTGAGGGTCCCTGTGGAGTTTCTGCGCTCCCCCATTGGCATTTGATCACCCTCGTTCTCTATTCTGGTCTAATTCACCATGCCCAAAGCAGCTTCCAAATCAAAGCACGGCAGCAAGGCCATAGCTTCCTTTGCTGGCCAATCAGATGACCCATCTGTTACCCCTCCTGTGCCTGCCCAGGCCCCTATTGTGGCTCCAGCTCTGCCCCAGAGGCATTATACAGGGCATAAAAAACATGGTGGTACTTCCTCTAAAGTGGAAAAGCGCCGAGATAAAGTGCTTACTAAACTTTGTGATAAGGCATGTGCTGACCGGAGTTCTTCCACGAGGGTGGCACCAGTGGCGGTGGTGGATATGGGGATTGACCAGGATGACTGTCCTGTGACTCCTGACCAGTTATCACTTCGAGATTGTCCGGTGGCAATTTCCACTTCTGGCCTGTGGGGTGCTGAATCTTCTACTCCGACCGTCGTTCCAGTTCCAACCACGACACAGGAAGCAACCATCACTGTGCCTGCTGCTTCTCCTGCCTTACCTGACATGTTATCTACTGACCTGTTGCAACAGCTCATCGAAGCTGCGGTGCAGAAATCCTTGGCTACGAGATCCCTCCTTCCTAGCAGAGCCGGTTCGGTAAGGTCTGCCTCTCCTGAGCGACATCACTCTACAGAGCAAATGGCTTCCGGACAGCCTTCTTCTCCGCCTGTCTCTCAGGCCACTCAACCGTCTACCTTGTCCAACGTTGATGATGCTGGGGATTCCGGTTTGTCTAACGACGAGGATCTTCCGCCGGACCAGCCAGTGGTGTCTGGCTTGTTCCCGCAGGCCTTATTTAAATCCTTGCTCTTTAAGGCCATTAACACGGCCCAGCTATCATCTCCAGTGGTCCAGCCCCCTGTTTTAGTTCCTCCAGGGACTCTAGATCCTATGTTTGCAGAGCCGGCTAAACAGGTCACCACAATTCCTGCTCCGCCTTTAATTTTGGACACGGCCAAGCAGCAGTGGGCTTCTCCTGGCTCGGCTCCCCTGCCCTCGTCTATTGACAGAAAAAACTTTAACGTCGCTTCTGACCTGGACTCGCTATTGCAACTGCCTTCTGTAGATGCACCCGTGGCTTCTCTCTTACCTAATGCTAATATCCCTGGGGGCCCTGATGAAGGATTGCGGCCTGAGGAGCATCGTTCTGACCTGGTCTTCCAGAGGGCCCATCAGGGGGCGGCATGGGCTATCAAGGCATCTTCTATGGCTTCATTCTTCAATCGTACCACCTTGCTGTAGCTCCGCCAGCTGCAGGAGAAGCTTTCTCCAGATGACGTGCGGATTAAGCAAGACCTCAATGAGATTATTGCAGCTGTCTAGTTCTCAGCAGATTCGACTTTGAGCGCCACCTGTTTTGCAGCAAAGTCGTTGGCTTCTTCAGTGGCTGCTCGTGTGGTCTGGCTCCGCCACTGGCAGGCGGATGCCAGGCATAAGTGGCGGTTGGCTGCTGTTCTGTTTGGAGGGGCCCGATTGTTTGGGGATGCCTTGGATCCCTTTTTGACCGAGACTCGTGACAAGAAGAAAGTTTTGGCTCCGGTTTTTCGTAGGGGGGATTCCCATTATGTACCTTATCCTGCACGGCCTCAATCTCAGGCCTCTGATGGTGGGGGTCCTTCTACTTCTTCCGCCTTTTTCCCTCCTCTGCGGCTATTCCACAATTTTGGGAGGTCCCGGGGTTCCCAGGATAGACTGTCCCAGGGAAAACCCTTCATGTCCAAACAGCCCTTTCAAGGGGGAGGAGGTCGTTCCTACCGGCGCCGTCACTAGTCGCATCTCTGACCCTCCCATTGGCGGCAGATTGGCCCTCTTCGCTGCCATTTGGGAGAAGTCTATTTCGGATGAATGGGTCCTGGCCACCTTAAGATCAGGGTTGGCCATTGAATTCCTTTCCCCTCCCCCGAGCACCTTTGTCTGCTGCCCGATTTCTCGTGACACCGAAAGGAGGGCTCTTATGGCCTCTGCTGTTCAGCATCTCCTTTCCATCAGGGCTATCCAACTGGTCCCTGCTGACGAAATTGGGACGGGATTCTATTCTCGGGTTTTTCTGGTGCCTAAGTCCTTGGGGAGGTGGAGACCCATTCTGGACCTAAAACGGTTAAATCGGTACGTGGTGTATCGGAAATTTAAGATGCAGACTCTTAAATCTATTCTTGACGGTGTTAGGAGGGGCGATCTCCTTTCTTCTATTGATCTGACTGAGGCCTATTTACACATCCCCATTCTCCCTTCCAACAGACGTTATTTGCGGTTCTGTTACGGGGGGGTTCATTATCAGTATCGGGCTTTGCCCTTCGGACTTTTGTCCACCCCCCGCACCTTTACTAAGGTGTTGGTGGCTTTAGCCGCTTACCTCAGGCCCTCGTCGATCAGGCTCCTTTGTTATTTAGATGACATTTTAATTTTGTTGTCTTCCGCTCTCCAGGCTACCCGGGATATTCAGTTTACTCTTAGGACATTAGCTGCCCATGGTTTTTCCATTAACCTGGAAAAGAGCCATCTGATCCCTTCTACTTCCCTGGTTCATTTAGGGGCTCTAATTGACTCCTTACAGGGTAAAGTTTTTCTCTCCCCAGAGCGTCAGGTTAGCCTGCAGGAGTTGGTGGTTAAAGTCGAGGGATCTCGGAAGGTCTCCCCTTATATTCTTTCCCAACTTTTGGGGAAGATGATTTCTGCCATAGCCATTGTTCCTTGGGCGCAGCTCCACGCCCGGGAGCTCCAATGGTTTCTTTTACCTTTTCAGAAGGCGGGCAGAGGCACTTCTTCCAGTCAGATCCTGCTCCCTTCGGCAGTTCGCAGATCCCTTCGATGGTGGCGGTCCCTGGCCCTTTCGGCAGGTTCTCTCTTTCTCGAGCCCCAGAGAGTAGTGATGACAACAGATGCCAGTCTCCGCGGCTGGGGGGCACATTGTCAGGGTCAGCTCACCCAGGGTGTGTGGAACGAGACGGATGCTCGCCGTCCAATCAACTGGCTAGAGTTGCAAGCCATCTTCCTGGCCCTCAGGGCGTTTCGTCAACTTCTAGCTGGAGCCCATGTACTTGTCTTGACGGACAATGTAACGGCCAAGGCTCATTTGAACAAATTGGGGGGTACCAGGTCGAAGTCCCTATTGTCAGTGGCTTTGAAAGTCAGTCTCTGGGCGGAACGTCATCTCGGATCCCTTCGGGCGGAGCACATCTCGGGTATCGACAATATTCAGGCGGATTGGCTGAGCCGACAACAGCTGGACAATGCAGAATGGCGCCTCCACCCCCAAATCTTCCAGGCTCTGGCCCGTTGATTCGGGACCCCAGTCGTGGACCTATTCGCTACTCCTGCAAATGCACAGTTGCCTCGCTTTTTCACCCGGTTCCCAGTCCCTCAGGCGGAAGCTGTCGACGCCCTCCGAGTCCCCTGGCCCCAGGGTCTTCTATATGCCTTTCCTCCAATGTCTCTACTCCCCAGAGTGATCCGCAAGCTCTTGGACAAACGGGCGGAGGTAATTCTTCTGGCTCCACACTGGCCTCGCAGAGCATGGTTTGCGGACTCTCTGTCGCTCCCTCCTGGCGCATCCCGATCACAACAGACACTCTGAGTCAAGGGGCAATGAACCACCCAGACCTCCCGTGGCTCAATCTGATCGCTTGGCAGTTGAGCGGTTCTCTCTGAGCACGGCTAATATTCCGAACGATGTTATACATATAATTCAGGCCTCCCGTCGCCCTTCTACTAACAGAATCTATTCTGCCACCTGGCGGTCTTTCTGTTCTTGGTGTGACAGGAATGGCGTACCTGTACTACAGCCTTCGATAGTGGACATTCTGGTGTTCCTACAATGAGGTTTTGCTGACAGCCTCTCTCCAAACATGCTAAGACGCCAAATTGCAGCCATCTCTTCGGTGCTTACCTGCACGTCCCTCTCGTCTTTGGCGCAGCATCCTCTAATTTGACGTTTTCTCCGCGGGGCCACTAACTTGTCCCCTCCCGTTTTACACCGCTATCCCACTTGGGATCTACCTTTGGTCTTGGAGTCTCTCATGGGGCCTCCCTACGAACCCCTACGAACAGCGTCTCTGCGCTTGTTGTCGTGTAAAGTCGCCTTCTTGGTGGCTATCACTTCGGCTCGTCGCATATCGGAAGTGGCTGCTCTCTCCACCAGGGTGGACCTTTGCGTGTTCAACTCGGATCGTGTCATCCTCCGTCTGAATCCAACCGTCGTGCCAAAAATCAACTCTGTCTTCCATCGGTCCTAAGAGCTCATCCTCCCGAATTTCTGCCCTCATCCTTCTCACCCTCACAAATGTCGTTGGCATACTCTGGATGTTCGCCGTGCCCTTCGCATCTATATTAAACGCACTGCATCCTTTCGACGTGCAGAAGCCTTGTTCGTCTCCTTCTTACCCGTTTCTTTGGGTCTCAAGGTATCTTCTTCAACTATCGGTCGCTGGATCCGGCAAACCATCACCTCCGCCTACAACTTCCGCTCCCTGCCGCGACCGCTTCATGTGACTGCCCACTCTACATGCAGTGCAGCTACGTCGGCGGCCTGGGCTACGCAAGCCCCATTGCTGGAGATTTGCCGTGCGGCCACATGGACCTCTCCGGCTCCCTTTATTAAACACTATAAAATTGACTCATTTGCCTCTGCTGAGGCAGGTATTGGTCGGCAGGTGTTGCAGAGGGTTGTTGCTGGGGAGTCTATTTCGGACCAGCCTGGGCCCTCCCAGGTCTCGGGACAGTGAACTTGGGTATGTCCCACACTGGCTGCTGTCTCCACCCACAATGGAGAAGGGGCGTTGGTCCTACCTGATACGCTCCTTCTCATTGGGTGGAGACAGCAGCCAGACCCTCCCGTTTTTTTTGTTCCAGGCTGGTCTTGTTTTTCTCTCTCTAAATTTCTCTTATCTTGACCACACGCCGAGTCTTTCCTTAGTTTTTCGCCAAAAGCTGGTCTACCCAGCAACAAGGGCGGGATTTAAACTTTGGATAGACCCAGTCCTTCAGGCTGATTGGATGAGGATTACCCACACTGGCTGCTGTCTCCACCCAACGAGAAGGAGCGTATCAAGTAGGACCAACGCCCCTTTACTTCACAGACAAAGAAATAAATGATATTGTGCAAAAATCTTTTAATTCTACTCTACAATTGTATGGAAGAAAGATCTGGATATATAAAGAGTTGCCGCCTAAGATTCTAAAAGATAGAAAGAAATTTGGATTTTTGGTGACTGAGCTAAAGAAACAAAATATCTCATTCAGGTGGGACGTTCCAGTTGGTATAATATTGAGATATCAAGGAGAAAGATATCAGCTAAATACTGTTGAAAAAGCGGAAGAATTTTACTACAAGGTTCTCCAAAAGCAAAATCAACAAGAGATAGAAATTCAAGATAAGCAAAAGGAGGTGGAAGTAATGGAAAAACAACAAGTTACAGAGGTCCTTGTAGATGAGCCACTTCTGGATTCTCCTTCAGAGGTCTCAGCTGGACTATTTATAAATACAAGAGAGGCGGCTCTGGATTCTAAAGTGATGACTTATCAAGTTACAGACCAGCATGGAAATCAATCAGTTGATATAAAACTCATAGAACCAGAATGGAGATTTAAGCCACAAAAGCAGAACCAACAAGATCAAGTTATAGATCAGCATGAAAACCAAACAGTTGATATACAATTTACAGAAAGGAAATCAGGATGGAGATCTAACCCACAAAAAGTCAAGAAAAGAAGAAGCAGGTCACACAAAAACAAAAACTTTTAAACCAAACAACAGTGTAATGCCAGTTATTTAAGAGATGATTGAACACATGAAAAGATAGTTGAGGCAAAGTATTGGTTTATATTATCCTGAGGAGAGTGACAGACTTCTGCAGTGCTGTACTTTTGGGATGTGAAAAGGGCCTTAAACTGAAATGATTGGAACTATCTTTTTTTTTTTTTTTTTGGACTCTTTGATAAATATACTACATTTATGCTGAGCTACAAGGCGAGAGAGCTATGGAATTGGGGCATGCAGATGATCTGGCTATTACCCTATTACAGTGGTTGGAATTAATAATTTGGATAAAAGACACCTCTATAGACACTATATGGAATACAAATATAAAGTCACTCGGGTGGTTGTTGTTGTTGTTGTTGTTGTTGTTGTTGTTGTTGTTTTATGAAGATATTTGCTATTGATGGGAGCAGATAGTAATTGAAGATACCGAACATACTGTTGGAATTTGGATGTGATGTTACCCTAACATGGGTGATGGAGTTAACAATCCAGCTGAAAGACATTACAGAAGATATCATATGGATTACAAGCTTAAAGTCTTTTTTAAGAGGATTTTATCTACATAAGGGAATATTTTTAGTGGTGTGGGCAGAAGAATAAAGATATTATGAATTATTAAGTATGGTAGTCTTGTAGGAAAGTGGGTGGAGACAGGTTAGTTTGTTGATTGTTTAGTTTAAGAAAAGGGATATTATGTTTAGATATAAATATATGTAAAAGATTTGAGTTAAGAGATATAACGATGGTGAAGGAAATGGGTAGACTATGAATTGAATAAATGTTAAATTAGGATTTATTATATAGTTTTATAGAGGAAGGTTGCTTTGAAATGTTATATTAATATACATAAAAGATTTGATTTAAGAGATATATGTATGGGGGGGTAGAAAAAGGGTAGATTATGAGCAGAAATTGCTAAACTGGGAGATATAATAATATTATTATGCTAAATTAGGAGTTATATAATGTTATAGTAGAATGTCATTTTGAAATGTATAGTATAAGGGGGATATAATAATATTAGAAAGAAAGGGTCAGCATATTGGGATGGAGTAAGGGGATGGTAAAGTATTATATAATCTGTTATGAATTTGGGTGTTATTATGAAGAAGCCACAGGGGGAGGGGAGGGGGAGGGGGGGTTAGGGAGGAGGGGGGAAAAAGGGGGGGGAATTTGTATTTGAAAAACTTTTTCAATAAAAAAAAAAGAGTGGGTAAATAGAGAAAACAGAATTACAAGTCTTCATATTTTGGTCGTTTGTCACCAATACGGAAAAATTGGAATGTGAAAAATATGTATTCATTGCACCAAATGTCGCATGTGTTATAATTCCTAAGGTTAGATTTGTTTTGTTCTGTTTTGTTTTTGGTAAATATGGTCTTAATATACAGTAAGATCCTGAATGTTCTATCAAAAAATTCTCAGAAATTAGATGCTATGTGACAGGCTACTCTCTCAACCCTCCAAGATGATATTCCAATAAAGGCAGGATATAAATAAATAAAATAAAATAAACACATCATATCTTTTCAGACAAGACCAAAAGGCCTGTGAGCTAAACAATGAAAAAAAACCTATAAAAATGTAGGTGACATCTTGGACAACTGCAACTAAAAGATTAAAGCTCTAGAACCATGAGTTTTAATCAAGATTCAAGAAAAGAGTGCAAAAAGTCAGACTCAAAAGTCACATCAGATAGGGAATGGATGGGGCTTTTTTCCCCCTTCCCATCTGTTTTCCATTCAAAAATTAATCTTGGATTTAAAAGGCTTACTTGTCTCCCTTTAACTCTAGTACTTCTAACATTGATATATTTGCTGTGCCTAGATCCTAAACAGTCCCTCATTCAAATTTTAATTCTTAAAAACTTATTTGTTGTTTAGACTATGATTAAACCTGCAAGTTTAAGACTCATTGGTTCAAAGAGGATTATCTCCTAGCTATATGAAATTCAATTTTTCTTTGCAAATCACCCATAAAAATATAGTACTAGTGCATTTCACATGGAGAATTGAAACTATTATAGTAATCTTCATAATATCCAGTCTCCCGTTGTACCAGTTTTTATCTCCAGACATAAGAGTCACTTATATTTATTATTGAACTCATCCCTTTGTGCTGAAATGTTGCATATACAGTCCCCTCTGTGTATGTGTTTGCTTTTATATTTTACATAGTTGTAAAGTCACTGTAATTTCATGCAACCATAGAATTAAAATGGTGTGTCTGATTATGTAAGAACTGAATTTATATGTATTGCCTTGCTCAATGCTTGTACATGTTTAAGTACTTTGTACGGACAATTTGCTTGCATGAGGATTTAGCCATAGAAGATCAGAAATCAGCCTCATAAACAGCACCAAACACTCTGAAGCTAGTTTTTTTTGAGCAGGAGATTCATTCTTCTACTATACTGTCAGATTTTACGCTCTTAAAAATATTGAAATGGTCTACATATCAAATTGATAAAGCCAGTTAAGAATATTACTTTGAAGGGCTTTTTTTATTTTTGGAGTGGGAAAGTAAAAACATTGTTTAAAATTTGATATTGGATGAAGGCTTGTGAAAATGGAAGCTGCTGTTGAAGGAATGGAAATCAGATCTGTAATGGATTCTGATCTTGCCTGAACTTTTAAAAAAGTAAATGATTAAACTGAGTTTCTTCCCATTTTGTTGCACTTGGTAATTGTAATAGATGAAGTTCAACTAGTCCAATGATGTGATTCTTCTTAGTTATTTTCTGAGAACTTCTTGCTCCTTGGGAGTTCAGAACAGGAGTCACATCTTCCTGTTTGGAAGGATATCCAAAGT
The DNA here is from genome assembly GCA_022577455.1 of Arizona elegans. Taxonomy (NCBI): domain Eukaryota; kingdom Metazoa; phylum Chordata; class Lepidosauria; order Squamata; family Colubridae; genus Arizona; species Arizona elegans. The sequence continues at coordinate 106,595,613 of JAKOOJ010000001.1, forward strand.
TCAATTAATGCTTACTAGCTTTTAAAGCTGTGGCTAGGAGATCTTGAATGATAAAATGTTTATTTTTCACCTGAAACACTGAAGAAAATTTTTGGATTAAATATGTGCTTTAAAGAGTTAATACTATTGCTCTTGAATCAATGAGTTAAGTGAAGAGGAAGAAAGAAAATGTGTAGTCGAAAGACCACAAAAGAACAGCAGGTGTGTGTGTGAGAGAGAGAGAGATGCAATTTTTCAATTCCAGCCAATTTTTCTTTCTTCTGAAAATTGAAGGTAGAATCATGATAGAGGTACACACTGGCTCTGTCCCTACTGTAGTTAAATAAGGCTCCATTTCAAAAAATCTTCCTTGTTTCTTACATCTGTAGGATAAGTAAAGTTTACAGAAATAATATAATATAGATGGCAGCCTGTCATCAGGAATGTTCCTCACATATCCTGTACATGAGACAATTGTGCATGATACTTGCTGAAGTTAAAGCTTAGATATTGTGGCCATAATGTGAAGGCAAGATTACAATGATTGGAATGATTAAAGGCAACCAATGTTAAAGCTGCTAACAGCTGACTAGAAGCAGTCACTGGTGCTATGAGCATCAGCTTACAAGAACTCAAAGAAGCCATTACTGACAGACGGTCTTGGTTAAATGATGTTTATTGGGTCATAAAGATTCAGAAACAGCTGAGCATTTGAACAATAAAAAACATGTTTTCTTTAAAAGATCTTGGAAGATGTGTTTCTGTCGCTTGCATTTTATACATTTCCTGAGTATTATATAAATTATCCAATTGGTAGGTATATATTCCAGGCAATATACAATTTGGTTTATCTGTGGCTCAGAGGTACTATTAGGATACTATTAGGATGTTCCATGAAGTCTTTCTAATTGTTTTTTCATCCAATGGCTTTTTTTCCACTCATAAAACCATGGGGGAAAAGGAGAATTGCATCAATCCATTTTCCTTCATTTGGTTCCTTGCTAATGAGTTGAGTAGTTTGGGTGGATTATGGAAGGTGTGTAACCCTCCTCTCTCAATTCCTGATGATAGAGACAATCTATAAATGAAAAGTACATATCTATTGCTAGCAAGCCTAGAGTACAATTTGAAAAGTGAACTGTAATACAAGTCTTAAAAGAACAGTATAATGTGCATTATCAGGTAAAGTACTAGATAGTATATCCTTATCTATTTATTGGATTTATTAGATTTAGGCACCTAAATTCAAAACAAAGTTAACAATAATTTGATTTTTCACTAATATTTTATTCTGGATCCACTTTAAAGTTCTACCAGTTCAATTAATGAAATAATAAAAAGCAATTCTTCATTGACTCCAGTTCATATAACAATACAGTCTAAAAGAATAATTTTAAAAAGTCTCGTATCTCTTTAGTTCAGTTTAGACCTGAAATCTGAGGGACAGGCTTTTAAGTTCTGGACTGAATGTTGGAAAGGACTATTTAAAAGGTTTATTAAGGTCTTGGCAGTAGAAAAATGAGAAAAATATTTAACAATTAGAATAATAAAGCCTGGTTTTGTTAAGCAAAATAAAATAACAAAAGAGAGAAGATGATAATTTAGGAAATTAGACAGTGGAAAGAAAAGTTTAAAGACTATGTTCTGCGTTGCAGTGTATTTGCTTTTTAATCTGCTGATACTCCCAAAATCTCCTGCCTTCTAATTGATTTTCTTCCATCTCTCCAATGGTTTCATTATAAATTTATTTATGGATCAGTTACACCTGATCTGCAAAGCCAGTTTTCCACTAATTTCTTTCAAGAATACGTTGTTGACTGAATCATGAAATTCAGTTAAGCAGTGGGTGAATGGAGGGAAAACTCTGTTCTTGAAAAGTACTTTTATCCACATTTCAGAGACTCAGACTATACTGCAAACAATTCCCTAAATTTCATTCTCTGATTGTTTGCTGTTGATGGTAGGGCAGGAAGCCTGTTTCTGGAGCCCTGTGGGAAGGTCATTAATCAGATTCCTACTTGAAAGCTCACATGTCCTCCAAATAATAGTACTGTGCAATATGTATTTTCCAAGAATATGTTAACAAATATATCCTGAAAAGGAAAAGAATGATAGGTGTGTATCTTGGCATGTGCAGGAGAGAGAAATTTATATTCTGTCTTTTGTGTGGGAACTTCAGGCAGCATACATTGTGCTTATTTTTCCCATAACAATCTTGTGAGGTAAATCACCTACAATGGTAAACTTCTGGGGTCAAAGGTGAAACTAGAATCTGGCTCCTAGTCCTATAACTTAACCACTACACTACACTGCAATGGTTCTCTAATATGCATGTATGAATGAAAAATGTGAAGTGTTAATTGAACTCAAATCTAATTTAAACTTTTGTTTTATGGAACCAAGGATAGCTAACCACTACGATTTACTTCATTCTAGTGCCTTAATACTAAATTTGCTGCATGTTGGCTTATTGTAAAAAGATACTCACCTGTGAAAAGATGTTGAGCTCCATTTCATGCTATAAATTTTAGGGTTCCATCTTCTCCAACATCAGTTTACATACCGTATTTTTCGGAGTATAAGACGCACCGGAGTATAAGACGCACCTGCCTTTTTTGGTTGGTTTTTTTTAAAAAAAGTTTTTTTTTATTTTTTAGACAAACACACATACAAACATACAATGTATTTTCTTTGAACAGAGTATTTGGCTGGTTCACAAATATAAACAGTGTTTAGTCATTTCAATTAAATTTACAATTTCTATATTTCCTTTTTGCCATATTTATTCCTCATCTATTTTTTTTAAAAAAACAATATTACCCTTCATTCTCATCTCTAATCTTAATCAAATTCAATTTTTCCCTTCTATTCTATATTATACCCCTTCCCATTGTCATCTATTTTTATATCCATCCTCACATTGGTTAATTATGCAATATTACAATTGTTTAATACAAATTCAACATTTTTATAAAAATAAATTAGTTATATAACTATGTTTTTTGTATATTAATAAATATGAACATGAATATTCCAATTATTTCCATGCAATCCAATTTCTTACAAATCAATTAATTATATTTACCTATAATGATAAACCAAATAATTTTCCCCATATATTCCTCCAAACCACAACTTAACCATTTCTGCTTTCAACACAATATACAATTAATAGTATCTCAATTATTACAATTCCCTAGTTAAATAGAGCTTTCTCCTTATGTTAACTCATTTTCACATCTTAAACTCTCCCAATAACCCGAAGTTTTGCCCATATAGAAAAATATTCCAATTATTATTCATTTTATTTTTACAATCATGATTTCCCATTTATTTCTTACTACTATTCATATTTCAATTCTAAATATGTATAACATCTTTCTCTTTCATTTCTTTTTCTCCCTTCCCATTTTTATTTTTGCTTTTTTTCTTTTGTGTTTTAAAATCTTGAACTTCCTCTGTTGCCCTAAATTTCCCATTGTTTGCACCTACCGTTTTTGGTGAGGAAAAAGAAAAAGAAATCTCTCTCTGCCTCATTTTGCCAAGTTGCAGCAAACAGCCTGTTTTACTTTCAGTTTCGTTTTTCAGCATAGCTAGGGAAAAAAAATCTGCTCCAGCACTCTTTGTAGCAAGCAGCAGAGCCCTGCGCAAAACAGCTGAGAGCAAATCAGCTGAGAGTCGGGAGGCCGATCTAATCAACTTGTGCTAATTAACCTATGCTGAAGCTTAAAGGAGCTGTTTTTTCTTGCTGTTTGCTTGCAAGGAGGTAACTGCTGCGAGGCACAGGCCAAAGGATGGGGGCCAGTGGGTGGGTGGGGCTACATTCAGTGTATAAGACACACCTAAATTTTCATCCCCTTTTGGGGGGTAAAAAGGTGCATCTTATACTCTGAAAAATACGGTAGTTGCTAAAACAGCCCTGTTCTTTTTGCATCTATATTTTGCTCACATAAATCTTCTGTGCAAAAGGAAATTAATTATTCCCTAGCTAAATGTGAATTCTATCCATTTTGTTAAGAGATCTCTTCTTTGCCTACTGTCCAAAAATTTAGGTACAACTTTCTAGTTCTCAGTATATCAAGGCACAGGCAGAATTTTATTTGACTATAAAAGCATGGTTACAGTATTGAAGATAACTATCTTTGCATTCAGAAGTTATTAAAAAGAAAGAAAATCTCATAAAATGAAAATAGAAGATCTTACTGCAGACAATGGTGTATTGAAGATCAGCTTTAAGATTATATTTTGGGGGCAAAGGGTAGGAATGCTTATCTGATGAACTTATCAAACAGAGCTTCTCATTCTTCTTTTCATTCATTCATTCATTCATCCATTCATCCATCCATCCATTCATTCATTCATTTTCTAGAGCCACCCATCTCATTCAATGATTCTGGGTGGCTTACAATTGAAAAAATATACTACAATGAAATATAATAAAAACAACCATAAAAATATTAAAAACATTCAGGTTAAATATGCTTAGGAGCAAGATTCCCCTGTCCAGTTGCTTTATCTTTTTGCCTGACTTCCATCCTGGTTGTTCTTCCCTTTATCTACTACTTCCTTTCTCTTCGTGCTATTTTCCCATCTTTCTTACTTAAAATAGACAGAACTAATCTCAGAATAACTATGTGAAGTAAATAAAACAGTGTTCATGTTCCAGTCTGCTTTGTTGTGCGCTGATACAAGATAGGACAAGTAGGTATTGGCTGCTGCTGAAGTCAAATTAAAATCTTTTGGGTAAACAGGCCTGAATATTAAGAATTGTATGATATGAGTTTGTATATGTTTGCTGCGACAAGTGATATTACCATTGTATATAAATAGTGTGATAATTATGCACAGAGTCACCTTGTGGTGAAATTTAATAAATAAAATAATAAATAAAAACATCTGACTCATTCATAGGAAGATAGTTATGCTATTTCTTAGCTTTCAAACTTGCTGTGAATATCTGATGGTGCTTTTTATTGCCAAACATTTCACATGTGGCTTATCACTATCTTTCTTTATCCCACAGGGTGTCCACATTGTAAGAACTCAATTCCACATTTCACAACAGCAGCAGAACTCTTTAAAGAAGATCGTAAGGTAACTCTACAGTCATTTTGGATTTTTTGGTAGCAACTCCAAAACAATAGACTTATTTGGTCTATTGTTTACTTTCTCTGCTTTCAGAAACATGTAAATAATTTCCCACTTTGCCCCTCTTCTTGATTTCTTCCAGTTAAATGGGGTTAGTGGCGAAGGGGGCATTTTGTCTTGAGGCAATCTCAACTTGAGGTGAAGTACAGTTTAATCTCTTTGTCTAGGATTTAAGGAAAAGAAATGTAAACATGTAAGAAATTCCCGAGAGCAGCCTGTCCTAGTTCTATTACTAAAAGAGACCTACTGTTTTTCAGTTTTAAGATGAGACTTGTCATTAGACTGAGAATATTGCTTGGCTAGATTCAAATTCTGGAAAAGGCTCAATTATTTTCTGAGAATGGTCTTCTAACACATAATGTAGAAAGCATGATCATCTTCAATAGTCCCACGGTGCACTAATCAAAGTTCAGAAAGATTATTGCAAAATGACAGATCTAGTTGTAGGATTCAACTGGTGAGGTCTAGGAATATTGCTCTATGAGAAAATGTTGAGGGAAGTTACTTTGGGGGAAGTGAACCCTGGAATTCCTGGTCTAGGTTTAGTAAGTGAGTATATCTTTGCATAGATATATAAATATATATGCATAATGACAAACTTACCGTATATACGTATTTGTATTAACCATTTTTGGGGGGGAACTGGTGCTATAAGTTTTCACTAAAGTGAAAGATACAATTTTGCCACAAACCTTTCCCCCAAGATTACTTCAAATGAACATTGCACTATTCTGTGTTGTTCTGGAGTTCAGGTCACAGAAGAATGAATTTAAATTAAAGGAAGGCAGATTTAAACATCCTAAGAGTAACAGCTGTTTGATAGTGGAACCAATTAGCCAGAGAAATAGAGGTTTGCCTTCACTGTATATCTTTGGATCAAGTCTAGAGACCCTACTATTGAGAATACTTTAATTAGGATTCCTCCACTGAGCAGGGAGTTAATCTTAACGGTCTGAATGGGCTTTTCAAACCCTGATTCTGAACAAGAGCTAGAAGTTGAATTAGGAAAGGCATGGAGACAGCAATACATTCCTCCTGCTATGGCAAGCACTTTAAGGAGAAGTATATTGCATTCTTTTGCACATATGTGAGTGTTTTAAGATCTTGATTATTCAGCATCAGTTCCTCCTTTGCCATACCATCAATACTAAGCAAATTTATTGCTTTTCAAAACTCAATATGGTTTTATTCTATCTGGCAACCCATCCCAGGCACACATGCAATCCCACACATACTCCTCCCCCCTCCATAGCAGGCACGAATACCACAACTTGGTGGATAGCCCATGAGTCTTTCTCAACTACGGTAATTTCCCTGATACTGAGAACTTTGTATAGTATTAAATAACTTTGTCCAAATTTTGGGTGAACTCAACATTTTCATTGCTTCTATTGATTAATAGATTTATTCAAACCCTGACAAAGATTGAGAGAGGTCCTTTTAGACCTCAAGATGGTGATTGATTGGTGCAGCCCTTATTTCAGCTAATAGTAGAAATAAGAAATGTGCCAGCCAACTAAAATGTAGAAGCATAAAGTTTAATGAGCTGGAACCTAAGTTCCAATTGAGGATATTGAGTTTAGAGTAGTTCCTGAAGGCCAGGCATACAGGAAAAACAGCTATGTTTTTATCTACTTTGCTTGACTTTTCAAGGTGGTGGAGATTGATAATTCTATACTGTTTCTTCAATCGTATACAATTCAATTCTGCTGGAGTGTTCTTGGATTTGCTAATGACCTTTATGGATATTCTATACAGACTGTACTGCTGCTCAGGGATGCACTTCAGCATTATCGTAAAGCTCTTTTTAAACAATTCCTTTCTCAAATTTCTATGAATTTTTCTTTTGGTCTGGCTGCTGCTGCACAGTTCAGTAGACAACAGATAAGCAGATATGTAAAACAAATTGGACTTGAAAAATCCAGCAAGCTTTTAATTTTCAAAGGAAAATATTTGCATGTGCCACACAGCTTTCTACAAGCTTGTATTTGTCTCCAACATTGTGATTCTCAATTTTCCCTCTTCTTAAATCAGTCAATATAATACCACAATGGAGGAACAGATTGTATAACCCAGATAGGTGAATTAAGATACAGAGTTATATCTCTATGCCTTTTGCTAGCTACTTATTGAAAATCCTTGAACTATGTCATTGCTTTGAGAAACTGCAGTACATATTTTTAGGACCATAATTCCAATACCTTCAGCCAATGCAAATATTTGGTTTGAACTGTTTCCATTAAAGTTGGCCGTCATGAGAACAATTATGAAACTTTGAAAAGACAGAGTATCTATTGCCAATTCCATTTTACCTCTGACATTCCTTTAGAATTGTATATTTTGAATAGTTCTTGCCCACTTGCCTATTGTGTATTCAGTCTGTATAAAGGTAATGTTAGTGATTAATATTTAGAGTTATCAAGAAATAAGTTATCTAATCATCATACAGTAGTAAAAACATAAGAATATTACAGAACTAACACCAAATAAATAAAAACATATTCTTAAACGTTGAAACCAAAGTATATCCTATTTACATTCATGCAGTATAATCAGTATCACACCCAGTCTTGTGACATCTGAACATCTAACAAATGTATTCTCTCATAAACTGTTGCGAATATGAGATTGTAAATACACGCACTGCATTTTTATATGGTTTGTATGCATTTAACTACACACCGGCCAGGGTTACTCTGAGCGGGAAATGGGCTGTATCTAAATTTGATGAATGAAAGAGTAAATAAAAGATTTAGGATTTTCTTTTCCTATTAACCAGCATCAGCAACTATATATCATGAAAGCTTTAATCTAATCACATCAGAAACACCATTAATACTCCAAAAGATCCTCAGCTGTTCTTCAATAACAAGTTCCCATCCAACCTGAGGAGCTCATATTCTAGTGCCATATAGTCATTCATGTCATCTCATCTACGGCTGTGGTTTTCTTGGAGCAATTTGCTATTTCTTTCTCCCACACAGAATGTAATTACATCTTTGCCATTGTAACTAAAGTAATCATCTACCTCCAGCAACTTCATATATTGTTGCCACCCTATGAAGAGGCCAGCTTGCTTTAGCTGGACTGCTGAGCTGAACTTCATACCACGGGTGACCCTACTAGGATTATATATTCTGGGGATCCACTCCCAACCTTCTTTCTTCATCACAGACATTATTCCCAGCATATGTGCAGAATCCAAAAGTAGGCTGATCTCCTGGGAATCCCCGTGTAACTTCATTGAAATGATCAGGGAGCACAACATTTAATTGGCATAATAGTTAATAAAAACTAAGCATCTTTCACAGTCCCTTTACAGGGAACCAGCATTCTGTAATATTAATGTACAGAATCAGAACTGAAGTCACTTGGCATCGGTATCCTTTTCTGCATAAACTGGTTTGTCAACTTTAGTTCACTACTTTCCAAAAGTAGTGTTATTTTTAAAAGAGATAACATTTCAGTCTGGGAAAGAACATTGGGGGAATTGAAGACTTGCCCTTTTTCATTCTTCTCTAAAATCAATGTTCAGTAAGCTATTCACTTCCATTTTCATAACAAAAGTCAATATTTGCTGCTGTGGAGATTTATTTCCTTGAATCAATAAACTGATGAGTGGCAGTACATATTTTAACAGGAAAAAAAAAGAGCCGACTGTTCCTGCAGTAGGCTTTTATTATCGCAACCGTAAGAGCTTAAAGAACAGTCCTTGGAAAGGCAAAGAAAGGGGAAGAGCACAAGCATTTAAAGTGACTTTTTCTTGTATTTTAATCAAACAAAACCAAACATGGATTTAATACTTTGCTCTTCGTTTGTTTGAACACAAATAAACAATAGCAGTTATATCTTCAATTGCTGATCATTTAAAGGAAAAAAAAGCTAAGTTGTAGGACAATAAATCTAAATTGATGTACCTTACACAGTTTTTATCTGTTTTACTACATTCTCTGAAAGCGTTTGTAGTGTTTTTTATTAAGTCACACAATCTGTCATCACAATCCATGTCATGACAGAATTCACTTGTCTTTAGATAATCATTTGTTCCTGGATAGGAACCCCAGATTTTGTTCCCTTTTATCCATTTTAATATCACAATGACAACTAAGTTTTCAGAACATCCCTTTAGCTATTTTTACTTCTTTTTTACTATGAGTGTGCTATTACTAGCTTATCACTCTGTGTAGGTAAAGATGCTTTTTCTGGTAGAATAGACAGAAGGATATTTCCTCCAGGATTTCTTTTCAATAAAATTGTCTAACCTGTGTGAACTGCTGCCATGTTGAGTTCAGTGACAACCTAGTCCATATCTGGGACCTTTGGTTAGTATTTTCTGAAAGTATGCAATGCATGAGGAGATATGGATAGTCCTCAACTTACAACCACCAAAAATTTCTGTTGCTAAGTGAGACATTTGTTAAAAGAATTTTGCCCCGTTTTACAATCTTTCTTGCCACAGTGGTTAAGTGAATAACCACAGTTCTTAAGTTAGTTAACACAATTGTTAAGTGAATCTGGCTTTCCCATTGACTTTGCTTGTCAGAAAGTGATCACATGACCCCAAGAAACTGCAACCATCATTAATATGAATTTGTTGCTAAGTGATCAGGTGACCTTGGGGATGCTACAATGGTCATGTGAAAAGTGGTCATATGTCACTTTTTTTAATGGCATTGTAACGTCAAACGATCACTAAATGAACTGTTGTAAATCGAGGACTACCTATAGTTGCTGTTGTCTGAATTGAAAGTTCTTTATTAACCAACCCAAATCCTAACACTGTGAAAACTACACCCTAAACAATTTTGTCTTTCCATACTTTAATCTTCCTTTTCTGTACCAACCTTTTGCTCTCATCTCAATATCATTTCTGAGAGAGAGCAGTGATGAGAACTACATACCTCGTATCACATTTGAACCTCGTTCAAATGTGATAATTAAAAACATTGAAAATAATCCATTCTGTATCTTTTCAATAAATCATTAGACAACTTTTTACTAAAAAGAACATCCAACTGTTTCCTGGAAAAAATGAATGTTTTAAAAAATAAGTTAGTATACTGATGCTCACTCAGAGTCACCTTGAACTGTGAGATCAGTGGCAAATTGATAAATAAATAAAAATACTGCTATTTCAGTAGAAATTTTTTTAAAAAATCAGAGAAAATATATCTCATAAAGTTAAGGTTTAAAAGGCTTTTTGAATATTTCTAGCTTTTAAAAGAAATATACAAACATGCAACTGAATATCTGGAAAGGATCTCAAGTTAAAGTACAAACAACTAGTGAAAAATTAGGCCATTTTTAATTCCTGACATCCAGCAAAGCTAACTTTTTCAACATTTATCTGGGTTTCGTTTTGGATTATTTCTGAAATTCTTTTCCAGAAAAATCAATTCCTGTACTACTTGCCTGTGCTCTGATAAACTATCAGATAAGGGTTAATCTCAAAAGCTGGCAAGGAATTGGCATGTCAGGATTCTATAAACATTTATAAAAAATAGAATTGCAAAGGTATGTTGTGGGTTAATACCAGAGCTAATACTAGTGTTTGTCTTTATTATAAGGTACTTTATATAAGTAAATAACAAGTACAGAAAAAAGGCAGAAGTGAGCCATGGAGTCACTGAAGCTTACTCTACTGCTAGCTGTTGTTTGCTGGGTTGAGGAATTTGCTAACTACCATTTTCAGATAGGCTCGAAGAAACTGGCAGATCAATGCTTCAGAAACTCAGTAGATTTTGAATTTAAAAATTACATATTTTTAACTTTATTATTTTGTACCAATTAAATTAAATTTTATATTTTCTTTCCAGAATTTGCATAAGGCAATTTGTACATAGTTACAATTTGATGTAGAGCTATATATAGGAGAAACCCTTTAATGTAAAAGCATCTGGATGTTTGAAGTATGCTGTCAAATTTTCCTGAGACTTCGCTCTTTGGGATACAGTATTTCATTTTCAAATAAATCAGGATAGCTGTTCACCAGTCTATCTCAGGGCACTTCATGACTTCATGATTAATATGCATTCTTTCCATCCTTGTGTCAACATAAATTGCGCTGTCCCCATAGCCAAGCTCTATTGTTTTTCAACAAGAAGGCCAGCAGATGGTTCTTTCCTTACAGATCTAATATGGGACAATTTCAGGGGAGCCATTGGAAGATTCCCCAGCTTCCTTTCCTCTCACCCTCTAAATCATCCTCTGACAGGAAAACCAGTTACGCTCCATAACAAGCGACAGGTGGGTTGGCAGGCTCAATACATGTGCTCAAGGTGCAGAGTTTAGTTATTTTTCAAGTTATTTTTCGCACAAGCGAAAGGGTGTTTATTGGCCTTGTGTAGGGCAATTTATTTTGCTGTCAATTAAAAAAAATCCCAGCTGCTAGATCAGTATGGAGTGGGAATATACATAGTGCCATAGCAGAAAGCTTGCAGGTACATCAGCAGGGGCATCCCACATTATCCTGTGCTTCCCCTGAACCCTGACGACCAGTCAGTCAGGTTGTCATTTTTATCCACAAGTATCAGTCTTCTGGAAGACAGATTTCATTATATTAAGATTGATATCCACATATTAAAAAATGATCACACTGTCATACAAGTCCATTCTAGAAGATTAGCATTTCCCCATAAATAAACAAGCATTGCTCTTTCAGAAGTATGACAATCATATTTAAAGATGGAGCTGGCAGCACCTTGAAGGAACCCACAAAGTATGCAAATTTTACATAGCCCATACATAAATTTTGGACTTGCCCAAGTGGTAGTATTCTGCTCCAAGTAATAAATAATAGCGATAATTTGTGAAAATCCTGTTATACATTTGTTGGGAAATATCACTACCCTAGTTTAAATTATCCAGTAATCCTCTTTTTCTGGTTGGGAGAGGCCATAAATGCATTGGTTTTTTAAAGTCTATGTTTAAAAGCAGGTCCAAGACATTCCAGAAAAAAGACATAGGGACGTGGTGGCTCAGTAGCTAAGATGCTGAGCTTGTCGATCGAAAGGTTGGCAGTTCAGCAGTTCGAATCCCTAGTGCCGCATAACAAGGTGAGCTCCCATTACTTCTCCCAGCTTCTACCAACCTAGCAGTTCGAAAGCACATAAAAAATGCAAGTAGAAAAATAGGGACCACCTTTAGTGGGAAGGTAACAGCGTTCCGTGCGCCTTTGGCGTTTAGTCATGCCGGCCACATGACCACGGAGACGTCTTCATACAGCGCTGGCTCTTCGGTTTTAAAGCAGAGATGAGCACCACCCCTAGAGTTGGGAGCGACTAGCACATATGTGCAAGGGGAACCTTTACCTTTATCTTAAAAACAGAACTCATGTCACGTCTAACCAAAGGATTACGCTTTACATACTGTAAGCAAATGTCAAGCAAGAAGAATCAGGATCATGTGTTAAGTTTTATTCTTCATGCCTTTAGTCAATTCTTAGATTCTAGTCAAGAATCTAGTCAATTAATGGTCAGCACTAAATTGGTGCTATATAAGAGTTAACAGAATTCAAGAGGAACTAGATGCTTGTGGGAACGTAAAGACTCCAGACTGATTTCTTCTTGACTCCAGGCTTTGCCTCTCCTCCTACATCAGATCCCATTGCACAAGTTTGGTATCTGATCTTACTTGCAGCCCAAGCCGAAATGGTCAGTGACCAGCTGAAAAGAGGCATGCCTACAGCAGACTTAAGCAGCCAATAGGAGATGGGCAAATTCTACCCTTTGATCATGCCAGCAATATCACTGAGGCATTGTACTTTGTCCTTACTGCAAGATTTGTGTCAGGAAAGAGATAAAATGCCAGATGATGTTAGGCTGCCTACCTAGCTTGTTGGGGATGAAGTGGAGGTGATATGATAAAAACAAGTCCCTTAAAAGTGTTAGCCAGGCAACTTCAGGTACAGATGAGCCCTGAAGTAAAGAAGCAAATGAGAATGGACTTTTCCATCCAAAAATTAACACACACACACACACACATATACATACTCACAGATAAGCTAACCCTCAACTTTTTCACCCAAATACCATTAAAAATATGCCACCTGCAGATAAGCAGACCTTTGACATTTTTGTACGTTTTAATTTTCACAGTTGACTTATTTGTGGATGGCATATTTTCATGGTACTTTGGTTAAAAATTCAAGGTTTGTTTATCTGTGGATGTTCTTATCTCCAAGTATATAGGGTACTTTTAAAAAGTATTACCATATATATACTTGGGGATAAGCTGATTCACGAATAAACCGAACATATTTTGGAGGTATATTTTAGCACCTAAAATTGTTGGCTTATCTGCATGTATATAAGAATAAATTTATGTTTGCAATCTAGATACCTATAGTTTTCAGCTCGTCAGCCAATAATTACATGTCCTGTTTTTAAACAAATTATTGGACAAATGTGTCAATATGTTGATCTAACTACTTCTAGTCACATTATCAGGCAATTATTTACTTCTAGGGTTTTTGTCTATGAAATTACTCAGTAAAAGCTTATTTAGGTTTTCCAAGGATGACTCACTGGTGCTTTCCTTTTATTGTTCTACCATCCTGAATTCTTCTAGCTGGTAATTGGTAGAAAAACAGACTTCGTTCTCCTCCTTTCTGTCCCTTCCCCATTGCAGGACAACCCAGTTACAATCAAACAGCATTGGGAGGAAGCAGGGAAGAGGAAGACAGAATGGCTCCCTAGGAGCTCTACAGACATAGAGCTCATGAAGAAGAGGCTGAATAAATGGAGCCAAAGCCCAGGGGTCAAAGTAATGAGTAAAACTAAAGTCTAGGTAGCTCCGCTGAGAAATATGCAATGGGAAGGGAGGCAGCATCTGAGAAAATGGGAGAGAAAAACATTTTTTTTCTTCCTCCAGATCTGTATGAGGGAAAGTTCTTTCATTTCCCTCAGCTGGAGTCAAAATTTGGAAGAGGGAAAGAGTCAGAAATCCCCCAAAAAGCAGAACAGGCAGAGAAAAAGTCAAGGTTTTGACACAACAGAGATAGAAAGCAGAAAGTGAGATAAAAGAGAGATCTCTCTGTGTGGAAAAGGATTATCAAGCAATAGAGGGTCAGCACACAAATATAAAAGGTTGAAGACAAAAGAAAATTAGAGGTCAGCATAAATATATTAGAGATGTAGAATAGAAAGATATGAAAATATAGTGAAGCTGGATTTTAAATAATGAAATGTAGATATAGAGCCTCTGAAAAATGGATAGCTAAAATACCGTAGAATATATTTTTATTAGTGAAATATTAATTTCTGTACTAATTAAAGTCATTTATAATTTACAATTTATTTTTTTATTGTAAGCTTTCCTTGTAAAAATAAAAGGGAGATACAGAAACACAACTAACTCTCTCAAGTTCCCAGCACTTCCAGTCTTTATTGATTCTGGGTCAATTTTATTTATAGTTGAAAAAAGAACCTGTGACATAGTCACCTTTCAAATATTTGCTATTTAAGAAACTTTTTCTACTTAGCTGAGGTTTTTTGCTGTATTTTGTTTTTATTTCTCAGGCTTCTTTGCAAAAAAAAAAAATTCTGTCTTCCCATCTTCCATTATTTCCATTTCATATAGTTAATTGACATAGTAGTTTATATGTACATTTAGAAGAGCAGGGAAAGTTTAATAACTGAAAATACTTTGTGTTTATCAGTCTAACAGTAATTGAGAAAAAAAAGAATTAATCTTAGATAAGCTTACTTATTTTAAGTATATACAGAAAAAAGTATGTGAAAGAGATAAAATTAACATTCCCCAAGCCTTCAAAATCTTTCCCAATAACAGTTTTCCCACCCCCTTTCTCCTTCATATATTCTCTGAAAATAACCTTGTGAAGAGTTATAATTCCCTCAAGACAAACAAAAGATAAAAGGTATTAGACTGTAGTAAAATGAACTGTATAAAGATACTTTACCAAAATGTAAGTCCATTCTTTTCAGGGGCAATGGAAGGAAGGACAAAACTGTAGGAAATTTGTGGGGAACAATGGAGCAAGGCACACTAAGAGCTGTAACTGGAAAGTGACCATCTTACACTAGTAGAGAGAAATGATTTGAAGGGCTTTTATATTGGAATCCAGGGACAAGTTATTAAACAGTTTTCTCAAGCCGAAGAACTAAGAACAGCATGTGTAGTTACTTAAGAGTAGTTTCCTTTAATTGTCTTTACCTACAGACAGAATCTTGCCAGACTAAAGCAACTATTTGCATAACTACAAGTACCTATATTTGGGAATAGCTAGGGAGGAACCATTTTAATTCTCTTTCTACAGACCAAACTTTCTAAGCTCCACTGCCTCTTTGCCCCCTGGAATACAGTCACTCCCTCTGGGAATCCAAACTACATTTCACCACAAGTTTGTACTGAGTTGTCATTGAGTCATTAAGATCCCTCCTATGGCATGTTTAATTTCTAAATAGGCAGAAGTTTGAAAGATAAAAGATTTTGGAGGTCCTAGTTTGTCAATTCCTTAAACTTGTTTCAAGCATCTCTCTCCCTGATGTTGTGGGTTCCATAGATTTGTTTGGCTTTTCATAGTAGTCAGGGACCAGGCTGCTACTCAGGATGAAAGGCATGACAACTGTTTGAGAAAGGTCCAAATTTGAATAAAAGAAATATAGCATTTTAATTGTTGAAGTTGGTAAAATAAACTGAAAGCCTTAATGTAGTCTTTGGCCTTCTACATTAAAAGAATCATCTAATTTGTGTGTATGTGTTTGCTGAATTTATTACTCATCAGAATTTTTAAGCTACAGCAAAATCATACGCATTTTGGAAGGAATCATTGGTATTACATGACCAAAAGACAAACCAATGTAAGCCTGTTTGGGTGCAAGAAGCACTGAAATTTGGCTGCCTTCAAGTTGAACAAATCTGCATTTATTTCCAGCTAATTATCTCTCTAGAAGTCTTTGGAATATAGGTGATAATTTTAACTTACTTAAAGTAAGTTTACTTACTTGTTGCATCTGATAAATCCTGTGAAATAAGTCATTTTAATAAGTAGGATAGACTGAATCAACTAATTCTACATGTATATTCAAAAGTTGATGCAATGTCTCAAATTCTATTTGCATTTGAAAACTAGAGACAGAAGTTAAAATTAATTTCAGCAGTGTAATTTTATAGAAGATGACAAACAAACTCAAGAAAGTAAACAAAGAGATACTACAGTCCAATAAAAGACATGGTAAATTTTGCTTCTAAAATGGGAACTTCCAGAAGCTTTATGAGAGTAGGGCCCTTGATGTTACAGGAAGTCATAGTCATTTAGGGATATAGAGGTCAACAGTAATGGTAGTTGTGTTTAGAAATAAACTGGAAGTTGCTGAAGTTTCAAAACTATAGGGGATCTCTGTACATGAAAAAAAAATGTTGCTCATATATATATTTTTTTCTAGCAAGCCCAAAAAGAGATTACCACACACATTTCAGAGACAGTTTATGGATATGACTAAGCCATATCTAGCAACCAGATTCATCTTTCCCAGGATGGTACATGTGCTACATCTGTGTAAAAAAAAAACACTTTTGGGCATAGATGTTATCTAAGTATCTAAGGAAAACACTGAACACAGGAACACGCTCAAAGGCTTGCTGACAAGAGGAATAAACGAGGGCTGTGTGCTGCATCCAGTGAATTTGTAGCTGGTGGAATAAACACACTTAAAGAGTCCTCATACATAATGCATCACACTGGAGGCAAATATCAAGTGAACCCTAGCCTCAAGGGCTCTGTCCTTGTCTCTGTGTTAGTTAGAATTGTTATAAGTGATCCAGAGGATGGAAGGTAAGGGATGCTTATTGAAATTGCAGATGGCATCAAACCAGAGAGATTGGCTAATTAGGGAACAAAATTATAATTTCAAACAACCAACACAGGTTTGAATGTTGAGACTAAACTAACAGGATGTCAAGTATAAAATCCTGCATCTTAGGAAAGAAAAATCACATGCATACGGAATAATAATTTCCCCACAATTACATTGAAGTATAAATTGGCTTATTGACAGGAGCTGTAACGGAAGTAAAAGTAGCTTAAAGACTTGTAAGTTTACAAGCACTTTTTATAGACTTATGCAAATCATCTTTTTATTTGATGATTACAATTACAGATACTTATTGGTATGTGATAGAACATGGTAGTCAGTGTGATTGATAACGTTAATTGGGTTTGGGTTAATTCATGTGTGTATTTGAATTCATAACAAGAAGTGGAGAGAATTGGGATCATATCCCTCCTGTACAGCAAAGGATTTCAGATTAAACTAGGGGCCTGAAGTTATTATTTTAAGTTAGCCACTATTCAAAAACCTTGAATTCCCTGTGTTAATTGCTAATCTTTTTTGGTCAGTTATTTTTCCTGTTACTTCTTGATTCCTTTGGTGCAACTGAGAATTCCAAATATGGGATTGCTTTTTAGCTGGGTTTGTGTTTTGTTTATTTCAAAAATATGCCTTGGAGCCTTAAAATTTTCTCCTAGAATGGAATATGAAAAGCTAATTTAGTAATGCTATCAGAAGGATCTAGGAGTACTGGTGACCTACAGCTTTGTATGACTAAGGTATGTGATGAAGCAACTAAAACAGCCAGTGCAGTCTAGAACAATATTAATAGAAGCCATTTTCATATTTCATATTCTGTTCTAACAAGACCAGCTCTTAAGTACACCACTTTTTAAAAATGACATAAAGGAGATTCAGAAGAGAATTACTAAGATAATGGTTCTGGAAACCTATCCCTATGAGGTTCAGTTAGTAGAGCTGGACATGTTTAATTTGCCAAAAGAATATTAAGAGCAGCTACAAATACGTCAAAATCTCTTACATATAAGAGGAATGAACATGGCCTGTGTTAGAACCAAATTGAAGAAAATGACCAGTGGATTAAATTTAAAAGATAAGCAACCTAAGCTAAATATTAAGAGGGTTTTCTACGTCAGCAGTCCCCAACCTTCACAGATTGGCAGCCTAGCTAAGGGAGAGAGGGAAACCAGGCCACACGAGCATCAGACCAGCGCGCATATGCTTGCACATGCAGCTCAACTTTCACAAGTTGAGCTGTGCGAATGTATGCACAGGCGCCAGCCCACCACTCATGCAAGTCAAGCTATGTATGTGTGCCAGCTCAGGCAGCCTAGTTTCAAATTGGCCACAGCCCGGTAGTGCGCCATGGCCTGGGGGTTGGGGATCCCTGTTCTAGATGTTGAGAGCTGTTAAGTTGTGGAACAATTTGCCTATAAGACTATGACCGCCCCTTGCTGGAGGTTTTCAAATCGGGACACAAATCAGTAGTGGGTTTCAATTTAGTTTGCTACTGGTTTGCTCTTGCACACGACACTTCTACACATGCGCAGAAGCTTCTGCGCATGCACAGAAGTGTCCGGGTGGGTGGATGGAGCCTCCCGCCGCCACCGTTACTGGTTCAGGAGAACCGGGGTGAACCGGTAGCAATTCATCACTGGCACAAATACATAAATTTGTGCATAAGGTAGCACTAAATAATAATATGTAAGATCACGTCCACTGTTAGATTCTTTGATCTAAATAATTTTGGAGAATGAGGGGTCCTTGGTGTTCTCTGAGCTTGCTTGTTTTCTTGTAGATGTTTCATTACCCAAACTAGGTAATATCATCAGTGCTAATTTTGTAGGAGCCCTGTGCAGCAAATTAAGGTTTTAGGAATTATCTCTTTGATACTTTGAATGTTTTTGTTATTTATATTGTCATGCCAGCAGGTGGAATTGAGGGCACATTTTGAACTACTGCATATCATTATAACATTTCAGGATCAAATGCTTACCTTAGCGATTTTTTGAATCACTGAGGTAAACATCTGTAAAATATTTTCTTTTGAGTAGTCAAGTTATGATCAGGTTTGAAGACATATGATATGTAATTTAGTATTTTTTGTTGTGCTTAGTTACTTCAAGCTATTCCCCCAATACCTTATTCCTACTGTGTTAATTAAATTTGCAGCTGCCTTCCCTGTAGCATTTCCAGTGAGCGAGGCAGTCAAGAAAGATGGTAATTGCTAGTTATTTTTGAGCTCAGGACCACATATTTCTCAAACTTGGTTGGAATGATAACAGTTTATCTTTTTTGTATAAATAACTCTTCTTAAATTTTGGGACATACTATGAGTTAGTGGATTAAATCTACAATGAAGTTTACTCCTTAAAAGGCTTTGAATGGTGGCATTTTATTGCCCTTTGATGTACTTATGGCAGCCACTTTGTGATTCCCCTCAGATTGATTCTGAAATAAATCAGGGCACTCTTATTTTCATCTTCATTGGAAAATGCTCCTCTAGGAGGCCCCTTCCAAAAATATTTCAGAAACCAACCTGATAGATGGTTAGGCTAGAAATCATAATTTTGAGATGTTAGTTTTTCTACTGAGTTAGTTGATTGCATTTTCTATGGCATAGCATACTGCAAGGCCATAGATAGATGATGGATAGATGATTAGATTAGATTAGATTAGAGTAGATGAACAAGACAATATCAGAGAAAACTGGACTTTGAGAGTCTCCATAGCCTCTTGTGTTGCTGATACTCCTCCAGAGAAAGTAAGGCTGGAGAAAAACTACCCAAGGAGATCATTACAGAAAAGATCAATACTGGAAATATCTTAGAGAATTATACGTGAGTCCATAAGTGAAATTACTCAATTATTGTTGGAAAGTCAGAGACCCAGTGGCACAAGTGAAATCCAAATATAAGTGGTCAAATTGTGTGTTTTGAAAATAGGGAGAAAGAAATATATTTTCCTAGAGAAGAAGATACAAAATATGAAGTCAGAGATAGATGAAAAGACGTTAGGAGGAAGCCCAATGTGTCAGGAAGATTACAGATTTGTTCCGGAGGGTTTAAAGAAGGAACCTAGCATTGAAGTGTTGCTCGGTTGGATTCTATGAATTCTGCAGTTGCTCACCAGTTCAAGGGTTGCACAGTTTCATCATGGAGAAGGAGTTGTGTTAGTTAAGCATGCAGGATCTAATCGTTAAAATGCTCAATGCCACTGGACATCCATGTAGAGTACAAGTGGAATAACTTAACTGTCCTGTGCCAGTTGGAAGACTTAGATTTGCTAAAGCAACAAATTAACACAAGTCCACTTGCTTAACCTGACAAATCAATTTGTATTGCCAGGTAAGCAGCCAGCACTTTCTAACTGTCCACGTAAGGAGACTCTGGAATAAGAAGAGGCCTGTATTTCTCAAAAGAGGTTGTAGGAGGCAGCATCAGTTGGAGCAAGGAAATAATTATAGGGAGTTCTGAATAAATCAATAGAACTGTAAGAAATGGCATGCCCATAGCTAATGATAATTGGTTAGAATTGTGTAATAGGTGTATATTTAACAGTGACCATGTATTATCAGGAAGTTAACGGTGTACCAAAATGCATTTAACCGTCATAAATCTGTGATATCCGACAAGGCAAAACGAGCTTATTATAACCAGATTGTATTAACTTTTCCATTCAGTAGTCGAGCCAGTCATCACATTAAAATTAAAAGTATTGTCTGTATTTAAGCAAGTTTAAAACTCAACAGGCGCTTTCTTTGGATGTTTTTGTAGGTATACTATGCAACAATAATATTGGGAAATTCTGAACGGTTAGGATAAAAGTTCAAGGGAATCTTGGAGAAAATAACTTGTAAGCAAATTTGTAACACAACGACCTTGCAAGCCCATTTTGAATGAGGAACTCTTTTGTGAGATTTGTGGAGGAAGCATATGTCTTTATAAATTACACATTTAGTTTCAAATAAATATGTAAAATGTATGCATATAGATATATGTAAATATATCCACAGTAACTCTGGAGAATAGGTTATTTATGTCTCTGTTTTAGAGGCTAAGCTGTAGGTGTACAGAACTGTGACTAGTTCAAGACCAAGTGGTTACATTAATGGCTGAGATGGTTTTTTTTTTTTTTTTGCTATTGCCTTCCATTATTATAATAATATGTATTCATTAGAAAACTCTTCAGTCAATCAGTCATACACGCTAGTTACCTTATGGCTTGATTGCTACAACATGCTATACCTGGGGCTGCTCTAGAAGACTCCCCAGATGCTTACACTGATTCAGAATGCAGCCGCAGTATGGACAGTGATGGGTATGCCTTGGTATGTCCTTTAAAACCTCTGCTTCCCAGACTACACTGATTTCCTATTTACTTCCAGGTGTAAATCAAGGTGATGATCATGATCTATAAATTCCTTCATGGCATAGGGCCAGGTTACTTGAGGGACTGCCTATCCCTCGTAATATCTGCACAGCTATATTGTCTGGTGGGATTAGTGCACTCTGGGTTTCTGGAGTGGGGTTCCCTCTGAGATCTGGGTGGCCTCCACCCTACTGTTATTTTGAAGAGCCTTGAAGACTTGGCTCTTTCTCTGGCTGTGGGCGAAGGTGAGTGAACACCCTTGGGTTTGTCAATAATGATACATAAAGGAATAAAACAGAAAACAGAGAGATACAGGAGACTGATAGCCACATATTTCCCCACTTAGAATTTGCAGAACCTGTTCCCAGAGACTTTGATTAGACAGACTGTAAGAAGCTATAATTACCTAATTATTTTATCAAATGTGCTAGTATGGCTTTCCATGTGTTTATAAAGTTAGACTAACTAAAATTTCAAGGAATCAGTGTATTTGAGAGAGGGAAAAGGTGTTAGATTTTGCCCAAAGTACGTACTGGAATTTGGAATTTATTTAATTGTACCCTGCCTTTATTATTTCTATAAATAACTCAAGGCTGTGAACACCTTCCTCCTATTTTCCCCACAGCAACAACCCTGTGAGGTGAGTTGGGCTAAGAGAGAGTCACTGGCCCAAAGTTGCCCAGCTGGTATCCATAGTTAAGGCGGGAATAGAACACATTGTTTCCCGCTTTCTGGCTTGGAGCCTAGCCAACCGATCAAACTGGTTCTTATGTCCAAGAATGTTATAAATTTGATCAACTCTATTCAAACTTGGACCTTAACATTTTAAAGCTAAATGATATTTAGATACTAGAAATGCTTTTCAGCTCTTATCTTTTTTATATATATCACCATTCAGGATTTAAAGCATCTGAGCTCTATTTAACTGATCCAGTCTTTTTTTATTATTATTATTTCTCTCTCCAGATTGCCTATGCTGCAGTGGATTGTGCCAAAGAACAAAACCATGACTTGTGTAAGCAGGAAGGAGTGGATGGATATCCAACCTTTAACTATTATAATTATGGAAAATTTATAGAAAAATACAGTGGAGACAGAGGGGTAAGTATATGCTGGAAAACAAAAGTCAGCTATTTAAATGGTAAATAAGTATATATGGGGTGGGACAGCATTTAGCAATGGAAATTTAATGCTTCCAGAAAGAAGGCCACATTTGGTTATCATCTTGTCTCCTTGTGTATATTTGGCACAAACTCATTTTGGAACCTTTTATTGTGAGTCTTGCTTATTAAATATCTGAGTGTATTTGGCACTAGTAAAAATTAGCCTCAAATTTTTGTATCCAATCCTAGCCAATGTAGCAGATAAACTCATCCGGAGGATGTTTGAAAACTCATTTTAAATTAGGTTTTCAGTTGTCCTTTGGGTACACTGAAATTATGAGAGGGCATTCCAGAATATCCTAAAGGACTTCCTTTAACATTATTGCAGTTACATCGTGTGGGAATTCTACAGAAATAGGGCCTTTACAATTTAATATTCAGTGAATAATAATGTGTTATAAATTTTTCATGTGTTATAGTTTGCTTTTAGAATGAGATTTTATCAGCCAAAAAGTCAGACACCTCCATCTTAACAATTAAGAATTGAAACAATCTAGAGAAGATCTGATTGGAATATTTATTAGATGGAAGATTAATGTTGCAACAGAAAAATTGCAGGTAGTCCTCAACTTACGAACACAATTGAGCCAAAAATTTATATTGTTAAGTGAGACATTTGTTAAGTGAGTTTTGCTCCATTTTTGTTGTTGTTAGTTGCGAAGTCATGTCTGACCCATCGCGACCCCATGGACAACATTCCTCCAGGCCTTCCTGTCCTCTACCATCCTCTGGAGTCCATTTAAACTCATGCCTACTGCTTCAGTGATTCCATCCAGCCATCTTGTTCTCTGCCATCCCTGTCTTCTTTTGCCCTCAATCTTTCCCAGCATTAGTCTCTTCTCCAGTGAGTCCTTTCTTCTCATTAGGTGGCCAAAGTATTTGAGTTTCATCTTCAGTATCTGGCCTTCTAAAGAGCAATAAGGGTTGATGTCCTCTAAGACTGGCCAGTTTGATCGCCTTGCAGTCCAAAGGACTCGCATATTATGACTTTTATAGACACAGTTGTTAAGTGAATCATTGCAGTTGTTAAGTTAGTAACATGGTTGTTAAGTGAATCTGGCTTTCCCATTGATTTTGCTTGTTAGAAGGTCACAAAAGTTGTTCATATAATCCCAAGACTCTGCAACCGTCATAAATATGAACCTGTTGCCAAGCACCCAAATTTTGGTCATATGACCACGTGAATGCTGCAACAGTCATAAGTGTGAAAAATGGTCTTAAGTCATTTTTTAGTGCCGTTGTAACTTTGAATGGTCACTAAACAAACTGTTGTAAGGACTACCTGCATTTTGGAATAGAAAACCTACCTCTATATAAGGCAGAAAGGCTCAGAACTATTTCCTGATACTTTTGGGTGTAAAGAGGAATATGCTTTTCTTTTGTTTCTCATTTTGGTTAGTGTTAACTATGAGCTATCCTCACATTAACTATAAGGAGCATTAATTTGTTTTTAAGCCATAGTATTACTGATTTTATCAATTCAGTAACAAAAATTAAATGGCTTGTGAAAATGACAAATAGCAATAGCTTATATACTATCCCTTAGCATTTACAACACTCTCTGAGTGGATTACAATGTAAGCATTATTTGCATATTTCCCCCAACAATCTGGGTCCTTATTTTACCAACCTGGGAAAGATGGAAAGCTGAGTCAATTCCATTGAACTGGAACGAACTCCAGGCTGTGGGCAGAATTTGCTTGCAATACTACCTTCTAGTCACTAGACCCATCAGGGCTCTGTTTAGGTCATGTTTAGATGATGATTTATCAAATTAATTTTCTTTTAACGTTTTTGGAAAACGTATTTTTCCTATGTACATGGGAAAAATTAATTAGTTGTTACATTGCTTCTTTTTTCTTTAATGACCGATGCAGGCTTTTCTCATAAACAACTAAAATATTTGTGATAGAAAAAACTATTATTGCCAAGCTCTTATTAAATGACTCACCTGTCTACCTTTGGTTAAAGTAACATGCATACTTACCTCTTCTTCCTTGCAGTTTGTTTTAAACAATGTTAGCTCTGTTGACCATAATTCTGGAAATCTCTTTTTAACATTATATCACACTTTTATTTTTATGGAAGAAATCCTCAGGCTCTACAATACTGTTATTGTTAAAGTTATAGTTAAAGTTATAAATACATTTAAGGACTCTTGTAAATAAGGTAAGGGACACTGCAAATTTCTGAGGGGGTGTATTAGAGAGCAGGTATTGTAATAGTATTTTGTTCCTGGATCCCATCAAATAATGTTGTCTGAGCACTGGAGCCCAAAACACATTAACTGACCCATTGTACAGGGTGGCAAAAGCTACAGAAGATGAATAGTCCCTCAGAGAACCAGGTTCTGTGCCATGAAGGGCTTTGCAAGAGATAACTAGCATCTTGAATTGCATCTGACAGCCAACTGGGGAGCATCTAAATATGTGTTCTGCTTCTAGACATCTCCAAGGATCATTTAATTTATATCTTAGAACACTTGGGAAATCCCCTGAGCTTAAAATATGGTTGATGTTATTGATGATGTTATTGGCAGTTTCAGACCATAAACATGGCACCATCCCTATCTTTTGTGCATTGTGTATGGTATAGTTCTTTAGATCTTGATTTCTAGCTACTCTGCAGTCAGTATCGAAAAAGGCAAAGAGTATGAATTGCTATGAAGAAAGACAGGATTGAACATCTTAAAAGAGTTATTAATTAATTAATTAATTCATTCATTCATTCATTCATTCATTCATCCATCAAATATCTATAGCTGCCCTTCTCAGCCAAGTGACTAGGCAGCTTACAATTCTAAAACTATAAAACAATTAAAACAATAAAGCAATTAAAACATCCAAAAAGTAAATATATAGAGCAGTTTTGATAGTTAACCACCCAACAGTAAAACCAAGAAATGGGACCTTTAACACATTCTGAGTTCCAGGCCTGAGGACATAGCCAAGTTTTTTAAGCCTTTTGAAAAGCCACCAGGGTTGAGGCTATTCTAATTTCTGAGGGGAGAATATGCCACAAGGCAGGGGCTATAGCAGAGGCCCATCTTCTAGTCCCTGCCAGTCAACATTATTTGACTGACAGGATCTGCAGCATGCATTTAAAAGCTCATTTAATTTGTAGAAGTGTTATTTTCAGTAGTTACATAGGTAAAGTATTGCCTGTTTTGTTAAAGTGACGAAGGAAGCATCATAAGCAGCTTCACTGGGCTGGATAATACGTTTTGGATAACATTTGTAATAGCAGGTAGAGTTCTAATCAAAAAGTAGTTGTTCAGGGTGTTTACTAGAGTCTCAGATTTTATAACTAGTGATGCGTAACATTCCTAGTTAAGATTGACAGATGCAACAGACAAAGTAAAGTAGCTCACTTCCTACTGCATTGTGTGTCCAAGCCTTTTGGATAAGTTGTCAGCTCTAATCTAAACCTCTCAGAAATATTTAAATAAAAATATTTAAAGACATCTGCAAAGGCTTTAACCCTCACTGTTAGTTGGAAAAGATCTAAGGATACTGAACCAATACCCTGTTGATTGTAAGTATCATTCTTGCTGCTGAATTGCCATAGAAAAAGAAAATTCATTCATTCATTCATACATACATACATACATACATACATACATACATACATACATTTATTCATTCATTCGCTCATTCATTCATTCTCTCATTCATTTTTATATTATTGACTGCCAAAGGTTTGTGATGATTTTCAATTAAACACAGCATCACACATCTTGGAAATGTCATGTTTCTTTCTAGAAATCATTTGTTTTGTGTCATGCTAATCAATAGGCTAATAACACAGAAGATCATTCATAAAGACAGTTTGACACTAGAGACAGAAGCTTATCTTGATAATAATCCTTTCTAGATTTGACTTTCTAGACAATTAGATCTTTATTGAGAGACTTGTTTGGGTAAAAAGTTGGTTTTTTAAAATCAAGTTCATAAGCCACAGTCCCAATAACTTTAAATCCCTATATATAAAGAAAGGCACTTGTAGTTTCTCCCTATTTTTTCTAATAATTAAGTCTTCATGTATTATAATACATAAAATGTTATATATGGAATGTTTGAACTAATAATACAGGAAAAAAATTTACATAGGGAGTTGGAAACTATCAGTTATCTTAAATAAAAGAATATGGAGGGAGTTATAGTATGTCGCAGAAATGAGTACACCCCCTCATATTTTGTAAATGTTTAAGTCTATCTTTTCATGTGACAACACTGAAGAAATGACACTTGGTTACAATGTAAAGTAGTGAGTATACTTTGGACATTATTATGATAATAATGACATTATTATGACATAATAATTTGGACATTATCACTTAGGGGTGCAGTCACTTTTGTTGCCAACAGTTTAGACGTTAATGGCTGTGTGTTGTGTTATTTTGAGGGGACAGCACATTTACACTGTTATACAAGCTGTACATTCACTACTTTACATTGTAGCCAAGAGTCATTTCTTCAGTGTTGTCACATGAAAAGATATACTTAAATATTTACAAAGTGTGAGGGGGAGTACTCACTTCTGTGACATACTGTATGTGAGTACGGGAAGAGAACTTGGGCTATTCCTTTCATAACAAATACTTCCTTTCTCATTTGAGCCCCTCCATCTAGACCAGAGGTGGAGAACGATGGCCACTTTCAGTATGTTTCAGGATGTAACTAATTGTTTGTTTTTATCTGGCATTCTAGGAATCTGGATTTTCAGTTTACATGCGAACACTCCGAGAGCGAGATCACGAGAAGATAGGGAAGAAGAAAGATGAATTGTAATTTCTGCCTCAAAAAGAAACAAAAAAACAATTCCACTGCACTGTGAAGGGTCTCAGGGTCACTGGTGCAATGCCTGAGATTATACATCTTTTAAAGAACAGACTTTGTTTTTATAGACCGCCATTGCCATTTTCTACAACTTGGAAAATAAATTGAAATCATTCTCTTTTTTTTTTTAAAGAAAAATACCATCATTGTTGCCATATTCTGTTATGGAGAAGAACACAAGAAGAGCATTTTCTTGCTGTTCAGTGCACCTATGCAATCTTTTTGTAATCTGTAGGTTTGATAGTGATTTCCTCTGACAAAGTAATCTTTGCGTGTGTGTGTGTTTTTTTTAATTTTGAAAGAGATTTTATGAAAAATGGCTTTTAAAAATGGGAGGGAGGGAAATAAAAGAAGATGCAAAAGTATTCATCAGATGCAAGTTCAATTAGAGGAAGTAGAGCATGCTGGTCCCTTCAGAGGCCTCGGCCCAAAGGTTCTTCAAGGGCAGTTTTACAGGGCATGTGTGCCTGGCACTTACTTCAGGACCCATTTTGGGATAAAAGGGCACTTCCAGTCCAGGGACTCCGTGTTCACTTTGTGTAGTTGATGGGACATCAGCAAGAACAAGGCACCATGGCAGGATTGATACAATTTAAGGTCTGCGGGAAGGAGGATAATATTTACCGCCATCAGTGGAGACATTTCTAGCCACGTTCAATTTTGCCAAACGTACAGCATGTCTAGTTATGATTAGGATGTCCTCTTGCCAACTTGCAAAGATTATGCTTCTTCTCCCCCTCTCCCCCTCTCCCTCCCTCCCCACCCCCCATCCCCAATTAATGTGGGAGAGTCATTTTTAAGATGCTCAGGGATAATAGGAAATAATGAAGCAGCATTGGTCCATTTCAGATCTTAATTGACTGTAGTGGTGTTTTACTTTTCCTCCTCTTCTTTTTGTAATATGCCGTACCTGAATTGTTTACATATCTTTATAGAATGTATGACTGATTAAAATCAATGTTTCTGCAAGCAGTACACATCAAGTATGGAAATGACTCTCGGTGTACGTGTTGACATTCATGTTGTCAGATGCTCCTTTAGGTGTAGTGCAGGTAGAAGCTTCTATTTAATTTATGACAACAACTGAGTCTTTGCTAAGCATTCCACCTGACTGTTTGACAGAGACATTGATATTTTTGATAGGCAGGACTGTCATGCAACTATATGTATTTATGTCCCAAAGGCTTGTCTGTATGTGGATATTAAAAGAAGCATAACTTTTTAAGAGCTCTATAGAAACAGGTCATACTTTTTTAAAACAACAACAACAACAACAACACACCACTTGTCTGGCCCTGTCAGCAATGTAAAGAAAATACAGCATTAGAACCAGCTTTTACAAGTCCGTAACTGTGTGCTGATTCTGTGAAGGTGATCTGGACACTGTGTCTTTATGGGTTTATGATTATCATTTTTGTGATTTTTGAATTGGATCCAAAAATAAAAAGATTGGAAATATGCGATATTGATTCCCTTTATTGTAGAAACATAAACTGCCTGAAATTGTGCAAGTGGGTAGTAAACCATTGGTACCATCCGGAAAAGTCCAGCATTTTTATTTACTTATTCTGTCTCCCAAAGGTCTCTGTAAGAAAGAAGAAAAACTTCTTTGCATTTTTTTTTTATTCCTTCGCTAGGAGGCTCCTTTGCTCCCTCTGGTGGAGGATTCAGAGAAATTATAAAAGTTGATCAACAACATCTAGAATATCTCCATATCTACTTCTCTGCAGTGCATAGGGAGCTGCAGGAGGGAGTGTGCATAGAGAGAGAATAGGATAAATGAAATTTGGGAAATTTGCAAAAGTTTTTGAGTTGGAGCAGATCCTGTGCACAACAGGGAGAGGGAGCCTGGAGAGGTTGCATAGAATGGAATTAACTTGGAGACCAGCTGCAGTATCAAGAATTGTTAAAAAAAAAATCCTTTTACAAAACCTTACCTCTCTCAAATATAACCAATCCTCCTTCACATTCTGGAATCTCTTTTGTTTGTGGAATGTAGCTGAATAAGCTGATATCCCACAGATGGTAATCTGTTTTAGATATCATGAGACCACAAGCTTATGTATGTTGTCCTGGCGTATTCCTGTACAGAATCCATTCCTATCACCTATCACATTTATCTTAATTCTATCTTAATTATTATGGTTTATATCTCTTCTTTAGCAAACTACAGTTGATATGGTGTTCATTAGAGACTGGTTAGCGGTGTAGCCTACAATGGTGAATTGTTAACAAGTTTTCATTACCGCCTCATAAAAGAGGGAAAGAAGTTACTTTCTCTTCTTCCTCTTCTTTTGCACATGAGCATGTTCCAAAATATTGACTTATCCTTGGATTTAAGTAGAGTATTAAAATGCAGCCCCAATTTTTCTCAATAAAATCCAGAGACAAATATTTAAGCTGAATTGTACACACGTGTATCTTATATTTTACCCCCTATTAGTGGCTTCATAAACCAAAGTTGCTGAGTTCATTATTTCCTTGAAATGTGCTTCTAAACACATTTTTTCTTTTTATAGCACGGATGGCTAAACAGGATTATATTGTAAAACACAACAAATTGGAGAATGACTCCTAGTTTGTTGAATCCTTCACAAGTCCAAGTTGCTGACCTGGATTTACAGTTCCAGACTTGTTTGGAAATAAGTCGGGAACATGATAAACTTTGCATTTCTGATTAGCTTAGCCACTTATGTTTGATTTTCTTTTTTTGTATTAGCATTATGCTAATGATAATCAATGATTTTGCCAGCGAGTCAAGTTCTCTTCTTTCTGCTAAGCTGGGATTTGCAATTCTGCGTGAATGCAGCCACAACATCTTACGTGATGCTTTCTTCTGACCCTTGGTTCATTAATAGAATTACTTTACCAAGGGGACTGAGAAAAGAGACCTCATAGGGGTTCCCACTCTTCCTTTCATTCTCAATGCACTTCCTGCTTTTTTTTCTGACCCAATTAATGCTTGTATTTGTTTGGCACTCATTAATCAGTTGGAACCCCTACTATGAATTCGGTGAATGATGATAGGCTGATTTGCCTTGTGTGGTAGTAAGCTTGTTAACCATAACATAAATTTAAGCAATGGTACCATGCCAAGCAGGATCTTTTATTAGACTCTGCATGATCTTTCTTATTAGACAGTTAGCTGTCTGGAAAATTAATGCTGGTTTTTTTTTTTTTCCCCTTCTCTCTTTCTGAAAACAGTCTAACCCTTACTACTATCTTCATTCTTCCTATCTTTTACTCTGAATGGATTATAGTTAATGGATTTTTTTTTTCCTGGAGATTTTTAGTAATATAAAAGTGATTGTTCGTGTATTACTGCATTCTCCATGTATTACTGCATGCATTGTTTTGTGTACTGAACACAGAAATAATGGAATTAAGCTTTGTACAGATAACTGTTTATTCTGAGCAAGGAGACCCGAGCATTCTGCCAGTGAAAACAGGCTCCTGAGCTCCATTTTTAGCCGCGATGGCCTCCTACAACCCTGTCAGCAAAAATGGAGCTCAGGAAGGCCACATGCAGCCCTCTGGAGCCCCATTTTTTCTGGCAGAGGCACCATGAGCTGGTCCTTCACCATTTCCAGGGTGGCTCTGCAAGCAAGATCTAAGTACCTTGCAGGCCAGATCTCGCCCACGGGCCTTGAGTTTGACACTCCTGTTGTAAAGAATTCCCTTGATACTCAGATGGTCTGTACTTTAGGAGAGAAGAGTCATAGAGTAGTACTGCTGGCTGGCAGGCATTTCATCTGCTCAGTTATAATTTCATCTCCTTGTCAGTAGCCACAAATTAAGTTTTTTCTCCATTTTTTTTCCTAGGATTTCAGTTTGGGGAGGGGGGAAGGGCAGAAATGTTAATTCCCACCTTCCCTGTGCAAAAGCTAATCTGCATAAAAAGCATGCAGCTTGAGCTACTGATATTTTTTTTAAATTGTTGTAGAAGAAACTACTTTTGTGAAAAAATATCAATTTTGTATTCTATTTCTTTCTAAAGATAGAGTTTTATATAGTAAAATATAAGTAAATAACGGAGGATTAAAAAAAAGGTTAAAACTTATGGCCCAACTGTCCTTCAGTTATTTTCTGTGACAATTCAGTAGATTTTATATAAGGTTTTAGCCCAGACTTTCCTAATTAAACAGCTACGGAGCTCAAATTGATACACGCTGGTTTGTAGTGTCTGAATCTTTTGTAGGCCATTAAAGTTTAATTGTTGATTTCAGACATCTTGGCTGAAAATGAAATGAGCTATGAAAGCATAAATAGGAGGCAAATTATATTTGCATGTTAAATGGGAGAGGGGAAGGAAGAGAAATCTTCTAAGGCCAAAGACTACATGACAATATACCAATGGGAAACTGGATTCTTTAATGTTCAAGTCATTGTCAAGTAACCAGGGAAAAGAACTGCTCAAAGCACGGTAATTGTACTGAACATAGTGATTCAGAGTGATCTCAAAAGATGAAGTCACTATTGGCAAGTTTAAGCTTTAATTTTTAGTTAATAAAAGTCTGCCCTTCTCAGCAATTAATACAGATAAGGACGCAGCCAACAGCTTTGGAATTCACGGACAATTTTGTTTGTGGTAGACAAAATAGGACTTGATGGGAAAAGCTATAGCCATTGCCTCCAGTCTAAGGCTAATTATACTTTTGTCCTTCCTACAGAGATCAGCAAAGAAAGGCCTTCCTATTTCGAATGTAAACACTGGGGATGAACTGATTTCTTAAAAGCTTAGATCTGGGAACGATTATATTTCCAGTGTTAGATGAAAAACCAGGCCAGGGATTTGATTAAAGAAAACGTGCTTTGTGAGTGGTTATTATGGTTTTAGCTAAACGTTTCCATAATTATGCTATGTAAAACTGTGTAGTCACTCATGGGCCTTAATTTTCCCTTTCCTCCACTTTACTTCACTAAATTATGGCAAGTAGTAAGGATAGTAATTAATGTATGCTTCTGCCATAATTTGATGTGAGTGTCGACATGCTGTAAGCTTCAATTTAAGAGGAGTACAGGTAGTCCTTGACTTATGACCACTATTGACCCCAACATTTCTGTTGTGAGACATTTGTGAAGTGACTTTTGTCCCATCTTACGACGTTTCTTGCCAGTTGTTAAGTGAATCATTGCAATTGTTAATAACATTTAACAGAATGCGGCCGTGTGGGGGATTATGGGAGCAAGAGAGAGCTCCCATGTGATGCCTCTCCTGCGCGAGCTGCATTGGCTTCCAGTGGTCTTCTGAGTGTGCTTCAAGGTGTTGGTCACCACCTTTAAAGCGCTCCATGGCATCGGACCTGATAGCCGATAGCCTCCCACCGACCAGTACGCTCCCACAGAGAGGGACTCCTCAGGGTGCCATCAGCCAGGCAATGTCGTCTGGCAACCCCCAGGGGGAGGGCCTTCTCTGTGGCAGCACCTGCCCTCTGGAACGATTTCCCCTGGAGATACGAAGGATACCAGATCTCCGGGCCTTTCGCCGTGCCCTAAAAACTTTTCTTTTCCATCAAGCAGGGCTGGCATGAACCCCCCCCCCCACCTTTTTTTTAGAACTTTTTAGTTTTTTAGCTTTTAAAGTGTAAATTGGGTTTTAATTGGATTGTTTTAAATTGTGGGCCAAAGCTGTATAATTCTTTTAATTAATTTTAAATTTTGTATTGGTATGTTTTTTATCCTTAGCTGTGCACCGCCCTGAGTCCAATAGGAGAAGGGCGGTATATAAATTGGATAAAAAATATGAATTTTGATCCCGTGACCATGGGGATCAGTGGTGGGTTTCAAAAAATTTTACTACCGGTTCTGTGGGTGTGGCTTGGTGAGCATGGCTTGGGTGTGGCAGGGGAAGGATACTGTAAAATCTCCATTCCCACCCCACTCCAGGGAAAGGATACTGTAAAATCTCCATTCCCTCCCCCATCCAGAGGAAGGTTACTGCAAAATCCCCATTTCCTCCCAATCAGCTGGGACTTGGGAGGCAGAGAATAGGTGGGGATGGGGCCAGTCAGAATTTTTACTATCGGTTCTCCAAACTACTCAAAATTTCCGCTACCGGTTCTCCAGAACTGCTCAGAACCTGCTGAAACCCACCTCTTGTGAAAAACAGTCATAAAAGTCACTTTTTTCAGTGCCGTTGTAACTTTGAACAGTCACTAAACAAATTGTTGCAAGTCAAGGACTACCTGTATGTCAGCTCTATCTTTACTGCCTCTTCCTTTTATGGGGCATCTCTTATTGAATATTCCTGATATCAGGATATTCCTCTTATCATTATTCCTGATACGTATGCTTTAAAAAAAGAAGTGTGTAGCTTGCTCAGACTGGGAGGGTCTTATTGCTCTTGAAGTGATCTGCTAGGAGCTGCAATTCAGAATGTGGGCAAGAATAAACATGTCATTATAAGAAGGAGCCTGCTGACTCAGGTCCACAGTCCATTTAGAAGAGCACTGTGTGCTTCCTGAGGATATCTAGTATTGAGAATAAAACTTCCAGGGATTTATCCAGTACTTTTTTTAAAAAAAATAGTTTTTGTGGTTTAAATGATTACAACAACCAATGGCCGCAAATATCCATGTATTGGGCACAGATGAAGCCAGGACAATAACTAGAATTGGCGTAGATTTCAACTGAACTCACATCAAGTGTTAGTATGATGGTTTTCCATGGATCTAAAAATTTCATTTTAATTAAAATTTAAATCCAAAACACAATCTAGGGTTGACTTTGGAAAGAGCTTTTCAGAGGAATATGTCCAGGTCAAAGATCATTTGTCTCAGCTGAAAATGCAGAAAAGCTGCTTCAGAACTGAAGTTGGCATTTTAAGTTTTGTTCCACGAACAAGGTATTCATTAATAGGTTCAAGAAACAAATCATGAAATATCTTGCTTTTAAAAATGCATAAACTAGTTGATTGGAATGTATGTTCAATACTGGAGGCGGAATAAGGAGCCCATTGGTGCCTCTATCTCATTATGCCTTTTAGCTAAAGGAGCAGATGGACATATTTATGAGCACACATTCCAAGACATGCATTGTAAATCAGGTTTATCTTAATGGTTTTGCAGTGTATAAAATGTGCATAGCTTTGTGTTAATGGCTTTTACAAGTTCGCAATGACTACTGATCTATAGAAAATATTGATTACTCTATGACCATGATGGCGAACCTATGGCACACATGCCATAGGTGGCACATGTAGCAATATCGGTGGGTATGCGAGCTGAACTCTGACGCGCATGTGCCCACTGGCCAGCTTATTTTCGGGCCTTCTGGGCTCACCAGAAGTAGGGAAACAGGCTGTTCCTGCCTTTGGAGGGCCTCTTGGAATAGTGGGGAAGGCCCGTTTTTTGCTCTCCCCAGCCTCCAGAGCCTTTCTTGGAGCTTGGGGAGGGCGAAAATGGCCTTCCCCACTCCCCCAGAGGCCCTCCGGAGGCCGGAAATGGCCCCTTTGTTGACTTCCAGTACCACGGGCCGGCCAGCTTATTTTCAGGCCTTCTGAGCCCATCAGAAGTTGGCAAATGGGGCATTTCCGGCCTCCAGAGGGCCTCCGGGGGGGTGGGGAAGACCGTTTTCACCCTTCCCAAGCTCCTAGAAAGGCTCTGGAGGCTGGAGAGAGCAAAAAACAGGCCTACCATGCCATTGCGTGCCAGGAGTGGGTGGAGCAGGGGGGGTCATGCACTCAGGGGCGGGGCACATAGAATTATGGGTGTGGGCACATGTGCACGTGACCCCTCCCCAGCTCCTGGCATGCGAAGGCAAAAAGGTTAGCCATCACTGCCCTATGACTTGGGCATCTACACATTACACAAGGAGAGAGACAAAAATGCAATCATTATATTCTTTTATTCTTTAAAACACCAGAAAGACATACCAGTGCACAAATTTATTCAATATATACAACTGGCAGCAATGCTTCTATAGTGCAATAATCTATGGAGTAGTGATTAAATATTCTGATCAAACAGTGTAATTTAAACGTTCCTAATTGGTTAGCTCATCTGGTAATACATAATCTATGGTTGCCTGCTTTAAGAATGCTATGAAGACTTAAATAAGTTTATTTTATCAGACAAATCACACAGATCAATTTAGTGGAACAACATGGACAAAGGTAATTTTTCATACTACCCATTATATGAATTTCTGTATGTGACAAATGTGTTGCACCTATTTAGTCCTATGCAAATATGAAATATCAAATGACTCATAGTACTAATTTCCTATAATTTTAATATAGTTTGAGGAATATCATGTAAAAGATGTGGGCCGGATGTATCCCATGCAGGCCACGCCCACCCCAGCTTCCTGAAGGGAAAAAAGTCGAGAAACGTCATGTGATGACAATGTGATGCCACGAGTTTGACACCCGTGGATTATAGGAACTGTAGCCCCCCAGTCTTACAAGACAGCAGGTTAGCTAATATAATTTTCAGCAAATTACAAGTGGAGCTCAATGAAAATTGCTACTATGTTCTCTGGTGATTATGTCACTTGTAAAAATGTCATATGCAGTCAAACAACTTGCACATTTTCTGTATTTGTATAATACAGCCATAAGCACTTGATACATTCCTCATTGGGAAAGCTAAACAAGTGCGGTAAGAGAATATTTTGAGGAAGAATATATGTTTAAGAGTTAGACTTCTTTTAAGTTGCTTTGTTGTTATTCCTTCTGGGGTGGTTTCCTTAACTAATCTTCTGCAGCTGCCTTTACTGATCCTCCTGATGTATTCACTTTCAATTCTTGTAATTCCCAGATTTTGGCCAGGTGTTTGGAGATTATGGCACATGAAATCCAATACATCAGGAAGATAAAGTCACTCTGTGAGTTAGATGGGCGGTCCCTAAATTGGATAAATAAAGTTGGGGCAAATTATTCTACTGTAAAGTGCTCAGAGTCTTGAATGTGCTTGTCACCAAGCGAAAGAATCTGCTTCTGAAACTGGTTGTTCTCTTTTCCTTCCTCCCTTACAAATGACTTTCAAAAAGTCATTTGATACTGAGCTGTCCTCTGCCAAGAAGTTCCACAAATACCAGACTTAAATGCTTAGATGGAAGCAAGAGAGCAAAGGTTTAATAGACAGTCACATTAGTTGACCCTCAAATACTGTATCGTGCATATTTTCAGCTGACATATGCAGTATGGACACATGCTTCCAAAGGAACTGTTGGTTTATCAGGCCAACCAGGAGATCAGGAGTTATTGTCCCTCCTTAGGCACAAACTCAGCTGAGTAACCTTGGACCAGTCACTCTCTCTCAGCCTTAGGAAGCAGGCAGGGGCAAGAAAGTTGCAGGGAATTGGTCAGGCAGTCCAGAAGTCAATATAATTCAAAGCAGTGGTGGGTTTCAACTGGTGTTACAACCAGTTCCCTTCATGCACGCTCTCCGCGCAAGCGCAGTATATTTCAGAACAGCTGAGACGCGGCAATCCGCTCTACCGCGCCTTTCAGCTGGGCTAAAAATGACCAAATATAAGGTATGTATAACATAGGGGCAGGCGGGAGGGACAAACTAGAGAACCGGTTCGCTCTCAGCTCACTATCGCCACTACCGGCTCACCCAAACGGGGCTGAACCGGTTGAAACCCACCACTGATTTCAGATTTGTCAAGCTATTAGTACTGGAAGAAAAAATGGCAACAATTGACCAGTGATTGTCAACATGCAGGACATTTTCAAGGAAGATGGAATACTGATTAATTCTTTTCTTCACCTTCCATGTAAAAGAAGACAGCAGGTAACACAATTTATTAAGTGATCCTATGTTATAAGAAGATAGCAGAACGTCTTGCTTATTTACTTTTCAGACTTCACAATAAGATGAGGCCAAATTCTTCTTATAGGAGAAGGCAGGAAAATAATTGGATTACTCACAAATGATATGCAGCCTGGGTGATTATATCACTTGATAAAATAGTTCTCACTATTCTGCTAATTATTATTTTCAGCTAGGATGGATCGCTACAGGCTACCCCAAAGTAGACTGTCCAATACTGGAAATTGCAAACTTCAAGGACAGAACTAGGGCTAATCTTGTGTTCCAAAACTTCCATTTGCTGAAATAATATGAATTTAGAATAGAGCATACTTGTACTAGTAATACCTAATGGCATTTTTCTTAGATTCTTCTCTGCAATTCAATTATTAATTTTAGTTAATTGTTATTTAAGAACAAAGTGGGATTGGGAGGTTTTGAAACAATTAGTACAGGACAGTTGCAGCAGAGATTTAATCAAAGAAAAAAATGTTCTCTCTTCTTTGTAATTTCTCCCCTGCATTTAATCTTACAAGTTAAGTCTATGATTGATATTTTTATGTTTCATTTGTAATGTCTCCTTCCACTAGTGAGCATGGAAAGTTAGCTGTGCTACTTTTGTGGTTTAAGAAGCATCCCTTATATATCGACCCATTGTAAGAAAACCCCAAATTATCAGCGATAGCTCAATTTGAAACAAATTGCTTTGAATTATAAATTCTCTTACCATGGAAGTTTTATAAAATTCAGAAAGACACACTTATCACATTTTCTATTGCTCCTCTTTAACTATGTACATATTTGGCATGTGGAATGTGATGTTTTATGTATTTACTGCTAAATGATCTATAAAAGCTAATCAGATCTTCATGCAGAATTGCTCAAGTTAATGAAGTTGGAGTTTCTCGGTTGAATAATCATTAAAGGTGAAGTCTAACATTCAAACTCCTTGTTCTTTTGTGGAGGGTGTAATAGTCAAATTGATACCTATATTTGTAGAAAACATGATGGCTTAACGTAACCTAAATTATTGCAGGCTTATTTTTGACCTTATTGATCAAGCTATGGTAATAAACCATTTTAGGGGGGCGGGGGGAAGGAAGAGACAGTTCAACAGCTTTGGAAGAAACAGATCAGTAAAAATGTCCTGGTACATTTTCAGATTATAAATCATGTTGATTAACACTCCAGAAAATCTATAATAGCCTTGAAGACAGACCTTAAGCTAGTATAGATGTTTTATTGGAGGCTGGGTGATGTAGACAAGAGGTAAATATGAATGATATCTAATAAGGTAATGAATAATAAGATAAATAGTGGAGCACTCAAGACATATAGCATCAATCATAAACCTATATTTGTATAGTCCTAAAATGTAACATTTTCAGCAGTGATCCAGCTGGCTGGAAATTCTAAGAGCTAAAACCTATAAACCGCCGCTGGGTGAGATCATCCATGGTTTCGGGGTGAAGTATCATCAGTACGCTGACGATACTCAGCTGTACATCTCCACCCCGGACCACCCCAACGATGCCCTTGAAGTGATGTGCCGGTGCCTGGAGGCCGTGCGGATCTGGATGGGAATGAACAGGCTCAGGCTCAACCCGTCCAAGACCGAGTGGCTGTGGTTTCCGACGTCCCGATATAGTCAGCTGATCATCACTGACTATCAGGGGCGAATCGCTGGCCCCCACGGAGAGCGCCCAACTTGGGTGTCCTCCTGGATTCAAGGCTGTCTTTAGAAGAACACCTGACGGCCGTGACCGGGAGGATTTTCCATCAGGTTCGCCTGATTCGCCAGTTGCGTCCCTTTCTGGATCGGGACTCTTTAAACATGGTCACTCATGCTCTCATCACTTCCCGCCTGGATTACTGCAATGCTCTCTACATGGGGCTCCCCTTGAGGAGCACCAGGAGGCTCCAACTGGTGCAGAGTGCAGCCACGTGGGTGGTTATGGGAGCGATGTGGCGCTCCCATGTAACACCTCTCCTGCGCGAGCTGCACTGGCTCCCAGTGGGCTTCCGGGTGGGCTTCAAGGTTTTGGTTACCACCTTTAGAGTGCTCCATGGCTTAGGGCCTGGTTATTTACAGGACCGCCTGCTGCCGCAAACAGCCTCCCACCAGCCAGTACGCTCTCACAGAGCGGGGCTCCTCCAGGTGCCATCGGCCAAACAATGTTGGCTGGCGGCCCCCAGGGGGAGAGCCTTCTCTGTGGGGGCACCTACTATCTGGAACAAGCTCCCCCTGGAGATACGGAGGATCCCGAATCTACACACCTTCCGCCGCGCTCTTAAAACCTTTTTATTTCACCAGGCTGGTCTGGCCTAACCTTTCCCATTCTTTTTAATGTAAATTTTAATGTAAATTTTAATTTGTTCTTAACCTGGGGTTTTAAATTTGTCTTGGGCTAAATTGATTTAATTCGATTTTACTTCTGTTCTTAATTTTTGTATTTTACGTGTTTTATTCTGTGCCTGTTCACTGCCCTGAGTCCTTCGGGAGTAGGGCGGTATACAAATTAAATGAAATGAAATGAAATGAAATGAATAAACCTGGAATGAATCTAGGTTAAGGAAGGCCTTGCAGAAGATGGTATCAAGACTTGGGAATGTGGTAAGATCTATATTCCAAAAGTGTGTTATGACTAGTTCTTTGGGTGAGGGCTTAAGAGAATTCTACACTTCAGCCATATGTTTAGTTTAATTATCATTCCAGTTCCCAAAAATGTGATAAAAAATGCAGGCCCATGCATTTGAGCTGGAGGAGATCTGGGTTGGCCAATGGAGTCCTTGGGCCACTCTTTTTATAACCTTGTTTTTAGTATTTATCCTCAACAGCAAGTATGACAAAAATTTACTCACCCCTTTCTCTCTCTTTCTTAATAATAGAACTCAAGAGGGGCATTCAGTGAAATTGAATGGAAGATGCTGGGCAAATAAAGGAACTTTATCTTTGAAGAATTGGAATTAGGTACTAGTCTGAAGCAAACACCTGGCTGTTAAAAAAAAACAGTATTACCTTCTATGTTGTTCTCTCTCAATGGCTTCTAGTTGTAATGGCAGAAAAAAAATCATTTCTATTTTATTTAATTTCCCATTTTGTTATTAGGTGATATTCCTCATTGATATTAATTGTGAAAGGTTGTGTAAATTTCTTGCCAGAGAAGTTGTACATTGCTTCTCTTACTGAGTTCCTACAACATATAACTAAATACTTATGGAAAAGTAACCAGGACAACAACTGATACTTCCAGTAATTTATAATCCCAGGAACAGTGCCTCCCTTATGGAAGGTGCACCACTGAGCCTTGGTGGCCCAGTGGTTAGAATGTAGTACTGCAGGCTACTTCTTCTGACTGCTGGCTGCCTGCAGTTTGGCAGTTCGAATCTCACCAGGCTCAAGGTTGACTCAGACTTCCATCCTTCCGAGGTCGGTAAAACAAGGACCCCGATTGTTGCGGGCAATATGCTGACTCTGTAAATTGATGTAAATCACTGAAGTGGTATATAAGTCTAAGTGCTATTGCTATTGCCATCATGACTATTGGTTTTATATGCCCAACACACCAAATCACAAGCAAGTTAATTATATTGTAGTCTAATGGATTGTATGAACCTGGGCTATGAGATTAGTTTATCATACATTGAGTCATATGAACTGAGAAAATCATTTGACTGAGTCAGTGTTCTGACCTAGGCTTCCTGAGACAGTAAAAAGCACACGATTAGTCCCCAAAACCCTCTTTTTATTTCAATAGCTGTGAATTCTGTTCATTCACAGCTGATGATGAGTCGCAAATAGTTTGTAAAGAGTCCAACAGAAGTCTGCCACAGTCCTTCGGGATAAGGCTGATAAGCACCCACATTTATCTCTCTTGACACGCTGCCAAGACCTAATTGGCAATTAGTTTTGCAAAGCCACACGGAGCACAGAGTCAAAATGGAGCTTCAGAATTTAAACCGACCAACATGAACAAAGTTGCTTCCCACAAAGGCTCACGTGCCTTTGCTCCTCCTTTATGTCTTATGTCTCCTTTATGTCTTATGGGAGGGGCCAATCATCTCCAAACCTTACTCCCAAGTCACTCCTTCTTGCCTTCTGGCAGCTCTGCACATACACGCACTGGGAACAGACTCCCCCTGTTCCTCTGCCTTGCTGACGTCAGATTTAGAGGCTCTGGAGTCTGCACATAACTTCCAGATGGCCCTGGCCCCATCTCTGCCTCCGATGCAGAGCCCTCGTCCAAGCCTTCCCCAGACTCCAGGACTGGCCCTTGTTCCTCCCCAGGCTCCTCGCTGTCCGACTCTGCTGCCAGCTCACAGGCTGCTGGCAGACCACAACAGTCAGTCATGTTTCAAATAACCGTGGGCAAATATTTTGTTTGAAGCTAGTCATTATATTTATAACTCATAGCTACACCATATATCACAAGAATTTACAGACTAGATTTGTTATATGTTAATTCAGCTATTTAAGAATGTTTATGTTTTGTTTTTCCCGGTAAAGAATTGTGGAGGTACTGTTGCTGAGAAATAAGCAATCTAACATCATTTCGCTGAGCAACAGCAGAGGAAGAAATGGCAGGAGACAAGAGGCTGCCAAACA
Source organism: Arizona elegans (assembly GCA_022577455.1). Classification (NCBI taxonomy): domain Eukaryota; kingdom Metazoa; phylum Chordata; class Lepidosauria; order Squamata; family Colubridae; genus Arizona; species Arizona elegans. The sequence continues at coordinate 106,637,286 of JAKOOJ010000001.1, forward strand.
GTTTTCTGACTCCAAGAACACAGCACATCATCACTGCCTTTGTGGTTGCTGTTTATGATGTGTGTAAATAAAGGGAGGACAAAATATGTAATATCTTTTGAAAGTTTGCACAGAGCCTGGAAAGCAATAGTTGGTATGGTTAAAAGGTAGCTCATAGTAAACAACCATGCACAATTTAATTCCTTTGTGGTTTCTTCTGTTCTGACATAAAAATAAATACATCCCTAATTAAATAAAACGACACATTTCCGAGTTATTAATTATCAGCAGCCTTTAGAAGTTGCACTTCAAAATCACTCACCCATGGAAACAGCACAGGCTTTCAATGTGTGGGATTTGGTTGCCTTTAATCTGCCGCGCAGAAGAAAAGAGATATCAATACTGTTAGGATGTATGTAAAAAGTATTTGTTGCTTGTGCAACGAGCAGAGCAGAAACACACAGGGAAGGAGATAAACGTGCAGCTCGTGTGAGAAAAATACTTTATATACAAGATAATAAGCAGTCTCGGTGTAGGTAAAACAGTCCAAGGTCATAAACAGTAAATCAGTCCAGTAAGTATCTTCCCTTACCAAAGCAAACAGACTTTAGAAACTCTCGGTATACAGTACCATATAACAATCCAGTCTAATACCAATCAGCAGCAAAAAACAGGAAGCAACAGGAACAATCAGGAGCAAAGAACGCTTCTCTGCGCTGCTTATTTATGCACTGTAGCCTAATTACAGGGTTCAGCAAACCCTGATTACGTGGCTCAATTGTTTCTTAAAGAAACAGATATATTGCCTGACCAACAAGTTAGGAGTAAGCTACAAGCTGAACCTAACAAATACACTGCTAAAATATAGGCCAATAGGCACATGTCAGTCTGCTTGCATAATTCTGTATTTATTATCTTGGATTCGATACAGAATTCATGAGGTTGTTTTTTTTTTTAATGTTTCTTTGCTGTGACTGATGAGGATACGAAGTGATTCCCAACGTTTACAAATGTGTTGTTGTATTCTTTTATTTATTTGAAAGAATAAAAAGTAGTTGTGCTGTGTTCCTATTTTTCAAACAAACAGAAGTACAGGAACAATGCCAGAGGAAAAAAAGTCTGGAGTTCATCAAAGAATGAGATGGAGCGATGCAATGGATACTCTTTCACAAGAAAATCCAGTGATGAAATCTGAATCGGTTTACTACCAGTTTGCTGGCCGCGCATCACCAAAGGTGCACCGTGCGCACGCATGCACAATGTACATCAAACGCAAGCTGTGTGCACGCGCACATAGTGCACACCAAAAGGAGGCTTGGGAAGTAAGTAGAACAGCACGTGGGGGGGTAATCAGCTGTGGTGCGCGTGGGAATCTTTTTAAAAACTTTTTAAAAGCATTTTTTACTACTGGCTCGGACGAATAGGTAGTAAAAAATGTTTTTTAAAAAAAAGCATCCGACAATCATGCGGCACAGCTGTGATCATCGGAGCCTTTTTTTTTAACTTTTTAAAGCATTTTTTTACTACCTATTAGCCTGAGCCGGTAGTAAAAAAAATGCCTAAAAAGTTAAAAAAAAAAAAGTTACAACCTTCATGCGTCGCTCAGCTGATTGTCGGAACTTTTTTTTTACATTTTTTACTACCAGTTCAGCAAACTAGTAGCATTTTTTTACTACGGGTTCGGGTGAATTGGCCTGAACCGGTAGCATTTCACCCCTGGTATTTTCTACTAAATGCTAAAATGGCTACGGACTTGTTTTTTTAAAATCAACATATTTAAATACAATTTTAATTCTGGATTTCTAAAATATACTTTATTTTCTTCTTAGATGTGCATTCCTTAGTATAGGTGTATTTTCACTGCCAGTTTCTCCTGGCATGAAACTACTTGACTATAAATCATTTACAGGGAAAATATTTAGAATGGTTTTTTTTGTTTAATTGGTTAACTAACACCTAATTAAATTGGAGAGGGCGAACATTCAGGAATGGATCAGTTGAAATGAGTTTTTCTCTCTCCAAAAACATTGGAGTGTACACAAAATCTGAAAATACGTTCTACTACAATAACAGAAAACCCAACAAGACTGCACAGTAACTATCATAGCAGCATTGTTGGTACATAGAAGGACAAGTTGGGGATCAGTGGTGGGTTCTACTTACCTTTACTACTGGTTTGCAACGGGATCGCGCGTATACACTTGCTTCGCTCACGCACACACCTTGCTTCTGCATATGCGCAGATTGCTTCTGATGACATCAGGGTCAGTGGGCCGAGCCTCCTGCCGGTTTTACTACCAGTTCTATAGAACCGGTCCAAACCAGGGGCAACCCGCCACTGTTGGGGATGTGAAATTTCCCCCAGAAACTTATTGCATCCACACATCTTGGTTCTGCCTCCTAGCTCCTGCCATCAACCCTCTTTCAGAGGATGCCTCAACTAATGCCCATCTCCAACCCCATTATCCCACAACCTACTGTGCCCTTCTGGCATGCACTAGATGGAAAACAGAAATAATGAAATTGTATCTATAGCAGTGGTGAAATCCAAATTTTTTTACTACCGGTTCTGTGGGTGTGGCTTGGAGGGCATGGCAGGGGAAGGATACTGCAAAATCTCCATTCCCACCCCACTCCAGAGGAAGGATACTGCAAAATCCCCATTCCCTCCCCATTCCTGGGGGAAGGATATTGCAAAATCTCCATTCCCACCCCACTCTGGGGCCAGCCAGAAGTGGTATTTGTCGGTTCTCTGAACTGCTCAAAATTTCCACTACCGGTTCTCCAGAATCTGTCAGAACCTGCTGGATTTCACCCCTGATCTATAGCATAACCTTCTGGTCCTGTAATAGAAACATGTGACTAGTGTTTTATCCCTCCCTCCAATTTGAGATAAATCAATCTTATAAAATGTAAACAAAATTAAACTTTACTCAACAACATGAGCCCCATTGGGTCATTGTTTCAGATGTATTTCCTAAATGGAGAAACAGAATGACCACAGATGAGCGAAAATGGCAGTGAGATCAGGAGTAACTTCTAATTTCCTTGTTGAGTTTTCTTGTGGGAAGCTGCCAGGCAGCTTTGGTAATCCACCCTCCCTCCCTCCCTCCCCTTCTCTCCCCTTTCTCTTATCCTGCCTCCTCCCCCCCTCTCTCTCCCCCTCCATCTCTCTCTCTCTCTCTCCCCCCTCCCTCCGTCTCTTTCTCTCTCTCTCTCCCTCTCCCTGTCATTCTGTCCTTCCTATTTTCCTTTCTTTCTTCCCTCCCTCTCCCCTCCCCGACTAAAATTCCTGCCAGTTTCCTCCTTTAATTTGCTTGTGAGAATTTTGCAGGAAGAAACTCAGTGGAGAGGTCAGCATGACATTTTAAATCCAATTTGGGGATGCCCAAGAGATGCTGCATGGGTCATGGAAGACACATGGGAAGGTGTGGGCTGAAGAGGGTATGTGAGGCAGTGGTGGGTTCCTCCCGGTTCTGCCCGGTTCCACCGACCCATTAGCGGTGACGATATGACATCACCAAACCAGTTCTGCCCACCCCCACCCCCGCCCCCTGCCCCCTGCGTTATTCTTACCTTTTATTTGGCCCCACCCCCAATCTATTGCTGCCTCCTGAGTCCCAGCTGATGGCTAGAGGGAAAAAAACTGTTTAAACTCTTGCCACGGGCTTCAAAGGGCCTCCCTACAGCTGATCAGCGTTAAAAGAAAACAAATGAGTAGACTGATGCCTGCAAAAACTAATGGGTAGACCAGTGCCTACAAAAATACATGAGTAGATCAGTGCCTGCAAAAATACATGAGTAGATCAGTGCCTGCAAAAATATATGAGTAGACCAGTGCCTGCAAAAATACATGAGTAGATCAGTGCCTGCAAAAATACATGAGTAGATTGGTACAGCCTAGTAGACCAGTACCTCTGCTAAATCCTAAATAATTGTCACATGACCATAAAGCCACGCCCACAAAATAAGCCATGCCCACAAAATAAGCCATGCCCACAGAACAAATAGTAGTAGTAAACAAATTTAGAACCCACCCCTGATGTGAGGGGCAGTGAAGTGGTGCTGTATAGGTCAGAGAAGTGCATGGTGCATGGGGAAGCACAGACAGGGGCATGTGGGGGGGATGGCATGGGTCAGAAGGGGTGCACAAGGGCTTCTTCCTCTCTGTTTCTGCCTCCCTCCCTCCCCACTTCCCTTCCAACTGTAATCTGAACCCAAAGCAGTCTCTGCTGCTTCTTTCCTTAAGTTTTCCCAGATCTTTCCCAGATCACAGAAACTTTTTCTTCCGTGTCCCCAGAGTTGTGCTTTTATTTTCTTAAAAAACCAAACCCTCTCTCTCTCTGGAAAATGAACAGCTGAAATCATTTGGTTAGCAGCCCATACCTGAGGGAAGATACATGTTCAAACTTAAATGCTTTCTACTATTTAGATTGGCAGGAAAGCTGCCATTTTGCGAATATTGGCTGGCCATTTGCCACAGTTATGAATTGTATTCATATGGCTTGGTACTCAATTTCTTTCACAGGACAAAAAGGAAATAGTCAAGCATCATTGCTACAGCTGTATTGTGGTGTGATATGAGAGATTGTGGAGGGGCTAGAAAAGCAGGATGAAATCAATTGTTAATATTATCTCATAAACCAAAAATCAGCCCAAATGGGGAGACATTTGGGAAAGAACATTTCAAAAAGACTCCACCTTCGTTAATTGATTATAAATTGGAAATTCCTATTACAGTCTCCAGAAGTTTGTATTTACCCCAGGCAAGTATTAAAAAATACCTTATTGAAATATGTCTTGTTCTGACTTCACAGGTCTCACCAGCTATGCAGGGCTTGACACCTGCTTCTCACTACAAGACAGATAGGCTTTACTTGGCTAAAAGCTCATTTGGCCATGACACCAATAATGAAATGGTACCACTAGTACATCAATCTGACAGTCGTAAGTGAGTTGCTTAAAAGCAGAGCCTTTCTGTCCACAGCACAGTTCAGCCGGAAAGCAGTAAGAAGCTTTTATGGGCAGAGGTTTTTGTCTCTGGATCCTCTGAGTACCTGTCTTCTAATTTCAACAGCTTTGGAGATGAAGTTAGGATCATAGCCTCCTACCCTTCTTAGCAATGAGATCCTCAAATGTCTACCTACCCATGGTAAATCCTTCTCCAAATTCAGTAGGAGAAAAAGGGATGAAGCGACTTTTACAGTTTACCACTGGAAGGATTTATATTGTGTCTTCTTTCATTCTTCATTTTATTCCACACACAAGCTTTGTATCAAGTGCCTCTGTCCTATCCCACACGGAAGGTAGCTTATGGGGATGGTTAACATCTGTTGGCTGGCTTGAAACAAAGAAAAAAGTGATGTGTTTCCATGCAAAATGTCATTTTCTTTCAAAATAGTGAGAGGATAGTATCCACCAAGATGACAATGGTCCCATGTGGCCTACACATGCATCCACCTCTTGGGTAAGCTATTTGCATTATTTGTAAGCTGGCTGCCTCATTCTGTCATATACTTGAATCAGTGATAGTGGTGTTTTTTTTTGGCAGATAGGGCATGATCTGCAAAGACATGAATTAGATGTTTTCCTGAAGTTTAGCAGGTCCACCTTTGGTCAATAATTGCTTGAAAAGAACTCTGACACTTAAGAAAAATATGGCGATGATAAAACAGGAGTTACAAAAGCAAAAAATAAAAAAATGTATCAAGCTTCTAGGGTCTCATGAGACCTAGCTTTCATCTTTTACCAGCAATTTTCACAGAAGAATAACCATTTAACTAATTACCAGACGTACTATATGTACCAGATGTGTAACTGTATCTTCCTCAATGGTTACTAAAGAGCCAGATTGATCTAGTGGTAAAAGTGCCGGACTAGGTTTAGGGAGATGCGAGTTTTCATCCTGCTTTAGATAGAGAAACTAATTGGATGACTTTGGACTGGTTGTTCTGTTTCTTAGCTGTAGGTAGGAAGCAATAAAACCACATAAACTTATTGGCACACTCACTAGAAATCAAGACTGATTCAACATATACACAAAATGTGCTACACACCAACATTTAGATAATTATTTTGAGTTGTAGCCCCTAAACCACCATCAATACATCATAGTCTCCTTTCAGTTAAGAACAAAAGACCATTTTAAGAGACCCTTCTCAATCATGCTTTATGTTGGGTAATATTAACATGTTTTGCTCTCTGTTTTTTCATGTTCAGAAAGCAGTGTCTCATTGTAGCCTTTGAGTCTGCTGCCCTCCATTTTCTTTCTCATCCCAGTTCTCTTTCTCTGTCTCTCTCTTTCATACACAGTTAATTTAATCAATGTAAGTTTTTTTTTAAGGGGGGAGATAAATGTTATTGTTCAAATTGTAAATATCAAAGCCAAATGTTTTTAGGGAATATTATCTGTAGAATAGAATAGAATAGAATAGAATAGAATAGAATAGAATAGAATAGAATAGAATAGAATAGCAGAGTTGGAAGGGACCTTGGAGGTCTTCTATCCAACCGCCTGCCCAGGCAAGAAACCCTACACCACTTCAGACAAATGGTTATCCCACATCTTCTTAAAAATTTCCAGTGCTAGAGCATTCACAACTTCTACAGGTAAGTTGTCCCACTTATTAATTGTTCTAACTGTCAGGAATTTTTTCTCCTTAGTTCTAAGTTGCTTCTCTCCTTGATTAGTTTCCACCCATTGCTTCTTGTTCTACCCTCAGGTGCTTTGGAGAATAGTTTGACTCCCTCTTCTTTGTGGCAACTCCTGAGATATTGGAACACTGCTGTCATGTCTCCTCTAGTCCTTCTTTTCATTACCGTGTAGAATTACCTTTAAGCACTTTGTGCATAATATCTTACATTGACTGTGATAATTATTCTGCAATGTTTATATAGCTTCCGTGATGTGGAAAATAGTCTTCATCAAAATGATCATAAGAATTCCTATTTTAATAGCTCTAGGGAATCTATCAAAACTAATGAAGACATGATAATTCAAAGCATTATTAAAAGCCAGCCTTATCCATTAAGAGTTTTGAATTTTACATACAAACAAAACAAAGCTTTGAGTTTTGAAAAAATATTCAGGTTCAAAATACAATTATACAATAGTTGATTGGAATAAAAACATTGCCTAATAGGGCTCTTCAAATATTTGAAGCTACCAGAATGTTTACCTCGTACACTTTTTGCACAGTGTAATAAACAGCTATTTAGCAATGCACTTGTCAAACGTAGACATTGTACTTCAAAACTTCACTGCATTTGTTTTGTAAGAAACTGTGATTGCCCCATCCCTAATCATGGCAGCAATTGTGTTCATAGCACAGGTCAATGCTTAATGATAATTTGTTCAGTGGCGGAAATTACAACAGTGCTGAACAAATGGTAGTTATGACCCTTAACCAAGTCCCAGCCGTTGTGATGCTCCTGTCGTAATGTAATCAAAAATAAGGAGTTGGTAGTCCACCTGTATTTACGACTGCAGGATGGACTTCATCCTTCTCTTCACCCATCTATCTCTATCCCTTTGGTCCATCCCTGCTAACCTTTGCCATCTTCTTCCTTCTGCTGCTGACTGTTGTGGTCTGCCGGCAGCCTGCGGAGCTGGCAGCAGAGTCGGACAGTGAGGAGGCTGGGGAGGAACATGGGCCAGTTCTGGAGTCTGGGGAAGGCTCGGATGAGGGTCCTGCGTCGGAGGCAGAGATGGGGCCAGGGTCATCTGGAAGTTATGTGCAGACTCCGGAGCCTCCAGAGTCGGACATCAGCAAGGCAGAGGAACAAGGGGAGCCTGTTCCCAGTGCGCACATGCACAGAGCTGCCAAAAGACAAGAACAGTTAAAACAAAAGGGACGACTCAGGAGTAGAGCTTGGAGATGATTGGCCCCTCCCATAAGGCTTAAAAGAGGAGCAAAGGCATGTGAGCCTTTGCAGGAAGCAATGCTGTTCGTTCTGCTCGGTTTAAATTCTGCAGCTCTGTTTTGACTCTGTGCTCTGTGTGGCCTTGCAAAGCTAATTGCCAATTAGGTCTTGGCAGAGTGTCAAGGGAGATAAAGTTGGGTGCTTATCAGCTTTACCCCGAAGGATTGTGGCACACTTCTGTCGGATTCTTTACAACTATTTGTGACTCATCTGTGAATGAACAGAATGAAAATGAACAGGCTGTGAATGAACAGAATTCACAACCGTTGAAATAAAAAGAGGATTTTTGGGACTAATTGTGTGCTTTTTACTGTCTCAGGAAGCCTAGGTCAGAACACTGACAAAGTGTATCTCTCCAAGGCAACTACTGGCCCTGTGGTGGCCTCATCTTCTTCCTATAGATGACAAGGAAATGGTGAAGGTCAGCTATGGATGACATGAGGAGGGGGCAGTGGCAGCATTCAGGATGGCCAAAATGGGATTGGGGAAGATAGGAAGAGGCGAGGGTAGCAGGGCAGAAGCCTAACAACCCCAAAATGCCTTCACTTAACAACCACAAACAGGGCTACCAAAACCGCAATCCCTAAGTGGTAAGGTAACATATTTTGCCTAATGATAGCTTTATTTAGCAATGGAAATTCTGGTCCCAATTAGGGGCTTTAAGCAAGGATTATCTGCATATAATACTTGTATTGAGTAATGATTATCTAAGATATTGAATACAAGTTATTTCAGTTTCAGTTGAAATATACCCTAGAAAAATAGAGTATTTAGATATTTAATCGTCCCTCATACCATAGAACAACACAGCAGGCTTTATCTGTCAGGATTCCACGGAAACCTAGGACCTATGAGATATTGTGAACAACAACAAAAAAAAAGAATCAAGCACCACTTAGTGCTATGCTTACAATAGTGGAAATTTTTACGTGCCACTGGCCTGTTGCTTTGTTGTTATAAACGTTGTAAAATGCAGATTGTGCAGGTTAGAAATGAATTGTATTGTGAAGTTGTTGTTGGGGTTTTGGTTCTTTTTTGCAATTTTTATGCAGGTGTTCCCTGAGACCTGAACATTATTTCAAGGATTCCTCCAATGTAAAAAAGTTGAGAAACACTGCTCTACATTAAGAATCCCTAAAAATGCAGAATTCCAAAAAGCAATTGAAGCATATTATAAATATTAATAAGGAACTCACTCTGGCACAGGTGATGTAGACTCTAACCAATATTGAAGCATCTGGATGTTTTCTCTATAGTTGTGTCAAGAGATGAATATTCACAAAAACACAGATTGTCAACACTGAATTTAAGCTAGGTAGTGTAATGAATAATTTCACAGATAATTGTCACCATTTCCAAATATTCGTACAGGCAGTCCTTGACTTATGACCACAATTGAACCCAAAAATTCTGTTGCTAAGGAAGATGATTGGTAAGTGAATTTTACCCCATTTTACAACCTTTCTTGCCACAGCTGTTAAGTGAATCACTGTAATTTTAAGTTTGTAACACAGTTGTTAAATGAATCTGGCTTCCCCATTGACTTTGTCAGAAGGTCACAAAAGGTGACCTCAGGACACTGCAAAATAAATGCATGCCAGTTGCAAAGTGTCCAAATTTGATCACATGATCACGGGAATGTTGCAATAGTCGTTAAGTGTGAAAAGCGGTCACAAGACACTTTTTTCAGTGCTGTTGTAACTTCAAACGGTCACTAAACAAGTGGATGTAAGTTGAGGACTACTTGTATATATTATAGTACATCTCTGTTGACCTCAAGGCTTAGGGTGTTTAGGCATATAGGAAATAGTAGTAAGCCACCTAAAAAGCCCTGCTCTGCAGATGCCAGGCACTGGCTTCCCAGAAACCAGTAAGGTATGTTGGGCCATCAGTGTTACCAACCAATCAAATAAAAGTATGCATGAATAAATAAATAACTTCTGCATAAGTTTCAGTAAGCCAAAAGAAATCTAAAGATTATATTGTGCGAATGGGAAGATACATGTTTAATATGTAAGGACTGCAGAAGTCAATATTTTAAGGGCAGGACTTGACTTATTTTACTGGCGTTTAACTCTTAGTGTGGCAAATGGACAACTCGTTTCTTAATTCTACCTCTTTAGAGCTTTTCTTATATTATTTTTTTTCCTTATATATCTGTTCTGACCCAGGTCCCCAAACATGACAAACCCTCTGTTGTTGAAACAATGATTCCATTATTAGGAGCGCCAGCAGCCCCAGCCAAAAGTTTCTCTTTCACCTCAGGCTAACAAGTCTATCCGGCAGGGGAGATGAATAGTTGCCTGCCACATCTATTCATCTCCACCCCCTCCCTTTTATCCCCAGAACTAGGGTGGGGCTTCGCTTCCATCCCAAGGACTGATCCATGGATTTCCCCTGCTCTCCTCTCCTCTGCCTTCGCATCCGCACGTCAGGCACTGGACCCAGCTGTTTCTCCTCTTCCTCATCAGCCACCTCCAGACCTGGGGGTGTTGACTCTCTATCTGAGGGCTGATGGATGGCCCAGGCTCCGCCTCTCTCTCTCTCTTTCTGCCAGCTCCATTCCCTCTTCCCTCTTGGAGCTCTCAGGTTGCCTTGATGCTGACCCTGACTCCCAAACCTCCTCCTCCTCTGATTTGGCTGCTGGAAGGGCCGGTGGCTGATAGGCCACAACAATATCACTATGTGCCCTGAAAAAGAGAAGCCATAAACTCAGGTAGGTAGTTTATTCTGTGGCCTTCGTTTTTTATCCTTTATTCTGTAGCCTTCGTTTTTGTTCTATTTATCTGTGGCTATTACAATTTCCCCACAGCTCCTCCAAAATACTTTCCTAACAGCTGTTCTAATTTGCCATGGCCATTCACTCCATCAACTTTCTATCTCATTTCTAATCTCCTGTGAAAAGTATTTTTCTCTCTTGCCAGCATTCCTTAGTTTCTTTTTCCATCACTGTGATTATTTTACTATATTTAATCTCATCACAAATTCTGAAATGCATTAGAAAGGAAGACCCTCGTGGGGGAAGTATCACTGACTCAGTGAAATGGTTCTTGAGAAAGGATTGCAAGTAAGAAACTTAGGATGCACCGCTGTGAAAGGAGCGGCCCTAAATATTATTTTAAAAAATAGTTTTGGGTACTTCCCTAGCATACCTCACAATTAGTTCCTTAGCAGCTTCTGTTTACTTACATTTTCTCTGTTTCACTTAACAAACTGTTCACTTTTTGTGAATGATACTCGTTTGTTTACTCTTGTGAATGAGTAACAACATGTAGCCACCCTACTAAAAATTTGTTTGCATCATTAAAAATTTAACATATTTACCATAGATTTTCTATATAAAAATGCATTTTGTTACTTCATGAACCTGGCTTGGGAAAGAGAAAATAGGAGATTGGTATGAATGTCAGAAAGTTTTCGTTCTATGAACAGGTGGCAACCTCTGCTCAACTTTGAATACACTAGCTTTCCACACTATAAACGCTAGGGATGATAAATGTAAAGATCATTAGCAGAAGGATTCTATTTGGTTGTCTCCTTTTCTTTTTCAAAAACTTATTTTGTGAATCTCATATTGGTTAGACTATATCCCTTTTGTTGTTTTTTAATTCCTCTCTCTCTCTCACGTGAATGAACTTGCGCAGTTCAGATTTTACTTCATTTGCCTGTCAGTCTCTCTAGAACAGAAATCCAGAATACTTTTTTTTACAAAACTTACACTGCAAATTCTAGAGTTTTCTCTTCACAAATTCTTTCCCCTGTGTAAAGCTACCTATTGTCCCCTCCCCATACTTCTGCTGCCAACTTTCTAAAAAAACCAAAACAACCAACTAAGTTTTTCTGCTTTCCCTCTCAGGCTACCACAGTAGTAACTAACTGGAGTTTCTGCTCTTGATACCCATTCCAATTCTTAATTCTAGCAGTTAACCTAGCTGTGCAAGTGATTTCAGCTTTCAGATCTTTCACCTTTCAGATCTAACCACCAACAACCCATATTCCATATTCCATTTAAATAAATTCAAGTACATGGTCAAAAGAAGTAATTTAGGCAGAAGGAGAAATTAAGCTTGCTGTGGAGAAAGAGTAGAAACAAGATGAGAAATAATGGATGAAAGTTTATTTGATATAACAGAGCTCAGACAAGTGGCAAACCAAATGAAAATGGGAGGGTAAAATCCTTTCAACACACTTCAGAAAGCAGAGCTTTCAGATAAACATGAAACTCATCAGGGAACTAGGTAATTGGATATTGAGAATCCTTCTTCAAAGTTGTCAGTTCAAATCAAGTGCAGTTAAGTTATGATGCAGCATTACTAAGATCTGAAAATTGTTTGTTGGCCTTTGTGAGTTTTGTGGTCTGCCAGCAGCCTGCGGAGCTGGCAGCAGAGTCGGACAGTGAGGAGGCTGGGGAGGAACATGGGCCAGTTCTGGAGTCTGGGGAAGGCTCTGCGTCGGAAGCAGAGAAAGGGCCATCTGGGAGGTACGTGCTGCCTCCAGAGCCTCCAGATTCGGACCTCAGCAAGGCAGATGAACAGCGGGAGTCTGTTCCCAGTGCGCGCATGCGCAGAGCTGCCAGAAGGCAAGAACAGTTAAAACAAAAGGGATGACTCGGGAGTAGGGATGGGAGATGATTGGCCCCTCCCATAAAACTTAAAAGAGGAACAAAGGCACGTGGGCCTTTGCAGGAAGCAACGTTTGTTCATTTGGTTCAGCTTAAAGTCTGAAGCTCTGTTTGATTCTGGACTCCATGTGGCTTTGCCAGTTAGGTCTTTGGCAGCGTGTCAAGGGAGATAAAGGTGGGTGATCATCCCAAAGGACTTCTCCCGAAGGACTCTTTATAACTAATTGTGACTCATCTTTGAATGAACAGAATTCACAGCTGTTGCAATAAAAGAGGTTTTTGGGACTACTCTTGTGTTTTAATGACTCAGGATGCCTAGGTCAGAACAGTGAGATTTATTAGGTAGTCAAACTCTATACACTGGGTACAGTTGTTTATACTGAGGAAAAAACAACTTAACAGCTATCACTGATTTCCAGGCTTCTTTTCCAAACAATAATTATACAAACATTTAGGTAATGTTTAAAGATGAATTATTCTGGGCATTTTAAAGGAAGCAAACAGCTCCATACATCCAACATTTATATCAGAGGTCAAAGATGAACCATACTGTTCTTTAATGAGATTAGTTTCATTCCTATTAAATTTAATTCATAATGCCTGGCACAAAGTCATTTGATTTTTTGGAATATTCTATATCCAAAATGTCATCGGATAGTTTTTCAAATAATTTTATTCATATTTATAAGAGAACAGAATAAAAGTTCAAGCTATAAATAATACAACAGAAAAATATGAAGAAAGAGAGGGGGAGGGGTGAAACAAAAATAAAACCCAGTGGGATAAAAGAAAGAAGAATGAAAAAAGAAGTAACTTTTTTTTCATTTTATTAGATTTCTATACCGCCCTACTCCCGAAGGACTCAAGGCGGTGAACAGCCAACAATAAAATCCATACATACAAAATTTAAAAGTAGAATTAAAATCAAATTAAATAGTTTTGGCCCAGACAAATTAAAACCCCAATCAATTTAAAACCAATTTTAAAATTTGAATATATAAAATACTAAAAAATATTAAAAATTAAAAATTCTTTTATAAAAGAGGGAGAAAATTAGGCCAGGCCCGCCTGGTGAAATAAAAAGGTCTTTAGAGCGTGGCGGGAGGTGCGCAGATCTGGGATCCTCCGTATCTCTGGGGGGAGCTCGTTCCAGATAGTAGGTGCCCCCACAGAGAAGGCTCTCCCCCTGGGGGCCGCCAGTTGGCATTGTTTGGCCGACGGCATCCGGAGGAGCCCCTCTCTATGGGAGCGTACCGGCCGGTGGGAGGCTATTGGTGGTAGTAGGCGGTCCCGCAAGTACCCAGGTCCTGAGCCATGGAGCGCTTTAAAGGTGGTAACCAAAACCTTGAAGCGCACCTGGAAGACCACCGAGAGCCAGTGCAGCTCGCGCAGGAGGGGTGTTACATGGGAATACCAAGTCGCTCCCATTACCATCCGCGCGGCCGCACTCTGCGCCAGTTGGAGCCTCCGGATGCTCCTCAAGGGGAGCCCCATGTAGACAGTGTTACAATAGTCCAGGCGGGAGGTGATGAGGGCATGAGTGACCATGCATAAGGAGTCTCGATCCAGAAAGGGACACAACTGGCGAATCAGACGAACCTGATGAAAAATCCTCCCGGTCACGGCCGTCAAGAAACTTCCCCTTTCATGCAAGCAGGTAAAAAAATTTTTTATCACAATCTCTAAATAAAACATTTTTATCCCCATACCTCATCTCTTAGATAAGGAAACAAGGACCAAATGCTACATCAATCAATCAATCAATCAATCAGACCAAAAACCTATGAATATACAGTAACAACAAGGCTTTGTCTGCAGCTAAACTCAAGCAGTTATGCCGTGCCAAAGAGGAAGCCTATAGGAAAAAAGATAGAAAGCTGTACAATCAAGGCATAAATATATTAACAAGGGAGATCAGAGCAGTGAAAAGCTAAAGAATCAATACTCAACAAATGATCCAGAGTGGAATTTAATTTTAATAGCCAATGGGATTTTACCATGTATTTTACTCTGGTGCACAATGAAGTCCGATCGAAAAGCTCTAACTTGCACTATCCTCAGAGAAGCTCTAAGAATCTTTCCTCTACACCAGTTTTTGGCCCTGAGTCTAAACAGGCCTAACTCTAACCCTAATTTAATTTTAATTGACAATACGGTTAGGATTACCTCTGTTTAGAGTCAGGGCCAAAAACTGGTGTTGGGGAAAGGTTCTCAGTGCTCCTCTAAAGAGAGGGCAGGTGATAGTTTTTGTTCGGACTTCTTTCTGCACCACAGTAAAATACATCGTAAAATCCCATTGGCTATTAAAATGAAATTAGGGATAGGGTTAGCTCTGTTTAGATTTAGGGCCAAAAGCTGGTGTTTGGTAAAGATTTGAATGAAAAGCTGTCACCTGCCCTTATCCTTAGAGATGGTCTAAGAATCTTATCCCAACACCAGTTTTTGGCCCTGAGTGTAAACAGAGCTAACCATAACCATAATCCTAATTTAATTTTAATTGACAATAAGATTTTACCAGTGGTGAAATCGGAACCAGTTTACTACCGGTTCACTGGCTGCGCATGTGTGCCATGCGCCAAATGTGTGTTGTGCATTCACAGGCGCAGTGCACACCAAACGCGAGCTGCACATGCACGCTGCACGCCAAAAGGAGGCTTGGGAAGTTAAGTAGAACATTCCAGAGGGTGATCAGCTGTGGCACACGTGGGAACCTTTTTAAAAACATTTTAAAAGCATTTTTTTACTACCTGCTCAGGCAAATAGGTAGTAAAAAAATGCTTTAAAAAAGAAAAAAAAAAGCTCTGGTGATCGCACAGCACAGCTGTAGTCAGCGCAGCCTTTTATTACTCTTTTAAAGCATTTTTTACTACCTATTCACCCGAACCGGTAGTAAAAAAATGCCTAAAAAGTAAAAAAAAAAAAAAAAAGTTCTGACGATCAGCTGAGCGACATGCGATTGTCGGAAGTTTTTTTTTTTTTTACTTTTTAAAGCATTTTTAACTACTGGTTCCGGAGAACCTTAGATCGTTGGAACTCTTTTTTTTACATTTTTTACTACTGGTTCGGCGAACCAGTAGCATTTTTTACTACCGGTTTGGGAGACCCGGCCCGAACCGGTAGCATTTCACCCCTGGATTTTACCATGTATTTTACTGTGATACACAGTGATGTCCGAGCGAAAAGCTGTCACCTGCCCTATCCTCAGAGAAACTCTAAGAATCTTTTCCCCACAACAGTTTTTGGCCTCAAGTCTAAACAGAGCTAACCCTTACTCTAGCTCTAACCCTAACCCTAATTTCATTTTAATAACCATTGGGATTTTACCATGTATTTTGCTATGTGGCAGAAAGAAGTCTGAACAAAAAGCTGTCACCTGCCCTATCCTCAGAGAAACTCTTAAGAATCTTTCCCCATACCAGTTTTTGGCCCTGAGTCTAAATTAATCCTAATTTAATTTTAATTGCCAGTGTGATTTTATCATTTATTTTATTGTTGGGCAGAAAGAAGTCAGAATAAAACGCTGTCACCTGCCTTATCCTCAGAGAATCTCTAAGAATCTTTCCCCAACACCAGTTTTTGGCCAAGTCTAAACAGAGCTAACCCTAACCAAATTGCCAATTAAAATGAAATTAGGGTTAGGATTAGCTCTGTTTAGACTTGGGGCTAAAAACCTGAGTTGGGAAACGATTCTTAGAAGTTCACTAAGGATAGGGCAGGTGATAGCTTTTCATTCAGAGTTCTTCGTGCATCACAGTGAAATACATTGTAAAATCTCATGGAGAATGAAAATCACACTAGGGTTAGAGTGATACCCATTGAAGCCAAATGGCTGCTTACCAATTCTCCAACGTATAACTGACAACCAAAGTGGGCCTTGGAGGTTAAACATTTGGATTGCAAACAACTTGTTTGTAATTTCACAGGCTACTATAACCCATGTTCCACTGATATAATTGGCACATTTTCCCACTTCATTTTATTGAATTTTTTTTGGCCCACAATGTGGTTTTTCCACATTCTATGTTTTCTCCAGAAAAGTTATCCACCATTTTCCTCTTCTGATTATAATTAAAAAACAGTGTTGTAACTTAGGCATTTATCTTTTATCCAATGTAATTTGTGTCAGATTTACACTTAGAGTTGGCAGTAAATCACAACTTTCCAACATTTAACTTCTATTCAGCTTTTGGTTGACTTTGGCTTTATTTTCCTGGCCATATTAGAATGCTGTTGATGTGTATGAAGCTTTATTTTAACAATAATTTAATGTGTGTATACTGTACATATTTGCTCTGGCATTTAAATTCTCAGCTGCTTCTTCCTGTCTTTTCATGTTAATGGATATTTGTTGGTTAACTTGGACTGCGGAGATAGGTTTATATATCAAATCTTTCTAGTCCATTGGGAACCATTTATTCCTATTCCATCATCTTTAACTCTTAGCATTTCCACTTTTAAACTGAAATGATATATTCTGGAATTTTGTTCCAAGCTCAGATAGATTTTCACTGTGCAATAGTATTTGATTAAGTCTTTTTCTAAAGCTAAGCATTTGTGTTTGTTACAAAATCTCAAACTATAAAATGGTTGCTCATAATGTTTATCAAATATATATTTGATTAATCGCAAATTTAAATGTTTTGTTTGTATCTAGAAGTAGACCCCAGTAGTATATTCATTTGATGCTTATTTTCTGGAAAATATGTTTATTTTAATTATGTTTAACTATCAGACATATATAATGTAAGAGTGAAACAATCTCTTTCTCTCCCCCCGCCCCCCGTCGGTCTGTTTATATATTTAGCAGTTCTTATTTATATGTACATTTAGTCTTTTATAAATAAATTTTCTTGTTTCAAACTGAAACAGCTTGTTATCATCAGCCTAATTCTACTGAGTATTCACTAGTGCCCCAACACTACATTAAGGAATGGGTAAGAAAAGAATACTGTGAATGTATTTTAGATTACTTAAATATGTCACCCTGGTATTCCAACATAAGATAAAATCAACTCACACAAAGCAATTATCAAGTGATTCTATTTTTGTTGTTGTTATATGTTCACATCTCTGAATAATTTGTTAATTACATGATGATGTCTTTTTAGAAAAGAGGAAAAAGAGTTCAGCTCCTTTATTTAAAAATCAGAGAAACTTGTATCTAAGTTTTATTATACTCAGTATAATAAGCAAGCAAAAACTTATCCCTGACAATTATCCATCTGAGATAGAGATGTTTTAATTTGGGGGGGGGCGGGGGGGGGGGAAGCTTGCATGCAGCAAATGACTAACTTCTACTATAGCTTTCTTTCCAAGAATGGCTCAAGTATTACATAGATCTGAAACTCATTCTTAGAAAATAAACAAGATTAATAGCATACCTGTTTTAAAATATGCATATATGTCCAGAAAAAAAGATGAAGTTGCATACCTGAAGCTGCACAAGGTTTAGATGTGTTGATAAGAAACAACTTCAATAATTTCCTTTCTGGTAAATGGGTATTTATTGAGCAGGGAGTTGGACTAGAAAACCTCTAAGGTCCCTTCCAGCTCTATTTTGATTGATTGAATGGTCTCTCCATTGAGTGGTCTCTCCATTCTCCATAATGGCCATTTTATTAATGAGCAAAGCTAGGACTATTTCTACCAAATAGAAATCTGAAAATACTATGGTGCTCACCCATTTATTCATGTGAATTCACAACAGTTAACTTGCAATGTCAATAAACAAGTTAAAGGATGTATTTATATGACATCCAAAACTAAATCATTCAGTTGGAGAGGGAAAATATACTTTAATTTTACTTCCATGATACATGTCTTCTTAATGTCTATCTTTGTATCTGAAATTACTTCTGTACTGCTCTACTATTACTGTAGTACTGACTGGAAACTGGGACTTATAACCTATGAAAAAATTTGAAAAGATGGTTAGTTTTTTGCAAACTACAAAGAAGTAGGAGCCTTGGTGGCACAGTGGACTAAAGTGCTGTTAAGTAGCACTTACCTGCCAGCTGCCTGCAATTACTGCAAGTTCAAATCTCACCAGGCTCAAGGTTGGCTCAGCCTTCCATCCTTCCGAGGTAGATAAAATGAGGACCCGGATTGTGGGGGCAATAAGCTAACTTTGTATAAAAAGAACACCGCTTAGAGGGGCCCAAAAGCCCTACTAAGCAATTATATACAAAAATATGAAGGCTATTGCTTAACGCATTGTAAGCCGCCCTGAGACTCCGGAGAAGGGCGGCATATAAATTGAACCAATAAATAAATAAATAAATAAATAAGTTGCTTTGAGGTTTAGATAACAAGACTACAAAATTTGGTTAATGAGCTCTGAGAGTAAAATGGTGGCATAGACATGTTCCTTAAATGAATATTCTGACTGTGTTGTGCAACTATATATCCAGTTTCTAATAAACACTGAATGGGGCTGATACTCAGCAACCCTAAAACTACAATCATGAATCCACTGTTTACCTCATTTTCATTCCAGTAATTGTTTCAAAATAACATGGAGCGAAGGATTTAATCCATAATTTAAAGATCTTCCTGAATAAGTCCCGATTTGATTCCTTTTTGCCCAAGAAACTTGGGCATAAACTATCACCCGAAATATTTCTTTCTTTGCTATTCCAGTAAAAATATTCCCAATAAATCCCAAACAGACCTATTTCTGCAACATCAGCTCCCCATGATCCTAGTGTTGGAAGAAATGTCCATCTGGGTTCAGTTCCAAGTGGGGTGAAAGACACTGGAAACATGGAGGCTATTTGGAAAGATGGTTTAATAGTGGACAGGACCACATGGTTTGAGGTCCTGAGCAAAATGAGCACATGGGTGAGAGAGAGAGGGGGAGAGATTTATACCCTTTCTTGCCCCCCCCCAGATCTTCTTGTTTCTGTGCAAGAAATGTATAATGATTGGCTGTCAGACTCCCATGGGGCCATGCTGGGGTAACTTTGTAGGCTGTCTTGTCCCAGACTTGGTTGAATCTTGCTGAGTGATCAATCTCCCCAGGTGAGTTCTCTTGCTAGATGGGTAAAGGGCTAATCCTATCATATCCTGAGGGCCATGTCTTAATCCCATCACCCTGGAACTGAAGTGGGTGGGGGGACAGGGAGCTGCTTTATCTGTAAAACATGTTTCTCCTTTTCTCATCCAGGGAAATATAATATTCTGCCTTTTTAATATTTCCTAAAATATTTCATTCTTCTAGGAGAGGGGTGGATGCTAGCTTCCTACACTAGATATACAAGTCAGCCTCAATTTATGATCACAATTGACTCCAGAATTTATGTTGCTAAGTGAGAACTTTGTTAAATGAGTTTTGCCCCATTTTACAACTTTTCTTGCCACATTTGTTAAGTGAATCATTGCAGTTCAGAGGTGGGTTTCAGCAGGTTCTGACCAGTTCTGGAGAACCGGTAGTGGAAATTTTGAGTAGTTCAGAGAACCGGTAGTAAAAATTCCGACTGGCCTCGCTCCCATCTATTCTCTGCCTCCCAAGTCCCAGCTGATCGGGAGGAAATGGGGATTTTGCAGTATCCTTCCCCTGCCACGCCCACCAAGCAATGCCACGCCCACCAAGCCACACCCACAGAACCAGTAGTAAAAAATTTTGAAACCCACCACTGCTGCACTTGTTAAATTACTAACACGGTTGTTAAGCGAAACTGGCTTCCCCATTGACTTTGCTGGTCAGCAGGTCACAAACGATGATCGCATGACCCCGACACACCACAACCATCATAAATATGAACCAGTTGTCAAGCTGCCGAATGTAAATCACAGGACCATGGGGGAAATGTTGCAACAGTCACGAACTGTGAAAGATGTTTATTTTTATTTATTTATTTATTTATTTATTATTTATTTATTTTTCATATTTGTATACCGCCCTACTCCCGAAGGACTCAGGGCGGTGAACAGCCACAATAAATACAAATACATATAGAAGTTAAAAACTATTAAGAAACAGATTAAGTAATTTAGGCTTAAAGATTAAGAACATCCAAATTTATCTAAAGAGGTTTAAAACCCAATTTAAAAGCCAGTTTAAAAGCCAATTAAAAAGGGAGAGTTAGGCCAGACCAGCTTGTTGGAATAGAAATGTTTTCAGGGCACAGCGGAATATGCGTAAGTCTTGGATGTTTCGTAACTCCGGGGGAAGCCCGTTCCAGATGGTAGGTGCCCCCACAGAAAAGGCTCTCCCCTGGGGGCCGTCAGTCGACATTGTTTGGCCGACGGCACCCTGAGAAGTCCCTCTCTATGGGAGCGAACTGGTCGGTGAGAGGCTATTGGTGGCAGGAGGCGGTCTCGTAAGTACCCTGGTCCTGAGCCATGGAGCGCTCTAAAGATAGTAACCAAAACCTTGAAGCGCACCCGGAAGACCACTGGGAGCCAGTGCAGCTCGCGCAGGAGGGGGGTTACATGAGAGCGCCACATTGCTCCCATTACCACCCGCACGGCCGCATTCTGGACCAGTTGGAGCCTTCGGGTGCTTCTCAAGGGGAGCCCCATGTAGAGAGCATTACAATAATCCAGGCGTGAGGTGACAAGGGCGTGAGTGACCGTGCGTAACGAGTCCCAATCCAGAAAGGGATGCAACTGGCGAATCAGGCGAACCTGATAAAAAGACCTCCTGGCTACGGCCGTCATATGCTCTTCAAAAGACAGCTGTGAGTCCAGGAGGATGCCCAAGTTGCGAACCCCATCTGTGGGGGCCAACGACTCGCCCCCAATAGTCAGAGATGGCGCCAACTGACTATATCGGGACGACAGAA
This sequence comes from Arizona elegans, assembly GCA_022577455.1. Lineage (NCBI taxonomy): Eukaryota > Metazoa > Chordata > Lepidosauria > Squamata > Colubridae > Arizona > Arizona elegans. The sequence continues at coordinate 106,658,595 of JAKOOJ010000001.1, forward strand.
ACCACAACCACTCGGTCTTGGATGGGTTGAGTCTGAGTTTGTTCCTCCCCATCCAGATCCGTACGGCCTCCAGGCACCGGGACATCACCTCGAGGGCATCATTGGGGTGGTCTGGGGTGGAGATGTACAGCTGGGTGTCATCAGCGTACTGATGGTACTTCACCCCAAAACCACGGATGATCTCACCCAGCGGCTTCACATAAATGTTGAATAGAAGGGGCGAGAGGACCGATCCTTGTGGCACACCACATATAAGGGGCCTCGGGGCCGACCTCTGCCCCCCTGTCAACACAGACTGCGACCGGTCAGAGAGAAAGGAGGAGAACCACTGTAGAACAGTGCCCCCCACCCCCACCCCTTCCAACCGGTGCAGCATGATATCATGATCAATGGTATCAAAAGCCGCTGAGAGGTCTAGTAGGACCAGGACAGAGGAGCAACCCCTGTCCCGAGCCCTCGAGATCATCAACCAATGCGACCAATGCTGTCTCTGTGCTGTACCCGGGCCTGAATCCCGACTGGAACGGATCTAGATAATTCGATTCATCCAGGTACTGAGGCAGTTGTCGTGCAACCACACTCTCAACAACCTTTGCAACAAAGCAAAGGTTGGAGACAGGACGATAATTTGCTAATACAGCTGGATCCAGGGAGGGCTTCTTGAGGAGGGGCCTCACCACCGCCTCTTTCAAGATGGTGGGAAAGATACCCCCACTCAAAGAAGCATTTATAATCTCCTGGAGCCAGCCTCGCGTCACCTCCCGGGAGGCCAGTACCAACCAGGATGGACACGGGTCCAATAAACATGTGGTCGCATTTAGTCTGTTCAGTATCCTGTCCACGCTTTCGGGAGTCACAGGATCAAACTCTTCCCAAATAATATTCTCAGGACCTGCCCCTGTCATCTCCTCTGGATCAATCCAGTCAGAGTCTAGCTGTTCACGAATCTGAGCAATTTTGTCATACAGATATTGTACAAAATCCTCAGCTCTACCCTCCAAGGGGTCTTCCCGCGTCTCTTGATGGAGCAGAGAGCGGGTCACTCTAAACAGGGCGGCTGGGCGATTATCTGATGACGCAATAAGAGTAGAAAAGTAGTTACTCTTCTCTACTCTTATCACCACTAGGTAATTCTTAATATGAGATCTTACCAGTGTTCGGTCGGATTCAGAACGACTAGCCCTCCAACTGCTCTCTAGGCGTCTTTTCCGGCGCTTCATCTCCCTCAGCTCCTCAGTATACCAAGGAGCCAGGTGAGACCGGCACCGGGTCAGAGGCCGCAAAGGCACGACTCGGTCTAAAGCATCAGCCGCCGCCCTATCCCAGGCGGCCACTAAGTCCTCAGCCGAGTCGTGTGCTAGAACCTCAGGAAATGGCCCAAGCTCCATCTGGAATCTCTCAGGATCCATCAGGCGCCTGGGGCGGAACCACCTGGTCGGTTCCGCCTCCCTGCGGTGGGGTGTGGCGGTTCGAAGGTCCAGGCGAAGGAGGGAGTGATCTGACCATGACAAGGGTTCAATCACTATATCCCCTATCTCGAGATCACTCAACCACTGTCCAGAGACAAAAACAAGGTCCAGTGTGTGTCCCTCCATGTGAGTAGAGCCATAAATTAACTGGGTCAGGTCCATAGCCGTCATGGAAGCCATGAACTCCCGAGCCACCTCAGATGTCTCGCCAACTGATGACAGGTTAAAATCCCCCATGACCATAAGCCTGGGGGTGTCAACAGCCACTGCGGCTATAACATCAAGCAGCTCAGGCAGGGCTGCTGCCACATGGCAGGGAGCCAGGTACGTGACTAGCAAGCCCAACTGCACCCTATGACCCCACTTCACAAGAAGGGACTCACATCCAGCCGTCTGAGGAACAGTGGCCTCCCTTGGTCCAAGACCTTCGTTAATAACAACCGCCACCCCTCCGCCTCTCCCCCGAGACCTTGGTTGATGGAAAGCACGGAAACCTGGTGGGCACATATCAACAAGGGGGGCTCCTCCTTCCTGGCCCAACCAGGTCTCCGTAATACCCGCCAGGTCTGTACCCCCCTCCTGAATAAGATCACAAATGAGAGGGGCTTTATTTACCACGGACCTGGCGTTGCACAGCATCAGCCGAAGGCCTGGGGCCCGAGGTTCCGTACAACCTGGGGAACGAGAAGAGCTTTGAGGGTCGGAGCGCGTCACCGCTTGTAAACAGCGAGGACGCACTCCCGTAGGATGTGGCCCCCTGCTCAAGCCATATCTGCCCCTCCCAGCTACAGTATCGATGTTATGGGCATCTGTATCGTAAGATCTAATCATCTCCTTGACCCCAGAGTTCACACCTCCCATGCCACGCCCTACGGCTGGCCCAGATACCCTCCCCCGCGGGTCTTCCCCCGAACCCACGTAATCTACCCCCCTCCCAGAATCCCTTAAAATCTTATTAAGAAATTTCCCTAGAAAACCCCATAACCCTCTTTTTGCTGTATTTGTCATGCATATATAAGATAACAGATAAAAGTATAAACATGAATGCATGAAATGGATACGAATAAAAAGGGACATTGTGATAGGGACGTTAGGCAAGTTGGTGCGCTTATGCACGCCTCTTAATGGTCATAAACCACTTTTTCCCATGCCGTTGTAACTTCGATCACTAAATGAACTGTTGTAAATCAAGGACTGCCTGCCTATCACCGGGATTTTAAGACCTGGGTGGAAGTCCCTCGTCAACCTGACCCAGACCGGGATAAGGCAAAGGCTCAGAGCAGAACTCAGCGCAGGATGGACTCGCAAGTATGTAGAATAAGGGATTGGGATCTCCGTACGCCAACTGTTAAAAAAACCCATCCGTTCCCCTCACGGGCCGATCACAGGCCCGTAGAACCAGCGACCGATCTTGTCGTCAGAGCAAACGCGGCACCGCGGAGATCATCGGGCGCCATTAGGCAACGTCACGCGACGTCCGCTTCAACGGGCCAGCGCGCGAGGAGTGTGACGTGTCAAAGAGTCCCAGAATTCCGCGCGGGAGGCTTTTACACCAGCGGCGGTTTCGGCGGCCGTGTCGGCTAAGCCAGGTAATTCCGCCTCCTCGCGCCTCCCTCGCCCCTCCAGCCTTTTTTTCCGGTTGCTTAGCAACCGAGGCAACCGCCAGGCGAAGCGCGAGCCCTCCGTTGAGGGTCTGGGCCAAGGGGACGCGTTGGCACGCTTGGGTGAATGTCACCGTCCTAGGATGACAGTCGTCGTCGTCGGTGCCTTTTACTTCTACGCTTTGGAAAGCCCAGGACGCCCATAAGCGCTCGCCTCCGCGAATGGGAGACCTGTCGCAATCATGGCAACAAACGAGCCTCGCTGCCATTTGTTGTCTTTCGGGCGCTTTCTGGGCTTCGAAAAGTCTTCCGACGAGGTTCGAGAGAAAAACGTGTCCTCGTCAGCTTGGTGTGGTCACATAACCCGAGGAAAAAAGCCCAGATGTCTCTAAGCGCCCTAAACGTGTAGAGGTGAACGAGTGCTTGGCTAATCTTTCGGGGGACGGGGTGGTGGTGGGGAACTATAGGAAGGATCTGAAAAATTAAATAACTTCATTTTACAAACAGTCGGCTAGGCCTGCTTCTTAAAGTCGGTGCTGGTGAACTGTGAGAGGGCCTGTTAATAGCTGTGTGGAAAAACTGGTTTTTGGTTTTGGTTTTCTTTTCCCCTATTTGAATATTGAGCGAGAAAGGGTGAGAGGTTTGTGGGCATCCTAATCTAGAGCTTCCCAATTTGGGCTGCAATCATCTGGACAACCACTAGATGATGGCAGAGGTGGGGGGGGGGGTCTATAACTTTCTGCTGACATCTGATGATTTGGTGGCTTTTTATAGCCCAGATATAAGTTAGCTCATTTTTTTCTGCCAAGAAAGACATAGTTTTCTTGTTAGTGAAATGTAATTTCCAGCAGCCAGGATGTCCAATGGAGAATGAAGCTGGGAGTTTTAATTCAACATATGGGGGAAAAAGTTCTCAGCTTTCTCTGATTCAGGGTAACTATTCAAGCATTGCAACTGAAAGTTATTGCAGAGATTAGTAAAGATAGTGGCATAGGCAGTGGTGAAATCCAATTTTTTTTACTACCGGTTCTGTGGGTGTGGCTTGATGGGTGTGGTGTGGCTTGGGGGTGTGGCAGGGGAAGGATATTGCAAAATCTCCATTCCCACCCCACTCTGGGGCAAGCCAGAGGTGGTATTTGCTGGTTCCCCAAACTACTCAAAATTTCCGCTACCGGTTCTCCAGAACCTGTCAGAACCTGCTGGATTTCACCCCTGGGTATAGGTAAGGCAGTCTTGCCCACAATGGTGTCTTCAGGTGTGTTGACTGCAATTCCCATCAACCTGAAATAATATTTAATGGGAATTTTGTAGCCTTGTACACTTGAAGAGTACCTCATTGTGGAAGATCATAGCTACTTTAGCATTCAATTGAGGTTGAATGAGGTATTATTCAGGAGTTCTTTATTCTTTTGTATATAATCTAGTATTGGAACAGGTGCAAAGCAAGATGAAAAACCAATGTACATCTACTCATAAGCACTATTGAATATATAAGAAATTGTATATGATTGCTGCTTTTAAAGCTTTTAGAGGACTCTTACAGGAATCCTGCTTGTATTGTTTTAACATCAGTTTCAATAAGCAAAATAAAGTAAACAATAAAATATTAAATACGCTTCCCTTTAACTGAGTCAGTTACAGTATTACATTTTGAAACATTTGGAATATATCTGTATGAATGTGTATATTAATGGTTGGCTGATACCCGTTTCCAAGAAAATGTAAGAGCATTTAAAAAAAATAAAATTAAGACCATTTATATTTAGTTGAACATCAAGGTTTCACATTTAGTAGTACAGCACTTATTTGCCTATCAGGTTTTGCAGTGGTAGCTGTTTGCTAACCATGCATAACAGCCTTTATCCTATTTCAATAGTGGATCAGAATGGGAGATCTAGCTACTCATGTTATTCATATTCTCATCACTACCTGGTTGAATTCCACAATGTGCTCCACATTGAACACTAGAAGTTACATTTGGCACAGAATAGTCTACCTCTTAGCTGGCATGTGTCACCAGGAGCATAAAACTCTTATATTCTTCCAGTACATTTCTGGGTGCAATTCAAAGTGGTGGTTTGACCTTACAAAGTCCTATTTTTGCTTGGCGGTCAGGTGGCTGATTTTGTTCTGTTGATTTCTCACATTGTTTTGTTATTACTTATTACATTACTTACCATTTATTTTTGATATTTAATATATGTGTTCATTTACTGCTGGAAGTCCTAGCAAATTATAGGTAGTCCTCATTTAATGACCACACATTCAGCAGCCATTCAGACTGCACTGTTTTGCCTGGTCATAGATTACACACAGAGAGTTTTACTAGTCTATAGACAGATGTGTTTGAGTAGGCATAGCTCAGTATTTAGTGCAAACCGAGCAAACATGTAATGATGTCATAATGATTTTTGGGGGTATAGTACATATAGTGCTAGACTTGCGATCACAATTGAGCCTAAAATTTTCATTGCTAAGCAAGTCAGTTGTTAAATGAGTTTTGCTCCCTTTTATGACCCTTTTGCCACAATTAAGCAAATCACTGCAATCATTAAGTGAATTTGGCTTCCTCCATTGATTTTTCTTGTTGGAAATTGATTGGAAAGGTTACCAATGATGATAACATGATTTCAGGACAACGTGATTATCATAAATACATATCATTGCCAAGCACACAAATTTTGATTACATGAGATGACAATGGGAATGCTGCAAACTGGTCGTAAGTCACTTTTTTAGTGACACTATAACTTCCAACGGTAACTAAACAAATGGTGGTTATAAAGTCAAGAACTACCTGTATATTATATTTTTCCGCATGCTTAATTTGATATCTAAATGAAACGTCAACAGGCTGAAAAATCTGTGTCTGAAGTGATTGGGTGAATATGAAATACCTAGGAGGCTATAATAGTTGAATAGACAACTACCTAAACATGATATGTAATAGGCCTTATTTGTCTAGTCTTTCTTCTCAGTAAAAAGAAGATCCTAACTTTGTACTATTTCTTGAAGATGTCCCAAATATTTTCAGGTAGCAGTATCTGATCTTCTTCAGAATTACTCCTCTTACTCTGGAGAAGTAAAGTTGTCTTGTCATGGAAACATGCAACACTGGCTCAATAAGGCGAGGGTCTGTAGGCATGTCATTATTATACTAGTAAATAATCTGGAGCAGGGTGGATTTGATTTAAATCGAGTTGATTTAAATCACAATTTAAATCATGATTTAAATCGCTAGTAAAAAGGCTTGATTTAAATCAACTCAATTTAAATCATAATTTTTAAAGAGCAACTGTCATCTCTGCTACTCCTTTGACCCACTGTTGACTCACCGATAGTCCCAGTATTGCAGAATATACAGCCTCATGCTATATAACTAAGCTCCATTTCATGCTGAATAAACTAAATTATTTATGTATCTTAAATAGAAAACTATCTTACGATAGATTTTTACCCCAAAAGTTTTTTATTAAAATAAATTCGATTTAAATAAAAAAAATCTGATTTAAATTTAAAAAAAATCTGATTTTTTTGATTTTTTAAAAAAAATCATTGATTTTTATCCACCCTGATCAGGAGTCTTCTTTCCAACTTGAAAAGAATTATGTGGCTGCTAAAATGTTCCCGGCCTAAACATTGGAGTGTTAAAGCAAAGAGAAAACTTAATTATTCATCAGATGGGAGCTGTAACTTCATGTGAGAACTGCAATTGTTTGAAATAACAGATATGGACTGTACCCAGGGAGATAGTGTAGTTTGTTTGTTAAAATTATTTCCATAATGCTACATTCCAAAATGATTCCTGATGGTTTCTGGTAGTGTCAAAAAAAATCATAAAAAGACAGTCATTAAAACACAATTAAAATATCCAATTAACAGCATCACCTTTCAGCAACCAATCTCAATCATCTCCTTTTATAAATACTGTAAAGTGAGACTTGAATATTTCTTAATTACATTTTGTGTATTTTACAAAATGCTGCCTAGAATGCAGTTTAAATTCCTATTATGAATTATTACCAGCAATACCTTTTGCATTATGAATGTTTTAATAAACTGTTTTCAGCATTATAAAGTATAATATATTTAATGACTTGGAACAATATCTCAAACTAAATCATCTGGTACATAGTGCTGATCATCATATAGTGAAAACAGGAGTAGAGACACTTAGATACATTTGTAGGAAGTTCCCCTCTGTCACTGAAATCCCTAAAGTGAGGCAAACTCCCCAATGTGGGAGACTATGGAATCTTGGTGGATAGAAAAAGAATAGAAAATAGAAAATATGGTAATAGTGGAATGTAGGTACCTTGGAAACGAATATTACTGCCTAGAACACTAAACTTGAACACTCCTGGTACCATGTATATATGTTAGTGGTTATGTGGTCTTCTCTTTGTGCTTGCTTCCAGTTAGAACTGCTTAGTGGAATAATTCTAGCGAATAGAATATTATACTGTTTCTAATTTAACCCGGACTGGTAAACTGCCAGTTAGGTAGCCATCCTGGTAAGAAAGAATAAGCTCTAGGCAACCAGTTTTTGAAAGCTAAAGGAGAACTCAAATGCAAATGGTTTTGATAATTATATGAAAAGGAGCGGATCAGTGGGTATTTTTATAGCTTGCTCATGTTAAATATTGTGAAACTAACTTAGCCTTCTCAGTCATCAGATAATGATAAATCCAGATGGAGTTATAAATGAAGGGAAAAAATAAATATAATCTTATTTGTGTGCTCTGTTCTAGATTTTACTTTTTATTGTTGGCAATGTCCATTATCTTGTCTGCCTCAGTGGTCCGTGTGAGAGATGGACTCCCTTTATCTGCTTCTACTGATTATGAGCAAAACACAGCTGTACAGGAATGCCGAAAGTACTTTAAAGGTCTTGCAAAGAGACTCACTGAGCTTCCAGACCGATGCACCTTACAAGCAGGAAAGTATAACATAAAGTATGTTTTCTTTGGCATGTGTATTCTTTCTGCAACATTGCTCTTTATTGTTTCATATAACCTAGATACAGTAGTTGCTCTAATAACAGTGAAGAAGGCATCTTTTTGCTATAGTGACATTTAGAAATTACATTCTTGTTAAGGAACATTCCTCCTCAAATCTGCAAATCTATTACTCTTATCTGCAGAGGCCCTGCTCTTGAACTACTGCCAGAACAAGGAGTTTAAGAGACAGGGCAACCCCTTTGAGGGATTTACTTATCACAGATGGGATTGCCCTAATGATTTCCGTAGAATTATTATAAGCAAGATTCTTCTGGGCCCATCTCTTTGTGTCTCAAATATTGAATCTTTGGGTAATGCAAGACCTGGCATAAAAAACTGCTTCATTGCCTGCTAACTTTGTTAATTGCAATGTTATCTATGGCAACACTTATAGTTATATCGTAGACTCAGTTGTATCTTCTATATTATTTAAGGAAAATAACCCTCTTATGCAGCTTAACCCTATATTTTTATTGTACCAATATTATATTTTGAAATGTTTATTTATAAAGAAAAGCCAGGGAAATTTTATAAATCTTTCCTTGTGTTTGTAAAATGCATCTTCTATATTATTTAAGAAGAATAAACTTGAAGTTCCAATCTCCCCATTTTTCTGTACTATTATATTTTTGTAATTCTTTAAAGATGGGAGGGGCAGATAGTATATTTTTTATAACATGGGCTATATACTTTTAAGATGAACTATCCCCTAGGTTACATTTTATCAAGAAAATAAAATCTTGGGAAAAATCTGGGAAAATCTGCGTAATTCTGTGTAAAGGAATGTAAATTGCCTCATAAACAATGCAAAGATAGAATATTTATCTCATCGACATTTATACCCTCTGCATTTGATGGATTCAATCTTAAAATATAAATTTCCTGAGATACTTCTGATAAATTCTTGATGTTTCAGAAATAAAATATTCCTAAAATAAACAAGCAAATGTATGAGCATAATTATTTCAGCAATGTTGAATGTATGGCATATACACAATACACAAAATTGTCTTAGAATTGCTGTTTTGAATGGATAAGAAAATGATGGGTTAATAGATTGTTTTAATGGAATTCTTCATAAATGAAGAGCATAAGCATATGCTAAAATTTTAAATAGAAATGCAGATTTTTACATTTTATAATAAGTTGACTTAATGTCTTTGCTGGATTTTGACGAAGAGGCATCCTTGCTAGAAAAACATTTCACTCGCACTCAGTAAGATAAATCTGTTGGCCTTTTTTGTTATGGAATGAGATAGATGTAGTTAGGAATAACTGATAAATAAAACATTTTGAAAAACGTAGCCTTTATCTATTTCGTCTCTTCCTCTTTGAAGGAGAAAAACTCATCTTCATTCTTCTGATGTTTTTAAGTATATTTGTATATGTGAGAACAAGTGAGATACATATTATGTTACACCCACTTACTTATCCACCCCCACATTTGCCCTCTTTTTAAAGAACATATTAACTACTGGTTAACAGCAAAACATTAAATCCAAGTAAAACTTCATTGTTCTGTGAAAATAGCATTATAGTTAGAGATGTAGAATATTATAATCCCATTATGGAATTATGGAACCATGCTGGGGAGAGTTCAGTGGCTTCTGGGGGTACATTCTCTGAATCAGAAATAGTCTGGATCCAAAACATGTCCAACATACTTTAAACTGCTATTGGTTCAAAAGATTTACCTTTGGGAATCCCTCCCAGAACAGCATGATCCAAGAGGAGGTTCAGCAAGATCAAATTCTGTTTCTGATTCAGTGAGTTTTGTATGCCCTTAATTTATTTTCTCATGAATAGTAATACTTCCATTAGACTCATCATTATTTCTCTTGTTGTAGTTATGTGTAAAGCCTACCTAAGCTAATCTGTGAATACATTATTTTAATTTTGAGATGTTAAAGACACATTTTTCCTCCCCCACCAAAACACAGCTTTATTAGTTCTCTGGGAGTGAGTTATATGATGCTGTGCACTGAAAATTACCCCAACGTCCTTGCCTTCTGCTTCCTGGATGAGCTTCAAAAGGAGTTCATTACCACATACAACATGATGAAGACAAATACAGCAGTCAGACCATACTGTTTCATTGAATTTGGTAAGGGGTTCATCACTTTCTTCAAGAAGTGGCTTGAGTTTGGGCTTCTAAACATGTGTAATATATTTACTTCAGCATGGTTTACAAAATGTAGTATTTTGCATTCTTTTTATTTATGTCATAAAAGAACACAACTTGGCATTAAAATATTCATTCAATCATTGTTTGATTCACAAACAATGTACAGTGATCTAAAATCACTTCCAAATGCCTGGCAATAATATTATTTCATAGGGATTTGGAGCAGCCCAATGGATCTGTTTTATTCAGGAGTAATTCTCCTGCAGGGATGGAATCCAGATCTTCTACACTTATGAGCAAGGAGGAAAAGGTGCTTTAGAATGTCTAGGAGGTTTAGATTTTTGCTGCCTCTTGCAACTTACCATGAATGTGTGATGAATTGCATTACTAATATTTGGTATATATTGACCTGTCAGTTTCATTAAGGGTTACTTTCTGCCTAATGCTTAAATCATTTTTGTTAAATGTTTTCCATAGACATGTCCATGCTCTTTCTTTCTTGCACTCTGTCATCATCTTCTGTGGCCTGGTTTTTTTTTTTTAAAATAACATTTTAAGATGCCAGTGGTTTATTGTCGCTTGAGTGCATGGTTTTATAAATGTCCTGCCTTGGTATAGGTTCCCAAGGCAATATTTGTGGGAGTTGCCTATGATGTTACCTTCAAAACAGAAAGCTTGTGAAATAGGTAAAAACTTGTGAGTGGTTGAGGTCAATTTTAATATCTTTAGTGCATAATTAAATTATATTGGAAATGTATTTAATTTCATTATTTGTGTTTGTTAATCTACAAACCATGATTTTATAGAAGCTTTGTAGTCCTAAAAATCCTATTAATGGAATCTGCCATTTATATGGAATAACTCAAAAGCAGCCCTACTTTTTTAAAAAACCAAACCCTAATCTAACAAAAGTAGAGACCAAAGCCATATTTTTTATTTTTCAGAGATCCAAGGCTTAACTTTCACTGAATTTGTAGTATCAGAAATACCATATTATAAGATTATATATACACTTGGAAACCAGAATAGTGCTTACTGCTCAGAATTGAAATAAACTTTAACGTTGGACAAATGTCTGGAGTACTAGTACTTGTTCATATTACAAAGCCTTAAAAATTGGCATAATTTATAAACAGTCCACAGTTTTCAGAAACCAGAGGAATGTACAGTAAGACATGGGATGACTATATTTCACACAGCTTGATGTCTCTTATGGCCCTGTGTTCTGCTTATTTTATGACCATCTCACTTAATGCCTACTGTTTCCATGGGGAAGCAGTAAAAATTTATTTATTTATTTCTGTCATACCCTACAGTAATCTGCATAGATTCCTGGTGATTCACAACATTAAAACAATATTGAAACCAAGGCAACAATATAGTAATAATGCATTGCAGTAATACAGATGGCATGAATTCCCCATTCTCCAAATACTGTCTGGAAAATCTCTGATTTTAATAGCTTCTAGAAGGCTATTAAAATGGGTGCTGATCTGAACTCAGTGGGGAAGCTGTTTCCATAAAATAAAGACTGCAGCAGAAAAACATTGCCTCAGCCCTTCTTCGTTAACCACCGTTAATAGGAAGCAGTTAACATATTTTTGGAGGGAAATGTATCAGTTGCCCCCTCAAATCCTGTTGTGCTGCTTCATTCTGGCAGAGGATGTATGCTCCTGGGGTGGATGAGCAAAGAACATCTGGAATATGTGCCAAGGATATAATATCCCCAGCAGGTTCCCCCAAGGCCTAAAATTCATCCCAGTCACTAGCTAAAGAAGTGAAAATTATCAAAAGAAGAAGAGGAACCAAAACCAAGAAAGACAAAGATCTCAGAAAAGAACTTAACCAAAACTTTCAAAGAGCTGTTAGAAAGATACAAGAAGTATTACAAGAACTTCTGTAAAGACATTGAAGGCAGATAGGAGTTCAAAAGATCTCTGAACTCAGATTTCAACCTCCAATTTGCATACCAAAAGATGCCAGTAGATAAATAATGCTATGCAGCTCCTGGGTAGTCTTCAGATGCTGCTCCATGCAAAGTACATTGCAGTAATTTAGTCATCTGGGAATAAGTACTTGAACCACATTGCCAGTAATAGTGAAATAGTGCATTTCACCTCTCAGCTTTATAATAATATTCTCATTAAAAAAAAACATTTTATTGACAATAAAGGGTGCAAATCTAAGTGAGATTACACTGGGGTAAACTCTTAAGAATTAAATGAATTATACTTTTAAGTCAACATGTGTATAATGGCGCATCAGGTTTGATAAGCACAGTGATACTTAGCATGAAATTATAAATAGGCTGAGAATAAGTAGAAATAAAAAACCCATCATTTCACCATCCTTGCACTCACTATAATGTGTATTTTGCTAATTATTAATTTGTGGCTTATATTCTATAGGAAAATATTTCAGGCTATAGGTGATAGCATTCTAAATATTATGAATATAATGTTATAATTCAGAAAACTGCCTGGAGCTCAGAACAAATGCTTATTTTTCCTAATAAAGTTTTCTGAATTACAAGAAAAACTAAATCAAATGTAATTAATAAATTATATTAGTTGCACTTTCAGGCTTGCCAATGCATGCAACATTAGTTTATTCATAATTAAAATTGTAGCATTTAATCTTCTGGTGCTGCAAAATTAATTAGCCCATGATATACTAGGTAGAAAGCAGCAGCAGCATTAAAATTTCCCATAGTGAATGTAAGAATTTTAAATAATGAATTTAAATGTGTGCATCTGAGATGTATGTTGCCCATAAAGCTATGGGGTCCCCAGTGATGTTTTCATCAAAAAACTAAAGGGGGTTGCTTTAATTTTATACAGATAATTTTATTCAGAGGACCAAACAAAGATACAACAATCCACGATCTCTGTCAACAAGGATAAATCTTGCTGACATGCAAACAGAAATTAGACTGAGACCACCTTACCAGATTTCCATGTCAGAACTCTGTTCAGCCAATGGATATCCATATGGATCTCTACAAGAAAACAAAGATACAAGAAAAATGTCTCCAGGTGAGATGATGGATTTAAGTTTACTTATTCAAATTTACTTATTTTGGGATAAAGGTAGAGATTGATCTGTTTGGTTTACTGCATTCCTTTTGTAAATTTCATGGCCAACTGCAACATGAGGACTTTGGTAATGTTGGATTTTGAATGACTTACTTAAGCTCAGATGGGGGAAGGGATCCTGAGCTAGTTTATCAGTGCAGTGTGAAGAACTTTTTTTTCCTTGGTGTCCCAATGAAAAAATACTGTTCACAAGATAGTTTCATTACATTATGAATGATATGTGTGTGTGTGGGAGAGAGAGGGAATTAGGGACTTTGACCCAGAAAAAGATAACAGTGCTGTCTCCCAGGAAACCATAGATCTGATAAGTCATTATTCTCCCTAAAATCAGAAGATGAGATTGAAGAGGAATGAATGCCCGATCCCTGGCCAATTGTTTCAATAACATCATAAAATTCTAGATTAAAAACAATGATAGAACTTGATCGGTCTATAGTCATCTATAAGAACTCAGTGTTGTAATGGAGATTGAGAACAATTTTGAAGCCTATTTTATTATGGTGGTTTTGACAAGTTGAGTTTAGATATATGTTTGAATGAGTTGCTGTATTTAAAACTATTCTTCTATCCCAGCAGCTTCTCCCCAATTACATGTTAAGCTGTCCACAATTTAGTTCTTGGCAAAGCAAAAAGGCTCTTGCCTTATAAAGTTTGGAAAGTGCACTGGTCAGACAGAAGCAGTCCTCTTCTCTAGAGAAATGCCCTTTGTCATTTCTGAGCGTTTTCTGACTTTATGAGCTACTTTGGAGAGCCTTTTCTGCCCACAAGGTAGAATGGCACCCCTCTTTCTATCAATGTTCCAGCTCATTAACTTCATTGTTGGCGCCTTTACACTTCGTTGATTTAGACAGAATGATTTACATATGGTTCATTCACCTTATTGTCCCTCTCTCTATGTTGCCTAGACTACAGGGGGGTTTGCCCTGTGTTTCTCCCCCCCCCCCCCATTTAGTTTCTGTCACTTGTAGAATCTCATAATAACACTTGTACACACATTCAGTATGAATTGGCAGTTATTTGTGCGTATAGTTGGCATTTCGTGGAAGAGATGAATATCAGCAAAGGTGCTTACAGTCTATATTCTCTTTGCTCTTTATTTTTTGCCTCTTTGTCACCCTTGCAATTATGGAGAGAATGGCAAATTTGGAACTCTTTTGTATCCCAGGAAAATAAAATGGCTACTAGAGTGTGGGGTCCTTGGGGCTTCTGAGCTTGGTGGTTTTCTTGCAGATGTTTCATTACCAAAGTAGGTAACATCTTCAGTGGTTTTATTGCTAATGAAATGAAACCATCAAGCTCAGAGACACTCAAGGATCCCCAAGTTCAGAGCTACAAATATCCTTTTCTATTGAAATATACATTTCAAAAATTGTCATACATCTTTTAGCTTTCCTCTGATTCATTTCACAATGGTCTGTTTAACAGAGGCCTAAAACCAAACCCATCTTGTAGAACCTCTTTAGGATGAGCATGGTCTGCCCTTAGATGTCCATATAGTTGACAAGGGATAATTGACTAGATGTGCATAGTAAGCTTATTTGAAAAAAGTAGGAAATGAGTCTGGAATATTTTTGGTAGTATTCCATATCTTATAATGAAAAATATATGCATATGGGGCATTTGTAATCTTCTGTACCCTCTTTCAGAAGCAACTCTCACTGGTATATTGATGCCTTCTGAATAAGTGTATTTAGGATGGGCTTTAAATCACTCTTTAGATCTGTAACATGCTTTAGCAAAGAAAAAAATTGAAATGTGAAGAAGTACAATTTTAAAAGCCTCATTTTACTTATTCGTTGGCTAATTGTTAACTTTATGTCTGTGTTTTTATTTTGTGAATTTAAGTCTTATACTGCATAGCTTAAGTACATTAGATTGATACAGGTAGTCCTTAATTTATAACCATTCATTTAGTGGCCATTTGAAGTAACAATGGCACTGAAAACCGTGACTTATGACCATTTATCACAGGGCTTGTAGCATCTCCATGGTCATACGATCAAAATTTGAATGCATGGAATTGGCATGTACTTATGACAGTTGCAGTGTTCTGGGGTCATGTGATCACCTTTTGCGACCTGACAAAGTCAATGGGGAAACCAGATTCACTTAACAACCATGTTACTAACTTGTTAAGTGAACCACTAACACAGTGGTTCACTTAACAACTGTGGCAAGAAAGGTTGTAAAATGAGGCAAAATTCACTTAACAATGGTCTCATTTAGTAACAGAAATGGTGAGTTTGGTTGTGGTCATAAATCAAGGACTACCTGTATGTTATTACATCTTGTAGAAATGAAGTTTCTACTCAAGCAAAAATAATAATAATACATTTTTCTATTAGGGGGAGGCTGCATTTTAGTGTGCACAATTATTCAGCAATTTCTAATGTGCATTTCCAAGTAAATATAAAAGTTGCAAATTGATCACTCATGCCTCAATTAAACTGCGTTTCCTCATTTAAAGTATTTTGTCTAGAACAAGGCAAAAACAGAGAAAAATAGCATGCAAATTGATCACTCATGCCTCAATTAAACTGTGTTTCCTCATTTAAAGTATTTTGTCTAGAACAAGGCAAAAACAGAGAAAAATAGCATTAGCAGGTTTTGCTCAAACATTAATGAAAGCTTTTAAAATATTTATAGTGTTTTCTTCTCTCTGCTACTAGCCCCTCACCAACGACTGGAACCTGTGACACTACCAGGAATTGTTTCCTTTCTTCTTAGCCTTTTATGTGCTGCTTTGAATTTAATTCGTGGTTTTCATGCTATAGAGAGTCTTCTACAGGTACCGTTGTTACATCCATAACTTTGAAACAGGAAAAAATATTTTGAAGATTAAGAGGGTAACTTTATTTTTTCAAATAATTTAGCAGTATTTAGCAGAGTAAAATAACTCTGGAATAGTAATTGGATAAGAACATTGCCTTTCCCTATCAGGCTGTTTGCATTCCTGAGCTGAAGTGTTTGCCATCTCAGTTTCCTAGTTTCATGAAAGAGCAAGAGGGATTTTTGATGCAGACATGTTACAGACATAATTCTCTTTCTTTTTCTCTCACCCCGCCCTCTCCTTCCCTCCCTCCCTCTTCACCCAGCCGTCTTAAAAGGAAATAGAGGCCATAGAGAAATCTGGAATGGACTATGTTAAATGTCTAAGAGCTGCATTCCTTGTTAAATAGTCAAGGGAAGTGAGAACCTGGGTTGCTTGTCTATGTCTCTCACACAAAATAGGTTGACGCTGATATGTTTTAAGTTTTATCCTAGTGCATGCTACTATTTGCTGCTGATTATAAGGGAATTCAGAATGTATTAATCCAGATAGATGTGATATTTCAGACAATTCCTTATGAAGGGATGGAATCACTATATCCATGGTGAGAGTAGGGACTAGACTGGGGTCAAAGTTTTGCACTGAGAGAAACATCACATTTGCGCTCCCTCTCTCCCTCTCTCTCTCTTTCTGTCTATCTCTCCTTCCATCTATCTCTCTCCATCTCTCTGTCTCTCTCTCTCTCTCACACACACACACATTCTCCCTCATTCTCATTCATTCTCTCTTGTTCTACCTCTCTCTGTCTCTCCCTCTTAGAATGCAGACATGCTACAAAAACTCCCTGTACATTTGAAGATGAGAAAGTGTATATATTGTCCACTTATTAACAAAGACAATACCTTGATTGCCTTAGTATTTCCTTGTCCCATTCTATCATGCATATTAAAAAGTTAAAAAGTTTGATTTCAAAACTGTATTTATCAATTAAGTTAAATTTCTGCCTTTTGTATTATCATTAATGAACGGTACATGCTTTGGGCACCATTCCAGTCTTCCTCTGCATTTTTCTCCCTCCCCTGAAACTTGTCCTGAAAACCTTCACATATTCCTCTTTTCTCTCGCTCGCCCTCTCAGATGGAAGAACTCCTTTTTCTGGGAAGCAGGCCAACTGTAAACAATTATATATAATCCATTTGTACTGTGTGGTCATATAAAACACATATGGTGAGAAGGCAGGAATTTTGTTCTGGGTTAAACGGTCAAGTCCATTGCAAAACAAATGGAATTCGGATCTTCTGGGTCCAAATTCCCTGCCCAGGATCTTTAGGTATTCCAATTGACAGAAAAGTGCTGTGTTATTCTTAGCTCTCTTGCCAAAATAATTGAATTTATTCTCTGAGTTCCATGGTTTATTAGTTTATAATTTTACTTTGTGAGAGCATAGCACCATCTGCTGGCTATGTTCTATTTTACATGATTCTCATTGAACCAAACTGCTCTGGTTTAAGGCCAAACTAAATATGAAAACAGCTGATCAGGTTGTTTAAAGGCAATATGCAGAAATTACTTAAAGTGGCAGCAGGGCTTGTGTCCAGTTCTAAGATTAAAAGGTAAACATCAGGCAAACTGCTAAATTTTCCATGTCAACCCGGTCAAGACTTTACATAATCTGTCATGGAAACTTTACTTTTCTCCCAGGCTGTTTATGGAACAGTCTACACAGGGCTTCAGGGAGAGTAGCCATGGATGGGAAATCAATTGACCCTTCTCACCCAAAAGCTTAATACAGATCTGGCTGCTGCTAGAGAAGATTTATAAAGAAGGGGCTATCATTTTTATTGACCGATCAGTAAATCCCAGGAAGCAGTCAGTAAATGGAAAGAGAACACAGGTCACTCCTAGTTATTTGTCTAACCTGATAATGTGATCAGCTGGGCAGATAATCAGGACCATTTTAATTTCAGTTTCTAATTACAGTATAAGGCTCCTCATGTGTCTGTTAAAATGAAGATGGATGACATCCAATTCATGCTTGTGGTTCCTGAATAGGGAAGGAAACTGCTGCTGTTGTTGTTGTTGATGATGATGATGATGATGTACAAGGATATTGATACAATTGATCATAGAAGACATCAAACTGCCAAGCTCAATATAGGAAAAACTTGATTGAATTCTGGAAAAGAAGTTCCAGAATTCCAGTATTTAAGATAGTAGTCTGTCTTCTTTGCACACCATAAAATATGTTGATTTGAGAATGCTTATTGTGCCCATTTTTTCAGAATGAAGAAGATGACTTCAGTTTTGTTATCGCCTTTTTCCTTGGCACAGCAGCTTGTTTATATCAGGTATGTACTTTCGTATTTTTAGATGTTAATAGTTTTGTCACTGGTCACAGCCCAAAACAGGCTTTAGGTTATAAGTATCCCAGAACGCCACTGGATTTGGTCATTCTGCCCAGATGCCTGACTACTAAAAACTGAACCACATTGAATATATTCGGGGGGGGGGGGGCAGAGGGGGGGAGAAAGTATTGTTATTTTGGTGGGTTTGTACTATCATTGTAAAATTGTGTTGCTTTTATATGGTTAATATAAACGATGCAAGGTGTGAGACATTATTTTCTGTTGCAAAGTAAATCTCCTTGAGTGCCGGAAGAGCATTCAGAGATAAAAGAGATATCTTCTTTATCTTCAGAACTCACCTTCTTTTGTATTAGGCATGATATTTGATAGAATTGCAATTTAAGAAATTACTTAAAACATTCCAGTCAGTATAAAACAAATTTTACCTAAACTCTCTAGTTGCCCAGAACATCCAGATTCTAATAGTCAACCAAGAGCACTATTATCATCTCTATATGGCTTCACAAGGCAGATTTGAGTGACAAATTTTAGTTTTCTGATGTGAGAATTTCTGAAAAGTCTTCAAAGTCATAGAAAAGCAAACAGGGTTCACCCAAATAGAATAACAGTAGTATTGAAACTGGTTTTTTTTCCTTTATGTTGAGTAGAGGACTTTTTTCCTTTGATTTCTTTGTGCTACAGAATCGAGTAAAGTCCTACAAGCTATCATTTAACTATGATCATTATTTTTTCTTTGCAGTGCTATCTATTTGCATATTGCACGAGCTGGCGGAACATTAAATCTTTCCTAACATTTGGCTTAATCTGCTTGTGTAATATGTACCTTTATGAATTGCGCAATCTCTGGCAGATCTTTTTTCATGTGACTGTGGGTGCTTTTTTAACGTTGCAAATCCGACTAAGGCAGCCACAAGGAAAAGCTCCCGATTACAATGTGTGACGGATGTCCTCTGATAGTTTCACGGCAAACTTCATCCAAACAGTATTCTTCTCAGGACTGAAAAGCTTTGCTGTACGAAGAGAAGTTTCATGTACTCTGAGACACTAATAAGTCGGCAGTGAAATTCTTCCTCAAAGAATTAAAAAAAAAAAAAGGTTCAGGAACTAATTGGGGTACAAATGCAATCCAATGCTGGAGAATATACCCCAAGGATAAATGAGAATTTGGAGGGCAGCATGAAAAGCTACATATTCAGAACTCTGACAACGACAAGAATCTGTATTGGACCTGCTCGGCATATTAAGTGATTTCTCCAGTCCCAAACCAATTTTGCCTTTGTGAGGCAAGAGAAAAGGCTGAAATAAAGGGATGGTATTGCATATTAACAAACAGTTCAGTATGAATGAATTCCTAAATGCCAGATTATTGGATTGCACATAAATTTAACGGTGTGTGTCTGCATTTTCCTTAATTAAAACCTAACCCGGAAACCATCTGTTCCTGGGGATTAGTTCTTGAGCCCCAAAGGCCTGCCATCTAATGCTGAGTTAATTATGAACTGCATTAGTACTTCTTTTCCTTCTGCTTTCTTTCATGTGCTTTGAGAGAGAGTTAGAAAATGATCTTATCTGTCCCAATGCATCAATAACATCACCACATTTTCTCTTTGGTTCCTTATCTAAAGTTTGAAGATTTAAAAAAGAAATCACTTTGTGATGATATAGTGGGAGGAGACAGACATTTTCTCTGTATAATATAAAATCAGAAAAGAAATTAAACAGTTGACTAGATGGGATGCGGGTTAATTTTTAGCCATTTCTCTATCTTATGAAAGTATTTGGAACGGAAGAAACCGCTTTGGATCATTGCAATTTATTTATTCGTATTATAACAGATTATAACACTGACAGAGCTCTAGGCAGTAAACATAATCCACCTTTCTCATGAATCATGTGACTTGGCCCGAGAGAGCATGTCTTGTCCAATGTCATCCAGATGATTGTTGTGCCTGAAGATGGACTAACACCTGGTCTTCCTGCTAGATCACTCTGGCTGTTATTGCCAATGTATAAACTGCAAGGTGAACCACCTGTGCTAATTAACTTTTGCATCCCCTGAAGTTAAGGTACAAATAACATGGTAAGATGGAGAGTACAGCTATTTCCCCCCTCATCCCCCCAAACACAGAGATTCAGTGTCTGAATTAAGCTTGTTTGGGCAAAAAGTAGGGCTTGGCATTTAAAAAGATGAGTGCTATGAGCTGAATTCCAGATGAAATCAGGAGCCATTAAAGTTCACTGAAATCAATACAAGGACCTTTAAGTTCATTTGAGATATCATCTCTGATGTGGGAATGTAAGAACTGTTCAGAATATTGTTGAATATTGTTTAGCAATTTCTTAGCCTCTGAATGGTACTAATTTCTTAGTTTCTCTGGGTGAACTCTGTTGCAGAATAGAGTAAGACAGTGGTTCTCAACCTGTGGTCCATGGACCACTGGAGGGTCACAATGTCATGGAGTGGGGGGGGCGTCCACAAAGGCTTGAAGAAATGTTACAATTTAAATCTTGAGTTAAGCCTTGGGGGTCTGTGGCTACAAAAGGTATTTAAAGGCGATCTATGGTGAAAAAAAATGGTTGAGAACCACTGGAGTAAAATCATATTGTCGACATTGGAAGAGCTAGGCAAAATTTGGTTCCAGCAAAAACTATTATTAAAAATTCCTCCTTGCATTATTAAATTACAATTTCTTATGACATTTGATTTAAAGGAAGAATTGTATTGAAGCAGGTGTGCTAAATTGGCTGTACACCACCTCGAGTCCTTCGGGAGGAGGGCGGTATAGAAATTAAATTTTAAATAAATAAAAAGATAATTGGAAAATTTTCTAAAAATGGATTTGTTTTTGGAATACCTAATCCCCACTAATAACCTATTTGTTTCTTGGCTTGAATTGCATGTCGTCTGCAAGTAGCAATAATTGTAGACTGATTCAGTGGAGGAAAAAGTCTTTGCTTGGGCTCGCATAGTACATTAAGCCATGATTTGCTTAATCACAATTTGAATAAGCCATAATTGGCTTGGTTAATATAATACAAAGCCAAAAAATTAATTTTACTGTAGCTTGGGTTTATACAAGCCCAACTTCTGTATTTTTGCCTGCAATATACAGCAATTTTCAATGTTTCATGTATTAGATTCTTTTCTACAGTAATGTGATTATGGTACTTTATGGGACTGCAATAAGCCAGCAAAGAAAAGCCAGCGTTTTAATGCCTTAATTATATTTATGGTGTGTATTCACTTTCTTACAGGAGTAAGAAAGTGTAAAATAGCTCATGATAAATATTTCATTGAGGACCAAATGATGACAGTGTGCGTGTTCATATATATGTATATATTTTCCATATATCACAGAAAATATCTTCTGCTTTTTGTAATATAAATTTGCCTGCTGTTTGTTGCTTGTTACCAGTTGTAGATTTATTCAGCAAAGAGTTATTTTCAGTTAAGGATTGGGCAACTTTCATGAGTTTTAATTTCTAATACCTCCCCCAAGTATGAATGCCATGTACTTGTGGTCAAAGATGAATGCCACTGTATTCAACTATATGCAGGTATCTTTCCACAAAGCTTGATACTAGATTTTTTTGCTTGGATTTCAAAACTGTAGCTAGAAATGCTACTGCCATAAGTATGCTTACAGGTCAGACTTTTATGGCTAAGATATCACTAAATTATAGTTAAATGAATTGGCAGTATTATATAATCATACAATACAATAACTAATATGGATAACTATCATTAAACCAATCAGTATCTAAATGTACTAAACTGTAGTCCAATTTAGTAAAAAACATTTGTTCAGGTATCCAGGGTTGAAATTTACCATCTGTTGCTGATGTCAAGCCTATAAAACACAGAAAGATTTCATCATGCTCTGTGATGGCAATACAACCAAATTCTGTGTTGTGTATGCAGAATGTTGTATCTTTGTAGTTGTCCAATTGATCATTGGTCTTAGCTATTCAATTTTAGCTACCAGCCCAGGCATCATAGTCACTAGTTCCAACCAGCAATTTTCTGGAAGTTTTGGAAACCTAGTTTATAACATTTCCTGTGAAACAGAATAGTTTACTGCTTGCACACAGACTTGATTTAAAAAGATGAATCTAAGGCTAAGTTTATTCCCTTCATGCTGCTTAGAATGTTCTCAATATAAGCTGTTTGGGTTTTTTGCTCTGTAGCTAAGTGCAGGAGAACAACTTTACAAGGTTTTCTCTGTTGGATTCCACATTCCTTAATTAACACCATTCCACATGCCCCTTCATTTCTGCATACACACCTCATTCTAGTCATTTATTATCCAGCCAGAAGGTTGTGGAAAAGGTGGTCAGACAGCAGCTACATAGGATTTTGGAATAGATTGTTTATTGGGACCTGTTTCAGTTGGATTTCAGACCAGGGTACAGTATCAGGACAACACTGGTCACACTTGTTGATTACCTTTGGCGGTTGATAGAGATGGAGGTTGTGCATCCATTCTTGTGCAACATGTCCTCTTGGGTTTTCAATATCATAAATCACAGTATCCATCTGGATTGGTTATGGAAGATAGAAGTGGGAGAAACTATATTGCAACCTCAGTCTCCATTGATGGGGAAAGATTGTGCTCCTGGACTCTCATTTTGGGATGCCTCCAGGCTCAACATTCCAAACCCTCCCCCCCCTTTTTTTTACATGAAACCATTAGGTAATGTCATTTGTCAGTTCAGGATCTAGTATCAGTATGCTAATGATACCCAGTGCCCTGGTCACTTCATGATTGAATCAGTGCAGCATGCTATACGTGGGACTACCTTTGAAGATCATCCGGAACCTACAATTGGTTCAAAATGCTGTACACAAACAGTAATGAGTAGCAGTAACTGCTGCTTGTCAGACTGCATTGGTTGCCAATCAACTTTTGGATGCAATTCAAGTTACTGTCATCACCTGTCACCATGACACAGGGCTTGGGTATGTCTACAGTTGTTTCTGCCTGTCTGGTACATCCCTGTTTTGTTTCATTTTATGACCTTTCTTGCCACAGTTAAATGAATCACTGCAATTAAATGATTCTTAACAGTGGTTAATTGAATCTTGCTTCACCAGTGACATTGTCATGTTGCAAAAGGTGATCACATGACCCCAGAACACTATTACGAATACATGCTAGTTGCCTGGTTTTGATCATATGACTATGGAAATGCTGCAATGGTCATAAGGGTGAAGAACAGTTATAAGTCACTTTTTTTCAGTGTCATTATAAAGGTCACTAAATTAATGATTGTAAATCGAGGACTACCAGTGTTACTGTCATTTTAAGAGATTGAGGAAGTGTGTATTCTCTGCCATGGCCTCTACCCTTGGAACAGGGTCTCCCCTCACCCCAAGAGATTTGGACAACATCCTCTAGAACAGGAGTCTCCAACCTTGGCAACTTTATGACTTGTGGACTTCAACTCCCAGAATTCCTCAGCCAGCACATGCTGGCTGAGGAATTCTGGGAGTTGAAGTCCACAAGTCATAAAGTCAAGGTTGGAGACCCCTGCTCTAGGGTATGCAAAAGTCTTTAAGGCCTGGCCTCAGTCCCAGTCTTATGGTTCAGATATTTGTCAGGCCCCATTTGTGGTTTTCTGTTACTGTTTTGACTTTCAGTCTGCGCTGTGTTTTATGATTTTAACTATTTTTTTTACTGTTTTTGAATTTTGTAAGCCACCCAGAGTAAGCATCTGTAATAAATTTAAATAAATAAATAACCGAGAACAGCACAGGAAACAGCAGACCAGAAACAGAGATAATGATAATGACTTCAATATGCTAGAAGCATAAATGTTCATTTGAAGTTCACAATTTTTTTATTGAGAAATGAGATTACTTCTTAATCAGTTATCTAAAAAGAATCTTCAGGCATCTGTATCTTTTCAGAGCATGAGCCAAACTTAAATAATATGCTTAGTTCAAGACGTTTTCAAGTACAGTTGAGTCCTATAGTGATAAATGGAAGAGATATGCAGTCATCTGAATAAGTAAGTACACTCCATTAAAAGTATTGGCGTTTTCAACATACTTCACCAGAGATATGTGACCTTCATTTTAACAATGTTTTGTTTGTTTATTTAGCATGTGGTGGTATTAGCCAGGAGACTACAATGCTAATACAGAAGTAGTAGTTTGGCTGCCAATTTACTAGTTCTGTTGTTAGACACGTTCATGTGCTTTCCAAGGTGCGCCACAGGAGGGCAAGCTAATTTTGCATCAGAAAGAAAGATGGGTGGCTCTTCCTGCACTGTCATCCAAGGCCCTCTCCCTCACAAATGGGTGTTACAACTGGGAAGGTTCAGAACCAGCAGGAATTTAACTGCCAATCTGCCTGCCTGCATGGAACATCAGCTTGTCTCCCCACTGAAGTGGTACCCCTTTATCTACTCGCATAGGACAACTGCTAGGTGAGCAGAAGCTGAGGCAACTGTCAGGACTTCTGGAAAAATGAGCATTGGCTAGACAAGGCAAAGTTAGAGTTACTGGGCCCCAGAACTAGAAGACAGGTTTGGCAAAATCCAAACAACATTTCACCATATTCATTTTTTTTTAATTTGATTTATATGCCGCCCTTCTCTGAAGACTCAGGGCGGCTTACAATGTGCTCAGCAATAGCCTTCATCCTTTTGTATATTTATACAAAGTCAGCTTATTGCCCCCACAACTGGGTCCTCATTTCGCCTACCTTAGAAAGGATGGAAGGCTGAGTCAACCTTGAGCCTTGGCGAGATTCGAACCCTGCAGTAATTGCAGGCAGCTGGTCTTAATAACCAGCTTAATAACAGGATGCCTTAAACCCCTGTACTACCAAGGCTCTTTCACTGAACGTGAACTTTGCAACATGACCATAACCCTAAGCATTCCAGTAAATTCACCAAGGAATAGCTGGGGGAGCGGGGGGAAGATTCTAGAATAGCTGAATCAAAACCCAGATCTAAATTCCATCAAGATCTAAATTTCATCAAAATGCTGTGGGGCTATTTGAAACTGGCTGTGCAGATGAGAACCTTTGAAACATTTAACATCTGGAAAAAAAATCTGCATGGATGATGGAAAAAAATTCCAGTCAATATGAGATTGGGAGACAGTTCTAAGGAATGTCTAGCATATAGAATATAGAATAACAGAATTGGAAGGGACCTTGGAGGTCTTCTAGTCCAACCTCCTGCTTACATCATTTCAGACAAATGGTTATCCAACATCTTTTTAAAAACTTCCAGTGTTGGAGCATTCACAACTTCTGGAGGCAAGTTGTTCCACTGATTAATTGTTCTGTCAGGAAATTTCTCCTTAGTTTTAAGTTGCTTCTCTCCTTGATTAGTTTCCACCTTACCCTCAGATGCTTTGGAGAATAACTTAACTCCCTCTTCTTTGTGGCAGCCCCTGAGATATTGGAACACTGCTATCATGTCACCCTTAGTCCTTCTTTTCATAAGACTAGACATATCCAGTTCCAGCAACGTTCTTTATATATTTTAGCCTCCAGTCCCCTAATCTTTGTTGCTCTTCTCTGCACTCTTTCTAGAGTCTCAACATCTTTCTTACAAAAGGCGACCAAAACTGGATGCAGTATTCCAAGTGTGTCCTTGCATTATAAAGTGGTATTAACATTTCATGTGATCTTGATTCTATCCCTCTGATTATGCAGCCTAGAACTGTGTTGGCTGTCTACTTGAAGATGTTTCTGCCAACAGGGATAATATCGACTATTAGAGCTAAAGGTGTACATTTTCAACAGAAAGGAATGGCATATTTTAGTCAAATACTTGGAAAATCAATTTTTCAGTTTCTTTCAACTACATCACTTTTATATAGTATTTGAATGAAGGTAGAAGATTTATATGAATGTTAATTTTTGTTTTTACATAGGGTGTACTTTTTCACAACTATAGAGTATGGCGGTATCCGGCATTGAATTGCAAGAGGGAAGGGCTCTTTCATAAGGAGCTAATAGATAGAAGGGATCCTCCCTAAACCTTCATAGGATTTGTCTGATAGTTATGCAGAGTGTGCTTTTTAGTCTGGGCAAGTTTCCTGTCTATGGGCAAATAGTAAGAAAAAGACTACTCTGAGTAATTCATTCTGTCGCACCTGGCCCTCTTGCCAGACAAAAGCACACACTGAATAACTATCAGATAAATCCTGTGAAGGTTTAGGAAGAATTCCTTCTGGGTCTCTTTTTGCATACTGAAGATTCAATGTTGACTTGATTTGTCTCTTAGTTCCTTAAGAAAGACACCTTCCCTCTTGCAATTCAACAGCAGATTTCACAAGTCAGCAAAGAACAGTCTTATACAGGTAAGTCTTTGATTTACAACCACAATTGGGATCAGAATTTTTATTGCTAAGCAAGGGAGCTGTTAAATTATGCCCAACTTCATGAATTTTTTTGCCATAGCTGACTGGGAAGGTTGCAAATGACAATCACCTCATTCCAGGATGCTGCAACTATCATGAAATGCATGATAGTTGCCAAGCACCTGAATTCTAATCATGTAACCCAGGGGTGGGTTCTACTTACCTTTACTACAGGTTCGAAGTGGGGCTACGCGCGCGAATGAAACGAGCGCATGCACTCTTCTGCACATGCGCAGAAGCGTTTTGATGATGTTGGGGTCGGTGGGCAGGGCCTCCCACCAGTTTTACTACCGGTTCTATCGAACCGGTGCAAACTGGGGGCAACCCACCACTGATGTGACCGTGGGGATGTTACGATAGTCCTAAATGTGAGGATGGGTTGTAAGTTACTCTTTCAGTGCCATTTTAACTTTGAATAGTCACTAAACGAATGGCTGCAAGTCAAGAATTACCTGTGTGGAATTTGTTTCTATGTATACTCAAACGAGAGTTTGTTTTAGCTATGGATGCCATTTAATGCAAAGTGCATTGTATTTATATACAGGAAGGGCAGGGCTACTTGTTTTGGCCTGTCCTCCCCTATACCCTCTTTTAAAAAACCCCTTTAAGTCCCTATAAAGTTCAGTTTCAGTGGGCTTTGACTCAGAAATCAAAGAGAACAGCTGACTCTTTCACTTCAAAATCCTTTGTCCCAGAGACGAATAACCATTGTTTCTGTGTTCACCTGATGAGTATGGCAATGTTTTTGTTACAATCTTTTGCATGAATCTTCTGCCTAGACAATCTTTCTGCTCCAAAAGCATACTCGGGTATCATGGATTTCTGAAGCCATCTGTCTAGTTCAATATATCACCTTGAAAAAAATATTTGGGAAGTCAACAAAATAAAGTCCAGTTGTCATTTTAACGCACAGTGACAAACTTCTTAGTTTCTCATGAGCCAATAATGGGGGGGTGGGAAAAACCACCAGAAAAGACCGACAAGTGAAACAGTGTTTAATATAGTAGTTAAATTAAACAGATTGCAATTTCCATGGGAAATCCTAACTGTATTCATCTTGCAAGAGCCAGAATAAAGAGTGCATACCCCTTGAAATGATCATGACACAGTCAACAATCACAGTCAGAGATACAGGCGACTGAAAATTTCATTGACAACACAATTGCGCAAGGCGGTCTGCTCAAATGTTAATGCACACTTCAAAGCAGGAGGCCAACTTAAGAAATGATCCTATATTGTGCTATTAATTAAAATTTGGAAGTGGTAAATGATGCCAGAAAGAAAGGGTGGAAGATAATGAACAAGCTGCAGTACCATGTAAATAAAGACCTTTGGAAATCAGATTTTGTTTAAAGGTTAAAAAAACATATAGTACAAGGACAAACTTGGCAGTTTTCTAGAAACCAGGCTGTATTATTTTCCAGGATGTGTCTTACTGGAAGGGAAACATACACGCATAAGAGGAATTGGATACTACTAGGTTCTTGTTTAAAAGAGCTCCACATAATTATGTTAAGCAATTTAATAAATTTAAGAACACAGATAATATTTAATTTCTTGGTCAAAGATCAGAGCCCCCTCTCTATGCCATAGCCATTCAGCTTATTAATATTACTAAAAATCTATCTTGAAAAGTGGGAAAAAATCTGTTAAAAGTTTTAATCATTTTGGAGATTAAAGGTTTAATATAAATTCTTTTCCTACACTGAAATACAAAAATATATGCTTTCTACACTTTAATACTTTAATAAAATGTATGGGCATTGAAAATTCATGATTTATAAATGCATATCAGTCGCTCCTCCTCTTAAAAATTGTTAGACCATCCCAGCATCCGCAGTCAATTTTGTTTGGTTATAGAAAAAAACCCCAAACCTTCCCAAGCCCTTTTTAACTAAATGCCATGTATAGTGAATTGAAACTAGAATTTAATTCCCCACCTCTTCATGACCACAACATTTCTAGACAATATTCCACAGCAATTCGATACACATTAATTAAACAAACCGTTAAAATTTTTAATTTTTCTTCTTTTGGTTCTTTGAATATTAGAAATTGTTTTTATCTCAATTTCCTATATTTCAAAAGCTATTTCAAAATTGGGATTACATTTTATCTTTAACTTTATTTGGGCTAGTTCTTGCTTTTCTATTTTATTTTATTTATAGCCTAAAGATTCATAACCTTCATTTATTTTTATTTTTTATTTTATCTTGGAGCCCCTTTTAAACTTCTGCTTGCTTCCTGGACTGTACAGAAATCGAAAACTGCCAAGTCTGCAACTCTGAAATGAACAAAAAGAACATCCACAATTTTATAGCTTATGTACACCTCCCAAGATGCTGTTATGTGCACAGCCACCAGTTTTGACTCAATTTTGTGCGCACCCAGCAAGAGGCCTCCCCCTGCCATCTGAATTAAGAGAGAAAACAGTGGAAAGATCTCTTACTGACCAGCTCTCTGGCAGACCGAAGGGCCCAACCTGGACTCCCGTTTCCCCTCCTCCCAGGCAGATTATGACAGAGAAGGGAATGTATGTCAGGTGCAATCAACTATGGTGTGTGTATGAATGGATCAAGATTGCTTCACCCAAAAGATAAAAGCAGCTGTACCAGATGTTCAGTGGTTGCTTAAGACTGCTGCATGTGAGTCTCCCCTCGTTACCTTTTCTCATAGCGGTTATGTGCATTACAGCAGATACACAAGCTGATCACTGTTGCACAATTGGGATGAAATTTTAATACATAAAATCCTCAAAATATAGAATTTTGGTATATTTGTTAGTGTCAGTGTCTCCCATATTACAAAATACAAAACCTCCCAAAATAATCCCACACGTATCAGAGAAATCTCCCTGACCAACAGGAAGATTTAACAGCTAGGTCTTTTCGCCTGTGAACCAAAATGCACCAATAGGAGTTAGAAGGTCTTTTCATTTAATAAATACATAAGAAAAATTCTTTTTTCCTTGCTTTAAACAATTACTCTCCTTTAAACATACCTCTCTTGCTAAAATGAGGAAGCCTCACATTTGTGTAAGGGTAGGGATAGCAAGAGTACATAACAAGGCAACTTTTTCCATTTAAAAACATTACCGATGGCATAATAAAAAAAGGCCCTTTGTAAAGAGTTACAGTGAGAGCAACATCTTTAATTTTAAAAGCCCACTCAAACAGCTAATATAAGAACAGTGGCACATTCAAGGAGCTGACAGCACAGACCAGAAATAGTATGGGAGTGCACAGCCTTTCCAAAATAATGCTGTTCATGTTAGTTTTCCTTTTGTTGCAATGAATCATACTTTCCTTCCACCAAGTAAAAACATTGTATTACTTCAAATAAATACTTAAATAGTTTTAAGTCCTGCGTAGCAGCCACAAACGAAGATCTCAAATCCACCTCTTCGTCTCCGCAATTCCACTAAGCATAAATCTTTGGTCAATTCACTGAACGTTCCCCTTCGGAAAAAGGTCTGCAGCAGTGCTAGGTGACTTCTGAAGTGTGCGCTAGGCAGCCCAAGCTGTGCGTCTTTTTTTTTTTTCCTTCACACATAATCCTACTAAAAAGGCATCACATGAAATACTCCGCCGTGCCTTGGGATTAGATTCACTGTGAGACAGTGACATTTTCTCCAACTTGCTATTGTGTTTGAATCAATGGAGTCATCCTTGCCCACTGTCGCTAACTTGCTGGTGGGCCTTCATTTAAGAAGTAAGTGGTCATTTCTCCTTTACCTTTGACTTTTACAACCCCTCGGCATTCTAGCTGGTAGTTGTTGATGGTTAAAACCTGATACATGTCCGTAGTGACCTGCAGAGTATTCAAAAAGAAGAAGGTATATTAAATGTTTATCTGGGATTACTGGAGACAAAACTTTGCACTCCGATTGTGTTCACAGTACTGAGGCCTTTGCGTTCACTGAGGCATCAGAAGAAATGAGGGCATTTTAAACAAGGCATATAACTCCGCTGAAATTGTGTTCTATTTCCATATGGAAGCAGAGGTTGAAGAACTGATGCTAGGCAAGTCTACTAGAGCCCATTATACTCAAGAAGTCTTACTAACAAATGCCAGGCATAAGTATTCAGCCTCTAAACACAGAGTGCTAGTTCTATTAAAAGAAGGGTACAAAGTACAGAGGGGAAAGGCAGTTGCAGGGGTGAGCTAATACGGGTTCACCCGAGTTCATGGCTGGTTTGGAGAACCTCCAAATCCCACTCCTGGCTGGCCTCCAGAGGGCCTCTGAACCCCGGGGGAAGGCAGTTTTCACCCTCCCAGAGGCTTGAGGAAAGCCTCGAGCCTGGGGAAGGCAAAAACGCCTCCCCCCACCAGCATGGTGCAGGAGACTGACTAGGCCACACCCCACCCAGCAACCGGGCAGAGAGCCCATTGGTGAAATTTTTGAAGCCCACCCCTGGGCAGTTGCATCAAATTTATCTTCTCCTCTTTCACTATTAGAAGTCATGTAAGTGCTACTGCAAGCAGAGTTTGGGAAGGTAAGAAAAAGGTATGAAGAAGACTCACCTGAATCCTATCGGGGACTCCCGTACTGTCCATTCGACTAGCTACATTCACAGTGTTGCCCCAAATATCATACTGGGGCTTACGTGCACCTATGACCCCTGCTACTACGGGACCAATATTGAGCCCTAGAAACAAAGCAGTAAGGAATTAAGACTTCCAAAAATAAATTGATGCTTATTAGTTTCCATCAGAAAATCACATGCAGAAACAATACAGTCACCAGATTCTTCCACAGGCCTCACTCATCCCTACTAAGTTTCGAAGAAATCACCTTTTAGCTTTGTGTAAATAAAAGAAGGAAAGGAAGCAGTTTGCTGCACACCCTTCTTTCATTCATTTATTCAGCTGTTAATTACTAGTGTAATTTAAATATTACACCAGAGTCAAGTTTTTTTTTTTTGAGATGGGCGGCCATATAAATATAATAAATAATTTATAGATTCACATTTTCCCACAAATATTATTTTTTAAAAATTATTTTAATGAAGATTTTTTTTAAAAAATGAACAAATACAAAGAAAGAGAAGGGAGACACAGAGAGAGAGAGCAGGGGAAGAGGGAGAGAGAAAAGAAATGATGCATCCTTTGCACAAGTTTGTAATTAAAAAATTATAAGCATTTTGGAAACCAAATTGACAATCTTCTCCCACTGATTTTCAGTGGAAACATTAAGAATTTTCTTAAATCTTTTCCATCAAAATCCATAAGGATTGGATTAGATCACAACCCTATTAAGGTGTTTCTGAAGCTACTGGATTTCATGCCAGAAGGAATATTGAATCTTGAGATTCCTGTCTTGCCCTTTAGTCTTCCACAGCTCCTAGAAGTCACAGGATTCAAATGTGAAAAAGTATTTTGTAGAAATATCTGAACTGTACAGCCATTATTTTTCTTGCTTCCAATATGTGTCCCAATGAGAGAGAGAGAGAGAGAAAACGTCTGCTCTGGATATTGCTCTCTCTGGTACATCAATGTGAAGGAATTAGTATCAAGGGAGAAATGAAAAAGTGATGATGATAATGAGATAACTCCCAGTTTTGCATTTTTGGTCCTAGTGAAATGCAGACCTATTAGGGTGCAGTTACAAACCTACTTACTGGGAAGCTTTGTGTTGATAGTAATGTGTATACATGTGTGGAATCCTGGAAGCTGAAAAGATCACCGATTACTTGCTTATCTTATTGTGTGCTTATTCTTAGATATATTTTTGTATCCAGAAGTATTTATGCTTTAGCTACCGTACACCAATATGTTTGTGTACATACGTTATATAATTTGCATATAATAGGTACTACCAACTGAATACCAGTCAAATGAAACAACATCCATGATTACTTGCATTCAGTAGCTTCATGTAAAATATGGCATTTGCCTTTTTTTTTTTTAACCATAGTGGATTCACAGGGTGAAATTCTGGAGCCTAAAGTACAACCGCAATATTTACCTATTTTCATCTGGAAATTGTTGAACGAATGCTCGTTGATGTATTTCATTTGATCCATTAACCTCATTGCAAAGTCCGCCAGGGCCTTGATATGTGTTTTTCCCACCTTGTCATAGGTGGAATCATTAAGACCCGAAGCAGCCATATATGTGCTCCCTATTGTTTTGATCTTTTCCAGCTGTCGAAATTGGTCTTCACTTATTATCTACAAACCCAAGAAAGGAAAAGGACATACACGTAAATAAATCCATGCTCTGTAAGTGGTCTGTGCACAGCCCTAGGCACTACATAATCATAATCATAAGTTTATTTATCAAGCATATATAAGATAACAGGTAAAAATATAAACAATTTATTACATGAAAAGAGTAAGTAAAAAGGAATATTAGGACAGGGATGGTAGGACACGCTGGTGCATTTATGCACGCCCTTACAGACCTCTTAGGAATGGGGTGAAGTCAACAGTGGACAGTTTAAGGTAAAAGTTTTGGGGGTTTGGGGAAGAAACTACAGAGTCAGGTAGTGCATTCCAAGCATTGATCACTCTGTTACTGAAGTCATATTTTCTGTAATTGAGTTTGGAACGGTTTACCTTGAGTTTGTATCTATTATTTGCTCGTGTATTATTGTGGTTGAAACTGAAGTAGTCATTGACAGGAAGGACATTGTGGCAGATAATTTTATGTACTATGCTTAGGTCAGACTGAAGTCGGCATAGTTCTAAGTTGTCTAAGCCCAAAATTTGGAGTCTGGTAGCATAAGGTATTTTATTGCGGTTAGAGGAATGGAGGACTCTTCTTGTAAAATATCTCTGGACTCTCGATTGTATTTATGTCCAATATGCAGTGTGGGTTCCAGACAGATGAGCTGTATTCAAGAATTGGTCTAGCAAATGTTTTGTATGCTCTAGTTAGTTAATTAGTTAATTAGTTAGCTAGTTAACCCACAGTGGGAACAATCCAGCCTGATTCATATATGATAAGAAAATAGATGAGCTATTTGGATCCTAGGACAGACTTAGAGATTGAAGTCCTATATCAGCTATTTCAAAATAGCTTGAAAAAGCTATGGATTGTGCTTTGGATTATGAAGTCCTAGATCTGATGCAATATTCTAGCCTGGTCAATATATAATATAATATAATACAATATGACTATGAATATATTCCTCTCTGTCCAAATTCCTGTCTGTCTCTAATATAAGTACAAATGATGTGTGTCAGTGCTTGCGATCACTCACAGGTAATTGAGTTAACACTAATCGTAATTTTAATAATATGGCATAGTTTATTCCCTTATAACAGGGGTGGGGAACGATGGCTTTTATGACTTGTGGATTTCAACTCCCAGAATTCCTGAGCTGAATTTAGAATTCATGCTGGCTCAGGAATTCTGGGAGTTGAAGTCCACAAGTCATAGAGAGGCCATAGTTCCCCATCTCTGCCTTATAATGTAATTCCTTCTTTGCTCAAAAAAGATTCAAGAAAATCCATGCTAGCCATAATGAATAAATTTCCTAGCAAATGCACACGCATATTTCAGCTGTCTTGGCAAAATTCCTAAGGCACCAGGACCAAAAGACTAACAGTGGTGGGACTCATCTCCGGGGGGAGGGGATGAGTCTGCCTATTGAGATGAGGTGAACCGGTTACTTTCGTGGTGTGGAGCCAGTAACTTGGTCCTTAACACCAATAAGACCAAATAGCTTATAGTGGACTATAGAAGCAATAGCTCAGACATCCAGCCCTTGCTTATCAATGCAGACTGAGTGGAGCAAGTGGCCAGTTTTACGTTTTTGGGTGTTATCATAAAAGAGGACATGACTTGGGGCACTCACATTGCAGCACTGGTCAAGAAGGCCCAGCAGAAATTATACTACCTGAGACTTCTCAGGAAACAACAACTGAGTGAAAAACTGCTTGTGACCTTCTACCGCTGCACCATAGAGCAGCGGTTCTCAACCTGGGGGTCGCGACCCCTTTGGGGGTCGAACGGCCATTTCACAGGGATCGCCAAAGCCCTCTCTCGCCCCCCCACATGCCTTTACTCACCCTCACCCTCTGCCTCTGTTGGATCGCCGTTCGCCGTTCGCTTACCCCACCCACTCCCAATCTATTGCTGCCTCCTGAGTCCCAGCTGATGGCTAGAGGGAGAAAAAACTGTTTAAATTCTTGCCGCGGGGTTTCAAAGGGCTGCCCTACAGGTGATCAGTTAAAAGAAAACAAATGAGAAGACCGGTGCCTGCAAAAATAGAAAAAAACAGCCTCTTTCAGCTTCAGCATAGGTTAATTA
The DNA here is from genome assembly GCA_022577455.1 of Arizona elegans. Lineage (NCBI taxonomy): Eukaryota > Metazoa > Chordata > Lepidosauria > Squamata > Colubridae > Arizona > Arizona elegans. The sequence goes on from JAKOOJ010000001.1 coordinate 106,693,663, forward strand.
GCATGATTAGATCGGCCTCCGACTCTCAGCTGATTCACTCTCAGCTGTTTTGCGCAGGGTCTTTTGCAAGCTCTTGTTTTGCAAGCTGCTGGAGTAGATTTTTTTTTCCCTAGCTAAAGGGGAAACTGAAAGTAAAGTAGGCTCTGCTGCAACGTGACAAAATGAGGCACAGAGAGAGATTTCTTTTTCTTTTTCTTTCTCCTCACCAAAAAAGGTAGGTGCAAACAATGGGAAATTTAGGGCAAAAGAGGAGAGTTCAAGATTTTAAAACACAAAAGAAAAAAAGCTCTATTTAACTAGGGAATTGTAATAATTGAGATACTATTAATTGTATATTGTGTTGAAAGCAGAAATGGTTAAGTTGTGGTTTGGAGGAATATATGGGGGAAATTATTTGGTTTATTATTATTGGTAAATATAATTAATTGATCTGTAAGAAATTGGATTGCATGGAAATAATTGGAATATTCATGTTCATATTGATTGATATACAAAAAAGATAGTTATATAACTAATTGATTTATATTAAAATGTTGAATTTGTATTAAACAACTGTATTACATAATTACATAATTAACCAATGTGAGGATGGATATAAAAATAGATGACAATGGGAAGGGGTATAATATAGAATAGAAGGGAAAAATTGAATTTGATTAAGATTAGAGATGAGAATGAAGGGTAATATTGGTTTTTTTAAAAAATAGATGAGGAATAAATATGGCAAAAAGGAAATATAGAAATTGTAAATTTAATTGAAATGACTAAACACTGTTTAAATTTGTGAACCGGCCAAATACTCTGTTCAAAGAAAATACATTGTATGTTTGTATGTGTGTTTCTAATTATTGCTATTTATTCATATTTGTTCTCTTTTATTCTTTAAAGTTTAACAATTCATTCTTTATCTTAATATCTTTATATTTGTTTGGGGTTGGTTTTCTTCCCTTTCAACTTTTTTATTGTACAGCAATGTTTCTCCTCAAACCTACCACCTCTCTCTTTTCTTTCCTTCTTACTTTTTGTTACGTCCGGACGGCAAGCACAAGCAGCCAATAAAGTAGCCGATTGGTCCATGTGCCGGCAGGCAGCCAGCGGGAAATTGGTGGCTCCTGATTGGCCCAGCTTCTGACAGCTGAGTATAAAAGAGCTGTCAGTGCCTCAAATGCTGTTCGCTCTCCATAGTAGTTAGCTAACTAGAGCGAGTTACTGTTAGCTGTTATTGTTAGCCAATAAACATGTTGTGAAGTGTTTATCCTGCCTCACCTCCCTTCTTTAGCCTTTGTTCTGTGAATAGAACACTTTCTCTTCCCCCCTCTTCTTCTCCTTCCTACTTCCTCTTCCTTTCTCCTTCTCCTCCTCTCTTCCTCCCTCTCTTACCCTCACTCCTACTCTAATTTCCCTTCCCTTCCTTCATCCTTCTCTATTGCTGTATCCTTTTATGCATATGGACTACTCAGAGGGCTGAAAAAGTTATTTTTGACTGGTCCTCTCACTTTTGACCAGTCCTTGAATTTATGATTGTCCTCACATTTTACGTTTTTTGCCCTATCTTATCACCATGGTGAAGAGAAGCAGTTGTGAAATGAGTGACATGGTTGTTAAGAATGCCGAATGGGCATAAATGTGGGATGGTCATAAGTGTGAGGACCAGTCAAAAGTGCGAGGATCTGTCAGAAATGACTTTTTTCAGCCCTCTGAGTAGTCCCTATATACATAGCCATGGCCACCCGGTCACATGACTAGCTAGCCACGCCCAACCAGTCACATGACCTCTAAGCCACGCCCACAAAATAAGCCACGCCCACAGAACTGATAGTAAAAAATTTTAGAACCCAGCCCTGGTTGGGGGTCACCACAACATGAGGAACTGTATTAATGGGTCGCGGCATTAGGAAGGTTGAGAACCACTGCCATAGAGAGTATTTCAACTTTCTGCACCTGTGCATGGTTTGCCAATTGCACAGTGGCAGATAAGACAGCACTCCAGAGGGCTAACATCATTGCCCAGAGGATCATTGGTTGCCCTCTCCCCTCTTTGGAAGACCTTTATAGCTCCTGCTGCCTTAAGAAAGTTCAAAACATTCTTAAAGATCCATCTCATCCTGGGCACCCTTTTTTTGAACTATTACCATCTGGCAGACGATACAGGTTAATAAAAACAAGGACAAATAGGCTGAAAAACTTATTCTATTCCAGGGCAGTAACTATATTGACTTCTACTGTATAGTGCAATATTAATGCAATGTTGGGTTTTCAATTCAATTGTATAGAATGTGAAGGATGTGTGTTTGTGTTTTATTTTTATAGTTATAATGTACTCTGAAGATGGCATTTAATTTCGTTGTACAAGGTGCAATGACAATACACTAAACTAAAGTAAACTAAACTAAACAGGTGACCAGGACATGCAATCACTCAACTGGGATAGGAAAACTAGTTTCATGGAGTTTGGGGGAAATATGATTGTAGAGAAGGCTCAACTAAATTTTTACATTAATCTCTAGTAGAGCAGAAAGTTAAAAAAACAAACAAACCCTGAACCTAGACACCCCAAAGTGTCAAAGGCAATATTGTGTGGAACAAGATATTTACATACTGATCAGTCCTCAGCATGAAAGAAACCACTGTTCTCCTTGAATTTGCTCACCTCATCAAAGTCAGCAATGATTTCATTGAGGAGCCTCAAACACTCCACCCCTTCATTGTTGGCTTCTAACTCCACATAGAATTCTGAGAAGTTGCTGATGGAAGCAAACATGACAGCCACACATTCACAGGACTGGTAATACAGTTCATCGTTTCTCCGCTCCTGTGCAAGAAAGTGGGCTGCTACGTCCTTTGGCAAGATATTATGGAGAAGCCGTCGGTTGTAGGCCTGCAGCTCCTCCATCTCCTCCTTTTCTTCAGTAGCCTAAAGAGAGAGACAAGGAGGTGGATATAAGTTAACTTCATTTATGTGGGAAATGGGCTGGAAATAAATATGCATGGGATCTTAATAGACCGGTGTCAACAGAATCACATTTTACACTTCATTGTGTTTTAATTTTAAGCGTACATAGAAGGCCTATTACTGAAATTATTAATTCTGTCCTGAAAATTGAACTCTCACATATTGGTGGAAGCTTCATTCTGAGTTCTAATTCAGTCTGGTGATCAGATCAATAGGAGTAGAATTCTATGAAGAAGAAATCATCAACAGATGTTCGTAAAAGCAGCAAAATTTCCAAAATTGTTATTCTTGAGACATAATTTAATCGAGTAAACTTAATTGGTCGCAGTTGGTAGATGTTCTCTGGAGGGGTCAGGACAGGGGATGCTCTTCTGTCCTGGTCCTGTTAGATCTCTCAGCGGCTTTTGATACCATCGACCATGGTATCATGCTGCACTGGTTGGAAGAGTTAGGGGTGGGAGGCACTGTGTTGCAGTGGTTCTCCTCCTTTCTCTCTGACCGGTCGCAGTCCGTGTTGACGGGGGCAGAGGTCAACCCCGAGGCCCCTCATATGCGGGGTGCTGCAAGGGTCGGTCCTCTCGCCCCTCCTGTTCAACATTTATGTGAAGCCGCTGGGCGAGATCATCCATGGTTTTGGGGTGAAGTACCATCAGTACGCTGATGACACCCAACTGGAATGAGCTCCCCCCGGAGATACGGAGGATCCCGGATCTGTGCATCTTCTGCCGCACTCTAAAGACCTTTTTATTTCATCAGGCGGGCCTGGCCTAATTTTCTCCCTTTTATAAAATAATTTTTAATTTTTAATTTTTTAGTATTTTATATATTCAAATTTTAAAATTGGTTTTAAATTGATTGGGGTTTTAATTTGTCTGGGCCAAAACTATTTAATTTGATTTTAATTCTGCTTTTAAATTTTGTATGTATGGATTTTATTGTTGGCTGTTCACCGCCCTGAGTCCTTCAGGAGTAGGGCGGTATAGAAATCAAATCAAATAAATTAAATAAATAAATAAATAAATAAATAGTTTTTTAAAAGGACTCCCACTGAATTACAATACTCTTCCTTTATTCAAATTTCCAATATTTATGTAACACTTTTTCCACACAAATGTTCCGTGTGGAATATGCTTCTCAGTTTTATCTAGGTTATAGGCCCACTACACTAAGCTGGTGCCGATCAGCCCCCTGTAGATTATGTATTACGTAGCACAGTATCTGTGATCATGAAATAAATAAAAAAAAACTGTATAAGTTTCCTCTGATCTGAGAATTCTAGTTCTGATTTATGAGCACAGTCGTCCAACAAAATAACAGCATGAGCAGTAATCACGTACTGATCATAAGAAGGTACTCTAATATAATATTAAAGACAGGCATGCAAGAATAAGCACCTACAGACATACACACCTGAAGCTTCCAAAGGAAATCCAACCTCGCTGTGGATTCCACCTGCTGTGCATGTAGATAGACCGCCAAGACAAAAACAGTGATGACAACAGGGGTTACAATCTTCAAAGCAACCCTGGACACATTGGAAGGACTATACAGGAAACAAAATGCACAAATCTGAAAATTATAATGTAACAATGACTCAAGCATAAAGAACATAATGCTTCTTATGTTGTCAAATCAAGCCTTCCAGTATTTCCCATCCCTAGAAATGCTCCCAGAGGGCTTGAAGTCCAATTTCTCCATGTTCTGAGTGTGTTCTTGGTTGTGTATTATTTAAGTATTTGTTTATTCATTTATTGAATTTATTTGCCACCCTCCCATCTCATAATAAAATGACTCTGAGTGACTTTAAAATCCTAACAAGTAAAATCCTAACAAATAAATATGGTTAAAATATTTTTTTTAAAAAAGAAATCCCAATTAAGATAAAATTTAGTTAAAAGATAATAGAGTAGAGTAGAGTAGAGTAGAGTAGAGTAGAAGTAGAGTAGAGTAGAGTAGAGTAGAGTAGAATAGAATAGAATAGAATAGAATAGAATAGAATAGAATAGAATAGAATAGAATAGAATAGAATAGAATAGAATAGAATAGAATAGATTTTTTTATTGGCCAAGTGTGATTGGACACACAAGGAATTTGTCTTGGTGCATATGCTCTCAGTGTACATGGGAAGGAAGGGAACAGGATTCCCCGGGGTGGGGGTGGGGGAGATGGGATTGCCTCGTTAATTCAACAACCATCTCCAAGTGATGCTCCCCCATTGGGAGCATCTGGCAGATCCAGGTCTTCAGGTTCATGTGGAAGGACAGAAGGGTAGGAGCCAATCTCACCTCATGGTGTAAGATGGTCTAAAGGGCAGGAGCCAAAGGAGAGAAGACCCTAGAATTCTTTGACCAACAGGGCCTCCAGCATGTCTCCTTTGTTGAGGTGGGTGAGGTGGGTCAGTCCCAGTGGGGTGAGACAGTTCCTCAAGTAACCCATGGACCCATGTCATGCAGGGCTTTAAAGGTAATAACTAAAACCTTGAACCGCAGCATCCAGTGCAGCTTTTGGACCAGCGGTGTAACATGGGTCATCCTAGGGACTCCAAGAATTGCCCGTGCTGCCACCACACTTTGCACCAGTTGAAGCTTCCAAATGTTCTTCAAGGGTAGCCCCATGTAGAGTGCATTGCAATAGCCCAGATGTGAGATGACCAGGACTTGAATGACTGAATGCAAGGACTCCTGATCCAGGAAAAGATCAGGTGTATCCTGGTTTAAAGAGGGAATGCAACCAGCTGCAGTCCAAGTGCAGCATCTTGAACCAAGACCTCCCTCCTGCCTTCTGCCACAGATCTGCACCAATACAAGCTTCCACGGATTCTAGATTAATTGCTGAAAATGCAATTACATCGTCCTTCATTAACTCACCATATTCCACTCTCGGTCTCATTGGAAAACATACTGAAAGAACAAGAAGGACATATTTTAGGCAAAACAAAGAGATCTTTCGTTTCTTTTATCCATCATTAGCACCATCTGTGGAGATTCTCAGTCATCAGGTCAAAGTTGTCTCAAAGGTGCTTTTTCAAAAGGCAACTGGATGGTTTTTTTTCCTTGAGGAAGAAAAAGAAAATGTTTCGCTTCTCCTCCAAGAAGTTTCATCCGTTGTGAATGAATCACAACTGATGGAGCTTCTTGGAGGAGAAGTGAAAGGTTTTCTTCTTCTTCTTCAAGAAAAAACAGTTGAATTTGCCTTTCAAAAAAGCACCTTTGAGATGATCATTAGCCCGTTCTTCTTTTTTTCCAATTTCACATATTCTTTTCTATGACATCACTTGCATTGATAAGAGTACAGGTTCTGAGCCAAATTAGCCTCATATCTTCTTTCACTAAACTGCTGTATCTTAGCCTTGTCTCCCCATTGGCAGAATGGGATACACACACACTGCCCTGTTGTGAAGTGGTTAAGAAATTTAAAGAAAAGGAAGTACAAGAATTGTTCTGAGGTATATATTCCCTTTCTCCCCCCACAACAAAACTATCTTCTTCTTTTGCATCAAATAAATGACTATAGCCATGATGGCGAACCTGTGGTATGCATAGCCATATCTGTGGGCACGCGAGCCATTGCCCTAGCTCAACTCCAGCGTGCATGCGTGCGCCAGCCAGCTAATTTTTGGCTGGTCCCATCCATGCTGTTCCTCCCCTCCCAGGAGTCTCCACATGGCCCATTTTGGATACCAGGTAAGTACAAGGCTCGCACAGAGGCTCAGGGAGGGTGTTTTTCAGCCTCCAGAGGGCTTCTGGGAGATAGGGGAGTCTATTTTCACCCTCTCCAGGCTCCAAGAAAGCCACTGGAGCCTGGGGAGGGCAAAAAAAAAAGGCCTACCGGAAGTCTGGAAACGGGCCGTTTCTGACCTCTGGAGACTTTAGGGAGGCCTGGTAGGCCCAAAACGGGGTGCGGGATGCGTGCATGTGTGGGGAGCAGGGGGGGGTGTTGCACAAATGTGCAGGGGGCAGGATGCATGGTGGACATTGAATTATGTGTGTGGGCACACACACGCATGCTATCGCACACATGCATGCACTTTTGGCACCCGAGGAAAAAAATGTTCTCCCATTACTGGACTATAGCCTGCTTACTTATGAGCACTGCATGTATTTCCTACCTGGAGGGGTTCAGGCACACATGAGCACACATTCCTCATGTCTGGCATGTAACCAATTCACTCAACAAAACTGCATTCTTTCCCAAGCCCCATCCATCACACACAAAGCCATTCGCAAATTCAACCTACTAACCATCTGGTTGAAACACAAGACATGCTATGCAATATTAAAAATATGAGAAATCCTGCCCTCAGTCTTTTTTTTTTTTTCAAACAAGAAAATCTGAATAAGGCTGGTTGAAAAATGAGATAACCCAATGAGATGCTGGAATGCAATCACATACAGGCACTCTGAACTCTTGTCTATCTTGCCCATTAACAAAGTAACTTATGAAAAACTGAACTGAACAGGAACAAATCTGGGACTGGGGTGGGATGGGGGGCAAAATAGATTTGGGGTTTGAAAATTTGCAAGATCTACCATGTTTTTCCGAAAATAAGACCCTATCTTACAATTTTTTGAACCCTGAAATAAGTGCTTGGCTTTATTGCCATGCACTCTAATGCCCGATTGGGCTTATTATTAGGGGATATCTTATTTGTGTGTGTGGGGGGGGGGAACAGGGTAGCTAGAGGTTGCGGAAAAAATATGCAGAACAATAATTACCCACAACATCCCTACAAGAGATGTATTTAAGCAGCTGCATAGAATGTTAGTGACTGCTTCCTTTAAAGCCCCACCTCTTTCTCACCCCCCCACCCCAAAAACCTGCCAATGACCCATAGTAAAATGCTCACAACCCACCACCAGCTTCCCAGAGGACATTTAAACATACATGCACACAAACACAACACTTTTGATACACAAAAGAAAATAGTGACACTTCTTATGATCAGGGTTGATAAAAAGGTTGAAAATAATTTCAGAAACGTTCCCCTACCTTGTTTTTCTAGAAAGCATCCAAAGTTCCATTCGATTCAATATGCAAATAAATTAAAGAAGCATACATTTAGTACAGAGATGGAATGTGCAATGCTCCATAATAACATTCTTTCAGTTTTTCATTTTGGACACTATGGGGAGCCATAACCACTTCCAAAGAATTCGTTCTATGAGTAAGAGGTTTAATCTGTACCTTTTGGATTTAATTTAATTTAATTTTGGATTTACTGGGAAGGATTAGAAGGAAAATTACAGAGTTAGACAAGACATCATATATCTACTCTGCTTAGAAGTTAAGCAAATAATTCCAGTGATGTGTAAACCTAAAGATATCTATACCTAAATAGGCATAATGCATTGGTTGTGAAATAGTATATTAACAAAATCCCTTTTAAGGCTGAAGTATTTCACTGAATTATTTGGAAAACATGAATCTTTATATCTACCAAACTATTATTTTATTGAGGCGGTCCTAGAAGCCTGACACTCTGACAAATCAGCCATCAATAGGCACATAGATATTAACAACATAGACTATGCAAAAGAGACAATCAAAAGAGAATAAAAAGACTCCAGCACCTCTCCACCAGTAATCAGCACCCAGATCAGCATAGATTAACTCCAAGGTTAATTTCAGACCAACAATCAAGGCAGCTGACACCAACAAGTTCTAAGTTATGCACTGAGTACCAAGCAAACGATGAGTACAGGGGGCAAATTTTTCATGTCAAAATGTGTACCAAATTCGATGAGTTTCGAAGCAGTTGAGTACCAAGGTACCACTGTAGTTTGGTGGATCGGGAATCCATATTAATTCAATTAATTCCACTTCCTTGTTTTCCACATAACCAACATCCTCTATAAGGGTAATAGTAGAAACTCCCCCCCCCCCCCCCCAATGAACTTGTAACTAAGTATGGTAAGACCTCTTTTCTCAAATCTTTGTGAGGGGAGGGGATGATTAGGCCAAAATCACCAAGGAAGCTTCTATAGTTGAGGGTAGAGTAGAATATGCCATTCCTAGTACACCTTAACTATTACACCACACTGGATCTCCATAGAAGAATTGGGCTCCCTGGATCTGGAAGCAAGTGCATCTAAGCCATGCTTGGCTGTCCTAAAAGTTTCCCACCAGCCATGAACAGTATGCTAAGTAATGAGTCCTAGCTATTATGAGGACCCAGATTGTTGGGGGCAATTATGCTGACTCTGGTAAACCGTTTAGAGAGGGCTGTAAAGCACTGTGAAGTGGTATATAAGTCTAAGTGCTATTGCTATTAAAGGAGCTTTCAGAACAAAAGTTAATAAGTAGCAAAATGCAGCTCCAACATTTATTTCTTGAAAAAGATGTGCTTATTTACTTCACCTTATTCCTGACATCTTGATTGTGAGGTGATGCAAGTAATTGCTTCAAAGTGCTCTAATTTAGCCTGCTCAAAATTCCTGGCACTGTAAAAAGTCTAAAAGAGGGTTTGTTTTCAGATTACTCCTTCAAACGACTGCTTCTAATTTGCCATCAATTTTCTCTTATAGGAAGAGAAAAATCATGTTCAGGTGGATTATCTCAGCAAAGCAATTAAAAACATGAATTAACCCCTCCCCCCCCCCCTTTCTGTGATTCAGACTGAGAAAGTTTTTACTTTATTTTCTTTTTTTGATGCATTACTCATTTACAGAGTTCAATCAAAATGGCTATTCAGGGTATTTTAAGGGCATTATGAAAATAATGCCCTTAAATAACATTACTGGGCTAAATAATACGATACAGTGGGGTAGCTAATCACCAAAGGAATCAGAATTCTGCAGAGCAGGAAGTCAACTCTAATGAGTCACTAGTCAAATTAATGAGTCATTAGCACATCCAGGCAACACAATCCAGTGTGTGTGCTATTTGAAAGTAAGCCGCTCTGTGTCAAAAGAGGTTTATTCCCAAGAACTGCACATTTAGAAGGCATCTCTGTGATCATTAATGCCTTGCATCTTAAAGAAATCCTGCAAGTCCAGATTTCCCCACAGAATTACATTTTCCACCTCTAGTATCAACACTGAATTCTTGTATGCCTGGCATTGGAAATTTTGGCTGGTCCGAGTAAGAGTTATGAGAACAGGCCTTCCTATATGGTGCCCTTGGACAAAATCCTGAAACCCCATCCTGCCTATTCAGAGCTGGTTTGAGAGTGGAGTGAGATAGATCCAACTAATCAGCCTCACTCCAAACAACTTCCTGTCAATATTATATGGAGCAATGGAAATGCAACCATTTTGCAGGGATTCCTGCACCATTGCTGCTATAGCACCATTAGGTATCGGTTTCTTAATTGGATGCCGGATGCAGCTGTGTCAGCTTAATCAAATGTTAGACATGGGGCAGCTGTACTCAACTGTCTGTATATAGGCGATAACGTCACCTTAGGACCAGCAGCTGTGAAGGTCAAGCTGTATTTAAAAAGACCACTTAACCATGAATAGTTCATCTTTTGGAATTTAACTTGAGAATCCTTCCTTCCTTCCTTCCTTCCTTCCTTCCTTCCTTCCTTCCTTCCTTCCTTCCTTCCTTCCTTTCTCCCTCCCTCCCTCCCTCCCTCCCTCCCTCCTATTGAAGTAGATATCACTGGACGGCCACCAAGCTACTACCAACCTTGTCACGCTGCTTAAATTTAAATTTGAAGAAATTAATCCTCAAATGGGAAAACAAGGCTTTTGTAGCTAAGCGCTGGAAGCTATTCCATGCACCAATCTTTCATCACTTCACTGAAAGAAGAATGGAAAGAATGGCCCTTATTTTTCACAACAAATTTATATTCTAATAACTTGATTCCTGGAGGCACTTCAATCCCAAGGGAGGTCCCCTTTCTGATATCTCAGTGGTTCTCAACTTTTTCTTCACCTCAGACCCCTTTAAATAACTTTTGTGGCCACAGACCATGGCCACGGATCACCAAGACTTAACTCAAGATTAAAAGCATTAGACTGCATCAAATATTTACAGGCCCCCTGTGACGACATCGCAAAACCCCAGGAGTCCAGGAACCACATATTGAGAACCACTGCAATATCATACCCAAGATGGGAAAGGGATTTATGGCAGGGATGTAAGGCTAAAGAATAATTACTTCTATTGTTCGGCATTTCTTACATTCGTGTATTTCTCTTCACAGATTGCTTTCTTATGTCTCCCCATGATACCACATCCACATAAGGACACTGATGACATTCCCCATGGGTCATGGGGCTTCCCATCCTTGGGTGGCAAGCATCCTAAGAATCATTCTGGAGCAGTGCATGATATGGTCTCATATATATAGCCCCATCCCACACTTGGTTGCTCTTGGTTTACTGATCTGCATGGGATTTGGCCTCCCATACATATTGTCCTATGTGCAATAGGAGAATCACTTGCAACATCCTATTCAGGTTGCTGCTGGGATCTCCTTGACCACTTAGAGTTGGCCTATATCTACTGCAGAATTGCTTGAAAAGCTGCACCTGGCATTTGCCTGTGAATGGATGAGATATACCTCTAAAAACCAATTGATAAGATTGTAATCTGCCTTCAAACCATACAGCCAATGATAGCCATTACCTTCCAAAACACAAGAAGCCAGGCTACCAGTGTCCACTTCTTCCTAGGCCAATGGGAACGCCATTCCCTTAGAGAGAGTTGCAGTTGTGCCACACTTGATTCTAGGACCGTGATGGCAAACCTATGGCATGCATGCCAGAGGTGGCACGCAGCGCCCTATCAATGGGCATGCAAGCCATCGCCCCAGTTCAGCTCCACCGCACATGTGTGTGTACCTCTCGCCGGCCAGCTGGTCTTCAGGTCTCTGCTGAGCATGCGCATGGGGGTGGAGTGTGTGTGGGGGGGTTACATGCAAAGGGGAGGCACGCTTTGGGCACTTGGTTTGGCAAAGGTTAGCCAGCACTGTTCTAGGACTTTAGGATTTCCCTTTCCATGCTCCCTTCCCATGCCTCTGCTCCTCAGTTGGAAATGGCAGGCCAAGGCTGCCCCAATATCCTGGAGATACTCAGCATGGTGTGAGGTAAATCAAGATTTAGCTCCAGACTGACTATTATTTTGTGCATCCTCATTACCGCCTGTGAGAACTTGGAGATACTGTATATTTGTATTTATTTGTATCCTGCCTTTATTATTTTTTTACAAATAACTCAAGGTAGCAAACATATCCAACATACCTTCCTCCTACTATTTCCCCCCAAACAACCCTGTGAGGTGGGTTGGGCTAAGATACTGCTGAAATATATTGGACAATGCCACCAATTTGGAATGTGAAATGATAAACCTGGTCCTGAACTATTCCACTTCAGATGGCAACACTTTTTATACGTTAAAAAAATTATAATAATTTTCTAAGATATGTGGATTTTATACAGATTTTGTTTTTTTTTAAAATGGAAATAAATGTCAAGTGAAGTGATCCAGTCCAGATTAAAATATATCAATTCACATGGTTGTTCAGGAAAATTTCACACCACCAATCATGGCCACCTTTCCCTCCCCCACGCCCCCATCCCCCATGGACTCTTTATGTTTACCTACATGGCGTTGGCTGTAACCAGAAGGTCTGCGTTATCGAAGAGGGTAAGGCCTGGCACTTCCACAATGAGGACATATATAAATTCAATAATCAACATCAAAATGAGTTTCCCGATGCAGCTGATCTGAAGGAACACGGAGCAGGCCAGGAGGGTCAGCAAAACACTGTAGGTAAAGTACTATGTGTAGGGAGGGGGGGAGAGAGGGGGCATGAAAACAAGAACAAGAGAAAAGAATTTCCGTAAAGCAAAGGCCAACTTATCAGATTTACAAAGCATGGTTAAAAAGGAATACTATCTTAGATGCAAATAAAGATTCCTCCATTTCATGGCTCTCCATCCTGAGGCCAGCACAGGCTAACAAACTTAGTTTCCAGGAGGCCTGTGCAACCTCTGACCAAATGGGAGTTCACCGGACTTGTGATCATGACAACTCAGTGATCATGGAGCTCACTTTCCCCACCTACCCCCATACCCCATTCTATAAACAGCTGGCAAGGAATCAACTTCCAGCATATTTAATTGGATAGATAACAAACGGTCCTGACAATACCCAGAATATGGTGCCTTTTTCTTTTTTTCCATTGCTAATGGAGAAACTGACACTAAGATTATTTTTGAAATGATTTCTAAAACTAAATAGCATTTTACAACTGCAAACGACCTGGCAAATAGAACATAAGCACATTTTAGGCCCGGGAGATGGGGGGAAATAACGAGTTTATAGGTTTATTTAATCGTTTTTTCCAGGTCAAACTGCTCTCCGATAATATGCACACATTCCCAGTGATATAAAGAAATATCAGATACATTTCTCACTGTCAGAAAAGAGGCATCTCTTTTAAAAGCTTACCCTCCAGCTCTGTGTGATGTGTACATGTGTCAGTACACATAAGCATGTGTTTGTGTATTTATATATGCATGTCCACCGGGTCCCTTTGCAGCATGCAGAAACACAAATGTGTCTGCAGCTCCTTCAAGCAGGATGTCAGGATTTGAAGGCAAAAGTTCCTTTGCATTGCCTGTAGATGCAAATGTAGCACCTCTATGAAGCTCCTTAAAGCAATTATGACTTCTGCTGGGATTATACAGCAGATGCAGAAGGCCAATTTACAGTCCCCAGAAAAGATGTAGTTGTGTTACATTTTTGTCCCTCCATGCTTCAAAGCAACTGCTCTGCAGTTCCTTCAATAATTTTCTCCAGGATTGTGCAGAACCTACAGAGACCCCTAAAATACCCTGACAAGCATGGAATAGACTGGAGTCTTTTTAACTGGGGCAGATTTACGCTGCAATTCTGTACATATCTTTGCATACATACCCTTATTCTTTTTGGTGGGACTAATGTCCAAGTAACATGTTTGGAGAGCTGCAATTTTTGCAGTCCACAGAGGCCTTGCTGAATCTTTCCTCCCATGGTAAACTCCTCCCCCCACCCCCAACTACAATATCTGCAGGCTGAGATATATAAGATACATAGAGAAACCTCTACAACAGGGCTGTCAAACTCCCAGCCCATGGGCCGGATACCTACGCCCAGTTTAGCGAAGGGGGGGGAAAGTCCTACTATGTCACGTGACACCGCTGTGACACCATGAGTTTGATACCCCTGCTCTATACAGTGAAATTGGAAAAGCATACTGCTTTAAGTGTGTGGGTTTCGGAATGGGACTGCCTAGTAATTGATTGTGTTCTTGAAAGTTACTCAATAATCTCATCTTGCGTTAGGAATGCATTTAATTTTATATAAGAGGGTGTGTGTCCTACCACTTAGCAAAGCTCCAAGTTCATTGCATAGAAAGTAGCAATTCGGAAAGGAGCTACACTAATGCTTTCCCTGTGGTGTCCTAATTTTACAAGGCAAAGTCTGATTACACGCAGGAACATTCTGAAATAAGATTATTCACTCCTCAGCCTGAAGGAGATTTCATGACGTCATTGTATGGAACATGAAGAATTCTTCCTAAAGATCATACAGAGAGATTAAGAGTTGAGTACAAAAGTACAAAACCCCAAGTCCTGTTTCAACAAAGGATTCTACGGAGCACATGACGCCATTTTAGTAGACTATATTGATAAAGACTGAGAGAAAAACCAATACAATGAGGAAGACCCCCCAACAGGATGTTACACCATTTTTATCCAAAACAAAGGTACCCACATTACAGCACAAAGCAAATACCTCTGGAAAGTTACAGTTTGGCTGGGAAGTAGCACAGAATCCTTCTGTGGTTTCCAAGCTATAATTGGAATCCCTAATATGGCACAAATTCACCTCAGGAGGAGTGAGATTATGCTCTGCAGCTATACAGTCAAGAAGGTCCACAGTACTACAGGTGAACTGGTAGAAAACAAGAGATAAATATCAAACAAAGACAAATCCAAGAAGAAAACTAATCAAAGCAACAGTCTTTGCACCTCACATTGTATACATATCTTCAGGGGTATTTCTTTATACCAATGCATATGCCTATAGTGTTAAAATCTAGGTTTCTCCATTGAAGATAAATTGTGGAGAGCTTCCCTAGGATGTGAGCCGTTGCCCCAGTTCTGCTTTGTCATGCATACGCATGCGCCTCCCGCCAGCCAGCTGGTTGTCAGGTCTCTGCTGTGCATGAGCAGGGACAGGGTGTATGCGGGTGGGGGGGGCATTGCATGCATGGGGTGTGTGGGGAGCCCCGGCGTGCATGTGTGGGGAGGCATGGCACTTGCATGGGGACTGTGCGTGCATTGCATTTTGGGGGTTTGGGCACATGCACGCATTGGGCACTCCGTCTGGAAAAGGTTAGCCATCACTGCTTTATATGGTTTTAAACGGGCTGAGAAGTTTATGGAGGCTTGATACATATCCCCAATTTTTATGGAAATATTCTTCTAAAATCAAATTACATGTCGGTTACAAAAGAGACAGAATAGCCTGTAATATACTGTATAGCCTGTAGTGATATACTCTAACAAATAGTTTGGGGCAAAGAAGGGAGGTATGTACAAAGTAAAATTTATTTTTTCTTTATTAAATATTAAATCTAATCAAATTAAATACACTGTGTACGATCATTCTACATTTTTTATATTAATAATTACCAATCCACAGCAACATTATGAAAAGATTCTGAAGCCTTACTCTTCAGCTTCTGCAGTACTAATAATTCACACTAAAGCTCAACCACAAAAGGGAAATGTAACATACCATATTGACAAAGGCTGAGAGGAAAACCAATACAATAGTGAAGACCCCGACTAGGGTGTTATTGGTCTTGGACTGAACAATCTTCCGTGAAAGAGTCTGGAGTGGACCTGGAAACAGCTGTATAGAGTGAGAAAATAAGATATTTAAAACTATAATTTTGTACAAATATATGGTATAGAAAGTTAGCACCCACCCCTCTCCTAGAAGAATGAAATATTCTAGGAGAAATATTAAAAAAGCAGAATATTTCTCCTCAAGAGAGAAATAAATCTTTTTTTTAAATATATTTTTATTATGGTTTTATATCGCACTGTATTCTGAATCCTCTTTTCCTTTTAGTTCTAAAGTTAATTTGTTCATTTCGGCACATTCGAATATTTTTTGAATAATTAATCCGTCTGGTGGTACATTATTTCCTTTCCAATATTGAGCATAAGCAATTCTCGCTGTTGTAAGTATTTGTAAAATCAGGTACCTTATTATTTTGTCGTGTTTAGTTTTTAGTACCCCCAGGAGAAATGTTTCCGGAATCAGTTCAATCTTACTGTTGATTAGTTCTTATAACCAATGTTGTATTTTGCTCCAATACCTCTTCGCTTCAAGACATAGCCACCACATATGAAAGAAGGTACTTTGGGGGTGGTTACACTTCCAGCACTTGGAACTTAAATTTGGATATCTCTTCGCCAATCTTGCAGGCACTAGATGCCATCGATATAGCATTTTGTATAGATTTTCCTTGTATGCTACTGATTTTCTTAACTTGTAATTTTTATTCCAAATAAATTCCCAAGAGAAATAAAGATCTTAAGGGAAACAGAAACAAAAGACTCCATCTCCCGGCCCCCAGCAGATATTTTGGTGCCAGCTTATCTACAAGACAAAAGACTGGACCAGTCTATCTACAAAACAAAAGATCTCAGCTCCAGGATGATGGGATTATCCTTCAGGGCAAAGCCATTCAGCCACAATAGGAAATTGCCCTTCATTACATCACCCAGCAAGATTCAACCAAGCCTGGGACACAGACAGCCTGCAAAATTAGCTAAGACCCTGCCCCCTGGGAGTCTGACAGCCAATAGGATACATTTCTTCCACAGGAACAGGAAACTCAAAGGCAAGGCCCAAGAGAGAGTATAAATATATATAATCTCTCTTCTCCATGTGGGCAGCTACCCAGGACTTCAAACCCATGTGGTTCTGTTCACTATTAAACCATCCTTCCAAGCAGTCTCCATGTTTCCAGTGTCTTTCTCCCCACCTGGAACTGAATCCAGATGGATATTTCTTCCAATAATGGCATGCTGAAATGCTACAGGCATTAATGTTTAATTGCCCAAGAATGAATTAATGGCCAACTGTCTCTCCCCACATCGATGTAATTTTTTCAGCGGGGATATATAATTGTTGAATAACTATAACTTGTTATATTGACTTCATTCTCCCTGGGAGTTATAATAGATTTTAGGTGAAAATCAGAGAATGGCATCTAAAATTAGGAATGTTTTATGATCAGATCCACCCTTGTTTTCGCTATGTGATCAAAGCCTAATTCGAGAAAGGTATATCAACTTAAATATGCTTACAAAATCTTCAGTATTCTGTTCTGTTTCCAAGTTGTAAACTATTTAGACTTTTCTTATATAAAAAGGATTAAGGAAGATCAAGGTTAGGTGGACAACAAATGCAAACAAAATAGTCAATTGGTGATATGAATGCTGACAAATGAAAATGCCCTAAAACTTCACAAATATCTTTGGCGTGTAACAAGCAAACTACAATTAAATCTGATCATCCTAAAAACTGATGGATACATTATCAAAGATACAAAAGTGGCCCGATAGTTATTAATATTATCTTGAATAAATAAAGTTCAAAGTATGTTGACAAATGAATTTGGGCACCCTGAAATGCATGTTTGCTGAGGTTCTTATCCTGGCATGCCTAGACAATCCTTTTCTCCTTTGTTTCTTCCTCTTCCTCTTCCTCTCCCCCACTTCTCCCTTTCTCTTACTATCACTAGGTTTTTGTTTGGTGTTAAGTGTTTTTTTTCCCTTCAACTCTCCCACACACATTTTTAATGTCACAAATCCATGGAGACCAAACAGATACTTTAGGCTCAGAATGCAAATGCAGAAACTCTATAGAAGTTAAAAGCCTCCCTGCTGAGTGTTAATTTCAGCTCATCATAGTCCTCTCCACTGCCATTCCTAGAGAAAAACCTGGAAACAAAAGAGAAATAGCAGCTCCCATATCCATCACTATTATTTCATCAACTAGCTTCTAAGCATTTTTTTTAAAAAAAGAGGGGGGGGAAACCCAATTAGTCTTTTAGCAATGACTAAATCCATCAACCTCCCCTTTTTGCACTTAGAGAAGGACTTTTGCTTCCTTCAAACACAAACATAATCATGAAACTCTTTGATGATAGGAAACATGGATTTGTTGACAACTCTTACAAAACAAGAGAGAGGGGAACAATCTACTGCAATGTTGATTATTTTTAAGTTGCTACTCTCCCTGGCACCACAAGACAAAGAATTTCTCTGTGTTTTCTAGTATAGGCAAAGGAATGGATTGGAAAGGAAGAGACATAAAAGAACCTGGTATAAGACACAGCAAAATGCAGTATCATATTGCTAATGTTGATGATGAAGATGGTGATAATAGAAACAACAATATTTGACAACGCTCTTCTGGTTAAACTAAAAGTATAGCACAACAGCAACTCTTACTGTTATGGATGAATCACAGTAAAGTACCACTCCATTTTATATTGGCAGAAATAAATTATGCACCGCATTGAAAACAAAATTACAGGTAATCCTTAACTTACGACCATTTGTTTAGAAATCGTTCAAAGTAAAGGTGCTGAAAAAAGTCAGTTCCTCGCCCTTCTGACCATCACCTTCCCCATATTCAAGTGATCTCAATTTGGGCAACCAGCTCACATGTATGACCCATTGCAGTATCCTGTGGTCAAGTGATTATGATTTGTGCCAGTTTTTTTGTTGATTTCTGGCAAAAAGTTGCCATTTGGAAGAACGGGATTGCATTTACAACCAGGGTGTTTGCTTAACGACCCTGGTGGGTCGTTTGTTTAACAACCATCATAAAAAGGTCATAAAATTGTGTCTGATTTGATTTACAACCATTACAGCATCTCCATGGTCAAGTGTGATCCCCTTTTGGGACCTTCCGACAAGGAAAGTCAATGGGAAAGCCATATTCACTTATCAACCATATCCCAGAATTAACAACTGCAGAGATTCATTTAGCAACTGTGGCAAGAAAGGCCGTAAAATAAGGGAAAACTCACTTAACAACTGTCTCACTTAGCAACCGAACTGTTGGACTCAATTGTGGTCATAAATTGAGGATTACCTGTAATGGGTTTTTAAAAAAAATAAAAATAATAAATGGTGATATATTTATGATTCGTGCTGACCGATGGATATTTGGAAACATAATACTTTAAACCTGGAAAAGAGATCACTCTTTGTATCTATCCAAGAACCTAACTGCCTGTCATTTGATCATTTGGTAAGATTTTTTTTTCAAAATTGCATAATTGAGCAAAATAGCCTATATAGGAAGTATAAAAATGAAGTCTTCATGTTAATGAAGGAGAAATATAATTTCATGAAGCAGGAGACCTTGCAGAGAACACAATAATTTAGGATGGAAATGTTTAATGGGAAAGGTTAAGTGGCCATCAATATGTTCCAAGGTTTGGCACTGATGGGTTGAAAGATATGGAAAGAAGAAAGGAAAGCAAAGGACCAAGAAGGCAGTAAACCATGAGTTTTGCAAGAGTGGGGCAGGAAAAATGAGTGGTTGTCTCAGAAATGTGGGAGTTAATTCAGAGCGGGTCACCATCAGAACTGTCTACATCAAAATGTTTTTGGATAACAGTTCAGAGTCTAAGCATTTAAATTAACATGCCAGGGAGCTGGAAAGCTCATGATTTTAAGCTAGATTTATCATTGGGTCTTTCATTAGCCAATGTTAGCCAAAGTTAACAGATTCTTACTGACTTTTTTCTCCTTGTAAAGCAAATCAGAATATTTGTGTTGTGGCTGTGTTTTGTACAGCAGACAAAATGGGAAGGGACTGATGGGGCCAGTCAAGGATATACGGCGCCTCAGGCTATATTGACTGATGGCATCATCAGATGCAAAGATTTGTATTTTTGGAATGCTTTGGAAGGAAGGGTGGGCTTTAGTGACCTTCAGGCTAAAGTCAACTGTCTATTTGGCTTTAGCCTGAAGTCTGTCATGATGATGAATAATAAACGAACACATATATCTATTTATTGCTTATGTAAACATACAATTTTGTGCTTTATCAAACCAACCGAATGTATGCTTGCATACAACAATGATAATAATACAGGGGTGAAATCCAGCAGGTTCTAACAGGTTCTAGAGAACTGGTAGCAGAAATTTTGAGTAGTTCGGAGAACCGGCAAGTACCACCTCTCGCTGGCCCAGAGTGGGGTGGGAATGCAGATTTTGCAATATCCTTCCCCCAGGAGGGGAGGGAATGGAGATTTTGCAGTATCCTTCCCCTGGAGTGGGGAGATTTTGCAATATCCTTCCCCTGCCACCCCCACCAAGCCATGCCCAAAGAACCGGTAGGGAAAAATTTTGAATTTCACCCCTTGTCAGCCATTCTCCGTGCACAGTTCTAAGTATCCTGATAAATGCCAAATGTAAACAAGAAAAGAAATTATTGAAACACAATCTTTCCTCTGAAGTTATATTAAAAGTCCTATGGATTTCAGCCCCAAATATGGCAACAATAGAACAATACCAAACCATGTGAATTGATGTTCCAATAGGATGGACATTGCTTCTAACCTATCAGACATTCACTGAAAAAAATGCTGTTCTCATATTTGAAGAATAGTATTTCCTATTACCTTCATCTCATTTTAAGACCGAGAGCAATTTCTAATTTTAAAATCAACTTTCTATTAATTTACAAGTAAGGGACATATAAACTCCTATCACTTTAATATTTTCTTGTTTCAGAACATATCTTTCACCCCACAAAAGCCATCTGCTGCTGAGCTGAGCTGTGATGGGAAAACTTATTAAGTACTTAGGGAGTAATTATATTAACATATTTATTAATTAAATTACCATTAAAATTAATCAAAATTTAATTCTTGACTTCCTCCGCTGCTTTCCTATTGTTCCTCTTTTTGAAATATGGTTCCTAGTATGTTACTCCCTAGTGTAGCCCTTTTCCATCCAAACTCTTGTTTTAGTGTTTTAAGGATAGTTGATTATAACAGTGCATCAGGAATCAACTTACCTTTACACAGGAGTAAATGACTGAAACAAACACTAGGGTGGTCAATATCACAAAACAGGATAGGTAAAATGCCAGCATGAACACGGAGCTGAAACCAGAAAACAAAGTCAGGTGGGTCTACAACTTGCAATATCCATAAATCATACCAAATCTCTATTATCATCCTAGATCAGCATAAGGTGGGTGGGGTACAATCAATTAAATACTACAGAAGATGCATTAGAGACTTAAAAAAGGAAAAAAATTAAAAATACAAAAAACTAAAACATATTAAAACGAAGTATATGTATACACGTATGTCTAAAAGGTATCTAAAAGGAGCGGTGGGAGCATTAGAAAGGTAAGGAAGCATAAAAAGTTCAACTTACATAGTACTCTAATAGGCAAACCAGATGCTCATTAAGTTTAATTGATGGCACAGGTCATCATCCAATGAATTTTGAGCACTGCTGTGCAGAATCTGGCAAGAAAGAGCCTGTAGTACAGTGGACTAAAGCACTGTTATTAACATCTGCTGCTTGCAATTACTGCAAGTTCAAATCTCACCAGGCTCAAGGTTGACTCAGCTTCCATCCTTTCAAAGGTAGGTGAAATGAGGACCCAGATTGTGGGGGCAATAAGCTGACTTTGTATAAATATACAAAAGTATGAAGGCTATTGCTTAACGCATTGTAAGCCGCCCTGAGTCTCCGGAGAAGAGCGGCATATAAATTAAAGCAAAAAACAAAAAACAAAAAAACCAATGCATGTAAGCAGCAGGGAGGTATGGAATTGTCCTGTGTGCTCTGGGTATTTATGCAGTAATGGTGAAATGAGACTAGTATGGATAGCTCTATAATATAGGCATTGGAGAACCATATGCTCTGTTGTTTCTGTGTTTTCCAAATCAAAAGGTCATTGTCTCTTCAGGTAAGGAATTTTCTTGTATCAGCCTTCACGGACAACTGCTTTATATCATGCCAGGGTACCAGCCCAGTAGTGGGTTGTAAAACCCGTTGCTACTGGTTCACTCATGTGCACGCATGCGCGCGTGCGTGCAATGCTTCTGCACATGCTCAGAAGCATCTGGTGCAGGTGGGTGGAGCCTCCCGCTGCAACCGGTTCGCCGATCTGGGTACAACCGGTAGCAACCCACCACTGTACCAGCCCCTCCAGTGTTTAGGGATTTCAAGTTTAGCTATGTGGGGAGGCAGAATCCCTCTTGGATTCCCTGGCAATAAAGGTTACCTCCAACTAGTACTCTATATTTGCTACATACTGTTTAATGAATGCTTCGGCTTGAGTAAAAGATCTCTCGAAAAACTCAAGGATGAAATTTTAGTTGCCACTGCCTGATTTCCATGTGGATTGAAAATCATGGAAAAAGGACTAATGATTGAGTATGGTCACCCACATTCTCGCCTCCACTTTCATGAACCCTGTTTCTAGTTGCAAGGTAGTTTTAGACACACAATTTGAGACTTGAAGGGCTCCTTTTAAAAATTTCAATTATGCAAGTTCTAATGGTGCAAAATTGGAGAAGGGGGCCTAGCTGGGCACTATACAGAAGATGTAATATTGACTTGGCTTCTAATAATGTGAATGTTGCAGGTATATAGAATACTTTATTTGGCCAAGTGTGATTAGACCCCCCCCCCCCGCAAGGAATTTGTCTCCGGTGCAGAATCTCTCAGTGTACATGCAAAACAACAGAGTAATAATCATCATAATAATGATAGCAATAAGAGAGGAGGGGAGAGGAGATGAGAAGGATAATACTACTACTACAGTGGCCATATTTTATCCTACAGAATTAAAGGATAGCAGATGAGCTCTTCTGCGCATTTTCAGCAACTTAGTCCATGTGGCCTTCCTATTGCTAACAGAATGACAGACTAGCCCAGGTAACTGAAAGAGGAGACCTGCTTGATCTTCTGTCCATTTATGCTCCAAGAATGGCTCTTGGGGCTTTTGGCAAATGCCATGATTTTAATTTTTAGATAACTGAATTCTAGCTAGTTCTCCTTGCAGTACTGTACTAATGCTCTCAGTGCTTTCTTTTAAAGGCTAATAGGTGTTTTTGAAAGCGTTACAGCTTTTGGGTTGCCCCCTTTGCTTATCTTGGTCAAACACTTTTTCTATCCATCCGTCTTCATCTATGCTCTCTATATATTTCCAATAGCCCAATCTTGTCTATGTCAGACCTGGAAGCCATCTTTTACATTTGGGCCTTCAGGCCTGCCACATGTTCTTCTGTGGGAAAATGGGAGGGGGGATTGCATAGAGTATGGGTGATATGTAGTCAAAATAACATTATTTTCTCAGAGAGTCAAGGACTCATTGCTCTGACACCTGGAGTTGGTTGACTGGGAGGTGTTTCCAGTTTAGACAGTGGATAATTGGACCATGTGATGGACATGAGGGTGCTGGGCAGGGACTTGAACTTTCACTTGGGTGGGGAAAATCTGGAAACTTTCAGATTCGGGTTTTCGCAGATGTGCCAATACAACATCTTCAGTAAAAAGGAACTTTGAGGAAACTCAAGCCTCAGAGTCTTCTTTCGTTGGGGGTGTTACTTGGAACCCTGACAGTCTATTTTTAGACTAAGAAATGTGGAGTTCTTGGTGCTCTCTGAGCTTGGTTGTTTTCTTCCAGATGTTTCATTTTCCAAGCTTAGAGACCTCCACAGTTCAATTCTAAACTACAAATGTTATCCCATATTAGTAAGGTTCAGAGAAAAATGGCTTTCTTTAGTAACCCGCCTCTTGTTTAATCTCATGCAACGACTTGGATACTGATCAAACAAAATTTTCTACCACAAAGCATAACAAAAAAGGACTATTCAAAAGAATGTTTTATGTCTCTATGCCCAACAAACCTAACACTGTTTCTAGTCCCTGTTTTGAATCCTCCAATGTACACTTGAAGTCCACATTCATGTGGATCTACCGTACAATTCCTTGCTTTACCAGAAGTTCAATTTTAGTGATGGGATGGGAGATTTTCTTTGATAAGTTCACCCTCAAAACATTTTCCAAGACAAACCACTTGGGAAACTAAGTTGGGAAAAAAAGTATTTCAGATTTTCTCTGTGATATAGTCCCCACTCCCCCCACAATTGCCTTCCTCTGGTATCATCAATTTCCTTGAGATACGAATAGCAACTTTATAATTTAGATAATAGCTGTGTCTTCAACACAGCTTCTCTAGCACAGCTCAGCTAGGTGCAGCAATCTTCAGTTTAAAAGAGAAACAAAGGGGATTTGAGATGAGAGATGAGAAGGGAAAGACTTTCACATAAATTCTATAATGTAATTAAGAGAATGGGAAAACTCATTTGCTGGATTTCTTAATCAGCAAGAATCAGGTTGGGAATGTCAATACCATTCTCCTTGGTATTTTATATAAGCTTTCCATTACAGAGGAGTCTGCAGCAAGAAGCAAACCGGGGGTATGAAGCCCTTCACTTGCTGCTGGACTATAATGACCCATAAGCCCCAGCAGTTTGATAAATGGCAGGGAATGCTAAGGATAATAATTCAACCACACATTCTGAAGTATCGTAGAGGCAAGAAACTTGCCTTTACATATCCCATTAGACAATATTTTATTGCAGTATCTTGCTGGTA
Organism: Arizona elegans; assembly: GCA_022577455.1. NCBI lineage: Eukaryota > Metazoa > Chordata > Lepidosauria > Squamata > Colubridae > Arizona > Arizona elegans. The sequence goes on from JAKOOJ010000001.1 coordinate 106,718,284, forward strand.
TCATGTACAAATTCTTTATAGCACACGCAATATTGGGTAAGCTGTCAATATTCCTATTTCTCCATCATTCTTCCTTGTCTCCCTACTCTGAAAAAATGCCTATAGAAAGTCAAAAGGACACCAGAGCAAATGTGGTTGTGTGCCACCAGAAATTCTGCTGCCTTCAGAGGCATTTCTAATGACCATTGGAGCTAAACTATATTTAGATTTTTATTTAAGAGTTATCTGTCATTTCAGTTTTGAACATCATTACCATATATGAGTGTACATTTTATCTTGACAATTTTTCTGACTTATTATGTATAGAATCCACAAACCGAGCAGGCTTGCATTCCTTCTGCCATGCAACCTCATCCATAATTCAACTACAATGATTATCAAGCTCAGGAACATTAAGGCTAACCTCGTGAAAGCCAGCAGGGTTTCAAACTCTTTTTTTTTTAACTACAAAGAGCACTTCCACTTGCTAATTTATTCACCACTTTCCTGGCATTCCTGCTGATTATAATGGAATGATCACTGCAAAATTTGCAAAAAAATATATTAAAAAAAATACCCCACTAAATTTCAAAGCCCCCTTCAAAGCATACTCAGTGCCGTAAAGCATCTATTCCCCTATCAGTTGAGGAACATAGTCAATCCTATAAACCATTTTGGGAGTGCTGCATTTACAATCCCCTCCTTATTCCTTCACTACTTAGTGAATATCAGAGTTTCTAAAAGCAACTTTTTATGTTGCATCTGACCTGATATTTTATGGCTGATACATTGCTTGCAATAAAGATATAAAGCCAGGAATTTTCCCCTAAGAATATAAAACTGACAAGAGGGAAAATGTATGTAAAACAATTCTTTCTGAAAAACTCTACTTTATTGGGCAGAGACTCTTCATCTAAACAGGGAGAAAAATGATAATGTTGCTGTTTTCATCTGCTTTTAGAGACCTTTTGTATTAATTTAATGATTGTACATACCCTACAGATTTTGGGGATCGTAACTCATAGAACATAACAAATTCACTGATGCAGTTCTAACTCTTGATACCTTTTTTAGCAAACTGTGGGTTATAGTGGGTTTTTGAAGTAGGTTACCGTTGCCTCCTCCCTAGGGCTAAGAGATAATGACTGGCTCAAAACAATCTAAAGTGGGACTGAACTCACAGTCTCCCAGTTTCTTAACCACTACTCCAGATTCACTTACCTTCTCTACCGGTTCACAAATGTAAGCGTGTGCGCAAGCGCATGGCCTTCTGTGCACGCGCAGTAGTTGCGCATTACGTTAGACTAAAATCATAGGTTGTAAGCAACTTTTGTAGGGCTGTGAATTAAGTCCAAAGCTTTGCAGAGTTGTTGGGTTATGCAGAATGTGCAATCTTCTGCATAACCATATGCAAGTACAGCTTCAAGTCCAACTCCCACTTAATCCATTTAAATATAATCTCTTTTATCTCAACATCCCTTAAAAATGGTTTTGTTATCTATTAATAAATATATACTTATTCTATTTCCATGAATCTATCTTATAACTTAATAATTATATAAATTAATGTATTAGTTTACATCTGCAATCTTATACTTTAATGAAACTTCTTGTAATTTAATTTATTGTCTGAGGTAAAATGGCTGTGTCAATGTGTTTCTGTTATATTTATTTATGAAATTTATTGACCGCCCATCTAATCCTGTGAAAGTCCTCATTCAATGAAAATCACATATCTGTGATATAAAGATTCCAAGATGCTGAACTCACCCAGAACGAAGCACTTTAATCCCTTTTAAATCATATATTCAATGAAGAGATCAGGCTGACTTTAGTTGCAAGCTTCATTTGGATTTATGTTTAGTTTTCCTAGATGAAGCCCTCTAAAATGTAAATGATACAGCTTTGATTACTGATGCTTTTTGAACCAGTTCTGCCTTTTGTGCTCTAGCAGAAGAGTTCACAGTGATATTTAAAGACCTGAGAAGTTTCATGAGTAAGGTAAGGCAGGCATACTTGGAGAGCATCAGATGAAGCGGATTTCATTTGGAAGGGACCTTGGATGTTTTCTAGTCCAACATCCTGCTCAAGCAGGAGACCCTATACCATTGATGGCTAACCTTTTTGCCGTTGCGTGCCAAAAATGGGGGAAGCGTGAAGGGGTGTGTGGGGTGTGGTCACGTGCGCATGTGCCAACACTCATAATTCAATGCTCCCCGCCCCCCCACGTGCGCAACTCCCCGTACTCCCCCTGCTTTTGGCACGGGACAGCAAAAAGGTTACAGGTGGGCCTGGTCGGCCTGTTTTTAGCCCTCCCCAGTCTCCAGAGACTTTCTTGGAGCCTGGGGAGGGCAAAAATGGCCTTCCCCTCCGTCCCGGAGGCCCTCCAGAGGCTGGAAACGGGCCGTTTCCCAACTTCCAGTGGGACCGGAAGGCCCGAAAATCAACTGGCCGGCACGTGCATATGCGCTGGGCTAGGGCAACGCTTGCGTGCCCACAGATATGGCTCTGCGTGCCATCTGTGGCGCGCTTGCCATAAATTCACCATCACAGCCCTATACCATTCCAGACACGTGGCTATCCAGTCTCTTCTTAAAAGCTTTCAATGATAGAGCACCTAAAACCTCTGAAGGCAAGCTGTTCCATTTTCCTGGCAACCACTCTTCTTCCCATCTCTTTTCTTCTTGAACATCCTTCCCTCTTCTTCCCACATTTTCTCCTTCACTAAACATTTCCTGCCTTTTTAGATGGCAAGGGGCAGATGGGAGAAAGGTTGGACCTATTATATTGATGCCCAGGTCACCCTTTGGAAAAGGGAGGAGTCTTGACATACTCATTTCAACAGTATGCCTTCTTCTGAGATTTTTTCAACATCTGAGTACTAATCAGGTCAAAGTTTACGAAGATCAACTATATCCCTCACCATTAACATTTTTCTTCATTTCTGATCCTACTTTCCTACTGCCCTAGCTTAAAAAGACCAGATAAAACAGGATCACTACAATGGTGGCTTAACCCTGCATGTTCACAAATTCATGACTTGGGGGCTTGTTTTCAGAAGCCCTTCTTTGCTTTCCAGTTTGACGTACAAAACATCCCTATTATTTATAGCAGTTCCACCCAACCTGAAGTTCTCAAGATTCTTTGCCTACAGTTGAAGTGACTTACCCACAGCTTCTTCTGCTACATGTATTCAAAATATGGAGATTAATGTATACAAGAGGCTTCTTGAGAATATATCTTGCACAGAGACTACCGTGTTTCCCTGAAAATAAGACCCTGTCTTATATTTTTTTGAACCTTGAAATAAGCGCTTGGTCTTATTGCCATGTGCTCAAAAGCAAGATTGGTCTTATTATCAGGGGAAGTCTTATTTTGGGGGAAACAGGGTACTAGATAATATATCTTGCATAGTTAACAGGACTGAAACTGTTCTGAACAGCAGTTGAGCGAAAGTCCCAAAATTCAACTTTTAAAAAGCCTTTGTATCAATGGAAATGATTTCCAAATGGAAAGATTCATAAAGATTCTACTTATCTGTCATCTATTCCTACTTTTATAATTCTTATAATTTATTATTTATAATTCTTGTTTTAAAATGAAAGCTTCCTCTCTCTCTCTCTCTCTCTCTCTCTCTCTCTCTCTACCTATCTATCTATCTATCTATCTATCTATCTATCTATATATATATACACACACACACACACACACATACATACACACATACATACACAAGTTTTGGTGTATTCGGGTCTTTTCCCGTGTAAGAATGTGTAAGTATCTTGACGACGTTTCGACAAGGTCTCACTCATCATCTTCAGGCTGGTGTCTTTGGCTTCGTGCTTGTGCGAGGAAAGGTGCATGCTTGTGCGAGGAAAGGCTGATGTCTTCACGCTTCGTGCTTGTGCTTTTCTCGCACAAGCACGAAGCCGAAGACACCAGCCTGAAGATAACGAATGGAACCTTGTCAAAACGTCGCCAAGATACTCTCAATCTTACACGAGAAAAGACCCAAATACACCAAAACTGGCATACCTCTACCCGTGAAAATCTACGAATATATATATATATATATTCTGAGGTTTTCACGGGTGTTTGTATGTAGGTCTTTGGTTATTCGGGTTTTCTCCCGCGTAAAATTGGAAGTATCTTGGTGATGTTTCGACAAAGTCTCAATGTCGCCAAGACACTTCCAATTTTATGCAGAGAAAACCTGAATAACCAAAGACCTATATCTGGGTGTCAACAAACGAGTCCCAGCACCCACAGACAGAAAAATCTACACCCCAGAAGCCAGACACACACACCCCGAGACCTCCAACCAAATCACATTCCAGCCAGCCACAAAGATGAAGCTCTGCCACCTGGTGGAGAAAAACTGACCATACACCTGAAGCCAAGCCAATAGACACAGACTGGGACTCCCAACCAATCAGAACGAAGAGGTGGGGCCATCCCAGCAAAGCAGACTACCAGCACCAGATTTGAAATAGTAACGGCAGTTGCTGCAGAAGACCCCTTCATAAGCCTGATGATGGCAGATGAGATTCTGTCGAAATGTTGCCAAAGGCAATGGATGTTTCAAGAACCATAAAAAAGGCTTAAGGGCCACCAGTTGCTATCCGATCTTGCTTTAGTGCAATAAAGGCAAACACAGACAGACAGACAGACAGATAGACAGACAGTAGATAGATATTAGATAAGCAAATGTACAAAGATCTACTTACTGTGGCACTATTGTGATCTGAACAAAGCAAATGAAGAGGAAGACTAGGGAAGCACAAGCCACATATGCACCAAATCGGTCATCCACCTGTTTGGAATACTGCAATGAAAAAAAAAACATTCAATTTTTTTAAAAATCTGAAAACTTCCATTCATAGGCAACAATTTATGATCTACTAGATGTTGTGGAATCCCAGTCCCACCTCTGTAGTAGATCAATAGTCAAGGATGTTATAAAGTGTAATCTAGCAATTTTACGAGCGCCACTAGTTGCCTTTTATTACAAGCCCTTCTTAGCAAATTTGGCTTGCTGTATTGATTGAGCTATAAGGTTCTCTGGACACTGACAGAAAGGTTTTCAGATTGATAGCAGGGATTTCTGAAACAATCACCTTTATAGATATCTGAACTGCTTGGAAAGAAGGATCATAAGCCAATTATATTTAATGCATGGCCACCTCTTTCAAAAACTTTTTGAACATTACCTTTACTGAAAAGAGAATGTTCGCAACCTAAACTTGTTGCCAATATGAAAAAGTAACTTTTTTCTAGTTGCTGAGGCAAATTCTAAAAAAAATGTCATTGAATGAAGGCCTAAAAAGATGTGAAAATAACAAATCCAAGTCCTGAAACACATGTCTACCTAAATCTTGTGGAAGGTCATGATGACCAGATTTCCAGGTGAGGTTCTATGGCAGACTACTTGTATCCAAAATCACAGAGATGGCACTGCAAACTGTGGCACGTGGTGATTTTTGCCTTGCAAAAGTCTTTCTGAATAAAAGAGAAACAAAGACCTCTTTTCATATTCCTGCCCCATTCGACATTTAGCTATGCACTTTGGGATGAACACCCTTCAAATGGTGCGGGAGTATGAACAGATTTTCAGGAAAAAATTGCTGACTACAGGATTCAGGTGACCCTGAGGGGACAGATAAACCTCTAAGTTGCTTCAACAGCTCTCAGAAAGAAGACTAACAACCAGATGACAGTAAGGAATATAAATCCATCCATTCTCCACCATTCAGTCAGAACTGGAGAAGTTCTTGAATAAGAAGTGAAATGTCTTCATGCAAAACAAGGAAGTCCAGTTGCCTTCTGAACATTATGTTAGAATATTAGAATACTGAGAGTATTGTATAGACATAAACATTCTGTGGCCAAAAATACCTTTTATGGGTTTTACCACAAAAGCATTTTATAATATAGCCTCCCAACGGCCAGTCCGCTCCCACAGAGAGGGTCTCCTCAGGGTGCCATCGGCCAAGTTATGTCGGCTGGCAACACCCAGGGGAAGGGCCTTCTCTGTGGGAGCCCCAGCCCTGTGGAATGAACTGCCCCCGGAAATACGTAAGATCTCTGACCACCGGGTGTTTCGCTGCACACTGAAGACTGTTGTTCCGCCAGGCCGGGCTATCAACATAATAATTTTAAATTGGGGTATTTTAAATTTCTGGGGTTTTAAATTGAGCCAAATCTATTTAATCATTTTAAATTTTTAATCGTTGTTTTGTCTTGTGTTTTTATATAGGCTGTACACCGCCCTGAGTCCTTCGGGAGAAGGGCGGTATAGAAATAAAATTATTATTATTATTATTAGTTAATCTTTAGTGAGATTCACAGCCTTTGAGGCTGGTTAATAGCTCAGCAGCTCGAGTCCTAACCAAGGACCTAGGAACTGTTAAGGTATCATCGGAGGATGTATTATTATTATTATTATTATTATTATTATTATTATTATTATTATGATGATGATGATGAAAAAGCCATGGGAAATTATTTTTGTATACTGTATGATCCCTGCTGCGAAACAACTATATACCATATTTTCTGGCGTACAAGACGACTGGGCGTATAAGACGACCCCCGAATTTTCCTGTTAAAATATAGGGTTTGGGCTATACTCGCTGTATAAGACTACCCCTCTTCCAACGCACACCAAATAAAAATTAAAAAACATCAACTGGCTCACCCACAATGTAAAAAGCAGCTGTGCTAGACCCAAAATGGCCCCTGAAACAAGCAGGAACGTCACACTGCCACAAAAAGCCCAAAAAAACCAACTTTCACACTTTACACACACACAACACAACACAACACAACTGGCTCACCCACAATGTAAAAGCAGTTGTGCTAGACCCAAAATGACCCCTGAAACAAGCAGAAACCTCACACAGCCACAAAAAGCCCAAAAAAACCAACTTTCACACTTTACACACACTTTACACACACAACTGACTCACCCACAATGTAAAAGCAGCTGTGCTAGACCCAAAATGGCCCCTGAAACAAGCAGGAACCTCACACAGCCACAAAAAGCCCAAAAAACAACTTTCACACTTTATACACACAAAATTCCACATACAGCTTTGTGAGATTTTGTGTTTTTGTGTAGTTAGAGTGAAACACTACAAAAACACACTAAATCTCAGAAAGCTGCACAAATATTATTTTATTTTTATTTTTATATGAAAGCTAAATTTAAAACTTCCTAAAATTTAAATGGCTAGGTCTAAAAAAGAACAACTAAAAAAAAGCCTAATTAACTATTTTTTTTAAAGATCCCAAAGGGGAAAAAACTTACCCAATAGAACAGGGGTCTCCAACCTTGGCAACTTTAAGATTTGTAGACTTCAACTCCCAGAATTCCTCAGCCAGCTTTGTTTTGCTGGCTGAGGAATTCTGGGAGTTGAAGTCCACAACTCCCTGCCTGCTTGATTGCAGGCAGAGATGCTTGCTGATGGAATGGATTCAGGCAAGCGAAGCAAGGCAAAGTGAAGCAAGGCAAGCAGCTATGGTAAGCAAGCTGGAGGGGGAAAACTTTTTTCCTTCTCCATGGCTCTGGCGATCCCAGCGGAGTTGCCTGATTAGCAGATCGTCAGAGCTTGGATCGTCAGACCCATGGGAAAGAAGAAAAGTTTTTTCCTTCTCCATGGCTCTGGCGATCCCAGCGGAGTTGCCTGATTAGCAGATCATCAGAGCTTGGATCACCAGAGCCATTTAAGGCTCGTCAGAGCCTTTCGGGCTGGTCTGCCTGGTTACAGGAGAACGACACCCGGCGTATAAGACAACCCCCAACTTTTGAGAAGATTTTCATGTGTTAAAAAGTCGTCTTATATGCCGGAAAATACAGTACCCAAAAATAGAAAGATTCCAAAGTACCCACAATGGAAAAATGGTTGATGAAAATAACAGAACAGAGACGGCAAAATTAACTTGTTTCCTTAGAGAAAGATCAATTATTGAATATATTAGTTATTAGTTATTAGAATAATTAGTTATTAGAGAAAGTAAAATATAAATGTACTTATAACTGCTGTTAAGAAGACTGGACCTACTTCTTTATTATCCTTTTTTTCTTTTTCCTTCTTTTCTTAATTTCTTTTTCACTTTTCTCTTCTCTATTTCTCTTATCTTGAACTTAAAGTTTGTATTTTTTTTAATTTTGTGGGAAAACCTATTTAATAATACATACAATACATACATACATACTGTACATGTATATATGCATGTAGTTCATGATAGCCAAGTAAAGAATTGTTATTTACAGTATAAATGCCTAAAGTGTTGAACTGTCCTACTTTTCATCACTCCCAATTTTCCATTTGCCTACTGAAAATGGGTTTTTGAGGGTGAGGGGGGGAAATCAACATCATTACTGAGGTAAAACTGTGTTTTCAAATGGAAGGAGGTTCTAAACATTCCATTAGATACCTCTTCTGAACATTCATATGAATTTTTACCCAGAACTATGATTAAGCACACCAATTTTCTGCCCTGGTGTCTAGTTTGCTCCTGCTAGTGGATTTAACAGACCCATACATCCTTATGGAAGTTTACCTTTTTCTCCAAATCAAGCTCCCTGAATGTTAACAGAAACTTGCGAACATGCTCTGAACGTAACCGGTCAATACTTCTTGCATCAATTGCACGACCCAGAAACTCATCCACCTCATCTTCTGGATTCATGCTTTCCTGAATATTCCTGGAACAACAGAATAAAGTAGAGGCCAATTAAGTAGTGTTTACGCAAAATAAAGTTTCTTACTTAAAGACGAACTGACTAGAACTTTCCAGATGTAAGACCCCACTCTCAGAAACACCTCTGCTATGTCCCATTCTACAATTCTTTGGCTCTTTTTTCCTACAGCAGACACAAGGCACCCACCTCATCCAGGGGGTTGACAAAACATGGTGGAAATTCATACAATAATATTTATAACCATGTTATGTAATTTAGCCTCTCACTCTATTCAAACTTTTCTTCTCTTGAGTTCTTTTTTGGGCTTGTCATTTTGAAACTGACAATGGAGGTATCTCCTCCCCCAGGTAGCAACATCATTTCCTCTGCCCCCCACTAGACCTGCCTCTGGAGCAAGTGGGAGAAAGATAGAATACTTGACTTATGATGGCAATTGGAACCAGAATTTCTATCACAAAGCATGGCCGCATCACTTAGCAATGACACGCCGGCAGTCCTGGTTGCCACTCTAACCAAGTTTTTAGGTGAGGCAACTTCCTGCTGCCTTCCCACAAACAGATCAGTGGGGAAGCTGGCAGGAAGATCCAGGCAGCTTGCAAACAGGCAGGCAGGCCAGCAAGTACTGTATTTTTCTGAGTATAAGACACACCATTTTCCCCCCAAAAAGAGGGTGAAAATCTGGGTGCGTCTTATACTCCGAATATAGCCCTGCCCAGCCTCGCAAACAGATTTCAGAGGCTGAAAAAAAGCCTCAGAAACAAAGCTTCAGAAAAAAAAGCCTCTGAAAGGCTTTTATCTAAAATAATATGGCTAGCAACAAAAGAAGAATCAGTAAAGGTTCTAACCAAACTATGCTAACAAATCTGGAGAATGACACAATAACCAACAGATCGGAAGAGGTTAATCTATATACCAATATCAAAGAATGGAGATTGAACAGAGTACAGATAGTCCTTCAGAATAAAAGCCTCTGAAAGAAGCTTCAGAAAAAAAGCTTCCAAACAGAGTTTCAGAAAAAAAAGCCTTTTTTTCTGAAGCCCTGTTTTGGAGGTTTTCAGAGGCAGAAAAAAAAGCAAGGCACAGAGCTCACAACCAATGAACCTGTTGCTAAAATTCACCTCTGGAAACAGCTGATTGGGGGTATTCTGGGAGGTCGATCCACCCACCAATCAGCTTTTTTCTTATTTTCCTCCCCAAAAACTAAGGTGAGTCTTATACTCCAGTGTGTCTTATACTCCAAAAAATATAGTAGCTGCTGTTGTGTGTGAAAGAGTGCAAAGGGATGCACAGAGATGCATGAGGGAGACCTGGCAAGGTCGGGGAGAGTGTGAGGGAGGTACTGCAAGGGTCAGGGAGGATGCATGACAGCATGAGGGAGGTGTAATGAGGGTAAGGGTTTGTGCATGAGAGTGTGTGTGGGGACCACTCAAGGGAGGCATATTGAGGCTTGAGAAAGGTGTGTGAGGGAGCAAGAGAGTTGCAGCAAGATCACATAGTGTTGAGCAGAGCTGCACAAGTGGTGAGGGAGGCTCAGATTTGTTTGGGAAGATGCACAGGGGTATGTGAGTGGCCAGAGAACCCAAGTGGAGAGAGGCTGGGGAAGAGAGCATGGGTGAGGGTGACTTATCAGAGCGACTTGTAACTTCCCTGCCAGCTTTCCAATTGACTTTCTGCCCAAGTCAGCAGCGAATATTGGAAATGACAATCACATGATAGTGGGGTATGGCACTCAGTCATATATGCCAGCTGGTTTTCAAAGGCCCAGATCAGGGGTGAAATGCTCCCGGTTCGGACTGGATTGCCTGATCCGATAGCGATGGAGGCGGGTGGTTGGAGAACCGGTAGCAAAAATCCCTCCCCCCCCATGCCCACAATCTTTTTTTTTTTACTTTTAAAAGCATTTTTCTACAACTTCAGCAGAAAAAATGCTTTTAAAAGTAAAAAAAAAAGCCTCTGATGATCGCGCGTCTCGTCAAAGGCATTTAAAAGAAAAAAAACCCTTGTTTTCTTTTAAATGCTCTGACGATCCAAACTGAGTTCCCTGATCTGCAGAGGCTTTTTAAAAAAGCTGAGTTCCCTGCCGATCAGGGAACTCAGCTTGGATCCTCAGAGCCTTTTGAAAACATTTTTTTACAACCTCTTAGCCGAAGAGGTTGTAGAAAAAATGGTTTTAAAAGTTAAAAAAAATTGGCCATGCCCACCGTGTCACATTACCCCACCACCAAGCCACGCCCACAGAACTGGTAGTAACAAATGTTAGATTTCACCCCTGGCCCAGATTGCAATTAAGACCGAGTGGCTGTGGTTTCCGACGTCCCGATATAGTCAGTTGGTGCCATCACTGACTATTGGGGGTGAATCATTGGCCCCCATGGAGAGGGCGCGCAACTTGGGCGTCCTCCTGGATTCACGGCTGTCTTTAGAAGAGCACTTGATGGCCGTGACCAGGAGGATTTTTCATCAGGTTCGCCTGATCCGCCAGTTGCGTCCCTTTCTGGATCGGGACTCGTTACGCACAGTCACTCATGCCCTTGTCACCTCTCGCCTGGACTATTGCAATGCTCTCTACATGGGGCTCCCCTTGAGGAGCACCCAGAGGCTCCAACTGGCGCAGAGTGCGGCCGCGCGGGTGGTAATGGGAGCGACATGGCGTTCCCATGTAACACCTCTCCTACGCGAGCTGCACTGGCTCCCGGTGATCTTCCGGGTGCGCTTCAAGGTTTTGGTCACCACCTTTAAAGCGCTCCATGGCTTAGGACCTGGGTACTTGCGGGACCGCCTACTACCACCAATAGCCTCCCATCGGCCGGTACGCTCCCATAGACAGGGGCTCCTCCGGGTGCCATCGGCCAAACAATGCCAACTGGCAGCCCCCAGGGGAAGAGTCTTCTCTGTGGGGGCACCTACTATCTGGAACGAGCTCTCCCCAGAGATACGGAGGATCCCGGAACTGCGCACCTTCCGCCGCGCTTTAAAGACCTTATTATTTCACCAGGCGGGCCTGGCCTAATTTTCTCCCTCTTTTATAAAAGATTCTTAATTTCTAAATATCTTTTAGTATTTTATACATTCAATTTTAACATTGGTTTTAAATAGTTTGGGGTTTTAATTTGTCAGGGCCAAAATTATTTAATTTGATTTTAATTCTACTTTTAAATTTTGTATGTATGTGTTTTATTGTTTGGCTGTGCACCGCCCTGAGTCCTTCGGGAGTAGGGCGGTATAGAAATCAAATCAAATAAATAAATAAATAAATAAAGTGACCTTGGGATGTTGGGATGGCTAGAAAACCAAGGATTGGTCATAACCAGCATTCATTCAGTACCATCATAACTTTGAACAGTTGCTGAATGGATGGTCATAAGTCCAGGACTACCTGTGCAATGAATCTTCACCCCCTTCAGACATATCCTCCTTCAGGATACTATAAATTGTAAAGTACAGAAGCAGATCAAGGCACTCCAATACTCATGCATACTTCAGTCATCTAATTAAGGATTTCTAAAACTACTTTTATTCTGAAGACATATTTTGTCAGAAAGGACAAAGAGTTTTGTAGTCTACATTCATCACTGGTCTGGATATAATGGAAGGTATTAAAAGGCATACCCATTACACACCGTACAGAATTTAAAATATTCTGCCTTAATCTTCTGCGAAACCTTTAAGAGCTATTTTATTCCTAAGAAGGTGGTAATTTACTATAAACCACAAGATGTTTTAATAAATGGTAGTCTGGCCCACTTCAACTATTCACTGTAGTTTTTTAGAGCCAATGTAGCACTCATTACATTTTCTTTGGCATCGTCACAATTAAAAGAAAAACACTAACAAATATATTTAATTAGACAGTCACTCGTCTGATTATTTTGAAGTTCTCTGTCTCTCTGCCATTCTTCGCCCATGCTAGACAACTGGTCTCCAAAATTTGCCAGCTGTCATTGCAAATTTAGTTGGCACACATAATATAGGCAATAGCAACCCAAACATGCTCTTTGTTTATTAAAATCAGACTTATTTTCATAAATATGGATGATGTAGGTTTACAGAGAAATAATCCCAGGTAGAGCATTCTCCTGGGAAACATAAAAAAAATTAAAATATGCCTTATTTTTATTAAGCAAGAATTTTAAGTAAAATAAAAAATAATGTTCATGTCAAAAGGAAGATTTTTGGTCTAAAAACACCGAATTGGATTCAACGCAGAAGCAGACTCTGATTTTTGGAAGGCAGGAGATTGCAGCAGGAAGGGGAAATCTAAAAATATCACTTCTTTCTCCTTTCTGCCAACAGAATTGGTCTATTCAGTCAGACACCTTCTGCAATCCAAAGGAACCGTTCCATCTGTGAATGTAAGACCCTAATTTTAAGCCAACTTCTTTTTTCAAAACAGAAAAGACTGTTAGATTAGGGGAGTCTAAATTGGCATCAATCCCAATTCATCAAATTTTTAGAGAAATTTCTCTTGTTAATGGTAAATTAGCAACAGAAGGGTATGCTTCTGAAAATGCTTCCTAATTAAACTTCCTGTAGTGTTAGTTACCATACTATTTACACAACTTTTAGCACAAAACTAAAACAAATGGAAAATTATGAAGGGTAATTCAAAATGTATTCAAAATATATTAAAAGGAAGAAATTATATTGATATTATATTTATCCTGAATAAACACTTTTAACTTCTCTCTTTAATACCATAATTTTGAACACTTTAATGTGATTGTCAAGCCAGTTTGCTGTATGGGTTAAAGCACCAGAGACCAGAGTCCTACCGTGGGCACAAAGTCAGCTGGATGACCTTGGGCCAGTCCCTCTCTCTCAGCCCTAGGAAGAAGGCAACGACAAAGAAAATGTTGCCAAGATGTTGCCTATGTAATTGACAGCAATCAAACTGACTCAAAGGCATAAAATATAATATTACTGTTTTCCTTCATAAATTAAATTTATTATCTTATGTAATACATCTCTATAGTTCCTTATATGAATTGTGAATTCTTTTTTCCTCTATGGGTAAGAGAGTACATACATTCTCTTATAATATTTCATAATTATTCAACCATACATAAAAATAATATGATGATTCGTTTTGTATTCTAGGTTTTTCCAGCATGTCTTTCCAATTATAATTTTGTCAGAGTGCCAAGGATATTTTTGCTTTCAAATTTCTTTAGGCTTTCTCCTTCCCAAACTACACGCCCTCCCCCCCCAAAAAAAAGAGGGTGGGGGAGAAAGGATGCTCAGGTCTTCTGGTATAAATATGTCCCTTGACATTCATGGAAATGGGTATCTTGACAGACAAAATAATAAGAAAGGAGGATCTGTTTATTTAATGTTTTTATCACCCATATTTCCATATTCATATAACTCAAGGATCTGCTGTACTATCCTTTCTTCTCTGTTACTTTGATTAGAAATAGCCAATTTACTACAAGCTCAACATACTATCTCCAATAAATTACATCTTACAGGTGAATCTAAAAACTATTGTAGAAATTGAAAACTCCAAGTTTTAAACTTCCAATATTTAGAAGGCATTTTCCATAGCTTTTTATAGACTATAATCAGCAATCAACAAGGAAGATGACCAAACATATATGGATATACAGAGATGAGTTAAAGGGTTCCTATATCTTTTCTACTCAGTCATCCATTTTTGTGCAATTTGAAATGGACCTAAGACTCTAGATGTATCACAAAGGAGGGATGGAATGAAAGCAACTGCTTGGTTACTATCTTGAGATATAGCCTCTAGGTATGTAAAATTAAGTCATTACAACAATCGTTGTTGTTTTTTTTAAACCAAACCACCCTTTTAAAATCAAGATTTATTGAACGAATGCCATATAGGTCTAGTTTAACGTTTTTTAAAAATGGACTAAATAATAGTATTTGCAAGCTGGTACCCTTGTCCAAGGCTAATTCTTTACCACTGCTACCCTTTAGTCGTCCTCATTTTATAAAAAAACATTTCAAGTTATCAGCTCTTCTTTTTATTTTTTATTTTTTGGTGTATTTTAGATAAATTAAGAATCTGTATGATTAATTATTAAAGCTTACATTAAAGAATAAAAGATAAAATCCGTGGCAGGGTGACATGATGTATTCTAACCACTAACGAGTATTTATGGAGAAAAATTACGGCAAAGCAAAGCACCAAAATAAGATAGTACTCTATTTTGTACAGTGACAAACTTCATACATTTTAATAAAAAAGAATAATTAATGTTCCCTTTTCTTACTTGTCTTTTGGATCTTCAAAACCCTGAAAAGAAGAGAGAAATGCTAATTAGCCAAACAAAATGACAGTGAATACATTAGAGTTAATGCAAAACCACTTAGGGGGCATCCATTTGTAACATCATGCTGATAAGTGTCTTGCCAAGAGTATGGAACATTATCTATTCCAGGTCAAGGCCCCGAACACTTTGCAAACTTCAACTTAATGGAACAGAGTTGCTCTCTCAGTCAGTCACTATGTGCAACATCTGCAGTTATTCTAAGAGGATTTTCTTTTCTCAGAAACACAATGCTTCCTTTTTCCCCCCTCTGTATAGTTAACATTCATGTGCCTAATATTAAATAGATAGCATATGGATGAGCCCTAAAACAAAAAAAAACAACAACTCTGAAGTAATCACTAACATGTCAGTCAACACACATTGGTTTGCATCTGGTTTATGTACTTAAGACAGGAAAGTGTAATTGTGGTACACACAGCTAGGTGACAGTATCTCTCTAACATTTGCTTATCTCAAAACGATAAAAACCTTGTAAGTATTTTGACAAGAAACTACTAAGAATTCTTAGAACGGTAGACTGGAGAACAAGTGAGAGACAAAAAAAAATCTCAGAAGAACATAATGGTAATTCATTTCCATAATTTTGCAAAGAAAAATCATGTGCGCGTCATCAGGAACTAAACTTGAATGCTCAGAGACATTATTAACCATGTTACAATCATATGATCATGAATGTACAGAAAATACATTAATACCTATAATGCAATAGAATGGTTGAGATCATGTATTCTTAACTTTGAGCTAAGAGAACCCGGTCTCATATATTTAAAGCTGCAGCGGACAATTTTCCTTCAGGATAGTATTTCCCATGCTTTTATTGCACAAGGAATCAGTGCAGTTTCTAGAGGTATGAAAGGGTAAATCGACAATTTTCTCAGAGTGCAGGGCCTTCCGAAACAAATACCTTGTTTTTTTTTAATAACAGATATCAGTACATGTTTTGCTAATTGGTTTCTGATCTTAAAAAGTTTCAAGTTTTTAATTACACTTTCTAATATTGGATTGCCAATGTTATAGTCATCTTCAAATTCTCTATAATCTGAAATTTGTGTGATTTATAATCTACTGTATGTTGCAAAGAATTTATTTTCAAACATTTTATTCTTCCTGAGAAACATGTGGTCCCCAAGTTTCTTAAACCTCTTTCGTGTGTGTGTCTGTGTGTGTCTGTGTGTGTTTGTGTGTACACATCTTTCTTTGGTATGATTTTAGTGCTGAATTTTAACATTTCAATCTTAACTTCGTTTGTATTTTATTGTCCTATTACCCTGTTTCCCCTAAAATAAGACATCCCCTGATAATAAGGGGATAATAATCAGGCTTTTGCGCATGCGCTAAAATAAGCCCTCCCCAAAAATATTTAACCCCATGCACAGCCGGTCCCCGCCATTTCCTCTGGTTAGGGTTAGGGAGACAGAACTGGAAATCAGGTAAGACAGCAAGAGGAGCCCTCATCTTGCTCCATGCGCCCCAAAGTAATAAGACATCCCCGAAAATAAGGCTGAGCACTTATTTCGGGGTTCAAAAAAATATGACAGGGTCTTATTTTCGGGGAAACACGGTATCATTAAGCACACTGAATACTATTTTTGATTGAAATAACTAATTGTACCTAAAAAATACCCAAAGAAACAGTGAAGTGGAAAGGTGGAGGTAAAAATAAGAGTTTGACAGTACATGAATAAAACTGAAAATTCCATAAATAAAATTCCAACCAATGCTCTTATTGGAATATAGTTGACTCAGCAGCCCTTCTTTCTCTGGCTGACAGAAGATGCCAGAATGTGTTTCCACCTTTCTAGATGATGTTATATGCAAACATGTATTTCTTTTGTTTCCAGTAATTCAATTAGTAATTCTTATACATTATATAAATACATAGGCTATAAACTTGCTAATCTATATTGTACAATTGAATGGAGTTACGGTATTCAAAACAACCAATTTGGTTTACTCTTTAGCTTCTTGCAGTAGTTGAATTCTTCCCATTGCCAACTGGGTAATAGCTATATTATTTAAAACTAGTAAATTGTTAATGTTAGAAGGAGATAAGAATAATTATTTTTAGCTCATTAGTTTACATCTACTTTAAATAAATGCTTTCCTTTCCTTAAAGCAGGATGGGGAATTTATGACCTCTAGATGTTGAACTCTTATAGTCACTTAAATACTCTCAATGATAGCTAAGACTGCTAGGAATGGCACAGCAGTAACGGCTGGAAGGCAAATGTTTCCTTGTGCCTCTTTTATAGATTTTCAAGGAAACAAAGAAAATGAGGAATGGTGCTTTTTATTTTTTTAAAGATGATTTTAACAAGATACTCTTGAAAAATCAGGTTGTTGAGTAGAACTGTTTGGGAAAGGAAAACTGAATTTAGAACATTATTAGATCCCTTTTGTTTAAAAAGAATCATGATGTTTCTCCTATTCTAAAAGCAAACTCTTATTGTATATTGTGCAAATCAGTTTGTTGGGTGCAACAAATCGGCTGCATTTCTGACTAGGCTCTAAGTTTGTAGTTGAACATTCTAGGCTCTAAATTACATTGGAAAGAACATATGCTCATCCATTGAAAGATAATCCTTTTAAGTGTCTGGGTCCCCTCCATTATCCAGAAAAATGGATGCTAACAAATAACTACCTGTAGAACACTAATTGTCAAAAATGCCAGAGAATCCTGTTCTAGTTCCCAAATTACTATCAGTATTGATTTGGGTTATTTTCAGTCTATAGTCTTTTTTTAATATATAGTTAACACTTTTTGTTAAGGGGGATATTAGTTATTTGCAAATATTTTGGAAAAAGTATTTTGTATATTCCATACTGATAAGTCAATGGTTAAATGAGAGGAATGTCTATTCCTCTCTAAATAGAATCAGGGTTACAAGTTAATTAAAACTTTTGCATCATGTGCAGAAAGAAATGCAATTACAAAGTGTTTACAACGTTCAGCTTGAACATATAGCATTTCATACCTGCAAAAAGTTAATTACATAATTTGCATTTCTTACTGCATATCCGCTTTTAAAATTAAATCTGTTGCAAGGTACAGCGGATACATATCCTGTAAAATTGTTTTCTAACCAGATTTGAAAGATGCATTATTAAAAGGAAAATCAATTTATTGGGTAAAGCTTTTGTTAATGCATAGTTAATATGCCAAACAAAATGGACTTTATGCGAAACAATTGAATTTCATAACCAGTAAAGGCTCTTGTGAAGCATTTTAAATTGAACAGACATTTCTCTTTTAAAGACTGCATTTACGAACATAAAGCATCTTGATTTTGGACAATTCTACTATACAATGAATTACCTGTGGATTTACTCTTCTATTTATATCTCTAAAGACGACAAAGAATGATAATATTTTGTTATTTTGTGAATTGGGGCTTCAGAAGATAGTTCTAACAATGACTCCTGATATTCATAAGCATATTACATGCTTTCAAAATCAAACAAGAAGTTATCACCCATAAAAGCCTAGTTTATGGCTAAAGTATGTCTAGCAAATCCCCACAACAGCTAAACATTTTCTCTTTAATTTGGATTTATTTCTCTATCTCTGTGAGGAGCTGATCTATAAGTTATGATCTGTGTAGTACCAGCTACAGGGCAAGATACCCATATAGTGGATGCTTGCCTCTTTTATGTTTTTACGGTACCCTGTTAAAGTTTCTTCTGATGCTTTCTTTCTAAATATGGCTATTCAAATCATGAACCATATGCTTGATGCAATTTACATCTCAGAGATTATTTCATGCAGCGAATCTAAGTAAGTCCTTCTCAGTCTTAGTCACCCATTTACAATAGGTGTGACAAGTGAGAACTACAGGGGTGAAATGCTACCAGTTCGGGTGAGCCAATATTTCTGACGATCAGCTGTGATGCACGATTTATATTAGCTAGAATTGTCGGGTATCCTGCTTTCTAGCTAATCTAAATCGCATGGCACAGCGGATTCCTCCTCCCTCGCTGTCTACTTATCTTTGCAGACTCGGAAGGCTTCAAAATGTTCCTTTTTTAGTGCTGCGCGGGCGCGCCTCAGGTGCGCATGCGTGCGAAGCGCACGCTCGGTAGCAGATTCATAGAACCAGTAGCAGACTTCAGAGGATTTCACCGCTGGAGAACTAGTGTGGTTGTAGCAATTTTTAAGCTTCAATCTTTAATTAATTTTCACAAAGCAACTCATTTCAGTACAAGGACAGAGATATTGCATATATGAGAGGGACAGGGGAATCACCAGGAGTTCTTTCTGGCAACTTGCAACAATGCATAATGATCAGAACTTTTATCAAAATAATTTTTTTTTTAAAAAAAAAAAGCATGAATGGAATAATAAAATAGAAATTATTTTCATGAGCAAAGACAATTCGGGGAAACAGAATATCAAGGAAATTGGGGAATCCATATGTACACTTCATACATTTGCAACAATGGCAGTAATATTCCATAGATATGAACATCCTTACCATTCTTTTCATCTCTTTAGAAACTTGACTGGTGCTTAAGTGATTATAAAAAGAGCGATCTACTCCCCAGTGTGGTGGGTTGTGACCAATGGAATTAGTACGTTGGCGATTCATTTTGGCTATTGTTGCTTTCTCATCTTTCTAGAAAAAGGAATCGAGGTAAAGAATTAAATTTTCAAGTTTTATACTGTAGAGCTGAATTTCAACAAACATACAAGGATTAATCTGAGGAAAAACTGTTAGATTTTGCTTCCTAATTTGTCTTTAATCCCGCTGCCACTATAATAGCCAATTAATTTTTTTGTTAATTTTGCCTATCTAGACATTTTTGCATTTATGATTGTCTTGGGAGATATTGTTTTTTCAAAAAGTTTTTACCATAATTATACTGCTGTTTTTATAATTATTAATTATTTTAACAACTTTTTTCTTGGCATGGCCAAAACATTTTCAGTTTTCAAAGGATTGTTCCAAGCTCAAAATGACCTTATTTCAAAGTCAAAATCAGGCCATGAAAAGGTTGCCACAGCCAGCTCGAAACAGGGCACTTCAAGCTCAAAATGTTTCCAATGTAAAATGTCTTATGAATTCCTATCCTTTTCTACTATACCAAAAAAAAAAACCAAAAAAAAAAAAAACCACACATTATACTCATCTGTATGTGTGCATGAGAGAAAGACTGTACGTACAGAGAGGGGATAGCAGACAAAGAATTAAGGCAAACTTTTCCTTTGTTCTCTGTGCAAAAGTATAGTTTTTACAGCCATTTCAAGTTTAAAACATAACTTAAATATACACACAGTTAGTTAATTCTCAGTTCGCATAAACACTATACTATACAATATATCCAATACTTGGATTAAATTGTGATGTACAGCATATTCTTTACATTTCTAGACAACAGATTTTTTACTTTTATTTCATAAAAACAGTTACATTTGTCATTAGCATCTTTGGGCCTCCATTTTCTGTCCAACTCCTGCAATACTGAAATCAGGGGTGAAATCCAGCAAGTTCTGACAGGTTCTGGAGAACCAGTAGCGAAAATTTTGAGTAGTTCGGAGAACCGGCAAATACCACCTCTGGCTGGCCCCAGAGTGGGGAGGGAATGGGAATTTTGCAGTATCCTTTCCCTGCCATGCCCACCAAGCCATGCCCACAGAACTGATAGTAAAAAAAATTGGATTTCACCACTGACTGAAATGTATTACCCATGGTTCTCTATTTCAAGGTATATTTATCTTGGCCATGGCTGGTTGCAGCAGGATATGCTTCGTCTGCCAAATAAAGGGCCTGTTATCCACCCTGACTGAAGGAGTCCGCCCCCTTCTCCACCCCGTTTTCCCTCCTTCCTCTTCCCTTCTTTTTTCTCTTTCATCAGGACTGACTAGGATACGATCTGGAGCATAAGACTTTGCCAAGGATTTCTGTCTTTGCCCCTGGCGTGACTCACGTGACTCATGGACTGACTGACTGATAAACTATTTCCCTCTGACCATGGGTCAGTTAATTGATGCAACTGCTGAGGGGTTCTTTATTACATCAGGACTTTCGCCACTGGGAGAAGTACTTTTCGATCTATGACCCTTTGAGGGTCCCGCCGTGAGAGGGCAGACTGGACGCTGTTCCCATTGGCTGAAATTGTCAGAACCCTCCTACTGTCGTGGGAGGACAGTAGAGATACCAATGGTTCATCACTGAACAATATGGCCCCATGATACATCTTGAGACCCCTGATTAAGTTCCCTTCCTCCATCGCTGCACTTGGAGATGTACACGACTGCGGATTTGCTTGTGCTGCAAGATTCCCCCCTCTCGCAGATGTGGCCCTCATCGTTATCGAGGGCCCACCTCAATGACGGGCTTTGGGACCCAGAGAGGTGGCATGTGAAAACTAGGGGATTGAGGGCTTTTTTATCAAATTTTTTAGTTAAATTTTTAAGGGGTCTCAGGGAGGGGAGGGGTCAAATTAGAACTCAGGTTGTGGGTTTGGGGGAAAACCCACAAGAGGGAGGGTCGTGGTTGGGTCTGGCTGCGAAGCACGGTGGGGGGTGGGCCTGGGATCGAGGGGGGGGGGTTAGAGCTCATCCGGATAGTGTTTTGAATATCAATACTGTGGGTGGGAGGGGTAGATATGGCGGGAGCAGGGGGCCATATCATGTTAGGGGAGCGCGCACTCGCTGTTTACGAGCGATGGCGTGCTCCGGCCCCCAAAGCTCCACCCGTTTTCCAGGTTGCACAGACCCTCAGGGCCCGGGCCTTCGGCTGATGCTGTGCAATGCCAGGTCCGTAGTAAATAAAGCCCCCCTCATTTGTGATCTTATTCAGGAGGGGGGTGCGGACCTGGCAGGTGTTACGGAGACCTGGTTGGGCCATGAGGGGGGGTTCCCCTCATTGAAATGTGCCCTCCAGGTTTCCTTGCCTTCCATCAGCCGAGGTCACAGGGGAGGGGCGGGGGGGGTAGCGGTTATCATTAAGGAAGGTCTGAAACCGAGGGAGGCCACTGTCCCTCAGACGACCGGTTGTGAATCCCTCCTTGTGAAATGGGGCCACGGGGTTCAGATGGGTTTGCTGATCACGTACCTGGCTCCCTGCCATGTGGCAGCAGCCCTGCCCGAGCTACTCAACGTCATCGCCGCGGTGGCGGTTGATACCCCCAGGCTTATGGTCATGGGGGATTTCAACCTACCGTCCGTGGGCGAGGCGTCTGAGGTGGCTCGGGAGTTCATGGCTTCCATGACAGCTATGGACCTGACCCAGTTAATTCATGGCCCTACTCACACGGGGGGAAACACGCTGGATCTGGTTTTTGTCTCTGGACAATGGTTGAGTGATCTTGAGATAGGGGATATAGTCACCTCAGGCCATTTCCTGAGGTTCTAGTACACGACTCGGTTGAGGACTTAGTGGCCGCCTGGGATAGGGCGGCGGCTGATGCTTTAGACCGAGTCGTGCCTTTGCGGCCTCTGACCCGGTGCCGATCTCATTTAGCTCCCTGGTTTACCGAGCTGCTGAGGGAGTTGAAGCGCTGGAAAAGACGCCTAGAGAGTAGTTGGAGGGCCAGCCGTTCTGAATCTGACCGGACACTGGTAAGATCTCATATTAGGAATTACCTAGTGGCGATAAAAGCAGCGAAATGTAGCTATTTTGCTGCTCTTATTGCATCATCAGATAATCGCCCGGCCGCCCTGTTTAGGGTGACCCGCTCCCTGCTCCACCAGGAAGCGTGGGAGGACCCCTTGCAGGGTAGAGCCGAGGATTTTGTTCAATATCTATATGACAAAATCACTCAGATTCGGGAAGATCTGGATTCCGGCTGGGTAGTCTCAGGGGGAGGGACTGGGGCAGGTCTTGAGAATGTTATCTGGGATGAGTTTGATCCTGTGACCCCTGAGGACGTGGACAGGATTCTGGGTAGACTGAACGCGACCACTTGTTTATTGGATCCGTGTCCCTCCTGGTTAGTGCTGGCTTCTCGGGAGGTGACACGAGGCTGGTTCCAGGGGATTATAAATGCTTCATTGGGTGAGGGTGTCTTTCCTGCCACCTTGAAAGAAGCGGTGGTGAGGCCTCTCCTCAAGAAGCCATCCCTGGACCCGGCAATGTTGGTAAATTATCGTCCGGTCTCCAACCTTCGTTTTGTGGTGAAGGTTGTTGAGAGTGTGGTCGCGAAACAGCTCCTCCAGCACCTGGATGAAACGACGTATCTGGATCCGTTCCAGTCGGGCTTCAGGCCCGGGTACAGCACGGAAACGGCATTGGTCACGTTGGTTGATGATCTCTGGAGGGCTCGGGACAGGGGGTGCTCCTCTGTCCTGGTCCTGTTAGATCTCTCAGCGGCTTTTGATACCATCGATCATGGTATCATGCTGCACTGGTTGGAAGAGTTAGGGGTGGGAGGCACTGTGTTGCGGTGGTTCTCCTCCTTTCTCTCTGACTGGTCGCAGTCTGTGTTGACAGGGGGACAGAGGTCGACCCCGAGGCCCCTCATATGTGGGGTGCCGCAAGGGTCGGTCCTCTCGCCTCTCCTGTTCAACATTTATGTGAAGCCGCTGAGTGAGATCATCCGTGGTTTCGGGGTGGAGTACCATCAGTACGCTGATGACATCCAGCTGTACATCTCCACCCCGGATCACCCCAACGATGCCCTTGAAGTGATGTCCCGGTGCCTGAAGGCTGTACGGATCTGGATGGGGAGGAACAGGCTCAGGCTCAACCCATCCAAGACCGAGTGGCTGTGGTTTCCGACGTCCCGATATAGTCAGTTGACGCCATCTCTGACTATTGGGGGCGAATCACTGGCCCCCACGGAGAGGGCTCGCAACTTGGGCGTCCTCCTGGATTCATGGCTGTCTTTAGAAGAGCACTTGACGGCCGTGACCGGGAGGATTTTTTATCAGGTTCGCCTGATTCGCCAGTTGCGTCCCTTTCTGGATCGGGACTCATTACGCACGGTCACTCATGCTCTCGTCACCTCCCGCCTGGACTATTGTAATGCTCTCTACATGGGGCTCCCCTTGAGGAGCACCCGGAGGCTCCAACTGGCGCAGAATGCGGCCGTGCGGGTGGTAATGGGAGCGTCATGGCGCTCCCATGTGACTCCTCTCCTGCGCGAGCTGCACTGGCTCCCGGTGGTCTTCCGGGTGCGCTTCAAGGTTTTGATTACCACCTTTAAAGCGCTCCATGGCTTAGGACCTGGTTATCTACGGGACCGCCTACTACCACCAATAGCCTCCCACCGGCCAGTACGCTCTCATAGAGAGGGACTCCTCCGGGTGCCGTCAGCCAAACAATGTCGGCTGGCGACCCCTAGGGGGAGAGCCTTCTCTGTGGGGGCACCTACCGTCTGGAATGAGCTCCCCCCAGAGATACGGAGGATCCCGGATCTGCGCACCTTCTGCCACGCTGTGAAGACTCTTTTATTCCATCAAGCAGGCTTGGCCTAATCTCCTCCCTCTTTTAATATGTAAATTTTAATCTGTTTTTAAATTATTGGGGTGTTTTAATTTGTCTGGGCCAAAATGTTTTAATTTGATTTTAACTGGTTTTTTAAATTTTTTGTATTTATGTATTTTATTGTTTGGCTGTTCACCGCCCTGAGTCCTTCGGGAGTAGGGCGGTATACAAATCAAATAAACCATAAACCATAAACCATATGTAGGAAAGGGCATCTAAAGCAGCACTGAACTACTTCTAGTTTTTGAGCTACATAGCTTGGAAACTATGTAGTTTCCTAGTCAAAGATACTCAGGCAAATTGAAAGCTCAATATAATGCAGACTAATCTATAATGGTATCCCTGTGGAGTCCTAACCAATGGGAAGGGGGTGGGGGCGCCTGGAGACTAAATAATAATTTTTTGTATATTAAATAGGTAAAAAGACTTTATAATGGACTATAAAATTTGGTACCTCAAATGGTTCATGTGATAATCCTATGCATATTGGTTTAGGATACTTGGAGATAAACAATCCCTTTAGAATAAATTTACGTAAGAGTATAGTATCAATTAACCAATCTGGGTATTGATCCAATTTTCAAGCTCCAGTTTGCCCAAATGGAAATATGCATAAGGGAGAGAAAAGCACTGATGTGTGGAAGAAACGCCACACGGAGCTAGAATATCTGCATCTCCTGCACCCATTACTTTATGAATCCCCCCTCCCCCTTGTAGATTAGTCAAGCCAGCCCTTTAGAAAGGAGCTCAGCTGTGCAGGAGTCATTGGCATTGAAAGAGAAGATCAAAAAGACACAGAAAGCAGAGTAGCTTTAGATGTAGCTAAGAAGTAAACTAAGGCAGAACACAGTACAGATTATAGGATTTAGGAGATAGAATACAGAATAAGGTTTGGAATTAGTAGTAAAAGCATAAGTAGTAAAAAAATTCTTAACAACATAATAGGTAAGATGTAGTATTGCAAGCTTAAGAATCTTGTGTGTTTACTACAGAGAAGATCTGGGCAAATCATTACAATTTTATTAAATTATCAATGATCCAAATTTTGCTGATTTAGAAGAAATAAAATCCTTCCAAATCTATGGAAGGATGGATTTCTGGTGTTTCATGCTAGCATATAATTCAGGGCAACATAAACTATTTGTTTTGTATAATACAAAGGTACACAAATAAAACACTGAGATATTTAGAAGGGACAGGCCCTGATATGTTTATGTGTTACTTATACAGATGATGATGATTTGCTTTGAAAATACTATAGAAAAAAACCGCCAGAACAATTTCACCTATAGTGAATGTTTATTCAAATAATCTAAACTTGACCACAATAAAACAGGAACATTTCAAAAACCAATTCACGGAAAATCTTATTCATGCCTCTTTACTTCTATATAACTATATTAGAAGTACTGTCTAATCTATAACAGCTCCAACTACAGACCTCTTGTGCCAGAAAATAAAAAAAACATTGGACAACCACCAACACAGAGGTTTGGAGAATCTAAAAATACAATGATATGAAATCATTTTTAGATTATGTATTTGGTTAACTTTTTAAAAAATTTTGAAATAGCCTCAGTGATTTATTTTACATTCCTAACCCATCTATTCCTGCCCTCCAGCTAAAACTGGTTCTAAATCTACACATTTCAAAAAATATCTCTCATTAGAGATGAGATGCCAAAAAAGGAAGCAAAAACAAAACATTATTCTATGGCCGAATACTATTTAGCCAGGCATTCTGCAAACAGTATTTATCTAAAAAATCTGAAGTTTAAACACTACTGATGGCTTGCTTTATGAAATGAGTAATGGAAAACAATAGGCTCGTGTTAGGAAAGGAAAAATCCCTTACTGCAAATGAATGTTTATTGATTGTTCTTATATGGAGTGAAACTAAGAAAAGACAAGGGAGGGGCGGGGAAGGGGAGGGGGGAAGGCTCATTATGTTGCTATGGCAAAAACGAGAATAATTATTCAAGCTAATAAGAAAAACTTCTGCATATTCTGGGTCATGAACAGATCTTGCTATGCTGCTGCCTCCATTCAGTCAATACACTATGGGAAAATGTGTGCAGTTTGTGCAGGTCAAGCATCTTGCACTAAATAAAGCTCACTCTGCAAACTTGCCAGTGTTGCTGGGAATTGTAAAACTTCTCTGCAAAAGCCTTTCCAAGTTCAGATTGCTGACAAGTGTGTTCATAGTTCTCTTGAAAAATGTAGCCCTTGTAACAACTCATTTTGTCTGGCGTTAAGAATTAGAATCTGGAAGCTTACTTACTCCACTCCTAAGATTGATCTCAACTATCTTTCAAAGAGTATGTTTCAGATTGAGAAGTGAATTACGTGTTTCGGAAAATGGTAGTTTCGTTCTGAATTTAGGGCAGTGATTACAAAGAAGCAAAATTAAATATATCAGATTTATCATGAAGAAGTATCTGTTTACGAACCTCAAGTCTTTTCCAACATGATAATGCAATATTTATAAAAGTTCAGGTAGATTTTTTTCCTTTACAAATAGGAAAAGATGCATTCAAAAATTCTAAATAATTTGCATGGCCACATATATGTGCCCAAACTATTTACGGGAGGAAACCTAGAACGCCATCTAAGAAATATTGCCTTATTCAGAAGCAAACATGGTTAAAAGAAAAGCACTTTTACCAGGGGCCAGAAATTAAGCAATGCCCTCGCAGATTATAAATCTATACCATAAGGAAAACAACTGAAGTCATGCTTGAGGTTATTTAGAGAACTTCCTTTTCTTTCTCCATGTGCCTTTTGCTCTACCTTGGGAGATTTATTATACTATAAAGTCAAATTATGGGAGTACACGTGACCTTCAGAATAGCAAGTAGCTATTTTCTTTTCCAGAACAGACTATGTATGTACATGAAACTAAATAAGGTCATCACTTTAGAAGAAGAAATATTTATATATTATGAAGCAATGTGCCAGCTGAACAACTGAACGTCCCAGAATTACAGACCAGAAGATTAGCAAGTAAAAATTCTAATGTAGGGGATAATGGAAGCTAGAATTGCTGGTACAATTTACATTGGCACTCAGTTCATGTAAATATGCAAAAGAATTTTCCTCTATTGTCTCGCAGCAGCAGAAAAAAAAAAGGAAATGTAGGAACATTTTATTTATAACATTTTATTTATAAAACTAAACAAAAATGCCCTCCCAAAATTTCTGTTAACCAAACAGGGATAGGGTGCTTTGTAAATACTTTGAGAATGTGAATTTCCCCAACATGAGTAGCAATAAAGGAATATATTTTTTAAAGTCTAATAAATATTGACTCGTTTTTATTGCTTGATAATTTTTTACTAAATTTATAAACCTACAACTTTCAATATTAGACCTTCTGAAATCAGAATGATTTGGTTTCAGAAGAGATTATTAAAACTGAAATGAAAACTTAAAATTTCATTAAGGTGTCACATCAGCGGTAAAATCCGGCCGGATCTATCCAGCTCACACAAACCAGTAGGGCCAATGGCTCTGCTCACCTGCTGGGATGTCATTAGTCCATTTTTGACCCTCTGCGCATGTGCAGAAGGAAACATTTCAGACAAAATAGTATGGGCCTGGTGGCTCAGCAGACTGATAGCATTGTGATTAATACCAGCTGTCTTCAATTACTGTAAATTCGAATCTCACCAGGCTCAAGGTTGACTCAGCCTTCAATCCTTTCTAAGGTAGGTAAATTGAGGACCCAGTTTGTGGGGGCAATAAGATGACTTTGTATAAATATACAAAAGTATGAAGGCTATTGCTTAACGCATTGTAAGCTGCCCTGAGTCTCCGGAAAAGGGCGGCATATAAATCAATTTTTTTTTAAAAATGCCCCATATAAAAAGGCTACTATGAATGTATACAAATTTATCATGTATAATGTATAATGACTCATCAGCTGTAGCACTCTGCTACATACAGTTTCAGTAATGATTACTTCAATCTTATTTAGTTCTTACCCGTTTTTGGCTGCATTGGACGATGAGGAAAGTCTCTATACTATGCTCCTTGAGGTAAGCATTGCGTTCCCCTCCAAAGCCCAGCTCCACTTCATAATCACCATTCAGATAGTTTAGCGTAGCTTTTGTTATGTGGATTCGCCTTGATTGCAGAAAAAAGACAATCAAATTGTAATATCCATTCGTTAATAAAAGGAATCAAATAGTAAACATTTTAGAATGGGTAAGATTGCACTGCATTCCTACCAGTAGTGGGTTCCACTTACCTTCGCTACCGGTTCGGAATAGAGAGAGAGTGTGTGTGTGTGTGCGTGCTTGCTTCGCTTGTGCACGGCACTTCTGCACATGCATAGAACCTTCTGCACATGCGCAGAGCATCTGTGATGACATCTGGGTGGGTGGGCGGAGCCTCTCGCCGCCGCCACTACTGGTTGGCCCGAACCAGGGCAAACCGGTAGAAACCCACCACTGATTCCTACCCTGCAACTACATTTTTTTCCCATTATAATCCCCACCCCCACCCCTGTAAAGGGCAAAAGTCCTAATATGGGCAATTTAAAAGAAAACATCTATTTGTGTTGGTGAAGTCTTCTCCATGGAAAAACACCAATTTTGTCTCTCTTTCCTAAGACAGATACTTGAATGTGAAAACGTAGCACAAATCTATGTTTCATGGAATATTTTTCCAATCAAAGGAACTGCTCAAATTGCTGGTTTATAAAGGGCAAGTCAGAGAAATGTGTTTTTCAGTCTTCTTAATTTAGTAAGCAGGAGATTTAGAAATGAGAACAACATGTGAAAGCACTGTGTGATTCTAGCAATTCTTTGGAGCGGACTTACACTATTTGTATATAGCTCCGCTCTGATACATGGAGTGACTGAGAGCTCTTACCCTGCTTTGCCACCAGCTTCCATGTGATTGGCTAATGTGACATCATTTGACCACACATCAAACTGCCATTTCCTGAGGCCCAAGACTCCGCAGTGAACTCTCCCGCTGTGGATTCCAACTCGCATATTCACATTGACGCCCGTCACTTCTCGTACTAATCTGGGGAAAGACATAGGGATAAAGAAAGACCATTCCTAGACAAACAAAACTAAAGGAATGTAAGCATTTATAATAAGCCATTTTGCCTAAATATGCTTAAAGACTGCAATTCAACTGAATCAGACAGAAAAAAACGGCAGGCTAGCTAGACAAGCAGGCTGGAGGTATTCTCAGAAGATGAAGTTAGTGAGCTTTCAATTGGCAGAGTCTACAGTTCACAGAAGTGGAAAAGATAAAGCAAAAAGCATACACTACACTCTGGTTTTCATTTCAAAGCCAGCCATAACTTGCCTATTCTAATGAACTTTAATAACCATGCTGCAAAGACAGAAGAGAAAGCGATTATAGATCTTATTTGTTCATACTACCCCGCCATCAAACTTCCCACGGATGAAACACAATACATATGTGAAACAACTGCTTCAGTGTTATATATCTGGAGTTCTGTTAAAGTCAACCAACAGTTGTTTCTTCTTTAGTTGTTCCAACGGGACCCAGTGTTAAAGGGTTTATAAGGTTGCTCCCAAAATTATCATATGTATCCTTTGTGGAATTTTGATTTTGAGAACAAACATTTATTAGGAGGAATAGAACAATTTGAAAGCAGATTATATCTCTGGATTAGGGAGAAATCTGTTAAGATTACTCTTGCCCTTGGAGGACCTTAAATGA
The DNA here is from genome assembly GCA_022577455.1 of Arizona elegans. Lineage (NCBI taxonomy): Eukaryota > Metazoa > Chordata > Lepidosauria > Squamata > Colubridae > Arizona > Arizona elegans. Next base: position 106,748,403 of record JAKOOJ010000001.1, read on the forward strand.
TTAGTTGAAAATGTTGCTATGGCTGCTGATTATTGTATTGGCCAGGATTAGTGTTGTTGTACAGCCTGTGGTTTAACAGTCCTTTTCAAAGGACAAAACAGATCTCATAGGGCAGATTCTTTCTCAAATCAAGTATACAACTTTGTGACCATAAACTGTATCAGTAGATTCTCTCCAGGTCCCGCCACCTTCTTGAAAAATGTAATTTATTGATAGAGATGATCATTACAGACCATTGTAGTGTTCCAATTCTTAAGCCACAAATGGAAAAGGAAGCATATGACCCTCATTAATTTTTTTTTTCAGACACAGACATGCACACATATTTTTAGGATTTTTTTTAAAGGCACCTTCCCCTGGAAAAAAAAGAACCCTTGAAAAAAATCCTTAACTTCAAAAAGATTCTGTGATCATGCCTTAAACATTTCTTACATAAGAATTTTATGCAATATACTGGCTAATACAGATCTTCATACACATTCAATAAAGGTGAGTTCTCTTGGTGACTATGATTATTTCAAACATAATGGGGACATTAGATGATAACACCAGCTTCCTCAGATCCTAACAATCCATCAGTTATCTCTGCAAATGCATAACTAAGATGTACAAATCCTTGCAATGATAGAATTAGAAGAACGTATTGCATCTATCTTTTGTCCTTCTAAGTTCACAGAGACGATGAAAAGACAAACATATAAAACAAGAATTCGCAATAAATCTCTCAAACACATCTTAGACATTCCCTTTCACAATTGCACAATTTAAAAGATAGACACATACACTGGTGACCGCTGGCTTAATTGTTAGCTTCATGCGTTGGACAGAGGATCATTACTCATTACTGCATTGTTAACAGAACAGTGGCACTTATATCATTTTGCAGATAATTTCTTAGTGGCCTAGTGGCTACCAGCTAATCACAGCTATACACTGGCTTCTCCTGTGTGCTCGCCATATCCCCAGGATATGGATGTAAAAAGGAAATCTATGGATGAACTCTATGGAGAAAAGGAAGTCTAATTTGAAAATGAGATCTATGGAATCTATGGGTGCTTCTTGCTTATCTACATGAACATAGACTATTGTTATTATTAATTTATCCCAGACCTTTTGCATGAACGAAAACAAAAGTACTAGGAATAAGTAGAAAAATCAGGGAAAGTAATTATGGGCCACTTCCTGGAAACATGGGCAACTAAGTAAAATAATGCCCTTAAGAAGGGATTCTTTGGAAACAATTTACAGCGATTATAGCAAATTAATCCCATTTAACTTCTTGAATGTTATTAAAAAATGTGCTTTGTGGATGTAGCTAATGAGCAGATTTTTTTTTTTAAAGCAACAAATCTTCAAGAAATTTCAAATGTGTTGCCAGGTTATTTAGTTGCACTCCAAACACTACAGGAAATCTGAAAGGCTCCTGGGTCACGCAGAAAACAAGAGTGATATAAAAATTATATGATGAAAGTTAAAGCTTTGGAAACATTTTGAACTTTTTATGAAATTAAAGATCTGCCAGGTACTGTATACATCACTATAATTTTGAAAGGTCACAAAGACCCTCTTGTACATTTAGAATCTGTTAGATGTTTGACACTAAGATTTGCAGAGTTATAACTGGAAAGATTGCAGAAGGTATTCCTTCTAACAATTCATCCTAAACCTGTGATGGCGAACCTATGGTGGCCATATCAGTGGGCATGCCAGCTCAGTTCTGGTGCACTTATGCGCGCCGGCCAGCTGATTTTCGAGCCTTCTGTGCCCACCAGAAGTAGGGAAACAGGCTGTTTCCTGCCTCCGGAGGGCCTGTGAAGGGGGGAGGCCCGTTTTCTTTCTCACCTGGCTCCAGATCCTCTCTATGCATCTGGCGAGGCCTTTCCCACTCCCTCAGAGGCCCACCGGAGGCCTGAAAGGGCCCATTTCCCAACTCCCGGTGAGACAGGAAGTGACATTTTTTGCTGTCCTCAGCCTCCAGAGACTCCTAGAGAGGTACTGCAAAAAAATGTCACTTCCTGTCCTGCCGGGAGTTGGGAAATGGGCCCTTTCAGGCCTCCGGAGGGCCTCCAAGGGAGTGGGAAAGGCTGTTTTCACCCTTCCCAGATGCATAGAGAGGATCTGGAGCCAAGGGAGAAAGAAAAAAGGGTCGTCGCGTGCCAGGAGCTGGAGGGGAGGGAGGTTGTGCGTGCATGCGCAGGGCGGGGCACATAGAATTGTGGGTGTGGGCATGCACAGGCGCGAACCTCCCCTGCCCCACCCTCTCCTGGCACGCAATGTCAAAAAGGTTAGCCATCACTGTCCTAAACAGTCAGTCTCATGAAAAAACATTGTGCCTCAGTCAATACAAGACTTGAGGTTTCTGTAATAGCTTTGAATGCTAATAAACACAGACCAGTTGGGCTGGCCTCACTCTATGCAGAAGAGCTTTGATTTGATTCAAATCTAATTTTTGGTTCAAATTTAGATTTGGATTACAATGTTTTATTGTAATTCATTTGTTTATGTACTTACTAATAGGCACATCTGGCTAGCAATTAAAATATATCAAATATGTCCTCTAATTTTAATTTGATGCTGGAACTCTTGGCATGTCTAATAAAACAAACTGGTGAAATCCAGGGAGTCTTAAATTTAAACCTAAGATATTATATGAAAATGATATTTTTTTCAATGATGATTAAGAAAACTTTTATTTCAATCTGAAAGTATTATTCTGGGTAAATAGTAACTCGGAATAAATGAAATATTATCCCAGTCAGCAAGACGTTTCTGAGCAAATAGTTGTTTATTGTCCAGAATCTATATCCATATATACCTGGAGATGATTGTCTCCTGGAAAATATCCTGTTTAAGGCATAAGAATATTTCAATAGTATTACTCAGATGAATGAGGATATTAAAAGATAGATGAATATGTAATGGTTTGTGGGGAAGTATTAATATTGTAAAACTAATTTTGCACCAAAATTGATATATTAATACAGAAATGCCTACTTTCCATTTAAATATTTTAAATATATTAATAAATTAATGACCATTTCTTTATGGAAGTAAAAAATTCTGTTCAAGTACAACTCCCTTGGCATTAGGGTTTTAATTTTCTAGTTTTAAATAATGCCAAGAAGCATACTTGTTAACCACAATCAAGTCCTGGAATAAAAATGATATTAACTATTTATAACTGTGGGCTCAGCTTCAGAGTTAATATTGAGCACCCATATGATCCTGGAAAGTTCTTGGTACTAATCATAGCAGGAATTTGGTTACTTTTCAATAGTCAATTTCATTTAACTTGACAAAAATTTTTAAATTTGATCTTTTTTTCTTGTGAGAATATAATACTCTGAAGCAATTCTTAATTAAAATAGCTGGTAATTTTTTTTCCTCAAAAAAAATATGAACCAAATCTGAATAATTTTTTAGTAACCGTATCTTTAAACCACAGATGGGGACTGCAGCCAAGAAATTAAAAGACACTTGCTCTTGGGGAGGAAGAGCAAATCTAAGCACCATACTAAAAAGCAGAGACATCACCCTGTCAACAAAAGTGCGTATAGACAAGGCTATGGTTTTCCCAGTTGCAATGTATGGTTGTGAAAGTTGGACCATAAGAAAGGCTGAGCGGCAAAGAATTGAGGCCTTTGAACTATGGTGCTGGAGAAGACTCCTGCAAGTCCCTTGGACTGCAAGACGATCAAACCAGTCAGAGGAGATCAACCCTGACTGCACTTTAGAAGGCCAGATCCTGAAGATGAAACTCAAATACTTTGGCCACCTAATGAGAAGGAAGGACTCACTGGAGAAGAGCCTAATGCTGGGAAAGATTGAGAGCAAAAGAAGACGGGGGCGACAGAGAATGAGGTGGCTTGATGGAATCACTGTAGCAGTAGGCTTGAGCTTAAATGGACTCCAGAGGATGGTAAAGGACAGGAAGGCCTGTAGGAATGTTGTCCATGGGGTTGCGATGGGTCCGACACAACTTCGCAACTAACAACAACAACAAATCTTTAAAATGTGAGGTTTTACAAGAAGAATACGACTTACCCAATACAATAGAATGACAACATACATGGATGAAATGCTTAACAGGTTCTCACAAAGTAGCATTCTAACATCTCATCCTAAATTCTGTTCCTTTGATGTGTATGTGATATCATGGAATATATAGAAAAGGGACAGGGTTTGTGTCACAATGCTGCCTCTGTTGTCCAGAGCCCAAATATGTCCCCTATGGATTGTTGCTTTTTTTTGAAAATATTGTCTAGCCTTAAGACAATATTTTGGCCTGCCACACAATCCAAATGGCTAAATGGAATTTAGTGAGGTTGTTAGTAAAGTATGCGGCATTTGCAAAGACTTGCACTATGTTTACAAGTAGCGTTGGAAATAGGTGTGGAGGAGTACTCCATTCTCTGTTTACAAATTGTCCCTTGTCAGCTTTCAAAAAACCTGGTTCCTGCTTTGTGTGGGATAAAAATTATTTAACAATCTTTACCTCACTTCTAAATCTGGAGTGAGAGACTTTCTGTTCTCACTACCTCCTCCGTCTTCCCTGATGAAGAGAGAATGCTTCTCAGACAAATGAAAGTAATAAAGATTAAAAAGCTGAACTGTGAGACATTATAATTGCTGGACCATTCAGGAAGCTCTTTTGATAAATTAACAGCTTTTTTGCCTTGCAAACTTTTAGCAATTAGTTGATAAAAGTGTAAGGATTTAGAAAGCTATTAAATTCTTTACCTTTGAACAGAAATCTACAAGGTACCCTGAAATAATAGGTGCAACTTAGAAAAAGCAGAGTGCCTCTACATTCTATTAAAATTAATGGAAGTAAACAATCAAATACTTGTTTTACACTAATTTTAAGGTACCTTTTGGTATCCAATAGCTTAATAGGTCAAAACAACTCTTCCCCAGGTGATGGGATTGCAACTTCAGACTCTTTGTGTGTATGTGTGCGCATACAAACATAAGCCTTGTGAGATTCAGCATGCCCTGGAATCAATCTAGCCTTGAGGGAATTTAACTGGGGTAGGCATAGCCTATTATTACAGAGGTGTTTACATGGAAGTCAGCCTATCTGCAGCTTCTCTGTATTCATATAGATGCCAGAAAACATTGAATTAGCATGGTTTGTGCTAAGTGAAGCAAATTGTTAGCTAAGCAAAACCCGTCACAGCTCCAGTTGGTACAATTTTAGCTATGTATCAGAGTATAGGTAGCCCTCCAATTACAACCATTCGTTTAGTGACTGAAGTTACAATGGCACTGAAAAAAGGAACTTATCATTGATTTTAACACTTATGACCACTGCAGTATCCTCACAGTCACATGATCAAAATTTGGGTGCTTGGCAACTGGAACAGATTTACGACAGTTATTCTGTCCTGGGGTTATGTGATTAACATTTGTAACCTTCCCAGTTGGCTTCTGACCCTCAAAGTCAATGGGGAAACCAGATTTGCTTAATGACTACATGTTTCATTTAAAAATTGCAGTTATTTGCTTAACAACTGTGGCAAAATGGGCCGTAAAATGCAACTGATTTTTCAGCTCAATTGTGGTCATAAATTGAGGATTACCTGTACAGGGAAAATGTGGATATTGATGTGGAGCAAGTTTTCAATCTTAGTATCATCCAGGTTCAGATTGGGCCTCTGAATAATATCCATTTTGTCATCAATGTAACATTTTGAAGAAATGAATATGAGGCAAGTTCATGATTATTACTGATATTAGGATTTATTTTTTATATATCTTGTTTTTCCTCTAAGGAACCCATAAGCAGTCACTTCTTATTTTTATTTTTATTATAATAACCTTTGGAGGTAGGCCACTGAGCTCCAAGTTATCCACTAAGCTCCATGTTTAAATGAAGTTTCCACAGCATCAATCCATCACTTTAATTGCTACGTCACATCACTATACAACATTATGGAAAATGGTGCCAGCACACATTTGCATTGTTACTGAATCAGCATTCCAACTAAGGGTATTATTAAACATCAGTCTATATCTAATCTCTACAATCTGATGCCTTATCATGTGGCACCACTACAACACCTAGAATTCCTAGCAGACATTGGCACTGCTGATTGGGAATTTCAGAAACTATAGTTTTAAAGCATTTGGAATACTCATTTGATATATGATCATTACTCCACTCTGGGGTGTGTATACTTACGAAATGGCTTCTATCATATCCATTCCCATTTCAACACAGCAGTGTGCATGATCTGCTCTGGCTTCAGGTAATCCAGATACACAGTAATAGCAATCACCTAAGATTTTTATACGTAAACAGTGATTCTCCTGCAAAACAGGGAGAAAAAATGCACTTTTATTTCATGATCCAGGACGTTGACAGGCTGCCTTTGAAGGCAACAGACAATTTGCAATAGACTAAAATAGGACACCACCATGATTGAGGAAGCAAAGGATGAACCCTACTTACAGCAGCAAGCTTATCAAATCTGGCAAAGAGTTCGTTCAGCGTCATGACCAACTCCTGAGCAGTACACTGGGATGCGAGACTGGTAAAACCCTCAATGTCTGCGAAGAGGATGCTGTGGGGGAGAGAGCAGGAAAAAGAAGAGGAGAGGCAGACAGTTCAATAAAAGATGTTCTTGAACTCATTTTAATAGATTCCCCTTTATCTCTAAAAGTGCAGGTAGTTCAGGGGGGGTGTTTGTAATGAATATGAGCAACCTGGTCAAGGGATGCTTTATATCTGCTGCAAACTCTGTATGTGAAAATGTCTCATAATAGGCAACAATTAGCAGGCACTTGATTGATAGATAATGGAAGGCAGTTTGTCTGCTCTTTGCTGTATAATTTCCAGCCTAAAACAGATCATGGGTGCTCAGGTTTTTCTAGATGGCCTTTCTTAGCTTTGGAATGCATTTGAGTGCATTCTCTAAAAGAATATTGCACTTTAAATTCTGACTATAGAGATACATAGTATATATAGTATACAGTTTCAAGGCAAATTTTTACATATTTTAAAAAATTACAATTCTCATACTTTAAGAATTATATTCAAATTCTTCAACTTATCTGAAACATACCGTATATCTTCATATATAATATAATGTTATACCATTGATGGATAAGTAAAGTAAAAGTAAAGGAGTCCCTGAGGATTTTATTTCGCTAGTTGTTGCCAACTCTAGGGGGCAGTGCTCATCTCTGTTTCAAGGCCACTGAGCTAGCGCTGTACAAAGACATTTTTATAGTCATGTGGCCAGCATGACATTATGGGGCACTGTTACCTTCCCATTGAAGTGGTACCTGTTTACCTACTCACATGTGCATCAGTGGTGGGTTGCCTCCGGTTCTGACTGATTCGCAAGAACTGGTAGTAAAACCGGTGGGAGGGTCCGCCCACTGACCCAGATGTCATCAGAAGTGATCTGCACATGTGCACAAGAGCGTGCGCGGGCACAATGCTAACTGGTAGTAAAGGTAAGTAGAACCCACCCCTGATGTGCATGCTTTCAAACTGCAGGATTGGCAGGAAATAGGCTGAGGACAGGAGCTCACCCTGCTATGTGGCACTCAGGCTTTGAACCTGGGTTTCTGACTTTCTAACTAACAAAACCAGTGCCCTTACCACTGAGTTACCACACCACACTTCATGGATAAATTGCCCCTCAAAATTATAACCAAAATACCATGAACAATACACCCAAGGATAAGCTGACTTGCAATTTTCAGGGTATTTTGGTTAAAAGTGCAAAGGTCTGCTTATCCATGGATGGATTTATACGCAGGTACTTTAAAAATATATTACCGGATACACTAGTGGATAAGTACATTTGCTAGTAAACTGAACCAGGGGTGGGTTCTACTTACCTTTACTACCGGTTCGCAATGGGGTGGTTGGGTAACAATTCCTTTTTTACACATTAACAAAATACAAAATTACTGTACATAAAATACCAGTATAAATAGATGACACCACCATCCAGCAGAAAATTAAGGTAGATAGCTACTACAGCAACATAATATATTTGATATTTAATTTAATAACATTAACTCAAATATTACATATAGCTACAATAATCTGGTTAATATTGAGGGTCAGAACATAAAATTCACCCATTTTCCATTTGTGACTCACCTAACTTCCCACTACAGGATGCTCCAATACCCTTTCCACTTATCACTTGAGTCTGCAGTGTGAAGTAACACTTAAACTTCAATTTAAGGTTAATGGATAAAATAATTCCACTCATTCTTTTCAAAATAGTGATTATTTCTAATGAAATAATTCTCAGAAGGCTATGGGTAGAGTTTATCCACAGAACAACAGCAATGTAGTTTCTCCTGTCCTTGAGATAGGAGGAAAATATACTGATATGGAAAACCCTGTCCCAAAGCCTATTTTTATTGCATTGCAGCAACAGGGCTGATCAACGCAATCTGGGGGTACATACAGGGGTGGGTTCTAAATTTTTTTTACTACTGGTTCTGTGGGCGTGGCTTATTTTGTAGGTGTGGCTTATTTTGTGGGCGTGGCTTGATGGTCATGTGACAATTATTTAGGATTTAGCAGAGGTACTGGTCTACCAGGCTGTTCTGTCCCCCCACCTCACATAGGCAGACACACAAGCAAAAGATATCTACCAGTAATTTATTTTTACAAGCCGACCTGAATCCCTTTAGCAGATAAAAATTCTGGCAGCTACTTTCCGAATGCCTGCCAAGTTTCTTATCATCTCTAGAAACAGGAGTCAGCGTATCTGTAGTCCGTTGCTGGGGCAACCAAGAGTTCAAAGAGTAGTCAGAAGTCATTCACGAAGTCCAAGCCTTAAGTCCGAAAAATATCCCATCCGAAGCTCACGATATGCAGTTTTTGTCCATCACAGAGCCTGCAGAGGAACCCCACCCACTTTTATCCCCTGTGGGGCATGGCTCAGGGATTCAGCAATCTCTGGCCCTTCCCCACTTCTTCCTTTGCTGTGCACACCTCTCCCTCCGATGCTGCCTGGGATCAATCCAAGATTGATCTTCATCACTCCCTATTAGTGGGTGCCCCAACATGCTTTCCTCCTGGCCTTCAAATGGAACCTGAGGCGTTGCCAGAAAGGAGGGTCCTGGAGAGGGAGATCTTATCAGTTGCTCCCCATCACTTTCAGAGTCATCTTCCTCCGTGAGGACAGGCTCGGGAGCCAGAGTCACAACACAGGCTGTACTGATTTACCCATTTATTTTTGCAGGCACTGGTCTACTCATGTATTTTTGTAGGCACTGGTCTACCCATTTATTTTTGCAGGCACCGGTCTACTCATTTGTTTTCTTTTAACACTGATCAGCTGTAGGGCAGCCCTTTGAAGCCCCATGGCAAGAGTTTAAACATTTTTTTTCCCTCTAGCCATCAGCTGGGACTCAGGAGGCAGCAATAGATTGGAGATAGGGCCAAATAAAAGGTTAGAATAACGTTGGAGGTGGGAGGAGTTGGGGGGTCGGGGGTCAGGGGTGCAGAACCAGTTCAGTGACATCATATCATCACCGCTACCAGCTGGGCCAAATCGGGAGGAACCCACCACTGGGTACATACCATCGGAACAGAGACTGGTAAACTCCTTTCTCTTCTTATACAACATCACATATTGACAAGAAAATCAACCATTTACGCTAGTGTTAATATATAGTAGGGCAATTTTTTAGATTGAGCAACCATTTTTATTTGTAGGCATTGCTTCTTAATGATTCACAACATCATGGGTAGAAGTCAGGTCACTTGGGAACCTGGCCAGTTGTTCTTTTTAGAAGAACCCGGTGGAACTAACTTTGGGAGAGCCAAAGCGATTAAAAATAAAGATTTCTGCAGAGCACAACCATTCAGCAGTAGAATTCTTAAAATATGGTAGCTACCGTGTTTCCCCGAAAATAAGACCGTCTTATATACATTTTTTGAACCCCGAAATAAGTGCTTGGCCTTATTTTCGGGAAGGTCTTATTATTTTGGAGCAAGATGGGGCTCCTCTTGCCATCTTTCCTGATTTCCAGCTCTGTGTTTAAATATTTTTGGGGAGGGCTTATTTTCGGGGGGAGGCTTATTTTAGTGCATGTGCTCAAAAGCCGGATTGGGTTTATTATCAAGGGATGTCTTATTTTCAGGAAAACAGGATACCAATCTTATACATGGGGACTAGACATATTCTCAAAGTGCATAACTATCAGTTATACTAGTATGTGGCTATCAGTTATTTATTTATTTGTATCCTGCCTTTATTGTATTTACAAATAACTCAAGGTGCTGAATATATCCAATACACCTTTTTCCTCCCATTTTCCCCACAACAGCAACCCTCTGAGGTGAACTGAGATGAGCGCGAGTGCCTGGCCCAACATCACCCAGCTGGCTTTCATGCCTAAGGTCGGTCTTGAACTTACAGTCTTCTGCTTTCTAGCCTGGTGCTTTAACCACTAGACCAAACTGATTATACTGGTATGTTCAGAATTGTTGGAAGAAATGAGAAGATATTACTACCCCATGCCTCGCTTGTGGGCTACCCAGGTATTTGATTGGCTTTAGTCTGATCTATCCATTGTCACATGGGTAATGGTTGTTGTCATTTCTCAATTCCTATGTGGCTGATCTTGTTTTTTGCCAGAACAACACGTTGGAAGAAAACTGACTTCCTACTCTGTCAGTTCTGAGAAATAAGTATTAGCTCTTAAATAAGTTCACCATCTGAAAGTCTGATTCTATCAAATCCTATTGAAACCAAATTTTGCCAAACACCATCTGTCCCATTCAAGTGAAACGTAACCGAAATACTGTGCAAAGGAGCAAAGGAACAACATCACTTCAAGGAAAGAAAGAGTGCCACAGAGCAAATAATTCTGACTAAATAACTGGCCTAGTTTCCCCAATAATACCCTGAACAAAAATAGAAACCAATTGACATACTAAAGCTAAGAGCTTTATTTAAAGTGCCGGGGAACACTGCCGATTCAGCCTTAGTTAAAAGTAGCTGAATATTGTGGAAATACCTTACAACTTTCTTATCCCTAGCCCTGACAGGAATAGCGTCAGCAGTTTCTGCTCTCCCTTTTTTAAACTCCTGCAGCAGAAAAAAGACCTTTAAACAATTATTGATTTCAACAAGAAAAATGCCATTTGTCCATGACAAATGTCATCTTAGCAAAGGACTCCAAGGACAGCAGAAATTCTACCTTATCTGAGGTCACCTAGGATGATCCTAGCAGAATCTTTTCTCTTACCTGGTTCCTGATACATAAAAGCCTGTAAGAGGAGGAGGATGAAATTAGAATTTTCCACTTATATCCTTGACTGCCTCTTAGTCACCAAAAGAAATTGGTCACATGCAGATCTGCATATGTAGACTAATATAAGCACACTATGAGCAGGAATTGTGTGTGTGTGTGTGTGTGTGTGTGTATGAAGTATGTGTGTATATATATATATATATATATATATATATATATATATATATATATATGTATATACTTTATATGTGTATAAATTGTATATATTTTATATGTGTATATGTGTGTGAATGTATGTATACACACTCACACAAATCCTTTACTTGAGTTGTAAATTTTATCTTTGGATGTTTACGAGTCAAGCATTTTGTAAGAGCTATTGTTTTCTTGTTAGCACAATTATTTAAATATAATAAATGATTTCATCAGTGTTTATTGAAGCCTTTGCTCTGGCTTATATTATCTTTCTCAGCTATTTTTGTTTCTAATGGCCTAGGAACGACCATGTACTCATCTCTATGCTTTTCAGCAAGATCCCCCTTTTAAAAGCAGTTTTTTGCTTTGCTGGCATCCATAAATATGATTTAAAGGCAGTGATGGTGCTGTCTAAAAGCTCTGATATTGGGGGTCTAATTTGTGTATATAAGGTATATATACATAATTTATATGTGTATAAAGTGTATATACTTTATATACACTTTATATATAAAAGTCCCAAACAGTTACCAATCTGGCATTAACCACACCAATTAGGACAGGCTATTTCTAATTCAAGAGCGTAAACAGCAACGCATTGATGAGCCATGCTGTGCTATTTTGACTTCAGCTGATTTCTTTTCAGACAATTTGATGAGATGAGACTAAAACAGTAAATTCAAGCATTTCTATTTGTGTGCTGGTACAGAACTTCTTCATCTGCCTCTTTTGGAATCTGGCCAGTTAAAACCAAACATTCTAGTTTTAGCGTTTTACAAATTAAGATACTCAAATGGATAAAGGATACAATCACTGCTTGCTAAGCAAGAAAAACATCTCCTGCTTACCACCCAAGCCAAGGAGATTCAAACCCTTAAAAGTAAAACTAGCTATATATTCAGGTTTTTCCTTTCTACTTCTTTCATAGAGAAATTCCTCAGCATTTCACATCCTAAATTCTCCGGATTTTGCTGGTTAAATGTATAAGATATATATAAAGCTCTATAAGCCACCCAAATGTAGCTATATGAAATATGCACACCCTGCTCCTGTGTGATCTTTTACATAAAATTGATAGCAACAAAAATTCTGTTTCCCCAGTGCCCCCTGCCCATACTCCAATTTCTCTATGAATTAGGGAAACATAAAACTAGTAAATATAATACCAATTAATTCACCTCCAAGCTATCAAAGCCAGAAGTTTATGGCTCAGTTCAGTTTTATTTTAGTAAACTGTATTGTATGAATGCAGCCACTGTGGTTTAGAAACCATAATTCATGGCTTAATATCATATTTGAGCAAAACTAATCATTATTGCTCTGGTCTTCCCATGCAATTTTTCCATGCAAGAGATATCTAGGTGTTCTGAATTGACAAGATGTAGCAAACAAAGAACTCTTGAAATAGTTGTGCCTACTTCCTACTTCGGAATTAAAAAAGTGTATCCTGGGAATATGTAACCTAAAGTGCCAAGGCCACAGGTAGTCCTCCAAAGTCTTGGATGTGGCTATTCAAAGTCCTTTTAAAATTCCTAACCAACTTGTAATGTTTAATGTGGCAGAAGATGGAAAAGGATACAATAACATTCAATATATTTCATGTGTTTATGTTTGATCCTTTCTTTATCTACTTTGGCACTAGCATGCCATTCAAAAACCACAAGCAGACACTTTTAATGTGTGAAGAGTTCTGCACCTCTGGGATGGGAATTCAAAAACTCAGCAGAAGACATGGATGTCTCCCCCATTTCCTTCCTTTTTACAAAATTGCTATGCTGAATTATGGTTGCATCCCACCACTTTCCTTCTGCACATACCTGACATTGTCATGTTTCTGGATATAAATTTTATGAAACATCATATCTTCTTTTTTGGCATTAATGTCAGCTTTCATCTCCATGGCAACATGGCGAGGCAATACAGAAAGCAGGAGACGCTCCTGTGGAATCAGACAGATAAACCAATTAAAACATCTGCTCTGGCTTCAATTTACAACACAAACATGCCTCTCTTTGAAGATCATGCTAGCAAAATTAAACGGTTAGTTAATGATGGAAACATAGAACCAAACGTATTTCCAATAAAGCCTGCCCTTATCAAGGCATCTAAGATTCTGTTCCACTTAGTCAATAAGCAAATCAGGGATGTCATAGAGAAAGGGATATCCTCCAATTACAGTTTGGATGGCCAGCTGTCCATAGTCCCCAACTCAGTTGTGGAATTCAACTTTCTTATATTTGCGAGGTTTTATCTATATAGCCATAAGAAGATAAGTAACAACCAGTATTATAACAGAGAAACAAGTCATTACTTAGGGCCACTTCTTGATTTTTTTCTTTCTATGCTATAACACAGAGGTCCCCAACCACTGGTCCATGGACTGGCACTGGGCTGCAGCATGAAAGAAACCAGGTTGCACAAACAAGCGAAGCACCATCCATGGGATGCAAGCAGCACACAAAAGTACATCCCCTTCGGCCCATTGAAAGACCATTCTCCTGATGCCCAAAAGACTGGGGGCCGCTACTATAACATATAGTCACCTTTAAAATTGTAGGCACTTTTTGTGAAATTTCATGTTCCAATAGGTGAACAGAAACTGTCACAACCTCCTCAAAGTTAAATGTGGCAAATTTCTACAAACCTGGATATTGATATTATGTATGTGCATTTGCTTACAGAATCAAAGTGAAAAATAGCAAATATGGCAAGTTCAAAAATTTCAGCACCCTTAGAGTCAGCATTTCATGAGGCTCATTTGGCAGGAATAACAGCTTTCAAAATAACAGTTTCTTTTCGCCAGCTTAGAATCTTTCGGTTCTTGATTTTGAAAGCTTTTCCCACTCTCCCTTGCAAGTTGTCCCCCCATTCTCCCTTGCAAGCTTAGTATCATTCCCTGGCCTTCTTGCATGCATCTTTTCAAGAATGCACAATTCTGGGAATTGTGAAAGTCAATATCTTTCTTTTCTATAAGGACTTCATATTTGATTGGAAAGTGCATTTTGGATTATTGCCTTATTGAAATATCCAATCTCTTTTCAATTTCAGTTTCTTCACTGACTGTGGGGACTTTACTTCTGGGACACATTGATAATTTGACTCCAAAATCCAAACCATCATTGAAACAATTTTTCCTTCCAATATTTCCTGTGCCAGAACACCCCACAATATAACAGAGCCCCCCCCAACAACCACCTTTTAATAACTGAAAGGTTTATTGTCTTGAAATGTACCATCTTTTTTTTTTCCAAATGCATTTTGTATGGCTGTGGACAAACCCAATTTTATTTCATAAGTTCAAAGCATTTTTTTCAAAATACTTCAGGTTTTTCAAGGTTTTCTTTTGCATGCTTTAAACAATGGCTTTTCTGATGAGATAAGCTGAAAGGTTTCCTTTTGTCAACTCTCCTATACAGTTCAGTGTTTTGGAAGCAAAACTGTACTGTTGACCCATGGACAGCTCTTTTAGTGTCAACTAAACCTCACAGCAGCTTGTCTGTAGTGATTTTGCAGATTTGACCACTTTTTCCTAGTTCTCCAGATTTTGCCTTGATTTCAACAGTTCTGTATGCCTAGCATTTCTTAACAGTGTTTGTCAAAACCAAAATTGCTAGTTGGAAGTTTTTTTATAGTTTTCCCTGGTTTTCTAAGAGTGAATTATTTTCAAATGCTTGGACAGCTGCTTAGAGAAGCCCATGACTGTTGAAAGCAGACAGAAAAAACACTCAGACTTGAGAGGTTAGAAGGCTCACAGTATTTGTTATCTATGAAATTGTTCTGGTGTGGCATCTTATGCTCTATGATAGTTTGTTCCAGCTCACAAAAACTGATTGTTAAAGTTTCTGGAATTTTGCAAGCTGGTTTGAGAGCATAGATGCCACAACAATGCTACGGTAGTAATGAAGCCGGTCATTATGCTTTCCAGCACATTATTGTAACATGTTTTGGTCATTCACCCAACACAAGTGCAAGATGGTAGGTACAACATTTTGATCAAAGACTCACCATTTTTGTACATGAGTGCCAAACCAGTGCATGTGCAAGAAGAGTGAAACTTCAATTGCTGTGCCATGCCCATCACCATTGCAGTTTGACACCTCTGCTCCTTATGGATTCACCCAAAGTTGCAAATTTCACACTGGCCACAGATAATTGACTTTTCTAATCTGGTAGGGATATTATTGGGTTTTGCCCATGGAGCCTGAAAAGTCAGAGGCAGACTTTGGAAATTTTACATTTTCATTGTTAAATATATCCTTATTGTCATTTACCTGTTGTTGGTTTTCTCTCTGAGAATGTAGGCGAGCTTGAATGCATTCCCTTGTTTCCTG
This sequence comes from Arizona elegans, assembly GCA_022577455.1. Taxonomy (NCBI): domain Eukaryota; kingdom Metazoa; phylum Chordata; class Lepidosauria; order Squamata; family Colubridae; genus Arizona; species Arizona elegans. Next base: position 106,764,170 of record JAKOOJ010000001.1, read on the forward strand.
AAAGGCCTGTCTTTGGGACACCTCAGCCGGATAGTGTGTACACACCCCTACAATGTTTGTACAGATGAAGATGAGGATGTTGGACACCAGCTGCAAAAGTCACATGGGTAGGAGAGAAAGACAAAACAGGTTATGTTTCATAAACATGTTCTAAAAATAGACATATACAGTAGTGGCCAAAATTGTGGAAACCTTTGGGGAAAAGTGTATTTTCTAAAACTAGCTAATAACACCACTTTTTTTTTTTTTTTTGGAGTAGTACCATAAAATTATATATCAATGGAAAGATAATTTAACCAAGAATGTAATGCAATAACTTTTATGAAGGATTTGCTATCAGAATAGCACTTACAGTATAAAGATGAAAAGTGAAACACGTAGAAAAAACGAGATATACAAAAATTATCACCATAGAAAAAATGAGATATACAAAAATTATCACCATGTCAGTTAATAGTTGGGGAACCTTTAGCATGAATTATGGCCTTACAACATCTTTCCATGGAGTGAACCAAGTCTTTTAGTTCTGCAGCTGTTATAATGTGAAACCAAGATTGAATGATTGCTTCTATTAACTGGGTTTTATTGCTGACTAACACGTTTCTTTAGTCAGCTCCATAGATTTTCAGTTGGGTTAAGGTCTGGGCTATTCCCAGGCCATTCCAGCAGTGGAATATGATTATCTTGAGACTCCAAAAAAAGTGGTGTTATTAGCCATCAAACCTCAAAAATACACTTTTCCCAAAAGGTTTCCACAATTTTGGCCACTATTGTAACATCTACATCTCTTTGCCCTGAGAACATAAAGGAAGATATATATACCATTCTAATAGCATCTATATAAGCTCTTCCTAAAAACCACTGACTTCCATGACTCAAGTAGCAATTAAAGCTAATGTACTGTCATCCAATACAAAGGTTTGTGAGTTCAATTCCTAGTACGAACTCTGTAGAACAGCATCTGGCTACTCATGTAGAATTGTCAATGTAATCTCTTCTTTTGATAATTATTGCACACTGCTTATAATTTATAAATAATTACCTACCTGCCAATCAACCAACCAACTTTGGGTATTATTATATCTTTTTTTGAGTCCTTATGAACCAGATGATTTTTTTTCAAATCAGCAATAAAATATGGTAATTATGAGTGTCCCAGAATGTAGATGGAACGATTGTTAAATATTTTTATCTATTTTCCCTATATGAAATCTTAATTTCTCCCCTACAGAGAATCTGGCAAATCCTTTATTATGATACATTATTGCTTAATCAGGCATTAGGGCCTTGCAATTGAATTGTTCCAGTAAAATATAGGGCTACATGGATGCCCTCTTAGGCTATGCTTTCAAAATCACTTTACAAAGTCTTATGCCCTAGAAATAATGCCTTTTTTGAAACACTATTTTAATCCAATGTTCCTTTGTTGATCCTTAGAAATATATTGAATACAGTATTGTAAAGTACAGTATATGCTTATAATGCATTTCTAAATACCATTGCTACACTGGCATTTTCTGGAAATACTTCAATCTTGGCCTATCTATCAAACATACATTTGACCACTAATGTGTCTAAGACTGTATATCTATTTCTACATGATGACTTGTGGAAGTAAATAAGTTTTTGATGAATGACTCCAACCAACATCACTTATAAGCATCTCTATATATGGCACCAAAGTTATAAATGAATAACATCTTTCTTCATCTTTCTTCTTTCTGTACGGCATATGCCTTACATTTCATGATAGGGTTCAACTTTTGTGAAGAGCTTCTAAATTTAATTTCAAATAAATAAACAGAAAGTTGTGTTACTGTGAGTCAGCTACTCAATCACATTAAAACTGACCACAAATTGACCTTTGTGCATGAAAAATCAGTCACTGTGGTTTTAAATCATAATTTATGATTCTGTATGCTACATGAACCTGAACAAATATGAATTGTTTTAGTAAGCCATAACTAAAGTATGGCTTCAGGTAGCCAGTTAACTCAGTCTACTGAAATATTAAAGCAAGATAAACAGATGTTGACAAAGCTGTAAGTAAATTAATAAACTGTCTATTTGATATTCTGTCTGCTTAAATATTTTAATTTAATCTAATGAACTGCTTGAAGATGTTAAAATGGGACCAATACATTTAAAATATTTTTGCATATTTATAGTATTATGTATTGATAAAATCAATTTTCTGAGGAAACGTTATTTCAAGTTATGGCAATCATTTATCAGGTTGCAATAGTTACACATCAAGACTACATATTATTTTTATCTTCTGCAAATGATAAAAAAGTCAAAGATGGACACAGAGATATTGTTGTTAATGCAGTATAGTTTTTTTTTTTTAATGCTCAAAACTTAAATGTTCAAATTTGAAACTTTCCCGGTGTAGTAGAATTGTTGGGATTATTCTTTAAATTGTTTATTGTAGATAATAACAGACAATGCTAATGTAAAACTGTATTTGATATTGTATATTTTTAACAATTTTGTACACTGCCCATGGAAATATGCTATCAAGGCAGTTTAGAAATGTAATTAATGAACATACTCTTACAAAATTAATAGCTGTTATTTATAGCTGCTGTAAATGCTTAGTTTTATTTAGGCCATGAACAAACCATTGTACTTGGAATCTGGCTGCAAATCCCTGCTCATTTATCTGGGTGTAATCCTGCTAACCTCGAAATTGCTTACTATAAGTAACATTGTTCTGTAAGTAAATTTTCAGTTTAATCAAGGCTGACGCCTGCTGAGTTTACAATCATTTCAATGTTGTTCTCTTGGCAACAATACTAAAATGGGTCCGCCATTGTTTCTTTTGGGATGTTTTGTTGATTTTCCAGTCTCTTCCAAGTACTGAGATTTCTGGTGGTCTCCCGACAAATATTAATTAACACCAGGGCTAAATGTTGACACTTGGTGGAGGGAAGCTTTAAGTACCTTTCTTAGATAGCAACTCTTGAGCCCTCTCACTCCAATAGAGCCATCTGTGTTCCACAAAAGTCTCTCTAAATCTTTGGGAGTCTTCCCAAATAACTTGAGATGGGAGGGAATGGGCTGTTGGGAGAGGAAGAATATTTCTCAATATTGGATCTTATGGATCCCAAGTACACACAACTATTACGACCACTTTTGAACCCATAATTTATGTTGTTAAGTGAGACATTTGTTAAGTGAGTTTTTGCCCCATTTTACAACCTTTCTAGCCACAGTTGTTAAGTGAATCACTGCAGTTGTTAAGTTAACTATTGTTAAGTGAATCTGGTTTCCCCATTTGCTTATCAGAAGGTCGCAAAAGTTGTTCAGAAGACCCCAGGACAGGGGTGGGTCCTACTTACCTTTACTACCGGTTTGTAGCGGGGCTGCGTGCGCAAGCAAAGCGAGCGCATGCACTCTTCTATGCAAGCACAGAAGCTTCTGCACATGCGCAGAAGCATTTTGATGACGTCGGGGTCGGTGGGCAGAGCCTCCCGCTGGTTTTACTACCGGTTCTATAGAACCGGTGCAAACCAGGGGCGCTACCACTGCCCCAGAACACTGCAACCATCATAAATATGAGTCAGTTGCCAAGCATCTGAATTTTGATCATGTGACCATGGGGATGCTGCAACGGGGTAAGTGTGAAAAATGGTCATAAGTCACTTTTTCCAATGCCGTTGTAACTTTGAATGGTCACTAAACAAACTGTTGTAAGTCGAGGATCACTGTACTTATTAAATATAGGGACATTCCAAGAAAATGTGAATAATGTTTTGCTTTAAAGATCCGCAGCAGGCAGTGGCCTTATGTGGTCGTAGTTAAAGTTAAATGAGTTAGAATGCTTTTTGAACTCTGTTAATGAGGAATAAGCCTTTGAAAACCAGGAAGCAAAGTCTGAATTGTACAAGATGACAGAACGAATTACTGACTGCATTGCCTCCTTCTGAGATGATTAATAGCAAATGGTGTGCTACTGTCTTTCAGGACACATGATCAGAGGTTTTTTTAAGATGACAAAAAACATTATAGTATGTTCACTCTAAATCTAAATTAAACCACTTGTTCTTTTTTCACTTGTAGTTTTTCCAGATGATGGATTTATTCTCTAGAGTCCATGCATTGAAGGAATCAGGGAGTAATTCCATAATGTGCGAGAGTGCTGGCAAACCATCTCATCAACTCAGCAGTCAATTACAGTGAATTCTTCCTGGCTTTAGAGCATCACTGAAAAACCACCCATCCAGGCCTCCAGAGCTTTTTATGCACCAATGAGAGCAGCAATTATACCAATTACCCTGTTACAAATCTCCATAAAGTCAAGGTGATGAGCTATCCCAAAATAAATAGGAGTCCTGGTTGAAACTGTATTTCATGCATGGTTTACCTAATATGAGACAAGAATTAAACTTTTAAAATGAGATTTTGCGCCCTATTCCTACCTTGAAAGCAAGCACAACTCATAACTATAAGGGGGTGGAATTCAATTAAGACACTAAAAATGAGCTTCAAATTGATTTCTAAGTCATGGCTAACATTACTATGACTGAACATGTTCCAGACTACCTGACTATAATACAGAAACTGCTTATGTAGGAAAAAACAGAATAAAAATTAATTTTAGAAGCATATCTAAAAATCGCCCAGGAAAGGCTCATATTGTTCATATCATAATTATAATATTCCACATAAATTATTACAAAATGGAACCCTGGCATTTTTCTACCTGTAATTCTCCATCTTCCAGTTCTTCTGTTTATTTAGCTGTCCAAATGTCTCCTGATCCCTGATATAATACAGCTCTTTCTTTGTTGCTCAACCTTCATGTTGGAACTATCTCCCAGAACAAATTGTAGAAAACATTTCTCTTTCTTCTTTTTTCATATCACAGTTACATTTCTACTACACCTCTGGAACAATCCTCCAAAATAATCAGCACATGACTATCAAACTATGGTAGAAAATATCATGAGGGAAGTTCTAAAGAGTATTTGGAAATAACTTACAACAGCATTTCTCAACCTTGGTCATCTTGAAGACGGGTGGACTTCAACTCCCAGAATTCCCCAGCCAGTCAGCCAACAATGCTGGCTTGGGAATTCTGGGAGTTGAAGTTCACCCATCTTCAAGATGACCAAGGTTGACAAACACTGATCTACAATATTGTGAACCACGGATGATTTCTAACATATTGATCAGTAGGATGCAAAATGAGAATCTTTTCTCACTTCCATGACTTTTTAAAAATGTATTAGTTGAACACCACATCATTATCATTGCAGCCCTTCTATTTCTCTCTAATTATGCTAATTAAATTACATCCAAACACACATGCCTAACCATAGTAATTCATTAAAAGTGAAAATGAAAAATATAAGCTTGTGTTTCTCTTACTTTTTCTTTCATCAAGTAGAAACCAAGATCTTGAAAAGGAGAATTGTTTGACTTATGGATCTGGAACCCAAAATTATTAATAAGTTTACAATTTAGTCACTTCAGGATAGTGAAGAAACAATGCTCGGTTGAAACCTAGATCTGAATACATATAACTGAAATCAAGGGCGTCTACAGGGATGGCCAAAATAGTCAAGTTGGTAATTGCCACAATGCAAGCAAAGCTCTACTCTTTTATGTGCCTGCATTGTTGGCAACAGCAAGCAAGCAGGGTTTTGATCACACGGCAGTGACCTCTGTCTTGCAATATTTCCTCCAGAAGCCACTGGCAGTAGTATCAGTGGAGAAAAGGGATCAAACAGGCCTGATCTGTGAAAGCTCTGCTGCTTTTGTAAGTGTATCATAATGTCACACATTTGTCCCCAAAGTGGCAGAATTTTGTAGAGTGAAAGTGTAATAATTTTCAGAAAAGCAGTGGGACCCTGTGGATACCTTTGATGGTTACTACTGTATGACTAATCTTTTCTCAGCAAAACAACTCTACCCCTACTTTACCAATTATGCCTACAAGATATATGTACCACAGAACACAATATTCTACAGAAAGGTTTAACTTCAACCCAGATGATCCCAATCAGCTAGTATTCTTTGCAGCCCTAGAAGGAGCTTTTAAAACCACAGGACCTCCCACAGAAATCCAAGAAAGCATAAGTCAATCATAGCACAGACCAAACAGAGACAAGAACAGTACCAACTCAGAGGGCAAAACAGCCCTCAAAAATCTAAAGAAGGACCAATCTATCATCATCCTACCGGCAGACAAAGGACAAACCGAGGTTATCATGGACATATCACAATATATACAAAAAGCCAAAAATTACTGGAAGACAAGGAAATTTACATCCTAGTGAATGCCAATCCAATACAGAAACTAGACAACCAGACCAAGAGAATTCTCAGTGACTTTACCAAGAAAGGTCAAATCACTAACTGATTCCTCACTAGCCATTCCCCACCAATCCCTCACTCATTCCCCGTCAGTCAGTTAGAACTCAAGAAACTTCTTGGATGAGATTCGAAATGTTTTCAAAGAACAAAACAAGAAAGTTCAGTTTTCTTTTGGAAAAAACACTTTGGGATAAAATTAATGTTTTCTAGTTGGGTTATGTAATGTCTGCAAGAAAGCCACCAAGCTTAGAGAGCACCAACAGGTCATTCCTGAGCTACAAATATTCTCTTCTATTGGTATAAAACATATTCCATTGTAATTGTGATATCACAGAATTTGGATATTCACAGATTAATTTATCCTATTTGTGAAATTTGATTACAATATAATATTTGCAATATAACTACTATATGTCCTTGTACACATATTTAGTAGGGAGAATTTTGGCTTTATTAATTAAGAATATTGGTTACAAATTGCCTTTGTTAATTTACAGTTTTGCAACTAACTTCAAAAATTAGGCATAAATCTGTCATTGTTGTGTTTGGTGAGATAAACCTTGTTTAGGTGCCTAGGGCAAGAATGTTTCTGTCCTTCCTAGGTTATACATATGGTTAGGAAGTTCCTATTTATACTATGGACAATTAATAAAAGTGTCAATCTTCTCAGGAAAACTGGGGAAGAGAAACACGCTCTCATTATTCCTGGTACTATATTTTAAATTTATTATCAATTTGATTTACATTTCTCTATAATATTTTTGTTTAAGTTTGCACAGAGTTGCTTGTGTATATTTTAGAAATAATTGTAGAATTTCAAATAGAAAGTGTTTGATATAATCTACAATTTTTCAAGTATTCTAATCTCATTTAATTGCTAAAAGCAGTATATTGTCAGCATTAAAACATGCTCACTGTATTAAAAAAAAAGAGAGGGGCTTACTTATAGCACATTAATACCTTCTTCCAGACACTTAGTTGAAAAAAAGTATATCAAAATAAAATTACACTTACAACAGCTTGTTTTAGTGACTGAAGTTACAACGGCACTGAAAAAAAGTGACTTATGACAATTTTTCACGCTTATGACCATTGCAGCATTCCCATGGTCATGTGATCAAAATTCAGATACTTGGTAACTGACTTATGACAGTTACAGTGTCGTGGGGTCATGTGATCAACTTTTGTGACCTTCTGACAGGAAAGTCAATGGGGAAAGCAGATTCATTCAACAACTGTATGACTAATTTAACTGCAGTGAATCACTTAACAACTGTGGCAAGAAAGATTTTAAAATGGGGCAAAGCTCACTTAACAAATGTTTTGCTTAGCAACTGAAATTTTGGGCTCAATCATAGTCGTAAATCGAGACTGCCTGTATCTTAATCCATTTCTAGGTCAGGAGTTAAATTACCCCGAAAGTTAATCAAGGGCTATAATTACAGTTTAGCTTTAAACCTTTCACAGCTAGTAGAACCTTGATAATTTCCTTGGGTCTCTGGATCCTCCTCGTCCTCCTTTGGGCACTTGTACTACATAGATTGATCCAACATTTGCTTCATGTATAAACCTCTACATTGACTTTTCTTCAGTGTTTTTGAGTCATGAAGAACCTGCAATTCTTCAATAGTCTGAAACTGCCTAATCTCATTGCTCGTGCTTGCTTCCTTCTTTTCTGAATCCAACAACATTTCTTCCTGCCTGCTCTTTGTACATTTTAACTTTGTTTTTCCCTCTCATGACAGATGCTGAGGGTGAGAAAAAAAGAAACTGTTTTCTCCCAGATCTTTCCCATCTTCAGACTATCAACTGCAAATATAGCCTAGAGATCATGTGACAGGATGGCATGCAAATATTGGCTTCCCTATTCCCTCATATTAAGGCCTTATCTTAAGCACATATATTATAGCTTCTCCTTAAATCATTTTACAAGGAAAGATTTCTATTGTAATTTCATGTTTTGAAGCACATTAGCTGTTCTACTAAGCAGTACTTCCTTATTTTCTTATGATTATTTTGATTTCACCCTGAATAAAGGCTGCACAAAGAGAAGGGAGAGATAGCACATCAGAGCTTTGTAATTGTCATGAAAGATTCCAAGAAAAAAAGAGCTTGCAGGGGTACGCCATTACTGGAACCCCTGTCTGCATTGGCTTGACCCAGGTTAAATACCACTCTCAGCAATGGAAGTCTAGTAGCTACCTTTGGGCCAGAAATTCTACTCATCTCAGCTAACTTCATAGGGTTATTGTCTGAGGAACTACAGCACTACATTTGTCTTCTTCAGCTCTTGAAGAAAAGGTGGGAAATAAATTGAACAAAGAAACAAGCCAACAAATATATTCCTTAAACCAACCAGGCAGCTGCAGAGAGATATAGACAGAGTTGCTTTAATATCTGGACTCTGAACATTATTCTTTTTTTTTTTTTAGAAATAAACTTCTGCCAACTTACCCAAAAATCAAACAAGAAGGCCACTGAAAATTCTTATTTGATGAATAGATTTCACACACATTCATACATACATACATTCATACACACATAATTGCATCTTTCAGAGATAAGTTAACTTGAGAGCAATTGAGGAGCCTGACATCTAATACTAAGTAGATTTACACAATCTATTAGACTTGGTGAACAGAAGGTTGTCTGATGTATGGACTGTATATTGTTTGAAAATGAGCAATTGTTTCTGTGTGTTTGAATGAACCAGGTCATTTCATTAAATCAACACGTAGTTTATTGGTTTTGGCATTTCATGTCAACAGAACAATTGTGGTTTGTTAATTCAAGTTTAGGGTTTAGTTCTCCTCAGACCTCATCACAGGAACACATTGGTTCTCTGACTGATCTTTGTAGAGAACTGATTGTATTGTTTTAGCAGTGGATGAATCATTGAAGGAACATTTATATCTTGTTTAGTTTAGTGAGCATTTTTTCCACTTCAAAACTAGAACTATCTTTAGTGTTGTCTGTCACTTAAAATCCTGAAGGGGATGGGTAGTAGCTTTGTACTGTAATTAATCAAAGGGAAGCCTGGTTCAGCCACTACAAACAGAGTGACAGACCAGCTTGTGTCAATATGCTGCTCCCCTCTGTTGCATTTGTATTTGATTATTCAGACACCAGATGCCATGCAACAGGCAATTATGGGCAGAAATCATGATAAAAGAGAGATGCTATTATGATAACCTCTGATATTTCCTTGTCATGACATACCTAATAATGCAGGTCATCAATTGGATAAAACTGATAGAAGCAATCATTACTTTATTTTTAGAGTAGTAGACTATTTTCTGTATCTGAACCACAACTGTTTACTTCACTGTGGACTCTACTTCATTTGTTTCTTCTTAAGGGAAACAAACATGTTGAGAGAGGGAAGAATGGGGGTGGGGGGAGATTTTCATCCAACACATGGTGGGACCTCTTAATACTAATTCTAAGAACGGTCTGAAATAAATAGCCATTGTGTAGCTGTTCAAAACTTAGGAAAGAGAATGACCGTCTGCAATATGTAACGATAAAGCAATATCCCCAAATCACAATCAGTACCATAATGAGTTATAATTGTTGGAACATATATGCCATTATTATTACAGGAGACCTATTCTCTCTGCATGAAAACTTCTTCCACAGTATAAATTGCACTTAAAATACCTATGTCTTCTCATGCCTCAGGAGTTTAATATCCAGTTCTCTTCAGGCAGTTCTGCTCTAGCTTTCCCAGTATGTTAAGACACCCGTAATTCCCAGATGGCAAAATCCGAGATGGCTGGATATTTTTGGGGGGGCATTATACTTCCATATATATCTTAAGGGAATCCAATTGAGCTTGATTGTGCTCATCTTGTACAGTACAACCTATTATCTAGGAGTGGGAAATTTATTTCTTATCAGTAACAGGATTACTTGTGGCATAGTGAATGAAAATCTATGGCCCCGGGATTGAGAGCTTTTTGTCTCATGATTCTCAGTCCTCTGGAAAAACTGCTCTCAATAAGGTGATTTCAAACCAGTGCCTCACTGGGCAATCTAAGATGCTTATACTTGGCTGTTCTGACTCTAAGCCCTGTAAAACCCCAGGATTTACAGCTTAGGAGAGAATACAAGAATATTTTTAAAAGTGCTCTTTGTGAAAGTTACCACATACAGTACAAAGCCTTTGCTAAGGAATCCCAAATGAACAGTGGAGAGGTCACCACTGCTCTTTGGAGATAATCATATAGCAGCAACGGTTCTAGTATAGACACTCAGCCGAGACTGATAGGAAAACTGATTAAAATGAATCTACAAAACCTATTTAAATTCAGGCACACTTATAATTTGTAAGTTCTCAGCCGTGTTCGCTGATATTGCTGAAGTCATCAGCTGCTTATGATACAACCCAGCTAATTAGAAATACACATCAAAGCACGTTCCTTCCAGAGCCGGATGTGCAGAGACTGCTCAAAATAATCATCTTGGATGATGTTGCTAACAAGGATTCATACAAATTGCTTTGCAAGAGTTAATGGTTTTACAAATTTCATGCCCTTGAGGATTTCCATTAGGGAGATGCTTGTTGCAATTATGAATTCCACAGGCTTTCTTTTCATACCACATGGGCACAGAGGTCTAATGCCTAATAATACTTTTCTTGCATCATATAGAAGCTCAGGATTTATCAGCTATAAACAGTATATCTGTAACTGAATGGGGAGAAGAGGACTAATAGAAATGACCTAATGCCTTATGGACTGGACCTTTGGCAGACAAAAATCTGTGCTCACTTCAAAATCAAATGAACCTATACTAGCCATCCTATGCACTAAAACATGGCCTAATTGCCTGATTTTTTAAAAAAGCAAATGATTGTGAAAAGAAAGAGCAGGTCACAGCATGAAGGTTATTTATCAACAGAAGCCAACATTTCCGAAAATGAAAAGGGAAACAGAGGTGGAATGTACTTGAAACAAAAAAAAGAGATATAGGACTTTCCCCCTATCTCTTAAAAAGCAGCCCCAGTTAAGGTCATATGATCAGAAAGGAAGGAGATCTTAAAAATAGCACATTAATTAATATTCTGAACCACTACCAATGACCTCTCCCATAGGGATGCATGGGTTTTTTTTTTTCTCTCTCTACAGCCCCTGACCGGATCTTTTCAAACTCAACTTTTCTTTTTCAGTTTCCCCTTCACACACCAAATTTGGTAACATTCCATTCTGTTTTTGGAAAGTCATCCTGTTGATGGAGAGTTGACAAGACTCTCAAGGCCCTTTACGTAATTCTCTTCCAATATTCTGTATAGAGCTGGAAATGTTTTAAAAGGAGGATGGTCACTGTTCAAAAGCATGTCTGCCTTCAGGAGGCCTTAGAAAAAGGGTCACAAGCAGCTCTCAGCCAAATTTCAAAAACTCTCTGCCATGTCATCAGTTCACACTGATGGAAAAAAATAATGTGTCTTTTCTAAGAGGACCAGTGGTTGAGAAGACAGCATGGGAGCAGTGAGGTGCTGGGAAAGATATCTTCTGGCTAAGGATCACTTAAAAGAGCCTTGGTGGCGCAGCAGACTAAAGTGTTGTTAAGTAGCACCAACTGCCTGCAATTACTGCAAGTTCAAATCTCACCAGGCTCAAGGTTGACTCAGCCTTCCATCCTTCCGAGGTAGGTAAAATGAGGACCCGGATTGTGGGGGCAATAAGCTGACTTTGTATAAAAAAGAACACCGCTGGGGTGGGGGGGGCAAAAGCCCTACTAAGCAGGTATATACAAAAGTATGAAGGCTATTGCTTAACGCATTGTAAGCCGCCCTGGATCTCCGGAGAAGGGTGGCATATAAATCGAATCAATCAATCAATCAATCAATCAATCAATCAATCAATCACTGTCCTAGATGTGTCCATTATCCACAATGATGCCAAAATGTTGAAGTGTAATTTGTGGCATCATCACTAAACACATTTTCTCCTTTTGTATCTGTGATGTGATACTTTTTATCAATGTCCCTCTTGCCTGTCTCCTTGGATGCTCAGGAGTGTGGTACAACCTGGCTTTCCACACACCCATCAGCTTCCCCACACCCCCACACCCCACACACATCAGCTTTGTTACTTGTTCTCTTCTTTCAATATCTATCAGGCAAAAAAAAACAAAAAACCTCACACAGGAAGCAGATCATTTCTTTTTTCTTTCTTTCAAAATAATATTATAACTCTATTATAGTATATTATAATAAAATAATAGTAAGAACAATAACATAGGACATCCAATTTCTGGACTATCTAACCTATCTATCTAAATAACTTTGTCTTTCCCAATAAAATGTCCTTTTCTATCCCTTAACAAATGGTAGAAATTCACAGCTTTTCTTCTTCCTTTTATTGCAATACTTTTTATTCTGGGTTTATGACTGTATAGTGTGTTGGTTTTGTAGTCACCATTTTGATTCTCTTTATATGAAATTGGCAAGCAAGTCTATAATTTGTAGAGCCATTTATGTGTAAGGAAATATTTAAAAATATTTAATAGTAGTTTGGCTATTTTTCACTCGTAAAATTGAAGAATTCTGGTTTTGGTTGGTTGGATATATGGTGGTACTATAAGGCCCTAGCCTAGATGAACTACCCACATATTGTTATCCCAGATTTAAAAAATGATTAGCCATTATGACTTTTTGCTAAGTTTCAGATTCCTAGAGATAGATAATAGTTGACAACAATGATACATTTTTCATTATCAATACTGTTCTCATTTCTATTTTAATCCTTTTGCAAATTTGCTAATAGCAGAATTGCTAATTATGCCAAAAATCTTTCAATCTGAAACTTTTCCTTGGTTGTCAGGGGCTCCAATTAAAAGCTCAAATATGCAAATACCTGCAATTAATAATGTAAAAGGCAGCCTCAAGTGCTCTTTTGTCTTAAATCCATTTTCCAAAATGCCCATTTATACACTCAATCTAAAAGTCTCCACTCATTGTGTAAAATAATCTCAATGCTCTTGCCTATTTAGTAATATATGAGGGTCACTTCAAGAGCGCCTTTTCATTTTCTTGCTGATGTCTTAAATCAGTTTAATAGAAAAACGTACTCCTACTCCCATTTGCTTTTCAAGAGAAAAGTACATTGAAATAGTCAAAGCAGATGGATGAGACATCTTATTTCAAATGTTCTCCAAAAAGCCAGTATCTGAAGGCTGCTATCCATGGAATTAAGAAAAAAAAATATATGCTAGCAACAAATAAGAGCTGAAGTAGGGTTGGGACAGCTGAACTGATAGATAGGAAGAAACAAAACAGTGTTATTATTTTACGAAGATGTACCTGTTAGCAGAATGCTCAAGATAGCAGAGCAAATAGAGTTGTTCATACAAAGCAACAACATTGCTTACGATCAATGTTGTCTCCTCTGAATGGCTGGGATTCTCCAGAATCTATGACTGGGAGGTGTCAAGAGGTAAGCTCTCATGCAGTTCAAGTGTTCTAGTAATGCAAGGGTGGGCAACTATGGCCCCTTTATGACCTGTGGACTTCAATTCCCAGAATTCCTAAACCAACACTCATTAGCTCAGGAATTCTGGAAGTTGAAGTCTACAGGTTGTAAAGGGGCCATAGTTTCCCACACCTGTACTAATATTATGATTTCACAAAGTGCTCCACCAACCTCCTGCTTTCATCACAGCAATAACTTATAAAATAAGTCAAGTAATTTAATTATTATTATTTTTGCATCAATTGGATCGAAACTAAGTGAGATACTACAAATCTGTAATTGTTTTTATCTTTCTTTACAAATTTGTGAAAGGCAACTCTGGAGATCCAAAATCATATCCCGTATAGATTAGAGTATAGATTAGAGACTTCACTTCTTTTGTTACATCCCAATCTAAACCACTTTTCACAATTGGTGATATTTGCTTATTAGTACATATCCTTTCTGATCTATAACCTACACAGGCAATCTTTGATTTACGACCACAGCTGAGACCAAAATTTCTGTTACTAAGCAAGACAGTTATTAAGTGAAATTCTCCCATTTTATAGCCATTCTTGCTACAGTTGTTAAGTGAATCTGTTTCCCCATTGACTTTACTTGTCAGAAGGTTGCAAAAGATGATGGGACACTGTGATGTGATCCTGGGACACTGCAACCATCATAAATACATGCCACTTGCCAAGTGTCCATATTATGGTCACATGACATGGGGATGCTGCAACGATTGTAAGTGTGAACAATTGTCTTCTTTTTTCAGTACTGCTGCAACTTCAAATGGTCATTAAATGAATGGTTGTAAGTTGAGGACTACCTGTATTAGGAATAGAGCCTGGATAAATAAGTAAATACATACATACATACATAAACAAACCAAGAAAGGCGTTTGAGGTAACTGCTTTGAACTCATTATTTTTGTTAATTTTCTTGGACATAAAATAGCTGAATAATTTTACAACATCAATAAACTGAATAAAGCCCAGGCAAAATTATGGACAATCCCGCCTAAATTCAAGTTCCTGTATTCTATGGAAAGCAGCAGAACTCTTCAGAAAAAACATAGTCAAAAATCATCAGTGGCTATAATGCGATATGGGAATGATCCTGGGGAGCAGAAGAAGGAAGACCTGCGGCCTAGGCAGGCCCGATAAGAAGCAACTCAGTCTGCAGGTGGAGAGAAAAGCATGGGAAGATGTCAGAAGGGAGCCTTCCTAGTTTTCCAGAAACTAAAAAAGAGAAAAAGGGAAATATGTTCATCTTGCAAGATTCCGCTAATGTAACCTTACAATAAAGTAGGATTACAGGATCCAATCTGGGGCGGTCCCCTGAACCAGAGGTTTAGTCTTCCGAATTTTCAGACTCGTGCTGGAGCACATCCTCAAGAGAACTTCTCTCTAGCAGAGTGTACACCTCTAGGATTAGTTCAACCATGTATGCATCTTGTCTGGACTCCATTGCATGACTGACAGTAGCCAATGAACTGCTACTGTTCAAAAGGCAGTAATAATTATCTTTACAGAGCTGGATTATCTATGACAGCTTTTAATAAAGTTGAAGAGGAAATGGCAGAGGCGTAAATTGCCTGTGATTTATTTTGTGGGAGTGGAAGAAGGCAAGATTAGTAATTTGACCTCTTATACTGATGAAATGCTTTCCATCAATGGATGGGGTCTGATTTCTCCCCTTATACTCCCACTTCTTGCAATCTTAAAAATCTGTCATAGAGACTGTGGACTCTCTAGGTCACATCTAGGGTGGTAGAAAACATGAAGAAGGGGAGAAGGAAGTCTAGCTGTAAAAACTGAAGACATAGGGTGCTGAATTTTGTCCCTTATTAGCTAAAGAGATTTTCCAGGACATTTAAGAGTCAACAAAATGACCTTCAATTACTCCAACACATAAAATACCATTGTTTTATATAGTTCTCTACATATTCTTCACTACAATGACATTTCTCAACATTTAGTTTTTATTTGAAAAAAATTGACTGAGCTCAGCATTTAAATATGAAAAATGTAGGGTCCATTGAGTCATAAACTTCTCTATTTAACCCTTAGTCAAAATCATGATCTTCTGTTCCAACCTTAGGAACACTTTGGTTGAGACAATAATCAAGAAATTCAAACAGTAAAAACTGTTAATAAGCTTTGAATACCACAATGCAAAAATGTTCTATAATTTCTAAGAAGGTCTTTGCTCCAGCAGAAACTTCTATTCATGAAAGGTAGGGAAGATTTTTTTTCTGCTAATTCTCTTCATCTTTGCCATTATCTACACTACCTTTTCTACTATAGGGCTTCTACATGTATGATGGAAATAATTTTTGCAGGAGTCCACAGAGAGTTGAATAGGTAGGAAGAATCAGTTAGACGTCCATCGACAGGAGTCTAAGCTCCATCATTTTGTTCTTTAGAACAGCAAAATTGAAATGAATGTTTGAAAAGGTTGGCACTTGACAGGAGCTATTCATGCATATATGCCACTCTGAAATGAAATTTACCTGATGATTAATACATTAAAAGGTTAAGGCTGCAATTTATGAATCCATCATAGCAGACGCTGCAAAGCAGAAGAGATTCCAGTATTTCATTCTTTATCAGCATGTTACAGCATTTAAAATGGTGTTGCTGCAACATGAAAGCTCTTCAGAATCAAAGAGTATTCCGAACTGTTATGTTTAAACAGACCACTGAATCTTTCAATAAGTAAGGAAGTGTGCTTCTTGTATGGTCATAAAGGAAATGATTACGTTTATTCTATAATCAGAGTGTCTTTCATCACACAATACTCTTACAGATGTACCCAACCTCACTACTTTTCAGACTATCTGGCAAAGAAAAAAACATGCAGCAAGTTCTTAATTTACTCTTTTCTTTGAATTTTCAATATCACGGTTTTGGGACTACAGTTCTCAGGATCCCCACCTAACATAGTCATTTGGCTGGAAGTTTTACAAGTCACAGTCCCAGACTATTTGGAGCATGAAAATAGCTGGGTGACCTTGGGCCTATCGCTCTCTCTCAGCCCAATAGCTCACAGGGCTATTATTGTGGCGAAAATAGGAGGAGGAATGTGTATTGGGTGCCCTGAGTGACTTGTAACAATAATAAAGATGGGAGATAGATAGATGAGAGTGGGGGGGAGGGAGGGAGGGAGAGAGAGGGACAGAGAGAGAGAGAGAGAGAGAGATGGATGATAGGGATAGGGAGATGGATGGATGGATGGATGATAGGGATAGGTAGGTAGGTAGGTAGGTAGGTAGGTAGATGATAGATAGATAGATAGATAGATAGATAGATAGATAGATAGATAGAAAGATAGATAATGGACGGACGGACGGATGGACAGAGTACTTCAGTAGGATGAGCTAAAATGAAAAAGAAGCCAAATTAAGAAAATGTAGTGGAAGGAATTTCTTATAGAAGCTAAGACTATACAAGGATTCTTCCTCATGTCAAATGGCATTTAGCCACCAGCTACTCAGATATTTTGAAAGTGGCTGCACATACAAATGGCATTTGCAAGACAAATATTATTTGAGAACACTGAATAGTTGCGATTCCTGTTTAAAATGTTAGGGATAACCTCTTACATCTTTTAACTAGAACAGGGACCCCAACCCCCAGTCCATGGACCGACACCAGTCCATGGCATGCCAGAAACAAGGCCATGCAAACAAACAAACCCCATCTGCGGGATCCAGGCAGCACACGAAACCACCTCCTGTACGGTCCACGGAAAAACCTCTTTCCACGGAACTGGTCCCTGGTGCCCAAGAGATTGGGGGCCGCTTCACTAGTATATAGTCCTGTCTCTCTCGCTATCACTCTCTGACTCTCCACAATTTGCTAGAGACTTCATTCAGGAACCAGTCATGATTGCTATAACTATAGCTGGTGAAAGTAACAGGAATACTGTATTCTAGTTCTCATTTATTTTGTCATCAGGTTCAGAACTGATAATATTTGTGGTTTCATTTGAACCTATCATACAACATGATTACTTAGACTCCTTCCATATAAGTATTATACTACCTAACTATACTTATGGGAACAAATATTTTTGAAAGTAGTATTTCTAGGGAAAATATGTGATTTGAGTAAAGGAGGCTGAGAAAGACAGTAAAGAAACAATTCTGGGAGAGGATTGGTGATTTTTTGTTTTTAATTAAAGAAAACAGATATTTCCCCAGAAGCAAGCAGTATATGATTGAAAGCAAACAAAAGTGATCAATTAATGAAACAAATAGTATAAAAGCAGAGTATGAAGGCAGGTATATAAGACATACCAAGAATGGGAGTGTGGTTTATTTTTCCCTTCTACTGGTTCTGTGGACCTTCATCTCTCCTCTAACAGCTGGTGCTCACCATATAGCTCAAGCCTGCTTTAATTTAGCAGCAAAGCTTCATAGTAAAGGAAATTAAATGCTAATCATAACATTATGTGTTATTGAAATAGTGATAGAGTTGGCTTTCTATGTATGAATACTAATAATAGCACCAAAGAGATCTTAACTTAGATCTTTCTAGGTTAAGACAAGGATGGACAAGATGGCATCTTCTGAGACCTTGTGGACTTCAGCTTCAAACAGTAATTCAACAGCAAGTTGTACGTTGTACTCCCAAAAAACAGAAGGAAGGCTGGAAAATGCCCACTGAAGCATCAAGTTATTTAGTCCATATGTTTAGCAGGAGAATAAAATGCTGGAATACCCAAGAGTTTTTCAAATGCAATCTATTTACAAGGCTAAAAACCTGTTCCAAGGATAGTGAATTTTTGACTTATTATAGTAAGGTTACATAAATGTGAAAGGTTGGGAAGATTAAAATAAATGTTACGCTTATAATGATTAGAAACTACAAATCTGATATTTCATTACCATCTCAAAAGATTGTAGGGAAGGGATGAACAAGTTGGCTTTGTGTGGCTGGCTGCTTTTTTCAGCCATATATAAAAGAAGCTAACATTGCTATTAGCATCTGTTATCTTGGGTAACACTGGAAACTCTGAAGATCCAAAAATGGCAGGGCAAGACCAAAGGAATGCACTGCTGAAGATCCTTTTGCTCTAAAAATATTCACCAGCAAATTGCTTTTTGGCTTGCATGATTGTTCTTGGAGTGACAGGCACTTTCCAATGGACACATTGTGTATTCGCTAATAGTTTTTCCTCTCAAAAACAAAAAAAAACATTTGCAAAATCCATTATTTATTTTCAAAATGAACACAGGGATGTTCATGTGTCTTCCCAGAAAGCTACAAAAAATTGTACAAAGGGTGTTTTGTCAATAAAAGAGATTTTCTTGTAGATTAGGGTTGAACTGTGGAGTCCGTGGTGCTCTCTGAGCTTGGTTGCTTTCTTGCAGATGTTTCATTACCCAACTAGGTAACATCATCAGTACACTACACTGAGAGAGCATCAAGGATTCCACAGGTGTTATGGTCTAGTTACCACACATACATCTCACTTGTAAGTACATGGTTCAGATGTACTTGTAGTCAGTGGTGAAATCCTACCAGTTCACACCTGTTCAGGCGAACCAGTAGTGCTAAAAGCTACTGGTTGTTCCGAACTGGTATTTGTTGTGGAGGTTAATAAAACCAATGAACCGTGAACCTTTGTCTCTATGAATTTCTACTTTAACAAATGAGCCTTTAAATCATTTAACAGTAAATGTTTTTATTTACATAATAAAAACATAACAATATCTATACAATTAATAGATATTGTAACTATACTTAGTTACTATGATTAATTATCCTGTCAGCTATATATCTATATTTATATTATTCTCTCTAAGCTATGTTATCTATGACTATTCTTCCTCAGAAGAAATATTATTATAAACCACCAGAACTGCTCTTCTAACAGACTTCCAAACTGCTCACAGTTGTTTAACGGAAGATCCTAGAAGAGTTAAGACCTAAGACCTAAGACCAAATAGCTAACACGAGTGAAGATCGAAGAGCAAAGAGTTTCTGACAAGAATCTCCTTTTATACTGCTAACTATGACAGTTAGGGTAGGACCCTGGAGATTCAAACATATTAGCTGCCCTCTGATTGGCTTATGTATCTGTCCATTCCAAAAGCCATTAATAGGCACAACTATAGAGAAATAAATTTTCTCTAACAGTATTTCTGATGATCAGCAATGCTGCATGATTTATATTCGCTAGGAAATCCTGCTTTCTAGCAAATCTAAATAGCGGGGCACAGCTGTTTCCCCCCTCGCTGTTCGACTTATCTTGATAAGCGTCCTTTTTCCACATGAAGTGTGCGTTTGGCACGCACTGAACATGCGCGGGCAGCGAAACGGTGACAAACTACGGAGAATTTCTCCACTGCATCTAGTCCTCAACTTACAATCACAATTGAGCTCAAAAACTCTGTTGTCTATCAAGACAGCTGTTACCTGAAGTTTACCCCATTTTTACAACCTTTCTTGCCACATTTGTTAAATGAATCGCTGCAGTTAAGTTAGCAACATGATTGTTAAGTGAATCTGGCTTCCTCACATACTTTGTCAGAAGGTCACAAAAGGTGATCACATGACCCCCCCTCCCCAAGACACTGCAACGTCATAATACAAATGTCCAAATTCTGATCACGTGATCATGGGGATGCTGCAATGGTTGTGTGAAAAACAGTTATAAATCATTTTTTCAGTGTCATTGGGACTTCAAACAGTCAGTAAATGAATGTTGTACATGTTTTGTTTTGGTAAACTTGTTGGTTATAAGCGGAGACATGCACACACTTTTACCCCAAATAAAGCAAGGACAGGGAAGATACAGCAAACCTACATAATCTTTCCTGAACAAAGACCCTATATAACAGTTGTAGGTGTATTGTGGTCCTGACTTCCCAGCCTACAGCCAATGGAGAAAAACTGCTAGATTCCCCCTGTTACAGAACAAGTTCTTGCTAGCAATTTCCACTAGTTTTGACAACCTTCCAGAAGATTGTAGTTTTTCCAGTCTTTGTGTCATTTACTGATGTGTCTATGAGCATACAATCCCTAAACAAGAGTCAGATGTTTATCCAAGCCTGACATATAGTTCATACCAAAGGGAAAGCCTTTGAATCTCACTCTATTGCATAACAATTAAAAATACAGATAGTGTCAAAGAATCCTACTTTCTTAAAAGTAGATTTTACAACTGTAGCCCCAAACAGCACTAGAAAGAATAAAAAAATATAATGTGTACACATATAGAACAAAACATCATTATATACAAAAACTACGAGCGGCGCAAAGAGCCATGGAAAGCTACATGCTCAGCATCATAAAACAAGACAGAAAGACCTGCACATGGATTAGAGAACAAACAAAAGTATACGATACCATCAAGAGAGTAAAATAATTGAAATAGAAATGGGCTGGTCACATAGCAAGAAGAGCTGATGGCAGGTGGACCAAGGCAGTCATAGAATGGATCCCACTTGATAAAAAGGAGCCTTGGTGGCGCAGCGGACTAAAGTGCTGTTTTTTTTTTAAATTTTATTTATATGCCGCCCTTCTCCGGAAATTCAGGGCGGCTTACAATGCGCTAAGCAATAGCCTTCATTCTTTTGTATATTTATACAAAGTCAACTTATTGCCCCCACAACTGGGTCCTCAATTTACCTACCTTAGAAAGGATGGAAGGCTGAGTCAACCCTGAGCCTTGGCGAGATTCGAACCTGCAGTAATTGCAGGCAGCTGTTCTTAATAACAGGGTGCTTTAGATCACTGTACTGCCAAGGCTCTTACCTAAGTGCTACTGTTAAGTAGCACTTAGCTGCCAGCTGTCTGCAATTACTGCAAGTTCAAATCTCACCAGGCTCAAGCCTTCCATCCTTCCGAGGTAGGTAAAGTGAGGACCCGGATTGTGGGGGCAATAAGCTGACTTTGTATAAAAAGAATACCGCTGGGGAGGGGGCGAAAGTCCTACTAAGCAGATATATACAAAAAGTATGAAGGCTATTGCTTAACGCATTGTAAGTCGCCCTGAGTCTCCCCAGAAGGGCGGCATATAAATCGAACGAATAAATAAATAAATAAATAAATAAATAAATAAATAAATAAACAAACAAACAAACAAACATCCACGGAAATGGATCAATGACATCAGCAAGTTTTGTGGGCCCAAATGGCAAAAGAAAGCTCAGGACCGTATATTTAAAAAATTCTATTCTATTCTATTCTATTCTATTCTATTCTATTCTATTCTATTCTATTCTATTCTATTCTATTCTATTTGTTGGAAACATGCAGAAGAAGCCTTCATCCTGCAGTGGATAGACAATGGCTAAAATGATGATGATACAAATATACCCAAACACAGAAATAAAGGTCTTCAAAGTTAAATAACTATTGACTTCTTTGGTACAAATGCTTTATCAGAATATCATTTCTGTCCATAAATCAATATATTTTTAATGATTCTGCATATTGAATATTATTTTGTAAACGAACAAATGCACCAAATATTGCTGTTAATGCAAAATATCTGGTATCCTAGATTCAATCTGAAATCATATACAGCAGTGGTGAAATCCAATTTTTTTTACTACCGGTTCTATGGGCATGGCTTGGTGGGTGTGGCAGGGGAAGGATACTGCAAAATCGCCATTCCCACCCCACTCCTGGGGGAAGGATATTGCAAAATCTCCATTCCCACCCCACTCTGGGGCCAGCCAGAGGTGGTATTTGCTGGTTCTCCAAACTACTCAAAATTTCCCCTACCGGTTCTCCAGAACCTGTCAGAACCTGCTGGATTTCACCCCTGATATACAGCCTAGTTTAAGTAACTGAGTCCACACAGCTAGTTAAGCCATGATATTTTATCAAGGGGGTTTGATTTGACTTTATGTGACCCTACCATTTATAATTTGTAAACCATGGTCTATAGCTTAATGTTACTGAATATATATTTATGACTTACTGCATTTAGTTAAAAATAATTTTTGAAGCTGTCAATAATTGCAATATTCAATCCCTGTGGATGGAACATATAATAGATTATAGATGTGACAGCAAAAGTTAACACAAACATGGTTGATTGGGGCTGATGACAGCAGTAGTTCAATACACCCTGGAAAGCTTACATAGGAGAGGTCTGTTTTAAAGAAACAAAAATGTCACAAGGAATACATAAAGCAGTAGATGTAATGAATAGTATGGAATATACTGCAAGAATGACAACAATAAAACTATATGGACACATCAAAATAAATGAGGTTTATAAAAAAGAGAGAGAATAGCATTAAGTATTAGTTGGTATATTCTATGAATAGTATCACTTCTCAATAAAAGTGTCAGTTTTACTGTATTTCTTTCAGAAGCTTTTCAAATATAAGTCCATCTCACTGATACTAACATGATTGTAAAGTGAATCTGGCTTCCCCATTGACTTTGCTTGTCAGAAGGTTGCAAAAGGTGGTCATATGACCCAGGGACACTGCAAACATCATAAATATGAGTCAGTTGCCAAGTGTCCGAATTTTGATCACATGACCGTGGGGATGCTGCAATGATCATATGTATGAAAAATGGTCATAAATCACTTTTTTCAGTGTTGTTGTAACTTTGAACAGTCACTACTGTTGTAAATTGAGGACTACCTGCATAGCATGACAATAACATTTCCTTGAAAGCATACAAAACTCTGGGCCCACTTTTGATCCATATTTTTTAAAAGGATTAAAAGGATTTTAAAATTTAAAGGGAAATGACATGGCTCAATCATTCTAAATGTATTTTATAGGTTTCTCTCTCTGATAATTCAACACAAGCCATTAAAAGCTTTTAAAAACTCCATTTGCCCCATCAAATAACTGAAAATCATTAGCTTTCCCCAAAGAAATGACAACCTGCTAGAAGTATGCTTTTTGTTCAGAAAACAAATTAAACCAGACCAAATTTCTCTATGGTAACTTGACTTTTTAAAAGTAATAAAGATAACTACTGTACATTCTCATCCACAGATTTCAATGGTTCTTTTCTAGAAGAAACTAACACTAGCGTTTTTGGTTTGAGTATAAGTTATTTTGCATCATAGCGGCAAAGTAGTCACTCTCTCACATATTAATTTTCACTCTCTCACATTAAGCAAAATATTTAATCTGAAATTTTTTGAAAAGTTTAAGTTTGCCCCACAAAATCATTGCTACCACATGATCATATTAAATAGATTGTCCTAGTCATATTTTATGAACTTCTATTTTCTGATGGAATGTTTTTTTTTTAAAAAAGTCTATTTTCTTATTAAGCTGAATTATATTAGAACGCTTTTAACTAAACATAATTATCTTTAAAAACAAATAAATCAGTGAATAGAATCAATATTTTTTGTTGAAAAAAGAGTATGGTACTTTGACTACGACAAGTGCTTTTTAATCCCAGGAAGTAAAGAAACAGCAAGAAATTATTAGATTATATGCAAATAGCATCCTGTACCCTTGTCTATTGAAATGTTTATGTTCAGTTTTGTTGATCTGCAATCATCCATAAATATGTACAGTGGGTTGTATCCAGACTAACTTAGTCACCTTTCAGTATCATTGAAATTTTATATTCTAAGGTTCTTCTACATCCAAGAAACTAAACAGCTGTCTGTTTTGGGGCTTCAGTGCTCCTGTGAAACAGAACAGCTGCGCTAATAGTATTCAGAGGGGCCTTGACGTCATATGCTTTCATGTCATACAGTAGCATAAAATTAAATCCAGACTGTTAATTAATTGGGACTGAATTTAAAAGAATATTTCAGGCTGTGACATCAAAGAGCATAAGTTAGCTTCCCTCCCACCTCCCCCCAAAACTAGGGTGCTTCAAAATAGTCTTTGAAAATTCTATGAGACTAAGACACATGGCAGAAAATGAACGTCTCAATGTTCATTTGTATTGCTAGAAATTATATTTGGCTTACCACTCCTCAATCTTCCTTTCTAATCTGCTTTAATTCAAAAATATAACAAGAGAAAAGAAAAAGATTTTAAATCCCCAAATAGTGTATTAGATCTTTTTTTGGAGGGGTGGGTGTATCTCTTTTTCTTCTATTAGGAAAGCACCTAGCTTAAGCACCCACATTTCCATCTTCCTAAATTAGTTCAACAGCACATCAATTCACTCTTATATGTTGATGATGTTTTCGTTTTGTTTGTAAGTTTTGTTGGTTTTAAGACAAGTGCAAGTTTGCATGGTCTTTAATTTCACTACAAAAAATGAAGAATTGGTCAAAAATTATTCTAAGATCATTTTATTTTCCAAATGTCCCAAGCCACACAACTAGCAAATAGAAGGGCACACTGTCAAACAAATTAAAACTTCCAAATGTTTAGAGATGTTTCTTCAACCTCCAGAGTTCCCAAAATATCTACTGGGACTATGTATCCCAAAGGACACAAGCTCAGCCTCAATTATACAACCTTTCTTTTATAATTGAGGCATATAGGTCATCCCAGCTGCTGTTAAATTATTTACAGCCAAGGCTTGTGCTCAGTTACTGTACAGGACTCAAATAGGCCCATGCAGTGATAACAATATTAAAAAAAGTTTAATTTAAATCTTTGATAAATATTTTTCAGGTCTCTTTTTCTGTCCCAAATATTGTGGTTTGGCAAGAAGCTGGAGTCACTCAAGTCAAATACAGCCTTTGGACTGTTTAACTTTGGTTGAAATGATTACATTGTTCAGCCAGATTGTCCCTTTAACTATATTAGATGATTTTGAACCCTCCTGAAAAAAAAAAACATTTTTAATAAATTATATTTTATGGCTTTTCCCAGGGCATTCTTTAGTCATCGGGACTAAAGCAAACTAGTTCAACTTTGAAACAAAAGTTTCTAGATGTGGAAGGCAGGTTGTGCAGGTTGTTCCATAATGTACTTAACAAACAGTTTTCAAATTTTAAATTGGCCGGTTATCTGGACTAGACCATTATTGTGAAATTTAGAAGAGTCCAATCCTTGGCCTATTTTAATGCTCTTCCTACAACAGTGTTGAAAGAGAAATCCCTGTTGCCAATAAATGGTGTCCCTATGATGGAAATATGATAGAAACTGCAGACCCTGTTTTGCTATTCTTCCAATTCTACAAGGACTCTTGTTTGCTGTGATTTCCCCTCTCCTTTATAAATTTCCATTTTGCTTTATTTTACTTATATTAGTCAGTAGACAAAAAAAAACAATTTAAATGTCTTGTTATACTTGAATTGTTGAAAATTCTGCCCTACTATGGGCTGTGATTTTTTTTGTCTTCTTCTTCTGGTCAACAAGCCTCATGAAGTTTGTCTAAAATTTATCTATGTAGAAAACAGCTCCTTTTTCAAACAGTCATCATCTTTAAATTTCTCATTGTTCCTCCCAAAACCAGGCTACAAGCAACATTTTTCAACTGAACGTGAAACACCATTACTCCTAAAATTTAAAAGATTATTTAAAATTCTAAATGGCTTTCAAAACCATGCATGTATTGCTGTCCTTTGTTCTCAGACATTGAGCGAACTAGAAAGTTAATTTTGTACCCTCAAGAATAGTGCTGACAATCACATGTTTTCCTACTTGCTCATTAATTTGTCAAATTTTGCATAATAAATCTTTTAGGGATTTATCATCTGCACAAAGGAGTTATCAAAGAAGGAATGGGAAGAATATGACAATTATCATAACATGCTACAAATAACATTCCAGCTCTTTTGTATTAAAAGCACTAATCTCCACCCAGAAATGTTCCTTTTTGTGTGTATGGAGTCTGCCTGACTAGTACTAACATCTAACATCTGCCTAGATGTACTAACTTGTACATCTTTCATTAAAGTCAACTCTTGAATATTATGCCTGTACAATTTCTGGCTTAGAGAGCAGGATTACTCTAGAAATTGATAACAATAGCAGTAGCACCTAGACCTATATGCAGCTCCATAGTGCTTTACAGCATTCTGTAAGCAGTTTATAGAGACAGCATATTGTCCCCAACAATTTGGATCCTCATTTTACCAACCTTGGAGAGATGGAAGGCTGAGTCAACCTTGAGCCAGTCCGGATCAAACTCCTAGCAGTGGACATTCTAGTCACTGCGCCACCACAACTTGGATCTTATAAGTTAGATCTTTGAATGGAAGGTGTGTGCCTTTTCACTTTAATACACAGATAATCCCCAACAGATAATGTGCTGATCCATTGCTTTCCACTAATTTTTAATTGCCTGGGTTCCTCTGAATGCAGGTTTTCTAGAAAAGTAAGTACAGAGAAGACCAGTATAATCCAATTATTACCAATTCAAATAGCTATAGGAATTGATAGAGTATCTACAGAAATACGGCAACAACATATTTTGTGTCCAACTCAAGGGGGCATCTTCTTTTCTAAGCCAAGGGAATCAGCATTGTTGGAAGAACTTCTATGTACATGTAGCCAGCATGACTATATGCCAAGGTGCACAGAACACTGTTACATTCCCACCAAAGTGGTACCTATTTATGTACTTGCATTTGCATGCTTTCAAATTGCTAGGTGGGCAGGAGCTGAAGCAAGTAATGGGAGTTCATCCCGTTGCACAGCGCTTGGGTCTAGAACCCGGCCTGTCAACTTTCTAGCTGACAAACTCAGCATCTTTAACCACTGAGCCATCATCCCCCTTATATGATATGTAAGCTTTACAAACATGGGAGGGAGACACAGATAATTATAATGAACTGCAGTTTTCAATATACAATAAAAAGGCCATTTGCACCTAAACTGGGGCTTAAACATATAGAATAAATACATGTAGCTATTCACATTGCTGGAGAGAAATATGTCCAAATATAGGATAAGTACAATTGTATTTTTAGGACAGACTTTTAGGGAATGGATAAGTAATACATGGTGAGACACATATTCAGGAGAGCTGAGTTCACATACTCCTTGAATTATTAAAGAAGCTTATCATAATTTAAAAAATAAGATGGAGTGGTTGGGAAAGAATCCCCAAATAGTAAGCCAGCATTTATTTATTTTTTTGGGAAAAGGGAGCCTCAACAGCCTCAGCATGTGCCAAAGGACAACTTTGCTGTTTTTAATCTGTTCATTTGACTCCCTCTAACTCAATTTATCTACAGCAAGGATGTGTTAACCTTATCTGACAGTTACTATTAAAGTAACACAGGCCTCTGTCTTGTTTATACAGCAACTTTACTGAGTCTTTCTGTTACATCAGTCATTTAAAGCAAAACACCCAGAAAAGAACATGTTGTATACAAGTATCAAACTGAATTATACAGTACTGTAAAGAACCTTATGTAGTAAGTCAATACCCCACTACACATACGAGAGATATCTAAGCAGCATTATGAGATTACCAAGGTTTACAGAAGTAGAACACTGTGAGGTACACATTGAAAAAAATAATAAGAATTATATCCACCCCACAAAAAGTTTACAAAGAGTAAGCATGCTCAGTCTGACAGAAACTGGCTGACAGAATTATAAAATAAAAATGAAAAATGAAAGGAGAAAAATTGTGAAATATTTTGAAATACATTTGGCTGGCCCTGCTTACAAAGCAGCATGTAAAAGCCCTCTCCTTCCTTAAACCTTTAACATTATTTACAAATTGCCTCAACAGCTGTTGTGGTGATATGGTTATATAAATGCTTAGAGCAATTTTACGTAATGTGGTAACTTCCAACATGTCAGACTTCATGTTGACACTAACTAGTCTACTGAGATGATGGCATTTGCTTCGTGGTATAGGTAGTCCCTGATTAATTACCACATTTGAGCCCAACATTTCTGTTGCTAAACAAGACAGTTAAGTAGATTTTGTTCCATTTTACGGCCACAGTTGTTAAGTGAATCATTGTAGTTGTTAAGTCAATAAAACAGTTGTTAAGAGAATCTGGCTTCCCCATTGCTTGTCAGAAGGTCACAAAAGGGGATCACATGCCCTTGCGATCCCCTTATGCAACTATCATAAATATGAGTAAGTTGCCAAACAGCTAATTTTTTATCACATGATCGTGGGGATGCTGCAATGGTCACAAGTGTGAAAAATGGTCAAAAGTCACTTTTTTCCGTGCTGTTGTAACTTTGAACAGTTACTAAATGAACTGTTGTAATTCGAGGATTGCTTGTATATGTTGAGCAGTCTTTCTTAACCTGGGCAACTTGAAGATGGGTAGACTTCAACTATCAGAGTTCCCAAGCCAAATTTACACATTTTCAAATTGCCCAAGTGGAGAAAAACTGACTTAGAGAATAACTTTCTGTGACTGCAGGTAAGAGATTTGCACTAGGAAACCAAATATTCTTTTAAACTGCAGTTGGTGTAGAAGTGGTTTGGCATTGCCTTCTTTCCTGCTTTTTAAAAATCGTTCAGTCTAGTTTCCTAGGATTTGCTGATGGTCTAGATAACTTTCTTATTATTGGGCATTTCTATTAATTATATATATTTGAATAGAAGGCAGCAATACATGTAAATCAGGATTAAGGCAAATCTCATGCCTGATTTTGCAGTTCCAATGTCAAGAGTTTTAAAGAAGCAGAAAATGAAAGAAATTTTCTTGAAAAAAATTAGATATGGTACAGAAAATTAGTAGTGTAAAAGCCCAGTTTATTAAGCCCAATCTTAATTCATTCAAACCATGAAAAGTATGTTTTATACAGGGTTTGGGACTACTTTATAATAAGAATGAAATGCAGTCATGAATAATGTCTTATCCTACATTAAGAACCTCTTGGATATGTTTTGTATAAAATCAAAGAATAAATCACCCAGAATAGGGTCTAATTGCAATCTTAACATTTTTAATTTGGTTGGAGACCACTTCAAAGACTGAGATATTCTCCACGCAATCATATCAGGGCTGTACTTCTACTGAGATCGTAAATATGTGTTTTTCACATGTTCCAGCTTCTCATGTATCATAGTTTAACATTTTTATTGAGTTATAGATAAAATAAGATACAAAATAAGAAAGTAAATAGGAAAGCAGTGGGGAGGAAGAGAGGGAAGAGAAGTGAGGAAGGATTAAGAAAAAGAAGCATTGACTTCTGACTCTCTATTGCAGTAAAATAAGGCATTAACATCAAATCACAACTTTTTGTTTTTTCATAATAATATAAACTAGCCATTTCTATAAGGATCTATCATCTAATCAGTAAAACCCAAAATCAAAGTTTCATTCTTTTCCACTTCAAGCACAAAGTTCAGAAGCGGTCTCCAAGTGGAAACAAAAGTACTTAAACACTTTTCTTTAATCAAAATAGTCAATTTTGCCATTTCAGCCAACTCCATCAACTTCTGCAACCATTCGACCATGGTAGGAATCAAAGTGTCCTTCCATTTTTGTACATGTGATAGTCTTGCTGCTGTCAACATATATAGTAACAAAGTTTCAAATTTCTTTGCTTCTCATGTATCTAACCTGCAAAATCATTTTTTGGGGATGACAGTAAATATTTGAAAGAAGCTGATGTCTTAAAACGATTAGAGTATCAATCACAACCTTTTCCGAGCCTGTTAGCCCAGGTTACAAACCTTCTTGATTACAGTAATGGGGCTGCCTTGAAAACTATATGAAAATTGTAGCTGGTGTGGCCACCCGTTCAAAGTTACAGAGGTTATATGCTATCTATAATGAAATATCTGAACTGTCTGCCAATTTGCTTTGGGAGTGCAATTTAAAAGGCTGGTGTTGAACTTTAAAGTCATAAACAGCTTAGGCCTCCTCCTCCACCTAAGCCAAGCTACTTAGAATCTACAGAGAATCATTAAAACATGGTGTTACATGGGAGCGACATGGCGCTCCCATGTAACACCTCTCCCGCGCGAGCTGCACCGGCTCCCGGTGGTCTTCCGGATGCACTTCAAGGTTTTGGTTACCACCTTTAGAGCGCTCCATGGCTTAGGACATGGTTACCTACGGGACTGCCTACTACCACCAATAGCCTCCCACCGGCCAGTACGCTCTCATAGAGATAGACTCTTCCGGGTGCCGTCAGCCAAACAATGTCGACTGGCGGCCCCTAGGGGGAGAGCCTTCTCTGTGGGGGCACCTACTGTCTGGAATGAGCTCCCTCTGGAGATATGGAGGATCCCGGATATGCGCACCTTCCGCCGCGCTGTGAAGACCTTTTTATTCCACCAGGCGGGCTTTTTTTTTTTTTAATTTGATTTATATGCCGCCCTTCTCCGGAGACTCAGGGCGGCTTACAGTGCGTTAAGCAATAGCCTTCATCCTTTTGTATATTTATACAAAGTCAGCTTATTGCCCCCACAAACTGGGTCCTCATTTCACCTACCTTAGAAAGGATGGAAGGCTGAGTCAACCTTGAGCCTTGGAGAGATTCGAACCAGCAGAAATTGCAGGCAGCTGTGTTAATAACAGAGTGCATTAAACCACTTGGCCTAATCTATTCCCTCTTTTTAATATGTAAATTTTAATCTGTTTTTAAATTATTGGAGTGTTTTAATTTGTCTGGGCCAAAATGGTTTAATTCGTTTTTATCTGGTTTTTTAAATTTTTTGTATCTATGTATTTTATTGTTTGGCTGTTCACCGCCCTGAGTCCTTCGGGAGTAGGGCGGTATACAACTAAACTAAACTAAACTAAACTAAACTAAACTAAACTAAACTAAACTAAACTAAACTAAACTAAACTAAACTAAACCTGCCCAGAATATCATTCAGCTACCATTCTCAGAGACTCTTCCCATCCTGCTTACAATCTTTTTGGACTGTTGCCTTCTGGCAGAAGATACAAAACAATTAAAACTCGGACCACACGTTTTCTGAATAGTTTTTATCCGAGAGCTATAATTGCACTCAACAATGAACTAAAGGGCCACCATTAGTGAGCTGTTGGACAGCATTACTTGGTCTGATGTGTAGATGGTTGGGTGGTTTAGGGGTGGGGAATTTGTGGTGGGTGGATGGGGGTTGTTTGGGGATTGTTATGTGTGTTGGACCTGGTCTTTGGGTGTTAAGTGAACTTCGTTGTATAGGTATACTGTGTATATACATACAATGATAATAAGGTTGTTGTTGTGTTGTTGTTGTTGTTGATATTGTTGTTGTTGTTGTTGTTGTTGTTGTTGTTATTATTATTATTATTATTATTATTATTAGATCAACAGGAGAACCTTTGGCCAGAAGCTCAGCTGTCTGCTCTGGGGGAAAGTATCTTTGGCTTAGACTTTGCCAGTAGGAAAACAGCAAAGACCCGTCTTTTTCACCAGGTTTTAATTCTTTTAATTGATTTTTATGGCACTAATTTTAATGTCATTGTACACATTATGCATTTAGTTTTAATTGTTCTAATTGCTTTAAGCTGCCTTGAGTGCATGCATAAGCAGAAAGGCAAGGCGTAAATCTAAATAAACGAAAACAAACAAATTTAAAAAAAACATTGCCAATAGAAGGCTTCAATCAGTGGAAAGGGGAAAGGAGCATTTTCCGCCTCTCCTCCAAAAACATTTATGCTTCTCTTTGAAGCAGAAAGGGGATGAAGAATACCTACTGTATTACAGTGGAAGAGAAAGAAGCAGCAACATTCTGCACATGCAATATTAAAATTTACCTTTAATGATCTATGTTTCATGCACCAGCTAACAAGTCTTCCCCAATTTATTTATTTATTGGTTTGATTTATATGCCGCCCTTCTCCGGAGACTCAGGGCGGCTTACAATGTGTTAAGCAATAGCCTTCATACTTTTGTATATACCTGCTTAGTAGGGCTTTTGCCCCCCCCCCCCCAAGCGGTGTTCTTTTTTATACAAAGTCAGCTTATTGCAACTTCATCTCTTTCTGAAGACTGAATAATAATACTGTTGTATTATTATTTAGATCACCCCCAATCAAAACATTGATAAAATGGTGACTATCAGGTTGGGAGAAGCTGAGCTAATGGATAGGCCATTAAAAACAGCAGTGCCACGAATGCTTTTAGTGAAAACTAGCTTAACATATTAAAAAAAGTTCTCTGAAAACATTAATAAAAATATATCACTTGGTTTAATGGTTTAGAAAAATCTACGTGGAATATTATTAAGTGCTTTATGCAGGCAATATTTCAGAACACTTGAGATATATGGCCCAGAATGTTCCCATGTTAAAGTAATTCTATAACAGGCAATTTTCAACTAATAAAATATATTACTAATTAAACAAGCAGGAAGCCGAGCCCTGCAATATGAACTATGGATATTAATAATGGTAGCTCCTGAATTCTGTTAATAATGCTACTTTTGTTTTGTTGCGTACAATTTAATTAATTTCATTAATTAATATGAAACATAAAAAGAGAGGACCAAATATCAGCTCAGATTTTGGATTCCACTCTAAACTGAACAATATTGTTTTACATTTGTACTCAGTTGGATAATTATAGTTCAACTATGATCAACCCTTTTGACCAGAACATTGGATTTCATTTTTAAAATAAATTATCTACATTGTTAACAGAGAACCCTATTGTTATTCGACTGGGCTGTTTAAAAGAGAGTGTGGAACATGTGAATATAGAATTTAAATTGATTGTATCATGAAGGATTAAAAAAGATATTGCAGAAAAATGAAAAATAATAGCACTATATACATCTATGAATTAATAAAAGCATTAACATTGCTTATTTAATTAACACATTCTGCGAATGGAATTCAGACAAAGCTTCTGTAAAAGTATTCATTATTGACAGGGTTTCTTTCATAATTCCCTTGTGTCTATTTTTGTTAAAGTTATTATGGTGGCGCCAAAGGTGCTTTTCAAAAGGCAACTGGACTTTCTTAGGTTTTTTTCCTTGAAAACATTTCGCTTCTCATCCAAGAAACTTCTTCAGTTCTGGCTGAATGGTGCAGAATGGAAGGATTGATATTCCTTAGCAGTTATCTGGTTGTTAGCACTCTGAAGGACAGTCATTAGCTCTCTGAGAATCGTTTAGGTGCCTCAATGATCAAATTATTGCTAAGGAATATAAATCCTGCCATTCTTCACCATTCAGCCAGAACTGAAGAAGCTTCCTAAAAGAGAAGCAAAAAGTGTTCAAGGAGGAAAAAAATCTAAGAAAGCCCAGTTGCCTTTCGAAAAGCATCTCTGGGACAACCATGACTTGAATTACTGAGAATCTCCATAGACATTATTATGGTGGATTTATGCTTTATTTTAGTTTCTCTCACTCATACTTTTTATCAAAGAAAAAATAATGTCTACACTTATAAAAATTAGACATTGATTAAATAATTTACAGCTGAATAAATTTTGACTGATTAATTTAATATAAATGTGTAAATTATTCAAATCTTAATTTAAGTGTTCTGATATTCCAGAACATAAAAATAGTATACATAATTGTAAAAATAAGAAATACTGAGAAGAACAGTTCATCTTCAACATCTGATTTTTAAAATTCCCTTTACTGTAACATACTAGAACAAAGAACGTCTCTCAATTTGTAAAGTACCGCAAAAGTCAGCACAAATTAAATTCACAATTTCTCACTTACTAAATTGGTCTCTAACAATTAATCAAGAAAATCTCCCCTGCTACCAGATTACTAGAGAAGAAAAGGTAAAAGATGTTTGCTGAGAAATTCATTTCATGCATAAATCTGAACTCTTAACTTTTGTAGAAGAATAAACTAAAGCTTTCTTCTACACAAGATTAAGAACCCTTTCTCTGACTTGGTTAGAAATTCGTCAGGAAAAATAATACATTTAAAAACAAGAGAAAAACAAGGAAAAATAAATCAGGGAGAACAATAATATATTTATCCAAGAAAACTACATTTTTTCTTTGAAAGTCTGGAGGAAAAAATGTGGATAATGCCCAATTCTGGTAGTAGCCAAATTGGGTCTCTCCAGATTTTGACCACAATCCTGTTATTATGCATGCATATAAATTTCATTGAACTCAACAGCAATTGATGCCTAAACAGGCTAGACAGATCATCATTTTCACACTTGTACATGAAATAAAAGTTAGCACTTCTAAACATATAAACTCGTCATGCCACAGCATTACACAGTCCAGATTTCTAAAGCAAGTTAATATGAATCTATGCTTCTTCCCATATAGCCTCTCTTTTCCCTGAGCCAAACTTAACTTTTCTCCTTCATCAACGTCGATGAAAGAGTTCATTGGAGTTGAACAAGAATTTGAATACACTTCAAACCAGTTAACCTTCACTGAGTTAATATTGCTGCCAATGAGTTATTTCATCACCATTTGGAGGAAATTTGTTGGCACTGGAGCAGTCTGAAGAAGCAGTCTGCAAATTGGTTAGTATAACTTAATAAGAGTATTATAATTGTCCCTGTCATGAATCCTTAGCAAAGAGATGATGAACTCTATTTTCTGTTGGAGATTTTAGACATTTATTTATTTAATACTTCCTATATCAAGAATCTAATCGGTCTAGATTAGGGGTGTCAAATTTACGGCCCATGGACCAGATGCGTCACACGCTGGCCATGCCTACCCTTGTTTTAGCGAAGGGGGAAAAAGTCGCAAATCATCATGTGACAACAACATGATGCTGTGAGTTTGATACCCCTGGTCTAGATCAATGTTTCTTAATCTTGGCAATAAACTTCAATTCCCAACATTCAGGCTGGAGAATTCTGGGAGTGGAAGTCCAGATATCTTGAAGTTACAATGTTACTGAGAAACATTGGTTTAAATGTCTTAAAACATTTCTTTAAATCTTCTTGTATTTTTCTATATGTAAGGATTTACAGTGGGGCAAAAAAATATTTAGTCAGCCACCAATTGTGCAAGTTCTCCCACTTAAAAAGATGAGAGAGGCCTGTAATTGTCATCATAGGTAGACCTCAACTATGAGAGACAAAATGAGAAAACAAATCCAGACAATCACATTCTCTGATTTGGAAAGAATTTATTTGCAAATTATGGTGGAAAATAAGTATTTGGTTACCTACAAACAAGCAAGATTTCTGGCTCTCACAGACCTGTAACAACTTCTTTAAGAGGCTCCTCTGTCCTCCACTCATTACCTGTATTAATGGCACCTGTTTGAACTTGTTATCAGTATAAAAGACACCTGTCCACAACCTCAAACAGTCACACTCCAAACTCCACTATGGTGAAGACCAAGAGCTGTCGAAGGACACCAGAAACAAAATTGTAGACCTGCACCAGGCTGGGAAGACTGAATCTGCAATAGGCAAGCAGCTTGGTGTGAAGAAATCAACTGTGGGAGCAATAATTAGAAAATGGAAGACATACAAGACCACTGATAATCTCCCTCGATCTGGGGCTCCACGCAAGATCTCACTCCGTGGGGTCAAAATGATCACAAGAACAGTGAGCAAAAATCCCAGAACCACATGGGGGGACCTAGTGAATGACCTGCAGAGAGCTGGGACCAACGTTAACAAAGGCTACCATCAGTAACACACTACGCCGCCAGGGACTCAGATCCTGCAGTGCCAGACGTGTCCCCCTGCTTAAGCCAGTACATGTCCGGGCCTGTCTGAAGTTGGCTAGAGAGCATTTGGATTGGGAGAATGTCATATGGTCAGATGAAACCAAAGTAGAACTGTTTGGTAGAAACACAACTTGTCGTGTTTGGAGGAGAGAGAATGCTGAGTTGCATCCAAAGAACACCATACCTACTGTGAAGCATGGGGGTAGCAACATCATGCTTTGGGGCTGTTCCTCTGCAAAGGGACTAGGACGACTGATCCGTGTACAGGAAAGAATGAATGGAGCCATGTATCGTGAGATTTTGAGTGCAAACCTCCTTCCATCAGCAAGGGCATTGAAGATGAAACGTGGCTGGGTCTTTCAGCATGACAATGATCCCAAACAACCGCCCGGGCAATGAAGGAATGGCTTCGTAAGAAGTATTTCAAGGTCCTGGAGTGGCCTAGCCAGTCTCCAGATCTCAACCCCATAGAAAACCTTTGGAGAGAGTTGAAAGTCTGTGTTGCCCAGCGACAGCCCCAAAACATCACTGCTCTAAAGGAGATCTGCATGGAGTAATGGGCCAACCTATCAGCAACAGTGTGTGCCAACCTTGTGAAGACTTACAGAAAACATTTGACCTCTGTCATTGCCAACAAAGAATATATAACAAAGAATTGAGATGAACTTTTGATATTGACCAAATACTTATTTTCCACCATAATTTGCAAATAAATTCTTTCCAAATCAGACAATGTGATTGTCTGGATTTGTTTTCTCATTTTGTCTCTCATAGTTGAGGTCTACCTATTGGCAACTTGAAAGCTTCACACCTATGATGTCAATTACAGGCCTCTCTCATCTTTTTAAATGAGAGAACTTGCACAATTGGTGGCTGACTAAATACTTTTTTGCCCCACTGTAGATGAAGGAGTGAAAGGAATGATGAAAAATATATAGATAATACAATGGGTTTTTAAAAAAAACACAGAAAACTAAAATAAAATTCTAAGTTTTGACAGGTTGGTAAAACGGATTGTAAATAACAAATAAATGAAATTTAGCAAGGACAAATGCAAAGTTCTTAAGAAACAAATATAAAATATGCAAGTTAAGAATGGGTGACACTGTTACTATTTAGTAGTAGCACTTGTCAAAAAGATCTTGGAAAGTGGTCGGCTGCAAACAGAGTAAACGCCAAAAGAATGATTTGGATCTGAATGACTTTTAGGCTGAATAAAAAGAAATGTAATTTTCAAAAAGAAATAAATGTAAGTTTCAGATAATGGAAAGCAATTATCCTGCTCTTTTGTGATTTGGACAGACATCCCATTGAGTATTATCACTTTAAGAAGAATTCAGCAAAATTGAAATGGATTCACAAAAGGACAATAAAGATGGGCTATCATAGGGAAGAAGACATGATTTATTCTCCATAGCACTTGAAGGCATGACAAGATGCAATAGGCGAAAGCTCATCAGAGGGCGATCCAGTTTGGAACTAAGGAGAAATTTCCTGACTATAAAAACAATTAATCAATGGAACAGCTTGCTACCCAGAGTTGTGAGTATTCTAACACTGGAAGTTTTCAAGAAAAGACTGGACAACTATTTGTCCATGATGGTATAAGGCAGGGGTGTCAAACTCGATTTCATTGAGGGCCACATCAGGGTTTATTTATTTATTGGTTCGATTTATCTGCCGCCCTTCTATGGAGACTCAGGGAGGCTTACAATGCGTTAAGCAATAGCCTTCATCCTTTTGTATATACCTGCTTAGTAGGGCTTTCGCGGGGGGCCCCCAAACGGTGGGTTTTTTTATACAAAGTCAGCTTATTGCCCCCACAAACTGGCTCCTCTTTTTACCTACCTCGAAAGGATGGAAGGTTGAGTCAACCTTGAGCCTGGTGAGATTTGAATTTGCAGTAATTGCAGGCAGCTGGTGTTCCTTAACAGCACTTTAGTCTGCTGCGCCACCAAGGCTGTGTTTGACCTTGGGGGACTGGGGTGGGCGTGGCCAGAGTGGGTATGGACAGCTCAACGTCACTTGTGTCAGGGGTGCCTGTGATGGCCCGAGTGCTCTGCCAGCGAAAACAGGCTCCCAAGCTCCGTTTCGACTGTGATGGCCTCCTGCAACCCTCTGCCAGCAAGAACGGAGCTGGGGAGTGCCGCCTGCGGCCCTTGTGAGCTTCATTTTCAGCTGCAATGGCCTCCTGCAACCCTCTGCCAGAGAAAACGGAGCTTGGGAGAGCCTCATGCAGCCCTCCCAAGCTCCATTTTCACTGGTAGAGGCACTACGGGCCAATCCTTCTGTTTCCAGGGTGGCCCTGTGGGCCAGATCTAAGCACCCCGTGGGCCAGATACGGCCCCCAGGCCTTGAGTTTGACATTCCTGGTATAAGGATTCCTGCTTTGGGCCGGAAGTTATACTAGAAAACCACCAAGGTCCTTTCCAGCCCTATGATTCTATGATGATCTAAGGACTTGAAACTAAGCCCTGTGAGAGGAAAAATAAAGAGCTAGGTATGTTTAATCTTGAGAAGAGCTGAATAAAGGGGACACAATCACATTTCCAAATATCTGAAGGTACACCACAGAGAAGAAGCCCATTATCTCTCACTCCAAAGTGCAAGACATGGAATAAAGGTTTTAAATCAAAACCATTCAAAGGAAGACAAATTGCCATTGAATGTTTCTGAGCAGTATGAACAGTTTGACAGTCAAATCAATTATCCAGACAGGTGCTTGGCCCTCCACCGGAGGTGTTCAAGCGGTGGCTAGACAGCCATTTGTCTGGGATGCTTTAATATGGATTCTTGCACTGAGCAGAGGGTTGAAGTCAATGATTAAATGGCCTCTTCCAACTTTTAAGTCTCTGTGATTTTTACAGCTTCTGCATAGCCCATCTGATCTGACATTTACAAGAAGCCAAATTAATTCTATGAATTCGGACCTGAAGAATTCATTGCCTTCATACATTACATATTGTTCCAGGGCACAGAAATAAATTACTTACTTAATAAGAGCACATAACACTCTCTTTTTTTGTATGCTGGCTTTCAAGGTTGAGAGCAAAATGGCTGATAGCTAAATATCAATCATGGAACCCGAAGAACTTTATTACTAGGCAGATTCTTTTCTACAATGGAATCCACACAGTACAAGGTATTCTCGGATTTCTTGTTTGTTGTGTTCTTGTAAAGTATAAACACACAAAATGACTTTCAGGTCTCGCCCTGTGTGTTCTGAACCCATCAGCTGTACCGAGCTTCATCTGGTGCCTGTGGAGAACAGAAACAATCCCAGGGCCAGGATTTCTTGAAGAAAGGGAGGGAGTCGGCATGCATGAGAGAGGGGAAAACAAAAATGTTGGCTCTAAAATGCTAAAACATTGATGGAGTTCATTCCTAGATTTGGCTCAATAAACAAACACATTGAAATGCACTCTCTTAAAATAATGGAATTTAATACTCTAACAGCACCCTCTGGGGAAAAAAAATGCAAAGAGAAGCCCAAGAGTTAAGATGTTAGCTAGGAAACAAATGATCTCAGTCTGGATGTCCGGCACTATGTTTGCACGTGTTCATATACTCGGGAGCCCAGTTTTGCACATGTTGGCTCCCATGTACACAATATGGCCCTGGGAAAAAGGAGAATTAAATCCAAAGATATCTGTAGAGAAAATAGAACACTCTGCAGTTCACTAAGCAGAGCCAAGGGAAGACAACTGACATCAGATCCTTTGGTTAAGGCAGGGGCTCCACAGAGCAACTAGCAGTCCCAGTTCTGTGTTCCTAGATGCCTTAGAATCAAGTCATCAACATTCAATTGTAAATCAGTTTCTCATATATGGTTTTTACTTTTGTTCTTCCAGTGGAATTATCTCTTTTAGGGTTCAGATACCTGTCTGAAATAAAAGCCATCTCTCCCAATTCCTAGCCCAGTGATGGCTAACCTTTTCTGGACTGAGCGCCCACGCTGGAACCCCCAAGAGGCAATGCGTGCATGGCCCCGCGCATGCACACATGCTCCCACACACACGCCCCACCCCGCATGCACATGTGCCCCCCGCAGCCCCCTCACGCATGCGCGGCAGAGACCCAAAGACCAGCTGGCCAGTGGGAGGCGCATGTGCATGCATGGCATAGCTGAACTGGGGCGACGGCTTGCGTGCCCACAGAGAAGGCGCTGCATGCCACCTGTGGCACGTGTGCCATAGGTTCTCCATCACGGTCCTAGCTCTTCCCCTTCAGAACAGAGTGAAATGTCAGACCCTCAATTCCTATGGTATCGTCACATACTTGCAAGGTTCCTAATGAATTTGAAGACCAATTAACAAAAAGATGACTCATATCAACTCCCTGTCCTGTTCCTGACTATATAGCATACCTGGAGTTTTGCTGGGAGATTTTAATATAATTGATAACTCGCTACCTTTGTGATCTGGCAGCTCTAATGAGAACCATTTCTTTCTGCTTTTTATCCTACTGTCATGGGGTCTTTTTACTGACCCTTCGATAAAGCTTGACCCCAATTTAGTTGATGGGGAAGACTGCCACCTCTGAATAGAGATTTGCAAAAGGCTGCATGGTAGGTAAAATCAATGACAAAACATTATTAATTAGATGAAGAGTAAGGTTGCTACCCACGACTTTAGCTTTTAGCTTCTTGGCATGCTTCCTAAGTAAATATTGGGTTGCAATACTGTCCCAGTTTTGTTTTCTAAGATTGTTTAGGTAGCCTTTGTGTGGCCCTAAAGCATTCAGCGGCGTAAAGATGATGTTAGAAAAAAGATGCTTTGATTTATTGTTCCAGCATTTGATTTATTGTCCACATTATTGATTTAAAAGGATCTTAAAAATGTAAAAGCCAGAAGGAGGGGGAAGGATTTCGTTAAGTCTTAAAGACAAGACAGTATCTATGCTTGGATGACAGTGGTGGACGAGCAAGGGAGGAGCAACCAATGAAATATATATATGTCATATGTCTTATATTTGCATCTGATGTCGGAATTCAAATACAAAAGGCCAGAGTTTGTCTGTGATATCACAATACACAACTTGTCAGTTTTTTTCACTTCTTGGTTTGTAGCAGATGCCTACGGGTATACAGGTATACTGCATATCCCTGAGATGAAACATTATCTACTAAATGCCACAGGAAAAGGGAGGAAAAGTTAACTGAAAAGCAAATTCTGAGGCGATGCCAGAATGAAAAAAACCTTCAACATTAAGAAAAGTTATGCTGAAAACCAGGCACAATTCTTGAGGAAGGCCTATTAACTTGTTGTGGAGAAACATATGGAATGCTGTTTTGCATTAGAAATAGTCAAAGTAAGCAGATAGCTGATAGGGGAATATTAAACACAAAAGTTCAGTTTACTTGAAGCTTAATCAAATTAATACATTGAGAATTTAAAGACTACTGTAGTGCAAAATACACAGGCTGCTAACTGGGCTGTGAAAGTTTACACACAAATCTAAATATAGCTTGCACTTGTGAAATCATCAGTGCGTACATATTAATCAAACACTGTAAATATAGTATTTTGGCAAAGATATTCTTGGCTCATATTAACAAACAAGAACACTGCCAAGAAGGTGTGCTAGGTAGAGTGCACAGCTTAATTTAAGACCCAAGTCCAATTCTGTTTGCCTTATACAAGAGAATAAAAAGATAGAGATCCAGGATTCTTTTTATGAGAAACCTATGCATATTTGCCAATAAATTTTAAATACATATACCAAAGACAAAAATAGTATGAATAAAAAACACTTCCTCCCTAAAACTGAAGGATGAGGAGGATGCATTAAAAAAAAGGTGCAGTAACAATTAGGAAGACCAACCAAATGCAACAGTCTTTGGATGGTTATCCTATATGTTCAGTGACTTCCTGAGTGAGGAACCACTATGGTTTGGAAGTGTGGATACTGCATTTCCCTAAAGTACAGCAGAAAAATCCTCAGTAAAATCTTGCTCCTAGTAGAAAAAGCTGGGCTATTTAGAGGCTCTAAATATTATTTAGATAGCTGGGCTATTATATCACTCTATTGTTGTATTAAATACTAATATTAAATATTAAATAGCTGGGCTATTATATCACTCTAATTCTAAAGTGATAAGCCAACTGAAATCTAGTAAAACACATAAAGTGGATGCCATTTCTCCCTGAATGAGTGAGGAGCCCCAATCCTGGCCACACTTTTTACATAAGCCCGCAGCTCAACTAACTTCCTGAATGTTAGGCCCCAGCGATAAGTGTCCTTATTTTTCAGAAGGCAACAGACTCCCTGCCAATTAAAACCCATGGTGCCATCACTAAAATCTATGCTGAACATCAGTGGACTCAGAAAGCATCGTGCCAGAAAAACAAGCTAAATTCAAAGCTGAAAATAATAGAATAGAATAGAATAGAATAGAATAGAATAGAATAGAATAGAATAGAATAGAATAGAATAGAGTTGGAAGGGACCTTGGAGGTCTTCTAGTCCAATCCCCTCCTCAGGCAGGAAACCCTATACAATTTCAGACAAACGGTTGTCCAATCTCTTCTTAAAAACTTCTAGTGTTGGAGAATTCACAACTTCTGGAGGCAAGTTGTTCCACTGGTTAATTGTAACTGTCAGGAAATTTCTTCTTAGTTCTAGGTTGCTTCTCTCCTTGATTAGTTTCCATCCATTGCTTCTTGTCCTGCCCTCAGGTGCTTTGGAGAATAGCTTAAAATAGTTTTAAGTCATTTGAATTGATTGATAACTAATATTAAATCATCCAGTGAAAAAGCATACTGAAAAGTCCCAGTCTGATCTATATGTAGCTTTTGTCAATATCAATCACTCCACATATATAAACTAAAAGATAAAGTTGCTTCCTGTAATTTAACATTAAATTAGCAATAGCAATAGCAATAGCACTTAGACTTATATACCGCTTTACAGTGCTTTACAACCCTCTCTAAGTGGTTTACACAGTCAGCTTCTTGCCCTCAACAAACCGGGTCCTCATTTTACCCACCTCGGAAGGATGGAAGGCTGAGTCAACCTTGAGCCTGATGAGATTTGAATTGCCAAATTGCAGGCAGGCGGCAGTCAGTAGCCTGCAGTACTGCACTCTAACCACTGCGCCACCGTGGC
This sequence comes from Arizona elegans, assembly GCA_022577455.1. Taxonomy (NCBI): domain Eukaryota; kingdom Metazoa; phylum Chordata; class Lepidosauria; order Squamata; family Colubridae; genus Arizona; species Arizona elegans. The sequence goes on from JAKOOJ010000001.1 coordinate 106,807,485, forward strand.
TCATTACTTTGAAATTAAATTATAAATTATATTATTAATTATAATTGTTCAGTCACACAGTCAGCCAGATGTTCAGACCAGATTTGGCATTTTTATCCACCCATCAAATTCTTTCCAAAGACCTGGGATAGGCAGATGTTGATGTTATATGGTGTTAGAGTATTGTCACAGGATATAAGGATTAAGTATAATTTATATATTTATTTTAAATTATCTCTTTGACCGAGATGGGCAGTTTAGAAATATGAAACATACTGTGAGAATATCTGTAATACATAATTCAGCAGGTAAGAAAGAGTTCAGTGAGGATATATGCTTGCTCTATATCTGTGTGAATTTTATATAAAATGTTAATATCATAATCATGAGTTGTGGGAAGCAAAGGGCCAGTGATAAAACATTTACAACAACATCATTGTTTAAATGCCATGAGTTGTGTACTATAGAGCTTAAGTTATTAGTTTAGAGAACAATTGCTTCGAATAAATATTAACAAAACAAAGTTTATCACGTTATTTATAATAATTTATTTATAATAAAAAAAAGAATATTAATGATCTGCATACTGTATAGAGCAGGTGATGTGCTTTAAACAGCTGAGAGTAATTTTTCATCCAATGGCTGAATATGAAACTCACACAATTTATGTGACTCAGAATGCCCCAAAGAGCTCTGCAACTAACATGTCATATTTTTGACATATTGATCCCAGTGGCAATTCAGCTTTTTGCTACATAAGAAATTCAAAACTTATATTGTACAGAACTTGTACCAGGCGCCATATTAGCTATCAGACTCACTGATCAAAATTTTGAAGAAAATGGTTTCAGATGACCTGCCTGTGCCCCCATTGTCACCCTGTGAATAAAAGTGGATTTACTAACAGTAGAGACAGAAATATGGTTTAGTAGCTTTAATACATGATTGAAGGATCTTTCCTCGCTTCCAACTCCCTTCCTATTGGCTGATTATTTTACATCCAGATGGAAATATACGAACAAAGGAAAAACGGGTCAGTAAAGTTGTGTTGTGTCTCCCCACCCCATCCCCGCCATTTGTTGTGTTAATTTGTCCATGAGCAAGAAAAGGTTGCATGAAAACAAGAGAGTGGTACAGGTTAACAATCTGTCAGAGTGAGTAATAGCAGATGACAGAAGAGCTTAAAAGGAGATGGGAGGGCATTTATGGAGGAAAAAAGCATTTTAAGATTTTAGCTTGTAAATCTGTGCCTGATGAAACCATCTAATGATATAAAAGGTTATTTGCAGGGTTTTTTTTCCAGCCAAATCACAGCAGATAATGACAGTGTCAATATGAAAGATGGCAAAAAACAATGTACAGGTAGCCCTCGACTTACAAACAATTGTTTAGTGACTGTTCAAAGTTATAACGGCACTGGGGGGAAAAAAGACTTATGACCAGTTTTTTTTTACACTTTTTCACTTTTCTCTGCTATGCCCCCCACTGTTGGGACTGAGAAAGTCTTAAGGCTGTTAGTTACTTTGAAGCTGTTACTGCTTGAGATAAATGTTCATTCTTCATGAAAGAAGAACTCAAAATAGCAGAGGGGGAAAACTGTATTTAGCAAAATGGTAAATATCTCATTAAGCCGTAATGGTTAATTATTTTAAGGATTTGTTTTATTTCAACTATATTAATTAATTTTTGTTTTATAGTTCATAATGTCAATAGAAGAGAATATTTTTAGCTCAAGGGAAATCTGTGGGGTCCTTGCTGCTATCTGAGTTTGGTTGTTTTCTTGCAGACATTTCATTACCCAACTAGGTAACATCATCAATGCAAATGAGTGTGGTGTATGTTGCCTGGTAATAATTGTAATTTACTCTGCCAGTTTTGGTGGGCAGATGTTTTCCTCCTTGGTTGTTCATTGATTTAGACACTTTTTTGTGTTTGATTCTTCCTCTGATGTTAATCCCTGCTCATCTGGGTGTTGGCTGCTGGAAAAAATGTATTCTGCTCTTTTTCTTTCCTTCTTAGTTTTTATTGTTTCTGTCAAATGGAGTGTAAATATAGTTTAGTTCTATGTATTTATTGATAGCTGATTTCTCCAAATGCCAAGTTTTCAGGAATTTGTTCTGACCTAGGCTTCCTTAGAAATTAAACAGCACAAACGTAGTCCCGGCAAACCTCTTTAATTCATACGGCTGTAAATTATTTTCATTTACAATCCGCAAGGCATGATAAACAGTCTTTCAAAGGAAGATTATCAACACCCACCTATCTCACGTGGAACGCTGCCAAAGAGCTAATTTCCAGACGCAGGGCAAGGCCAAACTTGGCACAGTCACAAACAGAAGTTTCAAATCTTGAATCAGCCAGATGAACTAATTGCTTCCTGCAAAAGCTCACGTCCCGTTCGCTTCTCTTTTATGTCTTATGGGAGGGGCCAATCATCTCCAAGCCTTACTCCCAAGTTGACCCTGTTTCCTTAATTGTTCCTGTCTCCTGGCAGCTCTGCGCATGCACACACTGGGAACACGCTCACACTGTTCTTCTGCCTCACTGATGTCGGAACTACCAAAGAAATACCAGATGGCTTTGGCCCTCTCTCTGCCTCTGACTCAGAGCCATTGTCCGAGCCTTCCCCAGACTCCAGGACTGGCCCCCATTCCTCCCCAACCTCCTCACTGTCTGAATCTGCTGCCAACTCTGCTGGCCGCTGGTGGGCCACAACAGTATTCCCTAGCATTTTTGGATTTAGCTTGATCTAGAAGGCTCACAGATTTCCACTTGAAACTGTAGCTGAGTCTTTCAAAATATTGTGAGATAAGGAGCTTTTATGGCATCTTCTGATTGCTAGCTAATGTTCATGACTGACACAACCATAGCATACAAACCAACTAAAGCCTTCCAAAGCATCTTAAATAAACCCAAAGATCCAGTAACTCAAGAAGAAGAAAAAAACAGGAATCGTCTACAACGTATAGTATAAGAACTGTGACAACCACTATGTAGAACAGACAGGCAGTAAACTAGCACGCCATATCCATGAACATGAAATATATTCACCTTCGCAGAAAAAAACTCCCGAAGATGTATCCTAAGCACAACCTCAATAACGTTTTGATGTGTTGTCCACACTTATGCAGACCTTGATAGTCCCATTGTGAGAGCATCTAAGAATGTCTAAAAATTCCAAATATGTTAAAACTCCAGAGGGTAACTAAGCCCGAATCACAAGGCAGATCTGCAGCATAATCACAAAAGCACCATTTTTAGCCACTCCAAACAAGCACAAAATAAAAGCATGTTATCAAGCTTCCATTAATCAAAACGCTCTCTTAGACAATATATGAAAACCCATTTACAAAGTTTCCTTATGTTTCTGTTCTGAAATCAATACACAAATGTTGCAGGAAGGGGGAAAATCCAAAATTTTTCTTTGTTATCTTGAATTTGATTTTTCAAAAATAATTATCCCCACAATTTTGGAGTCATTATTTCATTTCATTTTTAATACACAGCTTAAAATATAAATGTTGTACAAGACTGAAAAATTTAAACTAAGCAGAAAGAAACGGAGAGACAGTAAGAGTCTGCCATGTAGAAATAACTGTAGGTTTTTCTTCCTTTTTTTTAGCCAAGAAATAATTGGCTGAATTTTATTATCTTAGACCAACATTTATCCACAGATTTTTAGTTTCTGGAGTTACATAACGCACTTGTCAAGATGTTCATAGGATTTTGCCTCCAGAAAAGCGTAGTTAAGTAAATTTCATCAACTCAATGCTCCAAATAACTCTTCCAAATCAAGAAAATTAATTTTGTCACAAGCCTAAGGAAGGAGACTCAACTTCAAACTTTTTTCTGATTATAAAATTCTATTGCCACTAATGTCTCCATACTGAGATGAGCTGCCAATAATGTGACAAATAAAAAGCAAATGCGATAAAAAAAATTTTTTAATGGACAGGCCAAGATTACACAGAAATAGCACACATATTGCTTAGCTTTATGGGAGTTTTTGTTTGCAAAAATGGGTGCCAATAAAAACAGAACTTTATATGGAGAACTGAAATATATATTAAGTAGTTCTCACTTAGCAACAGTAAATCGGGACTGGAATTTCTGTTGCTAAGTGTCACAAACATAAAGCATAATGTTATGTAACTGTGCTGCAGCAATTCCAGTACTTCTGATTGTCATCATTAAGCAAAACACAGTGGATTGTTAAGTGAGGACTTAACATGGCTGCCATTTGCAGCCTCCTGCTGGCTTCCCCACTGATTTGTAGGGGACTGGCAAAATTGGAATCATGTGACTGCAGGATGTTGCATCAACCTAACTGCTAGGAGAGGCCGTAAGTAATAGTTCGACACCATCATAAGTTTGAATGGTCACTGAATGAATGGTCATTAAGCAAGGACCACCTGTAGCAATCAGAAGTATATAAAGCAGGGATTTCCAACCCCCGGGCCACGGATTTGTACCGGTGCTTGGTCTGTTAGGAACTGGGCCGTGCAAGCGGCGGGCAAGCAAGCAAAGTGTCAGCGCTCCAAACTATGATTTCCCCAGCGCTGACATGAATGAGTGGGAAAGAGCCTGTTAGAAGTAGTAGCTTGACTTTTCACCCAGTTCTTTCCCCCGGCAGATAACGTCACCCAGGTGATAAGAGGAGGGGGGAAATTCCTGTGACTTGAAGTAACTGAGATGAAAGATAGACTTGGAAGATGGCTAATGAGACACTGAGATTTGAGGAACGGAAAGGGAGGGGTTTGGGATCAGAGGATCAGTTTCGGCTGCAAATGAGTTCAGGACTAGATCATTATTCTTCAATAAATAAGAGATTTCATCAAAGACTTTGTGTTTGAGAATGAAATTTATTTGAGATAACATCGGAATCTGACACAAAGCTTCATCTACACATGCGCAGAATCTAAATTGCATGGGAAGCCAGCCGCTTCCCCTGCCCGATATGTGGAAGGCAGTTTTTCTTCCAAAACTGATCCCTCGTGTCAAAAAGGTTGGGGGCCGCTGATCTAAAGGATATGATTTTTTTAAAAAATCAAGCTGATAGCCATGACAGTGTGATTGAAACTCTGCCCATTTTTCCTCTGCAACCCTAATTTCAGCAAAACTCATATTTTGATGTCTAGATTGAAGATTTCCTTCTGCAGTTTCTAATCCTTCCAAACCCCAGTAATTTACTTTGCCTTTCCTTCAAATAAGAAGCAAGCAGGACATTCCCTGGCTGGATTCACACATGACACTAAAATCATAAAGTGTTTCTTTGTACGCAGTTACGTGCAATGTATGAATCTGGCTAGTAGAATTTAGAGGTACAGATAGACCTCAACTTACAACCACATTTGAGCCCAAATTTCTGTTGCTAAGCAAGACAGTTGTTAAGTGAGTTTTGCCCCATTTTACAACCTTTCTTGCTTCCGTTGTTAAGTGAATCACTGCAGTTAAGTTAATGACAGAGTTGTTAATTGAATCTGGCTTCCCCATTGACTTTGCTTGTCAGAAGGTCGCAAAAGGTGATCACATGACCCTGAAACACTACAACTGTCTTAAATGTGTGACAGTTGCCAAGCATCTGAATTTTGATCACATGACCATGGGAATGCTGCAACGGTTGTAAGTGAGAAAAACGGTCATAAGTCACTTTTGTCAGTGCTATTGGAACTTTAAACAATCACTAAACAAACTGTTGTAAGTCAAGGACCACCTGTACTTTTAAAAAAGAAATAATGGCTTAGACTAGATGGACAAAGCAAGTCGGTTATACCAGAAATCCTTCATTTTGCTCTTTGCCCTTGTACATCCCATCATCTGCATTAAAAACAAAAACAAAAATACACAGAGAAAATGACAAGCTGTAATGGAAAGAACAGAACTTTTCAAATTAATTGACAGCCTAATCCTTGGTTCTGTTTTTTTCACGTACAACAGCTATCTACAAATTTGGCACCCATTTGATGTGTTCAGATTGTAGATCTCAGAATCTGAATCTACAGATCAGACAAGGCCAGTTCAGATCCATCTTTATTAGGATAATTAATCAGGACAAAGCAACAAAGCAACCTAAGAGAAAGTCTAAAGGTAAAGGTTTAGAGTGATAGGCAGTAAGTATACAACAGTAATGCTAACTAAAAGAACGTGTTAAAGTAAAAAGCTTCATTTAAACAATAGCTTAAGGATAAAACTGGAAGTATTAGAACAATCGGTGGCACAGTGGTTAGAATGCAGTACTATAGGCTACTTTTGCTGACTGCTGGCTGTCTGCAATTTGGCAGATTGAATCTCACTAGGGCAGGGGCCTGCAACCTTAAACACTCAAACAGCCATTTGGACCCGTTTCCCACAGAAAAGGAAACACCAGGAGCCACAAAACCCTTCCCATGCCTGACTATTTCTTGAGCAGCCACAAAACTAGCATATGTAGTTGAATTAAATGTTCCGATTTCTTCTGAAACTTTTCTTTTCTTGGATTTATCCATGGTTGGCCTACTGGGGGTTGAAAAGCTCAATAAATCGTGTGCCGGCATGTAACACACATTGGCGGTTGTGACACATATTTTGAATGACAGGGAGCTGCAGCAGAGGGGTGAAAGAGCCACATACGGCTCCAGAGTTGCAGGTTGCTGACCCCTGCACTAGGCTAAAGGTTGACTCAGCCTTCCATCCGTCATAGGTGGGTAAAAAGAGGACCCAGATTGTTGGGGGCAATATGCTGACTGTAAACCGCTTAGAGAGGGCTGTAAAAGCACTGTGAAGTGGTATATAAGTCTAAGTGCTATTGCTATAAATAAAGCAATAATTTTAATTCAAATAACTTTAAAGAAAAAAGCATGAAAAAGAATCCATGCATCTGTGGAAAAGGGGTAAGAAACATTCTCCTTTTAGCAAGCCAGCTTAAGAACTGTCTTGTCAACATGAGAGATAATTCAAGCATTTTACAACCTCAGCCTATCCAGATTCTAAATAGCTAAATCTATTGTGAATTTTACTGCACTGCATTTTTTTTAAAAAAAAAAATATTTGCAACAGGTTTTGTCTTTACCTTGGCATAGAATTTGAGAAGTATATTGTCACAGTCCAAATAAGATAAGACTTACAGAATTTGTGTAGCTAACTAATTTCAATGTGGTAAGACCGTGTCTACCTTTCATTATATTTTCTATAGGCATCTATAAAAGTAACCCAGCTGATTCTGGATCACTGCAGAAGTGAAACAGTTTTTACACACACAGAGAGAGACGCATGAATGCACACACCTACCAATGAGATGACTTCATCACAAAAGATTTATAAGATTCCATCGTTTTAGTAGACAAACATACATTTTCCCATTTCCCGTCCTCTAAAATAAGAGGAAGCAAACTGAATGTCAATGTGTAAAAACAAGTGTATATATCAACCATGGAATTGAAACAACCAAGTTTTTATCCTCTAAAAATTATCTGCATCCATTTGTAAAGGGAAATGCAATTTAATAATGAGTATATCACAACGAAGAGAGTTATAAAACAAACAGACATGTTTACCTACTTGTTGATTTAGCCTTTGGTATTTTATATAATTACAGACAGCACAAAGTCATCTTTAATTCAACCAGAATGCTGCTGGAATATTTCCAGAATGTTAATTCATTTACAGTCTGTAACCTTATGCTTTGTCCTGAAAAAGCACAAGTTAAAAAAAAACAAAACCTAAAATTCTCATAAGTCATTATCAGAAATCAGCCAGTAAAGGGTCTTATCAGGAACAAACTAGAATTTAGCACCAATAGTTGTATTCCATATATTTCTATATATTACCAGAGATCAAACTGTTTTTTTAATAATCATTATTCTTAATTTGTGGTTACTCTCTGTGCAACTATCGAAACGCCTTTGAGAAATTAATTAAAGGTAAGTAAAATGTTTTCTTTATAGATTAAGAACAGAAGTAAAAAAAGTATTTGACCAGGTAATTACTGAACACACCATATATGCTAATAGCATCGTAGGAATATAGAGTGATCTAAATGAATAAAATAAAAACCTATAACCTGGCCATTTTCAAACAAGCAATAAATTTACTGCTCCATCAGATTACCATAATTACCGTAGTTCTTCTACGGTAATTCTTCAGATCCCTAGGATTTCAACTTTCCTGGGAAATATGGGAACAAGCACAATCTATCTGGCACCTTAATAAGCAGTGTGGATTCTCAAAGGTGTTTGATGACTTCATTAATAATATTTTGATAGGCAAAGGAAATATATCATACAGTACCTGTTCTGCAATATGCACTCTCAGAGCTACAAATTCTTGCAATAGAAGGTGGAGGTCCTAACCTTTCTATCAAAAACTCTGAGTTTTGAATTCCAATGTTTAAATTCAAAACCTATTTTTGATATAACATCAATACTGATGTCTTTATTCCAAGATACATGAGATACGTAGTACAGAGACAAATCCGTATTTCTAAATTTCATATGCAGTTTCCTAATAAGGAATCTATAATTTTTGCACAACAGTTGGCTTCTAATCTGATATTTTAGAATTATTTTGAGAAAGATCTTTGTATGTCCCTAAGACATCACTGGCCTTTTGGAAAGTCATTTTTAATTCCTACTGTGACAGACAAGCTTTCAAGCAGAGACATGCCAGATGGAAAATTTGTATCTGCTTATTAAATATTTTTAGAGAATGTGAAACAATGCTTTCATATTTAAAACATGCTAATATTTCCGCACATGAATCATGTCTTCTTTGAATAACAATTTCAATTATAAACTGGAAGTAAACTTTTTTTTTTAAAAAAAAATCTGCACAAGTTGGAAGGCACTGCAAGATGAACAAGGGTGCCATTCAAATATTCAGGATCCCAGAAAGAGTTTTGCATTTTTACTGGGATGTCAAGATTTTCATCAGGGGAAAAAGATGCATAATTCCATATGAATTTCTGCCTGTTATTACAACAGATAATCCACTAGGCACTGACAACAAAGAATTACAAGGACAATAAGCCAGTTTTGTCTAGTGGTTAGGGCTCCAGCATAGAAAGTGGGAGATATTATATTATATTATATTATATTATATTATATTATATTATTATATTATATTATATTATATTATATTATATTATATTATATTATATTATATTATATTATATTATATTATATTATATTATATTATTATATTATATTATATTATATTATATTATATTATATTATATTATTATATTATATTATATTATATTATATTATATTATATTATATTATTATATTATATTATATTATATTATATTATATTATATTATATTATATTATATTATATTATTATTATATTATATTATCATATTAGCCATGCAAGCCAGCTGGGTGACTTTGAGCCAGTCAATTTCTCTTAGCCCAACCCACCTTACAGAATTGTTGTTATGGAGAAAATAATAGAAGGAAGGTGTGCTGAATATGTTTGCAATTTTGCATTATTTGTAAAAATAATAAAGGTGAGATGTGAACGAGTGAATGAATGAATGAATGAATGAATGATCGATCTGTGATCACTAAACAAACAAAATGATGAAATCATCACAGCCTTTTGGCCACTCTGAGAATCCCCTGATGGATCTTATCAGTTGCGAGAAATAGTGAAAAACTGAGTTGGGAGCTGATGAACCATAGTTTTTGTCTACTTGTGCCATAAATAAAATAACTTCCCACTGATTCTGGGAACTGCATTCCCACTGATGTTATCAGGATCCAATTTCATCCACAAAATTCAGTGTATTTCTTCATTTGGTACAGGGGGTATTTCACCTATTTCTATAACGAACTGTTCACTCCAGCATAGTACAGTAACTGTAGAGTACCAACAGTTATTTTGTCAAATAGACAATGGTGTATGGATAGAAGACAAAATCCAGTAACGGAATGAAGAAAAGTCTAATTGAAATGCATCAAACTTCCTTATAAGGTAAAAGAGGTCTAGATTTTCCAAATTAAATGAATGTCACTTCTTGAAAATGGAAGAAAAGGTAACATGTGTCTTCGTGTGTTGAGCATTCAAAGGGGCTGGTGTTTTTAAAAAGTCAACGAATTGGTTATTGGTACAGCAAAATCCAGCTAAAAATAATTGTAATTGTTCTATTCATGTAGGGTAGGTATATCTTCCTTTCGAGTGTGAAACTTCATGAAACATTGAGAAAAAAACCGTCCAAAATTATGGCTTTGTTTGAATGAATGTCTTGTGCTAGTTTCTAGCATTTCTAGTTTCAAAAGGCACTGATATTATTATGGAAATGATGGAGATACCAAAAGCAAAGGAAATACATTATTCCATTTGTTTTTACAGCACTACGTTTTTTACAGCACTACATTTTACAACAATAAGTTCTTGGTCAGGGAATTAGAATCTCAGTTTTCCTAACAGCCTTTCTGAAATTTCTATAACACCTAAGAAAGACTTCTAGACAGATACTATTGCAGTAGATTGTACAATCATTTAAAGTTGGAATGCAACAGATGTTACTGATTCAGAAACAGAAAAGAAATAAAGATCTGCTTTTCCCAGCATTTCAAAAAATATAATTCCATTTGAATAATTCTACTTCTAAATGAGTCTGGACACAAACTATAAATGCTATTTATGACCTATACAAATATAACTGTATTTTGAAACTAAAAATCACTGTAAACATTGACATGATTTGCATAATTCTACATACATTGATTCTTTGATTACTAAGGTTTCAAAAGACTTTACCTCTTAAGTTTTCAAGTTTATATCTATACTTAACAGCTGGAGTGTGGCTTTATTTAATAGAAAGGATGGTAAGATTGGTATTCTGTAACAATTTTTATACATCTTTAATAAGATCACCTATGCGCTAATTGCATTTTCATAAAGCAGACTTTAAAAGAGCTTGTTATATACCAAATATTTTGGCATGATAATCAAATAGAAGGAAAAATATTCATAAAATAGCCACTCTCGAAAGGTAATTTATGGAAAACAAAAATCATTTCCAAAAGTGTTGATACGTCGTCACTGCTAAATTACAGGCAGAGCTAGCTCTACTATTTGACAATTTGAGGTCCATATTAGGTGGCAAAATCTGGTATGCACAGTGAGAGCACCATTTGCATTTTCAGTTTCAGACTTCAAAAAACTCAGGAAAAGCAAATGGAGAGTATCCATCAAGTTAGAGGGGAAAGTAAACCTTTAGGTGTTCTTTTAAGTGTAATATGTTTCAGAATAAATTTGTCTAGCTCACGTCACAACTGAGCTTTAATTGATTTTAAACTGATTCATACAATCCTTGAAAATGATTAACCAGAATTGTACCTCTCCAAAAAATAACTGTCCAAAAGAAAACAAAATGCCCCGGTCCATTTCTGATCTAATCAAATAGTCCTCAACCCATGACCACAATTGAGCCCAAAATTTATATTGCTAAGTGGGAAAGTTGTTAAGTGAGTTTTGCCCCCATTTTATGACCTTTCTTGCTGCATTTGTTAATTGAATCACTGCAGTTGTTAAATTAGCAACACGGTTATTAAGTGACTCTGGCTTCCTCGTTGACTTTGCTTGTCAGAAGGTCGCAAAAGGCAATCACATGTCTCCAGGTCACTGCACCATTGTAAATGCGAGTCCGTTGTCAAGCATCTGAATATAAATCACAAGACCACGGAGATGCTGCAGTGGTCATAAGTATGAAAAATGGTCCCAAGTCACTTTTTTCAGTGCCGTTGCAACTTTGAATGGTCACTAAATGGACTGCTGTAAGTCGAAGACTACCTATACACAATTACAAAGCAATAAGAAGACCTTTCTTAATATTGCTAGAACAATTCAAGGCATCCTTGGTATAATGTAAAAGCTATTTATTTTAATTACACTTTCCCAATTCTTTGAAAATAACACATACTTCAATGGAGAGCTGATTCATGTTATCGTTATCTTGCACAAAGTCTTTAGGCAATAATAGACTGAACATTTGTTAAGCTATTTTTTTTAGGTTGTTGCAGTTGGGGTATAGCATGATTATATAACTGGAGGAGCATGACACATTTTTATTGTTTTCAGAGGATGGAGTGTATCTCTCTCTTTTATAGAAAGATTAAGCCTATCTGCTGAAATCTTAAATCATCATTTCAGAAACAATAAGGACCATATATATCCACACCCCTTACCTTGCCCCCTGCTACATATTTCTCTGTATAAAGTATAAAGATTGTAGAGGACATAGAGAATGGCTTTGAGGGAGAGGAAGAAGCGACGCTGACAAAGGTACAGTCAGTTAAAAGAAATCGGACTCAGAATGAGGCAGTAATATACATTAACATCTGAAATAAACCCCTCCTCAGTTCACATGAAGATAAAGGGAGGGAGGGAGGAGACTCATTCTGGCTTACAAGATTCTATTATTATAAATTTACAATAACAATAGCTAGCACTTGTCTACATGAGCTTGGTTTCCTAGTCTGGTCTAGGAAGGGCTGAAAAGATAGGTGCAGAATTACCATATCAGGCATCTGTTGCTTACATGAAATTCAAGAGCTCACCCAATTATTCTTCCCACATTTCAACATTTTGTCTTGCAGAAGAAGAAAAAAACAATGCCGCAAACACACAAGCCAAGAAAGGATGACAAGTAAAATGAAGTGGAATATATTGTAGATTGCAATAAGCTCTGAGAAACAGCTACGGTGTTTCAGTTAAGGGGAGAAGCCTGGAAATGTATTTAGAAGCAGGAATGTTAAATACAGTTCTCTGGGCCCAAGACAAACCTCTCAGAGGGACCCCAGCGGTCCCTACCAATGGTGAGAGAGTCCAGATGCAATAGAAGAAGGCAGGAGAAAAGGAGAAAATTCACATGGATGCTTCTTCTCTGGTGCTGCTGAAATATTCCTCAGCCATCTGAAGGTCTTCACTCACTTCTCAGTCATTTTCAAATCCCATTCTCCACTCCTGCTCGACAGTAGAGACTCCTCATATGGCTGTCTGAAATTCTTTCATTTTCAAGCATACCTTATATGGGCTGAAAAGAACCCAGTGGTCACTAGATGGCAGCAGAGACTTGTCTTTCGAAATCTCTGCTGCCATCTAATGGAATCCTGTAGTCCGTGCTGTCACCAATGGATGACTCAGAAGTCCCAGCAGAGGAGGAGAAAATCAGTAGTAATGGTTTTCCCCTCACCTCTTTCCTTCTACCATCACTTTTCCTCTATGACTCCTATTGAGTCTTTGTGTTTAGACAACTGTGCTTAGGCTCCAGAAATGCGGGCGATCTCTAAACCTAGCAGCCTGATACATTCTAATTCTTTGGATATAGACCAGGGGTGGGTTCTACTTACCTTTACTACTAGTTCACAACGGGAGCGCAGATCATCAATTATGACATCCGGGCTGGTGGGCGGAGCCTCCCACCACGTTTACTACCAGTTCTACAGAACTGGACCGAACCGGGAACAACCCACCACTGATGTAGACCTTTTTCAGGCCAGATATGGTGCCCCACAATCAAGTTTGTAGAAGGCAGAAAGCAAGGAGGAGTCCAATGATACCCCTTATGCCATGGGTCACAAGATGGCTACCTCTTCTATCTTTACAATATTTGCTGCATTGCATATCTAAGGAAGCCAGCATGGATAGTTGGGTACTGGACCTCTTGGTTACCAATCTATATATCAAAAATGTATATGAATTAAAGTTCAAACATTTGAGATCTGTTTGTTGAGTGAATGAGAGTGGCATAAAATATAGCCTAAGGGATTAATTCTATAACTATTACAGTAGTTTGTTTGGGCTTTTAACATCAACAACTCAACTGATTTGTAAAATTATAGTTTTCTTTTTCCTTGTGGAATAATAAATGCTTCCTTTTTTCCCCCCTGTGGATAAAATAAAATTCATACAGAATTTTTCTCCAGTGCACATAATAGGAGAATCAAACATTCTTCATACAAAAAAGGGTTGGCAAATAATAAAAGGCCTTGTAGCCAGTATCTTTCATAATAGCTCTCTGAAATTGCCAGATGAAAACTGATAGAAAGAAAGGGTGTCCCCCCTCCGCTTTGAAGCGCAATTCATTATGCCAGAATGAGAGAATTGCTCCAGCCCTTTAATCATGTTGGTTGTTGTTTCCCAGCAACATCTTTTGTGAGATACCAAGTCCAGAAGTGTATAATAGGTTGCAAAGGAAACATAGGTATGAAGATATTAGTACTGAAGACATTATTGCTATGACAGCTTTTGCTTCAATTTCTTTCCTAACCACCACAAATGTAGAATGTGGATGAGGCTCTCAAGACTTAAAAATAATTTACAAACCTTCCACCTCACACAAATGTACTCCCCTTAGTTCGGTTAAGCTTAGCAGAAAGCTCCCGAACTCTGCTCGGCAAGTAAAATTTTTTACTAGGGACAAAAATAAAATCATTCAAAATAATTGAGAGCTCACTGCTAGTGAAAAGATATGAATGACTTTTAGAACCTTGGCACTTTTATGTTGTTCTTTCACCCTTTTGCCATTCCGACAAATTAAGAGGCTCACCAGTGCCCTTGAAACCAAGTAATTATTAACTGTTTACCCATCAGGCATCTGTAGTCTAAAACCTATTGGTCCCATATAAGCTTTCACAGATTTTTGCCTTTCTCACTATCTCCGTTTGTCAGACTACAGTGAATACAATCTCTTCCTGCCTGAATTTTAACAAAAGCATTGCCTCTCTAAAACTGCTATTTGAATATCAAGAGAAGCATCCTCTTGTCTAGCACTAATGGAGCTTCCCTCTTGAAATAGAGACAGAATTTCCCAAGTGCAACTACTGATCTAAAACAAATCCAAGGATATTAAATATATTTTTGAAAACTACTTGATTCCTGAAATGCTCTTGTTTCTATTAATTCAGCAAAGTATTATTTCTGATGAATTCCTTACTAACAATTTCTATTAGTGTTCCAATATCTAAGGGGCTGCCACAAAGAAGGGGAGAGTCAACCTATTCTCCGAAGCAGAACAAGAAGCAACGGGTAGAAACTAATCAAGGGGAGAAGCAAAACCTAGAACCAAGGAGAAATCTCCTGAAAGTTACAATTAATTAATTGAATGGCTTCCCTTCATAATCTGTGGGTGTTCCAACACAGCAGATTTTAAGATGAGGCAACCATTTGTCTGGAATACTATAGGGTCCCCTGCTTGGTAGTGGGTTGGACTAGAAGACTTCCAAGGTCCCTTTCAACTCTGTATTGTATTATTCTATTAACATAATTATATCAACCTGAGTTATTGAAAAGAATGTTCAACTGATTCAGAATAAAACATTGAAAGAGGCCCCTTCAGCCGGCCCCTCCAGCAGCTGAATCAGAGGAGGAGGTGGTGTGGGAGTCAGGGTCAGCATCAAGGCAATCTGAGAGCTTCAAGGAGGAAGAGGGAATGGAGCTGGCAGAGAGAGAGAGAGAGACAGAGGCGGAGCCTGGGCCGTCCATCAGCCCTCAGATGGAGAGTCAACAGCTCCCAGGTCTGGAGGTAGCTGATGAGGAAGAGGAGGAACAGCTGGGTCTAGTGCCTGATGTGCGGATGCGAAGGCAGAGGAGAGGAGAGCAGTGGAAATCCGTGGATCGATCCTTGGGAAGGAAGAGCCACCGCTGCTAGCAAAGCCCCATCCTAGCTCTGGGGATAAAAGGCAGGGGGCGGAGATTAATAGATGTGGCAGGCAACTATTCATCTCCCTATCGGACTGACTTGTTAGCCTTGGTGAGAGAGAAACTTTTTGCCGGGACTGCTGGCTAAAGGAATCTTTGAGTTAACTTCAGAGGGTTTATCATGTTTGGGGAGCTGGGTCAGAACAAAGGGTTAGATTTTAGGAATATTAGTAGTTTCCTCCTACTGGTTGAATGGCAGGTGGCTAAAAATGTTATCAAGATGAAGCATGAACTCAAACTTTGCTTTCTGTAAGTTCCAATATAAAATTAAGGGTACCAGATGGGATTTCTAAACTCTCTCTATATATACACACACACACACATACATACATACATACATACATACATACATACATACATACATATGTAGGTCTTTGGTTATTCGGGTTTTCTCCCGTGTAAAATTGGAGGTGTCTTGGCAATGTTTCAACGAAGTCTCATTCGTCATCTTCAGGCTGATGTTCTCAGCTAGAAGCACGAAGCCGGGAGGTAATTCAGAAGAGTAGTATTCCAAATAATCTGTATATTCCTGCAATAGTGTGCGCAAAATCTGTGCAGAATCAAAAGCTAAGAAACAAATGTTTCCTCAACAGTGCTTAGTCAAAAACCATTGTTTGAAATGTGCTTTTCATCTTCATCACACCTGTTCCATCTGTCTTAGCTGCCTAAATAGGTCTCCTGTAAAACTTTTCTTTCAAACAATAAAACATTTCCAGAACACAGCAGGAAGTTATGCAATAAATGTTTTTGCTATAAAATATTTCTAAAACACAGATGGGGCAGCTGGGATTCATGAACCTTGAATTGTGTATAAATCAATGGACACAGGAGGAACTCTATACCATCAAGCCAATTAACAACAATTATTGATACTAGGGTTGTGATTATTAACACTATGCCTGACCATGGTTCTGACCCTTCAAAATCACAGCTGTGTATATTTTGTTCTGGTTTTCTTGTCCTGTCTCAGGAGAGATTGCCAGGCCACTGTAAGAAGGATGCCCTGCATTTCCTCATTATCCGCATCAGGACTGAGTACCAAAACACTAAAGATTCTAAGAAAGAATTGCCTCAGTATTCAAATTGCTTATTGATGTGATGGATCAAAGCAAAAATCTACCACCCAGCCATGTACAGTACCCCTTGCGTGATTTTGCTATGAATCTGGCAATGCTGAACATTTCCCATTTCAGGGCCAGGTAGATAACTAAGCATAACCCAATTGCATTATGTGTCTGTTTTAATGACACAAGAGAGAAAGGACAGCAGTAGTTTGATGTTTCTGATTACAACCTTCCTTGTAATGAAAGGTTATAATGCAGGAGCAAGGTGCAGAGATGCACAAGAGGTGGGAAGAGGTTGCAACGGTGTGAGTGGGTACACAAGAGGTGCCACACAAGGACTGGGGGGGGTGGGGGCACAATTGTTAGGTAAGGAACTATCTCTGGAACAATGATGCAACAGGTCAAGTATTGTCTGTTAAATATTAAAATTGTAAAAATGTATTCTGTACATGTACAGAAATTTAATTGCAAGTGTGTTAAAATTTTAAATTATACTTTACAGAGATTTTAAATTAGGCATGGCTAATTTAAAGTTTAATACTGAAGTTGAATTTTCTCCCCTAAGTCTATAGTTATATGATAATCACATACTGCATTAAAATAAGAATTTCAGTGGCAAAAAAACTAGAACCAGGCTTCTTTTTATATTGGTACCCAATTGAGACACAGCTGCATTTTGTTTGAATATTTAGGGCTTTTTTCTGATTCAAAAGCTACTTCTATCTATAAGTTGTTTCTACCTGTAGTGAAATGTCTAAACATTTACACTCCTATAAAGAAATATGTCAGAGGAAATATTCGTAGAGCAAAGCATGCTATAAAAGGAAAACATATTAATAGCAATTAATTGAAATGGCATATTTTGAATAACAAGGAATTCAGGCTTCATTTTATACATACAAGAAATGTTCTGGATTTATATCTTTTATGAACCCAAACTTCTTTAAAACGAGTTCCTTTTTTATACAGTCTTCCTTCTGGAAGGAGTTTTTCAAACTGCAGTTTTCAATTGCTTGTCTCAGGTACGTACATAAATGGATTGGAAACGAAGCCAGCTTAAAAATCCCTTTCTGAATTTCAGTCGCTTCCTCTGCTTTGGTCCCATTGACAGCCTCAGGCTTTATCTGGACCATATTTACTAGTAGGATTCCTCTAATTCTTTACTCCTTCTAGACAGTTTTACAATTTTTCCTTGCATTTGGGCTAGAAGAGGAAAGTGGCAATTACCCATTTCACCTGAGTAAAAAACAAATAGCGGGGTCCGTGGTTTCACTGTTGTAACAGGAACTTTTAAAAAAAATAATTAAGAAAGGCAGCGCAAGTGACTAGAGAGGAGGCAGTATTCTTGCCATAATGTGCCTTTGCTAACTGGCATGGAGAACTTTGCTTACAATAAAATTAAGTACAGCAGATTAACCAGACAGCATCACATGTGCCTGCACAAAACAGAAAACACTACTTTTTATATGTAGCAGGAAAATGAGGGGAATGAAGATTGCCTTCCCAGTGAGCCTGGATTCAGATAGAGAATAACACTGGCCATTTTTTTCTGGTTTTGAAAGTGGCCATCAGACAAGCTGACCATGCAAATATCACTCCTTCATTCACCAGGGTAATATTCTTTACAAAATGATTCATGATGAGAAGACAGTAAAACCCTAAAAAAGAATCTGTCCATATACCTGTGTATATGCCTGCCTAACACAACATTCCCTTGCTAAGAAATTTTAAAATTGATTGAAAATATCTCATCTTGCAGCATAACAAAATAAGAAGAATTCTGTTGATTCAAAGCTCCCAAAGCAACCTACTAACTAGATTATGTGAAAAGCACACAGGCAGAACACGAGGGCAATAAACCCTCTTGTGTTTCTCAGCAACTTTATATTAAGAGGATTGTTGATGCAAACAGAAGGCTATTTTGATGTATAAGATATCATCATAGTATCCATCAACAGCCTTCTGTAATCCCTTTTAAAGATGTTCAAGTCAGTGACCATCACTTCCTGTTATGGTATTGCATTCTTAAATTTAATTATCTGGTATGTCGTGTCAAGAAATATTTATCTATCCTCAATATTCCCTCATTTGGTTTCACTGGAGACCTAACTCTATACTGTAAAGAAAAACAAACCACTGCCTATTGACTTTTAGCATAACATATACTTGTTATATATGATATATTCTGATCAGTTTGTCTCTTCGCCACTTTCCTTCAAAGTTAAAAAGGCCCATACAGTGTAGGAACTGTTTATTTAAGAGTTTAAAAGGTAAAATTCTTAGCTGAGAGAGCCAGCATTGTCTGAAGACACTTCCGTGGTCATGTGGCTGGAAAGATTATATGCCAAAGGCTCACAGAACAATGTTACCTTCCCACTAAAGTGGTACCTATTTATCTACTTGCATTTGCATGCTTTCAAACTGCTAGGTTGGCAGGAACAGAGTTCACCCCGTCACACAGTATTTGGATCTTGAACTGCCAACCTTTTGTTTGACAAGCCCAACATCTTAATTGCTCGGCCACTTTGTTTAGAGTTAATGAATTTTTATCTATGGGTTCACACACATCTGCAGTATGCCATGTTAAGAGATAAACTTTTGCAGGATCCTTGCCTCTTTTTAATGCCTAAATTCTGAAATCCCCACAATTTATCTGATTGTCAGGTACTCCACAAAACAAAAGGATCCACCTGAAGCAGATAAATGTAAATTCAAGTGACCATCTGAAGAACTTGAATTTTTCTTCATTACGCTTTTTGCATGATGTGAACAGCTAATTTATTTATTAAAGCTGAGAGTTCAAGTGACCAGGAAATCAAGGAAGCAAAAAAATATTTGCTTAAAGGTTGCATCTCCCCTGGAGTGTAATGTCTTTTAAAAACAGATGATGTATTGCCCTTCGGCATACTTCTGTGTGAAAACATGACGAGATGCAGCAGGCTAAAGATGGCTGTGGTGGAATGCCTTCTGATGACATCAGATCAAGAAAGATTGGCTAATCGGGAGTTGAGTGTGACAAAGGCTCAACCAGTATAACATACGGATTAGTGCTAATTAACATACGGGAAGTGCTAATGACAACAAATGAAGAAGTGGGAAGTTTAGGTCCTGGAATACTATAGGGCTTGGAAAATAATTTGAGAGGAAAGAGGTAGAGAAGCTGATTCATCCAATTTTTTTAAAAAAAATCTGTACCTGGTGCAATATATTTCTCATTTTTGATTGCACTGGGAGACAATGCAGGAAGATAACCCCATTAATCAAAGATAATAGGAAGACTTGACGTAGTGAACTATTTCTTTGTGCTAGCCTAATGGACCTGACTTTTGATACATCCTGTATGTAGAGCAAGGGTCCTCAAACTTTTTAAACAGTGGACCAATTCACAGTCCCTTAGACTGTTGGGGGGCAGGACCAGCTGGGTGGGTGTGGCTAGGTGGACATGTGACTGGATGGGCATGGCCAATTTAGCAGTTCGTTAAACAATACACACAAATTACACTTTAATTCGTTATGCTCCTGGGGGTGGAAAGCATGTTAGTGAAGGGATGTGACTGCCTTGGGGATGTGTGTGTGTGAGGGACTTCTGTTTGTGTGTGTCTCTGTCTCTGTCTCTGTATCTCTCTCTCTTTCTCTCTGGAGGCTGGGGAGGCCAAAAACGGGCCCAGAAGGCGGGTGGAGGCCGGTGGGTAGGTGGGGTGATATGGGTGGGGCAACCTCATGATCCCATGTGGGTCGGATTAATGGCTTCAGTGGGCCGTATCTGGCCCACAGGCCGTAGTTTGAGGGCCCCTGATCTAGAGGTAGTCTCGTTCAATGATTGTCTCATTTAGCAGTCATTTGCAGTTGAGATGGTAATAATAAAAAAAACCTTTGCAACCAATCTTTGCAATTATGTAAAGCAAAACAAAGCTGATATAAAATCATAAGAACAGTTATGGTTTTGCTTAGTGATTGCTTTTCTTAATGGTCAAATTGCCAGTCCCAAATGTGGTTGCTAAATGAGTACTACCTTTATTGCCTTTATAACTTTGATTTGATTATTCAATTCAAATATGTTTCTTCTAAAAATCTCTTAGACTAAACAAGGTGTTCTTCAAAAGTTTGAAAGATGAAACACAGAATGTATTATAGTATATGACAGGTTATTGTTTTTTTTACTTGTCCCGAAGTTCTCATTTTGGATACAGTTTATGTTTACTTTCATAAGGTTTATTTCTCCCATTAACTTACAAATTCCCCATTTAGCTAAGTCAGTTCGTTTTGTCCTCCAAATCAGATTAACAATACATCATGATCATTGCAGCAGTCCAGTCTGATAACTGGTTTAACAATGCAAAATTACAGGGGGTGGGGGAATGAAGGAAGACAGTTTGTGCTTTTGGCACAGGGCAATAGTTTAATAGATTCAGACAAAAATGCAGTCTCTTTTATTTTCTTACACTAAACATTACTTGTGCTGCAAAGCAGGCTCTTTTCCCCACTGAGACATGATCAGTTGCACTTCTAACACGCGCTGGTGCACATTCATTTTTGAAAAATGATCTAATGAGCTGTCAGCCACACTGCTCGCAAACCGTATTTTCTAAGGCTCCAGAGGTGGACAACTATGGCCCTTTTATGACTTGTGGACTTCAATTCCCAGAATTCCTGAGCTAACATGGCTGGCTCAGGAATTCTGGGGGTTGAAGTCCACAAGTCATAAAAGGGCCATAGTTGCCCACCTCTGTAAGCTAAAGATACTGGTGTGTGGGAGTAAACTGTGACCTAGGTTAGAACCTAGACATGAACTATAGGGCTCTGTAGATGTGATGCATCTTCAACTTTTTCTTTTATTCAGTTGCGTCTGATTCTCAGAGACTGCCTGGATAAATCCCTGCAGTTTTCTTGGCAAGGTTATTCAGAACTGGTTTGCCACTACCTCCTCGCTAGGGCTGAGAAAAAGTTACTGGTTCAAGGTCACCCAACCAGATTTGTGCCCAAGGTAGGACTAAAACTCACAGTATCCTGTTTCTAGCCTGGTGCCTTAACCATTACGCCAAACTGGCTCTATCTTCAACTTACAGAACTGTATACATCACATGTAAACATTCTTCTGAAAATAGGGTGGATATGGATGTAGAACAGCCAGGGGGTGGAGGAAGAGATAGACGAATATCTGACAGCTGCATTTTCAGGATAATGTCCTCTAAATGTCCCTGGGAAACACATTTGTTATCTGTCTGGAGAGTGCAGTTAGTTCCATTAGCAGTGGATTGATTCTTATGTTTGCCAATTAGCTAATGGAAAAGTATTTCACTCATCTTATAAAAGTAAGGCTCTTTCTAGGGAAGATAGTAAAAGAGAGAGAAAAGAGAGGGAGAGGGAGAGAGAGAAGTGGGTAGCGAGTATTAACAGATGGGGGCATGCTATTCATTTCATGATCCAGAGATCATTAAAATTAATGGAAGCTTTGACAGAAATGAATGACATCCCACAAAACATTATTTTTAAAGCTCAAAAAGTTGTGCAGATCCTGAGGAACTGGCTCACAGGACTCAGATCAAGAAAACTCCTAACACCTGAAAAACTCTTTTGTTTGCAAAAAAAATTAAAACTAAAAGGGATGCCTCTGGAGTTTGAATGGTGGCAGGTATATATTATCATTGCAACATTCCAAACCCGAAGGCATGATATAATGGTTTCTAGGTAACCCATGACAATTATTAAGTGAAGTAGAGGGACAGCAACAGCTGCCACCAGCTGAGCTAGGAGAGCTCTGATTTAGTTTATCCTTTGAATGTCAGAATTTACTCAATCAATGGGATTATTTTTGCCCAGTATCTGCTTGCAGGAGAAGACAAGCAAATGCATTCAAGAATTTTCAAGGAAGGTCGGGCAAGAACGGCTCTGGTATCTTGGCCTTTTGAACAAGATATATTGTTTAATACATTAGTAATTCCATCTCCAATGCTCCTTTATTCAGTGTCTCACAGGTAGAGTACTTCCATTACAAGATGCTAAATTTGGTGACAGAAAAGTGTCAACCTTTCTGCTTGAGATGATGTTATTCTACTTGAGTGATCAGATGGCACCTTTGGCAAAAACTAGAGAGATGTTCTGGTTCTCATCCGAGGTATGTTCTCTAATTTCAGGTCAAAGGCTTCCAAATGCCTCATTTTACAGCTTCAGAGAACTGTTACAGATGATACAAATAAGGAAAAGTATCCTGCTTTAGGAGAAAGAACTAGAAGATTATTTCTTGAATTTGTATAATCCAGCTCAGGCTGAATGAGGCAGCTTCTCTGACCCTTCTGAGAAAGATAAATAAGGTTACAGACAGGACTGTTGCAGTGATGTTTTTAGCCACATAAACTCAAGAGGTTCCCCAAGATTAATAATTCCCCAGTTGCTGTATTCACTAAAGTCTCATCCCTGCCCATTCCTTGGATTAAGTTAGATGATGATCTGCCTATCAATACATGTCCTCACATATGAGGCTTTATTTTGGCGCCAGCCAGACTGAAACCAGATCAAGATATTGTGGCAGGATAGTGTTTTCCATCAGAAAATTGGACATGCCTTGGATTATGAAGACATACTGATTCGTATAGGAAATAAACCTGAAGCAGATTGGAAAACTACAGGGTTTCAATTGATCTGTAGCAGAATCATCCCCTCGCATCAGGCTCAGTGACTCCATAGACATTTTTGCTTTGGCTGCCAAAAATAATACGTCTCACTTGTTGATCAACTGCATCTTTTGGGCAAATGGAATATCAACCTCATAGAAAACTTTCTGTGAAGTCAATATTTCCATTTCTGCCCCCTCATAAATTTTTATGATACTGGCTGCCCTAAATGGGTGGTGGGAGAGAAGGAGAGGCATGAGGACTCTTCCCCTAGCTCTCAAAAGTAGGTTGGTTGCTTTGCTATATTGCTGCTTGGGCTTGAAAAGGCAGGAGTATGGCGACTTGGAAGATTTTCCCTTACCAGACCAAGTTCATGAAGCCAAAGGCTTAGCAGCTTATGTGGTAGTTTGTAAATGATCCACCGTACAAAATAGCTTGCCATAATGGCAACTATGGATACAGCCAACTGGAGCAACTCTCCAATCTATTTGCTCTGAAGCAGGCCTTCCTCCTCACTTCTTGGGGAATACAATTTAAAGTATTCGTTTACAAAAATAAAAGAACAATTATGATATTTACAAACTGGAATGAATTTGCATACAAGTCATGGAGGGCAGAAATATTATCTGACTTTCTCACAATTGAAGTCAGGTATTATTTTTAAAATAATTACTCCCAGAGACCAAGAGATGTGCAAGACTATTTTATGATCTGCATTCTAACCCTGGAGAAATCTTCTTTGCCTTCTAGGTTATTAATGGCAAAATCAATTGGTGGGTAGAACTAATTTGTAGCTCACTAGCATGGCATCTTAATGCTACTATTTTAAAATAAATGTCAGGAAAACTGCCAAATCTAAAATGGAGCACATCAGCGTAGCAATAGTTTTGCTGGTAATCTGTGTTGACTCAAAATGTGAAGTTGGAACTTCTGCCTTTCTGATTGCGCACCAACTATAAAAAGTTCAGTCAGTGTAGAGCTGTCTATGGAAACCAACAGGCTTATGTTCACATCTCTCTCTCTGAGGAAAACTTCAAATTATTCATCAATATATGGTAATTCTGGTTTATCTGAGCCTTAGCTGAGAATTCATTCACCTGAATGAATCAGATGCTCTTTGCTAAATGATAAAATTTCAGATATGTAAATAAAGCACCAACCTCCAGAAAGGTGAACTCTTACCTGTCTGTTTTTGGGCCTGACACAAACAGTTACAGGGGAGATTATTCAATCTTAGAGAATGAACCACTGACAGCTACTACTATTGATTTTACATTTCCCTATTGATTTGCTACTTTGACAGATGAAAGTAGGAAATCTTAAATAGAAACTACCCAGTTTTTTCCTAAACCTTTTAACAAAGAACATTATCGTTCTTTACATTACAAGTAGTCCTCAACTTCAGACCACAATTTAGCCCAAAATTTCTGTTGCTAAATGAGACAGTTGTTAAGTGAATCACTGCAGTTGTTAAGTCAATAATACAGTTATTAAATGAATCTGGTTTTCCCACTGATTTTGCTCATCGTAAGGTCATAAAAGGTGATCACATGACCACAGGATAATGCAACTGTCATAAATATGAGCCAGTTGCCAAGAATCCAAATTTTGATCACATAATCCCAGGGATGGTACAATGGTTGTAAATGTGAAAAACAGTCATAAATTACTTTTTCAGTGGCAATGTTACTCTGAATGGTTATTAAGCAAATAGTTGTACATCAAGGACTACCTGTAATTTTATGCAGCTTGGTATCCCTGAGATGATTTGCAATCTATAAAATACAAGAAATTGAGACTAACCAATGTTTATGGCAGTAGCCAAGCAACATTTTTTTTCTACTACCAAAAGAGAGACATTTCCTATATTTTTCTGCAGAATGTGATAACAAGAAGAAGGAGGAGAAGGAGAAGAACTAATATACTGCTGACCACGCACCTGGAATATAATTCTGAAATATTTCCTATAAACTCAGACCAGTCTCAACATAAATGCTTGCTCAATTTTTCTCTCATTCCTCTGAGGATCAACTGTGCTTTTGAAGCTGTTTTTCAGCCCCAACCAGCCCCAACCTCAAAACCAGCGAGCGAACTAATGAGGTGAAGCTGACCAGGCTAAGGACTACCCAGATGAATACTTGGTAGGTAGAATTTTTCCCTCTATTTTCCTCCCCCCAAAACCAAGGTGCATCTTATACTCCAAAAAATACGGTAGTATTTTAATCATCATTTTCTTTGCCATATAAAATCAGATAAAACTACTGTAAACATACCTGTTCTGATAATTTTTCATACCATCCCACCCCTCCTGTTTCTAAAGGTATTTTAGAATGTTTTAGTTATCCTGACTCAAAAATAATGGTGTAAACTCAGCCATATGCAACAAATTGTCTTCAAGAAGAGCTTCCTGTCATCTTTTGACACAGCTCTTCTTCAGAAAAGCTACAAGGTTGAAGGTGAAAGAGAAAATCTCAGCCAAATCATTTCAGGAAATGCAGTGCTTAGTCACAACATGCAAAGCAGTGTTTTAAATGAAGGTTTGGCAAAGGTACTGATTTAAAGACTCATTATGGTTCAGACAAAGCCACGGGAAGCAAGCTAAAACTTCATCTGCAGCACTGCATACTGCCAAGATTGAGATTTTACACTTGCAAGCTGTTGGAGAAGAGAATGGAAACAGAATTATCACATGACACAGCAGGCAAATTTAGAAAGAAGGTGCTTTATCCCCTTCAGGTGTTCAGAAAAATCAGGTAAATGTGTCAGGAAACAATGGCATTCCAACAATGCATGGCAGAAACTGTAAGCAAAGAGAGGCTGATGTACCCAGGTGATTATGCTGCATCCAGCATTTTGTCAGCTGGGAGACAAAGCAGCCTAGCAACCAAGACATGTCCTATATCTGTTTGGACATTTTATCTCACTTGTACAAGGAAAACACAATTAGAAGGTGGCTTGCATGGCTGAGTTCTACTCAACATGTACATCAGAGGTGGTATTCAGCAGGTTCTGACGAGTTCTGGAGAACCGGTAGCGGAAATTTTGAGTAGTTCAGAGAACCAGTAAATATCACCTCTGACTGGCACCGCCCCCATCTATTCTCTGCAGAGTCCCAGCTGATCGGGAGGAAATGGGGATTTTGCAGTAACCTTCCCCTGGAGTGGGGAGGGAATGGAGATTTTACAGTATCCTTCCTCTGGGGTGGGATGGGAATGAAGATTTTATAGTATCCTTCCCCTGCCCGCCCCCCAAGCCATGCCCACCAAGCCATGCCCACAGAACCGGTAGTAAAAAAATTTGAATCCCACCACTGATGAACACACAGATTATTTCCCACCTAAAGAGCAGGTCAATTAAAAAAAAAATGAGTCATAAGTAATTAATGAGTTTCAAGTAATTAAGGAAAGCTTGGAGGAAGTACAATGAATATGAATAAATTTTAATGTTAACTAAGTCAATTATTGTGGTTAATAATTGACTTAGAAATATTGAAATATTTCTATTTCATGGAGAAATATTGAAACAATATTTCTCCACAACTACTACATCTTCTTGAAGACATCCCCAGAAGTTTTTCCAAGTGCTTCAGATCATTTAATGTCTATGGAGATTTTCAATCATCCAGATCATTGTTGTTTTAAAGGTGCTTTTCAAAAGGCAACTGAACTTTCTGGGGTTTTCCCCCTGAAAACATTTCACTTGTCATCCAAGAAGCTGAACTGAAGAAGCTGCTTGGATGACAAGGAATAAGTTTCCAAGGAAAAAAACCAAGAAAGTCCAGTTGCCTTTTGAAAAGCACCTTTGGGTCAATCTTTTAAAATCTGGGCTAAGTGGTGATGTTGAAGAATTACAGTAGATTAATGCTTTTATTTACTAAACAAAACATGAACAGTGAGATCCCTTGTGTCTTGTATTCAAAGCCAATTTGGTCTAAGGGTGAAGGCATCAGGATAGAAACCAGGAGATGGAATTCTAGTCCTGCTGTAGGCATGAAAGCCAACTGGGTAAACTGGATCAGTCATGCTTTCTCAGCCCAACTGGGTTGTTGTTTTGGTGAAAATAGGAGGACAAAGGAATACATGTATGTTCAGTACCTTCAGTTGCTTATAAAGTAATAAAGGCACAAAAAAAATCAAATAAGAATCAAATAGTAAAATAAAAATATAATATTCCACCATTGGTGCAGGCATGGAACATAGAGCACCCACTTTCTGGCCTTCAGTTTTGGATTTTGTAGCATTCAGGTAGATAAACAAATTTTAACAGAATTTGGCAGGAGAAGAGAAGAGAAGAGAAGAGAAGAGGAGAGGAGAGGAGAGGAGAGGAGAGGAGAGGAGAGGAGAGGAGAGGAGAGGAGAGGAGAGGAGAGGAGAGGAGAGGAGAGGAGAAGAGAAGAGAAGAGAAGAGAAGAGAAGAGAAGAGAAGAGAAGAGAAGAGAAGAGAAGAGAAGAGAAGAGAAGAGAAGAGAAGAGTAGAGTTGCTTAGGCAGGAAACCTTATACCATTTCAGACAAATGGTTATCCAATCTCTTCTTTAAAAAATCCAGTGTTGGAGCATTCACAACTCCTGGAGGCAAATTGTTCCACTGATTAATTGTTCTGTCAGCAAATTTCTTCTTAGTTCTAGGTTGCTTCTCTCCTTCATTAGTTTCCACTCATTGCTTCTTGTCCTACCCTCAGGTGCTTTAGAGAATAGCTCGACTCCCTCTTCTTTGTGGCAGCCCCTGAACATTGGAACACAGTTATGATGTCACCCCAGTCCTTCTAGACCAGTGGTTCCCAACTTTCCTAATGCTGCGACCCTTTAATACAGTTCCTCGTGTTGTGGTGACCCCCAACAATAAAATTATTCCTAAAACCATTGAAAATATTTGTTTTCCGAACATAGGTTATTGATGGCGGAGGAAATTTGACATTACGTTTAGATGTTATTTATGTTATTTATGTTGTATTTGTCTTATTTTATGTATATATGTATTATTATTTTTTTAAAAAAGAAAATATTTGTTTTCCGATGGTCTTAAGCGACCCCTGTGAAAGGGTCATTCGACCCCCAAAGGGGTCCCGACCCACAGGTTGAGAACCACTGTTCTAGACATACTCAATTCCAGTAACCATTCTTTATATGTTTTAGCCTCCAGCCCTCTGATGCTGATGCCAAAGAAAGTTTTGTTGACTTTACTTTCTTCAATTGTTGTGAGGCCTATTCTGTGGACTCTTTTGAAGCTGGTATTGGTCTATTTCAAAAGCCTTCTTTTTCTCCTATTTTATAAAGATATTTTTGAAATACTAATTATGGCTGTTTTAAGACAGGAACCAGGCAAGGCATCTGTGGTATTTCCTAATTTACATCAGCCCAAAGGTCCAGCAGGAGAGAAAAATTCTATGCAATCAGTTGCCCCATATGTTGCCTGCACAATTTCCACATTTCAGATACCCAACTTTTGGTAAATTATTTGTTCCTATCTTTGGTTTTGAGTTCTAAAATACATATATCAATAATTTTACAATGTGACTTTGTTTTTTCAATATTTGATATTCTGGTCTTTGTTTCAATAGATTAATTAACTAGCTACTTTTTTATTTGTGGCAAAACAAAAAACATATTTGTAAAGTTAATGCCAATTTTATTTGCAGGACTCAGTAAATATATATATCTCACATCACAGTTTAAAGAACTCGGCACCTGGGATTCTTCCCAGCTTGACAGCACATTATTGTTTTGGTCCCAAATTGTTTATTAAATATTTCCTACACAAACACACACACAAAGTAATGGAAGATAGTAATCCAAACCTGGTGCTTAATGACTGCCAACATTTACAGATAAAACAATTGTAGATAGGGCCATGTAGCAAATGTCAGAAATCTGTGATCATAACCTTTGTTTCTGTCCTTAATAGCCATGACATACTAAATGTCAGTTAACTGTAAATGAAGTAGACATTTCCATATTTGCTGAGTACCTTCGGTTAGCCTTGACATTTTTACTGATGGATTTCTTTCAGCAGAGCAGATGGATGGATGGAAAGTAGCTGCTACCAAAATGGATGAATGTATATTGCCTACATAGATTATTTCTCATCCATCAGAAGGAAGGGAAATAAAGAACTCTTATACCACACGATATGTCAACAACGTGTAGCACGTCTACTAAAATGTGTGGTGAACTCGAGCAACATGTTCTATATCATTAAAGCAAAATTAGCCACTCTTCTGATGGCTGGAAGCAATATTTCTTTGTGGGAAAGCTGAGGGCAGCAGAAGTAAAACGAAGGCAGTCACAAAGACTGCAGAAAAAGGGCTTAGGGGATGCAGACTGTCTAACCGCTCACTAAATCATGGTTAAGCGCCAAATGTACAAGCTAAAACAAATGTTGGGCTCATACATTTCCTGCTCCCCCCCCTCCTTTCTATGCTGCTCTGCAGCTAGGAAAAAAACCACGATTGGGGTTTGTTTGTTTTTTACCCCTTGATCCATTGTTAGAAGCAAAGCAATAGGCTCTGCTTAGCAACTGACTGGTGTTTATTTTAATCAAAGGAAAACTTTGTATTATTTATCAGGATTCCAAGTTATAGGAGCATAACTTGCAAGTAGGGAACCCAGGAGGGCAAATGATGAAACATGCTTGACCTATCATCATATAAATGCTACAATTTACGTACTTGCATTCAGACGTCAGGACACATGCATATACTGACGGCATTTGTATGATGTCACTGCTTGTGCATCATCAGGTTGGCATAGCAATTTATTGCAGAAGCTGCTGCTAGATTTGCATACCATGATATTATAATGCAAATTGGCTAAGGCAACACTGAGTTTTCATTAATTTCTTCTCCCTCTGTATTGAACAGAGAGACGCTAGAGATCATCTGTCTGTTCAAACTCATATGAATTAGTATTACGCAGAAAAATAGTCAATACCTGTATTTATACGGATATGTAAGTATATAACATATTTAATTTTTCCAAATTTAAAATTCCAAACCACAATAGCAATAGCACTTAGACTTATATACTGCTTCACAGTGCTTTACAGCCCTCTCTAAGCAGTTTAGAATTAGCATATTGCCCCCAACAATCTGGGCCCTCATTTTACCAACCTTGGAAAGATGGAAGGCTTAGTCAACCTTGAGTTGATGAGAATCGAACTAGTGGCAGTTGGCAAAATTAGCTTGCAATACTGCATTTTAACCACTGCGCCACCAGGGTGCATGTCATTTATGTCATTTACTTATTATGTGGCTTTAAAAGTTTTATTATAGCTAGTTTTGTAACAAAACACATAATTTTGGGACAGGTAAATATAACTAGCAAATATGGTTTAGGACTTGATCTAATTCAGCAGCCATCTACCTAATGGAACATAACAGCAGCTGGCAAATTGGTACACAAACAAAATATATGGAAAATCCCAAAAAATATGAGAAACTCATATTTTAAAATATATTTTCCAGACATTTCTGTTTGCAAAATGCTTTATTTTTACATTAAATCCTTGGGTTCTCTGGCTGTACTTCAAGAAGGCAGTCAAAAATCACTGAAATGCTGTTACCCCCCCCCACCCCACCACCCCCCCCACCCCCAAACCTATCCAGATGGATCATTGTCAATAGGAATCAAACTTGAATCGGCCCAATTGTTAAGCCTCCTCTGCACTTGATCCTAACCATGACATAAATATATTTGGGCAACATCTTTTTTTCTTCCATGTCCACATGACATCACCTTTATTTTGTCCCAACCCAAGAATGACACAGGATTAAGTCTTCTTTTACTGTTGTTGAAGTATAATTTCCCCCTTTCTTATGAAGTTGCACCTTATGTGTAGAACTGAATATATATAGAAACAATTTCTCTACCCTATATTAACAATGATTCACAAAACTGCAATAGTAATCCCTCAGTAATTATGCTCAAAGACTATTCGGATTTTGATTACATTTTTCCGCTTAGTTAAAACACTTAAGAGAAAAGTGTTTTCTCCTATTACTCCAAATAAGTATGACATTCATTACTACCTAGCCTTAACATTTCCCGCACTCTATAGCAAGCTGTTAGCTGCTATGTACCACAGTACAGATGAAGTGGGTGAAATGAATCATGCTTTATTTATAGATCTGTGGTCTGTATTTTTTTCACTACTATTTCTTTTAAAATTGACTCAGTCTATGCACTTAATATGCTAAATGCTGATAAGAATTTCTGCTTTGCATTCTACTAATTTTTACATTTAACTGGAACATTAAGTGTTCTTCAACAAACCTGTATCAAAAGAAGGTGGGTGAGGGGAACTAGGCTTAATTCAAAGGAGTATAATTTTACTATCCCTTGTTTCTCATACCTGACAGGGACATTCGAACAAGCAGATCACTTTATGATGCAGCAGCTGTGATTCACAATTTCATTTAAATTTATACCCTGTCCCTTTTCAATATGTTTTAAGAGCAGTCTGCAAGCAATAAGTAATGATACAAAAATAAGTTCCAGTGCCTTCTCTCAGATTCAGGCTGTTATTTCCTTGCCAAAATGTTCTTCCTAAGTTTGGTTTAGTTTGGTTTATTAAATTTGTATACCGCCCTTCTCCCGAAGGACTCAGGGCGGTGAACAGCCAAGATTAAAATACATGCAATATAAAAATTAAAATAAATTAAAACAGAATTAAATCAAATTGGCTTCCCAGAATTTAAAACCCTTTGCCCATAAAATAACCCATTAAAATTTTAAGCCAGCCTGGCTTGCTGAAATAGGAAGGTCTTCAAAGCTCGACGGAAAGTACAGAGGTCCGGGATCAGTCGTATTCCTGGAGGTAGCTCGTTCCAGAGGGCGGGTGCCCCCACAGAGAAGGCTCTCCCCCTGGGGGTCGTCAGTTGACATTGCTTGGCCAACGGCACCCTGAGGAGACCCTCTTTGTGGGAGTGGATTGGCCGGTGGGAGCTTTTCGATAGCAAAAGGTGGTCTCGTAAATACCCAGGCCCTAAGCCATGGAGCGCTTTAAAGATGAGAACCAATACCTTGAAGCGCACCTGGAAGACCACTGGGAGCCAGTGCAGCTCGCACAGGAGAGGTGTTACATGGGAGCACCATGTCGCCCCCATAATAACCCGCGCGGCTCCATTCTGGACCAGCTGGAGCCTCTGGGTGCTCCTCAAGGGGAGCCCCATGTAGAAATGAATTCATAGGTTCTTAGTATAACATATTCTGGGAAAAAATGGCAAGCCAAGTTTTTATTTTCAGGAGAGAAAGAATAACCAATGATTAAAACAAGATTCCTTTTTACCTCTGCTGCCCCCAAAATGATTATACCTATATGGTTAATCACTAATCAGTAAACATTACATGAGCCGTGGTGCTGCAGTGGTTAGAGTGCAGTACTCCAGGCTACTTCTACTGACTGCTGGCTGCAGTTTGGCAGTTCAAGTCTCACCAGCTCAAGATTGACTCAGCCTTCCATCATTCCCAGGACCCAGATTGTTGGGGACAATATGCTGACTCTGTAAATCGCTTAGAGAGGGCGGTAAACCTCTGTGAAGCAGTACATAAGTCTAAATGCTATTGCTATTTATATCTTGATCACATAGAAAAATACTTGATCACATAGAAAAATACTGACCTTACCTAAAAGGAAAACTAGTTTTTCCCCACTCCTGAATAATTTACCTTTAAAATAGAAGGGTTGTATTAGATATGCTAAGAATATAGTAAAGGAAGCAATTAGATTTTTAAAAATCTAATCTTCAGTAGGGTTTAGCTAAAATTTGTATTGTTTGTCTTTTGGGTAAATACAATGCATTTCAATTCCAGGATACAATAACTTGTGGATTCATTTAGTCATTCTTTCTGCAATTATTTTCCTCAGGCTTTATGTTTTAAATAAACAGATATTTTAAAAGATTTGGGGGAGGTCTTTTTACGTTTTTGCTTTCTTGAATGATTTTTTTTAGTTTTTATTGTTTTTTAATAGTTGTTTCTAAAACATTTAATAAGATTATTATTTAAAACAAATGTTTTACTGAGTTATGTTGATAAGAGGAAGCTAGGAACTCATGATGAATTGAATTAGTAAGAGTCCCAGAGCAATAAGTGCAATAAAATGCTTGAAATCTTGTGAAAGATTTCACCCAACATTTCATGCCATTTCAGATAGGAATTGGAAAGTCAATGAGATTTCATTTGTTTGTATATAATTCTTTTTATTCCAAGATCATCATGTAAAGTAGTTGCTGAAAAGGCCAACTCTCATCATAAATAAATAATCCCTCAACAGTTTTACTTCCCAAATTACTATTTTAAAACTTTTTGAAAGGATCCACTAATGTCACTTCCCTTGTGGGCTTAAGGCTCTGACCTTCCCTTCTTTCTTTTTCAGTTCATAACTGAGAAATAAACACCCCCTATTTTACCTAAACTGTTCTCCCTGAAAATACAACCAACATTTTAAGAGCTTCTATATTTGTCCCAGTTTTGCTATTCCTGAGAATGGCTGGGATTAACCAGAAACTGCCTGAGAGCAACATCCGCTGCTATGCTTCCTAATTTCCCCCCCTACTTTCTATGATTGCCAATTTAAAAAACCTAATTTAAGATTTCGATTTATTTCACTTTCAAACTCTGTGAAAGATCTGAAATAAATGTCACCTCCCTTCAATGGGTTAAATACTTCACAAAACAATGGCTTTCCATTACCTTCTTTAGGATTAAGCAGAAATATACAAGTTCTTTTATTCTGCAAAAAATATATTTATATTTATTCAATCGAACAAAAATTGAAGTCGAGAATACTTTAGAACAGCAGAGCTTGTCAGATAGGCCTACTTCACAAAAAAACCCAGAAAATCCTATGATATTTGGAAAACCAAAAGACCTTTGTATCTTATAAGATTAATAAAGTAATAGCTTCCTTATTGGTTGCACTGATTAGCTCCTATTTATTGAAAAAAGGACTGGGTCTGGAACACCTCTCAATAAAGCAATTATGAAAAGCAATGACAGAAGCACAGGGACTGTGAAAGCTAATATTTGTTTAGTACCAAATAACTAATGGCCACATTCTTCGTACAGAAGGAGTAGATGTCTCTCCAACTGTCTTGCCAGTGGAAAAAAAAAACAGGGTACTGTAGATTTCAAAACAAAACAACCTCCTATAAACTGCATTTCTAAGCTATGAATTTTTAAAGAACTATTAAAACACAATTTTCTTATAAACAATTGGAATCCAAGCTATTGCTTGAAGGTACGGCAAGCAAAACATTTGTTACATTTCTGTTCAAATATTACCTTCAAAGAAGTTGCTTTAAAAGTGAGCAATCCATCTCACTCTTAAGAGACCTGCTTTAGAGTAGTAAAATGAAGCAAATTTCCAGGATATTTGATTTTTTTTTCAGATATGATTGGGTCATTATGCTTTATGATTGAGCACAAAGAATTTGAGTTATGCTCTTTCTTGATTTTTAGATTCCACTGCTTTTGTACTACTTTTTATCATTTTATTTATTTCCACAGTCTTCAACTTGTGACCATAATTGAGCCTGGCAATTAAACACTTAAAGTGGTCAATTGTGATGGTCATAACGTGGGATGGTCATTACATGATTGATCTGATTTTACTTTTTTGCAGCAGTCATAAAGTAAATGCCACAGTCATTAAGTAACCCCATTGGTTGCTAGGGATTGGTTTTGCCCGAAACCAAAATTAAATGCCAGTTTCTGGCAAAAATGTTGTAAACCAGAATTTATGTTACCATGGGACACTGCAAAGTTTCTGAGAGCCCAAAATGTGGTCATGTGACTGAGGGGGGCAGCCATGGGAACTTCGGAACTGGGTTGTAAATAGCTTTTGGGAATCCATTGTAACTTTGAACAGTTGCAAAAACTAAAGTATCTTATCTTTAGGTTCTTTAAATAAATAAATAAATAAAGAATAAAAAATAAGCACAATTAATAACTCAGTGGCCTTAATAAAGCCAAGAGTAATAATCACTATCACCCGTTAAACCTAGTTCAGAAAGCTTAAAGTGATCTTGCCTTTCTATCAAGAACAGAAATAAATAAACACTATGCCCCCCAGTTGGAATGAGAGCACCTCAGGTGAGAAACAGAACTGCCAAAAGATAATTAACTTGTATTTACTTTTTTTGCACAATGGAAATATTGTAACAGTGTGTTCAATTCCTTCTTTCATCCTAGAATAAATATGGTTATAGACCATTTTTTTATTACCGTTGCATTAGCATATTGGATGTTTTCCCTTGTAAAATACAAAGAGTTGCATGATTGTGCAGTTAAAATAATCCAGCAAATAAATAATTGATTGATTGATTCCCAGAACTTTTTTAACCCATTTTTTTCTAGTACAGATACATAATGTGGGGGGGGGGGAGGATCCTTTCTGGTTCTGTCTGACTGGACATTCTTGGTAAAAATTGGAAAAGGAAAATCTGTACTTCCTGCTAGTCTTTGCATAAGAATAGGCAACCTACCATTTCAAGAGAATAGGAACAAATGACAATGTCCTTGTATTACCCCTAACCTACTTGGAAAGCTACCTCCATCCAAGTTTCCTTGCTTCACATTGAAAATACTGCTTTCCTCTCTCCACTGAAACATCTGGTAGACATCTCTCCCCCAGTCACTATTCTGTACCTTCAATGGCCATTTCATATTTAGCTCCTGTCGTGAAAGGCCAGATCTTTGTACTCCCCAGCCTACCCCAGGTAGTGAATAGTAAAATGGTGACAAT
This sequence comes from Arizona elegans, assembly GCA_022577455.1. Lineage (NCBI taxonomy): Eukaryota > Metazoa > Chordata > Lepidosauria > Squamata > Colubridae > Arizona > Arizona elegans. The sequence goes on from JAKOOJ010000001.1 coordinate 106,843,565, forward strand.
TTTTCTCTTTTACTTTTTGATGGGCTTAGCAAAAGAACATACTCCTTTTTTTCCCCTTTTTAACTAGGTAAAATTGACAAGAGTTGTACTCTACAATATCAAGTTTCCCTTTTTACTCCAAGTCTAAGCCTGAGGGAAGTTAAAAAAAAGGGGGGGGCAGAGGAATCCACCCATCAACTTAACTGCATCCAACAGAAGAAATAGAATATCTCAAAACATATTTCTGAAACCAGCTTCTTTTCCATCTAGTTTATGCATGTGAGATAAGCAAGGTGAAGGTTGCCATGTGGAAAAGCTCTTAAGATAATTAATGTAAACACTGAAAAGCGAAATACTTTGGAGTGTATTTACTCAAAGTAAAGCTTTATGGAAATATGGACATGCACGGTCTACCGTAGAATAAAAAGATGAAAGCTAATTCTATTTTAAAATAGGAATAAAGTGAAAATAAATGCAATAGTAAAAACTGCATATAGATCTGGGGGCAAAATTGAAATGCTAAGATTTGGTAATCTGCTGAATATGGATAGAACTGTTCAGAACGAAGTACAACATGGAAATGCAGTGTATTTTGTCGTGTAGTTCTTTTACAGTGCTTCTAATCATGTCACATTCTGTTCTGCTGCAATCAGCTCTCACTTGCAGAACAGCAAAACTATTAGCAATATTCAACACAGCATTAGGTTTGGAAACTCACTATACCTGTTCAGGTAACAGCAGGGATGTGAAAAATGCAGGCCACGGGATGCACACAATCCCAATATCCCATCTGTGGTCCTCCCCATGCATAGGATCCTGAAATTGTGCCAGTGACATTCAAAATAGTAGAATCTAATAACAGATAATCATATATTTTTTTTAAAAAAAAAAAATCAAGGTGAAGAAAGATTTCCAGCGATCTGGGAAGTTTATTTGAATCCATTTCTGTGATTTTGTGGGGCTCACGAATGGGAAGCCACTGGAAGGTAAACCACTCCCATTCTCACTTTAAACTCAACCCCAAACAAAACATGTGGACTAAAATCAGGATTCCAGACCAGTTTCCAGTGTTAGAGTGAGTTTAAGGATGGAAATGGATGTGTTTTGATTCCCAAAAGCCCCCTGCTTGCAAACCCAACAGGAAAAATAGAGTTGATTTTCATCTAATCCCTTCTGGAGGTGTCATTATTGTCACTGGATGGCCTCCTGTGGCCTTCCAGAAGGCTGGGCGGTTGAGTCATAGTCTCCATTTCTCAAGCATTACTCATTTGTGTTTGAAGGAGATGCTGTGATTTTGAATCAGAGAAGGATGGCAGAAACCTTTTATGAATCTGCATAGACTAGAAATGAAATTCACTGTTAATTCAGTGCAAACTGTGCTGTTTCTTCTTTTTCCTCATTGTGAATGTTCCATTGCATTATACTATCCATAAAATCAAAAGATAACAATTGAAACAAGGTATATAATGAAGCCTTTGATCTGTTCTCAAAGTACATCATGTTGGCTAGATATTGGATGAAATTTGAATAAATATAGCAATTGATACATGCTGAGATCCAGGAGGGGAAACATTTTATTTTATTTCAGTTTATTTCATTTCATTTCATTTCATTTTATTCAAAAATAAATAGACTCTAGGAAACAGATTGGATAACCATTTGTCTGAAATGGTATAGGGCAGGTGTCAGCAACCTGTGGCTCCGGAGCCGCATGTGGCACTTTGGGCCCTCTGCTGTTGCTCCCTGTCAAGTGATTCCATCACTGGCTGGCTCCGCCCCTCACCCTCCCCTCCCAGTCACTACTTGCCTGGCCTGAGAAGGTAAGGATGGACGGCGGGGGATGGAGAAGCAGCCGGGGCAGAGACAGAGAGATACAGAGTGAGTGGGAGAAAGAGAGACACAGACACACAGAGAGAGGGGGGGAGAAAGAGGGAGAGAGGGGGGGAGTGAGGGAGATGGAGAAGGAGAAAGAGATGTCAAAAGGGTTTTGTGGTTCCTGGTGTTTTTGAACAACCGGTTCTCTGCCCTAATGACCAGCTGGATAGTCATGGCTGGGGGGGTGTGTGTCATGTGACTGGTAGAAGTGAGTGACGTTGAGTTGGCCACGCCCACCCAGGTTTTGTGGCTCCCGGTGTTTTCTTTTCAGTGGGAAATGGGCCCAAATGGCTCTTTGAGTGTTTAAGGTTGCAGACCCCTGGTATAAGGTTTCCTGCCTAAGGAGTGGGTTGGACTAGAAGACCTCCAAGGTCCCTTCCAACTCTGTTGTTCTATTCTATTCTATTTACATTTACTTGTACATTTAGCCATTTAAACCTTGATTAAACTTTCACGTCATTTTTAGCCATTTGCCAAAGTAAAACTCAGAATTTGAGGGTTTTTTCCTCAGGCTTTTTACTGATTACTGAGTTATTACGCCATGACTTCCCATCATTTTTCAATATTTTGGAAAAATGTTTGGTTCTTAAGGCCTCCACAGAAACTCAGCATTACATATGCGTTCCTCAGAAGCAGGGAGAAAAATAGTTGTGCTGAAGCCATGCCATTGGTAGCTAGAGGAAATGCCATTTCTAAATCCATAATAGCATTACAGGCTCAGCAAAGTCTTTACAGCTTATGTTATAAGGTTATTAAGGTTATTAATTTCCAATCTGCTGGCTTTTTGAAGCATAAGTGGAATTGGAATGAGTTTAATTCTATCATTTAACCTGAAAGTGTTTTTTTCCGTATAATAAATATATGATTAACCAAAGCTATGGGTGAATTTGTTGTCCTCCAAATTAGAATACTTGTTTACTTGCACAAGTTGTTCCTCATTTCTGGATAAAATAGTAGTAACAAACAATAGCAATAAAGGAAGAAGGATATAATATAATACACATTATCTTGTAATAAGAGTGTATGAAATACTTGAGCAAATTTTTTGCACAGTCCTATGCAAAGGGTTACATAATTATGAACCAGGGTATTAGGCTAATGAGAACTCATCAGATTATAGTGACGCAGTTCATGGTAGTCTAGCAATATATACTTTTTGTTAATGTTGATAAATTTTTAAGAATAAAATCTCTATTTAGGTTAAATGAATATTGGAGAAGGTTTTCTTGTCATTCAGAATTAATGCAGGAATGGAATGGGATGGGTTGGAATGGGGTGAAGGGATGAGGAATAAAACTTTCTGATAGTGATACAATGGGATAGTCTACCTATCTAATTTACCCTGAAAAAGTCCTTGAAAAATAATGTCTACCATCTATGTACCCTGTTTCCCTGAAAATAAGACATCCCCTGATAATAAGCCCAATTGGACTTTTGCGCGTATGCGCTAAAATAAGCCTCCCCCTGAAAATAAGCCCTCCCCAAAAATATTTAAACACAGAAATGGAAGTCAGGTAAGACGGCAAGAGAAGCCCCATCTTGCTCCATGAGCCCCAAAATAATAAGACTTCCACGAAAATAAGGCCAAGCACTTATTTCGAGATTCAAAAAATATAAGACAGGGTCTTATTTTCAGGGAAACACGGTATGTATCTCAAAATGAATAGCCAGAGAAGCATTACAAGTAGTCCTCAATTTATGACCATGGTTGAGTCCAAAATTTCAGTTGTTTAGCGAGTTTTGACCCATTTTACCTTTCTTGCCACAGTTGTTAGGTGAATCACTCCAGTTGTTAAGTTAGCAACACAACTGTTAAGTGAATCTGGCTTCCCATTGATTTTGCTTGTCGGAAGATCATACAGGTGATCACATGACCTTGGGAGATTGTAACAGTCATAAACATGAGCCAGTTGCCAAGCATCCAAATTTTAACCACATGACCACAGTCACTACAGGGATCCTGCAATGGGTCATAAGTGTGAAAAGCAGTCATTAAGTTCCTTTTTTTCAGTGCTGCTGTAACTTCGAACAGTCACTAAATGAACAGCTGTAAGTCAAGGACTACCTATACTTACTCTGGTTTAAAAAGAAAACAATTTCTACACTTAATATTTCTAGACTGAGGATGTTTTATATGCCTGCAAATCAGGCCATTTGAAAAGTAGACCATTTACAAGGAGAAAGTTCCCAGAAGAAACATTTGGATGTCACTATAGTAATGAATTAGCAGCCAGAGGTACACCTGCCTTCAAATGCAAACATAAATATCTGTACAAATATACAGCATGTCAAGTGAGAAAATAGATCACTAAATCCAAAGGCAAACAGAAGTCTATGAAAGCAGCAGAAATGGTCTACTTTCCTTCACATCGCTATTATTAGATCAGCATAGTGGAAAGGTTGGTGGCCCACAACAGATGTAAGACAACAGGCTTAATAAAGAAGAATAATTCATAAAAGTTAGTTTCTTTGATTATAAATTAGACAATTGCCGATCTGATCCTGTGGCATTCTTTTGATTCCATGGCTTAAACTATCTGAAGGCCTCGTTCTCTGCTGGGAGCCTCATCACAAAATCTCCAGAACTGTAAAGTCTACAAACTTGAAGTTTGCCATCCATGTTCCTCTTGGCTTCTAGGTGCTCACTAAGAAAGGATTTTTCGAAATGACCATCACAGCATTAGTATTTCCTATATTATTATTAACACGCTCTGATCTTACCTTTACTACCGGTTCGCAACAGGGCCGCACGCATGCTCTTCTGCACATGCGCAGAAGCTTCTGCGCATGCACAGAAGCGTTCTGATGACACTGGGGTCGGTTGGCAGAGCCTCCCGCCGGTTTTACTACCGGTTCTATGGAATCGGTGCAAACTGGGGGTAACCCACTACTGGCTCTGATGCTAAGGAGTTTTAGTCCCCTCCCCACCTGAAAAGAAATCTGTTCCAAATGCAAAGCAGAGGAGAGGAGTTTCAGTTTCAGTTTTACTTTCACAGCAGCAAGCAGGGGATAGAATAGGGGAAGCTTCTGTGAGGCAAGCCTGAGGGAGAGAAGGGGGATAGGATAGGATAGGTTTCTGTGGGGCAAGCCTGAGGGAGAGAAGGAGATAGGATAGGAGAGGCTTCTGTGGGGCAAGGCTGAGGGACAGAAGAGGATAGGAGAGGCCGATGGTAACTACTCATTAATTTTCAAGCTGCAAGTGTCAATTTATCAAGCCCATCACATAGTTTCGTAGTGGAGCACGGGTATTCAGCTAGTAAATAAATAAAATATACTTCTAGACAGCACCAAATGCACTTAAATTACTTACTGCTAATGAGTTTTGTCACTTTTATTTTGTAGTAAATTTTCTTTAAAAGTCAACTCAGCCAATCTCCTGAATGCAATGCCGAAGTGAAGGTAAAACTACATTGCTTATGTATTTAACCAGTGTACAGTCACTGACTATTGCACATCACAAGGACAACTTTTAAGCACAGAGAGTCATAGACTTAGATGTAAAGTGGCTTAAACAATGTGTGTACTAATACAAATCTAAAGGTAGAGTGCTTGCTTTTATGTACCCCAAATGACTCCACCATACCTAATGGTATGGTACAACTCAATTTATATCTAGCCTGTGTCAGTTCTGGGTGCACATAACCATAAATTGTTAAACTTCTGAACTGTTTTGCCATAAAGAAGAATTTTCACACCCACACACACCCACACCCACACCCCAGTGGTGGGTTGCCCCCCGTTCACACCAGTTCTATAGAACCGGTAGTAAAACCGCCGGGAGGCTCCGCCCATCGACCCCCGACATCATCAAAATGCTTCTGCGTATGCACAGAAGCTTCTGCACTTGCGCAGAAGAGTGTGCGCGCATGGAGAGGAGTGTGCGCGTGCGTGGCTCTGTTGCGAACCAGTAGTAAAGATAAGTAGAACCCACCCCTGACACACACGTATGTGTATGTGTGTGTATCTATCTCCATCCATATATCTCCATCCATCCCTAATATATGCAATGCATTTGTCAAACAATTTCTCAACTTCCAAAGTCTGGAAAATAACGCATCCAAAGTTATTTGGATACGCATAATAGTTCAGACAATAAGAAACTGACCAGTTTGCTTGAAAAAGGAAACTAAAGTAAATTTTCAGGCAAATCTACCCTTGTACAACATGAAAGAAAAAAAATATTAAGAAAATATTAGTAGATTTGGGTTTCAGAAAATAGACTTATTATTTAAGAAGTGGGAAAGAGAATAGTCCAGTGAGAATGAACAAACCATTAGTCAAGAATACTGATAATCTTTTTATTATGGAAAATTGTAGGGGATGGAATGAAGTCATATGAATGAGAAAGCTGTGGTTATTGGCTGGAAACTAAAACAGAAATAAGTTATTCTGGAAGTCACAGATCTCACATATATTTAATTTTGAGATCCAATTTGTATAAACTATGCACATTAATTTGGAGCTTAAAGAACAAAATATGTTATTTACCAGCTCTGACCACTAATTTAATATATGCAAGGAATACAAAAAAATAGAAAGATAATACACTACACGGATCTTCGTACTCTATTAAAATTACAAATTACAGCAGTATGAATCCCAAGAATTGCCAATACTTAACTAGGCAGTACTTTGAAATCTGTGTCATAAGCATTGTACCTGCAGTAGAAAGGCAGAGGCAGAGCTACACGTGTGGTCTGTGACACACCAGAGCTTGGACACCAGAGAAGTACACAAGACAAGGTTTTGAGTGGAGAGCAAGAAGCAAGAATAATAGAAATACATGTGTGGAGTTGGAAAATTGTTTCCCACAGAGGTGGAAGGACAAAGCTGCTTTTATATAGCTCAGATATTGGTGTGGCTCAATTAAGAAGATTGCTGCTCTTCCTTCTGAATGAGGTGAGTTGATCACATTTGCTCTGCTCTTTTTGGCTGCTGGTTGGACACCCCAATCTTCATACTCTGAATCAAGTCCCACCTAATCAAGCTGATTGTTTCCTAGAGTTCCTACAGGCGTCTGCCTATTGGCTTTTCAGACTGAGAGTCTATCTGGCCTGCCGGTTCAGCCTCTGACTAAGATGATTTGGAGGAGGCCATGTAATCAGTCAGTAAATATGGTTCCTGAAGATTATGGATTGTAGCCCAATATATCTGGAAGCTTCCATTTTGAGACAGGCTGATCTATAGTATTGCATGCATGTTAGGCTTGTCTAGTGAGCACAACCCCACCAAGAGAACCAACAGGTGGCATGAGTGTGCCAGAAGAATACGGCATCAAAGAACAACAGGTGGCATGAGTGTGCCAAGAACATGGTCTCTTCCTTTCAGTTGATGGCTTCTCCAAATTTCCTCTTTTGGAATAAAAGTATCAAACAAGATTATGAGTTAGGTAGCATTTGATATATAAATTGTTGAAGCTTAATTTTCTGTTTGCAGTCACTGTATCTAAAAGCAATACGGAGTGAATTTTGACTTTTAGAAAACAATGTTCAACTGAGAAGAATGAATACTGCACATTCACTTTCACTTTTATCCTGAATGATTTTTGGATGTCTTTATTCTTAAATGTGATGATTATCTGAATTTTCACGTTTGTTAATGGAATTCCTTATTTGGTTGAAGAAAAATTCCATTGACAAGCAAATAATCTCTCTACTGTTTTCAAAACGCGTATGGGAAAAGTTTTGATTCAGGTGGGTGGATAGCTTTTCAAAACATACATACTTAATGCTAACTTTTTGTTAGAATAAGCAAGTTTCATTTTTGAAAATTAATCTTGTTGCCCACTTATTTTCTGCCATAATCTGCAAACTGCTGCAATATAAATTACAACTCAACTGAAATTTTGATGTGTATTACTTCTTCATTGTCTTCAATGCACAAAGTGTTTATTTTTCAAAACAAAATAAAACACAAGTATTCCAGAATATTTCTTTCCGGTTTCAGAGTCAACAATTTGATGAACTTGTTATATTTGCACATTTTTATCTTCTTCCCAAAACCCTCTTCAATAAGAACAAACACAGATATCACTCCTCTGAGCATAATGGCTGTAATTCTTAAAAGTATCACAAGTCTGAGGAAAAACTTTTCAGATGAAGAAGAGATACGTGTATTTTTCTCTGGACATGTAGCTGATAAACCATTTAAGATTTTTGCAAACGAATTCCTATAACAGGACTCTTTTTTATATATGAAAGTAAGTTCTCATTAATACTACTACTTAAAAATAATTAACTGACTAGCATGAACTAGCATGCTAAGAGTCAAAGTGATTTAACAGTTAGGGTGACAGATGAGCAATAAGAAAATCACAGGAAATTATTCCACATAAGATTTAATATTTGGGGGCATGTCATCTTTCAGCCCACTGATTTGGGGGCATAGGCAGATCTTAGCTTTTTTCTGGGCTGTTATTAAAATTAAATATATGCCATTTTAACTTCCATTGGAAATGCTAGTTATAAATGGAGTGATAATAAATACTATATATTTGTTTCAGTAGAAGTCACAAACAGCAGATCAGTTCCCTACCCACTCTGTCAAAGCTGTGCGTACATCCCTCAAAACTCCAATAGTTACTGCTAAATTATTAATTGAAGGGGGAACTTATTCAATGCATGGTAATTAAACTGCCTTTAATGAATTTAATTAGAAAAACTTAGAATGAACACACATAAATCGGTTCAATAGTTCAAAATCCATTGGAAAAGTCCATTCATTTTATTTTCAGAACTAAAAATTCACTTTTGTAGAACATGAAGAATCATTCAAGGAAACTCCTGATGGGAGGAAGAATGGAACTACTGTAAAACAGTGTTTGAATATTGATGGGAAATGTTTAATAGTTGTATATGTGATTTATCATCAGTAATTCAATCACTAGTATTTTTAAATAAAGTACTTGAAAAATCTGAAGAACAAGAAAAAGTGTTATTAATCTTCTTGAGCATGGTGCCTTCTGATACTTCAGACTGGATAACCTACCAAAGATACACAACACAAGGGCTGTGAAAAGATTCAAAAACTGATTTCAAGGACGTTTGATTAAATTTCCACACTGCAGTGATTTTCTGAATAGGATCACTCAGATCATATGGTCTAATTGAACTTCTTGCCAATGAATTTAACCATCTTTTGCATATCTACAGTATCTTTTATATTTCACTAATTCCAGTCAAAATTCCAAACAATTGCTGTTTAAAATCAGCTCTGACTCAATCTCAGTCTTGAGACTCAATTCTCAAGTCTTGATTATTTCAAGGTTCCACATTCCTTTGAAGATACCACTGGAATTTATTTTTATCAAGAGGCAATGCTTTAGAAATTACCACAGAGAAGGAAACTACCCTTAAACTTTGTTAAAAAAAAAACAACTGCCATAAAACTCTCAATCAGCTACATTGAACAATTATCCCATTTTGTTTCCTGACTTTTTAAAAGGTCACTGAAATGCATTGCATACTGACATGGCCAATTACTAGGATCAGTTTCATTTGTTCATGAAAGTATTAAGCAGTTAAACTCAGAAGAATAAGAAGTCATTTTCCAATTCAAAATAAACCCTTTTTTTTTAAAATTACAAGAAAATATGTTAAGGTTTTGGGACTGGGCTTAGACAGACTGAAATAAATGGGTATATGAACATATTTTTAAAATTACAAAAACAGGAACTTCACATCATGGTTTTAATATTTTGTGTTTTAATATGTTTGGTGTCACTTTGAAAGGCAGCATTTGAAATGAGATTGTTTTCATTTTAAAGACACATTTTGCTTCCCTTCTATCTTCCCTGTCTTCCAAAAATTGCAATACTTTCACCTGTATACAAAAACACAAAAATGTTCTGCTTAAATTTTTCAGTAATATCACCAATGGTTGCCAGGCAACCACTTTCCCTGCTCTGTTACCATCTAACTTCCACAATAATTTCAACTTGTTTACTTAAAATCCATTAGAAAGGAGGTGAGTGAAAGAGACAAAACTACCGGTGTCCGGCTTTCACACCATCTGGGAAAATGCATGGCCAATTAATCAGTTTGCTTGCTCTCACCATACACACAAACTTTTAAAAAGCAGGAATTTTATTCATAGCTATCATAAAACAGCTGGCATATTATTTCATCAAGAGCTTCATCAAGGATTGGCAAAACTTTTAAAATGAAGATAAAGGAAATCCAAGCAAATAGCTCTCTAACTTTAAAAATGATGAAAATGAAGATGATGATAATGATGAAGAGGAAGAACATGATGATATTTTTTCAGAATATGAGGTAGAATTAATTAAGCAATTCATAACTTACACCTACTGTATATCTGTATATCAAAACTAAGTCCCAATGAGTAAAATGAAATTTACATTCTGGGTTCAGAACTGCAGCCTTATTCCAGTTTTTTCAAAATCCTCCTGGGAACAGCAATCAGAAAAACAAAATAATCCTTTCAATTATTGTTCTTGTGCTTCTCCCTAGGTTTCCTTACTGAGGCATAACTTTGGTATTTTATGCTCCAGCTCTTTGTCTTTCTAACACATCAACCAACCAACTCTAAGGACTGAAAAAGAAGAGGTTAAAACTGATGTGGATACAGACCCAACCTTGATCTAGTCTTCATTTCTTAATGTATTTTAACATTAGATATGTGCTGGGCCCATAACTGTGATTGTAAAATATACATATTATTCCAAAACAACTTTACAGATTACCAAAATATGTTAATAAATTAGGATATGATCAGAATTAAGAATTTTTCAGCAGAAATAGCAGATGTCAAAAGAATAATAAACTGAAAGATGCCATCAATGTCAGAGACACAAAACAAATATTTCTGATGACAGAAAATAAACCCTTTAACCAAACTACCATTGTAATCTCTCCCTACGGTCCGGCATATATGACTGAGAAATAAGATACCTCTGATCATGACTGCACAGCCTCGAATGAAGTATTTTGATCAAAGGATCTGCAAAAATTGCCTCATATATTAATACATGCAGTGAACAGAGAAGGATTGCTAAATTGCTAAAATCATACCCTGTAAACTCTTCTTGAAATTACACAGAGCATTCTTTGCCCCATTCTGCCCACAACTGTTTGCAAATGTACAAATGTCCCACAAACTGAAATCACAATTAGTAATAAAAAAACAAAACAAAAACCCTCAAGTACTTTGGCCACCTAATGAGAAGGAAGGACTCACTGGAGAAGAGCCTAAAGCTGGGAAAGTTTGAGGGCAAAAGAAGAAGGGGATGACAGAAGACTAGGTGGCTGGATGGAGTCACTGAAGCAGTAGGTATGAGCTTAAATGGACTCCAGAGGATAGTAGAGGACAGGAAGGCCTGGAGGAACATTGTCCATGGGGTTGCAATGGGTTGGACACAACTTCTCAACTACAATCCAAAATACTGTTTTACAATCTCCACAAACGTGTCCCCTTCTCTCTCCCCCATGTAGCATGTAATGGCAACGGATAATTGCAGAAATTGCAGAGGCTCTCTTTATTTTCTCAGATTGCCCTACCATGCCTACATTTTCATACCTAACACTCTCATTCCCCAGGTATGTTGAAATTCAGTGCTTCTGTCACATAAAAAGTGAAAATACAGCTGCAACTTTTAATGAGGATATGAAGATTGCCACCAAAGCTTTAGGAAACCACGTAAGCATGGAAATGGTGCAGCTGCTGCTTCTCTGTACGGATGCAGTACGGATGCAGGGAAGCGATTTCCACTCCTGCACAAGTAACAGTGCAATGTTTCATCTGCTGATCTACATAACAACAAACATTGAAACAATGCTTATTAGTAATAGGTGGTATTAAATATTAAATAGGAATGAGCAAAGGCTTCACTCAGGCCTGCCAAACTGGCAGGAAAATACTCAAACCTCATTGTCCGACCCATCTGACAGCTCCCTATAAAAGGGCGAACAGTCAGACGAGCCGGCTGCTGGGTTGCACTGATCTACTAATAAAGAGCTGTTGTTACTGTTAGAGCTGTGTCCTGTCTCTTCCATCGCCCGATCTAACAGGTAAAATTAAGACATATTATTAATGTGCACCGAGGTTGGAATTCCACAGAACCTTAATGAAGCAGAAGCTTCATGTGGATGGACAGAACATGCTCATTGCCCAACCCCATTTTCTAGTAAGTGTATATATTTCCACATTGAATCTAGCTCTTGCTTCTATTAGCCATGGTGGTGGCGTAGTGGTTAGAATGCAGTATGCACCAGAATGCAGGCTACTTCTGGTGACTGCTAGCTGCCAGCAATTTGGTAGTTTGAATCTCACCAGGCTCAAGGTTGACTCAGCCTTTTATTCTTCCAGGGTCGTTAAAATGAGGATCCAGATTGTTAGGGGCAATATGCTGACTCTGTAAGTCACTTAGTGCTGTAAAGCACTGTGAAGCGGTATATAAATCTAAATGCTATTGCTATTGCTATTAAGTGTATATACCAGTATAAAACCTGCACTGACAATTCCCATTACCAGTGCCTCTTCTCTGCTTTTCCAATCTATCTTTATTCCAATCTGAGCACTTTAGATTTTGTTTTCTCAATCATTGATGGGAGATGACCAGCCTCATTTATTAATACAATCTTAGAGATATATTTCTGAATAGAAAAAGTTGTGTAAGCATAGGATATTGAATGAAATAACATGCCTCCCCTTCTTCATTTTATTCTGGAATGCTGCCTACATGTGCTACAATTCTATAATCAGAGATTTGAATAAGAAAGTAACAGTTTTTTTCATAAGAGTTTCCCTCTCTAGAATTCTGACACCCTTCCACATATAAGCAATATTATAGGAATAGAATGTGAAGCCACTCACACCGTCTAGACTAGCGAAGATATACCCAAATCTAAGCCCGAATTGTTGGAAATGTAGTCAAGAATAAGGTACCTTCTATCATACATAGTGGTTGTGCCCTGAAACGAAAAAATACTGGAAGAAAATACACAGATGGTTACAGGAATTAACAGGACTTCAGATAGAATATACCCCGGAATATTTCTCCTAGGGATAGTTAAAGGGAAATATGACAAAAGAATAATATATATCATTTTGCATATAATAACTGCAGCAAGGATAGTTTTCACGCAATGCTGGAGAAATACAAACATACCTTCCGAAGGTTTAGTAATTAAAAAAATATTTGATTTTACAGAAATGGACAAATTGACAATGGAACAGAAAGGACAAATAGATTTGGAATACTACACAATATTGGAGAAGTGGTACAATTGGATTGAGAACAGAAAAATGGAAAAGAAATAGACAAAATAGAAGTAGAATTAAAATGTTTAGTAAAATATATATAGAGTGTATTTGAATTGGAATGTTATGGTATGAAAATGCTCGCATAAGATGTGAGTAAGATTTATTTAATTGTAAAAATACAATTAAAAAATGTGAAGCCATTCCATATATATGCATGGGAATGGATCCATACGAAAAGCGATTTAAAAATCAAGAGAAAAGTAACTCTCAGGCATCCTAAGTTCAAGACTCAGGAACTCATTTTAGTGTAAGGTGACCAGACGTCCCGCTTTTGGCGGGACAGTCCTGCTTTTGAGCAATTTGTCCCGCGTCCCGCGGCGTTTTAAAAAAGTCCCGATTTTTCATTCTGCCTCCTGAATCCCCGCTGATAGCTAGAGGGAAAAAAAACTCTTTAAACTCTTGCCGCGGGGCTTCAAAGGGCCGACCTACAGCTGATCAGTGTTAAAAAAAAAATGAATAGACCCATGCCTGCAAAAATAGAAAAAACAGCCCCTGTTAACAGCTTCCGCTAGGTTAATTAGCTGCAAAAAGCTGCAAAAAGTTCCTGGAGCAGATTTTCCCCCCCTAGCTATACTGAAAACAAAGGCGAAAGCGAAACTAAACCTGCAACATAACAAAATGAGGCAGAGAGAGATTTCTTTCTTTTTCTTTTTCTTTTTCCTCACCAAAAAAGGTAGGTACAAAACTGACAGTCCCGCTTTTGAGCAATTTGTCCCGCGTCCCACGGCGTTTTAAAAAAGTCCCGATTTTTCATTCTGCCTCCTGGTTCCCGGCTGCCTCCTGAATCCCCGCTGATGGCTAGAGGGAAAAAACCTGTTTAAACTCTTGCCGCGGGGCTTCAAAGGGCCGCCCTACGTTAATTAGCTCGGCTTCCCCCTCTCAGCTGATTTGCACAGGGCTCTGCTCTTGCTAAATTGCTCAGTTTTTTTTTCCTCTTTGTGCAAACCAAGCTCAAAACGAAACTGAAAGTAAAACAGGCTGTTGGCTTTGCGGTTTGCTTGCAACGTTGGAAAATTAGGCAGCAGATTTATTTTCCTTTTCCTCACCAAAAAAGGTAAGTGCAAACAATGGAAAATTATTTAGGGCAAAAGAGGAGAGTTCAAGATTTTAAAACACAAAAGAAAAAAAAGCTCTTTTTAACTAGGGAATTGTAATAATTGAGATATTATTAATTGTATACTGTGTTGAAAGCAGAAATGGTTAAGTTGTGGTTTGGAGGAATATATGGGGGAAATTATTTGGTTTATTATTATTGGTAAGTATAATTAATTGATTTGTAAGAAATTGGATTGCATGGAAATAATTGGAATATTCATGTTCATATTGATTAATATACAAAAAAGATAGTTATATAACTAATTGATTTATATTAAAATGTTGAATTTGTATTAAACAACTGTATTACATAATTACATAATTAACCAATGTGAGGATGGATATAAAAATAGATGACAATGGGAAGGGGTATAAAATAGAATAGAAGGGAAAAATTGAATTTGATTAAGATTAGAGATGAGGATGAAGGGTAATATTGGTTTTTTAAAAAATAGATGAGGAATAAATATGGCAAAAAGGAAATATAGAAATTGTAAATTTAATTGAAATGACTAAACACTGTTTAAATTTGTGAACCAGCCAAATATTCTGTTCAAAGAAAATACATTGTATGTATGTGTGTTTCTAATTATTGCTATTTATTCATATTTGTTCTCTTTTATTCTTTAAAGTTTAACAATTCATTCTTTATCTTAATATCTTTATATTTGTTTGGGGTTGGCTTTCTTCCCTTTCATCTTTTTTATTGTACAGCAATCTTTCTCCTCAAACCTACCACCTCTCTTTTCTTTCCTTCTTACTTTCTCTTCCCCCCCTCTTCTTCTCCTCCCTACTTCCTCTTCCTTTCTCCTTCTCCTCCTCTCTTCCTCCCTCTCTTAACCGTCACTCCTACTCTAATTTCCCTTCCCTTCCTTCATCCCTCTCTATTACTGTATCCTTTTATGCATATGGACTACTCAGAGGGCTGAAAAAGTTATTTTTGACTGGTCCTCGCACTTTTGACCAGTCCTCGAACTTACGACTGTCCTCACATTTTACATTTTTGCCCTATCTTGTCATCATGGTGAAGAGAAGCAGTTGTGAAATGAGTGACATGGTTGTTAAGAATGCTGCACGGGCATAAATGTGAGGATGGTCATAAGTGTGAGGACCAGTCAAAAGTGTGAGGACCTGTCAGAAATGACTTTTCAGCCCTCTGAGTAGTCCCTATACACATAGCCATGGCCACCCGGTCACATGACCAGCTAGCCACGCCCACCCAGTCACATGGCCTCCAAGCCACGCCCACACAATAAGTCACGCCCACAATGGTGTCCTTCTTACCAATGTTAAAATCTGTTCACCTTACCCTATACGCATAGCCATGGCCACCCGGTCACATGACCAGCTAGCCACACCCACCCAGTCACATGACCAGCTAGCCACACCCACCCAGTCACATGACCAGCTAGCCACGCCCACAAAATAAGCCACGCCCACAATGTCCCTCTTTACCAATGTTAAAATCTGGTCACCTTATTTTAGTGGCCACCAAACCTCCACAAAATGAAATTTACATTCTGGGTTCAGAACTGCAGCCTTATTCCAGTTTTTTCAAAATCCTCCTGGGAACAGCAATCAGAAAAACAAAATAATCCTTTCAATTATTGTTCTTGTGCTTCTCCCTAGGTTTCCTTACTGAGGCATAACTTTGGTATTTTATGCTCCAGCTCTTTGTCTTTCTAACACATCAACCAACCAACTCTAAGGACTGAAAAAGAAGAGGTTAAAACTGATGTGGATACAGACCCAACCTTGATCTAGTCTTCATTTCTTAATGTATTTTAACATTAGATATGTGCTGGGCCCATAACTGTGATTGTAAAATATACATATTATTCCAAAACAACTTTACAGATTACCAAAATATGTTAATAAATTAGGATATGATCAGAATTAAGAATTTTTCAGCAGAAATAGCAGATGTCAAAAGAATAATAAACTGAAAGATGCCATCAATGTCAGAGACACAAAACAAATATTTCTGATGACAGAAAATAAACCCTTTAACCAAACTACCATTGTAATCTCTCCCTACGGTCCGGCATATATGACTGAGAAATAAGATACCTCTGATCATGACTGCACAGCCTCGAATGAAGTATTTTGATCAAAGGATCTGCAAAAATTGCCTCATATATTAATACATGCAGTGAACAGAGAAGGATTGCTAAATTGCTAAAATCATACCCTGTAAACTCTTCTTGAAATTACACAGAGCATTCTTTGCCCCATTCTGCCCACAACTGTTTGCAAATGTACAAATGTCCCACAAACTGAAATCACAATTAGTAATAAAAAAACAAAACAAAAACCCTCAAGTACTTTGGCCACCTAATGAGAAGGAAGGACTCACTGGAGAAGAGCCTAAAGCTGGGAAAGTTTGAGGGCAAAAGAAGAAGGGGATGACAGAAGACTAGGTGGCTGGATGGAGTCACTGAAGCAGTAGGTATGAGCTTAAATGGACTCCAGAGGATAGTAGAGGACAGGAAGGCCTGGAGGAACATTGTCCATGGGGTTGCAATGGGTTGGACACAACTTCTCAACTACAATCCAAAATTGTATACGCATAGCCATGGCCACCCGGTCACATGACCAGCTAGCCACACCCACCCAGTCACATGACCAGCTAGCCACACCCACCCAGTCACATGACCAGCTAGCCACGCCCACAAAATAAGCCACGCCCACAATGTCCCTCTTTACCAATGTTAAAATCTGGTCACCTTATTTTAGTGGCCACCAAACCTCCACACTGTAGAAAATGTCAAGTGATCCATTAAAAAGGTACTCAAAGGAATTAAAATGGCCTCAGCCTGACATTTTGGAAGGCTGCTGCCAATCAGATTGGGTCAGAAAAGTCAAAAAGTGATCTCGTTGCAAAATTATTATAATTCAAGTGTGATTTTGCATCTACCAAATGCAAAGCATCTTGTTTTACCCACACTTCTAGGAGGAAGGGCCGCTATTACTGTATTCATAATCAACAGAGCCAGGAAAAAAATGATTACTTTTTAAAATGTTCTGCAGTCTTTCAAAACAAAGCTATTTTTGCCATGCCCATAAAAGTGGGATCTTATGAGTAGCTCCCAATCTTTTCCAAAATAGTGATAGGCCTTGAATCTCCCATAGGAGACTAAAAATATACTCTCAAAGATGTGAGCGGGGCCACATGCTCACTTTCTATTATTAGCAAAATTATTTTTTGCTTTCTGCATTTATGATTTTGCTGGGATTAACAGAGGAAAAGACTGGGAGGGGAGAAGAGCTCTCTAGCTTCTCATGCAACTCCAGATGCAAAGTGAAATTCAGAAAAAAGTCACTGCACAAGCTGCACCTTAGTACACAGGAGTGTAACCCTCCACAGTCTACTAACATTTACTGTACAGAAACCAGAGGAACATTTGATATTTATTCAGCTAATAAAATCAACATAAAACAATGTGACTGATTGTAACTTAAATATCTCTCTCAGAGTCTCAGTGTTCTGCTTAGGAGAAATTTCCTAATGGTGAGAGCAATCACCCAGTGGAATGGCTTGCCTTGGGTGCTCTATCACTGGAGGTTTTGAAAAAGGGACTGGACAGCCACTTGTCTGAAATGGTATAGGGCCGTGATGGTGAACCTATGGCACGCATGCCACCTGTGACATGCGGAGCCATATCTGTGGCCACGCGAGTGTTTCCCTAGCTCAGCTCCAGTGCGCATGCGCATGACGGCCAGCTGATTTTCGGGCCTTCTGGGCCCACTGGAAGTTTGGAAACAGGTCATTTCCAGCCTCCGAAAGGACTCCGGGGGTATGGTGAAGGTCGTTTTCACCCTCCCAAGGTTCCACAAAAGCCTCTGGAGCCTGGGGAAGGTGAAAAACAAGCCTACCGGGCCCACCGTCCATCACGTGCCAAAAGTGGGGGGAGTGTGCATGCGTAGGGAGTGGGGCACATTGAATTAGTGTGGGCACGCATACGTGCGACACCCCCATGCCCCCCCCCGTTTTTGGCACAGGACGGCAAAAAGGTTAGCCATCACTGGTATAGGATCTCCTGCTCAAGCAGGGGGTTGGACTAGAAGACCTCCTAAGTCCCTCCCAACTGTATTATTCTATGATTCTATTTTATGATTTCACATTACAGTACTGAGGAGATGTTAGAATCCTGCACAAAGTGAGATTCAGATGTACAGCACCAGCCCAGATTACATTCACTTCTCTTCCCTCACTCTAAGAAGTGGCAGACTCCTATCTTTCTACATACAAAGGAAAATAAGAACTCCCAAAGGAGGAAATAGTTTTCATAGGTTTTCATTCACCCTGGCTTAATTATTGGTTTGCACTCTGGGACTCAGAAAAAGAAGAGAGGAAAGTTCACATTGCTATTAGACTGGCTTACCAGGAGATGAATCAATAGCAGAGATTGGTTTAGCTCCAGTGAAACTCCCAAAGAGGAAGTCATTTGAAGCTGTCCACTTAGTGTAATTAATATGATTATTCTGCTTGCTCATTATATCATCCTTTCTCAATCTTTTCAGAACGATAGTTCCCATAAGTTCCAACCAGCATGCTTCCAGATGTGCTAATGTCTACCACAGCAAAAAGGCTCCAGGATGCAGAAAAGTGAGTTAATGTTTAAAAAATGATCTAATGGTTCTTCCGAACATAAATAGGTATTCTCCATGTTGATCTATCCCTAATCTGGTCCTTCAGCTCTTTCAACCATGCACTCATCACTGCAATTGAATCTATTCACTTTTCTACTGGTTATCCACTTCTTTTCTTTCCTTCTGCCTGCCCCAGCACCAGAGTCTTCTCCAGATAGCTAGGGTTTCACATAGTGTGTCCAAGATAAGATAATTTGAGCCTGTGTTCAGACATACATAGCTCAAATAATGCAGATATCTCACTAAATATCCTCATTGGCACAGTCTTTTCTTCCTCCAGTTCATGCCTCCTTTCCTTTATTCCTTCTCTGGTTGCTTCTGGAAGATCAGGACAAGGACAAGATGCCTTATCAGCAAGGGAAATCAGTGAGAATTCCCTTAATGCAATTTCTTTCCCCTTTGGGTCAATCACTCTTCCATGAACAAAAGAAGTGCTTCCATTTATGGAAAGGCAATTTGCGCTCCGAACTACAGAACTTTCAGTTCCCAAATATTTATTAGGTCCTCAGCACTAGTTGAATAATATTTCTTCTCAGACCCAAACTGTATATTTATAAGAAAACGGTACTGAATTTTACATCACTGAACTGAGCGTCAAGGTCTTATTGAGTTTGTGATGAAACAAATTTGTCTGATGACAACAACTCTTAAAATTAATCTATTTTAACAGAAGACAATTGGGGTTTAGGGAAACAGTTATAAGTGCAGCATTCAGCAAAGCTTAGCTGAACAATATCTAAAAGATTTAGAATAATATATAGTGGGGGAAATTATCAGAAGGACTTAATTTTAAAACTGATTAATATAAAACAGCATATATAGCAAGCACATTTTAATTGATCAGAAAATACTATTGTATTAGCTTAATTAAATAGATCAATGCCAGTCTGTGACCACAATAAAAATTGATTAGAAAATACTATATTTTCTATATATTTTATATTATATATAAATACATAAACCAAAACTCTTTGCAGTCGTCCAAAATTTTAAATTTTAAAGAATGTAAAATGGTGCTGAGTCCAAATGTTTGAGAATCGCTGATACAGAGTACACCTGCATTTTTCCAAACAGGCCTGGGACACATCCAAACATAATTGGATAATGAGATTTCTCAATCAATGCAGAATTTTATTTATAAAGGGGAATACTCCAGAACATTATGACAACTGCAAAAAGGAAGCTGTTTACATACATACAAAAATGACCTATGACAGATCTAGTATGCTTAAAATGTGTTTATATGCTGTATATAAAATGAGTAATCACAGAGGGAGAACTTTCGTACATTCTGTGTCACAACAGGTAAATCAGCAAGATAAATAAACACAGCTGCTTTATGAATGGAGAGTTGTTCTCTTTCTCTTAAATCCTCTAACTAGAGAGAGATATTAAGTAGGGTGCCAAAAGGATTTGTCTTAAGTCTTCTACTTTTCAATATTCTAATTAATGGCTGGGATGAAAGGGTGGGGATAACACTTATCAAATCAGCATAAAATTACACAGGATAGACAATACCTTAGAAGACAGAAATAATATTCAAAATAGTCGTAATGTAATTATGCAGATACTTGTCCCTATTAAATTAATATCTATTATTTGAAATCCTCTCTCCTATGTAGTAATAGAAAAAAGTGCAAAGTTTTTAACTTAGAGGGGGGGCGGGAAATCCTAGGAAATTTAATTCAAAGCACAAAAA
Organism: Arizona elegans; assembly: GCA_022577455.1. Classification (NCBI taxonomy): domain Eukaryota; kingdom Metazoa; phylum Chordata; class Lepidosauria; order Squamata; family Colubridae; genus Arizona; species Arizona elegans. The sequence goes on from JAKOOJ010000001.1 coordinate 106,864,149, forward strand.
ACACAGAGTTATAGGATGAGGAATACCTGGTTTAGTAATAGTACCCTGTTTCCCTGAAAATAAGACCTCCCCAGATAATAAACCCTCCTCCGAAAATAAGTCCTCTTTGAAAATATTTAAATGCATGCACAGCTGGTCCCTGCCATTTCCTCTGGTTAGGGTTAGGAAGACAGAGCTGGAAATCAGATATGACGGCAAGAGGATCCCCGTCTTGTTCCATGCGCCCCAAAATAATAAGACCTCCCCAAAAATAAGGCCAAGCACTTATTTTGGGCTTCAAAAAAATGTAAGACAGGGTCTTATTTTCGGGAAAATATGGTACTTATGAAAATGATCTTGGAAAAGAAGTTGATTACAAACTAAATATAAGTCACCTACATGATGTGGCTACAAAGAAGACACAATTTTCAACTGCATCAACAAAAATTTCCAAACCAGGACCTGCTCTTTATATCTTCCCCTAATTTTCACTCCCCAATAATAGGCTGGGAAGAAACAGGTTCTCCTAGTTCCTATTCAAATTCCATCTATGGATATATCCAGGCATTCAAAAAGTAATACCAAAATAATCTCTCTTTATTGGAAGTTATAAACTCCAGCAAGATGGATAATAGCTAATACCACTTCTATTTTCTATAAGATACTGTACTGTGGACTAATTCAAAGACAGATACTAGACTAAACTGATTGTTGATTTAACCTGATTGGAAAAATCCTATATCTCATTTATCAAATAAAGCACAAGATTTATTTAATACCTTTTAGCTAAAATAAGGTGACCAGATTTTAACATTGGTATAGCGGGACACCATTAACCGGGTGGGGGGGTTTCTTGATTAAAATTTTGGTCTATATGGAGCAACAAAAATTTTAATAGAATGCAAAAATAGTATTGTAATATATTTTTTAAAATTTCAACCTAAGTACAATTTACAAATATAATAAATAAATAAAAAATTATGTATAGTATAGCCTGCCCAGGAATCCTCGCACACCCTTGGGATTCGGGGGAATTTTTGGAGGATGCTCAATTCAGAGCAACTATTCACTAGTATGTATCACACGAATACGGATGGCTCAATTTAACTCCTGTGCAGCAACAGCCACCAACTTCTCAGAATTGTGATAAAACTAATAAAAACAGCAATAAAAAAACATTCGATTTTTGGTTTGTATAACCATGCGTGGACTGTTTTTGTGTGGGGACTGTGTTTTATTCTTTTTCCTTTTCCTAATGTAGGACATCTTCAACATCCTAGGAAGGCAAGGCTTGGCTCAATGAAAGTCATTTCAGCAATTGAGATGCCCTGAGCAGCTTTTCCTGGGAAGGGATCATGCATCCCCCTCGGAGCATGTGGAGATCGCTCCCTCCTTCTATAAAACCACCCGCCTCAACATAAAGCTTGCCGGGGCTTCTTGCAACCTCAGTCGCGTCTGAACGCCTTGCTCGCGAGATCTTGAAGCTTGGTTTTTTGTTTTTTTTCCCTTCCTCCACAGCAGAAGAAAGAGTCGGGGAACTTTGTTAGCCGTCCAGCTAGCCGTCCACCCACGGAAAAGCACTTTGCTTCGTAGGCCCGCCCATCCCCGCTTCGAGCTGAGTGTCAGTTTTATAAACCGCCATCTGCCTTAAAGCTCTTCTCCGTCAAAAGGAGGCGGAGGCAAGCAGCCCGCTGGGCGGATGCCTTCTTCCTCTCCCTCCTTCCTGACACAACGCGAGTAAGGACACTGCTGGCTGGGTTGACCTGCAGGAGGAAAGCGGGCCACACTGGACCGCGGCCTCGCTCTTTTCTCCGAAAGGCGCTTTAAGCCAGCCTGAGGCTCCCGGCGGCAACGCAGCAGACAAGCTCTAACCTCAAAACACGCCAAAACTGGGCCAGCCTCCATCAGCTCCAGAAGCAGCGCCCGAAAGCTGCTCCGCCCTCGCTGGGCCAGATCCCTCCCTTGCTTGGGCTTTGCCTCCACCTCCTGCTCCCCTCGCAGCGGATGCTTTAAAGACTTGTCCACGAGCCGCCCTGTTAGGCAATTGGCTGCCGCTGGCCCACTCTCCTTCGCTCCTTGGCGCCGGCTTTTGCTCGCTTCGGGGAAAACCGAGTGGGGGGGGTGGGATAACGGAGGGCCCAGCGGAAGCTGTTCTCCTGCTGTTCCCTAGCTTGTCATGCATTCTTTCCAAAAATCGGGACTTTTTTAAAACGCCACGGGACGCGTGACAAATTGTTAAAAATCGGGACTGTCCCTCCAAAAGCGGGACGTCTGGTCACGTTGAGCTAAGATAAACTGCTCCACCACTGACATGATTATAGAACCGCTTATGGAAATATTTGTGCAATCTCCTTCACTCATCACATCATCCATGTGACAAGGCAATCCAAAAATGCATATAGCAATCTAATTTGTGTATTTTTAAATTAGAAATGGGTGCCTCTGAATATTCATACTATCATATGTGCACTGCCATTATATATATATATATACTCGGAGACCTGTACTATATGTTTATATACATGCATATACACATTCAGAGAGACGCAGACAAGATCACCACCTGTACAAGATGCTGGACTATTTTACTCTAGTGTTTCAATAAACACAAAACCCTGTTAAATGTTCATCAGCATCTAATCAGCAAAGATTTCTGAGGGAGGAGGCTCCATGTCCATTGGCTACACCCACATATGTCTTCTGTCCCCAGGAGACAGGCTCCTTCAAAATACAGCAGACTAATCCAATCTGCCCCAACTTTTCCATTCATATGTAAAACTATATAATTTTAGACCACTTTTACAAAACATTTATATCCATCAAATTTGCAGCTATAAATTCTGGTTTCACAGGAAATTGATTGTACTGCCTTTTAATGTCTGTTTATGTTTCATTATAGTTGAAAAAAATTTAAGCCTCTAAGCATCTAACCAAGAGGTTCTTCAGAACTTTCATTTTAAGGCCACCAAAATCCATTTACTGTGAATTTTTAATATTATACTATAAAACAAATAGCACAAATAAGCATTTTAAAATATTTAACATGGAATTTTTTTAAAAAAATGTCTCTCTCTGTGTATCTATGTCTTGAACTTAATCAGCTAAACTGAGAATCAGTCAACACTTTTTGGTATTTAATTTGTAGTTAACGCTTGGTATTAAGATTTAATATACAGAGAGCAGTCTAAATTATGACACTATAGATAAATTATGACATATATATTATACCACTCCTGGATAGGAAGAAAATATTTTTTCCAGTTATTCTGCACTGTGGAACAGGCTATTAATAAAATAAATATGAGCAGCAATCTTCTAACTTACATTATTGGGTTTTTTTTCATAAAATATAGCAAAACAGCCATATCAAAGTATCATTGAGCAAAAGATGCCTTTTTGGTGTTCTTTTTCAGTCACTAAGTTGTGGCCGACTCTTTGTAACCCCATGGACCATAACACACCAGGCCCCCCTGTTCCTCCTCTGTCTCCTGGAATTTGTCCAACTCAAGGCCACTGCTTTGAAGACATTATCTAGGCATTTCATCCTCTGCTGTCCCCTTCTCCTTTTGCCTTCCATCTTTCCCAACATCAGGGTCTTTTCCAAGGAGTCCTCTCATCTCATTTGGTTGCCAAAGTATTTGAGCTTCATCTTCAGTTTCTGTTCTTCCAAAGGACAGTCAGGTTGATTTCCTTTCGGGAAATATGTCTACATATATTTTAAAAATGTGCAATGTTTCTCACCAAATATTTTTATAATTTCAGGCACTGCTTCCTTATTGTAAATTTACAAACCTACTTTTCTATAACTCGGCCAGCAATGCTTGTGAATTCTTACTTCATAAACTGTTTTGTGAGCTATAAGGTTCTATCTTGACATTAATTCTTTTCAAGCTCTCTTATGTTCAAAGATAGAGATTTGAAAGATTACATCTACATTCTTTGTACTGTATCTGCAGGTAGACCTCAATTCTGTTTTCTGATATAGGAAAGAAAATACCCTTCTTTTATTTGCGAAAAGGATTTAAAATGAATAATTTGGTTTTAAAAATTTTTTTACTCCTGACTCCAAATACTTAAATTGCCTACATTACTCCCGAAGCAAACATAAATCCCTTGTAAATTCTTGCAAATTACTTTCTAAGCTATTATCCCAATTCTGTTCAAGTTGTTATAGACTGATATTTTTATTTCTTTATTTTCAGGTATAACCCTTCCATCTAAACACACTTGCAACACATTAAAAGAGTCCAAAATAACATATTGCAAATTTAAAGACACAAACTGAAACACAGCACAGCCAACTGAAAAAAACAGGGTTTCCACAAGTAAAACAAAAAACAAAAAAACTGGAGATCTTTGCCTGAAAAATGTCCAGTCAAGATGTCTATTGTTTATTGTGTATACTCTTATAGCTTCCTCTTCTCTTACTTTACCCTGCTGCCTCTTGGTACTGCCATTCTGCTTCACTAGCCAAAATAGACAGCTGCTAACGTAGACCACTAGCCAACATAGACCAATACCTGCTGCTCCTGAGCACCCAGGCATGATTGTTTAGCAGCAGGAAATAAGAGTTACACACAATCTGATATTTTGTTATGCACTTCCCAAAATAAGATGATAACCTGCAGAAATATAGGAACAATCAGATCTTTTGGTAAAAGAATAGACCTGAACCAGTGTTGATTTCATACCTCCAAAGACCAGGCTCATACATTATGTTAGGCTTAATTTGTTGGATTCATAGAATTTTTAAGCCATAATTCATGCCTTATAAATCACAACATATTAGTTTTGGCTGTCTGAATCCAACAAGTCACACAGCGACATAATGGCTTAATGGTTTGATTCCTCTAATTACAGGAGATATATTTAAATCTAGATGGTAAACTTGCACAATAACTAAAACAAGCTTAATATTATTGCAAAAGACTCCCTAACTATTGAGAAAAAGAAAAAGACTGCACCCATAAAATATCTGTATTGTGTTACTTATTCCAATTATAGATGGGCACGCTTTGTGGGCACACTCTATTTTCTGCTATCTTGGAAGAAACGTTCCAAAACATTGCAGTATTGTACAGGCAATGCTTATGTAGATCAAGTCTATGGAGCACGATAATTTATTTTAGTGAAGATTTTACTGAAATTATTTAAAAATAGAGTTCTAAAAAAATAGCAAATATGGGGAAAATATTAGGCACCATCAATAATGGCTACTTTTTAAGGGAGATTTCCTAAATTCACGGAGGATAAAAGGCTCAATGGTTACTAGTCAGGATGGTTATATTTTGGAGGCCTATGAGTACCACGTGCTGGAAACTTGACCAGAAACCACATCTGCATTCATACAATGTTTGTGGTTTCTCATCCTCTTCCTCCTCCCTCCTTAGAATCAGAATCTCTGACTAGATAAATAAGTTTGCTTTGATGCAGCAGGGGCCTTCTTTTCTCCTGTATTCTTTCCAGGATTATTCATTACAGAAATAATCATGCAAAGACACACACACACACACACACATTCATTTCTGGTCATCTTGAAGCAGAATTGAAAAATGGCAAGTGTCATTCTTAGAGTAAGATTTCCATGGAAACCCTGCATAGCAGCTCAGCCCAACGTGATACTGAAATGGGTTACTTTATGTGGTCTAACGCTTTCCTTGGGAAAAATAAATCAAATACTTTGCATCTGTCTTTGCTAGCCTATAATTCATGCCCATGAAGGAAAATAACAAAAAGGACATATTGAATTGTATAAATTCATCATGCTAGCAAAGGAATTGCAATACAGGTAATCATTCCAGTGCTGATGGATCTTGCCCCATTGATAATAGTGTTCTACAGTATTATTGTTATTGTTATCATGAATAGAATTTTCAGCTTCTCTAATTATGGGGTCAATGCCTTTAGTTTCAATCATTCATAGGCTTGGCAATGCAGATGTCCCAAATCACTCCCTTCTTGACCAAACTGATCCAAGCCTATCACAGTCTCTGGGGCAGCTAATTTGGTTTCCTAAGTTTTGCCTGATTTACAAAGCCTTTTTCCTGTTGCTACTGATAAAATGTTTGTTTATTGACATTATTGGTAAAAATATTGTTCTAACATGTCTGGAGAAAATGACAAGTAAGGCATGGAGCAGATATTCTGGAGCTTATCTTAAACAACTACCAATTGCTGATGATAGGAATCTAGTGAATTCTGTATCTGAAAATTTTAAGTACAGTAATTTAACTTCCCAGGAACTAAATGACAGGGCTGTGTAAAGTATTTGAACAAAGTATTTTCTGATATAAAGGAGGACAAATCATCAAAGTAGCTGCACCTTTTGCAAGACTGCACATTCACAGTCATTGCATATTCGTGCTCGGAAATATTATCAAGTCAGTCAGTCAGTCAGTCAGTCTGTCTGTCTGTCTGTCTGTCTGTCTTTCTCTCTCTCCATCCATCTATCCATCCATCCATCCATCCATCCATCCATGTTAATGGAGAATCTTAGGAAAGCCAGTGCAATGTTAAAAGTAAATAAAGTTACATACATATTATGCTCATACAAACAGTCACTCATACAAACCTTAGTTGCCCATAACATTGCATGAATTCACGTTTTAAACCCTCTAAAATATAGAGTGACATTTAACTGTGGATTGATTTCAGGAGATAAAACTGGGGGCAGATTTATTGCTTTAAAAAAAAAGCTTTGAGGGTAATATATTGTTGATCTGTAATAAAGAAAAACCAGAAATTCCACTAATACATCTAAATCAAATAGTTATTAGGAATTTTGACCCATCTCTAGTGTCACATTCCAAACTACCACCTACTAGGAACATTACAGTAATTAATTTCTAAGTTGTTGAACTTAAGCAATATGAAAAGAATTTTTTAAAAATATTGTTTGTACAGGACATGCCGCATTATGCAGGATTTTTTTTCTTGACAGATACTTTAATGCATCAAGCAAATATATATCTTTATGACTTAAAGGCAATGTTTGGGAGTACATTTCTGTTATGATTTATAAGCAAATACAAAGCAGCTACTCCTACTCAAATACACACACACACACACACACACACACACATACATACAACATGATTTAAGGCAATGACAATTTATAGTATAGCTTTGACCTTTTACATTCCCATTCATTTCACCAGTGATTGAAGAGATTCATTTTATGATACATATAATTTAGAGGATGTAAGCAGACAATCTCTTGAGTTTTCATCAAAAACTGAGTCACATCTGTTGCTAGTTGATAAGTAAAATCATAAAATAGAAGTCACAACAGCTCATTAAAAGCTGCACTAATTTACTGCATTATTTAAATTCTGCTGTCATTTGAGGAAAAATTCAGACATAAATTAAACCAAGAAAGATAATTGAAATATGATGCAATTTATATTATACAGTATGGTGTATAGTATAGAATTCCCAATCAGCATGATCTTTCCTATACCAACAAAGAATTCTGAGCTGTGTGCAATTCCAACATACCTCAAAGGCTCTAGGTTGGGAAATGTTGATCTAGATAGAGGTAGTCCTTGATTTGCAACAATTCCTTTAGAGACCATTCAAAGTTACAATGGCACTGAAAAGAGTAACTTATTACTTTTTTCACACTTACAACTATTGCAGCATCTCCATGGTCACGTAATCAAAATTCGGGCACTTGGCAAATGGCATGTATTTATGACAGTTGCACTGTCCTGGGGTCATGTGATCACAATTTGTAACCTTCCCAGCCACCTTCCGACAAGCGAAGTCACTGGGGGAAACCAGATTCGCTTAGTGACTGCATGATTCACTTAACAACTTGGACAAAAATGGTGAAAAACGCACTTAACAACTGCCTTGCTTAACAACAGAAATTTTGGATTCTATTGTGGTTGTAAGTCAAGGGCTACTTATATCTCTATGCTGCATTAGCACATCAACAATAAAACTATTTGTTTTTGTTTAGATACTCAAATCAAATTTGTCTTGGAACATACTGACAATGTTCCTAATTTCTTTCAGAAATTTACAAATTTTAATTAGCCTCTTCTAGTTAAGTAAAATTAAAGATCCGAGGTCAAGATAAGGGGTTCCATAAGTATAGCAATATTTTCCATCACCAGACTATTAATCTGTGTAGGTACCAATGATACCATAATACGTAACTTTTAGCATTTCAAGAGTGGCTTTGAGGAGGAAGGAAGGAGAAAGCTCTTGAGGGCAGATAATATTCTCATCAATTTTCCCCATTTTTCCACTGAAGACAAATATCCAGCAAAAGAAAAATTATTAAGCAAAAGAAAAATTATTAAGTAAACTTTAAGTAAACTTCTAGTAGCAATGCTGGAATAGACAATAGAGGTCTGGGTTATTCAACAATACTATTTCAAAGAAAAGAGGATGCTTTGCTGGAATCATAAGATCATTAGTAAGTAACAAACTCTCAAATTATGGATTGAATATTACAGCAAAGCAAAATGCTTTGGAAATTACTGATTTAACAAAGAAATAAAGGGAAATACAGTACATGTATGAAGAAAAAAGGTGACTGAACACAGGGAATGCAGTCTATTATCATATACTTCCATGTATTAATACACAGGCAAGATGAACTACATGTCATAAGGCATCATATCAAATATTCCACAATACAGAAATATGAGTGGGATGAAGCATTGAGCATGATGAGTATACCTTGTTTCAAGGACAACACAAAAGAAGAGTGATATAACATTGTATAATATAAAGGAGGAGATGATAAAACGTGTAGACATGTCTGATGACTGAAAGCATCTTGGTTAAAATAAAAGGGAAGGCTAGAAGAAAGTATATTACCCTGGGGATCTGCTATAGACCACCAAACCAGTCAAAGGATATAAATGAAGATTTGTACAAACAGAACTGAAAAAGCTTCTTGGATGAAAAGCAAAATGTATTCCAGAAAAAAACTAAGGAAGTCCAGTTGCCTTTTGAAAAGCACCTTTGCGACAACCATGATCTGGATGATTGAGAATCTCCATAGACATTTGTACAAGCAGATTACTGAAGTCTAAGAAAATATGAAGTAGTTGTGACACAAGATTTCCATTACCCGGATATCTGTTGGAAAACTTATTTCTACCAAATAGAAGATGTCAGATAAATTCTTGACTTTGGTGGGTGATAATTTTCTCTTTCAAAAGATTGAGGTAAGGCACTAATGAATCTGCTACCTTGGAGTTAGTCCTTATTACCGGGAAGAATTAACTAAAGATATTTCAGTAGTGGAAACTAAAGTAACCACATATTTTAAAGTTCTTAATTTTAACAAAATTAACCTTTTAATATAATTCAGCCTCTATTTCCACCCTTTATGTTTAGAACAGCGGCTCCACAGCCTTTTGGATGCCAGGGACCTGTTCCATGGAGGATGGTTTTTCCACGGACCGGTGGACAGTGTGATTTTGTGTGCTGCCCGGGTCCCGTGCATGTGCGGATGGGGCTTCATTTGCTTGCACGGCCCGGTTCCTGACAGGCCATGCACTGGTACCATTCTGCAGTCTAGGGTTGGGGACCCCTGGTCTAGAACACAAATCATTCCCATTTCCACATGGAATGTTTGGCACCATGTTTTATTTTTTTCCCTTCAAGTCAGTTTGAGACATTTGCTTAGAAATAAATCCAGGTGGATTTAGTCTACATCATACCCTTCTCAGTATTTTCTTCTTCTTCTTATATTTTTATTTCGATTGCACTGCAATCATTCAAAAGCAGGATTTGGTTGTTTTCCAAAAAAAAAAACCCCAAAAAAACCCAAAACCAACAACAACCCTGACCAATACAATGAAATGATTGTACAATAAATTTAATTAAGTGAGAATAAGACAATGGAGCTTGACAGGAAGTTTTTCCCCACCAATTTATTCTTGGGGTGGGGGGGACGGTATGTTTGAGAGAGAAAAAAATTAAACCCAGGATCATTTCTCTTTTGAGTACATATGGTTTTCAAATTTCTAACCACTTGTTTTTAAATTTATTTGTGAACTGGTAATGGTGTTACATTTTTAAAACCTGCCCAGAGCAGCTGGTATTTGTTTTCACAGATGCATTTCCACCTAAAATACTTTATGGATAGTAACTTTTTTTTTTAATGTCAAATCTGAACAAAAAAATATCCAAACAGCAACATATGCTTTGAACTAGTACTAAACAATCAATAAAGCCAAACTACAGTTATCAAATGATAAATTAAAATAGAAAGTTTTATGAGGGATTCACCAGATTTACACACCGAAAGCAGCACTTTGGATGCATTGTGTTAGGGAGCCTCATTCAAAAAGTGGCTAATATCAGGCCCAAAGTATGATTACAGTTACTATGAAATTCACTCATCATTTATTTCTATCACACCTACCTTCTTCTCTTTTCAAAAATAATGTACCGTATTTTTCGGAGTATAAGACACAGCAGAGTATAAGACACAGCTTAGCTTTTGGGGAGGAAAATAGGGGGTGAAAAAATCTGCCTACCAGGTATTCATCTGGCTAGGGTCTTTAGTCTGGTCAGCTTCAGCACATTAGTTTGCAGGTTTTTATCCCCTGCTTGGGGATAAAAAACAGCTTCTAAAGCACAAATGATCTTTGGAGAGAGAAGCAATGAGAAAAACAGGCAAACCACGGAGATCGCTTCATGCGGTAGTGCCTCCTTAGGGCTGGAAAAAAGCTTCACAGCTGAGAGTCGGAGGGAGCAGACACAGCCCTAAAGATTGATAGCACCTCCTTAGGGCTGAAAAAATAGCTTCAAAAAAGCTACATTTGGAGTATAAGACACACCCAAATTTTCAGTCTCTTTCAGGAGGGAAAAAAGTGTGTCTTATATTCCAAAAAATACGGTACATGATATATAACTATTAGATAAATACCTTTATCTACCTTTATCAGTTCTACCTTTTTAGTATAACCAGCGAGAAGTGAGCACAGCAAATCATTTCTACAAATGAACCAATATTATGAGAAGGGAACATTTATGATGACACTTTTCTTCACTGATAAGTATTTTTTTAAAATACATTTGTATTTGATTTGTGGTATCAAATCAATGAATTCAATGGGAATAATAACATATTGCATACTAGTATGAAAATAAAAACACATCTACCAATTATCAGACTTTGAAAGATTTTAAAATAATTCTTGATTAATAAAAAATTTGACCAGTGCAATAGTCAAACTGGATAATCCTTAGAAGTAATTGTTTCCCCTTTTTCCAAGTTAATGGATAGTTTCAAAGAATGTTCACATCAGGCTGTGAAAACATTCAAAGGTTCATTGTACCCACACATACATAAACAAACTCTATTTTCTGCACGAGATTTATAAATTTAGGTGAGACCAAAAGTTCCATTGCCCAGTCTTTCTCTGAATGAGTATTGTCATTCTTCTCCCACATTTGTAGTCTGTAATTCCAAATACAGTATAACTGGAGTTTGAGAGGTAGTACGTTTCTTGTGCAGCATGAAACAATTGAAACAAGTATTTGGATTCAAATCTACTCATTCTTCGATTAATCTGTTTTGAAACAATACCAAATCGCAGATAAGGTCAGCAGATATGATGAAATGGTCTTCCGTTAAAAGCAAAAAACCTTAGTCAGCATAGCCATTACTGTATACTGCAGAGGTCTGCTACAAACCCTTTTCTTTAGAAGGTTTTAAATAGAAGACAACTCAACGTATTGAACTACTCTCTGAAGCCCAAGGTGAGAAAATCATTCCAGATATAGATTTACCTTCTAGTCTGTTCTCGGTGATGTTTTTCTACTGCTTGTGGTCCAGGAAAACAGAATGCAAATCACTGGATGCCTGCACAGTATGAAAGTTATTTTTTTAATCATGTTTTCCTTCTGAAAAGCAATGAGGTTTGCCCTGGAACAGCTGGCTGGCTCCAGTCTGCCATGGCACACAAGCCAAAACTTGACAGTTTGTTTTGACCCAGAGGCCAGAGCTAGACAGAAAATGGTGGAAATAGAGGCTGAATTATATTACAAGGCTAATTGATGCCGAGTTTATTTTTATTAATTGAACAGAACATTTTTCTGCTTGTGTCATTATTTCTAAATTGCTCTTCAAAGAGATCTCAAAAATGGATATGCTAGAAAGACAGACACAATTAACAGCAGAAGCTATTAAAAATGATACTTGCTAAATAATATTAAGAGAACCAGTTTTAGCTCATTGGCTAAAGGCATTGGGCTAGAAACTACTGGGAGACAGTGAATTCTAGTCCTGTTTTAAGTACAAATGTCAGCTGGTTAGAAAAAAGGCAAGGGCCAACTTCCTCCAAAACTCTTGCCCAGAAAACTGCAGGGACTTATCTAGGCAACTGCCAGAGATCAAGAGTAATTTGAAGGCATCATCCCCAAGAGGGAAAAAGAAGTTTATTAATAAATGGGAGGAAGTCCTGATGGCGCAGTGGTTACAATGCAATATTGCAGGCTGACTCTGCTCAAAACCTAGGGTTTGAATCTGAGGGACCTTGAGGTTGACTCAGCCTTCCATCCTTCCGAGGTCGGTAAAATGACCCAGATTGTTGGGGGCAATATGCTGACTCTGTAAGCCACTTAGAGAGGGTTTGTAAAGTGCAATGAAGGGGTATATGAGCCTAAATGCTATTGTTAATAAATCAGAACCATTTTAAGAGGAGAAAGTCACAATTTCCAACACATTTATCGGGAAATGTATAAATGCAATTAACCTCAAAGAGGTTTATTTTTCAGTGGATCTGTACAGTTGCTACTCCATGCAATATAATTTAAGAAATGGGGAAAATAAGAGGAGAGTTAATTATTGTTAGAAGTGATCAAAAAGAAAGATACAGAAATTATGGGAAAATGCAGCAAAATGAGACAATAGTCAGTTGCTAGAAATAGAGTTAATTAAAACAAAAGTTGAATAAATTGTTATCTTGGTACTTTTGACAAACTGAAAGCATGTGCAGAATTATTCAAATCAGAGAAACCATACAAAATTAGGAGATTGAGGATTTTTAATTTGGAGTTAGCTCAGAATGTGAAAAAACAATATAAACAATCTACAGATTTAATTCCATGTTTAATTGTAGAAAAAATAGAGATACTTTAGAAATAAAAAGTCTATTTATACAAAAATAGTCCAAATTATATTTAAAAATAAAAGATAAAATTCATTACTAGAGAATATGTGTATGTGAGTATAAATATATGTACAGCATACACACACACACACACACACACAATGTGAACATTCACACAAAAACAAATTAAGATACTAATTTTACTGGAATACCCCCTTTGTTGTGATGAATAAAAAGGAAAAGAGAGTTCATAATTATTGAGTCAGAAAGGCAATTGTCAAAAGTGATACTCCTAAGTAATGATAACTTAATATCGGTGTGGGACTATCAAAGTAAATTCTTTAAATTGGATAGGCGACACCTGCTATGAATGCTAAAATGCTCTGGGATTATCTCACTTGGCTTCTGTCAAGTACTTTGCCCCAATAAATGTTAATTTTTCAGGCAAGGTTGGAACAATGTTGCCTGCTGTAAAGCAAAGATTGGCTATTCTTTGAAAATAAACCTGTGCTATGATCAGAAGCAGAACGGTCCCCCTGATACGCCTCACTCCCAATGCACATACTTGGAGCAGAGGAGAGCCACACTGAGTGTCATGGGCTTGGAGCAGAGGAGAGTCACACCGAGGATGGGACTCATTCCTTGGACAAGCACCTTTGATTTCCCTATCCTAGGGCAAATGGATGCATGTCAGTTTATCTAGAACAGGGGTGTCAAACTCACATCATCACAGCGGCGTCACATGACATATTGGGACTTTTCCCCCCTTCGCTAAACCGGGCATGGGCGTGGCCAGCGCATGACACATCCGGCCCACAGGCCAGGAGTTTGACAGCCCTGATCTAGGACATTTACAGGCTACTCCTGATTCAGGCTCTCTCTCCCCTTAATAAATAACCTTTAAATGGAATGTTATATTTTTATTATCTTGTTCTAGGAAAGGTTGTTTATTGATCTTATCTGTGTTGCTTAGAACTCCTTTAGGAGAAAGACAAAAACATTGATGTGGTTGCTATTGTATTATGTTATAGTTATTTCCATCTCCTAGAATAATTGAAAAAGATGCTGGCTTTTGATAGGATCCACTGGTATTTGGCAGCCATAGAGATGTGCAGAGATTTTTGCCTCACTATCGAAGTTCAAAATGGCTTTTGAGAAGAAAGGAATTAAAGAGCTCTCTACTCTTTAGCACCACTTGGCCTCTAAGAAAATGAAGCATTTTAAGTAACCATATATGCAAGAAGCAGAGAGGTTTATTGCACTTTTAATAGCAGAGTGAAAGAAAGGATTTCCAGAATGTACAGGGCAAGAATCAGAGGTGGTGTTCAGCCGGTTCTGAACAGTTATGATCAGTGGTAGTGGAAATCTTGAGTAGTTCAGAGAACTGGTAAAAACCACCTCTGACTGGCCCCGCCCCCATCTATTCTCTGTCTCCCGAGTCCCAGCTGATCAGGAGGAAATAGGGATTTTGCAGTAACCTTCCCCTGGAGTGGGGAGGGAATGGAGATTTTACAGTATCCTTCCCCTGCCACACCTACCAAGCCATGCCACGCCCACCCAGCCACACCCACAGAACCGGTAGTAAAAAAATTGGAATCCCACCACTGGCAGGAATGAATAAATTTGAGCAATTGGGCCCACAGTACAGCTCCCCAAATTTCTACAAGAAGTAATTTCTGGCAAAATTAATATTTTTTGTTATCTTTTTTCATTTTTCCCCCCAAATTTTCAAACACTTTCCTCCACAAGACAGCTGAAACTACATATTTAAAATTCAGCCATCTTTAGCATCTCAACTTTGGGCTGCTTTGAAGCATTTTGTATGAAGCATTTTCCTTCCCAGAGGCCTGCTGCTACCATCTCCACCAGGGGTGGGTTCTACTTACCTTTACTACTTGTTCACAATGGGGCCGTGCACAAATGTAGATTCCATAAAGCAGCCATTTTGCC
Organism: Arizona elegans; assembly: GCA_022577455.1. Taxonomy (NCBI): domain Eukaryota; kingdom Metazoa; phylum Chordata; class Lepidosauria; order Squamata; family Colubridae; genus Arizona; species Arizona elegans. The sequence continues at coordinate 106,879,163 of JAKOOJ010000001.1, forward strand.
ACTGAATTTTGATAGTACAATCTTGGATTGCTGGCAGTAGAAAGCAAATTACTCATTATGGTATAATCTGACATGTTGCTGAAAGTTTTCAACACCAATATTAAAAATACAGACACCTTATTGTGTTTTGGTATCTGTTAGCTTGGTAAAGTTAGCTTGGTCCAGTGATGGCGAAGAAGAATAGCACAAGGCGGCCTTTTTGAGTGGTAGCAATGGCACTAGGGCTGAAGTGGAAGGGCAGTTTCAATGCTACCACCAAGTGCTACTGTTTAGGGGGTCTAGATGGAAGGAGGGAGATAGAGTACTGTTTCTCTTTTGTTTTAGGAGAGGGTTGAGTTCATAATTATTAGAACAGAGTCAAATTAGGCATTTTCTGAATTTTTGACTAACAAGCCTAAAAGGTTCACCATTACTGGCTTAAGTCATTGTTTTACTGGTTCCTAATTTCACTAAACCACTACAGTTTAATTCAGACCTGGGCATTTTATGACCAATCTTGTCTGGCCCGTGGCATCAGTGACGTTGAACAGGGCAGCATCATCAGGGGATGGGGCAGCATTCCTCCACAACAGTCCCACTTTCTTGTATGGCCCCTTGGGAAAATTAATTGCCCATCCCAGTTTAGTCACTGAACTAATGTATAGTTTAATCACAAACAGTATAGTTTAATCTCTAAACCACTACAGTTTAATCACTAAAACACTATTAAAACTTAATCACTATAGTTTATCACTTATTTCAATAAACCACTAAATTTCAATCAGGTACTAAATTTCAATCTCAATACTAGCAAATTCCATACAAGGATGCGTTCCATACGATTTTTGGATCTCTGTAAGATGCAGTATTGGCAAGGATTGTTTTCTACATTTGTCATTACAGGTAGTCCTCAACTTATGAGCACAACTGACCCCCATATTTATGTTCTTAAGTGAGAATTTTGTTAAATGAGTTTGCTCCATTTTATGACTTTTCTTGCCACATTTGTTAAGTGGATCACTACAGTTCCTAAATTAACGGTTAACGGTTGTTAAGTGAATCTGGTTTCCCCATTGACTTTGCTTGTCAGAAGGTCGCAAACATTATTATTATTACTATTATTATTATTAATAATAATAATAATAATAATAATATTAATATTATTAATATTAATATTTCTATACCGCCTTTCTCCCAAAGGACTCAGGGCGGTGTACAGCCATGATAAAATAATACCAACACCAAAATTAAAAACAATTTAAAATAATTTAAAGCATTGGCCGTATTTAAAACCCCTAGCTAAAACCCCTTTAAAACCCACTTAAGTTAATTCATTCAGTTAGGCCGGCTTGCTGTAACAATAAAGTCTTCAGTGCACGACAGAAGATGCGGAGGTCGGGGATCCTCCTTATGTCCGGGGGCAGCTCATTCCATAGGGCAGGAGCCCCCATACTCTCAACAACCTTCGCCGCAAAGCGGAGGTTGGAGACCGGATGATAATTAGCTAATATAGCCGGGTCCAGGGAAGGCTTCTTGAGGAGGGGCCTCACCACCGCTTGTTTCAAAGCAGCTGGGAAGACATCCTCACTCAAAGAAGCATTAATAATCCCCTGAAACCAGCCTCGTGTAACCTCCCAGGAGGCCAGCACCAACCAGGAGGGACACGGGTCCAATAAACGTGGCAGGATTTCTCCCCAAAATCCTGTCCACTTCCTCAGGAGCCACAGGGTCAAACTCCTCCCAGATAACACTCTAAAGATCCACCCCTATCATCCCATCTGAGGCTACCCAATCGGAGTCCAGGCCGTCCCGAATCTGAGTGATTTTATCATGCAGATATTGCACAAAATCCTCAGCTCTACCCTGCAACATGACTCCAGGACACTGCAATCATCATAAATGTGAGTCAGCGTCTGAATGTAAATCACATGACTAAAGGGATGCTGCAACGGTTGTAAGTGTGAAAAATGGTCATAAGTCACTTTTTTTCAGTGCCATTGTAACTTTGAACGGTCACTAAATGAACTGTTGTAAGTCAAGGACTATCTGTATTAAATTTAATTACTTTATTTTAAGCCTATTTCAATAATCTATTCAGACTTTTAATTTTATTTAAATCTTCTAGAGCAGGGCTGTCAAACTCCCAGCCTACGGGCTCCATGCCCACACCCGGTTTAGCGAAGGGGGGGAAAGTCCTGATATTTCACGTGACGCCACTGTGACAACGTGAGTTTGACACCCCTTTCTAGAGTATTAGCCATTACAGTCAATTTTGTGCCAGCTTCAAATTTGGTAGGCATTTCTTCCATTTTGCCATCCAAACTGTTAATTAAAAAAAAATATTGATGAATACAGATCCCAGGACCAAACTGCATTATATCCATTCAATACCTCCTTCTGGTTTGATGAAGAACTGTTGATAACTCTTTAAGAACAATTTTCAAATCACTTATATATCTCTTAGCGCATCCAGTGGACACTTAACTAGCTTGCTATCAAAACATCTTAAAGTATTTTGACAAATGTTTTGCTGTAATCAAGATGTCTGTGGTATAATCAGCCTACCTATAATCAAGTTATCCAACCAAAAAGGGGATAAGGTTGCTCTAGCAGTGCATTAACACACCTACAATTCTTAGTTACCCAACTATAAATAAACCCATCATCTGATCTGATAAAGCCAAATGGAGCCTCAACGGTGTGTTTCTCAGCCAAAAAGGACACAATTCAGGAGAAATCTCCAGCAGGCTCAATGTTTCTGCCTTTTTACTCAGCATCGTCCTTTGTATAATGAGATGCAATATTTTTATCAGTATCTAGGTGACTACCCAGCCTGCTTTTTCAATAGACTGACACGAGTTATTAAACCATGGAAGCTGCCGGAAGCCTGATAAAGAAGGCATCCAATGTTGCTCTTGTAATTTAAATTAGCCCAATGGATTGAGAGGGCTGCACACAGTGGCACAAAGCAGGAGATAATGACTGCAGCATTATGTTGCATGTTTCCTTTTGCCTCATTTTTTTTCTTTCCACCCACAACTCTGAGAGGTTTCCTTCATTCTGAATAAGTGAATGCATGATTCTAATGCAAATTCTATTTACTGAACTTGGTTGTCTCATCCTTCTGATGCCAGAAAGGTTAGCACTTGAGCTGTTACCTTCGGACACAAACCCAGCTGCCATTTAATAGGCAAAGATAACCCACCCTCCAGGTCAAGACCTCTATTAGACACCACAATAATTAAAATCCAGATGATTCATCTCCAATTTCTGAGAAGAGGGGATAACATTCTTACCATGTTTTCCCACCTCCATAGTGATCACAGGTTTTTCTTTTTATTAGGAGTTGGGCCTGAGAGGAACATAATTTGACACAAACATCTAGAAAAGTATATGCTTTTGAGGCTGAGCCAACCTTCCTTGGGTCAAATTTGTATGGAAAAAATCATCAGATCTTGAAGAAGGCAGATCAAAGAGAAGGGGAAAAAATTTTTTCCATGCAAAACTTCTCTCTTGCTTTTCCCTTCTGCAAAGAAGCAACAAAAGCATTAACAGAAATATATAGATCAATACAAACATGTAATTAATAATTCCAGATTAAAAACAACAACATAAATAACACAGAACTGAAGACTGAAAAAGAGCATTAAAAAGGCGGATCAAGGGATCAGCCAGAATAGAATGAAATAAATGTTAGCACCTGTGAATAAAGAAAAATAAATTACTGCAACAACTATTTAAGTTTGTTTATTTTTGGTTCTGCTTCTCTCAGTATGGTTCCTTAAAAGAAAGTAACAAGAAGGCTAGGAAAACTGTTGTATTCTAGAAAACGTAACTTAGACTGTCTAACTTACTATCTCATATAAAATGTGTCAAGGGAATCCACCACATGGTCTGAATCAGCTACATAGACATGGACACCATCAAATGGTACTGACCTTTGAGAAGTCAAGAATGGGCTTCCTAGCAACTCACTTCAAACACAAGGTCAAGTCATTCATCTCATGTTTCTCAACCCAGGTAGGTAAATGGCCCACTTGACCCAAGTTTTAAATCTATTTAATTTTCAATTAATATTTTCCCTCTTTCTAGTCCCTGCATTTCTGATATTCATGGAAGAGATTCTTAATTGGCCCAGGATACTTTTTTTCTTGGACTCAGTCATTCTATCAGCATCCCTACCATAGAACTTCCTGATATCATAAACCTGCTACGTCAAGTGAAATCGAACTACTCCAGATGATTACAACTAAATGCTTAGAAACTAAGCGGAGCCTTCTCACAATAAAAAAATGACTCAGACCATTCTAAAATCGGGTCTGGTCATCTGAGTGCCTCAGTTTATGACCATGGAAATTCCAGTCTCCTTTACAGCTGTAAGTCGAGGACCTCCTGTACCATGGCCAAGTATCCATTATGCATTCTTCAGCTAGTATTTCAAACTCTAACTCAAAACAAGCTACAGTTCTTGCCTATGTCAGCCTTAGAGCATCTAGCATTGGAAAATGACTTTCCTGACAGCCTAACTTTGGTCAGGCAAGTATCCAAAATATGGAATCTGTCAGGAAAGAATTTTGCATCATCCAACCAGATACCATCATTCTGTATCCAATCTTGATTACTAACATAAGCTCAATCTTTCACAGTGGCAGGAAGCGACTGTTCCTTTCTTCTGTTCCAATCCCAAAACCAATTATACAAACTGAATGTCAGGAGAGACAACAAGAAGAGTACAAACAGCCTCCCCAAACTTTACCAACCATGATCTCTAGATGCGTCAATTTCTGTATCAAAGTAGCCCACAAGACACAAAGTAAGATTAGCCCACAGGGAATTGAGGCCCACTCCATTAGAGGTGCAAGCATCTTGGCTGCCTATGACATTCATATTCTTATAAGAGACATCTGTTGGACTACCACATAATACTGTCCTTTTAAGGCCAATAAGCTTATGTCCTATGCTTGGGTGAAACTTTTGGCAATATGGTGTTGAGAAAATAATTCTTAGTTAGATCACTCATTTAGGAACAGCACTGGCGACGTGTCCCATTATAAAATGATTATGGAGATTCTCAGTCATCCAGTTGCCCTAAAGGTGGTTTTTCAAGAGGCAACTGGACTTTCTGATTTTTCTTTGAAGATGTTTTGCTTCTCATACAAGAAGCTTCTTCAACTCTAGAAGAAATGCAGAGCTGAAGAAGCTTCTTGGATGAGAAGCAAAATGTCTTCAAAGAAAAACCAGAAAGTTCAGTTGCCTTTTGAAAAACCACCTTTGGGACATTATAAAATTACTGGCTCCTCTGTAGGAAAATGGTGCATTGGATTAACCATGAAGGTCCATGTATTCTACAAGGGAGAAAGGACATCCCATCAATTTCAGCTACCATTTGTACATGTTTTAAATACTTATCTTCCAGTTACCCTTTCTCAAATGAGCTTCCTTTGAACTCCTGGCTTCTTGTTCTGAAATTAGGGGTGGAGCTACATCTTATTACAAGAAGCACTATCAAAAACTCCTAGCTTTTCCTCTTGGAAGAATTGGAAGGATGTATCCCACTGTATAATGCTGTCTTCACCTTCACAGTAAGACCAAACATCTGAAACACCAGCTTCCAAATATGTCCTAATATGTCATTTCCCACTTGACTTTATAGCAAAACATCGGTAGAATATTTATTGAGTTTATTGAAACAGCATTTAATGTTTGCTCAGAAGCAAAGCCACAAATTCAAACAAAATATAATTTATGAAAATAAGATTCTACCGCCACTAGCTTAATAGTTGTCTTGTTATTAGACTCATGGATATACTGAATTGCTTGCTTATTCCCAACATAGCCAACAGTCTCCTTATTTGTATCTATTGTATTAAATGCTCACTTTTTTTATTATTCTGCGTGAGGAAATAAATCAGAGTCCCATTTAGAATGAAAACAAGGCACAATGTAACTTGCATATCAGCTCTCCATTTCCTGTTTCTTTGTCTCCATTGCATTCTTTGAAATGAAATATAGTAGAAGATAACACAATCAAATTATTAGACCGCGAGGACTTCCTCAATTTGGATTTTAAAATAATGACCTCAAGTGGACTTGCGGTGGACTTGCAGTGACTTCAACATGTCCCCCGATACTCAGATATATTTTGGTATAGTTCCAGAATATTTCCCCTGAAACAATCATACACACAGGCAAATCTTGTGCTGCATTTACTAGAGAGACTTGAGGTGAAATGGAATCACTTTTCTCAAAAACAAACTCATTATGGTTAATGTTGAAGTTCTCACTTATGAGAAGTATCATCAGGGGTGAAATGCTCCCGGTTTGGACTGGATTGCCTGATCCGGTAGCAATCGTGGCGGGTGGTTCAGAGAACGGGTAGTGATCGCAGCGCGAGGCTCTGCCCACCCGCCCGGTTGTCGTTACTTCCTGGTTTTAACCAGGAAGTTTAAAACCAGGTTAAAACCAGGAAATAATGTGTTTTGTATCCTCTGCGCATGCGCAGAAGGTTTTGCTTTTTTGCTTTTAAAAGTAAAAAAAAGGCTCTGACGATTACAGCTGAGCTGTGTGATCGTCAGAGCCTTTTTTTAACCTCTTAAAAGCAGTTTTTACAACCTATTTGGCCGAATAGATTGTAAAAAAATGCTTTTAAAAGTAAAAAAAAAAGATTGTGGGTCATAGCTGATCAACCCCCACCCCCCGTGTGCTGTTCTACTTACCCCATGCCTCCTTTTGGTGTGCACTGGACGCGCACACCTCACATTTGGTGCGTGTAGTACTGGTAGTAAACTAGTTCAGATTTCACCACTGGGCATCATACTTTTTAAGGCATGCCTTTATGTGGCCTTCAGACATCCTAAGTTAGGAATTCTGGAATTGAAGTACAACAGATTGAAGCAGGCTAGTTGGGAGAATTTGCTTTAAGGTAATCCAAATCAGAATGGAGATGGAGATAAATGCAGACTTTAAACTGTGAGGAAGTTCAATGTCCAAGCTGTTCTGCCTACAGAATGGCACACAAGAAACATTACCCTCCTTTCTCTTACAAATTGTTTGAACTAGTGCAATGCTTCCCTGGATTGTCAACCCAATGATTAATGTGTCTAGCTGGTAAATGGGTTTATGTTGCTATTTGAGGAAACTGGTGATGGCACATTCTTTCAGTGCTTGAGTACAGTTTTACTTCTTTAATAAACAACCCTGTTCCTTGTCCTTCCATCAGCAATACCATTTCCGTCCTCTAGAAACAGGAAAGTTAATATTGTCAACTTCAAACCAACTCCTGGCGGTTTACAACTGTTAAAACAAAATAAAATCTGAACATCATAAAATCAGTATAAAACAGTAACATCTTCAGAGATATGAGTAACCCTGATTGAAACCACATAGTTCATTGTAGCTGCTCATTCTGCTACACTTGTTTATCTATCTATATATAAAGATAAGTCAAGCCTATGGTATAGGGATCATTAATTTCTCTTTGCTCGGATTTTTTGTTGCTGGAATCCTGATGCACACATTTTAATTTATATAGTTTTAAAGAGAAGCTAACATTCAGTGCTTCCTGCAAACTGCAACCATGCAAATATCACACCATGGGAGAAGCAGACATTTGTATCCCATGACCAAAAATAGCCTTCTGACCTTCTATTTACTTAACAGGCTTCAGCAAAAACTGTAAGGAGGAGGGAATACTACCAAGAATACTGAGAAAACTGTGCTGCCCAGTACTTTTCAAGTAATCCTAATGTTTAGCTGTACAAAGGCAGGGAAGATATTTTATATTAGATTATGGTTTTATTCATTTATTATAATGCAATATAGTTGCATATATTATAATTAATGGTATGCTATTTAATAAGTTAATATAAATTAATTAATTTACAATAAAACACTTACTTTCCTTCCTCTCTTCCAGGGTGAAGCTGGAGCAACTACTGCAGTGTATAAACAACTGAGAAGTTGAAAGTCAGTAAATCCAAAATAGAACAAGAAATCATGGAAGTTAGCAAAATGAATACAGTAGCAGTGACTCAGTTTTAAATTTAAGCCACCTACTACCAAAAGCAAATGATGAGCAATATCTCAACATCCTTTTCTGCCAAAGAAGACTGACACCCAGATTTTAAGGTCTTAGCTCTTTGCCCATTAAAAGATGACACAAGTATTCAACACAAACCTATCAACTCGAATCTGGTAATACAGGTCATTCCCACTTAGTGACCATCTCATTTAATTAGAATTTGAAATTATGACAGTACTAAAAAAAAACACCATAGCAAGCAGTCCTCCCGTTTATGACTTTCACAGCATCTCTCTGCTCTTGTTTTCAATTGCTTATTTACCTCACACCAAGATGTCCTCAAAGCAAAAGAGAAAGAACCTCAGTTCACCTGACAGATGTAGCAAGAAACAAAGGAAAACTGAAATAAAATCATAACTATGGTAATGTGACTGTCAAGAATGAACTACTTTGCTTCTTTCAAACCTTATCGCTATCCAACTTGCCATTGAACTTGGGGAGGGAAGGGTGAAATACAGTACTAAGAATGCGTGCAACCATCAAAGTCACAACTGCAGGTGCTTGAGAAGAGGTGGACTGTTCCCATAATAAAAGGGACAATGTTCCCATAACGTTGTTCCAGAATTGGACAATGTGATCATTCAGGGATGAGGAGAAAGGGAAGCTATTGTTTAACTAGAAAAGTAGTTGCATGGGAAACTAGAGCTGGTTTTGATTCTTCAGTACCAAAATGGTGTATCCTATAAAGTTTTACTTTTGGGAATTCAATCTTTCCGAAAGTGTTTGCTTGTTTTGGGTGTGCTACTCAGATCATTGACAGCAGAGGTGGGATTCAGCAGGTTCTGTCCAGTTCAGGCAAACCAGTAGTGGCTACTGCAGGAGGCTCCGCCCACTGACCTGGACGTAATGCATGAGCAAAGAGCATGCATGGAAGGCCGTGTGCATGCGCAGAGGAGGACCACACACTCTCACATTTGTGAACCGGTAGGGAAGGTAAATGAATTCCACCTCTGGTTGACAGTGACTTTCATTCAACAAATCCTTTGCTTGTCCATCAATGTCTGGTCCCAATTGCAGTTACTAAATTAGGGCTACCTGTATTTTGTTGCTTTACTCATTAGAAATTAAAAATATAACTCTTGCACTCAAGTGCTTTTCAATGCTAAAATGCATAACAACTTCAAGGCAGAGATTGAGGCAGTCACATATGAATTGCTGCATTTTCATAGCACTTGGTTTGATTTGGATTAACTGATAAATTAACTTCTAAATTAGAATATCAGACATTCAGATGTGAACTGTAACCTAAAACAGTAATGACACTTCACGCTGTAAGTAAATGGTGACAATGAGTATTTTTTTCCTGTATTTTTTTAAAAAATATTTGTACATAAAAGCCTTCATGCCTAGAAGGGTTAAATCCTGTCTTTTTCTGTAATTTGCTAGTTATCAACATGGATTAGTCTTTTCATGAAGAGATCCCACTCAGTTTCGAAGGTGGCAAAACACAAAAATTAATTTGTCCCTTTATCTGTTATTGGCAATCTACCGGCTGATTTCAGAGTAGCTTTCTGATTCCATGTCAGTGCTTCTTCACCTCTAATCTTCTTCCTTGATGTGTGGTCTTAACCACACAATTCTGTGGAATTAAAGTCCACGCATCTGGCAGTTGCAAGGGATAGGAAATGCTGCTTGTGAATTGTCAAATTTCAGCTCTGCACTGAACCAGCTAGCCATGCAGAAAGTATCAGTCACATATTCCACTCCATGTCCAAATTGTCATGTTAGCTTTGTAAAGAGCAATTAACTACCCTGGACTTTGAACTATAATTATGCAGCTAAAGGCACAATTAAGAACAGATGAGAAGCTACCTTATCCGTGTTTTACAAAGCTTTATAGTTTCTTATATATTTTCTCCTTCAGGAGGGCTTTGGAGAATCCCTTTTTTTCCACTCTTTCTTTAAAAAAGAAAACCTTGACTAGAATCCAGTTCTATGATAATTTTATGTAACATTAATTTTTTTCAAGCGGTTATCTGCTTTCCTCTCAAGCATTTTATGACACTATTAACTTCATGTATTTGCTCTAACCCCCAAATATTTATTTCAAAAATATTGTGTAGGTTTGTACACACCCCCTTCTTCAACCACAAAACAGAATTTACAAGTTTTTATTTCTGTCCTCATTAACTCCTTTTCTCATAACTTGTTGGCAACTATTTATAATCAAAGGATAAAATTAGCTTATTTCAACAACCTGTGGTTAAATAAATTGGAAACAGTCATTTCTAGTTCTACAAGCAAAGGGAGCAGAGATAAATGGCAAACCAAGACATGGTCCCATCACAGCCTGGTGTCATCTAGATATGTTGGGACTAAAGTTCCCAACATTCCCAGCTTGCAAAACAGATAGAGAGGGCAAGGCCACCATAAAACATGATTTATATTGATGTCTGAATGTGACTTATGATTAATGAGGGTGGCGCGATTGTTAGGAAAGAATGTACACTGTTATATACTATGTTCAGCCAACAAATTTATTTTCTATAATATCAAGGAATGGACCTCAAAAGTTTTTAGAAACAACATATCAATGCACGTTGGCTAAATTTGGAAATGCTTTTTACTGAGTAAAATGTAATCATGAACAACTGTTTGGTCAGACCTGATAGCCATTTTAGATTAGCTGTACAAACAGAGATGTATTTTGTTTGCAAATTGCCTGTCTTCCTCTCATCTAATTTTAGTATGAGTTGTTGTTAAAATGAGTACTTAAAGCCTCCAAACTCTTTTTTGAAGCCAGTCAACTTTGAGCATCTATATGTAGAGGTTAATGTAATTAAGGTGTTCCAGCATAAGAGAGAGAGAACAATGTTTTATCTTGAGAAGTTCAAGAAGCATCATAGCTCCATTTTAGAATGGCGTGCAAGGGGACATCTGTGGAGACTCATATGCATGGAAACTTCACTGGTGCCACCAGGTTTCCTGCCCCACCTGACTTAAGTATCTTTCCAATTTTAAGCTTAAGGGAAGCTGCCTTGCTACAAAACAAGATCCCAGCCCCAATAGCCAGCCTGCCTATCTTCCTACCTTCCTTTCCTTTTCTCAGAGGTTGAGCCTCTATTTACTTCCCCAACCAGAAAACAAACAAACAAAGGCTATTGTTTGCAATCTACTACTTTGCTTGGAAGCAAAACATCTGAACAGAAAATAGACAGAAACACATTGGGGTGGCTTACTAACAGGATGGAGAAGGGCCAAAAGGACTGGTGGAAAACAAATTGGCCAATTTGCCATTTTATCATTGGGGGCTTTGTGACTAGCCACATTTGTGGGAGCCATTTTTAAGAGCACTTGTGATATGTTCTTATACCAATGACCTTTAGAGGAAAAGAGCTGGATCAGGTTTGTGCTGGCAAAAAACGGTGGACTCCGAAAGTGAGTTACTTGGCTTGAGCTTTTGTGGTCTGCAGCTCACTTCAGTGGTTGAAGTGATATAGGATTTAAATTTGAGGGGGGAAGAAGAAAGAGGAAGACAGATGTAGATGAAGGTTGCAAGAACCTTATCAATTAACCATTTAAATTGTTAAAAAAACTCATTGTGTTTGTTGAGACCATCTGAGATTGCCTGAAACTTTTCAAGGTGAATTGAATTCCTCACTATTAAAGTCCACTTTGCCAAAACAATCACTTAGAGGTCTGCCATGGAATGTCTGGGAGGTTGAAGTACTCTAATATTGCTCAAAACAAGGGCATCAGGTGTAAACAAACAAATCCTGAGACATATACCCTGTTTTTTTTTCATATTGTATCATTAAATTTAATGAGAGGCATGATTCTCAATGGCTTAATGATACGGGAAATGGTAAATACTGCAGTGGTTCAAGTCCTAGCACTGTATGTCAGGGTGAGTCACTCACCTCAGCTTCAGTCCACCTAACAGTTCGAAAGCATGTTTTATATGAGTAGATAAAATAGGCACCATGGTGGGGAGGGGGGACGAGCTGGTGCTCTGTGCAGGCAGGTGGATTCCTGCCCTTTGACCCTTCCTGGTTGTGGCATCCATTTGTGAGGCAGCTCCAGGGAGGGAGGGGGCCTTGGATGACGCTGCAGGAAGAGCTAATTGTCTTTCTTTCTGGTGCAAAGCCAGCTCACCCTCTTGTGGTGCACCATGGAAAGTTCATGTTTCCTACAACAGAGCTGGTACCTTGGCATCCAAACTACTGCTCTGCAATTGCATTGTAGTCTCCTGGTTAATGTAACAACGCCATACACTAATAATAATAAAATTTAATACAGGTGTCTTGCAGGGAAAGGTCAAAAACTTTAAATAATGAAGTTATTCATTATAAACTCTAAACTCTAAAAAGGAAATACAACCATGGGATTGAAGCCCACCCCCATCAACATGTATAATGTCAACATGCATGCAAACCATTGTGGCTTTGATTCTGCGGTCATGTCCACTATTTTAATTTTTCTTTATCCCCTCACCCAAACCGTGGATACCCATGGAATCTAAAAAAATATTGGTGCTTCAGTTTGTTTCACTATATTTATCTGTCATCTAGAACCCTCCAAACTTCACCTCTTATCCCATCATCCCAGATTAAAAAAGATTGGTTTATTCTCTAGAATAGGGTGAAGTAAGGTAGAACTAAGGATTGTTTGCCAGAGATACTTCCTCAGATACTTCAGTACCCATCCCTGAGAGCTGAAACAACCCTGAATTATTTATTAAAAGATAGAGGCTTATGCTACAGTTTATGCATCCATTTACTATTTTGCCAAGTAGAACTCTACTTCTTACAATGTTCCCTCTCCTGCTTGAGTAGGGGGTTGGACTAGAACAGGGCTGTTGGGATGCATCATGCGCTGGCCATACCCATGCCCAGTTTAGCGAAGGGGGGGGGGGAAAGTCCCGATATGTCATGTAACGCTGTCATGATGACGTGAGTTTGACACCCCTGGGCTAGAAGACTTCCTTTGTTATTCTGTTATCTATTTAACCCAGGACAAATCCAGAGAAAATTAAACTGAGGAATTAGATTTTTGACATTATTTATAGAAGGGGAGTGTGTAAACTGTTTTCTTTTACAAACTGATACCAGTAGAACTTTCCAGTGATGTTTTCTTGGATTTAAAGAAGTCACATCCCTGTTTTCCTTTTCTACTCCACATCTTCCACTGGTCTGCCTTTCTATCTTGGCTTCTAAACCACAATCACATCAGTTTCTTGGTGTACATATATATAATATGGTTTCACGAGTCAGGATTTACTTAATTTAATTTGCAACTTTCCCCGGAGTTGAGCCTGGGCTAAAAGAACAATTTGTTTCTGTTACATCATATCTAATTTAACAATCTGGTGTAAACTAAGCCTTTCTTCGACACAAAATTTAGAGCCCTAAAAACTAAACCAGCTGTATATAAGGATCTTTGCCACACCCTAGTATTTCTGAAGTCTTAATCTTTCCATTTCATTTTTATTCCGTGAACTAATGGCGTGGGAAACTCCCAGGCTGGCATATTCTCTAGTCAATAGGGCAAACTTGGCTTTAACCCAAGCACTCAGAAATACCTGGCTATGAATAGTACATAAACAAATAGCAATTTTTTTAAAAAAAATAGGCACTACATATCAATAGTACAATTACTGAAGGCAAAGGTGAAAAATATCACTGTGGGAATTGTTTTCACAATATATGACCATGTTAAAGCAATCACTTCTGTTAGGCAGGGAGCATAAGTAGCATTCACAGAACAGGGATGTCTAATGCATTATTATCTTTGCAACAGAAGCTGATTTATTACAAGATTAAAAAGGACTTGCTGAGATTTTCACAGCCCACTGCTATATTGTCCATTCTTTGGACTTTTTTTATCCTCTTGTGTCCATTAGTCACCACTTTGACGAAAGGATGAGTACTAGTTCAGAATCTCTGTAGATCACAGTTGCTAGGATGATTCCACCAAACTAGAGGCTCAACTTGCTGTTATCTCTTTTCATCTCAAATCTTCTCATGTCAAACTGCATGTACAAAAAGGAATGATGGAAACTTCCTCCCCCCACCCTCGTCCCCCAAAAGCAAATAAAGGAAATAACTGACCTAGGAAAATGGGGAACAGCTCATTGTTCCCTACTGAACTCATGAACCAGCATGCAAAAGGGTTCCCAGTTTAATATCAGGGACTTAAGTTAAAGGCTGGCAGGTAGCAGGACTAAAAGAAGTCATTATAACAAAGTTGAAGTGTCTTTACAAACAAAAAGGCAGAGTATACATTTAAAATCTTCAACAGCTGCTGCCTCTCAGAGTAGGTAGCAATGAACTTCAACATGGCACCTTCTGCTTGGTGATAGAGATTCTGGAAGGAGAACATCCATACCTCTGAAAGGCAGAGTTTGAGAAAGTTTTGATTAGGTAAAGGTAAAGGTTCCCTTCGCACATACATGCTAGTCATTCCCGACTCTAGGGGGCGGTGCTCATCTCTGTTTCAAAGCCAGAAGAGCCAGCGCTGTCCAAAGACGTCTCTGTGGTCTCTGTGGCCAGGGGGCGAGCCTTCTTTGTGGGGGCACCCGCCCTGTGGAATGAGCTGCCTCCTGGAATACGATTGATCCCGGACCTCCGGACCTTCCGTAAAGCCCTGAAGACGTTTTTATTTCATCAAGCCGGCCTAGCCTAAATGGTTTTTAATTGGAATTTTAAATTTTATGGATTTGGGGTTTTAAATTGGGTAGCCAATGATTTAATTCTTTTAATTATCTTAACTTTTGCATTTGTATGTTTTTAAATTTTGGCTGTTCACCGCCCTGAGTCCCTTCTGGGAGAAGGGCGGTATACAAATTAAATAAATAAATAAATAAATAAAATGTGACTGGCATGACTAAACGCCAAGGCGCACGGAATGCTGTTACCTTCCCAAAGGTGGTCCCTATTTTTCTACTTGCATTTTTTAGGTGCTTTCAAACTGCTAAGTTGGCAGAAGCTGGGACAAGTAACAGGAGCTCACCCCGTTACCCAGCACTAGGGATTCGAACCGCTGAACTGCCAACCTTTTGATTGACAAGCTCAGCATCTTAGCCACTGAGCCACCGCATCAAAACAGCTTTATCTGACCACAAATTATCTCAATGTATAACAAGCAATACAAAGGGCATGATGATAATACTAAAACTCATCCATATGGGCTCAAAAGTAGATCAACTGTAAAAAAAATCCATACCAGATCTTGGATACATATTCAGCAATTATATTCTAGAAATAGGTTTCTTGAATCAAGTGTCTGCCAGGTATGTTGACTAGTTCCCAACAAATCTGTTTTGGATGTCGATGGCCAGATGTTAAGAAAAAATTCAATGTACCTAGATGGCTCCAAGTTGGGAAGGTGATCCTAAGGTTTTGGTGAAGAAATGCCTGCTCCTATTTTATTCATTCTCATGCTGCTCACTTTATAGACTGAATAGAAGCTCCTTACTCAATTTGCTTTCATTTCCATGAATTTGGAAATATAACTTCCATTTTCAGTAATTTTCAACTCTCATTGCAAACCCATTAATACTGTTTTAATGATGGTCAATCCCTCCAAACTCCATTACTGTCTTGCCCTCATTTGTCCTGATCACCTTTTAGTTTGATTGGCAGGATAATCCTACGTAGCTTTGTGATAATATTGCTAAACAGTATTATATACCCGATTTCATTAACATCAGAGGTCTGCCACAAAAAAACCATCTGATTGCCCATGTCATCTCAAACAAAGGAAAAGTGCTACTTAAGGCAGACAATAAACAAGAATGAGAAAAATACTATAGAACGAGGAAGCTTCAACTTGAAACCCATC
Organism: Arizona elegans; assembly: GCA_022577455.1. Lineage (NCBI taxonomy): Eukaryota > Metazoa > Chordata > Lepidosauria > Squamata > Colubridae > Arizona > Arizona elegans. The sequence continues at coordinate 106,895,004 of JAKOOJ010000001.1, forward strand.
AAGATTGACTCAAATGATGCAATCTTTGTCAGAAAAAAATATTTATTTTGCAATTATCAAATTTAAAACTGACAATCCAGGCCTATTCTTCTGTCAGTAAAAGAGAAGGGCAAATTCTGGTACATGTTTCTAGAGCAAATTAATCCAAAAAATCAGTTTAATTTTACAGGCTGCAACTGCCTTTAACATACAAATACTTTGATCACAGGACTCAATCAGCTGTCATGCCGTGTACTAATCAAAAATCATGCATTTACCCCAGGACTTTCACCACAGGAAACTCAACATATAAACTAATTGCAATTAATTATGTGCAGACTGAGAAATTTCTGTAGCTCTTTGGCATCCTCCAGCAGTTCTCCAGATATTTGCAGTCACTTATGCTGATCCCAGTCATGATACAACAGGAATTGTTAACACCTCACTTCTGCAGCAAAAACAGCTCATGGAAATCATTACCTATATACTGTACAACTCAAGTAATTCAGATCTCAAAAGACATTCACTCATGGAAATATAATACGACGCTTGGGGATTGGACAAAGTGACAGATGGAAAAAAAGTCAACTGCTAATTTTCTTAGTTCTTCTTTTTCAATGTTATTTTGCTATTATTGTTCTGTTTTCAGATGTTGCAAATGGTGGGAAGGAATATAAAATCTTTATTACACTGGGGAGCTAATGTTGGCCTGGGACCAGGGAGAACTAAGGTCAATCTTTGCTCAGCACTGGAATTCAGTGGTTGATCTTGGATCTCCACTCAAGATCAAACACTCTCCATTAACCCAATCTAACTCACAACACTGATTGCTGGAATATACCAAGAAAGTCTCCTATCGATGCTGCCTTGAACTCACAGTAAAAAAGTAGGATAGATGCATTATAGTAATAATTACAAAGCAAACTGCTTCCTTACTATCACTTTATTTGTGTTATTAAATGTGTATTGTCTTTCTACCTAACAAGGAGCTTAAGCATCTTACACCAAATTACATTTAAAAGTAAGATAGTTTTTTAGATATATATATTCTATCTTTCCTTCAGTTCAACGCACTGCACCCATTTTTCTCACAGCCACTAAGGTTAGTTAAGATCTCACCAGAGCCAACTCAACACTACACCATGCTGCTAAATGACACAATTACACGAAGTGTCTGTTAAATGTGAAAGTAAAATCAGTTCTTGGATTCTCACCTGCAGAAAAGAAATGGATACTTAATGAAAACTAAATTAGTGGATACTTAATGAAATCTAAAATTCAATTTAAATAAGTAAAAGTAATAAAAAAAATCATTAAAGCAATTCAAAAGGCTAGAGTATAAAGAGATGGGCTCAATTTTTTTAAATGCAGTTTCCAGAGGAACACAATCCACAGTGTAGAAATGATCAAGGAAAAGGCACTTTCATGTATATCTAACCAATAAATTTCTTCTGTAATGGAATCCTTATACTGGCCTCTCCTATATTATAAATCTGTAGAGATTTCAGTATCCCTACAGGTTCATAATAAGAAGCAGTCCCTCAAATAATTAAGCTTTAAGCTATTTAAATTATAAAGGTTAAATCATCAGCTTAAAAGTGCTCACAAAAAATCAATGACCAGTCCAAGTCTTTAAAAATCAAAAGACAGAAGATGCTTACAGAAATAGTAAACAGATAATTGTTAGAAAATATCATTCAATGTTAATTTCATATAATTTGAGGTGTGTAATAGACATTGAGAGCAGAGAACAAATCATCTGCCCATTCAGAAACCCAACTTCTCTTAAGCCATACCTTCACCTAATTGGAAGACCACTGTAAGGGGAGAATAGGGGAACATAATTTTGCCATCTTGTGGTCCTTGTAGCAGGGATGTAACAAAACAAAAGCAGTAAGCCTTAAATGCCACTGTTTGGAGGTAAGTTCTGGATTTTTATTAGAAGATCCCTGCAATTAGATGAGGCTTAGCCTACATGTGATTGAGCAGTTGTCTTTTGGGGAAGCGCAACTACCGAATTGCCAGCTTTGATTGCAAGAAAGAGAATGGTAGCAAAACAGATGGCAGTGCCATATTAAGTGTTAGACAAACTCAATTAGTATGTTCAAAATAGCTTCTTCCTTCGAGACCCTCCTTCAATTATAGTCATTAACAGATAAGGAGAGAAAGGCGTTAAGAAGCTAGAATACACCTGGGCTGCCTCCACTTGCTATTTAATGACCACACTGGGAATATAAATTGTTCTCAAATACATTAACACAAGCCCAGAATTGCTCTAATCCTGTGCAAAAGATCAGGCTTGTATTAGTCCAGTCTTATCATCCTACCAAGTTTAATTCTGTCCAACATTCTCATCTGAAGATCCAACAGATATACTGGGGTTTTTTTTGTATCTGCCATCAAGTCATTTTTGACTCCAGCAACCATTAAACCCATCACACTCTATTCTTTACCCAGCCTTTCAACTTTAAATCCATTGCCAAGTCCATCCACCTTACTGCTGTGATCATCCTCTTTCATTCTACTTTTCCTAATACTTGAGCCTTCTCCAAAGAGGTGGGATTTTGCATAATGTATCCAAAGTAAGATAATTTTAGTCTGGTCATTTTTTCCTCAAGTGACAAATTCTGGTTGATTTGTTCAATGATCTGCTTGTTTGTTTTTCTTAGCTGTCCATTCTCAGAAGACTTTCCAACACCAAAGTTCCAAGGTGTCAATAGTCTTTCAATCCTGTTTCTTAAAAGACCTTCAAAGGTTTAAGCATGAAAACCCCTGATAATCACTAGATGGCAGCAAAGAGTTAGTTGCAGCAACCTGGAGCCCCAGGACCGCAAAAAACCAGCCGCCAGCAGCCAAGGAGGGGAGTCAAACCTCCACACGCAATCCCACGGTGCGCAGCTCAGATGGTAACAAGCCAAGTCCAAAATATTAAAGGCAGAAGGAAAAAAATTAACGAAATATAGAAAAATATGTAAGTCTCTGTAACAGAGAACGCAACTCAAGTCTCTACAAGCCAACTGAGTGAAAAGACTGAAGGAGGCAGGCCAGGGGGTGTGGTCTAAGCTACGGAGGAAAAAATCTTCTGCACTAAGTCTCTAGCAAGGACAAGTGATCAACCCATGTGGATTGTCGGAGCAGCGATTCTGGAAAACCCCTGATAATCACTAGATGGCAGAAAAGAGTTAGTTGCTGCCATCTAGCGGTTACTCTGATTTGTAAAACTCAGCCCTATTCCACACAAGTGTAGACTAGGCAAAGCCACTTCCAAAAATGGTAATATACCAAAGCAAAAATGTAATCATGTAGTATGTTTATCAGCTTTACTGCTTTCCACAATAAAAGTAAAGCCGCCATTCAGCTATATTTGGTACAGAAGTTGTCCATCTGTGGAATACCCTCCATAAGAAAGTAGACTTGGCTTTGGGTTGTTGACAAGGAACTCCTCTGTATTTTATATTGCTTTTCAAATTGTTTCAAATTGTTTTATGACTCAGGTTTTTTTTTTCATTTAATCTATAAATAATGTTGTAGACCAAAGCTAATAGAAAGCACACAAAATCTATTCATAAATACTGTATCTTCCTCTGATTTCCCAAAGACATTAAAGATTCAAGAAGAGAGCATTTACCTTGGGAAAAGTAGCAGGAAGGTTGCCTTTCCTCTTAAAGAAAAAAACCCACTGCTCATTTAGGTGTAAATCTTAATCAGTCTCTTGTACAAGTGCTGTCATTGTCACAGACATACAGAACATCTCTGAACCCTGTGGCATCTCCTGGGCATCAGGAAAGAATGAAAATGTTTCGTCTCTCTCTCCTGGTGCCTGTTTTTTTTCTCCCGACACCTGTTTTCAGCCAAAACCTTTAATTATGAGCCAGACAGGATGGTGCAGAGAGATAGAGATGAAAAGAATTTAATATTTTGGACAAAAATTAAAACCAGGTCAGCATGTTCCAATTTTAACTGAGGACATATGTAATTCAGTTCACTTTCTTTAGCAGAAGAAATTTACCTAATTTATCTAATGGCTCTGTCCTACAGGAATTCCCTATTATACCTTTTCTCAGCTCTGCTATTCAAAGATCCTGCTCACCTTCTCACCTCATCCAATTCCATTTACTGCACAGAGGTTTCTCCTATCAATCTCAAGAGCTAAGTAGAACTTCATATTTAAGGACTAGGAAAACACTGGAGAATTTTGATAGCCTTAAAACCTCCTACAATCTGCTCAAAGTATTTTGCTGATTGTGACTGTAACACAAAGCTGGCCAGATGTTGGGGGAAAAAAACAATTATTTGCAATCATGTGCATCGGCAGGGGAAAAGGAGAAGAGGAGAGAATGCAAATGATGGAGTGTGCATAATGACAGCATTGTGCAAATGCTGTGACTTGTCTATTTGAAACAACAGTCAGGACACCAATCTGCAATAGCAGCATTTGTGTAATGATGCCATTGCATGTATGGTGTTCTGGTGTTATTGCTACTTGTGATGTGGAAGGAAGGTACATATACAGTAAGATCCAACAACAGACATATGCACCAGTAGCAACTTTAGTTAATACATTCTAGCATATTTAATAAAGGGGGAAAATTTTCCTTTTTTTTTTTCAACATTTAGTAGATGAGAATTATCGGAAATTATATTAGACCTCAACATGATGAATTTCTTTCACTTTTATACAGTGCAAAGAACTACAATTGGGTGAGGGCATAGAAATTTCTGCAGCAGAAATTCTGAGCAGCTCCTTCTTCCTTTCCTACTCTGATCACAGAACGACAGCCTTTAAGGGAGAAACTGACATTCCGTTTCTTTCAGTGTTTGACAACAGCAACTGAAGAAGGCAATTGGGCTGGTATGGAATTGACGACTAACTGTGAAGAAAGTGTATGGCACGCAACAGCTGGGAAAATGGAACTTCTGCTCTGTGCATTGACATTGTGCTTCTTTTAATTTTAGAGAATAAACTTGGGTATAATGACATAGCCAATCTTTGAGGCAGTCTTCTCTCATCATATAAAAGATATGATTATCAGTGAGCTTGATAAGACCTTAGCAACCAAGCAGCATGTAACTGGCAATAATAAATAATAGGAGTGTGGAAACTGTTCTTTAAACACCTCCAGATCTAAATTGTTTAAGACCTTAAAATATACAGTATCGTAAGAAATCGGGTGCCACTAAACCAGGGGTGCGCAATTAATTTTCCCAAGGAGCCACATGAGAAACTGGGATTGTTGGGGAGGGCTGAGCCAATAGGGCTATGAAGGTTTGTACTGTAGGCATGCACAAATATACGTAAGATGAAAACAAACAGTACTCACCCTCAAAATAAAATCAATGCAGTTATGCATGGCATACACTTATTTACCTTTGATTTCTAATTTCCAGTTGATCTCACATAGGTGGGACAGAGACAGCCAAAGGCTCGGGTCTGCCCTAAATTTTTAAGAATTCCATGCTTTTAAACTCCCAGTTCCTGTAGAAAGTATGGTAAGCACCAGGAGGGGAGATTACTTGCATCCTTGCATCTGGGAAACCCTCCGATTCCATTTGGGGGGATTTGCTTCAGTTGTTGGGAATGTAAATGTGACAGTTGCATCTTCTATTCAACTAGATGTATGCTTGCCTATTTTTGCTATGGAGAGCCAGCGCATGGGGTTTCACAAGTGAGATCAGGGAGTAGTAGATGCTCATTACATAGCAGAGGGTGGTTTCCCAACCACACCTAGTTTGGATGTTGCTATAGAGTGAATGAGGATCAATAAGCCAAGAAGATATCCTGATAAAAGGCACAAACACTATGGAGTGATGGCTTACGAGTCCAAGAACTGGATAAGTTTCTATGGGTGACTTTTCATCCCTTATGAAAAGGTATGACATTTTGGAGTTCTCAGTTATTCACTTCTATCTGTCATGGCTGCCATTCAGCTAAGCTACACCTCGCAAGATGACAGCTAGACATTAGTAATGAGGGGGGAGGGAGCAGCAGGGTAGGGATGCGGGTGGGGGGAGGAGTCAAGAGGAATCAAAACCAAGGCATGCCATCTTGTGAAAAGTACCAGCCATTTCAAGATCATACCAAAAGAATGCAGAATCGGTGAACTCGTGAAGCCACGGACTGTTTCCCAAACACTTTGTTAATACCTAATTGAACAGTCACTGATAATCAGGGAGTTGGCATGGAACAAGGGAAAGCTAACTGTACCATTTGTGCACAAAAAACTCAGATCCAGTTTTGCTTATTCTGTAACCAGTTTGGCTTTAGCAAAGTATACTTTTGGCTAACCATGAGCCAGAAGTCTTTCTTTCCTAACTGACCAAGTCAGGACAGTTGATACTATCACTTGAAGCCCAGGTATTGTTGGTAATTTGAAGCATATTCGACAGCAATAGTTGATCTACCAACATTTCCTCAATTAGGATAGTCTTGTCAGACTATGCAATGTTCAATTATCTTCTCTGGAAGAACAATCTGAAACTGAAACTGGTACAGAACCCATCAGAGGTAATGTCAGTGGTGGGATTCAAAAAATTTTATTACCGGTGCTGGTGGCTTGGTGGCTGTGGCAGGGTAAGGATACTGTAAAATCTCCATTCCCTCCCCACTCCAGGGGGAGGTTACTGCAAATTCCCCATTTCCTCCCAATCAGCTGGGACTCAGGAGGCAGCGAATAGATGGGGGCAGGGCCAGTCAGAGGTGGTATTTACCGGTTCTTTGAACTACTCAAAATTTCCGCTACCGGTTCTCCATAACTGGTCAGAACCTGCTAAATACCACATCTGGGTAATGGGGTCCGGAACATTTATTAGAATTTATCTAGCATCAGTGCTAACATTCTAACATGGCCTATATCATACTGGCATTTCCACTGAGGAAGATGCATTAAGTTGGAACAAGAGAAAGTGGATTCTCTGTTGTGGCACAGCAACTTTGGAATGTCCCCCTAGAAGGCTAGCCCCAATTCTTTTCATTGTCAAGAGGAGATCTGGTTTTAAGGCTAGTATTCAGAATTTACCAATCATAGCTGGCCATAACTTATCATCCATCGGACAATCTGGCCTCTTTATTATTGTATTATGGTTACAGTACTGTTGTTTTAATCTTTTAAAATAAGATTTATTTTTATTTTACTTTATACTATATAACCAACCCTAAGATCAAAGGGTAGGCTAAAAATGTTTAAGTAAATAAATAAAAGAATTATCCACTGCAGTTTAGAAGCATCAGTCAGAGCAGCTGCAGTTTGGATCTGCTGAAGTTTCAAAAACATGTTCAGCATGTAGCATTTTAAGCAACAGAATAAAAACTTTAAATCTGCACCGAAGCAATATAAATCCAGGCCTTCTCCAAAATTTGTTTGCTTGTTTTGTTTCCTTGGGGGAAAAAAGAACACTGAGTGAAAATCACATTACAAAAATTTGTAATTCTAGCTCAGGGTACTCTGCCTGTAAGCAACACATTTTGACTAGTTATAGAAAGCCATATATACATACTGGCACTGTCACAAGATTGGTTTTATTGCTACTTCCTCCGAAAGACAACAATAAACTGAATGAAACAAGAGATCCCATTAATCTAAAGCAAAAAAGATAAACAGCTATGCCAGTTATCAACACTGTGTGCTACAGAACTTGTGTAATTTGGCATCAGGCACCACTTAGTATTGTTCAACCATTCAGCAGAAGGAGATAGCTGTGGGCCAGCACACTGATTTCCCAAGTGCATTTACATGTTTAATCAAATACAGCTTTTTTTTTATGCCTGGGGAGGGACACTGTAGGTGGACCAGGGTGATTTCATCTCTTTCCTTCTAAGAGGAGGAGCAGATGTCATCACAGTTCTATAAGAAAACAATTCCTTTCTTTGATGGGAGGAAAGGAAAAGGGGAGGGGGGAAGGAATAAGAAAGCACCCTAGAAAACATAATCAAGAGTTAGAATGTTATATGCAGGGGTGAAATCCAGCAGGTTCTGGAGAACTGGTAGCAGAAATTTTGAGCAGTTCGGAGAACTGGCAAATACAACCTCTGGCTGGCCCCAGAATGGGGTGAGAATGGAGATTTTGCAATATCCTTCCCCCAGAAGTGGGGAGGGAATGGAGATATTGCAGTATCTTTCCCTTGGAGTGGGGTGGGAATGGACATTTTGCAGCATCCTTCCTCTGCCACGCCCACCAAGCCACACCATGCCCACCAAGCCATGCCTACAGAACTGGTAGTTAAACTGGTTATATGTACTGAGTTTTAAAATATGAGGGTTGACAGCAATGTAGTTGTTATCTCTGTAAAACATATTACAGAATACATTACAGGTAATCCTTGACTTACAACCACAATTGAGCCCAAAATTTCTGTGAGACATTAAGTGAAATTAAGTGAGTTTTGCCCCATTTTATGACCTTTGTAGCCACAGTGGGTTAACTGAATCAAAGCAATTGTTAAGTTAGTAACATCACTGTAAAGTAAATCTGGCTTCCCCATTGACTTTGCTGGCCAAAAGATTACAAATCACAGAACCCCTATGAAAGCGGTCCCCAACCTTTCCAGCTTGGTGGCCCGGCCCAGCGCAGGGGAGAAGGGTGTGTGAGTGGCAGGCGCATGTGTATAGCTCCATTTCTGTGAGCACAGGTGCACGCGCCTTTCAGTCATGCAAATGCAGCTTTGTGAGTGAGCGGCAGGTGCTTGCACTCATGCACAAAGCTCCACTCGCACGAGCAAGCACTTGCATTCACGTGCGAAGGTCCATTCGTGCAAGCGCACGCACCCTCTGCTCACCTGACTAGAACCTCACATTTGCCCATCTCTCCCGGTTTTGAACAGGCCGTGGCCCAGTAGTGGGCTGTGGCGTGGGGGTTAGGGACCCCTATCCTATGAGACATCCCAGGTCCTTGAAAGATCCTGTCATATCTCCCCTCAGTCATCCAGAGACAACACTGAGGAGTCCTTGGTACTCCCTGAGATTCAATGTTTTCTTGTATGACATTTCATTACCCAAATTAACATCATCAGTGCTAGTACGGAATGGGGTTTATTCTGTTTATATTCTAGTGGCTTGCCCTGTCAGTGTTGAGGGGGGGAGTGGAGATTCTTCGGGTTATTTGCTGTAAGCTTGACTGGAAGTGCCTTGATTTGGGCACTGTTTACTTCTTAATTGTTGGTTGGATGTTAATCTTATGTTAAGCTTATCTGGGTGTTCATAGCTGGTGGAGAGATGTTTGAGTCTTTTTCTCCCATTTTTTTGCCTTTGAGAAACCCACACCATTGGATATGCTGGCTGAGAACTCTAGAAGTTATAGTCCCAATACAGTCAGGGAACATCAGCTCATTATCATAACACTAATAAACAGTTAGGGATACAGTGGCTCAGTCCCTAAGACACTGAGCTTGTTGACTGAAAAGTCAGCAGTTCAGCAGTTCGAATCCCTAGTACCGTGTAACGGGGTGAGCGTCCGTTACTTGTCCCAGCTTCTGCTAACCTAGCAGTTTGAAAGCACGTAAAAAATGCAAGTAGAAAAATAGGGACCACCTTTGGTGGGGAGGTAACAGTGTTCTGTGCGCTTTTGGCATTTAGTCATGCCGGCCACATGACCACAGAGACGTCTTCGGAAAGCGCTGGCTGTTCGCCTTTGAAACGGAGATGAGCACCACCCCCTAGAGTCAGGAACGGCTAGCACATATGTGTGAGGGGAACCTTTACCTTTACCTTAATAAACAGTTACAGTGGCAGACCATAAAAGATAAACAGTCCTGCTTGGATTTTGAAACCCATAAATAGTTCAGGATATCCTCATGACTACAATCAAGGATAGCTCAACATTTGGTTACCAGCAATAGGTCCGATCTGTGACCAAATAAACTCTATAATGTTTACTCAGCATGCAATTAACAGCTCCAGTTAATGGCATGGACTCCAGGTACTGCTGTTGACTCGACCCCAGGAGGAATAAAAATAACATTCCAGAAACGTTCCAGCTTTATAAGAAGAGCCAGGCAGGCTGCAACAGATAACAAGTTTTGAGTTACTCCCAGTTTACAAAGTTAAACAAGAAGGCAAATTATATTGTTGGTTTAACCCATCTCAGAAATGGCCTGATGGAGAAAGTTCACATTCCAGATGTGTAAACATCCCATGATAATTTGCCTTTCTACTCCTAATCTTAGGCCATTTCCTCTCTAGCGCTATGAACAATTTCTACCACCATCAGATCATCGCTGGACTGCTATATACTGCTACTGTATATCGCCTCAATGATGCCCAGTTAACCAAGGACATCCTTTTGAAGAACAGGGTGAAATTATCAGGCGGCTAATACAGGTAATCCTCGATTTACAACCATTCGTTTAGTGACTGTTTGAAGTTGCAACTGCACTGAAAAAAAGCGACTTACAACCATTTTTCACACTTATGACCATTGCATGTCATGCGATTAAAATTCAGATACTTGGCAACTGATTAATATTTATGACGGTTGCAATGTCCTGGGATCATGTGATCACCTTTTGCAACTTTCTGACAAGCAAAGTCAATGGGGAAGCCAGATTCAATTAACAATCTTGTTACAAACTTAACAACTGCAGTGATTCACTTAAGAACTGTGGCACGAAAGGTCATAAAATGGGGCAAAACACACTTAACAACTATCTTACTTAGCAGCGTAAATTTTGGGCTCAATTGTGGTCGTAATTCAAGGACTATCTGTAATCTGGTCCCATGTCATGTACGGTTTTTATATCTTTTATATCCAGAACTACCTGTAACATCATGTGAATGCCACATACGTTCACTGGAGAGCATGACAAATGTATTTAACTGTGGCATTGTGAGATGATGTCATCACATCTGTGTTGCTGTTTGGACATCATTGCAGTTTGTTATAAATATGGCTGCACTGTGGTGATGCAGCAATATGGATCATGAACATTCATGAGGAAATGTTCCTTAGTAGCCTTACCACAGTTGTATCACCTCTTTATGCTTCAGCATGAAGAATTCACTGTTCTCCAGGGCATAATCTGGCTTTCTATTAAAAAAACATCATCCAGTGGGATCTAGAACCCATGTTTTCTCTGTCAATACCCCTGCCCCATAGAACATCATTCTTTGCCCTGCCCAACAGCCCCTCCAAGATCCAGATATTTCTGACCTTCTCTTCTTTACATAAGTCCTTGATATCCGGGTTTTCCCCAGCATGGGATCATATTATTTTGTGAACCTGTCTAGGCTGTTCGTTTTTGATTGCTGTGTTGCCTTTGGTGTAATTGCTTTATGTCAAATAATATTTTTCTTACAAAACTCTTACCTGTCACTGTAAAATTCTGTAGAATTGTCATTTAACAATGGCAGAAACGTAGGATTTTTATGCCTGCTGCCACTGGTGCTACAATTATTTCTCTTTACTCCTTCAAATACTTTAAAAGACAAACTTTGTCCACCAACAAACAGATCAATGGCCTCTGCCTGATAATGTCCATTTGTGAGGAGCTGCATCATTAATTAGCTCTCTTTGTCCCAAGGAGAATATTCCGTTTATAGATATCAATCCTCAAATTTATTATTGCATTATTGCAAACACAATATAACCAGTATAGATTTAGTTTTTATACTGTCACCAAATTAATAGAGCATTCAATAGTATGTGATGAGCTTACAGAAGTGAGCATTTATTTTTCTAGAGAGAAGAATCACATCCAAAACTTTTATATCTGGAGAAAGCCTCTACCAGCAACTATTATTTTATTAGTATTTTACTTTTTCTCTGCAAACTCAAACAGACATATGTGATGGTCTGCCTTCATTTCATTCCCACAACTGCTATGTGAATTAGGCTAGGCTAAAAAATAATTGCTGGTTCAAAGCCATCTTGTTAAACCTGCATTTGTATTGGACTTGAATCACTATACTGCATTTCTTCTATAGAATAATATAGAACAATAAAGAGACATTTATATGTGGAATACTATCCCCTTTTAATAATTTGATAATCATGGGACAGATGCATTCTCACAACATGCTAGCCTAGGCTAAAATATGGTTAACTTACTAGATGGTAGCTGTAGCTTCCAGACATCTGAGCATGCTCTGTGGCAGAGAGCATTATATGAAGAGAGCCAATTTAGTCTAGTAGTTAAGACACCAAGGCTAGAAACTGGGAAGCCTTGAGTTCTTTTTTTTTTTTGAAAAAAGTTTTATTTTAAATAAAAATAAAAAACAACATAAAAATATCATCCTTACAAACAATTACAGACAGCATCTCGATCGGTTAAAATCATTTCATACTAGCAATTTTCCAAATCTCATCATACGACAATTATTCTTTACTCGAACAGAAGATAAATACTTAAAACATTTCATCGAAATTTCATTTCATATATACTATCTCATCTCCATACTTTATTGTCAAACCATTGATAAAATATCTCCCATATCAAATAATATTGTTTATCTTCCTGTTCTTTTATTTCAAATGTCAATCTACTCATTTCAGCACAGGAAGCCTTGAGTTCTAATCCCACTTTAGACATGAAAATCAACTGGGTGACTTTGGGCCAGTCACTCTGTCTTAACCCAACTCACCTCAGAGGATTGTTGTTGTTGTTGTGGGGAAAATAGGAGTATTAGGTACATTCACCATTTTGAGTTGTGTATGAGAAATTGATGTGTGAGATATAAATAAATTATTAAGCAATAATTAGGGGGGGGTTGTTTGGGCACAGGTGTATTATAAGAATAGCAACTATGTTTTGTTAATTGAAATAGAGCATTAGCTCTCATGAGAACCTTGCCAAGGTTCAGCATCTAAACTCATCTAAATTTTACTAGATTTGGTCATTTGGCCATGAAAAAAAATAACACTTACATTACACAATTAAATCATTAGCAACTATTTAAAAGGAGTGATTGATGAAAATACTAATTACTTAAACAAGCAAGAATTGTGAAACTATGAAATTAGACTCTTGAACACGATTGTTTAAAGTTAATAATATACTAACATAAAAATAGAAATTAACATGTACACCTTTGGATTGTTCAACTATGAGTTTTATTACAATGCTACCACAACTTGCTAGTACTGGATATAAATAATCTTCAAGGCATTTGGCAGCATAGGTGTCTGCAGCTGACCACACTGATGAAAAAATACCCCAACAGTTCGCACATGAGGATGTTCCAGTGCAAATCCCATTTTATATCCTGGGTTCTGATCTTAGCATTTGTTTCGGAACCACAAGTATCACCCAATCACAAACTCAGATTGGAATACAATGAAAAAAACCTGTTTTAAAAAAACCCGTTCAAACCAAAAGTAGTCTGAATTTCCTCGATGTCAGCAAAATTTCTTCCAAATCCCTAATCCAGGAATTTATTTCTGCCTCAGCCAACTGAATAAAATTAAGATCAAATTTAAAAGGCATACCATATATTTATAATGTAATATATAATTTTATATTTTAAAAGGCAAACTAATATCCGTTGCTTAACAACTTAACAGTCAAATGATTAGCATCCCATTCACCCTTATTGGGCCATGGAAACATTTCATTTATTTACCATATTTATACAGCCATTCATCATACAAACAGGAGACTCTGGGCAGCATATACCATAACCACACTTTAAAATTCCATAATAATTTAAAAACAATTAAAATAAATAGAATACACATATCAAGCAAAAAACATAAACCCAGGAAAACAGGAAAACAAACATCACTTAATCTCGTACAGCCACTTTCAGGCTCTCTCTAGGATCCCCAAGGCTGGTAAGAAAAATATAAAAAGATGTTTGAAGATTCTTCTAGGAAGGCTAACAGAGATGGGGGCTAACCTCATGGGAGGGGGAAGATGAGGTGCCAGAGTGCAGGGATCACAGCAGAAAAGCCCCACTGTCAGGGTCTCATCAGATAGAGCTCCTTTGAAGATGGAGCCCCATAGCATACTCCTCCTATCTAACCTGATGCAATCGGTAGATGCAGTCCCACAAATATAGGTACCGTATTTTTCAGAGTATAAAACACACCAGAGTATAAGACACACCTTAGTTTTTGGGGAGGAAAATAGGGGTGGGGGAATTCTGCCTACCAGGTATTCATCTGGCTAGTCCCAGCACATTATTTCGCTTGCTGGTTTTGAGGTTGGGGTTGGTTGGGGCTGTACTTCTAAAGCACAGCTGATTGTCGGGGGAGCAGCAATTAGAAAAGCAGGCAAAGCACGGAAGATCACTCGCATTGGGGCTGAAAAACAGCTTCAAAAGCACAGCTGATCCTCGGAGGGAGCTCCAGTGACTAAAGCAGGAAAAGCGCGGAAAGAGTAAGAGAAGGCAGGAGCTGCTCCGAGTAGCCATTTTGGGTACCGTGTGGGGTTACATTCGGAGTGTAAGACGCACCCAAATTTTCAGCCTCTTTTAGGAGGGAAAAAAGTGTGTCTTATACTCTGAAAAATACGGTAATCCTCAACTTTCAATAGTTCATTAAGTGACCATTCAAAGTTAGAACGGCACTGAAAAAAATGACTTACGACCGTTTTTCAGTTACGACCTTTGCAGCATCCCCATAGCCACATGATCAAAATTCAGACTCTTGGCAACTAACTCATATTTATGACGGTTGCAGTATCTGGAGTCATGTGATCCCCTTTTGTAGCCATCTGACAAGTAAAGTCATTGGTGAAGCCAGATTCACTTAACAACTGGGTTACTAATTTAATGACTGCAGTGATTCACTTAACAATTGAGGCAAGAAGGGTCATAAAATGGGGCAAAACTCACTTAACAAATGTCTCACTTACCAACAGAAATTTTGGGCTCAATTATGGTTGTAAATCAAGGACTACCTGTAATCTGGTCCCATGCCGTGTAGAGATTTTATATCCAGGATGCTAATACAATTTAGAGAATGGCTTCAACTTGGACAGAAAGTCAATCAGTTCTGGTTCTGGAGAGACAGGAACATACTTAAACCAGTGATAAGCTTGGTGTTAAAACTCTGTCCTCCTCATTGTTTTGGCTATTTGTAGGAGAGGTGTTGTTCCTGAAGCAAATGCTCTTATCAAGCAAGATCTAGGGAAAGGTGTTTTTTTTTACAACTAGTAAATGGCTTATCTAACAGCTTCCATACATTTCCCATATCAAAGAAACAAAAAGTCATGCAGCTGACGTCCAACAACTGTAGCTGGAGGGCATTCCAGGGCTACAGAAAGATGAAAAACAGACTCAGATGCTACAAGTAGTCCCTGGAGCCCCTGGGCTGCTCATATCTGGCATGGAGGAGCAGTCCCATCATATATGGGAATCAAATCACAGCTTAGCTCCAAAATCAGCAGAACTGCTATGAAGTTCACAATGAGTTCATATAACACGCATGTGCTGTTAAAGCTATTATCTCTGGCCATTAAACCTCAACAACTCATTTAATGATACTCATTTAAAAAAAAAACTCACCACGGGACAATTCAACGCAGGATTGGTTCCTGTTATTATTCATCAAAGCATTACATAAAGCTGGTAGTCATAGGAATGATTTCCTTTTATGCAAGAGATAAAATAATTTTGATGAAAACGTGGTCAACCAAAATAAAGGAACTAAAGGAATCCCGCGACAAGTTGTCCCGCAGCAAGTTGGCCACGGAGAGTTTTGCCATGATGAGTTGGCCGTGGCAAGTTGGCTGCTGTGAAGTAGCCACTGCGAATTGGCCACAATGAGTTGGCCATGGCGAGTTGTCCCATTCCATTCAGAAAGGAGCAGGTGGGTTTTTATTACATTCTTTATAAAGGTAACCATCTTACAATTAGGTTGCTTCAAATGAGCATGGATTGTGGGCAGAAGAGACACCACATTGTATTTATTCTCACACATGAAAAGCCAAGAGCACTGAAGGGGGGTATTGTGACGCAGGCCTTGGTAAAAGGTCGAAACAGCGGAGAGGCTGGCTTAGATAAGAGAAGTTATAAAATAGAGACACATGATGATGCAGCTGTTTAGAAATGATGCTATCGGGCTCTGCCCAGAAAGAGGATGAATCTGAATAAAAATGCAAGAGTTGGAAAGAAGATTGTAGCTGCTGTCAAATCTCAGGTCACCGGGAAAGCTAACAGTAAATTAAAAGTATAGTATCATTTTCAGATGTAGGTATGTTTGAGACTTTCAGAGAGCTCTATTCCAGGGCTTGGATCTCTCTGTATGATGCATTTTATATTCTAGGAAACTGTATAATCCTTCTGTTTTTAAAGATGTGTGTCCAAATACAATACACTAAAAATAATATTCTTTTTAAAAAAATTACAATATTAAAGCAGACATACAATAACACAGCACCTGCAACATGGAACATTTGTTGAGCATGTACAATCATAAGTAACCCTACACCTTACTCTTTAGCAAAATGAATCAAGAAATTGCCACTGAAATCTCACCTAAAGAAAAGCTAGAAATGAAGTTAGGGATCCTTCTTAGGACAAGTTTTTGAAGGGAGTCATGATAAATGATTGTATAACAAGTTCTCTAGGCTTGGAAAACCAAGATTTATGAATTACAACATAACACATAATTAAGTATATACTTTTTAAAAATGAAATGGGATGGGTTTTTTAGCTTTATTGTTCCTAGTAAATGTATGTGAGCCCACACACCTGAGAAGCACAGAGCCACTCAGGCAGGGGTGAAATCCAGCAGGTTCTGACAGTTCTAAAGAACCGGTAGTGGAAATTTTGAGTAGTTCGGAGAACTGACAAATACCACTGGCTGGCCCCAGAGTAGGGTGGGAATGGAGATTTTGCAATATCCTTCCCACAGGAGTGGGGAGGGAATGGGGTTTTTGCAGTATCCTTCCCCTGCCAGGCCCATGCCACGCCCACCAAACCACACCATGCCCACCAAGCCACGCCCACAGTGGATTTCAGCACTGCACTCAGGTTATGGCTATGAAATCGAACAGAGGAAGAATTCCTGCTAAGATCCTTCAACCAACACTACTGGGGGAAAGGAGCGAATGCATCCTGCAACCCCCTCACAGAAAAATCTGGAATAATTTGGAAAGCCTTAATATTGAGGCTTTTGTGGGGAACACCGCCAGAGAAGTCCAGTAAGGCAGGATTTCTGAACCTTGGGCCACTTTAAGATGTGTGGATGTCAACTCCCAAAATTCCCCAGCCAGCATAGTTGCTGGGGAATTCTGGGAGTTGACGTTCACACATCTTAAAGTGGCCACAGTTCAGAAACCCTGCACTAAGGCAATACTGGGTTTCATTCACCAACCTTATCTGCATGTGATGCGGTCCTAGATTAGTTTACCCATAAATAACCCATACAAGAGTGCAGAGGCTCTTATTCCCATGAAAATAGAGGCAGTCTTCTGGCCCATATCATGATTCTGCAAATGTCCTGTCTACATGGATTTCATTAGGAAAAAATAAAACAAAAACTGAAAATAGCGGAAAAGTATTAGAATAATATATTTAGATTCGGCCCATTCCCATGTTTCCTACCCCCACCCCTCACCCCAGATTTTCTTATTTGGAAGAAAAAGGAAGGATATGCATCAGCAGGGCAGTGTCAGAGAAAAATTAGATTTCTATGGTAACAAGCTACAGTCTAGGACTAGGTAATAAACGGCCTGTTGAATTGTGAGGCAGTTGCCAATTTAAATTTTAGTATCAGATGGCTCTAAGTATAACCTCCATTTATAGCTTGAAAAGCAACATTTTAGACTAGGTATCAACTCTTTTGATAGAAAAGATGTGAAGAACTAACCTGTAATTTAAAGTAAATGAAAAATAAATCTAATTAAAGTACAAATAGTTTATAGTACACAGCTGGCTAGTGCGTCAAAAGTTTCAAGCATTACAAACACTTTATATTCTGGGTCACTTCACAATTAAACTAAACCACTAATTCAACATAATCCCTTTTTCTTCATGTATTCCAGTTGATTTACAATTTCCTATTGTATTTGTGAAACTATTGTTTCACTTCAAGTGTTAGTGCAAATGTGATGTGTGCTAAACAGGAAAATAAACAAGGGAATCAGGTAATGTGTGATAGCAGAAAGGACAAAATTGAAGGTCAATCGGTCAATTAGTAGAGAACCTTACAAGAGTCCAACAAAGTAACCAGGAATTTCATCTTACAGATAATCAGTGGGAGAATCAGGGACATTTATTTAAAGTTTAAGTAAAACCGCAACACAAATTGTGTTATAGCAGTAAAGTTTGAAACAGAAGCGCTCTGAAGCTGAAAACTTTACTAGGCTGTTTCTAAGGAAAAACAGGTTTGGAAAGATTTTCTAAGTTAAGTTTAAAAGATGGAGGCAAGATATGACAGCCCTCCTTGCCTTTTTTGTCAACTAATTTTGTTTAACAAAGATGAAAGTATTGTAAAATTAGGAAATGGTCTGCCAAAGAATTATTTCAGCAAAACTGCATAACTTTTAGCAATTCCCTTAGTAAGTTTCATGTAGCACCTATACAGGTAATATTATTCCACAAGATGGTTCTTCCAAAAAATATGAATAAAGCCATTCTGTTACTGTTACTATTTAATTTTCATGCTAATAAGAGAAAATTAAATGAACTAATCACAAAACTACAGTCATGCTTTAAGGAATCTTTCACAGCACAGCTTAAGGGCTTCACTGTCTGAATTGAAAATATCTAGATGTAAACTAAATGATAGTAAAATCATATGAACAAAAAATTTTTTTTACAGACTAATGGCTATTATTATTTTTGCAGCACAGATATGGTATACTTTGGTATTAATTCCCAAATAAAAATACTGGGGGGGGGGGGGCAGTCAATAAATATGTATGAGCAAAGTGAGATGAAGTTAGAACAAAGCCCCTAAAATACAGTCCTGTATAACATATTCAACTGATGTAACATCAAACTTTCTCTTTAGTTATAAACTGATACCCCAGAAGAATCTAAGCACCTGATTCCTACCTCTGCGAAACGAAAGTTTAAATATAAGAACGATATATATATAACATTCAAGATGAAATCATGTTTTATTCTCTGGTCTTGACAATAGTGACATAACTATAAACAAAATCCTCGCTACACCCACGCAAAGAGGAAACTGCTTTTTTATCAGAAAGAAAATTTCCTTCCAGAGAAACAAGCTAATTTGGGAGGTTTACTATGCAATATACTTATTAGAAGCATTTTTTGCCTCCACAACTTTGTGGAATGTCACTGAAAAACAAAAATTTCTGACAATTGCCACAGAACACAGAGCAGTTCTTGGTACCATAGTAAAGATGTATTTCCCAACTGTTTTAACCTCTTTAATTAGCAGTACCAGAGTATTGTATCAATAATTAAATCCATATAACTCTTTAACAGCAAGAGGCTACGTTTCTTTCCTATTGGCCAAATAATCCATACCCCAACCCCCTTCCCAAGTGTTCAGTTAAGGTCAATTAGACATATAAATAAAAAGAAATGCAAGGAAATTAAACGACAGGGAGCCAGGCACTTCCAAAAACAACCCCCTGGTATTGCAAGTTCTCAGTCCGAATTAGCAGCCATACACCCAACATCTCAGCCTTACCTGCTTTAATAAGACTTTGTCTTCTGCATTGATTTTGAGAGAAATGGCCAGGTGGATGGCAGACAATACCACACCACTGATGACTGCTGCCCTCATCCTGATGGGTAGCAAAGTGTAGATGCTGTAGATAAAAAAGATGGTCCACCAGATGCCCTCTGAGGCACTTCTGGGCTGCATTAGCAAGCAGCCAACCACTTGCACAGCTAACACCACAAGGATGACAGAGTAGCACATGAGCCACATGTGGTCCTGGTGGAAATCATTACGGTTGCAGACAGCCCCCAGGGACACCATTAGCAGGATGGCCAGGGACAGCACCACCACGTAGGGCACTTGGTAGTGGCCATGAACAGTGTGGAAGAGCAGCATGACCAGGCACACCAAGACTAGCACTGCCATCAGCATGGTCAGGCTGCTCTGGTTGAGACGGAAAAAGTACCGCTGGTAGAGGTGCTCCAACTTCTCTGACTGGAACTTCTTAGACCTGAAGATCTGCAGCAGGCTTCCACAACAACTGCCCATTGAGAAGATCATCTCGGACCCCCCTTCATCACCCCCCTGCTCCTCCTCCTCCTCCAACTCGTCGATCTTGGCCTTGATCCGTTTCTCCTCGAGTCCCAGCTCCACAGAACGTGGGCGCACCTCACCCTGCTCACTACCATAGTGTCTCGGACTTGGGGCAAGGGAGGGATCTCCTGCCCGACAGGAGTGCTGGCTCTTGTCTCCACTACGATCCTGCCAAGCAGATTTGGACCTGAAGCTCATCATCCTGCAGCCACTTACCCCATGGTTCCTGCTACCTGGCAGATCATACTCCTCCTCATTCCTCCACCTGCTCGCCATTCTGGAAGATTCCTTGACTGAGGCCCTGGTAGGGAGAGGGTAGGAGTAGCCATTGGCTCTGGATTCAGCTTCTCCCCAGGCAGAGCGATGTGGCTCTGCCCCTCCACCCCTGGGCGCAGCCGGAACTCCAAACCCCGGAGGGCTTACGCTGTTGGAGCGGGACATGCCCTGCTGGGGCAGCAGAGGAAGGGCAGGAATTCCAGGAAAGCAGGAGAGGGTGGGAGGGAAATCAACCAGAAGACATTGGGTGGTTCATGACACAGAACCAAACAGCATCTCTCCGGCTCTTCCAAACAGCATCACTCCACCAATGAACAGGAGGGTGGAAGCAAGGGCAGGAAACCAAATCTCAAATCCAGAACCAGATCCAACAATGTCCCCAAGGATACTCAAATCTCTCTTAGTTGCCAGCTGGAAAGCCACTCGGATCTCCTTCCCTTCCCAGGAGTCCAATGTTTCCTCATGCAGGATTTATATAGCCACATAGAGAGCTGGCTGGGAAGCAAGTTTCCCTCCCCTCCCAGAGAAAGGTGGGCTTTCTGGCAAGGATTCCCCTTCTGTCATTTTCCCGCCCAAGTCCCCGGGGTTTTGGCAGTTCGCTGGCGCATCAAGAATTCAAATCCACCACACCGGCATGCATAGAAAACGGAGACAGAGGAGGAAAAGGCACCTGGAGTATTGAATTTTTCCCCCCTCTCGCTTTAAGCCACAATCACTCTACAACCAGAACGCAACTTTGTAAAATCATCACTGTGGAGCATCTTGGCATGTCTCTCTCTCTCTCTCTCTTTCGGGATCTCCTCCCCGCGGAAGGTCCTGGCTGTCCAAAACGAACTCAAAGAGGCGGCATCATTCCTTCGCGATCTACTCTCCAAGGAAACGGAGCAAAACCATCCAGAATCGTCATTTTTTTAATTTGGCCTGGAGGCAACCCGCCTATGCGTTGGTCATCTGGGCAGCTGTGGCAGAGGGCAGCCCCAGAGGCAGCGCCCGAGGCGCCTGGCAAGCGACTGGCTCATTGTCCGATCCCCTCCAGTTTCGAGAAGGGTGCCCTAAAGGATCGGCCCGAGGAACGGCGAGCGAGCGAGCCAGCCGCCTCTCCGAAGCCCCCTCGTCCGTCCCCCTCCCTCAATTCCTCCTGCTCAAGGCAGCGGCGACATTGCTGCAGTGGGAAGGGTGAGCGAAGCACCCCCAACCTCAGAGCCGGCACTTGGAAGCGTTATTTATTGGAAGCGAATCGGTCACCGGGTCGGCTCGGGCATCTTCCCCTCTTCTCCCTGCTTTGGAGGGAGCCAAGTGGGTGGGATCGCTGACGCTTGCCGGGACGGGCGCCGCTATTTTGCCCTTGGAATGATGGAACCCAAAATCCGGCTCCGGTGGATCGAAGGCAGGGCCGGCGGCGGCGGTGGTAGGGAAGCAGGGCGCAGGCGGAGCAAGCGAGAGGCTCCTTCTTTCGACCGTCGCTTCAGCCAGCGGTGGCAGGGAGTTCTTCGGCAAAAAGCCGACGCTTGCGCTGCTGCCTCTCCACGCGAGGATGCGCCGTTCTCCGCAGCAGCCAAGGAACCACCAGCCGTTCGGCAGCTGTAGCGGCGGGGCAAAAACGCACAATCATAAGCGAACTGTGGGGCTGGGAGATGGTGAGGAGTGGGGGGGGAGAGAAGGTTGGATAGCGCGCAGAAGCTGCTTTGGCGCGACTTCTTCGGAGACCGCCCGCCTGCCGCTGCTGCCAGCGCCGCCGCGCTAAACCTCCGTGCCTAAGCGTGCAAGGCGCTGCGGCGGGCTGAGGAGAGGCGACCTTCCCCTCCGACAACGTCAGCCAGGCAGCGGCTGCCCGGTTCTTTTTGCACGAGTAAAAGGGGCCTTTCCCGCGTACGGCTGGCTCCCTGGCCTCTTCGGACGCCACGCCGGAGGAGCTTCCCTTCCAGTTTTAGCTGCGGCTGCTCGCCTTCGCCCCGCGCTCGCACGCTCTTCTTGCGGGGAACGGCAGCCCGCCCCTTTCAAACCAACCTTTGTACGGCCCCTCATCCACCCGAGCTGCCGCCTGGCAGAGTTCCGCCTCGGTCTTGAGGTTATTGGCTGGTCGGTCGGCCGCCGCGGTGTAGGATTGGTTGTTTTCGCGAGATAATCTGCTGGATTGGCTTCTCCCTCCAATGGGTAGTTTAGGAGGCGGGCAATGTTGATCTGGATCCCTGCTACTCATCATTACCATCATCATCATCAAAGTCTAACGTGGTTGTGGTTGAATTCTGGAACACTTAAAAAAAGAAAATGAGGGGGAAATAATCATGGCAGTTCCAGAACCAGCCTTGCAATACAATCAAAGCCAAAACTGAATACCTTTCCAAGAACACCAAACGCCTGTTATGTAAAATTAAGGGTGAAAGTGGAGATCCTCTCATGGGTGGCCGTAGTAAAATTGTTGAAACAATATAAAGGATGACATTGTGATAGGATTGCTGAAATTGTCCACTAGAGTTTATATAAAAAATTCTGTTGCGCTGTTTGCCAGAAAACCACTGGCATCACGTACCTGAAAAAGTTTTGCAAAATGGGCTGATAGAAATTTTGTGAAATTTCAGAAATCAAACTAATTTGGGGGGGTGGGGTGGAGAAAATAACAAAATATCATGGTTTACAAATTGAGCTTGAAAATTATGAAAGAAAAAAATGTTGTACCTATTGTAATGGAAGTTCTTGCTGCAATATTAAAAGGATTTAGCAAATATTTAGAAATTCCAAACTGAATGGATTTGACAAGACTAATTTTCAATCAGCATATGTTTTACTAGACAACCCATGACCTGTTGGCTCAAACTTTCAAAGATATTTCCTTACCTAAACACAGAAACAAAATGGCCACATATTCAACTGTATAACACAGTCAAACATCAGCATGAAAAATATTTTATGTCATTTTGTATTATATCACACCATAAATTGTTCTATGATGTTTGTCATAAAATGTTTTATACAATTTGCAAAATTTCAATTCCACAGGACAGGACTCGTGGACACATTCTTAAATTAGTCCATTTGAGGTACTGTGGTTCATAAACTGTTGCCTTACAATGCACCATTTTGCCCTGTTAAAAGTTACCAGAACTAGAGTTTTAGTAGTATATATAGTTAGATGTGATACTTGCATGAATTTCAGGTTCTTGATGAGAACCCTGATCAACGGTGTTAACATGAAGTAAACAAGAAGTAAATTAGGCTGTAATAATCATTTGGATGATGATGATGAAGATGATGATAGCAAGGTTATTTTTACTCCTTTAGGGACCTCACAATTAATCGGTCTGCTGCTGTTTGTTTTATGCTTGGCCTATCTGATTACTTGGAAGATAAGACCAGAACAAACCATATGTGCCTAAAGTTATTTTGATTAAGATTGGCTACAGTAACAAAACCTTACAGGTCCCAATGAGTCTCTCTTTTACTTTTATATAAATTCTGGAGGTGTCTGAGATGCTTTCTAGCCCTTCTGGGTTTGTGCAATGTTTATCTGCTCATTGCCTTGGCAATGGATCATCCCTCTCTCCATCGTGCTCATCCTCTTTACTCTCTACAGGTACAGGCCACCCTTAGGCTAGCCTGATGGCACCACCTCCCACAAATGTGAAGATCTGCATTTTTAGAATAATTCAGAAAGACTTGCACAAGCAACCTCTTGTGACTTGTAGCAGCCACCTCTGCCCCAAAAGACCCACTGCCTAACAACTTTAATGCCTCCATGTGTCACTACCAGCTCCAGTCCTATCATTGCATCACTGCTGCCAAAGAATGACTGGCATGCCAACAATTCCTTTGGGGCCCATGATTATTTTTTCAGGTATCAATGTGACGCATTTCCTTTTATGAGTTGTTCAGGGCTGCCCTAAGCTTTGGCGCCCTAGACTTTTGCCTAAAGCTGGCCCTGTCCCTCTCTTAACGGCAAGCAGATATTCACATACTCTGATTTCATGTGGCAAAACTGAAAAAAAGAGTAGAAGCAAAAGACTAGGTTAAGTTGGTGGACAGAATCAGAGACATTATTGAAATGTCCTTGGAAAAGCTACTGATTGTTGCTATGGGGGACAAGTTGCAATCTTACTGTGGGGATGCTGTGATGGTCATATGTGCAAGGAGCAGTCATAAGTCAGTTTTTTCAATGCTGTTATAACTTTGGACGGTTGCTAAACAAATGGTTGTAACTTATGGACTATCTGCAGGGGTGGGCTGATGGGGGTTCACAGGGGTTTGGGAGAACCTCTAGGTACGATTCTGTGCGGTTCAGAGAACCCCCAAATCACACTCCTGGCTGGCCCCGCCCCCCACCCCCTCCCAGGAGTCCCCACACGACCCATTTTGTATGCAGGTAAGTGCAGGGTGCGCGCAGAAGCTCGGGGAGGGTGAAAAATGGGCCTACTGGTAGTTTGGGAAGGCCGGAAATGGGCCCATTTCCAGCTTCCAGAGGGCCTCCAGAGCCTGGGGAGGCTGTTTTTGCTCTCCTGGAGGCTCAAGGAAAACCTCCAGAGCCCGCCCACCACCCATCACTATGGTGCAGGAGGCCAACTAGGCCACGCCCACCATGGCCATGCGCACCCAGCAACCAGGCAGAGAACCTCTTGCTAAAATTTTTGAAGCCCACCCCTGACTACCTGTATTTAGTAACCTTCTCTCTAGCTGGCATTCTTCAACTGGTTGTATGATCAGGAGCAAGTTTGGTAAAGACAAACGTTCCCTGATTTCTGATCAGATTAGAAATCACAATTCAGCATGGTTTACTACAATAGCAAATCAAATGCCAGGAAATCTATATGCTGGCTATAAAAAAGAACTATTCTTGTAGTTTTAAGCACCATATTTGCCGTAATGAGCTAAACCTCTTCATACAAATGGTCATTATTGCATCCATAGAAAGCAGAGGATTCATGAAAGATACAGCTGTGTAGCTCTATTTGGGGAAAAAATCAATTAATAAACTCTTGCAAATGTTTTCTAGATTTTGACATTCTCATTAAAACTGTTGACATTTTTTTTAAAGGAGATTACTTGGGCTATTGTTCTTACAGTACAAATAAGTTACTACATTGCTCTAAACCAGTGTTCCTAATGGGTAACTCCAGATGTGTGGACTTCAACTCCCAGAGTTCCCCAGCCAGAAAAGACCATTCCTGAGAATTCTGGGATTTGAAGTCCACATATCTGGAAATTACTTCTATTGGGGAACATTGCTTCAAACCATAACCAAACAGACCATTTATGGCTGAATGCAATACGTGATAAATGTCCCAGAGCATACTGTTGGGGAACAGCTGCTGTTTCCTGGGCTAAGGAATTGACCTACTTTCTGCCCTGCTTCTGGTGAGCTTGTGGGGTTTCTTTGTTGTCAGCTGCAACTGCGATCACTAACCTCTACAAATCAGGTCACAAGCAGTGAAACTGCCATTATCCAAGTCTCTGTGTTGGCTTTTTGATAAATGTTCCATATCGAGTGAGCCAACCTAAACAGGCTGTATGTATTTGTACATTCTGTATGCATTTTGAATCTGTGATTTTATTTAAAGACAGCTTCATCTGAACTAGACCATTTCTGAATACTTTGAACATCCTCTGGTATATTTTATGTGAAATTATTCACTACATAAAATGTTAATGAGAAAGAACTGTAAGGGGTAAGGAGTTAGCCCAGCTATTTCCAGCTTCAGAAGTTTCCAAACTGACCATGCTGTGTAGAGAGAATGGAAGATCCAGTCCAATGTAGATAGATGCTGGATCAGATTGGGGAAAGCAGGGACAGTAATTCTTTTTCATCCCATTAGTCCACTAAACAGGACAGAGCATTTGGTGCCAAAGTTAGATAAATTACCTTAACAATGTTACATTCCTCAATGAAACTCATTACCTTGTTAAATGGTGAGCTTTTTTGGCTAGTTATATTTAAGTGGAAGGTGGTCAAGCATCTGCCATAAATATGAAAAGGCAAAACTGAACAATACACAGTTCATTGAAAACTAGGATTTTAGAAATGTAGTCTATACATTTTAAAAAACAGTTCATTATGCAAACACCAGCATTTTTAGACATTGCTTCATATGATATCCTACAGTAATCACAGTAGTTTCTGTTTCAGAAATACTTTGTGCTTCACATACTCATGGTGTTTTTGTTTGTTTGGTTATATTTTATCTGAAATTTAGTAAATATTGTCACTATCATTTTTTTCTTTTTAGGTATATTTCCTTTATTTTAGAGTTGTCTGTTTAAAAACTGATTATGACATCTCAAACACACAAGCTGTCAGTTTTAAAATACATATTTTACCATTCATATTCTCATTGTTATTACAACTACCTATAAGAACTGGCAATGAGAAGCATTATCATCTATTTCTTACATACTTGTTGCAAGAAAATATCTTTGCCAATACAGGTGTTCATCTCAAAACATCTGCTTCCAAATTTTTTTAATTGCAAAGATTTGATAATTGATCTTATAAATTTTAAGCCAATAATCAAAATTCTGCAATTGAGCAATAATCCCGAGCAAATAGAATTGAAAAGCTTTGTTCAGGCATGTGCAAAAATCTATTTAGAAGCTAATTCAATTATATTTGGGTATAATAATTGTGTGCAGTATGTGAACCAAATAATCAAAACTGACCTCAATGGAGTATCTTCAAGATCAGTGTTCCATAAGCAAAGTGGTGAACAGAGAAAGCTCTTTCTCCATTCTTCATGCAGCTTGAATTGACTGAATACTTGAAAAGATCCTTCAAAAGTGACTTCAACATACAGAGACTTGATACGGATAATTATTCCTATTGATAGGTGAATACCATAATTTTTAACTGGTCCTAGAAATGGAATTATTAAAAGCTTTGTGGGCTAAAAGAAGTCAACTCCCTTACGGCTCTTAGTTGTGTTGGAAGGTATTTCTGTCCAAATATCACACTCTATTTAGCAAACATCACTTTAAACCTTTTCCCACAGGATTTGGAATTCTGGTAGGCTAACAAAAGCATATTTATTTATTTGCTTATACCCCACTTTTATTATTTTTAAAAAACAACTCAAGGTGGCAAACATAACCAACACACCTTCTGTTGTGGTCCACCTTCCTCTTCCTATTTCCCCCATAATAACACTGTGAGATGGGTTGAGCTGAAAGAGATGACTGGCCCAAGGTCGCCCAGCTGACTTTCATGGCTAATGCAGAACTTGACCAGCCTGGTGCTTTAATTCTAGACAAAGACATCTCACTAAGTTATTATTGAGAATGAAGTATTTTAACCTATTCATGGGCAGAATCAGATGCCTTTGAATTACTTTGATGGCAATTGAGAGATTTGATAAAATTTTCTGGGGCTTATGGCATCTCAAAACACAATTGCTACTTTCTTTCCATGTATGGACATAGCTGAGTAGGATGGAATTTGAACGAAGCAATGAGATAGGTACGGTATCTGATATTGACAGCAGTTGCTGACCAATGAGTTTTTTTGACCTCTGCAAATCAACCACCTATCAGAATGGTTGTCAAGAGTGCTGCTCTGCTATCTGTTAGAATTCAATTAAGCAGGTTCCCTAGGAAGGCAGTCTCAAATCCATTCTGGAGCTTTTCGAAAATAGAAATCTATTTTGCTTTTTCTTCCGAGATCATCTATGCTCTGCAAATCCTTTCCATTTTATCTTTACCATAACCTTTTGACCTCAATCCTTTCTTATGCCTCAATTTGCCCCACTTTGTTTCTGTACCCAGTCTGCCATCACTTTGTTGTCTTGTTCAGTCCTCTCTTCATTCTTCTACTCCCCTAAAATTTGAATAAAAATAAATCTGTTTTCTTTGGAGCAATTTAAATCTGTCTCATCTTGTACTGAGTGACTGAATCTTCACTGAAACTTCCTTCTATGGATAAGTCTGAGGTAGTATGATTACTGTTTGGTTATTAAGTTTAATACAGGACTCTGTGTTACAGTGCATTATATATTAAGGCAATCTTGGGAAAAGATGTAACTATTTTTAAGAAATTTCTGAAAGGCAGAGTATGAGGACCCCTATATTTCTGAAGCAAGATTTCCCTTTCAAATCCAAGGCACTGTATCGCCATATTGGTAGGTTTTAAACACATCTCATAACAAAAACTTTTGTTTTACTATCAACATATAGCAGTCATAGCACATAGTTCCCAGAAACTACCCTAGTAACCTTGCCCATAATCCTATTCACAAACCCCTGCATTTTAATGGAATGGGGTCAAGAACAGTATCTTTATACCTGTGAAATACTGATTTGTTGTCTTGAAAAGCTTATCCTTTTTCTGGCTACATTCCTTCTCCTTAATTCAGCACCACACAAATAGAAAGGGTTGGATTTATGTGAAATCAAGGAATTAGGCACAATGGCACTCTGCCTGTTATATGGACTCCTGTACTGATCTATTAGTAGCCTTTCTAATTGAATGTATTATTAAGATGGAGAATGCCCATGGAGTCCATCAACTATAAGATGACAGGTTGCTAAATTGACATAAGTTTCAGCAGAAGTCTTAGCATTATAAACTTGACTCTTTGCTAATGCTTGGATATTGATGTGTAATGCTTATTACATTGATCCATGCGAACAAGATTGTTGTCAAAGAAAAACAAATTATCAGAAAGTGATGGACTTTTTTCCCCTTGTTATGACAGCCTGCTTTTAAAATATTCCTTAGTAGTCAAAGCCAGAACTGAATATTTTGTACATTGGTTCTCTATGCAGATACAGCTTTTCAGTCAACTCTTTGCTGGACAATTTGGAGGCCTCTGCGCTTCCTTTTCTCATCACTATGAGTTCTGCTTTAACAGCATCCCTTACAGTAAAACTGCATTTAGCCATCTGAACTTGGAAGATAAATGATTTCTATCCTATTCTGTCCCCCCAAATGAAGTGGTTCCATGCATTTTTGGGCTTCTCCATGATAGCATATGCTTAAGTCTAAAATTTTATTCTTTAATTTTAATTTGTATGCCTTTATTATTTTTAAAAATAACTCAAGGTGGCAAAGATATCCAACACACCTTCCACCTCCTGTTTTCTCCACAACACATGTGAGAAGGGGTGGGCTGAGGGAAAATGACTGTCCCAAAATCACCCAGCTGACTTTCATGGCTAAGATGGGACTTAAACTCATGATCTCCCACTTTCTACTCTGTTGCATAAACCTTTAGTTTATGGCTCTCGTCCATTCAAAACAAATTTTATTTTACTATCCTGAAAAGCTATGTAAACAAACAGTATCCTGAATTCACCTCTGAAGCTAATTGGCAGTATTTTACTTTGAAAGGATAGATGTGTCCAATGTATATGTGTTTGTACTTTGTACTAGCTGTAACTTTCATATAAAGCTTTTTGGGGGTTGAGGGGTGATGGTGGGGAGTTTCCATACAGGTTGGATTACTATAGACCTCCAAATGTGAAAGCTGTACAAAAGTGACTAAACCCCTTCATACAAGGCCAGGAATCTACTGACTCAGCCAATGCTAAATAATAGGCAACTACAGCCAGCTATTCTAGGTAATAAGGGGTCTCAGAAGTACTTCTGAAAATACTCTTTTGAGGAGAGCAGGCAAGGATCAAATTATACTTTGACTACACATTCATAGAATAAAGCCCCTACCTCTTTTAAATGCAAAGTAGATGCAGAAGCCAGAGATGTTTAACTGAGTAGCAGTAGCAACAATGCACAGACTAGATATTTGATGGATTCATTACAATTCTATATTTAACTTTGCAAATAAGTATCTGAAAACATTCATAGAAAAACCATCTCAGGTTCAAGGATGATCTTAAGTAGAAAATTGGTTCCACATATGCAAATAACAATAAATTACATTCAGTATCTGCTCAAGAGAAGAAGGAAAAGACAACAATGTAATTGTGTAGAAGAAATCATCCATACAAATTAGTATGCTTAAGTTAATGTATTTGTCCTAGGTTAATGTCCCAGGAGCATTTTATTTGGATTATCCTGCTTCAGTAATACTGGTTACTATTCCACATTCAAGTAGGCATCATTACTTCAATACTACAGTACTGAGGGAAAAATGTACTCAGCCAACCATTTCACTACACAGCAAGTACAAAAAAATGTCTTTCAAATGCACATACATTGTCTCTCAAAGCCTTAGTTAATATCAAATTTCAGAAATATTTGAAAACATTTGCACTGTAAAGTATTTATTATAAAATTACAATTGTATTGTTCACAACATTAAAAAAATTACAAAAGACTACCATTTCTATCAAATTCTATTACAGGAATATGGATTAAAAATCCAATTGTATATCAATAATAAACATGTTACTTGAAGCATAACAATTTTATAAACTGGCCTACATATACATGCTTCAAATCTTTCCTACCAAATTAAATGAAATCATTATGATTATTTATCATAATCAATAGAGATGAAATCACCATCAGTAAGTGCAGTGAAAGATACAAACTAGATATCCTGTTTATACTATCATTATATACATCACAAAAATTATCCCAACATAAGCACATGGCTTCTGCTGCAGCCTTAATATACATGCAGAAGAAAAATTAATAAATATATGAAGAATATCCCAGACTATACTACAGGAGGAAAATCCTCCTAACAAAATCCCATAAATAATTCACTAAAGTACACTTCAAAAGACAAAATTCAACAATTTCAAAAAGTACAAATCAAACAAACTTAATTTCTGATGATTGAGAAACTAATATTGAATTTGCGATATGGTCGAAGTAAAATGTATTTTAATAAAGCAACACTGCAGCTTAATCCAGATTTTAAAGATTGTCTCTACAAGAATTGAAAAGTAAGGCAAATTTGTCTTGAAATCAAGTCATTTTAACAGCCATCTGGTAAATGGAAACAGTACAAAGGTATTAGATAAGAATACTTAACACTCAATAAATTCTCATTTGGGATACATTAACCTTGCGTGCAGTTATATGCGTATATTTGGGTCTGGTAATCACCATCGATTTTTTTTTCCTTCAAGGAAGCATGCATCATATAGACAATTAACCTAATTAACTCTTCCTTCACAAATACAATGTGCCTAACCCTCCACAAAGTATTATGTGCATAGAGCCTTGGTTGCCATTTACATTAATGAGCACAGTGCCATGCACAGCACTAATGTGACTTAAGAATTCATATTGCATTAATTGATCAACTAAGCAAGAGCAGAGCAGTTCAACCTTCTCCAGCTACCCTGGGACAGCAGCTCTCAGCAGTCCAACCACAATTCTTCCAGAGGAGATTTAATTGAAAAAGTCTTGTTTACTGCATTGTTGTATCTTAAGTAAATAGTATTGAAGGCACTGATAAGCTGTTTTTACATTAGCTCACCAAGTAAGTCGTTCAGGCCTAATAGCAAGTCTGTAATGAAAACCAATGGTACATAATTTAATACATTTTCCTCCTTAGTGATGTTCTTCAACAACCTAGCAGTTGTCATTGCTGTGGCATGAGAAACTTCAAGTTAAAAAGGAGTGCAGTGTTTAAATGTACAGCACAGAATGCATGGATTTAAGGGCTGGCTATAGGTTAAACGCAGAACTCATGCAAAGGTCTGCAAATATTTTTTGATACAAGAGAAAAATTAATATCTCCTTCCTCCAGATGCTTTCCCCCTCCACATAGGTACCTGTAACTCTTCTGCTTCAAGGGGGAAAATGCTTGAAGGTTACTCCAAGTAGCAAAATAACCTACAGTATCTCAACTATGGTTTGTGGCCCTTGGCAGGTTCAGGAATTTCTTAGAAGGGAGTCCCACTTTTTTTTTTTAAAAAAAAAAATGGAAGTCTAACTCAAGATTTTTGAGTATTACCGTGTTTCCCCGAAAATAAGACCGTCTTATATTTTTTGAACCCCAAAATAAGTGCTTGACCTTATTTTCGGGGAGGTCTTATTTTGGGGCGCATGGAGCAAGATGGGGTTCCTCTTGCTGTCTTACCTGATTTCCAGCTCTGCGTTTAAATATTTTCAGGGAGGGCTTATTTTCGGGGGAGGCTTATTTTAGTGTATGCGCTCAAAAACCTGATTGGACTTATTATCAGGGGATGTCTTATTTTTGGGGAAACAGGGTATTAACACAAAATTGAAATCATCAATTCCACTAATTCATTTAGGGGGTCATGGTATCCCAGTTTGTAACCACTGGCATACACGGTAAATGTTAACAACTCTACTACACCATTCCTATTCTAGCAGCTGCCTTCAGAAAGTGGTTTCCTTACACACACATTTAACACTATTGTACATACTGTATCTGCTTGGAACGTATTTTGGAAGTGTGATGAAATCTTGAGCAGGAAGTTTTATAATAAAACAAGGTTCCTTTGCTGCTTTTTGAACAGCCTTAGTAACAACTCAGATTTATACAATACCACAGCTGGCAGCATTTATTCATTAATTACTGGAACACATGGAACCAATGTATAGGAACGTCAAATGTCAGCTTCTAAATAACTGGTCCTAGAAATCCATTCTCCAATCTTAAAGAGATTTTATTTTTTTCTACGTCCTAGTCTGGCTTCTACCAAGCTTTGGTAGTGAAAAAGTCATTCTAAGCAGACCCAACGGGTAGACTGATTTCCTCTAACCTCAAGTTAGATGCTTCTCCCTTTTTCCTATCCATCTCTTTATGGTAAAATCCATCTGAAGAGCCTGAACAGTAGTCTATCAGAAGGAAAAATGAATCTAAATGTAAGTGGACTAAGTGCTTGATATCTTTCTCTCCCAGAAGAAACTTTCCACAGCAGTGCCCTAAGGTAATAAGTTTGGTTAGGTGGAAGTAAATAATGCAGAGCAGGAATATAAAATATATAATTCACATTAAAATGACATTGAAAATAATTCCAAATTTTAGGTTAAGGCAGACAAACACAATTTCTATCTTTTTTGTTTTAGAATTATGCCCAGATCAATGCTGTTTATGAAGGTAGGTACTTACTAGAATTACCTTGAGGTAAGATGGGTGGCAATAAATTTTACAAATAAATATATTGTGGAAACTACAAAGCCAGTCATCTTCCAAATGGCATATTTTTATGGCCATTACAATATGTCATTCAGGTGTTCTAGAAGAGCCTCTTTGATGTCACATTTAAAGGGCAAGCACAATCTATATGGGTCATTCAGATACATAGTTCCTTATGCCCTGATTATATTGGTTAGGTAAAGTTCTGAAATAGAGGGTCATTAGTCTAAACTGGTAACATAAAAGCAATACTTTACACAAAAATGGATTTGCTTTTCACAATGGCTGTGGGTAAGAAGCATGTAATTAACAGACATTTACTCTTCTAAAAGAGTTTTCCATATACATTAATAGTCAACATGTTTTTTACCAGTAGCTGGGATCAAATGACCTTCAGGATTGGTCTTTTCATCCAGGAATACACAATAAAAGGCATATTGAAGAATGTTAGTAAGAATCAGATGGGGTGGTGTATAAAAACTCAAAGGTGCATAAAACAAATAGAATTAAGAGTTTGAAATCCAGTGCTTCAGGCACAATTCTTAGATCAAAATTATTTTAGACGAACATGATTCTGCAAAAACTTTACAGAAACCTTAAGTCAGACATGGCTACTTCTTCACCATTTCAAAAATTTGTTCTACATTTATTAGAAGTTCAAAAGGCGGGCATTAAAATGTTTCTGAACTGGTTTTGTTTCCCAACGATGGATATGTTTCTTTTCTCCATCAAGAGCTTCAGAAATAATAAATTTGGACTAGAAAAGTGAACAATTGAATTTGGGATATGTTTCACCCAACTGCTACAAAAATATAATCTCATTAAATTGTAGAACCAAACGTGTTTATTTTCCTTTTTATTACAGGGTGGATAGCTCACAGCCAACCTCCATTGTGGTTTTTAGAATCCAAAATACCCTAAAACAAACTACATGTGCCCATCTTTTATTTAAAAGGATTCCTATTCCACCAAAATGGAAGAGAAATCAGTAAAATCCTGTCCTTTGTTCAGTGGCATTATTCACAGTATAAGTCATCTCCCTTATGGCTCTTAGTTGCAAAGCAAACAAATACAGAATAGCTCTCAACAATAAAGAAATTACCATTCTCTGCTTTAAACTACCAGGGCAATTTTCAAGCCGCTTACAAAATATCCTTATTGAGCCTATGCAAGCAAAGATATGACAGTAGGAATAACAGAAGCATAGCAG
Source organism: Arizona elegans (assembly GCA_022577455.1). Lineage (NCBI taxonomy): Eukaryota > Metazoa > Chordata > Lepidosauria > Squamata > Colubridae > Arizona > Arizona elegans. Next base: position 106,929,582 of record JAKOOJ010000001.1, read on the forward strand.
CTTAAAGAAAGGACTGTTAAGGATGAAATAAAATCAATCACATCAATACAATGTGTGTGCTGCCATATAAAAGTAGGTAAATCTGTTTAGGGGACAGAACTAACCCATCAGAAATAAAACATTGACCTGTTGTCTTGGATCTAACTTGGAAGAACTATGGAATATGTGGAAACATTGATGCGCAATGCTTCTCTGTAGTTCAACAGCTATGTCAATTTCCAAACTCCCAGAGTGTAAGGATTGGAAAGATAATCCTGGAGATTATTTAGTCCAATCTCGGTCTGATGCAGAAATCCATCAAGCAGCAGCTATGCAATTCAGGGGCAGATGTAACTATTTTCATGAGCTGCAGAGTTGTACAGTCTGCATTCTGGTGTGCTGAGATTTTTCCCAAATCAAACCTAAAACACTACATACACCTGTATCCCACAACTGCTGCCCCATATCATGCAAAGCAGCCTTAAGAACAGCAACAGGGATTTAGTTATTTATGTCACTGGGAAGTACTCGACCAGCAGCTACAGCTAACAGTATTCCATGTCCTTTTTTTCCTGCTAAATAGATTGTATGATGAGCTGAAAGGAGAGGTTACGCAATATTTGCTAGGTTCCTAAAGCCCTTATAAAGTGGGCTAACAGAGAAAAGCATTTTCATGATTTAGATGGACTCAAATTTTATTGAATTGTCTTATGTCCAAGTTGGCAAGAATATACCATTCTAAACAGAAGCCATGGTTTTCGTAAGATAACCTGAGTTTATGCACAATCACAAGGATAAAACTGAACCAGAGTCTGGTAGAATCTTTTTTTTTCCAGTTATAAATATAAAACCGCTAAGTGTGCTGAATTTGTAAATCAATTCCCTGAATCGGTGGATGTGGCTGCTTTGTTAATGGCCAGCTATCAAAAATTCCAAGAAAACACATGCTATATTTTAATGATCCTGCCAGACATGGGATGACAATGGTACCCTTTTCAGTGTAGAACTGATGTGCTAAGATGGTAACATGCAAAGGGAAGGAATAGAATGATTGTTGCTGCAGGCTTAGAATGATTCAGATGGCACAACTTGCTCTCAACAAGCCACCATATTCCCAAAGGAAAGGCTGTCTCATCAGCACACCGAATGGATTACTGAGAAATGAGCTAAGTGCTGTTCTTCTTCCAACATTCACACAAATGTATGCTTATGTTTGCTGTATAAATTTGGCTATGAACCATTTAATACAAGCCACTACTTGATACAAAATTGTTACAGACAAACCATTAAGGAAAATTCTTTAACACATTGCACTATGTATCTGGCTTGGAGGAAATAATGGGACTGACAAAAAAAATACATATATTTACAGAATGATCAACAAGAATGCCAAAGATTTCTGTAAGGCATTCCCGGCATCCCCCATGGTAGAACGAAATAAAAAGTGACAGTGAGATGCAAAGTAAGTTACTGCGATGGAGTAAAGAAGGATATGCTTCCTAAACTGTAAGTTAATGTACATAAATTTAGTACTAGGGAAAATGAGCAATACCAGCATCATTTTTAGCAATAATAAAACTTATCCCCTTACCATGATGGCGTCTAATTAAAAATATAAATGACAATTTGTGTTTTCTTCAAGACTATCAAAGCAGTTATTTAATAAAAAGTATTCAAAGATTCAATAATTTTCCATATAAAACGTCAATTTTCCAAATGAGTTAGCTTTGAAACACATTAAACTTTCATGCAATAGCTTGAATCCCAAAATTAATGGAGCCTTAAAATGTTTTGAATTTTACATGAACAGATTTTAAGAAAAGTATCTTCAATTTCTCTAAATGCTTATTTTTCTAAAAGTATCAACATTTTCTTAACAGATTGCAACTGGATGAATTTGGACAGCAATTTTAAAGCTGTATCAAAAGTGTTTTTTTGTCAATATCAATCACGAATTACTTAAAGCTACTAGTGTAGTATTTAGGAATATAAAGGGAAGAAAGGAGGAAAATGTATCACTAAAAAGTAATTTACTTTTTCTATTTTTCACTGTTTTTTTAATGTAGCAGTCTTTTTTATTGTTTTCCTATCTTTGTATATTTTCTTTGTATTTATTCTGTTTGTACTTCAACAATTAAATACAGATTATAAAAACAAATTAGCTATGATGTGTGCATTTCAATAAAACAGGGTTTTGGTGGAGAGAAGCATTCAAGAATAGCAAGAGAACATCCAAGTTTGAGGTATTAAGATTACGTTGCATGTTTAAAACACTCATTCACTCTTGTGCAACAATGCAGTATTTTAAGGCCCAACTACATAAAAAAAAATCAGTTGTGCAGATTATGCAACTGGTTACAGCTATTATCATGGTAACACTGTCTCTTTGTTTAGGCTTGTTGGATATGAATATGATCTTCTCTAAGATCAGGATCAGCGATCTTTAGGAAGCTGATGGCAGTTTAGGCAAATGTTTAAAAGCATTCCAGATAAGTTACGGTGCAATGTCAGACATGCAAAGTTTGAAATAATTCTAATCCTAATCCAAGTTTACTTATCTATGATCTTAATTATCAAGCATGTAATGGTAGTTTTTAGTCAACAGATTATAGAGTCACTTAAAAAAATAAAAACAGGTTCTACTATAATAAGACATGCTGAAAATGCAATTTCATAGGGTAATGATTTTACCCAAAATTACTACTGTTGAAAACTTTAGTAATATTTGAGCAGTTGATCAAGTATTTATTTTGAGTTTCTCAAAATACTACTATTCTGTATTATTTATAACTTGGATTGAGTGTTCATATTTGGGTAGGTTCCTGTTTGCACACATATTTGGGCACAACTCTAAATAGAAGTTGGAATTATTCACATTTCTTGTGTTCTTCAGTAACAGAAAGTACTTTTCTTCTCTGATGTAACATGTGAAAATACAGCTGAGGGAAGCCTGAAAAACAACAGAATTGGGTAATTAAAAGTCAGGAGTTTTCTCTGTGCACATTTTGATTAGTTTCATATATTCAAAGACTCACAAAAAGACACTGGTATCTCAAAGCATGCATTCTTTCAATATATCAGGGTAAAAAACTACTCAGGAAATACTAATTGGCTAGACAGTTTTTCTTTGGACACCTTTCATTTCAATAGTCAATTTACTGTATTTTTTTCCTCTATGGCACACTATATGCTTAAAGTACAAGCAATACTTAGTCCTAGTATACCCTGCAGAAGTTCTTTAATTAATAAAACAAGTCAAAGCAAAAAGAAAATGATAGCTACTAGCTTCAAGTTCAGAAGTTAAACTGTCCTTCTTTCCTCTACTTTCTTTTTTTTCTATTATTCACTTTTCTTTGGCCACTGTAAATCTGACCTTTTTTCAAACAAATCAGTATCTCACAGAACAATTATCTCATTCTTGATGTAACAGCTGCAGAAAGTTTTTGTTCAAATAGTTTCTGGTTCTTCCCATGAAAAAGCCCTGCTTTGATAAGATTTATGCTTCAATTACAGCACAATAGAATAAAAATGCTGGCTGTCTAATATCGTATCTTCTTCTTTTATGCCTTTGAGACAAGTTCTGACTCCTGGGGGGGGGTGCCTTGGAAAAATTTTCAGAGATGGTATCTTCTAGTAGTAGCAAAATGAAATTTGCAAGTTTTGTTGTTCAATCAGTGCATCGATTACTACTTTCTAGTGCTAGGAAAACAGATGACAATGGGCTCGTCCACCTGACCCTGATTCTGAGATGGACTGCTTACTGTTTACTAAGGGCACATCTTCATAGAGCAGGTCCCACCTTGCTGCCAGCTGCTTCTGAAGAAGAATGAAGCGGAATCGAGTGATCCCGCAGAAAAGTGATGTTCGGCTAGGAACAAGAACGTGGGGCTATCCTTGAGGAGCATTTGGAAGCTACAATTCGTTCAAAATACAGTAGTGCAGACAGTTTTGGAGGATTCTAGGGTGGCACATGTAACGCTACTCTTAAGTGAGCTGCACCAGCTATTGATCTGTCCCTAGGTGCAATTTAAACGGTTATTACCTTTAAAGCAGTGGTGAAATGTAAGATTTGTTACTACCGGTTCTGTGGGCATGGCTTGGTGTGTGTGTGTGTGGGGGGGGGGGGTAATGTGACTGGATCGGGGTGGCCAACTTTTTTTTTTTTACTTTTACACGCATTTTTTCTACAACCTCTTCGGCCGAAGAGGTTGTAGAAAAAATGCTTTTAAAAGGCTCTGATGATCCCAGCTGAGCCACACGATCATCAGAGGCTTTTTTTTAAACTTTTAAAAGCATTTGTAGAAAAAATGCTTTTAAAAGTAAAAAAAAAAGCCTCTGATGATCGCATGGCTCAGCTGGGATTGTCAGAGCCTTTTAAAAGCATTTTTATTTGATATTTATTCTATCATGCCAGGAAGGCCATGAGGGAAGGAGGGAGGGAGATATTCTTGATGTCATCCAGAAATAGGTAATAAAAAACTCCTGCTGGACAGCACTGCCTTACTCACCCTTGAGGCATGAGGTAAAAATAATGCTGTGGGGGGCATCAGTTTTGAAAATGAGATGCTTTCCCGGCTTTTCAATGATGGACGGGAAAAACATAAATGGGGCTGTGAGGAAGAGCCCAATGTGAAATCTGTGTATCCCAGCTAATGTGGAGAGTTGCCAGAACAAAATGCAGGAAAGAGAGGTTTAGTAAAGAGTTTTGTATATTTAACAGATGTGTAGATTTTCCATGCAGGGCTGACAGATCTGAGCTTTAGCAGATGATCATCATAACAACTGTTGCAAAAAAACCCCTTCATAGATACAGGAACTGTACATTTACGTTCACTGTGGTAATCTTAAATATACACATACAGGTTGGTGTAATGGTTAAGGGGCAGAACTAGGTTGTGGATTACTAGTTGATTTTCAGCCAGAGAACCTTACTAGATGACTGGGGTGTATTTTCCACACAAAATTCAGTTATGGGACAACTCCTGGAAGTCAGGTCTGAAAATTATCCCGCCAGGTTTTTTGCAAGATTATTCCAAGAATACCAACACACAAAATCTTTAACTGCAAAAGATCAAAAATATTTTCAAATTGTTTTAGATACATATGAGGCAAGAAAATATGAACTGAGTTTGCACTTACTTGGAATGTAAGCTAGCATAACCAGGATCAGGAATGTGTAGTAGTCAAATGAAAAATTATATTTGTTAGGTAAACTAATAGAAAATAAAGCAGATCGCTTGACAAAGGGCAGAGCAGCATACATTGTGAGCATTTCTCCAGTAACTCCCATTGGATATAGTATGATGAATAAAGTATACCTACAAAACCAAAACAAATATTCACATAGAGATAAAAGCCAGAGAGACAATTCTAGATATACTTATTGAAATTTCAATGATTTAAAGATACCCACATTTCATAACCAAATTAATATAAAATTTCTTATAACTGATTAGTTATACCTTGTTTGAGGATAAAATATTCAAAGTTAAATTTAATAAACTGCGAAATTCTCATTTCTAGGAACTCACGGTATAATCCAATACACATTTACTTGGATAAAGTTTCATTAAAAACACTGAGAACCTCTAGACACAAAAACAGAATTGCTTCATAAGAATAGATTGTTGCTTCAGTAGGATTCTGCAAAGGATTTCCTGGACATTTCCTTAATCAAAAATAGCAAGACAGTTGAAAGAGGGGACAAACAAAGAAAAGGGGGAGAGAGAGAAGTATGAAGACAAATTAAAGAGCCATTTGACAAGTTAAAAATAAATGAAAGGAAAAGGAGTCCAGTATATAGAAAAGAAAAACTGGTGGCCCTTGAGACAGTTAACTCTTCTGCAAATAAGTAAGGAATACTTTTAAATAGAAACAGCTTATGAACTACAGCACACTAACTGGCTATATGCTTATGTGCTATACTAATTGTTACTACAAAATAAAAATGCAATTGTTCATCAACTAGTTCTCTGAATATACGAAAGAAAGAAAATAATACCCCCTCCATGCACAGGTATCATCTAAATTAGGAAGCAATTGATTCCTATAACCAAATACAACTTCTCTTCTCCCTCTAAGCATTCATGCACATGCCTATTAAGCAAAATGGATCTACTTCTATTGACTTTCTTCCTTTCAAGCACAAAAAAACAGTAACAATCCTAATCTCCCTTCTCCTATTTTATAATTAATTGTAAGAAACTGAAAGGGGAGCAAAGGGTCTTTTGCAACCCAATCAAAATGCAACTTCTCCAAGTCATACAGCGCCCAGATGTTCTTAATGATCTTCAAAGTCAGAGCAATTCTAAGGCAGTCAACACATTCCCTATGCAAAAGGCTTTAGATGCAAACCATTTCAACTTCAAAACTCCTTATTCGAAATGCTAAATGGGCTGTTTCAATCTTTTTGGAAATATTTCAAACTGGACCGGACCTGTTTTGAATAGAGGTAGTCCTCAAGTTATGATGGCAATTGGGACCTATCTTGCTAAGTGACATGATTATAAAGTGCAACAACACATGACCATGTTACTCAGCAACCGTATTTTTGACCATCCTGGTTGCCATTGTTAAGGGAGGGCCTCATGTGACCTAGTCTTCTGATTTCCTGCTGGCTTTCCCACTGACTTTACTTGTAGAAAACTAGCAGGGAATGTCAGAAATCACGATCACATTACTGTGGCTCACTGCAATCTTGTAATCATAAACCAGGTACTGAGTGCCCAAATCATAATCATGTGAGTATGGGGATGCTATAATGGCCAGGACTCCAAGAACTGGTTGCAAGTCCTTGTTCAGCACTGTGGCAAGTTTAAATGGTTGTTGGGTGAGTGGTTGCAGTCTGAGGATCACCTACAGAAGATGCTCTGCTTCTGAGCTTGAAACATTACATTATAAAATATTTAGATAATTCAGACATTTCACATCTGAAACAGTATTTCCACGCTCAAAATAGATGCTTCAAATCCAAATGCTTTTCATTAAACTCTTTCCTTACATCATCATCATCATATTATTATTATTATTATTATTATTATTATTATTATTATTATGACTTCTATACCGCTTCATAGTGCTTTACAGCACTCTCTAAGTGGTTTACAAAGTTAGCATATAGCATATTGCATTAGCATTAACATATTGCCCCCAACAATCTGGGTCCTCATTTTACCCACCTCGGAAGGATGGAAGGCTGAGTCAACCTTGAGCCGGTGAGATTTGATCTGCTGATCTGCTGATCTGCTGAACTAGCAGTCAGCTGAAGTAGCTGCAGTACTGTACTCTAACCACTGCGCCACCTCGGCTCACATAAAGTGCCTAGTCTCTGTTTGTTTCTCTTCTGCTTCATTGAGCTACTGCTTCTAAAACTGATAATTATTTAAGTATTTAATCACCTTACCTGGCCCACTTGATAAAATAAGGAAGGTGGTTTAGTAAACTAAATGTGTAGAAAGAGTAACGGACGATCTCTGTGATCGTCCAGGCGACCACAAAAAGAAGGATGCTATCTTCACTTTGCACCTATAAAAGATAAATGCAGTTGTTGAAAGTGGAAAATAAAGTAAATATATAATCTAAAATATCAAGCCGTGCTTATATTCTTTCACCCCAAGCAGGTGAATCATACCATACAAATCAGGCAACATGAGGCTTCGGGATAACCATCCTTCCACTGATTTCAAGCTTTGCACATATAATCACACTAATTCATTCTTCATTATTGTTTAAAAGCCATCTCAATTCTCCCTCCAGAACAGGCTACAGGAAAGTAGTAGTTTTAAAATGATTTTTGCCTCCCCCATCAGTAAACATTGAAATGGAGTCTTTTAGAAAATTAAAAATGTTGTACACATGAATCTTCATTTTTAAAGTATCAACTTCTGATTTGTGTTATTACTCTAAAATGAAATAATTAAAAGAGAGCAAATGCAGCAGAAAGAAGGAGTCTATGTAATGCATTGTTGTAAAGAATTCTGGGTGACTTCAGAGGGGTGACTTCAACACAGCTCCTAGCTCTACCAGTCAAAAGATACTGGATGGCTATTCTGTCTTTGCTTAACATATTTTTTATAATTAGAAAAGAAAGAAATTGGGTGAATAAAAGGAGGGTTCAAGTAGAAAACATTCTTAAGAATCCCTGTAAAACTTTGAATTAGAGGCAATTGAATAATAAAAGCTTCATCTGGAAACTATTTCTGTCATATTATAGAAAAGGATAAAGATTAGGAGAAAATTACATATTTGGACCAGAGGTCAGTAACATCTATTATCTTTTGGGAATTGCTGCACATTTGGATGCAATGGCTCAGGTGTACAAAAAAAATGCATCACTTCACAAATGCATGATTCACTCAACTGTAGTGATTCGCTTAACAACCATGGCAAAATTAAGAACACGACGGCAGAATCTCAGACAGGAGGAAAGTTCAAAAGTAATATCATAAAGTATTACAATTACTTCATAGAAAGAGTGGTGGAAGCTTGAAACCAACTTCCAGCAGAGGTAGTTGGTCAGTCACTAGTAACCGAGTTAAAACATGTTCGCGATAAACATATGTCCATCATCGGGCAAAAATTAAAAATAAATAAAACATTAAAAATAATAATTAATTTAAAATAATAATTAATTAAAAAGGAAACAAAAAACTCAAAGGGCAGACTTGATAAGGCTGCTAGGTCTTTTTCTGCCGTCAGTTTTCTATGTTTCTAAAAAAAAACATTGCAAAATGAGGCATGACTCACTTAACAACTGCCTTGCTTAGCAATTGAAATTCTGGTCCTGTTTGTTGTAGGACTACCTGTACTGAAACTCTCCTGCAGGGAAGGAAGGGAGGGCGGTAACCTTAATCCTGTTCTTTGTTGTGGTGTCTGGGACACAGATATGAGGAATCAGCCAGCTAATCTATCAGAAAGAAGGGGACAACTAAAATAATAACCGGGGGGAAAAATGTGAGCCTTGCCAATCCCACCTTGTTGAAATTGAAGACTCAATTGATACTGCCAAATTAATTAGGAAGGCTGAAACTAGCAGACTGACAGATCTTGGATAAAAGAGTGCTCCCCCCCAAAAAAGCTGCTAAAATGACCAAAACCTATGTTATATAGAGTGAAGTCTCTTGAACTGTCGGAATGTTCAATATTTCTACATAAATATGACCTAAAACATGAATATTGAAAATTCAAATAGGTTCATAAACTTTTAAGCACCGCGGTAAGTGGCCTCGAACTTTCATAGTCACTTAACGGAGATCAAAGAAAGGATTAAGAGCTGCCATCACTCTTCTTGAAAAACACTGAAATGAAACTGAAGTACCTTGCTTTGTGCTAACATAGGAAATGAACAAATGTGGGATTCTTTTAGAAAGGATATGTTTCTGCTGAAGCAAAATGCAACAGACTTCCTAGTGTCAAGGGCATTGGAAGGAGAGCTGTAGATCTATGAAAAAAATCAGTTATTCATGTAGATGAAATCCTGACACTCTTTTATGCAAAAAGGAAAGAACTGGTCATTTAGTCCATATTAAAAAAAATAATTAAAATTAGAGTTGTATGAACAGAAGGAACAAGGTTCACTGGTACTATATGTCATTCCAACATGGAGAGAAGGCAAAGTACAAGCAAGCTTGCAAGTTTATTATGTCTCAATAACGTATCATTCTAGTCTTCCTGATCTACCTCATAGGGTTGACATCAATTTTGTAGACCTGATTATATTTTACTTCAGGAGCCTGCCTGTGTATCCTCTCCTATGATCTTGTTTCCCAGGGATTTAGGGAATGTTTTAGCCCTCTTTGTTTATGTATAGAGCCGAGGTAGCGCAGTGGTTAGAGTGCAACACTGCAGGCTACTTCAGCTGACTGCTAGCTGCAGTTCGGCAGTTCAAATCTCACCAGCTCAAGGTTGACTCAGCCTTCCATCCTTTCGAGGTCAGTAAAATGAGGATCCAGATTGTTGGGGGAAATATGCTGACTTTGTAAATCGCTTAGCGAGGGCTGTAAAAGCACTATGAAGCGGTATAAAATCTAAGTGCTATTCCTATTGCTAATTGTTGTCTATTTCACTCAACGTTCCCTCATTGACTCTCCAACAGAAACATGCTTATTCTAGGAGCTTGGGCAGCTCTCCCTCTGAAATAGATTCAATACAGAAGATATTTGGGAAATAGAATTTACAGCTGGTTATCTCACCAAAGCATTCTGATAGTACAGAATAAGAGGAATGGAGGAAAGAATTGAGGGAGGAACTTTTATCACTTAGTACCAATAAAATTGGGTTGAAGAGGAGTGTTCTAAGGTAAAAACTGGTTGATGCAGATAAAACACCACTATATAGACTCTACCAGGGCAGAGGAGATAGATGGGATAGTTCTCTCTATAAAAGAATAGCTCAAATGACATCACCCAAGTAACCATGTGATAATGTTTGAATAAAGAACAATGCTTTACGATTGGTTTCTGTGCTAGAAAACAGTCAGTGATTCTACTTTTCAAAAGAATAACTCTGCCGAAAGTAATCAATACTTTATATCAATGACATTGCTGTTAACAATACAAAAAGAAACTTCACTTTAAGGAGACACCTGCATTTTCAGAAACAATATGTAAATTAACAAATTACAGGTTCTAATTTCTTGCAGTATTAAATACATCAATTGTAGTGTCATTGTATTAACTCTGCATGGTGCAGAGAAGAGACTGATATCCCTCACGTTGCTAGTAATTACTGAAAAAGCTTTTATTTGCACTTAAATCTTCCCTCTGTGCTATTATTTTTTTAAAAAAAAACTTCATACAAGACTGCAGACAGTATCTTTCATATGGTATTAGACTCTCATTTTAAGTATTTTGTTAAAAGATACTTATGTCACCTACTGCCACCTACTGGGCATATGATGAACATTGTTTTACATTCCACTCTTCCAATGATAAGAGTAATGAACTAAACAATGGCTACTCGAGATCGGCTAATGACTGGAGAACCATTTTCAGCATCATTCAAAACTAATAGAGTATTGGAGATATTATAAATAATTAATGCTGGTACACTAACAAATAATTCATAGCTTAAAATGAAACACAGCTATCCCTCCATCCACAACCAATAGCTGGTTTTATTTCTCTCCAATGTCAGGTACACAAATATTCTTCCTTTCAAAAATAGTCCTCAGTAAGGAATTCGTTCTTTACTGCTGCACAAATAAAGAAAAACAATAAATCTATCAAAATTTAAACATATTTATTTATTTTACTTATTTCTATTCGCCTCGATTAAAAAAAAAAAACTTGGTGGCTTACACAAACCAGTTAAAACATCCATAGCGCAAAGTTCTCAGTAAGAACAATAAAACAATACCCACCAAATATAAGAATGAAAATAATAAAAACAGTAGTTTCCAATTGTGTGGTAAAATCAGGGGAAGGATCTCTAAAACAATTCTGTCTTTAGTAGCTTCCAAAATGTCAACTGGGAGGGGGTTAGCCTAATCTCTACTGGGAAGCTGTTCCACAATGTTGGTACTGTCGAAGAAAGGCAGTGTCCTCCCATTCTCAAAAATATATCTCTTTTTATCTGATGCCGTGCCAGTACTGGTTGGAGTAGGTGATCATATAGATATTGGGTACTAAGTAATAAAGGGCTTTAAAGGTTAAAACTAGCAATTTAAATTGTACCTGGAAAACTATTGGCCAAACTTGTCTTATTTGCTGATGATATTGGAAGACAGGAAGTATACAGCCTGCTTGTTTTGGACCAACTTTGGACCAATTTAAAAGTAGCCTTTAAGGCCCAAGAGTCCATTATACTCATCCAATCCAACTGGATGGTGATAATAAGCTCTATTAGGTGCTCCTGCTACAGGTAGGATCACAAATGGTACACTAGCTAATCTCCAGAAAGTCTCAAGTCCTGAACTTGCTCCCTCCGATAGGTTGTGCTCGCTCATCAAGAAACAATTCTGATGGTGACAGAGAACCTTAATGTAGCAACACCAACTCTGACTTACCAGGATTCAACTTCAGTCTATTCTCTCCCGGGTTAAATCTAAAATTTGTTACTACCGGTTCTGTGGGCGTGGCTTGTTGGTGGGGAGGTAATGTGACTGGGTGGGCGTGGCCATTTTTTTAAAAAGCATTTTTTCTACAACCTTAAGAGGTTGCAGAAAAAAATGCTTTTAGACGCCTCTGATGATCAGGCAAGTCAGCTGGGATCGCCAGAGGCTTTTAAGGGCATTATTTTCCCCACAACCTCTTCGGCTGAAGAGGTTACAGAAAAAAATGCTTTTAGAAGTTTCTGACGATCAGGCAAGTTAGTTGGGATCGCTAGAGGCTTTTAAAGGCATTTTTTCCCCCTACAACCTCTTCGGCTGAAAGGGTTGCAGAAAAAAATGCTTTGAAAAGCCTCTGACGATCCCAACTGAGCTGCGCGATCATCAGAGCCTTTTTTTTTTACTTTTAAAAGCATTTTTTTTTTTGGCCGAAGAGGTTGTAGAAAAAATGCTTTTAAAAGTAAAAAAAACAGCCTCTAATGATCGCGCGGCTCAGCTGGGCATGGGGGGGCGGGGCGGCGCAGGGATTTTTGTTACTGGTTCTCCGAACCACCCGCTGCCATTGCTACCGGATCAGGCAATCCGATCCGAACCGGGAGCATTTCACCCCTGATTCTCTCTCATCCCAGATTCCCACAGCCTACAGGAACTGGTAAGTAATATTAACAGTATCTTTTTCTCAGTTGATACTAAGCTCCAAACCATCAGATGATCTCTCCCAGCAGCTTCATGTGGATGTTAAATAGGAAGGGGGAGAGAAATGACCTTAGAGCATCTACATATGAAAGGCCACTCAGCCAACCTCTCCTCCCCCACCATCACAGGATGGAACCGTTCACTGAGGAAGAAAAACAACCATTACAAACAACTATCCCAAATATTTGCAGACAGTCCAATAAGATATCATGATTGATGGTATTAAAAACTGCTGCTGGCTGCAATAAATCAGGAGGGATAGATTATCCCCATCCAAGACCTGACAATGCTCTTCTAAGAGTGGCCAATGTTGCCTCAATACTGAACCTGGAATTAATACCCTGAATGAAAAAGTTCAGGAGATCTTCTTCATCAAGAGAGCTGCGAACTTGTTCTACTACCATCAGCTCAATAACTCCCACAAAAAAGTCTCATCAATAGTTCCATATTATTATTAGAGACAATAATCTTAGCATTGCAAATGGTCAACATGCGTAGCTATGACTGGAAGTTTTGTTCAATAACATCTGAAAAGGAAATTCACTTGCTTTTTGAGTCTTTTAGCAATACCAAGTTATATATATATTTTGCTAAGCAGGTTAGTTGTCAAGGTATGGATTAAACTAGATTAAATCGGTGAAATCTCTATACCCAGTTTTTAAAAATCATAAGATCTACTGGGTTCATTCTGCCACATGAATCATAAATGTCCCATCAAAATAATACGCAGAAAACTGTCTGCGTATGACGTATCAGTGTTCTGAATAAGAGCTTTACAGTATTGGACACTAAGCTTTTTCCCACCAACTAAAGATTATGAGAGTAATGTAAAGATATTAAAGTTAAGCAATGCCTGACACATCAAAAAAAAACAAAATATAATCAAGCCTGATTAACTACTAGTTTGCAATACCCTTGAATGCTGGCACACTGTCTTCAATCTGACATGACAAAGTTTTGGCTTTAATTCACATTTGCTTGCCATACTGATTTATCTTCCCTAATGAAAAGTAAGAAAGCAGGACTTAAATTAAAGATTTGGCAGTTTTTTTTTTTCTTGAATTCAACTTTTGAAAGAGGGGGGAAAAGACAGGACAAGTTAACAATGTTATCATCTTAGTAGGACAAGCACATTCTTCAGGCATCACTGGACTCATGCAATTAATATTAGGCACTAAACATCAGAAAGCATCCAAGAAAACATTAGAAGAACAATCTGCTATCATATATTTGATACCAAAACAAATAATTCCTTCATTAGACTGGCAAATGAATTAAGATAGCTTTATTTTGTTTGAGAGAAAGCTATATTCAAGAGAAATCTGAACAAAATTATTAAGTCTCTCTCACCAAGTCTTGAAAAAGACATGAAAGATTTATGCAAGAGATCAAACACATGCATCTTACAACATCCTCAACAGTTGAACTTGTTCAAAGAACTCAGGTATGTAGACAGCCTTTCAAAAAAAATGTAGAATGCTTTCGTAACAGTGCAAGTAACTATTTTTTCAAAGAAAATAATACATCCTTTCAACTAGCCTGGGCTGCTTAGATAATCAATAAAATTACACTTTATTACAGCTACAATTTTAATTTTGGATGTTTGTGTTCTACAATCCAGTTCTTACTATGGTATAGTTAAGAGATTGGAATTATTTCTAACCATGTTTATGTTGGTTGAGTTGCCCCTAGATGTGCATATGATCTCCGACCTGCGCACCTTTCGCCACACCCTGAAGATCGTCTTGTTTCAACAAGCCGGGCTGGCCTAACATGAATATGAATTTTAATGGGTGTATGTTAGTTTTTTTAATTTGTGGGCCAAATTTTTGTATATTTGATTTTAATGGTTTTTAAATTTTGTAAATTTTATGTGTTTTAATATGGCTGTACACCGCCCTGAGTCCTTCGGGAGAAGGGCGGTATAGAAATCTAATAAAAGTAAAGTAAAATAAAGTAAAGTTATATTAGTATTACAACTATTCCAATGAAATCTACATTAAAGCTGCTTAAAGGTTTGAAAAACAGATCCTCTCTCAATCTTCCAGCAGACTTGCTAGCAATGCTACCTGGGAACTGTAAACTAAGTTACGTTAAAAAATATTTTTTTCCCCTTTATATAGTTTTTTTTTAATTGGGGACAAAGTCACTTAGAAAGGTAATTGGCCATACAACCTGAATAAATAATAATGATAATTTTGGTTTATGGAACATTGGATGCAATAAATGAAACCAATGAAGTAAAAAATGAAACTGTTCATGTGAATGTTGATTGTCCTTTCCAAACAATGAGTTGGATAATGACCCCTAGTTCTCTTCAAAGCCTACTGAATCTCACTTGAGATATATACATGTCCAAGGTGCTGAAATATATGAAATATAAAATCAACAGTACCAAAAAGGTTATTGGTTTACTGCATGTTACATACACATCTGGTATCAGCAAAAGAGATTATATAGTGATGTCCATAGTGAACAGAGATAGGAGCTTCATGATAAAGGATGAATAAAAGACTTCAATCTCAACTCACCTCTTTTACACTGTGGGCTATGCCCCATGTCAGAAAAACTCTTGACATGATTTGGAAAGCAGTCAAGACAACAGAAGAAGGAACAATCCCTGTGAAGACAATTTAGATTTAATACATTTTTGAGCTCCTAAACTACCCCCCCCTTAGATAGTAATCTGATTTGAAAAGACAGTGTTATGAAAATTAATTCTAATGTGTTATTATTAAATATTGTTAAATATTCTTTTATTCGTTTCAAATGTTCTCTCATGGCTGAATTTTGGATCAGAGATGAAGACATGCTATAGCTTAACTTCAAAATATGGCAAATTATGATTTTCAAGTAGTTAATTTGCTAAACACATAACTAGTTTCCCTTCTGATTATCAGATGCCAGAGCTAAAACAACAGAAGATATTATGTCCCATGTAACATACTTGTATGAGATTCTTAGATGCTGGTGCCAAGCACAGAAAGAAACAATCACCCAGTTAGGACAATTACAATAATAGCATTTTCAACGAATTTTTTTGCTGAACAGCAAACTCTTGTTTATGAAACAGCACTTATCACAGACAGTAAAGGGACAATGTCAAATCTGAATAAATGACTAATGTATATTCAACTGCCTGTGACAGATGAAGGAAATATATATTTTCCCCCAGTAATTTTATTTTCATGACACCAATGATTCTTTAGGGACTATAATTAAAATCCAAACATTTCCACTGAAATGTCTGAATAGCTCTGGAAGAGGCAATATATGAAAGACTCTTCATGTGTAAAACTCATATCTTTCTATAAATTAATACAGTTTAACACTAGTAAAGTGATATCAATTCTCACCTGTAAACATTTGTGCATACATAAAGCACTATTTCTAATTCAACTGTATTTCTTTCAATCAACATAATCAAATATTGCTTTAGATTTTGTCACTGAGTTATTAAATACATACATGTAGAAAGTTTGCTTTTGTATAACAAATAATAATAACCATGTTAGGTGTTGGGAGTTCCTGGACATCTAGTGACAAATGGGCTACAGGAGGTGCTATACAAATCTAACAGATACTGGGAGATCCAGTCTCCTCTGCCAGAGCAAGATTTTTTCTCCCACCTGAATGGTATGATTGCCTTACTAGAGACTGGGAAAGTTTTGACCCTGGTTAGGAACGCATCTTCAGTACAGGATAGGGAAAAAGCATCGATGGAAGCAATCCCTTTTCTGGAGATCCCAGCAATATTGGTGTCAGCAAGCCCATTTGTTCTGACAGCCTCTATAAGTTCACAGGATCTCTCAACTGTTTTCCGACAGACTCAGATATACAGCCCCTTGGCCTGAAGCAGAGATCCTTCATGAAGATTCAACCCAGAACTGCACAAATCTGAGACTGGCCAAAAGGCTTTTTTTTTTTTTGGGGGGGGGGGGGGCAGACTACTATCCTATGAGTCTCAGCTATGGACTAGGCAGAGGTTCAGCATGGCTTATTAATGGCCATCCTTCCCTTTGGACAATGCTGGGGACAACTTAATTAAAACCCATTTCTTGCCTGTGACTATCCTGACTTTATTAACTCTTCCTTCTCCTTTGGATTCCCTTTCTGACTGGTCTCCATCTTTGTTTGCCTGTTTGTCCCAGGACAATGATCTCTCCTCAGAGATCCTGCAAAAGGACTTTTTCACCTTACTGCAATGAAGTGTAAGCTTGATTATTTCTAGACTGGCAGTTGAAATAGCATGTTCATTTGTTTTCTGGCAGCCAGGTCAGCTATTAAAAAAAAAGGGGGGTGGGGGTGGGAAATCACTGACTTTCCTGTGATGAGGCCAGAAGAACAGAAAAATTGGATCAAATTTTCAACTTGTAAGTAAATTGCTTCAAAATGCTGCATTTTATTTTGGCAAACTTTAATGTTTATACCTAACAGTTGTTCCATAAGCAGTATGAAGCAGAAATAGGCCAATTTTTATTATTAAATAATTAGCACCGTAACAAAGGCTATATTCAATTCAATACAAGCAATAAATATAACAGGTTGAAATAACTTCTGTTACTCTGAACATGAATTCTTACTTTTGAGAAACCAGTTATAGTTGCATGTTCAAATGCATGTTTAAAACAAAAATAAGAAAAACCAAATGCTGAGAAACTGGATGTATGTCATGCTATATATAGTTGCTATTCCTTTAAATGACTGAGCACAGAACGAGTAGAATTCCATCCTTGACTTCCAAAAGAGATATTAAATATTTAATTTAAAAACTTACCTACTGCACAGTGCACGATCTAAAAAAAAAGGTCAGAAATAATTAAGACTTCTCACATTTGTAACATATTTTTCTTTACAACGGTATCATGGTTATGACTAAGAACATTGTTCCTACATAGTATCTCCACCAGTCATTTTTATCATTACATGTATTTCTTATCTGTTCAATAATAATTGTGTGCAACTTTCATCTCACCAATGACTAAATTCCTCATCTACAATTCTGCTATGCCGAGAAGCCACCTTTTAGAAAACTATGTTATTAGAGGAAGATTGACTTATCTCTTTTAAAAGATATTCTGGGGTTCTCAAACATTCATTCTTCTTTGGGTATGTTCATGAGACAATGATCATTGTCAGATCAGAACTTCTTCCATGAAATAAAACAATCTCTCCTCTGTATGCATAATTGGGAAGAGAAGTGAGTGACATGTTGGAAGATCTGGCAGTTATGTGAGCTTCTGTTGAGATATCAGAACCACTTTTAAAAAGAATTTAATTTTCTCTGATGAACTTTCTATCAATAGAATATTTCTTCTTTATATTGTGATAAAAAAAGCATGAAGTCTCTAATTTGACATTTTTACTAAATATGTCAAACTTTAATTTCAAAGGAAAACACATTCACTTGAAAGTAGTAATTTTATTATTTGTCAGTCTTTCTGTATTGCACCTGATATCATTATGCTTCCTATTATGCTTATGTTTTATCAAATAAAAATGTTTTTTTCATTTGACAGAATAAATCTTGCAAAAAGATGATGTATTTAAAGGGGATAGTAATTAATTCAACATTACAATATAGGAATAAGTCGAAATGCCTAGGGTAGTGATGGTGAACTTTTTGGGCTTGGTGTGACCAAAAAAAAAAAAAGGTCAGAAAATGCCTATTTTGACTCTGCTGGCATCCTGGAGAAAAAAAGGTCTCTTCGGACCTCCTCTTCAGACTGTCCTTTTCGCTCTGGAAATTGCACAATTTTTTGACACCTCAGAGCTGTGTGAGTTCCAGAGGGTTCAAAAGCCTCTCCAGATCCTTTGAAAGTCATGCAGGAGGGTTCTGCTCTTATGAGGCCTTTGGAGTCTCAGGAAATTGTATGAAAATGAGAATGTGCAATTTTTGGATGTTTCAGACTGCATAAGAGCAAGGCCTTCTTGCACAACTTCTGAAGGGTTCCTGAAGCCTGACATCTCACCAAAAATGATATGGCATGCCACCTCTGACATACGTTTCATAGATTTCCCATCACTGGCCTAGGTTTGAAGACTTTCCTTGTGATACACCTACCTCAAGCAAAGCTCCAGTCTGGAAGAATTTCAAAGGCTTTTCTATTGAATGATAGAGTTTATGATAGCTACCCGTTGCAAGATATGCTCTGACTAAACCAACTGCTATAACAAGCCACCTAGAAGAAAAAGAGATAGGAAAACACTGATGTTTTTCTTGAAATAGCAATAGCACTTAAACTTATATATTGCTTCATAGTGCTTTACAGCCCTCTCTAAATGGTTTACAGAGTCAGCATATTGCCCCCGACAATCTAGATCCATGCACTATTAAATATTTTAAGAGTAATATAATATAACCTTCTTAAAATAAATGATTCAGCATTATATTCCACTAAGACAGAAATATACTTAACTTGTCTGGTTGCTGAAAAAACTGTGAATTATAATCTAACAGTTACAACTGCAAAGCTAAAAATGAGCTTCTTTTAAATATTTTAAATAGAAGTATTAACTGTATTAATTGAAGATTAGGAATAAAACTGAGTCTAAAGCCATTAGGTTTTGATCAACTGATAAGGATTCACTCCTCTAACACAGAGTTCTCATATGAAGCTTAACAATGTCATGCAATGTTGTATAAAGAGCAGAATTCAATATTAAATGTCTCCAAAGAAACAAAGCACAAGTGCACATCATCGAATAAATTGTATTCTATTACTATCGAACTACTTTACTAGCTACTCTTTACTAGGATCCAATAGATCCAATGAGACTTACCAAGTAATTATATATCCTTCAAAGACTTATTTTCTTAGAAAAAAAGTTGGTGCTATGCATTGTTTGGTGTTGGTGTGATGCATGTCAGCCTTTTTGTAAAAAAAAAAAAAAAAACCTGCTAGGACCTGGAAACAAGTCAGTGTCTGCAGACATAACATCAATGGGAACTAGACTAGGAGTTATCTTAGTTTAAAATTACTATGTGAATTATTTAGCAACCTCATAATGAACCAACTTAGTCACACTCATGTTTATTTATAGCAAAGCACATATAGGGGAAATTCAGGAGGCACAATGTTGTGCTGGCTTTAGATTTCTGCACTTTGGAACTTGAATTCTTTAAAAAGATAAGGTTTTAAAGGTATAAGGCTTCTGCCTTGAGCAGGGGCTTGACCAGAAGACCTGTGAGATCCCTTCCAGTCTTATGATTCTGTTTTCAAAAGCAGAATGTGTTCAGCTGATGTTTGAGATAACATTGCTAGAGAAATCTATTCTACCCAACTTAAAGTGTCACAAAGTTGTTACTGAAACACATCTTTATCTTTAAGAAACATCCACTAATCCCTGGGAAAGTAGAGAGCTCCAGAAGTTCAGAGACAGTTTTGAAATGGATGAAAATTATCTGCAACTTAACACAGACAAGACAGAAACTGATGATGGGAAAATTAGCTAGAGCTGTTCATCCAGTTCTGAATGGAGTTGCACACACTCTAGAAGTTCTAGAATCTAGATCATAATTTGAGATCTTGCAGGAATTACAGGATTGTGGTATCACATGAAAGCTGTGATAATGACTATACTTGTGGAGTTAGGCTCACTAACGTGCTTGCAAACATTTCCCATTTAATACCTTCTGGCCTACACTTATAATCTGTTATATAGTTATAATCTGCTGATGAAGTTTCATATTCTATCTTCTTTTACCTTTTACTTAAATAGACTGAATGGAAAACTGGCATGATGTAAAGTAAAGTACTGGCTTGTAGATTTACCTTTACTACAATTCTTGTATTGGTATTTTTTACAAAATATTTTTTTAAAAAATAAGAGTAATTACACTTTCAAATTTTGTTTAGAAATATGTCCACCTGCCCAGCAAATAAGGCAAAGATACTCAGATAATCAATGCAAGGAAAAACTCTTATGAGAAGCATTGTTCATAATTTTTCTCACTATCATTCTGCTTCTTCAAAAACTCCCACTTATTAACAAATTTATTTGCTGCCCATCTTGCAGTTCAAAGCAACTCTGAGCAGTTTAGTGACTTAATTTTTATCTTGTGCATTACATGCCTGGATTAGTGATGCATCAGCATTGAGAAACAGCACCTATTTCTCACCATATGCAAATACATCCAAAGCCAATGATACTTTAGTTGGCAAGCAGTTCTATAATGACAGTGATCACTAAGCAACCTCTTCTCTTGGCTGTTTTCTCTTTCTTTAGATAGCGATAAGGTGATAGTAGAAGACAGTGATATGATCCAAAAATGGTTGCAAATGACGCTGATTATACTGAAAAACAACCTGCTGACATTTAGAATGGACACGCGAGTTCAAAAATCAACCTATACATGCCTCATATATTCTAAGTATGTTCTTGCCACATGTATGCTCAATCCTGGAACCTTAATGTTGTATGTACTGTTGTAACACAGAAATTTGTCATGCACCCCAAACATATCAGTTTCAAATTATTGCTTTATTATTATTGGAATCTAATAATCATTTGTACAGTGCAAATTCTATAGGCAAACAAAAAGAACAAACGTATTTTAACAAACGTGGCACATATTTATCTTACATTGTTAAGGTGATGGCTTAAGAAAGTGATGATGAAATAGCCCCGATCAATTTAAGGAGCTAAAGAAAAAGTTATTCTGCAGATAATCCAAAACATAATCCAAAACATTGTCATAATTTCTTTGGAAAATGCCAAATGCCCAATGTTAATCAGCACAATACTGTACTTTAGACTTCAAATGCTTTAAAAAAAATAAAAAAATAAAAAAAAATCAAGGGCACTACTTATTTCCAGCTCTGTTACTGTAAAATCCTCCTAATCCCTCTCCAAAAAAAAATTATTGATTGATTGGTTGGTTGGTTCGATTTATATGCCGCCCTTGTCCGGAGACTCAGGGCGGCTTACAATGCGTTAAGCAATAGCCTTCATACTTTTGTATATACCTGCTTAGTAGGGCTTTTGGCCCCCGCTAAGCGGTGTTCTTTTTTATACAAAGTCAGCTTATTGCCTCTACAATCCGGGTCCTTATTTTACCTACCTCGACAGAATGGAAGGCTGAGTCAACCTTGAGCCTGGTGAGATTTGAACTTGCGGTAATTGCAGGCAGCTGGTGCTACTTTTTTTTTTTTTTTTTTTTGCTTTAATATATATGCCGCCCTTCTCCGGAGACTCAGGGTGGTTTACAATGCGTTAAGCAATAGCCTTCATACTTTTGTATATTTATACAAAGTCAGCTTATTGCCCCCACAATCTGGGTCCTCATTTCACCTACCTTTGAAAGGATGGAAGGCTGAGTCAACCCTGAGCCTGGTGAGATTTGAACTTGCAGTAATTGCAAGCAGCAGATGTTAATCTGTTAATAACAGTGCTTTAGTCCACTGTACTACAGGCTCTTCTTAATACTTAATAGCACTTTAGTCTGCTGCGCCACCAAGGCTCTTCTATTCTATTTTCCCCACCCACCAAAGGTGTGTTTTACCTGTGATGTCTCCATCCCTAAGAAATGAATCTGATCCTTCTAATGAGAATTGCTTAAAACCTGCCACAGGTGCAAGCTGAGATGACCACAGAATTTCCCAGTGCCTAAAGTGAGCGCTTCAGCCTCCATAATCGCCTCCCAACACCAAGTGTACACGCCAAGCCTTGAACATTATTACCCCATTAAATGCATACATTATGATGCATGACATAGAAAGCTCTTTTTGGGAAGCAAACGCTCGCATATTAATTACACAATGGCCTCCGACTACAAAATAAAAATATTTCTTATTAAATCACCAAGCTGGCGTCCTCGGTAAGGATCCCAAAGAGAAGAGGCGCCTGCTTATGTGCTTCTCCAACCTTTGCCCGGGTAAAGGCAAAGAAAGGCAGGTTCAAAGGAGCAAAGGCCATTACGCCCAGGAGAGGGAAGGGAGAGAAGTCAGAGGGCCGCCGGGTTCCCCCGAGAAAAAGCGGCCCAACACACGCCCTCCTTCCGCGCCCCGAAACCAAACTCACCCACCCGCCAAGAGTGCGCCGGCGCTCGCTCACCCGGCTGTCATGACCACATTATAAAGGACTAGATAGGCCGTCGCTAAGGCGCCGGGGCCTCTCCGCCGCCGGCCGCCGGGCTGCTGAACCTGCGGGCTCCTGCTCCCGGAGCCGCTCTCTGGCCGGCGGCCGGTCCCGCTGCAGCTGCCGGAGGTCGCCATAGCGCCGCTTCAACTGCTTCCCCTGTGCCGGGAGAGGAGCGAGGTCAGGCGCGCGAGGCGGAGCTTGAGCAAGGCGGCCGCCCAGGAGTGTCTCGCCTCCCGCGGCGTCACGAGGGCTCGCCCGGGGAGGTAGGGAGAGGGAGGAGGAGGCCGCCTGGTCGGAGAGGAAGAGCAGCCGCTGGGGCTGCTTAGCTGTGGCCGGAGGCTGAGCGGCCGCATCGGGAGCCTGCATGAAAAGCGCCGCGTACCTAAGCAGCCGACCGCAGCAGCGCTGTAAATCCTCGCCGTGTTTTTTGCCTGGCTCAGCAAACCGTATTCTTTGACTCGGATTCGTCCTTTCTTACGACCTTTCCGGCCTCTGTCATTGGACCCTATCTAGCGGACCAATAAGTAACAGAATAACAGAAGGGTTGGAAGGGACCTTGGAGGTCTTCTAGTCCAACCCCTGCTCAGGAATAGAATAGAATAGAATAGAATAGAATAGAATAGAATAGAATAGAATAGAATAGAATAGAATAGAATAGAATAGGGGGCCCTGAATAAAGTGAATTATCTGGATCCTTTTCAGTCAGTATTCAGACCCAGGTATGGGATGGAAACAGCATTTATCATGTTTTGGATGGTCTCTGGCATAGGCAGGATGGAGGTTGCCTATTGACCTCTCAGCAGCTTTCAATGCCATCAAATGTGGTATCGTGGACTGGCTCAGAGGATTGGGGGTGGGCAGCCTGGTTATCTGGTTTGCCTCCTTTATTTGTGGTCAGTTATGGAAAGTGACAATTAGGAAGGAGAGGCCCACCCTTGGCCACTACTACATGGGGTGCCACATGGTTGAGTGATCCTCCCTTTCTTATTGAACATTTATTTACATGAGGCTGTTTGGTGAGCTTGTTCTTTGCCATGGGGTGAGTTACCATGAGCATGCTGATACATCCCTGGTCAATTAAATAAAGCCATGAATGTCTTATCTCGATGTCTGGAGGCTGTGATGGTGGAGAAAGGCTTCAGCTGAACTCTGGCAAGAATAAATGGGCCTACTGGTTCTAGGACTATGTCATATCTGGTGTTCATTGTGGTGGCATTGCCCTGATTTAATGGGATATATGAATGACCTCAGGGAAAGAGATGAAGAGATGCTGCCGAGGAACAATCAGATAAGAGAGGGAGGAACCCCAGTCAGAGGTTTAACTGTTAGAGAAAGAAACTTAGAAAGGATCCGCCTTAATAGATTGAGAAATTTAAAGTGGAGGCAGGTAGTTTGTACTTTCAGAGTTGCAAAATTCTGTTCATGTAACCTTACACAAGAAAGTAGAATTAATTCACTCAGTCCTGTTTCCTGTCTGGTTTATCTGGGATCCCGGGCTGACATCCAGACAGACCCAGTGCACAATTTGGGGGTCCTAGTCACACAATTCCTACTCAAAAAACAAATGGCAGTTGCGGCCTTTGCACCGCTTTGTAATTGTGTACCAGTTGTGCTCTTTCCTGAACCAGTTGTGCTCATGCCCCAGTTACCTCCAGATTGGACTACTGTAATGCACTTTACTTGCGGCTGCCCTTGAAGAGTATCCCGAAGCTTCCGACAATGCAGAATGCAGTGGCCAAGGCAATTATGTGAGTTCCCAGGAAAGAAGATACTACCCCTCTGCTCCACAAGCTGCATTGGCTGCCAGTCTGCTTCTGGGTCCAATTTGAGGTGCTGATTTTAACCTTTAAAACCTTTCACAGTATGGGAGCAGGTTATCTGAAGGACCACCACTCCATGACTACATCGGCCTGTCCTATCAGAATGGGCAGAGAAGGCATGTGTGGTTATCATCTGCCAGAAATCTACATTTCTGGAGGAGAATCTTCTCTGCTATGCAATCCTCCCTATTCCCACCTCCAAAGTCAGGGTAGCTCCATCCCTATTACTATTTCAAAAGTCCCTCAAGACCCGATTATATTACCAGGACTGGGGGACAAAGGGAATCAGATAGTCTTAGGTAGCTTCATTGTGATCAATCTATTTACTCTCCCAGTGTGGTTTGTATATTTTAAATTTTTATAATGTTTTACATTTTTATATGAATATTTATTTATTAAATTTATATTGCCCCCTATTTTCCCATGGCAACTCAAGGCGGCTTACAGAATATAAAAACCACATTTAAAAACAGTAAAAACTAATAAAAAATCAAATAAATTAATGTAATAAAATCACCCCCCCACCTCCCGCCCCAGCGACAGCCGATCACATGAACCATTTAATGGGCTCCATCTCACTCTGGGTTCCCCAGGCCCGCTGGCAGAATCAAGTCTTCAGTGCCTTCCAGAAGAGAATTAGAGTGGGGGCTGTTCTAATCTCTGGTGGAATGATGTTCCAGAGAGAGGGAACCACCATGGAGAAGGCCCTTCTAGGTCCCACAAGGTGTATCTCCCTTGGGGATGGGACCTGCAGCGTTCCCTGCTTCCCCGCTCTAATGGATTGGGTAGATATGACTGGAAAGAGACGGTCCCTCAGATAACCTGGTGCCAAGCCTTGAAGGAACCTTTTATATTTCTGTAATGATTCTTATATTGTTTTATTGTTGTATGCCACCCAGAGTAGTTTCTTATTAGATGGGCAGCCATACAAATGTGATTAATAAATAAATAACTTAGTGTGACAATAGAGGAGAAAGGAAATCCTCAAAGATTTCCATAGGGAAGTCTTGGGATCTTCCCTTCTCTGTTTGGGAAAAATCACAGATTTTATTTAAGGGCTTTCTTTTATAGATAATCAAGGAACATGTTTTTCAACTGTCTTACAAGTATAACTGGTTTCTGTATGTTAGAACTATAGTTTGAAGCTGTACCTTTTTTTAAATAAGGTCTGTTTAACAAGGCTGTGAATAATTATGTGTGTGTTGGGGGGGAAGGGGCTGTGGATAATTTTGTGTGTGCATGCAGGTGTGGTTGCACATGTTTAGGAAAGCTCTTAGTTTTATCAGAATTCTATACAGGTTTAGTGAGAAGCAAAGTAGTTTTGCATTGGAATTATGGGATTGCATACCCAGCTTCTTAGTTTCTCCCAGAATTATTTGCTGAAGAAGATAGTCCGGATTCCATGATTTACAAAGAATCCAACACTACAATCGTACCTATTGTGTGAGTGTGTGTGTGTGAAACTTTAATGCTTTTTCGAAATGTTGATTTAGAAGGACTACTAGTGCTTCTGGAATGTCAGCTTGTTGTCCTAATAGCTAATGCCAAATCACGTTTCTGATGGGAAATGTTGACACTAAATACACATGCTTCACAATTCTTGGTTCACTCCAGTGCATGAATAGAAATATCAAGCACTTGAGCATTTTGTCTTCCAAAGATCACATCTTTCCAGAAATTATGCATTAAGAATTGCTGAAACTAAACAGAAGCTTTCAAACTTTCCCAAAACTTTAGATCGCACAGAAATACTCTCTGAACTAGTTGTTTTGGTGAAATTTTGCCATTATTTGTTTTTATTCCCTTTATTGTTTTTCTAAAGTGGAAAGTGAGTTGACCTGAGGCAGAATGACTGGCCCAAAGTCACCCAGCCAGCTGTCATGCTAGACTAGAGCTCACCATCTCCTGCTTTCTAAATGCTGAATGGACTTTTGATTTGTATTTCATATATTTTGAGTAGTTCAGAGAACCGGCAAATACCACCTCTGGCTGGCCCCAGAGTGGAATGGGAATGGAGATTTTGCAGTATTCTTCCCCTGGAGTGGGGTGGGAATGGAGATTTTGCAGTATCCTTCCTCTGCCACATCCACCAAGCCACACCACACCCAAGCCACACCCGTAGAACCGGTAGTAAAAAAATTTGAATTACACCACTGCCATAGATGACTAATTAATCAAAGTTTATTCAACTTGCCTTTAATTCAGAATATGCACAGCAATGACTGTAAACTAATCACACAGGGTGAATTATCATATTGGTTTATAATACAGTCTGTCTCCTGAAAATAACTTTTCTCTCTTCCTCCACTTAGTGCAACCCGGAGGGATACTGTGTAGGAAGAGAGAGAACTACACAAGTAGTTCTGTGCTTTTTGAAGACAGAACAGTTCAAAATGGAGAAAAAGGACACTTAATACTATACTTCTTAATGAATAACTGTCACAAATAAAATTCATGCATAATTGCCCTCAACAATCTGGGTCCTCATTTTACCAACTTCAGAAGGATGGAAGACTCAGTCAACCTTAAGATGGTCAGGATCAAACTCCTGGCAGTGAGCTGAATTAGCCTGCAATACTGCATTCTAACCACTGCACCGCCACAGCTCTTTAACACAGCATCCCCAAAATTGAAAACTTAATTCTTAAAAATGTTTCTTTTTTTCCCTCCTTGGCACTTGCTCATTCCTTCACAATGCTGGATACCAGGAAATAGCAGCCATAGACAATAAAATAGAAGCACACCCTCACACACCACAAAGAAGTTAGTAGATAGTTCCTGTCATACTCCAGGATGTAGTAACGTAGGCTGCATGGAAGGGAAAAGAGGTAATGAAGGAAAAAAGAATAAAATGCCTAGAAGGTGGAGGTGGGGGGGGGAGGGAGGTGCTGAAGTGAGTTAGAAGGCAGTGGGCAAAGAAAGAAACCACAAAAGACCAAGGCAGAAGACAGGAGAGCAGGCCGCCATTTTGAGCCTACAATATTTCCTCCAGCAGGTGGTGTCAGATGCAAGAGATCAGAAACCAGAATGGAGTTTAAAAGTACAACAAGTTTATTTCATGCTACCTATACACAACAACAATCTGATCTAAGTCAAGATGAAATAAGTCAACGAACTTCAAGGGGGACTGGACTCAAGTCTCTTATGGGGTGTAGACCACAAACTAATGATTCATTTAACCCCACACCCCAGGCTCAGCCTGATCATCTCCTAAAGATCCCCACCCCCCCACACACTTTTCCCTGCCTTTACCATTTCTTCCCATTTCACCTTCCCTCCTTTTTGGGAACCTGCAAATAGTTCACCAGTTGCAAAGAAAGCTGACTAGAATGGGTCTCAGGGCAGAAAGTTCATGTTATTTTTCTTTCCTGATCTTTTAAGATTTGTTTTTTTAATTAAGCATGTTGAAAGAATCTATTCTTTTCTCCAAAAATGTTAAATAAAGTAGGTGTGCTGTGTTTGCCTTCAAGCAAACATTTAAAGGCTTATAGGTTTTATGTTTTTTTAAAAAGAACTCTTAGTAGAACCATTTTGCAAACAAACACAACCACTTATACAAGTTAAAAAGATTCATGGGCCAAGAGGAATAATTTAGTTTTCAGCTAAATTTGTCATATTTATGTACTTTTACAACTCAAATCTATTGTCTAGGTAGAAAGTTATATTACTCTGGCTCATGCAAGCAGTATAATTTATAAATTTATCAGGGAGTGGTAAACTAAAGTTCTCAAACATTCACCCTGGCTCAGGAAAGGAAAGTAGAGCTTAAATTGAACAAATGAACTGGTAGCAACATGCTTTGTGATACGTATTTATTGAGAAATTGTGAGTAACTACAGCTGTAGTGTTCTCGAATATTCCCTCTCTGTTTAAGACACCAGAAAACATTAGTATATTTTTTTAATTAAGATATACAAAAATACACCCCACTGTTTTCTTAACACATTGAAAACATGTGAAAAAATGCCTTGTATGCACTAAATAATATTAAAATTGCCTTATAACAATGTGTGGCAAACTGGCAATGACTGTGTTTTATTATAACAAAAGTTTCTCATCCACTTAAAAAGAGGACATGCTGATAAGTTCAACTAAGAAACAGCGAAAGCAGTAATAAAAAAACCCCACAGCAAATGTGAGTACATATCATAAATGGAATTTTGAATATCTGCATTCCAACAGGCAGACAAGCAAATACAGAACATGTAAGACTACAGTAATAAGATCAAACATTCTAAAGATACTGTATGTATCTATATTGAAGTATACTTAACTTTCCTCTTCTGCCTTGAGAAGCTAATGCAAAATTTGTTCTCTGTGTTCTTTAATGAAGCCAATGGTTATGCTGAAAATATTTGCATCTTGCAGAAAAAGTGAAGAAAAGCCTTAAGAGTTGGAATGATGCACTAAATGTAGACAGGTACTGTTAGGTGTTGAATGACTGCTAACTGTGAAAGGAAAGCAACACAGAAAAATCTGAATGTGTTAATCGATTTGGAGGAAGGTACATATTTTTTAACCATCAGGTGCGTCTTTTGTTTGCATGTGTTTATTTACTGGGAAGACATCAACCTCACAAATACTGAGTTTGTGTTTGTTGGAACTTGTAGAGGACCTTGTAACCGAATTCTCTTTTCTGACTATCCAGTTTCTAGCAAATATTTCTAATAAGAGCAAAATAATGATACAAATAAACCTGAATTGCATCCCACAGGCATTGATGTTTCATAATACACTGTTCGTTTCCAGCAAGTCTATGTGTCAAAACCTTTTACTTTGTTCTGATAAAGTGACACATTTTCCTTTTGGCATTCAGAGCAGTGATGCAAATAGAAATCTGCAATCAGGACAGAGTATTAATTAAGATTTTTTCCCGTCCTTCAAAGAAAGCCATTCGGTACCAAATGAGCTTATGGTGAGGCAACCTGGCATCTTTCACCACAGCAGGGTTAATGTAGAATTTCAGCCAACACACCAAGTGTGCTAGCCAACTTGGTTACAAATTGTATCTGCAACTTTTTCTTCTTTTTTCATTTTTGCTCTTACTGTTACCATGATGATCATAATAACATACAACTCACTAGGAAAATCCACCACTCAGCTCAACTGCTACAAAGAAAAATAGGGAAAATGTCTTTCATTTTCTAAACAGGATTTAAGATGCAATCTACCAAACTGTCAAGCTATTTTGCCTGGACTCAAAACTGTATTAGTTTTATTTTGGGGAAACCTAAAATAATTTACTCTGAAATTGAGGTTTTCTGATCTGAATTTACAAATAACTCTCAAGGGGAAAGTTAAGAAAGACACAATGCTGTTAATGGGATGCCACTGGTGGGGAAAAAAAAAACCCTAAAACTGAATATGGTAAAATGTTGCAAAAATGGCATTGAGATAATTATCTATATTTAGTATCTGTTTGATAAAGAGAAGCCAACTAGAGTCTTAAGGTTGCATCCCATCAGGAAACTTTATGTGTTACTCTTGTATTTCCAGTGGGCCCCTTGCAGTTAAAATTTTATTGCTCCAAATGTACTTCATTCATACATACTTCAATGGTGTCACAGAACACCAAAGATGCATTTTTGCTAGCTATATTGCTTGATGAAACAATTAGTATACTTATCCAGTTCCTCTCTCCTGATCATATGTTTACGAAAGAAATGGTTGATTCTAGCAGATTAGCTTCATATGGTGTGTTCACATTCGTTGTCTGGGCTATGCAACCGATGCTTTAACTTAAACTAAATCCAAGCACAACAGCCAACTAAAGTGCTTGTTAATTCAAGTTAATGCCCATAAATAAAACAGGTGTCAGCCACACTGCTGATAAAACAAATCAAGAAAACTATGACCTAATGTCACACTACATGAGCATTAAAGAGTCTTCAACTGAGTGATTTTTCTCCTCTTCTGTTGATTCATTCTTCTTCCTCTTCCTCTTGCCCCAACGTTTCCACAATAAGTTCTGCTGTACAAGTTGATTCTCCCACACAGTTAATTGCCTTGCAAGTATATTTGGCATCGTCATCCCCACAAACTTCAGAAATAATCAAAGAGCAGTTGCCATCTTCGTCATAGTCAATTTGGAAGTGCCGGGATTCCTTGATAGATTGCTCATCTTTGTACCAAATCACTTCCGGGTCAGGGTAACCTGAGAAATACCAGATGTCAAAATGAAGATATTTTATTTGTAAAAATGTTTTTTAAGCAATAAGTGTTGAATATAAAAAAGAAATAGACAATCATTTGAATTTGCCATTAAAAAAACCAGGTGACCCGGGGATGTAGATGTGCATTAATCAGCTAAGTTATTTAACAGTTCATAGTGTACAAAAATTGCAGTACAAATGGAGTTTTTAGAGAAAGTCCAATTCTAAGAAATTGCAGGCCATGTAAGAGGATCCTGTGGAATCTTCATACTCTAGATGTTGCTCTTTAACAGCTCCCTTTAAATGCTGCATATTTTATTAGCAGATATGACATAAACTCAGTAAATACAAGATACAATAACTACCATATGAAATGTAAAGTGGATAGATGTATGGTTGGTTTTAGAGTGACCATATATGGTTATAAAAATTTAAACCCACTTACCTGTAACACACGTACTCAAGATTTCAGCCAGAGTCCAACAGCGACTATTCCCTGATATGTCTTAGTTGTACAATTATAGTTACATAGAGACTATAATGTCAATCAATGTATACATTTGTAGGTCTGCAGTTCCTGTTAGTACCCAATTAATTTGAAACAGGCAGAACACACAACATTTTCTTTACATGACAGCCCTCTCAAGGTACGTCGAGATAAATCAATAACTAAAAGCCAGATTTGGTCATTGATAACTGAAATAAACCTGTATTTAAAATAGAATTCTATCTTGTAGCTCATCCAGAAAATGAAAATAGGAATTGGCAAATAAGACACATCAAATTGCAAGAAGATAAAAAAAATACCAATACACCAACACCAAAAGGAAAATGACAGAGTAGATAGCTGATAAAGTCTTCTAAATTAGTGAAAAATACCTTCAATTTTACAGTCAAATCTAGCAGCACTGCCTTCTACAACTTCTATATCTTGAATTGTTTTAGAGAAATAGGGCTTCACATGAGACCTTTCTTCATCAACTGCTTCTAAGAGAGAGCTGGATGTTTCATCTAGGAATAAAAACAACACAGTTCTGCTTTATCATAGAACAATTGGTCTGATAATAATTTTTACAGCCTAATAAATGTCAAAGCTTGTCTTTCAGCCACAACATAGCAGTTCACAGAAGTCTACTTTACATTCTTTCCATGGTAATCTTTAATGACTGCTAATGTAGAATTCAAATAGGAATATTTATTCCTTTGGGAGAATTCATGTGATAAAGCATCATGGATACCAAGGGCTGGATACATCCCTGCAGTTCAGACATCCATTGTGGTAAAAGGACACTGCACATATATCATAGATTTGGAAGGAGCCAAATGTTTATTGAAACTAACTTCCTGCTCAAACCGAACTTAAATTTAAAGTATCCCAGATAGATGATTATTCAGTTTTGTTTGAAAACACTCAGAGAAAGGGGATGTTATGATTATCTGGGTTCCATTGTCAAATTTATTCTATACTATTACGATAAACAAAAATCAGAATTAGACTCTCATTTCCTGGAACTTAAAACCATTATCATATCTTGCACCTTAAAGTGATGAAGGACAAATTGGGGCCTTCTATATGACACTTCTTATGATATTTATAAAGTACTTTCACAGTATCTTCTCAAGGCTAAAACATTCCCAGTTCTTTCCATTTTTTTTCATAGAATTTAACTTCTAGTCCCCAGTTCATCCTTGCTGACTTTCTTTAAACTTGTTCCAATACGTGGTATGGTTGCTCAGAAATGAACAAAATACTCAAGATAGGATCTGACCAAGAGTCATAAAATAATGTTAATTTATTATTTCCCATGCTTTGAAAGTTATATGTCTGTTGACACAACCTTCAACAACTTTTTAAAGCCATACCATAGAGATGGTTTATATTTAGTATATAGTCAACTAGGTATCTTTTTCACAGGTATTACTTCCAAGCTGACGTTCCCCCATTCTATGTTTGCATTTTTCTATTCTTTTTATATGTGTGTCTGTCAAATTTCCTTTCCAATCTAACACACTGGCCATTCCACCCAGTTCTGTGCCACCTGTATTTTTGAGAGATCTTTTTTTTCCACTTCCTCATCCAAGTCATTAAAATATTTAATTAATTTTTTTTTAAAAGAGTACAATAACTGTTCCTTGTGACATTTAATATGCCACTTCACTCTACAGTCTTTTGTTAAAAAAAGACTGTGGATGAATATTATTTACAGAATACAATTTTCAAGCATCAATTTAAGTGTTGTGCCATATAATCTCCACTTAAATAATATGGTAATCTGAATGTCACGGAAAGCTTTCCCAAATACCTTTTTCAAAACAATATGATACCCTACAACTGTGATGGCGAACCTATGGCATGCATGCCGGAAGTGGCACGTAGAGCCACCTCTCCAGGCACACAAGCCATCACCTGTTGCTCTTCCAGGTTCTGGTGTGTTGGCCAGTTGGTCTTCACATGCACGGGAGCGCCAGAAACTGAAAGAGCAGCCATCCAGTGTGCATGCATGCGCCAGGAAGATGATTGTCCAGTTTCTGGCATGCATGTGTGTGCGAAGACCAGCTGGCCAGTGCACATGCGCATGCTGGAAACCTGGCGCACGTAAAGGTTTCCAGTGCTCCTGCGTGCGTGAAGACCATGTTCTAGGCGCACCGGAATCCGGACAAACAAGGGGAGCAGAGCTGCCAGCCAAGATGAGCAGGATGGGGCTTCCCTCCCTTCCCGTCTTGCGCGGCCCAAGCCCTCCAGCCCCAACATGCGTCTGTGGTCCGGAGCACCTGGCCAGCTCGGGCACATGAAGCAGCATTTGTTGGCTGGGCCTGCTGCTCCTGCTGCCAAGAGAGGCAAGGGAGCAGGGATGGTTCTCATGCTGCCGCTTCCAGCCGGGATGCTAGAGCAGCCAGGAGGAAAAGGAGGCACCGCTGTCGGGGAGGTGAGCTGCCCCAGGAGGGCTGGAGGAGACTGCAGCTCCTCACACATGGAGACGCTGCCAAGGGGTAAGAGGCTGTGCCGGCCGGGAAGGTGCCGCCGAGGGGTAAGAGGTGCACTGGCTGGGAAGAAGCTGGGGGGGGTGGTCTGTGCTGACTTGTTCTCATTGGTGGGCTGGGGGGGGGCGCTTCATCCCGGACAGAGTTGGGATGAAGCTCTCCCGCCTGCTGGCCCCCAACCCAAGCCCTGGGAACATGGACGCCCCTTCCCTCCGAGGCTGGGAAGGGGCTCTGGGTTTTCAGCAGAGGGAGGTGGCATTCCCCATCCAACTTTCTCTCCTGGTCGGGGCTGTGGAACCGTGTCATCAGTGGGGATATCCCGCCACCCCAAAGGGGACCAGGGGGATGGACAGGGGGGCAGGCAGGAAAGCGCGAGGATTCCCAAAAGGCCCGGCTGAGCCAGCACATGCGCACTGGACAGCTGTTCTTCATGCATGCATGTGCGCCAGAAACCGGAAGACCAGGTGGGGGCGTGCATGCGCATGCCGGAAACCAGAAGATCATGTGCTCTTCTGGTTTCTGGTATGCACATGCACACATGTATGCACATGTACGCACATGCACACGCTCCCATTTCAGCACTCGGTGCTGAAAAGGTTCACCATCACTGCCCTACAATATTCATACATATTTTTTTGTTTCATCTGCTTGACATCTGTCTTAACTATATCTGTGAAGCTAGTCACATCAATTTTCTTCTTTCAATTGAAAGTTGAAATCGTAGTAAAATATGCTTCCAGAAATATGGCATGGTAATTCTACTGCTCAGATGATTTACATGGCAAACTCTGTCCAATATTTTACTGGTGAATGAATAATCAATATGCAGAAATGGACCCAAGTGTGCTTAGGTTAAATGCAGACTGGCTTTTTAGCCTGAGCCACAAAAGATTATAGATCTCTGCAAAATAGTGATTAACCATATGTCCAAATTAAGAAAATACCAGTAATGATAGAAAGAAAGACACCACAAGATTTTCTATGGTACATGAATGAATATTGTAGTTTTGGAACTAACAGAATCAGTCTTCTTCAACCTTATGGCCTTCAGATGCTTTGGACTTCAGTTTTCATAATCTTCTGCCATTATGCTCAAAGTTGGAAAGACTATGGTATACCACTATACCTCCACTTCATATCAGAATTTCCATACCTCCAGCTTCAATCTCGGTATTAACAGGACTGGTTGGTGAACTTGAAGAGGACTTCCGTCCACTCAGGCCAGAAATCATTGCCATAGAAGACAGCCTTCCTATGGCACGAACAGCATTCCCTGTTTTCTGTAACAACCAAGAAATGCTGATGAATTCCTACTTACCATATGTTATTTTTGACATATTTGTAAAATAAAAGGCAAAAGCTAGAGAAAAATACAATGGTTCTATTTAGTGCACTGAGAGCAAACTCTAGAGATGGGGGTCCCATAAAAGTTGACCCAGCGAATGGAGGGTAACAGGTATCTAGTAAAGATTTCAACCATAGAACTTTTGGGCAACTTGCATTACAGGCTGGCAAGGAAATCTGTGAAGCAGCTGGATTTTTTGGAATTTCCCCTCTCACAGGAACAGAGGAAGGAATGGAAATCAAAAAGGGTAAATGAATATTGAGTACCTGCCCAAATGAAAAAAACCTTACCAGCCATGTTTCAAAATTGTGTAATCACTATGCCTCTCTTTTCCCTTTGCTACAGCCATAATAAAATACTGAAAAATGTTATTAATTTGTTTAAAATAACAAATAAAAATCCCCCTGAATACATCCGTAATTATCTCAGGAGAATTTTCTTATAAGCATTGCAAAGGTACATTAATGATCATGTTGGCTTTGATCAAATTTGTACCTTTGCAACGCTTATAAGAAAATGTACATGTACCAATAGGAGAGAATATAAATTACATATATTTACTTTAAGGACAGGGATTGGAATAAGGCCATTTAAGATGTCTCTCCTTTATCCTGTACAGGTAGTCCTCAACTTAAAACCACAATTGAGCCCAAAATTTATGTTGCTAAGTGAGAAATTTAAGAGAATTTTGCCCCATATTACTATTTTTCTTGCCACATTTAAGTGAATCACTGCAGTTGTTAATTTAGTAACACAGTTGTTAAGTGAATAGTGAATCTGGCTTCCCCATTTACTTTGCTTGTCAGAAGGTTGCAAAAGGGGATCACATGACCCCTAGATACTGCAACCGTCATAAATATGAGTCAGTTCCCATGCATCAGAATGTAAATCACATGGCCATGGGGATGCTGCAACAGTCATAAGTGTGAAAAATAGCCATAAGTCACTTTTTTCAGTGCCACTGTAACTTCAAATAGTCACTAAAGGAACTATTGTAAGTCGAGAACTACCATATTTTTTGGAGTATAAGACGCACCTTTCCCCCCCAAAAAAGAGGTGAAAATCTGGGTGCGTCTTATACTCCAAATGTAGCCCACCCAGCCTCTCAAATGAAGATTTCAGAGGCTGAAAAAAGCCTCTGAAAGAAGCTTCAGAAAAAAAGCCTTCAAACAGAACTTCAGAAAAAAAGCCTCTGAAACGAAATATAAGATGCACTGGAGTATGTGGTTTCAGAGGCTTTTTTTCTGAAGCTCTGTTTCAGAGGCTTTCAGAGGCAGGAACAAAAAGCCTCTGAAACAGAGGTTTCAGAGGCTGAAAAAAAAAGCAAGGCACAAAGCTCACAACCAAGGAACCTGTTGCTAAAATTCATCTCTGGGAACAGCTGATTGGGGGTATTCCGGGAGGCCCATCCACCCACCAATCAGCATTTTTCTTATTTTCCTCCCCAAAAACTAAAGTGTGTCTTATACTCCGGTGCGTTTTATACTCCGAAAAATATGGTACCTATAATAAGTTTCCTGCAAAAGATGCATTGTTTTCTTAAACAAAGAGCCTTTTATTTTCATATATCTTCCAAATTCATGCACTTTGAAGATAGAATGTACAAAGAATTTGTTTCATATTGTTCTTGATCACTGTTTACGTGCCCCAAAGGTGCTTTTTCAAAAGGCAACTGGATTTTTTTTGTTTTTTCTTAAAGCCATTTTGCTTCAGTTCTGAACTGAAAAAGTTTCTTGGATGAGAAACAAAACATCTTCAAGGAAAAACGAAGAAAGACTGGTTGGCTTTTGGAAAAAGCACCTTTGGGGCAGGTAAACATAGTGATCAAGAACATATGAAACAAATTCTTTGTACACTCATGGGACAACCATGACCTGGATGACTGAGAATGTCCAGAAACATATGTTACCTGCCATTTTCTTCTAGCCATGTATTTTTTCATCCTATCTTTGGA
Organism: Arizona elegans; assembly: GCA_022577455.1. Lineage (NCBI taxonomy): Eukaryota > Metazoa > Chordata > Lepidosauria > Squamata > Colubridae > Arizona > Arizona elegans. Next base: position 106,966,639 of record JAKOOJ010000001.1, read on the forward strand.
GAGTTTTTTGGCTTCCATGTGTTTGGTGTCTTTTTGCAGCCACGGATGCTGTAAGCACTGAGTGCAATTCAAGCGGTCCCTATGAGCAATAGAGATAATAACTATTATACTTACATAAACAAAACTTAGATTTTATTTAGCTCTATATTTAATAATATGGCTCATTAGACTACTGTAAAGTTTTATTCAGTTGCAGTCTGGTATGGTTTGCTTGAATATTGGACATGGGAATTCATGAATACATAAAAAGTGGAAGAAATGGATACAATATATTTTGGGTTCAATTTTTTTGGTTTAATCTTTCATAGGTTTACTTTATATTTTAATTAAGTTTTTAATAATTGACTATCCTTTTGAAGTGTAAGATTAAAACAATTCCCAATGTCTCAGATGTTTTATTTCCGGCATTATATTAGTAAGACTAGAAAGCTGTTTGCTTTCTTGTGGGACTATCTTTTTAAATTGGGATATGGCCACCCAGAGCCATAAGGGCTTCCAACATTCCTTATAAATGCTGACTTTTACCATACACTTCCAGATGGAACAAGGCAGCTAATTCACAGCAGGTCAGAGAACTACCTTAAATAAGCCATGAGATGAGTTCCAGTGATAATAACGACATGTCAATAAGTAAATAAATTTTAATTCACAGAGTGATAAGAGATTTATGTCTTTGGAATATTATGATAAAAAAATCTAAATTTAATTCTTAAAAACCTCCGTTGTAAAGTATTTGAATATTTCATTATTGTGTTTCATATTTCTTATTCAGATGTATTTCATTACTTTTTGATATCTTTGGAGCAATAAAAAATGGCAACTATATCATATTTTTCTTGGAAACAGTCTACATTTGTTACCTATTAACATATTATTTGTCACTAAGTTTTCTTATAACTGCTGTGCAGAAGCGGAGAAATCACATAATAAGAAAAATATTTATTATTCATTTTGAAAAAAAAACATATGTTATAGATTACATCATATTTTTAATTCCTATATCATGGGTGGGAAATGCAACATTTAGCATCTGTATGCAGCTTCCAGAATTGTTTTTGTAGGCCACACAGATTCTCTGGATTATGCTGCCAAAATTAAAGTGGCATTTATTTTGAAGCTATTTTGTAATCTCCAATCAATAAAACAGCATGGGGGAAAGTGCGAGTTTCAAACATGCATACAATTGTCCCTAGAGGTTTGAAGTTTTTTTTAAAAAAATTTAAAACAATCAATACAAAGTGCACATAGAATATCACATTTCATAGAATCAGAAGATTGCCAAAGTCCTTGGAGGCCTTCTTGTTCAACTTCTTGCCTAGGGCAGGCATCTAAATTAAACATATTAAACTACATTTTGTATGTAGTTATATTAAGAATAACGTAATTACACTATACATTGAGTTTAAGCATTTTTGTGGGGATGCATCTATCTCCATATTACTATGATTGCTCTCAGTAGGGAAAAAAAAAGTTTAGTTGCCCTAAAGAGGTACTACTCATGGCTGCACTGCTTATGTGGAAAAATGCCAATAAACTAGTAATTTGAGCAAACCTGAAACCCCTAAGAATTTTTTTTTTGTAGATCCACTTGCCTTGATTTACAAACTGGATGTGGGTGTCAGTGTTCGGATGTAAGGATTATGGGGCTAGCAACTATTTAAAGGAGTAATCTAAAACTACTTGAACTTAATTCTTTTCTTGACCTGCTCCTTTGCAATTCCCATACAACTTGGCACCATTAGCCAAGTCGAATGCCAATACATCTGGAAAGCAATGACCGCCAAGGTCCCTTCCAACTCTGCTACTGTTACTTCGAGAATAAGAAATGTTAAAAATATTCATACCTTAAAAGTTACTACAAATTTATAGGAGAGAGTTAAATTTATTAATTGTATATATTTATTAAGGTTTATAAGCCATAGATTTGGATTATTAGATCAGTTCCAGAAAGGCAAAGTGAATATAAGCATGGGTCTAAATTCATCATGCACATTAAATTAATTCAGAAGTACCACAATAAGGATACTTCTTATGCAATTATGCTTGGGAAAAACAGCATAAGAAGTTTCTCCAGGAGGATGGACATTATGCATTCATATTTAGAGTAGTATGTAAACATTGTACGAATGTAATGTATCCTTACCTCATATCTTTCTTTAGAAGGTTGTTTATGAAGTCTTTAGCATCATCTGATATCTCATCAAAAGCTTCGTCATCAAAATCCCAAGTGGCTGAGGTAACATTAGCTAAAGTTTCATTGTCATTATCACCCATGAAAGGGGAAAGTCCACTTACCCTGAAATTTAAGATGAAAACAGTGAATGGTAACATTTACTTGAGAGTGTTGATATCTTCTGAAGGAAAGGAATAAATTATTTTTAATAGCATGCATGGCGATTGAGGGCAAAAGAAGAAGGGGACGACAGAGAACAAGCTAGCTGAATGGAGTCACTGAAGCAGTAGGCATGAGCTTAAATAGACTCCAGAGGATGGGAGAGGACAAGAAGGCCTGGAGGAATCTTGTCCATGGGGTTGCGATGGGTCGGACACAACTTCGCAACTAACAACAACAAATGGTTTGCAAATATGTACATTTAACAATTAACAAGTGGTGCCTACATAAGAAGGCACCACTTTAGAAATAAGTTCTCAAAAGAGTTGAACAACCTCTAGTATATTTATTATACTAGAAGCAGAACTGATCTCATTCTCAATAAGATCTCAATACTCTAAACCAAGGAAAAAATAAGGTGGATTTGTTTTTGAAATGCATAGAAGCAGTAAACAAATTAAACAGTTCCATTATTTAGTCATTAGAGGGAGCCAGTAAACTAGAGGTCTTTCAAAAAGAAAATCAGTGATTTTTTTGTTTTGTTTTAAAGGAAATGCAGTATATTTGTGAAAGGGAGCTTCTGATCCAAATGCAAAATAATCTATTTGGAAAATAGAATAAATGCATACCATTAAAAACAACCCTTGATCGAACAATGTCTATACAATACTTAAGTTTGTTTCATTTGCAAAATAGTAGTTGTGCCACTGTTAACTAATATGCAATGCAAATTTAATTCATCAAATTATTGGTAAAAGAACTGTGTGTGCTCTAGAATTAGATGTGAAAATTTTATTACATGGTTTGAAAAAAATAAACCCCAATTTCAGTTCTACAGTATACAGTTAACACAAGCTATTAAACAAAAAGTACTGTAGCTTTCACTATTGTGCTTCAGGAAATCTATTGAAACTATTAAGCCTGGCACTGTAGATGAATTATATAGCAATGAACTGTCTTCTCCAACATCAGAAACACAATTGATCAAAGCTGGAAAACATGATATAATAACTGCTAAACTTCATTTCAGAATATGAGTCAAAGAAGGTCTCATCAGTTCACTCTGGATCTGCAAGACCATAGAATAAGATACAAAGAATGAACTTTTCAATTAATTGCCTTGAAATTAATGGTAAGAAAAACAGTATTCCTTAACTATTTTGGGAAGGAATAGAGAGTTCAGGAATGGAATTTGCTGGCATGCTTCATGGAGTGTCTTCATTTTTTCCACAGATCTCTGTAACCTTGATCTGTGATCTCTATTTTATTCAATAGTGAAACAGTATCTAATAGCAAAACAGAGCAGTATTTGTTTATGGAAACTATTTCCTTTCTGCAGTGTCATTGTCAAAATGAAAATGAACAGCAACCTTTAAAGAAAAAGTAATTTGGAGATGAAGGTATGCAGCTACTTAGAGCTAATGTTGAGCTATTTATTGGAAACGTTTCTTCAGCTACTTAGAATCAGCATCTTCTTGGTATGGGTGCATAAATTCAGGCATACCTTAAAAGTCTCTGACAATTCTACTTTTACTGGGCAATTACAAAATGATGTGTGCGTCTTTCAGTAATGCTAGAATGAAATCAAGGTAGCCTCCCTATTAACCCTTATTCTCATTTATACTATCTGAGACTGACTACTCAGCTCCTCCACGATGGCTTACAGAGAAACTCAAGACCTAAGCAGTGGGCATATTCCTGGACTTTCAGCTTGGTACTCTGCAGAGTCCACACAGTTGTATGAGAAGGATCTCAGCACCGGTGCCACTCGGGAGGAGAGAGTGAGTGTCTGGCTCATCGAATCTGGCCTGCTGATCTTGGGCGGCAGCAGCTCTGACCTGATCCTCACTGGCAATGCTGTGGGCAAGAACCGGCCATGCAGATCCCGCTTCATGGCTACACAGACAGCCCACACCGGCCACTGCTTGGAGCTTCGGCACCAGTACCCCTCCCCCCAGGTTGACAGGGCTAGGGGCTGGCAAGAGTTTGTTTGCGGCTGCCTTTTGCAGTTGCCACTAAGAGAAGGGACGCGCAAACTACGGTTTGCAAGAGTGGGCTCCGCGAGGCCTTTCTGGATGAATGGCAGGTGCGCGTGGGGCATGTTCCCCCACCGTTCACCCCCCTCTCCTTGCCTCGCCTTCTCACCTCGTGCTGTTTGCACGGCAGCTGCACATGTGTATAAGTTTTGGAGGAGGGCTTAATTTCAGGGGGGCTTATTATAGCACATGCGCTCGAAAGCCCAATTGGGCTTATTATCGGGACATGTCTTATTTTCGGGGAAACACGGTAGCTCTAAAAGAAGCATTGATGAAAGAAGATTATTAATCTTGTCCTGAGTCTCAGAAAATCATGTAATTGTAAGACTTTGATCTAGGCTGCAAAAATCCATTCAACCACTAGCTGGCAGAAGCAGATGTTTCTGTACTGTATACTGCCATCTAATGGACATCTATATTAGTGCAGCCAAAATTTAATAATCTGCAAGACACCAAAATGACACCTAATGGAAACATTCAGAGAAAGTAAAAAAAAAATCTAAACCACAGGTAATTATGAATGAACCAGAAAAAAATAATTATATATAGGTATAAAAAGTATTGGAAAGCACATTTGAAGAGTAAAGTTGGAACGAAGTATTTGTTAAATACTTTTCTACAAGAATTATTTATGACTCCAACAGCACATTAATGCCTATTAAGTGCTAAAATAAACTTGAGGAGAGTGGGAAACAAAGGAAAGCCAAAAGCAGAAAAATAGTTTAAAATTAACAGAGTCCAGAAACAAGTAAATGGAAGCATTTCATTTATTGGAAAAATGATAAAATGTGCTATGAACTATAAATATATACCTCAACATATAGAAATATGAGAAAACAAAATAATATACCAATAATACCAATAAAACATTAGTGTAAAAATCTATCTATCATCTATCTATCTATCTATCTATCTATCTATCTATCTATCCATCCATCCATCCATCCATCTCATACTGAATACTCTTTCCTCCTTCTATTTTCCCTACAACAAGTCTGTGAAGTGTGTTGTGGGGGGTGGGGGGAGAGAGAAAGAAAGACAGTGGGCCAAAGTTGGTTGGCTTTCAAGCCTAAGGGAGGCCTAAGACTCACAGTCTCCTGGTTTCTAGGCCAGAACCTTCATCATTAAATCAAACTGGCTCTTTAATAAATGCATTAATGAACAATAGCTGATATCCTTCTGTGATTTATTAGCAAAATATAAATTTCATACCCCCATGTTCTCATACATTCAGCTTAAGGAACTGCTTTGCAGATAATGATGTAACAAAAGGAAAACTCTAAAGGAAGAATTAAATTTTTAAATATGAAATTGTGAATCAGGAAAGAGACATTCTCATATACCAAAATATGAATATATTTTGTTCATTCCATATATAATTTTGAATGAACAAAATTGTTTTGTGTATGGAAAGTTAATTATTTCTATTGTCTATTGTATTATTTCTCAGTAATCTCACAGTGGTTAAATGAAATTGTACTTTCGTATCCTTGAAGTCAACAGGATTCAGATTCAGTTTAAAAGTAGTTTTAGGCAACTGTGAAATTCAATTAACTGGAATAATCTACGTATTATGACTAGGATAACAAATATATCCTTCCCTAAGTCTTAAAAGGACATTAATGTACTTACAAAACTGTGATCTAATTAAGTTCTCATATTTTGGGAAGTTTTTGTGTTTAAAGAGCATGAATGTACATTTAAGGAGAAATAATCTCAAATAAAACAGTTCTGCTATATATGGATATGTTTAGATTGATATGTTTTCAGAAAGTATAGATCTAGAATGTAAGCAAAAAGAATGAGATATTTTAAATGTCTGAATCAATTAATTACTTACAAGATGTAGCAAATGACTCCTATGCTCCACATGTCAGTAGCATAGCCAATAGGTTCATAATTTATAACTTCCGGAGCCACAAATTCTGGTGTTCCGAAAAGGACCTTCAGAGAACCTGCATTTTCTAAGGTAACAGAGAAGGTTAAAATATTGTCTGTTCCATATAGTGTCTCTGAAGTTGCTCTCTGAAGTTAAGCAAATTCTCCCCAAGTTCCAGAATTAACATAGAAAAATAATTTTAAGGCAGTCTAGGTAGAATTCAAGGGCAATTAGGAACGTGAACCTTGGCTGACTATCCAAATGTACAACATTAATCCTCTACTGCTGAACAGCTTTATATGGAAGCTGGAAAGTCAAGTAAAGATTCCTTACCTCTTTCCCTGCCTGCCCCCCTCCCCTATACAAAATGCTTCTAATCCATTATATGTACTATTCCTGCACAGCATGATGGGTATGTATGTATAAATATATCTATCCACTCACCAATATACTATAATGAATGTGTATATGTTACAAATAAAAAAGCTACAGATCTTCAGATGTTGTACAAGTCCCATTGTCACTGATATGGGCCATGTAGGCTGGATATGTAAATGGAAACAGAAATAAAAAAAAATACTGGAAATACCTCCATCATTCAGTAATGATCTACAATTAGTCACAAGATTCTTATTTCAAAATACTGAATTTCTAAATATGTTAAATACAACCTATTACTGGGTGGGCACTTAATCTTGTGAAGTAACTAGCTGGGGAGAGCCAAAATGCTAGGTTCAAAAAGATGAAATTAAAAGATAATTTACTTTCTGATCAAAAATTTGTCCTGGAGCTGTTTATAATGTATATTCAGTGGAATCATAAATTTTGTTCCTTGATTATATTTGAGGTTACTGAACTGGATTGTGGAAGCTGAGAAGTTAGCTGCATTAGTTTTCTAATGGCTTTAAATAAAGTTTTATGGTTAATGAGAAAAAGTTCAAAATCCTCTCTTGGTTATCATCCAGAGGAGCAGGCTGAAAAAAATGTCTGAAATTATTTGATTCAGCATTTTCTAACAAGCTACAGTAAGCCCAATTCTGTGATCAGGATAATAGAAAAAAGGACAAACGGGAGTTCTAGAAGCTTTACCAAATTAGTACTAGGCGGAATGAGAAATCTAGGAGTTACAAGCCCAACATATCTGGGCCTACAGAGTTGACATCAATCTATCCACTCCAAACTGGGAAAGGCCAGATGACAGCACTTGTCTTGGAGTAGGAGAAAAGTAATCTGTATTCAATGAAGAATCAACGTGAGTGAGAAACCATCTGCCAGTGCTATATCTCCAGAAAATTTTGGGAGATAATAAATATGGTGGGACAATTTCTATAGGAAACAGCATAGAACTGCATTGATTGAGATTCTAATCTATCCCCAATTAATTTCACACATATTAATTCTTCACTACAGTATGTTCCATCTTATTTCTTTACTAATCTCTGATTTTATACCTTTCTAAAAGCCTATTTCATGTTTTTGTTGAAACTCAGGTTGGCACAAGGTTTTGAGTTGAGCACACAAAAATTCAAAAGGATGAAATTAACAAGTAATTACCTTATAATCAAAAAGTAGTTTAGGGACTATTAATAAATTCAGTTCTAACTGGGATCATAAATTCTGCTTCCCTGATTCTGCTTAAAATTATGATTATTTGCCACATATATTTATTTCAGCCTGTGAAATCTACACATCAAGCATTATTGTTTGGGGAATCAGTCAAAGCCTATCCATTGACTTCTCTCAAGCTCTAGAATTTATGATGTAATCATCTTCTGACTAATTATAGAAGAAACTGCATTCATCTGAAGGATCCACTGTAATGGATCTCTGGCAAGCTATAATGCTAATTAAGTCATACAAAAAATGAGACAAGCCAATTTTCAATTAAATAGTGGTTCCAAGAACCAAAAGAGGTTGCAATTACTATGCATTATAAAAATACATTGTGCCTGACAGTTTTTAAGATAACTTAGAGACTTTACCTAATCTTCGTGCAAGTCCAAAATCAATCAGCTTGATTCTTGTACCGATTTTGTTGACACACATAATATTTTCAGGTTTCAAGTCCAGATGAACAATGCCTTGTTTATGAATGAATTGTACACCTTCTGAGATCTGTTTCATGTATTTAATGCATTCCCTCTCTGTCAGTTCAAAGTCCTCATCAATTATTCTTTCGAAGAGCTCTCCTCCAGAAACACTAAAGCAATATAACAAAGAGAAAACAGACTGCATGGAAAACACATTCTTTACATGAAGGAAAGTCAGATCACCTAACTCTGATTATTCTGGAGGACTAAGATGGGATGGGGAATAGGAACAATGTAATGTATCTATGCACAAACATTCCTTTGTCCCAACATTCAACCCTTTGAACATCTCAACCTCTGTCAATGCAAGACAAAGTGACACTTTCTATTTTGAAGAATAATAGAGTTGGAAGTGACTTTGGAGGTCTTCTAGTCCAATCCCCTCCTCAGGCAAGAAACCCTATACCATTTCAGACAAATGCTGTCTAATCTCTTCTTTAAAATCTCCAGTATTGGAGCACCCACAACTTTGGAGGCAAGTTGTTCCATTGATTAATTTATTCTAACTGTCAGAAAATTTCTAGGTTCTAGCTTGGTTTTCTCCTTGATTAGTTTCCATCCACTGCTTCTTGTCTTGACTTAAGGAGAATAGGTTGGTTTTCTCTTCTTTCTGGTAGACCCTTAGATATTGGAACACACTGCAATAGTGAAAGAGTACTGTGGTCTCTTGAGGTATTCATACTTCTAATGTTTAGATTTCATTTTGTTCATATTATCCAATAGGATTTTAAATACATTTTTAAAAAAGAACGTTTGGATAAAACTTGTAGAGAAAAGATACCAACAAACAACACATTAAAAATGAATTAAAACAGTAGAGCAAATTGTATACTTTGGGACTAGTATTGTATGTAACCACCTTAAGAAAAGGATCATGATTAAATGGATTATATGTGAGTACAAATGGTGAAAATATGCTTTATTAAATGGAAATGCTTTATTGCAAACCTATTCACATACACGCTGAGCCTCACTGATTTGATGTTTCACAATATTTTTTTAAAAAATAAATACAGTTTTAACATTCTGGAACAAGAGCACAACAGGAAAACAGTTTCCCCAAAATTCAGAAACTGTTCATCGGTGCTGATAAAAAAGCTTCATTTTTAAATAATAGTCTCAAAAAATGTATAATCTGAATATATAAATTACGCATACATCACTCAGTATTTTGATACACTTACAGATAAGAATCTTAATGACCAACACAACCAACATATTCACTGAACTGCTGGGATATAATTCTTGCCAAGTGTATTTCATTCTATAGGAACAGTTATAGACATATAGTAATGTTATTTTAGTGGTTCTAAGTAAAAGGAATGATGTTAGACTTCTATTGAGACAGGAAAAACATTTTTCCCACATATGGTGTTGAATTTAAAACAAAACGGCAGCAGTGAAAACTTGGATCTGCATATCACTTTTGCAAAATGAATTTTGTTTTTTGTTAATGAATCTAGCTAAGTACTGTTTACATTAAATTATTTATTTAATATTGATCACTCCTCTCTATTTATAAAATATTCAAAGAAGCTGACAGCAATTGAACAAGGAATTTGGTAGTCAGCAATGTAAGACTTTGTATTGGTTATGCTTTAGGTAACAGAAGCAAAGACATTTTGGAATCCTACTCTGAACTACTTGTGGCATTTGTGCTCCTGCCTGAACACAATTCAGAATTTAGTTGCATCAAGTGGTATCTGAAGAAAAACTATGAAGATTGGAGTAATAAGTGGACAAACTCAGATCATAAAAAAAGATGAAGACTCATTCGATCAAACAAAGGATGTGCTACAATGGATGGCAGAGAAAGCAATGATACTTAAGACAAGCTTCAGCAAATTAAGCAGATGAAAATGACTACTACAGATAATGGTTAAAGAAGATACTCAGCATTGCAAGAATTTAGAAACTGCTTTCAGATCCCCACAATAGAAATAGGTTCTGAGTTTGCAAAGATAAAAAAGAAATCATACTGCTAAACAGGAGATAGGAAAGTGAATCCCAGAAGATGCAGCTTTGTAAAACGGTGAAGAAACAAGATAATTGGTGACTGATTCTCCAAGAAAACAAACTTATATCGGTTAGAACAGTGGTGAAATCCAATTTTTTTTTACTACCGATTCTGTGGGCGTGGCTTGATGGGCGTGGTGTGGCTGAGTGGGTGTGGCAGGGGAAGGATACTGCAAAATCTCTGGGGCCAGCCAGAGGTGGTATTTGCCAGTTCTCCGAACTACTCAAAATTTCTGCTACAGGTTCTCTAGAACCTGTCAGAACCTGCTGGATTTCACCCCTGGGTTAAGTTTAAGTATCTGATCATGGATATGACAGGGTTAAGTTTAAGTATCTGATCATGGATATGACAGATAAATCTCAAAGAGTACTGATAGTTATCCCTTTCTGCTAGTCCAAATGCAGACAAGTGATGCTGCCAACAGTAGTTATAATTATAACATCACGGACTATGAAGATTTGAAGAGGTTTAGAACAATAGTACTCAAGTGATATTCTCATCCATTCTCTCTACCCAGATAACAGAGCCTTAAACAACCAATCAAGAGATAAACAGAAGATTTTTGGTTTCTTGGAACACAGACTGTTTTTGGATGATGATTACAGGCATGAAATTGTTGGTACATGACAAGTATCAGACCAATACTATTTGACTTAAGTATGACTTAAGTATTAAGTTTAACTAGGGAGACTTGAAACTGAATCCGGAAGGCTGAAGACTAAGACTCTAAAGAAAAATGATCAGGTACAGAACTGTGCAATACAGAAGGATGTTAGAGGGTTACTTTAATGGGATCTATTAAATCCTTCAATTAAAAACAACCATTAGAAATTTTGGCTCATGAAAATCATGCTGTTTATTTCCCATGGTCTTGAATCACTAAACCAGTAAGGCAAATATGACCTAATACTAATAACAGATCTAGTGGAATGATTCCTGCAATTACAGTACGCCCACTCTTTGTTTAGCAACTTCTTCATTTAGCACTCATTTGCAAATATTGCAACAATAAAACAAATCATTATCTGATCAATATGCGCCTGACAAAAATGCATTCTAGAATGAGAGTAACACTGGCATAGTTGTATGAGAACTTAATTTGAATGAGACCGTAATAACCAATGATCTTTGCAGCATCCATCTCTCTCTCTCTCTCTTTCACTTAATGACTATTTTGCTCAATGATGATTGTTAAAACAGAGTTCGGTCACTAAATAAGGAGTGGATGCAAAGGAACTGAAGGATACTATTCGTTCAAAAGGACTGCAAAAACATTTTTCCAGGTTTCTGAACTCTTAAGATACTGTGTCATTATCACTTAGACCATAATGCTTTAAAAGTCAAAATAAAACCGGGGGATTTTCAGGCTTGGTACAGCTGGAATGTGCATGGAATTATTAGCATTCTTCTATCCCCTGATTTCTAAAGCCAGAACATAATTCTTACATTAAAGGGGGGGGGGGGATGCATTAAAAACTTGCTAGATTCATATAATCTCAGATGACCTCAAATTATGATGGGATAAATCAAGCCTGAAATGCTATTTTAAGAGCTTTCATTTCCACGGCCGTTCTTTCTGCTTCTGGGAAATACTAGATTGAAATAAAAGATAAAACCGGAACATACAATTTAATGCAATTCATCCTCCACAGAAGTTGCCTCATTTTGTTCAGTGAATTTATTCCCCCATAAGCCTGCAAATCATGGAAGTGCTTATGTTGTAAAAACACCTTGGATTGGACAGCAATCACCATTTATCGGTATATTTAAAGGGAAATAATATTTAATTGTTTAAAAACAATGGACTCTTGTGTTTTGTAGAGCTGAACGAAATAATCTGAATTGCAAGATGTTACTTAAAGCAATTACTGCATTCAAAGCTGAGAAGACAGAGAGTATGTGACTGTAGTGTTCCAATGTAATACAGCAGTTTACTATTACTATTAGTCTGTTTTGGGACATAGGAAGAACATAAGGGGAAATATGTCATTTAAAAAAATAATAAACAAGTTCAGGCTTGTTAGGTAAGAAAATAAAGATTATAAAAACATCGACACTGATATTATTCCTACTACAGCCAATTTTATACTTACAGTTCCAATACCATGACAATGTTAGCTTTCTCTTCAAAAGCATCTACCAACTGGACAAGTTTTGGATGGTGCAGACAGTTCATTATGCTGATCTCTTGTCTTATGTTTTCTTTATCCTTAGCTGAATATGCTTTAAAAAATTTTCCTGCCCAAACTTTTCCAGATTTCTTCTCAACAAGCCGGAAAACCTGTCCAAATTTCCCTCTGAAAAATATAGAAAAAAAAAAAATGAAATGAAAATAATGTAACACAGGAAAACATGCTTTCTGGATAACCTAGACTCTAGGGTTTAAGACAGTGTTTCTCAACCTTGGTAGCTTGAAGCTGGGTGGACTTCAACTCCCAGAATCCCCCAGCCAGCAGCGCTGGCTGGGGGATTCTAGGAGTTGAAGTCCACCCATCTTCAAGCTTCCAAGGTTGAGAAACACTGGTTTAAGATGATTAATGTGATTCTTATGCTTGGCTGACAGGTACTTAGCCAAAACCAGCATGCTTGGATTCACAGGCACAGACATGAAAAGGCAAGAGTTATCGGAATGTGGAAACTGCCCTACAACAGCTCTGATTTCTTTTTTTGTACTTGCCTATATAGCACTTTTTTTTTCTACAGTGACTAGCAACAGCTCTCCACGCCCTTGCAATACTTGATAACAGATATCTTAAAATTAGAACACCAAGTATTGAACTTGGAGTCCTTAATGTGCAAAGCATAGGCTTTTCTGTTAAGCAACACAGTAATTAATCCAGTAATAAAAGGATTGAAATGTACTTTGAATATGTAGGAAATTTCTCGATTACAAAAGATGTGGAGAAACAAGAGAAAAAGTCCTTTGCATCATTGAACATTCTGAGTAAACTAGAAGAGAGGAATCCTAAATAATTTCTTTGTGAACTTCTCTAGCATGATCTTGGAATCTAGCAGCTTTGCCCTTCAACAGAGAATTGACCTTCCAGAAAGAATGGAGTTGCAAATCTGATAAAATGGATTAGACTTCAACAATAAGATGCATGTCAGAATGTGGATGGGTGCCCACCAAGGAAATCCATTTGGACCCACTAAATCTTTATCTTTCTCTGTGAATGATGAACAGTTTTTCACAATAACTGTTTATACATTCTCTTTAATTTAAGGGAAGAGAGATTGTAACTTTATTATGACAGTAGAATTACTCGCCTTAGGGAAGTATTTAAAAGTTTGCAGAGTACTTGGAGAGTTCTTGAGACTAAGAAAAAGAGCCAATGTCAGGGACCTGTTTCATCTTGTCATGTTTGTCACTGGGCTAAATCTGTTCCTGGAAAGTCAACCAGCTTGTTCCAGTCTGCGTCTTCCCCCTTCTGACATCAGGAATACATTATTGATCTTCCCTCTGTTCAAAGCTACACAAGCATTCCAGTAGTGGTGGATTTATTTAAAAAGATGGCTTATTTTATTCCTTGCAAGGGCCATTTATTGGATCTGGAAACAGCGCTTTTTATGTTTCATGTTTTTAGATACAGACCATGCTTTTAGGTACAGGACTTAATCAATTGTGTGATTTCAGATTGTGGCTCTCAGTTTATATCTAAGTTTTGGGAGTTTTTTCCATCTATTTCTGTAGACATTTAAGAATCATTTGTCATCCTCAACCCATCCAGTCTTTAATGGGTTGATGGGAAGAATGAACCAAATATTAGAACAACACTTGAGGTGCTATGTTTCTTATCAACAGGAGAACTGGATTGAATTGTTACCTCAATTGCTTGTAATAATTGAGTGCATTTCTCCATAAATATATGTCTCTTTCAGGAAACCTACATCTAGGTAGCCAACCCAGTATACTCTGCGCAGCAGGAGAGTGCCATTTGATGCTGCACAGCAAGAGTTGTCCATAGGGTAGGTGAAAGGTTTGGGTAGGTGAAAGTTTTATGTAAAAAGTGGCAATCACACTGTCATTAGTGTGAACCAGTGGGTATATTCTCTGCTTCCCCAAAAGCTGAACTGTCACTGGCAGTTGCCAAAATGATCTTTTCTATATTTAGCTTCAGAACAGTTCCATAAAGTTAAACCAATTGATTGGTAAATGAGGAAGACACATTTTAAAAAAAATTCTTGTTGACATCTGAGAAATCTATGCCTTCTTACATCAAAACTGTAGCTTAAGTTTTTTAAAAAATAATATCAATAGAATAAAATAACCCATACCTATATCTTTCACATCGTATTGAAAAATTGTCCATTTGGCAAAATAGGAAACGAAATTTATGGCAGCAAGGTTGTAGAATCTGCCTGATTAAGAAGCTAATTACTGAAACAGATCAAGAAGTCCAATTTTATTGTTCCCAATTAACTGTAAAATTATCAGCATTTGATAAATGCAAATGTTAAGATGATAAACTCATTTGGTAGAAAATTATTTGACTATGAATAAGAAATCAGATATACCTTAGAGACTCACTTAATATGCATTTAAAAAGCTATTGACAATAGATTTTTAATGAGACAATGTACTTTTTCAGTAAAACGGGGAAACATATTATTATACTTACGATCCCAATCTTTCTTCAACATGGTAGAATTCTGAAACTTTTTGTTCTGTATTGATAGACACTGTCCGATAATCCATTTCTGTTTCTTTCGCTTCTACAATTTAGTACAAAAGTATTTAATTACAAAAAATTCCCTTATATACCATGAATCCCATATTTTGCAATAGTCAAGATCTTACCATCATCAGATCCTTCAGCTTCTTCTTCTTCTTTAGGGCCTAAAAAAAAACACATATATGTATATATATGCTTCTTAAGATTCATGATCCAGCTTGTCTACTTCCCTGTTCTTTATTTCATATGCCTTGTTGTGATTCCTTTCTGGAATAAGGCACCTATGCACACTGAACTCTTTCTAAAGTTTGGAGGTACACAATATTGTTGAACTGTGATCTGCCCAATGATCAATTCATGAACATTTTCATGGTTGCCAAGATGCTGGAAATACTGAAATGAAAAGTTCTAGCTCTTGATCATTTAATGGCAACACTTAACTCCTGGCTATTGTTGGCAATATAATTTGAATTCTTATTTGGGCACATCAGATTTGTAAGCTTGATCTTTTTTCTTCCAATATATGCTTTGCAAATAGGTTCCCAAACTGAGTTTTCCTTCTTCCTCATCTTATAAATATATGTTGTTTTACCAAAATAAAAAATATATATATTAATGCAAGATATATTCTTTTCCACATATTATTCCTCCACTCCAAGCAGAGACATTAATATAGTGGTTTTACTAACAACATATTATTTGTTTACTTTTTTTAGAAGAAAGCTTTTGGATTAACTTTCTATAAGCACTTTTGCACATGGTATTTGTTTTTAAAAATTTAGCTTCGTTATTGCAACTCTCATGCTATTTACAGTATATCTCTTAAGATACCATTTATGGGAAAGAGCTACAGCACAATGATAGAATAGTGTCTGATTTGTAGCGGGTTTCAGGTTAACAGTCACCAGTTATGAGGATCAGATGCCTATTCATGAGAAAAATTCTGTTTAGGATAGTCAGAGCAGACAGTAATTATCTGATCTAGTTTAAGACAGTATCTTGTGGAACTACAGACCAAAAAGAAGCTTTCCAAATTCTTTTATGAGGTTTATAAATGAATACTTGGTATTTATTTTACTAAATGTTATAAATATAAAATTGTCACTATTATGTAGAGCAGTGGTCATCAACTGGTGGTCCATGGACCACTGGTGGTCCACAAGAAAATTTTGGTCGTCCGCAGAAAAATTATTTGCATTTTTTATATTGCACTAAATCAGGGGTCCTCAAACTACGGCCCCTGGGCCAGATACATGCAATGAACATTTGTGTTGCTGCAAAGAGTCTCCCCCTTCA
This sequence comes from Arizona elegans, assembly GCA_022577455.1. Classification (NCBI taxonomy): domain Eukaryota; kingdom Metazoa; phylum Chordata; class Lepidosauria; order Squamata; family Colubridae; genus Arizona; species Arizona elegans. The sequence continues at coordinate 106,982,962 of JAKOOJ010000001.1, forward strand.
GGGTCTTTTTGTGTGGATCGGAGGGGAACAGAAATTCCGACTTGGGGTCTGTTTCAGCCTCTTGGTGCTGAAACAGCCTTTGGGCAAAGGCTGGAGGAAAGTGTTGCTAGTGGCAAAGAGCTGGAGGGCCTTGTTCCAGTGGGACAGCATCATGACCTGGAATTGGCTGACCATCTCACTGAGCCTCCAGATGCTGGTACCTGGCCTTGCACTCCCACAGGTCTTCCCTCTGCTTGGAAAGCCTATGCTCGTAGTCTTCAGTGAGGTGCTTCTACTGAGCCTCCTTCTCAGTCAGATCCAATTTGAACTGAGCTGTTTTGCCAACTCTTTCTCATGATGGCTGCTTAGCTCCAACAACTGCTTCCTGTTGGGGTCCTAAGGAGCCCAGACCGGCAGGCGAGGAGTGGCTGAGAGGGGTGAGTAGAGGCTGGTGAGGTGCCCCTCGATGTGAGTGACATCAAGTTGATCATGCCCACCCAGTCACATGACCACCTAGCCATGCCCACCCAGCCTGTCATTAGGCAGATCATATTAGTGGTCTGTGGGATTTAAAATTATCAATTTAGTGGTCCCTGAGGTCCGAAAGGTTGGTGACCACTGATGTAGAGGACACCTGAAGCCCCTCCACTGCTCCAAAACTTCTTTTATTGCCAGGTGTGATCAACCTTCATGCTATTTACATATAGCTGGCAGTGTTCCTGGAGTCTTACTCTCACTTTTGAATGCAGGAACTAGTAAATGCTATGCAATCAGTATCTTCCCAATATTCAAATGTTAATGTAATAAATTCTAAATAAAACTTGTATCTTCTATCTGAACATTTATTTTATTTCATTATTACAGATTGTTGTGCTGAAGCAGAGATATAATGCATGGCCTCCAAAGAAGGCTGGATTCAGATTAAACACATGCCTCAGACTTGCATACAAAGTATAATCACATTTATTATATTTCCTTTTATAACTTAAAAAGTTCACAATGTTTTTTTTCCACTGACAAAGGGGGGAAGTTGCAGCACAGAAGAATCTTTCCTCTATATGGACCGTTTTTTAAAACAGTTGTTTTCCATTGCTTTCTTTCTTGAAGGGAACACATTCTTGACAGTGTGATGATATAGTAAGAAAGAATCTCAGTGAGATACCCTTAGTGAAATCCTGAGTGACCAAAAAGTGAAAAAACCCCTACAAATATATAAACTACTGCAATGTTTTACTCTAAAATAATACTATGAACTCTTTTATTTGGACTCAAATCTATAAAGAGGGCATACAGAGTGTATCTTAAAAAGGAAAACGGACACTGAGACACATGATCCATTCTTTATGGGATGAATGTAAAAAAAATATATGGTGTGGTGTACCTTTAAAAAAAATTCTTTAAAAACAAAACAACTTGTTATTTCAAGTGTTTAAACCTGGATTTCTGGAACTCTTCAGATATGTTGGATTTTAATATTCAACCTCCAAATGGGGCTTTGCTGATTGGGATTTTTAGAAATTGCTATCCAAAACAGGTTGAGGAAATTTAATCTAAGGTACTATTTGGGGGTTGTATTATCTTTATTCAGCAAGTTATACAGTATCAATCGTAAATGCATTTGGGTATGATTGAAATTTCTTGATAAAAATGAAACCTGCATCAAAAGTTTCTTTTGCCAAAAGCATTTTATGGCCCAGGACTGACGTTTTCAATGTGCAATTGGTGAGGAACTTCATAATGAAATGACTGTTAGATCAGAAATTTTCCAGAATGATCCTTCCTCTTCATTGTTAATTTTTGTTTTGCTGCACATTTACACTGTAATCTTACATAGGTAACCAATTAAAGGAGCTACTGTAATCCTATGAACCAATCAAATGACACCAAGGTACCTAAAAGCTAGGTACCTGCAGTGGAATATAAACTCTGGAAATATTCCTTGTTCTGTTCACTTTAGGCAGTCAAATGCTTTTGGGTTTAAGAAGTTGTGTCATTTGTCACTAATTTTAATGAAACTTTCTCCTTTTAATACATGAGGCTTTTTCCTCCAATGTTTGATGGTTTTATTCTAACTTTATCATAGACTGACCAAGTAAGCAGGAGTATAATTTATAATAAACATACAAGCCAAAACATTTTGTGATAATTTGTCTCCTCTGCCCTGTGCTAGATTGTTTTCTAAATAAATAGTCTTTTAAAAAATAATCTGTTTTCCAGTTTTGGAGAGCCAGTCTTCATATACAGAATTATATTTTCAACTAAACTGCAATACCTTGCTCTCAAAAACAGCTATTATCTGTCAATTCATTGTTGATGTACATATAAGGAAATGGCACAGTCTGTACCACATCCTGGTCATGATAATCTAAAAATACTATACGGCAATTCATAAGTCTCCCTCCATCCCAAGATCACAAAACAGTCCTTTTTGATAGATGTATATACCCCTTTCCCTTAATAACTTAAAATACTTTATGCTTATTATTTCAGTTACCATATAACAGACCTGCAAAGTAATTCAGAACAGCATTTTAGAAATGGGAACTCAAGTTGCAAAGAAGAGTGGTTTGCTATTACAAAATGCCTTATGGCCAGCTGCTCCATAAAACTCTGATTTGTCTTCACCAAATAGTAAAGGGAAAACGATATAACCTACTACTTAAGTATGGTTTACTTACACTAAGCTATCTAATAATTCATAGCCAGACTAATGTTTAAATGATGAATTACCAGGAAGAAAGTGATGAACTGAATTTTTGCACTCTAACAGCAAAAGCTCTTTTACTTTGCTGAATTTAAAGTAGGAAGAAAGCAACAAAGATTGAACTATAATTCATACGACTAAAGCAAATGTATCTTTCCCAAGACAATAACACTCATTTCCAAGTACCGGTATGCATTATCAAACCAAAAACTTTGGATCGTGCAACTAAATGGATCATATTGAGACACAAATAGATAAAACCTCCGTTTTATAATTTTATTGGATTTAGAAGCTACACGACTCCCAAATTACTCTGGGCAGTTTACATCTCAAAAGCAAGAAATAATAAAATAAAGGGAAAAAACCAGGGGTGAAATCCAGCAGGTTCTGACAGGAGAACCGGTAGTGGAAATTTTGAGCAGTTCGGAGAACCGGCAAATACCACCTCTGGCTGGCCCCAGAATGAGGTGGGAATGGAGATTTTGCAGTATCCTTCCCCTGCCACGCCCACCAAGCCACACCACACCCACCAAGCCACACCCACAGAACCGGTAGTAAAAAAAATTGGATTTCACTATTGGAAAAAACTTCATACTTCTGAAAAGAAATCCTACTTCATCAAAAAACCCAAACCCAAACAGAGAGTTAACAACCATTCTAACCCCAAGCTGGGAACAAAATCAGGTTTTCAAAAGAATTACAAATCAATTGTAGGGTGGGAGACATATGGGGGATGCTCTTCCAGAGGGCTTTCATGCGTGTTCACATAATCCACCCTCACTTCCTCATTTTGTGTAAATGAACTGAATGCACTTATAGCAACTAGCATTCCTGTGATACAGAAATATTTCAAAGCATAATCCCTTGTGGTAGACTTACCTTCTTCTTTCTTTCCTACTTTTACTAGCTCAGATTCGTGACTTGGCTCGCTGATCCCATACACATTAGCAGCTCGCACCCTGAATTTGTACTCCCGGTCAGCTAGAAGATCTTTGACACTGTATGAAGTGCTGCGGCAAGTGGTGAGATCTGTCCATTTCTTGTCTACTGTGTCCCATATTTCCACACTGTAGGATTGCACTGCACTTCCACCGTCATATGAGGAGCCATACCATGAAAGGGTGAGGGAAGAACTCTGAATGTCAGATGCACAGGGAGTTCCTGCTGGAGGATCAGGCTTATCTGCAGAAAGGGAAATGTATATGCAATGTGTTGTTGTTAATAATAACAACAACAATAATAATAATAATAATTGTGTAGTTACAAAATATCATGACCTGGCCATCAAAAATACGCAATTATGGATGAAAGGTGACAGTGATACTCATTGTCATCAGGGCATTTGGCACCATATCCAAGAATTTTACAAAGTACATCAAGAAATCCTGCAATAACACCAGCAGAACTGCAAAGGACTGAGCTACTTAGAACAACATACATTTTAAGAAGATACTTAGTCGATACTTAGGATGCTGGCAGCAACCCATATCATCCATCAGAGCCAGTGTCAATGATACTTGTGATACATTATTAAATGTTCAGTTGACTGAGTTTCATGTTTAATGAATAAAAGTTTATAATAATATTAATAGTGGCGCAATGGTTAGAATGCAGTAGTGCAGGATATTTCTGCTGACTGCCAGCTGCCTGCAATTTGGCAGTTCAACTCTCACCAGGCTCAAGGTTGACTCAGCCTTCCATACTTCTGAGGTGGGTAAAATGAGGACCCAGATTGTTGGAAGCAATATGCTGACTCTGTAAACCTCTTAGAGAGGGCTGTAAAGCACTGTGAAGCAGTATAAAAGTCCAAATGCTATGCTATCGCTATTATTATTATTATTATTATTATTATTATTATTATTATTTATTTGTTACATTGCTGTGGGGCTACTCTAGATGGCTTACAATAATAAAAAGGGAAAAAATGAAAAGAGTACGAACAGAATAGAATTAAAATAGAACCCTAAAATACAAAGTGAAAAAGGGAACACAACAAGAATACATCACTTTCTTATTTCTCATACAGAGGAATGGCTAAGTTCAAAGTAAATTTGGAAAATTTTGTTTTTCTCAAGACAGTAAGTCACACTTTAAGACTTTACCTACACAGTGTGGGACACAAACCTGTTGTTAGATTTGAAGAGTCCTAGAGGGTTTCTGTAATCCTGCACTCATGACTTACTTAAATCATGGATTCAACAATGTTATTTGATACTCAACACTCCTTACTTTTCATTTATCATCCTTATTTAGAAGACAATAAGAGACAGAAGTGATTTGTCAGCAGGAGAGTCTTTGGTCATGCAATTAATTATTATTCATCGTAGTAATTTATGCTACATGCCAGGATCAGGGGATCCTTTCTGGCCAAGATACTGAACTGATACAAATCAGCATATTAAGGTCTGTGTTTTATGTGGGGCTGTGCAACGCCTGATATTTGCATGCAAAAAAATAATCTATGCTACATTAACACACGTTTACTAAATCTCACATTCACAGCATGCACACATACAATAATATGGTTCTCTGTCACAATGCAACACTCTAAAATGAAGGTAAGCATTTTCTTGTCCAGAGATAAAATAATCTTTCCCTCTTTCTTTGATGGCCGAACAGATATTAACACAATTAATACTATTAAAACCAATTCAGTGTATTGAAAATTAATGAGTTGGTTCTATAGCAGGCCTTTCTTGAATTTGTTAATGCTTTCATAGACTCTTTAAATCCCTCTGAACAGCCCATTTATTTTCTAGAGTACAAATTTAAAAATGGTTTTAGGTAAGTGCTAGATGCAGTAGCCACAAATGATAGATAACATTTTGTACTGAATGTATTAATTGTATTTGGCTCCCTTCTTTCCAACTTTTAACCTCTTAAAAGTTGCAAGTATTTTACGGTTAAGAATTTTTTGTATAGACTATTTTTTTTAATTTGATTTATATGCCGCCCCTACAATCTGGGTCCTCATTTTACCTACCTTAGAAAGGATGGAAGGCTGAATCAACCTTGAGCCTGGTGAGATTTGAACTTGCGGTAATTGCAGGCAGCTGATGTTAATAACAGTGCTTTAGCCTGCTGCGCTACCAGAGCTCCTATTTAAGGCCCAGATACATTATTATCCTAGTTGCTTTCTGGCATTAAAATATATCTTTTTAAAAATGTTTTTCAATAAAAGCTAGCCATAATTTAAAATAAAAATTGAATTTCCAAGAGTGAAGATTAATGTTTGGAACCCAGCACAATATATAACTGTAAAACTAAATCAATTTAAAAGAAGCATAAATCTCCTGTTACTTGTATAGGTGCACTAACAGCAAAAGAGCAAACCGTTTTCAGTCCTGAAGAATTAGGATGTTTTTCAAAGAACTAAATAAAATGCTTCCATACATCCATAAAATGTATTTTACAAAACAGTACAATCGTAAATATATTTACTAAGCTAATATATTTGTTATGTAACTTGGTTGCCCATTGATGAACCCATCACCTATTGTAATAATATAAGCTATAATTGCTGGGTCAAGGCTCACTTTTCCTTATGCTACATACTATAGCAACAGACTATGAAACCATCATTCCCTAATTTATGGCCCATATTGGGAAAGTTGAACAAAGTCAATAAGGTATGGATGCCACGGGGTAGGGTAAGCAAAGAGAATCCTAACAATGGCTACCACCAAAGGCAGTCTCCAGATTGAAAACACATGTTGAGAGAAACAAAGACAAGGTTTTACCTTCTTAATTTGCTTCCCAGAAGAACTGGTTGGCTGCTCTGGGAAAGCAAGATGCTGTATTTGCTGAATCATCAACTAGAACCATTGCAAAGCTCTATTTTTAATGAATGGACTTTAAATACCACTAACTTCAATGGAATCTGCTTTCAAGCATCTATATTTGGCTGCAGCTTTATGGCAAATGCTATTAATTGATATCAAAATTAATGGATTGTGTTCATATTTATTCAGTAAGGAAGAAAAAAGATTGGATACATATTTATTATTTATTTATTAATTAATTAAATTTCTATACCGCCCTTCTCCAATAGGACTCAGGGCGGTGCACAGCCAAAGTAAAAACAGAGCATACAAAATTTAAAAAACAGTATTAAAATAATTAAATATTTTGGCCGTAAATTAAAACAACCCAATTTAAAATCAATTTAAAATTTAGCTCAAGCCAGCCCAGCTAGTTGAAATAAATAGGTTTTCAGGGCCCGACGAAAAATAGAATAACAAAGTTTGAAGGGACCTTGGAGGTCTTCTAGTCCAACCCCCTGCCCAGAAGTGATATTTATGAATGGACTCTGTCTGTATTTATGAATGGACTCTGTGTGTATAAATGTTCAAGTTTTCTTAAGGCATGGAAGAAATCATTACAGCTGGAAATACTGCAGATAAATAGATTTATGATGTTTGATACAATTGTGTCATATTCATAGTGTAGTGTTAGTGAAAACCCATTACTGGGTCTCTCCCTTGTGTTTTAAAAACAGGGATGTTTTGTTTCCTTCTTGGCAGGAACTGATTAGTTGCAGTAGTAGCATTCACAAGTGATGTTTAGGTTTTTATTTAAGAAGTTCTTTAGTGTTTAATCCTCAAGTATCAATAAGTTATTACTTTTCATCTTTTGTTGCAGTATCAGCAATATTAGAAAGCATTTGGAAAAGAAAAAATGCAGAGTAAATTTCTCTCTCCACAAATTTGTGTTTAATTTATCAGCATTATTAAGGCATAGATTAGCCTGAAAAAGCACTTGATAAGGTGACTAAATTAGTGGATCAAGGAAATACTGGTGATGTAATACATTTAGACTTCAGTAAGGTATTTGGTAAAGTAAACCAAAGCCTTTTTCTTGATAAGATAGAACAATATGGGATAGACAATACAACCATCTAATGGATTTGCAGTTGGCTGAACAAATGGATTCAGCTGTCAATGGAACTACATCTACATGGAAGGAAGCATGCCGTGGAGAACCTCAAGGTTCTATCTTAGGCCAAACATCTTTCAACATTCTCATAAATGACCTAGATAAGAGAAACAAAGGGGCGCTCATCAGATTTGCAAATTACACCAAGCTGGGGGGAACTGCTAACATTCAAGATTCAAGAAGATTCAGAAGACTCTTGACACACTTAAGCATTGGGCCCTATCCAACAAGATACAATTCAGTGGTTCTGCACTTAGGTAGGAAAAACCAAAGGCACAGGTACAGAACAGGCAGTACCTGTCTCAACAGTAGTGCTTGTGAGAGTGATTTAGGAGTCTTGGTGGACCACCACTTAAATATGAATCAAGTAGCAAAAAAGCAAGTGCAGCCTTAGGTTGCATCAACAACATTCCCTATTGATGTTGCTTGTCAGAAGGTGAGGAAAAAGTGATCACATGACTCCAGAACAGTGCAACCTTCATAATTATGAGACAATTGCCAAGCTTTTGAATTTGGATCACATGACCATGGGGATGCTGCAACAGTCATCAGCATGAAAAATGGTTATAATCCACTTTTTTCAATGCTTCGAATGGTCACTGAATGAACTGTTGTAAGTCAAAGACTTCCTGTACTTGTAATAGATGTGCAATGTGTATATGGGTCACATTGTTTCTGAAAATGGACAGAAATCTTTCTGTGCATGCTGAAAATCTATACATGGAGTCACATATACCTGCACATAATTATTCTCAGGATTTAACAGCACAAGTCAAGGGTAGAATGTTACTGTTTTAGTTCCTTGCAACCAGGTCACCAATTACAGTGCTTTAATTTTTTCTCATGAGCAAGTAAGGACAAAATTAAAAGAACGTACATGGACATAACTGAAATAGGTATGTCTAAGCCCTTCCTTCTAAGGATCCTAATAGACATTCTGTCTATCCTATGAATGGTCAGTATTTACTAGACTCAGTTGCTTCCAGGAAAATGTAGAATTATGTCTACAAGAATTCTACAGCCTTCCAAACTCTTAACTGGTTCATTGCCTTGCAAGTACAAGAGCTAGCTTTGCTATGCTATTACAGCCGGTGTGTTTTTGTTACTACTTATGCATTTATTTCTATTTATATCCCACATTTTTGCACATGGGAACACAATGTCCCATTATAGAAGCAGGGTGCACCCAGGCTACCTGAATAAAGCCCAGACAAAGATGCTGTATTAATTCTAGTCTACTAAGCATTGGAAATATTTAAATGATTGCCAGTAATTTCAACAATTTAAAACAGACACCACGGCCTGGAAAGGTTAAGCAAACATTCACGCTGAACTTCACACTTAGGTGCTCAAATCATGCCAATCCTATGCTTCTTGTGTTTCATTTTTTAAAATAAGTATTCCCATGCTTTCACAATCTGCCATAGTTAATTTCCAGTGGTGGTCTCTGAGATACAGTCAGAGTATGAAACAGAAGGAACCAACAATTGAGCTTATCCAGCAGTTTTAAAGCTAGTCGTGTTTATTTGGTTCATTCCTATATTCATAAAGGGTGCAGTATGGCCTAACAAACATTTTATTTTATTTTATTTTATTTTATTTTATTTTATTTTATTTTATTATTTTATTTTATTTTATTTTATTATTTTATTTTATTATTTTATTTTATTTTATTTTATTTTATTTTATTTTATTTTATTTTATTTTATTTTATTATTTTTTATTTTATTTTATTTTATTTTATTTTATTTTATTTTATTTTATTTTATTTTATTATTTTATTTTATTTTATTTTATTTTATTTTATTTTATTTTATTATTTTATTTTATTTTATTTTATTTTATTTTATTTTATTTTATTTTATTTTATTTTATTTTATTTTATTTTATTTTATTTTATTTTATTTTATTTTTTAATTAATTATTATTAGATTTATATACTGCCTTACTCCCAAAGGACTCAGGGCGGTGAACAGCCAAAAAAGTAAAATATACATAATACAAATGTTAAAAACCATTTAAAATACATTAAATACTTTGGCCAGATTTAAAACACCCCAATTATAAAACCAATTTAAAAGCAATTAAAAAGGGAGGTTAGGTCAGACCAGCCTGCTGGAATAGGAATGTTTTGAGGGCGCAGCGGAAAGTGTGCAGATCCGGGATCCTCCCTATCTCTGGGGGGAGCTCGTTCCAGATGGCAGGTGCCCCCACAGAGAAGGCTCTCCCCCTGGGGGCCGCCAGTCGACACTGTTTGACCGACGGCACTCTGAGAAGACCCTCTCTATGGGAGCGTACTGGTCGGTGAGAAACTATTGGTGGCAGAAGACGGTCTCGTAGGTACCCCGGTCCTAAGACATGGAGCGCTCTAAAGGTGGTAACCAGAACCTTGAAGCACACCCGGAAGACCACCGGGAGCCAGTGCAGCTCGCACAGGAGGGGAGTCACATGGGAGCGCCATGTCGCTCCTGTAACCACCTGTGCGGCCGTATTCTGGACCAGTTGTAGCCTCCGGGTGCTCCTCAAGGGGAGCCCCATGTAGAGAGCATTACAGTAGTCCAGGTGGGAAGTGATGAGGGCATGAGTGACCGTGCGTAACGAGTCCCAATCCAGAAAGGGACGCAACTGGCAGATCAGGTGAACCTGATAAAAAGTCCTCCCGGCCAGAGCCATCAAATGCTCTTCTAAAGACAGCCATGACTCCAAGAGGACACCCAAGTTGCGAGCCCTCTCCGTGGGGGCCAACAACTTGTCCCCAATAGTCAGTGATGGCACCAATTGACTATATCAGGATGTCGGAAACCACAGCCACTCGGTCTTGGATGGGTTGAGCCTGGGTCTGTTTCTCCCCATCCAGATCCGTACAGCCTCCAGGCACCGGGACATCACTTCAAGGGCATCATTGGGGTGATCCGGGGTGGAGATGTACAGCTGAGTGTCATCAGCATACTGATGGTACTTCACCCCGAAACTACGGATGATCTCACCCAGCGGCTTCACATAAATGTTGTACAAAAGGGGCGAGAGGACCGACCCTTGTGGCACCCCATATACAAGGGGCCTTGGGGTCGACCTCTGCCCCCCTGTCAACACAGACTGCAACCGGTTGGAGAGAAGGGAGGAGAACCACCGCAACATGGTGCCCCCCACCCCTAACTCTTCCAACCGGTGCAACATGATATCATGATCGATGGTATCAAAAGCCGCTGAGAGGTCTAATAGGACCAGGACAGAGAAGCAACCCCTGTCCCCAGCCCTCCAGAGATCATCAACCAATGCGACCAATGCCATCTCCGTGCTGTACCCAGGCCTGAAGCCCGACTGGAACGGATCTAGATAAGCCGATTCATCCAGGTACTGAGGAAGCTGTCGCGCTACCACAGTCTCAACAACCTTCGCAACAAAGCAAAGGTTGGAGACTGGATGATAATTAGCCAACACTGCTGGGTCCAGGGAAGGCTTCTTGAGGAGAGGCCTCACCACCGCCTCCTTCAAGGCGGCGGGGAAGACACCCTCACTCAAGGAAGCATTTATAATCCCCTGGAGCCAGCCTCGTGTAACCTCCCGGGAGGCCAGCACCAACCAGGAGGGACACGGGTCCAATAAACATGTGGCCACACTCAGTCTACCCAGTATCCTGTCCACGTCTTCGGGAGTCACGGAATCAAACTCTTCCCAGGTAATATTCTCAATTATCCCCCCTGAATCTACCCAGAGTCCAGGTGTTCCCGAATCTGAGCGATTTTGTCATACAGATACTGTACAAAGTCTTCGGCTCTACCCTCTACCCTCTACTTCAAACATGCAGGAGTACAATTATGAATGCATATTATCACTGAAATCTTGAATCACATCAGGAAGAAGAATAAGCTTCAAAGCTTTCTCTTCAATATGCTGGCTTTCAGGTGTTGATATTACAACATGCTGTGGCACATGACTGTTATTGCAAAACTGGTGTAATTAACTTTATTAAAACTGGTTCAAATAAATGGAAATGCTGCTCATCTAGCTTTTATAGGGGAGGCTGAGATCTTTGAGAGAGTCCCTTTTGTTATAATTAAAATGTGCGAGGGTGACTACTTTCAGATTTTGAAATGCTTTGCTAACACGAGTCTCCTTTCTTTTACTTTTTAATCAGTTTGAAAAATATTGTTATTAAGGCAAGTCTCTGTTATCTAAAAGGAGACGTGGTGGCTCAGTGGCTAAGATGCCGAACTTGTCGATCAAAAGGTCGGCAATTCAGCAGTTCGAATCCCTAGTGCTACATAACAGGTGAGTTCCCATTACTTGTCCCAGCTTCTGCCAACCTAGCAGTTCGAAAGCACATAAAAAATGCAAGTAGAAAAATAGGGACGTTTGGTGGGAAGGTAACAGCGTTCTGTGTGCCTTTGGCATTTAGTCATGCCGGCCACATGACCACGGAGACATATTCGGACAGTGCTGGCTCTTTCAGCTTTGAAATGGAGATGAGAACCGCCCCCTAGAGTCGGGAATGACTAGCACATATGTGTGAGGGGAACCTTTACCTTTACCTTTTCCTGTTATCTAAGATAATTTGCTGGGTGGTGCTGTTCATGTTGTAATTGTGTTTTCAATAATGTTTTTCTTATCCTTGAAACAGTAAGGGCTTTTTTAAAAATTGATCTTACTTTCTGTCAAAATCTTGAACACCAATTGCTGGTGTAAAGACAGACATAAATGAAATAAAAATCAAATAACTCTGGGCAGACAATAGTAATAACATGGGATGTGGGTTCTTCCTTGTGCCCATTCTCAAAATCAGCTATCCAGAGGCATTAGCATTCATTGCAAAATTCTAGCTTCACAGTTCCAACAGTTACTCACAGACTGTTTGTTCTCCATTCAGGATGGAAGCAGCATCTTCTCAAGAAAGTTCTTTTAGATACCTTGGCTCCTTTTTAATTTGAGTGATCGTATTACCATTCCACACTATTATTAGCTATTAAGAAACTTGCCAGCCAGATAGAGAGCAGGCATAAAGCAACAATTAATTCTTTTCCATGGGCTCGTCTGTTTAGCCAGAGAAGGTATTTAATATATTGCTAAAGCTGGCTGGATGATGTCCATGCCGACATTGCTGGCAAAGACTGCACTTGAGATTCATTTGTGGGAGAAAAATGAAACCATAAAAGGCCATAACTGAACTCTAAGTTACTGCTCTCAGGGCTTGGGGTCACTGTAAACTTCTCTGCTTTCACTGGAAAAAAAACATTGTGTAGCTTATATTTCCAAGGGAGGAAAGAACTGTAATTTAAAGGCATTATTCTATATAGATGTTAATGAATTCTATTTTTAGCAAAAATTTGGATTTAGACAAGAAAAGAGTAAGTTTTCTAAAAAAAATATCTTCATGTAGTGAGCAAGTTCCATAATAAACAGAACTTTCTTCTCATAAAACTGTATCATTTTCAACACTGAAGCTACGGTGAACTTTAATTCTCTATGAGAGCTTACTTGTTTCCTAAAAGGTGTTAGTTGACTAGACAAATTATCTAATGTGGTATCTGTGATTACGTTGTTTTACAACACTTTCTCTAATTAAATCTTATAGCTAAAATGAAGAATTATTGAATGACAATATTGAATCCCAATGATTTCTTATGCATTTGTGAAAATCTTGGAAAGTGTCTTTTCATCTTCATACATTACTACTGTATATAACTTGCTTTGATAATATTTAGAAAATTTTAAACACAGAATTATAAAATGTTTCCAATTTCATCTGCAAAGTTGAGAGCCTTTCATCAAGACTCATAAGGGTAAAAAGGGACAAGGAAGATGAATTATATACTGGGTAACTTTTTTAAAAAACACCAAACCTCAATGTAAAAAGAAAATGCATTGTTTTTGCAAATAATGTTAGTATCAGAAACCATGAAATAGACAGTGGCAGCTATATTAATAACTTTTGAAAAGGAAGGTTTCTAAAATCTTTTATTGACTCCTTTGGAGTTACCATCTCCAAGTCAAAACTTCCTGAAAATTTGACGTATTTTCAATATTTTGTAAATCTACTCCTGTCTTTATGCTTTCAGATAACAGGGACCAAACTTCATAAATTTAAGATTAACATTTTTCCAGGGAAACAATTTTTCAATTTGAGTAAAAGGTGTCAATTCCCAAATCTATCGAACAAACATTTTGCTTTTCCCTTAAATAATCTAAATCACTCAATATTTTATGTTTTGTTTCTCTGCCCTTGTAGTTCCTTCATATGTAACCTGAAATATCCCAACCCTACTATTCTACTTGCTGATTTTCCCATCTATACAGTTTTTTTGGATCTGGAATAGCCTGAAATATGCTCAACTGTAGGGAACAAAAAGAGGAAGCTATCCAATATCTTTAGTCAATCAATCAATCAAATCATCTAGTTTAGTATAGCTGCCATTAACGCACACTGCTTTCAATTTCACATTTGAAAAAAAAAAGATGATTATAACTCACACCAATGGTTATTATAAACAGGCATTTTATAGCTTATACTGGTTCATGAAATTTACCTATTTTAACAGCTCACACTATAATAAATTTATTTACGGTCACAGACCAAAATGCAAGCATAGCTACAGAAAAACATAGGAAAAAGAACATCACGAACAGCCGGCCACCGGAAGCCCCGGCCGAGAGGGACCACAGCGCTCTCCTCTAATGGTTACGGCTCTTATAAAAAATTTTGAGACCTGAGAGGTAGTGTATGAGGAGCCATCCCCTAAACAATACAAGGCCAAATCACTATCATTGGGCCCACAGAAATCTGTCTCTAAGAGAGACATCAAATTAGTCCTGGCTACGTTGTACATGGGGCAGTGTAAAAGGACATGCTCTACAGTCTCAACCTCCGCTCTACCACAGGGACATAGCCGCTCGCCCCTCGGAAGCCTCTTGAATCAACCGTCCAGCAATGTTGAAGGCAAGACGTTAAAACGAGCAAGGGAGAAGACTCTTCTATACTTAGGGATGGTTAGAGTATAGAAATATGAGGCCATCCTCAGTCCAAAATTATTAAGTTGGCTGAAGACCAGAGGAGAGCAGGTTTTATTGGCTCTAGCTCTCAGATATTGTAAGTCTATGTCCACAAGCCGTTGGACTACCCTACATTGGGCGTCTTTAAGGCCATAGTCTCCCATGGCATCCCCCAAAAAACCTAACAGGTGGAGTTTCTTCGTCAGATCCCTCTCCCATCGAGATGTATAGGGGTCAGCTAACACCAGGGAGAGGTAGCTGCCAGGGGCTGCCAAAAAGGGTGCCCGAAACCACCATTTAAAGGTGTTGATCCATGCCATGCATTTGACTGATCGAATGCCCAGTTCCAGATACATCGGAGCAAAGCCAACACAGGGAGGGAGACCCAAAAGTTTCCTTAAAAAAGCAGCCTGGGTTCTTTCAATACACTCCTTGAAGCCCTGTATCCATATAGGAATTCCGTAAAGAGTTTGGGCCAAGGTTTTGACTTTGTAAATACGCAGAGCAGAAGGAATAAATTGGCCATCTTGGGTATAAAAAAATCTTAAAATCTGCTGATGGCTACAAAAAGCTGAATTCAACACCTGGGTTCGGTGTCTAGTCCAAGCACCAGTGTTCTGAAAATGTATACCTAAATACTTAACATGGGAAACCTGCTTAACAGCATTACCCTTAATAGCCCAGTTGTGTAACTTCCGGGCACTAGAGAACACCAAGACTCACAGCTCACACTAATTTTCCCAGTACAATAATAAAAAACCTCCCTTCAACAACCTGACCTAATTAAGAAAAGATATTCTAGCATAAATTATAGACATGTTTAAAATGTTAGTAGATGGTTGTTGGAAAAAACAGATACAAATTTACACATTCTTATTAAAGAGATACAGATATAACAGAATTGTTGCTAAGGGAAGTAAAGCTGTCTATTGCTGTGCTTCTTGCTAACCTTCTGCCCTCAATGGCTTAAATATCTTGGCATCCTCATGAAAGGTGTTCCTGAATATCTCATACCTACTTGGGTACCCTGTGCAAAATGAGAATGGGGATTCCCCTTTCTTGTCTAGGTATTCTCAGCCAACAGCTTTGCACATCATTCTACCTATGAACAAGATCCTGATAACAGGGATAGTCCTGTCAATCAAGACAAAGAAGTGCAGAAATAAACACTGAAGTAGTTGAGCTTCCATTAATCCTGTTGTGTGCTACGGCATTAGCTACTCACATTGTATTTATCATTGTGGGAGAGCCAAATACAGGAGATTGCTATATACTAAGTTAAATCTTGCTATGGTGTGCTTCTAGAGACAAATGAAAATATTAAGGGAAGCTGAAAAACATATAGGTGGGCTAGGACAAGACATAACATTTTTGGAGTGGAGTGAGGGATACAAAATAGTTGAGGTGACTTTGCTCTGTGAGAGTTCAGGCTTTAGGTTTGGGGGTTTCCATTCTGATATGCCAGTTATAGCACTTGCACTTTAATCTTTTCATAACAAAATAGTGCAAAGTTTTGTTCATAGAAATCATGATCAGAAAGAACCCGAAGAAGCAAAAGGGACTCTGAGGTCATGGTGCTCCTGAATCTACAAGTTGTATAATTTCTGTTCTTGAGATATCTCCTTGAACCAGGAATACTTCACTGAAGGTGATCTCATTCATGTTTACTCAGTACAGGAGGAAGCTATTCAAAGTGAATTGAGGGAAGACTGCCCAGAATATAAGCTACTGTTAAAGACAGAAGAAAGATGAAAATGAAAGTGCAAACCTACTGCTGCTGAAAAGGATGGGGGTTTCTGAGGACTGGATCAGTACTAAAAAATGATAATGGCAGCCTAGGTTCACCATTCACACTAAAAGCATGTTGGAACCAAACAGTTTAACAACCCTACAGAAGCTAAACCTAATTAATACCAGTACAATTTCATTCTACATTCTCAATCTGTATATAGTCAGTAGAAGACAGTACTCCGACTTCTTATTGAAACCATTCTTCTTATTTGTTATATATTATTTTCCTTTGAATTAGCATTGCTTTTTAAAGTTAATTTATTTTCTAACATCTAATTAGATATATAATTAGATAATCAGCTCAAGTACTCCAAATGGAAATACAACCTGATTCCAGAAACATGAAAAACAAAAATATAACCATCATTTTTTGTACTTACCTACAACTGTAAGATTAACTTGGGCTTGCTTACTACCCAGCTTGTTTTCCACTACTAAAGTATAACAGCCACAATGTTCCTGCTTTGTGGAGGAGATGGTTAGCTTACTGCTATTCTCAGCATTCTCAATTTTGATGTGTTCATTTTCTTGGAGCTGCCAAATTAAACAGGTTGATTAATATAGATATTCTAAAAAATATAGTAAACTAAGATTTCATAGGCTACACATTAAAACATATTAAGAAATGTGTTTAGCTGATTATAACATTATGTCTTTTCTTGAGATCACCTCTGTATATACTCTCATGTGATATTAATCACATTTTTAGTCAAGAAAAGCCTTAGAGAAGATGTTCCTTTCCCACTGGTAAACTTTCAACCCAAATCTCATCTAAGGACGCTTAGAATGAAGAAATTATGAACAATCTCACCCTTTACATTCAAAATTTAAAACTGCACTTTCGGCGGGAAAGAGAGAAAATGACATTTTGATTTGAGGTTTTAACAATTATAGTGAATTACTAATATAGAAATGACTAGTAGTTTGTTTGTTTGTTTGTTTGTTTGTTTATTTATTTATCCATTCATTCATTCATTCATTCATTCATTCAATTTGTATGCTGCCCCTTTCCGAAGACTCAGGGTGGCTCACAATGCATTTAAAATCATTATAAAAAACATTTAAAAATTAAAAACATTAAAACTCATTCACACCATTCATGGCCGGATCTCCGGATTGCAAGAGCGAGATCAACGGTTCCAGGCCTGCCGGAAAAGCCAGGTCTTCACCGCTATACTATACTATTTGGTATAACTAAAAAGTTGATACTGTAACTTTATTATGTATCTTACTGCACCATAAAATGTCTGAAGTTACTGCTTGTTTCTTTTATTTCTTTTTATTTATTTATTATTTATTTATTTATTAAATTTATATACCGCCCTATTCCTGAGGGATTCAGGGCGGTGAACAGCGAACGATAAAAATACATGTAATACAAACGTTAATAAAAAACCAATTAAAATATACTAAAAACTCTGGTCCTAGATAATTCAAGACATCCCAGTTTAAAATAAAATCAAAAGCAATATAAAGGGAAACTTAGGCCAGGCCGGCCTGCTGAAACAGGAATGTTTTGAGGGCACGGCGGAAAGTGCGCAGATCCAGAATCCTCTGTATCTCTGGGGGGAGCTCGTTCCAGATGGTGGGTTCCCTCACAGAAAAGGCTCTCCCCCTGGGGGCCGCCAGTCGACACTGTTTGGCTGACGGCACCCTGAGAAGCCCCTCTCTATGGGAGCGTACTTTTTCCCTCTTCCCTCACTTTATCTCCTCTATCCCCTTTCCTTTCCCTTTTTTCTATCTACTTTATTTCTATTAAGAAAACACTTTTAATAAAAATATATTTTAAAAAATTAAAGTTATGACATAGGGGATTTTTGTTTGCTATCAAAGTAAGCTATATCCTTAAATAAAAGTTGTTAATAGTCCCAATCATAAATTTTCTTGGAGACAATCAAATAAATATTGCTTTCCTTTGGTAGTAGTTCTACCATTTGGATTTGCGTCAGTATTGCATTTTCAAACTAATTAATTATACCCAGCAAAAGCAAGAGTGGTTATAAGTACAAATAATGTATTAAATAATACCTAATATTAAATACCAGAAAGGCAATTTTAAATCACATACGCACAAAATTAATCCTAACATTTAATATTTTGCATATTTAAATATTCTGATTTTTAACAAAATTACAAGAAACTATTCAACCAGTCCTTAAAATATTTATTGTGGATTTTATTACTTCATTTTTTTAAATAGATCAACATTAACAGGAGAACTTGGAGCATTTACATTTCTTTGTCTTCCAAATTTGGAAATATCTAGTGAGATAATTCCATATCTACTTATCCACACAGGCTTCTTTCCACTAGTTACTGAAATCACACTAGAGACTAAGAAACTCTATTGTATTGGGAACAGACATTATTGGCAGCTTACACTCAAGTAGCATTACTTCACCCATTACCTCCCAAATAGCATTTAACAGACTTGAAAATAAGCTCTTGAGTTTTCCCAGTTGAAACTGTTGATCTTCCCAAATATTACAGTGGATTCCATTACTTCAGATGGGGAAGCATCAGTGAGAAATTGGTAAGCATAAATTGGAGTCAGTAAGAAATATTATTTAATTATAAGCATACAAAGAAAAGCAGTTTATTCTAGATGTGAAAATACTTGGGTCAATGATTTTTTTGTCATTCCATTAATTTCCTATTCGAGAATAGCTTTTCCAACTCATAGAGTTTCATTAAAAGTAAAGGCTATTTAGTTTGGCTTTTGTTTCCATAACTTTTGAGATTTTTTTTTTAAAAATCATGAACATTGTAAAACTTGTCTTGGTTAAACACCAAGCTGATCCTACAGGACAAGTAGTATATTCATAATTAGCATCAGAGAAGACAGTAGTATTTTCAATTTGCATTGTTTTGTCTTTTCTTCAAGTCCCATTTCTTTTATTAGTGCTCAGCAAGTGTTCGAGATATGGAATCCAGATGTTTCATGTAACCAAAGAACTAAATACATGTATTAGACAGTATTTCATTTACAACTGTGAATTAATACAATTCCTGTATTAGGGATCTTCTGATCAATAAAATTATTAGTGATAATGGTATGGTATGATGATACTGCCAAATCCTGGAAATCTTTAAAAGAGATATTGATAAAAACATTCAACACTTTGACAAACACCAAGTGTGTCAACAGCTGTTCTGTGCTGGTGCATGTAATAGTTGTGTACACTTGTGTGTCCCTGAATTGAATTTCATTATCATTATGCTGTAGCACATTTTCCACTACTGATGATTTTTTGAGTTGTCTGAATCTGTAGTACCTCTTGTGTTATTTCAGTCAAGTACGGAAATTGTTTTGTGGTATCAATATACAACTGCCAAGTGCTAAAGGTAGACTTTGGATGCTGTGAGTGGGGTCTCTGCCAACCTTGGCCTTTCTGGATTTTTTTTTTTACTCCACCAAAACAATACTGTTCAAGCACAAGCCAAGAACCAATCATAGATAAGCCCTTACCTGCACCAATTAGAAATCATCTTGGCTAAAGACCAATCAGAAGTCAGGTCACCTGGCTATAAAAATGGGAAGTTTTGCTCAGTTTCTGTGGCCTGAATCTCTGAAGATGCCAGCCACAATTTCTGGTGAAACATCAGGAAATGGTTGTCTAAACCAGTCACTAAACACCTGAAGGTCAATATTATCCAACAGATGTTGCCCACTTTACATTAGTATAATGAAGAATATAACTGTCTTCCACTGTCTCCATAGCAGGCTAAATTCAGACAAAGTAATATAAACTGTGTTCTATGAGAAATATCAGAAGTTTAGAGAGGGTGCTCAGTTGTTATATATTTGGGTTAATATTATATATTTATCTCTAATAGTGTACAATACTGTCAGTGCAACTATACATTATCAAAAAAAGGGGGGGTTCAATTATTGTAAAGAGGGACAAAGATCAAGCTGTTTTGGCATCTTATATCTATATACAGATATAGTTAACTGTGTTATTTATAATTCAATAAATATTATTTAAATAATGAGGGGATTAGAATCAGGATTGGGATGTTCTAGGTCAAGAAATTTAACATTTTTCTTTACAATTGTAGAGGTTTTTTTAATTAAAAAAAAAACATCTTGGAGCAGATCAAATCAAATCTTTCTACCAGCATATTCAATTTTCAATCTTTGAGAATGGGATTGTTGTACCTACTTTCCTTAAAAGAAATCTCATTTTTTTAAAACTAGAAAGTGTTCAAATAAGGCCAGCAACATATTTAGAGCTGTTAATTTGTCCATTTCTGTCCCCCCAAATGAGAGATATTAATTAAACATATATCACAAGGATTTCCTTTACCACAAATACATGGCTGAGGAATTCTGGCTGAGAAATTCTGGGAGTTGCGGTCTACATATTTTCAAGTTGCCAAGGTTAACAAACACTGGGCTACAGAGTTATTATTACCAGAATTTCATAGCTTTAAAACATTTTGCCCTTCCCAATGTATATTTGTTTACATACCAGCTTTTGGTTATTTACATACCACAAGCAAGAAATTATTTTCAATCTTGATCAAAATTCCATTTATGTAAACATCTTTTCTATCATGCAATTTATGATTAAAAGAATAGCAGCAAAAATTCTATTACCTGCTTCCGAAATTTCATCCAAGTACAGATTAAAGGCAGGGTTCCTGATACTTTGCACAATAGCTCTACTGATTCACCAGACCTTACTTTCTGGTCTTCTGGGAACTGAACAATCTGAGGAGGAAGAGCTAATAAAAAGAGGAAACATTTTTGAGGATTTTTTTTTTCAGAGGTAAAAACCACAAATATATTGAAGCGGATATATAAAATAGAAACCAATTGTTTACCCAGTCCCAAAGCTATAGCTAACAAAAATACAGGATCTTGTTTATGGTTGTGATAATAGAATCCTTCAACCTTTACTTAATGATTCAATGCCTTCTAGCAAAATATATATCCAAACTAAAGAGTTGGTAAACCTCTTTTGAGTCAAATTCATGAATGATCATTCGTCAAAACTCAAAGGACAGAGGAAGCTTTATAAATCTGTGCTGATAAATCAGCCCTGGAAATGAAACCTGTCAGTTTCCTTGGCATACAATTGACTATCCAGATCCTTCTCACCCAACCAAAGTTTGCTTTTGACAGGCATGGCGAGAATGCTAGTCCATTATGAAATGCACTAACAACTTTGCCAGACTGTACAAACCTTTTCCTGCTAAAGCTGTAAGCCCAGTCCAACTTCAGAAATTCTTTACAGGGGAAAAAGTGTTCCAAGGTCATGCTGGCTATTCTAGCAATCATCCTATGCGAAGTAAAGATGGAGAGGATTCCGACTTCCATGGACAGTCCTCTTGATCTTAGGATCTTCTTGGTTTAGACCTAGAGAGCCTCTTATATTCCCTGCTTCAGATTTTAGGGGAACAAATCTGCTTTAAATTAGTTTATTTATTCCTTTTCCAATTGTTTTGGTAGAATAATAGGGACACCCCCCCCTTTTGTGTGTCTTTCTTACAAAATAGCTGGTCATACTAGACATGAGTGACTGATTTGACATGGAAAGTCATGAATTGTTCAGGTGTTTAGCTTAAGGACATATAAGCAATAATTAAGATAGAAAGTTCACTGCGTTTTTAAAATGAAATTCTAAGCAGAACATTATTCATGTTTCAATTTGTTATCATCCATTTTCCTTATTTTGATTAATCTAAAAAATTCTAGTAAGAAGATGCTTCAGCATTCCTTTTGTAGAGAATGAGGTTTTTTTAAAATAGTATGTTGAAGTATACAATATATACAACCTGATACCATTAAAACTGTCTGATACCCAGACAGTTTTATTCTTTCACAGATAAATTAATTAAGGCATTACAACAGGATGTGGACAAGGGAAGGATGGAGAAAAGGGTCATCACTGCATATGTTCTGCCAAGTGATTAGCTTTTGTTACTGGAAGATCTAATTACTGTAAGAATTATGATTAAACTTAAGAACTTTGGTATTTCAATTCTGGTTAAATTGTTTTGCTTATATTTTTTCCTTTTATTGACGTGCGTGTGTCTGTGTGTGTGTGTGTGTTATACAATGGAAACTTCAATACTAAGTAACTAGTTCAAAATCAAAACTTTTATTGTGCAACAAATACTTTGATGTAATGTGTGGCAATATCTTTTGTTCTAATGTTGTAATCAATCTAGTATGGAAAACTCAACTAATTCTTAATTGTAATTAATACTTACATAAAAAAGAATTATGATTAAACTTAAGAAATTAGCCTTGACTTTGCTTTTTAATCTTTTCTTTCAGATTCCTTTGTCTTTTTGTTATCCAGACTGTAAGCCTCTGAGATCACATATAAAACTTTCAGCAGAATACAAGGTTTAAACATTTTCAATAAACACATACTGTCTTGAATTTCCTACATATGGCTCACAGTCTTCTCCATACTAACAGTGAGCAATTAATACCTGCTTTGGGTGGAGTCTTTGGAGCTGGTTTCTTCTTTACAGTTGCCTCACCTAGTAAGGAAAAAAAAGTGCAGCTAGTTCAGTGTGAAGTTCACATGAATGTTGAAACTTTTACTTATCCAACAAATCTTATATCTTATTTTAGGCAAAATCTACTACTTATAAATTATACTTTAAGGATGAGAACACTGGTAATCTCTACACAAGAAGAGATTCCTAGTGGGAAATAAATGTGTACACAGGTCACTGTATGAGATAACAAAGGCAAACTACATAACAAAGTTTATGATGAAGCTCCCAGAAGCTCTCTCAGCTTTCTAAGTTCTTTATTTGGGTAAGGTTCAAGGGAAAAGTAAACGCTAACATATCTCTTCTTACTGAGGACCTTTAAATCCAGACTTTTTAACTAAAAGGAGCTTATGCACATAAAACATTAGGCTGCAACACTTTCCTCACCACATCTATAACGAAATAGAAATCTTGACGATGGCCTTGGAGAATTAATAGAAATATTTCTATCCTTTCCCCTGTGCCTTGTCTCTTGTTCAAACTAAGGGAAGGAGATACATTTACTTTTTACAAAAGCAAACAAAAAACAAAATAGGAATTTCAGATATGGAAGTTTTCAGCTTAAGATAACTAGGAAAGATAGCATGCATTCATAGAAACTGGAGTCATGACAATAAATATTTTCTGTACATAGTGTAATAATGAAATAGAAAAGAGATAATGCCCCACACAAATCTTGCTCTTAAACACATTTCTGCAACCAACAGACTGAGCAGGCTGACCAAAATATCCTAATTAAAAACTGAAAATTATTGAAATTCATTTACTCTTCTATATTTTGTGCTAATGTCCAGTGTACCTGGAAGTTTATGAAAGCACAGGAAGGATATAAAAATTGTGGAAGGATGGAACACAGTCCAAGGATCACATTGAATGCATTTTAGGCTTATGTAGGGTACTCATTAATTTGGTAAATATATTTTTTTTTCTGTCTCACATATGCACACAATCTGTCCCTCTCTTAAAGGATATGGGAGTGTCTATACATCTCCAATGATGTTGGTCTTTAGTGATCAAATACTCATGGGATATCAGAACAAGACTGAAGAAAAGTTTTCTTTAATTTAGCATGTTGTTATATAGCCTCCCATTCAATCAATACAGCAGCAAATATATCAAAAATATCATATAAACATATAAGAAGTCATTATTAAAAATGAAAAAAACCTATAGAAATTATATACAGTATGGAGTAACCTGACTTTAGGTACGGGGGTTGAGGGGGGGAAATGTTTCATATGGCAGCCGTCATAGTCAAGAAGGAACCCACCAAATGTAGATCCTTAGCAATATGCCTTCTTTTCCAGATCTAATGAGATGGGCTGATATAATCGAGAGGAGGCAGTTCCTCAGATAATCAGTCCCATGCCATGAAAGATTTAGTGTCATCTATGTGTGTTTTATAACTACTCCATCACTAAGACTCAGGTATTCCATTTTAAATGGATGATTCAGGACAGGCATTTACATCCTGTTTTTTGATGAAAAAAAGACAAATACCCCAACTCTGAATCATTTAATAAAACAATTATATAAAACTTCATTTTAAAACTTAATATCATTAAAACACTGTAGCTTTAAGCTGAAGAAAAGTGTATATTACGTGGGAGAAAAATCTACCTCCTGGGCCTGCAGCTATGAAACTTTTGTCATGCCATTTACTACAGTCCCATGAGAAGAGATGTTCAGAAGAGCCGTGTTTGTTCCTATCCCAGTCTCCTTCTCCTGTTTCCCTTTTCAGGCATTTTACTAAAAATAGAAATGCAGAACTCCCAACTCCTCTAACCTCTCAATAAATAGCTCTCAGTGCAGTTCCAGCCACAGCAAATCCACAAAAATGGGGAAAAAATGCATGCAACTGCACAGAGATCATTCTCCATCCACATATCCTTAAAACTCTGTTCCACCAAGATTGCTTCACCCAGACACAGGTTCCCCAATGGGAGTCTGTGCCACGAATGTACTTGGCCCTTTGTACCGTGCTGCAAATGTACTCTTTCACTAACCATTTCTATTTCATGCAGAAAAAAGGCAAACAGATAGTTCAAAGGCAGTTCAGGTTGTTTGTTCACAGAGTGCCAGAGTAAATTTCTGAAATAATTTACCATCCAAAACAAAAGAAGACAGAATGAACATTTGAGATAGGTGAAGGCAGCATTTGGCTCGCAATATGAGAAATAAATAGCTTAGCAGTAAAAATAAGAGGGTTCTTGAACACTGATAGAGCCCTGGTGGAGCAGTGGTTAGAATGCAGTGTTGCAAGCTAATTCTGCCGACTGCCAGGAGTTCGATCCTAACAGGCTCAAGATTGACTCAGCCTTCCATCCTTCTAAGGTCGGTAAAATGAGGAGCCAGATTGTTGGGAGCAATATGCTGACTCTGTAAACTGCTTAGAGAGGGCTGTAAATCACTGTAAAGTGGTATATAAGCCTTATTGCTATTGCTATAGTGTGAGAAAAGCTGCTGTCAAAGAAAAGGCCAAAATCCTGGAGGTGCAGATTATATTTTTCTTATTTTCCCATCTAGTCACTAATTAAAGCTATTAATTAACTCCTGCAAGTTTTTTTTTTCTTGAAAAAGTTGTTCTGGAAAATTTATTGCCTCGCAAGAAAATATAGCATTTATAAACCAGATTGAAGTGAACATATAAACAACCAGTTTATCCTTCTTACAAAAATAATCATGTTGCTGATGCTTGGTCGTCTGCCCTATTTTGCCAGGTAGGAAGAGAAACGATTCCACAAAGTGTCTGATTACAAATCATAAAATTTTAATAATTGTATAGGTAATTCCTATTTTTTTAAATCAAGGCAATTCTTCCTAATATACACAAACACACATATTTCATTTTGAATGTTTGTTTTTTAGTATATCCTCTCCCTATTACATAAAGTGGAAATAATCAAAACAAAATGAGAGTGAATACATAAATACACACACAAATTTCAAAATGCCCAGAATAATTTAATATTTCAGTAATGATCAATTGTATTAAAAATTCTACTACAAAATATCAGATGAAGACTCCATTGGGCTGTGCTCTATTCCTTGTGACCACATGATCATATCCATGTACTTTACCAAGCAAAAATATGGAGGTGATTTTCCACTGTCATTTTCCAGGAAAGTTTTTTCAATTCTTCAGTTTAACTCTAGCCCCAGGGTTTTGTGGTAGACTTCAGTATGATTACACTCCTATTAATAATGTGTTGCTCTGTCACTTGATGATGGTCTTCTACAACGAGTTCATATCTCTGCCTATTCAGATCTAAGTCCTATGATGTTCAGTAAGACTTAATGCCAAGCACACACTGGCCAGTATAAATCTACCGCTGCCACAGAAATAAGTGATAAAAATCCAAAATACATCTGCAATTCTACCTTCCAAACTTATTATTTTCCTTTGTGTTTCTTTTTGTATTTGGGCACTTTTTCAAACGAAAAGTGGTGGCTCAGCAGACTAAAAGCATTGTGATTAACGCCAGCTGTCTGCAATTACTGTAAGTTTGAATCTCACCAGG
This sequence comes from Arizona elegans, assembly GCA_022577455.1. Classification (NCBI taxonomy): domain Eukaryota; kingdom Metazoa; phylum Chordata; class Lepidosauria; order Squamata; family Colubridae; genus Arizona; species Arizona elegans. The sequence goes on from JAKOOJ010000001.1 coordinate 107,009,398, forward strand.
CTCAAGGTTGACTCAGCCTTCCATCCTTTCTAAGGTAGGTTAAATGAGGACCCAGTTTGTGGGGGCAATAAGCTGACTTTGTATAAATATACAAAAGTATGGAGGCTATTGCTTAACGCATTGTAAGCCGCCCTGAGTCTCCGGAGAAGGGCGGCATATAAATCAAATTTTAAAAAAAAACAAAAAACCCTGGGGTAGAAATGCCTACTATTTTTATTTCTTAAGAAAGCTTATAAAGCTGTAGAAGCTTTTTTATACACTAAAGATATTAGATATCGTTAATTGTTCTGCAGCATGTTAGCTTCATTAAAAAAAATAATTAGTTTAAAACGTTTATAAAAAATTAAATATGATTCCAGGAACTTGGTGGAGCCAAGGGAATTATGTTGTCCACTGTGGATTTCTTCCTATCATATCTACTAGTGCACAGTGGCGTAGTTTGTGTTTATGTTGTTTTAAAAACAACATAAAGAGCCACTGGAAATCATACCACAATGAATATGTGGGGAAGATGGCTGTGCTTAACCAATCGGCTTCGAGCCTCCCCCATTTACCTCCATGCTATCAAGAATTTCAGTGAAATCAAGTGGGGCATAGAGCTGCTCCTCCAACTGAGACATCCAAGCTGCCCAGGGGTGGGTTCTACTTACCTTTACTACCGGTTCGCAATGGGGCCGCACACACGCACTTGCTTCGCTTGTGTGTGTGCTCTTCTGCGCATACGCAGAAGCGTTCTGATGACGTCGGGGTTGGTGGGCGGAGCCTCCCACCGGTTTTACTACTGGTTCTATAGAACTGGTGCGAACCGGGGGCAACCCACCACTGAAGCTTCCTCACTCAATGGAAAGTTTATCGGATTCAACATTTTCAAACAGTTCTCAAAGCGTTGAGAGCAGAAGAGGAGTTAAAAACAAGGGAAAAGCTAATTTTAGCATGAAAAAAACAACTGCATTCAAAAATTTGATTAAATATTTTGTATCTTTATCAAATATCTTTAGAAAGGATGTAAGGAACTATTTATTTAAGGGTTCCTTCAGTTTTCAGATGAAATTACTGCTGTTGTGGGAAGCTATGTCTCTGAATGAACTCTGATTATAATATCCTTAACTAAGATTAGCCAAAATTTGTTGCTTTCCAAGTCATTACTCTTCTCCCTATGAACTGCTCTCCACATTAATATACAGTATATTATAGTCTCCACCTCCTAGAACACATGACTGTATTGCTGTGCTACATAAGTAAAGGAAGGGCAAAGTCTTCTGGTTAAATGAGCAAAATACTTTTCATGAAGCCTGCTTTGACATATTTTCTTTCTTTCTGAGCCCAATATGACAGCACAAAATTTACTCAATAACCTCTGACCCACAACTAACTTGCCAACTTGCCTTTTTGGACTGCCCTGTGAGTCCTCCTATTTCAGTTCTCTAAGTTGAATGCAACTTGCTTCCAATACTTTGTTCTGCCTTACATTCTAGGATGCAAGGAAGTATTAAAGGCAGCTCTTCAATTTTGTATGGGAAATTAGTTCTGAATAATGATTAGGAATCTCGTTGCAAGGAAAAAAGTCAGTATCATAAAGGGGAAAACCAGCTTTAATTAGAAATCAAGTAAGGAGGGATAGACAGACATTAGCCAAGATCTAGATTCTACTTCCCAACCTTGCATAGAAAGATGAGTGCGAAAAAGAAAGAGAGCTGGGCGGGAGAAGGTTAAAAAGGAAAGGAATTAAGGAATTAAGTTTATGCAGATTGCTTCTTCCACCACTGAAAATAGGCATGTAGAATAGTGAAAGAGGAAATGGCATAAAAAGGCCCCATGTCTTTATCTTTTCTATTGTCAACCATATGTAGATCACATTTGTGATGGCACAATTCCTTAATGAAAAACCAACCATTCCTTAAATGAAAGACCTAAATTCCAAGTTTAAAACACAGGCCAGGGACAACCAGGTCTCAAATTAAAATGTAAAAAATGATAGAGAAGAAAAAAAGAACCCCTACCCTAAGTTATTCCTACCTTATTGCTGTTCCAATCTCCATAGCAGAGACAGGGAATATTTACCTCACTACATTAAGAAAACTCAGTTGCTCAAGTCACTTCAGTACAGATTACAGAGTCCTCCCCTTAAATCTAATCCAGGAACCATTTGCTATTTGAAATTTGCCACAACAACCATGTCAGATGTTCTGAAACAGTGTATTAAATTCAGAATAACAGCTGCAGAAGTTCTGATGTAAGATTTTGCTGATGCCCTTGGATACAAGGCTCCTAATCGCTTTTTCCAATCACTCTCAAGTTTTGGTTTTGATGTTAGTCCATAGGTTGCATACAAGTTCATCTGCTGAACACCAGAAGGTCATCAGTATAGATAAAAGCATTGCAAATCCTACGCATCATTGAAAACCCATGCTGATCTTGCAGCAACAGGCAATAAGTAAAGTGATACAGAACAATTCATAATCTATATATAAGAAACTGCTGTACAGCAAAAAAAATTAAATCAGATTAAGATGTGCTGATATCGTTGAAGAAATATTTGCCAATGAAACAATATCACAGTTCATTTTAGAAGGGCTTACAGAATTATGAATAATTTAATTTTTAAAGTGGATGTTGCATCGCAAATGAAAAAAGAATAAAGCTTGTTAGTGCAATAGCAAAAAACCTTATGTGCTTTGTGTACAGCACAAATAAGCTTCCATGATCTACTTCTGTAGTGGCAATCAATAACAATCACACTTTCCTTCTGCCAGCTCCCAGATAGCAATGCAGAAATAAACTGTAAATAAAACCTTCATGGAAAATTCTGCTCTTTGCCAGTATTAACTAAATCACAGCTTGTGTCCGGATGGCATAAACTATAAAGCATAATAATCTGGCTGAATCTCAATAGCATACCTCGCAGAAGCTTTAACTGGGTGCCAAGAAGGAATGGTTTGTTCAACTAGAACATTCTCCCCATTGCTCTACACATAACAACTGGATTTCACAGTTACACAACACTAGCCTGAAGAAAGTGCCTAGCTATAAGGAAAAGCCATAAGTATACATCTTCCGGAATGTAAAAAAAGAAGGTGATTTATCTCCAATCCATGAAATTATTACATTATAATTGGAATTAATCTTTCCAGGCTGGGGATAATGTTGAAGTCAAACTTTCCGCAGTGTGTGTGTGTTTGTGTGTACCTATCTTTCGTAGCAATTTTAATAGCAATTTCTAGGTTTTGGAATTGTACCAATGCCACTTTTTTCCTCAAAACAAAAGAAATGAAAAATATTTTTTTAAATTTAATTTAATTTAATTTAATTTAATTTAATTTAATTTAATTTAATTTAATTTAATTTAATTTAATTTAATTTAATTTAATTATTTAATTTAACTTAACTTAATTTAATAATTTAATTTAATTTAATTTAATTTAATTTAATTTAATTTAATTTAATTTAAATACTGCCCTTCTCCCAAAGGAACTCAGGGCGGTGTACAGCCAACATAAAACCCACAAATATAAAATTTAAAAAACAGATAATAATAATAATAATAATAATAATAATAATAATAATAATAATAATAATAATAATAATAATAATAATAATAATAATTTTATTTATATACCACCCTCCTCCCGAAGGACTCGGGGCAGTGTACAGCCAAAATTAAAACATAAATATACAATATCATAGTTAAAATTAATTAAAATCATTAAATAGTTTTGGCCAAATTTTAAAACCCAATTTAAAATCATTCAATTAGACAGCCCCGCCTGTTGGAACAGTAGGGTCTTGAGGGCACAGCGAAAGACCCGGAGATCAGAGATGTTACGAATATCCGGGGGCAATTCATTCCAAAGGGCAGGGGCTCCGAAGAGAAGGCTCTCCTTCTGGGTGTCGCCAGCCAGCATAACTTGGCTGACAGCACACTGAGGAGTCCCTCTCTGTGGGAGCGAACTGGTCAGTGGGAGGCTGTTGGTGGCAGAAGGCAGTCCCATACATATCCTGGTCCTATGCCATAGAGCGCTTTAAAGGTGGTAACCAACACCTTGAATTGCACTCGGAAGACCACTGGGAGCCAGTGCAGCTCGCGCAGGAGAGGTGTTACATGGGCGTAATGAGGTGTGCCTATAACCACCCGTGTGGCTGCATTCTGGACCAGTTGGAGCCTCCGAGTGCTCTTCAAGGGGAGCCCCATGTAGACAGCATTACAGTAGTTCAGATGGGAGGTGACGAGAGCGTGAGTGACTGTGCACAAGGCATCCCGGTCCAGAAAGGGACACAACTGGCGGATCAGGCAAACCTGATAAAAAGCCCCCCTGGCTACATCCATCATGTGTTCTTCTAAAGACAGCCATGAGTCCAGGAGGACGCCCAGATTGCGAGCCTTCTCTGTGGGGGGCAGAGATTCACCCCCAATAGTCAGCAATGGCACCAGCTGACTATACCGGGACGCCGGAAGCCACAGCCACTCAGTCTTGGAAGGGTTGAGCTTGAGCCTATTTCTCCCCATCCAGACCCCCATCCAGACCCGCAGGCAGTGGGACATCACATCAAGGGCATCATTGGGGTGGTTTGGGGTGGAGATGTACAGCTGGGTGTCATCAGGGTACTGGTGGATTCTCACCCCAAAACCACAGGATCTCACCCAGCGGCTTCACATAAATGTTGAACAGAAGGGGCGAGAGGACCGATTTCTGCAGCACCCCCCAAGTGAGACGCCTCGAGGTTGACCTCTGCCCCCTGCCAATACAAACTGCGAGTGGTCAGAAAGATAGGAGGAGAACCACCGTAACACAGTGCCTCCAATTCCTAATCCCCTCAACTGCTGCAGCATGATACCATTGTCAATGGTATCAAAAGCCGCTGAGAGATCTAATAGGACCAGGACAGAGGAGCAACCCCTGTCCCGAGCCCTCCAGAGATCATCAACCAACGCGACCAATCCATTTCTGTGCTGTACCCCTGCCTGAAGCCTGACTGGTACGGGTCCAGATAGACAGCTTCCTCCAGGTACTGGGGTAGCTGTCGTGCCACCACACTCTCAACAACCTTCGCCACAAAACGAAGGTTGGAGACCGAACGATAATTTACTAATACAGCCAGGTCCAGGGATGGCTTCTTGAGGAGGGGCCTCACCACCGCCTCTTTCAAGGCAGCGGGAAAGACACCCTCACTCAAGGGAACATTTACAATCCCCTGGAGCCAGCCTCGTGTAACCTCCCGGGAGGCCAGTACCAACCAGGAGGGACACGGGTCCAATAAATATGTGGCAGCACTAAGCCTACCCAGAATCCTGTCCACGTCCTCGGGAGCCACGGGGTCAAACTCTTCCCAGATAATATTCTCAAGACTCACCCCCGTTTCACTCGCCGGACTCATCCAGTCGGAGTCCAAGCCTTTCCGAATCTGAGCAGGAACTGCATAAAATCCTCAGCTCGACCCTGCAAGGGATCTTCCCGCACTCCCACCCGAAGGAGGGAGTGGGTCACCCTAAACAGAGCGGCTGGGCGGTTCTCTGCAGATGCAATAAGAGCAGAAAAATAGTTAGATTTTGCCATTTTTATCGCCACTAGGTAGGTCTTGATATAAGATCTCACCTGTGTCCGGTCAGATTCGGATTGACTAGTCCTCCAAACACTCTCTAGACATCTTTTCCGATGCTTCATCTCCCTCAGCTCCTCGGAGAACCAAGGAGCCGGTTGAGGTCAGCATCGGGTCAGAGACTGCAAAGGCATGACACGGTCCAAAGCCCCTGTAGCCACACTATCCCAGGCGGCCACCAGGTCTTCAGTCAAGTCATGTGCCAGAGTCTCCGGAAACGGCCCAAGCTCCATCTGGAACCTTTCGGGATCCATCAGGCGCCTGGGACGGAACCATCTAGTTGGTTCCGTCTCCCTGCGGTGGGGGGAAGCGGCTTGAAAGTCTAAGTGAAGGAGCGAATGATCTGTCCATAACAAGGGTTTAATGTCTAGGTCCCCTTTACCAAGATCATTCAGCCACTGACCAGAGATGAAAATCAAGTCCAGAGTGTGTTCCCCTGTGTGAGTGGGGCCTTGCACTAATTGGGTCAGGTCCATGGCCGTCATGGAAGCCATGAACTCCCGAACCACCTCTGACGTCTCACCGACGGATGGCAGGTTGAAGTCCCCCATAACAATAAGTCTGGGGGTATCAACCGCCACCCCGGCTATCACGTTGAGTAGCTCAGGCAGGGTCGCTGCCACGTGGCAGGGAGCCAGGTACATAGTCAGCAAACCCATCTGCACCCCACAACCCCACTTCACAAGAAGGGACTCACATCCGGCTATCTGAGGAACAGTGGCCTCCCTCGGACAAAGACTTCCTCTAATAATTGCCACTACCCCCCCCACCCCTCCCCTGAGCCCTCAGCTGATGAAGTTTAAAAATATTAAATAGTTTGGCCCATATAATTAAAATAAACAACCAAATTTAAATGTTTAAAAAAGAATTAACAATTAAAATTTTAAACTTAGGCCAGCCCGGCTTGTTGAAATAAAAGTGTCTTGAGGGCCTGGCGGAAGGTGTGCAAGTTGGGAATCCTCCACATCTCAGGGGGGCAATTCGTTTCAGAGGGCAGGAGCCCCCCACAGAGAAGGCTCTCCCCCTGGGGGTCGCCAACCGACATTGCTTGGCCAATGGCACCCGGAGGAGCCCCTCTCTGTGGGAGCGAGTTGGCCGGTGGGAGGCTATTGGTAGCAACAGGCGGTCTTGTAAATACCCGGGTCCTAAGCCATGGAGTGCTCTAAAGGTGGTAACCAATACCTTGAATTGCACCCGGAGGACCAGTGGGAGCTAGTGCAGCTCGCGCAGGAGAGGTGTTACATGGGAGCGCCATGACGCTCCCATAACCACCCGCGCGGCCGCATTCTGGACCAGTTGGAGCCTCCGGGTGCTCTTAATTTAAACACTTGATGCCTTGTTGGTAATATTATCTAACATAGATAATAATGCAAATATTTTTATAAAATATAAAACATTTATAATACAATAATAGATAAATAATTTCCCCCCTTTCCCTACTAAAAAGTGCTCTATATCTATATCCACTATGGAGAGAAAAAAAGATACAAAACACTGATCATATTTATTTATTTATTTTTTATTGAAAAAGTTTTTGAATACAAATTTTTCCCCCATTTTTCTCCCCCCCTCCACCCTAACCCCCCCTCACCACCCATCCCCCCCTGTGACTTCTTCACAACAAAGACCTAATTCATAACAGATTATATAATATTTTACCATCCCCTTAGTCCCTCCTCTAAGTACTGACCCTTACTTGCTAATAGTATTATTAATATTGTTACTTCCCCCTTTCACCATACATTTCAAAATAACATTCTACTGTAACATTGTATAACTTCTAATTTATAACTTGTAATATTATTGTAACTCCCAATTTAACAATATTCTGCCTTTTTTCTCCTCCTCCATACTTATATCTGTATATTAATACAACATTTCAAAACAACCTTCCACTTTAAAACTATATAATAAATCCTACTTTAACATTTAATCTTTTGTGTATATTAATATAACACTAAGCACTAATTCTTTAATTTCCTGCTTAAATTTTTCAAAGTTCTGATTCACAATCTCATCCCTTCTTACAATCTCCTCCAAAAGAAATTCAATTATATTAAAATCAGTTTTCTGAGACTGGAGATTTAGAACTTGTTCACGTAATTTATTAATGGGGGAATCCCCCCCCCCCACTGCTTGTTTGTCCGGCTTTGCAAGCTTTAATGCCATATTTCCACACAGACAAACTATTTTAAAAAAAAGAAGAGAGGCAAAAAAGAAAAAAAAAACTTCTTTCCAACCAAGATCAATATCAGATCTCCAGGAAGAACAAAACACAAAAGTAGAGCTTTATCTTCAATTGTAGCCAGAAGTATTTATTCTGCTACTTTGTAAAACGGAAGGACTCTCCCTTTCAGCCCCTTCTCAAGCCTTGGCAGTCGCCATTTTTAAAAATTCTTTTTCTCCTTTTCCTTTTCCTTCTTCAATAATTGTTATAAAATAAATGAAATACTTGCGATTCAGGGTCACAGGTCCAGCTCATATCCTTTTTAATTGTTCTGTTAATTTTTGTAGGCTTGATCTTGTCGCCTAGCTCTGCATAAGCAGAGGTCTCCCAAAGCCCGGAGCGACAGCGAGGGAAATAGGGAGCCTCATCTGCTTCGTCCCCAAAAGAAAAAAAAAAACTTTTGGGGCTAGGCAGAGAGCTCTACCTGCCCCCGCCGGCTCTCTCTCCATTTCCATATGGAAATGGAGTTTTTTCGAGCCGCCTTTCAGATGTAAAGGCAATGGGGCAGCGATCCCAAGGGATCGTCTGGCGGCGGCAAGAAGCAAACCGGAAGTCCCAACACTGGTCATATTTATTTTGATGATAACCTATTAAACTATTGCTGTAATATTCTAGTCCAAATGCTAGGATTTAAGTTGGGCACAAAACCTCCCATAACCTCCCTTCTTCATAAATAGGGGATTATTAAATTCTGGGGAATGAGTACATTCAAAAACAAACACACAAGCATTTGAATGGGGACAGGTTTATTTCTAAATGTAAGGTCAATTAGTGTTATGCCAAGCAGTGAGTTTGGCTGTCCTCAAAAACCTGATATTGTTCTATTTAATATTTTGAATAGAATGCTATGCCATAATATAATTTTCTTAGAGGTAACTCTAATTTGGAAATTCAGACACTGCGCAGGGTTCCACCTTCTTTTCTGATGAAGTGAAGTCAACATACTGTATAAGGAATATTTATTAACCTCGTTCTCCGGAAAAGTAGAATAATCAAGAAACACATTTGTTTGGCCTAAAAATCAAGACAGATTTTATGCAGTAGCAGGCATGAGGATCTATTTCCTCAAGGATTCTGATACCACAAAAACAATTTAAAAGAAAATGCTGGAAGAAAGACAGACAGAGAACCGCACCATAAACTCTGAAGCAGCTGAATTTTTCACTGAGCACAGAAGGGACATGCTAAATTCTCTGGAATGTAGTATTTGTGGATTAATGGAATGCTATTTTAGCAAAAGATGATGGGAATTATAATAGAAAAATAAATAGACAAAGTAAAGGGCAGCAAAGTAATGAGATGTGAGGCAGTTAATAAGCAGAGTTAGGGGATAACAGAAAATAAGATTCCTGACCAACAATGTTGCTAAAAAGAGAATTATTCAGGCTATATTCCATTATTGGATAAAACTTTTTTAAGGTATCAAATGATTGCTTTGGTTAGTATGTTCCACAAATAAATGTTTTTTTAGCTATCTTGGTGGATTTGTGAGCTATATCAGTAATAAAGGGAGTCCTGCTGCTTTCCATGAGTTAAAAGTCATAGCAGCAGTTGTTCTGAGGAACGGTGGGGTGGGGGTTGCCTGGAATCACCAAGTTGGGTAACATCTCTAATGTTTTCTAGGGTCCCTTAGAAGTCCCCCCCCCCAAAAAAAGGCTTTATATTAGCAATTTTAACACTGAGTTTAAAATAATTTGTTCAGGAAACACACATACACAAAATTAATAAAGAATTAAATAAGGGGCTGGCACATGTTTGAAAACAACTTGTTTTATATTAAAAAAACTGACCTTTGTAAATAATTTGCAAAAGTTAAGGGTAGCAGGAAAATCCTTGAATGGAACAGAACTGATTTTCAAACAGAAATGGTCAAAAATAATCAAGTATCGCTATTAAAAGTTGCATTTTCTTTCCACACTAATTTTCATTCTAAATTCTAATCCTTGTTGTCCTGTCCATACTTTTGAAGCTATTGCAATACTCACAAAGATGCTTTTTTCAAGAGGCAACTGGACTTTCTGGTTTTTCTTTGAAGATGGTGGATGGTGGGGTAATGGAAGGATTCCAGTCACAGCTGAAAAAGTTATTGGGTGAGAAGCAAAACATCTTCAAAAAAACCCCAGAAAGTCCAGTTGCCTCTTGAAAAAAAGCATCTTTGGGACAACCATGACCTGGATGACTGAGAATCTCCATAGACATATTGCAATGCTCTTTTTCAGGAGAATAATTGGAAAAGGGGGAACATAAATCAATAAAGACAACATGCTGATTTTTCCAGAAAACATGAAAGAGAAACTTTCCCTAAAGTATTTGGAGACAGAATCAGTCCTTTCATTTTTGCTAATTCCTTATAATGTCCAGGATTTTATAAAGAAAATAATAATTTCAAGGATGAACTTGAAGACACTCAGAAAATTATTTTGAAAGCAGCAAGAACAAAAAATTAAATTTGGACTTAGCACCACTACTGAATATTATCTGTGAGTGAACTTGCAATGATTTCATCAGGCTTTTGCCTAAACATTCCAAGGAATATTTCATATAACAAACTGAAATGCATTAAAAATTTAATGGGAAAGTGGGCTAGAAAATGAGGTTTTATGTTTATACAAACTCCAGAAGATGTATCTTGAAGAATATTATTAGCAAGATAGCATAAACATTATTGTCAGCATAAAAATCTTCACTCATACCAAACTGAAGAAAAACATTTAATAACACCTAATGTGAGTACACACAGCCCTTTTTAATCAGTAAATCCACAGATCACCAGTTCATTTTTGTTCATTTTCAGAAACAAAATCCACAAAGAGCTTCCAGGCTTTTATAATAGTAGTCATTGCACCTTCCCTAATCAAATAAGTCAAATTTAATTGAACTTTAATCAAAACTATCTGAAAATTTGATCAAAGTACTAGATTAATGGCTGTATCTTATATTCTCTGTATAACATATCTGCATTTATTTGGAATAGTAACCTAAAAGTCAGCAACTAGCATGTTGTATATATGACACTCATGACTATGAGCTCATTCTGCTTACTATGGCCCAAAGATACAATAAACATTTTTAAAGGACAAGTCATCATGATGTCAATCCTGTCTCTCCCTAACCTTCTACAGACAGATTTTATCTTTAGTTGCTCTGGTGTGAAAAAAATGTTTTTCTTTCTCCTTCCAACACAAAACTTGTTATAAGGACAATATAGGACACTAACTACAAGTAAATGGTTAGTCCACTAGTGAGAAACAATGGCAACAAGGAGATGGGCAGCAGGAAGAAGGCAAAATTGCTTAATTCCTTTCTTGCATCTGCCTTTTGCATCTGGAAAAGATAGTCCAGGAGCGGATTTATGAACACCTAGAAATACAAGGTTATTCTTAGAAGCCAGCATAGATTTATTAAGAACAGGTCATGCCAAACCAAACGTATTGTCTTTTTTAATAAAGTGATTAACTTATTGGACCAAGGAAATGCTGTGGATGTAATATGCTTATTAGATTTCAGTAAGACATTTGATAAAGCAGACCAGAGCCTGCTTGGTAAGATAAAATAATGCGGGATAGATGGTACCACTTCCAGATGAATTTGTAGTTGGCTGACTGACCATACTCAACATGTGGTCCTCAATGGAACTATATCTATGTGGAGAGAAGTATGCAGTAGGGTTAATCAAGGTTTTGTCCTGGACTTTGCAGACGGAGCTCTAGCCCAGAAATAAGGAATTTCCTGACTGTGAAACTAATTAATCAATGAAATAGCTTGCCTCCCAGAGTTGTGGGTGTTTCATTGCTGGAGGTTTTCAAGGAAAGATTGGACAATCATTTGTCTGAGATTGTATGAGGACTATAGGGATCACAATACCTGTGAAACTCCTGATTAACAATTTTATGCCAGCACTAAATTCCATGCAGTCTTTTCTCAATATTAATTTCGGAATAAAGCTAGATACTTATTCAGTAAATCAGAAGTTTTGTTTTCCTCATCCAACTCACAAACCCCAAGCAAGCATTTACATTTTCGTAAGGGAGAAAAATAACCAGCCTGTAACATAATTGCAAATTGGAAAGAGAAAAAAGACATCACAGAAGTTAATTTGTGTACCCCTGGTTATATTACAGCGGAAAATTTATGTGCAATGGTTCATAATCACATTGGATTGTCCTCCAAAACATATGTATGCCAAAGCTTGTTTGCATCATAACAATCACAGCTAGTCAATGTCTTCATTGAAAGTCACAAGAAACTAACAGGCACCGAAGTTGTTCAGAAAAGCAAGGCTATCCAAGAATTAGTGCTACATGTACAATAATACTATCAGCAGAAGATAACCAATTTTCATTGATTTTTTTCTTTGCAGTTACAATTCCTTAAGCATCTAAAAAAATTTTCAGGTAATATATCACATGTTTCTTCATCATACAGCCCCCAACATCCCCTTGACTTCTGAGCACATAAGGTTCAAATTGCTAAAATTCAGCCATAAACTATCAAATTACAGGAGCATGATTTATTATTAATCTGTTACTTTGAAATATAGATAGATAGATAGATAGAGAGAGAGAGAGAGAGAGAGAGAGAGAGAGAGAGAGAGAGAGAGGCGGGGGGAGGGAGAGAGAAATAGCACTTAGACTTTTATACCGCTTCACAGTGCTTTACAGCCCACTCTAAGCGGTTTACAGAGTCAGCATATTGCCCCCAACAATCTGGGTCCTCATTTTACCAACCTTGGAAGGATGGAAGGCTGAACATATGACTTTCGGATTGGATTTATATAACAACAGCAACAGCAACAACAAAATAAACTTTAGTAATCCTCTCTGCTTCTTTAAAGGAATCTCCTTGCACACTGGTACAATGTCATGATATCACTTACACCCTCCTCAAAAAAGAAGAGAAGCTCAAATTCTCAAACGGTTGTCCAGGATTAGGATTACAGTAAAATTAAGATTAAAGGTAGATTTAGGATTAGGGGTGGTTATGAGGCTTCAAGGGGAACCTGTGAAAGTTATTTGCTATAATTGGAAGGTGTCATTCTTTAAATGGAAAGGACCTGTTGGATTGATTACACCTATGGTTTATCTCTCGATGTTTCACAGAATGGGGAGACGTAATGGAAGAAAAGGCTTTCTGATAAAATAAAGGGATGGGATTCATTCATCACAGTATCTGAGCTATATCTGAGTATCTCCAGTATTTTTATCAGGTTTCCAGGTTCAATACAGAGAAGTTGATACTGAGGCAATTTAAGTAGGTACAAAGTATTCTGTGAGATTCTCTCAAACCACCTATTTACATGGTGAAAATGATTACTTTGACATTTGTTGTTCAGCTGTTGGGGTAACAGTTGAACAACCACACGGGAGAAATATAAGGCTTTGAGATCCATGCACCAGTGCCAGCCAATTTGTGTGTGTGTGTGTGTGTGTGTGTGTGTGTGTGTTACTATAATCAGACTTTTTGGATTGACCATCTCAACTAATTTGGGAACTCCTCAAATACCCAGTCAGGATTTTTTTAAAGATTTAGTTTCAATATACCTGGAAGAGACCATTTAAATCATAGTTACAGAAAACAACTTCAAAGTACCTATATAATTTCAGGAAAAAAATGAAGAAAAAGCAGAGATACATACTTTCTGTTCCATGCACAGAACCCAGTGAAGTCTTTGGCTTTTTGGTCTTCTTTTCCATTGACTTTAAAGACTCTAAAATTGGAAACAGGTTGTGGGGGGAGGTTAGAATAATTAAGAATCAAATCACCATTTTGAGTTAAAGAGCAATAACTGAAATGGAAAAAGAACTCTGATTTGTATTTCATTTGATTCTGATTGGGCTAGAAAGCAAATGGAGCTTGTTGGGTGTTGTGATATTTAAACAAAGACGATTTGGACAGGTTACATTTTGAAGAACAGAATGAAAATAGTTTTCTTTGCTCCCCAGGAAATGTTATGATTAGAACTCTTTAAATCTCTAAATTTTAAACATTCATCTTATTACTGTACTCAAAGCATGCATGCAGGTTATTTGGGTTATGTCCCATGTGGAAGGTTGTTTGCTATGAAAACATAGGAATCTGCTGAAGAGGACTTAAAATGAAGGAGTTAGGAAAAATAAAGTCTATTGAGCTAATGCTGAAAGAACTTATCAAGTTTCAGTTTTGGAGTAGAGCCACATAAGCAGATATCAGGGTTTTATGCTAAAGACTTCAGGAAAAGCAAGACTATTTGCATGAAGATCACTCACATTGTATATGTTCTACTCAAAAAAAGATGTTTGTATCTTTGTATCATTGTAAAAACTTAGTTAACCAGAACCAATAGTGAAACCAACAGAGCTTGTACATATACTATTAGAAGATAAAAGGTAAAGGTAAAGATTCCCCTCGCACATATGTGCTAGTCATTCTTGACTCTAGGGAGCGGTGCTCATCTCCATTTCAAAGCCGAAGAGGCAGTGCTGTCTGAAGATGTCTCCATGGTTATGTGGCCGGCATGACTAAATGCCAAAGGCGCACGGAACGCTGTTATCTTCCCACCAAAGGTGTTCCCTATTTTTCTACTTGCATTTTTTAAGTGCTCTCAAACTGTTAAGTTGGCAGAAGCTGGGACAAGTAACGGGAGCTCACCCCGTTACACAGCACTAGGGATTTGAACCACTGAACTGCCAACCTTTCGATCGACAAGCTCAACGTCTTAGCCACTGAGCCATTGTGTCCCTATTAGAAGATACATTCAAGCAAAATAATGTCTTCCGTCTTTTGAAGTAATCTTACATCTTTGATTGCTCTAAATAGTCACTGGTGTGCTTACCTGTGGCAAATAAAAATCAATTTCAAGCATTAAAACAAAACAAAGCAAAACAAAACAAAGAACACAACGCCATATTCTACTGGATGGAAATGACTAATCTAATATATAGGTCTGGTCAAGCAAGTTACTAACAAGGGCATATGCTACAGTAATTTTGATGAACATGAACTGATCTAGGTCTGGTAAGTGCTGGCTGGAAACACTATGTCTGATACTTGAAATTCCATGGGGAAAAAAGATACAATGTAATTTTAAAATTTAGTGCCTCTTTACAAAACAATAGCTGCCTTTATTTCCAGTACAACTTTACAAACAAAATCAGTAACAAAATATTGATATTTTTAGTCTAAATTTAAAACAAAAATGATAATTATTCTGGATATGAGCTACTGTTAACTTCTCAAATTTCTATTTCAAATATTATGGAAGGATTGGATTTGGCAGAATTTAATAGGATAGCAAAAAACTCATTATTAGCAGCACCTCATTATACTGGCTGCAACGGTATCCTATAAATATGAATCTTTACTTCTTTGTATGGTAAATGGCTACCTAATAATAAAGTAATGAAAACTGAAGAGTGGAGTATAGGTAGAGGACCTTGGTAACTACAGTTGTATTGTTCTACACACAGAATGATTTGTTGACACAACAATTTCCCCTCATTTACCCCTCAAGGCACTTCCGAAACCTGTAACTGGAAAACTACATGAAATCCCACTATAAGAGCAAAAAATCTACAGATAGTCCTCGTTTAGCGACTTCTTTGTATAATGAGAGTTTGCAGGTATGACCAAGATGAAAGAGTAACTTGACCAATCATCGCATTTACAACCTTCACAGGTCTGTAAAGCAAAGGAAAGCTGAACTACGGTTTCAACGCAATTTCACTTACCAACTGCTTCACTTAATGACCAAGTTGCTAGTTCCAACTGTGGATGCTAAATGAGGAGCACTTGTACTTGTGTAATGCTTTTCTTCTTTCAATAGTCTAAAACTAAAACATCCAATGATACTGACTGTCAATGAATTCAGAACAGATAAGAGGAAATCTAAAATGCGTAACTGATCTACAGAGTCTAGTGCCATTGGATGTGATAATGGGTTTAAAAACTAATTAGATAACTAATTAATGAAATGCCTATGTGGGACTATTAATTATGATGATGATTATATGGAACAATCAGATTTGAAAAGAATGAATTGCTAAGAACAAATTTGGAGCAGGATTTCATATTGGGATTTACTTAGTTTTACGTTAATTTGTTATATCTTTTACTTTATAAGCAGTGTATGACTTAGCATGATATCTGAATCCGGCCAAATTGTCCTATTTGATACAAACAATATTGTGATGGATCAAGAGTCCAAATATTAGTTTTGTAATTGACAGAGTAGCCACTGCCAAACACACTCAGTCTAATAAACCCCAAAAGAGAGGATGAATTCTAGCATTTTGAGCTAGATCAGGTCAGGAAACAGACATCACATGAACTACTGAAACTCTTATTGTTCTAGGTTATAATAAAAGAAACTTGAAAACTGACATAGATTCTCTCTCTTCCCATTTACATTAAAGGGAATCAAAGCAAGGCAATCTTAAATGTTTTCCTCCCCCACCTCCTTTTGCTTATCTGGGCTAAGTTGAGGTTTATATGAATTCCTTCTCCAAGGTCATCTCCAAACTACTTTATAGAACACAATAATATAAATTGCTCTAAGTAAACAGGGCAAAAGGCAGGATTTAAGTAAAATAAAATTAATATACAGACTAAATAAAAAGTCTTAGGGATAATCTATGCTGCCACAAAAGTTACATGTTCTTTGATTTAAGTTGAGCTGGTTTTGCATTAAGAGTGGTGGATGAAAACTAGCTAAGAAACAGGCATGCCCAGAACAACAAAAAAGCACAGGCTCTGTTCATTATTTTCTTGGTTGATAAATTTCTATCTCAGTTCCAATTCAACAACAAAGCACTAAAACAAGAAACATTTCACTTGTTTGTTCTTCACTTCACCTGTGCTATTAGTTTGTTACTATTAAATCTTATCTTTGGTGCAGTAGCTCATCATTTGGTAAACTGCTCCAAATATAGCTGTTTCTTTGGTATAGAAACAGTCTTGATAGTTGTATTCCATAATTGTATTAATAATACTGACAGGGTTTGAAAGCAAATTCATATTTGACAAAATTTTGGCAGCATGGAGAGTTTTTAATTGAAGCACAATATGGACACATGATGGTCTGGTTCAATGTCCCATTTAAAAGCCATTAGTATGGAAGGCATATGATGGACCAAGAAGAAACTAAATAGAAATGCCCTCCCCTTTTTGCATAGTTTTAGGAATGGGAATCACATAGAAAGGAATTGGAATTTTGACATAAACAGAATTGGAATAGTACCACTTAAGAACAGTTCTGAGTCTTGGGTCAATTTACTTACCTTCCACCAAGACGCTGCAAATGCATTCTGATTTCCCTGCAGTATTCTCAGCTATGCATTTGTACTGGCCATCATCCTCAGGAAAGGCCTTGTCAATGGTCAGGGAACACAATGAGCCTAAGGGAAAGCAAGAGACAAGTCATAGACATGTAATGATCTAAATTAAAATGAACTATACTCAACGAAGTATTGATAAGACCAAAACCATAATCTAACCATAGCTCCCAACATAAGAGTGTGCCAAAAGGTTGGTCTTACTTTTGATTCAGTGGTATCTACCGTAAATTGCACGGAAACAGATTTTCAGAAATTAAAGATGGTTCTATGATGAAGACATCAAAATCTTTAATGCCTGCCTTTATCTCTTCTTTTCCAGTGCAATTTCAAGTCAAACAACTTTGGTTTAAAACTACACATGTTCAGCCAGAACACAGAAAGATATAAACAATTCAAACAATATCCTTTGCTCTGGTTGGAATTACAGCACCCAGAAATTCCAAATAACATGACTGTTGACCATGAAACTATTCCTATAGATTTTGCTTCCTTTTGATTTTGGAAATCAAAATTTACAAATCCTACTGTGTTTTCGCCAGTGTTCATAAACCTAGTAGCCTTCAGATTTGTGGGAGCATCCCTCAACATCAACTATGTTCCTAGGGTTGCTAGCAATTATAGGTTAAGAAAATCTGAAGGACCATATGTTTTGCATCCCTACTCTAGAAAAAAGTCATTTGAATACATGTTATTATGTCAACACTTGGGTAAAAAATAAATCCACCATCACCACTCAATCTAGTTTAGAAATTAATAGAACCAAGTCCATTCTGATTGTTCACTACATTACAAAATACCAATTTCTCTCTCTTCAAAAATCAGGACAGAGGATGTTCACTTTAGAATTAAAAATATCTGATGTTCCAGGCTTTAATCATGCACAAGTGTTTTCCTTAAAGTACTTCAAGTAAATGTACAAACAAAAAGCAAAGCTAGCTATGTTTACTAAGGACACAACATTTTCCAAAAAGTCTGTGACCTAGGCAATTGCTTCATTCCCTGGGCTGGGAGACCATATGTCTCTCAATGAAACATTTGGTATTTCCTCCACAAAAGCCCTTTGTTGACCTCCAGAGATGAAATTCTTTTCTCATAGTTCTGAGAAAACTCTGTCTGGTGACTCTAGGCCGGAATTCTGAATTTCTTGGCACCTTACAAAATAAAATCCCAGGAGAACAACAGCATTGCTGCAATTGATCTACCCTTCCCTGATCTGTTTATATAGCTGTCGACCAACAAATAGTGGGTTATGAAATTTATATGTCTGAAATGAGCACTGCAATGTTTTCAAGCAACAACTTCAGTGCATTAGGCATGACATGGTCAAAATATTTATAGCTAGAATTATAACAGAACAAGTTTCCCAATGCTGTGGGAAGGATCCAATCTTTCATAGACTTTATAGCATAGGCTATAGGCTCAAACAATCTTTAAGACACTCTTGAGTTTTGGACTTAGGTGATGTTTAGTTTAACTGAAATAGTACAAACTTGGCAAAAGATTTCCAGTTCTTGCCAGCTTGATAGTCAGTTGTCCTCAAAACAAATATGCAAAGCATCAAAACAGGGTAGATCTTGTGTTTTACTTTTCTATCCTGGTCAGCAAAACATGTTCCCTCTTCCAGCTGTAATAACTCCTGCTATGTACCTCAAGGAATCTAAAAAAAAATTATTGGGATGCTGAAATCTGAAAAACAATTAAGGCTGAGGCATACAATAACCAAAGTTGGGAATTTAAGTTCAGATATCTTTTCACATTATGCATTCCTGTTGAAGTATGGTACCTTATTTTAGCACCTACTTATGGCAAGTATCTGATGCAGTTATATACCAGTTTTACAATACAATACCCATTTTGTATTCTGCAAAAACACATTAATGCATTAAGGCCCCCACGGTATACTGTTCCATGAATTAATAAAGAACAATATTTTTCACAAGTAAGGTTCTAGCTCTCGACCCTAAATATGGATAAGTTTTTAAAAGTCAAATGTTCCTTCTGCCATTTCTTTCTTGGCTTTTGATGGTGTTTGCAGTGGATAAAGCATCAGAGTTCTACTTGTTACAAAAGACTGGGTAAGATGATAAAACTAAGGAAAAAAGAGCAGCAAATGAGCAACCTCATTTTGCACATTATTGATGCACTGAGAGACAGTTCCCTATTCTCCAAATTATAATTTGATAATCTTTGTAGAAGGTGTATTTTATACTTGTTCTGCATACTGATTTCTGCTATAACATTGGAATCAGCTGAGATATCTCTTTTTCCACAAGGACTATTCCCAGATCTACTCGCTCACAGATTATGGGGAGGACCTTGAAAGAAACTCTTATGCTTTTTTTTTTTTTTTTTGCTAATTCTAAAATTAGCAAAATTCAGATGAAGGGCAGAAACATCTGTTCAGGAGAGCTAGAAACATCAAAGAATTTAGAAAATTATGGTCCCAGCTGGTCAGGAACCAGAGCTACCCTAACTCCCACTAAGAAAGCATCTGGCAATGCAAGCAAGATCCTGAGAATTAGCAATTCATCATTACATGTGACATCCAGTGTTTCTAAAATAATTCTGAGTTTCCAAATATGTAAAAAAAATCTTTCTATTAGGATTCATTTTCTCTTTTACAGTATGTGCTAGGGTAAAATTGATGCAGAAATGCAGAACAAAATTCTACATGCTATTTTTAAAGCTACTGGCCATCTCTTGTATATGGTTTTAGAGAAAATGGGTGTACAGAATATATAAACATACAGAACACAAAGTTCACTCATAGAACTTTTGTGTGGTTCTGTTAGAGGCTATCAATTTTAGAAATACAAGTATTGTACTGGAACATATACATACTGCGCAGTGGTAAGTTTCAAATCTGCATGCGCAGAGTGCTTTTGATAACATCTAGGCAGGTGGGTGGAGCCTCCTGCCACCGCCACTACCAGTTCGCCTGCGCATGTGCAGAAGAAGCTTCTGCACATGCGCAGAAGCATTTTAGTGACGTCAGGGTCGGTGGGCAGAGCCTCCTACCAGTTTTACTACTGGTTCTATAGAACCGGTGCGAACTGGGGGCAACCCACTACTGCAACCCCCCATTGATACTGGGATTATTTTCCCTCCTCAAAAAAGCAAGGCAATGCAGGAATATTCCCAGATCATTTTTGAATAAGAAACATCTCTCAGATAATCTTTAAATTTACCAAATGGTATGAATAATTTATTTTTATTTCTTTAAAAGATTTGTAAGGCTTAAAACACAACTTTGTTTTAACACAACACATCTTAAAACACAACTTTGGGTTGCTCATGACAATAAAAATCCCAAGCTATAAAAATCATAATACACAAATAAAACCATAATATACAGCCAAAGCCTTAGTCATTCTCTTGAGATGCCCCAACAGCCAATCCAAAACACTCTCTCTGTATTCCCTGCCTTTTTCCTGGGTAAAAAGCTAAGCCTTGATGAGCTTCTGGGAAATTAGGAGGGGAAGGCCTGCCAGTTCACCAGGGGGAGGATATTCCATATGGTAGAGGCACACAAAAAGGCACACTTCTGAGGTCCCTCTCAATGGGAGCATTTCAGTAAAGGGACTGAGGTATGCCTACTAGCCTATCAATCTGCTAGAATGGGCAGACACTCTCAGAAAAGTTGAATAATCATGGCAGAATAGAAAATATAATTCTAATTCATTTCCCCCAGCAATCATTCTGTAGTTACTGATTGCTAAAACAATTATGTATAGAAGAAATCTGGTTACGGAAAGACTGGCATATGAAAATTGATAGCAGAACCTTCGACTTATAATTTTTCTTGAAGAAATTAGCATTATTATTGGAATTAGATCGAATAATGTGGATAAGTAGTATGGGCCCTGCTATAAATTGAATATCTTACTTAGTTAATGGAATATCTTTTTTTTTATAGATGAAGATTAGCTCTCTTTTACAATCCATTTTAGGCTTCTGAATTAATTGGTAAAGCAGAATCCATGGCATTTCCATAAAACTTCCCCTAAACAGGGGAAATGGATAGGGCTACTTCATATTTTGTAGCCTATATTCCAGAAATACTGTAATTTACTCAACATGTAAATTCTCCCAACTAAAAATTAAATTAACAAGCCCAAACCAAAGGAATACAATAGCATTTATTTTTTTAACCTTCTCTATTCTATTTGTCACTCCAATCTGAAAACCCTGAGGGCAGTGGTGAAATCCAATTTTTTTTACTACCAGTTCTGTAGATGTGGCTTGGTGGGCATGGCAGGGGAAGGATACTGCAAAATCTCCATTCCCACCCTACTCCTGGGGGAAGCATATTGCAAAATCTCCATTCCCACCCCGCTCTGGGGCCAGCCAAAGGTGGTATTTGCCGGTTCTCCGAACTACTCAAAATTTCCGCTACCAGTTCTCTGAACTGCTCAAAATTTCCGCCACCGGTTCTCCAGAACCTGTCAGAACCTGCTGGATTTCACCCCTGCCTGAGGGTCTTATGTAATCTTGAATACAGGAGTAAGTTTAAAAATAGTAATAATAACTAGGAACAAAAAATGACTAATACCTGTAACTACTTCCTACACTTCAGGTATTTTTTCCCCAAATGCCCTCCAGAAGAGCTGTATTTTTCAGTTAATTGACAACTTAATAAAGAGACAATTTGAATATTGCAGGGAGATTATTCCAGATGAGTTGGGGAGACCTTTGAGAAAGCTCAACAGTGAGGATGGCATTCCTCAAATGGCAGATCTCACTAGACAAGAACATTCCACTTAGAGGAGGCAGCCTCAGAAGTACCCACGCCTTAAGGGCTGTAAAGAACATAGTCAGATCCTTGAATTGAACCCAGAAGCTACCTGGCAGTCAATGCACACCAATAACAATATGACTTTTACACACTGAATGGTCATCAAGATCATCTCCATGCTGTACAAATTGCAATAATCCAGAGATGAGCATGAGTAACTATCAGGCAAAATTTCCTGTTACATAAATAGCTGCAACTGATGATGTAATTGTGCAAAAAAGCTTTTGGACAAAGCCTCCAACGGGAAGTATGAGTCCAAGAGTTCGCAAGTCAACTCTTTCTAGGGGAGCACAACCCTATGCAGAACAAAACTGAGGCTATAACCAGAATCCATTAGCTTCAAATCCACAGGCAATCCACCTTGCTTGGATTGAGCCAAAGTCTATTTCCCCCATCTGGACCTTAGCAGCTTTCAGGCACCAAGACTTTCACTGTACCTCCGCTAGGATATGAAACAACGTTGGTGATATCTCATCCAAAGACCTTTCTCAGTGGCTTTGTGTATGTTAAACTGAAGGAGGAGAAGGGCCATGCATTGCAGGACCCATAACAAAGTACCGAAGGTTTAATCTTCCCCCTCCGGAAACACTAGAAGCTTCTGCAACACAGCACTGTTTTTAACCCCTTGCAATTGTCTCTCAGAAGGCTACCATGGTTGATGATAATGGACGTGACTGATAAGAAGAGAATAAGTTGATGGAAGAACTGGGCAGACGACTGTAGTCATGGCTACAGTACTGAAAAGTAGGCATCTCTTTGAATATTAGTCATTGAGAAGAAGTATTAATTAGATAGATTTAACTCATTTTGTGACATCTAAACTTGCTCCTTTTTCTCTCCTTCCCTACTCAAGTTATGTCTTCCTTAGTCTTCATCTCTATCTAGTCCTGCTCCTCCACTTACTATTTAGATCTTCTTTTAGTGTAGCTACCATGTTACTTTAAGGTGCCTTCCCCCCCCCCCATTCCAAGAGGCAACTGGTCTAAAAAAAGCACCTTTGGGACAATCATGACCTGGATCTGAGAATCTCCATAGACACTTGTTAATTTAACTCATTTCTACCATGCTTTCTACTGCTGGAAGATAGAAAGGGAACTCTATGTGTGTTTATGAGAGAGAGCTTTGTTATGTGAGATAGAAAGGCTGCCAAACACGATGGTAGAATCACATAACCATACAGGATACTATATTTACAGATAATTTTAATTAATTACTATTAACATCATCTATCCATACTACTCTTAAGAGTACAAGCACAGTAAGAAAATTACTATCTGATGTTTTACCAATCTTGTTTACCAATCTCCCTCTTTTTTAAACAATTTTAATATTTTAATATTTTTAATACTCAAAGTTTAAAGTTGTTTTAAATTGATTGGGGTTTTAATCTGTCTGGGCCAAACTATTTAATTCGATTTTATTTCTGCTTTTTAAATTTTGTATGTATATATTTTATTGTCGGCTGTTCACCGCCCTGAGTCCTTCGGGAGTAGGGCGGTATACAAATCAAATAAAAGTAAAGTAAAGTAAAAGTAAAGTTTTAAACAATAGGACTGTCTAATCAAACTGTATGTAAAATTGGACTAATTACAGCCCTGGAAAGCAATAAGATTAAAAATGAAAGCTAGTGTGTGATAATGTTACAACAAACAGTAGGCCTGAAGCTTAATTCTCATTATTCTCTTTCTGCTATGGATAACACATTGGCAACTCAAAAAGAGCTTTGTAGAAATTAATTCCATTAAGGTAAGTCAGCTCCAAATAGCATTAATTCTATCCTCTCCCTACTGTACCAGACTTTTCAATAGTTGAGATCAACATTCAATAAAAAAGTTTATCGAGCGTTGCTACAGACAGATTGAAAGAATAGTTATATAACTTTGAGTCTATAGGAAATCCTCAACATATGACTGGTTGTTTTATATTTGGAGTTACGATGGCCTCAAAGCAGGTACTTTACAGCCCATAAAGTACTTCTGTCCATCATAAAATGTTTTGTCCCACCCCTGCAGTCATGTGATCGCATTTTGGGCACTTGGAAACTGGCTTGTGCTCTTTTTTGCTGATTTCCGGCTGAACAAAACAAAACAAAACACCCATTCTGAAAAATGTTTTTGCTTAATGACCATTCGCTTAACAATTGCAGCAAAAATGTTGAAAAAAATGAATCGGATTATGTGGGTGTCTTGACTTGCGACTGCAATGACTTATGATTGGATTTCTAGTCCCAATTGTGGACTAGATTACCACAGGACTACCTGTACTTTTTTTCTTCTCCTATACCAAATTTAAGTGGTGGGATGGAAATAATGGATTTTGGCTTATTTGCATTACTGTACCAGATTCAAATTCTGACAACTCTGTATAGGAACTGGGAAGCAGTCCTATCCTGGAGAGCCACTGTTAATCAGTAGAGAGCTGGCTGGATCAATGCTCAGAATCAGAAATTACCTACCAATATGTAGTTCATGAAATTACCATCCATTCCTCCCATCCATTCCTCCTATCCATTTCATTCCATTTTCCTTATATTTTTAGATCATTAGCTTAAGTACAGGGTTATCTGATTATTGATTTTTATAAGCTGCCTTGTTTTTGGCTAAAGAATTGGGTAAAAATTGTAGAATTATGTGTTTACCCCTCTGCATTTACTCAGCATTCCTTATTCTATGAGTGATGTCTTCCCCCCCCACCCTCCGGAGACTCAGGGCGGCTTACAAGGCGTTAAGCAATAGCCTTCATACTTTTGTATATTTTATACAAAGTCAGCTTATTCCCCCCACAACCGGGTCCTCATTTTACCTACCTTAGAAAGGATGGAAAGCTGAGTCAACCTTGAGCCTGGTGAGAATTGAACTCGCAGTAATTGCAGGTAGCTGGAAGCTAAATACTACCTTTTAACAATAGCATTAGTCTGCTGTGCCACTCAGGCTCCTTAAATGTCTTAAAGTTACTGAATTATATTCTTGCTTTGGGCACAGTATTTATTTAAACTACAAAGGTCATCTAAGTAGAAACTAATACTTTTTGTACTCTGATCTGTAAGAGCAAAAACTAGAGTAGCAGAGCCAAATAAATAACTCTGAGATAAGAAAAAAAAATAGAGTGAGAATGAGGAAATAAATTGAGGGATTAATATAGTTATTAAAACGAACTCAGTTATAGCCTTTTAAGTATCCACATATGCATATGGTAAGTAAATAGATAAAACCAGTGAAAGAATTATGACTTCCTAGCTTGCTCAAATAAATATTATACTGCTTTTTTCTAGTGTAGCTATTGCATGAAGTGAATCCCAATTCAACCTAAGCAAATTTATGGTTTCTAAGAATAACATAGCTCAAACAATAGACAATGGTGTTACATAGACTGCATCAAATATACAAAATTATGACAACCGCTGCATACTTAAAAACAAGAGGAATGACTCTAAATTAAATTAGCATTCAAGAAATAATTGATCTGGATCCCATTTGCTCTCCCTACACTATAAATTCAAAATATTCAAAAGTTCCCTTTCATTAAGGGACTTATTAAATTGAGGGATTAATATAGTCATGATAATAATATATAGAGAAAAATAAATCAGGATCTCTTTCTTTAGAGATATGTACTGATATTTTATTGAAATCAGATTAGCAGAAGAGAAATTCTTCAGAAATTTGAGCAGGAGAATTTTCTTAGTTTACAATGTTAGGAAACAATGTTTTAATGAAAAAAAATTAAAATTGCTATTAATAGTAATTGATCAGCTGAAAGTTTAAGAGTTTGAGATTATATCTTTCATTGGGTACATTCTCTGTTCTTCATAGAATTAAAATTAATGTTAACTGCAAAATTAATTGATTATTTAAAGTACATATGTAAGAACAGGTAAAGGATACATGTAAAAATCTAGTTATAGAAAATTAATTTAGTCACTATTTTAAGTGTTTATTTATTTTTAAAGAATGTCAAGCTTTTATGACTAGCAAATCAGGATTTTTAAAACCACGCTGTTGTAAACCAGTATGGAAATTCAAGTTAGACAAATCTGTTCACAGTATATTTTTATGTATGTCATAAACAATGCCTCTGAAATGCAGGGCACAACAACACAGAGGAAATAGCAATCATTAACATTTATTTATTTCCATATCAGTTTTCAGGAATGGCAGTATGTCAAATCCCACTGCCATCAGGTGCAATTCACTGACTGTCTAGTCTAGGCAATAGATTGGCTTTCAATCATTGAAGCCTTCAAACACTGTAATCAGTTGCAAACCAGGAGAAAATTTACTCCACCCTGTTTGGCTGGACTCTTCTGAGTTCTGCTGTATCTGCATTTTAATTGTAGAAAGATTGGGAGTTTAAGACACTGGGATCCATGATTTCTGTCACCTTCTCTGCAGCGGTTTTTGTAATATATTCAAAAATTCCTTGAAAAATAGCCTAGAAATATCATAGCCAACAGCTTGGTAATTTGGTGCACACAGTGAATGAAGCAGTATAGGTACAGAGCTACCCAAACAAAGCCCAAGGCCTAGTCCTCCCTAAATCTTTGGTCTCACTTATATGACAGAATAACCCAAGGGAGGGCCAATAGTTGTTAAAGGCACCAAGATAGAAAGCAGGAGACTATGAATTTTAGTCCTCTTCTATTGCTAGAAATCAAGATTGACTTGAAGACAATTTTGGGAGCACAAAAATAAGAGAGCCAAGGACAATGTCAGAAATGTAATTAGGCTCATTTCTAATATCTACAAGGAAAAATGTTTTTATAGAGCAGCATTCCATCCGATGATACACAACACTGCAGTCTGAAGTAGCAAATCCTAAATTTCACATTTATGTGAAAACTAGGTCAACTGAATACACAGATTTATTAAAATAAAAATAAAATAAAATATGACTACAGTTAAGAACTCCATTAACATCACAATTCTCCCGAATAACTATTGAACTTTATGGGGAAATGATATTTTTAGAGATTGTTATCATCAAACTATGCATAGATGGATGAGAACTACCTTACTGCTATATGCTCCTTTAGATAGAATCTCTGCCTCTGCCTCCTGTTAACTTACAGAAACAGGTACAAGTATAGTAATGAGAAAATTGTTTGCTGTTATATCAATAACTGCTTTCTTCACATCAAACCCCATATCTAATTCATATCCTGCTCTAACCCATGGCTTATTTAATCGTGAAATGTTGAAGTCAACATGGTGGTCTAAGTTGTCTTGAAGATTCATACCCTCTAAACGCCCCACCTCTGATTTCTCTGTGGCTCCATTTCTTCTCCTCTTCAAAGTTTCTGCCTATGTGCTTGTTCACTGTGCTGT
The DNA here is from genome assembly GCA_022577455.1 of Arizona elegans. Taxonomy (NCBI): domain Eukaryota; kingdom Metazoa; phylum Chordata; class Lepidosauria; order Squamata; family Colubridae; genus Arizona; species Arizona elegans. The sequence goes on from JAKOOJ010000001.1 coordinate 107,036,650, forward strand.
TGGTACAGAATGGATGGGCCCATGAGTGTCACTAAGTGTCACTAAGAGTGGTACTCAGGAGGATGAGTATCCAGCTAACTGTGATGGTACTGGGAGGACAGAGACCCATGGAAAAAGGAACCATCCCCTCTTGATCTTATTTTTTCCAAAAATTACCCTAATCATTAAGCTGGAACTGTGGCTAATACGGGGAATCTGTGATTGTTCAATGATATTGAAGTATAATTCCCAGCAGCCAGCCCAGCATCCCTAATGTTGAGGGATGAGAAAAGTGTTACGACTCAGCAACAAATGTAGTGCAACAGACTCCTGGGAAGAAAAAGCTATCTTCAAAAGCAAGTATTTACTTTTGATTTTTGTTCAAATAATAGCAAAGTGATGATTACAATTTATCCCTTATATCTTTATTTGCCACAAGCTCACAATATCAGTAGTGAGTGACAATTTTAAATATGGTTTGCAGAATTCAAGTAAGATACTAAGATAAATCTTATCAAAAAAAATATCCTGTCATTATCCTGTAAGTTCATGGCTTATCACTTCAAGTATTTCAGGGTATTAAATCTCTTCTGGGTGCTCCAATGCCTTTTGAGGCAATATACAGTCATTTCTCTTTCTCTCTCTCCCCCAGATATATACACAACCTTTACACTACTTTTTTTCAGTTGATCATGTTATGTAAAGGCCAGAAAAAGAGTAAGATATACTTAAATAAAAAAGTTAGACAGAGAAGACAAGAAAAAAAATACAACTAGAATTATTTTACATCATAAGGTTTCCCATTAGATCAGGTAAAGGTTGGTTTAATATTTGGCAAAGAATGTTCTGACTTCTGTGGTTGGATAACTTTTATAATTTAATTTTTAGGTTTGATGAAATTAGCATATGCTCATTGCTTAAGTATTGGTATTATTGAATTCTAATATCCTTGTAGAGTAGTAGAATTCAGTGTGAATTAATATTTAACTTGAGCAAATTGGGAATTAATTTTCCTATATTTTGTCTCAGATAATTCTGGACTGAAGAACATGTTTAAACAATGCAAATCCCAAAGCTATTAGTTATTGCTGTTTCAATTTCAGCACAATGGCAAAATTTTAATTTAAAATGGTAATTTTGCCAGGATTTAGATACTGAAAATGAAAGGATCCAATTGCTATGAAGGAGTTCCTCATCTTCACGCTATGAAGTTTATGTTTATATAAAACATAAACCTGAATTTAAAGATACTGTTGTAATAAAAATGTGCCTGATGTTTCTGAAGTTGAAGGAAACATTTTAAAAAGACTATTCTTTGCTGCTTGCAGAAGAAATACTGGCAAATTTTGAATCAATTAAAGGGACAGAAGTAAACAAAATTAGAGTGAAATATTATAGTTAAACATAATGAAATCAAAGTAGGTTGTAACCAGCAACATGCAGTGGGGTTGCTTTGCTGTTTACATCAATTTACCTTCTCGGGAGAGAACAATAAACTTTGATGATTTGATGACTTTGCCATCCAGAGTCCAGATGATAGTAGCAGGTGGATCTGACGAAACCTGACATTGCAAGACCAGTTTTTCACCTTCTACTACTTTGGTATCCTGAAGCTTTTCAGTAAAGGATGGTGCTATTCCCTCAGGCTCTATTTTGTTATCTTTTCCTTTATTTTCAGTTATCCGTCCATCTACTTCTGGTGGGCAGTCACCTTTGCAATTACTGTCATTCTTATTCTCTTTCTCCCTTGATTTAACATGTGACTTTTCAGAGCTGGAGTTAATAACTTGGTTTTCATTCTTGGTGCTAGCATTCTGTGTTTTATATCTAGAGCTGGTATCCTGGGACTCTGAAACGGTGCTGGTCTTTGGTAGTTTAGAAGTAGCATTGACAGTGTCCAACTTCTTGGATGTCACAGGATTTTTAGAGGTGATGCTGATGTCTGGCACTTTGTTGCTGGCACTAGATTTCTGCACTTCAGAGTTGGCATTCACATTCTGGACTTGAGTCCCAGGGCCACCATTCTCAGTTGGTGTTTTTTTCTTCGCAGCAAGCACAGATCTAAAATCTGGGGCACTTGGCTTTGAACCTGCTGCCTTGTCTGGTAAGGAAGGTTTAGGAGTGCCCTTTTTTGCCAATACTCCACGAAAGTCTACCTGTTGTGGAGCATGGACCTTCCTTTCTTCTTCTGAAAAGGTTTTCGGCTTGACCTGCCGTTGCAGGGTACCACGGAAGTCCATTTGTTTGGCTGGGATTTCCTTCAACTCCTCCTCAGAAAAACTTTTGGTGTTAACTTTCTTTGCCAAAATGTCCCGGAAGTCAATCTGCTCAGCCTCCTGTTGCCTTAGCTTCTCCTCTGTGCTCTCTCGGGTTTCTACTCGTCTTTTAAGCACTCCACGGACAATTTCCTGCTCTTCCTCAACTTGCTGGCCTTCCCCAGTATTCCTCCTGAAGGAGCCACTGATGTTTCTGAATGTCAGTGCATCCTCTCCACAATCAGCCTCTTGTCGTACTTTCTGCCTCCCACTGTAAGCAGAGAAGGGTTTGAGAGGGAGAGAGGAAGGGGCGGGAAAAGAGAAAGAGGGGGAGCAAAGAGCTGATTTAACGAATTCAGGAATCACCCCCTCAGAGAAAGGACAAAATATGTTTATAGAAGGGAAGGCTGATTAGAGGAATAGTTTATTGCATCAATGATGACTTCAGGAACCATATAAGGGAACTAAATTTTTTAAAAAGTGCTCCACATTGTCAGCTGTATGATAAAAACAGCTTGTTGGGTCACATTTGGGGATTAGATTGAACAGCAGCCAACCCAAGTCTACAAGGAAAGAGAATTAGCTGAGCAAAAAATAAAACCCATCCACATAAGTCCCTGGGAACTGTACTCACTTTTTTTGCACTCCTTCTGTGGAAAATGAACTTTCTCCCAGCGTCAAAGATACCTGACAGTTGCATTCTCCAACAGGGTTTCTGAAAAAGTACAACAAACTGAGACGCAGCAAAAATTTTAAAAAAGGTTGTTTTCTGTTAGATAGTACACAGAAGAGATCAATCCTTCACTATGATGATTTTTTTTTGTTCCCCAGCCAAGCATCACAGTAGTAGATAGCTACTTCATCATCGGCTAGAAAGAAACATTATTCCTCATCCTACCCACCGCAAACTTTTCTCCTCAAAATAAAGCCACAGGTGGAAATCAGGAGAGAATATACCCCTAAACAAGTAACTTGAAGAAAAGTAGACGAAGTGGGGTTTGGAAGGAAAAGAGTCGCTTTACAACATCTACACGCTTGTCCCAGTCTTTGTTTATACAAGACCAAGCTTTTAACTTTCCTCGCACCGAGACATTAAAAGCAGGGTCTCCTTTCCCTGCTCCTTCTTTTCCCTCCCCCATCAAACAGTATAATCAACCCCCATGGACTGTTTCAGCCTGTGCATGTTTATATTTAAAAAAATAATAATAAAAGTGTCACCATATATGGTGCTGAGCCCTTATTCTTCCTTTTGCAGAGGAATGCCAGAGATGCCTGCAGAAAATGACTCCCATTAAAGTCATTAAAATACTTTCCCCTCTTCCCACCCGCCCCCAGGACCGTGTTACGCTTCATAGCAGATACATCTTCAAATGGTTCATCTCCCCAAGAGATGTAAAAAAAAAAAAAGGGGGGGGGAAACATAACTCAGATTGTGTAAACATTGCTACCACATCCTAAACAGCTTGCCATTTGATGAAAAAGGGCTTTCTCTGACAACTGCAAAGAAGAGGTGGACATTATATCAGATGGATTTTCAAGATTTTGCTATCCCAAAGCTAGATCAAAAAGTGCTTTTTAAAATTGTTTAAGAGAAATGCCTGTTCTACTTTCAGGCTTGCTGTACTTCAACAATCTTGTCAAAATAAAACACAACGCTTAAAGTCTGTAGAGATTCTCAGTCATCCAGGTCATGGTTGTCCCAAAGGTGCTTTTTCAGGAGGCAACTGGACTTTCTTGTTTTTTCTTTTGAAGACGTTTCACTTCTCATCCAAGAAGCTTCTTCAGCTCTGACAGGATAGTGGGGAATGGAAGGATTTATATTCCTTGCAGACAGCTGGTCATTTGCATCCTTTTAGAGGGTCGTTGAAGCACTTGGAGGTTTATCTGTGTCCTCAGTGTCACCTAAGTAGTGCTCCTGGTTCTTGTAGTCTGCAATTTTTCCTGTGGAAATCGATTCCTACTCCCACACCATTCAAAGGGTGTCCATAGCTAAGCATGTATGCTTAGTATGCTAAACAATTTTGGATGGATTATTTGAATATTAACTTCAATAAAGAGAACACATAACTATGAATAGTAAAATTTAAAAGTTACTCTGAAGGCTGCAAAAACAGGCACCCTTATCCTGGAGTAAAGCCTACCAAATATAGTGGAACACTTTTAACAAAGTTCCATTCAGAGGTGGAAAAAATGTGATTCCCCCCCCTTCAATCTGAATATTTTGCTAATCAAATAAAAAAGGTAGCATATGAAACCTTTTGTTTAAAGTATCCCAGGCCAAAACAGCCATGTAGATTAAACAAAATAAAAATTGTTACCCAAATAAGGGAATACATAAGTGCATTAAATAGTATGTAATGATATTAGTAAAAAGATGTGCAATTATATTTTTAAGACCATGCCAGAGAATACAGTTTTGCAGCTGATTAATCTTGGTTGAAAGGATTTTTTAAAGTTAGTTAAAACATTTCATATTTTTAAAAGGATCTAAATTCAAACTCTACAGATAATTGCAATGTAACATTATAAATGCTTGATAAGACTCTTTGTAAGAACAAAATTCCTGAGTGGAAGTCTAATTAACACAATGCATTGTTATATATTTGGCAGATGAGATAACATCTGCATCTAGCATGTGAAAACTAGGGGGTTGAGGGGTCTTTTACTCAAATTTTTAGTTAAATTTTTAAGGAATTCTAGGGAGGGGGAGGATTTGATTGGAATGTGGGTTGTGGGCATGGGCCCACTAAGGGGAGGGGCGGGCCTGGCGTGGGAGGTGGGGATCCCGGGGTCAAGGGGGAAATCAGAGTTTGTCCGGATAGTGCTTTGAACATCACTACCGTGAGTGGGAGGGGTAGATATGGCGGGAGCAGGGGGCCATATCGAGTTAGGGGAGTGCACACCCGCTGTTTACGAGCGGTGGTGCGCTCTGGCCCCCAAGGCTCCACCCATTCCCCAGGTTGCACAGACCCTCAGGGTCCGGCCCTCCGGCTGATGCTGTGCAATGCCAGGTCCGTAGTAAATAAAGCCCCACTCATCTGTGACTTAATTGGTGAGGGGGGAGAGGACCTGGCAGGTATTACGGAGACCTGGTTCGGCCAGGAGGGGGGGTTCCCATCGTGGAAATGTGCCCACCAGGTTTCCTTGAATTCCATTGGCCGAGGTCACAGGGCAGGGGCGGGGGAGTAGCGGTTATTATTAAAGAAGGTCTGAGACCAAGGGAGGCCACTGTTCCTCAGATGGCCGGCTGTGAGTCCCTCCTTGTGAAGTGGGGTCATGGGGTTCAGATGGGTTTGCTGATTATGTACCTGGCTCCCTGCCACGTGGCAGCAGCCCTGCCCAAGCTCCTCGACGTTATCACCGCGGTGGCGGTTGATACCCCCAGACTTATTGTCATGGGGGATTTCAACCTGCCATCTGTGGGTGAGACGTTGGAGGTGGCTCGGGAGTTCATGGCTTCCATGACAGCTATGGACCTGACCCAGTTAATTCATGGCCCTACCCACACAGGGGGAAACACGCTGGACCTGATTTTTGTCTCTGGACAGTGGTTGAGTGATCTTGAGATAGGGGATATAGTCACCGAACCCTTGTCATGGTCAGATCACTCTCTCCTTCGCCTTGACCTTCGAACTGCTATACCCCGTCACAGGGAGGCGGAGCCGGCAAGATTGTCCCACCCCAGGCGCCTGATGGAACCTGATAGATTCCAGATGGAGCTTGGGCCATTTCCTGAGGCTCTGGCACACGCCTCGACTAGGGACCTAGCAGCCGCCTGGGATAGGGCGGCCGCTGGAGCTCTGGATCGGGTTGTGCTTTTGCGGCCTCTGACCCGGCGCCGATCTCACCTAGCTCCTTGGTTCACTGAGGAGCTGAGGGAGATGAAGCGCTGGAACAGACGCCTAGAGAGTAGTTGGAGGGCCAGGCTTTCTGAATCCGACCGGACACTGGTAAGATCTCATATTAGGAATTACCTAGTGGCAATAAAAGCAGCAAAATGTACATATTTTGCTGCTCTTATTGCGTCATCAGATAATCGCCCGGCCGCTCTGTTTCGGGTGACCTGCTCCCTGCTCCACCAGGAAGCGCGGGAGGACCCCTTGGAGGGTAGAGCCGAGGATTTTGTTCAATATCTGTATGACAAAATCACTCAGATTCGGGAAGATCTGGACTCCGACTTGGCAGTTCCAGGGGGGTTGACTGAGGCAGGTCTTGAGAATGTTATCTGGGATGAGTTTGATCCTGTGACCCCTGACGACATGGACAGGATTCTGGGTGGACTGAACGCGACCACATGTTTATTGGACCCGTGCCCCTTCTGGTTAGTGCTGGCTTCCCGGGAGGTGACGTGAGGCTGGCTCCAGGGGATTATAAATGCTTCATTGGGTGAGGGTGATTCCCCGCCGCCTTGAAAGAGGCGGTGGTGAGGCCTCTCCTCAAGAAGCCTTCCCTGGACCCGGCAGTGTTGTCTAATTATCGTCCTGTCTCCAACCTTAATTTTGTTGCGAAGGTTGTTGAGAGTGTGGTTGCGTGACAGCTCCCCCAGTACCTGGATGAAACGACAAATCTGGATCCATTCCAGTCGGGCTTCAGGCCTGGGTACAGCACGGAAACGGCATTGGTCGCATTGGTCGATGATCTCTGGAGGGCTCGGGACAGGGGTTGTTCCTCTGTCCTGGTCCTATTAGACCTCTCAACGGCTTTTGATACCATCGACCATGGTATCATGCTGCACCGGTTGGAAGAGTTAGGGGTGGGGGGCACTGTATTACGGTGGTTCTCCTCCTTTCTCTCCGACCGGTTACAGTCTGTGTTGGCAGGGGGGCAGAGGTCGACTCCGAGGCCCCTCATATGTGGGGTGCCACAAGGGTCGGTCCTCTCGTCCCTTTTGTTCAACATTTATGTAAAGCCGCTGGGCGAGATCATCCGTGGTTTCGGGGTGAAGTACCATCAGTACGCTAATGACACCCAGCTGTACATCTCCATCCTGGACCACCCCAATGATGCCCTTGAAGTGATGTCCCAGTGTCTGGAGGCTGTGCGGATCTGGATGGGGAGGAACAGGTTCAGGCTCAACCCATCGAAGACCGAGTGGCTGTGGTTTCCGACGTCCCGATATAGTCAGTTGATGCCATCGCTGATTATTGGGGGTGAATTGCTGGCCCCCACAGAGAGGGCTCGCAACTTGGGTGTCCTCCTGGATTCACGGCTGTCTTTAGAAGAGCACTTGACGGCCGTGACCGGGAGGATTTTTCATCAGGTTCACCTGATTCGCCAGTTGCGTCTCTTTCTGGATCGGGACTCCCTACACACAGTCACTCATGCCCTCGTCACTTCCCGCCTGGACTACTGCAACGCTCTCTACATGGGGCTCCCCTTGAGGAGCACCAGAGGCTCCAACTGGCGCAGAGTGCGGCCGCGTGGGTGGTTACGGGAGCAACATGGTGCTCCAATGTGACACCTCTCCTGCGCGAGCTGCACTGGCTCCCGGTGGTCTTCCGAGTGCGTTTCAAGGTTTTGGTTACCACTTTTAGAGCGCTCCATGGCTTAGGACCTGGTTATTTACAGGACCGCCTACTACCACAAGCAGCCTCCCACTGGCCGGTACGGTCTCATAGAGAGGGGCCCCTCTGGGTGCCGTAAGCTAAACAATGTCGACTGGTGGCCCCCAGGGGGAGGGCCTTCTCTGTGGGGGCACCCACTATCTGGAACAAGCTCTCCCCAGAGATACAGGGGATCCCGGATCTACGAACTTTCCGCCATGCTCTTAAGATTCTCCTATTCCAGCAAGCCGGCCTGGCCTAATTTTCTCCCCTGGTTTAAAATTCTTTTAAATCAAAATTTTAATCTGTTTTAAATTATTGGGTTTTTTAATTGTCTCGGGCTAAATTATTTAATCTGGTTTTAATTATGTCTTTTAACTTTTGTATCTATGTATTTTATTTTGTGCCTGTTCACCGCCCTGAGTCCTTCGGGAGTAGGGCGGTATATAAATCTAATAAAACAACCAAACCAAAACAAACAAACAACATCTGTTCATTCACAAGTATCTTTCTTGACAAGGTTTTTCAAAAGTGGTTTGCCATTGCCTTCTTCCTATGGCTGAGAGAAAGAAACTGGCCCAAGGCCACCCAAAAGGCTTTGTGCCTAAGGCAGTGCTAGAATTTATGGTGGTCTGATTTTTAGCCTGATGCCTTAACCACAACACCATTGCCCCCCAATATAGTAAATATTAAAGGTATTCTTAGATCCTACTTTCTTTCAGCTCCAACCCTTTCTGGACTGGTATAAATCCAAGTGACTCTAATTGAATTCCTATAATGTACTTTATGTATAATCATTTGATCTTTCTTGTAGACCACTTTGGTATCTCTGGTATTGTTATTAGTTGTAATACCATTAAAGTAGCATTTATTAAAATATTTTTATACAATATTTTTTTTTTTTGATGGGTGTGTTGATGAACAATCTAAAACTTCAAGAAGGGGTCAATGAGCTGAACAGTTTGGGGATCCAAACTCTTAGCTGGCACAGGTGAGCTAATTTCATAGGGGACCAGACTGAAGTTAAATATATTTTTCAGATGTTTCACTCTGGAAGCAACCTCAATGGAGACATCTTCTGTTCATAAGACAATTGTTCTGGATGGCAGCGAGTTAGATGTTTCATTTGGTTTTAGCCGTTATGATGAGAGGATACATAGGAAGAAAGCCACCATGTTACTCTCTGGTGGCAACAAAATCAGTATTCTGATAACACCTTTTATTAAAAGGCATGGACTTTTGTGAATTGCAACTCATTTCATCCAATACATGGAGTGGTTATACTGATGTAGGAAGTTACACTAGAGTGTGGGGGGCGGGGGATCAGATTGATTGTACAAATAGCAGGATGCATGAAACTTGACAAGTGCAATCATGCAATTAATGATTTTAGAAGATCAGCCATTCAATATGGTGGAGGATTGGAATTCTGCCACCATTTGTATCTGATTTCCTCTGATTGACAGATCTTATCTGGTAATCCCCAAAGAGATAAAATCTCCAAACTCTTCAGCTCATTAACTTAACTTTCAGTAACGTAGGAAGATGTGTCAGAACTGCTAAGAGCAGCAGGTCCTAACTTTACATCCATATCCCTTCAAACATTTGGTCCAACTGAGTGTATACCATTCTTTCCTCTCTCACAATGTGCACTGATGGGACAGTGGTCAGAATGAGGGGATTTCTTCCACCACTTTCTTAATCAACTGCATATTTCCTGACCCAAGGTAGCCCACCATGGGAGCCAGGAAAAACATCAGCTTCATTAAGAAGCCAAAAGATGCAGCAAGAGTACTTATGTCAGATCTACAGATCCAAATATGGCACACTGTTAGTTTTTATATGCAGTATGAAGTATCTTCATCCTCAAAGGCACCCTGGAGGCTCCATAAAACAGGACAAAAGAGTGAGCAGCATACATGAGCAGCTAAACTCAGCAAGCCATCATCAACAGAATTTGACTGACTGCTTTTCAAAATGTCTACATTAGCAGCTTATTTAACCTGGTCGACTCATTATGCAGTTTTTGACTTTGGGTGCATTTGAAAAGCAGAGTAATTCTGGCTCTTGGGTTGTTGTTGTTGTTTTTTTTAAAGTTTGGTGTCAGTCTTTATTTGTTCTCTGCCCATTCTGCCCCCTACATTCTCTCATGCCCTTTTTGTTTATGGAGACTTCAAAGTGCACTTAAGAATATAAAAAGACTCTCTACTGGTTGGCTGTTTAGCTTAAATATGTATTAACTCAGTCCAGGCTGTGGTCCATAGTATGGTTATAAAAGCCAGTTTTAACTAGTTTATTTGACATGTTACAGTTTTAGCCTTTAGTGCTTTAAACCTGAAAACAAAAGAGGTTTTGCTGAGCAAAGATATATGCATGAATTATGACTCCTGGCTATTCTTTTGTTCTGAATGCTACTGAGAATGTCCATTTCAGATGCAAATGAGAGTAGCCAGGGAAGGCTGTCCTATTCTCTCTCTCCCTCCCTCTCTCTCTCTTTCTCTCTCCCTCCCTCTCTCAAGAAATCCCTCTTTTGTTTTTCTTTCACTATTGCTTGTTCTATAGATTAAAAAGCATTGTTTTAATCAATCAGATTAAAATGTTTTTGTGTGTGCAACCAGCTGGTGGGGGATGTGGGGGAGGAACCTTTTAAATACTGGGGAAGAGGGAGAACATTGACTAATATTCCTGGGTATCTGCCAAGATTTGGTAAGGCACTTCTGTGTTCACATTCCTTTTAGTTTCAACACTCCAAGTTCTGGGTAAGTGAGAATTAAGGCTACCTTGCAGATCTCCGGCCAGTCAGTGAGGGGGTAGACTACCCGTGTATGACTTTTGGCTGGTCCAGATTTTTTGCAGTTTGAATTCAGAATCCCACTGTTCCCATGGTAGAAATATCAAAGCTGTTCTAGCAAAAATGTAAATTAACCAAAACATTAAAAAAAAATTTTTTTTCTGAAAAATTATGTTCATCCATAACACGTTAACCATACTTCCACCACACAAAGTTTTGTTCAAATATTGTATTTTGTGTATCACAATTGCCTCCAATGGACAATGTTTCGAAGCATTCTCCTGAGAGAAGGATTTCTTAGTTGTGGGACCTTCACTCTAGAATCCTCTGGGTGTGCCTGTTTCCTTCAAGATTTGAGTTTCATCTATCACTGAAAGCATCCATTTTAATGCAAGCCTTTGATTCTCCTGAGTGCTGCCTAATTGACTGCTTTATGAGAAAAGGAAGAATAAATAAACACATAGGATCACATGTGAATTGCAGATTGAATGTTAAAAAAATTATTAGAGGTAAGCAAATTAATAAAGAAGCTAAGAATAGGCCAGGAGAGCAATTTTGTATTGAAGAGAATATTGACTGTTTCAATAGTTTAATATGAAATCCATATGGCAACTAATGTAGGCACTGACATCTAGGAACCCATAAGCAATATATAATGAACACACTTGCTTGAAAGCAAAGACCAATAGAAACAAAATGCCTTATCATTCAAGTTTAGACGACTGAATGAGCTCCTCCTCCTATAAATATATACTTCCCTTGACACACCTGAGTTGTATTTCATACTGGCCAGCATGACAAGGTTCAATATTCCTTATAATCAAGGTAAAGATGTCTTCATTTTGTAGGAATTCATAGCCTGCTTCTGTCGTTAGTTCCTCTCCATCTTTGAACCAATGAACTGTGGGGAATGGATCTCCAGCAATGGCACAAGAAATAATGACGTTCTGCCCCACTACTGCTCTCACTGACTGTGGTTTGCTAATAAACCATGGCTGAATACCATCCTGAGGTTCTGCAACACAAAGAAAAAATGTTAAGACAGGCAGGGAGAAAATCTAATAGCACTGGTAGAATCGCTTGTGCTGAATTTCATTTAGCTTTCGACAAACCATTTTATGGATATTTTGCTTTGGATGCATATTCTGAATTGAGAACCTCTTCACAATATTCTGGCTAGTGTAGTAGCAGAAGGAGTAATTTTTGGCAATTCTCTACATGGCAGAAGTAGTCAGCATATACTTTCCTCAATGGTCATGCCTACCACAGCAGCCATTTGTGAAAGTGCAAAGAAACTTATAAAATGCTATGTTCTGAAATATGGAGTAAGGGATCATGTCACTTCATTTTAAGTTTTCTTTCACTTTTTTTTCATCATGAGTTAGTAGGTCACTCTTCAGAATACGAAAAGTTTAAATTCAGACTTTATCATGAGTCACTTTGTACAACAAGCAGAAAACTTGCAAGTTATGTACATATCCATCCATCCCTTTTCTTGGGGAAACTAACAATACTTCAAATAATTTCCATCTGAATAGTTAAGTGTTTGCTGTAACAAAAGTTTCCATAATAGCTACAGCAACAGCATGTCTAATGTGATTGCAAATCCTTCTTTCCTCAGAAGGAAAGATTTTGAAGGGAAAAAAAAGGCAAGTGAACACATTATTTTCTCTAGGGTAAAGAGATGGTAGCTCAGTCATTTCAAATGTGTTTGACTTTATAAAAAGTTTCCCGGTGGATCTCCATGTTTCTTTTGCTTCCAAAAAATCTGAAGTCTTTAAAACAAAAAGCAACAACCCAGATGGTACTTTGTGTACTTTTTTTTTTTTAAAAAAAAAAACTGGTCTGCTGTGGGCTGGAGAGAATGTTTAAGTAAATAAACTGAAGAAAGATAAATATAGTCCATGGTTGTTTTAAATACCTAGACAAATTAAAAATTGGAAAAGGAAGGCTTGAAATCTCAAAAAAAAAAAAAAATCGGTACCTGGCATCCTAAAATTCTGATGTGAAATTTACAATAATATATTATTAAATAACATTGAGATTGCTTCACATACTCTAGAGTAAAGACAGCAAGGGATCTTAACTGAGTGTTATTCCCTTGTATAGAACAATCTCAGGAGGAGACATTTGTGTCTTGTTATCTTTGTAGCTGTTCATTTTGCTATTTTTATAGCCTTAGTAATAAATAAATCCAAAAGAATGCAAGTTTTCCAAAACCCTGAAGTAGCTTTCTTTAACCTAGTGCCCTCCAGATGCATTGGATTAGAATTCTATAACTGTATGGGCTGAAGACTGGGATTTGTCTATCATATCTGAGGATAACAGGTGAGGGAAAAACAGTGTACACTGTCATTAACAAGCTCTGAATCTTAACCCAAAATATTTAATCATAACTCGTCTGCAGATATTCTGATTGCCAAAATCTCTCTATTGGCCCTGATCAGCTGCACACCAAAATACTTAATTGCATATAAAAATGTTTATATAGCAAGAGTTTAATTATTAACTCCTTCTCATCTACTGTGAATCTTGGGGTATGTTCCATAAACTATCTTCACTGTTTCATTATTATTTACTCCATCAATATTCTCTGCAAGGGGAAGTAAAGAGACTGAGAAAGAAAGAGGGAGAGTGGGAAAAGAGCAAAGGGAGTGGCTTCATTCACTTTGCTTTGGACCTTTGCATGCAAGCCATGGTAAAGTATTCCTTAAAAGAATTTGGGCCTTGATAAAATAATTCAATAGAAGTTTCCCATCCCTGCCCTAATACATAATATACATGGATGCATGTTCGAATAAAGCATTTGTGCATACCTTTACCCTTTCCATATTCCCACAAGCATATTCATGCATCTGAGTGTCTCATTTTGGCTAAATAACATTTGCTTTCACTATGCATTTTGCTTTACTCTCTTCACAAAAATGCACTACCATCATTCACTATACTCACAATGGCTGGCTGCACTTCCTTTAGCTTTAGTATCATGGGCTTAGCTATTGTAACCTTAAGGCTCTTTTTGAAAGTGCTACACCATGAATAGACTTCAGATCGGGTCACCTGTACAGCATCTTTTGGTAACCCTTCAAAGCAGCGGCGGCAGCCACTTTTCCCAGAACTGCTACAGTGCAATTCTGGGAAAAGACATATTTGGTTTCTGGAATTGCTGACCGACTGTCCATGCATGCAACATATGGGCTTCCTCTCTCTTTGCTTGTTTAGATTACTCAAAGCTATTATTTTATGGCCTGTAGTTTTCTAAACACATGAAATGTCCAAATTAGGTCATTAAGCACATGGCAGTATATTATTGCTATTTTGGTAATTAATAGACATAATTTCTATCTTTAAATATTCCATTCCATCAGGTGCTTGAGAAAATAAATGTAATTGCTTATAATTATACACACACACACAAAACCATTGTTTCACCCATAAATAAGAAAACAGTAGATAGAAATATACTAATTGTAACTTGAACTTAAAATGTTGTATTCATAACCAAGTTTCTGAACTAGCTATTCAGTCAAATAGTCACATCCCTACACTTCTACCTTCTACAGAAACACATTACAACCTTTTAGAAATCTATGTATTCTCATTTAATACTTTCTTTTCTGGTTTTAGAAATTAGAGTACATTCTTCCTAGTGAAGCAGAATGAAGGATAGGGCCAAATATCCATTAATATTGTATATAAAGGGAAACTATAGAGTTTCAGAGAGACAAGGAGGTTCTCAACTTTTTGAATACTTTCCTGTGTAGCTGTTAAACAATGCAGTGTGCGTGTGTGTGTGTGTGTGTGCGCGCGCACACACACACACACACACACGTGCATGCGCATACCTTCTTGGCATATAGACATAAAAACTTTACCTTGTACAGTCAGGGTTGCTTCAGTATGAATTCCTCCCAAGTCATTCCAGGCCTCACAGGTGTATTCTCCTGTGTCCTCAGGAAATACCTCTTGGATACAGAGGCGATACACATTGCCCTTCTTCTCAAAGTGAAAATCCTCTGTTTCCTGGATTTCTTTACCATTGTGAAGCCAAATTATTTCAGGGGGTGGGTTAGCTGAGCCACAAAACAAAGCAGAAGTCTTTGAGATAAAACAAAGGCAGCAGGGGAAGTCTATGAACTATTCTATTAGGCCAACTGCAACTATAAGATAAGGCAGAACAAGAAACTCACATGGACTTCCTGCTGCCATAACAATATTAAAAAAGTTCTATTCTGAGTAAAATACAGGGATATAATATAGAACATGTATATGTTAGTGAATTTTTATCTGAACATACTGTACATGCATGCACACACAGACCAATTCTTTGGCTTTAGTCACATTAATGCACCTGTGTCTGATCAATTATTATTTTATGGCTTCCTATCAAAAGCAAAATATGTGTTCAAACATACATATTATGTCCCAGAATTAATGGAACTGTCTTCCCCCATCCTTTTTTCTAATCTTCTAAAAAAAATGTCTTTTGTGAAAATAGAAATAATAGTTTCTTCACATGTGCTCTTGGGCACTTTTCTCATTGTGTGTTTTATTGTTTTGCACCCCATATAATCCTATTATTTAATAGAAAAACTGAGTTTTCACAAATCATTTCTTACTCTTCCATAGATCTAGAAGACAAAGGGTACTATTTATTTGTTTGTACTAATTTTATAGCCTAACCAAAACAGGTCTGGCCAAGCTACAACAAAGCCCAAAGAGTGTACAAAAAATGTAATATAATTAACATATTGAAGTTAACATAAGCATATTCCATTAAAAGAAGGCCATCGTTTTAAAATTGCATGAAAACATTCTAGCTTTTTAGCCATGGATTGCTTTTAACTTCCTTTCTTCTAATTTTAAGCACTTCTTTATTCTACAGTGGCAGTGTATTTACCTTAGACTCTATTGGTTTCCCATTATCCCTAATGATAAAAGGTTTTAAAAAAAGAAAAAAAGGTAATAAATATGAACCAAAGGCAAAAAAACTGATTGATTGCAAAACAGAATAATACCCTTGTTAAAATTCTAAACAGTTTATTATTTCTTATTTAGTTCTATTTCTATATTGCCTTTCTCCCAAGTAGCCCGTTAGAAAACACAAATATTTACCTGAAACTTCTACTGTCATAATCACTTGGCTTCCATCCATTACCTTGAGATCACTTAGGCCTTTCAGGAGGACTGGAGGAAAGGTTTTATTGGCTGCAACTGGATGTGCACTTTCTAGTTTAATTCTGCTCCTCTTTTCTGCTTAAATAAGGGACACAATGGTTTCCCATAAGGAACTCTTGTAAAAAGATTCAATTACTCTTATCAGAACACAACTTAATAGCACCATTTCCAGTGTAGAAAGACTCAACGCTACTCATCAGAAATCTACATGAACAAGTATAACTCTACATTTACAGATTATTATTATTAATCAAGTATTTTAATTTAGTTAATGCAAAAACTTCTAAAGTAGTTATAGAACACATAACACCAACTTTATTATTTACACATCTTTGCTAAAGATAGAAGTAAAAAATAATATTACATCACATCCTAATTTTGGATCACTCTGTTGAGAAATTTTTTAAAAGATCTTTGCCATTCATTTTTTTCCCCTCAAAAGTTTGTATAAATAATGAAAACAATTATTCTTTCCTAAAGGATGCTATTTGGCTCAAATGTAACTAATGGCAATTAGTTTGAAAAGATGTCCAGGAGATTGAGATAGATTTTTTTTGTAGCTATTAGAATAGGAAATAATAAGAGCAGCATGGTGGCCTAGAGGTGAAGATGCTCACCTCCCACTCGGAAGGTTGAGAGTTCAGTCCTAGGGAGTGGCAGATGTTTCTTTAGCAAGGCGCAAAGAGAAAATATCTGGTGCAAACTCTGCGTAGGCATCAGGAAGGCACCTGGCCAGTAAAATGCTCAGCTCCATTCAGTCGCCACGACTCCACCCCAAATAAAGGGATTAAAGGGTTGTAAAAAGAAAAAAAGTTTAATAAATAATAAAGACAATGAAAATTGGAGTGGGGAGGGAATGGGAGGCTGGGAATCATACAGAGTAAAGGAGCAAATATTTTAGAAAGAGAAGAATATAGTTTTCATACTATAGAATGTAGCTTATACTATATTTACATGGAAGAATTATATGCTGTTAAGAGAACTTAAGAAAGATAGCTATTTTATTGTTATGAAACTCAATTCCATGATTGTTGCAATTAGTGGATTAAATCCCACCAAGTTTGTGAAAATCATCTTCAGGCAGCCAAATTGACTTTAGATCAGGATGGAAAGGGTGTAGCCTTAGAACCCCATGCAGGTTATCAGCATCTCTTCTGGGCCTCCAGAGCACTCCTATTATCATGGTAATGAATTTGGGGGCAAATAATATCTCCAACTTGCAAATAAGCCTTATGTCCACTTAAGGCCCAAGACCTGTTTTAATCTCATCTATTTTTAGGGTACAACGATTGAACTGATTCAGTGGTGGGTTGCCCCCGGTTCGCACCGGTTCTATAGAACCAGTAGTAAAACCGGCTGGAGGCTCCGCCCACTGACCCTGACGTCATCAAAATGCTTCCGCACATGTGCAGAAGAGCACATGCACTAAGCCCCATTACAAACCACTAGTAAAGGTAAGTAGAACCCACCCCTGATCTGATTCTTATGTAGACTGAAATTGGGAGCTTTCCATTTTAGTGAAAGGAAACAGTTTGACAAGCTGCTTTTTCTCCTATTTTCAGCAGCAGGAGAATTCAGCAGAAGGAATAACCTGACCTATAAATTCCAGAATATAACTTCACACAAATAAAAACATCCATGTAATTATTTTATGGCATGTTATTCTCATTTAACACTTAGTTAGCTAGTATTTAAAACTGGCACACATATTGCATGTTAGGCTGACTGGTATGTCTTCCTAGAATTTTCTGGATGCTTTAGTCAGTATGGCTTAACTGGGCTCTTGGCCCAGATTCAGCCAAGTATGGCATGTCTAGCTAACAATTTTTTGCTTGCATACTACAAGAAGACACTTAAACAATTCTTTGTCCTTTGTCAAGATGAAGGTACAATTCTTTTTTTATACAGACT
Source organism: Arizona elegans (assembly GCA_022577455.1). NCBI lineage: Eukaryota > Metazoa > Chordata > Lepidosauria > Squamata > Colubridae > Arizona > Arizona elegans. The sequence goes on from JAKOOJ010000001.1 coordinate 107,054,307, forward strand.
ATAATTTAATTCCAATAATTCTTTCTCTTAGCCTTCCTATTGTTTAGTGAAGTTTTTTTGCCTTGTACTACTTAGCTTTGAAGCTAGATGATTAGTATTGTTGACATAGCTGCCATCTCTACCTTAGAAACTATGGCTCTCAACATCCACAAACTATTAATAGAACTAATTGGGTTATAATCTTTATGTGATGTTCAGGAAGAAAAATTATGAGTACTTTACATTTATTTCATGAGCACATAAAGACACTTAAGCAATGAAGCTTACCATACATTTTTTAAAAGCTTTAAATATTCTATGGACATATAAATGAACAGTGTTCAACGGTGCTTTTATATATTTATATCTATCTCCCTTGGTGTATGGGAATGTCAAATATGCATCTGAGAATATTTCTTTTCTCTTTATCCACCCAGTTGAGAAAAAAACCTTTATAAAAGAGGAGTAGGGTTATTTTGTTTTTGTATTGGGGTTTTATTTTTAGAAGTTGCTCAGAATTGGGTGGCAATATAATTATTTTTTAATAAGTAATAAATAAATCTAATGATCCATTAATGAATAAATGTTGATTTACCAAAGACATTTTAACTTCTACTGCTGTGGCTAGTAACAGACATGACTCCTTTCAAATTTATATTGAAACAGATTTCAATTAATAATTTCCATTATTACTTAGCCCATCTAAATATATTAAATAAATATTTTCATCCTGTTCTTTGAGGGGAAATTCTTCTCATCAAAGAATTGATGAATGTTGTCATTAAATCTCCTCTTTTGGTCGGTGGCTATTCTATATATTCTTAACACGCTGAAATGAGCAAGGCAATTATAAATGTGCCATGACAATGAAACAATCTTTATTCCAAAACCCATTGCTCAAGAATCAGTGAGTTATTCAGTAATAACTCACTAATAATCACTGAGAACTGACACTGAAATCTGTATATTTTGCTTTTGAACTCAGTATAATTTACTTTTGAGTATAAAGGAGCAGCATTAATAGAATACAGTTTTAACAAGAGAACAGGAAAGATTAATCCTAATTCTTTTTTAAAAAGTTGTATCTGTCATCTTACAACGTGTTATCAAATACTTCCGTTCCCCCTTGCCCCATTTATATGTGTGTCTCTTCCTTTCGGTTTTAATACTTTGCACTCCAACCTTGGGAAGTTATAATGACACAGGATGTAGATTCCAATGAGAAAAGAAGAAGCAGCTTCTCCAATTACTAATCTAAAAATGGCCATGCTTAGTTTGAATGGTTAGAAATGGAAAAGGAAACTTCTAAATCATAAAAAGCATTTTTATTACACATAAAGTTCACAAACAACTTTCCCACAGCACTCCTTCTTACTTAATACAGCAGCTTGTTCATGAATGAAAAGGGCCAGCTTTTATTAGCATCCCGACTGTGAGTGGCATACAATGCTCCTTGAGTCAGCTCCCCAGAGATTTAGGTTCAAGTGCTTCTTCCAGAGAAATACTTTTTTCAGAATGTAGAAAATGCCCTCTGCTCTGCTTTACTTTCTTCTGCCCATATGACAGTTTCCCATGATCACAGCCAAAACTATCAGGAAATTGAAAGGATATTAATTCACGTGCCAATTTCAAGATTCTAACATTCCCCGTTCTGGGGACTGATGTACTAAAATGGGAATGCATTAAAGTATCTTCCTAATGTTTCTTCACTTGCTTAACAATATACTTCAAGAACTCAAATTAGTATCTGACTGGCCAGCAGTCTGATTCATTCAGCAATACAAATAGGGGAAGCCACCAATAATTGCTGCTAGCAACTCTTAGCCAATCAGTGGACTTCTACTGCTCTTAACATTGCATGTCATCAAAGAGTTAATATCTCAAAGACCCATGATTTGGTTCACATTTACTTTTATTCCCCACCCCATTTCAACTTCCAACACATCTTACATGGGTAGTTCTTTAAAGTAATCTCTTATTCATTTCTCATATGGCCACATTATGTTAAGTGCCTCTAAGCGTAAAGTATGGGGGGAGAGGGACAAAGGAGAGGAGAAACTGCTATATATATATAATATGTAGATAGATCTCCTTCCACACACTCTTTTTTTATGGATAAACATATAACATAGTGTAAATGTGGAATGATTTCTAAGAATAGACAGAGAAAAATTCTCAGCTTTTTTTTTTAGATTTGAGGAATTCCCTGTTGTGCCCAAGAATGGCCAAATTTCTATTCTTAGTCTTTGAAAATTTCCTATGAATATTACTGTCATAAGTCCTTCTGTTCTCAAAACTTTAAGCAGGTCCTGAAAGCTTGAGAAATTGGCTACTTTTTTGGACATTTTTGTGGAAAACTCTGCACATATTAAAGGGGAAAGGAAGGGGGTGTGTGCATTCATTTCTTAATACTTATTCACAACTTTCTACACATTTTTCTTGTATTGGTTCTGGTATCTAAGCCGACTGTGTTACCTATTTGCTTGTCCATCAAATGAATGGTTATCACTTCAGGAAATGAAGTCAAGACCTTTTCTCCTTTTATAATAGAAAACTCACAAATTAAAACTAATCAAATAGTGGCTTTATTTTCTCATCAGTAAGTTCTAAAAAAATAAACAAAATCCAAATTTAGTACAACGGGGAATCATAATCCCTAATGTTTAGTTTCAGGAAAAGAGATTTAAATCTGCCAAAGGAGTCTGTTTGCCAGAGCTTTAGAATAAGGCAGCCAAATAACGCCTAGCCTGAATCCTTTGCAGACACACATGCTCAGCAATACTGACCATTTATGGTGATTAAAATATTGTGTTGGCTCCCAGTCTCATAAATCAACTGAGCTGCAGAAAAACACTTAACTCTCAAAGTGCTAGTTTGCTAAGCGTGCAGAGAAGTAGACATACAAATATTCATGAAGCCAAATCACTCAACCAGCATCTTTCAAATAAAATGTTCCACATTAGAGTTCAGCTCCATTCTGGTCTACATCTAGACATCCCCCCCTCTTACTTATGCTTTGATGCTGTTAATTCAAAGGGAAGAAACAAGCTGCTTAACAGAACCCAAAATGCAAAGTCATTCTGTTTCTTGCTACAAAAAGTGTTTTTAAAACTGCAATCCCACAAACACACCTTGAAATTAAAAAGGTGTGATATGTATAAGTCGTATTACAATCAACATAACATTCATGAACTTGTTTTCTTTAATTTCCTATTTCTTCATAGCTCAGTCTGGAGTTTCCCATCAGGGAAAGCATCTACTTTTGCTATGTCTGGAATTGGACAAAAGGATGAGACTGAGAGAAAACAAACCTTCTCAGCAATTTTGTATATACACAAGATGATCCCTAAATATAACCCAGTCATAATGGCTGTGAGATAACTTTTTCAGTCTAGCAAGAAATAGATACATTGCTTATCTAAATAATTGGACAATCCACTCTTGTCATCCCATTGGCTTAAATCAAGAGAAATGCAATTAATCCCAGATATGGTCATGTCAGTTGCAACAACTCTATTTAGACATAAATAAAGCAGCTTTTCTTTCGACTGAAGTACTTTCAAGACTTGGCAATAATATTTAATGATAGAAAACATGCTATCCAGCAACAATTCCATCTCCTTAAACACAACCAATATTCTGCAGGGTTTTTTTTTCATAACTGCAATATGGAGAAGGTTAATCTAAGATGTTATTACATTCCAAGGTTGATAATAATTGTTTATTGCATTAATTACTTGAATTGACTATATTTTCATATGAGTAATGGTGCATGATGGGGGGTTGAAATGAAGTAGTTACTCCACAGTTTTATAGAACTTCAGATAAAGAAATTAAAACTTAACTGGGCCTAGTGGCTCAACAGACTAAAAGCATTGTGATTAACACCAGCTGTCTGCAATTACTCTAAGTTCGAATCTCGCCAAGGCTCAAGGTTGACTCAGCCTTCCATCCTTTCTAAGGTAGGTAAAATGAGGACCCAGTTTGTGGGGGAAACAAGCTGACTTTGTATAAATATACAAAAGTATGAAGGCTATTGCTTAACGCATTGTAAGCCGCCCTGAGTCTCCGGAGAAGGGCAGCATATAAATCAAATTAAAAAACAAAAACAAAAAAACTAAGGCAAACTACCCAAAAAAAATTTAACATATGATGGACAATCTGTTCTTGGTGGACGCTTGGAAACAGAGATATGGTACTTATAGGGAATATATTTATTTTTCAAAAATACATAGATCCATTTAAAGAATTGATATGATATGGATTTCTAAGAAACGTGCAGATAAGATCTCTAAGATGGAGATTCTACCTAAGGCTTCTTCTGATCACAAGCCTATCAATTTGATGCCTAATAGAAAATTTTCAATTTTTAGATGGAGAGTAAATGAAGGCTTATTACAGAAAGACTTGGTGATGGACAACTGTAGATAAAGGAACAGACTTAAAGACCATTTGGGATGCCAGGAAAGCTTTTATGAGAGGTTATTTTAATCCAACATAATCAAAAGTTAAAAAGAGAAGCCTCAAGAAAAAATGCAGACCATTTTGGATGAAATTAAAAAAAAAAAAGATTTACAAAAGTCATTGACTGATACAATTATTATATATCAGATAAAACTTCTATAACAATAATTATCTATGCTAATAGATATAAAGACAAAATTAAATATTTGAAATATAAGAACTTTTAGTTTGCAAATAAACTGGGGAAATGAATGACATATAAATTGAGAAAGGAAAAAGAAAAGAAAATGATATTGAAAATTCAAAAAGAAGATAAAGCATTAGTGGATAATATGAATATGGTAAAAATACACACTGACCAGAAAAAAATGTTCAGGACAAATACAAATGTTCAGGGCAAATACCACAGCTTTAAATATATGTACTGATATGTTAGAAATATGGATATTTTAGGAATTTTTTAGGAATATATAGAGTGAACAGCAATCCTAAACAGTCATATACTTTATGAGGGAAAACTCCTGAGGGCTCCGTTTTGGATTTTGGGGGCATCAAGAGCATTAAATGAACATCACTTAATCACAGTGTCTTATGCATTCTATTGCAATTGTATTCAAGGCAACTTCATCACTCTTCCTTAACATGTGGACTGAGTCCATGATGTAGCATCTGCTGCTAAGGATATTCAGCCATGGTTTAGAAATGCTGTAAATAATGTGTAAGAACCATGTGAAGAACACACTGCATTTTGAAGTGGAAAATTTCAATTTCAAGGAGCATCTAAAGAAAAGTAATACTGAAAGGTTATAGTTTTTATTTATCTGTACCTACATCTATAACTAGTCTGCCCTCCAAAAGTCTTGAAAACTTTCTGTGATTTGTAAATGGTGCAGAGCTTGTTCTAAAACTCCTGATAAATATTGACTGAGCAATTAGATGAACCATAACATAAAGATATTGTAATTTTGTTCCATAGTACAGCATTTTAAAATTGCTATGACAGCAATTTTGATTATGCTGCTTGATAATTCTAAGAGTCTCAGCTCCAACATATCTGTAGAATGTCAAATTATAATGGCTTTCATATTGGATGTATAGCATGCCTCTATATTCCTTAGTCATACAAACCTAAAGAAGCAGACATACTTAATTTTTTAAAAAATTAAACCCTTTCAGAAAATCTGCAAAAATCAGTGGTGATTTGATGTAGCCACTTTCTAAATCATCAAAAGTAATATTTATCCTGACTTGAGCATCCTCAAAGTTTAGATACAAATTGATTAAACATTGCAATAAAACAGAGTTGCTATGGTTACATTTCTAGGTTTATAGATGTTACAGCCTTGGGTTACTGTTAATTTTGGTTTTATTAAAACAATTTGCATACTGTAATTAATGGGCAGGACCAAATTAATTTGTATAAAGCAGACCTACTAAAATCAAGTTATGAAATAACATGACTGTTGAAATGTTATGTTTTTCGAAAATAAGTTAATAAATTAGACAAAATGACTCACCCATCTCCTTAAAGTTTATGTATCAAGCAGAGTTAGGCTCAAAGTTACCAACCAATAATTACTGTGTAACTACCAGTATCACCTTTGCTTTAGCATGATTGCTATCTTTAAAGAAATATGTTTATGGTTTTATAAATATATAACCACAACAAATAAAGCCACCCAGAGTTGTTGGATACAAGATGGGTAGCAAACAAATTTTATGTATAAACAAATAAATAAACAGCCACAAGAAATCAACATATTCCCTTTTATACTAACTGGAAGAGAATCCTACCTGGGACCCCCAAACTGTATTTTGCAGCCAGCATCTCTGGGTTGAGATAACCTGTTCAGAGCAGCTGTTCTAAAAAGATTTTAGATGGCTCTAATCTGTTAGCCTGCTGATCAATGAATGGCGGCTATAAGAAGATTATGAAAACTATGGCTATCTAACAAAAACATTTAATGCTAAGGAGCCTACATGAATTATCCATAGACAAAGATAAAGATATGAAATTTCTGTCATGAGGAAAATTTTCTAAATTTTAACTCTAACATTTTAATATTTATATACTGTTTTATATTTTGATGTTTTATTGTACACCTCCCAGAGTCTCTCTTTGAGGGAGAAGGGAAGCCTAAGTACAGTATATGCTATCAGCTGCTTGAAGTTTCACCAAATAATTAAACGAGCAGATTAATCAAAGCACTATAAGCAAAATATTGCAAATGATAGGATGTTCACATTAGTAAAAACTGGTGAATGTCTTGGTGGAGATAGGGAAATCCGTATCTCCACCAGGGATTTAATCATCCAGTTATTTATGAGATGCAAATAAAACTTCTGTTTGATACTAATAAAGTTTCTCATCTTTTGAGTAAATTTAGGAGACATGGGATAAAAAACGTTCCTTTTTATGGACTACTAACTGACTAAAAGACAAAACAAAAAAGAAAGCTAAAATAGAAATAATTGGGATATTTTCTCAATGGAGAGATGTAAGAAGTGGAGGACCTCAGGCATCTGTGTTGGGGCTGGTGCTTTTTAAGTTGTTCATAAATGATCCTGACTTAGACTGAGTTTCAAAGTTTGCAAATGATACTAAACAATTCTGGATGGAAAAAAAAAGTGTGTGTGGGGGGGGGATTGTGACCAACTCCAGAAAAATATTTTTTAAAATGGCTGATTAGAGAATCCAGGGGCAAATCTGACTGAATTTAAGAAAGTGAAGAGAGATGCATACTGGGACACCTATAACTTCATGTATACACTGATAGGATGTGAGCTATCCACCAACCATCCTAGAAAAAGACATTAAGAGCCTACTGCATAGCCCAATGAAGATGACAACTCTGTGTAGCAGCTGTGAAAACATAAAAGCAGAATCAATGCTAAAGAACATTAGAATAATTAAAATAATCTAACCTCACGGTTAGATTATTGCAACGCGCTCTGCATGGGGCTACCCTTGAAAAGTGTTCGGAGACTACAGTTGGTCCAGAACACCGCCACGAGAGCTGTCATGGGTGCACCTAGGTACACACACATTACACCAATTCTCCGCGAGCTGCACTGGCTCCCTATTGGTCTCCGGTCACAATTCAAGGTGTTGGTTATTACCTTTAAAGCCCTACATGGCTCAGGGCCAGGGTATCTTCGAGACCGCCTTTTACCGCATAGCTCCCAGCGACCGGTAAGATCCCACAGAGTTGGTCTCCTCAGGGTCCCCTCAGCTAAACAATGCCGACTGGCAGGCCTGCGGGGGAGGTCCTTCTCTGTGGCTGCCCCAGCTCTCTGGAACCAGTTACCTCCTGAGGTCTGGACCATCCCCACCCTATTGGCCTTCCAAAAAGCGATGAAGACCTGGCTCTTCTGGCAGGCCTGGGGCCGTTGATCTCGCTGCTGCGATTTGGCGAGATCCAGCCATGAATGATGTGAATGGGTTTTAATTGTTTTTAATGGTTTAACTTTTAATGTTTTATATATGGCTTTTAAATGTATTGTAAGCCACCTTGTGTCTTCAGAGAAAGGCAGCATACAAGTTGAATGAATGAATAAATAAATAAATATGCCAAAATTGTTATGCTCTTATATAGATCTATAATCTATGTTATGATCTTATATAGATCTATGATCTATCTGCAGTTTGATTTATGCAGAATGATTTATGTTTATATAATTGAAGAGGAATATAGTGGAACAAATAAAATTGCACAAAAGGACAATAAAAATGATTGGTGACCTAGGAATTAATAACCACAAGATATATAATGGGCATTAACATGGATGGCTTTAAAAGTCCAGAAAAACCCCATTGGTCACTGTGAAAAACAAAATGGAGAGCCAAAGTGGTACAGTAAGTAAGGTATTGAATTAGGATCAAGGAGATCAAGTTCAAATCCATTCTCAGTCATGGAAGATTACTGAACTTGATGCCAGACATTCGCTCTCAGCCCAATCTACTTAATAAAGGAAATGCTACAACTGCTGCCGGAATAGACTAAGTATAACCTGTAAAATGAAGCGAAATAAAATAGAACACAATACAACCCAATAACCTGGCTCAATAATGGTAACTGCGAGAGGGATCTTGGAGTCCTAGTGGACAATCCCTTAAATATGAGCCAGCAGTTACCAAATTGCTGCAGCTACCAAAAAGCCAATACAGTCTGCATTAACAGAAGGATAGAATCAGGATCATGTGAAGTGTTAATACCACTTTAAAATGCCTTGGTAAGACCACATTTGAAATACTGCATCCAGTTTGCTTGCCACAATATAAAAAAGAGGCTGAGACTTTAGAAACAGTGCAGAGAAGACCAACAAAGATGATTAAGGGACTGGGGGCTAAAACAGAAATAGAATGGTTGCAGGAATTGGGTATGTCTAGTTTAATGAAAAGGATTAGGGGTGACATGATAGCAGTGTTCCAATACTTAAGGGGCTGCCACAAAGAAGAGGGAGTCAAGCTATTCTCCAAAGCACCTGAAGGCAGAAGCAATAGATAGAATCTAATCAGGAGAGAACCAACCTAGAACTAAGGAAAAATTTCCTGACAGTGAGAACAATTAATCAGTGGAAGCTCTGATACTAATCTTGACAGCTGGGGAGCCACAGAGTAGAAAATCTGAGTGGGGAGGTCTTCAAAAGGGACTCCCCTGCTAATCTAAGTAATGGAAAGATTAACGGAAGAGACAATCCTTCTGATAATAAGGACCTAAAACTATTTACAATGTTAAAGGTCAATGCCATCACCTTAAATTGAGCCCAAGAGTCAATAATCAGCTAGTACAGGTCTTTTAGAATAAGCTTCACGTGATCCCTGTACTCTAGTTAAGCAGCCTGGCATTTTCCACTAATGGCATTTTCCAGATATTTTTCAAGTCTAACCCCACATAAATTGCACTGCAGTAATAAAGACGGCATGCAGCCATTGCTAAATTTGACCAGCACAGAAAAGATTGCAGCTGGTACTTCCAACAAGTATGATGCACTTTACTGGTGCCTCTGCAAATCGAATGGCAGTTGGAGGTCAGGGAAAAATCTTCAACTGCAACCTTATCTTGCAGGAAAACAGCCTCTTCATTCAAAAGAGGCTTCACTTCTCTCCCCAAGAATCTATTTTCCTCAACAGCACCTTCTTCTTCTCTAGAAGACAAGCTTAACAGATATGTAATGTAGGGGGGATTTTATTCGCAGGAGTAGCAAATCAGCAACAGGGAATGCTCTACGTTCAAGATATTTCTATATCCAGTTGACAGAACATCTTCTTTGGGGCTGGTAATATGCTTTCAGTTTTCAAATCTGATCACATAATCCAGTGGAATGTATAAAGACACACTTGTCCCTCTTTTTTAAAATGTAATTTTCCATTTGCTGTACAAGCTGCTTATATACAATAATCTTTTTACAGACTGTTAATGTGAAAATCTCTTGGTTGGGTTCGTTATTTCTTGTTTTCTTCAATAATATATTTTTAAGGGAAAAGCTCCAAACGATTTCTGGAGAAATGTTGTGTGTGGGTCCACTTTAAGGCCATTTAGTGCCAGGTAACCTTCTTCAAGTTATTTGCTTCATCATAATCTATTTGTTTGGAGAACACAACCTAGAAGATCCAGAACTGTTGGATTTTAATTCCTGTCAGCCCCAGCAAGCATGACTGATGAAAGGGGTTGATGCAAGTTGAAATCCAAAATTTCTAGAATTGTTTATCCATGCTAGTTTTCACCAGTTAAATAGGTAGTGTGTAGACTGGAGGGTTGAAGGTATTTTTGTTGTTCTAGAACAGGAGTGTCAAACTGGTGGCCTGCAGGCTGGATGCATCATGCACAGGCCATGCCCACCCCAGCTCCGCAAAGGCAAAAACAATGTGATATGTCATGTGATGCAATTGAGTTTGACACTCATATCCTGGAACCTTTAGTAGCCTGAAGTAATACAGCAAAGATATGAAATTTTGTATTCTCCACAGACAAATAGCAGTGATTGTCTAATGACATTTCCTAACAATTTTGTGTTTTGAGCACTGCAGATTGAGATTAGTAATACAGAGGATTTGCATAGATGGTGCTATACGCAACACAATGTCTTTAAATACAATAGTATAACTCGCTTTTATTTTGCTTTATTTTATTTTGCTAAAATAAACCCCTGGTCCACCGTTTTGTTCTGTTTCTTCACTGGAGCTATGTAGGGAATGTAGATTCATTCAAAACAGCAATGGATACTTGGAATCATAATTAAAATAGTTTGAGTATGTTACTTTGCAAAACTTGAAGCTAAGCAGATTTCTGCCTAGATTGAATCTGGATGGAAGACTGCTTGAAGATTAAGATAAACGTGAAATTAAAAACTTACTGTGTCAGCCCACAGAATATAGGAATTTTAAAAGTGGAGTAATGAAGGGGCTCATTAGTTCAGTCTTCTCACCTGGAGGCAATTCATGGTTCCTCAAATTGTCATTCTTATCTCTATCTCTTCTCTATTCTAATTTATCTTTGCAGAATAGACTTCTTCAACAGACAGATTTGTATATGTTGGAGTTACAGATTTCAAAATCCCTTGCCAACATTGTCAAAAGCTGACCAGAAATTTGGGAATTTACAATTCCAAAGTAACTGATGGACATCAGATTGAGGAAGTTTGCTGTAGAATTAATCAACATTGGAACCAGAATAGTAGTACAGAAGGAAATAATTTCAATTGGAGACAACTGCACTTTACTATAATTTACTAAACCGTAACTCATTAATGTTTTTCCAAATCGACTGAAAGATATCATGCTACTAAGTAAAGGTCAAACACACAGGCAGGGGTTTTTAAAAGCAGTGGGATGCATAAAACTCCTCACAAACTCAAATATGCCTCTTAGCGGATAAGTAGATTAAGACATAAGAAGATATATCTGTCAAAGATACAACAAGATCAGTTAATCAATGACCACTGATGGTATCTCCACTGAATAAAAGACATAGTAAAAAAAAATCATCAACAAAGAGAAAATAAAGTAATTAAAGTTTTCAGTTCAGTCTTCAAAGGACAGATCAGCTGGGCATTTATCTTCATAATTACCTTTAACAGTAACCTGAGCACAGCAGGAAGCTTTTCCAGCAGCATTTTCTGCCAGACAAGTATATACTCCATCATCTTCTGGTAAAGCATCTTGAATAGTCAATTTCGCAATTCCATCTTCAAAGTCAGAACACACATAATGAATTTGTTGATCTACAGAAAACAAAAGGAAAACCAAGAAATTGGCTGACGATCCCAGTTTGCACCCACAAAAGTATAATGGAAGAGTTTTTCCTCAAATATGGACCCTTTTAAACTAAATCTGTATTATGCACAATCGTTCACCATTTGATAAAGCATTTACGACAGCCCCAGCAATAAATTATTATGGACACTTATAAACTAGATGAGCAGATTTAAAAACAAAAAAGCATAGTGATTGTATACATACATCAGACACTTTGGCAAGTGCCTAAAACTGAAAGTAATTCTTTCCAAGAATGATTCTTATTGTTTCTTTAGCACAATTTATTGTGATGAAAAAAATGATGATATTACAAGAACTCTAGCAAGTGACTACTTCCCATTTAGAACCAATGTGACGGAATAGAGAATTTAAACACTGTCTGCCATCTGTCACATAATCTCCCAGACATACCGTCAATACTTGCAGCTGATAACTTGAGGATGGAAAAGAGCTGGGAAAATCAGATAAGGCTTCTTTACAGAACAGGGACAAACAATTAAAAGGCTAATAAGACAAAAAGGGCTAATAAGACAAAATGGGAATAAGTAATTTTAGACAAGGAATTTTCTGGATGATTCAGGAGCACTGAAGATAAATCAGCATGGATACCTCTGTGCAAAAAAAAGAAGACATGGCATGACGGTAAAAGAGACATGCTATCCAGCATAGATGCCCAGAGAGGGAGAAAAGGATCCAAAGTCTAAGACAAAGTTCAAAATGCCAGCTATGAGAGATTCCCAGTTAAGTTTTAACTGAAGCCCTTGATTAACTCTATGGGGAATTTAGTAATGGCTATGTTGATAGCAATAGCCTAAAATAGGCACATATAGTAATTTTAGGAGAAGCAATGTTATTCCAGGGAATGACAGAACTAATATTGGAATGGTAAAGCAAATAGGTCAAATATCAATTTGATACATTCTATTCTTCTAAAGTAAAAAGCAGCAAAAGTTGAGAGATTGGTCTTTTGATCTTCACTTTAAGTTAATCTAGAGAAAGTAATTTTTTCTACCTTTAAAATTATATGAATAGACAAATTTTGTCTCATAATATATATTTGGAAAGACCTGATTTTCTAGTAATGTGATGGGAAGTGGGTATCTTAAGTGATAATGGATAATTTTGTACCTGGCTGTTTACATAATGATCTCATGAATCTTTATCACTCTGGAAATCATTTATTTCAGCAGATATAGATACAAAATGCCAATACAAGTAAAATCTAATTTAATTTGAAAATTCAAAAAAAACAACAAACCTTTCCTTCATGTAGGGAGCCATCTTTGCTTCACAGCAACTTTGAAAAGTCAATTCATTAGATAATGAACATAATACTTCTGCCTATTTTCCCAACAACAACCCTCTGAGTTTGGCTGAGAGAAAGTGACTGGCCTGAACTCACCCAACCTAAGGAAAATCTATATATATTTCTGTTCAACTTCTGTTTGTATTTGATCCATTTAACAGAATCTTTGATAGAACTTTCCTTTCTTTAAAAAAGTTTCAGCAAGAGAGAAAGAAAAAAAGAAAGAAAGAGAAAGAGAAAGAGAAAGAGAAAGAAAGAAAGAGAAAGAAAGGATTAGAAAAAAGGCAAAGTTGGGAGTGTAGGAAAAGAGTAACTTCAGACCTTCTTTGCTAGATACAGATATAAAGTATAGTAACCTCTTACTCTAAGATTAACAATAGTACATAGTATTTCTATAATCATGAATAGTTCTAATTGTCAAATCCTAAAATTAGAGTTTCTTTTCAGTTTCAAACAAAAAGTCCAAACATGGTCTCCATGTAGAAAAAAAAGTCTTTTCTATAATCAAAGTAGTCAGTTTCACCATCTCAGTCAGTTTCATTAGCTACTTTGATAGAATTTTCCTAAGGAATTTCTTGAGCTGAAAACACGAAGGGATGATTCTTTCTTTCCATAAACCGCAACTTGGTTAACAAATTGTTCTTGACATTGTTTATCATGAGCTGCATGCTGTTTTTATTATTTGAAAATGTATATGGAATTCTAAGCATAACTAAGGACATAGTGTAAAAATCAGTTTACGTATAACGTCAACATAACTTTGAAAGAATTTGAACAAGGAAGGTGCTTCTACCACAAGTCATTTAACATCTACAAATCAATCTGGGATGTAAAATTGTTTCTTGAGATGTCAAGTTGTTGGTGGATGAGTGAGGATGTGTTGTATGTTGGAGCGCCAAAAATTTCTGGGTGGATTTTTTTTTTTTTTTTACTGTTGTTGTGAACCACCCGGGGTTATGTTGCATAAGATGGGGTGTCTGTGTGAGGGCTATATAAATAATTTAAATAAGTAAATAGATAATCTAAAAAACCCTATCTGTGGCTAAATAAAATTTAAGGCACAAGATTACATTAGCAATCTTATATATTTCTTTGAGTCTATTTTCACTATCCTTTTTTTTTTGTTGTTGTTCCTTCAAGTCATTCTTGACCTGTGGCAACTGTCTAGTGGTTTTCTTGCCAACACTTTTGGAAGTGGTTTGCCGCTGTCTTCTTACTAAGGCTGAGAGACAGTGAAAGGTCAAAAGTCACCTATATGGCTTCAAGCCTAAGGGAGGACTAGAATTCAGAATGGTCCTGGTTTCCAGCCTGTTGTCTTTAACCACTTCACCAAACCAGGTCTCTAATTATATACAGGCCTCTATTAAAATCTAGTCCTGCCTTTGGTTCCATGGATCCTGTCTTTGTTTATAGAGTTCAAACCTGTACAAATATTTAGCATACCCTTACCTTATATACTTTTAATCTTGTCTCCTAAACTAGAACGTCTAACAGACACTGTTTGGCCTAAGTTCAAAGAGATAGTTAAGTACTATCTGTGTACTATGGAATCTTCTTTAAAAGCAACTCAAGGTTATTCGAGGCTTGAAAACCACTGGATCCATGTTTGACCCAATATGGAAGTATCCTAAATTGTAAATTCCAAACATCAAGCTACAGCTTGCCAACTGAACAATCTTTTAACATAGTATTATCCTGAGTTGCCACTTAGGCAATATACCATAATTAAACATGTTGGGTATTAGCAATCATGAATCAGGACTGCAATTCTCATCTTTATTGGGTAATAGGCAACTATCCTTTCCTGCAATATAATCATTTGCTGAATGTTAATAGATAGTTTGAATTCACAAGGATAGTGTAATTACCCAACTTGATTCTTAAATAAAATTGTCCTAAAAGGTATATGGCGAGAAGCTGCATGAAAACTTAGTGTTTGGTTATAGTTTATAAACTAGACCAAGCCAGTCCAAATGATATATAAACAGCTCTGCATCATGATCAGAAGTGTGAGAGTTATTTGTGAGTGCTGTAACTTGGGAACAAAAGTAACATGTTTATGCCTTGCAGATAAAACACTATGTCCTCTTCATAATTACAAATTCCTGACACTTCTATTAGGCAAAACCATCTTCTGTAGAACCAAAATTCAGGTTTTAAGTTCCAAAGCCCTAAATGGATTGACAGTTAATTTTTCTTAGAAAATGGATTGACAGCATTTTTTTTAGACTTTTCCTCCAGATCCTTTGAATGAACCCAATTCTGAATGTGGCATTAAAAATGCACATTCACACTGCAGGGGGAAAAAAACCCTGAGATTCACTGAAGCATGTACAGGTTGTCCTCAATTTACAACCATAATTGTTCCAATTGTTCTCATCTCTGAATTCCATATATCCCTGCCATCTGTAAATCAGATTTTAAAAATGTATTTTGCTGATAATAAATACAAAGCAACAACATAAAGTACAATAGCACTTATATAATCTATACTGAAATTTATAGTTTATATAGTAATCGATTCCTGTTGTTTCTATTACATAATAGAGCAAGAACCAGAATCGCCTATGGAAGAGCAAAAAACTAAGCCATAGTCAATATGCATAAATCAGTAGGCAAAGTTGATCAATGGCTTAAAAGACACCAGAGAAGGTCTATACTACGGCAGTTCGAGTCCTACCACCACGTGACAGAGTGAGCTCCCATCACTTGCCTCTGTTCCTGCCAAACTAACAGATCGAAAGCATGTAAATGCAAGTAGATACATAGGTGGGAAGGTAACAACATTCTGTGTTTCGGTGTATGCTTTGCGCTGCAGAGTGATGTCATGCTGCCCACAAGTCTTCAGACAGCACTGGCTCAATGCCTTAAAGAAATGGAGATGAGCACTGCCTCCTAAAATCCTCTATGACTAGTGGAGTAAAACTGCAGGGACACCTTTACCTTTCTGCAAAGAATCAATGTGTATGGAGAGTTACATGCAGGTGACCTCTAGCAGAAACTCCTGCTGAGTAATTGGCCACGGAAGAACAAGTACAAATAGTTCCCTAATTTTTCACTGTCATTCACAGAAACCCTGAAGATGAACCATACATGAAAGGGGATTCTCTTTCCTTACTTCAACAGAATCCCACACTCATGAATACTGAATGCTTAAGAATTATCATTTTTGACCTTCAGGGAAAAAAATGAGAAGAGTAGAAAAAAGTGGCACAAACCTCATTCGGTTGGTAATTTAATACACTGTTCAAAATGTAACCTTATCACTTGAAGTCTATATTCATCTGCAATAAAGGCTATTCTTTGGAGCCAGGAGTATGAAATGCAGCCTTGTCATTAATGCTCCCTGCTGGACAGTTTTTAAAGAATAGCACAGCTGCTGCCTTTTCTCCTTTGTAGATTAGACTCCTCACAGAGGGAGGGAAATTAATATGCAGTTAGTCCTGGTTTAGCAACCACAACTGGGACTAGCAACTCGATTGTTAAGCAAAGCGTTTGCTAAGTGAAAACTGAGATCATGCTTAGGAACTTACTTCAGCTTTCCTTTGCTTTACAACCTGTAAAAGTTGTAAAATTAGTTTTTCACCACTGTTGTAATTGCAAATAGTCACTAAATAAGAAAGTTGTTGAATGAGGACTCCTTGTAATTGAGAATGTTAAGATAATGAAGATAATTAATCTGTCCTGCTGAGTTGTTCAAAGCTGTTCTTAAGTTCACTGATAGATCAAAGAAAATAGCCTTTTAGTGAGTCTCAGAACCTGAAACCCATAGCGGAGCACACAAAATCAATCAGTGGCCTGGGATGAAACTATTATGTGGCAAGTTTTATTTTAGTTGCTTAACGCATTGTAAGCCGCCCTGAGTCTCCGGAGAAGGGCGGCATATAAATCAAATTAAAAAAAAAAAAAAGTTAAAATGTTGGTGAAACCAGACACTGTGGTTTCATTTATGGCTTACCATGTTTCCCCAAAAATAAGACCCTGTTTTATATTTTTTTGAACCCTGAAGTAAGCGCTTGGCCTTATTGCCATGTGCTCAAAAGCCCGATTGGGCTTATATCAGGGGATGTCTTATTTTGGGGGAAACAGGGTAGTAGGAACTAAGTACTGTGCTCTGATTGTAGTTTATTCAATAAATTGTGATTTAGCAAACCACAGTTTAGCGTGATACATAAACCCATATTTTATATGTTCCTGTCAAAAGATCAGGCATTGCAAACTCTTCTCTCTGCTTGTCTGTTCCAGATCATACATAAAAGTGAAATAAATTGTCCATTTACAAAATGTGAGGATAAATTTAGATAATTTGAAACCCAGCTTCATGTGCATGGAAAAGTTTTCTGATCGTGACCTTACCGTTAAGGAGCCAGGTGATCTGAGGAACAGGTATCCCCTCAACTGAGCACCGAAGGGTAAAATCTTGCCCTTCACTCACGTGACAGGATTTCAAGACTCGGAGAAAATGGGGAGGTACCTCTTTCACTTTAGGCTCTACAGATCAAAGCAAAAGGCAGTTAATGAAACTCAGTGCTAACAGATGGTCTCAGAATAAGATATTCTAGACCAGGTATTGGGCAAATGTGGCTCTTTCACAACCTGTGGACTTCAACTCCCAGAATTCCTGAGACAGCCAAGCTGTCTCAGGAATTCTGGGAGTTGAAGTCCACAGGTTGTAAAAGAGCCACATTTGCCCATCCCTGTTCTAGACCAATGACAAAGTTAATCCTTAAAGAGAAAAACGTGTTTTACTAATATGGCAGGAGATTAGTGAGCGAAATTAACCAAGTTTAGTTGCTTCTAGTCAAGAACTTCGGAAATAATTCCCGTGAACTGAATTCATTCTAAAAATGAGAATGCAAATTGATATCTATAAATTATTTATCATTCATATTTCTAAATTCGCTTACTTCTTGGTGACTCTAGGCAGCACACAAATTTAACAAAGAAAACAAAAAAGAAAGATAGTCATCGTACTGAAATAGACATAAAACACATCACCAAAAAAAACCACATATCCCACTCTAGCTCAAAGTTTAGGGAAGAGTCAGGTCTAAAAGGATGTAGCACTAGCATTTTTAGTGTGTTTTATACTACCGGTATGAAAGGGAGTATCTTTTTTTCTTTTTCCAGTGAAGAAACTATTATCTATCAAGACAGTCACCTAAGTATACTTTGCAACTAAAAGATGCTTACTTTTTACTGTTACTAGCCACCTGGTTGAAGCTTGTCCTGCAGGATTGAAAGCTTTGCAAGAGTAAAATCCACTGTCTTCCAGCTGAGTATTTTTCAGGCATAAACAATGGACTCCATCTTCTTCATATATCAGGATGCCGTCTCCTGATTCCAGAAGGGCTCCTTCTTTGAACCATTCAACAGTTGCCTTGGGTTTCCCTGAAACTAGTTCATTACAGGTAGATTAAGCATGGGGCTGGTGGTCTAAAGTTTACAATTTCACAACATGTCT
Organism: Arizona elegans; assembly: GCA_022577455.1. Classification (NCBI taxonomy): domain Eukaryota; kingdom Metazoa; phylum Chordata; class Lepidosauria; order Squamata; family Colubridae; genus Arizona; species Arizona elegans. Next base: position 107,072,778 of record JAKOOJ010000001.1, read on the forward strand.
CAGTATCTTTCTTGACTACCACCAATTTCTAGCTTTTGATTTTAATGAGTAACCCTAATTTTGACACTGCTAAAAAGTTACTCAACTTTTCAAGATTTGTGTTGTTCAGTTTTTACTAGCCAATGACTAAAATAAAATTGGCCTGTCTAGATTAAATTTTATAATCATAATTTACAGTCATAATCTTAGTTGCAAAACTATCATATGACATGTTGTTTGGAGAAAGTTGAATTTGAAATTTTTTCCAATGAATAATCAAGGCAGAATATTTTCTTGGCTCATTCAATTAATCTTAATCAGCAGACTTAAAAAATATTTTATTTAGCTAGATCCACAGGACAGTACTGCACAGATATATTTTCCAAATTTTCCTTCAGATTTTTTTAAAAAATGAATGTAAATGAAAAAGCAATGTCACATTATTTTTCAGTTTTTAATTTTCAAAGTTAAAACAAACCGTTACATTAAATCAAAATCCACTAGACTGTGCTTGAATTTAATTAAGAGAGCTAATGATGTAAAAGCATTGAACTCATTGTTCTAAATAGTTGAAACATCTTCCTATTGTGAATTTGCCATCTCTGTCTAGCCAACATGTGGTAGCAGGATATTTTTGAATGCTTTTCCATATTAAAGAAGTAGTACAACATAACAGTAATTTTAAACCACTCTGCTAATTCTCCTAAATTCCTATACAAGAAGTCCTTCAGTTACAACTACAATTGAGCCCAAAATTTATGCTGTTAAGTGAGACATTTGTTAAGTGAGTTTTGCCCCATTTTGCCACCTTTCTTGCCTCAGTTGTTAAGTGAATCACTGCAGCTGGTAAATTAGTAACCCGGTTATTAAGTGAATTTGGCTTCCCTATTGACTTTGCTTGTCAGAAGGTCGCAAAAGGTGATCATATGACCCCGAGACACTGCAACAGTCATAAATATGAACCAATTGCCAAGTGTCTTAATTTTGATCACATGATCATGATGCTGCTGCAAAGGATGTAACTGTGAAAAACCATCATAAGTCACTATTTTCAGTGACATTGTAACTGAACGGTTACTAAATGAATTGTTGTAAGTGGAGGACTACCTGTATTCTCTTTAGAACATGTAAAGGCTGTAATGCACAGAATTCTCCCTGTGAAGTGTAAAGTAGTACAATCGGTGGGTTGCCACTGGTTCGGACCGATTCGCAAGAACTGGTAGTAAAACCGGTGGGAGGCCCTGCCCATCACCCAGATGTCATCATCAGCAATCTGTGCATGCGCAGAGGCTTCTGTACATGTGCAGAAGCAAGGCGCGTGCGAGAGTGAAGCGATCGTGCATGTGCGATCTCGTTGCGAACTGGTGGTAAAGGTAAGTAAAACTCACCCAAGTACAATCCATTCTATTCTATTCCCTCATGCTTCTGCATACATACCCATGTGTTACTAATATATCTTTTGGCTTTCATTATCAAATTCTAAAGCTGAAAGCAGGAGTGTTACCTAGCCAGTTTGACCTGTGTGATCTGATTGCAACATTTTTTCAGCTCTTCCATCCGTTTCCTCCAGAGGGGGCAGTATGTTGGGCACGAGAGCTGAATTTGTACACCATTCTAGGCAGACTGATACTATGCCTCTTGCACTTCATCTACTTTTTGCAGAAGGCAAAGCCTCATGATGGGAGGTAGTAATGATGTACAATAGAAACTAATCACACCTTACCTTATAATTACAGTAAGTGCAGTTATTTGTCTATGCTGAGGGAAACAAGAGGCCAACCCACATTGCCCATGTTATGTAAAAGCTCTAGCTGGAAATATCTCAACGCTTGTCAATGGGGGCGGGGGAACCCTTTGATATCCGTGATGAGCTGGCAATCCATTTTCTGTTTAAAAACATCCCAGAAAGGAATCATTCTTACCTCTGCATCTAAATGTAACCACTTCTCCTTCTAATGCTTCTTGGCTTTGAGGCCGACACTCAAATTCTGGAGGGATTCTCTGAATCTTTATTTCTGCTGCACTCTTCTTTAACCCAACATGATTTTCCAATTCTTCAGAGGTCAGATTCTCTGTCTTGGTAGACAAAGCAGCCTGCCAATCTGCTGCCAGTAATTGCTTTGCTTTTTCTCCATTAACTTCCTGTTCAGAGGAAAGTGCCTTCAATTCTGTCTTTGGTCCGGGCTGTATTTTCACAGAGCGAAGAGTTATAGTGCTTGATGTTTTCTGCAGAACCTGTTGGCCTTTCTTGTCTTCTTTAGGTGGCTCTCTGCTGGGTTCCTTCACTTGTTGCAACTGAGTCTCTCTGGATTCTTTGGGTGGAGCAAGGTGAATTTCTCTCTTCACCAACGGCCTTTCTTTGGATTCTAGCAAAAGCTCTGTAGTAGTTGATTTGAGGTCTTTAACTATCCCATTGCTAGTGGGTTTTCTGATCTCTGAGGTTTCAATAGCTTTGGTAATAATGGTGGATTTTGTAGAGGCACTGGGTTTTACTGATGTGCTAAAGGGAAAATATTTTTCTTTAGCCAAGAGAACAATTTGTAAAAGTACATTATTTCTTAAAAACCACTTGCTTAATGTTTGAATGTTGATTTTAGGCAGATCATTTGATTTCTGTTCCGTGACGTTGTTTCACATCAAATGTGTATAATATTTTATGTAAAAGGAACAGAATTGCATTTTGACACGCTACTTCTGTATAAACAAAACAATCGAGGTTAAGGCAAGCCACTCTTTATAAGACCAATGCATATATTATGAGGCAAACCAAGTAAAAATCCCACATTTATTTTTCAGCAACTTCAGTAAAAATAATTTCAATAAACAAGGCTTGAAACATTCAGTTCCATTGTTAAGTTTAATGGGCAAGGTATTTTAGGAATAGGAACAGAAAACTCTATGGCAGCATACCATATTTTTTGTCTACTCAGCTAGGGATAGCCTTATAATATTTTTTTTTTCTTACCAGTGTTCCCTAAATTTCAGATATGATGGCAGAGGTATCACATCATCTTGTGCCATGTATTCTATGGCAGTCACTTTAAATTTTAAAATAAGTGTTGCTGGACCATCTTGGCGATGTAGCAACTGTCCAAGACCCCTTAGACAGCTGTTCATCAATATTTCATCAGCCAGTTGGCAGCTCTTGCAAATGTCTAGCCCTCTCAGAGGGGTCTATGACCATTTGTCACAGACAACTCACCATAGTCAAGTGCCACAGCCAACTCACTGCGGGACAAGAGTTACACTAATATCAAAGAAATGGCGGAATAGAATCATTCAAGAAAGGATGCAAAAGGAGAGGTAAAATGAAATATGAATGGCAAAAAGTAAAATATTTTTTATTTATTTAAATAATTAAATAGAATTGGTAAATTGTCCCACAGCAAGTTGGCCCGTAGCAAGTTGGCCATGGTGAGTTGGCTGCAGCGAGTTGGCTATGGCAAGTTGTCCCATTTGGCTCTCAGAGAGTCACTGTTAGCATTCTCTTCTGCTTCTCTGCAGTTAGGGAATAGGACCTCAGGTACTCCAAGCAAGTAATGTCTCGTACAATTCAGATTCATCATATTTAGACAAGGGCAAGGCAACCAAACAGAGCACATTTTACTCAACTTCACCTATCCATTCTGGTTTCAAAGTTGGACTGTGCACACTTCAAAAATGACTAGGAGCAGGCATTATGAACTTTGCACCAAAGTGAGCATAGCACCTCTTATCTATTCATCAAGAATGTGAATTTAATAGACTTCTCTATAAGCTTGGAAAATGCTGGTGCTTTCAGAGTCAGGGTTTTTATTTTGTTTTTTTGGTGCTTTAATGCTGCAGCTTTTTTCAGGCTTCCAAGAAAGCTTTTGTGAAAAACAGAGAAGTGGTGTGTCTGTTTTAGGTCTGAAACACTACTTCTGAACCATGCCTATAGCTCTATTCCAAATCCATGGCTGAATGGTTCACAGCTGGGGTCAGCTCCCTCACTGCAAAGTTTAAAAGATTTTAAAAAGAACCAAAATCTCAGAAGTCAATTAAATCATAAAATCTCAGTTTTCTCAGTGGAGATCTTAACAGATTGGCTCGCTTCTATTTTTTGATTATTATTGCCTTTACATTTTTTTCTTAGGACTATGATATTGTGCAAAATCACACTTGAAAGAGATGTAATCTGTTACATGCCTTTTTTAGTACTACTAATTACATAGTCCCCATGCAAAAGTTGAAATGCTCTATTACAGGATCCCCTCTACAACATGACATGTTTGGCTATTGAAGATTCAGTAAATAATTTACTGCCATACAGCAGGTAAGCTTAAGGCTTAAACAATAATAAATAATAACATATAATTTGTTATCTGTGTTGTTTTTAAAAGGTAAAAATCAAGATAAAGGAAGAAGGAATGGAAAATACATACCAAAGAGATTGAGAACATGCATCCCTTTTTAGAGAACCTGAAATGATAAAAGATTAAAAATAAAACCTAATATTTCAAGCTAAAGTACAAATTGCAGTTTGCTTTAAGATAAAACTATATTTCTTCATCCTTGGTCTCATGTTAATTTGTCCCTGAACATAGATATCTGCAGGGAGGGAGCAAACAGGTCAAATGACAGCACTTGTGTGACAAGATTGTCAAATGACAGCTTTAACACAAGTACAAAATAGCAGTATTTGTATATTGGCAAAATCATATATACACAATCATTTTGGTACCATTGCAATTTATAGCAGATGTAATTTCCAGCAGTTTATCCAAAGGATAAACTTAAGAAATACGGAAGATAAAAGTATTTCTATTATATCTTCCTTCCTTCCCTCCCTCCCTCCCTCCCCCTCCTCATGAAATACTGAAAAAAAGAATATTGATTATTTTGAACTATGGATTATATTGCAATAGTGAATAACACCATGAAGTTCAGATAGAACCTATCATTTGATCCTGAGTGAAATACAGACTGATGCCATTCTTGAGGCCATAACTAGAAAGCAGAAGTTCATGTGATTTAGGCATTTGATGTGATCAAATCAAGGCTAGACAAAACAATTATACTTGACAGGTTTAGATGTACAGCAGAATGGGAAGATGATCAATAAGGCAGAGGAATGAGATCAGGGAACAGAATGAAATATCCTTGAAAAGTGTTACCATGATAAAAATGGCAGGAATTTCTTGGAAACAACACAATAGCCACTAATTAAATTGTTGGCATATAACTAACTAGAGAAGGAAATCAAGTGTCTCTGTAGATACGTTATTTTATTTGATGTGCTTTGGCCTTCTGCAATGCACTTTGCTTGGCTGCTGCCTTTCATCCTTAATCTCCTTGGCAAGGAACTACCATCTGATCAGATTTGAGAAGCTCAAACTTACATGAGATCATGATTCAAACCTTTTTTGATTACAAAATATTCTGATCTTTTTATTCCTATCACAGATTGGTCTACTCTTGCCTTTCAGCTTTTGCTTCCTTCTGATCGAATTTTAATAATCAATGTTCAATTAGTTTACAGTCTGTAAAAGAAAAGATATTAGAAGGGAGTGGGATTTGCTCTCATTTTATATACTAATGATGTTGATCTTGGTAATTCCTTAATTAGGCTGTTGTTTATTGTTAGCTTGTTGTCTGATTATGTAGCACCAGATTCAGGAATTATGAAGTTAATAGGATGACATTGGGCTATTGTTTACATGATCAGGGTGAGGATTAATGAGAAAACCATACTCTCTTATGAATCATAACTCCTTTAAGTATGAGCTAGTTTACAGAAGGAGAAACAATAAAAGAATGACATCATCATAATCATTCTCACCACCACCACCGATTTCACTCACAAGTTGTCTTCAATTTTTTAAATGTGACTAGGAGGAAGAGAAAGGAGCCTGGATTTTACTATAATCTGTTTCTAATAAAATAAAATGCAACTTCAAAAAAAATTAAACCTGACCTGTATGTTTGGACCATAATTTAGAAGTCACTCTGAAAAAACAGGAGGACGGAAAGTTTTGAAGAATAAAAGAAGAACTGGCCCAACTCTTGGAAATTTAGTTGCCATGTTTGCATTTTTTTCCTTTTAGTCTGTTTTGACCATACCTTGAACCATGAGTTCTGCAGTCACAGAAGCTTTCCCAGCATTATTCATCAAGGTACAAGTGTAAATTCCAGCATCAGCCAGCTGAATATTTTGGATTTCCAAAAACTGGATGCCTGCTTTCTCAAACATGTTAAAACGATCATTTTTCTGCACTTGAATTTCATCCTACATGCATGAAGAAATAAAATAACACATCTAGATGTAGTCATGAAAAGAGAAAAAATATCATTTAATTTCATGCTTTATTATTTTCTTTATTTCACAATGCAGTGCTTTCCTTGGCATGTTCATATAATGTTAAAATACTCCTCAAAAATAAGCCACTCCACTATATACCAGAAACAAAGTAATACTCAAAATATGAGCATTATAGAGCTAGTTTCTTTAAGCCAGGATCTTCTATTTTTATTTGAATAAAGAGTTGTCTGAGCATGACATCCTTGAAGGTAACTTTTAATTGTATACTTGTCTTAGCTTTTTCTGTTGGGCTTCTCAACATTAAAGCAGGCAGTGAAAAAAATATTTGATAAAGTGGGACAAAACTGTAGTTCTAATATACAGATGGAACAATGGAAATATGTGGTTGAAAGGACTGAAATTTACATTACATTATAACGTTAAATATAATTTTTATAAAATGAGGTACCATTGGTGTATGTCAACACAGAATATTTAGAATATTTAAAGGCAATTCAAATTTATGTTGGAAATGTGAGAAAGAAGAAGGGACATTTTACCATATTTGGTGGACATATAAAAAAGCTAGAAAATTTAATACACTTGTTCAGAGGATTACATACAACTGTATGTAAAAATCTAGAAAATACATACACTGGTTCAGAAGATTTTAAAGATTAATATATATTTGAAACCAGAGATTTTTCTTGTGGGATAGATGGAAAAACAGTTGAAAAAAGCCACAGAACTTTGTTTTTATACATGATAACTGCAGTGAGATTATTGTACGCACAAAGGTGGGTAGATTCAGCACTACCCACAACAGGGAATGGTTAAAGATAATGGAATTTGCAGAGATGGCTAAATTGACTTTGAAAAGATAAACTACAGTATCTATATTTATTGCTAACTGAAAACTCCTTATGGATTTTTTGCATGAAACAAAATAAAATGAATTTATGATTTATAGTTTTGATGATAGGACAGAATATAGAAAAAAGAGAACTATTAACCATAGAGTAAGAGGTAAATTTATAATTGTACTTAAAACTCTTGTAAAGATCAGAAATTACTTTTACCTTTCTTGATTTGTTTCTTGTTCTCTTCTTGTTCTCACTTTATATCAGTTTGTATTAGTTTATATCCTTTTTAAAAAATTATTTAATAAAATTGTGTATGTTACACACACAGAGACACACAAACTAGAGCAGGCCAGGATTAGAGGGCAATTAGAGTGGCCGTGATCTATAAAAATTCCATCTAGCTGACAAGATGTTCCATTCTATACTCTGCCAATTTGGAGTGCATAGTGCTATGTTTAGATGAGTGGGATATGTATGGCTACTGTTAGCTTCTATGCATCCTGCTACCTTTTCCTCTTCCTGAGTTAAATGGGTTACTCAGAGGCATCACACTGGACCAACCTATTTCCTTGACCTAGGGCAGTGATAGCGAACCTTTTCGGCTTTGAGTGCTGAAAAGGAAGCACACACACGTCTGGGCTGCAACTTGGAAGAGGAGCTGCAAGCACCTGAAAATGAACTTCCGGTTTCAGCTACTGAACTTCCGGTTTCAGCCAGTTACTCTTCCAGGTTTCTGGCATGCATGCGCATGCAATGATCAGCTGGCCGGCGCATGTGGGAAAATGGAAGACCAGCTCTTCTAGTTTTCGGCACTGCCACATGCAAAAAGGCTACCTGATTGATACACACGCATGCACGCCAAAACCCGGAAGAGGAACGGGCAACGCCACGAGTGCCAGACGACAATGCTCCGCATGACATAGGTTCGCCATCACGGAACTAGGGGATATCAATGACCATTCTGATGTAATTAACCATCTCCAACTAGGTTCTTTTAAACATTTTGTGATGACCACAGACCTATCTTAACATGTTTCTGCCCTGTGATTGCAGCACGACACATGTTGCATTTCACTTTCTGTTCAGGTGGAACTGGTGATTTTAAGATGGAAGAGCCTTGCACAACTTCATTATCATGGACAAATCATATACTCAAGAGTTTTATCCATAAGGGGTAAAGGTCCCATACTTGAACCCAGGTACCCAACAGATTTGAATGATTTCCTGATTATGCTTCCGTATCATTATTCGCAATGCTGTTGATGGAAATGGACTGGTAGTTGACCCTACCCTATTGTTCCTAAGAATCCCCTTCCTTCTTACACAGCCACATGGCATAATAGAGAATAAACAATGATGAAGTGGATAAGACATCAGTTATAGCAAAGCACAGAAATTCTCAGGTGTAGTCAGATTAAGTGAGCAAAGCCCACCTGAATAGTTCAATTGCAGCGGAGACAGAAATAATACTTACTTCTTTAACTCCAAAGCATTTATACTGAACTAGCCAACATTGCTTTTCCTAACTGTATGACATTTCTTCTACCAAGGGAAAGCTCTGGGATAATTGATACTGTGTTCAATCTACAGTATTCTTTGTGGTCAGGGTAATTAAATCTATGTACAATGTGACATTGGGGCAAATCAGAGAGGGGAAACTTTGGTATGTGCTTCTCCCTCTCTATCTCCCTCTCTCTCTCTTCCTCCCTCCCTGCCCCCCTTTTTTTTTTGGCTTGTAGATCCCAGGAGTGTGGACAGGCTATGTGGAGAGACCAGAGCTACCATCTGCTTAAGTAAACCAATGCAGGACTGGCTTTGTTAAGGAAAGTTGATCAATGCTTCTTCTTGGGAAGGATGTGTTCCCCTTTGCTTAAAGCTTGCAATAAACGGTTTACTCCTCATTTAAATTAGTGGATCTATAGGACCATTTCAAATGCTTAATTACTGGGAAAGGTAATCAAGGAAGTGGTGACTTCACAGGTCCATATACATTGGAATTACACTAATTTTCCAAATGCATTTCAACAATATTTTGACCCGGTCCTCATTTGTATTGATTCAAAACTATGACACACATTGTCAAGGGACTTGCATTTGACTCCCAAATCTCTCAGCATTTAGAAAATCTATAGAAACAGATTTCTTTTACCGGTATTTTCACTTGTAAGTGATTCTGATAACTATTCTTAATTTTAATAAGTTTAATTTTAGCTTCATGTTGCATAGTGACAAGAAATTATCTGATCATTTTATACCATCAGAAGTATTACAGACCACTAAAATTAGAACACTTTGAGATGGCAACATTGACTTGTTGGATTAGGAAAAAAGACATTCTTAATAACTGGAAACCCTTTTTGTACTTTTTGCTGAAAATGGAAAAAATGAACATATATTTTATGGTTTGATGCTTAAAAAGGATAGAATATGGAAAGAAGGGAGCCATGATGGAACCTTAGAGAGAAAGAGGATAAAATATAAGTGCATTTAAAATTTCAATGAAGATCAGAAGCTACTTCTTTATATCTTTCCCTTTCCCTTTTATTTCTTGTTTATTTAATTATGAATTTTCTGTTACTTTATTTTTTCTTTACATTATTATTTTTTCTTTGCAAAAAAACTAAGTAAAAATTAGAAATTGAATAGTTAGAACACTTTATATGAAAGTCTGTCTTTCAATGTTAATAAAGGGATACATTCTGATATGCCAAACCACAATTTTACTAGTGATGCAAATGGGAACTAAAGGATCTATTTTTTTTCCTAAATATAATACCAGACTAGGAAAAGGAAAAATGAGCCAGGATTGAAGATCCTCTCAATAGATAAATATAATCAACTCTTCAGAAAATCTGAATAGCTGTGAAATCAACTATACCTTGAACCAAATGACCTGAGGCTGAGGTCGCCCTGTTATCTTACAGGAAAATTTACCATTCTGTCCTTCTCGTACAATAACCCGGTTGGGTTTTGTAGCAAACTTGGGTGGACATTCGCCCCAGATGCTGGGCCGTTGTTCTACAGGTAGAACAGTAGACTGACCCCTGGAATGAAGTAATCAAATATTATTACTGAATCATGCTTCTCAATGAATTTCAGAATATTGTAGGCAATATGTAGCAAGGTGCCACTCTGGAAGTGAATTCTACATATTTTTCCTGGAGTACAACATGTATTTGCAAGTATTAGAAAATAAACGCTTGCTTTTTTCTCAGCATTATGAGGAGGCACACATGCCCACACTTGAACAAATGATAAATTTAGATTTGGTACAGCAAGAATATACTTGGTCTCCATGAAAACTCTAAATAATTAAAAAGAAAGAAAAGGAAATGTGTGCATGCATGTTAGTGCGTCTATGGTGGTTCGCCAGCAGCCTGCAGAGCTGACAGCGGAGTCGGACAGTGAGGAGGCTGGGGAGGAACATGGGCCAGTCCTGGAGTTTGGGAAAGGCCCGGACGAGGGCTCTGGGCCAGAGGCAGAGATGGGGCCTGGGCCATCTGGGAGTGATGCACGGACTCCGGAGCCTCCAGAGTCGGACAGCAGAGTGGCAGAAGAACAGGAGGAGCCTGTTCCTAGTGCGCGCATGTACAGAGCTGCCAGAAGGCACGAACAGTTAAAACAAAAGGGACGACTCTGGAGTAAGGCCTGGAGATGATTGGCCCCTCCCATAAGGCTTAAAAGAGGAACAAAGGCATGTGAGCACTTTGCAGGAAAGCAACGTTGTTAATTCTGTTCCCAGTCAGCATCTCTGTTTGATTCTGGAATATGTGTGGCTTTGCCAAGTAGGTCTTTGGCAGAGTGTCAAAGGAGCTAAAGGTTGGTAATTATCCCGAAGGACTTCTCCCGAAGGACTTTTTGCAACTAATTGGGACTCAGCTGTGAATGAACATAATTCACAGCTGTTGCAATAAAAGAGGTTTTTGGGACTACTCGTGTGTTTTAATGACTCAGGAAGCCTAGGTCACAACAGCATCCATCATGGAAGTGTAAGTTCAATAGCTGTACAAGAATGATCATTACAATGCAATTCTCCTGAATTTAAATAACATTTTACCTCCTGATTTTATCCAATATGCACAGAAATGCAAAAAACAAACAAACAAACAAAAACCATGGTATTTAACAGATTTAACAGCAATGAACCAAATAAACTTTCTTCTTGGTCATTTTTTCCTGAATTCTTGCCCATTCTGTTACCATCATGTGAGTCCAACTCAACTGTGTGAACCTTTGGAAGATATTGTACAAGCATAAATCAGGTAACTTTCTCATCACTACCATTAGATTAAGTGAAAAATATCAGAGTTATCCCCACCCCACCCCCAGGATAAAATGTAGGAAACATTTCCATTGGAAGGGCTTGGAAAAAATACTTCACCTAGAAGCCTCTTTCTACTTGCAAAAGTACTAATAGAAAGAAGTCATCGTGACCAAAAGGGAAAGAAAAACAGCTCCTCTATTGATGATTCCCCACACTTGGCTTTGACTCTCATAGAATATTCTCCCCACAGGTAAATAAACTCGTATGATTCTGTAAAGCTGACTCTAATACAGGGGTGTGAAACTCAAGGCCTGTGGGCTGGATCCAGGACACGACAGGCCAGGAGTGTGTTGCAAAACCTGTCGCTACCGGTTTGCTTGTGCACACATGTTCTTGATGCTTCTGCACATGCGCAGAAGCTTCTGCACATACGCAGAAGCATCCGGTGCAGGTGGGCAGAGCTTCCCACCGCTGCCGCTACCGATTCACCGATCCAGGTAGAACCGGTAGCAACCCACCACTGGGACGGACACCTCCTGCAGCACCCTGCCAGCAAAGTGTTGCAAGAGGCCGTCCAGGCCAAAAACGGGGCATAGCGGGTCTCGCACAGCCCTCCTGCGCCCCGTTTTGCCCAACAGTCTTCTGAGAGGGGCGGCATATAAATTGAATAAATTAAATTAAATTAAATTAAATTAAATTAAATTAAATTAAATTAAATTAAATTAAATTAAATTAAATTAAATTAAATTAAATTAAATTAAATTAAATTAAATTAAATTAAATTAAATTAAATTAAATTAAATTGGGTGCTGCAGGAGGGGTCTGTCCTGTCTCTTTCCCCACCCACCCACCCGCACAGAACTACAATATCTGATCCGGCCCTCAAAGAAATCCAGTTTGACACCCCTGCTCTAATACATCTGTTTTTGGAAGAATTGGAACTATTTACTGCAGTTGATTTCTGGCAATTCATCTAGAAACACTAATTATGCAGTTTAAACAAAGGCCTGAAAACAACACAACTCTGTAGAAAAATCAGAATCTGTTTTGCAAAACTGTAAGACAATCACTCATTTTAAATAAATTTTAAACAGGTTATATTTTCTGATACCCAGGTTCTACCACCTTTGACTGATGATGAAAGGGTTAAATAAGGGTGTTGTAGGGGAGAGACTACAACACCCTATGTTTTAAGTACATGCTGTAACCCTATGACTATTTGGCTTGGTTAATTTTGGGAATGATTCTTGGCATATTTGCAAAGGTGGGGGGAACCCTCTTGTTCATGGTGTTCCAGTCAACTAGTACATTTATTACCTTATGAGCATTCCTTTTAAATTTTAAGAACTAAAAGTTATTTAAAAAGTAATACCAAGAAGCTTGTAAGCATCTTGTGATTTGAGAATGAGCAGCTGAGGAACAACATTTGTTTTTATACTTTTTCCATTTTTAAAGATGATTATTAACATACTGCCATAAATATTTCAGAACATGGTCTTTCTAAAGATCAAAAAGTGGTCTTTGCTATGTATGATGAATTAAATTAATTATATATTTTTGCAATGTTAACCAAGCTCTGCTTATATTTGAGAAATTCAAAAGTCAAATAACAAATACCAGTTCAGTGAGTTCATCATTTAAAACTCTGATAAAAAGCCATGAAATAAGGAACATTCAATATACACTAAGCAACACCTACTGGTATTTAGTCTTGTTTGTACTAGTTCTCCACCAGTTCTGGTGGACTTTGATTTTTATAAATTCCCAACCAAAATCCTGTTCACTAAATTTTAAACAATGTCAAGCATAGAAGGTTAGGATTAGGGTTACAGGAAGTCTGGTTCACTTTAATGGCAAATATCACCATCACACATAGTAGAGAATAATCAACAGTGATGAAAATGAAGCTGTGAGTTTCAAGCAAATTTAACCTTCAGAGGTTGTAGAAAAAATGCTTTTAAAAGTCTTTGACAATCCCAGCTGAGCCGCACAATCATCAGAGGCTTTTTTTGTTTTTTTACTTTTAAAAGCATTTTTTCGGCCGAAGAGATTGTAGAAAAAAATGCTTTAATTTTTTTTTAAAAAAGCCTCTGATGATTGCATGGCTCAGCTGGGTATTGGGGGGGGGGGGGGGCAGGGATTTTTGCTACCGGTTCTCCGAACCACCTGCCACCATCGCTACCGAATCGAGCGATCTGGTCCGAACCGGGAGCATTTCACCCCTGGTGATAATCAATTAGTTAAATATACTAAAGTGCAAAGGAGTTATAAAAGTTGGGCCACCAATGACTTCTCTCTATTTCTTGCTTTAAAAAAACACTTAGCAGGTAAATATTACTTCCTAGTGAAATAATAAAGAGTTAAGAGTCATATTAGAAAATACATGAAATTATTCTTCATGGGGGGAAATAGCAATTCAGCTTCCTAAATATGAATCAGGATCAGACAGTAGTAATCTGAAATGTGAGGTGTAACAACAGTGAATAATAACCCCCAAAAAGCAAAAGCAAGTTTCTATTGGCCAGACTAGAGTTGTCTAGATTAGCTCTAATAGCAAATTTAAAAAGAAATAAATTGGTGGAACACATTACTTATAAATTTGGTTCGAAGTTTTGTCAGCTGAACAAAACAAGCATAAAAGAGGCCAAATGGCTTACAATTCTTAACAATACCGAATGCTATAAAAAGTAAGGAAGATTAACTTGACAGAAATGCACAAGAACCGTTACCTAGGGAAATGGAGCTGAATTTTTTTTTAAGTCCAGAGAAACAAGATAATTTGGAAGTGGCTCAGGCAGAAGTCCTCCCTTATTCACAAGAGTATAAGAAGGAGAAGAAATACAATACAACCAGATTTGCAACAGTGATATGAACTCCATTAGATAGGCTAGACCGGAAAATATATTAACATTGTCATAAATATATGGTTCCATGAAATGTTTTGAATGCAGCAGAATTATTATGACTAAAGCCTAACAGAAAATCTTGCCTTTTTTAGATATTTCAAAAGCTCTGCATGTTAAAGAATAGATATCTGCTCTTAAGTATATAAATAAATGCCATCCAAACGCTTACCCAGAACTTTTGGAACTGGAAGGCAAGTTATATTTCTTCAAAACTTTTCCTAAAAGAAAATAGAAAAATGGTCAGACATAAAAAATACTTTATCATCAGGACCACAAATCATTGGGACCCATAAATTATTGAATTTATGGATTTTTCTATCTCTATACTGTATATTAAAACAACATATTTGTCCATTATTATTTTTTTAAAAAAATTACACTATTTGCTTCTCCATCTGCCCATTCTCCACCTGAAAAACATATCTAATCAAGCTTTGCATACTTTTACTTTACAACAGAGGTAAAGTAATTGCAGGGCACGAACAACTATTTGCTGTAGAGTGCTTTGAGAAGCAGCCCAAGCTACAGTCCTATACACCCAAATAAGAAATTTCTACTGAAAATATTGTTTTGTCTCATTTGTCCATACATACAAATGGAACTGCTTAATTGTTTTTGCTATTTTAAAAACTGCTCAAAATATTTCAGTAAGAAGTTTTTATTTAATTCCAACTGACTAACCTGAAGCCATATTTAGTTCACCTGCCTGCATCTATTACCTTAACATATCTAAGATATCTCTATAACACATGTCACAACCAAAACGTTTAAGTCAGGATGGAAGATATTATGTTGTGAGTCTGCAGCACCATCTACTGGATGTGAGCAAGTGAACTTTATGAAATTTAATGAATGGTAAATACAATTGGTTTCTGTAAAATATGGGAGACAACATAAAATATTGAAAAACATTAATACCATTTAAAGCAATTTTTTGTAAATAATCACCTATGCTTATCTCAACAGAAATCATAGTAGTTAAGTCTGACTTTTGAACCAAAATGTCCTCAGATCAAATCATATTATGGGTTTCTTCTACCACAGGGGACCCCAACCCCCGGGGCCTTGGACCGGTCCCAGGCCGGGCAAACAAGTGCAGCCCCATCCATGGGATGGAGACAGCATGTGAAATCACGCACTGCCCCCCCCCCCCCCCCCGGTCTGCAGAAAAACCTCTCTCCACAGAACCAGCTCCTGGTGCCCAAAAGGTTGGGGTTCACTGTTCTAGAGATGCTTAGGCAAGTGGTAGGAGGATAACAGTGTCCTATCCTTAAAAGTAATTGTTA
Source organism: Arizona elegans (assembly GCA_022577455.1). Classification (NCBI taxonomy): domain Eukaryota; kingdom Metazoa; phylum Chordata; class Lepidosauria; order Squamata; family Colubridae; genus Arizona; species Arizona elegans. Next base: position 107,088,335 of record JAKOOJ010000001.1, read on the forward strand.
TAAATGCCTTAGGTTAACCTTTGCTTTGAAACACTATAGTAGTCTTCCCATTTGGTATTCTGCAGATGAGAATTCTGTATAAGAATAGCCCTGCTGGATCAGGTTAAAGCAGACTTTAGGGACACCTCAACTCAGCATTTTGTTCCCAGTCAAATGCCTCTGGTGCTCACAAGCAGGAGGCACTGAAACTTCTTTGGACAACTGGTACCTGTTTCCCCCAAAATAAGACATCCCTTGATAATAAGTCCAATCGGGCTTTTGAGTGGATGGCAATAAGGCCAAGCGCTTATTTCAAGATTAAAAAAAATATAAGACAGGGTCTTATTTTTGGGGAAACACAGTATTTGGAGGCATACTTCAAATCTTGAAGGGAAGATTGAATATTTAGGATAGATGGTATTCAGTTGACTTGTCCTCCATGAATTAATTCAGTTTCCTTTTAAAGCCTTCAAGCTCTCAAAGGCAATTAGGTTCAAAAGTGTTATCTCTAGATTAGGATGGGGTAACCTATAGTTCTCCAGATATTGAAACTCTACAGGTCCCAATAGCCCAAGTCACCACAGCCAATTGTGAAGAGACTGTTACGTAGATTCAAGGATCAAGCCCAATAACTCATAGAAGTCATTCCTTTTCTAATAAATATATTTATTGTTTCTATTAAACATCTTAACAGGTATCATGACAGGAGAGAGCTCAAGATGAAGGAGTGGGATGGGGCTTATATACTAAGGAGGCAGAGTCAAGGTAAGGAGGAGTTATGAGGGAGTGGTTATTGGAAAAGGGAATTAATATTTACATCCTTTTGATATATACATCAATCAATCACAGGGTTAGTCATTTACATGTGACAGAGACGTAGTTTTCTGAAATCACAGGTTTATTGTTCCTGATTTATCCTCAGAGTGTTTCATGGCTGAAGGCCTTGTGCCTCAAACTCTCTGCAGCAAGTACACATTTCAACTTGTGTGTTTTGAATTGCTGCGTTCCACTGAGTTAGCCAAGGCATAAAAAAAAAAAAAATGGTAGCCAACTGGCATTCCGTCCTCAATTTTCCACATTTGCTTTTGCAATCAGGAAAAAATGTAGAAAATTGGGATGGGGCAAGTCATTGCACAGAAAAAAAAGAGCTTCCAGAATGGAAACTGTGCTAGATAGCTAACATTCTTACCTTCCACTGTCAATTCCACAGTCACCTGGCGAATCCCACCAGCATTTCTGGCCTGACATGTATACAGACCACCATCTTCCTCCTTCACCCCTTTAATCATCAAGCTGAAAATCCCTCGGATGCTGCAATCTGCTACACAGTGCTCTCCTGTGACAAGGTGTTCATTTCTGTACCACGTGATCTGAGGTTCAGGGTTGCCTCTCACCTAAAACAGTTCCATATAGAAATAACCAGAGGGAAGAAACGGGGGTTGAGGAAGGGGGAAAAAAACAGAAAATGATTTTACCTGGAACAAATGCAGAACACTTTGCAAGCCAGTGGAAGAAAGTATTTTCTGAAGTAATGTCTGTTAAACACATACAAATCACCAAGAGCCAAAAGGCAAAAATCCGAACAGAAAGAAGAGAATCTACGGATGCATCATGCTGTTAAAACTAGCAATGTTGATCCAAGAACTTCTTCTGCCTGTTGAGGTTTAAAAGCCAAAATTGAGAAATTTTGAGAAATAGTTTCAGATGATAAATCTATGGCCCCATTTTTCAGTCTGGTATGGCAGACATATAAGAGTGTGAATTAAAACAACCATATGTAGGCTGAAAAATCACAGGACATAATTTCCTTTATCAGATGAATTATCCTTGAAAAGTATTCAAAAACACCATTGTTCAGGCAATTCCATATAAACCAGCTGCAAAATAAAAAGCAAGGAAGAGTCGGTGTACAAAGTCTGGTCAACAACATTTTTCACAGATGAAAATCAGATCTCCCAGATAAATTTTGTAAATTTAACTATTCTTTTCCCTTTTGGATAGTAGCAAATAGCGCGGAAGGCAAAAACATAGTGATTATCATCTGTGGATTATTTTAGGCATTCTCATTTATCTGGGTTTGAGGAAAAATTATATTTGAATGTGATTTTCAAACATTCATTCAAAGGATATATGTATTTTCAATAAGGTAAACTGGGAAATAATTTATTTGATATACTGTGCATATCAAAGTTAAAGGTATATTGAGAGATACTCATATTTATATAATTTTAATATATAGGGGTACAGTTTTTATATTTGATCAATGGAGATTAAAATTAAGGGAAGATTTGCTTACATTTAAAGATGTTTTGGCTTCTGCATTATGTTTTTCATTTTTTAAATTGCCAGAATGCCTTAATAATGTAGAACTCTGCACAAAGCTATCCAATCACCAAACAACAATATATGTGTTAAATGAGAGATTGAAAGAAGCAATAAATATATGTTTCCTGTTATACTGAACTCAGCAGCAAGTTAAACAGCTTAAAAATAATTCTTACTATCTTTATTCTCTTATTACTTTATTAGCTTCAAACCCGATGCCAATACACAAATATTATGTTTGCATCTATATTTGTGTTCATTTACTAGTCAATTGACTGTATCAAAATACAAAACAATATCAAAAAGTAAAATGCAAAGATATTAAATGAAGTGCCTTCAAATGCAATAATCATCTTTGCATTCTCCTCAAACTCTTTAATAAAATGAGTTCTCATCTTTAACTATAAATTTGGCAGACCTACGAGTAACACAAAAGTTTACACACTGGAAGAAATAAAGTAATCTACTGTCAGTATCCCAATAAGCTATTCTGTCAACCAGTAACTTCACTATTACTGAAGCACATAATTTCCAGTGAAGGAGAACATGTATGCAATATTTTTTGTCTGATACTCCAGTTATTAATTATTAAGTATATATAGCTGCCCATCTCATTTGCATGTGACTATGGGTGGTATGCACAGTTAACACACGTATACAATTTCTTTATTACTATGGTACTTTCACCATAGAATCAAACAACTCAAATCTCACTCTGGTAAAAACTGTTCTTTGGTACATGGGTTTTTTTTTTCTGTTTGAAATTTCTTCTTATTCTTTGCCAAGTATTTTAAGGGACTAATATCTGCAAATGACTTAATACTGATTTGGGCATTACAGGCAGATCCTATGTTTAAACATTTTCTTGTCCAGATATTTAACTGAAGTTAGATATTAAACAGATAAACCATACTGCAAGATAACTTTGATAAGTAGTTTTACCCAAGAGGTGCTATGTCTCATACTAATTTGTTTCTTTCAGATAACATTTTGGTATTCTGTTCAGGATCCATTAAAATAACCCTCCAAAAATAATTAGAAGTTTGATCATAGATTCTAAGACAAACCACCAGCTACCCAAAACTGCCAATTGACCAATTCCAAAACTGCAGGTGTTCACATAAACTTAAAATTAATTATTCTGGTAAATCTTTGGTCTGTGGAAACATCTCTCATTAATAATATATTCAATAATGGTTGGGTGATGAATTTATTAACTTATTTAATACTATACAACATAGAACTTTAACCCTTACGTAGTTTTATTTACCGTATTTTCCGGTGTATAAGACGACTGGGCGTATAAGACGACCCCCAAATTTTCCTGTTAAAATATAGGGTTTGGGCTATACTCGCCGTATAAGACTACCCCTCTTCCAACGCACACCAAATAAAAATTTAAAAAACATCAACTGGCTCACCCACAATGTAAAAGCAGTTGTGCTAGACCCAAAATGGCCCCTGAAACAAGCAGGAACCTCACACAGCCACAAAAAGCCCAAAAACCCAACTTTCACACTTTACACACACAAAATTCCACATACAGCTTTGTGAGATTTTGTGTGTTTGTGTAGTTAGAGTGAAACACTACAGAAACACACTAAATCTCAGAAAGCTGCACAAATATTATTTTATTTTATTTTATTTTTATTTTTATATGAAAGCTAAATTTAAAACTTCCTAAACTTTAAATGGCTAGGTCTAAAAAAGAACAACTAAAAAAAAACCCAATTAACTATTTTTTTTTTAAAGATCCCAAAGGGGAAAAAAACTTACCCAATAGAACAGGGGTCTCCAACCTTGGCAACTTTAAGACTTGTAGACTTCAACTCCCAGAATTCCTCAGCCAGCTTTGTTTTGCTGGCTGAGGAATTCTGGGAGTTGAAGTCCACAACTCCCTGCCTGCTTGATTGCAGGCAGGGAGTTGCTTGCTGATGGAATGGATTCAGGCAAGCGAAGCAAGGCAAGCAGCTAAGGCAGTGGTTCTCAACCTTCCTAATGCCGCAACCCTTTAATACAGTTCCTCATGTTGTGGTGACCCCCAACGATAAAGTTATTCCTAAAACCATCAAAAATATGTGTTTTCCGATGGTCTTAGGCCAGGGGTCCCCAACCTTTTGGACCTCAGGGACCACCAACTTCATAATTTTAAATTTCGCTGACCACTAATACGAATCCAGTGCACCGCTTGCTGAAGCACCTGGACTCCCAGTACGGGATGGGGTCCTTCAGGCACTCTCCCTCCTGTCTGTCTCTCTCTCTCTGTCTCCCACTCTTTCTCTCTCATTCTCTTTCTCTCTCTCTCATTTTTGCTTTCTCTCTCTCTCTCCCTCTCTTTCTTTCTCTCCCACTCTTTCTCTCTCATTCTTTCTCTCTCCCCCTTTCTCTCTCTCTCCCCACTCTCTCCCTCTCATTCTGATTCTCTCATTCTGATTCTCTTTCATTTTCTCTCTCTCATTCTCTCTCTGATTCTTTGATTCTCTTTCATTCTGTCTCTTTCTCTGTCTCTCATTCTCTCTCTCTCTGATTCTCTCTGTCTCTTTCTCTCATTCTCTTTCATTCTGTCTTTCTCTCTCTTTCTCTCTGTCTCACTCTGATTCTCTCTCTCTCATTCTCTCTCTGATTCTTTGATTCTCTTTCATTCTGTCTCTCTCTCTCATTCTCTCTCTCTCTCTGATTCTCTCTGTCTCTTTCTCTCATTCTCTTTCATTCTGTCTTTCTCTCTCTTTCTCTCTCTGTCTCTCTCTGATTCTCTCTCTCTCTCATTCTCTCTCTGATTCTTTGATTCTCTTTCATTCTTTCTCTTTCTCTCTCATTCTCTCTCTCACTCTCTCTGATTCTCTGTCTCTTTCTCTCATTCTCTTTCATTCTTTCTCTTTCTCTCTCATTCTCTCTCTCACTCTCTCTGATTCTCTGTCTCTTTCTCTCATTCTCTTTCATTCTGTCTTTCTCTCTCTTTCTTTCTCTGTCTCACTCTGATTCTCTCTCTCTCATTCTCTCTGATTCTTTGATTCTCTTTCATTCTTTCTCTTTCTCTGTCTCTCATTCTCTCTCACTCTCTCTCTCTGATTCTCTCTGTCTCTTTCTCTCATTCTCTTTCATTCTGTCTTTCTCTCTTTCTCTCTCTGTCTCACTCTGATTCTCTCTCTCTCATTCTCTCTTTCATTCTTTGTCTCTTTCTCTCTCTGTCTCATTCTGATTCTCTCTCTTTCTCTCACATTCTCTCTCTCTCTCTCATCTCATGGGCCAGCCAGTGTCTTGGGGCTGAGAGGAAGTCAAGCATCTCCCTGAGAGACTGAGGGCCGGAAGAATCGTGGGACCGAAGCACTACTTGAACTTGTGCGGCATGAGCATTCGCCTTGGTATATTTGCGCCAGCCGATGGCCAAGGCAGCCCTCATCTGTCTGCTGAAAGTGCAGCATCAGGATTCTGCCTTGCTATATTTGCGGCGCAAGGCAGCCTTTGTTTCCTGCTGCTTGGGATTCAGAGTGGTAAATGGCATCTGATCCGGAGAGCAGCTGGATTTTGCTCTCTAATCCGGATGCCAGATCGGCCCCCTGCAAACTCTTGTCTCTCGAGGAGCGCTCCCTGAAGCGGGGCTGGAAACTTTGGTTGGATTGCTTGAGAGAGGAGAGCTTGCAGGGGGGCGATCTGGTGTCTGCAATGGAGAGCGGCATCCGGCTTTTTCTCTCCGCTGTAAGAGCGCTGTAAGAGCGGCAGCCCTCATCTCCTAATGCTTGGGACTCAGAGCGGTAAATGGTGACTGGTCCGGGGAGAAGCTGGATTTTGCAGTCCCAAGCATTAGGAGATGAGGGCTGCCACTCTTACAGCGCTCTTACAGCGGAGAGAAAAAGCCAGATGCCGCTCTCCATTGCAGACAACAGATCGCCCCCCTGCAAGCTCTCCCTCTCAAGCAGTCCAACCAAAGTTTCCAGCCCCGCTTCAGGGAGCACTCCTCGAGAGACGAGAGTTTGCAGGGGGCCGATCTGGCATCCGGATTAGAGAGCAAAATCCAGCTGCTCTCCGGATCAGACGCCATTTACCACTCTGAGTCCCAGGCAACAGGAGAGGAGGGCTGCCTTGCGCCACTCCTGACACAAATATACCAAGGCGGAATGCTGTTGCCGTACAAATGAAAGTAGTGCTTCACTCCCACAGCTTCCAGCCACCGCAAACGCCGCTTCTTCCCGCTTCTGCCGCCCCCTCCCCCACCGCCACAACAGCACCATTCATTCTGGATGGCGAGGGCTGCGCTCGTTTTTCTGTATTGCACCACCTGCAAAACCCCTGTGAAAGGGTTGTTTGACCCCCAACCACTGAGCTAAGGTAAGCAAGCCGGAGGGGGAAAAGTTTTTCCCTTCTCCATGGTTCTGGCGATCCCAGCTGAATTGCCTGATTAGAAGGCAAAGCTGGGATCGTCAGAGCTTGGATCGCCAGAGCCATTTAAGGCTCGTCAGAGCCTTTCGGGCTGGTCTGCCTGGTTACAGGAGAACGACACCCGGCGTATAAGACGACCCCCGACTTTTGAGAAGATTTTCATGTGTTAAACAGTCGTCTTATACGCCGGAAAATACGGTAAATACTACACATTCAGAGAGAATTTTAATTGTATGGTATATAGTATGTTCAAGTTGAATTAAGTCCATGCCACTTGATTAATCATGGCTTCAAATGGGGAAATTCTATTGATATTGAAAAAGAGGCCTTTCTATATAAACATATGCAAGTCAAGCACCGGGACTTATTGAATTATCTTTCCTCAACTTTGATCATGCTGTGCAAATGATCATGCTCTCTTCGCATATAATCGCATCCAAGAGAAATACAATAGCTATGAATATATTTAAGATTGTACTCTAAGGACACATTCGCATACAGAAAAGCATACTCAAGAAGCAACAGCTTTCAAGCATACTTACATTCTATCTGGTAAATGACAGCATTCAGGTCTTCTGTTTATAATCTGATCGGATCAGAGGTGGGTTTCAGCAGGTTCTGACCAGTTCTGGAGAACTGGTAGCGAAAATTTTGAGTAGTTCAGAAAACCGGTAGTACAAATTATTATTATTTTTTTTAATTTTGATTTATATGCTGCCCTTCTCCGGAGACTCAGGGTGGCTTACAATGCGTTAAGCAATAGCCTTCATACTTTTGTATATTTATACAAAGTCAGTTTATTGCCCCCACAATCTGGGTCCTCATTTTAGAAAGGATGGAAGGCTGAGTCAACCTTGAGCCTGGTGAGATTTGAACTTGCAGTAATTGCAGGCAGCAGATGTAAGTGGATGTTAATTAGTCTGCTGAGCCACCAGAGCTCTGACTGACTGGCCCCACCCCCATCTATTCTCTGCCTTCCAAGTCCCAGCTGAATGGGAGGGGATTTTGCAGTAACCTTCCCCTGGATTGGGGAGGGAATGGAGATTTTACAGTATCCTTACCCTGGAGTGGGGTGGGAATGGAGATTTTACAGTATCCTTCCCCGGCCGCGCCCATCAAGCCACGCCCATCAAGCCATGCCACGCTTACCAAGCCACACCCATAGAACCGGTAGTAAAAAATTTTGAAACCCACCACTAGATCAGATGAAGAAAAAATCCAGATACAGTCTAAATCCACAACTAAGACTAAAATTTTAATCTAATTCTGAGACCAGCAGAAGATTTTTCAGGATCTATCTAAAATACATAGACCATGAATTTCTGAAAGAAATTGAGTGCTATGACTCATAAGCACATAGTTAAGAGTAGCGGGGTGTTGTTAGGCAGAAAGTCAGCCATATAAAGCCAAATCACTGTTGTTTTTCAAACACTACAAGCCTTTTAAATATCACTCACAAAGAATAAAATTGTCCCACCAAAAAAAATACCGTGGTACATTCAAAGTTAATGCCTCATTCTCCTGGATAATGAATAGCCCTAAAAAAAATCTTGTTCAACTTGGTACTCTTGAGATGATGTAATTTTAGCAGGTCTAGGAACTAGTAGGGCAGGTTTAGTAGATTGTGATTTTCAATTCTTAGGATTTCTGCCTCAAGAATTCAAAAAATTATCCATTTAGGGTTATCAACATTCTAAGTAGAGCCAGTATTTTAAGTTTTTAAGTTTTAATTGCATACATTATTACAAACTTATTGTTCTTAAATTTAACTGTGGCATTCACCTGGCAGCTACCAGGAGAGAAATTAGAGACTTTTCTCTAATCATGGAGTAAAATGTACATTGTTTAACTATAAATTCCAGATTTTAATCAAATTTCAGGAAGAACAACAAGTTATATAAAATGACACACCATAGCTTCCGCATGTTTGCCAAGAACAGAAAATGCTGACAAGTCATAAAGAGATTGCCACCAATGTTTTGTCTAGAATCCCAGATGGCTTATTAAGTAATAACAAAAAAATGAAATCAAATTCATTCTAAACTACTCATGCATTTCAAATAACCAAATGCAATTTTCAACTACAACACAAAGAAATCACATTTTGAAATTCCACATCTGGTGATGTTTAGGTTCTTATCCCATATGCAAACAGTACTAATAAGTAAGTTATTTTGGAATGATCCAAATAATCTATTATGCAAAGACAATATGCTTCATATTTAGACACACACACTCCGCGGTGATCCAAAATAGCAAAAAAAAAAAAAAAAAAAAAAGCCACACAAAAAAATGCTTTCCAATTCTCAGTTGACTCTAACAATTTAACTAGAAACCTTATCTGATACTTAGTTACTTGTAGGCCTTTTCAAAACAAAGCAGTATATAAGTTCAATCATTCAATAAACAAATTTTACTGGATCAAATACTTGTACCCTTACCAACATTACAATGTAGTTTCTAAGGTGCTGGAATGAGAACAAGGAGTTGCAAATTGAAGTTCCTACTTGACCAAAAAGCTCAGTGAGTGTATTTAGGCCACACTTCCCTCTTGCTCTCATTCTCACTATAGTCTACTTTATAATATTGTTTTTGTGAGAATCAAATGAGGGGAGATCTTCTCCCATCTCTTTAATAAGCTACTGAGCACTGACTGACTAAATGGTACTGACTAAGTAGAGACTAATGTTTTGCAGATGAAATTGTACATAGATGTATAAGTAGGTACTTGAAAGATACAGGTGACTTCCATCTACAATCATACATGCATTTAACCTCCAAGTAAAAGTTTGAGTTCGGTGTTAAAATATAGCTGCTGTAGCTGAGAACAACTGCAAACTCATTGTATTCTGCCTCCACACCTGTAGTTTCCAAAATCTTCCCAACCCTCATTAGTGGGATTTCCCAAAGCAATGTTTGTTCTTTTATATGATGGACAGCACATATATGTATTATGTACACATGCACATCACTGGCTATTATTAATGAAACAGACAATTATAATTCTGGGGGATGCACTGGCTCCTGTCTTTTTATGTTCTCCCTCGGACTTTTCTCTATGGAGCCTTTAGGGGACGGTCACCCCATTCCTGCGGCAAGATGTACGCAGCAGCGGAGCTTCTTGGTCTACGAGATTCCCCCCTCTCGCAAGCTTGGCCCTCCACGTTATCGAGGGCCTACCTCGATGATGGATTTTGGAATCCCGAGAGGTGGCATGCCGCAAAGAGGGGGCTGAGGGGTTTTTTAAAATTGTCTTTGTGTAAATTTTTAAGGGGTTTGGGGAGGGGGGTGGGGAGGGAGGGTGATAGGTCAGGCTTGGCACAGGGGCACGAACTGGGAGGTGTGGAGCTGGGTGTGGAGGGGCTTAGTGTAAGTAAGGGGTGGGGGGGTTGTGTGGGTTTGGGGGAGAACCCACGGGGGATGGCCAGTCCGGCTGTTAATGGTGCCATAGGGGGTACGGATTCTGGGGGAAAGGGGACTGTTAGAATGCCCTCTACTGAGGGCTTCTCCATCAATACGCTGAGTGGGAGGGCAGGTATGGCGGGAGCAGGGGGCCATATCATGTGGTGGGGGCACGTGCTCGCTATCTCCGAGCGATTGCGTGCCCCGGTCCCCTTAGCTCTTCCCATTCCTCAGGCTGCTTAGAGTCTCAGGGCCCGAGTCTCCGACTGATGTTGTGTAATGCCAGGTCCGTAGTAAATAAAGCCCCCCTCATTTGTGATCTTATTCAGGAGGGGGGAGCGGACCTGGCAGGTATTACGGAGATCTGGTTGGGCCATGAGGGGGGGTCCCCTCGTGGAGATGTGCCCATCAGGCTTCCGTGCATTTCATCAGTTGAGAGCTCAGGGCAGGGCCGGGGGGGGTGGCGGTCATTATAAGAGAGGGTCTTAATCTGAGGGAGACCACTGTGCCTCAGATAGCCGGATGTGAGTCCCTTTTTGTGAAGTGGGGTCGTGGGGTGCAGATGGGTCTGTTGATCACGTACCTGGCTCCCTGCCACGGGGCGACGACCCTGCCTGAACTCCTCAATGTTATAGCTGAGGTGGTGGCTGATACCCCCAGACTTGTGGTCATGGGGGATTTCAACTTACCATCCATTGGTGAAACTTCTGAGGTAGCTCGGGAGTTCATGGCTTCCATGACGGCCATGGACCTGACCCAAGTAATTCACGGCCCTACTCACATGGGGGGACACACTCTGGACTTAGTTTTTGTCTCTGGTCAGTGGTTGAGTGGCCTTGATGTAGGGGATATAGATACTGAACCCTTGTCATGGTCTGACCACTTGTTCCTTCGACTTGACTTTCTGACCGCCGCACCCCATCGCAGGGAGGCGGAGCCGACCAGGTGGTTCCGCCCCAGGCGCCTGATGGATCCTGATAGGTTCCAGATGGAGCTTGGGCCATTTCCTGAAACTCTAGCTCACGACTCGGCTGATGACCTGGTGGCCACCTGGGATAGTGCGGCTGCCGGGGCTTTGGACCGGGTCGTGCCTTTGTGGCCTCTGACACGGCACCGAATTCACTTAGCTCCTTGGTTCTCTGAGGAGTTGAGAGAGATGAAGCGCCGGAAAAGACACCTAGAGAGCAGTTGGAGGGCCAGCCGTTCCGAATCCGACTTGACACTGGTAAGGTCTCATATTAAGACCTACCTAGTGGCAATAAAAGCGGCGAAATCTAGCTATTTTGCCACTCTTATCGCGTCATCAGATAACCGCCCAGCCGCCCTGTTCAGGGTGACCCGCTCCCTTCTCCATCTGGGAGCGCGGGAGGACCCCTTGCAGGGCCGAGCTGAGGATTTTGTACAGTATCTGGATGATAAAATAACTCAGATTCGGGAAGACTTGGCCGCTGACTGGGTTAGTTCACACAAGATGACTGAGGCAGGCCTTGAGAATGTTATCTGGGAGGAGTTCGATCCTGTGGCTCCCGAGGACGTGGACAGGATCTTGGGACGGCTGAACGCCACCACATGTTTATTGGACCCGTGTCCCTCCTTGTTGGTGCTAGCTTCCCGGGAGGTTACACGAGGCTGGCTCCAGGGAATTATCAACGCTTCTTTGAGTGAGGGTGTCCTGCCGGCCGCCTTGAAAGAGGCGGTGGTGAGGCCTCTCCTCAAGAAGCCATCCCTGGATCCGGCTGTTTTGGCTAACTATCGTCCAGTCTCCAACCTTCGCTTTATTGCGAAGGTTGTTGAGAGTGTGGTGGCGCGACAGCTTCCACAGTACCTGGATGAAGCTGTCTATTTGGATCTGCTCCAGTCCGGCTTCAGACCTGGGTACAGCACAGAAACGGCATTGATCGCGTTGGTGGATGATCTCTGGAGGGCTCGGGATAGGGGTTACTCCTCTATCCTGGTCCTGTTAGACCTCTCAGCGGCTTTTGATACCATTGACCATGGTATCATGTTGCGCCGGCTGGAGGGACTGGGAGTGGGGGGCACCGTTTTGCGGTGGTTCTCCTATCTCTCCGACCGGTCGCAATCCATATTGACAGGGGGGCAGCAGTCGACCCCGAGGCGCCTTGTTTGTGGGGTACCACAAGGGTCGGTCCTTTTGCCCCTCCTGTTCAACATTTATGTGAAGCCGCTGGGTGAGATCATCCGTGGTTTTGGGGTGGAATTCCATCAGTACGCTGATGATACTCAGCTGTACATCTCCACCCCAGACCATCCCAACGATGCCTTGGAAGTGATGTCCCAGTGCCTGGAGGCCGTGCGGGTCTGGATGGGGAGAAACAGGCTTCGACTCAACCCTTCCAAGACCGAGTGGCTGTGGCTGCCGGCGTCCCGGTATAGCCAGCTGACGCCATCGCTGGTTATTGGGGGCGAATCACTGGCCCCCACGGAAAGGGCCCGCAACTTGGGCATCCTCCTGGACGCACGGCTGTCTTTAGAAGGACATATGACGGCCGTGGCCAGGGGGGCTTTTTATCAGGTTCGCCTGATACGCCAGTTGTGCCCCTTTCTGGATCAGTACTCCCTACACACAGTCACACAAGCACTCGTCACCTCTTGTCTGGACTATTGTAACGCTCTCTACATGGGGCTCCCCTTGGGGTACACCCGGAGGCTCCAACTGGTGCAGAATGAGGCTGTGCGGGGGATTATGGGAGCGACGGGGTGCTCCCATGTGACTCCTCTCCTGCGCGAGCTGCATTGGCTTCCGGTGGACTTCTGGGTGCGCTTCAAGGTGTTGGTGATCACCTTTAAAGCGCTCCATGGCTTAGGGCCAGGGTACTTACGGGACCGCCTTCTGCCACCAATAGCCTCCCACCGGCCAGTTCGCTCCCACAGAAAGGGTCTCCTCAGGGTGCCGTCGGCTAGACAATGCCGGCTGGCGACCCCCAGGAGGAGAGCCTTCTCTGTGGTAGCACCTACCCTTTGGAACAATCTACCCCCAGAGATATGAGTGATCTCCGACCTCCGGACTTTTCGTCAGGCCCTAAAAACTCATCTCTTTCAGTTAGCTGGTCTCTCTTGATTTTATGATTTTATGGTTGGTTTTAAATTTTGATTAGGATTTTAAATTGATAAATTTTAAACTATGGGCCAAATTGAATTATTTTAAATCTATTTTTACTTTATGTATAAATGCTTTTATTTTGGCTGTTCACCGCCCTGAGTCCGAAAGGAGAAGGGCGGTATAGAAATTCGAATAATAAAATAAATAAATAAATGTGTAGCATTTTTTAAAAAATGGTTAGTGTGAGTTGTTAGATGTATTCATAGAAAATTGCAGCATATGTGACAATATATGATCACTAAACAATTATAGTTCAACTCTTACAGCACCTCAATCAATATTCTTATGCATTATAACTCTTTAAAAGTTTCCTTTTACTTGGTAAGACTCAATTCTTACTTCAAATACATTTTTCCATTTAAAATGAAGAGTTCATTTTTCACACTTCATGCAGGAACTGGAACTGTTGTGTTATTTTGCATTTAGCATTCTGTGGTATCAAACTGGTAAGCCTACTGAGAAAGGACTTGCAAAGAAGGCACTTTATGGCAATCATCTGTTGTCTCGAGACATTTCTTCATATCATATTCATGATTTGGGGGGAGGGGGATGGGTGCCTTTGAGTCAGTTTTTGACTCCTGGCAATTGCCTAGACAAATCCTTGCAGTTTTTTTGGCAAGATTCTTTGGAACTGATTTGCAAGATGACTTGTGGAAAATATGCAGTGCCTCAGAATGAATATAAAAATTGTGGAAAGCAAATAAAACCTGTCTTGATGTTTTGCAACATGAGGCTGAGATGGCATTTAGGCAGGACCAATCACCTTGACTTGCAGTAAAAAAAAAATGTTACCCTTGCACATACACTACATATACTGTATACAGACATTGTTTCCTACGAGCAGAGTAAATATGCGTGGGCACTTTACTTTTCATGTAACCACTGTGAGATAAGAAGAACATGTCTTTTTCTTAAAGAACAATGTCTGATCCTTGTTAAATCCCTATCATGCTGTAGCCTATCCCATTCCCCACCTTCTCTCCATTGCCATTCCCTTGGCAGAATAAGCATCAGCTTCTAGATAGTCAGAACTTTGCAGAGAGACTTCTGCTCTCCAGGCAACAGTACCAACAGTATATTCAAAAAGAACATTCAGACTTCATGCAGGTCCTGGGAACCATTGTGTTATTTTGAATTTGGCATTCTGTGGTATCAGACTGGTATGCCTACTGAGAAAGGACTTGCAAGGAAGGTGCTCTATGGCAACCACCTATCTGTACCACATCATATTCATGACCTTTTTTGAATGTGCGCCTTTGAGACAGTTTTTGACTCCTGGCAATTGCCTGGATAAGTCCCCACAATGTTCTTGCCAAGAAAGTGATTTGCCCTTATCTATTTTCTAGAGCTGAGAGAGATTGATTGCCAGGTCACCCAGCTGGCTTTGTTTCCAAGGAAGAACTAGAACTCACAGTTTCCTGGTTTCTAGCCAGGTGTCTTCACGACTACCCCAAAATAGCTTTTGTAACCTAATTTTGAGAAATACAGATGTAGCTTTAAAAGATGTCTTTTGGTGTTGCCTCAATAGGTCGATGGAGAAGGAGGCCTTGAACTATAGCAAAAGAATGAAATACACCCTTTTCTTTTCACTTTTCAAGAGTCTGCTGCAGGGTGATGATATAGTATTAATGACTCAGCTATCCTAGACCAAGCTAAATCCGAAAAATGCTAGAGAATTCCTGGAAGCATACAGTATGTTACAATACATTTTCATAATACACCACTGAGTAATTTCTTGAGAGAGGTCAGCCATTTAAATTTGATAAATGAATAAAACATAAATAAATAAAAGCTTGGCATTCAAACTAGACACAGACATCACTCAATATTACACAGATAGCCCTGGAGGGGTTAACTTCAGGGAAACAATCAAGCAGAAAACAATAATCAAGAGACTACTAAGGAGGAAACCACATCCCTATCAACAGTAGCCAGGGTAAGTTATTGTATATAAATCAGGAGCAAACCCCACACTCACTAGTATTGATGATGTTACCTAGTAACATCTGTAAATGTAAAATGTCTGTAGGCAAACAACCAAGCTCAGAGAACACCAAGGACTCCAAAGTTCAACCCTGAGATAATATATTCTACTCTTTGGACACTCTATTGTGTGTATGCCTTCAAGTCAATTTTTTGAGTACCAGCCACTGCCTGGACTATTCTTTATAATTATTTTGGCAGTGTTTTCAATAGTGATTTGCCATTGCCTCCTTCCTAGGGCTGAAAGAGACTGGCCAAAGGTGAATGGCTTCATGCCTAAGGCAGGACCAGAACTCACCATTTCCCTGTTTCTAGCCAAATGCCTTAACCACCACACCAAGCTGGCTCTCTAAAGAACTATCACACACAACCCTGTCAAGTACACCCTCTGTACTTATAAAGAATGGCACTAGGAGTGAAAGGCAAGTCCCAATTCTAGAAACCTAACCATCCTTGCATATAGAAAGTAAATATTTAACATCACTGAGCACATTCCCTTAATCAAGATTCTTTATCCTTTGGCACATTCACTGCCTCGCTTCTCTGACCAGCCTCTTTAGTTTCTTGGGGAATGGGGAATACAGATATCCTAACAGTCCATCCCTCAACCTAGACTTTATGTATAAGCTCCAAATCTGATACACTGCTTTTTCTTATTTTCTTTCATTTTCCAAAAATGTAGAAACAGCAATCTTAATTTCTGCTAACACATATTTTAGAAAAGTTCAAAGAGGAATTCAGTTTCAATTCACAGTAAATCTATCTTCTTTTGAAATAGATAATTTAAACATAATATCCTTATTGGAATTTTGATGAGCCAAAATGAAACTTCTACCATAACAAGTACACATTCAACTGAAAACCAAAAATACCATTCTAACTATGCCAGAGCTAAGCTTTGCTAAGCTTATAGTTAGCTTTGCAAGGCTGAAATTATTACAATTTTATTCAAAAGGCAGAAAGATTTTAAATGGAAATGATAGCTGAACGCATCTGAAAGACATACTGAGATGGTATACTAGAAGTTTCCTTTTTTGACTGCAGTTTACCAGGGATACAGTTTGTGGTCTTTTTTAAACTTGCCACTTGCAAAATAATCATAGCTATTTAGCAAGCATGATTGCCATGAGTGTTCTGGAATTAGAATCAATAGGATTTACTGAGCCATTTATTTATAGATACCCAGTATCAAAACGTTCGGGGCAACTCATAAAGTATAAAGCAAGGAATTGTGCTCCTGAAAAGTTCACTTGGATGAAAGACAGTAGGTTGATTATTACAGATCGTCAACTAAAAATTTAAAAAGTCAAATCAGTACCTATTTAACCAGTGGCACCTGAAGTGAAGAAAAGATGTGTGCATTTATAGCTAAATATACAGTAGGTATAGGTATATGGTTACAGATAGTTTGAATCACACAATCACAGCTGCCATCTTTTTTCAACCTCTCCTTGCATACGCCGTTAACTATAAGCAATACTATACATGTCTTGGACCATAAGGAAGGCTGAGTGCCAAAGAATTGAGGCCTTTGAACTATGGTGCTGGAGAAGACTCCTGTGAGTCCCTTGGACTGCAAGGTGATCAAACCGGTCAGTCCTATAGGAAATCAACCCTGACTGCTCTTTAGAAGGCCAGATCCTGAAGATCCCAAAGATGAAACTGAAATACTTCAGATCCTGAAGATGAAACTGAAATACTTTGGCCACCTAATGAGGAGGAAGGACTCACTGGAAAAGAACCTAATGCTGGGAAAGATTGAGGGCAAAAGAAGAAGGGGACAGCAGAGAACGAGGTGGCTGGCTGAAGCAGTAGGCGTGACCTTAAATGGACTCCTGAGGATGGTAGAGGAAAGGAAGGCCTGGAGGAACGCTGTCCATGGGGTCGCGATGGGTCAGACATGACTTCGCAACTAACAACAACAACCACAACAATACACATGTCACCACAGAGAGATGATCTCTAGCCAGGCTGCACAATATGTCCCCAAACAGGCTTGTGTGGCTTGCCAGCAGTTTTTTTTTGTTTTTGTTTTTTTAAATAAACCATTGACTATGAATGTCACCACCAGGAGAATGTGTTGCCTCTAACTAGATTTTTGTAGACACTTTGACCCAAAAAACTGTCAAGCAGCTCTAAAACCTCCAAGTCTTATTGACACCGATAGCTAGGCAGTGCTAACAGGTTTTCCGAAATATAGGTAGTCCTCAAGTTATGACCACAATTGAGCCCAAACTTTATGTTGCTAAGTAAAAAATGCGTTAAGTGACCTTTGCCCCATTTTATGACTTTTCTCATCACATTCGCTAAGTGAATCACTGCAGTTCCTAACACAGCTGTTAAGTGAACCCGGTTTCCCCATTGATTTTGCTTGACAGAAAGTTGCAAGGGGATCACATAACTTTGGGATACTGCAATAAATATGAGCCAAGTATCTGAATGTAAATCATGTGACCATGGGGATGCTGCAATGGTCATAAATGTGAAAAATTGTCATAAGTCACTTTTTTCAGTGCCGTTGTAACTTTGAACAATCAATCAACTGTTATAAGTCAAGGACTACCTGTAGAAACAGAAAAGGCACACAAATACCTTAATGACTCTGATGCTATGCTGGAAAAAAAAACTATACTTCAAAGTATGGAACAGAAAGGAGGAAAACCTACCATATGTGCATTATCTTACCTCATACAGAGAAGGTTCTGGAAAAGTCAAATATAATATGCAGCCTAAATGTAAGGTAAAATCCAGAGCAAATTAAGGTTTTCCATTTCCTGTTAGACATGAAAATAATGCCTGTGTGTAAAGCTGGCTTTGTTCAGCCTGGCATCAGATTCATAGAATCAAGACCATCAACCATGTCAGCGAGACAAAAATAAATGATGAAAATGGAATGTTTCCAAGCATAGTGCCTCAATGTAATGTAATGCATGATCCCATTTCATACTTCCATTCTAAATAATAAAAATTAAACTTCAGCTGATCTAAAGATTTTTCCAAAGTGCTTTCGTTGGAGCAGAATGATTTTATTTCTCAAATATCAGGAATACATTTATTTTGTTTTCCATAGTTAGCCTGAACAATACAGAGAAGAATGCAATTGATCAGTTTTATGAGCAGGTCTCTTCATATCGATCCTTGTCAAAACAAAGTAAAGGGCTCAATAAAATTCTAGCTAATAGGCAACCATACGAAACATGCTTAATTTTGCAATCTGGGTAGAACCGGCTGAATTTCATCACTGACACACACCCCAAATCATGCAAGAATGGGGCGTGTTTTTGAGAACAGTTTGCTTTGGCGGTTGTAAATGTTGGTGTGTTACTCAAAATGTTGTGACATGTCACCTTTGATACACGTATCATAAGTTTGCCATCACTGTCTTAAAATGACTAATCACTGTTTTGTCATCTAGTCATTTATGCAAACGTTGGGAGATAATGAGATAAAATTGAAATCGTATTGTTTATTTTGTGCAGACATCAAAACTAGTTCAGAATCAGAGAATATCATAAAAATAATCCACCCTCCTTTTCTCATCAGTAGCATTTCGGAACTGTTGTTTTCAGAGTTGCATACAAGGTTTTGAAATAATGTATTCAGACTCCAACAGGTAATCACTAGTATCCAAATAGAAAAAGAAAAATAACTGAGATTAATTAGGTACATATTTGTTCCTGTAATTTCAGAATCAACAGAGTCTACTCTCTTAAAAAACCAAAAACACAATATGTGGAAACATTATTATAAAGGGAGACCTGCTGCTTGCTTTTTTTTCATAACATCGATAAAGTATTTTAATTGGGAAGAGACAGGAATGAATCAATATTTTTAATACACAGAAACTATGTAATAACAAAAGTGTCAAATAGTCAATCTCAACAGGGGCTGGACCTCTGAATACTATACAATACCAGACAACTGGATTAAACTGCCTCTGATCTATTTCTTGAACATCTTTGCAATTTTAACTGATAATTGTGGGCAGAGTATTTTATTACTATAGTCTACAAGAATACTAAGGATAAGCACTTTTGAAATAAGGCCTTCAAATTTACATGGCAAAGCCAAAATAATTGTGTTGTCCTAAAATCCCTCATGCATAAATGAAAAAGGGAAAATGGATAACTTAAAATTAAATAAAACAAAAACCATGCCTTGCAAAAAGGATAGAATCAGGACAGAATAAAAATGAAATTTACATTAACTGAATTAATAATGATTAATTCACAATAAAAGAACCAGTTTAATGTAATGGTTAAGGCACTATGGTAGAAATGTATGTTCTGCCCATAGGCATGAAGCCAGCTAGGTGATTTTGGGCCAGTCACTGTCTCAAAGCCCAAAAAGAAGGCAATGGGCAAACAAATTTTCTTGCCAAAAAAACTGCAATATCAAGTTCAGGAAGTTGTCAGGAGTCAACATTAAACCAAATGCAAATAATGACAATAACAACAACATCACCTTTAATGCCTATAAAAGCACACATGTCATTTCTCTTACTCTTGCACACACAGATGACTTTCATACATATAACACATAGACACACACTTTCTCCACTCTCTGCAGACTACCAGAGAACAGAGTGTACTATTGTATAGTATAGCTCTGGTTACCTGTCCTTCAAATTTTGCTGTGCCTCCAATTGGCACCTGGATATTTCGTGGAGGTAGAATAAATGCTGGTGCTTCTGTTGCAGTGGGAGTTCTTAGGGAAGAGTGGTTCAAAGTCAAGGTGGCTTTGGAGATCTGAGTCGATACCAGTTTGATATCCCCCATGTTAAGTCCTTCAGAAACATTAAAAAATATGCTTTAAAAAAAGAACAAATATAAGCTTAACAAGCACTATTAGGACAATCCAATCACTTAAATCTGCAAACTATTCTAGATGTAGTTAAAAGTATATCTCTGAATGTGATGAGACATTCTTCACAGAAGACACCCATGAGCATACAATATTTACAAATAAAGTTCCATTTATTTAAGTGGGAACTGAAATCACTAAATTATGACTAGATAAAGCTAAATAGTAAAATACAGGCAGTCCTTGAGATATGACCATAATGGAGCATGCCCATTACATTTTCATGTTGCGATGATCATTAGGTGGCACATTTCATCTAATAAACCCACACCTCTGCTTGCCCCAATGAATTATTAAATTAATGCCTGGGTCATTAAGGGGAGTTCAGGGTACTTCAGGGGTAGAGGATGCCCTTGGAGGCCTAGCACAGGCCAACACCCGCCCGCCCTTCTAAGGCTGCCCCCAGCATTCCAAGATACCCTGTGCTCCACTTCCCGCCTCTTGGCGTCCACTCTCACTGGGTCTCTCCAGCCTTAGGCCTGATTCTCATTCTACCAGGCCAAACAACCTCCCCCTCATTTACTTTTTGAAGGGTTCTGAGCCTTCCAGAATGCTGGAATGAATTGCTTTTCTGTGTAGCTGCATGATGCAGTTCCAGAAGCAGCCACCATTTTGTCCTACCCACAGATGGTGGACCTATTCAGGTTTCCACTGTGTGGCCAGGGGACAAAATACTTCATTTTGCTGCCTTAGCAAAGTCTGCATGGTATTACAAAAGCTATTTCAGAATTGTATGGACTGTGTTAAGTCAGCATAATGAAGCAGATTGTCTGGTGGCTGCCGTTTTGTCTCTGCTCACAAATGAGGGGGAGAAAATGGCAGCCATGTTCGCACCATCACCACACAGCTAGGGGAAAAACTGGAATCTTTCTTTTCTCCCTGTTGCACACAAAATTAGCAGTATCTAAAGTCCCAACCACAACTGCACATATATTAGCTTCACATTAGCTGAATTTTTGGTTGCATTAAACACAAAATGCTATCAATTTACAATTTGCACTAAATTGAATATTGCATTATTTGAACTTTCATTAACACTTTCATAAAGTATTGTTTAATAGGGACTTTTTTATTTAAGAAATTATTCCTTTTTAATTCTCTGATAAATTAAATCTGGATTATATTAATTGGGTCAAATAATGGGACTATCTTGTGAAACTGGGCAATCCATGTTCATTTTACAAAACTGGGAAGTGGCTTCCATTAGTCACCACATATGAAACAAATTCCAGCCTGTCAAATCATGGAATCAGAAGACTGGCTTTTTGTGTGATTAATGTTACCTTCTATATCTACCTGAATTAATGATACCTTTATACAGTTACAGTGCTACAAGTCTTCAGGCTTTTCTCCATACTACTGACATATAGGAACATTAAGATTCTGAAGCTAAAGGTATTCATGCTAAGCTATTACATAGGAAATATTAGGAGGAGGACAAAAATATTTAAAGTTGGATGTTAAAAAATTGAAGAGAACATCTGGCTTAGAGCCTATTGGCAAGGATGAAAAGGGCTCCAGGATTCATTTTCCAGTTTTCCACGACCCCATTGCATTCTAAGTAAGTGATTGCTTCCTTCCACTCATCTTACCATTAATTAAAAACAATTACAGCACAAAAGCAACGTGCATGCCTAAACAGGATACATCATCTATGAAGCTGTAATGCAGTAATAAATCCATAATGTCTTAAGACCCTGAACGGACAAAATATCTTAAAGGATGACATACCTCAATCCAATAATGCATTGCATTATGATGGGTGGAAATACAAATACTCAATGTTACAAGTAAGGGGATGAGAGTGAAATACTGAAGGAAACATGCCACATTAAGTTTTCCTAAAGTTCTGCCAACTCTAAGAAGTCTATTATACCATTACCCTCCAGCTCAAAACAATAACTAGTATTGCAAGGGTAATTAGTCATAAATGAAACAAGAAATAATTAAGACTAACTAATGGATTCAAGTCATTTATTCCAAAGTAGGTTTTATTCCAATACTTCATAAGAGGCCCAAAAGTTTGCAATTTTTTGTCAAGAACAGAACATACGGATAGATATACTTACTAGCATAGGTAAAGTAGGATGTTATGTTAGCAGCCCTCTGAATACTACTCCTGAGTTTCCTCACCTTTTGGTTTAGAAAAAGCAGCTGTGGATAACCTCATTGAGTATGGAACTCCATCATTGGAGAAAGAATAGACAAGCTCTCTGAGTCATTTTTCCCCCACTGAAAATGAATTTCTCAAAATAATATATTACTTAGGTATCAAAATGGTTTAAACTGATATTCTTGGGGCTTCATCACTTCCTTCCTCTCCCAGTTCAGCCTTCTTTCTCTTCTGAATTTGGCCTGAGCATTCAGGTATTTACCTGATGAGATTCACTCTCTTTCCAAGACAGGGAGGGCATACTTGTAGGCTCTTAGCAATGAGCAGACATTGTTAAAGCATTTAATTCATGGTTTGCCAGCATCAAGTTGTTTCCTAAATAAGTCTTGTCTTTATTCCTCTGTCACACAAATACCAACCTCAAAACTATTTTATTTTTAAAAATTATAATACTCCGGATTTCTGTGTTTCTCCCTTTCCCTCTCTTTCTCTCCTACCTGGCATGCAAAACAAATAAAAAATACTACTACTGCACTCTCATTGGGATTCTATTCCAGACTGTTGAAAATTACTTTCCCAGAGAATCCTCTTCTGTTTTGTCCCTCCAATTCAGGACTAGACGTTTCCATCTGTACAGGTAGCCCTCGGTCAGCAATCACTCATTCAGCCACCATTTGAAGTTACAAAAGTACTGAATGCAGGGAATTAATGACCATTTCTTGTAGTTATCTATGGAGATTCGCAGTCATCCAGGTCATGGTTGTCCCAAAGGTGCTTTTTCAAGAGGCACCTGGATTTTCTGGATTTCCTTCAGCTGAAGAAGTTTCTTGGATGAGAAGTGAAAAGTCTTCAAAGAAAAACCAGAAAGTCCGGTTGCCTCTTGAAAAAGCACCTTTGGGATTTTTTGTAGTTATAGCCATTGCAGTATTCCTATGCCAACATTTATTGAAAACTCAATAAATCCACTGTCACAAAAAGTTATCATCGCCATTGTTGGTACTACACCAAAAGATGCAATGCCACACACACTCTGTTGCTTCTAGTCTTCCTCAACACTGTTTTGGTATCAGGCTTATCTGGAAAAACAGTACTTAATCCAGATTTCACCTTAATTAATTCACTGGTAAAGGTGGGAATTTTGCTTATTCAGTTTTGAAGATTCTGTAGCTTAATTCCAAGTTTCTTGATATTAAGTCTAAAGAAAATCCATGTGTGAGATGACTTTCTGGACATGCTTTGCCCGCAGGGTTGAAGTTAACCTTGGAAACTTGGTGTTCCCCTTTATTAAAGAGGTTACCTAATTTTATGATCTAGACCTAGACTATGCCAACTGTCCCATGGGGAACTCCACTGACAGTCGAACAGGTTACCGATATCTTATTTCAACATTAGCAACAGGTAAATATTACTAAATTATGTAATGATGTATTCAGATGTTACAGAAAATGGATCAAGTCCTCCGTTCCTGCTCCTCCAGGCTTGTTTTATTCTCTTGGATTTCTACTAGAAAGTTTAGTGGAACTCAATATTTTTTCAAGGTTTTCATCCCCCGATGTAAGATATATGATGTCCAGCAGGCAGCTGAATTTTCCATGGATGTTTTTTTTTTGTCCATTTTTTAAAAAGATTTTATTAAAGGTCTTGCAAAGAACATAAAACCTAACACAAATTAATAAGGAATAAAAAAGGAAGGAAGGAAAGAAGGAAGGAAGGAAGGAAGGAAGGAAGGGAGAAAAATAATAAAAAAAGAACCAAAAGACAGAGGGGGAAAAAGCTTCCAATTTCTTCTGCAGCAAATAGAAGTACAATATTAACTCTTACTCTGTGTTTAGAAATTTTCCATGGCTCATATTGAAGTGGCTTTGTTTCTTGGATTTTTGACACATGAAGGTGTCTAGTGGGCCATTCAAATCACAGCCAACAATGATTCCATAGTGGACAACTGTGGCAATAATATTTGGAAATGTGTCTGGCTGTCTTGATGTTAGTAATGACACTTTTAGGAGCCTAGGCCTAAGTCACATTAAGTTTGCATCACGGTTATTGTATCATACAATACAATTTATGATTGTATAAAAACCACATGCTATCCATAGCAGTCAGTGGTAGGTTGCTACCGGTTCTCCCCGGTTCTTGCGAACCAATAATGGAAATTTTGAGTAGTTCGGAGAACCGGTAAATACCACCTCTGCCTGGCCCTGCCTCCAATCTATTCGCTGCCTCCCAAGTCCCAGCTGATCAGCTAGAAGGAAAAAATCATGGCTCACTTAACAAAGAAGAGAGAAAAAAAACCCCAAGACACTTTAGCTTTATATTGAGAAGCCGAGAAGCCTCTCAACTGATCGGCTAGAACCGATCTGCTCCTTGTAAATCGCTCGGTGGTGGTAGATTGGCAATTGAGGCAAAGCTGCCTGAAAGTGGTTTCCGCTGCTCTCGGTGGTGGCAAAACGGCAAAAAACTGTTTAAACTCTTGCCACGTCGCTTCAAAGGACCACCCTACAGCTGATCAGCAGTAAAAGGCAGTGTGGTGGTAGACAGTTCGCTTCAAAAACAAATGGGTAGACTGGTATGGCTCTGCAAGCAGTTAAAAGCCTAGTAGACCAGTACCTCTGCTAAATCTTAAAGAATTGTTTGTCACATGACCATCAAATCACTCTCACAAAATAAGCCACGCCCACAGAACTGGTAGTAAAAATTTTTAGAACCCACCGCTGATAGCAGTTACTTCAATCCAGTGGTGAAATTCAGCTAGTTCTATCCGGATCACGTGATCTGATAGCGCTGGTGGCGGGAGGCTCCACCCACCCACCTGAATATCATCACATCCCGTTTTTGACCTTCTGCACATGTGTGAAGGAGGTGCGTGTGCTCATATTTGCGAACTGGTAGCGAAGGTAAGTGAATACCACCCCTGCTTTCAATCAGTCACTGATGTCCTAGACATATTACAGCTTGATTACTGCAATATGATGCACATCGTGGTATTTTTGAAAACTACTTGGATGGTTCAGAATGCAGCACTGCAGGCAGTGACGGGCATATGTCAGTGTGACATCTGTTCTTTGAAAACTAAATTGGTTGCTAGTATGCTTTGAGGTATGGCTTGAGGTACTGGTTAGCATTTATATAGCCCAATATGGCACGGGTCAAAGCTATATAAGGGACCATGATATCTTCCCAGTCACTATAAGCCAACAAGGTTGATGTGCCCCCAAATTCTTTGATTAAGCAGTGCTATTTGTTGGGATGCTGAAAGTATGCCTTCTCTTTTGTGGCACCTGCCCTCTGGAGTGAGATCACCTTGAAAATCTATATGCCTCCCACCTAGAAAGCTTGAAGAGCTGGTTGTTCTCCCAGGTCTTGGATTAAGATGCAGGGAGTGTTTTGTTTGTTTTTGTCTGTTTTTGTACAAGATCTGATTCCACTTTTTGTTTTGTTTAATATTTTCACTATTTAGTATATTATGAGGTGTATATTGTTTATTGTAGATTGTGTTATTGTGTTTGTGTGTGTAATTAAAGAGAAATATAGGATCGTAATATCAATGCAGATAAATAAATGCATAAGTAAATACATAAACAATGCATACATTCATAACAAATTTAAATATATTGGGTAAGATAGTTATTGACCAGGAAAATCTGCATCAACTTTTAAAACTCTGTTTAAAAGGTAGTTTAGTTTCCCTTCTTTACTGTTCTTCTTTATTGTTCCTTGTTCATGGGATTTTTCATCATCAATTTAACAGCTTTGAGTGAGCA
Source organism: Arizona elegans (assembly GCA_022577455.1). Classification (NCBI taxonomy): domain Eukaryota; kingdom Metazoa; phylum Chordata; class Lepidosauria; order Squamata; family Colubridae; genus Arizona; species Arizona elegans. Next base: position 107,114,259 of record JAKOOJ010000001.1, read on the forward strand.
TATGCAAGAAAGGAGCTGTTCCCTAGTTATATACCATATTCTTTTATTCTTAAAATATTGCTATAGAAAGATTTGGAAACACTCGAAATTAAGTTGCAAAGAATACTGAATATTTTTATTAACCAATCTCAGTTCTAACAAACAATGTTTCTACAGAAGTCAGTAAAAATGAGAGGATCAATAAAACTGGCTGCTGTTATTCACAGTGTCTACTTTTAAATGTTTCACATGTACAGTTTTCCTTTCCAGGATTTTATCTTGAATATTTCCAACAGCCCTTCATATAATCTGGGTATCTGCTTTATACGAAGGACAGCATAACATAATGAAATCTTATGTTTTATTTATCAAATTTAGAAACTGCCCTATAGCTTCCTTCTACATTTGTTTTTGTGTTTGTTTTATAATGAAGAATTTTATTTAAGTATGATTGGTGTTGCTCTAGCACCATGCATCACTATAGGGGTGATACAAAGAAATAATCATCAAGGATCCAGATATGTGAACTATCTGTATGTATTTGGTTGTACATAGGTTCTGGATATAAATATCTTGTCTTAACGGAAGAAAGTATTTAATCTAGCTTTTATTATTCTGGCTTCAGCAGAGAGTATCACCTATTTCTGAGTCAAATCAGAGAAATTAAACAAGATCATATTTGGTTAGTACAATACAAGGAGTGAGACCTTCTGAAAACAACATTTTAGCAATCTTGGTGAAAGCAGCCTTGAAGGCAAACTGAATTTGTGTGCATTTCCCAATTGAAAAGATCACAGTAGCATGCTATTGAATTGGAAAGGCTGAGGAGCTGTGTGGGAAGATGTTTTAAAGTGATGCATGAAACACTAAACAGGAGCTGGGAGGAAGAAGATACAGCAAGCATTTCCTCTGGTTGGAAAACAGATGCCGATCAGCACAACTTATTTGTTGTAAACTTATTTTATTCCTAAAGAGAGAGAAAAAAAATTGCAAACAGGTTTTCTAAAAAAATGAAGAACCTGAACTTTTCAAAAATGCAGCATTGAACAATACTTTCGTAAATACAATATTGTATAATTGACAAAGATGCATTCAGAATAAATTTTAGGATTAAGCTAGCATGGTAGACCTTCATCAATTAATTTATTTTGTGTAGCAAAATGCCATTATCTATTTGCTCTCGATGTCTCTAGTTCAATAAATTAAGTTGTACAAGATGTTTACTTTTTAAAACTTTATGGAACTAATTATTACTACCTTTCCCATTCCACCAACAAAATTTTTAATCTGCTTTACATTCTTCATTTTCCTTCAGGCTGCTAAACATTATTTTCATGAATGGTCAGGATTCTAGTAAAGCACATCTTCCTAATGGGCGTTAAGCAACAAAAACTAATCCAGATGTTTCCAATAATACCATAGGACAGATGTGAGAGGCAGACTATTGAGGAACAATATGAACAGGTTTCTTCTTTTGAGACTTGAATATTGGACAACACTTAAGATTAGCTTTGTACTGATAAAAAGGTGGACACAGAATAACAGAGTTGGAAGGGACCAGGAAGCTCTTCTAATCCAACCCCCTGCTCAGGCAGGAAACCCTATACCTTTTCAGACAAATGGTTGTCCAATCTATTCTAAAGAAACTATTCTTTAAAAACTTTTAGTATTGGAGAACCCACAACTTCTAGAGGTAAGTCATTCCACTAATTGTTCTAACAATTACTAATTGTTTTAATTCCTCCTTGGTTCTATGTTGGATATCTCCTTGATTAGTTTCCATCCTGCCTTCTTGTCCTACCTTCAAGTGCTTTGGAGAATAGATTGCCCCCCTCTTCTTTGTGGAAGCCCCTTAGATATTGGAATACTGTTACATAAAATATCATATATCGTATTTTTCAGACTATAAGACACTCCAGACTATAAGACGCACCTAGCTTTTGGGGAGGAAAACAAGAAAAAAAAATCTGCCTCTGCCTCCCAGCATCCATCCAGTATCATCTGGCCCGTTTGCTGCCGTGCCCCGTTTGTCACAACCCGTTCTAGAACAACTGATCCGTGTTGCACCAACCCCCCTCCATCCTCACTGCAATATTCACTGTTTAAGACACACAGATATTTCCACCCACTTTTTTTTGGGGGGGGGGTGTCTTATATTCTGAAAAATATGGTATATAATTTGCAGTTTTACTGGTTTGCTGCTGACTACAGATTCAGTTAACAGTAACATTTAAGTCTCTGTAATGGACAGAATTTATCATTTATCAAATAACTATAACAGTGGTTTGCCACATGCTGATGCTGTAAATAAATAAATAAATAAAAAGACTACAGGTAGTCCTTGACTGATCCACAATTGAGCCCAAAATTTCTGTTGCTGAGAAATTTGTTGAGTTGTCCTATTTTATGACCTTTCTTGCCACAGTTGTTAAGTGAATCATTGCAATTGTTAAATTAGTAACAGTTGTAAGTGAATCTGGCTTCCTCATTTGACTTTGCTTGTCACAAGGTCGCAAAAGGAAATCACATGATCCTGAAACACTGCAATGGTCATAAGTATGAATCAGTCGCCAAGTATCTAAATTTTGATCACATGACCATGGGGGTGCTGCAATGGTCATAAGTGTGAAAGTCACTTTCACTGGTCATAAGTCACTTTTTTCAGTGTTGTTGTAACTTCAAACAATCACTAAACAAATTGTTTTAAGTCGAGGACTACCTGCCATGCCCAACTCTGAGGGTTTGCGATTGCACATCCAATTAAAATTGCCCAGATTATTTTCTTTCCAAATCAAAATTCTGTGCCTTAGAGATCCATTATTCCCAATTAAAAGGAAGCAGTATCCATCAAAGATTATGAAAATATACTTTCTGCATATGAACATTAGTGGCAGACTTTAGGTTCCTCATATATTTCGAAACTGTTTTCTAACCAAAGAGAAATAATAAGAATGGATGCGAATAAATAGAAGTAAAGAGACACATAAACAGAATTAATCACTGAGGAATTCTTGGTTCAGTCAGTCAGTCATTATTTATTTATTTGTTTGTTTGTTTGTTTGTTTGTTTATTTATTTATTTATTTTATTCAATTTATATACCGCCCTTCTCCTAGTGGACTTAGGGCGGTGCACAGCCAGAACTAAAACACATGCCAATACAAAATTTAAAATTAGTAAAAGAATTACATAACTGGCCCAATTTAAAACAATCCAATTAAAACCCAATGACAATTTAAAAACTAAAAAAACTAAAAAAGACTAAAAAGGGGGGAGGGGGTTCATGCCAGCCCTGCTTGATGGAAAAGAAAGACCTGGTTATGTCCTGCCTGCTCCTGAGAGAATCTTGAAAGTATTTGGGTAAGGTTAATAGAATGTGAGTATCCGAAAGCAGCAAGTCAACAAGGACTTTTATGACTCTACCATAAAACTTCAGGTGGTAGAGAAAAATAAAAATACTTGGGATTTTCCTTTTCCTTTGAGGGTTTATGAGCCCAAGTATAAATCTATATTCTGATACTCTGTAAATCATTTGACTATAGGGGATGCTGAGGAAATAAATACAATACCCATGTGGTGCATACAGTAGAAATTTGTCATGGCATGAATATATTTTGATAATACGAACAACTCTCTCTTGTGAAGTTTTTAGAAGAGATTCACCCAAAACTCCCAAATTTCATTTAGGCAATGATACCACTCAATACTGCAAATACTTAAAATGTCCCAATGACTACAGTATAGGAAAGGCATGAAAGAATAACTGTAAATTACCTGCCTAGTTCCAAAAACAACCCACAAAAACAGCACAAATTGCTACAATAAATGAAATGAGCACTGGAGTGTTTACATTCTGATGCATAAAGTATTAAAAGCTAAGCATATTTTAAAAATTATAAAAAGCATGTAGAATCAGAATGTAAGACTAATTGAATTGAGAGGTTTCCTCATGCACAAATAAAAAAAGGCAGAAAATGTTCTCTATACACTTCCGTAGATACAAATGGAAATAATTCTGATTACAATGAAATACTTCTGATGCCAAGAAGGAAACCATCATATTATAGAATTTCCAGATCATATATACAAAAATCCTTTTTCTTTAATAGGTATGTAAAGACAAAAATGTTGGCGCATGCAGCTTTTTTCATCAGAATACTTTTTTACTGGACAGTTAAAAGACCCAGAAGTACTGAAATAAGCCAAACCTGTCATGTCCAATCATATTCCATAACTGAGATAGCCCTAATAAATAAATCCCAAATCGTTGGCTCTACCCCCTTTCGCTCTAGGCGTGCCAACAAACCTCAACTGATTCATCCAGCATGGCATATAACATTTGTATGGACAAATTCCAAATTCCATCTTAGCTTTCTTCTTTGTTTCTGGAATCAAATCTGTCCTGCTATGCAGAAAACCAAACTCTCTTTTAGTTAGGCATCAAACATATTAATGTTTTAATTCCTTATTTCAAAGAATTTATGCACAGGATAAATGTATACAAGTCCCTTGTTCATAGGCCACCTGCAGACACAAAATATCTGGGTCTCATTTCGTTTTTTTAAAAATAATACTTCTTTCTGTATCTTCCAGTACATTAGATTCACTTGAAGAGACCCCCATGGCAAGATTGAATATACTATATTATACAAAAAAAACCAAAGAGTTTCTTCTGCCCTCTCTACTTCATAAAACTGGTTTTCTTTAAATATTCATGTAGATTTAGCATTGCTGAATTTAACTAACTTTAACTCTTTGTTGGTCTTCTAAGATATTGATGGAAACTATCATATAGGCAGACTTTATAATGCTCTGAATTATGATGAATAGCTTACTACAGGCTGGGCTTCTGGGGATTCGGCAGGATTTGGGAGATCCTCTAGCCAAGGATCGCCAGGGTTCGGTGAACCCCCAAATGCCACCCCTGGCTGGTCACACCCACCACATCCCTCCCAGGAGTCTCCACGTGCCCCATTCCAGGTAAGTGCAGGGGCCGCCTGGAGGGTCTGGGAGGGCGAAAAATGGGCCTCCCGGAAGTTCCATAAATCCAGAAACAGGCCTGTTTCCGGCCTCAGGAGGGCCTCTGGACCCCAGGGGAAGCAATTTTCACCCCCCCCCCGGAGGCTCAAGGAAAGCCTCTGGAGCCTGGGGAGGCCAAAAATTGCCCCTCCTGCCTCAATGCAGGTGGTGACTAGGCCATGCCCACCATGGCCACGCCCATCCAGCAACAGGGCAGTGAACCTGTTGCTAAAGGATCTGAAGCCCGCCCCTGGCTTACTATGTTATTTGGCTTCTCTAATAAATCATGATAATGCAGGTTACACCTTTAGATGACCTGCAAACCCATTAACTGAATCATCAGGAAGAAATAAAGTATATCTTGTTTGGCTCCCAGCCTAAAGTAATGCATCACCTACCTAAAATCCATTTCAAATGGTGGAATCATACCAATGTCTTCTTTCTTGGATTAATCTCATTTGTAACTTCTGAAAAATATTCACATATATGAAAATACACAAAAATCAAAACTCATTTTCACAAAAAATAAGAGATTTTCAGAAAAATTCTTTCCAGCTTTGTACTGCCACACACCCTGAAAAAAAAATCAGTCCATACTCTGAGAAAAATGAAGATCCAAACTACCTCTGAGGCATCTTGGCTAGGTTGCCTCCAACACCTCAAAAAGATTCCACTCGTCTAAGTTAAGAAGTTCTTAAATAGCTGAGCTCTTCTTATCAACAGGATATGTTTAATATGTAATTTAAGCATAACCATCTGTACTTGAAAGCGCCTTTCTTTTCCACAGTGGAAAACAAAAGCAATTTTTTCCTTCTGTTCTAACGATCTTTTAAATAAAGAAAATATTAATGCATTTCCTCAGGAATTTTTTTTATTTTGGAATTAAATTAAATAGACTTCTTCCAGGTCATCCTCAAGTTTTTAACACACTTGCATTTCAAATTTACTGCCATTTCTTCTATTGATTAGGAGCTCCAGGAAGGTAGTGTGCAGTTGTTTTCTTCTCCTCTTGTGAATATTATTGGTCTGAAGCAGTGGTGAAATCCAAATTTTTTTACTGCCGGTTCTGTGGGTGTGGCTTGGTGGGTGTGGTGTGGCTTGGTGGGCGTGGCAGGGGAAGGATACTGCAAAATCTCCATTCCCACCCCACTCTGGGGCCAGCCAGAGGTGGCATTTGCCAAATCTCTGAATGACTCAAAATTTCTGCTACCGGTTCTCCAGAACCTGTCAGAACCTGCTGGATTTCACCCCTGCTCTGAAGATATTGTTCATTGTTTCATGTAAGTTCTCTAGTTGCTCCCTTTTTATTATAAGGGTATCGTCTACATACCAGATCCATACTTTGGATGCATGTGTGGGAGTGCTGCAGTTAGTAGATGCTACATTGCGGTCTCTGCTTTGAGTTCTCAGAATGTTGATCCCATGGATATCTCTCTGATTTACTGGTTCTTAAATTTTGATTTAAGATGTCTTAAGATGACAGAGCAAGATAACTTGCTCTGTCATCTGCTTTGACTCCGATTCTGCATTCTTCCAGTCTGTGGTATGATTGTCTGCCTTACCTGAACCTCTGTGCCAAGTTCTGTTGTTTTAAATGCTGCTTCTAAAAAGGATTAGAATCATCTATATTCTAGATGAGATCTATAGTGGGTGGTTGGACATTTGACTACTTATTTGCAGCTTATACCCAGATAGCAGGGATTAACATTAGACAAACAATTAAGCAGAAAAGCAGAAAACCCTAACTAAGGAACTATCAGGAGAAAACCACACCTTCACAAATACTGGCAAGGGCAAGCTTCTGTATATAAAGAGGGAGCAAAACTCACATTCACTTGCCCTGATAATGTTATCTAGTTGAGTAATGAAACATCTGCAAGCAACCAATCTCAGAGAATACAAGGACTCCCCAATCTTCCTATTGCTTATCAAAGTATTGTAAAAAATTCAGTGTTAACAGGTATTGGGTACATGGTGCATCCAGCAGAATGAATTCTAAAAGGGCCGATATGACACTCAACTCTGGAAGTAAGTTAGTTTCTAAATTATTTTGCCAGTATTAACATTATGTTTAATACAACTTTTTCAGACTAGATGGATTACAATCATCAAACAGACATTACTCAATATATATATATATTATCAGAAGCAGCTACTACCAGGGCTGTGCAAATGTCAAAAATAGCTTGGCAGAAGTGCTTGAGAATAGCATCATTTCTATGCTATTCATTAAATAAGCCTGTCTTTTTTCAAGCTTCTGAAAAAAAGTTGTTGAAATATAAGAATCACGTTATGAATCAATTCGTTAAAGCCGTCGCATCTTGTTTAATGTTTACATGGAAAAAGACATACAGGTAATCCTCGTTTAGCCAGCACAACTGGGATTGGAAACTTGGTTGTTAAGTGAAGTGGTCATTAAGTGAAACTGTGACTGTGGTTATGATCTTACTTAAACTTTTCTTTGCTTTACGAATCTGTAAAGATCATAAATACAAGGACTGATCACAAAATTACTTTTTCATTACTGCAAATAGTCATTGGACAAGGCAGTTGCTCTATAGCCGGAATGGCGAACCTATGGCACTCGTGCCACAAGTGGCACGTAGCGCCATATTGGTGGGCACACGAGCGTTGCCCTAGCTCAGCTCCAGCATGCATGCGCGTGCGGGCCAGCTGATTTTTGGGCCTTCTGGGCCCACCGGAAGTTGGCAAATGGGCTGTTTCCGGCCTCCGGAGGGCCTCTGGAGGGGATGGGGAAGGCTGTTTCCGCCCTCCCCGGGCTCCTAGAAAGCCTCTGGAGCCTGGGGAGGGCAAAAAAAACGGGCCTACTGGGCCCACTGTGCCATCACATGTCAAAAGCTGGGGGAGCATGTGGGGGAGTCACACGTGCATGTGGGGGGGGCAGGGCACATAGAATTATGGGTGTGGGCATGTGCGCACGCAACCACCCCTCACTCCGTCAGCTTTTGGCATGCGATGGCAAAAAGGTTAGCCATCACTGCTCTATAGTATTTAATGAATAACATACAGTAAATGGTGCACTACCTCCATTCATGTGAACTCCAAAGTATTTGTGATTTAGAAAATTTGAAGTGTGCAAGAACATGGAAGAATTAGACACTAAGTGCAGGGATGGAGAAATTATGGTGCTCAAGAAATTCTCAATCTACTAATACAATAGTAACAATAATAAATAAAAATATTTAAAATAAATAAATAAATAAAATAAAAATATAATAAAAAATAAAAATAATATGGGAAATTGGTGGATAAAAATGCCAAATCCAGACTGAACATCTGATTGACTATTGATGAATCATAATAATCTCCATAATGTTGGTTGAGACTGCTGAAAATCTCCATAGAATCTCGATTAAAAGTTTCTCATGCTTGATTTCTAGTGAGCAGAAGACATATCAACGCTCACGCCTGCATTGTTGCTCTGCTTTTCCTCTTACACCAAGATAAATCAAAAGGCTTTAAGCCTTTTACCTATTCTAGTGTTCATTACTTCTAAATACTTACTGCACATCATACCCATTTTAGTTAGCTATTACCAGTAATTTGTTTACTGACTTAGCACATTGCAATTTGTAAGCCTTATTTTAGGGTTTAGCATGATGATTAGGGCTACCAGATCTGGTCTGGAAAATCCAGATGACCACTAGGTGGCAGCAGTCAAATACAGAAAATTTGTACTCTTTACTGCCATCTATTTGTCATCCAGAATTCAGCAGCCCAAATTCAATAATCCTAAAAACAATGTATGAACAGACAGTGACTGCTTGCTGAGCCATGTGCAAAAAGAGATAAATAGCCGATCTTCTAATATTGTTATTCAATGATCCTGGTTTTAAACACCAGTGTTAACTTATCTTTGCTACTATCTACAGAATATTTGCTCTAAAATAATTATAGTTAGATGAATGACATACGAGAAATAAACCCCCCTCTCTACAATTATTGACATCAACTTAAATAACTTCACTGAGGACATGTGCATAGTAATTCATGAAGGAAATAGAAAGAATGTTTGTCCAAAAGCAGCTAATTCTTAATTAGTTTCTCTCTAAGGACATTCAAATTATGTCCTTTGAATTGTGAGATTGAAATGGGCCTGCTAAAAGAACTGCCTTGGTAGAGTTTACTTACAATATCCCGCCCCAAATCAATCATTCAGAAAGGATCAAAATCGAGAAAGAACGCCTGCAGAATTCTGCATGATATACTTCAGATGGAACATGTCATTCACTAGACAAGCTACTTTTATTACAATGGTCAAATGAGATAAACAAGAAATCCTCCAAATAGCACATCTGTTAAATTCCCATACAAAGAAAATCTACTTACATATTGTTCAAGTTACTTCTGCCTTTGCACCCAACATTTTAAAGCTACACGCAGATAATTAAACAAAACTTTTTTTTAAAATCATAACAAAACTATAATGTTGACCACATGTTAGCCAAAGAGGCCCAGTACCCCCAAAATTGTACTTCAAATTAGAAAAACTTTCATAACCTGAAATAATATTAATTATAAGAGGCATCTTCATTTATAAAGATATCAGTGATGAAATAAAACATTTTAAAATGAGGAAGATTTACAGTAGATTGTTTCTGTCATTAAACTGGGAGGTAGAAGTTGTGGGGGGATCATCCATTTTTCTACTATCCTGCTTTTCTTTCAGGCTAACTTTAAAAAGCAGAGTAGACACTACTCTGTCATATCTATGGACATAAGGAAAGAATTGCAAAGTCCTCTCTTAATGTAATACTAGGCATACAGAAAGCCTGAAACAGGAATAATGAAGGCTCTTGAACAGATAGCATGTTGCATCTGTCTAGTCCAAACAGAAATGTCAATGATGCATTAACTTCAGAAAATACATATGTTAGAAGGTATAAATTGCCTTAATTTATTCCTGACAGTATATTGAAAAAGCGAAGTGTCATATTTTAATGTTGATTGTAAAGAATATATTTTAGTTTTAATAAAATGGTCTCAATAAAAATATTTTAGTTCCCAGTTATAGAACACAATGCTTCCACTTCAGCAAACCCCATATATCCACACTTTCTTTTTTCTGGAGAAAATCTAATCCCCTAATAGCTTTGTTATGGTTGTCTGTCATTTGCCTATGAATTTTCCATAGTACGAAGAGACATTAATGTACAGAAGAAATGTTTGTCCTTGTCTCCCTTATCCACATTCTAATTCACCCTCTGTTCCAAAGAATTTAAGTTAACTGAATCCACTGGGATATATGTTACAAAGTCAATTGTTTCTAATAGTAAAAGCCATGGATGTTCTAAAAGTAAAAAATAGCAAGTAGACAAATTATTCTCAAATTATATTTTCAGGGCTCTATATTAAAACAGATCATTCCATATCTATGGCTATTGCCCCATAATATGCTTAACTGAGTCAGCAAGGAAAAATATTAGTGTAGGAATTTTTTTAAAAAAATAATTGACCCAGTTAATTAAACCCAAACAGATTAGACCTAGCCTTAAATAGACCCAATCTTGCCTAGGGTTAAATCCATTCCCCATTAGATGACAGTGAAGTTAACAAATTCTTAAATCCTGAAATTGATAGAAAGTCCTAGAGAAGCACTGTGAAAATGGATCTTCTCCAGGCACTCCTCCTTTATGGCAGCCAAAAGATGAGAGATATATCACCCTCTTCCCTCAACTTATATCCCTATTGTACAGTATAGCAGTTCTCTTCCAATCAAACATTCCACTACAAATAATATTCCATTATTATGGAATCTACAATCTACAAATATTTTTCTTGCTTTTTTTTTTTTTTTTTTTTTTGACCTTGCAGAAAAAGGCCCTTATGCTAGAATGAGAGTCAACCCATTTCAATTGATTGTTGGATGCTTGGCTTTTGAAGGTGTCATCTTTTTCTTTTGGTTGCCTCTGAAGGACATGTAGTGGGAAATTTATGCAATTGGTTGGCCATTGTGAGAGCTGGACTAAGTGGGCCAGGGTCCAATCTAGAAGAACAATGCTTATGTTCCAGAAGATACCATGTCTATGGTACCAGAAGATAAACCATGTCTATGAAATCACTGAAACGATTTGCAACCACACTAATATTTAACTATATGGAAATCTGAATATTACCAAAGCTTTATGGAAAACTTCTTCATCCAAAGACATGCTGTACCATAGTAAACTGAATTGGTGACACTGTGACCTAAGTTATTAGACATATAGCAAGTTGGCTGAAGGGATTGTTCAGGCTTCAGAAAGCAAGTATCACAGGAAAAGGATGATTTTGGTAATGATTCTGATCCTTTCCATTTTGTTTTAACATACTGCAGAGTGAACCAGAGAGATCTTTTTTCAGGAGTAGTTTTAAAGCAGGCTCAAAATGTAACGGCACTGCTGATATGAACATTTTTAAGGAACAGACAGTTTGCCAATATTTGGTAATGTGGCTAACTTCCCATGATCTTCAAGCTATCCACTTACAAAAAATTCAACAGAGTGGTAATGATTTTGAATACTGGAAAAATACATTAAGTTCTTGGAACTAAGCAACGTGTTCACAGATTTTTCTGCTCCTTGGAAGCCTTCACTTCTCCGGGACTTTTAGTATTTAAAAGCAGCCGACCATTGCATCATCCTGTTCAGCGGAGAAACAAAATTCACTTCTGGGTTTGGGGAATACTGGAGATAGACGTATTTAATCAACAAAGTTGAATTAAAAGCATAGTGTTTTTTTATCATGTCCCACAGGTTCCATTTTAAATGTTGAGAGGGAACCAAAGGCAGCTGCTGGAACTCTGCAATCATATACAAATTTTTGTTTTTGAAGATGGACAAATCAGATCAGGAAAGAGATTAGATTCCTATCATTACAAAATATATTCAATGTATCTCAACACACGTTCAAATTATTATTATTATTATTATTATTATTATTATTATTATTATTATTATTATTATTATTATTATTATTTTGCTGAATTTGTATACTGCCCTACTCCCAAAGGACTCAGGGCGGTGAACAGCCAGATAAAATACATATAATACAAATGTTAAAAAAAACATTAAAATACAATTAAATAATTGGCCCAGAAAACGAAATTTAAAACACCCCAAATTCTTAAGACAAATTTAAAATTGAAGAATTTTAAAAGTTTAAAAAGTTTAAAAGAGAGGTTAGGCCAGGCCAGCCTGCTGGAAAAGAAATGTTTTGATGGCACGTCGAAAAGCGCGCAGGTCCGGGATTCTCCGCATCTCCGGGGAGAGCTCGTTCCAGATGATGGGTGCCCCCACAGAGAAGGCTCTCCCCCTGAGGGCCACCAGCCGACATTGTTTGGCACCCTGAGGAGCCCCTCTCTATGGGAGCGTACTGGTCGGTGGGAGGCTACTGGTGGCAGAAGGCGGTCTCGTAAATACCCCAGTCCTAAGCCATGGAGCGCTCTAAAGGTGATAACCAAAACCTTGAAGCGCACCTGGAAGACCATGGGGAGCCAGTGCAGCTCGCGCAGGAGGGGGGGGGGGTCACATGGGAGTGCCCCGTCGCTCCCATAACCACCCGTGCGGCCGCATTCTGGACCAGCCTCCGGGTGCTCCTCAAGGGGAGCCCCATGCAGAGAGCATTGCAGTAGTCCAGGCAGGAAGTGACGAGGGCATGAGTGACCGTATTTAACGAGTCCCGATCCAGAAAGGGATGCAACTGGCGAATCAGGCGAACCTGATAAAACGCCCTCCCGGCCACAGCCGTCAAGTGCTCTTCTAAAGACAGCTGTGACTCCAGGAGGACTCCCAAGTTGCGAGCCCTCTCTGTGGGGGCCAATGACTCGCCCCCAATAGCCAGCGATGGCACCAGCTGGCTATATTGGGACGCCAGAAGCCACAGCCACTCGGTCTTGGAAGAGTTGAGTCGAAGCCTGTTACACCCCATCCAGATCTGCACGGCCTCCAGGCACCGGGACATCACTTCAAGGGCATCGTTGGGATGGCCTGGGGTGGAGATGTACAGCTGAGTATCGTCAGCATACTGATGGAACTCCACCCCAAAGCCACGGATGATCTTGCCCAGCGGCTTCACATAAATGTTGAACAGAAGGGGCGAGAGGACAGACCCTTTTGCAGTATCCTTCCCCTGCCATGTCCACCAAGCCATACCACACCCACCAAGCCACACCCACAGAACCGGTAGTAAAAAAATTTGGATTTCACCACTGCTTCAGACCAATAATATTCAGTAAATTATGGTTGATTTTATTGCATTAATCTAGTTTATTGTAGTTTATTCAAGAAATGATTGCTTAACAAATGGATTCACAAAGCATACTATGTTTTAACCTGATTTATAAGACAATAAGTCAAGATATCTGGGTTCATGTAGTATTGTTAAGATAAACTATAATTTACAAATTATAATGACATGTTTTCCTGATACTTAACTAATCCTCAATGTAGTCCTCAATGGAACTGCATCTAAATCAGTGGTTCTCAACCTGTGGGTCGGGACCCCTTTGGGGGTCGAACAACCCTTTCACAGGGGTCGCCTAAGACCATTGGAAAACACATATTTTCAATGGTTTTAGGAATAATTTTATGGTTGGGGGTCACCACAACATGAGGAACTGTATTAAAGGAAGAGCCTTGGTAGTACAGTGGTCTAAGGCACCCTGTTATTAAGCTGGTTATTAAGACCAGATGCCTGCAATTACTGCAGGTTCGAATCTCGCCAAGGCTCAAGGTTGACTCAGCCTTCCATCCTTTCTAAGGTAGGTAAATTGAGGACCCAGTTTGTGGGGGCAATAAGCTGACTTTGTATAAATATACAAAAGAATGAAGGCTATTGCTTAGCACATTGTAAGCCGCCCTGAGTCTCCGGAGAAGGGCGGCATATAAATCAAATTAAAAAAAAAAAAGGGTGCAGCATTAGGAAGGTTGAGACCCACTGATCTGAATGGAAGGAAGTATGCAGTGGGGTACCCCAAAGCTCTGTTTTAGGCTCAGTACTCTTCAATATCTTCATCAATGATTTGGACGAGGGGATAGATGGGAAACTCATCAAATTTGCAGACAACACCAAGCTAGCAGGAATTGCCAACACTCTAGAAGATAAGCTTAAGATACAGAAGGATCTTGACAGACTTGAACATTGGGCACTATCTAACAAAATGAAATTCAATGGTGAAAAAAGTAAGGTTCTACATTTAGGGAAGAAAAACAAAATGCACATGTACCGTATATGTGCTACCTTGCTCAATAGTAGTAACTGTGAGAGGGATCTTGGAGTCCTAGTGGATAATCAGTTAAATATGAGCCACCAGTATGATGCAGCTGCCAAAAAAGCCAACACGGTTCTAGGCTGCATAAACAGAGGGATAGAATCAAGATCATGTGAAGTGTTAATACTTTATAATGCCTTGTTAAGGCCACACTTGGAATATTGTATCCAGTTTTGATCGCCACGATGTAAAAAAGATGTTGAGACTCCAGAAAGAGTGCAGAGAAGAGCAACAAAGATGATTAGGGGACTGAAGACTAAAACATATAAAGAACAGCTGCTGGAACTGGATATGTCTAGTTTGATGAAAAGAAGAACTAGGAGTAACATGATAGCAGTGTTCCAATTTCTCAGGGGCCGCCACAAAGAAGAGGAAGTCAAAGTATCTGAGGGTAGGACAAGAAGCTATGGGTGGAAACTAATCAAGGAAAGAAGCAACTTAGAACTAAGGAGAAATTTCCTGACAGAACAATTAAACAGTGGAACAACTTGCCTCCAGAGGTTGTGAATGCTCCAACACTGGGAGTTTTTAAGAAGAGATTGGATAACCATTTATCTGAAATGGTATAGGGTTTCCTGCCTAAGCAGGGGGTTGGACTAGAAGACCTCCAACGTCCCTTCCAACTCTGTTATTCTATTTCAATTTCTAATTAGAATTAACTTAAATTCACGATTTTGGGATTAGACGGAGAGCTACACTAAATGTAGTTCAAATTCATGCAGGATGGATGCTCAATTGGGTTCCTGTTTTAGAAGCTTGGTGGATTGGGTTGCTTATACTAAATCAAAGACTTACAAATGGTCCAACTTCATTGAACCTTTTCCATATTATTATTTCTGAAAAATAATGCAGAAATTATATTAATAATTTGAAGGTGGGCAGCTTTAGGCTACACCAAAAACAGCTTCTTGACATTTAGCTTATATCCATGGAGAATGAATGTACTGCTTATGATAACGACACATCATTTTGAGCAAAATTCAGTGGAACAAAACACTTCCACCTGCCGTCTTCTCCCTTGTAACCCAGAGCCATAAAACTTATAAAACATCAGTTACAAATTGTATTCAGAAGCTCCACACAGGCCACATCACAGTCCTGTTCCCTCAGCCCTCAATTCTCATGTTACGTCCCCTGGCAACATCACAGGTCATTTACATGAAAAAGAGTAACTGACCTTCTTTAAAAAAAAACATACACACACTCACACAAAATCCAGACAAAAGGAAACATATCTCACAATGAAACAATGTGCAGAGTCAAAAATTATCTTTGTTCCGATAGGAATCTTTCGACACAGTAAGATCAAAGAGTCTGCAAAACCCTTTGATGGCAATTTAATTCCTTTAAATATGCACAAGGTAATTGGGAACACATTTTAAAATACTTGAGATTATAAAATGGTAGCTCTGCAGCTGGTCAGAATAAATAATGTTGAAATATTTTTCTTATGGGTTTATAATCCAACAGTGTCCTGCCAGTGGAACAGAGAGACGCCACTGACAAATACTTTTTTCTTTCTTCTCTACAATTCATCTTCAAATCTCCAGATCTGCTTGAGAGAGTTCAGGGACACTGTGAAGTATACTTGGAGAAGTGGAGACAAGAAGTAAAATGAACTTCCTTTGCATGAGACATTCATTTGCATGTTGCATTTAGCCAGGAGCAAATCTCCATTACAAATTAAAATCTCACATTAATACACTAGTCTTTACAGGTAGTCCTCAACTGATGGCCGCAATTGAGTCCAAAATTTATGTTGCTAAGAGAGAATAAATTTGTTAAGTGAGTTTTGCCCCATTTTGCAACCTTTCTTGCCACAAATTTGTTAAGTGAATGACTGCAGATGTTAAGTTAGTAACACATTTAACGGTTGTTAAATGAATCTGGCTTCCCCATTGACTTTGCTTGTCAGAAGGTTGCAAAAGGAGATCACATGATCCCGGGACACTGCAACTGTCATAAATATGAATCAGTTGTCAAGCATCCAAATGTGAATCAATGTCCATAGGAATGCAGCAACGGTTATAAGAATGGTTATAAGTCACTTTTTTCAGTACTGTTAACTACAATCACTAAACAAACTGTTGTAAGACGAGGACTACCTTTATTTTTTATTTGTCTATGACTATCGTTAAGTGTTGTACCTTATGATTCTTGATGAACATATCTTTTCTTTTATGTACACTGAGAGCATATGCACCGAGACAAATTCCTTGTGTGTCCAATCACACTTGGCCAATAAAAAATTCTCTTCTCTTCTCTTCTCTTCTCTTCTCTTCTCTTCTCTTCTCTTCTCTTCTCTTCTCTTCTCTTCTATCCTGCCTTTGTTAGCTTTGACAATGACTCAAGATGTTGAACATATCCAATCATCCATCCTCCTCCTATTTTCCAAACAACAACAACCCTGTGAGGTGAGTTGGGCTGAGAATGAATGACTGGCCCACAGTCTCTCAGCTGGCTGGCTTTCGTGGTTAAAGTGAGATTTGAACTCAAGGTCTCCCGCTAGACTAAGTTAGCTCCCTTTCCAAGCTAACCACACTCCAAATATGTGGGTTTCCGTTTCCAGAACTCTTAGCAATGGCCACAGAACCTGGGAGTTTTAGGAGTTGAAAGTCTTAGATTGCTCCCAGGTTGGGAAAGTCCAAAATAACCTATTTACATTAACCCTGTGTTATTCATACTGAGATCATGGTGTAATGTTCTCCCTTTATAAGAAATTATCAACTGGAATTTAAATATGAAATATTTCCGTTGTGATAACTGCTGTTTTCAGCATGACAATTGCAAAACTTGTTCTCAAAAAGGCCCACTGCTATTTAAGACTAATATGGGTGCTAATTCAAATTAATATGTTAACTAATTAATGGAGGTAACTACCATTGCCTACTTTACCTGGCTTTATTGTGAGCGCAACCCTTCATGTCACATAGGCTTTGATGTACCCAGAGCCTGTATTTTTTCAACCATGATCTCTCGTGTGTAAGCAAAGTACAGACTGACCTCAACCCCTCCTGCTGCAGGAGGAGTGGCTTTGTTCTTTTGGGAGAGGACAGGCAAATCTTTGGGGAACAGGAGAAAAGCGAAAAGCAGGATGCTGGGTCAGAGAGAAGCAGAAAGCTAAGGTCATGCTCCTGTAGCTCCGGGTTAAAGGCAGGAATTCCAGAAAAACAGAAAGTCCAGGTAAAATGAACCAGAGGAAGAATTCAAGGGTCTGGGTTTTTTTCAAAATTTAAATAGATAACTATCTAGTTGGAATTGATACACATTTTATCTTTGTTTTGATCCATGTGCATTGCACTCATTTTATGTGTCTGCATAATTTAAGGATGTTGTTTTTTCTGTCAATTTGAACCCAATACTTATGGCATCCATGGTATTGATCTCGTAAAAACTAGTTTTCCCTTATAGAGAGCAGATCCATACCATTTCTACCTCTGCTGCAATGCTTGTGTTTATTTTTCTGTAATCTATTTTTGGTTTTCTTCTGTTCATTTTTACTCATTGGATATGCAGTTTTGAACAACACTTAATTTATCTTTTCCAATATTGATTATCTACCGTCTAATATTTAAAACCACAATCAGATTTTCTAGAATTTAATGTTTTTTACGAGTTAGGGAATGCCACTGAAATATAAACTAAAAACAAACACCACTTACCAGCACTGATGATGTTACCTAGTTTGGATAGTGAAATGTCTGTAAGAAAACAACCAAGCTCAGAGAACATCAAGGACCCCTCTGGAAGGAAAGGAAAGGGAAAAGGAAAAGCCTTGATAGTGCAGTGGTCTAAGCACCCTGTTATTAACACAGCTGCCTGCAATTACTGCTGGTTCGAATCTCTCCAAGGCTCAAGGTTGACTCAGCCTAAGGTAGGTTAAATGAGGACCCAGTTTGTGGGGGCAATAAGCTGACTTTGTATAAATATACAAAAGTATGAAGGCTATTGCTTAACGCATTGTAAGCCGCCCTGAGTCTCCGGAGAAGGGCGGCATATAAATCAAATTTTTAAAAAAAGGAAAAGGAAAAGGAAAAGGAAAAGGAAAAGGGAAAGGGAAAGGGAAAGGGAAAGGGAAAGGGAAGGAAAGGAAAGGAAAGGAAAGGAAAGGAAAGGAAAGGAAAGGAAAGGAAAGGAAAGGAAAGGAAAGGAAAGGAAAGGAAAGGAAAGGAAAGGAAAGGAATTATTTACATTGAAATGAAAATATCTGATTTCTGACACTGGATGTTTAAAAGTCAGCAAGAAAACCACTCCCTATAAAATTAGCAGTCATCTGGAAAGCACAAATTAAAGGTCAGGGACAAATAAGCACCTTTCTTTGGGTCTAATTCTGCATTCAATCATGATGATGTGACACAGGGCCTGGGTTTATGTTACACTAAGCCTTAGTGTAATTCAATTTGTTTTGGTTTCATGTACTCTCTGAATCCATCAGTTTTATCAACTTATGGGTTAGAGTTATAAATCAATCCAGATAGCTGTGGCTTTTCAATAAATTACAGTAAAGAAAATCTCTAAAAATACATCAGTGTAGCCAAGCGTTCATTTACAATGACTGTCTTTATAATAGTTTTTTGGCTACATCTGGATAATGCAGGAGAAATTCTACCCAAAGGAAAAACGATGGAAATAGATACAAATCATATCTTCTCTGACAATACAGACAAGCCTTACTGTTTCAAATGCAAGAGAAAATCCAGATATGATGGACCTGACACTGCACAGAATTAACCTGCTGTTTCCAGGTAGAATCATCAAAGGATTTCAAGTTAGTTACATAGGAAGCAATTTAGAAGGCTGAAGTAACTTGTTATATCACATTCCCCAGAGAAATTGGGGAACCAAATTCTCCAATTATGGAGGAAATTAGGGTATGAACGGAAGACATGTCCCTGATGGATGAAGATGTCAGGTTAGCTCAGAAACTAATGGTACACCAGATGGAAAAGCTAGAGCAACAAGGTAAACCATAGCTGCCAAGAGAATGCATATAATTCAACTCCTATTGATCTTTGCCAAGATTCTGCTCAGGAGGGGAACAGCCAAAACAGCCAGAAAAGAACAGGAAGGCATTGCCAAAAGATGAAGAGACATAGAGTATTGCAAAGATGGCCCTGAAGGCAGGGCCCACCCCTTTTACCCTGTAGGGAAACATGAACTTAGCAAAGGTCTATTAATATAGCCTATATCAATAAAACAGAGTTCTTGTAATTCTTGTGGTATTTGTTTCTCAACATCTACCTCAAATGACTGACAAAAGTTTATCTCATCGCTACCGTAAGAAGTTAAGCACTGCTTGTTGTTCCATGAAGTCCACACATCAGTACTAAAGCTGCCCCAATACAATTTGTTGGGTGTTATCAATTATAAGATTCAGCTTTCATTTGTGAATAATCATTTCAGAGGTATGCCAAGCTATCCAGTTAAGATGTTCTCACTTTCAGAAAGACAGATTGCCAAGATGAAATTAAAGTGACAGAGACATCAATATTAAGTCTGTAAAATATGGTCCAAAGTGGGGGGGGGAAGGTTTTTGCGCTATATTGTGTATGTATCACACAGTCATGGAATTGGGTTTCGTAACCTATATTTTCCAAACTATGAGAAGATGAAATTTCTTGATGTGCCACAATGTTTTGCACCTGAGCTAAGAACTTTAGATGGGAGGGCTTAGAGCAGCTCCTCATCCAGGTATACAATGAGACATACAGTGACAATGAAAAAGAGAAAGTATCATCTCCAGTGACCAGAACATCAATCATTAATAGGAGAATTTCTTAAATGAGGACAGAATTGAGAGGAACAAATGTCTTTTACCCATGCTTAGACAATAGTAGTGTAGTTGTTGTTAGTCGTGAAGTCGTGTCCGACTCATCATGACCCCGCGGACAACGTTCCTCCAGGCCTTCCTGTCCTCTACCATCCCCCAGAGTCCATTTAAGCTCACACCTACTGCTTCAGTGACTCCATCCAGCCACCTCATTCTCTGTCATCTCCTTCTTCTTTTGCCCTCGATTGTTCCCAGCATTAAGCTCTACTCCAGTGAGTCCTTCCTTTTCATTAGGTGGCCAAAGTATTTGAGTTTCATCTTCAGGATCTGGCCTTCTAAAGAGCAGTCAGGGTTGATCTCCTCTAGGACTGACCAGTTGAATCGCCTTGCAGTCCAAGGGACTCGCAGGAGTCTTCTCCAGCACCATAGTTCAAAGGCCTCAATTCTTTGGCACTCAGCCAAAGTAAAGTAAAGCAAAGAAGTGGCATCAAAGTTAACAAGAAGTATCTAAAGAAATTTTTTGAGTTGGTAGTTAGAAGAAAGGCAGGAGAAAAGAAACTTTTTATAAATACACAATTGTAGTGAAGATGGACTTCTGTCTCCTAGAGTTTCTACCCATCCAATTCAATCCAGGTTGAGCATGCTCCTGATCCTGAGAATTGTCTGGCAGGAACTAGAAGATGAGCTTTCTCTGCTATATCTCCTACCTTGTAGAATATTCTCCCCCTGGATATTAGAATGGCCTTAATCCTACTGGCCTTTTGCAAGGCTTTAAAAATTTGGCTATGTACCTGGGCCTAGGGCTCAGACTGTATTGAGGGCCCTGTTACTTGGCTTTACTATTAGTTGATTGCTCATCTTGACTCACTGTTTATTTTCTGAATGTTTTTAATTGTTTTAACTGTTTTATAATTTTAGAATTGTAAGCTGCCCAGAATCACTTGACTTCACCTATCTTTGCTTCTTCTGGTTAGAACATTACAAAGTTACATAACTGTTACAAGACAAGGCACAATGTTCATTGTCTGGTACTTATCTGTTTTGGATTACAGTGACAGAAATGCAGCCTAATCATTGAACCTACGAAAAAAAAAAGAAATTGCAACTACAAGAGCTTTTAAGTACATCAAGAAGTAATAAACCATTACATTTCTACTACTCTGTGGTTTTGTTATATTCCTCTATATACCTATTCATATCTATCTATCTATTCATCGGGATGTTTGTTTGAGGTCATCGAGGTCAGTAACTAATGCTTATAATGTTCAGAAACAAGAGGAAAAATAAGTTGGTTCCAGAATGAAGAAAAAAACCCAGAAAATTACATACATAAAAACAGATGCTTTTACTTTTATCATTATGACAGGCTGATACCCTATAGAATAAAAACGATAATAAAAATGATTTGTAATCTGCACATTTCCCTGACCCATTAGACTTGTAATGTTAAAAAATAAATCTGTTGCAAAGAAAAAAATATCCAGTCTGAACATCATTTTTTTTATTCAATAAATTTCTATGCCACCCATCTCACTAATACAGCAACTCTGGGCAGCTCTGATCTTTAGTTACAAGAATGCTTCTGGATATCACATCACACTTAAGCTGGTTCACAAATTACATTAAACATGACAGTTGCAATTGAACTAGATTGCAAATGCATCTAGAGCGGTGTTTAATTGCTCTTTTGCTCTCAGGATCTGTTCCTACTTTAAGAAATTATGAAGGGCCCCAAAAGAGGTTTTTATTTATATGGGTTATATTTATCATATTTACTGTGTTAAATTTTTTTTAAAAAACCTGATGCACAATCCAAGAATGGATGGTAAAAGTGATGTAGTTGGCAGAGATGGCAAAACTCACTATCTTAAATAAGGAGAAGAATTTATCTACTTTTGTTTCCACCTGGAAATTGATTCTCAATTTTGTGCTTGAAATGGGGGGGAGTGAGTATAAAACTTTGATTTTAGGGCTTGATGACTAAATTGACTTTGAAATAATCATGAATGTAAAGTAAAAGAGTAAGGTTGTAACTTTTCTTGTTCTAAAGAAAAGTTGGATATCACTACTTTTTTTTCTTTTTCCTTGTCTTTTGCACTCTTCCTTTTCCTTTTGTTTATATTTGTATTTTACCTCATAATAAACTTTAATAAAAGTTCAGGTTAAAAAATAAACACCCTGATGCACTCATAGAATGTTATTGAATCATGTAAAAATAACAATATTAAACCACTTATATGTTAACATAGCTAAAATATTTTTATGAAAGAAATTAAACATTTTTTGAAAATGAAGAGTAAAAATCTTTTAAGTTTTTGCAAACATCTTTAATATCAGGAATGTAATTTTGATTTCATTGACTCAGAAAGGGCCTTGGAGGAGCTCTTGGTGTCCTCTACCATACTTCAAACAAAATGTACTTCCAGACTATTTCTCAGGAGCTGAATAGAATCCAAAGATGCTGTTCCTTTCATAGAATGGCAAATGATCAAACAGAAGGGTTTTTTTAAAAATGCCTCCTTTCCAATTCAATACATTATAGTCCATAAAAGTCAGGAGTTCATGAAATCTCTGGAACAGTAGCATGGGGCAAAGAAGACATAGGAAACCAAGATAAATCATTTTTGTCCTCTGATCTTAGCAGAGGGATTTGCTAATAAAATGTATTGAACAAGAAGAGCAGCAGCATTGTATTTCATCCATTAAATGGGATAAACTGCAAAGGCTAAAAGAACTAACCATACTGCATGTTACATGAAAAATAGGAGGGATGTATAAAAAACTCAATCAGTGTCACCCATGATTCACAGACCATCTACTTCTCCACCTCTGTGCAACAGAAACACATCAAAAGTTTATAAAATAATTCACAAATAGCAACTTGCATTGGTTTTCTGAAAAGTATAACTGGCAGGTTGAACTATTTACCTATCCACATATTTACATATATCCACTTGAAGACACCTAACAAGCAAACAACAATAAACTCTCTTTTCTCTCTCACACACATACGCACAGACATTGTTTAAGACTGGAGGTTGTTGTAGAGGATGTATTCAATGCTCTATTAAGCCTCTGTTTGAACAATGTTGCTATGGAAGCAAATCACTGATGCCCTGCACTTTTATCAACACTTTTCTATTTAAATCTTCTTCTTGAATTTTCAACAAAGCTATTCACTGAACCTTACCTAATCTAAGATTCTGTTCAGATTCTCTCTTCTTCCCTAAATAGTCAAAATGCATTTTCCCACCATTAGTCCTACAGTTGTGACACACATTCATGTAAAAATTGTACCTTGTCTTTTCAGAGCGTTTGAACTTATATTCCTATTTCACAATAAAAAATGGCAGTATTCTGAATGTAAATTCATTCTTCAACAGCTGGCTTTTCAATTCCTATTCTCCAAAGGCCCAGAAGCACATTTATTTCATAGCTATATGTCTACACTGTTTACAAACTTCTAGCTGATGTGTTTGTTTTCTTCCTCCAAATCACTCAAAAGCTTCCTTGCCCAAAATAAATCCAATCCTTGAAATGGTAAAATGTAAAATACTATTTGGTTTCATGAATATGTTGCCCTGAAATGCTCACTTACCCAGGGAACAAAACAATTTGCATTACAGTTTGTAGAAGGGAAGGAAAAGCTATCACTTGGATTGATCTTCAGGAAAGACCAGGAAAAGAACTAGAAACAGGTCCTGGCATATGGACAAATTAAAGGCAAAAAAGCAGAATAAAGTATGTATCATTACATGAGTAAGAAGACAAGAACTGAAGGACAGGTGGGTGACCTGATAGCAGAGGAATTAAATACCTGAGGCAAGGAGCTAATTGCAGGGAAAGATTTTTTATTGTTTGTAAGTGATACAGAAGACTATGTTTATCAGGTAGTTGAAAGTATTTAGTATCTGCCACTAGTGCAACATTATGACCTATCATGTGAAAATGAGCAAGACACTATGGTTTCATTGAATCTACTCATTCATTCAACTCAATTCTTCAACCACTGTACAGATTTCTAATTTTGGGGGGAGATCATGGTTTCTTACACAAGAAAGAGTTTATGCTGCTCATAGCTAATTACAGAATTATCACTATAGTATCACTAGAATGATATAAACTTACACTTGGGGTTTTGTTTTATTATTTATTTTATTCAATTTGTATACCGCCCTTCTCCTAGTGGACTCAGGGCAGTGCACAATCAGAAATAAAACACATACCAATACAAAATTTAAAATTATTAAAAAAATTACATAACTGGCCCAAATTTAAAACAATTCGAATTAAAACCCAATGACAATTTGAAAGCTAAAAAACTAAAAAAGACTAAAAAGGGTGGGGGGGTTTCACACCAGCCCTGCTTGATGGAAAAGAAAAGTTTTCAGGGCACGGCGAAAGACCTGGAGATCCGATATCCTTCGTATCTCCGGGGGAAAATCATTCCAGAGGGCAGGAGCTGCCACAGAGAAGGCTCTTCCCCTGGGGGTCGCCAGCTGACATTGCCTGGCTGAAGGCACCCTGAGGAGTCCCTCTCTGTGGGAGCGTACTGGTTGGTGGGAGGCTATCGGTGGCAGAAGGCGGTCCCACAAATACCCAGGTCCTATGCCATGGAGCGCTTTAAAGGTGGTAACCAACACCTTGAAGCGCACCCGGAAGACCACTGGAAGCCAATGCAGCTCATGCAGGAGAGGTGTCACATGGGAGCGCCCCCTTGATCCCATAATCCCCCACGCGGCCGCATTCTGCACCAGTTGGAGCCTCCGGGTGCTCCTCAAGGGGAGCCCCTGTAGAGAGCATTGCAGTAGTCCAGGCGGGAAGTGACGAGTGCCTGAGTGACTGTGCGTAAGGAGTCCCGATCCAGAAAGGGACGCAACTGGCAAATCAGGCAGACCTGATAAAAAGCCCCCCCTGGCTACGGCCGTCATATGCTCTTCTAAAGACAGCCATGCATCCAGGAGGACGCCCAAGTTGCGAGCCCTCTCTATGGGGGCCAATAACTCGCCCCCAATAGCCAGTGATGGCACCAACTGGCTATATCAGGACGCCGGAAGCCACAGCCACTCGGTCTTGGAAGGGTTGAGTCGAAGCCTGTTACTTCCCATCCAAATCCACACGGCATCCAGGCACCGGGACATCACTTCAAGGCCATCGTTGGGATGGCCTGGGGTGGAGATGTACAGCTGAGTATCATCAGCGTACTGATGGAACTCCACCCCAAAGCTACGGATTATCTCACCTGCGGTTTCACATAACTGTTGAACAGAAGGGGTGAGAGGACCAACCCCTGAGGCACCCCACAAACAAGGCACCTCGGGGTTGACCTCTGCCCCCCTGCCAACACCGACTGCGACTGGTCGGAGAGATAGGAGGAGAACCACCGCAGAACAGTGCCCCCCACTCCGCACCCCTCCAACCAGCGCAGCAGGATACCATGGTCGATGGTATCAAAAGCCACTGAGAGATCTAACAGGACCAGGATAGAGGAGCAACCCCTATCCCGAGCCCTCCATCTCCTTTATTTGCAAGAGAAAATTCTAAAATTATATCATATAGCAATACATTCTAAAGCCTTAGGAACCATAAAGGATATTACACATTTAAATAAAGCATTGATGAAATCCTCCTTATTTAAGAGAATGCCAGAATAGTAGGATTTTGGTTTGATCATACTATTATTAAACCCCCATATTTTGTTTTCTGGGATTGACCTAAGGTCCTTTTACATTCAGAGACAGTAAAGCAATCCACTGATATAAAATGAGCTTTTGTTAGTCATTACGAAATGAAATCATGTTGATTTTTATCAATCTTTTCCAAAGAGAAATAACAGGGGAAGCAAACATGTTTTTCAAACTAAGCTTAAAATAAGCTTTACTAAATAAGAATGACTTGCCAATCATGTGGTTTGGCTTAGCTGCCATTACTACATTTCTAAGCATGTTAGCTAAGTGGATTCCGCATAACATCCATTGCCATCCCTCTACCACATGTTTGGTGTTCATTCCATCTTCAACACAGTATATTCCCCCATTTCAACCCACAGACACTCTAGTTTCACATGCTTTTCTTTTTTCTTATATAAAAACACTAGAAACCTTTCCTATATATTTAAAATGAAAATTGAGATTTTCACATTTTCATTATAAACCTGGCAGCTTCAGGCCTAAAAAAGAAAAAAAGTCAACCCCATAATCATTTTTGATTCTTGCTGTTAAAATAAACCTTAGAAGAGCTGGCTTCTCTGCACTCCACAAATACATGCCCTACAGGAGGAAGCTAAATATTCACTAAGCTTGCTGATAAATAAAGAAGCATTACATTTCTATAAGAATTATCACAGTTTTCTTTTGTGTTATGAAATTATACAGCTGCAAGGATTTCTAATATATGTTAGCCATCTATAGAAGTGGAGAAAGTTAGCACCCACCCCATTCCTAGGAAAATGAAATATTCTAGGAAGTATTAAAAAGGCAGAATATCATATTTTCCCTAAAGGAGAAACATTTTCTAAAGACAAACTCAGAGCCTCAGCTCCCTGCCCCCAGCAGATAGGCTGGGCCAGCTTATCTACAACACAAAAGACCTTCAACTTCAGGACATAATAGGATTAGCCCTCTACCCATCTCACCACTTGGCATCTGGGAAGATTACATCACCCAGCAAGATTCAACCAAGTATGGGTGTCTGACAACCAATCAGGATACAATTCTTGCCACAGGAACAGGAAGCAAGTTCAAAGCCCAAGAGAGGGTATAAATCTCTCTCTCTCCCTCTCTCACCCATGTGTTCTTTTTTGCCCAGGACCTCAAACCATGTGATCCTGTCCACCATTAAACCATCTTTCCAAGCAGTTCTATGTTTCCAGTGTCTTTCTTCCCACTTGGAACTGAACCCAGATGGACATTTCTTCCAACAGAAGTTGAAAGTTACTGCAAAGCTACTGGTTTTTAGCATGGCAATTTCCACAATTTTAATTGGTTTGCTGGAGCTACCTTTTAATAAGCCATTATATTAATTCTTTACTGTTTTTACATTCCACAGACAAGTAGTCTTAAGTATCATAACTCTATCATAGCAGATGGGTATTGACTCCTTCTCCCAGCATATTAATCAAGCTGTCACCAGAGTTTGAAGGGCTGAAGACAGCTACAAGAAAGGAAAAGAAAAAAAGGATAAGGTAATCAGAGTCAGTTCCTGGCTTTAAATGAGAAAAAAAACTCTCTCACAGAAAGAGAAACCAATTACCTATCAAAGTGGTTGGCTCTTTGTTGGATATGTGCTCCTATGATGCTTCAATTTAGATTCTTAGTTTATATTAAGTTATATTAAAATTAAGTCTGATGTAGAATTCAGTTTAAACTAGAAGCCATTATTCAACTGCATCTTAATCCATAGATTTGTACCATATTGAAAATTTGGGATTTTCAATGCTTAGAGTCCATAGTTCTATTTTACATAGTATCTATATTAAAACAGTCACTTAATAATATGGGCTCAATTTATTGCAGCATATAATCTTAGTGATTTATACTATGTTGACCATGGATCTTGATAACTATGTTTAGCATAAAGCTTAATAGTGATTTTTAGATTTTTGAAGCATAACATATTAAGTTATTCATAATGAATGAAACACTGGAGAAATGCAATCTCTATGATAGTTTTAATCCCTTGTTTATTCATTCTGTTTTATTCCTTTATTTTTTTTATTTTTTTAAAAAAATCTGTTTAAATATCTTTTTTTTAATGTCTGGTAATTAAAGGCAAAAAATCAATAATAATTTGGATTCCCATATTGAACAGGGCATTCGACTAAATACCTGAATGAGCCCTTCCAACTTTATGATTATATAAAACTTCTTAAAGTATTTCAGCTTGATTCATCATTTAAAAGCAATACACAACTGGTTTTTGACTTAGACCAGAGTTCCCCAACCCTTCTGGCTTTAAAGACCAGCAGGGGAGAGGGAATCGTTCCACGCAAACTGCCAGCAAGCGTGCATGCACACGTGCAGCTCTTTGGGTGAGCGGTGTGCATGCACGCCCATCACTCACACAAATAGAGCACAAGTGCACACTCTCTATTTCCATGACCCGGTTGTAAATAGTTCATGGCCCACTAGTGGGCCGCAGCTCAGCAGTTGGGGACCCCTGACTTAGACCACAACTGGGAGCAGAATTTCCATCACTAAGTGATAAGGTCATTAAGTGAGTCATGCCTGATTTTTACTACTTTTTTTTGCCACAGTTATTAAATGAATCATATCATCATTAAGCCAAATCTGGCTTCCCCTATTGAGCGTGTTTGTTGTAAGCCCCTGGGAAATTTGCAAATGACAATCACATGATCCTGGGAAGTTGCAATCTTTGTAAAGAAATGATTGCCAAGCACCTGAATTTCAATCACATGACTGATTGGGATACTGCAGTGGTGACAAATGTGACGTCTGGTTGTAAGTCACTTTTTTCAGCAGTGTTATAACTTTGAACAATTGTTAAACCAATGGTTTAATTCAAAATGGGTGTATAATTTACATCTCTAAATCCTTATTAGTTTGTTGTTTCCTGTGTTACTATGTTAGTTTCTATACAATAAGGTTTCCAAGATAAGTTTTGCAGTGATACAGATATTTGTGGTGCTATAAAAACAGGCCATTAAAAAAGCAGAACTTAGCAAAGTGTGATGTGAAACAGTTATGAAAGACTGCTGGTTGCAAAGGGAAGATCCTTGACCTGGTTTGTGTTACTGACAGTGCTGATGATCAGTAAATGAACAACTTTGTTCATATCTTCACATTTCCCCATAGGATAGCTGCTTTTTCAGAGTTTTGAAATCCCTGATTAAAAAGATCCATCATCAGACCCTGAACGACCTGTCAGCAAATTCCATGTTCTAATCTAAGTTGTCTTCCAGTAAGGTTGTGCCTCTGGTGCCACAAAATAAGTGGCTCCTGTGGAAGCAGGAAAACTTTCAAAAATGTTGGTAAAGTGCTGAGGCAGTTATTATTTATAACTGTCAAATCATGAAAGGATTTGTTTCCCTACAAAGCAAAGCAGCTACTCTCAAAAAAGAAAAAAAAAGATCTGGAGCAGAATTTTAAATTATTGATGCTTCTTAAACAATGTGCTTAAACTGGTGGGATCCACTTAGAAACTGTCTTGTCCTCTAGCCCAATAATGGCAATTATGAACGTGTCCTGCCAGATGAGCCTTCTCCCAACAACAAGCAGAATCTCCCTATTTTAATCAGTAATGGGAGGGGGGTGATTTTTAGTAGGAAATTATTCACATTAATAGTATATTCTGGA
This sequence comes from Arizona elegans, assembly GCA_022577455.1. NCBI lineage: Eukaryota > Metazoa > Chordata > Lepidosauria > Squamata > Colubridae > Arizona > Arizona elegans. The sequence continues at coordinate 107,143,611 of JAKOOJ010000001.1, forward strand.
TAGGGACCCCTCAATAATTAAAAAAATAAATTAGACCCTTTTAAACACATATTGTACTTTGACACTTAACAATCTTTCACATACCTCTTAAAAGTTGGATTAAGTGAGATATCTCTAGTGTAGAATCTGATCTAATGATTCTAAACATGCATGTTATCGCCTCATTCTTCAAACACAAAATGAGCTATTCAATGAGCCATTAGGTTAAAAATATTCAAGAAAATAAACATAAACTCCACTTCATATGAGAAAACATTTTAAGAAGAAACTCGGAGAAACCAAATGCAAACTTTATATGGCTATTTTATTTTCCCACCCAGTTGGATAGGATATAATCCCAAACACATTTAGTTGATACAATATATTCCAACCAGAAGTCAGATTTCACATATATTTACACATTAGCACATATTTTAAATGATTTGTCAAGTTCTCTAGCAACACAGTTATAGAGTATGGGCTAAATGACCATACCCACAGAGTCCACTTTCACATGGAACTGGAATGGAATGGAATGGAATAGAATAGAAACTTTACTGTCACTTTAAATGTACACTAAACAGCATACATTTATAGCTCAGGGTTGAAATGAGGGATCCATGGTGCTCTTGAGCTTGGTTGTTTTCTTGCAACATTTCATTACCCAACTATCCCATGATAGTATTATAACATGATGTTACCTAGTTTGGGTAATGAAATGAATAGGGAGATAAGCAAAATTCTGCATCTTGGAAGGAAATCTGAAAGGTAAAAAACGGAAAGACTTGATTTGGCTGTATCATGTATGAAGAGAGACTCACTGACCACAAGTTACATATGAGTCAATAATGTGGTGCAGCTGCTTTAAAGGCAAATGTCACCTGAGCTGCATTAACAGGCACATAAAATCCTGGCCACAGAAATTAAGTGTTCCACTTTATTTTTGCTTTAGTAAGATCCCATTTAGATTATTGTTTTTGAGACAAAAAATATAGAGACAAATTGGACCAAGTTCAGAAGATAAGAAAAAGTCTGGAGGCTAACCTCTATGAAGAATAGTAAAATGAACTTGATATGTTTAACCTACAATAGAAACAACTCTTTAAAAAGAAAAAATCCAGGCAAAAAGTCTGTAGAGATTCTCAGTCATCCAGGTCATGGTTGTCCCAAAGATGCTTTTTCAGGAGGCAGCTGGGCTTTCTTGTTTTTTTCTTTGAAGACATTTCACTTCTCATCCTAGAAGAAAAAAATTGCAGACTAAAGGAACCAGAAGCACTATTCAGGTGACTCTGAGGACACAGATAAACTTCCAAGTGCTTCAACGACCCTCTAAAACAGTGGTTCTCAACCTTCCTAAAACCGCGATCCTTTAATACAGTTCCTCTGTGGTGGTAGTGACCCCCAACCATAAAATTATTCCTAAGACCATTGAAAATATGTGTTTTCTGATGGTCTTAGGTGACCCCTGTGAAAGGGTCGTTTGACTCCCAAAGGGGTCGCGACCCACAGGTTGAGAACCACTGTTCTAAAAGGATACAAATGACCAGCTGTCTGCAAGGAATATAAATCCTTCCATTTCCCACTATCAGAGCTGAGGAAGTTTTTTGGATGAGAAGTGAAGCATCTTCATAGAAAAAAACAAAGTCCAGTTGCCTCCTGAAAAAGCACCTTTGGGATATCCAGGCAAATTTCACTAAGCATTATTGTAAAAGACTTGACCAGGTTCTGACTCTCTTTTTTTCCTATAGAAACTGCTAGAAAACATCCTTTGATCCCTGACGGCGAACCTTTTCGACACCAAGTGCCAAAACTGGAATGCACGCACGCTGGAGCCCAGAAACCCGAAGACCAGCTGGCCGGTGTGCATGTGTGCTCCAGCCAGCTGGTCTTCCAGTTTCCGGTGTGCACATGAGTGCTAGCCAGTTGGTCTTCGGATTTCCGATGCTCCAGCATGCGCGAAGACCAGCTGGCTGGCGCACATGCCCAGATTGGAAACCAGAAGAGCAGCTGGCGACAGCCCACATGCCCACAGAGAGGGCTTTGGCCCTCTGTGGGCATGTGGCCATCTCTGGCACATGTGCCATAGGTTCGCCATCACAGCCTTACCCTGATCTCACTGATTAATCTAGAATTAGATAAAATCCAAGCAGACTCTCAAATACTGCACAATGTTAATTTTCCTCTGACCATCCCAATGCGTGAGGGAAGGATGGAGAGAAACACTTTCTCAGTTGTAGTGTTGGAAACAGCTTCACCCAATATCCATGTTGCTATTTCTTTGTTCATGTTCTCCTCTACTTTAATTATAGTTCCCCTTGTGATGTTTAGAAGGATACTTTTCAACTGGCTTTTAATTGTGTTATAAGAGCCGTGATGGCACAGTGGTTAGAATGCAGCATTGCAGGTTAATTCTGCAGACTGCCAGCGGTTCGGCAGTTCGGGTATCACCAGCTCAAGGCTGACTCAACCTTCCATCCTTTACATCCTTTGGTAAAATGAGGACCTAGATTGTTGGGGGCAATATGCTGACTCTGTAAACTGATTAGAGAGTGCTGTAAAGCAGTGGTCCCCAACCCCCGGTCCGCGGACCGGTGCCGGGCCGTGGAGTACCTGGCACCGGGCCGCGCAGCAGCCGGGGGCCATGATCGCTGCAGCAGCCGGGGGACATGATTGCTGCAGCGGCCGGTAGGCAACCTCTGTGCCTAAAAAGTGCATAATAAAGGAGTTAAAACCATCGAGTACCGTATTGATAGAAGGGATGGGAGGAGAGGAGAAGCGCAGAGGAACTTCCTTTTCCGGATGACTCATGGGAGGAAGTTGGTGTGCAGAGCGGCTTTTGTGCTGTTTCCATGGTCGAAGCAGCAGCTGGCAGGTGAGTTGAGGGCTGCAGGTGGGAGGAGAGTCCGGGAGCAAGTCGGGCTGTTTGGTTCCCTCCACGGCCTGGAAGCGGAGAAGCAACTGGGCTGAAGCCTCTCAGCTGCTGCTGCTGCAGGTTCCTTCCCTCCCCAAATGGAAGCCCACTGGTGCTGCAGGCTGGGAAACTGGTGGCTGCAATTTCTGCTGGTGGGAAGATTGAAAAAGCCTCTTTCAAGTGGAGGTTGGTTCTCCAGAGGTTGTGGGTGCTGCATCCCTGGAGGTTTGTAACAGAGGAGCTCATAGTTTGAAGGATCCTTGGAGGTCTTCTATTCCAACCCCAGATCAAGCAGGAGACCCAATATCATTTCAGACAAATGGCTGTCCAGTCTCTGTTTAAAAGCCTCCAGTGATGGGTCTCCCACAACTTCTGAAGGCTAAGCTTTTCCACTGGTTAATTGTTCTGGGTGTCAGGAAGTTTCTCCTTAGTTCGAGACTGCTTATCTCCTTGCTCCATCCAGTTTCTCCTCCTACCTTCAGGTGCTTTGGAGAAGAGGTTGAAACCCCCTCCCGCACAGGACCCTGATGTTTGTTTGTTTTTTTAGCTCTTCTCGCTTTTCACTGGTACTTTCTCATTTTTACAGTAGTTGGTGTAGGTGTATATTGTTTTTGCTCAAATTTAACCCACAAATTAGCAAAGATGAGTACGAAACAGATGTCGTCAGAAAGTTTCCTTGGGAAAAAGAAAAGGCCCAGTGAAGAGACAGAAGAAGAGCCTTCAGCATCAAAGAAACATAAAACTTTTAACAGACAATACAATGAGTCCTACTTGAAATATGGATTTATCGGGATAGGTGATTCCCACGCGCCAACCCCACTCTGCATAGTTTGTGGTGAGCGGCTCTCTAATGAGGCAATGAAACCCTCAAAACTGCTTCGCCACTTGAATGCCAAGCACCCTGGATTAAAAGACAAACCCCTGCAGTATTTTGAAAGAAAAAAAAGGGAACACGAAGGACAGAAGATATTTCTGAGGGCCACCACAGCAATAAAGGAGAATGCTCTGAGAGCATCATATTTGGTGGCTAACCGTATTGCTAAGGCTAAAAAGCCATTCACTATCGGTGAAGAATTGATCTTGCCCTTCTGCAGTGACAGCAACCAAAATAAAACAACGAAATAAACTGGACATAAGCAAGACACTTCGGGTGTCATTGTCTCCTATTACCCCCAGATGGAACCGTCTCGTTGCAGAAAAACAAGCTCAGGGTTCTCATTGATTCACTAGATTCTAGTAACTAGAGCGCTTAGTTAAAGTTTAACTGTTAAAATGTTAAAGCACTTTATATTTATGTAATTGTATTTTATTTTGTAAGGCATGTTTAAATACAATAAAATAAAAGTTGTTTAATCAAAACAATCTGATATATAAACAATCAATGTGTCGTCGCGAACAACGCCCCCCACCCCTGCGCGCGCTCAGCGGGCCACGGTAAAATTATCAAAGGCTGATTGGTCCGCGGCGATAAAAAGGTTGGGGACCACTGCTGTAAAGCACTGTGAAGTGGTATATAAGTCTAGGTTCTATTGCTATTTTTTTCCCAGGCAAGTTTCTAGTTCTTATGGAAAGAGAATGTAGATAGATTTCTTCTTAAGAAAGATTAGCCTGTTTTATACCTCCTGCTATTCCAGCTTAATTTTATTTATTAATTTATTTATTTAGAAACTTATATGGCCACCTCTTTTGTACATGATAAACCTAGGCAGGTCACAGTATTAAATACCAACAGAATAAACAAAACGGACTCAACTCCAAGGCAACAGCATATATTCCAACCACAAGGTTGCAACATCCAATAAATTCTATATGGATACTTGCATTTACTGGAATAACACACTGGGGTAAACAAAAATACTAAAGGCATTTTCAGTTAAGTATTTTTCAAAATCTATTTTAGTTATGATCCACAATTTGCTTGTCAGGCAGCCATACCTCAATACAATCTCCTTATCAATAATATGAGAAGCACAGAATCACACTAACTGCAGCAAAAATAACAATTTTAGAAACCCAAATTTCCCATCTAGTTTTTGCAGGAACTACTTTATATCACACAAACCATCTCACTAGAAGAGATCTATACAAGGCTTCATGACGTCACAAACTTCTTCCCCATTGGCCTGGCCAGCTGTAGTAGGCATGTAGTAGAGCAGTTTGGTCTAGTGGTTAAAGCACCAGAGTAGAAAGCAGAAGACCATGAAAGCCTGCTGGGTGACCTTGGGCCAGCAGCGCTCTCTCTCTCAGTCCAACTCACCTCACAGAGTTATTGCTGTTATTGGTTTTTTTTGTTTTTTTTTTAAATTTATTTATTTGTAACACAGTAAAACAATACAAGACATACAATATTTATATTCAAGACTCCTTTTACAGCTTTTTCATAGTGGTCCTTCCTTATTATTTACTATTTCCACAAATTTTACTTCATCTTATTCCAAATTACTGTCAGTCCCCATCATTTTATTTACAATATATTTCTCTTTTTCCTTCCAATCACTAAATTGTATTTTATCAATTTTCCCCTTATTTTTGACGTTTCTTTTTCTCCCCCTTATTTTCCTTCTTCGTTTTTCCTTTCCTCCCTTGTTATTGTTGTTAGGAAAATATGAGGAGGAAATATGTTGGATGAGTTATTTGTAAAAATAATAAAGGAGGGATACAAATAATAAAATAATAATAATAATAATAATAAATAAAAATAATGTTAATGTTAATATGTTTAATAACAATAATCTATAATAATAATAATAATAATAACAACAACAACAACAACAATAGTAATAGTAATACAACTGTTCCAGCCTATTAATGCTTGAAGTATGTACTCTGTGCATGAGCCATGGTTTATTTCTTATTTCTTAATTTATTAGTTCTGTTAATGGAGATTTTCGCTATTATCCTTTGTTCAGAATCTTTTCTCAGAGGACTAGACAAAACAAGCTTGTTAACTGGGTTTAGGTTTTCCCACAACATGATTCATTGGGTGAAGTTAGCTAAACTTTCTGCATGACTGGATCTGTTTGGATTTAATTTAACCTCCTTTTTCATGTTTCCCTAATATATTACTTCTCCCACGCTAACCCACTTAAGTGTGATTAGGGAATAGATCCACGCACACTCAGAACTCTCCTGCTTATGCATCCCAAATCACTTGCACACGTCTATAAACATAATAAAACTTCAATTTCAAAGATGCCCATTTCCTAGGCATAGGATGCCACAGCCAAAAACTAGTTTGTGCTTCATTTACAAATAACAAAGCTGGTATTTCTGAAGCAGACCAGACCAATAAAGAAATTGATATCATTTGCATCAATTTACATCATTTAGATAATAATAGATTAATTCACATCTATTTAAAATAAATAGGGACAAATTACATTCATTACATAAATTTGTATTTAATGGGCACCTCTCCCAAATAGTCTGTTAAATTTAGATTTTACTACAATTGCAGGTATACTGGATTTTGAAACACACATTCTTTCTGGGATCAGATGACCATTTTTCAGCTACTAGCAAGTTTATTCTTATTTTCTTTATTTTTATCCTGCCTTTATTGTTTATAAGCAAGTTAAAGGTGGCAAACATGCCTAATAGTCCTTCCTTCTCCTATTTCCCCACACCAGTAGGCTTTTCATGCCTAAAGTGGGACTAGAACTCAAGAGTCTCCTGGTTCCTGAGTAAACACCTTAAGCCCTAGACTAGATCTTTGGGGTTCTTATTCCGAGAGAAGTTTACCACACTGGATTAAATCATGATGAAAACAACAATAGCTGGTATGTTTAGAATATCACCCAGTTTAATTACCAGTAAATAATGCCCTTGAAGATTCTAGACATCCTCTGAACCCAGTCTGTTATATATCTTAGCCATGACTAAAGAAGATACTGATTTCAGAATCCCTTATTATGAAGAAAAGTGTAGTCAAATATTAAAGGTAGCCTTCAAGTCAAGGTATGAATTCTTGGTAATTTCACAGTTACATCCAAATAATTTTCTTGATGGCAACACAGAAAACACATGCTATTATCTCTGTGTGGTGTTGTTTTTATTTTCACCCTATCCAGCTAGTGGAATTTTCTTGTGGTCTCTCCTGAAGCACTAGCCAGCTCTGATCCTGTTTAACTTCAGTATCAGCTAAGGCCAAGTAAACACAGTTCCTGAATCTTATCAGAACCTTTGCCTCCGCTGCATCCTACAGCATTGCTGCAAAAGAATGCAATCTTTTACAAAGCTACAAGTAAAGCAAGTTGGATGAGCTCTTGAGCAACTAAACACTGTTTGATCATTCCCAGGCCATTTAAATTTTATCACATGCCTGAATCAAACAGGTTGCAAAACAGTGACTGATTTGTCAAGGTGGGACCAAAGCCAGTGTTATCACTGGTGTGACAACAATATTAGAGGGAGCAGCAGCTCCATAACCATTTCTCTCTGTTCAGAATAACACCATATGCATTGGCTCATAAATATAATGGCCGTCAAAGCTAACAATAATTAAAAGTAGGAGATTGCACACAGTTGAATAAAAGACCTTTAAAATACAAGGAAAAAAAAATAGAAATAACTACAGTATAATTACAGCAGGGCCAAATGCATCATGTGTTGGCCACACCCAACCCCTGGTTAGCAAAGGGGGAAAAGTCACGATATGATGTGACGCCGCGTGTTTGACATCCCTGAACTACAGTACTCAAAGTCACATGATGCAGAAAGTGGTAATATCCTAGCTATGCTTTTGGTTTTGTGTATTTTACATTCCTTATCTTTTAAAATTGTTTGTATTCCACCCTTATGTTGGTCTGTGACCATAATAAAGATGTGATTGATTTAATATGTAAATCAATCTAAATGTTAAAAAGATATCAGGGCACCAATAGTTTTAAAGTTTCACAATTAGAACATCACTACAGTTACAACAGTTTATTTAGTGACCATTTGAAGTTACAACGGCACTGAAAAAAGTGACTTATGAACTTTTTCACACATACGACCATTGCAGCATCCCCTTTTCCAACCTTCTGACAAGCAAAGTCAACTGAAAAGCCAGATTCATTTAACAACCAGGTTGCTAACTTAACTGCAGTGATTCACTTAAAAACTGTGGCAAGAAAGGACTACCTGTATAAAAAAGATCCTATCTTTTGCTCTACTAAAATAAGATAAGATAACAGCCAATCCAACTGTTGCAAGTCAAGAGTCAAGCTAAATGGAAAGGCAGGGATATTTTCTTTTATGCAAAGTTTAAAAAAAATAGCTTGGGCTGCTTTTGTATGGGACTTAAACATCTGGCAGTAGACTTTTTTTAAAGTCAATCTTCCTAAACTTGTTCTCCTCACATTCACCAGGCTTCCACTCCTTTTATCTCCCAGACAGCACAACCATAGGCCAACCTTTTTCAAATCTTTGTGTTTCAGTTTTCAGAATTCTTAGTAATTGCCACACAACTCCGGGAATTCTGGAGCTGAAAGTTGATATATCTGGAAGTTGTTCAATTTGAGGAAGGCTGACACGAATTATAATGATTCAATCTGGTTCAATGCATCGGGAAGCACCTGGTTGTGAAGACTGCGTTATGAAGTTTCTCTGCCCCTTTTTGCATGAAAAAATGAAAAATATCTTTGTAACAATATTATGTAGTGCATCCTTCTAAGCCTTGCATAGTTTCATATTAAAAGGCTCCATGAACGGATGTCTATTTGACCGACACTTTGACTTAGAGGTGTGTTGCTGACTCATTGATAAGCCACACATATATTGATTCCTCTGTGTGTGTGTGTGTGTGTGAAACCAGCAGATGTGGCTAATTTGTGCTGTCACCACAAACCCAGCACTTAAGTAATAATTAAGTAAACTATGGCTCAATTAACTGTCAGAGAAAATCTGAAGCTTGGATAAAATGCATAAAGGGGAAGAGTGAGAAATGGCACCACACACACACACATTTATTCCCAAAGGTGTTTTGCATTTGTGAGAAGTCTCTGCATTTGGGGGGGGGGGGGGCAAGAGCGTGAGGAAGAATTGTGCGCATGAAGCTGGTGTTCATTAAACATGAGGGGGGGAGAATGACATTTCTTATCAAAAACTTCTGCTTCTGGCATCTGCTGGGTGGGGAAATCCGGCTACTCAGGCTCCACGCTCTGCTGTTTAGCATCACCCCCCCTCCCCCGTCCCAGGGTGCTGCACGCACTTCAAACAAGAAGTAACAATCGGAGAAGCCCGTTGAGAAGATTCTCACACTTGAGGCAGGAACTCGGCGGTCCTTTCAGAAGGGGAGGGAAACCTGGTAACCGCAACATAAGTTGCGCTTCGCGAAGGGGAAAAAAATCGAGGCGGCGAAAGACTGACCTTCGATCCAGAGATTTCTGACAACAAAGCCACAGGCTCCCAGGAAAAAGTGGAGGGGGGAGAGAAAAGCGCTTCTTCGGCCACCACAATTTCCCGCGCTTCAGTGATGGGGTTTCAAACCCTCCCTGTCCCTTCCTCCACTTACGCCAGTTCTTCCCCGGCTGCTTTATGAAGCGCAAACCACCTTTCCCCAAGGTAATCCGCAGGTCGCACTCTTGATCCGTTGCATCACCAAGCCGGTAACCAAGCCAAGCCAACGCGAAAAGGGGCGGGGGCTACGTGAGAATCTGACCGCCTCGCTTGGCCCAAGCCACTACGGCACCCGTTCTTCGTTCTTGCCTGCGTTTTGCAGGCGGCATCCTACCTATTGTCAGTTAGGATTGCGGCAATATATATATATTTTTGAGGGGGGAGTAGCTGTTGTAGAATTCGAGCTGCTTGGAATGTAAAACGCCCGTCCGCAAGCAAAAAAAAAAAAGCGATTCTCGGGCGCATTTATCTCAGGGAAAGTACCACTCCAAAAAAAAAAAAAAAAAGGGACGGCAGGCGCCCTCGCAAGACCGCAACCCTGCGTTTTGTTGTTGTTTTTTCCCCCCTTCATTCCCACGCGGCTCCACAGGACTTACTCTTAAGTAGGTCTGCACCGGATGCCTCTCGAGGATTAAGCAGACCTCGTGAGGAAGAGGCGCGTACTTAACACACACACGCGCGCGCGCGCGCGGTCGGCAACGTGGAAAGAGCCGCGTGGCTTTTAGGAACCTGCGGGTTTAATCTTTTTTCCAACTCCCGCTGTTTCTTCCCCGAGGCATTGAGGACAAATTAGCCACAGGAGCTAAATCGAGAATAGAAAGCCCAGCGCCTTAAACTGGGAGAAAGGAGGCAGGGAGAGAGAGAGAAAGAGAGAGAGTGGAGGGAGGAGAGACTCACCGCGATCCCTCCGGCGGCTGCTAGGTATAATAAGCGAGTTAGAAACTCCCGCCGGATTTCAAGGTCTCTTTGCTCGCGAAGTTTTCTCAGCGGCGCTTTCCAAAAAAAATAAAAAAAACAAACCCACAACAACAACCTGGGGTCCCTTGTTAATTCTCTCTCTCTCACACACACACCCCGGGTTGCCCTTCAGAAAACTCGGGCTGGCCAATACCTGCGAAACCTTATTAGGAAATGTTTGTGGGAGTTTTGAGCCCAGGCGGGAAGCCGGGTTTTCAGCGAGGGCATGTGGGGGAAAGGGGAGGGAAAAAAAAAATAATAATAAAGCAGGCAGCCGCCTCCGGAGCGGACCGCTTGCAGTTTTGACAACAAACGCCGGTGACCCTGCAGCCAGCCAGAGGGAAAGAGTCAGCCTCCTCGAGGCGGGAAAGGATGGGCTGGCTGCCCCGAGAGGGGAGGGAGACCTGTGGGATGGCCTGGGGGGGATGGGGGAAGAGGGGGAAGAAAACAGCTACGGTCGCTGCGATAAACAATCCTCCGCAGTTACACAACTGTCGGCGGCGGGGGGGGGGGGGTCGCTTCAGACGGTGAAGATTCCGGAGTCCATGAGGACACGGGTTCCCTGGGCTAACCAGGTTATGTCCCGAAGGTGCTTTTTCTGGAGGCAACTGGACTTTCTTGTTTTTCCTTTGAAGACGTTAGGCTTCTCATCCAAGAAACTACTTCAGCCAGTGGCGGATTAAGGCTCACTGGTGCCCTAAGCACTGACAAATCTTGGTGCCCCCACCCCTCCTTTGTACATACTGTACAAACGAAGACAAGCTGCTACAAATCTTCATTGGTTTTTTTTTCTTTCTCAACTTTGTGGTGCCCCCTTTGGGCCTGGTGCCCTAAGCAGGTGCCTAGTCTGCTTAATGGTTAATACGCCACTGCTCAGCTCTGACAGGATAGTGGGGAATGGAAGGATATATACTGCTCAAAAAAATAAAGGGAACACAAGCAGAAGACATCCGAGAACTGAATGAATGAAATAGCCTTATTAAATACTTTGTTCTTTACATACAGTAGTTTATACACTGATCATACAACTAAAGGGAACACAAAACTACTGTATGTAACAAAAAAGGATTTAATAAGGCTATTTCATTCATTCAGATCTTGGATGTCTTCTGCTTGTGTGCCCTTTATTTTTTTTTGAGCAGTGTATATTCCTTGCGGATTGAAATCCTTCCATTCCCCAGTATCCTGTTAGAGCTGAAGAAGCTTCTTGGATGAGAAGTGAAACACCTTCAAAGAAAAAATGAAGTCCAGTTGCCTCCAGAAAATGCACCTTTGGGACCACCATGACCTGGATGACTGAGAATCTCTACAGACTTTTAACCAGGTTGTGCTTTATTCTCTTAACCCGCTGTTCTCTGCTCACGTAGCACGTTAAAACTTTGAAACATGGGGTGGGGGGGAGCAGGGGCCCACTCTTGAGGTGGCATCATCCCAAATGAGCTATCTTTTTTTTTTCCAGGTGTGACTTCTGGCTGCCCAAATCTTGTCCATTCCTGTTTTGATGTATCTTTTCACTTGGGTGGGTGGGTGGATAGATTGTGTCTTCGCATCAGGACAAACAGGTATTTTTTATTTAGATTTGGAAGGTGGCTATTAGAGTTAAGAAGACAAACACCTGAACAAAATTATCCATTGTGTTGCAAAAGAACACAAGTGCTCAGCAAGTGTCAGCCCTTAGAGGTAGTGCAGACAAGAAACGCCAACCCTGAGTACTAACACTGTCTTCATTGGAAGGTTATAGTAACATAATTTTTCAACTTTGAAAGTACCTCTCCCCTCCCTTACTTTTATTCTCCTGAAAACTCGGGAAGGTCCCTTCTGAAATGCTTTCTCTAAACTCTGCCTCCCCCTCTGACTCAGTTTTTATCAGACTGTTGTCTAGGCTGCAGCTCTTCCTCCTGTCTCTCAAAATCATTCCCACATAAAATTAAAACAACAAGCAACCAAATCCAAACTTGCAGGCAAAGCCACACTTCCAAAGCCTTTTGGAACCTTTATAGGGTGCGAATTGTGCATATCTCCATGGAGGGAGGGGAGGCAGGAACAGCATCCAGAGGTCAGACACTTTGATAAAGAAGACATGCTTCTGGGGTCCCACTAGACGACATTGTTTAATTGACCCAGGAGCACCTGTATTTTACTTGATCTTGCTGAGACCACTGGAGACACGTGGTCTCCCTCAAATAATTAGGCTGTATGTCACAAGAAGCTCTATAGATGATAACCAGCCCTTTGAATTGCACTCAGAAGCCAACTACTGGTTGCAACCAGTGCAGTTTGCAGAGCAATAATAATGTATAGGCATATTAAGATGTGCCCATTGTTGCCCATCTCACTATTTTACACCAGTTGTAGCTTCTGGGTGGTCTTCAAGGGCAGCTCATGCAGAGTGCATTGCAATAGTCCAATCATGAGATGACTAGAGCATGAGTGATTCTCTAAAGGGCCTCTAGGTTGAGGGAAGGGTGCAACTGGTACACAAGATAGATCTGTGCAAAGGCGTTCCTGGGAACAGCTGCCACCTTCTTTTCAAGTAGTAATTATGAAACCAGGAGAGAATCCCCCCCCTCAAGTTGTGTACTAGTCTCAGATGGAGAAGCCATCTAAATCCAAAGAAAAAGAAAACACTAGAACCAGGAAGATCCAAACAGACACAACCCACTTGGCCTAGTCTTCCCTATCCAAACAACCTCTAGACACTGAGCCAGGACATCAACAGCACTTCCTGGATGATCTGAGTCAAGATGAACATCTGGTATCATTGGCATGGTGATAACACTGGACCCTAAACCAACAGATGACTTCACACATGTAGATTCCATGTAGATGTTAAACAGGAGGGGCAAAAGCTTTAAGCTGTGAAGCAATGGACAGAACTTTCTCCCACACTCCCATCAACATTAATTGGATCTGACCATAGAGAAAGGACAAGAGCCACCACAATACAGTGCCTCCCAGTCCCAAACCCTGTGGTTGGTCCAGAAGGTTGACAATATCAAAAGCCAATGAGAGATGAAGTAGCACAAGAATGGACGCACTATCCCCCATCCCGACTTGGCAAAAGCCACCAACAAAGGTTATGATGTTAAAGAAAGCTATTTATTTCATTTCTGGAGTGAAGATTGTGGGTTTATTTCTATATTTCAGAATAAAATTGGATAGGAAAAGGAAGGTGTCACCATGTGTTTCTTACATTCCATCAAAAGCATCTTCCCACAAAACAGTTGGAAGTGCAGGCTATCTCTATATTTTCCTTCAAATTGCAAGGGAATGACATCAGTAGACAATACAGCTAAGGCCAAATACTGAAAACCTTAAACACAGAGAAATTGTAGCATGTACTGATGGAATCTTCTGACTAGTAGTATAACTTTCTTTTGGTAGAGTTTACATATTAGACATCTTTAATGTAAGCTCATGCAAACAGTTAATTCAGGAAGGGATAATCTATCCTTTAATAAAGTAGTGTTTATGTTCTCATGGTTTACCCATGGCTATTTTAAACATAAACTATTATCTTGGCTTGTGCAAACACATTCTGAACCATAAACTAACCACAGGGGCTTGATTTCCACAGCATGGTAGGCTAAAATATGATTGGTTGTTTGATTTGTATCCTCTATGAATTGAGAAAATGAAAGTTCATGTTTGTTACAGATAGCTGCACATAAAGGCCTTGATACCTCTATACAATCTGAGCCTCACAGAGAGAATCTTGAATCTTTCTTAAACCTGTTTCAAAAGGCTGATGTGAAGATTACAAACCTTTGAAGTGACTGAGCCCTCAGGAAAGAAAAGACAAATACATTTGTTATAAAAAAATACATTTGAGTTTTAAAATGCATGTGTTGTGTCTCCTGTCTGCTTTCTCTCCTCTATTGACAACTGCAAAAATAATGTGGAGTATTCTATGTAACATCAGTCTTTCTATTGCCCTTCAAGAGGATGTGCAAAAATTCCCTGGTTGTGTTACCAAAACACATTAAGTCATCTATTAGTCACATTTTAAGTCTAATATGTTGTTAGGTTGGAAGGCTTTCTTAGCGTGGGTTTTAAATCTAAACAAAATACTACATGCTCTTTTTTTGTTTTCCTTGTAAAAAAAATGGTGGTGAATCTTCCTGTTCTTTCATTGTAATCTGATGCTGAAATTCAGTGATGCAATATCAAGGAACCTTACGAAAGTTTGATCTCGTCCTTTTTAGAAAATATCATATTTATCTTTTAACTGGATGGGAGGCAATAAGAAATTTTTACTTTTAAAAATCCCAATAAGGCAATAGTAAACCAATTTCATATTCTTGTTAAGAATGTAATACTGTCTTTTCCCCCCCTTTTAAAGCAGTGAGATATTTATATCAAATAGGTATCCCAAAAGTTCGAATGTGTTGCAACGCATTTCCCACGGCAATTTTGAAAGACTGATACAAAAAAACCCCATATAAATTGAGACTGTGCCCCAGAGGACAAGGGGCCATTCAAATTAAAGCTCACATCCTGCTATACCGCATCTTCTATATTCTATAAGGACTCACGGACTCAATTTGTAACACCTAATAAAATATATGGGGAATACTGATCTCTTCTACATCCAACTACTGTTATCGGATCAGTAAAAAGTAGTTTCTCTGATTGTGGCCAGATTCTGTTATGGTCAGGGGTGAAATCCAGCAGGTTCTGACAGGTTCTGGAGAACCAATAACGGAAATTTTGAGTAGTTCAGAGAACCGGCAAATACCATCTCTGGCTGGCCCCAGAGTGGGGTGGGAATGGAGATTTTGCAATATCCTTCCCCCAGGAGTGGGGAGGGAATGGGAATTTTGCAGTATTTTTTCCCTGGAGTGGGGTGGGAATGGAGATTTTGCAATATCCTTCCCCCAGGAGTGGGGAGGGAATGGGGATTTTGCAGTATCCTTCCCCTGGAGTTGGGTGGGAATGGAGATTTTGCAATATCCTTCCCCCAGGAGTGGGGAGGAAATGGGGATTTTGCAGTATTCTTCCCCTGGAGTGGGGTGGGAATGGAGATTTTGCAATATCCTTCCCCCAGGAGTGGGGAGGGAATGGGGATTTTGCAGTATCCTTCCTCTGGAGTGGGGAGGGAATGGAGATTTTGCAGTATCCTTTCCCTGCCACGCCCACCAAACAATGCCCACCAAGCCACACCCACAGAACCGGTAGTAAAAAAATTTGGATTTCACCACTGGTTATGGTGTATGCAAAATTAGATTCTAACTGCCCAATGATAATCCATCACCAATTGTAATATATTGTCTGCCTTTTTTTTTTGCACAGTCATCTGACTATGTAATTTCTTCACCATCACAAAAAAGGTCATAAAATCAGATGTAGTCACGTGATGATCTGCTTAACGACTGGCATATGTTACAACTGTAATTTCAAGCTCAATTATGGTTGTAAATTGGGGACTACCTATATGCCAATGTCACATATTTGATGCAGATCAACCTAAATTGTAGAAATAATTCCAAATTATGGTAGGGGTACCAGATGATGTCTTTAATGACATTTGGGCTCCAACTGGCACCCATCCCTCCTCTGGATACCACAATTCTTTATTTTCCTGGTTTGTTACTGTTCATGCAAAGCCCAGTAGTCATATATTAACATTTTATTCCAATATTGTGATATATTTACTGGTGCTGTATACGCCACTCAGGTCTCTTGGAACTGTATCTCCTTCCATATTCTATTTCTTTTCCAAAATACATATATGTTAGCTTTCTTGAGGATTGGCAGACTGCTGTTTCCTTATGTTTACCAAAGTGATATCATTCCACTGTAGGGACATTTTAACTCTTACTAATTTTCCAGTTTATGCATTTATTTTTTCTTCATTACTTAACCTCACTTCTAGCCAAGTGTAAGTGACAAATATTGGAGTAATATGAGAAATAACATGAACAACTCTGATGCACCAGAAAACACTGCCAAATCAAGCAAACACAGCATTGTTTCAGGCTTCATTTTAAAGTTGAAGAATCTTTATTCATCTTCTCCTTTGATCTTAGACAAAGAAAAATGCAGGTTCTTGTCCTTCTCTCTCTCTCTCTCTCTCCCTTCCTTCCTATCTTCCTTCCTATCTCTCTCCCTCTCTCAGGTGATGCTATACACAGGATTGAGTGTTTTTCCAGTGAGACCGGTCTATCAGGGCAACCTGGTCTATCCAAATATGGGACGGAGCATACTGCTTCCACTTTCACCTTTCAGCCCCAATCCAGGAGCCTTCGCAGGCAGTGACTTCCATGCCAAACTATTTTTGTGTTAAATTTAAATTTACCGACAAAGAAATAAAGGGAGACTAGTATAGCTATTTCAAGCTGTTTAACTCTCATCAGCTAGCCATACCTTTCTGGGATTCGAACCTGGGCAGTTAGATGTTAATTTACATCTGCCTAACATGCAAGCGGTCTGGGTTCGAATCCCAGAAGGGTATGGCTAGCTTATGAGATCTAAACAGCTTGAAATAGCTATACTAGTCTCCCTTTATTTCTTTGTCGGTAAATTTAAATTTATTCACAGGATTGTACTTTATAACAGGATCTACTGAGGAGAAAAAATAAACTGGGATCTGTTGTGAGCTGCTTTCCTGCATGGTTTTGGAGATGCATGGGCAATTAACAGACTTTTTTTTAAAAAAAAAAAATTTCTACTCAATGATAAGTGATGGACACAAATGATAACAATACCTAAAAGCTTTTCAATTTCACTGATATTTCCTGCAATTAAAGCATTAAACAGTAATGTGCTAGATCATTCAGTAAATGCAGCAGATACTGTGTTCATTAATGGGTTCATATAAAGCAGAAAATATAATCAAAAGCAACAATGCAAATGCCCAGGAAAAGGAGGGATTCCTAGTGGAAGACAAGAGTTGTTAATGGTGCCTTAATGTAATGGTGAATCATGGCTTTGTATTATGTCTGAAAAGCCTAGTGTGTCAGAAAGAAATCAGTCCAGTACCTTGAAAAAGTAGCAAATTGCATTACAGATAAGTATGATGCATGACCTTGTATAATTTTCTGTCTGTGTCAGACTTAAAAGCAATTTGCAACTGATTTGGAAAAAGGACGAAATCAGCTTGCCCCATTTTGGCAGTCCTTGTATGAAAATGTGCGGGCTCTTTGGGAAAGAAAAATATCTTTCACTCAAGCTGGGATACCCACTCTATAGAATTCCCTTTTCAGCCTCTTAAACATTACGAAGAGGCCTCTCTGTGACTTCAAGTGTTTTGTTCCACAGCCAAAGTCTGCATCTCATTCTGACTGGGTTCATCCGATTCTTCTCTCCCTTTGAAAAACAACATGCAGAACTCTGCAGCCAATAGGATTACGGTATATCACTTTATCACTTTTTTTTTTTTGAAACAAGCATACATATAGTCCCTGCATGTACACTCATCACAGTGCTATTCCATTTTAGAATAGGTACAGAAATGAAACCAATTAATAGTATGCCAAAGAAATTAAAGGCAAGAAATTAGAAAAGAAATGGAAATACATACCTTAATATGTTGAAGTTTATACCAAAATCATTTGCTATACTTCTCCATACATTCTTGCAAACCATTCTTACACTTTTAACATCTGTGCACTGAACTTATACATAGTCTTTTGTCCTTTAAACTTCTCACTTCTCTCTTTCTGAAAATTTAATCAACTGTATTCACACAAATGTTCTGGGTTTTTCCTTTCTCTCAATTCACTCACTCTTTCTTTGTAGATGCCTTGTGATTTGATCCTCATTCAGTTTTGTATTTCTTTTATACTGATCAGTAACTTTTGTATTCAGTCATACTTAACTTACCTTATTCCTTGTTCGGTGTTGACTAAATTTTCCATTCATTCCCACACAATTTACTTACTTCCGTCATAAAGTGCTCTTATTACATTGAGCAACCAAACATCAACTCCAAATGTTTGCAAAACATGGCTTTAGTGAAGCCTGTTTATTATAGCTTTCTTTCCCTTCCTTCCTTCTTTCCCTTCCTTCCTTGTTCTGCATTTAATCTCCCTTTAGGTACAATTTAGGTACAAATTTCCTTTAGGTACAACTAAAGGAAAAGCCAGGGAAAAATAAAGCCAACAAAAAGTAGAAATTTTAAATATTGTAAACATGAGCAACAACCTTTCAGTACTACTTTCAGCAAAAAGTTTGTAAAGGGTTACCTGAGTTTTACAAACCAACTTTATATTCTTTCCTTTTACTTCTAACAATCCTGATCTTTAATTCACTCAGAAATTGTAATAGGATTGCTTCTCTCTTCAGTTTTTCTTTTTCCCATTCCAATGGCTCCTTCAGGGATTCTTATTCTTCTCCAGCTTATATTATTCAGCAGAAAAAAAGCAGGAGAAATTACTATACAGTATATTGCCTACTTTTCTGTAACACACTTGTTGGGAAGTTAAGGAACTCATACACTCCTCTTTGCAAGCCTTTAACGGAGGCTTGGAGTGTATGTCATTTAGACCCAGAACAGATATCAGCTGATTCATGAATTATATGCCATCAAGTTCTTGTGAAGTCTTAGTGACTGTGTAGATAATTTTTCTCTGTGATGATCTATGCTTAACCTGCTCTTTCAGTCTTCTAACAAGAGCAGGAAAGACCAGAATCCAGTCTTCAGCATCCAGTTTTCCAACCCACAAAAATGACTCCTTTCAGGTCATTTTGGAAATGGCCAACTGGAAATCTGAATGAAAAGTTGAACGTGATAGAATGTGCTGTCATTAACTGAACTTTTCAGCCGAGCAGTTTATGAGAATGCCTCCACTGTTATACTTACCTCCTATCATGTGATCAATTTTCTCCCAAAGGAAAAGGGCAAAATTAAATGCCCCTTTTCAAATCAATGTTTAATTTCAAGTGTTGCTGGACCTTAACTCTCTTTTTTCCTTGGCCAGAGCTTGTGGATGTTTTTTTTTTCCAGGTGGAGAACTCCTAACATTACAGTCAGGGATCACAGTGCAGCTATTCTTTGTCTCTTTAATTGATTTTCTTTGAAAAGAGACAGGAAGGGAACAAATGGAGGCAAAGTAGGCTGAGCTCCTTGTAACATTCTTTGAATAAGAGGAGCATTATGCAATAATAGCCTCATTTGGAAAATCCATTGTCTGATGCAAGATTGAGAGAGAGGGAGAATGCAAAAGTTCCAATTTTGGCACATACAAAAAAATACTCTTTAGAACCTCAGGCCCAAAGAATGTTGGGGGCTGAAGGACCTGTCCCTTGCCAGGACTATCTATAACTTGTCAGCCACAAAAATTTGCATTTCAACACTTTTGCATATGGGTTGAGCTCCAATCGTGACAATGATAATAATAGTAGCTTTGTACATTTGTTCCTTCCAAGAGCATGGCTGCCAGGTTTTGAACATAGCTATTATTGCTTTGGTTCACATACCTAAAAAGTTAGAGCCACGGATTGTGACACAGTGATAAAATGCTGGGAGCTAGTCCATAACTTGAAAGCAGAGGAAAACAGATTGCTACAGTTGGCACAAGAGAGCCAGTAATTTTTCCATGCAGGTGTTTATGCTACTTTTTAAAAAATAAGTTTGATCTATACAGGTTGATCTATAGTTTATTGAGGATGTAAAACTACTAAATAGAGAACCTTTTGGATTTGCTTTTAAGAGAGAGAAAAAAACCACCAATCCTTTCTACAGCTTGAGTTCAATTGGAATTTAACCTTTAAAAATGTTTAAATTGAGCCAGGATTATTCTTCTCAGGATTACACCATTTCATATAGGAGCCAGTAAAACATTATCTTTCATCAGCCACTACTATTCAGTTTATACTTAAGACAAAACAATAGAAAATATGGGACTTGTGGCTTTAATAATCTTTAGTTGCATCCATTGCTGCCAGGAAACAAAGGGAGCTGAGACATGTGTAGGTTTCAGATAGTTGGGGAAAAGTTTTCTTGCAATATAATTCAGAATTGGTCAATGGAATATCAGATGAGGCAGCTGCCTCAGTCATTTTTAAAGCTATACACAAATAAGCATCACTAAATTCAGTAGAATTGTGACCAATCTGTTTAAAACAGTGTTTTTCAAATTTGGCAACTTTGGAATGTGTTGTGCTCAGGCTGGCTGAGAAATTTTGGAAGTTGAAGTCCACACATCTTAAAGTTGCCAAATTTGAAGAAGATGTGGTCTAAAAAGCCTCTTTTCCAATCCATATTTACTGTTCTCAGAACCAAGTGACAAATTTAACAAGAAACATCCTTTTTGGATGAAATGTTTGTGTTTTTTTTGGAGGGGGGGGATATTAAATAAGGGAGGTAAGCCTTTTGGGAGGCTTCACATACTGAATTTGGACAAACAAAACTCACCTTACTCCATTGATCAAATTCTGAAAATATCAGCCCTATAACCCATTCCCTTTCTAGCTTGAATTGAATCCTGCTTTTTGCTAGTTTGCTTATATTTCATTTGGAATATAGAAAAAAACCAGTAGCTCTGCAACCAGTTGTCCAAAAAGGAAAGAGTAACAATCTTAATACCCAGATCGATCAGCATAAATTTTGTGGGTTATTGTTTATGAGTCTGGAGAGTTTCTAGGTTTTTTTAGACTTTTCATTTTTTTAAAAAAAAACATCTCAGTGAAGCAAAGAAAGATCTAAAGTGCTGCAAAAACATTTTAAAAGCAGATGGTTTTCTTAATTTAAAACTTGTTTGTGGTAGTTAATAGAAATTACAGCTTGTAGTAATGCCACTGTGGCTTCTGGAAGAAACCATGGTTTAAAATGGCTTTGTTCAGCTTTCAGAGATTGAGGAAAAAATGAAGAGATAAAGGCCTCTGATAGCAAAATGTTTCCCACTTCAGGACAATGAAATCAGAACTTGGAAAAGTGTATTTGATAAAAGTGAAATAGTCTCCATAGAGCCAAAGCACAGTTAACAGAGTCCTTAAGACCCACAGAAACCTGAATATTATACTTAGCATTTTGTATTAATACAAAATGCTAAACCCCTTCTAGGCTCTCTTTAATACATATAAAAATAAAGTGTCAATTAATATTACAGTCTGAGCCACCTGTTACTATGTATTCAAGCTTAAAGGAGAATTTAACTAAGTCTCCTCTTTGGTGTGATCCCTGCCTTACTTATTTCAAGCCTTACCACCTGGAGGTTTTGCCCTTTTAGCTTTTACTTGGCTATTGATTTTGTGCAAGTTCTTATTTTGACATTACCGCTTCTGGGCAAAAAGGTCACTTAACAATTGAGTTTGCACAACTTATTTATGTATGGTTAACTAAACCACACTTAGTAAAATAACACAATTCCCTATGTATCACATACTGATCCATAAACTTGTTCCAAAGGATAAGTTAATCACACAATTGGGAGATATCATTTAAATGCCATTGGGTCCAGCCTCCTGTTCAATGCAGGAAACCTGTCTGTGAATCATTAGCCTCTTTTTCCCAATTTTTGAAATATGGGCAACATTTACTCACCATCATTTGTAGGTACCCATTCTCCAGGATTTCTCAAAGGTTCAGAAAAGTTCAATTAAATAATCAGCTTTCTTTTCAGTTAGCTTTAAAGCTACAGCTCATGTGGTTTTACAGCTTGAAACTCATTCAGAATAAACTTCCATTATCATGTTTTAAATCAGGGGTGTCACATGACATATCACAACTTTTTTCCCCTTCGCTAACCCCGGGGGTAGGCATGGCCAGCACATAATGCATCTGGGCCATGGGCTGTGAGTTTGACACCCCTGTTTTAAATGGATAGAATTGAAACTCTATGCATATATCCTGCTCTTCACAATTTCTTGTAGAACATATATATATATTTGTTGGAGAGGACTACAACAAAATGGTAGTATACTGTAGCTCTGCCTTTTCTTTCTGATTTGGATTTTGCCATCTTCACTGAGTAGCGGGTATATAGGTAGTCCTTGGTGTACGACCACAATTTAGCCCAAAATTTCTGTTGCTAAGTGAGACATTAAGTGATTTTTTCCCCATTTTACAACTTTTCTTGCCACAGTTAAGTGAATCACTGTAGTTATTAAATTAATAATGTGGTTGTTAAATGAATCTGGCTTCCCCATTAACTTTGCTTGTCAGGTCGCCAAAGGGGATCACATGACCCTGGAACACAACAACACAACAGATATAAGTCAGTTGCCAAATGTCTCAATTTTGATCACATGACCAGGGGATGCTGCAATAGTCATAAGTGTGAAAAACGGTCATAAGTCCCTTTTTCACTGCTGTTGTCACTTTGAATGGTCACTAAATGAACTGTTGTAAGACAAGGATTACCTGTACTGATTATTGTCTATTTTTTTTATTCTGAACATATTTGAAGAAGGTCATTTAGTCAAAGCCAACCATTGAATCCAGAGCTTCTGTAGAATGACAAAACTTGTGTTGTGACCTCACCCAAGCAATAGCCCTTATGTATTTGTCTGTAACGGTGGCACACACAAAGGACCTATGCCTACACACATTTCATCATTTGCCTACTTGTTCTACTTTTGTTCTTCACCAACCTCAGCTCATTCTGAACATTGGTTTTCTGTGCTTCCTCTACAGGTTCCAGATAATTTATCTGTATTCTTCCTTAGTGACTATCCTTCCTCTTCATTCAAATTGCCTCTTCTGTTGTCTCATATTCCTTTTCTTTCTGTAATTGATTGTGATAGTGCTTTTAATGTTTGCTTTTTTTAAGGAGGCCCCCACTCATCTTATTTTCCCATCAGATTTCCTGCCATGAAATCAACTTATAATTGTTCTGACTTCATTAAAAGCTACTTTTTGAAGTTCAAGAGAATGCATACAACCACTTTCCCTTAATGGTCTTGGTAGTCTACTACTTCAATTAAGTTTTCCTTGCTAATTGTTACAAAACAACCTTTCTCAACTGGAATTCCAGGAAATTTAGGGTTCCATGAGGGTCAGGTTTGAAAAAAAATATCAACATAGTGTACAACTAGCTCATGTTGTAAGATGTAAATATAATAGCTTTTATTCAAGAGTTCCTGAAATACTATTTCCTCCAGAGTTAAAAGCAAAGTTGAAAAAGACTGTTATAGCATCAGAAATAGTTAATTCTTTTAGGCCTTCATCCCCTGAAGGAGGAAGTTGTCTCCAAGACAAACCTAGAATTTCCTGTAAAGACCATTCTTCTTTATTCCCAGCAGTAATTTGAGTCCTTAGTATCATAATCACTAATATTATAAACTTTTTGAAAGGGTTTGCAATTTTCTTTTGGAAACCACCTTCTGATCCTTCACTTTGATTGGCTGGGGAACAGGAACTATCACCAACAATGGTGATTAATTAATTCATCCACTTAACCCAGATGCTTCCTGCAATATCTTAAAGTTTATTCATTGAGTTTTAGCAGCTGTTAGCAGTATAGCTGTTTACTATTACTGTGTAACTTGTTCTACTACTTCTGTTCATTTTAAACAATTATATTCTTTCACTTTTACGCCCCAAACATAGGAATCTTTCACTAGGTTTCTGTTATATTGATTACTTTATGTTTGCCTTCCTGTACTAAGAATTCCAGCTCTCTTGTTTAATTTCTGAAATATAAACATTAGCATGTGGGGAACAAAAATCTTGATGAGTCAATAAACTTTGTAACTTTTTTTTCCCTACTGAGTGGATTAATTGTCTCCATTACTGCAACATTCCTATTACCTACCACAATACCTGAGCTTTATCTTAACTTTTCAGTTAAGGATTTTCATCTTAGTTAAAGTTTCATTTGAAAGGTCTCCTGATAAAACTCTCCATATTTCAGCTGAGCCATTTTTCACCCGCCTTCATGAGGTGTTTATTCTGGGCCATAATTCAGACAATGAATCCAAAATCCAAATCCTACCAATATGATTTACATAACCAATCATCCCTCTTCTTCTTTCTCTTGTCTTCCCTTATAAATGAAGATCATCCTTCAAGTTTCTTGAGCTTCCTTCCTGGCTCTGCAAAATTTATGGTGATCCACAGTTCAGGTTTGCAATATTTTTGTCCTTCTGTGGATTAGCATTAAGGAACAAATATGTATGGACTTGATCATCCTTGGCCGTCAAATCCTGATTCATGCCCCAGGCAGGCAGCACACTTCATAAGTACACAGATGAGCTTGATCAACACTCATCATATCAGTTTTTATATAGTATTCACATATAGCAGTGTCTGTCTACTTGGCTGTCTACTTTTGATTGTCTACTTGCAGGGCACAACCTGTGGTGGGTTGCCCCTGGTTAGGACCGGTTCGCAAGAACCGGTAGTAAAACCAGCAGGAGGCTCCACCCACTGACCCAGACATCATCATAAATGATCTGCGCATGTGCAGAAGTTTCTGTGCATGTGCAAAAGAGTGTGTGGGTGCGATGTGAACCGATAGTAAAGGTAAGTAGAACTCACCCCTGGGCACAGCTCTTTCTCCTGAGTTCTATAGGAATCAATTGTCTTCTGTCCTATATTGTATCTTTTTGTTCCACTCAAGGCCCAGAGCCAACCTCTTCTGCAGAACACACGGAACCACAAATTAGCCAACTACATTTTAATTTAGAACATCCTGCAAACCCATCTACTGATTCCAGGCAAGAGCTTATGGTACATGCATCGATCTGCTCTTCCTGGTTGACTGTTCAGCTTCGGCTGCCTAAAATGCTTATATTTCACTTTGCATAAGAGTAAGAACACTAGATAGGAAGAAAACCAATTGTACATGCATGTATATAATATATACATATACCCTAAATAAACACACACACACACACAAGATGCTATGGTAAAATAGCACACTGCTCCTGAAATAACTTGCTCTATATGAAAGTTATTTCAGGAGCAGTTGGTTACAATAACCTAACAGCCTGATTATGGTTTTAGTGAGGCTGCTGAAAGAAAAAACGGTTTGAGGACATTAGTAAATGTATTCCTTTTTAAGGTGATGTCACAAGCTGTAAATGGAGGTTTTGGGTTAAATTGGGGACAGCTGTAACAACTGCAAGCATTTATTAGCACAGGGCTATTGATCCTCACCACTAGTCTCAAGCATTATGGAGGTAACCAGCAAAATGAGAGCAGAAAGAAGAATTTCATGGGAGTGGTGCATTAAAATCGCTTTATGGCTGACTGTTTTACTTTATTGGGTAAGGTATTGATTTGTGTGTGTGTTTTAAATTTGTAAATGTATCTCACTTTGTATCTAGAGTATAAAATGTTACAATTTTTTTTCATTTATTTTTGGACCAACTTCTAAATTCTGTTATGTGTTATAATAGTGCAGTTCTTAGCCATAATAGGATAACTAGAAATATAGTAGTTTAGAAATAAACTTAATAAGATTGTGGTTGCACAACGTGCTAAATCGTAAAGCAGTGTTTCTAAACCACGATGGCAGAACTGAATTTTTTTCCTACTTGCTTCATTTAGCAATTAAAACTTTTTGTGAGGCCAAGGTGTAATATTCTAAAGTAAATTACATTTTTCACTAAATATAAATGACTTAATTTAAAATGCTTTGATTAAATGCTTCCTTTTCCTGTACTTCATACTATTTATAATTTTTCAGCCCTAGAATAAGTAATATATAATGACTTGATTTACTTTGCATTAAACATGGTTTTTCTGAATTTGTATGTTGTATATACACAGCTGTGTTTTTTAAATAATCTCGTTTAAATTGGTATGCTTGAGTATTTTACAAACAGTGGGTGGCTTTGCTATGATCCTCCTAGAATATTTTCCTAGAAAAATCCATAAATATCTCCTTTTTACTGCTATTTTTTTTTTAGAATTTCTTTAAGAATGTAGTAGCCTGATTTCTTCTACACTATTGATTAATGTGTGAAACTCTAAACATCCCTCCTGAAACTTTAAAAGAGTAAAGAGTCTGAAATCTCTTATATCATGGCTTGTTTAATATGTACTGAATAATCCATGAACCACAGAATGGATTAGAAACCAAACAAACCACATAATGACCTAGTTTGATGTTTAAAGCCTAGCCTTGATCAGAAAGGGTTAACTCTGCTATGAGCTTGGAACAAATGTCTGTGCAAGTAACAATCAAGATTTTTATCTATACTTCTTTCCCTTGTATGACTTTGAACATCTGTGTTACAAATAGTTTGAAATTAATTTGACTAAAATATATTTGCCTTCATGAAGAATAACCTCTAACTATGTTTAATTATGCTTTAACCTCCCAAACTCTAGGTTGCTGGAGTTGTGTTAATAATCATAGGGGTGTGTGTTCAAGTGAAACTCCACAATGCTTTTGTAGTACTGAATGAAGCTGCTTCAGGAGTACCTGTGACCATAACAGTTATTGGTGTACTTATTATCATTCTGTCTGGCTTTGGAGCAATTGCTTTATTCAGATCTAACAAAGCCATGATCAAATTGGTAAGTGCTATTCAAATATATTAAATGCAATACAAAACATGTGTAGTTAATCATGATTTGTTTAATGAATCTCAATGTGGTTAAGATTTAACCTCAATGGAGTTGCAAGATGCCATAGCAATATCTCCTTAAGTTCTGAGTCTTTCTCAGATCAGCTCTTAAGGTAGGACTGGACTAAACCCATTGCAGTCCTGAGCTCATATACATGGAAACAAGAAATTGTAAACTGGTGTCAAGAAATTAAGCTAGAAATTCTGTCTACATAATTGTCCATTACTGAGGAGTAGTAATAGTAAACCAACATTTAATATATTTTTATTTGAATTGACTGTAAAATTTGTTTTATTTTGTAAGAAGCTACAATTATGTTAGATGGTTGTATGCCATTTAAATTCCAGTTCTGTTAATGTGTTGGGGAAAACTATCTGACTATGATGCTTGTTGTTTTTAGTGCTAATAATGCCCCAAAATATGTTGGCCTGGAAATGTATGCATATAACACAGTCACTATATAACCAGAGCCAAGTTTTTACCATGTATGGTTCGGGTGGTTTGACTTGGACAGAATCGGCCTCTCAGTTTCAACTCTTTCTAATGGTGACTTCATCATTTTGACGTATCTGAGAAGATAAGTGACCGCAATAATGGATGAATGTTGAGTTTGGCTTTGCACTTGTCCCAGAGTGAGATTGACATACCAGGCAGGCTAAGAATTAGACCTCTGAATAAGAGAGTTAGGGATGGATATAGAAGGGTAAAAATAACAGTGCTGTGTTCTCAAAAGCAATTCTGATAAATCAGTGGCTTTTAAACTCTCTCTTTCTCTCTGACTAGTTCACAGGTTTACTGGTGTTGCTCTTGATCACTGAAATCCTAGTTGTTGCCACTTCCTATGCGTGCAGAATAAAGGTGAGGTTTGGGAAAGAAAGTTTCTGGTTCAAAACACAAGTCTTATCTTCAAACTGGAGGGGAGGCAAAACCTTTTGCTTCTTGAGGTGTGCATTCTCATGAGGAATGGAGAATTGCTATAATGGGAACTAATTCTTGATTTCTGCTAGCTACCTGTATGTCTAGTACAGCATTCTGGGCTTTGCCATGTCCTTAACAAAGAATGCTTTTTTTTTTGTCTTCTCTGTCACTCTAAAATAGAGAAATGGAAAGAGAGGAAGTGGGTGACAAGATTTATAAAAACAATGATTATCTGTTAGCCTAATATTGTATGATCAGTTATCTTCCCACAGCACTCTGGCAGAGGAAGGCAACTGCAATGGAGCAGAGCTTGACCTGATGTGTAATTTAATATTCAACCAATAATAGTTCTATGCTCAAAAAATATAAAATAGAATCTGGGTGGGGCGCAGTGTCAGTTGGCTGCTTTTTCCTAAACAGTTAAGTACCCCAACGTTGAAAAGCAATTGACTAGAACAAGCTGCCTTACAAGGAACACCACTGCCAATCATGTCAGGATAGTGTTCATAACAGGTAGATAAAAGACAAACATCTTTAACACTATTTGATTTTCAGAGGAAGCGATCACCTTCTCTTCAAAATATTTAGTAATAATTGGCTAACTTAAAATATAAATGGCTTTTCATTGCTATTAGTCTTGCAATTTTACAGTACAGTTTTGTACTGTACTGGATTCACAGCAAAAGGAGTATAAACAGGAGTATAAACAACTTAGAGTCAGTTGTAAGCAT
The DNA here is from genome assembly GCA_022577455.1 of Arizona elegans. NCBI lineage: Eukaryota > Metazoa > Chordata > Lepidosauria > Squamata > Colubridae > Arizona > Arizona elegans. The sequence goes on from JAKOOJ010000001.1 coordinate 107,171,950, forward strand.
AAAAAAAAAGAGTTTGAAAAGTGTATGTTCTGAATGCCCTAGAATTTCCATTTGCTTTATTCTATATCTCCCCAGCTACTCCAGACTGTATCCAAAGATTTCGTGAGGATTCTGAACAAGTATGATAAGATAGTGCAGATCACCAAGGGGGTGGATACTCTCCAAGCAGAGGTAAGGATCTTCCCTGCTCCCCACACCCAGGAACAACTGAACCCTAATTTAAGACAAAAATTGGTAGCATGAATTCTCACTTGCATTAGAGGAACAACTATAGAAATTAAATTCTGATTCTAGTAAATAGGCTCAAACCTTTAGAATTGGTGTTGCTGCTGCTTCCGTTTTGTTGTTGTACAATTAAAAAGTCTGAACTACAGAGTTTGTTTAGACTGCTGATCTGTATTCAGAGGCAGTTTATAGAATCCCACTGGGTTAAACTGGAGCTAACTAGTATGTGGCTCACCGCCGCCCTTGGTTTCAAAGCATACTTTCCAACTCAGTTAAAGGTTCAATATATTCTACAGCCAGGTGATTACTGGATAATGTTCAAAGGGAATGTTCAAATAGAATTGCTTCAAGTAAATCACCTCTGCAGATTATTTTTTTTTCATGCCTGTAGATATGTAGGGAAAATGACATGGGCATCATTTTCATGATATGAATCTGAGTTGCGTCTAAGAAAATGTATAAGAAAATACATAGCAAGAGCCTTGGTAGTACAGTGGTCTAAAGCTCCCTGTTATTAAGACCAGCTGCCTGCAATTACTGCAGGTTCGAACCTCGCCAAGGCTCAAGATTGACTCAGCCTTCCATCCTTTCTAAGATAGGTAAAATGAGGACCCAGATTGTGGGGGCAATAAGCTGACTTTGTATAAATATACAAAAGGATGAAGGCTATTGCTTAGCGCAATTGTAAGCCGCCCTGAGTCTCCGGAGAAGGGCAGCATATAAATCAAATTTTTTTAAAAAAAGAGTTTTCCAGAACTGCAAAGCCTTTTGGAATTCTGTCCAAGATGACTGCTCCCCATTTATCTACTATGGATGTCTAGATTATTTATCTGTTGTTGAGGCAATGTAAACGAATATTTTAAGGATTCCAGAAGGCACTGTAAATATTTAGCGAGGATGACACTTTCTTATAGGAAAAACTTGGAATGGTTTACAATTCCAAAATCTAACATTAATAGGGAAACAAAGAAAGGAAACTACCTTCTATGATCTGTGTTGAGTCCATCATGTCTTCATCTTCCCACTGTCAAGAACTTTAAGAAAGATATATGGCTAGACTGTGAGCAGAAAATCTCTGCATTTAGTTAAGGAAGTGAAGCTACTGACTTATGAGACACTGTATTCTCTGTTACCAACTTGCATGCTTTCCTCCCTACTGTAGTTTCAATGCTGTGGTGCGGAGAACTATTCAGACTGGCAAAACACAACCTTTGGACTGCTCTCCTCATCTGTCCCCAAAAGCTGCTGCAAAGTGCCTGTGGAAAGCTGTGTTACTGATCTAAATGAAGATATGGTTGGCATTAATCAGGAGGTAAAACTTCACATTCCCATCATCGCTTTTGTTAAAGGAAGGATGCATGTGAATCGAAAGTGCTTTTAAATTGGTTAGTTCTTACTGGGAATATATTGTTAAATGGATTAAGTAAAGAACCTTGTTGTTCAGGACGATTCCTTCCAAGTTGCTACATCTATATAGTGATGATAGAATCTAACTCATGACATATCTTGGTTTTAAATGGATTCTTTTGCTAACTCTCCTACCTGCTCTGATTAGAACTAGTCATTGAGAAAGGAGTAGAACCACTGTAAAACTGTTCCCTCAATCCCAAAGTAAGCATAACATCTAACATTTATAGTCTATGCCTGTAGGTTCTCCCTCATTCTCTCTCTCAGCTCTCTAATGGTTTATTGTTTTAATTGTTGGCTGAATTTAATTTGATTAGCTTTTAAGAAACATCCATTGCAAATGTTAAGAATGCATTCCCCCCCCTCCCTTCTTTCTCAGGGCTGTCTTCTGAAACTAAAGACATGGACTGAAAGAAACATTTCTGCACTTGGAGGACTTGCAGTTCTTGTTGTATTTGGTCAGGTAAGCATAAAAGGCTTCAATAAAGGACTACAGTAATAGCATTTGGTGCTTGGTTGGAGAGACAAATCTGTAGGCCCAGACTTTCAAAGTAAAGTAAAAAACATTTGGGATCCTTAACACTGTTTCTCTTGTACAGTAGCTCTATCACGCTATTGCTTTCAGTAGAGCTTAGAGCTAAATGCCATCTAACCGGAATGATCGATTTCATTTTCTTACGTGTCAGAATTAAATCACTTTCTGCATGTTCTGTACTCAGGTAACTGGGATCATGCTTTGCTATATTCTGCTGAAAATAATAAACGAAGACTATGACATCATTGAACAAGCTTAAGAAGCCAGGATTCATTTTGTGACTGCAAACTTGAATTGAAATTGAAATAAAGTGGTTTTTTCTTCTTTTTGCCTTGCCAAATACAAAGTGCACAAAATAAAATGTTCTAAAACACAATTGTTGCATTGGTATTTTTCACTCCTAGTATCGTGGCCCCTCTGGATTCTGCCTTGTTAACGAAGGCAATCTGTAAAAATGTAAGTTGCTAAAACGTTGAGATCCTACTTCACATAGTACAATCCCACTCAAATTTCCATGTAGATACAGTAACTCTCTTGTATTCACTAGGGTATTAATAGGATGACAATCTTTAAAAAGAAGTGTGGGTTTAATACACTCAGACAACTGGGGTGTATTTTTTTTTTTATTTGATTTATATGCTGCCCTTCTCCAGAGCCTCAGGGCGGCTTACAATGCGTTAAGCAATAGCCTTCATACTTTTGTATATTTATACAAAGTCAGCTTATTGCCCCCACAAACTGGGTCCTCAATTTACCTACCTTAGAAAGGATGGAAGGCTGAGTCAACCTTGAGCCTGGTGAGATTCAAACTTATAGTAATTGCAGACAGCTGGTGTTAATCAAAATGCTATCAGTCTGCTGAGCCACCAGGCCCTTGAATGTATAATTATTAGGGTTGTATAATAATTAGGTAAATGAATGTACAAGTATTGCTTAGCAAGACACTTACAAGGAACTGTGCTAGTCACATAAATAGCACAGGAAAATGGTAGATAGTAACATACTAAGAAGTAAAGTCAAACTCACTTCCTGGAAATGTACACGGATATAGCCATGCAATTTTCTTGGAATAAAATGGGAATTAATCTCAAAAATTTCAGCAATGGCAACCTAGCCTACAGCATTTGTCCTTTAGGCTTGTGTCTATTTGGTTTTCTAGATCAATCAAAGTTGATCAGATGTTGCCTAAAATGCTTCACTAATGTAAAGACAACTAATAAGCAAAAGAATATTGATACATAATTTATAGTTTTCAGATAGCACCAACCTAAAGTGATATTTTAATGACAACCTACCCTTTTAAGAACTGGAGTAAATTAATAAACTCCAACTCCAAAAGCCAAGTTCAGTGCAATATGTAAATAGTACACAAAGGACAGCTAAACCCATTCTTGTAATACAGTGCAGATGCTTAAATTTAGAGTAAACATAAACTAGAGACAATTTCTTCTCCATTGCAGAAACAAGGTCAGCTATCTCCCATATTAATCTCTCTGAAATTAAGCCAGGCTCCTTAAAATGACTTGGCTCATAAATTCCACTTTTGACCTTCAAAGGAAACTGTTTCAAATCACTTGCTCATTTCACTCTTGTTTTCTCTATCATTACTTTTCTGGGTAAAAATTCCAAACCCAGACTATTAGAAAATATCTCTACTAATATCCTCAAAAAAGAATTGCACCAGCTGTAGAATTTCCCTTTATGGGACTAACATATTGTCTTAGCATTTCTCCTTCCTGGCCTCCTGGAAAATATTCACTTGTTATAGGTATTTGAAGGAGTCTGCTCAGAATCTGCAAATCTATCTGCTAATCAACTAGAAGAATCTACTGTTTTGTTATAGTGACAATTTGAAAATATCTGCCTAAAGGAACACTAGAGTAAAGCATCTGATGTGTGTATGAGTGAAATATTGAACAAATGTGTTTTTAGAGAAGACAAAGCAGTCTGAAGAGATTGGCAGTAATCCCATGGACTCTGAACTGCAAACAGAAATTAATGAAGGTGTGCTAAATTCTTGATTTCTATATTTAGCACCAAAAACCCAAGTGGAATTGTCCGACATTTTAGTTTTCAGAGGAAGAGCCCATTGTGATTGTTTCTAAGAAGGTGATACAATTATGGCTGATGCTGGCGAAATATTTTTGAAGGTGATTTTTGTTAAGTATAGTTTCACTATGGATAGGATTGGGTTGGTGCTTCTGGGCATAGATGCAGATTAGGCATCCATGAGCAAAGCTGGAAATAATTACACTCCTAGCTGTCAAACTGAAGGACATTTTCCTCTATTAAGAATTAGTGGAACTCTACAATTGCTTAAATCACCAGTCAGGACTAGCTGGGAAATTACAAACCTGTCAGCATAATGACCATACTGGATTAAGGCATCTAAACAGATTAACAAGCAGCACATTTATCAGTGCTTAGATAAGGATGCAACAATTCACAGGAGCCAGCATGGGTTTGTTCTCTCTTTGACATGGTGCCTTCTAATGCTCTTTCATAAAATATGGAATAGATGATACTATTGGGAAATGGACTCACTATTGACTAAATTACTAAACTCTAAAGCATTTATTAATGTCTCTATTTAAGATGCAGGGGAATTACTGAATGGAGTCCCATTGGGTTATTCTGTCCTCAGCTATTCAACATTTTTATCAGTCACCTGGAGTTAGGGGATTACTTATAAAGTCTGCAGATGACACAAAATTGGGAGGAGTGGTTGAAATTTTAAAAGATCTAAGCAGTCTTGAACAGGAAGCTGATAGGAATAGGGAAGAAGATACAAAATGGGTATGAGAAATGTAAGGCGCAAATATAGAAAGGAGCTTGGTAGTCATATATTATGAAGGGGATCTGAGGGTCCTTGTTGACTAGAAATTAAAATTAGCCAGCAGTTTGATGCAGATGCTAAAATGATAAATGCTGCATTAGCAGAAACATAAAAGAGTCCAGTTTGCTGGAAGAAATTGTGTTGTGCTTTAGTTTCCAGCCTCCAGAAATTGTGTCTGATCCTGAGCACCAGGCTTCAATACAATGCTTAACGCATTGTAAGCCGCCCTGAATCTCTGGAGAAGGGCGGTATATAAATCAAATAAAAAAAAAATCAGATGAAAAACTGGAGAAAATTCAGAAGGGAGTTGTCAAGATGGAGAAAGGTCTGGAAACCAAGCCAGAGGAAGGGCAAAAGATTTGGATGTTTTTTAACCTACAGAAAAATGACCAAAGGCAGATATGGTCCCTGTCCCGTTCATGTCGGAAGCACCATTTAAGGTGATTCTGGGTTGAAAGGATTAGCCGGTGACAAGGCAGGTATGATTACAATCTTCAAATATTTTAAGAGTAACACAGAAGGAGTGGACTTTATTGACTTAGAGGGTAGAGGGTAGAATTAAAATCAACAAAGTACAAGAAAAGATGTTCATAGTTGGATATCAGGAGGAGCATCTTGATAATACCAGTGGAAGCCAATGGAAGAGGCTGCTCCATGACATACTGAGTTCTTTTTTATTAGAAGTCTTCAGAGAGAGGATAATCTTTTGCACAATTTGCAAAAATCATCTGTAGAGAACCCTGCACAGAGTATGTGAGTGCATGTGTATGCAAACATTTGTGGACTAGATGAAATATTTGGCCTCTCCCATCTCTGATTCTAAGCATATAAATATGAAAGGGCAATGTATTTGCAAGACTGCATTTAAGTTATGGACCAAAATCTTATTAGCCAAATCAACAAGTTGTAAAATTAAAACTTCTCTATTATGACATCCATGGCAACATATTTCCAATATGCACATTCTAGAAAAAATATTACTTTTTGTTTGGCCTTTATCAATCAGTCATGAAAGCCACAAAAAAACCAGGTTCTATTCCTTTAATAATACATTTCAAAGCAATCATATATCTTTAAATATTAAAATTTACAGATCCATTTGAAATTCACCCTTGATTTATCAGTAAGTTTTTAGTGATGAAACAGCCTTTTAATTAACAGCTGTTAATTTATTAGTAAGGTTCACTGACAAAATTTTGAAAGATAACTTATACAAAAAATAAAAAAGGTTACAAATCACTAGGATTTTTAAAAAGTACATACTGTATTTCCTAGTTATTCTGAACTATTGAAGTACTTTCAAAGTCTCCTTGTTTTTTCAAGCTATTTTGCAACGTCTTTTGCAGTCTTGCTATGTTGGCATCCAAGGCTGCTAATCCATTTTTGAAGTCTTCTTCATCTCTGGATGTGAATGTTGAAAAGGAAGATATAGTCCACTCAGATTTTCCTGACATCCAGTCAAGAGTTGAAAAACTGGAGTCAGAAGCAGAAATTCCAGGGTTCTTCTGCCCATTTCCTTTTTGAGCATAACAGTGTTTATCAGGCTGAAGTCTGTCTGGATTGTTCAAAATCACATTAGCAGACCCATTACTTCTTTCTTTTGGCTGCATTTGGAGTCTCTCGCTTTCCAGCTTCTCTAGCCTCCCCCGAGTTTCAGATTTATTTTCAACAGTCATTTTTCGACCAAAGCTACCACAGAACTTATCACCGATCTTGGTGTTGTTCAGCATCCCAACCTTGCTTGGCTGTTTAGAGCCACATTCCAGTTTGTGGGGAATCGGGTTCTGTTGTATGACTGTTTTCCTTTCAGTTGTTGTGACTGGTTTCTGAGATGGACTGCTACTCAGTGGAATGTAAATAGTCTCATCCAGCTCAGGACCCCCTAAAGTGCTTAAGCAGCTGGCTGCTTCTGCATCAAGCTTTTGGAAGACAGAAAGATTTCTTGAAGCCACAGTTTCCTCTGCTACCACCTGACTCTCTTGGGCAGGATGCTCATCTGCCCTCACATCAAATACTTGCTTGGGCTCTTGTATCTCACCCTCACTTAAGAGGGGCTCCATGTTGGTCAGAACAGGATCCATTTCTAATTTTTTTAGATAGTTTATTATGGAATCACTTAGAGGGTATGCATCAGGCTGCAATTGTTTCTCATGAATTTCCAAGAGAGCTTTCGATAGACTGCTGACTTGTCTGGGCTTCACCATATCCCCAGTGAGGTCCGACAGTAGTTTGGACATACTCCCTTGAAGAGCCCTGTAAAGCACAGATGTCAAGACATGATGTCAAAATGAGACAAAGGTGTAAAGGCTTGTACATATCTGAAAAGGTACAATCTTAGCACCACTAATTAGGCTCATTTCTGAATAGATATGTATTCCAGTAGGGTATAATCTAATTGATACTTGAAGTATCAGGGCATCTAACTCTAAGTACATTCCACTGAGGAGAACGGGAAACCATTTTACAGCCAGGGCTGCGCTTTTCTTTCTATCTTCCCTCATCTCTAAGGGCTGGAGAAAATGTATTCAGAGATGCCCAGATGGTAGCGGTTCTCCAGCCTTGTTTTGCTGCTTCATGGTATTGTAGTGCAAAAAATAGAATTTTAACAAAAATATTTTGCACCTTTTTGGAGCTAAACCACATAGGAGAATTTTCAGTCAATAATTTGTGGTTTTCCTGTTGAATGTTGGCCAGGCACTCTAGGTGCAAAAACATCAGGTAAAGGATTTATACTACTCACAATTCCCCATCTTTCTCATAGAACCATATATATTAGTCTATTTATTTATTTTATTTATCTTTTATTTTGCCTCTCCTGTAAGAGTTCCTTATCTAACACTTCAACACCACACCACCCATAGAGAATTACCTATGCTGATCTTCAAGAGAACAAAATAAGGTTGAAATTCAGGGTGAACCATGGCTAGAAACAAGTTCATAAATTAGTTTATAAACCAGTTATGAAGACATGAAATGTTTCTGTCTTATAAAAAAGTAAATACAAGTTAATCTGGTCCTTTAATCATATTTGGTTATGTATCTCACTATCAGATATAATTAAAGCCATCTTCCGTTTAATGCACATGCTTTCTTCAGCCTTTCTACTAGTCCTCTAGAATTGCTAATATTGTAACCTTTAGAATAGGTTTCATTAGTATACAGTTGCAAGAAAAAGTATGTGAACCCCTTGGGATTACCGCATTTTCCGGCGTATAAGACGACTGGGCGTATAAGACGACCCCCAATTTTTCCTGTTAAAATATAGGGTTTGGGCTATACTCGCCATATAAGACTACCCCTCTTCCAACACACACCAAATAAAAATTAAAAAACATCAACTGCCTCAACACAATGTAAAAGCAGCTGTGCTAGACCCAAAATGGCCCCTGCAACTAGCAGGAACCTCACACAGCCACAAAAAGCCCAAAAAAACAACTTTCACACTTCACACACACACACAACACAACACAACTGACTCATCCACAATGTAAAAGCAGCTGTGCTAGACCCAAAATGGCCCCTGCAACAAGCAGGAACCTCACACAGCCACAAAAAGCGCAAAAAACAACTTTCACACTTTACACACACACAACACAACACAACACAACTGGCTCATCCACAATGTAAAAGCAGCTGTGCTAGACCCAAAATGGCCCCTGCAACAAGCAGGAACCTCACGCAGCCACAAAAAGCCCAAAAAAACAACTTTCACACTTTACACACACACAACACAACACAACACAACTGGCTCATCCACAATGTAAAAGCAGCTGTGCTAGACCCAAAATGGCCCCTGCAACAAGCAGGAACCTCACACAGCCACAAAAAGCCCAAAAAAATCAACCTTCACACTTTACACACACAAAATTCCACATACAGCTTTGTGAGATTTTGTGTGTTTGTGTAGTTAGAGTGAAACACTACAGAAACACACCACATCTCAGAAAGCTGCACAAATATTATTTTATTTTTATTTTTATATGAAAACTAAATTTAAAACTTCCTAAACTTTAAATGGCTAGGTCTAAAAAAGAACAACTAAAAAAAACCCCAATTAACTATTTTTTTAAAGCTCCCAAAGGGGAAAAAAACTTACCCAATAGAACAGGGGTCTCCAACCTTGGCAACTTTAAGACTTGTAGACTTCAACTCTCAGAATTCCTCAGCCAGCTTTGTTTTACTGGCTGAGGAATTCTGGGAGTTGAAGTCCACAACTCCTGCCTGCATGATTGCAGGCAGGGAGTGGCTTGCTGATGGAATGGATTCAGGCAAGCGAAGCAAGGCAAGCATTGCGATTACCAGCTAAGGTAAGCAAGCTGGAGGGGGAAAACTTTTTTCTTTTTACAGGACTCTGGGCTCTGGCGATCCCAGCTGAATTGCCTGATTAGCAGGCAAAGCTGGGATCGTCAGAGCTTCGATCGCCAGAGCCATTTAAGGCTCGTTAGAGTCTTTTGGGCTGGTCTGCCTGGTTACAGGAGAACGACACCCGGCGTATAAGACGACCCCCGACTTTTGAGATGATTTTCATGTGTTAAAAGGTCGTCTTATACGCCGGAAAATACGGTACATGGAGTTTTGCATGAATTGGTCATAAAATGTGCTCTGAACTTCATCTAAGTCACAACAATAGAAAAACACAGTCTGCTTAAAATAATACTACACAAACATTATTTATTTTTTATTTATTTATTTATTTATTTAATTTTTATAATGCCCTTCTCCCAAAGGACTCAGGGCGGTGAACAGTCAAAACAACATACATATAAAAATGTGAAATAAAAACAATTTAAAATAATTAAACCAATTTGGCTCATCAGTTAAGATTTTCAGCATAAAATTTAGACAATTAGAAAAATTTATGCCAGCCCGGTTTGGTGAAACAGAAAGGTCTTAAGTGCACGATGGAAAGTACGGAGATCTGGGATCATTCGTATCCCTAGGGGTATCCTGTTCCAAAGGGTAGGTGCCCCCACAGAGAAGGCTCTCCCCCTGGGAACCACCAGTCGACATTGCTTTAGTGACAGCACCTTGAGAAGGTCCACTCTGTGGGAGCGTACTGGTTGGCGGGAGGTTATCGGTTGCAGAAGGTGGTCTCGTAGGTACCCAGGTCCTAAGCCATGGAGCACTTTAAAGGTAAGAACCAACACCTTGAAGCGCACACGGAAGACCACCGGGAGCCAGTGCAGCTCGCGTAGGAGAGGTGTTACATGTGAGCGCCATGTCGCTCCCAATATCAGCCGCGCGGCCGCATTCCCGACCAGTTGGAGCCTCCGTGTGCACCTCAAGGGGAGCCCCATGTAGAGAGCATTACAGTAGTCCAGTGGTCGTCCTAATGACTGCAAGAGCACAGCGCAGAATGCTTCATGAGGTAAAGAAGAATCCTAGAGTGTCAGCTAAAGATCTACAGAAATCTATGGCACATGCTAACATTTTTGTTGACACATCTACAATAAGGAAAACATTAAACAAGAATGGAGTACATGGGAGGACACCACAGAGGAAGCCATTGCTGTCCCAAAAAAATATTGCAGCACGTTTGAAGTTTGCAAAAGAGCACCTGGATGTTCCACAGCACTACTGGCAAAATATACTGTGGACAGATGAAACCAAAATTGAGTTGTTTGGGAAGAACACACAACACTGTGTGGAGAAAAAAAGGCACAGCACACCAACATCAAAACCTCATCCCCACTGTAAAACATGGCGGAGGGAGCATCATGGTTTGGGGCTGCTTTGCTGCCTCAGGGCCTGGGCAGATTGTTGTCATTGATGGGAAAATGAATTCCAGAGTTTATCAAAACATTTTGCAGGAAAACGTATGACCATCTTTCCGCCAACTGAAGCTCCGCAGAGGATTGGTGATGCAACAGGACAATGACCCAAAGCATACAAGTAATTCAACAAAAAACTGGCTTCAACAGCACAGAATACGCCTTCTGGAGTGGCCCAGTCAGAGTCCTGACCTCAACCCGATTGAAATACTGTGGCATGACCTTAAGAGAGCGATTCACACCAGACATCCCAAGAATATTGCTACACTGAAACAGTTTTGTGAAGAGGAGTGGTCCAAAATTACTCCAGATCGTTGTGCAAGTCTGATCTGCAACTACAGGAAAGGTTTGGTTGAGGTTATTGCTGCCAAAGGAGGGTCAATCAGTTATTAAGTCCACAGGTTCACTTTTTCCTCCCTGCACTGTGAATGTTTACATGTTATGTTCAATTAAACCATGGCAACATCTAATGTTTGTGTAGTATTATTTTAAGCAGACTGTGTTTTTCTATTGTTGTGACTTAGATGAACTTCAGAGCACATTTTATGACCAATTCATGCAAAACTCCACGTAATTCCAAGGGGTTCACATACTTTTTCTTGCAACTGTATCCCCAATGTTCGAGTCAAAATAAAGAACTGTATGCAGGATCACTTCCAGAGAGGATTTTCCATCTAACTGGGGCTACAATGTGCACTGCGAGAGCCTTGGAGAATTATAATACCACTTGACAGCATTAAGTAATATACCTCTATTGGAAATAAAATAGGGACTAAAATCCACAACGTAGTAGTATTAATATACACTATTATCACAAAAGTTTTCTCTTTTTCTCAATAAATTAGGTTTCAATTTTCTGCATGAGTCACTGCCACCACCTTGTGGCTGACTATTATATCAAGAATTCATATATTAGTAAAATAAGTAATATTTCCCATCCTCCACCAATAATTCTGAGATATTGTCCAAATGTTTAGAATGTGAAATAAAGAAATCAAATATTATTCCATTTGGTAGCTTTTCCTTCCCCAAATCTAAATTTATTGAGGTATTCAATGTTTTTTCAAAGATGCATTTCTCAATTTATTGTTCTAAATCTCTGAGGCAGAGTACAATTTTGCTAAGTGGATTTGAAACACTAAGAGAAATAAACAAGGTTAACAGTACCAGGTCAATTCACGCAGTCTATTCACTTCTGCATCTCGCTGACGCAATGTTATCCCCAAAATCTGGTTTTCTTTCTCAGCGGCTTCTAACCTGTACTGGTAAGTCTTCACATTGGTCAACATTTCATCTGCTTCTAGAATATATTAATAACCAATGAAATTTAATTTCCATGATAATGATAATGCACAAAGATTGGAAACCTCCCACCCCACCCACCCCCAAATTTGCCAACGTACACACCGATTTTGAGTTTGGTTGAGTCAATATCACACTGTTGTTTCTTTTCAAGCAGCTCTTGTTCTTTCTCGTGGATTTGTCTAGTTAGCCTTTTATTTTCTTCTTTTTGGCTTTCTAGGATTTTAATGAATTCTTCATTTTTATCCTGCAACAACTCAATGCTTCTCATGGATTCATTCAACTGACTCTGCAATGTCATATTCAAAGACTGGAGGGACACAACTATAGGAGGAAAAAATAGAGTTCTTTCAGAAATATGGTCCATGGACAAATATTTCACTTGTTTGACTGAAAAAAAGGCATTTTCTTCTAATCTCTGAGATGTGTTACTGTAGGGTTCTTAAGTCTGAATGAAATACATTGCTCCAGCAATACACCTGACTCTAGACTTCTGGCATTTCAGAAGGCAGTGGCAATAATGAGTATTTATTGCCTGGGGAGGGGGCAACTTTTAGCAGTATATATCATAAATAATGAATTGCAGGCTCTTTTATGGTTGAGCATTTATGGTTGTATTTTATTGTTATTATATTTCTTGGTACATCACCTTACGTTTTATGAGAGGGAGGTAGTAAAACAATATAAAATACTATGCAGCCAATATCTTATGCCTAATCTCTGGAATGACACAATTTGCCAATGACATTCAATGCAAGTCAAGATAGTATGACAAGTGACAATCAACTACTCTTTTTGCCATTTTCAATGCATCTGGCAGATATTCATATTCTGTATTACACTAGCAAGGTTTGTAGTCAAGGACTATAGTTACTCTGAAGGTAATTTATAAAAAGCTACTAGTAGATATTATTGCTTTGTTCATATCCAAACACAAAGAGGTTTTTAAACTGGGTGAAAAATAAGGTCATACCTGCAGTCTCTATTTTCTCTAATCATCATACACCCATCCAGAACTCTGAACACTTGCTTTTACTTGATCTTGAGTATCTCTCTCTATACAACCCATAACTAGAAAACAACCCAGTCCCACTATGTTTGGCCAGCTGTCTTCATAGTTAGACATATATAAATACAGAATTCTTTGAGATCACTGAGATTCATGTAAATTAGGAAAAATAAGTGGGGCCGGAGTGTTAACTCCATTGTCTTTCCAATCTAGCTGAACCCTTAATAAAATATTTCCATCACCTTTGCAGAGAAAACACAATTATCATATTTGGAATAAAAATGCCGATTGGCCTTAAAATATGCCCTCAGTGCTACTGTGGGCCACAAACACGATATGAAGATAAAAGTGGGAAAGAGAGAAAAGGGGAATCGTGTATGATGTATGGCTTTAATGTAACTAGTATAATAACTAAGTACAGAGAAGCACAGAGGATCAGTCCATATTCCAGAAAAGAAAAACCGTTTCTGGAAATATGTCAAAATATTTCCAGTTCCCAGATGCTATTGAAAGTGATTTTAATACATGCTTAAACATTTATATCTTGCTACTTACCTTCCAAGTTGCTATCCAGGCTATATTCCTTTTCAGCTCTGTTTTGTTCCTTCAGCTGTTGGTTCAAAATTCTCAATCGTCTACAATAAGAGGATTTTTAAACAAATACTTTCTTTGTTAACAAATAGATTTGTTACTTGGATGCAGCTTTAAAAGTGACCCCCCCCCCCCCCGAAGCACTTTTTCCTCACTTTGACTGAAAAAAGGTAAAGTCTGCCCATCCTGAGATAAACTTTCTTTCTGCAGTAATCACCTTCTTTTGGCAGAAAGCTTCCATTGGGATAATTGGCCTGTTCATATTAAAATCCTGCCTCCCATTTTCTAGTGCGGTTGTATTAAACTCTCCCACTCCACTTAAAGGCCTGGATCCAATTGAAATGACCCACTTCTTGAGTCTGGAAGCGAACCATTTCCTAACTACTTGAGTTAAGAAAATCAAGCCTGTTCTTGGTGGATGGAATCTTCTTGTGGCCTAAATTCCCTTTCTCCATAAGGTATGTGTGTGGGTGTATAACTGAGAAAGCGATTAAAGTCAGCCACTGCAATGACCTTCCTCCCCACCAGCCCACACTTCAAACCAAAGGTTTAAAAGAACCCTACTCCTTTACCATATAGGATCTATTTCAAGTCTTTCAAGAGAAGTAGAATCGGCTATCCACTTGCAGATGGAGAATATTATTCTCCCAAATCTTAATACCCATTCTGTTATCATCTTCAGATAGCAGTGACCCTGGTGTCTCCCAAGCCTGATGGCAACTCCCTCTAAATCTGACATGACTGATGCTTGGATGCTCACTCACTTCCACAATGTTCCCAAAAGTTGGAAATGTTATGTTGGAAATAACCTCTTTGAAAGCAGTCTGATTGGCATTCAACCCCACCTTGCTCTCCTTCCATCTCCCTGAGCAGCTGCAGGACTATCCAATTGGGGCCTGAACAACTCTATTTCCATGTTCTTGTTACTTGTCTGGAAAGTTAAAACTGCAGCAACTTGGGTGGTTCACTACAAGGATGACTCTGAACTGAGGACAGACCTCAGTCATTGAATGCAGTGGTGCCGCTATTCTTCTCACCAGCATAATATATACAGTCAAACACCAAAGCCTCCCACCCCATTTATCGCATATCTGCCATTGTCAAAATGTGCTCTGGATTCAGTTTTATTCTGAGAAGAGGAAAATCTGGGAGTAGATTTGTTCCTGTGCTCAAGAAGATATGGATTCAGTCCAGATGTGATATTTGATTTTCAATTTTTAAAAAGTGCTTGACATCAAGCCAAAATAGCAAAGTATTTATGTATTCAGAATCCCAACACAATGCTCACTGTATTATAATTAGACTGAGTTTGCAATCTGGTGAACCACCGTCGCCGTAAGTACCATGTTTTTTCTCTTGTTTACTGACCTGCGCAACTGGGCGTTTTCACTTCTGAGAGGCTGAAGGGCAAGTGCTATTTCAGCTTGTACATTTGTATTCTCAACAGCTGCAGGCAAGAGTGATGTGGTGTCATCTATTTCATCTAGCACCCCTAACGTTTCTGAATCTTCGGTGAGAGAGAGGAAAACAAGAAAAAATGTATTTTCACAGATACCCAAATAGCCATTCTTTAGAAAGTATTATTGTAGACAATCAAGTTTATCATCCTAATATGAACAGGCTGAGCAGGTTTCCAAGTGCATGACTCTTGGCATCTGTTGGGTTTCTCCATCAACGGCCATATAAAATATGAAAAACAGGGCCCACTCTTCAAATAGGTTGCTTTAAGATGAGGACCAAGAAATGTGACAGATTTCATTTATAGCATTGACAGTTCTTATTTGAGGCTTCAACACTCCCTCACTGCCTTATACTTTTTATTTCAGAATGGTAAAAACATCACAGAACTGTGACTTCTTGAACAAAATGTAAGATTGGAAACATGACCCAACAACATAGGCTAAAATCTCAACAGTCTTTACTTCTATAATGATTCATTTTTGTAGACCATGAAAAACCAATGGGAAAGTAAAAGTGCATTCAAAAGTGCAAAAGTTCAAAATCTTTGATTTGGCGATATAAAATCCTCATGGTTCATTGGTTTGCCCAGAGCAGGGCAAGACAGGAGCAAAGTTAATGTTTGTAATTGCCTATTTCCAATCCTCATCAAGTTTTTAAAAATGCTGCAATTGTCATATTTACTAGAAAGTGATTTATGATGGATGGATTTAAACAAGATTATTAAATCAACAAATAACTCAAAATTATTTTGGTAAGGTTACAAGTAAGTAATCTCAAAATAAGGAAATCAAATTAAGAAAGTTAAACTGAATCTTATTTTGCATTAACAAATTTGTGTTTCTTGATGCAACAATATGGGGTAGATTGGGCTAAGTGGTCACGATTGGCTTAAAGGCACTCACAATGCTTCCCTTTTGAGGATGGACTTTAATTTGGATCTCCCTGATTTTAGTACAACAACTTAACCATTACATTGGCTATTTTGCTGCAAATCAAGATAAAAATGATCAAAGACTATGTTTAATCCAGCATGCTAACTTATCAAAAGATTCTGCTCTTTAATCAGTGTTTGTTTTGAGGTTATCATGTTTGGCAGTATTTTCTACTCACATTAAACTGAGCACTTTTTCTGTGGTGAGTTGCTCTCATATGATGATGACAATATCATTATCATCATTTTATCTCACCTTTATATAAGCAGTGAACATCTCTAATATAGGTAGTCCTCAACTTGCAACAACAATTGAGTCCAAAATTTCTGTAATTAAGTGAAATATCTGTTGAATTTTGTCCCATTTTATGATCTTTCTTGCTACAGTTAAGTGAATCACTTCAGTTGATAAATTAGTGACCTAGTTGTTAAGTGAATTTGGCTGGTCAGAAGGTTGCAAAAGGTAATCACATGACCTTGGGACACTGCATCCATCATAAACATGGACCAGTTGCCAAGCATCTGAATTCTGATTATGTGATTATGGTGATGCTACAATGGTCGTAACTGTGAAAAATGGTCATAAGTCATATTTTTCAGTGCTGCTGTTATTCTGAATGGTCATTAAAAAAAACTGTTGTTAAGTCAAGGACTACTTGTACTCCTGTGTATTTTCTCCACAACTACCTTGTGAGCTAGATTGAACTAAGGGAGAGGGAGAGAAAGAGAGGGGGAGGGTGGGAGGGAGACTGGCCCAAAATAATCCAGCTGACTTTAATGCTTAAAGAAGGGCTAAAACTCAGTCTCTCCTGGTTTCTAGGCCAGCACCTTAGCTACTACACCATGAGCACCTTAAAACCATCTCTAACCAAGTCAGCAAGTGATACTACTAGGCCACCTGTGGACTGATCATATTCACATCACAAAGTGTCCCTCCCAGCAAATCATAATAAGAACAATCATATTACCATGGTCAGTTAGCAAGGCCTTGAGCTCTGCCAAAAGATACTTCACAGTTTTTACTTTTTGGACTCTTTTCTGCAGGCTGTTGTTTTGAGGCTTTAAGATTTCTGTGCTGAAACTAGTTTGGCAGCTTGTATCTCTCACAGGTGCCATATCAATGCCATCTAAGATATCCTCTTCACTTAAAGTGCCTTCATTGTATTCTTCAAATATCTCTGGTTCTTTGGAAATGGGTGACTTGGATTGCACCAGGTCAACATCTGGGCAATTTCTGACAGCCTCCTTCAGCTCACGCTCCCTTTCCCGTGCCTGCAACAGAGCCAGCTGTGCCTGAATGCATCTGATCAACTCCGCCTCATTAAACTGTTCTTCGTGAATTCCTTGTGACATGGCCTCTCTGCCAGGAGATGGAGCGAGGATGGCTGAGGATGGGAGGTTGCTTGGACCAGAGGGAGCCACGTGGGGTGGAGCAGAGCACAAAGCTGACGGCTGCGTCTGAGCCACAGAAGCAGAAGTCCTTAAGCCTCCGGATACAAGGACTGGCCCCATTCGTGAGACACACTGGCTGCAGGTGTCCACAGGAAGGCCCTGTGACAAGTATACATACACAAGCAATGTTCTTCCATGCTGAAATCATATTGAACTTATATTCTTGTAAGTTAATTACAATTCAAATTACATTCTTACAATTAACTACAATTTTAAAAGGGAATGGAGTATACAGTTTTCCCCACCTTAAGAACCTATTGCATGAGCAAACAAGTTGGTATTAAACAATATGACAACGGTCCAATATCCAAAGAATAATACATGCTAGGAGAGTCTTCTTTAATAACTAATTAAACTTGGTAATGTTCAATAGTAGAAATGGCAAATATGTATGGGAATTTCAGTACTGTTGCAAATTAAAGAGAACTTTGAAAAATGCTGGTTCTTCTACAATAGCACAACATTATCTTTTACTCGTGTGTACAACAAAGAAAAAAACAATGACTTGATTTTTGTCTCCAGGGCAAAAATAGATGACATGGAATAGAGAAAATGGGAATAGGCAAGTGTTTGTTTAAAAAAATAGTTTTGCTATCTCTCCCCCATTTCCTTCAATTGTACTGATCAGAACTGAAGAGGCAAGAAAATTTTTACAAGAGGTAACCCACCAATTCAATTTGCGCATCTTTGAGAAGTTGCAGAATTTAGACAAACTGGGGGGCGGGGGGGGGGGGAAGCAAACACTCAGGAACAAATGAATAAATACAAAGGGCCTCAAAACAACTTAGGTACTGGGAACAGCTGGATTTCTGTTTAAGAGAGCATGTTGAATTTAAAATAAAATGTATCCCCGTTGCTTCTCATCTGAAGATAAAGATACAGTATCTGCTCAACTTGTGGACCAAAGTCCAAAGGAACTAAAGTTCAAGTGCCTTTTTTCTTTACCCACCCCAAATTCAATCACAAGTTCAGTCATGACTAGTGTGCACTTCTTTACAGCAGTTCATTTTGCTCTTAGCAACATGTTTAGGATAAAACAGGGAAAATATAAATTTGACCATTTACTTCCAGCAGGGTACTTACAGGGTGAACGACAGAAGGATTAACTGTCTGCTGTGGGGATAGTGCTGGTGTGGAGGTAGGTAAATGGCTGTTCAATGCTGTAGCAGGTTGATATGCTGCTAAAAGGAGGACAATCAGCAAACAGTTAACAACACTAAGGTTAATTTGAACAAATGAACACAGTGCATAACGACAGCCAAACTGCCTCCCCACTTACCCTCTTCAGGAATGATGGAAAGTGGGACATCAGGCATATCGCTGGATTTCACTGGAGTGTGGCTATTTAACAAAGGCCTTTGGGACTGTGCATGCTCACACAATTTCTGGTGCATTACAGGAGAATGCTGAGTGCAAGGTCCATGAATTGATTTAACAACAAAGGCTTGTTTGGTGCTTAAAGGAGTTACATCTTTTTCAGCAGCAGTTTCATTACCTGAAACTATCTTTCTCTTTAACTCAGATGCTGGGAAAAAACAAACAAACAGAATGGAAAATATTTAGCTTGTTAATACCTTTAATATTATCCAGATGCAGAACTAATTGTTTGGGTTTGAGAATCCTGTTGTTGCAAGTTTTTTTTAAAATAAATACAGCTATGGATTTGTAGCTATGGCTAAAAAAGCTTGAAGTAACATGTTTATAAAGCAGAAACCATCATTAACTTTGGTACGACATAAATCAAGAATTATGACTGTTATATGGTGATTTACATCTAGTTTAACATTCCCGCTTAACCCTTTCCGATAAATACAAAATATATTCAGTTGGTGGATGAAGGCACACATTCATGAAACAAATTGTAAAAAAAAAAACCTTATCGAGTATTTTCAATGGTATGTTATCTATAGATAAAACCAGACATTCAGGTTTTGGAGGCAAAAATTACATCCTATAACTATTATGTAATTGAAGCAGAATGATGAATGAATGATGAATGAATGAGATAAACGCATAGTTAAAAAAAATAAATTTTTAAAAAAAGTGCATACCTGTTTCTTTTTGCACATTTGCTGAAAGAGTTTTTTTCTTTACACCTCTCTTTTTAGCACCACCCATTTTATTCAGCAAAGGTATGGAAGCTGCTTTGAAAGTAGTTGTTTTCACTGCTTTTTGAGAGCTGCCCGCCATTCCTAGCATCATTTGAAAAAATACCATTTAAGCCACAAGGTAAGCTATCAAAGATATGAATTTTATATTCAAGTGATGAAAAGGATCATTACCTTGGGACTCATTCTGAAGAATGTCCCTTAACAAAGATGCACAGCGATCAAGGCCATGATGAATATTTGCAACCTCAGAAAAGATATTAAGAAGATTACAAACAGCAGTTTCTAGCATAGGAAGCAATTAATTATTAATTTATCTTTATTCTCAAAGCTAGTGAATATTCTAGCAATAAAAAAATACTTCCATTAAATTAGTTGAGTTCCAGGATCTGATTTTGATGAAACTTCAAATTGTTTACAGTATTCAGTAAGGAAAAGTGATAGGAAAAAAGAGCCAGACAAAGAATATTCATTTTTGGATTACTTTAATTCCTGTTTGCATGATTCTTTTATTTAGAGAGAGAAAGAGAAATCAAATGTTTAAGATTATGCAATCTAGAAAAGGGATATATAAATATTGTGTACTAAACAAAAATTTGGTTTAAAACACATGTACTAAATAAAAAAACCTCAAAATTCCTTTTAACGCATGCATGTCTATTGTATACAAACAATTCTTAGTTATCCATGGTATTCTCAGAGATTTTTGCCAAAATCCAAATTCAAAAATATTAATACTCTTTCTATCCTACTTCTAATTTTCACTTTTCATAAAGGACATATGTTACAGAAACAAAAAGAGAGAGTGCAGTCTCTTAATTTAAATATTACCTTTAATTAAATCATTTAATCAATTTACATCTACGATACCCTGTATGAGTTATAAAATATAACATAGATGAAAAGGTTGCAAACAAAATTCTCAGGATAGATTTTTGCATCACTTTCTCTTTTTACCTGATCCTCTGAATCTGTGGAATACAGGGAATAGCCATCAGGTTCTGTATATGCCACTTTTTTGCTAGCAATCCTGAAATATAGAAATGATACCCCAATAAATTGTTCAACAGGCTACCAAAGTATAGTTTGTAATTATTATAGAGAACCAGCTTGATCCAGTGGTTAAGACACCAGGCTAGAAAATGGGAGACCGTGAGTTCAAGTCCCACCTTAACCATGAAAGCCGAGTGTGTGTGTGTGTGTGTGTGTGATTTTGGGCCAGTCATTCTCTCTCAGCCCTACCCACCTCACAGTGCTATTGTTCTGGGGAAAATAGGAGGAGGAAGGTGCATTTGATATGTTTGCCACCTCATGTTATTTGTAAAAATAATAAAGGTGGGATTTGAATAAATAAAATAACATTTATTATTAGGAAGTTAGACATACTAAAATTCAACTGCAGAAGGAGCTCTGTAAGCAATTATATTAGAACAATAGTCTGAACTCTGAAGGTATTGTAATATCTTTTCAAGCATTCTACATTGTGTACTACATAAACACGCTTATCAAGAAGAGGACCATCTATAGCAGATAGTATTGTGTACCTATCAGATTTTCTGGATAGTTTAGAATCTTGAAAGGTACAGGTTTTATGTACATGGGAGACTCTTTACAGTCTTCTCCAGTTTGGTGCCCTGTTCTCAACATATATTATGATTGCATCTTTGCCAGTGTCAGTATAGCTAGATAGGCTAAAGTTGAATATGTTCTTCATCACTTTTATCACTTGGAAGAGCCACAAAGAAATGATGGGGCAAAATGTATTTTGTTAATGAATTTAAACCTTTGTTATCTACAAAAACTGGAATTTTGCTAAATAGGAACGATATCAGAAGCAAGCCTGGGAAGTAATACTCCTGGAAATATTGTTGGATTTCATACTAGTATTTTAATCTAACACAGCCAATGATCAGGACACATAAGTATAGCTTCATCTCTGACCTAGGATACTAACAATTAGCTGCTTTACATGCCAATAATATCAATATATACTAATGAAGATTGTTGGTAAAAACTCCAGCGCATTCCTGAGACAGCAAAAGTGACAAATAAGCAAGCCTTGGAGCAAATAAAACCAGACATATTCCTGGAAGGAAACATCACAAAATTTCACCTTACTTATTTCAGCTATGTCATGCCAACAAATTTTTAGAAAGGGCAGTTAGGCTTGGAATGATCAGCGAGGTTGCAAAAAACCATGGTAGCTAGACACCATCAAAGCTGACATTAGTCAGAGCATAAAAAAATTAAAAGAGCCATATAGGATTGGAAAATGTGGAAAGAGCTGATCCACTGAATTGCCAAGAATTGGACATGATTGAACAAATAGCATCATCATCATCATCATCATCATCATCATCATCATCAATGAAGATATTCTTACTGTTTTTTCCTGTTTGCCAGTTTAGTTGATCCAGTCAACCTTCCTGAAGTCAATGCCTGTTGATTGTATGAGAAGTGACTCATTTTCACATAAATTTTCCAACAAGACCATCACATCTGGTTTGCAAACAATGGCATATTTGTTTACAATGGCATAGTTATTTAAAATAAATATTTTATGAAGGAAAAATTCCATGCCAGCATAGTAAATAATTAAAAATGCATGGGCCTAGAGTGAAACATATGACAGTATAATAATGCAAAGTAACCTCTAAATACAACAATCTGTAGCTATTTAGCATCTCTGAATATCTATAAATATGGGTTAACTTAATTCACTTCTCAAGAGGGGATGAATTTAAAACAAGTTTCTCATTTTAAATTAGCATATTTTCACAAACAGTATGAATAACAATATTTTGTATAACAGATATTACATATGAATTGGCAACCAAATTCCACTAAATACTCTATGCTACAACTAGAAATGTGAAGTCCTGGGGTGGGAGGGGAGGAAATATGAGGCAAAACAAAACAAAACAAAACAAAACAAAACAAAACAAAACAAAACAAAACAAAACAAAACAAAACACAAGGAATGTGGTAAACGTTTCCTGAAATTTTCTGGGCCTTCCTATTTTTAACCTCAGAAAACAACTCTGCAATTTCTGATTGTACAACTTAAATGATAGAGCTTGCAGTTTTCAGAATATGTGGTTGTACCTACATAGTGATATTCATATTAGATAATCTGAAATTACCCAGAAAGGGAACGGTGAGGTGAGCCTGATATGCAGATGGTACTAATGCCAGAATGTCACTCTGCAGATATAGAAGCTGGGGTTTAAAGGCAGCTGGAAAGGATTTACTGTGCTTTTTTATATTGGCAATTCCTGATCTGAATGTAGATAAACAACACTTATTTTAGGTAGTTGAAATCATAAGTAGCATAAGCAGTACTATTTAGTGTTTCAACAAGTGGGATGTAAATGCCCTACAACCCTTTAAAAAGCTGTTTGTTTCTATCTTTAGTATTGACAGACTTAAGGATCCTGGATGAAAATATTTCAGGTTGTCCAAATGGTTCTCAGAGCTGCTCCTTTATGAATACATTAATAAATGTGATACAAAAGTGGTAAATTTATATACATGAACAGGGGTTTTACATAAAACTAAAGCAAACTTATAGAGCTTTTTAAAGTTGTAATTGTTTTGATATTTATTTTTTTTTACTCTTTGTAAGCTGATCAGAGTTGCCTTATTGATGAGAGGCGCCGTCTAAATTAAATCAGATAAAGTCAAGCTTAATGAAGTGATGTGTTTCTGTAAGAGCTGGCTGCCTTTGTCAGGATGACAAAAATAGATTGGTAATGTCATGCCACGAACAGTGCCCCTTTTGTATAATTGTATCATGTCATGTCATGGACAAAAAGGGCAGTCACCATACTGTCATGGTTTTGCTGTTGTCATGCCTAACTTAACCTCATTTCCAATGTGATAAATGCAATGATTTAAAGGGTCAAAAATCCACCCTCAACCAGACAAAGTTACCAGGGACTTGGGAGTAGTCTGTCTCTGATCTCACAGGGTTATTGGGAGGTCCCTGTATAAAATGGTCTGAACTACTGGTACCACTTCTAGATGTTTGTCTGAATGGCCTTTCTCTGCTCCCCTCATTGTAGACACTAGAGATCAACATAGTTGAAGATTTTATTTTCTTTCCCACCAGAATCTTGGGATCCAACCAAAGGCAAGTGCCATATACAATTTGCTTCCAACTGGTGAAATTTCACAATCCTGTCCAAAAAGTCATTCCTGGTTCTTACAAATTGTCTGCACTTTAGCAACACAATGTTGCCGATATTAAAACAGGTGGAGTCAGAACTTACAGTTACCTTTTGTTCTCAAAAAATTGAATAGACTAGAGCTGGAAGGGACCTTGGAGGTCTTCTAGTCCAACCTCCTGCTTAAGCAGGAGATACTATACCATTTCAGACAAGTGAGTGTCCAGTCTCTTCTTAAAAACCTCCAGTGATGGAGCACCCACAATTTATGGAGACAAAGTAGTTACACTGGTTAATTGTTCTCATTGTTAGGAAATTTTCTGTTCTAGGTTGCTTCTCTCCTTGATTAGTTTCCATCCATTGTTTCTTGTATTGCCCTCTGGTGCTTTGGAAAATAGGTTGACTTTCTCTTCTTTGTGGCAGCCCCTTAGATATCGGAACACTGCTACCATATCACCCCCAGACCTTCTTTTCATTAAACTAGACATCTTCATCTGTCTGTCTGTCTTTCACTCTCTCTAAAAAACCAGATATACATACCTTAATCACACCTAAGGTTAAGGAAAACCTAAGGAAAACCCAAGATGAACCCCAAGTTCCCTTCTATATATTCTTACATATATAAAGAATAGAGTTAGAAGGGACCTTGGAGGTCTTCTAGTCCAGCCCCCTGCTCAAGCAGGAGACCCTGTACCGTTTCAGACAAGTGACTGTCCAGTCACTTCTTAAAAACCTCCATTGATAAAAGCACCTACAACTTCTGAAGGCAACTTCTGTTCCACTGGTTAATTGTTCTGTCAGGAAGTTTCTCCTTAATTCCAAGTTTCTTCTCTCTTTGATTCGTTTCCATCCATTGTTTCTTGTCCTGCCCTCTGCTGCTTTGGAGAATAATTTGACCCACTCTTTTTTTTTTGTGTGGCAGCCCTTCAACTATTGGAAAACCCGCCACTCTTTCTGCAACCAAAGGGGGATGGGGGGTGAGAAAAAAACCAAAGCAAAATATGTCTAGCACATATTTCCTTGCACTCAGTAGAGATCTTCAACCACACTTTTTGTTTTTCTCCCCAAACGGGGTTATTCTGCCCGGCAATTTCTGGCGCTTTTACCTTGTGGTGCTTCAAGCAGCCCGGTCTCGCCATCCTAGCTCCTGGTGAAGTGGGGGTGGGGGTTCCCGCGAGGTCGCGCCGCGTCCCTAGACACGATTGGCAGCTCCAACGGCTCTTCGAGGGGGGAAGGGCCTAAGGTAGGCCCCGCCCATTTCCCCCCATCGTCATTACGAGACGGCGGCCGTCGGAGCGGGAACGGGGCGAGTGGGCGGGGAAATGGGATTACGCGTGCCGCTTATTGGTGAGAAACCGCGGTGACGTTTGGCCAATAGAAACAGCGGTGTGCAAACTCGGTGTGCTTTTAGAGGCGGTGGCTTGTCCGTCCTAATATATGATAGGAATATGAATTGTCCGGCTGAATATATATGGATGGATCTTGCTGTTATGTAGAGCCACAATGATTCGTATGTGTCCATTGAAAAACGATAGAAGTTCACGTCGTAATGCACTGAATGGTTGCAAAGCTATGGCGGTGCGAAATTTTAGGAAGAATTCAGTCGGGCTACTGCAGTGGGAAATAAAGTTCAGCATGCGAACATGCTGTTTCCCTTTAAGGGGCCAGGACGTTGTTATCCTTTGCCAAAAGATAAATTAGGTTGTTACCCAAAGCTGGGTTCTATTGCTGTATGCTGCTGATTAGTGTACATTCAAAGTGAAAATAAAGTTATTCTAAATCTAAAGGCGGGTTCATACGTTTCAAAGTGCTTCCCTTAATTAGATTAATCCAGAAAGCAATTCTTTCCAATATGTAAAATAGAGTGGTTTTGCTAATACTGAAACATACCATAAGATTGGTTTACCTTTTGTTAAAATCTAAATTGTCAGAGAACGTTTTTCTTAATGTTTCCATCTAAGCTTTTGGGGGGAAGTTTGGAACAAAATGGTGTGTTCAAAAGTTAAATGTGCCCTCAAATCAAGCTTGATGCCTAGTGATTATTATATCCATGTGGATTTTTTGACAGCATTGGGAAATTGGTTTGCCACTGCCATTTTGGGGAATATATTTTTGAACTTCCCAACAATGCTGGAATTCCCCATCTAAATACAAGTAATGTTTACTAATGCTTAACTTCTGAGCTAAACCACAGGCAGAGTGTTAAAATAAATAGTGTGCAGGTAGATGGCTGTAGCAGCAGTTCTTGAAAGGTTAAGCAGGTTAGATCTGGTAAGCTTGTGGATAGACAAACCCCTAGCTATGGGGCTGTAGGCTACAAAGCTGAAAAAAAATATTCTGGAACAATGCAGTGCTAAACGCACATCTGAACTGCAGGGATGTGTCCATGAAGTCACTAGGAATTAAGCTTGACTTAAGGGATTTTCCTTTTTGCAGATGAATCTGTTTCCTTTCATTATTGACTGCCCCTTTTACTAACAGACCACAGAAACTGATCAGGTGTCAGCAGGAGCACAAATGTGTGTGGTTTAGTAACTCAGATTCACCATTTAAGGAAGGGCCTAATGTGAATGAAATATCCCAAAGAAAAAAATGAAGTATCAGTAGGGATGATATTTCAACACCAAAAGCTTAAATCCGTACCAGTAGATATTTGCTGACACTGCTCCCTTTCTTTAGCAATTGACTTTGAAGAGAAGGAGCAGATACAAGCTGGTGTCATGAATAGAAATAATGGGGTGGCCTTGCAGACACGCATCGGGTTGTATCTGGCCAATACCCACTCGCTCCAAAGAGATCTGTATGAGCAGATTGTGTCTAATGCCATTAAATCCTTTATTAGTCTTTCACTGCATTTACAGCATTATTCTGTAATTGTTGTCCAAGATAGCATGAAGGCTATCATATCCTCTCGATGGTTGGTGAATACTGAAAGATGTTAGCATTAGTGAGGAAATAGTTTTGAGAGAACATAACAGCCCTACATACAGCATCGCTTCCCTCCAAGATTTTGTGCTTAGTGAAATAGAGCAGGGGTGTCAAACTCAAGGTGGCCCTCCCGAGCTCCATTTTCACAGGCAGAGGGTTGCAGGAAGCCATTGCAGCCGAAAACGAAGCACAGGAGCCTGTTTTTTGCTGGCAGAGTGCTCAGGCCTCCACACGCACCCCCGAAAGGAGTGATGTCGAGCTGGTCATGCCCACCGTGGCCATGCCCCACGCCCCCCCCCAAGGTCAAACACAATGTGGCCCTCAATGAAATCAAGTTTGACACCCCTGCAATAGAAGGAGCTTCCTGGAAGTAAAGATAGGGATATAAATCCCTATTTGTATAGTCTGAAATAATGAGACCAAAAGATGAAAGAAAAATTGGGCATGATTACAATAGATAGCTTGGGAATAAACCCAGTATTTCTAGGTTAAGATCTAAGATGGCACCATTCTCACCTGTAGAAACATTATCATTGTTATTGTCACTTTATTATGAAGGAAAACACTTGCTTAAAATAACATGATGGTGACACACCAAATGATATACCTAATGTGGCCAGGCTATATTACTAGGTTATATCAGATTTCAGTACCATTATTTTTTAAGCAAGACTCGGGTATCATTCCTCAGAGGGTAAGGTTTAAAACTCATCTGTTCACCAAAACCTAATAGACCTATAATTCTGCTTTCCTAGGACCTAGGGAAAACTGTCCAATCTCTTCATTTTCAGCTGATTACAGGTAGTCCTCAACTTTACAACAGTTCATTTAGTGACTGTTCAAGATTACAGCGGTACTGAAAAAGTAACATGACAATTTTTCACACTTATGACTGTTGCATCATCCCCATGGTCATGTGATCAAAATTTGGATGCTTGGCAACTGACTTATGTTTATGATGGTTGCAGTGTCCCAGGGTCATGTGATCGACAAGCAAAGTCAATGGGGAAGCCAGTTCGCTTAACAACTTATTAATTTAACAACTGCAATGATTCACTTAACTATGGTAAGAAAGGTCATAAAATAGGGCGAAACTCACATAACAAATGTCTCACTTAAATTTTGGGTGCAATTGTGGTCGTAAGTCGAGCGCTACCTGTATTCATTTGCCCCTTACATAGCCAATTTGTAAAAGATGTACTATAGAAAAAAAAAGCTGTGGGAATGTAATATTCAACCTATACTTTGTTCACCATTATTTAACTGTGGCTTAAAAATTACTGAATTCATACGATATATTCATCCATAGACATGGTTACAAACACAGTACAGTATGTCAAATCCATTCTAATTTTCTTGTGAATTTGTGATTCAAGCAGAGCATTTAAAAGGATTACTTTTTCTTCTAGTTTGGCATGAAATCATCAGAAGTTGTTTTACCGGTTAAAAGGATTTACTGTGGAAAACAACTGCAGCACTATTTATATGCTATTGTTTCACAGTACATAAAAATAGGGAAAACCAATACAATCGTTTCTATAAAACTGCCCAGAGTTAACTATAAAATGAGTAGCTATATAAATGTTTTAAATAAAATAATATGCTCGCAAAATGCTGATATATGGAGAGAGCCCATAAAAAGCTTTAAATATAAGGAACTTTTAAACCATTATATTTGGATAAATGATAATAGAATAGTCACTTAGAAGTATTAGAAAAATAAGCTTACTGCCTGATCCCAAGTTTACTCTTTTCTTTCTATAATTGTAGACATCTTGGGAAAAATCCTAATATTCTTCTGTAAATAAAAGTTTTGAAATTCCCAACATGTTTGCATGGCAATGCCAGATAATTTGAAATGCAAAAAGAGGGGAGAAGGATGGACCTCAAATATATTCAATAGGTTTATACTCTTTGGTAGTCTGTGATATTTATTTGGGTGGACGCGTGTATATCAAAACACTATAAAATTAACAATAGACTGTACTGTATTTTACTGGCACCTTCTCAATCTATGTTTTCATCTTTCTTAGTGGTTGCTTTACCAAACTGTTTATTAACAGACACAAAGGGAAAAAGTGACTGAGAGGTTGGCCTATTTGTTTAAGTCATTCTATTCTCTGTTTCTTCCTCCATCTAACATTGATAGTGTATGATGTACTGAGAATCTACTCCAGCCTGACTCGAGGATTCTGGGTAAAATCAGTCACCTTGATCAAGCCGTCTGGCCCGATGCTGTATGGGAAACATGGGGAAAAAATGGCTTAGTAGTACTCTTGCTTATGAAACACACACTCTAAATGTTTCTGACATAAAGTTGTAGCAACATCCTTGTTCTTTCTGTACTGTTTTGATTCCAGGTTTTTTGTTTTTTATTTTAAATCAGGCAGAAATGATAATCAAGGTAGGTTTTGCCCTGATCAGTCTTTGGCATCCTCTAAGTCTTCTCTTCCCCTATTTTTCTTTAAATTACAACCATATAAACTTCATGATATCTGCGTGAAAACCATCTCCTCTCTATTCCTCTCTCTTAGTTTCTGATTATGAGTTCTTAAATACATACCCATATTTTTGGGCTATGAATTGTTGGAAGGGATTTCGTAAAATTTCTTAGGAACTAGCAAGGTAATTTAGTATCAGGACACTGATTTTATAACTATATTAAGCATAGGTCATCTAAGAATATTTGACTCTTTAGCTGTAGACAAGCAGTAGCAAATTCTATATCTCTCTATCATCTCCTAAACTGAGACCTGTCTAGATAACATCATTGTTGTGTATTAAGCCAGATTTAAAAAGTTCAAAAACAGTTTTGGAAAGTGTAATGATAGAATTCTTGCTTGCATTGCAGATGATTGTTCATTCTAACTCTTGCTTACAGAATGGGGCCTCACTTTCCCTGGGCCCTTTATTTCCTCTCTCCTTCCATGCCCTCCTCCTGTTTTGGGGAAGTCCTCCAAACCTTTGGAGCAAATTTGAAAGTTAGAGGAAAAGTTAATTGGATTGGCACTAGTTGACAAGCGTATCTGAAAACCAACACTGAATACCAATGCATTAAATGTGGGGTAAAAGATTTGCTCAGAGTTCCCCAAGTTATTGAGTAACATTCAAAAATGGATCTGCACCTCAGTTAGAAGAAGTAGTCTATACCAGGAGTTGCCCACCCCCAGGCCATGGACCAGCATTGGGGCACAGCATGCCAGAAACTGGGCCTCACAAGCAAGCAAAGCCCCATCTGTGGGACACAGGCAGTGCACAAAATCATACCCCCTTCAATCCCCGGAAAAGCCTCTTTCCACAGAACCAGTCCCTGTGCCCAAAAGGTTGGAGGGCACTGGTCTATACAGTTATTTCCTATTTAAATAAATGGAATAGGATTTCAGGAAGAATTTGTGAACCTACTTAACATTAGTCAAATCAATGTGTGAAATTTCTATGTACAAGCCTGTAAATGAATTTGCTATATAATTTAGCTATATGTACTCCCCTGAAACCTATTCCATCTACTGCACATTTATGTTGGTTGGCTGCTATTGCTAACATAAGCTACATCTCTTTGACATTTACCTTATGTATCAGTATTACTTACATCTCTTGTTCAATATAATTCAGCATTCGACTGACATGAGATGCGGAGATTTCTCCATCCACTTCCGCAATGTAAGTGTAGAGAAACTGGAAAGTACTGAAAGGTATACGAGCTGGACCACTTTCATTCTCGTTAGATAAAACTTCGCATATTATCTTCAGAGTTTTTGCAATAGTCTGTTTTCAAAAAGAGAAAGGATATGACGTTTATTAGTATTAGTAACTGAGCGAGTAGTCATCACATGTGTAACTCAACTATCCTTTAAAAAATACCTTGGGAATTCAAAATTCTGTGATAGGTTAGGCAGGGCTAGAATGGAGTGTATAATTATGAAGCCTTTGGCATTAGATATTTCCTTGGTGCTTTTCATTTGTTTTTGTTTTTTTTCTGGTTGGCTACATCCACCATAGTGAAATGGCAAGTATGCATTTCCAAGTATCCAATCCCCTGCCTGCCCATCTCCTCTAATCCCGCCAAAGAGATCCAACACCATGATCCAAATATGCCAGCAAAACGAGTTAGGGATTCTGTTAACAGCGTTATTGTGAAAATAAAGGACAGTGTTGTGTAAACAAGATACAGGTACAAAAATGATTGGGAGAAACTAATAGATACCATCATAGGAAGCTCAGGGATGCAATTTAATTTTAAATATCTTTATATTAATATGCACACCCACACACATAATTCACAATTAATTCACTATAAATGAGGTTTGGAAATTCGTATAGCTTCTAAGATTTTTCATATTTACAACAGATCTTCAGTACCAAATTAAAATTGAGAATCTTGATAGAAGAAGCTCTGGGCAACCTGAATAACCTCACCAAGGGAGGTCTGATTTCATTTTTTTTCCAGACTAGGTTATTATCCCCTCCTGATTTTGGTCAGAATTTTTTCAGATTAACAAATGTTATTAAAAGGCATAAGCTTTCTTGATGAAAGTTTACTTCATTAGATTCATGGAATGACTTTAGAATTTAAATCAGGATAAGATGATGGGGAGATATTTGTAAACTGTCTCACATGTCACATACATCTGCAAAAATAACCTATCTTCCACTCACTCCCCTCATCTTAATTTAAATCCTACATCTGTTTAGCCATTCCATGCAGCTGGTGCAGTGAGCTGTAGCTCACTAAAGTAAATGTTTGTTAATAAGATGTGTTAATCAGAAAATCATTTTGATTTTTTGGTTTCTATAGATTAACATGACTCTTCTAAAGTGTCCTGACTATTGACTAAATCTAAAATGCTAAGTAATATTGGACAAGCAATTTCAGGAAAGAGTGTTTAAAAATCTTAATGATGTATGATTTGTTACACTATAAAGAACAGTCAAATCACCTACCGAAAATTTAAATACTGCAAACATGCTAGACATCAAAAGAAAAGGAAACAACTAAAAAAAATAAGCTTACAACTCCAAGAGAGCTACAGGCCAGAGCTAAAAACTTGAGCCATTCAATTTCTTCAGTAAAACGTCCAACATTCATGATACTTTCAAATAAATCTGTAGGGAGATTCAGCACCTTCCACATCTGAGCTAGTTCATCAACATGGATGATTAGCCTCCCACCCACCTGAAAAGAAATAACAGCCATTGTAAGTGAAGAATTAATGTGGGTTTATAGTTGCAAGCATTTCTTAAGGTTTTCAAAATGCATTGTAAGGATAGCAGAACTGAGGTATTGTTAAGGAAATTGGGATGTATGTGTAACCATTGATCACTTTTGCAATTGTCTTATTACTGTTTTGAAGCAAAGAATGGGACCGAAATACCATAATGCGCAAAATGAGAGTGGTCGCCACATAATGTACTAAGTCATAATGTATCTCATTTCTTTGTCAAGACTTAGCATCATTGACACCCATGCCTGGAGGAGAGCCCATTCAGAATATGGCCCCAAATTGAAAATAAGCAGAGGGATCAGTACTTTTCATCCAACGAAATGAAACGAATCAATTGAGGTATGATCTCAAAAGCTATTTCAGCATTTGAGATATACCTCCTAGACCCTCTCTTTTGCTGGGGCATGGATTTCAATGTATGTACCAAAAACAAGAAGATACTGAGAGGAGATGTCCCTGTTTTGAATGGTGCCATGTTTTCTTCTAAGGAATATGTAGACAGGATGGAAGCACTTTTGAATTTGCATCTTTCGTTTCTCAGATAGAAGCAACAGCCCAGGGATTTTTGATCAGCTGTGGTCAAAATAACAACCATATCCCTTCTGAAAAGAAAATGACTTTAGAATGGTGATCCTCATGTTGCTAGTTTGAAAATTAACTATTGTAGTATTCTTTACTTGGAGCTGGAGCTGGTAAAAATTGGAATTGATATTGCTCTCAAGTTGGTCTTTGGAAGAATTACAAAGACGGCATTATATCAATGCTAAAAATATTACAACAGATTTTGGGACAAGGGCAAAGTATATGCTGTTTATTATCTTTAAATCTTATAGGTTTCAGGTTCAAAAGACTTGGGAGAATATTTGTTTTAGGAGGCTCCTCCCTTATTCACAGAAAACATCCTAAGGAGAATTTTCCTACAGTGGCTCTGAACTCATTTCACAAATTGACTTCCATGGACCTTACTTCATATTTAACTGGTCAGTAGTGGGGGTGTGCATAAGTGCACTAATGTGCCTATTGTCCCTGTCGTTGTATTTTTATTCTCTCGTTCTTGTTCTCATTTTTGTTTGACAAATTCCAATAAATAAATAAAATAAATAAACTTGGAAAATCCCAGTTCTTTCAGAGACACATTTCTTTGGTTTAAAATCTTGTTTTTTAAAACCAGCTTTTACTTTTTAATTATATATGTAATTATTACTAACAATGCTGGTTTTAATTTTGGGTGTATATTTTTGGTAAAATATCAAGCAACAGTGGTAGTCTTCAATAAGAATCACAGCCTTCAATTATGTATTGTAGCAAATAAATACATAAGTTCATCTCCCAGCCTTGCAAACCTTCCAGAATTTTAAAAAGTTCCAGATTTGTTCAGGATGAATCATATGCGTTTCCACATGCTATAGTGATATACACGCACTACGTAGTTTTCTAGGAAGGACCTTTATGACTGAACATTGGGATTTTGAATGAATTTTCCACTCTGAAAGCTATCTACAACCTCCAAGAAGAAATTAACCAAATTAACCAAATAGTAAACAGATTGATACATGCACATTAGCATAGGATTTAGAAACCAGGAGGCCATAGATATACACAAAATGCTTCAGGCATTATTTCTCTTTTCTCTCCCAAAATATGTGTAAAGGGAACAAATTCCTTGTTCCAGAAATATCTACAAAAAGAACAACGTTCAGTCAGTCAGATGAGTGAGTATAGATGAAGTCCAGCAAAACTTTAAATGGATTAGTTGGATGTAGAAGATGTCTGGTATTCCCAAATGTCCATTATTTCCCAAGAATGTGATTTGCATCTGGTTACACAATTTTTGTGATGATATCATTATGAAAGTGGTATAAACTTCTGTAAATGATTTAAGTAGCTGCAGATGTCATAAAATTAAGATAAAATTAATGGCCTCACTGGACTACTTTGGATGCAATATCCATTATTTCAGATGAGATGTCCAAACAGAAATTTTGTCTATTGCATCTAAAATTCACTACCTGAGAATCCATTGGGTTTTATTGTACAGTTAGTCCTCAATGTATGACCACAATTGAGCTCAACATTTCTCTTGCTAAGCGAGACATTTGTTAAATGAGTTTTGCCCCATTTTACAACTTTTCCTGCCACGGCTATTAATTGAACCACTGCAGTTCTTAAATTAGTAAAGTGGTTATTAAATTAATCTGGCTTCCCCATTGACTCTGTTTGTCAGAAGATTGTCAAAGGTGATCACATGACCCCAAGACACTGCAACTGTAAGAAATATGAGATAGTTGCCAAGTGTCTGACTTGATCACATGACCACAGGGATGCTGCAATGGTAATGTAAATGTGAAAACAGTCGTAAGTCACTTTTTTCGGTGCTGTTGTAACTGAATGATCACTAAATAAACTGCTGTAAGTCAAGGACTACCTGCACTTATAACTTCTCATACAATTGCTAGAATTATTTATGATTCAATGTAAAAATAAGTTAAAAATTATATTGATTGCATGTGTTGAGGTCAACATTTCCAGATTCATTGTCTCATCTAACAGGGTTTTTTTTTCTTTTATCACATATATGTGTGATCCAAATCAATCCCAAACTGTAAATGAGTACAGATCAGTGGTGGGTTGCCCCCGGTTCGGACTGGTTCACAAGAACCGGTAGTAAAACTGGCGGGAAGCTCCGCCCACTGACCCCGATGTCATCAGGAAGCGATGACTTGCATTTGAGCAAGCGAAGCATGGGTGTGAGCACAGCCACATTGCGAACCGGTAGTAAAGGTATGTACAACCCATCCCTGGTACAGATCATCTGTACTGATCTTTGAATCTACCCATGTGATGCCCAGAACATTAGAATGCTGCCTTCCTACATTTCTTTCAGGTACTTATGATCAAGTTTTATATATGAGCTGCTAACCCCTATGAAGTTGTTATATAATTTTGGTGAGTTCTCATATGTATTTCCTTTTTCAAAATTGGAAATTGCAAAAAGAATTTCTTTCTGTACTGTAGATTAAAAGCTGCACAAGATGATATTAAACAAATGTTAATGAACTCTGTGAATTTTTTAAAATAATATTTAAAATATGAACTATTATTTAATCCTTTGGCAATGGTTTTAGAACTTCTTCTATATTATGTAGTATGTAAGAGCCTTGGTGGCTTAGTGGTTAGAGTGCAGTACTGCAGGCTACTTCTGCTGACTGCCGACTACCAGCAGTTTGGCAATTCAAATCTCCCCAGGCTCAAGGTTGACTCGGCTTTCCAGCCTTCCGAGGTCGGTAAAACGAGGACCCAGATTGTTGGGGGCAATAGGTTGACTCTGTAAACCGCTTAGAGAGGGCTGTAAAACACTGTAAAGAGGTATATAAATAGAGGTGCTATTGCTATGTATATAAGAAAGGCAATGCACCTAAAATTAATTTTAAAGCAGGTGAATCAAATTCATTAAAAAAACAAAAACAAAAGACACAAAGTAATTGGACGCATGTACACACAAACACTCAAATATCTTATGTTCTTGCCCCTAAATGGAAAGTAGATATTTCTTACTCTCTGGTGTAAGACCTTCAAGAGCTCTGGAGTAAGCTCTGCATAATTTGATAAAGGCACTCGATCTGTTCGTTCTCTTACAGGAGGAGCCTCTCCACGGGCCATGGCATTAAAATAACTGGACACAAAGACAAAATAGGTGTTTTCCTTTTATCAACAGCTCTTAGCATAAATATGCGTGAGACATTGTCTGATTAGTTGCTTAGACACACAAAAGCTTCCACTTATTTGTAATTAAGTTGACATTAAAATTATTATTTTTATTTCAAATCTTTTGCATCAGGTTCGACATGCTAGTTTTTGTGTTTCTTAGTGTGAAGATTGTTTATTTTGCTATAATAAAAAAAATCTCAGTGAAGTTTGATTGGTGACTTACAAATTGTGAATATAAATAGTACATATTTTAACAAAAGAACATGGTCTGAAAGTATTGATGCTGCTATGGATAATAATGTGATAAAAGACACAAAAGATTATTTGTACATTATAAATGCACCCAATAATGTAGAAGAGATCAAGTACTTCAAGAAAATTGAATTGTATGAAAAAACATTAAAATTACTGGTGATAAAACACTACAAAATAAAGGTCACTGAAATTGAGGGAACCCTCCACCCCGCAAAAGTATGGTGTGCGCTGTAAAATCTCCTGGGTTGTTATTTTCTTCCAAAGTTACATTATGTAGAAATGTGAGAGATTTGGATTGGAATGGTGGCATTGGGAGACAGAAGCATGAGTTCTGCCTTGTTTTATCTTTTCCAATCAAGATTTTCTCTTCAAAGATGTTTTTTACATGATGCAGGAATCATCATGTTAACAAATATATCTGAAAATATGGAAAGGCACTTCCAAAAATGCAAATGGTAATATTCAAAAACTTGAGGTTTCTCTGTATTTATTGAGTAAAGCAGGGGAGGAAAATACGTTTCTTTCCAGTAGTAACCCCTTGTATCATATAGGTGCTTCTCTACCACAATCTTGTGAGGACATTTTTGAAGAGACACTCAGGCTGCCCATGAGATTTTCAGCACAGTAAAATAATTTTAGGAAGAAAAGTCTGGAATATAAATGGCTTGTATCAGAATTTTTGTTGCCTTATAAAGCCCTAATCCCGAGTACTGTATACTCGAATAAACTGACATGAATATAACTGATACTCAAATAAATATATTCATAACTGATTTTTATAAGTTCCAAATAATTTGAGCTATTATTTCTTTTTTGCTTTTTGAGAAAAGTAATACAATTCAGCTTCCTTTTAAATTCCATAGAGAATTCAGAACACATTTTAAAATGTAACAAAAAAGGAATAAGTAGGTTAACAGCCTTATGCAACATTCAGCATTCCCTGCTAATAGTACAAACAAAATATTGGTCTGTTTTTGGAATATTTTACCTAGTGTGTACCACAAGCACAACCAAAGTCCAATTTTATCACAAGCACGTTCAAACACTATTCTGTACAAATTGTGATATTATACACCAATGAGTTAGTTGGAAGCTGGTTGCTGAATGAATTAAAAAACAATGAAAAAGAAGTAAAACATGTTTGATAATAAATACATGGATAGCAAATGATTCTGTATTAAAATATCTCTTTAGTTTGTTTACGAGTAAAAATGTAAAGAATATCTGTGATGATATTGTAAGTGTACCCTTTGGGGATGCGAATGTCTGAATTGTTATATGTTATAAATTATGTTGTTGATTTAAAGACTTAATGATGCATAGCAAATGTTAAATTGTATGATGCAGTAGGGAGTGTATATCTGAAAATTACAGCATAGTACTGTATATGCTAAGTAAGTATCTAGATTCTAGAAGTGTACAATGATAGTGTGTGTTTTGTGTGTGTGAGGGGGGTAGGAGAGGGAGATTGAGAGAGAGAGAATAATAAATGCAGGACATATAAAAATGATATACAAGATACTATAACAGATACAATTTAGGCTTGAGTAACTTTTAAATAACCATGATACTGAAGTTGGCAAAAACATTCAACTTACTCAGAAGACCATTGAATCAGGTCTGGAGGCTGAGTTCGAATAGCAGCTTTTGTAAACTGCTTCAGCAAATCTGGAAGCTCTGGAGGAATACATACTTGTTTATCTGTCTGCGGCATAATTATTGTGCCTGTTAGGTAAAACAGCAATTTTGGAAACCTTGTTTATATAGAAAACTCAACTATTAAGAAATCTACAAAGTACAGAATCCTGATTGTGAAAGACTTTGCATATGTGTATGATCTGCATAGGCCAAACTTATATCTTCAGAATCCTTGTGAAGGTTTAAGAGCAACAGAGATCATTTCCATGTTTGGTATACACTTTCATGGAATATTGTTATAATGCAAATTACTGATGAACCCAAATACGCTTTTAAGGGACAGCCCAGTTCTTGCTATTAAAGCTATAGATTACATTTTAGCTTGATTTAATTTATCAGAATAAATTCTGGCTCAAACTACCTATTATACACAAACAGAACCATAACTGGAAAAGTCCAGTTTGCAAAACATGAATTACTACAACTATGTATAAAGGAGGATAGATCTTTTCTACCCTTAATAGCTATTCACAAAACACTATACTTGCTGAACATCCCCCTTTAATGAACAAATATTACAAATAAAGGAACTCTATATATCTATTGGGGAAGAAGCACTCTTAAACCAAAATCAGTTTTATATAACTATTGCATATTCATGGTTTATTTAATTAAAATTTCTAGTTTTGCATGGGACACTGAACTGATCCCATGGTTTATTTTTGACAACAAACAGGCTGTGAAATATCTTCTTTGTCACATTTTAATCCCCTTTCAAAATATTTTAGATTAATCAACTATGTAAAGGGCTATTGAAGTTCCTGCAGATATCAAAAGGAAAAATGTGGGAATTTTGTTTAAGCTGTACAGGTGGAATTGCAACAAGATCTAGAATAAACAGGAGGAATCATTTTTGAGATTTGCTGCAGCTGCTTGGATGGAACAGCTTTATGAAGAGGAATGTAGATCAAAAGTAGGTATGCAGAAATGATTATATGAATATATGAGAGAGTGCTTTCAGGTTTACTAAAAAGGAAAAGGTATACAGTTATTTTCATGACAGCTACGTTCCTGTTGAAAAAATAGTCTGTTCTCAGACAAATGTACCTCTAAACTAAAAGACGTAAAGCTTCTTGAATGGATCTTGTACTCTCCAGATGCTGAAATGATGAGGAGTGGATTATCCCAATATTTCCTACAAGGAAGGATACTAACAATTGGGTTTAAAGCGGGGAAAAAGGGAGCATGTTCTGCTTTTATGCACAATGCAAAAGCCAGTTGCTACTTCCTTTCTATAGAAAACCTTGTCTGCTTCCAAATATATGTTATGATTTGGTTTGTGACTGAGAAAACAGGAATCCACAAAATCTGAATGATGAATTTGGGTGACTGCATGCAGCAATCACCCAACCCTAAAGTCATCCTAAAGATACCTAAAAGAAAGATAGTACTCAAGAAAATGAAGAATATGTGCAATATAGCTAAAGAATATGGTGCAATATGGCTGAAGTGATTTTTGCAGAAATATTTTTTTTTTCAGTGCCTACTTAGTACGACCCATTTGCCCATTTGCACATGTATATTTTCCGGGTGCTCTATCCCGTTCTCAACAACCTGTCTTCCTTAATCCTATCCAGACCCTGGCAGTTGTTCCACCACCTTGGCATACTGTCCCCCAATAATAAATCCCTCCTCAATGCCTGCCATAGGCTTTGCGTCCAACAGGTTCCTTTACTTTCAGGGAGAAGCAAAACAGGTTAAGAATTTGATCCAGATGGCCAGTTCCTTCCTTTTCCTCAATTACCAGAGGCTGAGACGTCTCAGCCTCTTTGCGAAGAATGCCCAGCTGCTGTTTTGGGACAGTCACACCAGGCTCAATCGGGATCTTCACGCAGCTCCCACTCACGATGGGCCCTTGCATTAAGTCAGGACTGGGGCGTTTGTTTAACTGCAGCTCTAGGTATCCTAGCAACTGAGACTGTACCTCACAAAAGGCCTGATTCTGTCAGCTGCTCTTTCAACCAGTCAGGAGAAAGACTTGTGGAATGCTCAGCAAGCAAGGCAGGGCTTTTAATATGGCGAAGACATCTATGTGCCCTAAACTTTGAGTTGTGACCAGCCCCCCCAACTTTTAGCCTTACTACCATGTTTCTCTGAAAATAAGACATCCCCTGATAGTAAGCCCAATCGGGCTTTTGAGCGCATGCACTAAAATAAGCCCCTCCCCAAAAATAAGTCCTCCCTGAAAATAAGCTCTCCCCGAAAATATTTAAACACATGCGCAGCCAGTCCCTGCCATTTCCTCTACTTAGGGTTAGGGAGACAGAGCTGGAAATCAGGTAAAATGGCAAGAGGAGCCAAGTGCTTATTTCGGGGTTCAAAAAAGATATAAGACAAGGTCTTATTTTCGGGAAAACACGGTAAGGAAAATAGTTGGGTGCATTCTGTGCCCTCTAATGACCACTTGGCATTTGGGGATCCTGACTGAGAGGATGATTCATGGGAAAGGCAGGGATCTAGCAAAGAGGACAAGGAAGAAGAATTGTGATGCAAAGGAAAACAGGGTCACTTGGAGCGAAAAGAGGAGATGACAGCATTATTGTGGGCTGAGGTATTCCGGTGGCCGCTGTGGCAGTCTAGGATTTGCCTCGGAAGAGGTTGCCAAATTAGGCCAGGGAGAGAATTGTGGCCAAGGCTGCCTTTTGAAGGAGGAAGGATGGTTTGCTTGATGGATTTTTCTGGTCAAGCTGACGGTTTTGATGAAATGTGAAAAGCCACACATTGTTAAACTCAATTTTCTATAATACTTGGGAGGAAACAAAGAATATCTGGAAAATATTTGCATAGCTGGTTGAATATGACCCTAAAATGCCTAGTTGCTATAGCAGGTGCATGCAGCGACCATTGGCTGAAGGTTGCAATGGGGTTTGAATAGAGTTAGGACCTCAAGTATTGATGGGATTACAAGGCTTGGAGATGAAAGGGATGATGCCTTGAATATTCTGGATAACAAGAAGGGCAGCATATAAATCAAATCAATAAAATGCCTGTAAAATTCAACCACTCATTTTTCTTCTTAAAGTCTACAAAAGCATCCCACATATGAAAGAAGCGGGTTAATTTTGAGTTCCTCTGAAGTCCCAGAGAAGGGATTCTGGCACACTGCATTCTCTGCATCCTGAACTACAAAGGAATATGTTGGAGTGAATCTCTGCAGCTGAACACTTTGGGAAATTAAAGAACTCCATCACTGATTCCCAAGGAAACCTGTCCAGCAATAATATATTTATTATGCTGTTGACAAACTGCAGAGACCTAATAAATGCATGTATACACAGTAGAAAATAAGTTTCAAATACCCTTCCAATTACATTCAAGTCACAAAGCCCTACCAATCTGGGAAATACAGACAGCTTGCGGCAAAA
Source organism: Arizona elegans (assembly GCA_022577455.1). Classification (NCBI taxonomy): domain Eukaryota; kingdom Metazoa; phylum Chordata; class Lepidosauria; order Squamata; family Colubridae; genus Arizona; species Arizona elegans. The sequence goes on from JAKOOJ010000001.1 coordinate 107,212,920, forward strand.
CGTATCAGTAAACTACCATACACATTTCTCTAAATTAAAAGGCAGGCTGCAGATGCCTCAGATAAACACAACAACACAAGGTCTACTGATCTATAGTGTTGGAAATATAGAACACAGCTGAGGCTAATAGTATTTTAATACCGGGTAGAAGTAATTAGGATCCTCCGTTTAATTTTTGTAGTTTGGCAACAAAGGCTTGTTTGTTATCATCCTGTTTGTTATGGACAGGTGTATTTAAAAAGCTTTTTAATGTTCCCAATTTGGTTTATGGATCAGCTCAAAGTCTTAGCTGCTGGGACCACACATTGCGTTCTATTGGAAAAGAAGATGGGATAACCTTACCTTGTAAGCCGTCCAGAGCTACCTTGTGATGAGATGGGCGGGGGGGGGGGGGGCAAATAAATGTAATTAAATAATGGATTGCAAGAAAAATAATTATCTATTAACAGTATGCTGGCATAGATAGCTTGCTTCATAGTTCTGTATGAAAGGAAGTATATTTTTTCCAGGGCAAGAAGTAGTGCTAAACACATAAAGCAGACAACTTTCAAATGAGTTTATATCCTTTTAAAGGGCAAAGAATTAATATGAAACAGATCACAACATTTAGCCTGCAAATCTCTTTGACAAAAAGAATGTGAGCAAAAGTGCTAACAGAAATATATGCACTGTAACTTGAAGAGAAATGGCTTGGCAAAGTACACAGAAATCATCCACTATGTTGAGCAGGTGGAATAATATTTTTCATTTGTTATAGGGATAAGATTGAAATTTGTCTCAGTATTTACTCTCTTTTACATAAACTGTATGATAAACTGACAAAGCAAAACGGGTTTGGTAGAATCCATTTGGAAGGATTATTGCAAAGAAAGCTGCACAAAGCTTCTAAACCATTATGCCCTTAACACCCCACTACTAAATAAAGATTATTTCATGGATTTATTTATTTTTTTGTCCTTCATTGTCTGGATCCATTTGATTTAATCTCTGACAGTGTTACACTTAGAAGCTGGGGATATAAGGGCAAGATATAGATTTAGAAAAAGGGGGTTGGGGAACCAATTTAAAAGGCAGTTTTGACATTCTACCCCAGCAGTTTACAATGAACCACAGGTGGCAATTCAATATGTGGTTTATTTTATTTTAATTTATTTTAATCCTGCCTTTATTATTTTTTATAAATAACTCAAGGTGGCAAATATAATGAATACTCTTTTCCTCCTCCAATTTTTCTCTACCACAATCACCCTATGAGGTGAGCTGGGCTTAGAGAGAGTGACTGACTTAAAGTCACCCAGCTGGCAGAACTGGAACTCCGTCTTCTGGTTTCTTGCATGGTGCCTTAACACTAATTTTTATGCCAAGAAAAAAAGCACTCTGTGTGTGTGCGGGGGCTGAGGGAGAGCTGGAAGGAAGAGAAAGCAGTTACTGAGAACTTGGAAAATAATTGCAGTGTTATTTTGTTCTGTACAATGCACAGAAAAAGAAGGAGAGCAGAAGGGCAAAAGAAGGATACTGATACAAGAATACTTTGCTAATCATCATGACTTAGTAATTAAAGCTTTCACATAATATTGTGTTAAATGCACTGTACCCTGGTAACAATATAGAAACAGTGCTAGCAATTTAGACCTATTTTGGCCAACATGTGCAACTAAAGCCAAGCATGCTTGCTCTATTCTAATCAAACTAAGATCTCTAGTCTGCAGGCTAGCTAACAAGCCACTATGCCACGGGTGTCAAACTCACGGCGTCATGTTGCCGTCACATGACATTTCGTGACATTTTTCCCACTGGCGGAGCTGGGTGAGCGTGGCCTACACATGATGCCTCCAGCCCATAGGCCGCCAGTTTGACACCTCTGTGTGACTACGTTATTGCCTATATCTTACCAACTAGGACAGGGGTTTCCAAACTTGGCAGCTTTAAGACTTATGGACTTCAACTCCCAGAATTTCTCAGTCAGCCATGTTGCCAAGTCTTAAAGCTGCCAAGTGTGAAGATCCTAAAGTAGAAGATAACATGCAGTATGCAGTAATCTATGGTTTATGCCTTCACACTTGGAAATATAGGACAGAAGTATTTATCATGGAAGAAAATAAATGCAAAATAACTGAGTATCACCTATAACCACCAATTATTTTTAGACCCAGAGTTGTTCTAGTTCGTGATAGACAAACAAAGTCAATTGTGAAGGCCAGACCATCTATGTTTTGATCCTTAAATACTTCCTTTTTTAAAAGACACAGCAGAACAATAAATGCAGCTACTCTCTATCCACTTTATTCGAGATCAAATACAAAGAAAGAGCTAATACACTGGTGTTAAGGAATCATGTTTGTAAAGAAAACAATCACCTTTCTTAACCTGGGAGCCTACAAGATTTTGCCTTCCATAATCTCTGCTAAACGTCACTAGGTATTACAGGAGCTGAAGTGAGGCACATCTGGAGAGCACCAGAAAGCAGTGGGTCTAAAGTTGGTACTTGTGACAAATAGTAATGTAATGTGACAGCTATTATTAAATGAATGGGTAAATCTAATGATTCTTCTTACCCATTTTGTGCAGGCTACAACAGGACTTCGGAAACCTTTTAGGATTAAAAGAATTTATCATAAATATAACCTTGAAGTTCAGCTTTATGTATTAAAACTTCAAATGGCACTCCTACAAGCAGATAATTGAAAAAGCCAAGCAAAATACCAAAGAATTATGACTTTTTCTTATAACTGTGAAAACCAATGAATACAAGGTCACAAGCAAACTGTCTTGATACCAAATTAGTCTGTTACTAAAAGGAAAGACAGATGGAAATCTCATCAAAAAGAGGGTGACCTTAAGACTGTAACAGCACATGCCTAGGCCAAAAAGTACAAGAATTTGAAGCTTGATTTCACTATAAATAGGACTTGCATTTGATACACAGCTGTCACCAGAATTCTTTCTTAACGGCTTCATGAGCTTTTCTACAATAATTTATCAAAGCATTTTGTGTCCTTGAAAATTTAATTTTGCATTAGAAAGAAGCCTAACAACAACCTTCATTCTTCTTCACTAAAGCCAGCCAGGAAAGGATTCTATTTTCCCCAATTTCTTATTCATTCACACCCCAATTAATTTTAGTTCAATTTTCAGCTTAATTCTCTGACTTTTACATAAAGCTTTCCCCAGAGGTGGGTTTCAGCAGGTTCTGACCAGTTCTGGAGAACCGGTAGTGGAAATTTTGAATAGTTCGGAGAACCGATAGTAAAAATTCTGACTGGCCCAGCCCCCATCTATTCTCTGCCTCTGAAGTCCCAGCTGATCGGGAGGAAATGGGGATTTTGCAGTATCCTTCCCCTGGATTGGAGAGGGAATGGAGATTTTGCAGTAACTTTCCCCTGGAGTGGGATGGGAATGGAGATTTTACAGTATCCTTCCCATGTCACACCCACCAAGCCCCACCCACCAAGCCATGCCCCGTCCACCAAGCTACACCCACAGAACCAGTAGTAAAGATTTTTGAAACCCACCACTGACTTTCCCTGTCTTTAAAGTTCAGAGTTAAAGGATTCCTGTAAGATGCATTACCCAGACTCAGTAATGTAATTGGTCACTTGCAGCCCCCTCCTCCCAAAATTGTTAATTATGCGTTTTAGTTAGTAAAATATTCCTCACCTCTGCCATAAACCTTAAATCAATTATTAATCAATCACCATAATATACAACATATTAGTGTAAGTCATAGGGAACCTGCTATTTTTGCTTTAGTACGTCTTACTTTGCTTATTCAAAATGCAAACTGCTCATCCTGTACTGGGAGCTTTCTAGCGTGCACTTGGCTGAACAGAACCCTAGATTTTTCTCCTAAAACCCTGTCCTGAGATTACTAATATACATAGGGAATGCAATCCTCGGCAAAATGGAATGCGGCTAGCAAGCGTCACATTTGCTGTAAAGCAAGCTAATATTTTCCTCCTGTCTTGTATGAGCTTTACTATGATGGGATTAAAACCTTCTGAAAATAATGTATTGTTTTTAATTTTCTCTGTTTCTCTTAGAGAAGGGTTGCAGGAAAAGGAAAAAAAAAATAGTCAAACTGTTTCAAGGACACAGATACATCCTTTAGGTACAATCACTCGATCTTCTTCCATGCAGAATCCTATCACAGAATGCAAAAGAATGTCAGCTGAATGTATCTTTTCCAGAGTTATACATGCTTCAAAAATGCTTAAGAAGAACCACAAAAAGATGCTGTGACTGGAAAGAGTGCAGAGAAGAGCAACAAGAATGATTAGTGGGCTGGAGGCTAAAATAGAAAGAACAGCTACAGGAATTGGGTATGTCTAGTCTAATGAAATGAAAGACTAGGGGAGACATGATAGCAATGTTACAATATTTGAGGAGCTCCTGCAAAGATGGGGGGAGGGGTGTCAAAGTATTTTCCAAAGCACCAAAATGCAAGACAAGAAACAATGGATGGAAACCAAGGAGAGAAGCAACCTAGAACTAAAGAGAAATGTCCTGACTTTATTTATTTATTTATTTATTTATTTATTTATTTATTTATTTATTCAATTTATATCCCGCCCTTCTCCAAGTGGACTCAGGGCGGTGCACAGCCAGAACTAAAATACATATCAATACAAAATTTAAAATTATTAAAAGAATTAAATAACTGTGGCCCAAAAATTTAAAACATTGAAAACTAAAACCCATTTGACAATTTAAAAAGCTAAAAAGACTAAAAAAAAAAAAGAGGGGGGTGTGTTTCACGCCAGCCCTGCTTGATGGAAAAGAAAAGTTTTTAGGGCACGGTGAAAAACCCGGAGATCCGATATCCTTCGTATTTCCGGGGGCAAATCGTTCCAGAGGGCAGGAGCTGCCACACAGAAGGCCCTCCCCCTGGGGGTCGCCGTGTCATCGTTGTTGTAGAACAATCAACAAGTGGAATAGCTTGCCTTGAGAAGTTGTGAATGCTCCATCACTGGATGCTTGTGCTATCTCACCTATCCTTTCAAATAAATAGAATGAGCAATGGAGCCACACATAAATAAAAATAACTTGCATGCAATGGCATATATGTCTTAATATTATTTATTATTTTAAAATGTTTTTATGGGACCAATTTAAAACAAGCACACTGAGGAGAATCTCAACATAATTTTTTTCTCTGTTGAGAGCTTGAAATATTTTTCTGCTGGAGCCAAAAATATGGCAGGGTCAGTAAGCTCTGGAGTGAAATGATGCAATCCTTGCCTGTGTTAAATTACAAATGACTTTTTGGGGGGGGGGTTTGTTTCTGAATTTTTCCTAGTGACCAGAGAAATGCCATATATCTGAAGGAAAAAGGACCTGGGAGTTAGAGAACAAAAGAAGGAAAAGCTGAATTGAACATCAAGGGAAGAGGAAATGAGAGTGTGAGAAAGCACAAAAGAGTCAGGTGGCTTATGAGGACAGGGAAAAGGGAAAGATCAAAGGACTAAAAGAGGGGAGGGAAGAGAGAAAGAGAATTATTTTCAGCAGCTGGAGAGGAGATGGGAAAAAAGAAAAGTAATAGGTTGCCCAGCTGGGAAGACAGATGGAAAGATCCTCAATAAGAGTAAAACAAAATTGCTTGCAAAAGGTTGGTGTTAGAGAGAGTAGTAGAAAACTATACCCTGAATTGGTAACAAATAGCAGGAAGGAGCATCTGCTGGAGCTAAGAGAATTGGAGCTGTTTTGCAAAATGTTTTCGGGAGGCTGTGATCCACCAAGAGTTTCTCTGCAGTCATAGAAACCACAGTGATGTACAGTAGATGTAGGACCTAAATCTCTGCTTGAACAATTACAGATCTAGGTATAGACTCTACTATAGATCATTCCTGTTGCATTCCTAGGATTAGTAAGTCTTCCAGGACTTTTTTCAGCATTATGAGGAAGGATACTATGACTAAACACATTAATTCAGATTGTGTTTATCTAATATTTTCACTAGTAGTTCACAAGCAAGGTACTTTATTTTTCAAGGTACCTCCTCGAGACTTTCTCAGTTAATCCTTAATATAAAATACAGCATCCTATGATTATGTTCACATAATATACCAACCAGGCATTATGAATTACAGAAAAAAACCCAATGAGCTACAAACTAGCTATAGTTACTTTTTTTTTAGCAAATTGCGCTTTATCACCTACACAAATTATTATTCTACTTATTTTTTTATTGTAAAAAAAGTAAACTTATGAAAAGTTTGCATATTGCAGCTCCTAATGCCAATTTCTTTTTCTAAAATATATTTATGGCTCAGACATTTATGGTTGTGGGGTTGAGAAAATGTATTATATCTTTCTAAAGTTTTTGATCATCCTAGTTCTTTACACTGATTTCACTCTCAAAGTGATATAAACTCTGCTGTCTTTACTGTTATTTTGTCACAGTAATAGCTAGGTAACTTTAGATGATTCTTCAAATCTAGTGAGGAAATTATCCTTGTGAAGGGAGTTCCTTTTCTTTCACCCATAGTTCATTAAATAATAGTTTAGTTTATAGTTATAGTTTATTATATTTATATACCGCCCCTCTCCCGAGGGACTTGGGGCGGTGAACAGCCTAAAATACACAGATACAAAATTTAAAACAATATTAAAATCCAATTAAATCAATTTGGCCCATAGTTAAAAACCCTATATTAAAACCCCTAATTTTTTAAAAACAATTCTTTTTAAAAAGAGTAGGTCAGGCCAGCCCGGCTTGATGAAACAAAAACGTCTTTAGGGCAGTTCGGAAAGTGCGAAGGTCAGGGATCTGCCGTATCTCTGGGGGCAACTCGTTCCAGAGGGTAGGTGCCCCCCACAGAGAATGCTCTCCCCCTGGGGGCCGCCAGCCGGCATTGTCTGGCCGACAGCACCCTGAGGAGGCCCTCACTGTGGGAGTGTACTGGTCGGTGGGAGGCTACCGGTGGCAGAAGACGGTCTTGTAACTACCCAGGTCCTAAGCCATGGAGCGCTCTAAAGGTAGTAACCAGTACCTTGAAGCACACCTGGAAGACCACCAGGAGCCAGTGCAGCTCGCGCAGGAGAGGTGTTACATGGAAGCGCCGAGTCGCCCCCATAACCACCCGTGCGGCCGCATAATAATAATAATAATAATAATAATAATAATAATAATAATAATAACAACAACAACAACAACAACCACCATTTATTAGATGCATATGCCTTCCACTTTCCAGTATCTCTGGGCAGTTTTTCCATGTATACTGTTGTTGTGTTTTTTGTAATCATGCAGGGCCAACTTCCTTGCTAGATAAGGAATCAGCAAAGAATTGAGGACTGGTTTTAGTCAGTGATATAGGAAGCGTTGTTCTTTCCAATATATTTTGGAAAATACAAGCTTGCATCTCTTTTCCTGCCAGAGCTGGCAATCTACAAACAACTTTAAGAATAATTCACTTGGGCACACAGCCTGTGGCCTCAAGATTGCAGGCATATCTAGAGGCTTTCCAAAATTTGTCACTAAATTCTCTTCCCGTGTGAAAGAAGAATGTTATCAAAACAATGGCAAATAAACAGAACCAATTTCAATTTATATTAATCTCATTCAAATTAAATCAAGTTTCATATGGCTAGATCAAGTTTGAAAAGAAGCAAATCCTGAATTAAATAACGAGTAGTTATTTAAAAGGACAGCCATGAGATATGAATAGAAGAAATTTGCCAAAGCCAGAAAAGTTGGAAACATATGTTGACCTTCCAATCCTGCTAACATGGCCAAGGCTCCTAACTAAGCAAGGTTCTGAGCTGTACAACCCAAAATGTAGTACAGGAATAATAAAGAGAGCAATGTAAACCATGACCTTTAAAGCTGAAATATAACATTTAATAATACTATGGGATGACTTCTACATTTTTTCACCATTAATGGGACACTAACCACCCTGATTACAGATATTAACCCCATGTGTCATCAACAAAAGACAGAGGAACTAGAGATCAAATTGCCAACATACGATGGATCATGGAGAAAGCTATGTCCAGAAAAACATCTACTTCTGCTTCATTGACTATGCTAAAGCCTTTGATTGTGTGTATGTATACACTATTGAAACAGTGACGTCTACGCTGGCTGGGGCACGTTGTGAGAATAGCTGATGGTCAGATTCTGAAAGATCTCCTGTATGGAGAATTAGTGCAGGGAAAATACCTCAGAGGGAGACCACAGCTGTGATATAAGGATATCTGCAAGAGGGACCTAAAGGCCCTGGGAATGGACATTAACAACTGGGAAACCTTGACCTCCGATTGTTCATCATGGAGGCTAAAGACGCAGCATGGCCTTCTCCAATTCAAAGAGACCATTGTTCGGCAGGCTGAGGCAAAGAGGCAGTCCCGGAACCAGCGAAATCTGGGGGCTGGACAGAATGTATCTGCCCTCAGTGTGGAAGGGATTGCCACTCTAGAATTGGCCTTTTTAATCACACTAGATGCTGTTTTAGGATCTCTTTCCAGAGGACGATACCATAGTCTCTTGAGACTGAAGGATGCCAATTATGATTGTGTGGATCACAACAAATTGTGGCAAGTTCTTAAAGAGATGGGAGTACCAGACCATCTTATTTGTCTCTTGAGAAACCTATATGCGGGTCAAGAAGCAACAGTGAGAACTGGACATGGAACCACTGATTGGTTCAAAATTGGGAAAGGAGTCCGGCAAGGCTGTATACTGTTGCCCTGCCTATTTAACTTATATGCAGAAAACATCATGACAAAGGTGGGGCTAGATGAATCAAAAGTTGGAATTAAGATTGCCGGGAGAAATATCAACAACCTCAGATATGCAGATGATACCAATCTTAATGGCAGAAAGTGAAGAGGAACTAAAGAGCCTCTGGATGTGGGTGAAGGAGGAAAGTGCAAAAGTTGGCTTGAAACTCAACATTAAGAAAACTAAGATCGTGGCATGCGGCCCTCTCAATTCCTGGCAAATAGATGGGGAAGAAATGGAGGTAGTGACAGATTTTATTTTCCTGGGCTCCAAGATCACCGCAGGTGGTGACTACAGCCAAGAAATTAAAAGATGCTTGCTCCTGGGGAGAAAAGCTATGGCAAATCTAGACAGCATACTAAAAAACAGAGACATCACCCTGCCAACAAAAGTGTGTATAGTCAAGGCTATGGTTTTCCCAGTTGCAATGTAAAAGTGAAAGTTGGACCATAAGGAAGGCTGAGCGCCAAAGAATTGAGGCCTTTGAAATATGGTGCTGGAGAAGACTCCTGCGAGTCCCTTGGACTGCAAGGTGATCAAACTGGTCAGTCCTAGAGGAGATCAACCATGACTGCTCTTTAGAAGGCCAGATCCTGAAGATGAAACTCAAATACTTTGGCCACCTAATGAGAAGAAAGGAATCACTGGAGAAGAGCCTAATGCTGGGAACGATTGAGGGCAAAAGAAGAAAGGGACAACAGAAAATGAGGTGGCTGGATAGAGTCACTGAAGCAGTCGGTGTGAGCTTAAATGGACTCCAGGGTATGATAGAGGACAGGAAAGCCTGGAGGAACGTTGTCCATGGAGTCACGATGGGTCGGACACAACTTCACGACTAACAACAACAACCATCCTGATTACGGATATTAACCCCATGTATCATCAACAATGCCATTTGTTGTCCCCGTACACTGCCTCCCTTCATACCAAAGGAAAGGCAGCATCCTGGTTTCTGTTATCTCTGTCTCCAGGGTCATCAAGTGGTTTTGGTTTGCTTGCTTCTTTGCATTTCTGTGCCTTTTCACTGATTGTGCTTTGTACAAGCCATCATATTTGACCATTCTCCACACATATGTCATTAAACACATACCATATCTGATGACCCGGGGCAAGTCACAGAGGCAACACAGTCAGCTGACAGTTCAATTTGCCCCTTTATTGCTCCAACTTTGTCCCAAAGGCTCCCACATTATGGAAAGTCCCAGAGCTAAGTGATGACACACACGCCTCCAGCAGCCTCTGGCTGCAAGTAGTCCCGCAAAATGCGGTGAGCACAACGGTTGCAAAGTAAGAAATCCAGCGGAGCAAGGGAATAAGTCAATGAGTCCTGGAAGCAAAGGAACACAGCAATGGTTTCAGGAAGCAAAGGCAATTAACAAGGCAATTAATTCAGGAAGCAAAAAATAAAGCAAGAAGTCCAGGAAACTCCAAACATCAGCAATGGCACACAAAACTCCATGAAATTCAGTGTTTGTTCTTGACAAATGCCCCTCCCCACAGCATCTCCTTAAGTCTTAATCCTCAAGTGTGCCCTGTGAAGAGGGGCAGGGACTCTCCTCCCAAGTCATCTGGTTTGTCTGCGCTGTTCCCACCTCCTCTCCACTCTCCCTTCTCGGGGATCAAGAGGGGGTGGTTCTTATTCATTGCCTGAGCTCCTTCGCTCCTCATTTCCGCTGCCTGCCCTCTGTTGGTCGTTCTGGCCCCATTCCTCCCTGCTAGCAAGCTGTCCCACTCCTGAGGGGCCCTGGCCTGCCTCCTCCCCACATTCCTCTGAAGCCACCGAAGCCGCCCTCTCGGCCTTCCTCAGCTCCAGCTCCGGCTCATCTTCCTCCGCAGATTCAGGCTGCAATGGGAACATGACTGAGTCCTTTGGGAGAAGGGCGGTATATAAATTTAAATATTAAATTAAATATACCATATACACAGCAAAGCCAAACTTGGTTTTATTCATATGCCTTCTAGAAGTGGAAATCATTCCTGTAGTTAATAAAAGCAAAGCATTTGATAGAGTCTCAATAACTGCTGAATGGCAATTTTATTTATTTATTTATAAAAGTTATAGGCCACCCATCTTACCTCAAGGTAATTGTTACAGTTTAATATTCTGCTTCTAGACCCGTGATGGCAAACCTATGGCACACGTGCTAGAGGTGACATGCAGCACCCTCTCTGTGGGCACGCAAGCCATCGCCTCAATTCACCTGCGCCATGCATACGCACGTGCCTCCCGCACACACATGCATTGGGTGGGAAACGTGGGGGACCACATCCGTATGCATGGGGGGCAGGGCCCATGTACGGCTGTGCACACATTGCATTTTGGGGGCTCGGGTGCACCCACACGCATTCGGGCATGCACGCCCATGCTTTCGGCACTCAGTCTGGAAAAGGTTAGCCATGACTGTTCTAGACCATACTTGTTGTATCTTGGGAAAAAGTATCCTCCATTGACATCAGGGATAGTATGTTGTGAATTCTTTCACAAAATGGCTGCATGGGAGACTTTCCTACTGAAACAGAGTTGTTGTTGTGGGGAACATAGGACGAAGAAAGGATATGACATACGTTCACTGCCTTGTGCTGTTTGTAAAAAAATAAAATCCCCACCTGACCATTACTTTCACTAGAATGGTTTAGCCTAACATACATCCTAGAGTCATGAGAAAAAAACTAGTAGAGAACAAAAGGTGTGATATAAATTCAATTGTGAATAAAAGAATTAAAACATTTAATGTCTAGGTAGAGGCTTCTCAGATTTTGTCCAAATCAAGGCTACAAAAGGAGATTCAGAACTTTATTTTCTGGGATTCAATAAATCAGCAAAACCCCAGCACAGATGAAGAGAAACTCCTGGATGTGATAAAAAGGAAAAACACAAAAACCATCATTGTGCAGAATGCTGTTTTGTGACCTGAAACATTTGACTAAAATATTTTTGCAGAGAACTTTTGGCTGAAGCCTTCTTGTTCATTTCAGTGGCATCTATTACTGCTGTTGTTATTCATTTTATTGATGACTGCTTTATGAATTGCTTTTTTATTATATAGTCTATTTCCACCAATTCCAGTTTAGATATAATTGATCTATTTGTTTACTATTTCTTTCAGTCAAAATGCTGCTGAAAGCCACCTTGAGGTTTTTTTTTTTAATAGATGGGACACAGATTAAACAAATACATGCAAGTAAAATCGTGTTGACTTTATTGGTGAAAAGTATCCGAGTCTTATCCTTCATAAACTGAGATGGAGAATAAGAGTATAAAAAGGATGTAGGCAAAGTTGTTTGTAAGGGGTTTGTCTCAGTGATGGGTTTCAATTTTTTTTACTACCTGTTCTGTGGGCATGGCTTGGTGGGCGTGGTGTGGCTTGGTGGGTGTGGCTTGTGGGTGGTTTGTAGGCATGGCAGGGGAAGGATACTGTAAAATCTCCATTCCCTCCTCAATCCAGGGGACGGTTACTGCAAAATCCCCATTTCCTCCCAATCAGCTGGGACTTGGGAGGCAGAGAATAGATGGGCCAGTCAGAATTTTTACTACCGGCTCTCCGAACGACTCAAAATTTCTGCTACCGGTTCTCCAGAACTGGTCAGAACCTGCTGAAACCCACCTCTGGTCTGTCTCCTTTTGCCGTTCTCATTTTTTGGCTCTCTCAGGCTGCCAGTGTGAAAACATTTTCATTTCACGGAGATCGTAGGAAATCTTGCTGGCAGTTTTAATAATTCTGCATTTTTTCCTGTATTCATTCAATTTGATGAAAGCGGATGTGCTTTCAAAATTTCATTGAACAGTCACCTCCTAGTCACTTTTCTAGCTTCTCATGTTTTAATTAAACCTCAAGGGAAGACATCATGATTTCTACCTTTAAGATTCCTGAACTTAGTTACCTGCTGGTCTTCAGCTTGGATGCATGCCAACATTACACACACACACACAAACACACACGCACACACACATGCACATGCACATGCACACACACACACTTATCTCATGAGGCTTTTTCAGCCATATCATTACTGACACTGCTTAAGGGTAATCGGGGGGACATACTGGAGAATTTTCCCTTCTCTTGGAGAAATTGAAAGAGACTGGTCAGCTAATTATGCTGTGCTTAGCTCTGGCCAGTCTCTCTTAAAAGTTCAAAGAACAAGGATAGTATCAGAGATAATTCAGCAACCAGAAGAAATCAGTGATTAAGTCAATAGTGCCAGATTTTGGGCAAAGAACTACAAATCCAAGAAACGCAAGGATTCAGGACCAGAAATCAAATGCTGAACAACCAGAGTGGAAGCACAGAACAGTCAAGCTAATAATAGACTTTGTTCCAGCACAACATTTCTTAGTGTTATAATAGAACAAGGCCACCGTAGCCAGTATTACTTGGTGACAAAGAAAAGTGTTTATGTTCCTATCTATGGAGGCATATTCATCTTCAGTTGTAGAACAATCTGACTGAGCCTAACTGGAAAAAGAGTGATATTTTAGTTCTATGCTTCCCTACAAAACCACAGCATTCTGATGTTGAACCATTCAGGCATAGGCGTGTGTATTAGTATCAATTAAACCTCATCCTCATGGCTGGAAGTCAGAGCAAAATTACCAGACCTGGACTGGAAAAATCTGGACAACCACTTGATAGCAGCAAACATCTAGTGGCCATCTGGGTTTTAGCAAGCTGGATCTGGTAGCCCTAGTCAGATGTCAAACTCTATTCCATCTTTCATGCTGGTGAAAATAATTCCACATAACTTCTCTTGATATACCTGGGTTCACAAAACTGTCTTGCTTTCCAAAAATTGCTCTTGAGAAGGGCAGAATTGTTCTTCAACATGAGACGTGGTGGCGCAGTAATTAGAGTGAAGTACTGCAGGCTACTTCTGCTGACTGCTGGCTGCCTGCAGTTTGGCAGTTCAGATCTCACCAGGCTCGATGTTGACTCAGCCGTCCATCCTTCTGAGGTGGGTAAAATGAGGACCCAAATTGGGGGCAATATACTGACTCAGTAAATTGCTTAGAGAGGGCTGGAAAGCACTGTAAAACAGTATATAAGTCTAAGTGCTATTGCTGTTGCTATCTACAGAAGCAAATGGAATTGAGATATTCTGAAGGTAATGACTGTAACAATTATCAAAAGAAATTGTTCAAAAATACATCTTTCTTGTCCTATTTTTTTAAAAAAACAGAAAGCTTGAAAAGGTAACTATATAGTTACATTACTTATTATATAGTAAGTATAGATATAACATACCATAACAGTAATAGACAGGGAAACATACATATATGTTATATGTCAAAATATAATTCTTTGACCTGGTTCATACATTATAACAAGCTATAATTTACTGGATAAACCACAACTGGCTGTTCATGGAATTTTTAAATCACCCATGCTTTTAAAGTACAATGAATGGAAATATGTAAATGTAGTCTCCTTTCAAAGCTTCTGGCCACAATTTGAGGTGGCTATTTCCTCATCTCCCAGTGCTCCACACCTGCTGGAAGCCACCATTTTGCAAGGAGAAGCTGTCTGGAGCACTTTGTGGAATCTTAAATTCTTTCCTTGTCTGGAGAGCAATTATTACAAACAGACTAAGGTCCAGTTAAATTTGCGGTGATCAACAGCAACGGCGATCCCTGCCACCTAGAATAGCTGTTTGGTGCTGTATCAACCACCTCCCCCCCTGACGCTATATTTGTTCTATAAGACACACAGACATTTCCACCCACTTTGGGGGTGGGGGGGAGAGTGCATTGTATAGTCTGAAAAATACGGTATTTATTTTTTCTTTTTATTTTTCTTTCTGTTTTTTCTTCTTTTCTGCACATTTACTTATTTTTAAAATTTGTATTAGATTTATTGTCATAATATTTAATAAAATTACTATTAAGAATGGGAAGATAATTCCATTATGATCTGTACACTGAAGCATCCTGAATTTACTCATTAACCTGGCAGTCTTGATCTAAGATGCATGTAAATCTCACAAAAGATGAACGCAATTTGCATTTTCTTTTGTTTCTTCTAAGCTAAGAATAAATTTAAAGACCTGCTTCTAGGAACATCTGATTAACAAGAAAAGTACTGCCACAGCTTGCTGCCAAGCTCGTAGTAATTTATGTTCACCAGGCTATACGTTTCTTATGTTTAACTGCACCAAGATGTACTTATCTCTTTTGTTTATTGCATTTGCTCCACCCTGGTGACTTCGTTTTCTTTCTTCACTAAGAATGCAAAACCTGGGTGGGAAAGCCAATGTACAATTGCACGTACTTATTAATCCTTCTTACACTAATTATACCCAGGCCAAGATCATTTCATTTTCTGTTCAATACTGACTTTTACAGTGTTTGATTGTAACAAATAACTTTAATTAGGTTCAAGAAGTAGTTCTGTTGTTTGGAGGGATTTAATCTGTGCAACCTATTTGTCCACAGGATTTAGGATGGGAAGGAGAACCCTGAACTCAAATGTGCCATTACTCTCAAAAAAGAACTTGTTGTACAACAATAAGGAAGCTGCCAATATTTCAACAATGGTGTGTTCTGAATAGGTATCCCTGGTGTTTTGATAGTCAAAGCCAGAGTGGCATTCAATTCAGAAAAAACAGAGAAAGATCCTGACCTTGTACATCTTTTGGCTTTATCAAAAAGCTCAGGGTGCACCATTTATATTCAGCTATTTTAAACTGATGCATATTTATAGACTCCAGCACAATGGGCCAGATGCTTCTGCATGTAGCACAGAATAGAATGGAAAAGGTGGGTGGAACATGAGTCAAGTGCTTCTATATTAAAAAACAGGCTTCAGTACTCAAGGAGATTGCAGCAAATCTGTTGAAAGAGTTGGATTTTCCAACAGCATGAATCTATAAGTAGACTGGGAGAAAAGTTATACTGATTTTCCATTATGATGAAGGCATGCAAAGGATGTATACTCTAATACTCTGAAAAGAAAAAAAACAAAAACAAAAAACCCCCCACATGATCTTTTTTTAAAAAAATGATGCTTACAGAAAGAGAATAAATGCAGTGGATTTCATTTGCTTTAAAATACAACAATACAAAACATCATTTAAAGATCAATAATTCTAGAATAAAATTACCTAAATATGCAAATATTTTTGTAGTTCATTTCTAGGTGCACACTTAGACATGCAAAAAGGTGAATGCAATAAAAAGAGTTGTGGTACTAGAGGAGTTCGAGAGGGCTGCCTAGAATTGGGAAGATCCTGGGTTCAAATCCTTATTCAGTTTGCTGAAAATGCTATTCAAGGCAGTATAGACTTTAGTTATAAGATCAGAGTGGGAGAAAGAAAGAAACTACATTGCTCTTAAGTTCTGTGGAGGAAATAATAAATAAATAAAATAAAATAAACTTTTCTATACAGATTTTTTTTCTCCAGTACAATAGTATCTATTTATGATTGAACCTTCTATCTTCTGCCTCTTCTTTTCATGTCCAATTTTCTTCACATTCATACTTTTCAATGCCTCTCCTTCTAATATCTACTTTCTAAAGGCACACAAAGTTGACTCAGCATTCCATCCTTCTGAGGTCGGTAAAATGAGGACCCAAATTGTTGGGGGCAATATGTTGACTCTGTAAACCACTTAGCGAGCGCTGTAAAGCCCTGTAAAGCTGTATATAAGTCTAAGTGCTATTGCTATTACTACCTTCCCACTGAAGTGGTACCTATTTATCTACTTGCGTTTGCTTGCTTTTGAACTGCTAGGTGGGCAGGAGCTGGTGCTCATTCCATCATATGGTACTTGGGTCTTGAACTGCCAACTTTCCAGTCAACAAGCCCAGCATTTTGCTCAAGCCTTAAGGCAGAGTGTCAAACACAGGCCAGGCCCACCTCAACGCTGCAAATGGGGAAAAACATCGCAAAACGTCATGTGACGGCGATGTGACACTGCGAGTTTGACACCTGTGCCTTAAGGCGTCATGCATTTCTCCTCATTACGTACTGGACTTCAGCTATTGATATACTTGAGTAGATGATCATTATATGTTTCCACTCTGTGTAATCACCTGAAACCAAAAAAAATAATTCATTGAGAAAAAAACCCCAAGGCTGATCCATCAGTACATCATCTGTCTTATAAAGTCTCTGTCAAGTTTCCGAAAGATGCCCTAATTAATTCATGAGCCATGATCCAAACTTCAAAGGAAATATAGTCATTTATTAGGAGCACCATTCCGGCAATACTGGGATGCAGTTAGGACTAATCCTACGTAGATTTACATTCACCTATGACCCTGTCTCTCCCCTCCTCTCTGGCCATGTCATAAATCACATTCTCCAATTAACCACTTTGGCTGGCTGTGAAACCTAACGCCCTCCTTCTGATTGCGGTCAGAAGAATGTATGGAATTCACTTCAGTTCTCCCTCCCTCCTGCTCATGGCAACTTGAAGCTTTGCAAGTTGACAATCTCTCTACTATTTGGCTCAATTCAACATTTCTGAGCTAACTAATTTTAAGGCAGCCCATGTTCCCTATCATCTCATTTATATTTTAACTCCATTAGGAGATTCTTCTTTCTTAATTCCATGGTAGCTTGGTTGGATTTCTGGTTTAATATTCCAGTATATCCAAGCTGCTTCTCCTGCTGTTATATTCATTTATTTTGTGGATGTTATTCTTGTTTTGATATCTTTTAAATTGTTTTAGGATTTTAGAACTGTAAGCTGCCTAACTCACATATAGAAACTGAATAAATAAATTAAACACATATTATTTCATAATAATAATAACATTTTATAATCTATATTGCCATACATTAAATAAACAAATTCATATTCTGCATATTAACCATAATAGCTAAATCCAGTAGTAGTTAATTCAGTACACTTATTAAGGAAGGTTTTTCTGGCACACTTTGAAGAATATACTGGTACTTCAAATTCATCAGGAAAGTAAAAGAAATAGTCTATTGTCCTGCAAATGTTTTGACTGAAATGTAGTTGAGGTGACAAATTACAAAGGTTTACAGGAGTTGTCAGAAACATCCAACAGTTAGAGAATTGTATCTGTATCTCAAAAATATCCTACAATATTACAAAATCATACATTATTTTCTGGACCACAAAATCTTTTGAACTACGTCCATATACCCTGCATATCAGATCTCTACATTTGAAGCAAACATGCAACATGTTTTTTTAAAGATCTTAGATTCCTACAATTATTTTAGTGATTTCAAATTATTTCATTTTCATTATTGCTCTTAATTTTTAAAAATGCCTTGGCTCTTTGCTTCTGACTTTTGATGAGGTGGTGCAAATTTACTATACTGGGAGTTGCACATGGCTTATGGGGCACTGGTTGCATGGTCTTGATTTAGAACAATATGTGAACTAAGTCATAATATAAATGGTTTCCTTGATGTTGTCTTGGTATGTTTCATAAATCCTGTTAATATGGCTTATTCAACAACCCACAGTTAGCCCAGTGGTGGGATTCAAATAATTTAACAACCGGTTCTCTGCCCTAATGACCAGCTGGGTAGGCGTGGCTCGGTGGTCATGTGATCATGTGGGCATGGCCAACTCAATGTCACTCACATCGATGGGCGCTTCATTTTAGCTGTTACAATGTAATAAGGGTTAATCAGAGAGGCAGTTTCTTTAAGAAGGGTGATAAAAAATTAGGCTAGAAACAACACCAGAATGTTTCCTTCCTGCCTTCCTTACAGGATTAGCCCTGTAAATTGGAAAAAAAGAAAATAAGATTTCTTCCAACAACCAGTTCTCCGAACTGCTTAGAAAGTTAACAACTGGTTCTCCCGAATAGGTGCAAACTGGCTGAATCCCACCACTGAATTAGCCTCTTGTGTGGCCACTTGCATAATCCAAAATCATACCAATGCAAATTCAGCTCCCATTGCAGTTTGTGTGTGTGTGATATATATATATATATATATATATACATATATATATGTGTGTGTGTGTGTGTGTCTGTGTGTGTGTGTGTGTGTCTGTGTGTACATACACACATACATACATATATGTGTCTATCGAGGTGTCTCAATAGAAAAACACTTAATCTCTCCCAGGCTCAAGCTGATGAAGGGAGGAGAACTTGTGGCTCAGAGGTTAATACAACTGCCTAACATGCAGGCAGCCCAAGTTTGAATCCAAGTAAGAGTATGGCTAGCTGATGAGAGCTAAATAGTTTGAAATAGATCTGTACTAGTCTCCCTTTATTTCTTTATCAGCTAAATATAAATTTGATACACACAAACACACACACTGTGTTTCCTCGAAAATAAGCCCTCCTCAGATAATAAGCCCTCTCCGAAAATAAAGCCTCCCCCAAAATAAAGCCTCCCCTCAAAATAAGCCCTACCCAAAAATATTTAAGCGCATGCGCAGTCGGTCCCCACCAATTCCTCTAGTTAGGGTTAGGGAGACAGAGCTGGAAATCACGTAAGACAGCGTGAGGATCCCCGTCTTGCTCCACACACCCCAAATTAATAAGACCTCCCCGAAAATAAGGCCAAGTGCTTATTTCGGGGTTCAAAAAATATAAGACAGGGTCTTATTTTTGGGAAAACATGGTGTGTGTGTGTGTGTGTGTGTGTGTATAAAATTTATAAACAACATATAGCAAAATCAAAAAACATGTGAATAGGGATAGAATGTTGGATAGTCCCCAATTTTAAGGCACTGTGCTATTCTAACTCTAGAAGATATTTCTCTATAGGAAGTGCACCAAGACTTGGCTTCTTGAATGCCAGCTGGTAAGCAAAGCTTAAATATGTCTCTCAGGAGCACTGAGGGAAAAGCATTACAAAGTAGTTGGAGAAGCAGATGGTCCACAAGACCACTTGTTAAGTATGCACACAGACAAGTAATGAGCTATTTAGCAGATTGCCTGATTAAAATGCCACCCACTACCTCTGTCTAGAAAAAGGTGGGAAAGTCCATGTATCTTCTTACTCAACTGTACTGCGAAAGAAACATATCATTGAAAAGATATCCAAGACAAAAAAATTAAGCATGTCCCAGTTGAGAAAGTATAGTGAAAGAGTCAGGCAAATACAGTTAAGTAGATATGTGCTGCTGTCTCTTAAGATGTGATTTACCTGATGCTGGGAAGAACAATGGAGAACTAAATTATTCATTATTTTTCAGTGCTGCCATTAACAACTCAACAGCCGTCACTCTTGCCTATCAAAAAATCCATGATAATTTACGTATATAAGACCCATTGGAGTGAACCAACCTATCCTTGCTCCATTTTTCCTTATAAAGTTTAAAAATAGCAGAGACTTCCAGTTGGTAATGAAAAGGCAACCACATCAATTCCCCAAATTGTAGTAGTTGTAGCAACAGCCAAAAGGACAGCATGCTCATGGAGAAAAGAAAACAATTCCATTCCAACTAAAACTGGAATAAGAAGGCTACATATTTTATTGATTATAGCTTACAGAAGGTTTGGCATGAACTGGCAGCCTACCCCAACCTAAATGCTCTCCAGATATGTAGAATTTCCAGAATTCTCAGCAACGGTCATGATGAATGGAATTGTGGAAGCACATGCATTCTTTTGTCAATAATTACTGATGTTCATTATTATTTTTCCAGCCAGCATGCTGGACCCACTTTGATGTCTGGACTACTAGGATGAGGTGACTTCTTATCTTAATGAGGTGACTAGTTAGGCTAGGACTAAACTCAAAGTTCTGTAGAAAGTCAGCACCCTCCCCACCCCAAGAATGAAATATATTGGGAAATATTAAAAAGGCAAAATATTATATTTCCCTAATGGAGAAACATGTTTTTTTAAAAAAACAAACAAACAAACAGTAAGCAGACTCAATCTTTCTTAATAGTCCCCAGCAGATATTTTGTGCCCATTAAGAAAGATTGGGCCAGCCTATTCAGAAACCAATCCCAGTTTCCCTGCCCCAAGCAGAAACTAAGGAGGCCAGCTTTTAGAAATGCAGATTTGGTAATTCATTCAGAAAGACTGGGTCAAGACAGAAGCTTACATAAACAATAAGCCAGATGTTGTCCAAATTAGCTCGGACAAGCACCTAGGATATGCATTTTCCTCTTTTTCCTAAAGAGCCAGCTATGACCCCTACATAACCCTTCCATGACCCCATAGGAATCTGACAACAGCCAATAGAATATTAAAGGACATTTTCTGGCACAGGATCAGGAAGCTCAAATACAAAGCTCAAATACAAAGCCCAAAGAAGATACAACCTCCTCCCCACTCTCAACTCCATTTTGTCAGCTGCACCAGACCCACAAACCCATGTGGTTCTGCTTCATCAATAAACCATCTTTCCAGTCAAGCTCCATGTTTCCAGTGTCTTTGTTTCCAGTGTCTTTCTCCTAGCTTGGAACCGAACCAGATGGATATTTCTTCCAACAATTCCTTATACCCTTTGTGGAAGGATAGTGTTCGAACCAAAATCCTACCGAGCCATAAAATGGTCTTGCCTCAATATTTTATTGCAGTTGTGACTCATTATTATTATACAGTAAACCATTATTTCTATTTACTGACATTAAGGAATTAAAAATGTTGAACGACAAAAGTCAGCATTTGTATCAAAGTTATTCCCAACATGGGTAAGTGTGACCATCAGATTCCCATAGCAATAAGTTTGTTGTTGTTAGTTGCAAAGTCATGTCTGACCCATCGCAACCCCATGGACAATGTTCCTCCAGGCCTTCCTGTCCTCTACCATCCTCTGGAGTCCATTTAAGTTCATGCCTACTACTTCAGTGACTCCATCCAGCCACCTTGTTCTCTGTTGTCCCATTCTTCTGAAGCAAATTGAATAAGTATGGAAAAGAAATCATGCTTTCCGGAGACCTTAGATTGAAACAAACAGAGTGAACCAGAGGTCAAGAAAACGTTATCCCTCCAGGGCGAAAGTGATGCTTTATGTTGTCAGAAGCAAACAACATAATAAAAAAACCCCCCAAAGCTATTACCTAAACAGGAACAGAGGGAAATTGTATCTCTCACCTCAAACAGAATTGCTTATAGTCCTTCATGTAGAGTGGGTAGGAAAAAAAAATTGTGATTATAGAATCTGTGTTTAATTACAGAACAATCACTGGAATTCTTTCATAATGGCTTCCTAGTTTTTCTGTAGTAAAACTATCTCCTCAGAAGCTCCCGGATTCTTATATGCCTGTCAAATTTCAATCCTGACAACTGGGCCCCCACCCCACTTGTTCTAATTAGCTCCTAGTATTCAGGTTAATGAACCCCTCCAGGTAACCAGTCCGTGCAGGGGATCCAAAGTTACCTGTGCATTCTGTTCGTATGTCATCTCGCATCAAGTAATAATGAATACTGTGCATGTCACTGAGGGAAAGCCCTGCTCTTTCTTCGTATTTGCTGGGATGAAGAATTAGGGGCTCCGACTTTATCAGTTTCATAAGCAAGGTATATTTACACTAGAGGGAGCAATAGCACCATCCCTTCCTCACTGCTGCTTAGCTACCCATCAGTTGCATGGCAACATTGCAAAGCGGGGAATATATAAAAGAACAATTCAGATTAAATGCTTTGGTCTTTTATATAGTAAAGTTGCCCTAATGATTTATGCTAACTATTAGTATATTATTCAAGTCAAAGCTGAACATGCTGTGAGCCCTGAGCAAGCTTGGCAACGCTACTGGATTGGCTGCAGGAAAGATTCTCCCCCGCTCCTCATCTCCCTTGAAATAATTTTATAAGGATGTTTGGGGTTGTTGGTTTTTGTGGAATCGATTGCAAAGTGGATATGGTTCAAAGACTCTAATGGCAAGCATCTGAAGAAAATATGGGTAAGTGGACTCAATCTTTATTTTAAACCTTTTAGGAGAGTGGGAGGTATCACACGGACCAAATTCCTATAGATAGCCATGCCCTAAAAATAATTTAATTCTTCTGTTTGACCTACCTAGTCCATTGAAGGAGTGCCTTTATATGTAAAAAAGCTCCCTTTAGTCGGTGTCTAACAGAACTGGAGGGTACTTGGTTAACCTAAGTTATCAAGTACTGCCTACAGCTTTAATACTAAAATAGAAGAGAAGAAAAAATTGACAAGTGAAGTGTGAGATAAGCTGCAACTGCTAGTACTCTTTTTTTTGTCCAGCTTTCAAGATATATGAGCCATTTCATCTTCTCCATCTGGCCATCCTTCTTATCAACTCATTGACCGAAACCTCATTTGGAATGCTAATACTTCATACAGCTAATGAAGTGTCCAGCCTTCATAGAGATTAAATAATTTATTTTAAAGGATGAAATTTTAAAACATCCAGAAAGTGAAGCTTAGAAATTTAAAATCCAAAATGAGACTCTGGGACAGATTTTAAATTCTTCTCTCTTAGAAATATAAGCAGTGCCTGTTAATCTAGCAAGCTCAGGTATGGAGAACTTCTGTTCTTTAGAGTATTGCTTAATGGCAGCATCTCAGTATCCCTCATTATATTAGACAGGCTTGCTAGGACTTGTTGGGGTGGAGGATTGAATAGCTCTCCACCTCTGATCTAGCCAGTTTTTAGAGAGAAGGTAACTATCTATTTAAGGGATAAAATAAAAATAAGGGTTTTTTTGAGGGGGGGGGGTCTCATTTCCTAAAACATTAGAACCTAAAATCATCTATATAGAGCTGTCAAGAAATAGTCAAACCTTTTTACTTGCTGGAATTTATTACTAGCTATGATAAAACCCCACATTTAGAACATGTTAAATGGCATTAGACAATTTTGTAGATAGGGAGATCACTGCTATTAATTTTGATGACACCAGACTAACTCCAGAATCAAAGAGATTAAAAATCAGTTGCTTGAGAGCAACAATGCAAAGGGGCTATCATTCCAATCTATGTTGGTGAGCTTCTTGATATATGTATAAATGTGGTCACTATATGGCCACAAAATCTGGGCCAAGTAATCCTTTGGCCTAATATCTCAGGTCTCTTATATTCTTACATTACTCTACATTCATCAGTTCTGACTAGTAATTTTTTCCAGAATCTGAAACCAAATTATTTCTCCCCATCTGCTACTTGATCCTTATAAACGGAGATGCCAAGGACTGATTTTGAAATACTCAATGTTAAAAATCTTTTGCTTCATTCTTGAGCAATAGCTATTCCATTAAAC
Source organism: Arizona elegans (assembly GCA_022577455.1). Taxonomy (NCBI): domain Eukaryota; kingdom Metazoa; phylum Chordata; class Lepidosauria; order Squamata; family Colubridae; genus Arizona; species Arizona elegans. The sequence goes on from JAKOOJ010000001.1 coordinate 107,236,772, forward strand.
CACTGGGCAGTAAGCTACTATGAAAACGAGGAGGCCAGATTATCTTTTAAACCTCAACATGTAATTTTATGCATATTTACTCAGAAGTAAATTCACTGAGCTCAGTGAGTTTTACTTCCTTCTGTGTATAAGAATCCAGCATAAATAAATCTCCACCTCAATTATTTGTTAAAAAAAATCTAATTATTTAAAATGCCTAACTATTTTTAGTGGGTAGATAATTATCCACAACAGTTTTGACTTGGCAAATGTTTAAGAAGCAAATCTTGCAATGCTTAATTCAGTGATCTGGGCACATTACTTATTAAAGATACAGTATATATTTCTTTTTCAACTCAGTATTTTCAGAAGTTTTTGTTCACATTCAATTACCATAGCAGATAACTTTTTTCATTTATAAACTTTATTTGTATGTAAAAATAAAAAAGCAAAAGAGTAAATAATTCTCCTTATAACATTTAAACACATACATGCAGACATATATATTAATCAAAGCTTGCTTTCATTATATAATAGATAATTAAATCAACATTTCAATCAATTAAGAGGAGAAATAGATGGAAAATGGGAAATTAAAAGAAAATTTAATTTCTAAATGGTCCTCATATTGGTACTTCTAGCTGCAAAATGTTTATAGAAAGTAAGTTCTTTGAAGCTTATAACTTGATGAACTGTTATTTTCCAACCTTGTGGTATATTTATTTTTTAATCATAAAACACATATTATCCACTTCTATTGTTCTCCTTTTAACTTCCAGAATATTAGAAAGGGAAAAATATGCATCAACCCAACATGTCTTCCACTAAAGCAGAAACCATATTATCTGAATCAATACTGTATTTTAGCTCCAGATCTTTTTTAGTTAAAACCTCCATTTTCTTCATGAAATGCATGCATCCTGCAACAGGAAGATCTATTTCAAGAGATGTATCTAATATGCACAAAATAATATTTTGTTAAATTAATCATACTTCTTAATCTTTGGCAACGGGAATATACAGATATCTAAATGGTCTTGACATATGTGGAAAAAGCCAGGAACAGATTGTGAAGCAGCCATTTATACTTTGCAAATGATTTGAAGGGAAGTGCTTTGTTTGTGAAGCACTTCCTTCAAATATTTTGTATTGTTCTACCGGGCACCATTTCTTCATTCCAAACAAAGATGTTTGTCACAAGCCATGATGTCCCCAAAGTGAGGAAAGAGGATTGTGACCTCTAACACAAGTTCATAATTTGTGTAACAGGTGATGATGTCAGAAGGCTTATATCATGCCTTCCCCCAGATTACCTTAGGACACGGGTATCAAACTCACCATATCATGTTGGTGTCACATGATGTATCCCAACATTTTCCCCATTGGTGGAGCTGGGGTGGGCATGTGATTCATCTGGCCTGCGGGCCGCCAGTTTGGCACCCCTGCCTTAGGGGTTCCTGTCATTTATTATTTTGTAAAACATGCAGTTAAACCTCTAGTACTACAGGAAGTTATAAAGCAGCTCTTATCTCTGTGTTAAAATGAACTTGCCATTATGCACTGCTTGACAGAAAATATTTATGGTGCAAATTCTTAGCACAAATTCATAATTTAATCCTATTAATGAACTCCCATTAGATTAACACAGTGGACAATCAAGCTATAATTTGTCCTCCTGTTTATTCCCATCACCTGAGGAACACATAAGCAGTGTCTTTACTGCTTAACAAGTGCAGTTCAGATAGGACTTCAGGTGATCCTGCTTTTATCACCAGCATATGAGGATATTATCACAGGAAAAGCATAGTATGTTAAGTTGTAGTAACCGTTGCTCCATTTTTAAGTAGAGTGCACTGCAGTAATCTGAGAATAAAACATTTTTTTAAAAAAACTATGATCGGATTGGAGAGAAAAGGTTTTCAGCAGTTTTGAGAGTTACAGCTAGAACAATAAAAGTTGTTATCCTAATTAATAGTTTAAATTTAAGGATTATTTGGGTTTAAATCAGGAAGAAGGTGTAGTTCTGACATCTGTTTCAGATAATGTTGAGTAGGTCTCTTTGCTTCATTGTTTACATAGCTATATATCTGTGCTACAGAAGTATAATCTGCTCAGAGTTAAGGCAGAAAATTAGTAGAAAAGCTAATTTAGTTATTCTTACGCTAAAGATTATTTTCCAGGCTTAAATTAACAATTGTCCAACAATCTTTAAGAGGTTTAGAATTTCACTGATGAAAGGCAATGGTATTATTTAGTGTTGTCACCCCTCTGTTTTGAAACTGAAATGATGTTTTTTTGCATACTCCTGACTGAATATGGGAATCCATAATTACCCATTTATTTATTTATCTGATCACTTCCCAGAGGATTATTGCCTTGATGTAGTAGGAGGATTCAACAACTCCAGTTAATGCTGAGAATAATGCCAGTGGAAACATAAATTTCTAGTAGGATTCCCCCTTGCTTGAAGGTAGGAAGAGAGAGGAGCTAAGGATAGTCCACAGTAATGTTGAGGCCACAGGTGAAGGACTCAAACATTTAGAAGAAGAAACTCCAAAATAAAACTTGGAAGAGGGCAGTGGTGAAATACTTCTATATAGTTGCCAAGAAGTTTATAGATATGGTCCAAATATTTTGTTCAGTTTGGGTTCTAGATGATGAGACACATCTTTTGGATGGCTCTCTTCTGGCTACTGAAGAAGAATATTAAAAAAATTCATGAGTATATTTAGAGAAAATATAAACCTCCAGCCCAAATATGCAAGGAAGTCTGGTCACTGATGGCATCAGTATTAAAAAAAGACATTATTGGAGTATGGAGAAGGTAAAATAAAAAAGAAGGAAAATCAAGAATTATTGAAATTAAACTAGAGCATGTTTTAATTGTTTAAGGAATAAATGAACATAAGTAGACTGAATGGGCCACTCTAAATCAAATGATTGTGATACACAAAGGAATGGAATGATAATGCTACTAAAAAAAACCCAATCATTATGTGCTTGGCTTTAAAGTAGTAGACCAGTGGCTCCAAATCTTTTGGGCACCAGAGACCAGTATTGTGGAGAGAGGTTTGTCCGTGGACCAGAGGGGCCATGGTTTTGCATGCTGCCTGCATCCTGAGGATGGAGCTTCGCTTGTTTGTGCGACCCGGTTGCTGGCATGTTGTGGACTAGTGCCTGTCCATGGACCAGAGGATTGGGGACCTCTGTAGTAGATGACAGCATCACATCTGTTAGATTGTGTGGATTTCCACCAGGGCTTTGTAGTCTTTATAATTATTCAGAATAAGTGATCCAGACCTGGAGTAAGAGCAAGGCCTGTCTGCTATATGTTAAGGGAGGCCAACCATATTTCAGATTTTTCCATGAGTCTGAAAAAAACCCCAAAGACTAAGTTAAGGAAATGTAGTCATTAAAGTTAAGAGACATTCAGCATGTCCTTTTCTCTGACAGAAGACTAAAAAAACTACCAAAGAGTTATATTAATTCCAAATGCAAGCAAAATTTTGTATAACATTTACGAAGAATAGGCATCTGGTCAGATAAAAGTGGCAAAGTGGCCATTTTAGAAAAGGCAGAGAGACATTGAATCAGGTAGCACCTCCCAGGGCTGATGTGGGGGAACAAGATATCTGCTGCCTTGAATTATACAAAATAAAGACGGTCCCAAAGGTGCTTTTCCAACAGGCAACTGTACTTTATTTTTCCTTGAAGACGTTTTACTTCTCATCCAAGCTTCTTGGATAAGGAGCAAAACATCTTCAAGGAAAAAGTCCAGTTGCCTCTTGAAAAAGCACCTGTGGGGCAACCATGACCTAGATCCGTGATGGCAAACCTATGGCATGCGTGCCACAGGTGGCACGTGTAGCCATATTGGTGGGCACGTGAGCTCAGCTCCACTAGCTGATTTTCAGGCCTTCTGGGCCCACCAGAAGTAGGGAAGCAGGCTGTTTCCTGCCTCCTGAGGACCTCGGGGGGTGGTGGGAAGGCCCATTTTTCTCTCTCCCCAGCCTCCAGAGCCTTTCTAGGAGTCTGGGGAGGGTGAAAACGGCCTTCCCCACCCGCCGGAGGCCCTCCAGAGGCCCAAAACAGCCCGTTTGCCAACTTCCGGTGGGAACCACCCTCACCCCCACCCCTCTCCTGGCACGCAATGGCAAAAAGGTTAGCCATCACTGACCTAGATGATTGAGAATCTCCATAGATGAAAGTAAAGGCAGTATATACATCTAGATAAGATGATGGATAGAGCAAGAGTTTCTAAGTATTACCTTTGCTTTATAGACTACCTTTGTGTAGAACGTGCCAAAATATAGAAAATATTAAGTCAAATGGGCATGCCAGAATACTCTTTTCAGAAACATTGACAGGGAACAAGAAGCTACAGCAAGAAGTGAGCCAGAAGGAACAGAACAGAGTAGAAGAGACTGTGAGACAAGAAGGCATATTGTCTCCATGTTTGCTCAACTTACACAGTGAATATATTATGCAGAATGCCAAGGCTGTAAGAAATGACAGCTGGAATCAAAATTGGAAATTAAACACTAAAAATTTGAGATATGCAGATGACATCCTTTTCTTAGCTGAAATAAAGAAGACATAGAAAAGCTCGTTAAGAAGAGTAAAAATAGAAAGTTTAAAAAAAATATGGCTTGGTGTTAAATAGAAAGAAGACAAAGAAATCTCGTAGGCTTGTTGAATTCACAGATGACAGAAAGGAAACAAAGGTAGTAGATAGTTTGGTTTCCTTCAGGTTAGGAATATATTAAAAAGGGCTGCATGTTGAAGAAGTAAACAGATTGATGTTAGGGAAGAAGGCAATGAGAAACAGACTAAATTGGGAAGGATGAAGATGTTTCTATGACAATGAAGATCAAAATAGTTAATAGGGTTGTGCAACATTTCAGATTCAAATAGAGTGCCCAGAAAAGTTCATTTAGCACTTTTAGGCAACTCCTTACCATCAGCAGCCCCCTTAAAGTGGCCATGTCTTTTCCTGTGATTGTGCCACTGTGTTTCTCAGCTCTAGTGTAATCTTGGGAGAAGACATGGTTGGATTAAGGAGGTTCCAACAGGTTCTGTGAGCACACCCATGTCCACTTTGAACTACCTGCAGGTAGTCCTTGACTTACGACCACAATTGAGCCCAAAATTTATGTTGCTAAGCAAGACAGTTAAGTGAGTTTTGCCCCATTTTACTAAAAGCCTGTTCTTGCCACAGTTTTTAAATGGATTACTGCAGTTGTTAAGTGAATCACTGCAGTTGTTATGTTAGTACCATGGTTGTTAAGTGAATCTGGCTTCCCCATTGATTCAGAAGGTCACAAACGGTAATCATATGACCCTGGGATGCTGCAACCGTCATAAATATGAACCAGTTACAAAGCATTTGAATTTTGATTATATGACTATGAGGATGCTGCAAGGATTTTAAGTGTGAAAAATGGTCAAAAGTCACTATTTCGAGTGTCGTCGTAACTTCAAATGGTCACTAAATGACGAAATAGTTGTTAGTTGAGGACTACCTGCATTCCCTTTTGAAGTGCTGCACAAACATAATTAAAACAATGTCTTTCCAGTGGTTACGAATAGCAATGAAAGCAGATCACTAAGAAGAAGAGGAAAAAGACAAGTGCCTTCATATTATGGATGTGAAGATGGTTACTAAGAGTACTATGGACTGCAAAAAACAACAACCCAATCAATCATTTCTGGAAAAAATAGAGTGACCGCTCCCTGGAGGCAATGAAATTGATGTACTTTCACCATGTGATGTAAACAGATGATGAACTAGGAAAAAAAAAGAATTATGCTTAGCCGCTTTAGCAGAAGTAGGAGGCAAAACCATAGATAAACTGGAGGAACAATAAAAAAAGATTTTAGGAACATCCCTGGAAAGCTGCAAATTTTCAGCAGAGGCAGGCTGAGATGGCAGGTTCCTGTTTGTATAGTCATCTGGAGTTGGGCCTGTCTTGATGCCACTAAATTAATTGGCCTCTATCCAAGTGTGCATTTTATTTACTTTCGGTAGCCTAAAATTTTGAATAATCGCAGTAACCCATCATAACCAATGTTAGGGTCCATTGCTTATCCTCTACATGATTCCACCATAACTTCCCTCCTCTGTTGGTTTCTTTCTTTTTGTACATTTTTTGGGGGAAGGAGGAACTCTTTGTTGTGATTGATTCATTCCCCCAAAGCCCAGGTGTGAATTTGTACAGGAGCAGAGGAGACAAGAAGATTTTCTTCCCTTTCCAGCAGCAAGGTCACAAAACAAAGCTACAGCTTCTGCAAGCCAGTGAAGCTGAATAAATTGAGAGTAATGACCGGCTTCCCTCTTGTTCCCTCTTCGGCCTGCTGGCCAGATCTTCTCCAGCCTGGCTTGCCCTCCATAAGCAACCCACACCTGCTCTTCTGTTTTAGTGACTTCTCCTAATTAGGTGGGGTGGGGGTGGGGGCAAAGATAGCCCAGGTGGAGCCTGACTGCCTTTGTATTCAGGGTCCTTGCCCACCTCCTCCCACAGAAAGACTTCCAACTTTCTTGGAGGGGTTATGAAGAAGGAGCTAGGGTCACAGAATTGAGTGCACACCAGCTGTTAGAGGCCAGGTGGCACAAGAAGATTAAGCATAATTGGAGACCTTGGGGGCCACCTAAAAAAAAAAAGATGCATGAGCTACTCAAATTTGCAGAGCACCTTTGCTGATAGAAGTGCAACTATACTTTTTTTTTTCTGTTCCCTGATTGGTTTTCACACCTTTGTTGACCAAGGTACATCTTTATGATGTCTAAGTATGGCTTGCTTAATTCTGATTTACTGAAAGCCTTATAATTTGAGTCTATTGGACAAATCATCTGTGTGGTCTGTGTGACACATGTTGTTCAATAAACTATGAATAAAATTTCCTGGCTTAGCATGACATGAAGGACGCTCACCTTGCATCTATTTAACTGCCAGGAGTGACCCATTGAGTTTCAGTTGAAAAAGCCTAAGATTATATAACAAGACTCAGATCTGAGACTGAGGTTATGTTCACGTCAGAGGTGGGTTTCAGCAGGTTCTGACCAGTTCTGGAGAACCAGTAGCGGAAATTTTGAGTAGTTCGGAGAACTGGTAAATACCATCTCTGACTTTCCCCGCCCCCATCTATTCTCTCCCTCCCGAGTCCCAGCTGATCGGGAAGAAATGGGGATTTTGCAGTAACCTTTCCCTGGAGTGGAGAGGGAATGGAGATTTTACAGTATCCTTCCCCTGCCATGCTCACCAAGCCATGCCCACCAAGCCATGCCACGCCCACCAAGTCACACCCACAGAACAGGTAGTAAAAAATGTTGAAACCCACCACTGGTTCATGTATCACATTAAGGCAGGGGTGGGCAACTGTGGTCCTTTTACAACCTGTCTCAGGAATTCTGGGAGTTGAAGTCCACAGGTCATAAAGGGCCATATTTGCCCACCCCTGCATTAAGGCATTAAAGTCATTGATTTAGTATTGGCTTAAAGTGTGGCTTAAGCTAGTTGAAGAGATTTGTAAGCAAATGGTTTATAACTTAATATTACTATCCAGAGTTGTCTTTCAAAGTGAGATGGGCATCATAGAAATTAATTAATTAAATAAATTTATGCATTTATGTTTTTTATTCATCATATCATGATTAAATAGTATTCATACTACCATCTGTAAACCACAGTTAACTAGACAAAGACACATTGCATCTTAGCGTGTTGTATGAATCTGAACATCTTGTTAAGTCAAAAAGTTCTGCTTCTTCAAGGAAACTTTGTGTTTGATAAATCACGGTTTGTGGTTTAACAAATATCTATAATCATCATCTCCATTTATCCAAATATGTGGAAATTGAATAACTTTGGCATGCCCCTTTGCTTTTTGCTCATAAGTCTCTCTGTTAAGAAGGATTGTACTTTTGTTGCTGTATCACATTTCTTTTTCAAAAATATATGTGAGAAGGTGCCTTTCTGGATTCAAAATGTTCTTCAAATCTCTCAATTTGTGTTTACAACTTTTGCTTGTCCATATTGTTGCTGCATCTGTGCCATTGATGGCGGGATAGAAGGAAATTTCTTTTCCTCCAAAACATTTCAAAGAATTAGGAATCGTGAAATTACAGATTGAAACAACCTAACCTAGAAGAATTTATTTTCCCTATTGCTGCTGTGGCAAGACTGATGAGGGAGACTTTCAGCTAATCAAGAACTGAATCCGATACGGTGGCTGGATTCCAACTCCCAGGCAAAATTTCTGATAATGATGTACCAACATCTGAATTGCTCATGGACACCTCCCATCTGTGCCACCCACTCTATGGAATACAGTGACATTGGCATGCTACTTTACCAATCAGATGGGGTTATGTGCCAATGTCACCGAGGACAAGTGAACCCATATTGCTATTAAGGAATATTTTGTTGCTAAGGAAACTAGGGAGATTATTTTTAGTTCTTTTGCATTGAAAAGAAACTACCATAGTGGAGCATGGTGCAGCAAAACATGAATATTGGGCCCAATTGCCTTGGCAACACAAATATTACGTTAGCTGTTCCAAATTTACTAAAGGTATGTCCCTCTTCCCAATACTTGTACCTTTCAGGTTTCCCAACACTAGAAGGTTCTGGAGATGCAAACCATTAGCAAAATCCTTCTTCACTTGAGTTCTTGAAAAATGTTATTTATTTAACTATTGGTAGTTAAAGAATTTCTTTGGCTGCCCACCTCAAACACTGTAACTGTGGAAGCTTTTAACAGCATCTTTGGAAAGTAATTGTTGGAGAACTTAGTAATGTAATGTACTGCATTAGTAAAGTAATGTATCTTTCGTACTTTATCAGGTCCAAAAATATGCTGTTTCTGTAAGGTGAACAGATTTTAACATTGGTAAGAAGGACACCATTGTGGGCGTGACTTATTGTGTGGGCGTGGCTTGGAGGCCATGTGACTGGGTGGGCGTGGCTAGCTGGTCATGTGACCGGGTGGCCATGGCTATGTGTATAGGGACTACTCAGAGGGCTGAAAAGTCATTTCTGACAGGTCCTCACACTTATGACCATCCTCACATTTATGCCCGTGCAGTATTCTTAACAACCATGTCACTCATTTCACAACTGCTTCTCTTCACCATGGTGACAAGATAGGGCAAAAATGTAAAATGTGAGGACAGTCGTAAGTTCGAGGACTGGTCAAAAGTGTGAGGACCAGTCAAAAATAACTTTTTCAGCCCTCTGAGTAGTCCATATGCATTAAAGGATACAGCAATAGAGAGGGATGAAGGAATGGAAATTAGAGTAGGAGTGAGGGTAAGAGAGGGAGGAAGAGAGGAGGAGAAGGAGAAAGGAAGAGGAAGTAGGGAGGAGAAAAAGAGGGTGGGGGGAAGAGAAAGTAAGAAGGAAAGAAAAGAGAGTGGTGGTAGGTTTGAGGAGAAAGATTGCTGTACAATAAAAAAGATGAAAGGGAAGAAAGCCAACCCCAAGCAAATATAAAGATATTAAGATTAAGAATGAATTGTTAAACTTTAAAGAATAAAAGAGAACAAATATGAATAAATAGCAATAATTAGAAACACACATACAAACATGCAATGTATTTTCTTTGAACAGAATATTTGGCTGGTTCACAAATTTAAACAGCGTTTAGTCATTTCAATTAAATTTACAATTTCTATATTTCCTTTTTGCCATATTTATTCCTCATCTATTTTTTTAAAAAAACAATATTACCCTTCATCCTCATCTCTAATCTTAATCAAATTCAATTTTTCCCTTCTATTCTATATTATACCCCTTCCCATTGTCATCTATTTTTATAGCCATCCTCACATTGGTTAATTATGTAATTATGTAATACAGTTGTTTAATACAAATTCAACATTTTAATATAAATCAATTAGTTATATAACTATCTTTTTTGTATATTAATCAATATGAACATGAATATTCCAATTATTTCCATGCAATCCAATTTCTTACAAATCAATTAATTATATTTACCAATAATAATAAACCAAATAATTTCCCCCATATATTCCTCCAAACCACAACTTAACCATTTCTGCTTTCAACACAATATACAATTATTAATAGTATCTCAATTATTACAATTCCCTAGTTAAATAGAGCTTTTTTTCTTTTGTGTTTTAAAATCTTGAACTCTCCTCTTTTGCCCAAAATTTCCCATTGTTTGCAGTTTTGTACCTACCTTTTTTGGTGAGGAAAAAGAAAAAGAAAAAGAAAGAAATCTCTCTCTGCCTCATTTTGTCATGTTGCAGGTTTAGTTTCGCTTTCGCCTTTGTTTTCAGTATAGCTAGGGGGGGGGGAATCTGCTCCAGGAACTTTTTGCAGCTTTTTGCAGCTAATTAACCTAGCGGAAGCTGTTAACAGGGGCTGTTTTTTCTATTTTTGCAGGCATGGGTCTATTCATTTTTTTTTTAACACTGATCAGCTGTAGGTCGGCCCTTTGAAGCCCCGCGGCAAGAGTTTAAAGAGTTTTTTTTCCCTCTAGCCATCAGCGGGGATTCAGGAGGCAGAATGAAAAATCGGGACTTTTTTAAAACGCCGCGGGACGCAGGACAAATTGCTCAAAAGCGGGACTGTCTTGCCAAAAGCGGGACGTCTGGTCACCTTATGTTTCTGACATGATGCAATCTGTAACTTCAGCCAGCATTACCCAGTCTTTGATGATACTCCAAATGTTTCGAGGCCTGATAACTGGGAACTATAGTCCAACCTGTCTGGAGGCCAAAAGGTTGGAGAAATCAATTCTAGTTAGAAAATCTACAGGTCAGTGTTTTAGACCACGGGTCCTCGGGTTGTGGCCTACTACTAGGCCATGGCCAGGGGTGCTATTCAGCAGGTTCTGAAAGGTTCTGGAAAACCGGTAGCAGAAATGTTGAGCAGTTTGGAGAACCGGCAAATACCACCTCTGGCTGGCCCCAGAGTGGGGTGGGAATGGAGATTTTGCAATATCCTTCCCCCAGGAGTTGGGAGGGAATGGAGATTTTGCAATATCCTTCCCCCAGGAGTTGGGAGGGAATGGGGATTTTGCAGTATCCTTCCCCTGGTGTGGGGTGGGAATGGGGATTTTGCAGTATCCTTCCCGTGGAGTGGGTTGGGAATGGAGATTTTGCAGTATCCTTCCCCTGCCACGCTCACCAAGCCCCGCCCATGAAGCCAAGCCACACCCACCAAGCCACGCCCACAGAACCGGTAGTTAAAAAATTGAATTCCACCACTGGCCATGGCCTATTTGGAACTGGGCCGCACTAGATGCAGGCTGGTGCGCATACATGCATGCGTGCATACACAGCTCCGCTCATGCAAGTGACGCTCCAAAGGCTTCTCTTCTCTCTTGCATGATTGTGCAACCTGGTTCCCATCTCCTCCCCCCAGCCAGGCCACCAAGCTGTAAAGGTTGGGGACCACTGTTTTAGACAACTTATCTCTAAGGTTTTTTTTAAGATTAAGTGTTTTTCTGTTGAAACTGGTCTATCAGGGCAACCTGATCTACCCAAATATGGGACGGAGCATACTTGATAGAATAGAATAGAATTCTTTATTGGCCAAGTGTGATTGGACACACAAGGAATTTGTCTTGGTGCATACTGCTTCCACTTTTTCCTTTCAGCCCCAATCCAGGAGCCTTCACAGGCAGTTGCTTTTGCGACAAACTATTTTTTGTGTTGAATTTATCGACAAAGCAATAAAGGTAGAGGTTTTAAGGTTAATAAAGGTTTTAAGATATTTCATTTTGCTTGCAGTTTATTTTTATTGCTTCAAACCCATTAACTATATGATTGGTAAAACTGATGTGGTTAATTTAACTATATCTCTATAAATTGCATTTTTATCCATTTTTCAATGTATAAGTGTACATATATGTGCTTGTGTGTAAACATACAAATATACACAAACACAAATGCATATATATGGTAAGAGTGAATTGAAAACCAGGTTTGCATTTATGCCCAGTCAAGTGTGAAATTAATGTCCTACAAGCACACTCAACTAAATACATTTAGCTTTCACTGTTTAATTTAGTAGTTAAAGACTCTTTTTGAACTGCTGTCATACAGGGTAATTCAGCAAAAGTTCAGCTCCATGACATATAATACATTCTCGAGTTAATTCACAAATCTCATGAATTCAATAGGCGGTCTCCCACATAAGTGTATATGTTGGATTATAGACTCTACACATTTATTTTGAATTAAAAATAATAATGGAATGGGGTTTAAATTTAGTCTGCTCCTTTTCATCTGGATTAAATCTGATGAAGCCAATGGAGCATTTTTTTTTAGTCATGATTTGGTATTACCCGGGACCAGCTCATAATTACTGTAGAGGCTAAAATCCCGAAGAATCCCAAGTCTGTTTGAAGAGAGAACATCTTAGGGATACATGCCAGGTTCACTTGTTCGTTTGCCATTAGATTGAGAATGAATGTGATGTTACTGCAAATGGACCTGGTGTTTATCATCAGCAGATCAAGTTGATCAGTGACTTCTTGGGGTCAGAATTGAGGCATTTGGGCTGGAAGAGGAGACCACCACCAAATTATTGATCAGCCTTACCCTGTAACAGTTTACCTGGTGATACCTTCTACCATGTCTTCTTCAACTTCTTACCGCCAATATGTATCTAAGGGACCATTTTCTTCTCTAAAGCTTAGCAATGAACGAGAGGCAGTTTGGTCTAGTGGTTAAGTTACCAGGCTAGAAAGCTAGGGAGCATGAGATCTCTTAGCCATGAAAGCCAGCTGTGTGTCTTTGAGCCAGCCACTCTCTCTCAGCCCAACTCACCTCATAGGGCTGCTGTTGTGGAGAAAATAGGAAGAGGAAGGTGTGTTGGATATATTTGCTACCCTGGAGAATAGCCTTCTCAACCCAGCTTGTTTCCTCATCCCCTGACCTGCACAGATCAGGCCAGGCAATCTCAAATCTTTTTGCCAGTATTGAAGGTAAGATTTTCCATAACTATCACTAAGTAAATGCAAGGATTTGTGAATGATCCACAGTTCTTATATATTTGAGTATGTACTCAATCTTGTGTGATTATCCATTTTTTCCTGACTGACATTACTATACAACATTTCTTCATCATGCCAAGCTATACATTCTAGTTGCTGCACTGCTTTTTGTCCTGGGCTCTCTCTTCTTTCTCAGCTAGCCTACCCACAGCAATAGTTACCAATATCGTTGATTTGACTCCTCGTGACTGCAGGACCCTCTTCATCTCTTCTGTTGGAGCGTTTTACTGTTTTACAATGTTAAAAAAAGTTGGAGAGAGGAAAATGCTCCCAGGCCAGCTGTGGTGCTCCTCAGCCTATCATGGAGGCTGGAGTATTATTATTGTTGTTGTTGTTATTATTGTTGTTGTTGAGAAAAGGGTCTCAAAATTCTTAGGTGAAGATTTAAGGTGGAGGGAAGGGATCTTTAAGCCCCAACTGCCAGAGAGGAGGCAGGGGGAATGACAGAAGGAGAGATGGTGAGGCAGAGGTAGTGGTGGGTTTCAAGTTTTTTTACTACCGGTTCTGTGGGTGTGGCTTGGTGGGCGTGGCTTGGTGGGCGTGGCAGGGGAAGGATACTGTAAAATCTCCATTCCAGGGGAAGGTTTCTGCAAAATCCACATTTCCTCCTGATCAGCTGGGACTTGTGAGGCAGAGAATAGATGGGGGTGGGGCCAGTCAGAATTTTTACTACCGGTTCTCCGAACTACTCAAAATTTCCGTTACCGGTTCTCCAGAACTGGTCAGAACCTGCTGAAACCCACCTCTGGGCAGAGGTGTGTGTGTGTGTGAGTGTGTGTCTGCGTGCAAATGTGTGATCCAACCAATAAGGGAGACACTGACCCAAAGTGGGAGGTGGTGGCAAGAGAAAGATTAAAACCCCAAGAGAAAGACTGGACAAATGAAGGTTCTCTTCGAAGACTGAAAAGCAATCAGGAGGTGTTCTAGTTCTGGAAGATCAAAGCTTTTTCCTTCAGCAAATCCAGGAAGAGGTGACAGCTCCAGCTCCCTTCTGGGGGTTCTGACATAGGTGGGGTGAGGCAGTACATGTGATAACTACGATCAGTTGTTGAGACTCTAGAAAGAGTGCAAATCTAGTGTGTCTAATCTAGTGAAAATAAGTATGTCTAATCTAGTGAAAAGAAGGACTATGGGAGACATAATAGCAATGTTTCAATATTTGAGGGGCTGCCACAAAGAAGAGGGAGACAAGCTATTCTTCAAAGCACCTGAAGGCAGGACAAGAAGCAATGGATGGAAAATTACCAAGGAGACAACCAATCTAGAATAAAGGAGAAATTTCCTGACAGTGAGAACAATTCATCAGTGGGATGGCTTGCCTCTGGAAGTTGTGAGTACTCCAACACTGGAGGTTTTTAAGAAGAGATTTGGACTGGAAGACTTCCAAGGTCCCTTCTAACTCTGTTACTCTATTATTATCTATTATTCTGAGTGCAAGCAGAGACCTTTCCTTCTTCCAATCAGCTTGCCAATTCTTCCTTCTTCTTCTCTTCCTCTCTATGCCCAGTCAGTCCAATTCAATCCACTGATTGCCATGCCTTTTAAAATGTCGCTCGCTGTTTCTTTCCTTTCTTTGTGCTGTGGGGTTCTGATTTCCCTTAAATTGTATTCCATTTTATCCCCCCCCCCACATTTAATTGCTTTGTTTGACTGTCAGCCTCTGACCACCATGACAATTTCTCTCCTCCCCCAGAATTGCTATCCCAAAGCTAACAGGGCCTCACCCAGTTGTAAGAGGTAACATCTCACTTCCAGCCAAGCATACACATTCTTGTCACTGAAAGCAAGGGCAAAAGTTGCTGTTCAGATAAATAATTTTTGTCTACAAAATCAAACCGAGTTATTTTAAAGGAAGAGGAGAAAGCCTGTTGTCAGAGTGGCTCAGCATTAAAAGTGGAGACTCATTTGGCCCACAGGCCAAAATCTTGCATTCATATTAATGGCACATGGCTAATTGATATGAATTATTTACTCTTGTATCTGCTTTTGAATTACCATTTTATATTGAGTATCAGGTTTAGTAAGCCGAGAGCCAAATATAAAATACAGATGATATGCTTACATTGCATTCCTTGATATAGGTAGCCTTCAATTTACAACAGTTTGCTTAGTGACCGTTCAGAGTTACAATGGCACTGAGATATGTGACTTATGGCCATTTTTCACAGTTATGACCTTTGCAGCATCCCTATGGTCACGTGATCAAAATTCAGACGCTTGGCAACGGGTTCATATTTATGACCGTTGCTGTTTCCCAAGGTTGTGTGATCATCTTTTACAACCTTCTGACAAGCAAAATCAATGGAGAAATCAGATTCACTTAATAACCTGGTTGCTAATTTATTGACTGCAGTGACTCACTTAACAACAGTGGCAAGAAAAGTCATAAAATGGGGCAAAACTCAGTTAACCAACGTCTCACTTAAGAACAGAAATGTTGGGCTCAAATGTGGTAGTAAGTCAAGGACTACCTTTATATTTGTATCAGGCAGGCTGTATTTCCGGTGAAAGTGAATGATCACAAATAGGGCAATATGTTGACAGTCAAATTAAATTGACTTTAGATTTCTGTTCTTACTCTGTGGTCTTATTCTAAATGTAATATCATAATGGAAGTAAAGGGAGTGTTTCACAGCTGAAATTGTGCCTTCAGTTTACCCAGTCCTTATTCAGTAAACAATCAGAACGATAAAAATTAAGAATTCCAGGAAAAGCAAAGAACAAACTTTGCAACTCAGTCACTCTTTTAATGACAATACAGGGAGATTATCTTTCTATGGCTAATGGTTTGGGATGAGATCTTCAGTGAGCAAAGCAAAGATGCTACCTGGTTATATGCATATCATGTTATCAGCGTTTGCAACGTCTAAGATCATGTGTGGGTATTTGTGTGTGCAACATGCATGCTTGCAAGGTTAATTCTGATTTGGGTCTATTAAGGCTAATCTTTGTTTTGTTATACCGCATAAAGTTTATTTAGGTTTCTAGACTTCCAATCTCAAAATAATGGAGAATCAACATTAACCATGCAGTCAGAAGATAGTCTAGGAGCCACAATGAGAAATTGAGAGCTTTGGGGGCTATATGGGGATTTGGAATTCCAGCTGTATTCACCCCTATGTCATCCACCTTGAGTGTTTGCCCAGGAAAGAGATAAATCAAATAAAGCAACAGAACAGAAAAACCACACAAAATTGACCTTAGTTTTTCTCTGCTTATCTGTGGCTCTGAGGTGCATGACAGAATGATGTCTGAAACTGTTAAGACTATATATTTGGTGAATTTTTTGTTGAGCTGCTACTGAGGATCTCACGATGAAATATTGGTTCTTTGCTCAGCAAACATCTGTTCGCGGTATGAAAAAAGTGAAATTACTGAAACAAGCTGAAAAGAGGTGAGCAAGTGGGCGAATAGGAATATACGCTTGGTTATTTACTGGCAAAGGGATTCCCTGAAGAAATCCAACCTATGGCGAAAATGAAATGAAATATTGTTTATTTGGACCAGGACTCACAAAAATAAATAAAAAGCAGCAGCCAAAGTGAAATCAAATTGATGAAATAAGATACTAGAATAACAAAGATAAAATAACACATAAAATATGACAAACTCCACTATAATAATGCATCAATTACCTGTGCAAGTGTAAATCTAACGTTTATAATCTATGAAGTAAAATATGTATCATCTAAAAAACAAGCTAGCTAGTATGTATTAACCCTAAAGTGATAAATAAAACAGAAGTAATTATTTGGCTACTTCATAAGTGATAAAGGGCTTTGAACTTCCAGAAGATGATTCACATAGGACTTGCTTGGCCTTCCTGGAAATTTACTTATTAGGGGGAAAACATAAACAGGCCTGATATTCCTGTAGAATTTACAGTGTAATAATGCATGCAAAATGATTTCAATCTCCTTGTCGCCACATAGGTAGGTAACCTTGTTTAATGGGGTTTTTGGAGTATCTACCTTGCAGTAGTGTGGATGATAAGATGTTATACCTGGCTTTGAAAAATGCTATCCTCAGTTTGGGGAAAGTAGGATTTTAAAGATAGTAAAGATACCTTGTTGGTCAGGCCTGTTAGTAGATTGCCCCAACCTATTCTTATTCTTTCGATGAGCAGTTGTTCGGCTTGGTCATATCCTAAGGCATGGCTGTCAAACTCGTGGCCCACAGGCTGGATGCATCATGCACTGGCCATGCCCACGCCCAGTTTAGCGAAGTGGGGAAAAGTCATGATATGTCACGTGACCCCTCCATGATGACCCGAGTTTGACACCCCTGTCCTAAGGAAATTAGGAACGGCGCAGAAATATTTTATTACTATTATTCTCAGTAGATGTGTTATTATATTATTATTAATGTTATCAGTTCATGTGCTAATATTTATTACTATTTTCTATCTGGTCTTTTTTTTTTCTCTTGTAAATGGTGTACCTTGACAATACACTGTATTCAAAAATGTTTATGAATAGAATTATTAAAAATTGGGGGAGGAGGAAGGAATGGCGCAGAAAACCCATATGATTTTGAATTCTGTTTCTAGGCCAGTTACCAGGGAGAAGGGAAATTGTCTATCAAAATTAAAGGAGTTATTCTGACAGGGAGGAATTGGATGATCCAGTAGTTTATTTTCCTGTTCCAAGGCCTTACCTGGATTGCAAGCATTCCTCTCTCTAGCCTTAACTGCGCATTTGTTGCTCCTTTGGGTACGAGAATTGATCCTGCAAATTTTATTTGCAATGTTTCCAGTGCACTCTTCTTTGCATAAATTCCTACTGGTGTACCATAAAGGATTTGGGCCAGTGGTTTGGCCTCAAAATGTTTTAATGCCCCAGGGATTAATTGTCCTCTGCTTGTATAAAAGAAGTGCTTAACAGCATTTGTAGACCTAAGAGCTGAATGTACTAACTACATGATCTGATGTGCATTCCAGGTGCCTTTAGAGTGGAAAAACACGCCAAGCAGAGGTGGGTTTCAGCAGGTTCTGACCAGTTCTGGAGAGCCGGTAGTGGAAATTTTGAGTAGTTCGAAGAACTGGTAAATACCACCTCTGACTGGCCCTGCCCCCATCTATTCCCTGCCTCCTGAGTCCCAGCTGATGGGGAGGAAATGGGAATTTTGCAGTAACCTTCCCCTGGATTGGAGAGGGAATGGAGATTTTACAGTATCCTTCCCCTGCAGTGGGGTGGAAATGGAGTTTTTACAGTATCTTTCCCCTGCCACACCCACCAAGCCACGCCCACCAAGCCACGCCACGCCTACCAAGCCACACCCACAGAACCAGTAGTAAAAAATTTTGAAACCCACCACTGATGCCAAGGTATTTCAATCCAGTAACCTGTTCTAATTTGTGTCCTTCAACTGTTCAACTAGGACTGATAGATGGCTCTCTTAGCAAAGACTAGAAATGTAGGCTTTTCAAAATTAGGATCTGGATGATTTTGCCTGCAGTGCCCAAATATCGCTGCTTATAGCTCTTTTCAACCCCATAGCAGTTTGTGAAGTTATGGTGGCATCATCAATGTAGAGGAGTATGGGGATTTTGCGCGCTGCTAATTTAAGGGAGTGCGGAAACCCAGATTATGAAAAAGATCCACCGCTAAACTAAGGTGCAACTTGAAAAGAGAGGGGACAAGAATATATCCCTGTTATACTCCTTTCTGAGCACCTAGTGGGCCAGAGGGGGGACCTTTGGGGATTGCAGTTCACCTTAAAGTGGTGTTGAAGTATGATTTCTATATCAGAAAGAGAAGGCAATGGTGAAAATGCAAATACTGTTTTTTTTCCCCCAGCAGTCTTCTAAAGAACTAACATGTTTCAAATTATAGGTTCAGTTTAGCAATATTTATTTCCCAGAGAAGTTGCAGATTAAGTCACACCAAAATATTTTTCATTTAATTTCATCTAAGCCAATTTATTTATTCTCACTTCAAGTTCTTCCTCAGGCTGCTTACAATCAAATACAACAAAAGCAAGTTAACAGTGTCATAATTAAAACCTAATAGCAATAAAAGCAAAAAAGCAAACAAGAGAGCATATTTGCATATATATATATATATATATATATATATATTAGTATTCCCAGGGGGTTTATTTTTATTTTTATTTTTAGGTAAAGGTTCTCTGCCTGACACTGGAACTTTAAACAAACTTCTTATCACCCAGAATGTTTTTCCCCCTTAGGCCCACTAAAATGCTTCCATTAGGTGAGACCTAATACAAATAGTCCTCAACTTACCATAGTTTGTTCAGTGATCATTTGAAGTTATAATGGCACTGAAAAAAGTGACATGACTGTTTTTCACATTTATGACCATGACAGCATCGTCATGGTCACATGATCAAAATTCAGATGCTCGCAACTGGCATGTATTTATGACAGTTGCAGTATCCTGGAGTCATGTGATCATTTTTTGCGACTTTCTGACAAGCAAAGTCAACGGGGAAGCCAGATTCACTTAACAACCGTGTTATTAACTTAACAATTGCAGTGATTCACTTAACAACTATGGAAAGAAATGTTGTAAAATGGGGCAAAACCCATTTAGCAACAGAACCTTTGGGCTCAATTGTGGTTGTAAGTTGAGGACTACCTGTAGCCTGTTTTGCCATGAATACAATGGCAAGGAAGGCAATTACCATTCTTTGAAGATATTTCCAGCTCTCATTTAAAGATTCTACAACGTGAAAATTACTCTTTAAGACTGCCTATGTCAGAGGTATCAAACTCAAGGCCCAGGGGTTGGATCCAGTCCTTGGGGTGCTTAGATCTGGCCAATAGGGCCACCCTGGAAACACACCCTGTTTTCACTGGCACAGTGCTCAGGCCACCACAGGCACCCCTGACACAAGTGTCCTTGATCTGGCCATACCCCCTGGCCACGCCCCCGGAGGTCAAACACAACACTGAATAAAACGGACTTTGATATCCCTGGCCTATGTGAATGCTTTAGAACTGAATTTCTCAAACTTGGCAACTTTAGGAGGTGTGGACTTCAACTCCCAGAATTCCCCAGCCAGTATGAATGGTTATGCCTTTGGTTTTCCTCTGCCCCTGGCATGCCAATTAAATTATTCCTTCTATCCTGGCTTCATTCAGTTTTTCCCTCAGAGTCCAGTTGCCAACATCCAACCGAATAATTCATTTCTATGACCTTTTATTGCCACAAGTTAAATTTAACTATGTGATTTATTAACAAGTATAAGTGTGTTCCGAATCATGCCCTATAGTACAATCTTATGCTTAGATATTTGGTTGTAACTTTTGAGTTGAATAGGTCATGTTTCTAAGTAAGCTATTGATCTGGTTCACACAGTGTTTTAATCCAAGGATTTGTTTATGGTTTATTCAATAAGAAATAAACCATGATTAAAAAGGTAAAGGTTCCCCTAGCACAGTGATGGCTAACCTTTTCTGGACCAAGTGCCCAAAGTGCGCGTGCGCACACGCGAATGGGCGTATGTGCGCCTGAACCCCCAAAATGCAATGTGTGTGTGGCCCTGTGCATGTGGCCCACCCCCCACGCATGAGCACGCAGCCCCTGCATGTGCCGTGCCTCCACACATGTCCACCCCCCACATCTTGCCCCCTGCGCATGCGCGGCAGAGACCTGAAGACCAGCTGGCCAGTGGGAGGCGCGCACACATGCGCAGCGGAACTGAACTGTGGCAACGGCTCGCATGCCGTCAGAGAGGGCGCTGTGTGTCATCTCTGGCACGTGTGCCATAGGTTTGCCATCACGGCCCTAGCACGTATGTGCTAGTTGTTCCCAACTCTAGGGAGTGGTGCTCATCTCCATTTTAAAGCCGAAGAGCCAGCGCTGTCCAAAGACGTTTCTGTAGTCATGTGGCCAGCATGACTAAACGCCAAAGGCGCACGGAACGCTGTTACCTGCCCACCAAAGGTGGTTCCTATTTTTCTACTTGCACTTTTTATGTGCTTTTGAACTGCTAGGTTGGCAGAAGCTGGGACGAGTAACGGGAGCTCACCCTGTTACACAGCACTAGGGATTTGAACCGCTGAACTGCCGACCTTTCGATTGACAAGCTCAGCATCTTAGCCACTGAGCCACCGTGTCCCTTTTAAACCATGATTAATCAGGGCCAATGATTGAGTTTACACCTTAGGCTAAACTTTATGTTTTGTTTCTTTGTTGTTCTACATGCTGTGATTTATTATGTCATCCAGACCTGAAAACATAGTTACTAAGGCTGTTAAGCATAATAAGCATAATCACCAATCTCTTAGTTACAATTTACTGAATATAACCAAATTAGATGAATTCAAACAAAGCTGAATCATACTCCATTATTAGAAGCTACAATGCCTGTGTTCGCATAACTTGCTGAGACACAAATCTTTTTTCAAAGAAATATGTTCCAGTTGATCTTAACTAGAGATGACTAGATGGATTAGTTCCTGCAGTTTTCTTGGCAAGATTTTTGAAAATGGTTTGTATTTCTAAGGCTTTAGACTTTAGAGAGAGGGACTGGCCCAAAGTCACCCAGTTAGCTTTGTGCCTAACACAGAATCTCCTGGTTTCTAACCTGGTGCCTTTATTCACTACACCAAACTGATACTCAAACTTCAATTTGGCTTAATGGGTAAACTCAGACAATCTTTAATCTTGATTCAGTCATAGTTAAACAGCAGTAGCTGGGAAGTAATATGTCATGTGATTCCAGGCTAGTATAGGTAGTCGTCGACTTACAACCACAACTGAGCCCAAAATGTCTGTTTGCTAAATGAGACATTTGTGAAGTGAGTTTGGCCCCATTTTACGACCTTTCTTTCCACATTTGTTAAGTGAATCACTGCAGTTGTTCAGTTGACTTTGTTGGTCAGAAGGTCGTAAAAGGTTAGGGTTAGGATTAGGGTCAATGCCTTTTCTTTCTTTTTCCCTTTCCCCCCCCCCCCCTTTTCTCTTCCCTTTTTTCCTTCCCTATTTTTCCTATTATTTACTTTTGTATTTTCTTTGTATGCTACAGGGGTGAAATCCAGCAGGTTCTGACAGGTTCTGGAGAACCGGTAGCGGAAATTTTAAGTAGTTAGGAGAACCGGCAAATACCACCTCTGGCTGGCCCCAGAGTGGGGTGGGAATGGAGATTTTGCAATGTCCTTCCCCCAGGAGTGGGGAGGGAATGAGGATTTTGCAGTATCCTTCCTCTGTAGTGGAGTGGGAATGGAGATTTTGCAGTATCCTTCCCCTGCCATGCCCATCAAGCCACACCACGCCCCCCCCCCCCAAGCCATATCCACAGAACCGGTAGTAAAAAAAATTGGATTTTTTTTTTTTGCTTTAATTTATATGCCGCCCTTCTCCGGAGACTCAGGGCGGCTTACAATGTGTTAAGCAATAGCCTTCATACTTTTGTATATTTATACAAAGTCATCTTATTGCCCCCACAATCTGGGTCCTCATTTCACCTTCCTTTGAAAGGATGGAAGGCTGAGTCAACCTTGAGCCTGGTGAGATTTGAACTTGCAGTAATTGCAAGCAGCAGATGTTAATAACAGTGCTTTAGTCCACTGTACTACAGGCTCTTATTTCACCACTGGTATGCTACATTATAAACTAATAAAATTGTTATATTAAAATAAAGGTTGCAAAAGATGATCGCATGATCCCGGGATACTGCAACTATCATAAATATGAGTCTCTTGTTAAGTGTCTGAATTTTGATCCCATGACCATGGGGACAGTTGTAAGTGTGAAAAATATATGCCACTTTTTTTTCAGTGCTGTTGTGACTTTGAATGGTCACTGAATGAACTGTTGTAAATCGAGAACTACCTATATATTATTTTTCTTGTTTTGGGGTCATATGGACTTGTGTAACTTTGGTGGATGTGTTGGCTGAGACCATGATTGGATCACCACCAATTTGACGCCATTTGAAAAAAAAAAAACCTTTCCAGGAAATGCCAATTGACAATCTGCAACAAAATTTTAAAAAATCAAGCCAAAGAAAAAGAAGACTACCAACTCACTAGCTGTTCTTTATTGTCTCATCTTGGTTGTGTTTATTGGAGAATTGCCATATGCCTTGTTAATATCCAATCATGCTTACTATGTCAATTTAACATAGTTTCAGATTACCAAATGTTTCTCAGACATATAGTCCTTCAGGTTTCATTTACTGATATAAATTGTTTTCCAAACGTGGCCTGTTGAGTAAGCATTTAAACTATAAAACCTGGCTTTTATAGCATTCTTAATGAGGATATGCCTCTTTCACTGAAGCCTTCACAAAAGTTTATGTAGAGAGACATTAGCAATGCTATAGGACTTTAATCTGATATGAAAAGGTTTTATATTTGAATACAATTTTAAGTACTGAAAATGTACAATAAAAACTGTACAAAATAAATAGAGGATTAGAATACTGCAGTGTTAGTGGTGCAAGACTATTGTTTTAAAACATTTTATTATTTCTGGTCCTTCCTATATACGCCCCATGCAGTGGTGAAATTCAATTTTTTTTACTACCAGTTCTGTGAGTGTGGCTTGGTGGGCGTGGCAGGGGAAGGATACCGCAAAATCTCCATTCCTAATCCACTCCAGGGGACGGATACTGCAAAATCTCCATTTCCACCCCACTCTGGGACCAGCCAGAGGTGGTATTTGCTGGTTCTCCAAATTAATCAAAATTTCCGCTACTAGTTCTCTGAACTACTCAAAATTTCCACTACTGGTTCTCCAGAATCTGTCAGAAGCTGCTGGATTTCAGCCTCATGTTAAAAACAGGCATTCAGAAATATACTAACTGTTGCATTTCAGCAGTTTGACTGGGACCCCACATTATATAATAAAATGTTTAAGAATGGTTGACATAAAGTTGACATTCTATTCATACATGTAGTACTTTATGAAAACAATGGCTATGTAGATTGGCAGAAGAACTCCAAATATTTATCATTATGAGTGATATAAAAATAAATGGTTGCTATAAAGTGATTTTTGCCAATTAATTACTAGTTCCTGAGCAAAAAGAACCAGTTTAATCAGTATAAACCCGAAATGATGTCTGACCTGACTTGTGATTTTTTTGTGTTTCACTCACTATGCATATATAAATATGAAGTGAAAATATTTGTTATTTAAGTATTAATATGGACGAAAACATCTTTTTCCATATGGACATGCACTGTCACCAGCGGTGGCCCCTGGGAAAAAAAATGAGACATGGTTATGGCATGGTAATCAAAGTGCTTCCCTTTGTACATGTATATGAAATCTACAAAAGGGGTGAGGTTTGAATTATGATGCTGCATCTGTCCTCTTGCCTGTTTTCACCTCCCCCATGGATGCTGTTGTCATATTTACATCAGTGGAGTATTTAACTGTAAAGGCCCATGGTTGACCGTTCCATGTCTTCCTTTGTTAAACAATACATAAAGAAAGCAATTTCTAGACCCTAAATTTGCATTGCTCATTTCCCACAGGATGAATTCTTCTAATAGTTTAAAATTATAATTCTAAACCCATCTGAACCGTTGATCCATTGTTAACTTTATCACATCGATATTCTATGCATCCATTTATTGTTTAATCCAGAAAGTAATGTTTTTCAAAAATCTTAAAATTGTATTTAACATTCTTTCGCTAAGGAGAAAGCAGCTCACCTGGCGAATGCGATATAACAATATTCTAAATATTCTTAATCCCTCCAAAGCAGCAGTGACAATAACAACAACAAAAAAGTAAATACAAAGTGATTAAGAAATTATTTTTGTCCAGCTTTATGTTCTTAAAAAAGGTTGTCTTCATAACTGTGAGTAAAAATGGTTTGTCCCACAAGTCTCAGTCATGGACTCATAAATTGGCCACAAAATTGTGATACCTCTAATTTACTCACAAGATACAAGCAATACACTCATATTTTATATATACATTTTGGTATTCAGTTTTTAAAAAAGGGAATAATAAGAATTTGGTAAAAGGAGCAAGATTCACAGCACAACCCATATACTCATTTTTTAAAACAAATTCCAGATATTTTAATTAGGACAGGCCAGTGGCGGGTTGCTCCTGGTTCTGTCTGGTTCTTTAGAACTGGTAGTAAAAGTGGCAGGAGGCTCCACCTACCTGCCCGGACATCATAATTGACAATCTGCGCACGTGCGCTCCTCACATGTTGCAAACCGGTAGTAAAGGTAAGTAGAACCCACCCCTGGGACAGGCAATTCTATTCAGAATGGAAGGAATTCCCCCAATTCTAATGGAAGAGCATGTTAACATAGTTCTACAATTTTGCATTATTTTCCTTCTTTATGCATTGTGCATGAGAACAACTTAGAAGAGAGAATATTACTCTCACGCTGAATTGGCTTCATTTTCCCTAGCCTGCTATGTATATTGGGCTACGTTCTCAGTCCTCCAACTGGAAAGCCAGTGAGCCTGCCAGTTATGGAAGTTGTTGTTTGACACAACTAATTAAATGAGCTGTAGTCTAATACACACTGAAAAGATTCATAGAAAAATAATGGTAAATGAGAAATACCGTCTGTTACACTATCTCTTCTCTGTAGGAGCATGACGAGGGACAAAGTGTGAAAACATAAACCTGTAAAGAATTCAGAAACAACTTTTCTTGGATATTTTAACCCTCAGAGGTTAAGAGTTTGGTGTAACCATTATGAAGTTTGTCATTATGAAATAAGCAATGCTTATTTCTAAGTAGGCATGATCAAACAATCTTCCATATTTTATTTTAACTACAGTTTAGAATAGAATAGAATAGAATAACAGAGTTGGAAGGGACCTTGGAGGTCTTCTAGTCCAACCCCCTGCCCAGGCAGGAAACCCTACACCACTTCAGACAAATGGTTATCCAACATCTTCTTAAAAATTTCCAGGGCTGGGGCATTCACAACTTCTGCAGGCAAGTTGTTCTACTTATTAATTGTTCTAACTGTCAGGAAATTTCTCCTTACTTCTAAATTGCTTCTCTCCTTGATTAGTTTCCACCCATTGCTTCTTGTTCTACCCTCAGGTGCTTTGGAGAATAGTTTGACTCTCTCTTCTTTGTGGCAGCCCCTGAGATACTGGAACACTGCTATCAGGTCTCCCCTAGTCTTTCTCTTCATTAAACTAGACATACCCAGTTCCTGCAACCGTTCTTCATATGTTTTAGCCTCCAGTCCCCTAAAGTTTAATGAACAAATCCCAGGGACTAGATTCATCCAGTATGTTAAACCAAAACTAAAAAAAATTGATTTTATTTTAATTGAGGTCAATAACACCTGGAAGGCATCACATCAGGGACAATTGTCATAAAGACATCTATTTATACACTCAGAGAGAAAACAAGAAAGATTCAGCTCCTGTTCCAGTGAGAACAAAATCTTATTCTATGCATAGTGCAGCATATGTTGGTTTATGCTAAACTAGTTTTATATTCAAGTTGCCAACTTTGAAATAATCAAACAAGTTAGATTTTGGAAAGCTGCTACTAAGGATCCTAAGCCAAAAACAATTACATCTTAGTGACTTTTCAAAGTTACAACAACACTGAAAAAAATGAGTTATGATAGTTTCCCACACTTATGACCATTGCAGCACCCTGTGGTCACATAATCAAAATTCAGATGCATGGCAACTGGCATGTATTTATGACAGTTGCAGTGTCCTGAAGTCATATGATCACCTTTTGTGACCTTCTGACAAGCAAAGTCTATATGGAAGCCAGATTCACTAAACAACCATATTACTAACTTAACTGCAGTGATTCAATTAACAACTGTGGCAAGAAAGATTGTAAAATGGAGCAAAATTCACTTGACAACTGTCTTGCTTAGCAGTGGAAATTTTGGGCTCAATTATTTAAGTGAAGTATTTAACTATCTTTATGGTTGAATGATCTCTTAGTCAAGAGATTAACATCAAGCATTTGTGTCCTCCCCTTCCCCAAATTAAGAAAATAAAGTTCAAAGTGCTGTGATTAGGGTCACTTGAATGTAAAAAGAAAAAAATGGGATGCTGGTATCTTACTTCTCTTTTACTCATTTCTGCTTTATTTCCACCTCCATTTGATAGTGAGAGTGGAGAACATCGAAGTAGACATAGAAAGGGAATGCCTAGAGCCGTGATGGCGAACCTATGGCACGGGTGCCACAGGTGGCACGCGGAACCATATTGGTGGGCACGCGAGTGTTGCCCTAGCTCAGCTCCAGCGCACATGCGTGCGCCGGCCAACTGATTTTCAGGCCTTCCGGTCCCACCGGAACTGGCTGTTTCTGGCTTCTGGGAGGCCTCCAGGGGGATGGGGAAGACTGTTTTTGCCCTCCCCAGGCTCCTAGAAAGCCTCTGGAGGCTGGGGAGGGGGGGAAAACGGGCCATCGTGCCAAAAGCAGGGAGAACTGGGGGGGGGTCACGTGCGCATGTGCGGGATAGCGGGGCATATTGAATTATGGATGTGGGCACCTGCACCCGCTCCCCTCCGCTCCCCCCGCTTTTGGCAAAAAGTTTAGCCATCACTGGCCTAGAGAGACCCTCTTTTTGTAGAGTCTTTGTAGAACTTCTACTCTGTCTCCAGGACAAGAACTGGGTTAGTAACAGGGCTGTGCTATACTTCAGATTTATAGGGGGGAAACTGCTTTGGAGCATACAGATATACTTAAGGAGCATTTTTGTTTTGCTTCTTACAGTAGCTCCCCTCTGCAGGTCTAGTGCAAGCCTAGGAATTTATATGTTTGAGGAGTTACAGAGAAGTGGATGAAACACCATTTGTCTCTCAATTGATAGTGTTAGAAGAGCCTATGGTTAAATCCAGGGTCAATGGTTTCCATGACACAGTTGTCTGATGAAGAATTATTTTAAATCTATATATCATTGGCTCTGTGACAGGCTAATTTAATCCAGCCTGGCCTGGAAGTTATCTTCCATAATTTCTGTTTATACAACATATTTTTCAAATGTATTTAAACAAGTATGAGGCTTTGTGCCTTTTACAGGATGGATTTTCAGGAAGAAATAATATAGTTTGGTTGGCTGTGGCTACAGTTTGTGTGAATTTAGCCATTTGCAGTTTATTCAAGAAAATGTAGAATTCATTAAATCAGACTTAGTGTGATGAATGAATCAGACAAAAATTACTTACTATTCTCCTGCTTTTCACATTTATCAGCAGTTATTACTATCCATTTTTGTGGCTTCTGTTTATGCAGCAAACACTGTCTTTCTTATCACTGTGTTAAAATAATCTCTGTTATAATGTTTGTGATACTGCCAGTGCGTGGATGTGTTAGAAATAATATTATTTTAATATTAGATAATATGTTAGATATATTATCTAACATATTTCTAATAATATATTATAATGATTGATTATTCAATTATTGATTGAAGTAATTATTCCCCCTCCCCCAAAGCAGTTGTTCCTTGTTTGTTGAAACACAGTGCAAAATTATCACGTCTGAAAATAGATCATGTCAATTCCACCTGTACATGTTTATATATGTAAATTGTGTATATGTATAAGCAGAGAATGTGCAGTAACATCCAATGTAGAATGGAACCTTTAAAAAGTGGTTTTAAAATATTTTGCTAAAAATATTTTTCTAAGTGCTTATTTTTTTAAAAAAGTAGGTGCACTTTAATTCTGTAGAAGCCTTTTTAAAGAGAAGACTTTGGTCTTTACATACTGAGTTATTTTTATATACTGGAGGCTTTTATTCCTTCAGTGCTGTTTCTATGGATTTATTTTTTGCCTCTTAATGTGTAGTTATGACGCTGATCCTATTGTACTTTACTCATTTACTTACATATTCTATTTTGCCTAGACATTGAGAAGCATAGTTAACATCAGTACCTAAAACATCTGAGTTTGATTAAGTTTTATTCAACAACAACCCCCCCCCCCCATATTTTGGATGTATTGCATTCTATTGCATGTATATAGAAAAAAACTTGAATTAATTGTTCTTGTAGATGTGATGAGCTTAATGCTGCATTCAGACATCTGCACAGGATCAGTATTGTCTGCAAGGGGGAACAAGGGGGGTCAGACTGAGGAAAGCACTGTTGCAGTGGTGTGATGCAAGCCCCTCTCCTTTTTACATTTGTTACACTGCTGCTTGCGTGCCACAAAGGAGCAAGACATATCTTGCAGTGCTGCTTTTAACTGAAGCAGAACCCTAGAGATACTACTGTACAGTGCCCTGAATTTATCCCATTTCCCCCCATCCTATATTTCCATCATAGAAACTGGATAGATAGATAGATAGATAGATAGATAGATAGATAGATAGATAGATAGTACTTGTGATAACTGCTTCCCCTTTATCTAACTCAACTCTGGATGAAGTTCCAATATTTTCAGATATTCACATTATTCCTTTCATGTGGAAGTCGACATCTAAGCAAAGAAAAAGGCATATGTATAGTTAAAAGGCCTATTCTTTCAGCATTGGAAAGATAAATGTATGGCCCATGGGTTGGCAAAGTTGATGCCCTGGGCAACTTATGAATGAATCATTTATCAGCATGAATTAGCTAGGGATGATTATAATGACACATGGTTACTGTTCATTGCAATGGCTCTGTAGAACTTTGTGTTTATGTATATGTATCTGTCAATATATATGTCATGTAAATTTTTATTTCTTGTACTTTTGTGTATCATTTAATTTATTCTATTCAATAAAAGCAATAAATAAATAAGTGATCTGATGCAATTTCATTCAAATAATAAATCTAATAAGGATACCAATGTGGTACACAAGACACTATGCAGTACATATAATAATAAAAATCATAATGAAAACGACAACTTCATGAATGGAATCATATCCATCTCCCTCATCTCAGCCCCTAAATGCCTGTTTAAATAACACACATTTTCTCAATGTGAGTGGCAGCTGAGAGTACAATGAGGTACTGATCATATTTCTATACCTTGGGGAGGGGGCATGGTTTTTGTACTATTATGCTCCCTCCCTCCCCTCCCTCTTCACTCCAATTGATGTTTAAGATAGTCTTAGATATAAATAACAAGCAGCATGTGACCTTCCTTGCACATTGGATCTGTAATGCTAGGGATCTTCTCATGACTGTTGAGGCCACCATGAAATTCCAAGCCAATCCTGATCCCACCACCAGGGCTGTGGATTAAAATCAACCACCATATTAAAATATTGGGTATATTTATCCTTTTATTAAGGGTTACATCATGTGAAGACAGTGGGAAAACATAGGTATGTCTCCAGTCTGATTGCACCCATGGATTACCATCTGATGGCCCAGTTTAAGATGTCTCAATTTAAGAGCCGTGGTGGAGCAGTGGTCACAATACAGTACTGCAGGCTAACTCACTGCTCACTCCAGGAGTTCGATGCTGACCGGCTCAAGGTTGATTCAGCTTTCCATCCTTCCAAGGTTGGTAAAATGAGGACTCAAGATTGTTGGGGGCAATATGCTGACTCTGTAAGCTGCTTAGAGAGGGTTTCTAAAGTACAATGAAGTGGTATATAAATCTAAGGGGTGTCAAACTTGCATTGTCATGGCGGCATCATGTGACGTATCGGGACTTTTCTCCCCTTCGCTAAACTGGGCATGGGCATGGGCACAAGTTTGAGAGCCCTGGTGTAAGTGCTATTGCTAACTCATTTCATTCTGTGAAGTGAGGGTCAAAACATTTTTTTGAAAGACCCCTTTGTGGGAAAGATGTACTTTCAGACTTCAAGATTCTGTTAATGTAACCTTAGGATAAAGTTAGGGCTACTACTTCTGGGCATGCTTCTTGTCTGGACTGCCTTTCATGACTGACATCAAACTTTCAAGTCTGAGATTTTTGCCATGCCCCCATTGCTTTTGTGGACTCAGCTGCTGCTTGTCAGTCCTTTACTGTGCAACTCTTCCTGTAGTCTCCTAAGGTCATTTCCATATATCATTGTAGCTACTGTGAGAATTTTTCAAGTCATCTGTTGGATAAAATCTTTCAGGTTCACTCTGAGCTGGACTGCAACTGTGCAGATCCCGTTGAATTAGCTGAGGTATAGTCTGGCATGTTATCTAGGATTAGTTAGAATCTGTTGGTTGTAAGAAAGCTGATACCGTGTTTTCCCGAAAATAAGATCCTGTCATATTTTTTTGAACCCTGAAATAAGCGGTTGGCCTTATTTTCGGGCAGGTCTTATTAGTTTGGGGTGCATGGAGCAAGACAGGGCTCCTCTTGCCATCTTACCTGATTTCCAGCTCTGTCTCCCTAACCTTAACCAGAGGAAATGGTGGGGACCAGCTGCACATGCGTTTAAATATTTTTGGGGAGGGCTTATTTTCAGGGGGGGCTTATTTTAGCGCATGTGCTCAAAAGCCTGATTGGGCTTATTATCCAGGGAGGTCTTATTTTCGGGGAAACAGGGTAGTTGTAAGAAAGTTGATGAGTACTCAAAGCTATGACTGTCACTTATTTCTAAGTAACATGTGATTGGGCCCAGATAATGTGAATTCATCTTTGAATGAGGGTCCAGCCCTCTTATTTTATGAAGTACCTCTATAGTCTACTTATTCCCTGTTGTCATTTAAAATCTACTTGAGATTACTGAGTGGGGTCATCCGTTGGTATGAAGTTAGGTATCCTCAATATACTGATGTTATCCAGTTGTACATCTAAGTGATGCTGTCAAGTTCTGAGTCAGTGTTTAGAGTTGGGGAGGGTGTAGAGGGGAAGGAACAGACTCAGACTCAACCCTAGTAAGACTAAATGGCTGTGGGTTTTGAGGTCTTGAGAACCAGTAAATATCACCTCTGACTGGCCCCGCCCCCGTCTATTCTCTGCCTCCCGAGTCCCAGCTGATCGGGAGGAAATTGCAGTAACCTTCCCCTGCTATGCCCATGCCACGCCCACCAAGCCATGCCACACCCACCAAGCCACACCCACAGAACCAGTAGTAAAAACATTTGAAACCACCACTGCCCAGTAGGTAATCCTCCTTGGCTCATTACTCCTGTTTGAAGAGCAGGTGGTAGGAGTGGTCAGAGGACCTATACATAAGATGTCCCAAAGCATGCATTGTTTTATCAATGCAAAGCACTCTACATGGAATTTCTATATCACCCATCTTATGACTCTGGGTGGTTATCTGCTATTTATTTACTAAATATAAATACCTTATATTTTTGGAAAATATACTCATCTGGCTTTGTATATGGTAACAACTGCTAGAGTGCTCTATACTTCTTATTGGAAAGCACAAATAATTCCTTAGACAGAAGAATGATAAACTGAGTTATGGGAATATGTGTTAGTATCAAAAATTACTTCGTACTTTTAAAAATAAATCTTATGGAATTTAACTCAAGTGGATGACATTTTTGGATTATAATTTTGCAGAAAGGGTCCATCGTACCACATTCATCGTGTCTCCCATTCTCCAATTTCCTAAATTTGCTATATTTTTCTTTATATAATTTTTTGAAGATTTTTTTTAAATAAAAGATAAATGATTGGATGTAACTTCTTTAATTGATACAGCAAGAACATATATAAAAGAAAGTTAAGAAAAAGATGAAAACAAAAAAAGGTGAGAAGCTGTACAATAAAGAGAAGATAATTAAATCTGTTACATCCAATCTTTATAGCAGCTACCAACCAATCCTTCCTTTATAGCAGCTACCAACCAATCCTTCCTTCCCAAGATTATACCATGTATTTGCCCTCTATTCCATCTTCTTAGTTTATAATTTATAAACTGAATCATACTTGCTAAAGCATTCAGTTACTGTACAATAATCCAAACGTTGCAATTTTTTAAACTCTGATTTCAACTTTCTAAATTTCTATCAATGTCATTTCAATTTTTGTTCTTTTTCTGATTATATGTAACTTTAATAGAGAATGATTCTAAAATAAAACCATCAGTCTGAGCCCAAGGTCTCCAGCAATTTGAAAATCTAGTTCCTGATGGACCCCTTTCTCTTATTATATCTACAATACCTCTCTGCCCATTGCTATAATTGAACACCATCCTGAAACCTGAACCATCAGTAAAACATTAAAAGAAAAAAAGAAGAAGAGAGAAATAGTTTGAAGGCCTATCAGCATAATAGGTAAATAAGAAAGTGGTGATTTTACAGGGATCTTTCTGAACCCAGGCCAGTTTGAAATGCACACTGCTGGAAATAGTTTTTCTTGAAGGAGAAAAACAAAAACCACTTGTTGGAAAAACTGGGTGATGTTTCCCTCCTCCTATTTTATCTATTTTCCTTTTGGACAGACATTTTTTTTTTTGGACACCTTCAAAAATGGAACTTCCAGTCCTATTCTAGCAACTGTCAAGGCCCCTAATTACTGTTCCGAAGCCTCCCGAGCCTCCTGTCTGCCACAATTATCCAAATGACGTCCGCAAGAAACGCCCCCTCCTCCGCTCTCCGAAATTCAACAGGAGCCTGCCCCGCCCTCTGCTCACTTAGGTCCCCAGCGAAAAGCACCTGAACGTTTCCTCGCCTTTCTCCCCTTCTCCCGCCCCCCCCCCTTCAGCACGGCCCCCGTTTGCTTTAAACTCTTCCGCCCGAGAAAGAAACGACGTTAATTGCAGTTTCTGTAAATGGAAGTGACTCATCTTAAAGGAGAGCTGGGCGGGAGGCGAAGGCGGGCAGGAGAAAGAAGCCGGGTGGGTGGGTGGATGGATGTGGGTGGGTGGGTTGGGGAATGGGAAAGCGGGGCCGTTTCGACCAGGAAGGTGGTTGTACCACACAACGGTACAAAAAAAAAAAAAAGCCCCTCAATCTCTTGGCCTCCCCCAGTAGATTCACACACACACACACACACATGCTTCGCCCTTCCCGTGCTTCTTTCCCCACTCCTCTCAGGAAGTCCTGCCAAAGCCGCTTGCAACAACAATGAGCCTTCAAAGGAAGCGGGAGCGGACTCGGCGTTGTGGGGACATCCTTCGGCTATAAGCCGGCGGCGACGGGGGCTCCGCAAACGTGGAGCTGTCATCTCTTCTGCCGCCCACCTCTGGTGGGTTTGGCTCGGTGGGCTTCGCCTTTCTGGCGGGGGAGGCGGGGCAGAGGGTCTGAGCGAGAGTCCCGCGGGGGGGGGGAGGCTTGTCCAGCGGAGGAGAGCGAGGGGAACTGCCGGCACGAACTGAGAAGGCGGCTTGTGGGCGAGGACGTCCAAGCAAAGCCGGTCTGAACAATAGAGAGGAGGGAGGGGGGGCGGCGGACGGGCGGGCAGAGCCGGAGCGGCGCAAGGAGGCGGCTGCCGCTACAGCTGAAGGAGATAGGGTTGCGGTGGGTGTGTACGGTCTGGGCGTGCATGCGTGTGTTGTGCGCACGCCTTTTGAGAAAGCAGCGGAGAGGGACCCCTGCCACCCTCCGCCGGGTTGTTGGCAGCGGCAGCTCCCAGCAGACACTGTGGCAAAGGATGGGAAGTGCCGAAGCGGGCTGCTGAAGACGCCTCCATCCCACTTTCCCCCCTCCCTCTTCGGGGGGCGCGCGCGCGCGCGGGCGCGTGGCTCCTCTCTCTCTCTCTCTCTTTCTCTCTCTCTCTCTCTCTCCCCGTCTCTCGCCCCTTTCCTCTCTGCTTCCACTCACTGGATATTACCCAGCCGCCGGGATCCCTTGCTGCTGCTGCCGCCGCCGCCGTTCCTGCTCGCGAGCCCCTTCTCCCCGTGCCCAGCCATGAACCCCGCCGAAGGGGCAGCGGAGGAAGGAGCTGTCCCGGATTCGGAGGTGGACGCCTTTTTCCGAACAGGTAGAAACGCGGAGGGACGGCGCGGCCAGGCAGGGGCCGGGGGTGGGCTGTGCTGACAAGACGAGAGGGCTGCCAGCGCCCAAGCGAGAGACCTGGAGGCGAGGTGTTGCCTTGTGTGTGCGGGGACGATTGGCGTAGCGGCGTGCGTGAGAGGTTCGGTTGCCTTTGTTACGGGGGGGGGGAAGAGAAGAGAGAGAAGCTGAGGGGTTCCTAATTGGGGAGCCTTCTTCTGGACTCACGCCTCCTTCCCATCCTCCGTCTCATCTCCCGCCCTGTATTGTTTTCCTTGGTCGTTGCGAGCAAAAAAAGGGGGAAAAAAAACCCTACAAAAGCCCCGCAACTTCGTGTTTCCTTCTCTCTCCCCCACCTCTATTCTGGCATAGGGCAAAACGTCTCCTTGCCAAACGGTGCTTTTTTGTGAGCTGAGCTTTGGTGTGCTTTTGCCGCGGAAGGATGGGGTGTGTGTGTTGGGCGGCGGTGTGTATGTGTGTGTGTGTGGGGGGGGGAAGAGAACAAACTGTTGGCTGCCTATCAGTTGTCGAAGGCAAGGCAAGGCAAGGCAAAGCGGACGGATGCTGTGCTCTCTTTCCTTTCTTACGGGTTGGGTTCCATTTAGGGGTGTGCGCCGGTTTGTGGTCTCTTGTGTTTTCCTGGGCTTCGTGGCTGTCGGAACACTTATTGCTATTAATTAATTAATTTATTTATTTTTAAAAAAGAGGATTTTGCTTTTCACTCGGGCGATCTTCGGTCACTTTTTGCACAACCGAGAGAAGGCGGCTTGTTGGGTGCTTTTAATGTCTCCAAGATTCCGCACTACTACCCGCGTTGTTTGAAGCCTTAGTGCAGCCTGCCTCACCCTCCCGACTTTTTAGGCATAAAAGTCGAGTTGAGGGGATGAAACGACGCTATATAGTGTAACGTTTTGCCTTTCTGTGGAAGGCAGGCAGTCGTACGCTGGCTTTCTGAACGCATCTTCTAAGCTGATGTATAGATCAGGTCTGGTGATGGAGCCAGAGGCTTAGATATTAGCCATCTTCGAGCTCTTACTACGATATGGCACGGTGTTACCGTACACCCGGGGTTTGTAAGAGGAATAAGAATTGTGGGCGGGGATCTTCAGTAACTACAATTTACTAGGGGAAGAATGACTTCACTAACTACAATTTACTAGTGTGTAACAGAGATGGCATTAACTCTGCTCAGGAATTAACATAATTGTAAATACACTCATGCCTCTTTTTCAGGTATCTTACTGCTCTGTAGGTGATGATGATGATATCAATGTTTTAAAATACAGGGAGTCTTTGGTGTATAACCATTTACATAATAACTGTTCAAAGTTACAATGGTGGTGGGAAAAAAGTGTCTTATGCCAATGGTTATGTGACCAAAATTTGGGCATTTGGCAACTGGCATGTATTTACAATGATTTTCAAAGTCATGTGCTAGGATACCTTCAACAAGCAGGATCAATGGAGGAAGCTGATTGTGCTTAATGACAGCAGAATTCACTGTGCTTTGCTTAATGGCTGTGGCAAAAAAAAAATCATTGAATCAGGTGACTCATTTAAGAACCACATCACAGACATTTTGGCCCCAATTGTGGTGGTAAGTTGAGGAAGTGCCTGTAGCTTCCATGTTTTCAGTTATGACTTCTCACCAGAATTCCAGTAGAACTCTGTGGGATTTTAATAGTGTATGAATGTTTCCTGGAAAGAGAAAGCTTTTCTTGCTGTGAACTTTACAGTCAGGCCTTTGAGAAGGTCAACATAAAGGGCACGACAGGGGAACTGGTGTTTGTTCCTTAATTCTGACACCCACAATGGATGTGTGAATGCAAGTAGCTTCATTTCTCTAAAAGGGCACAGGAGAAGAGGGCTTGTGAACTATGCCTGTAAATGCAAGAGGGAGCTTGTTTTCCATTGATGTTCTTAGTCTAACAAAAGTGTAAGAAATGTTCTTCCTTCAGTGTCTTCCTTACCCCCGTAACAGAACTTCCCCCAAAGTGGGGAAGTAGTCCAGGCAGTTGTCATTAAGGAGTGAAAAGTATCCCTTACTTTCTTTAGAGGGAGGCTTGACCTTTCTACATGGGGTGTTGTTTTTTTGCTCCTATGGTGACCGTCTGCTTTGCTTTTCCAGCTGCTTTTCTTTTCATCTTAAATTCAACCCCATCATCTGTCCCATCCAAGGTTCCTGCAGTCACACCAGACATTCACATTACCCCCACAACTTTTCAAGAAATTTATTCATGTTGGACTTCCGTTCTTAGTCCCCTGCCATTCATAGAAGGTTACAGCCCACTTAAGGGAATCTGCTTTGATCTCACAGGATAATTATAATAAGATATGACTCTGCTTGTATCTCATGAACTTCTTTCAGCTGAATGATATTTTCCTATTGAGACCTTAACAGGGAAACGAGCAAACCAATTGTAGACTTTTCACAGGTTTCTGGAGTACAAATGGGCTATGTATGGTAAAAAGGATACCTTTTAATTTGTACAGATCTTACCAAACTCAATATCTTTAATGCTTTGTTTTTATTTTGTTTTAATTCTTTGTTGCTATTTGTTTACTTTGAAAGGTAATTTCTTAATTATTTTTTGAAGAAATAATCTGATGAGACATTTCTGGCCCAAATAAAAATTCAGTACTGAAATAATCTTGTTTATAATTTAGATTAGGAGACCTGTGGATTTAGTGTAATGTATATGTGTGGTTTTGGCATTCAGATCTATTCAAAGAAATACTTGGCACTCTGTAGATAAGTAGTGATTGTGTTCCAGGCAGGAATTTATTATTAAGTCATAAACACAAACATTCATTTGTAGTCATAAGATAAGACAGAATTTTAAATTAAGGAGAACAGTGGACAGTGAGCGAGAAAGATCCAGTCTTCTGACTGTGGGCTTCAGATTGATGAAGTCACATTAACTATTACTGGAAAAATCATTTGCTTAGAGAAATTCTCTTTCAGTTCGTACAACTTTTCTACATTGCATATGTACCATAGATGTTCATCATACTTAGTGTTATTGTCAGTACTGATAGATGCTAGGAAAGGGGACGGAGTAGAAGAGAACAGAACAGTGAGTAGCTTGTTCAAAGAACACACTGTAGTAAAGAAAACTTTATGAACAGTTAAAAGCCCTAGTTCAGGGGTGTCAAACTCAATTTCATTGAGGGCCACATCAAGGTTGTGTTTGACCTCGGAGGGCCATGTGCGTGTGTGTGTGTGTGTGGGCATGGTGGGCGTGGCTGGTGTGGGCGTGGCCATGGGCGTGTGACATGGGACTGCACATCCACACACATGGTTTTATACACTTATAAAAATAGAGGGGCATACATTTCTATGATTTTGTTTTTTTAATACTTACTTGATCTACTTGATCACCTATGAGAGAGAGACCAAATCAAGAAACTGACTCCATAGGAAGACTAGAACTATACATTATTGACATAGGCTATAGTAGCAGAATCCTGCAAAGTAAAATATTTTAGCTTTCCTTCCTTTTATAACCTTCTGAGTCAAGGACGGCCTCCCGGAGCACTCCAAGGGCTCCCGTTATGGGCCTGGCAAAGCCTCCTGGAGCATTCTGGTGGCCAAAATGGGCGTCCCCCTGCACCCCGTTTTTGCTAACAGAGACACTGCGGGCCAGTCCTTTGCTATTTCCAGGCTGGCTCCACAGGCCAAATCTAAGCACCCCGTGAGCTGGATCCAGCCTGCGGGCCTTGAGTTTGACACCTCTGCCCTAGTTGAATGAAAGAATAATAACTAATAGGAATGTTCATTGTTACCAGTAGTAATGCTATTTTTTTTTAATTTTTTAAAATTTGATTTATATGCTGCCCTTCTCCGGAGACTCAGGGCGGCTTACAATGCATTAAGCAATAGCCTTCATACTTTTGTATATTTATACAAAGTCAGCTTATTGCCCCCACAATCTGGGTCCTCATTTTACCTACCTTAGAAAGGATGGAAGGCTGAGTCAACCTTGAGGCTGGTGAGATTTGAACTTGCAGTAATTGCAGGCAGCTGATGTTAATAGCAGTGCTTTAGTCTGCTGCGCCACCAGGGCTCTTTTAAATAAATAAATAATAATACATTAAAAGAAAGAATTTGGGGCCTTCAGGCTAAAATACCAGATTTTGATTCTGAGGTCTTTTCAGAGCTTTTTTAGTCACAGACTAAGTTCACAACATTGCATTAATAAGTCATAATATGGTTTCTTATTTGGCTTAGTCTGCTATGTGAATGTACACATTATGACCTATTATTCTATGCAAACCAGACCACAATATCTTGTTTGATAAATGGTTTTAAATCCCTAGTTCAGTGTCATGTGTGAAATCAGCCATAACTTACCAATTACCTTCAAGAACTAAATATATTTGACAGTGGTTTGAATCCTGGAAATGTAGATTGCCCTTAAAGTAAGGTGACCAGATTTTAACATTGGTAAAGTGGGACACCATTGACGGGGGGTGGGTGGGTGGGTGTTCTCGATTAAAAATTTGGTTTTGGAGGCATCGGTCTACTCACTTGTTTTTGGAGGCACTGGTCTACTCATTTGTTTTTGGAGGCACCGATCTACTCATTTGTTTTTGGAGGCACTGGTCTACCACCACACTGCCTTTTAACACTGATCAGCTGTAGGGCGGCCCTTTGAAGCCCTGCGGCAAGAGTTTAAACAGTTTTTTTCCTTCTAGCTTAGTGGTTCTCAACCTTCCTAATGCCGCGACCCTTTAATACAGTTCCTCATGTTGTGGTGACCCCCAACCAGGGGTGAGTTCTAAAACTTTTTTACTACTGGTTCTGTGGGCGTGGCTTATTTTGTGGGTGTGGCTTGGAGGTCATGTGACTGGGTGGGCGTGGCTAGCTGGTCATATGACTGAGTGGCCATGGCTATGTGTATACTATAGGGACTACTCAGAGGGCTGAAAAAAGGCATTTCTGACAGGTCCTTGCACTTTTGACTGGTCCTCACACTTATGACCATCCTCACATTTATGCCTGTGCAGCATTCTTAACAACCATGTCACTCATTTCACAACTGCTTCTCTTCACCATGGTGATAAGATAGGGCAAAAAACATAAAATGTGAGGACAGTCGTAAATTCGAGGACTGGTCAAAAGTGCGAGGACCAGTCAAAAATAACTTTTTCAGCCCTCTGAGTAGTCCATATGCATAAAAGGATACAGCAATAGAGAGGGATGAAGGAAGGGAAGGGAAATTAGAGTAGGAGTGAGGGTAAGAGAGGGAGGAAGAGAGGAGGAGAAGGAGAAAGAAGAAGTAGGGAGGAGAAGAAGGGGGGGAAGAGAAAGTAAGAAGGAAAGAAAAGAGAGAAGTAGTAGGTTTGAGGAGAAAGATTGCTGTACAATAAAAAAGATGAAAGGGAAGAAAACCAACCCCAAACAAATATAAAGATATTAAGATAAAGAATGAATTGTTAAACTTTAAAGAATAAAAGAGAACAAATATGAATAAATAGCAATAATTAGAAACACACATACAAACATACAATGTATTTTTTTTTTAACAGAGTATTTGGCCGGTTCACAAATTTAGAGAGTGTTTAGTCATTTCAATTAAATTTACAATTTCTATATTTCCTTTTTGCCATATTTATTCCTCATCTATTTTTTAAAAAAACCAATATTACCCTTCATTCTCATCTCTAATCTTAATCAAATTCAATTTTTCAC
This sequence comes from Arizona elegans, assembly GCA_022577455.1. NCBI lineage: Eukaryota > Metazoa > Chordata > Lepidosauria > Squamata > Colubridae > Arizona > Arizona elegans. The sequence continues at coordinate 107,277,194 of JAKOOJ010000001.1, forward strand.
TTCTATTCTATATTATACCCCTTCCCATTGTCATCTATTTTTATATCCATCCTCACATTGGTTAATTATGTAATTATGTAATAGTTGTTTAATACAAATTGAACATTTTAATATAAATCAATTAGTTATATAATTATCTTTTAATCAATATGAACATGAATATTCCAATTATTTTCATGCAATCCAATTTCTTACAAATTAATTAATTATATTTACCAATAATAATAATTTCCCAATAATAATTTCCCCCATATATTCCTCCAAACCACAACTTAACCATTTTGGCTTTCAACACAATATACAATTAATAGTATCTCAATTATTACAATTCCCTAGTTAAATAGAGCTTTTTTTCTTTTGCATTTTAAAATCTTGAACCTCCTCTTTTGCCCTAAATTTCCCATTGTTTGCAGTTTTGCACCTACCTTTTTTGGTGAGGAAAAAGAAAAAGAAATATCTCTCTGCTTCATTTTGTCATTTTGCAGCAAAGACCCTGCTTTACTTTCAGTTTCGCTTTTTCAGCATAGCTAAGGGAAAAAAACATCTGCTCCAGCGATTTACCTCTTTGCAGCTAGCTAGCAACAGAGCCCTCCGCAAAACAGCTGAGAGCAAATCAGCTGCGAGTCGGGAGGCTGATCAAATCAACTTTTGGTAATTAATCTATGCTGAAGCTGAAAGGGGCTGTTTTTTCTATTTTTGCAGGCACCAGTCTACTCATTTGTTTTCTTTTAACACTGATCAACTGTAGGGCGGCCCTTTGAAGCCCTGCGGCAAGAATTTAAACAGTTTTTTTCCCTCTAGCCATCAGCTGGGACTCAGCAATAGATTGGGAGTGGGTGGGGTAAGCGAACGGGGACCAGCAATCCAACAGAGGCAGAGGGTGAGGGTGAGTGAAAACCGTATATTCCCTTCCCGTTCTCCCGCTGTTCCCTAGCTTGTCCTGCATTCTTTCCAAAAATCGGGACTTTTTTAAAACACCGTGGGATGCGGGACAAATTGTTAAAAATCGGGACTGTCCCGCCAAAAGTGGGACGTCTGGTCACGTTGCCTTAAAGATACCTGTGGATCTTCTCTTCTTGAATGGGTCCAAAGAAAAACAAAACAAAAAAAATCCAAATTAGAACTTTTGCTTCTCCTCATTTCAGCTTCAAGACCCAGTAATTCTTCTAAAAGAAGAAAGACAAGTTGCAAAAGTACAGAAAAATACATTTTTTCCTGCAGGGAATTTGGGATTTGTAGCCTCAGTCTCAATTCATACAAAATAAGAGTAACTCTTGGACTGCCTTCCACAACAGCCAGTAAGGTTTGACAGATGGCATGTCCTAGGTCCATCTTTAAAATAGCATTATCTGATGGGACCTAGGCAATATCCTTTTGCTTACCCCCCCCCCCCCCCCCCCAGTCATTAGGTTAGAATGTTTGAGCTGCAGTGGAAATTTTTATAAACATGCTTTGTGTGCTTTATTATCCCCCTTTTTTGTTTGTACTATCTTGTGCATCACCCTCAATTGCTATGAATTGGCTGGCTTAGAAATCAGATTTTTAGATAAATAAGTGCTATACATACATTTACTGGAGTATTATTTTCTTGCTCTAAGGTAGGTTTTTGGAGCCAGGAAAAAGGAGGTGGCCATAGCTTTCAGCATGAAGGGGAGCTTAATTTTGATTGTCTGACTTGCAGAAATTGTAAGAGGGGAGCTATGTGACAAAAACGAAGGAATCTTTATCAGATGCAAAGAATGCCTAGAATGCAGAGACCGCACTCCATAGAGAGAGTGGCTAGAGTGGCTCTAGAACAGTGATGGCTAACCTTTTTGCCATTGCATGCCAAAAGTGTGTGGAGTGTGTGTGTGGGGGGGGGTTGCTCGCGCACGTGCCCACACCCATAATTCTATGCACCCCGCTCTCACACGTGTGTGCAACCCCTCTGCGCTCCCCCCACTTTTGGCATGTGATGGCAAGGTAGGCCCGTTTTTTCGCTCTCCCCAGGATCCAGAGCCTTTCTAGGAGGCTGGAGAGGACAAAAATGGCCTTCCCCACTCCCCCAGAGGCCCTCTGGAGGCCAGAAACAGCCTTTTTCCTGACTTCCAGTGGGCCCAAAAGGCCTGAAAATCAGCTGGCCAAGGCGTGTATGCATGCCGGAGCTGAGCTCGTGTGCCCACTGATATGGCTCTGCGTGCCACAGATTTGCCATCATGGCTCTAGTATCTAAAAGTGTATGCTTTTTAAAATAGTTGTTGTTTGCCAGGAGGTGTTACCAAAGTCCTTCTAATTACTTGCAGAATATTTGTTTACCTTACTTTGGTCCTACTCCATTTATTAATATGGTAGTATGTTCCTTTTGTATGTGTGCATCTTTGAGTCAGTGCCTGGGGCCTGCCTGAAGTAGTCCCTGCAGTTTTCTTGGAAGACTTTCAGAAATGCTTTACCCTTACCTTTTTCCTAGGGCTGATTTAAAGGAACTGGCCCATGTCACTCAACTGGCTTTGTGCCTAAAAAAGGGCAAAGCTCATAGTCTTCTGATTTCTACCTGGAACCTTAACCACTACATCAGACTCACCCTCAATATGTAATAATGTCCAGCAATTATGTCCACTGGTATGTTCACCAATGAATATTGATGGTTCATGTGATCTTGTCTTTAACAGAGGTCACCATTTTGCAAGAAAGATCTGAGAACCAAACTGAAGGAGCAGCTGTGGCTGTTCTATAGTTTGTCAGATCCTCAGGTAATTAAAACTTGAAATATACGTGACAACTGGATGAGATGTTATCCTGCCTATGTCAGTTTCTGACTCTGCAGAACTATAGAGTCCCCTTTCCTGCTCCTTGAACCTATTAATGAATGATAATAACTAATGATGCTGGGGCACTTTGCATGCAGAACATGCTTTCTCTCAACGAATCAGTTCTCCTGGATGTCAAGCAGAGGCCTTTCCCATCATCTTCCATCTGATGCTACTCTGAAAAAGAGGTATCAGAGGTTTTCTGTATGCAAAGCAGATGGGCTCTATAAACTCCCTTCCCCTAAAATACAATGCCGTACCAATGTCATAGGCTCAGCCGGGTATGGACAACTGGAAACATAATCATATTTAAGGCAGAAGAACATAGGTGGAAGAGCAGATGACATTGGTAACAAAAACACCCACATACCTTGGCAGCAGTTGTAAAACAAAAACAAATATATCGCACAAGCAGGCTGCTATTACCTTGAGACTAATATGCTGTCAAATGCTTAGGTAGTTAGGAAAGACCTAACAGCACTGGGTGATAAATTAGCACTGAATGATCATGATATTACAGAGACCATGAATACCATAGTAGTAATATTTATAGTACATTACAATATGGTACAGTAGGGGCTGCCTAGAATTTATTTTTTAGTGAATTTATACTATAGGCCACCCTTCTCATACATATGACTCTGGGCAGTTCACAATTCAAATGGCGTTAATACAGTAAAAGACAGCCAGAATTAGAAATAAAAATAACATAAAAATAGCAGCCAAGAAGACTCTCACTCAAGCAAGCCATAACACAGGCTCACTCATACTTTTCAGGGCCCCAGACTCAATGGCAAAGCCAGATTTTTAGTGTCCTATGAAAGGCCAGCAAGGTCTAATTTCTGGTGGGATAGTATTCCAATGTCAGTTTTCCTAGATGGACCAAATAGGAAACAGACAAGAGAAGCATATGTAGAAGAGTGTGCGTGCGGGGCCCCATTGCGAACCGGTAGTAAAGGTAAATAGAACCCATCTGCATATAGATATTTTAAAGATAATCTGATTAAATCTGAACAGGTCACTCTCATTTTTAATAAGTTGTTAATTCTCTAAAAATCATATTTATTTATTTGAGCTCTTAGAGTACCTTGATGTGAGCCTAATATTATTAATGCCAATATTGTTTCCGCTGAAATAAGAGTGTGTAGGAAAATTGGTACTAGTATTTCATCAGTTTCTTCTTGAAAACGGAAACATATTTTGTCTTAAGTTCAATATTTGTAACAGAAAATGCCAGAATAATACAATACAAGTGCACAAATGCCAAGAAAAGGAAATTATTTTATCAGTGCAAAAAAAATTTTTTTGTACAAGTCATTGAAGTTCAGGGTTATAATTTTGCTGATATTATTTGTATAGGGACAAGTGATTGGCAGTTCTATTACTAGATAAGCTGGAAAAGAATGATTGGCGAGGGGTTGAGCTGTTTGATCAATACGGCTTCTTGAAATTGTTGAGAAGGATTCCTTGAGGCTGAAGAACTCTGAAGCTCTTAATAAGTCATAGATGTTGATTCAATACTGTGCTTGTCTCGGGTGGTGCATCCTGCACTTCAGGATGTCTTAATTTCTATGCTTTCAGACTTTGTAATTGATCAGGTCAGCTTTCATGATATGCGCTAATCAATGAGTCTGAGGTCCAGAAGAGACAGTAATATTTTGGCTATGAATCTCTGTGTCAACTTTAACATTATTGCAGCCTTTCTCTGCCTGAATTGCAAATCTGATGCAGATGCGCATGGTACATTGATAAATAGAGTTGAAAGCTTCAATGATTTGTTTGCTGTCAGATGGGCACTGAGCTCAGTAACAATCTGCCCACACCTCCACTGAATTAAAGGCCATGCAGACATGATGATGCTTCCTTGTCGGTTAATGTGGTAGAAAGCAGCCATGGAGGGTGAATGCAGAGGGCCGTGCACCCTCTCTACCTGCAAAGCTCTGCAAACATTCTTCAAGTAAAATAATTGTCTTTGGTCATTAGGAATGTGAAAGGATCTCAGTGGAAGATTCCTCTGCATGAATGTGTCTTTTCCTGGTTGCTTGTGAGACAACACTTTTACAAAAGCAAATCTACAAAAACTCAGGATTCCTAGTTGTGTGGAAGAATTCTTTGCACAAAACAGGCATTTGACACAGGTTGTCTGTTGGTTCCTTCTTCTGTAAGTTTTCCCTCTGTGAATGCAAGCCATACAAGCACTTTTCTGAGCTTCTAAATTCAGTTCTCAGAATTTGCAAATCTACCATAGACAAATTCTTTCTGAAACTGTTTGGCAATCCTAAATGTAGTTATTTTGACGATTTATCACCTTTCAAATTTTGACTGGAGGAAGCAGACAGTTATTTAAATGGTGAAAATATGGAATCTCCAAAAAAATTGATTCAGTGTCTCTACAAACAGACTTCAACTTAAACCTGGGAAAAAGACTGGATTTATATATTAGGAAAGAAAATGCTTGATTGGACTTTACACCTGATATTTCTTAGCTATATCTGGTTATTCAACTCTGAATAGCTGTCTGCCCAGGAATCTAACAAAATTAAAATGTATAGCCTTGCTCTTTTGTTTTTAAGGGGGCAGACACCAAACAGCTTTGCCTTATCCATATCCCCCCAGTTCATTTAGTTCATTCTCCTTCTGTGTCCACCTAGAATCCTGCTTCCTTGTCCTATGTTCTTCTAGTTCTTCACTTCCCCATCCTATGTCCCTGGTATTCTCTCTTCTTCCTTTGATCTGTCATACTCCTTTGCCCATGCCCAGCCATCACATGCTTCCCTGACATTTTGCTGTCCGCCTGTTTTCCTGCCACTGTCTTCAAAAATAAGGCCACTAGTTCGACACCCAATTCTTTACCCTCCTGTTCCCAATCTAGGATCTTCTCCTTCTTATCTCAGAACCAGGTCCTCTTCCTCCTTCCATCCCCCAGTCCAGGATTCACATTTCCTTCTTTTCTGTGCTTGTGATGACTGTTACGGAAGGGGATGGACAACGAATCCTCTTCATTAGGGTTCACGAGGAGAGCAATGGGGAGTTTGAGAATGGACACCTCTTGGTAGCTCCAAAACTAACGACATTCCTTCCCAAAACTAAACTTGATTTCATTGCATATGTATTGAAAGTTCACCTAAAATCAAATGTGATTACTGTCTAGTCATTATTTTTTCTCTTTTTATACTTTATAAAATACAATTTTGGGTCCTTGGCGAGTCTGTTTTGAAGATTACATGTAACTTTGTGTTTTACTTCTGGTTTATATGTCAAAAAACATCCATTGCAAATAATGAGTTTGCTTACCAACTACAGTATTTGCTTAATGATGGCAGATTTACTTAATGACTGGTGATTCACTTAGTGACCGTGGCAATTTGCTTAACAACCGCTGCAAAAATGTGATAACATTGGGTAATGGCTATAATTCTGGGCTCAAGTGAGGTTGTAAGTGAAAATCTACCTGAAATTTATTATTTGAAATAACAACATGTCTGATCATGAGCTAGGACAGGTTTGCTCTTTATATTCTTTGGAGGCAGATCCTGCACTTGATACTTTCTGTAGCCTAATAAATATTGTTATATAATGAAAGATATACATATTTAGATATACAAATATTTAATTACCATGATAACTCTATCAAAGTTCAGGTATTATACTTGATTTTAATGTTTAGTTTGTTTACGTATAGTATGTTTGTTTGTATGTATATTTATGTTTTGTGTTATGTCAATAAAAATTAAAAAAAAATTAAAAAAAATACTTTCTGTAGCCTAGAATACCAGCCCAGGGCTAAATTGCATAGGATAAAGGGGTTTATGGAAGGGATTTTGAAAGCACAACTTGAATATTGCAAAGCAGGCCCGAGCACAGAACAGTAAAAAAAAGTAAACTATGCTTTAGTAAACTCTTGTATGTCACAGTCCTTTATTATGCCCTATGCTTCTTTTACCTTGAAATAAATAACCTGCTCCTTTTCCCTCACAGAATTTTAAAAAAATACATTTCATGATTTATTTACCTGATTTATTAAATGTAGAGTCTGTCAGAGTTTCATGCAAAAATCAAATCCAGAAGCATACACAGATAACAGATTCAGCTGGATTCATTAACTTCTTTATATACATAATAATAGATGAAGTATTTACAATACCAAGATTCTTCTTCAACGTAGTAGCAGTTACAACGCAAAGCAGACTGTTCTGAGAGAATAGTTAGTTTAATTTCAGCAGAGCAGACAGCACACACACACACACTGGTTTCAGTTTGGTTTTTTAGCACAGACTCTGAAGCTGCAGACTAAGACACACCCTGGCTCCAGTCTGTCTCAGCTCCCAATTGGCTGACTTAATTGCTATGCCTATTCATTGGCTGACTTTGTTACCATGTCTTCCCAGTCATGAATATTCTGACAAAGTCTGCCTTTCCTCCCTGAACTGAAGATAGTTTATTCAGGTAGTTTCCCTCATTTCATTCTCACCACGATGATCCTGTGAGGTAGGCTGGATGGAAAGAGAGTGACTGACCCAAAGTTCTGTGCTAGAGTGGAAGATTGAATTTGGCTTTCTCTCCAATCCTCATCCAACAGTTTAGCTACTATATCACTAGCTTTTATAATAATCCGTAAAACACAGCAAAGATAAAAAACATGAAAAGCCAAAATGAGCCCTCAGTGAACAAAATTAAATGGCAATTGAGTTAAATGCTTAAAAAAAAAAAACAGAGAAAAGGAAAAGGCGTGTCTTCAAAATAATCAAAGAACACAGACATCAATCTCCTTCTCATATGTTTAACTGGGTCAAGGAAAGCTTGTGTCTTATATGAACACCCTAACCCAATCCCCAACAGGATTAGTTTAAACACCCAACACAACTCCAGGGCTATATGGGGCTAAGCTAAGTATTTCAGCCAGTCACATTGTTCAAATACATTTGAAATGATTACGAAAGCTTTAATTCCCTTTTGAGCTAATGAACTAGTGATGGGAATTCTGTGATCTTTTCTTCATTCATGGGTGGAAGGGAGAATAGAAAGAAAAGTGTGGATATTATATCATTAAATTACAGACACTCACGCACACATGCACCTCCGTCAGCCAACCTTTTTTTGCAGTGGCTGGAGGCCTTGAAAATGGCTGCTGTCCTATTAATTGAGATGAGGATAATGTGCTGCTGGCAGAAAGGGATAAATCTTTAGCATGGAGAAAGAACCAATTTTATCATCCATGCTGTGTGAACATAGCTACTGAGAAAGATGCCTAATCTTTTGAGGCAGAAGTTTCATGTGTTTCTTATCTCCAAAAAAAATCTGTCTTTGTATCTTGGCAGGAACCAGGCAAGCCTCTGAAGGCAATTAAGTCTGCAATAACTTAATTAATAGCAGAATAAATGTTTTGTGCAAACACTTTAGCTCAGTCTGTATTGTAGCAAAAAAAAAAAAAAGAAAAGAAAAAGGAAAGAAAAGAAAAGAAAAAAGAAAAAAAAAGATTAGTTTTGTTCCCAATCATTGAGGGTTTTTTTTGGGGGGGGGGGAGGGTTCATCCCATCAACCATACAACCTTATAGGTAGCCTTGGAGTGCTATAGTGAAGTCTCAGAAGCACTGTCGGAATTTTAAATAGTTTCACAGGAAATAGAGTGATACTAGTCTGTGAAAAAATTACTAGATACTAGTAATGAACCAATACATTCTGGGAACCTCTGTTAAACCTCTGGTGCATTTCTATCGTCCTACCTAATTAGTCCTCCAAGTAAAAGAGTAGGAAATAAAGTGGATAGAAAAGCAAGAGTGTCTACTGTGGAATTCATTGGGAGAGCACTGGCAGCAATGTCTGTGCCAGGGCTGTCGAACTTGTGGCCCGCGGGCCAGATGAGTCATGTGACACCGCCCTGACGACGTGAGTTTGACATCCCTGGTCTATGCCATCTTAGCACTAATAAACTACAACATTTAAGGTAAGCCTACTTTTGCTAGCCAGCGAATGACTAAGATGCTATCTAGCTTGCTTCTAAGAAAGAAGCAAAGCTTTGCCTATCCTTTCTTGTCACAAGAGGTCATAAGCTATTAAACATCTCCAGGAGAAAGTGAGTGAGGACAGGATTGCTTAAAATGGCAACCATTCACAGTTCCTGCAACTGAATGTTGCTAGAACCTTCAATAAGGAGATATGACTCAGTTAGTGGCTGACCAGATTAAACGTAAGTTTATTGAGAGACATAATAGTTTGTCTTAAAAGTGCCCAAGGTCAAGCTGGAGACATTTAGGATTTGTCTCTGTCACAAGACTATATCCAGCTCTAAACAGCAGGTTTTATCATGATGGATTGGCATTATCGTTTAACAACATGTGGTGGGTCACATTATCTATTCAGGAATCGGGGAGAGATTCCTGGTAAATTTTCAGAAAAGATTTCTATTTTAGATTCCTATCCTGACAATATTTTAATTCAGACCAAGACTTGTCCACAGTTTTTGTCAATGGATAGATAGATGTTTATATCCTGGTAAGAAAGAGGTTGTATCCATTGCCCTTTCAATGAGCTCTTGAAATTTAATTGAGTTAGTTTGGATCTGCTTTTGGCTCACAAGTGACAACATATCCCTCCTTCAAGGAACATTTCTTCAATTTTTGGATCTAAAGTTTACAGAAAAGAAACTGTCTCTAAGATGGAACATGAAATTCAGCCTCATATTCTCTCTTTACAACAGGCATGGATTTTGGCTTTTATTTTAGTTAGTGAAACAAAACTACTGTAATTAGGTACACAGAAAGTTTTTTGATCGCGTTATGCTTCACTGAGGATAATGAAAAGGAATTATCTTCATTTTAATAGTAGCGATTGGTAGGTTGAAGTGCCTGGTCGTTTCTATAATAGAAATTATTTTGTGGGGTCATATGTCCTGAGTAGGGAGAGGATAAACAGGCTTTGCTGCTCGGTGGGAGGCAATGATTGTTCCTCTAATATGAAGATCAGCAGGATATTCAGACATTTAACTTTGTCTGGCAGTTCACACTGAATAAAGGGCTAGCAACTCTTGGTTTAGAGTGGGAGTTTCACCAGTGCTAATGATAATCTGTTATTACTTGGGAGTTTAAAAATCTCTGCAATTATCAGTATTGCAGTAGGCTGGACTTTAATGTTCAGAACAAGGGGCAACCTTTTCAAAAGGGAGGCATCAGAAATTGGCTAATAGAGAGGCTCAGTTTTAAGTTTTCCAGCAACTATTTGCCTAAAGACAGAAGGGATCAATGTGTAGAAAACAATCTGTTTTTTAGGATTATGTGGGTATAGATAAAAACTGATGTGGTAGTTGTCTGTTGAAAGACAGGAAGAATTATAGTGAATGTTAGTATTTTCTATCTTCTAAGACTCCTCCTCCTCACTCCCCATTGAGATATACAACCGAGTGTCATTTGTGTACTGATGATACCTGACTCTAACAGATGTCCTCACCTATTGACTTCATGTACTGTAGGTATTAAAATATATTTAACTTGGTTTTACTCTGTGTTTCCAGTGATTGAAAGAGTCTTAGTGCCTTTGTGGTCACACCAAAAAACAAAATTAAATGCTGTTAGTGAGTAGATTTGGTGAATAGACATTTCCAAAGGATAGGTAAATTATTTGACTGAGGATTGTCTATAGTTTTTCTCCAGTGGCAACTTTTATTCTATTGGGCTGCTATGATAGGAGGGCTATCACAGCAGTGATCTGTGACTCCTAGTAGGATGCTTTTACTGGGGCTTTTTTAATGCTTCTAACCACTGCATCAGCTCAGCTCTTTTAGATGATGATAATTTATTAAACTTGTATTTTATCCAACTCTCAACACTTTTGGACAGTTCACTACACTCAAACAAATTACAATTAAATCTATAATACAAAAAAAGAGATTAAAATGAAAGATGGCAAACATGATGACATGAGGGGTCTAACCAAAGGCTTGGGTGAAGTGTCAGGTCTTGTGACTCTTCTAGACAACAGCAAAGTATTGGGATCTCAGGCGAAACCTTGTTCCTGAGGGCAGGCATCTTTTTCCAGATGGTTTGTATGTAGTACTGTCTGTGTACATAGGCCATGCCAGCATATCTGATATATAGGTCAGAATGATGGGTTACAACCATGGGTTCAGCTAAGTTTAAAGTTATAACATTGCTCAATGAGGGAGACTTATGACTGGCCCTCAGAGTTCCCACCGTCTCAGGGTCCCCATGATCATCTGATTGTGATTTCTGACATTTCCTGCTGGCTTCCCTCAAGCATAGTCCATGGGGAAGCTGGCAGGAAGTCCCTTCTGGTGCTTTTTCATCTGCCTGCTTGCCTGCAGTACCCGTTACCTGCCACGGTACCTGCGCATCTACCGGTACCTGCACATTGCTTTCTTGGGACTCCTGCCTCTCTCTGCTTAACAAGTTCTAGATTTATGAGGGTGACCAGGACTTCCAGATGCGATGTAGTAACATTACTTCGCACTTTACAACCATGTTACTTAGTGATGAAAATTCTGGTCCCAATTTCTTTTTATAACCCAAGGACTACCTTTAGTACAGAATAGACTTCTGGCATTATAAGCAGTAGTCTGCTAGGAAGTTCTACTTATTTCTTTATAGAAATGGGGTTTTGGGGAGCGAGAAATAAGTTCAGTTCAAGCTTGGTGCGATGCTGCTCCTTACACATGCCAACTAATCAAATTATACATTAATTGCTAATCAAATAGTAAAACCCCCAAATCTTTGCACGTTTTGCAGTGGGCAAACTCTAAAGAGAATAATATAATCCAATATACTCTGCTAATCAAATACATATAGCTAAATAGAAGTTTTATGATACTGTGTTGTGTTCCTGGCACAGATACTGAGTCCTGGAGGGCCCTGTGGTACTCCTGCTGTTTTAATCAGAAGTAGCAGCCTACATGCGGACAAGACCGTCAGACAAGAACAATGGGGTCTGATTCCGATTTGTCAGCTTGAACAAAGGGCCCGCTGATGGGTTATGGTGGAAGGCTGAGCACATCTTTTGTATCATGATATCAGCATGGCAGATGGCTAATTGGACATGATAAACTACTGTGGCTGGGGCAACTAAGAAATGGGATGGGAGAGGAAGGAGAAACATCGAGGTCTTTTGGGATTATCAATTTCTGAACCAATGTGTTGAAGAAAAGGAGGAAATTCTCTCTCCAACTCACTTGTCATTAACTTTTTTTTGGGGGGGGGGGCTGAGGGGAAGTTGATGCCGCCTGACCAGATGTCATCCAGGAAAGGGTGTTGTCAAAGTAAAAGCCTATTTCATTAGCTGCAAACAAATCCTATTACCAGAAGAAAAGGTATGGGATCACAGTCCCCAGAGATGCTAGTTTAGCCCTTAGTAAAATTGGCAGGTCATACACTTGCCAAGGAAGTATCCCAAAGGAAGTCTACTTGGAAAACTGATTTTGCAATGGCTATTTCATAAAGGCCCGGTTTTGTAAGTTGTGGAGAATCTGGATATTTCTTCTCTGTGCAAAACAAATTAATGTTCCTAAAAAACAAAAAGGGCAAAATCAAACAAGGCTGCTTGAAACCAACCCTTGAATCCAAGGAATGAATCCGTTCCTTGGATTCAAGATTTTGGTAGTACTTCTAAAAGAACCTTAACCATTTACTGCTGGCTAATGTAAATATATTTGATATAATGAATTGTTGGATAAATCCTGAATTTCTTATCTCTAAAAGGCATGGGTTCTGTGATTTTTGATTCACATGTAACCTCCTTGTCTCAAAAAGGAAGCAGTTGTGTTGATTTTCATGTGGCAATAAGGAAGGCTTATAGGGCCATGCAAAATACGATAGATATTTCTAATGTTGAAGAGTTACAAACTCATCATGTTGGGGAACAATTTCGCCATAATGTTTTGAGTTACTTAACAGATTTCCCTTTAACTGCAGGAAGGATTCATTGTTAATGTACTGTAACTTAGAAATTGGCAACATTTTTCATCACAGTCACTATCACACAGAACTATGAGATTTCAGTATTTTAATATGATGGCTCAGTAACTGGAATAGTATTTTGTTTTATGGAGTTGCACAGTATCCCATGCCAAATAGGGATATTATTGTCAGCGCATACATGATGAAAATAATTTTATTTATCTCTATTTGTTATATGTTCCATCTCAGATGCAGTTATGGTATTCAAAGATCACAGATATCCACTTGTTGCTTGGTCAGAAAGTGGGACCAAGGGACAAGTGAACCTCCTGAACTTATTTAAGGCATGCTGATGCAGCAGAAACATACAATTAGACTAGAGCAGCATAGAGTGGAAAATAACCTTTTTTTTCTTAAATGGAAGGTATAGTATTATTAGCAAGAGGAATGGTTTAATATTACACAGTCTTAATAGTAAATGCTCCAACAGGTAAAAAGTTGACAGAAACCCTCATGCAAAACTTTATGGAAGGGTCATGCAATGTTTAAATCTTCCCTAAATTGCTTGTTGTTGAAAAATGTGCCTTGCAGTTTGGAAAATAATTGGAAAAAAATGGAAGAAACTGTGCCATACCTAATTCATATCTGATTTATACTTACAGCTTCCCATTTAAAGGAATGCATCGTGAATAAGCTGTCTGTTTGGAACTATTTCCCATTCCCTTCATGACAATTTAAAACACTTGCTTCAACCCCAAAAGAGGAGTAGGCTGTGATACTAATAAAGTCCATCTGAACATCTGGATAAATTCAGTTTGAATAAGCATGCCAAGCCTAACAATTTTGCACTTTGATGGCAAGGCCTAGACACTATTTGACTGATCACTTTCTATCAGTTGTATTGACATTGGAGTTTGCTGCTGAATTTTAGCACTGCAATCTTAAACGCCTGCAAAAAAGGAGTTCAGAGCAGTGCCAAGATTTTGGTAAGGAGTCTTGTATTATGTATATACGCGGTCCTTGGGTAATGAGCCCAGGGTACATTTTAGCAATGTTGTCTCCATCATTGCTCCCATGTCATTCCTTGGCCAATTAATGCTTTCAGATATAGAGCAGTTATCCTGCCTTATTTGCTTCAGGTGATGTCATCTACCATTTGTAACCATGTGGTATCCCATTATCCAGTGGTGGGTTGCCCCCGGTTCGGACCGGTTCGCAAGAACCGGTAGTAAAACCGGCAGGAGGCTCTGCCCACCACTCCAGATGTTGTCATAGGTGATCTGCATGCACAATCCATTGTGAACTGGTAATAAAGCTAAGTAGAACCCAGCCCTGCCATTATCCCCATCTGTTGTCTTCCTCAGAGAAGCTCAATTCAGGAAACTGCATCGTGTCTTTGATTGCAAAAGCTGTGAGCTTCTATTTGGAAGAAAATGGTACCTGCTCATCTTGCTCTAGGAATTTTTTTTTTTTTTTGCTCTGCCATTGTTAATCCCTTTCCTGAAACCATCATTGGCTTTGTCTTGGTGCCAAGAGTGTGCTCTGATGTTGTGTCTGCATGGAATACTAAGTAAAGTGATTGGTTAAACTTTCTGATTTTCTTAATGAGAGCTCCCATTTTCTTAATGAGAGCTCCCATCCTCGACGTAGCTCCTGCCAGCCTAGCAGTTTGAAAGCATGCATATGTGAGTAGATATATAGGTACCACTTCAGTAGGAAGGTAACAGTGCTCTGTGACATCGTGACCACTGAAATATCTTCAGACAGTGCTGGCTCAATGGCCTTGAAATGGAGATGACCACTTCCCCCTATGGACAGCATCAACTAATGTAGTAGAAGCGTCCTTCATGCTAACATATGAAAACTAGCTGATATCACAAGTTTCAGTGAAGAAAGAGAATTGAATGGGGTCATAAAGGCAATTGATGCTGCAGGCATCGTAGAGCTCTATGAATGCGCATAGATTGGTTTTCAAAATTGTGAGAGATGCTTAGACTTCTTATTGAAAGAGCAAACACAGATACAGAGTGTTCAGTGGGCATGTGAACGTGGGCTTTAAAAGATATTTAGAGTATAAGTTTAATGCTTTTTCAGAATAATGTGCTTCTGCAGAAGTGGTACCCAAGCACACTGCAATGACACCAAAATGACCACAAGGCATGCAATAATACGATCCCACAAATGCCTTATTGTGTTCTTGCATCCCACCATCTGATGCTAATATGTAAGTCATGACATTGCAAGATGACATCATCACGCACGGATGATCATTTGTCCCCCTTCCTCCCTTATGGATGTCCATGCTCTGCAAACAGTTTTTCAAAGGGATTGTGTAAATTGTGAGTTTTGAAAGACAGCTGAATCCATTTTTCTCCTGGAGAGCGTGGAATTAGTTTTCTTTCAAAATTCTGCCTGGTTGAGTGCTTGGTAAAGCAGAAGACTAAAGAACCCTCAAAAAGGGTCATCTTAAACATGCTTCTGGGTGATGGGAGGGGGCCAGGAAAAAGAAATTGCAGTGCAGGAAAGTGCTTGAGAATTGGAGAGGGCGGCAATGGCCAATTAAGTGCCAATTCCATTCTGTACAGATCATTTGACAGAACTGTTGGCAAGCGCAACATACCTTACACACTTTCACATGCTTTGAAACTGCTGATTACTACCAACTTATGGTGAAAACTACTCGTTAAAGCTGTCTCATGCTGAAAGTGTTGGGAACAAAAAAAAAAGAAGACAATAACATGGAGATCTGACAGAAAAAAAGAAAAAAAGTTGCTGGGACATGTTTGTTCCATGATTTGATGCAAAAGGGAAGCTGGAAAGGTCCAGATTTTTTTTTTTTTTTTGGCTTCTTTCAGTTTATACAAAATAGTCGTCTTGACATGGTCTTTCTCATCTGGAATCCTGCCGTTCTGAGATTTCCCAGTTGCCATAGCCTAAATCTCTTAATGTAACTTGTGAGGACAGACATTTTCTATTCCCATCAATTGATATTAGTGGAAATTAGTGTAAAAGAGACTATGGTGTCCTATCAGGGAGACTTGGAATGTTATATTTGTGTTTACTATTTAATACACTTGATTTGGGTTCATATAAATTTTAATCAGCTTAATGTGCTCCCTCTCCATATGGGTATGCATTTGGATTGTAATGCTAGGCTTTTAGATTGTAATATTAATCCTTTTGACGAGGCAAAGTACAAATAAACAAATCTGAGTAACTCTGCCATGAAAACGGGCAGCATTTATTCCCATTTTTCTGAATCTCAAAATATGATTTGCCTTGCAAGAGAAATATCTTTGTTCAATATCTCACATTTATAATGGGACCCTTTTGCTAATTGGTCCAGAAAGTAGTCCAGTTTGTGAGATCAAAGAACATACAAAAAATAAACTAACTCACAGTGAGTGAAAAACTGGGATAATAATTTTGGAAAAAAAAAATTATATACTACTTCTGCAGGACAAGTGATTTAGCCTCCAATTTTCTTTCCAGAAAGTGAAACATGAATGTACCTTTTACAACACATCAAATAAAGCAGCCTGAAGCTTTTTCTAGCTCATCTATTTTTTTCCACTATTTTTGGAAAATACATTTTTAAACCTGGTTTGATTGGATAGTTCCAAGCTTATTGGAGCTGGAGTGGTTGGATATGTTTGTAGCTCTGTATTTGCAGAAAATGTTAAATTCACTACCGGTACTTGTCTTCCCACTTCATTCAGGAAATAAGCAGTGTTAGGCTCCTGAGTTTTCATCACCTTGCAACACCTGAATCACTTTTCAGCCAAACCCAAGCTCACGGTTATCCAACCTTTTGACCTGCCTAAACTGCACCAAATAAAAAGGAATTGTCTTGGGCTGCATATAAATTATATAACACAGTTAATGTATATAAATAACAAATTTCCTTTAGAACAGGGCAGGGGTGGGTTCTACTTACCTTTACTACTGGTTTGCAACAGGGCCACGCACATGTGCTTCGCTCGCACATGTGCTCTTCTGCACATGCGCAGAAGCGTTCTGATGACATCGGGGTCAGTAGGCGGAGCCTCCTGTCGGTTTTATTATCGGTTCTATAGAGCTGGTGCAAACCGAGGGCAACTCACCACTGGAACAGGGGTGTCAAACTTCACTTCCGCTCCTTGCTAAAGTGGGGCGTGGGCATGACTAGCGCATGATGCATCCGGCCTGTTGGCCGTGAGTTTGACAGTCCTGCTTTAGAACATAGAGTCATGATGGCTAACCTATGGCACGCGTGCCAGACATGTCACATAGAGCCCTCTCCGCTGACACGTGAGCCGTCGCCCCAGGTCAGATCTCAAATGGCGTTTCTTTCATGAGCTTCTGTTTCCCTGCAAATGACGAAACAGAAGCTCACGAAAGAAAAAGATCTTACCTCTTGCTGAGCTGCCGGTGTTGGGATGCCCTGCCTCCCGCCGGCCAGCAGGTCTTTGGGTCTCTGCTGCGCATATGTGCATGTCTGCACATGTGCATGCCTGTTTGCGCACATCAGCGCATGCGCACATCCACACATGTTCATGCATGTCCGTGTTCGTGTGCACCTTTCAGTTTGGCCATGAGTGTACGTGTAGTTTGGGCACTCGGTGTCTAAAAAGTTCACCATCACTGACATAGAGCAAAGAATAATTGGGTTGGAAGGGACCTTGGAGATTCTAGTCCAACATCTGCTCATGCAGGAAATTCTATACCAGGAATGTCAAACTTGCAGCCCATGGGCCGGATGCGTCACGTGCTGGCCACGCCCACCCCCAGTTTAGCGAAGGGAAAAAAAGTTGTGATACATCACGTGACAACAACGTGTCGTCGTGAGTTTAGCACCTCTGCCCTATACCATTCTGGACAAATGGTTTTCCAGTCTCTTCTTGATAATCTCCAAGAAAAGAGCACCCACAAACTTCTCGATTCTTCTTGATTGTTTATGTCTGCTCTCCCTCCCTTAGTTTTTAAAAATTATCTTTTTTTTTTAATTTTAAAAAGCAAAACTTTATTCATTCTTAAAAACATTTAAAACATACAAAAACTTGATTAAGTTAAAAGTTAACTTAATCAGGAAACAAATTTACATATACATGTACAATAAACAGTTTCAACTATTAACTAACTAATTTTAAAAATTATCTTATGAGGCTGGATTACTAGTTGACCAGGGCCGAATGTGGCCCATGAGCCACAGGTTGGACACGCCTGTCCTAGACTATCAGACTATTTCCTACACCCAGTGGTGGGTTGCCCCTGGTTTGCACCGGTTCTATAGAACCAGTAGTAAAACTGGCGGGAGGCCCCGCCCACTGGCCCTGATGTCATGAAAACGCTTCTGCACATGCCCCGTTGCAAACCGGTAGTAAAGGTAAGTAGAATCCACCCCTGCCTACACCATCCTGCTATTTGTTAAGCATGTTAATAAAATATTAGTAGACCTATTGCTTGTTTGTCACAGCAATAGGGGGCAGCAGTACAGCTATCCATATATTCTTCCTAGATTCAGGACCATTTTGCATGGATCTGTTATGGTGTGTGCTGAAGGATGCTGCAATGAGCAAAGTCATGGTTAATAATGTGATTGTTGGGAAATCACAATCACCATTTCCGTTACTGTGGAAATTCACACAACGTACCTCATATCTGCCTATAGGACATTCACCATGTAAATGATCTGACCAGCATTGTTGGTGAGTGGGCAGCCTTTAAAACTGATTAAGTGATCCAAGTGTTGATTTCCAAAAGTCAGCTTTTAAGTATATTGGGAAGAAAACAAGTTGTCTTGTTTGAATGCACCAAACTCAAAAATAAAGTGCTACAACAGTGGTTCTCAACCTTCCTAATGCCGTGACCCTTTAATACAGTTCCTCATGTTGTGGTGACCCCCAACCAGGGGTGGGTTCTAAATTTTTTTACTACCGGTTCTGTGGGCGTGGCTTATTTTGTGGGCATGGCTTGGAGGTCATGTGACTGGGTGTGGCTAACTGGTCATGTGACCGGGTGGCCATGGCTATGTGTATAGGGACTACTCAGAGGGCTGAAAAAAGTCATTTCTGACACTTTTGACTGGTCCTCACACTTATGACCATCCTCACATTTATGCCCGTGCAGCATTCTTAACAACCATGTCACTCATTTCACAACTGCTTCTCTTCACCATGGTGACAAGATAGGGCAAAAACATAAAATGTGAGGACAGTCGTAAGTTCGAGGACTGGTCAAAAGTGCGAGGACCAGTCAGAAATAACTTTTTCAGCCCTCTGAGTAGTCCATATGCACAAAAGGACTACCCAGAGGGCTGAAAAAAAGTCATTTCTGACTGGGCCTCGCACCTTTGACCAGTCCTCACACTTACGACCATCCTCACATTTATGCCCTGCAGCTTTCTTAACAACCATGTCACTCATTTCACAACTGCTTCTCTTCACCATGGTGACAAGATAGGGCAAAAACGTAAAATGTGAGGACAGTCGTAAGTTCGAGGACTGGTCAAAAGTGCGAGGACCAGTCAGAAATAACTTTTTCAGCCCTCTGAGTAGTCCATATGCACAAAAGGACTACCCAGAGGGCTGAAAAAAAGTCATTTCTGACTGGGCCTCGTACCTTTGACCAGTCCTCACACTTACGACCATCCTCACATTTATGCCCTGCAGCTTTCTTAACAACCATGTCACTCATTTCACAACTGCTTCTCTTCACCATGGTGACAAGATAGGGCAAAAACGTAAAATGTGAGGACAGTCGTAAGTTCGAGGACTGGTCAAAAGTGTGAGGACCAGTCAGAAATAATTTTTTCAGCCCTCTGAGTAGTCCATATGCACAAAAGGACTACCCAGAGGGCTGAAAAAAGTCATTTCTGACTGGGCCTCGCACTTTTGACCAGTCCTCACACTTATGACCATCCTCACATTTATGCCCTGCAGCTTTCTTAACAACCATGTCACTCATTTCACAACTGCTTCTCTTCACCATGGTGACAAGATAGGGCAAAAACGTAAAATGTGAGGACAGTCGTAAGTTCGAGGACTGGTCAAAAGTGTGAGGACCAGTCAGAAATAACTTTTTCAGCCCTCTGAGTAGTCCATATGCACAAAAGGACTACCCAGAGGGCTGAAAAAAGTCATTTCTGACTGGGCCTCGCACTTTTGACCAGTCCTCACACTTACGACCATCCTCACATTTATGCCCTGCAGCTTTCTTAACAACCATGTCACTCATTTCACAACTGCTTCTCTTCACCATGGTGACAAGATAGGGCAAAAACATAAAATGTGAGGACAGTCGTAAGTTCGAAGACTGGTCAAAAGTGCGAGGACCAGTCAGAAATAACTTTTTCAGCCCTCTGAGTAGTCCATATGCATAAAAGGATATAGCAATAGAGAGGGATGAAGGAAGGGAAGGGAAATTAGAGTAGGAGTAGGGTAAGAGAGGGAGGAAGAGAGGAGGAGAAGGAGAAAGGAAGAGGAAGTAGGGAGGAGAAGAAGAGGGTGAGGAAGAGAAAGTTAGAAGGAAAGAAAAGAGAGAGGTGGTAGGTTTGAGGAGAAAGATTGCTGTACAATAAAAAAGATGAAAGGGAAGAAAGGCAACCCCAAACAAATATAAAGATATTAAGATAAAGAATGAATTGTTAAACTTTAAAGAATAAAAGAGAACAAATAGGAATAAATAACAATAATTAGAAACACACATACAAACCTACAATGTATTTTCTTTGAACAGAGTATTTGGCCGGTTCATAAATTTAAACAGTGTTTAGTCATTTCAATTAAATTTACAATTTCTATATTTCCTTTTTGCCATATTTATTCCTCATCTATTTTTGTAAAAAACCAATATTACCCTTCATCCTCATCTCTAATCTTAATCAAATTCAATTTTTCCCTTCTATTCTATATTATACCCCTTCCCATTGTCATCTATTTTTATATCCATCCTCACATTGGTTAATTATGTAATATTACAGTTGTTTAATATGAATTCAACATTTTAATATAAATCAATTAGTTATATAACTACCTTTTTTGTATATTAATCAATATGAACATGAATATTCCAATTATTTCCATGCAATCCAATTTCTTACAAATCAATTAATTATATTTACCAATAATAATCAGCCAAATAATTTCCCCCATATATTCCTCCAAACCACAACTTAACCATTTCTGCTTTCAACACAATATACAATTAATAGTATCTCAATTATTACAATTCCCTAGTTAAATAGAGCTTTTTTTCTTTTGTGTTTTAAAATCTCCTCTTTCTCCCTAAATTTCCCGTTGTTTGCACCTACCTTTTTTGGTGAGGAAAAAGAAAAGAAATCTGCCTGCCTAATTTTCCAACGTGCAAAGCCAACAGCCTGCTTTACTTTCTCTTTCGTTTTTCAGTTTAGGTAGGGGAAAAAAATCTGCACTCTTTCCAAGCAAAAAAGCCGAGCAAAAAAGCCGAGAGCAAAACAGCTGGGGGTCGGGAGCTGATCCAAGCAAGGGCTAATTAGCCTCTGCTGAAGCTCCGGGGGCAATAAAATTCCAAAAAAAACACCGAACCCTTTGTTAAATTGCTGGCTCCCCCGCCCCTCGCTCACCACTATTTATTGGCAATAAATAATGGTGCGGAGGGGCGGGGCAAGCCAGCAATTTAGCAAAGGGTTCGGCTGCACCACTGGCTCTAGGGCGGCCCTTTGAAGCCCCGCGGCAAGAATTTAAACAGTTTTTTTTCCTCTAGCCATCGGAGGCAGCAATAGATGGGGAGTGGGCGGGGTAAGTGAACGGCCGGCGATCCAACAGAGGAGTGAGGGTGAGTGAAGGCGTGGGGGGGAGAGAGGGCTTTGGCGACCCCTGTGAAATGGCCGTTCGACCCCCAAAGGGGTCGCGGCCCCCAGGTTGAGAACCGCTGTACTACAAGATTATTTTAAATTTTAAGAAGCTTATTCGATCAACAATCATCCATAGCATAGATACTAAAAATAAAAAAGTTGTTATAGAGTAGACCAAGGCTTGAAAGCCTTATTCCCCAATATGGATTATAACTATTGCAGATGGGGAGAAGATTAGATGTTCCTAATCTGAATTCAGGCACCTGCTCCTGCAATTTGCTTTTAAAAGGCTAATTGCACAATGGCAAATTGCATGATTAGCATCTATGTTTGCTTTTAGTTGCTGGCTAGAGGTGAAAGAAATTAGTTATCTCTGAAGTGGCTCTGGGATGTGATTTGATAACAGGACAAAATCATAATCAGTTCTTTAAGTTTGTTATGACACATTTAAGAGGGCCATAGATGAAATTGGCATGTTCTGCAAATGTCATAACCTAATCAACCTGAGGATTATGGACGGATTCATTTAGCCTCAAGAACTCAGTGATTGTTTCGGTTAAGTTGATCTCTGATCCCATCTCTGATCCCATTCCTATTTGCATTGGTAAAAAAGGAAGAGTCATAGATATGAAATAAGTCCCTAGAGGTAACCCTCAAAATGTGTGTTGCCATATATTTTTTTCATTGTACTTTGCAGCTGCAGGCTAAAAGTAGATAATATCTCCTCTTCCAATCTTGCTTATGAGGCACCAAACTCAATACTGTCACTAAGGATTTTTCACCAAAATTTGTTTTTCTTGTCTTAAAAACATTTGGAACTGACTCAGGACCAACAGTGAGGCCATCCAGATGGAATGGGACAACTTGCCATGGCCAACTCTCCCTGGCTGACTTGCCCTGGTTGTCTGACTGTGGCCGACCTGCCCAGGCCAAATATCCTTGGTCAACTTGCCTCGGCCATCTTGCCATGGCCAACTGCAGAACAGTTCAATGCAGGATAACTCAAGAGAGGGACAAGTAGAATTGTTGCTCACCCAGCGTTGAGGACTTCTAACTTGAGAAGATTCAAACCAGGGGTGAAATCCAGCAGGTTCTGACAGGTTCTGGAGAACTGGTAGCGGAAATTTTGAGTAGCTCAGAGAACTGGCAAATACCACCTGTGGCTGGCCCCAGATTGGGGTGGGAATCAAGATTTTGCAATATCCTTCCCCTGCCACGCCCACCAAGCCACGCCCACTAAGCCACGCCCACAGAACCGGTAGTAATACATTTTGGATTTTATCACTGGTTCAAACCTAAAGCAAGACAAGGCAGTCACTGCAATTCACTTGTCCCTCCATTGAGTTATTTTGCATTGAATTGTCCCATCGTGAGAGTTGTCCCACAGTGCGTTGGTTGGGATAAGAGGGCCAGGGCAAGTCAGTCACTGCAAATTGTCTGGATTCCCATCCAGATTGGCTGCTACCCATTTGAGTGGTGCATCTCATTTACTCTGAGATAGCAACAAACCGGATGACATAAAACAGCAATTGCATACTAACTTTTTGATTTCCCAGGTCCAGCAACTGCATGTATTTTTAAAGTTTCTATTAGGTTGAAGTGTTTTATTTTATCTTGATAGGTTAAGGGCCAATTAAGATTTTAAAATTCTTCATGAATCATGGTTTAGTTTACGTTCTGGTCATTAGTCCATGTACGTTTCTGTACTTGAAGTCAGCTTTTACTCGTGTCAACTTTCAAAGCTTTCAAGTTGCCATGAGCAGGAGGGACACTTCACAACTCGTATATTATGCTGTTGCCCACAATGCCACAAGCCAGGGAAAGGAAAAACTCTAGACATCATAGTGCCGAAAGGATAAACAATTATTTTCTTGGCAAGATTTCAGAAGTGGTTTGCCACCAACTGTTTACCAGCACTGAGAGACTGTGACTGGCCCAAGACCACCCGGCTGGTTTTTTGGCTAAGACAAAATTAGAATTCAAGGGTCTCCTGGTTTCTAGCCTGGTACTTTAACCATTAGTCAAGCTCTCTTAATCCAGGATTACTAGTAGTCAAGATCCCTTAATCCAGGATTACATTTAAATGAGTATCCAAAAAGTAGTTTTTATTGATGACATGTTACTCATGAATCTGAAAGGGAAGACCCAATACCTCATTATGAGGCTGCAATCAGGCCAGGAATCAACACAGACTTGAAAGCACAAAAAAATAAAATCACTATGGAGCCCCTGGCTAGATCCAAACATCTTATGCCTTGGAGTAGGATTTTATAAATTTTTTATTTATTTTTTATTTATTTTTCAGATTTCTATATCGCCCTTCTCCTTTCGGACTCAGGGCAGTGAACAGCCAAAATAAAACATTTGTATACAAAAGTTAAAATCAATTAAAAATAATTAAATAAAGGTTGGCCCATAAGGTCTGGGATCACTCGTATCTCTGGGGGTAGATTGTTCCAGAGTGTAGGTGCTACCACAGAGAAGGCTCTCCCCGTGGGGGTCGCCAGCCAGCATTGTCTGGCCGACGGCACCCTGAGGAGGCCCTCTCTGTGGGAGCGAACCTGGCCGGTGGGAGGCAATTGGTGGCAGAAGGCAGTCCCATAAGTACCCGGGCCCTATTGATGATATTACTGTAAGTTTGTGTGATCCAAAACCCTGCTTTGTTGTTTGCAACCACTTTTTACAAAACATGATTACCCATCTAACATATGTAGATTCTGGAATGACCATTCATTGTTTCCACCAGAGATGTTAATAGTTAACAAACTGTTAAAAGCAGGACTCTTAAATATCATTTGAAAAAGTAGTAGACCAGGACTTCTCTTATCCAGCAACATGAAAAATAGTTGCATCAAGTTTGTTAGAAAAAGTTGTAGGCTAGAGCATTTCTCTCTTTTATTTTTTGTGTCTTTGAGCTCATCTCTACTCCTGGTGCATGCGAAAGGATCTTGTCAGCTGTAAAGCTTGTGGCAGATGGCTAAACCTGGCATTCTAACCATCTGTCTAAACTTGCCTTCTCCCCCAGACTCATCCTGTGATGGGAAACAATTAGTGGATACTCTTCCTGCTGGTACCAAAGTCCACCAATCAATGCATTTTAACTTGCTTCAGTACATGGTTATGACAATTCTCTTCCTCCTTAGGCAGAGTAGAGATTGGTTGTGAAGAGAAGCTAAATTTAACCCAGTATACTCTCTCCTGCTTCAAAACTGGATTAACTGTCTATCTAGATGTGCCCTGAAACAATACATTAAAAAGGTCTCATGCAAATGAGGGAAAGTGATCATAGACATGCCACCAAGGGTTTCTATTATCTCTCCTCTGGAGAGGGAAAAGAAAAAGGAAGTTGGGAAGGAAATGATAAGTTCTTGGCATGCTTTGTAGTAACAGACCCAATTGTTCTGTGTAACGTACTGCTAGTACACAATCTAATACCATTTAACTAGGAGACAGGATGGAGCAAGCCATGCATATCTTGAGAATGCACCTTTAGCTCTCTTGACGTGGACATATAGCAGACAGACATAGGAACTGCAACATGGTTTTCTGGGTCATCAGCTGCATTATATTATTTGCTCTTCGTACATAGCACCAAATGGTTTTTGCCCTTCCATATGCTGGTTAAAAATTTTCCCTCTACTTACCCAAAGAAGAAAAATGATTTAAGGGAAATGATTATGTCAGTATACATTATTCATGCATGGGTCGGAGAAATCAATAGTTGTTTAAATTATACATATGCATGTTTGTTGCCATGAATACAACAACAGTCTGTTGTAAACTCAGAGGTCAGGCCCTTGCACCTGGCTAGTGCTATCCTACAGTGGAAGGGTTACATATAGTTACATGTCATTTTTAATGACATCTAGCTATATAGATACAGTATAATGTCTCTGGGAACATGTAATGCCTAATAGTTCTTGATTTTTGTGGCAGTGTTTTTACAGTTAATATATTTCCTTATTTCAAGGGAGATTGTTAAAGAACCTGCTTTCTACCAGCTAAGTGTGTTTTCTAACCAAATTCTAGATCCCTTTCCTTCAGAGCAGGAGATTTCAACATGCAGAGCCAATGTAGATGTCAGCTGTGTACACGATATCTTCTGGAAAGCCTTTGTGAAGTCTATAATTGATCAGTGGTGTCATGTACTGAACCAAATACAGATTGACTTTTTGACATTTGATTGGGACTCAAGCCAAGCGCTAAACCAATTCAGGATTTCAGAAAAATAAGAGACATTTTGACAACGAGCAGTTTCTGCCTATGGATTCTTTTTGGCATTTCAGCAGGATGAGTCACACAGCCAATTTGGAAGAAGTGAGTGAATCCAATTTTCAAAACTCTGCTCCTGCTCCCTTTTTTGTATGAGGCAAAAATTCAAATCCCAAAATATCTGGACGTCATTCAACAGGAATAGATGTTCTAAAAATATAACTCAGTGAAGCAGTCTTATAATGGAAAAAGATACATAATCATTGCAAAGTCCTACCTGTGGTCAGCTTTCCTGCCAGCTAAACTTAGATAACTTTTTTTTTGACCAGGATAGGAGGAAACATTAGATGATGACATACATCTAAACATGATCTTATTTGTATTGCAGTTTTTATAATTGAATTAAAGCTTGTTTAATTATACCAAATGATTCCACTGCGCTAAGGATGTGTTCTCTATAGCAGTGGCAGGGCCTTTTGCAATCTAAAAATGTAGTTCTGGCTTCAAATTGAACCACTTAAAAGCATTTACGGCATAGTGTAACAGGTCTGTTCATTAGCCAGAGCTGTTCTCATCTCAGTACCTGGAAAATTTATAGTAAGAGTGGAAACATGGAGTCTTGGATTACAAGGCTGCAGCCTGTCATGTCACAGGGAAGGTGCTTGTGCCTATGTATCTGTTAGATAAGGTAACCCTTTATTTCTGCTTTTGTCCAAAGTGCAAAGTTCAGGGCTAATTATGTCTCAGAAGTGAAATGACATCTACAGGGTCTGATTGCTGCATTGTAGAGGTTAGAACAGGGATGTCAAACTCAATTTCATTGAGGGCCGCATCATGGTTGTGTTGGGGCCAGGGTGGGCGTGGCCAGCTTGATGTCACTCGTGCCAGGGGCTGCCTGTGGGGGCCCAAGCGCTCTGCCAGCGAAAACAGGTTACTGAGCTGGGAGCTCCATTTTCGCTGGCAGAGGGTTGCAGGAGGCCGTCGCAGCCAAAAATGGAGCTTGTGAGGACCACACGTTTTCTCTGGCAGAGGCACAGTGGGCCAGTCCTTTGCTGTTTCCAGGGCAACCCTGCGGGCCAGATCTAAGCACCACATAGGCTGCAGGCAGAGGTGAAATCCAGCAGGTTCTGACAGGTTCTGGAGAACCGGTAGTGGAAATTTTGAACAGTTTGGAGAACCGGTAGCGGAAAATTTGACTAGTTCGGAAAACCGGCAAATACCACCTCTGGCTGGCCCCAGAGTGGGGTGGGAATGGAGATTTTGCAATATCCTTCCCCCAGAAGTGGGGATGGAATGGGGATTTTGCAGTATCCTTCTCCTGGAATGGGGTGGGAATGGAGATTTTTCAGTATCCTTCCCCTGCCACGCCTACCAAGCCACACCACGCCCACCAAGCCATGCCCACAGAACCGGTAGTAGAAAAATTTGGATTTCACCACTGGCCGCGGGCCTTGAGTTTGACACCCCTGGGTTAGAACAAGTCTAAATCTTATTGAGGAAAAGGGATACAAGACACCCCTCCCTCCCAATTTTTTGGAATTTTATTTGTTAGGACTACTTTGTTGGTACAACCCTAATCAAAGTTTAGTAGTGGCAGAACATTGATGTTTACTAAGTTTCTATGTGTTTTGATGGGAAAAAAAGGCTGAGCTAGGGAAGGAGGCGAGCTCAGTTTCATTCTATTGTGGTTTCACGTATACAGGTAGTCCTTGACTTATAACCACAATTGAGCTGAAAATTTCCATTATTTTTAAAGCAAGGCAGTTGTTAAATGAGTTTTGCCTGGTTTTGCAACCTTTTTTTTTTGCCACAGATGTTAAGCAATCATCACAGTTGTTAAGTAAATCATGCAGTTGTTAAGTGAATCTGGCTTCCTCCATTGATTTTATTTTGTCAGAATCTGGCTGGGAAGATTTGAAATGGTGATCCACATGATCCTGGGACAGTGCAGCTCTCCTAAAATACATGTCATTTGCCAAGCACCCAAATTTTGATCATGTGACCATGGAGATGCTGCAACGATTGTAAGTCATAGTTAATTTTTCAGTGCTGTTGTGACTTCAAACAGTCACTAAACAAATGGTTGTATGTCAAGGACTACCTGTAACGGGGACAGGCACAGATAAACTTTATCATCAAATGAACTGAACTTAAGCCATGAAAAATTACATATACTGCAACAAAGCAAGGGGTTTTTGTTCACTACTCAATTAAATTGCCATTCATCCGCCTTTGAGTCAGCAGAAAACTATCCTGGGATAAAATTTCCTGTTTCCATTGCTAATTCCTGTCTTGCATTTTTTTTAGTGACTTGTTGCCAAATGGGGGCATCCTGATTTCATATACGCAAAGTGTGTCAAGCAAAGTAATTGGTTAAACCTTCTGGCTTTATTGCTCTTTCCCTTTATGAATGCCATCAAAGAGTGGGAGATTATCTGCCAATGACAGAAGTGCAGCAAGAGCAGGTGGACTTTGACATCTGAACTCTGATATCTTTGGTGCCAGGCATCCTTGCTTTTGACAAGCCAAGGCTAAGTGGGATAAGGAAGAGAAAAGAAAGGGATAGTTCAGGAAGAGAGCTGAATTACACCAGCATGCACAAATCCCATGAATGTACAAAACATATGGGGATCAACATAAACATGGCTTTGAAACACAGCTAGACGTCTGTAGTTGTTTCCTTTTGCTCTCAGAAGAATATGCTTTCAAAACTGCGGGGCAGGCCTGCAGAGCAGGCTACTCGGCATCAGTGACAAATATGTCACACCTTGATGTGAAATGCTTTGAAATTACCATTGATTGCTCTTGGCTTAAAGGGAAACCATCACTTTTGCTCCATTAGAGCTGAGGATGACTTAAGGCTGTCTCATGCATGGGCTGAAAATGAGATGAGGATGTGGCAGAGTAAAGATTTTGTCATGCGATATTTGTACCATAGTTAGAAAGAAATAGGAAGGGGCCTATGTTGCAATAAATTATAAGCAAGCAAGCCTTGCCAGATATCTTGGATTCATATATTGTACAAATGGAAATATGTATCTCTGGATGAAAAATGCATAATGGGTGTCATCAGGTTATTGATAAAACCTCACCTCAAATTAACGGATTATACTTTTCCCCAATAGCTTCATATTGGTGTTAAATAACATGGGGGAAAGGATGAGCCAAGTGGGTCTTCTTCTAAAAGTATTATAGATTTGACCGCTCGCCCATCATAAATATGAATCGGCCCTGCCCATTCACAGAAGAATAGAACTGTTGTGAAGTACAGGTAGTCCTCGATTTAACGACCACAGTTGAGCCCAAAATTTATATTGCTAAGTGAGAAATTCGTGAAGTGAGGAATTTGCCCCGTTTTACGACTTTATTTGCCACATTTGTTAAGTGAATCACTGCAGTTGTTAAATTATTAACATGGTTGTTAAGTGAATCTGACTTTCCCATTGACTTTGTTTGTCAGAAGATCCCAAAAGGGGATCACATGACCTCAGGGCATGGCAGACGTCATAAATATGAACCAACTGTCAAGCATCTGAATGTAAATCACGTGACCATGGAGATGCTGCAATGGTCATAAGTGTGAAAGATGGTCATAAGCCATTTTTTTCAGTGATGTTGTAACTTTGAACAGTCACTAAATGAACGGTTGTAAGTTGAGGACTATCTGTAATGCCACTTAAAACCGAGTATGGCACAAAAGACATTTTAAGAGAGAGTGTCCTTTTGTGATGTGCCTGGCCTTTGAAATCTTTCAGTATCTTTATGACTGGATTCCTACTTCTTGCTAAGCCATAATGCAGCTTGTCTGGTATCACTTAAGATGTTTGTAAGCCAGCTTTTGGTTTGTAAATCATGGTTTATGGTTTAGCATTGAAGTCGAAGCTATGCAATTGAGATTTATTCAACAAATCATGGTTATATAAACAATATGTAAACCTAGTTCATCAATGATGGGGTGAAAGAAATTTAAAATAATCTGCCTTATTATTTTTTTTAAATAACAAACTAAGACTGAGGAAGAGGTTTGATTGTTCTACAGTTCAGTGGTGGACTTTTGATTAGAGATGAACAAGTTTCTTTTTCTGTCATTTAGGAGACAACTAAAATTTTAAAGATCATGATTTTGTTTGAGAGAGAGAGACTTTCCATTAGGAATTGAATTTTTTTAAAAAAAATTATTCGCCTTTATTCTTTGTATGTGTGCTTTTTCTTATGGGTTTGTCTATTTTTCATCTGACTTTTTTTGGTGGGTAGATTTTGCAAGTCTTCCCACTTGCTTCCTAGATTTAGACATTTAAAGGCGTATTTTGGTTGGTCATATTCGCTATACGTACAAGATGGTATGTTTTCCCCCTTTAAGTTTGGAGATGTTTTCTCTGTTCTTATTTTCATACTCGTTTTCATTAAAAACGTGCAGATCCTTCACAATGATACTATGTTTTGATCGCATGTCCATGGGGACCCTGCAAGGTCATAAATGTGAAAAACAGTCATAAATAAAGCAGTGCAGTTTATACACTGCTCAAACAACTAAAGGGAACACAAAACTACTATATGTAACGAACAAAGTATTTAATAAGACTATTTCATTCATTCAGATCTTGGATGTCTTCTGCTTGTGTTCCCTTTATTTTTTTGAGCAGTGTATATAGTTCCATTGCAACAGTATTTTCCCCTCTGCCTCTTCCATTTCTCTCCTTTCCTATTGTTCTCATTGAAGGTATACCAATCATAAAACATTTGCCTTGCACTGCTTCTTTTGGACCCATCTAAAAGCTTCTTACAATATTAATATATCACCATAAGATCATAAAAATTATCAGTCACACTAAATTCTACATTTATAGACTTAGCTGAAGGGCAGTTTTAATGCTGGTAGTTTCCATTTTGAGATGTCTGGGTTATTATTTTCTATTGTAAAAGTGCTCAGATTTAGGCTGCTTGCCCCATTCTGTGCAAGCAGAAGCAGGCATGATGCGAAACACAAAAAGAAGACAGCTGAACTTTCTTACCAAATAAGGCTGCAGTAGCAATGTTTAAGTCAGTCTCCACCGGACAGTTTACTCCTGATTTCTATTATTGCTCCATTCAGTAGGCAGGGCAAGAGTGGAGCTGAAAAGCAATTTAATATTAAAGGCCATTTTGAATATGGGATGCTAATAAATGATGCTCTTTTGTTTTCTCTCTCTCTCTCTCTCTCTCTCTCTCTCTCTCTCCCTCCCTCCCTCCCTCCCTCCCTCCCTCCCTCCCTCCCTCTCTTGTCTACTTACTCTGTAATCTACTGTACTTCACAGGGTGGATAAAAATCAATGATTTTTTTTAAAATTAAAAAAATCGGATTTTTTGATTTAAATCGGATTTTTTTTATTTAAATCGGATTTTTTATTTAAATCAGATTTTTTTGATTTTTATCGAATTTATTTTAATAAAAAACTTTTGGGGTAAAAATCTATCGTAAGATAGTTTTCTATTTAAGATACATAAATAATTTAGTTTATTCAGCATGAAATGGAGCTTAGTTATGTAGCACAAGGCTGTATATTCTGCTGTATATTCTATTTTATGACAATTCTTGCCACAGTTGTTAAGTGAATAACTGAAATTGATAAGTTAGTAACCTGGTTGTTAAGTGAATCTGGCTTCCCCATTGACTTTGCTTGTCAAAAGGTTGCAAAAGATGATCACATGACCCAGGGATACAGCAGTAGTTCTAAATATGAACCAAGTATCTGAATTTTGTTCACATGATCATGGGTATGCTATAAAGGTCATAACTGTGAAAAAATTATCATAAGTCACTTTTTTCAGTATTGTTATAACTTTGAAAGGTAACTCAAGTACTAGCTGTACTTATTTGGGATGGGAATATATGTTTTGAGCAGGGTGGATAAAAATCAATGATTTTTTTGATTTAAATCGGATTTTTTTTATTTTTATCGAATTTATTTTAATAAAAAACTTTTGGAGTAAAAATCTATGGTAAGATAGTTTTCTATTTAAGATACATAAATAATTTAGTTTATTCAGCATGAAATGGAGCTTAGTTATGTAGCACAAGGCTGTATATTCTGCAACACTGGGACTATCGGTGAGTCAATAGTGGGTCAAAGGAGTAGCAGAAATGAGAGTTGCTCTTTAAAAATTATGATTTAAATTGAGTTGATTTAAATCAAGTCTTTTTACTAGTGATTTAAATCACTAGTATGGTACTTCATATGGTCATTTGGTGGGGGGGAAAGAGGAGGAGTGCTTTGTACTGTGTCTTGAACACCTGAATAAAAGACAAGCAAGCAAGCAAATAAATGCATAATTTAGGTCACTTCCTTATGAAGTTCAAGAGAACTGGGTATCAACTGCAGGCTGGAGGTTCAATGGAAATTTCTTTCCTTCCTCTTCCTTTTTTCCATTCCTCACAGCAGCCTTTGCAAACCTTAAAACAATTAGAAATAGAGGAGAGAGAGAGATGATGATGTGTATGTGTGTGTGTGTGTGGCAGAGTCAAAACTGCAGTTAGCCTAACTTCATGCTTTCTAATAGGAAATGCCAACATGTCATTAGCAGAGGAAGATACCTTGAGGTTACTGCCAAGCAAGATCTGAACCTTCTCTTTCTTCAAATAACACAGAATTGTACACTTTCTTTCCTTTTCTAACATTCCCTGTTGGTAGAGAGTAAAGAGGAGTTCCTCTGTTTGTTTCTCATGTTTTTTGGGGCAGGGATAAGGCAGTATGTATTGCACTGGCGGTATATACAGATGCCATAGGGGGGAAAATATGCTATTCTAAACACGTCTCTATTGGAATGCTCAATAGCCAGGCTCCTTGAAAATCAAGGGATTCTTCTGTGTCTCTTTGTGCTGGTTCGAGGGCAAGAAATTAAATGCAAGTCAGTGGTGAAATGTAAAATTTGTTCTGTGGGCCTGGCTTGGTGGGTGGGTGGGGGTAATGTGACTGGGTGGGCGTGGCCAACTTTTTTTTTTTAAAAAAAACATTTTTTCTACAACCTCTTTGGCCGAAGAGGTTGTAAAAAAAATGGTTTTAAAAGCCTCTGATGATCCCAGCTGAGCCACACAATAATTAGAGGCTTTTTAAAAAACTTTTAAAAGCATTTTTTTGGCCGAAGAGGTTGTAGATTTTTTTCTTTTTAAAAGCCTCTGTTGATTGCATGGCTCAGTTGGGCATGGGGGAGGGCAGGGATTTTTGCTACCAGTTCTCTGAACCACCCACTGCCATTGCTACCGGATCGGGTATCCAAACCGAGAGAATTTCACCCCTGATGCAAGTCCTATGTATGTTGTATGGCAGGGGAATCAAACTCAATTTCATTCAGGGCTGCATGAGGATTGTGGTTGCCCTCGGGGGGCCGGAGTGGGCATGGTCATGGCTGACTGGGTGGGAGTGGCCAGGGTGGGCATGATCACCTCAACATCGCTCACTTCAGGAGGCGGGGCCAGAGTGGGCGCTGGGGCCTGATCCGCTGGAGGAACCTCACCGATCCTCTTGGGCCATTGGGGGGTGGGTGCTGGATGGTGATGTGGGCTTTCCAGAGCTCTGAATGGTGGGTGCCGGGCCCTTTGCCCAGAGCAATATAAAGGGTTCTGGTAATCTGGATTTATAGGTAGTTTTGTAGAGGGTGCTTGGCTTTCTTTATTTCTTGAGGGTTGAAGTACATCATGGCTATGTTTGTACGACACATTTATGCACTCTTATTAATTAAATTGTAATTTACTCAATAAATTTTTTTAGCTTGAGACAAGGTTCTGAGCTTAAAATGTGGTTGGCTAATTTATGATTTAGTTATTGTGCAGTCACAGACAACTTCAGATTCACTCTGATCTTTATGACTCTAGCTGGTAAATGTATTAGCCATAAATTCAGTGCAGTAATGTACATATACACTTTTTGAAATAATATATATTATTTATTACAGTTAGACCCTACTCTTTCTCCAAGGAGTTCTTATGATATATATATGATGTTATCTCTCTTTCCATCACACAGTATATCTGTTTGATGTAACAATCAAGTGAGCTGATAAAAGACTCAAGGTCACTTGGATGAATTTTAATACAAACCCAGATACATTAATGCATTATACTAAAATAATGTAGCTGAGGTAGCTCAGGCACATTCTCTGAACTGTGTAAAGAAGTGAACAAAAATATCAAGTCTACACCATTTCCCTTGTGCAGCAATTTAATTTTGCTTGTGTAAATTCTGGTCTGAAATCTCTTTCCATTGTGTTGTGTTTATATGGTTGGTGAGGCAAATGCACTTTAAACCTGCTCAGAAGTCTTTCCATCTGAATGTGCTTCTTCAGTATTATGATTAAGCTGTGATACTGGAAATAAATGAAGGCAGGCTCAGATTTACTTCTGCCAATTCTGAACACATATGTAGATATGGACATAGACAATGGACATGACTTTCAGGTTGAGTCTTCTCAGAATTCTGTGCCACCAACATGTGGATTAATGATTAAAGTGGCATCTTTAATCTCGCTGGCTGCTTTGGCCAATCACTGTTCTCAGCCCAATTTAGCTCACAGAGTTCTTGGGAGGATAAAATATGGTAGGGATATTAGTACATAAGCCACCATGAGCCTCTTGAAGGAAACGTGGGTTAATAAAAATGTAATAAGAAAAAAGAAACACTATTGCAAGGAAGGGGTGAGAAAAACAAGTGACTTAGAATCAAAACAGTAATACAAAGTAAGCTAAATGAAAGTTCCTCTGAGGGATTTCAGGGGATAGGGTTGATAGCAGTGCTTCATCAAGGTGGCTTATCCAGAAGTTATTGTGCTTTGAGGAAATGCCACATAGAACAGCAATTTGTGAAAAGACATTGCAACTTTATTACTACCAAAGATATTGGGATTTTCAAGCCTACTTTAATACTTCTGATAGCACGAATCAATTCCCCATATAGCAGGCAGAAAAAGGAAAAGGTTATGTCCAAGCTTTCAGTTGCTTAAATTGTAATTACTGAGGAAATCTTTTAGAGAGCATCCCTTATTCTCCTCACAATCAACTTCCTTCCTTCTTTCCTCCCTCCCTCCACATATTTTATTTTATTTTTTATTGAAAAGGTTTTTCAAATACAAATTTTTCCCCCTTTTTCCCCCCTCCTCCGTAACCCCCCTCCCCCTCCCCTCCCCCTGTGGCTTCTACAAAATAAAACCCAAATTCATAACAGATTATATAATACTCCACCCCCCATACGCTGACCCTTTCTTTCTAATAATATTATTATATCCCCCTTATACTATACATTTCAAAATAACATTCAACTGTAACATTATATAATAAGTCCTAATTTAGCATAATAATATTATTATATCCCCCAGTTTAGCAATTTCTACTCATAATCTACCCTTTTCCTCCTCCCCCATACATATATCTCTTAATTCAAATCTTTTATATATATTAATATAACATTTCAAAGCAACCTTCAACTATAAAACTATATAATAAATCCTAATTTGACATTTATTCAACTCATAGTCTGCCCATTTCCTCCACCCCCATACATATATCTCTTAACTCAGAT
Source organism: Arizona elegans (assembly GCA_022577455.1). Classification (NCBI taxonomy): domain Eukaryota; kingdom Metazoa; phylum Chordata; class Lepidosauria; order Squamata; family Colubridae; genus Arizona; species Arizona elegans. The sequence continues at coordinate 107,312,454 of JAKOOJ010000001.1, forward strand.
CTTTTACATATATTCATATCTAAACATAATATCCCTTTTCTTAAACTAAACAATCAATAAGCTAACCTGTCTCCACCCACTTTCCTACAGGACTACCATACATAATAATTTTTAATATCTTTATTCTTCTGCCCACACCACTAAGAATTATTCCCTTATATAAATAAAATCCTCAAATGACTTTAAGCTTGTAATCCATATGATATCTTCTGTAATGTCTTTCAGCTGGATTGTTAACTCCATCACCCATGTTAGGGTAACATCACATCCTAATTCCAACAGTATGTTCAGTATCTTCAATTACCATCTGCCCCCATCAATAGTAGATGTCTTCATATATAAAAAAAAACACCCAAGTGACTTTATATTTGTATTCCATATAGTGTCTATTGTAATGTCTTTCATCTAAATTATTAATTCCAACCACCGTAATAGGGTAACAACCAGATCTTCTGCGTGCCCCAATCCCATAACTCTCTTGCCTTGTAGCTCAGCATAAATGTAATACATTTATCAAAGAATCCAAAATAGATAGTTCCAATCCATTCAGTTTAAGGCCATTTTCACATCCCAAAAGTACAGCACTGCAGAGGTCTGTCACTCTCCTCAGGATAATATAAACCAATACTTTGCCTCAGCTATATTTTCATGTATTCAATCATCTCTTAGATAACTGGCATTACACTGTTGTTTCCTCCACATATTTTATTAATGCAGCACATATTTGTTCCTATTCATTAAATTACATTTTTGTATTTGTCATGGACCTGTCTTGTTTTTGGAGTATAACCTCTGGAAATATCACTCAGACTGTGCACCTCTGAGGGAAAAAATAGTTTGGAGAAGTTATATTCAGATATTTATATATACAGTAGATATATTCAGATATTTGAAAAGTACCATCCCCAAAGCTGTTGCTCTCCAGATGGATTGGACCATTTCCCCATAATTCTATTATCTCAGATAAAGGGAGACATTGTATGTGATTATGGCCTGGGATTGGACGGGCTGTTTTCCATTGCGCTGCCAAGTCACTTCATTATAAATGGGATTTTGTCATCTTCCTGTCAGGGACTGAGCGTGGTTTTTTTAACAAATCCTTTAACCACGCCCACTCTGCTCTCTAACTCCTCAGTTATTTCGCTCAGTCGACTTGTAGGGACCAGTTTTTTTCCTCTGCTCTAGCCTAGACTTAGTTTTAGGGACTTTAGGTTTTATTATTTTTGTTTCCTTCGGGGAGTTTTATTAGTGGAGCGAAAAGCTTGCTTTGGGACAGCTTGCGGCTGCGGCTGTCCCTCATTTCTGAAGGTTTGAGGATTGGTTCTGGGGCTCCAGACCGTCCTTCTCTTCCTTCACATGCAAGCGATTGGAGTCTGACCCGGCTGGGCAGCTCCAAAACGGCCCACGCCGTTTTCCTTTAGCTGCTGGCGAGATCGTCGGTTCCAGGTGAGCCTGGTAAACCGCGGCCGCCATTTATAGCTCCGCATTAGCTTAGGGCGGCTCCGGAGTTCCTGGTAGCTTCGCTATTCAAACTCTGAGTATTTCTTGCCTCTCTGTCATCGCGAGGAAGTGGATTTACAGCAATTTCCCCGTCTTCTCTGGACTTTGATCACCGAGGTGCTGCTACGAGGCGTGAGGAACCGGTAACGGGTTTCACGCCCTTTTTTTCCCTTTGAATCTAATTGACAGTAGAGGGTTGGCGGTGTGACGGGATTATTAATCTTGACCGCCTTGACTGATTGCTATTTGGGAAGGAGGAGGAGGAGAGAAGATTGTGGACAAAAATCCCCTGCTTCTGTCTGAGGTTTTCTTCTGAGGGTGGTTGGACTTGGGCAGCCATTTTGAGACTTTGAGTTTGGCAGCCATTTTGTGACTTTGTGTTTGGCGCCAAAACTGTTTCTACCTCCTTGGAGCCGGCTGTCATTTGAACTTGCTTTAATATGGCAGACCAGGAATTCTCCTCTGACAATGAGCAACCACAAACCCCTCCCAGGGAAAAAAAGACAAAAAAATCCAAATCCAAAGCCCCTGCTGTGGCACCCGGACTGGACTCTGAGGCTGCATCTTCCAGGCACCCTCCTTCAACTCTAATGGACAGAGACGCCATTAGAAGACATAATGCATTGGAGAGGCAATGTGAGAGGGCACAAAAGAAAATTCAAGCCTCTTTACCTCCACCTTCTCCCCATTCTGAAGTGGAGGAAGTTGTACCTCCCATAAATCCAATTCGACCTCCTCCCACCTCGCAGGGTTCTCAGCAAGAGGGTCTAACTGCAGCCCAGAATATGGGTTTGGGGATGCAGGCTGGGGATATGAACCAACCTGTTAATTTTCAGTCTATTCTTACCAATGCTTTAGCCCAGGCGTTTGCTTCAAGTTTTAGTCAGCAGATGCCTGTCACCCCTGCGACTTGCCATCTGCATGCTAACCAGTTGCCTTCTTCTTCTGCTACCTGCCGCTTTCATGTCAACCAGGCTTTACCTGGACATGGTCAGACTTCTCAGCCTATATCGCAGGAGGAACTTGATAGTGGGGAGACTGAATATTTAGAAGGGGAGGTTGAGGAACCTGAGTTTTCGGATGATGAAGGTGTTGAGCCTGATAAGCCTGCATTTACTACCTTATTTCGGCCTGCTGTGTTTAAAATGTTACTGCGTAAAGCTAAATTGGCAACCAACATGACCTCCATCTCCAGTTCTCATGACCAAAGCACTGGCAGTCAGAAATCTCATAATGACTTATTTCCTGTCCCTTCCCAAGATCAGGACTTTATCCCCTGCCCAGAGTTATTTTCTGGGGTCATTAAGAAACAATGGGAACGCCCGGGAGCCCTTTCTGCACCCTCTGGGCTTGATAAGAAAATTTATTGTGTAGACCCTTCTCTGGAGAGCCTTTTGGCCCTCCCTTCGGTAGACCCTCCAGTAGTAAATTTATCATTGTCTACTATTTTTTCCTCAGATGCCATGGAGGTGCTCCGCTCAGAGGATAGGAAAGCAGAGGCCGCTTTCAGAAAGAGCCACCAGGCGGCTGCCTGGGCTGTAAGGACCGCCACTTCGGCCTCCTTTTTTAATCGGGCAAATCTTGTCTGGCTCAAGCAGCTTAGGGAGCGTCTTCCCCCGGAAGACCTGCGTCTTCAACAAGACATAAATAAGATGGTGGCTGCAGCCGAATATTCGGCTGATGCCTCTCTGGACGCAGCTAAGTTTGGGCTAGATCAATGGCGTCTTCAGTGACGTCTCGTAGACTACTCTGGCTTCGCCCCTGGCGTGCTGATCTGAAAGCTAAGTGGAAATTGGCTTCTACTCCTTATCACGGCACTAATTTGTTTGGCCCTGCATTAGACCCCATTTTAGTTGAGGGAAAAGATAAGAAGAAGGTCCTACCGGTGTCCTACCGTAGGACAGAGCGTCGTTTTACACCTTATTCCCAGAGGCAGCCCTTTCGTCAGGCCCCAGGCCCCAGTGGGTCCTATACTTCCAGACCTTACACACAAGGGTATGACAGACCGGTTGACAGACAGGCCTTTAGGGACAGAGGCAGGTTCCAGTTTGCTTCCAGATGACCCTTCAGGGGTTCTGGATCCAGACCTGGAAGGAGAGGCAGATGACTCGCTTCCCCCTCCTCCCATTGGCGGACGTCTATGCCACTTCGTCATCAGTGGGAGGAATCCACGTCCGAGGATTGGGTCCTTCGGACGGTGAGATTAGGTCTTACCTTGGAATTCAGAACCAAGCCCCCCAACCGTTTCCTTCCCTGCCCTATTCCTCATCAGACTCAGAAACATCAGCAGTTGAGGAAGGAGATCCAACATTTAATAGATATAGGGGCTATAGAACCTGTTCCTGCAGGGCAGGAAAGGTCGGGGGTGTATTCAGTTCTGTTCCTAGTTCCAAAAGCCTCCGGTGGCTAGAGAGCAATCTTAAATCTCAAATTTGTCAACAAGTTCCTTTTGTGTCGAAAGTTCAAAATGCAGTCTCTCAGGACTATTCTGGATTGTGTGCGGAAGAACGACGTGATGACGTCACTGGACCTCCAGGAAGCTTACCTGCACGTGCCTATCCACCCGGCCCATCGCCGCTTCCTGAGGTTTGCTTATGCGGGACTACACTACCAATATCGGGCCATGCCGTTCGGCCTTTCCTCCGCCCCTCGAACTTTTACAAAGTTGTTGGCGGTGGTGGCTGCGACTGTCCGGCTGGTTCCGATAAGAATTCTCTGTTATCTCGACGATATTTTGCTGCTTTCTCAGTCCCCTCAACAGACTCTACAGGATCTGGAGACGGTGACCGCCATCATCACTCGACACGGCTTATCCATAAACCACCGAAAGAGCCATCTTCAGCCTACGACCAGAATTGCGCACCTGGGAGCGCTGATAGATTCGAAGGAGGGACTGGTTTACCTGTCACCGGAACGCCAATCCGACATCAAGGCTTTAGTTCGACATGTCCTAGTTCGTCCACAGGTAACATTTCTAACCTTATCAAAGTTGCTCAGGAAATTTATTTCCTGTATCTCAATAGTGCCGTGGGCGCGAAGGCATGGACGTCAACTCCAGTGGTTCCTCCTGCCAGCGCAGAAGTCGGGCCAGAGCACATCTGCATCCAAGGTGAGGCTTCCTCCCAGAGTACGAGCGTCCCTCAGGTGGTGGGACTCAGAGGCGATCAGCAGGGGTTCTTTCTTCCAGGAACCCAACAGGATTGCGGTGACATCAGACGCGAGCCTGTTGGGCTGGGGAGCCCACCTGGGGTCGGAGGTTGTCCAGGGTCTGTGGTCTCCCATAGAAGCCAAGAACAGCATAAATTGGCTAGAGCTTCGAGCTGTCCGCCTTGCCTTGAGACACTTCCAGGACATGCTTCTTCACCAGCATGTCCTGGTTTTGACGGACAATACGACCACCAAGGCCCATATCAATCGCGAGGGAGGCACCCGATCCCCCTTGCTAATGACAGAGACAGATATGTTGATGACCTGGGCCGAGACTCATGTTCTTTCCCTGAGGGCAGAACACATTTCAGGGGCCGCCAATGTCCGGGCCGACTGGCTCAGCCGGAAGCAATTAGACCCCTCCGAGTGGAAACTCCACCCAGACCTGTTCCAGTGCATCGTAGACAGGTTCGGCCTTCCGATCGTAGACCTCTTCGCCAGCCCGGATAATACTCAGCTTCCTCAGTTCATTTCAAGATTTCCATGTCAAGAGGCTCTAGGTCACGACGCCCTCCGTTGTCAGTGGCCCCGGGGTCTACTATATGCTTTTCCGCCTCTAGCCCTCATCCCGAGGGTAGTAAGGAAGCTGATAGCTGTAGGGGCGGAGGTCCTCCTGTTAGCTCCGCATTGGCCAAGACGACCTTGGTTCGCCGACCTAGTGGCCCTGTCGGTGTCGCCCCCCTGGACAATACCTCGGGACCGGATCTCTCTCAGCCAGGGGGTCGTTCAACATCCAGACCCCGGTTGGCTGCGCTTAACCGTGTGGCATTTGAGAGGGTCCTCCTGAGAAGGCGTAATGTTCCGGGTAGGGTGATTGGCACCATTCAGGCCGCTAGGCGGCCCTCTACCACAAGGATTTATGAGTCGTCCTGGCAGACCTTCTGCAGTTGCTGCCGTGTGCATTATGTGGACCCTACGTCGGCCACTGTCCCCGACATCCTGGTTTTTCTGCAAGATGGGTTGGACAAGGGGTTGGCTCCTTCTACTTTAAAAAGACAGGTGGCTGCTTTATCTACGGTTTTATCCAAGGAAGCCACTATCCCGCTAACTCTTGACCCGAGCATTAAAGGGTTTTTGAAGGGAGCTTCAAATATTCGACCTTCTAGGGTTCATAGGTATCCAACTTGGGACTTGACATTAGTTCTACAAGCCCTTACCTCTCCACCATTTGAACCTTTAGGTTCGGCCAGTCTCAAGCTTTTATCGTTTAAAGTCACTTTTCTTTTGGCCATTACCTCAGCCAGGAGAGTGTCTGAGTTGGCGGCATTATCTATTCGCCAGGACTTATGCATTTTTAAGCCTAACACAGTGGTTCTGAGATTGGACCCGGCCTTTCTTCCTAAAGTTAATTCCAGCTTTCATAGATCTCAGGAAATAATCTTGCCAGATTTTTGTCCTTATCCCAGGCATAGGTTGGAAGATCAGTGGCACACACTTGACGTGCGTCGCGTGCTCAGGAGATACATCGCACGCACATCATCGTTTCGTAAGTCGGAGGCACTCCTAGTGTCTTTCCATCCCTCGTCTTTGGGACAGAAGATTTCCTCAAGAACTGTGGCTTGTTGGATCAAGGCGTGTATTACCCTCGCCTATGCCTCTAAGGACAGGCCGGCTCCAGGTAATGTGTGGGCCCATTCTACGAGGAGCGCTGCAACTTCTGCTGCGTGGTCTACCCAGGCTTCCGTGGTGGACATTTGCAGGGCGGCCACTTGGACTTCCTTGACTCCATTTGTTCGTCACTACAAAATAGACACCTTTGCGTCCGCTGAGGCATCCTTTGGACGCAGGGTACTACAGCAAGTGGTTTCAGCGTCTAGTGGGGGGACCAGTCAGCTTCCCACCCCTTAACTTCTGACGCTTGGGCATATCCCATCTATAATGAAGTGACTTGGCAGCGCAATGGAAAACGGACGTTGCTCACCTGAACGTCCATTTTCGTTGCGCTGCTTGTCACTTCATCCCTCCCGGTTGGCTGCCTGGTCCTGGGCAGCGGGATTGTTTCTGTTTTTTTCATCAGCTCCTGGACTTAGCACGTGACTTCGTGAAACAACTGAGGAGTTAGAGAGCAGAGTGGGCATGGTTAAAGGATTTGTTAAAAAAACCACGCTCAGTCCCTGACAGGAAGATGACGAAATCCCATCTATAATGAAGTGACAAGCAGCGCAACGAAAATGGACGTTCAGGTGAGCAACGTCCGTTCTAATATGTGAGGGGTTTGTTTGTTTGTTTGTTTTTTGTTAATCATCCATAATACAGTACTCTGAACACAACTCTGCTAGGATTCTCCAAGGCATGATATCATTATTCGGTGATTGTCAAAGCCAAAGGTCATTAATGTTAATTTTATACTTTTGGTGCTAGATATGAAATTGTGTACCAAAGATGTGCATCAAGAAGATAAACAGATTTAACAACAAAAACACCCCATCTTGAATTTACAATGAAATGCTGGGTATCCATGTAGAGATTTGTAACACCAGTTGCTTCTAAACAGTAGCAGTATGAAGTCTGAGATGTTTTTGGAGCTAGGGCCAGTAATGGTTGTACTCCACCCGGAATGACTGTCAGCACTCTGGCAGCTTGTTCTTTGCTATCAACTTTCACTATACTAGAATGATGTCATTTGTAGTAAAAAACTCTCAAAGCTTGGCCAAGAAATGATTGGCAAAAACAAAGCAGACGACCTTCAACCACTCATGTGGGAGTGTAGAGATGTAGTACCTCATGTCTTTCAAGCAGATCCTGATAACAATTCCTAAGCTTGGCAAAGGCTGGTTTTCTATACTGCTCAAGAATTCAGGGATACAAGCTGAGTCGAAGAATCAAGGTTGGGTCCAGTGTTCTGCTCAGCCTAGGAGATCAAAGCGTCCCAGACAGATGGAAGAGAAATATCTCCCAACTTTGGCAGAAAGAAGACCATGCTTGCATAGTGCAAGGGAATGGAGATATCCTAAGAATATGATGGCATATTCTCTGTTGTTGATGCAGCATGTATGATTTGTGAGTTCTTCCAAAAGAGTGGTAAGACGTTCAAACATTTTTCTCATTATTTCTATTTCCCCGCAACATATTTCTGGATTTACTGGCTAAGAGAGAGAGAGTATGCAAAGGGGACTGATCTACAAGTCCTGCTTGATGTGGTACAAAATGTTCTGTTAATTGTTTCCTGAGCATATTGTCACAGTTTAGTCTCCATCTCCATCTCACAGGCAGCCTTCTGCTGAGGCAGATTAAGGCTGGTCTAAGGTGTAACAGCATGAAATTGTGGTTTTCCCTGCTTGTTATAACAGAAGATGTTCCATGCACAGCAGAAGATCTTTAGGGTATATGGAGGATGTATCAGCTGGGCTCAAAATGGACTGTCGTCTCCCATATGGCTGCTAGGATCTCTACCTTATGGTTAGATTATGTTTCTGCCTATTGTCTTTTTTTGTAGTTTAGATTTGGAAATAAACTTTTCATGATATCCGGGAAATCCATCATATCATTACAAATAGTCCTTGACTTATAATCATTTACTTAGCGACCGTTTGAAGTTATGACCACACTAAAAAAAAGTGACTTGCGACTGATCCTCACACTTACAACCATTGCAGCGTCCCCTTGGTCATATGATCAAAATTTGGGCACTTGACAACTGATGTATTTCAGACAACTGGGACATCCCAGGGATCATGTGATCACTATTTGCAACCTTCCCAGCAGGGTTCCAATACGCAGAGTCAGTAGGGGAAGCTGGATTCACTTAATAATTGTGTGATTCACTTAACAACCAGGGTGATTCCCTTAAAAACCATGGCAAAAGGGTCATAAAATTGGGTGCGACTCATTTAACAACTGCCTCACTTAGCAGCAGACGTTCTGGTCTCAATTGTGGTTGTAAGTCAAGGACTACTTGTACTGTTATAAAAAATAATGCTCTACAAGATTCATGTGTCAGCTTTCCTCAACTACATGTACTGACTTTCCTTATGGCACTTTTCTTCCGTACTTCATCGTACTGATTTGTTAAAAATACTGTCCTTAAGATTATCAAGAGGCCAATATTCATAAGGCTATTACTTTTAAAAACCATGCTTGTCAGTCCTGGCTCAGGATTAAGAGTTTGGGATGTGATGGCTCAGCAGTTAATGATGCTAAGCTTGTCAGCAAGAAAGCTGACAGCCCGGGTTCGAGATCTGAGTGCTGCACAACAAGGTGAGCTCTCATTCCTTGTCCTGGCTCCTAGCAATTCTAAAACGTGCAATGTGAGTAGATAAATAGGTACCACTTTTGTGGGAAGTTAACAGCGCTCCATGAGCCTCGGCATATAGCCATGCTGGCCTGGCTGTATGATCATGGAAATTGTCTTTGGACAACATTGGCTCCTTTGGCCAAGAAATGAGTACTGCGCCTTAGAGTCAGACACAACTGGACCTTTGGTGTTCAGTATTGTGTGAAATGTGAGGCTTGCTGCAAAGGGCTTTCAGAGAGGTTACGTTATGCATGCTATCTTGCTTCTCTTGAGCTCATCGCCATATATCAGGCAGTGACTAATATGTCTACAACCTTCTTGGAGGACAAAGTATTTTGTGGATATGCATATCAATAGTTTCTATATCCCAAGTATGTATATATGTATATATGTATGTATCTCTGCATGTGTCTATACATACATGTATGTGTATGTGTAGTGAAGCGAAGCGAAGCGAAGGGATCTGATTGCAAATCAGGAAAGGAAGTTTTTTGTTTGTTTCAGGTTTTCTTACAGAGCAAAAGATTGGTTGTACATTAGGGGAAGAGGTAGGCTAGCCAGTGGTTGGAGTGGAAATATGCTTTCTCTGTAGCAGGTCCAAATATACAATTTGCAGTTTGAGAGAGGATCCTGCTTTGCTAGGGTTTGAAACCCAGAGCCAATTTCAGCCAAGCAGAGTGGCAATGTTTTAGTGATTAGAGAAGGGACTATTATGCTGGTTTAGAAGATGATTGTGGGATGCTGGACAAACGAACAAGGGCCAGCTTTTTAGGAAAATTGTTTCTTGGATTTCAGAGTATTAGGTGTTTGAAGCCCTTCTTTGAACGAGCTTTCTGCTGGAAATGGGTAGGTTATCATACAATTCCAGGAGCCCCAAAAAGAATAAATCATTCTCAGATAATGCATGTATGATCGCTTTGAAACTTTTACAGTTAGCCAGATGATTAAGCTGCAAATATATATCAGTCCATGATTAAGCTGCAAATACACATCATCCCATGGTTTCTTGTAAGGCTGATGATAAATCCTTTTTTATTGGAGCCATAGGATCATTCTGCCAGATTCACATGACAATGGCTCTAGAAAATAAATCAGGGACTCGTAATTTGCAATTGCATCATTTGCAGAGGAGAAGTCACTTATTATGTTTGTGGCTAAATTGCATCTAAACGGCAGATAGCGGGATCCTTCAGATATGCCCACTTATTCCCATTCTCTGATTGCTCTTGTAGAACAGGTTTAACAAAGCCTGTTCTACAAGACTGTGTTATGTTAAACTCAACACTGGGGCAAGCGGGGTTTAAAGTAGTTATTGGTCCTAACTACTACTAGCCTAATCCAAGGCTAGAACAATATGCCATTGCTATCGGCCAGGTCATCCAAATTGGAACAAAATGGTTAACATAAGGTTAATGTTTCCTTCCTGCTGCTGGCACAGAATTGAAATCTTAGCAAAAATAGAGGTGCCTTTCTGTCCCCTTTTCATCCTTCCCACCACTTTCATAGCCATATGTATAGGAGGGTGGATTTGGGGAGATGGGGTAGACAGTGGGGAACCCCCATGGCTCCATTCAGACAAAGGCTGACTCAAGTCAAGGCACCGAAGTTTTGCCTTTAGCATTTGTTTGGATGTTTGTTTTCACCAACCATTCTCAGCCTCTCCCAACTGGCCGCTCTTGAAATGGAGCTCATATTGCAGCTTTCATTATAAACTCCTACTTAGTACATGAGTATATGAGTAATAAACCAGTGCTGATTATTTCAGTCATTAAGTGCAAGAAGTGCTGAGAGGAGCTCTGATGATATTTTAATAGATTGTATATGTTATTTCCATAAATTAGTTATATCCAGTTCAAATAATACATTCACAATATGGTCAGGGGTGGATCAGCAGGTGCATGGTTGCAAAATGGCATGGCTCGCCAAGATGGATGTGGCCAGTCACAAAACATCTATTTATTTGAAGCAAAGTGATGAGATGGTTCCTTACTCATTATTATAACTTACCTTTGCCTATTTTTTCTCCCCGAGGCAAGTGAATTGGGCACAATTCCAAACAAAACACTCAGCAGCAGTTACCTATTGTTTTTATTTCCTAAGAATATCTTTGCAGCTTAAATAGGAACCTGGAGATATTCTTGAAAATAAAGGCATTTCTGGAAGTTGTGGTTTGACTTACAAGATACCAGCTACCTATTTTTAGAAAATCAAAAGTCTTAGAAAGAAAAACAGATGAGATAGAGAGCATGGTGGGCGCCAAAGGAAGAGACCACAAACCTGGTAAACTCTGTGCATTTGGCTATTTGCCTATCTTCCATAGCAAATTAGCGAGGTTAAACTTACTCATCAATAAATATGGGCAAATAAACTCTTAATCATAGCTGAAAGAGTGAAGTGTATAAAAGTGGATCTGTTATAAGATCATCTACACCCAAGACTGAAATTCAGCACCTCTTACATTACATGCTGTTTGGTAAAATCATGTGAATAAGCATGTGTGTGTGTGTGTGTGTGTGTGTGTGTGTGTGTGTATAAGATCTGTTCAGTGCAAGTTGTGACTATATGGTTGTGTCAGCCTTTTAAGGTAGGCCAAGTAGAGAAACAGAGGCCAGAATGATTCAAGGAACACTGTTGTATTTTATGGAATAAATTAACAGACTTTTGAAATCACAGTTTCTCTCTGTTTCATTTTACACACAACAGAATCAGGTTAGGGATATTTTGAATTTCTCTTTCATTCACTGCACTTTCCTAAGACTGATGGTAATTTTTCTTCTTTTAGCAACACATACATTGCTTTATCATGATTATGTCTACATTCCCTTACAGGCTGATTATTTTACAGATTAAATATCTTGTACTGGGTTGAATTGGAAATTGAGTGGATAGGATCTGACAAGATGACAGAGTCTCTTCTGAAGTCAACTGGGAAGTTCTGAACCTGAGGTGCTGCCAAGGGTTCAGGTCTCTTCCTCATCCTGTGTATCTTCTATCATCTGCTGGTTTGGGACAAGGTTTTGGGGATGCAGAAGTTGTAGGGGCTTCATCACTGGAAGTTTTTAAGAAAAGACTGGATAGCCATCTATCTGAAATGGTATAGGTTCTCCTGCTTGAACAGGTGGTTGGACTAGAATTCTTCCAAGGTCCCTTTCAGCCCTATTCTGATTGAAATTAATTATTTGAGAAAAATTGTAATTTCCTTCTTGAGAATTAGAACTTGTGGAAACATTTTATGAATTCAGTAATATAACTGTTGCACGTGCTATCTTTAGAATTTTAATTATAGGGTATAAATTTCTGAAGAACAGCAACATGTGTAAAATAGAAAGATATAATGGATCTTAAATTTAAATTTTTAATTTGATTTTTTTTGTGTGGAGAATAGACCAACTAAATAGGATATTTGCGTAATAACAGGTGGTCATCGATTTATGACCACAATTAAGCCCAAAATTTCTGTTGTTAACTGAGACATTTGTTAAATAGTGAGTTTTGACCCATTTTATGACCATTCTTGCCACAGTTGTTAAGTGAATAACTGAAATTGATAAGTTAGTAACCTGGTTGTTAAGTGAATCTGGCTTCCCCATTGACTTTGCTTGTCAAAAGGTTGCAAAAGATGATCACATGACCCAGGGATACAGCAGTGGTTCTAAATATGAACCAAGTATCTGAATTTTGTTCACATGATCATGGGTATGCTATAAAGGTCATAACTGTGAAAAAATTATCATAAGTCACTTTTTTCAGTATTGTTATAACTTTGAAAAGTAACTCAAGTACTACCTGTACTTATTTGGGATGGGAATATATGTTTTGAGCAGGGTGGATAAAAATCAATGATTTTTTTGATTTAAATCGGATTTTTTTGATTTTTATCAAATTTATTTTAATAAAAAACTTTTGGGGTAAAAATCTATGGTAAGATAGTTTTCTATTTAAGATACATAAATAATTTAGTTTATTCAGCATGAAATGGAGCTTAGTTATGTAGCATGAGGCTGTATATTCTGCAACACTGGGACTATTATCGGTGAGTCAATAGTGGGTCAAAGGAGTAGCAGAGATGACAGTTGCTCTTTAAAAATTATGATTTAAATCGAGTTGATTTAAATCAAGCCTTTTTACTAGTGATTTAAATCATGATCTAAATTGTGATTTAAATCAACTCGATTTAAATCAGATCCACCCTGGTTTTGAGCAAGCACTGAATGGCTTACCTTAACTCCTGTTCCCATTAGAAGAACTTAATATTAAAATATCAGATTTAGATTGGAATGTGAATTGGAAGAGTAGAATTATGAAGACTTTATCTGTAAGGATTAAAGAGCATAATTATAAGGTTGTTTGGAAATGGTATTTGACTCCATTAAGATTGTCATTGATGGATAACAAAATTAGTAAACGATGTTGGAGATGTGATATGGAACTGGGGACTTATGAACATATGTGGTACAAATGTGATAAAGTTAAAAAGTTTTGGCAACAATTGGAGGAAATGATATTTGAAATGATGGGGAAAGCAATAATATTAAGACCAGAAACTATATTACTGTTGATAATTAAGGAAATAGAACCAACAAAATATGAGAAAGAATTGATTAGAATTATGATTATAATGGGTAGAATTATAATAGCCAGATATTGGAAATTAGATGTGAATTTTAGAATAGAAGAATGGTATTGTGAAATGTGGAAATTAGCTTTAAACGATAAAATGACATGTGATATTAAAATTAGAAATGGTGACTATAAAGAAGATATTTTCTGGAAAATTTGGAAACCATTTGTGGACTATGCGCTGGGAAAATTGGATGCTTCGGTACCTGTACCCCGAGAACGTGGATTTTGGCGATCATGAGAATATATCCGAAGAACCAAATCTTCCTTTCTTATGTATAGCACAGGGTGAAGTATTGTATATGTTGTTTGTAATGTTAGTAATTAAAAAAATTATATATATATATATATATATATATATATATATATATATATATATATATATATAATCTCCTGTTCCCATTAGTAATCCTATCTGAAAATATATTCGAGATTTTTACAATAGTCTCTGCTCAATTGAATACTAGTTTTTTTCCATCAGGGAAAGGAAACTGACTAACCTCTATCATGGCATCTTGATATCTCATTTTAGAAACACATTTTCGTTTGACTTTTTGATCCTAAGGAACTGGATATATCATAATCTCCCATAATAGTAATACTGCGATTTAGGCTCCCATTAATCGTACAGTAATAACCCAAAATTCTTTTCACCATTCTTTACAGCCAGATTTTCACACACACACACACACACATGCACACACACACAGAGAGAGATATAGATAGATATATAATCTATCTCTCTATGAGAAAGGCATCTCCCTATTTTAAATATAGATTTAATTTTCCTTTATATTACTTGTCTAGTTTCACAGTAAAAGTTGATTGTCTGACTTCAAGCTGCTTTTATTCAAGCTTCTCTTTTGGTTTTGCGCATGGAAAGCCAATATCAAATCCCAAAGATATAATCTTTGATCGCCCAGGAAGATTTGCTTCATCTTTGCTTGGAGTAGCAATTTCCTTTTATAAAAAGTCTTTTGGAACCAGCTGTTTGAGGCTTCTACTGAAATGCAAGTATGTTGAAATGGATTTCTTCCAAACTCATGGAGTCTCTCTCTCTTTCATCTTTGTTTTGCTTTTCGGAAAACAACATGAAAAGAATGATGAAGATTCTCACTTTAATTTTATGGGATAAAATTAGAGAACAAATAACTTTTGTGTTTGACTACAGACGCTCCTCCTTAAAATGTGCTTGAACTTTCTGCCAAGGGTATATTGTTAAAGTACAGTGTGGCATTTTAAGAGTTTTTGGGTTTGCCATGAAAGATGGGTACTGCATAATTTTATTGTTTTGAAAATACAGAACTTGTCTTCTTTATATTCCATACATCAATTGACAGAGGATTTAAAACGAGAACATATACTGTCTGTAAATGTAATCTGTTAACAATCAACCAATGATACAAATAGTCCTTGATTTATGACCATTTTTTAAGCAGCTGTTCAAAGTTACAGCAAAAGCAATTTATGACCAATCCTCACACTTATGACTGTTGCAGCATCCCTGGGACACATGATTGTGATCTGGGTGCTTAGTAATTGGATCACATTTACAACAGTTGTAGCATCCCTGTGTCACATGATCGTAATTTGTTACCATCCTGGAAAGATTCTGACAATCAAGGACAATGGAGAAGCTGGCAGGTAAAGTCACACGCCACAATCATATAATGTCTTGCATAATGACCCCGATTTGTCTAATGACCTCAACAAAAGGTTTGTAAATTTGGGTGATGTCACATGATGACTTAACTACTGCACCTCTTAATGGCGAATTTTTCAGTTCCATGTTTTGTGTTGGAAAGAGTACTGTAAAACGTAGAAGAGCTATTAATTAAAATAAGTACGAATAGATTTTGATCATGATAGAAAACCAGGAACTTTAAACATAGTAATTACTTAGAATACAATAGTTGAATGGTAATTTCTGTTTAGGGCAATAGTTTTTTCCCCCAATCATGCACAGATTAATCCTCCCTTTTAATATATGATGTGGGACTATATATATAAATTTATAATTAATTATAATTAATTATAGATAAATATGGAAAAGAGTACTGTAGATTTCTAAGTGGGAATTGCCAAGGTTTATTTCTCTACTTGCTACTTTTTAATACTTAGTTTCTGTCTTCTGCTCTTGATTTTCTATTTCATCTTCGCTTCTTAATTAAAGGTTTTGCACACTGTGATAAGACATAGTTTGCATGACCATAGTTAATTGAAAAAAAGCACAGCAGGCTGTGATTGTATCACTCACTCAGCTATAAACCATGCTTTACAATCTACCATGGATGAATTCACATAATGTGCTAAACCAAAACAAAGTAAACTAAATTATATCTTACTGCAATGTGTGAACCTAGCTAATCTATGATGCAACAAACGCGACAAAAAAGCCATAGTTGAAACATATTTTATTTATTCCAATAAACTACATATATCAAGTTTAAAGCAAAAAATATGCTTGTACTGCACATTTTAATTATTTTAAGAGTTAGCAGTAGAGTTGCAACTTATTTACAAAACTGTGCTACACTACTCCAGCTTGAATCTGTGTCTGTAGCAGGAAAGTACCTTGTTAGTAAAAGATCTGAATTGATCTGGGTGTCACTGCGTTATTTTATTTCCCAGCTGAGCTTCATTATTTTTGGACTAATAGACTTACTGTAGTTTGCCAAGTTCCTTATCAGTACTCTACTACGCATGTCTGCATTCCTTCACTTGCTTCACACATTTTTTCCTTTGTTCTCTTGCCAGAGGTCCGGCTGGACCGGCAGGAGATCTCGCTTGCCAAAATGTAACAGTTAACTTTTCTTAGTTAGTGAGGTGTTTTATTTTCTTTATAACAAATAAATGAGTTTTATTAGAAACTTTCCTTCGCGTTTTTCTTTATCAGAATATTGCAACTTGGAATAAGCCACGATCCATCTCCTCTAAACCAGGGTGATTTTTCCCAGAGCCAAACATGGGATTAATTGATGCCCTGACACTGGGTAACACAAAGTAGTGAAAAGTATTCCTATTTATGTAGGTATAAAAAGTATATTCTCAAGTAATTCCCTTTTCACTATATAATTTGTTTCAGAGATGCATGTTTCCCACATGGGTAAAAATTAGATTTTCAGAACTCCAGTGAACATTCTGAAAAGCTCTTAAGATCAAGTGTCAGTTCTACAACTTGCACTTTGAGCAAAATCAGAATATGATTAAATCTGTTAACATGAACTAAATTAAAAATTTTAATGTCTTCTTTTGGCAAAAGAGTGGCTTACAAAATATCCATAACCTGGCAATCCCTGAGTTTCAGGTTTATTATCTAGATATAGAAAGAAATTGATGGGAAAAAAGCAGGTGTGTGTATGTGTATGTGTAGCAAACTAGGCACTAGATCTTGATAACGTTCTTGTAATGGTCCACAGAAATGAATTCAAGGACAAGAAAAACCAAACATTGTTGATGGCCTGTAAACTGAATTGGTAGCCTCAATCTGCCATAGGCTAATGGAATAGCTGCTATTTAAGTGATGGCTGCATGTGTGCTGTGAGAGGAAAACATTGCTTTCCACATCTGCTGCTGCAACCTGGTGGAACATTGGTTTGAAGGTATACTTCCAACATGGCCACTGTAGACTCTGTTTAGGCAAATAGGTCACTCTGCCTATACCATGTGGGGATTTCATTTATAATTGGTCTCCAAACAACATCCAGAACAGACTTAAATAAATAAATGAATAATTTTATTTCTATACCGCCCTTCTTCCGAAGGACTCAGGGCGGTGTACAGCCTATTAAAAAACACAAAGACAAACATCAGTTAAAAATAATTAAAATTATTACATAATTCGGCTGAAATTTAAAACCCCAAAAATTTTAAGCCCAATTTAAAAATCATTAAATTGATAACCCGGCTTGGCGGAACAGCAGGGTCTTGAGGGCACAGCGAAATACACGGAGGTCGGAGATCTTGCGCATTTCCGGGGGCAGTTCATTCCACAGGGCAGCGGCTCCCACAGAGAAGGGGCTCCCCTTGGGTGTCGCCAGCCGACATAACTTGGCAGATGGCACCCTGAGGAGACCCTCTCTGTGGGAGCAAACTGGCCGGTGGGAGGCTGTTTGTGGCAGAAGTCGGTCTCGAAGGTACCAGGGTCCTATGCCACTTTTAAAGGTGGTGACCAACACCTTGAATTGCACCCGGAAGACCACTGGGAGCCAGTGCAGCTCGCGCAGGAGGGGTGTCATGTGAGCACAACGGGTTGCGCCCATAACCACCCGCGCGGCCGCATTCTGGACCAGCTGGAGCCTCCGAGTGCTCTTCAAGGGGAGTCCCATGTAGAGAGCATTACAATTAAGAAGGGAATCCAGGTGCTCTTTTGATGGATGAAGGATTTTGGATGGTAGGCAAGTTCATCTCTCTTCTCTCAAAGCTCTTGTAAAGGTATATCTAAAATAGCAGTGCTGAGTCCAGTTGAATGTCTGCGGCTTTGGCTAAACAATAAGTTGCAGCTGGAATTTGCAAACTGAATGACCCGATATCATTCCTTTTTCAAAAAACATGCTTCTGTTTAGAGAACCAGTCAGTCAGCCCGGTTCAGTGAAGAATGATGTTAGTGTATGTTTATTTTTTAAAAATGAGAGAAAAAAACCATTGAGATAACCCTGGTATATTATGACATACGGCAAAAATATGTACAATATACGTGTCATTTGCATATTTTTGTGACGGGGAAGATTGTACACTTATCTCTAATGAGATGTATGATTTAACACACATTTGGAATTTAAACATATTGCTGTAAAGTTGCTGTTGAAATACTCCCTTTTAAAATTACTATTCTGAGACAGGTAGCATAAATAAATAATAAATAAATCCACTTTCTATTACATCTTGTAGTAGAAACAAACACAAGATAAGAGCTGAAGTGGTTATTTCCCATATCCTTTAAAAGATTGTTCTGAATTATTCTTCAAATTAAATTACCCAGTGCCCTATCTCTGCAGTGTTGAGCTGGTACAAATGGAACACTTCAATGAATCTAATAAGTGTAGTAATGAAGATGTTTGGCTGAAAAGTAATGCCTTTTGCTTGTGCCCTTTCCCAAGACAAAAAAGCTTTTTCAGTGCTCACCACTATGTTATATATATAAACAGTGTATTTGTTATTTTGGAGGTGAATTATGAAAATTACAGTGCAAGGATGTTTACTCTGTACTGTTCAGTGTGTTACTTGTTGCCTGCTTGCAGGCAGACTCATCTCTCCACTTAGAATAGTCTACAGTCTTGGAGTCTATTAGAAAGAAGAAAGTCAGCATTACAAGCTAAATAAGGAAAAGCAAATGCTGTGCTTTGTGAATTACTGTACTCCTTACTACCTAGTGTCTTCTGTAGTCTTGCAAGTGCTTAAAGCTCAGTCTAAGGCTAATATCAAGGCTCACTATCATTAAGCACTAGCTGATGCTTACTACTAGGACTGGCACAAGCAGAGAACTTCCTGAGATTATTCCTGTTTCTAGTTCTGCTCTCTTCAAGCAGGCAAAGTCAAGGAGGAGTAGCTGCCATGGTTGCCCTCTCACAGGTATGGGTGTGGTTTAGGCTTCTAAAGGAGTGATCAGTAGTACAAGTGATGAAGAATGGTTGGAATCTCTCAGGAAAATAATGCTGTAGAACTGAAGTTTCCATTCCTGGGGATTGTTGTATGAAGACATGAGTATTTTTATGATAGATCTACTGGCCAGTCTGCTCCCCTCCCATTCTGTAGGTTGACTGGGCAGCTAATCATCTGATCAAATGATCTGTGATAAATCACCTTGATTAAAGGTGGCTTCTTTCCCTCATTCTAAGTCAAGTGTGCTGAATGACTGGTAGAACAGAAATCCTTAATGTCTTAATCTGTTGAAGGACTTGGTCTTTTGCAAAATTGATAAGCCATATAGTTCATTTGGGGCAGAGGGAGGGAAGAGATTCTCCTTTTGTTTCCTGTTTTCATCTTATAGTGTGATGAGGAAATAAAATAAAGGTAGTCTTCAATTTTCAACCAAAATTAAGACTGAAACCTCCATCGCTAAGCAAGGTAAGTGGCTAAGTGAGTCATGCTTGATTTCATGACCATTTTTGTCACAGTTGTTAAGTGAATCATGTATCTGTTAGCCAAATCCAGCTTCCACATTGACTTTGATTATCGAAAGCTGGCTGGGAAGGTTCCAAATGGCAATGACATGACCCCAGGACACTACTACCCAGGGGTGAAATCTAGCAGGTTCTACAGGTTCTGGAGAACCAGTAGTGGAAATTTTGAGCAGTTCAGAGAACCAATAGCGGAAATTTTGAGTAGTTTGGAGAACAGGCAAATACCACCTCTGGCTGGGCCCAGAGTGGGATGGGAATGGAGATTTTGCAATATCTTCCCCCTGGAGGTGGGGTGGGAATGGAGATTTTGCAGTATCCTTCCCTTGCCATGCCCACTAAGCCACGCCCACCAAGTCACACCATGCCCACCAAGCCACACCCACAGAACTGGTAGTATAAAAAATTGGATTTCACCACTGCTACAACCATTGTAAATACACACTGGTTGCCAAGTGACCAAATCATAATCACATGGCCATGGGGATGCTACAACACTTGTAAGTGCAAGAACTGGTCATAAGTTACTTTTTTCAGTACCATCATAACTGCAAATGGTCACTAAATAAATGATCACAAGTTAAGGACTAGCTGTATGGAGAAATTCTTTCACATTATCCTACTTCTTTCAAGAATAAGATAGAGAAATGGGATAGAAAAGATCAGTTTTTTATTTGGTTAGTTCTTATTTATTTATTCGAAGTATTTCACAGACCCTCTTTTATATTATATTAGTAGGGCAGCTTTCCCCAGATCTTTTCTGTAAGATTCATACTACAGAACTATACTTTATGGAAAAGAGAAACTTATGTTAAAAGCATAGAGGAAACATAATCCAGAACTATGATCACTGACTCCAAGATTTGATGAAACACTCACATGCACACACATACACTAATACTTTTAATAGCATACTGCTGAAAATAGAAAATTGTTTCCAATTACGTTGTATCTTATTTTTTTCTGAATTAGCATTAGAGAAATGTCAGTCATATTAAGCAGCAATTACCGGTAATGCTTTAAAGATGGGAGTCACTGCAAGTTTCCTAAGCTTTTCTTCCAATGGCATCACATTGAAAGCATGTACAATTTATTCAGTTGTTACAGTCATGTTTCTTGGTTTAGTTATTTCTGTGTTGGTTGATTACTAACTGTGAGATCTGATTTTTTCCATTCTGTTACTCAAGTTTTATTCAATAAACTGAGCTATTTGGGCTATGTTGCATTAATATAAAACTGATGTTAAAAGTTAGACACGGTCTATCTTATGAAGATGAGTGAAAGGATGGAGCTGTATTGTGCTCTATGCTTCTCTTTCCAACCATGAAATGGAGCCGGGTCTTACAGTCCAATGTAAATAAGGAGATCACTAGAGAACGTCAGCTTTAATAAATCCCAACTCTCCAGGTTCAAATTAATTACATCCCAGAGTGCTGAAAGAATTTGTGGACATTTATGTGACAGCAGTTGTCTGTTATCTTGAAGAAATGTTAAAGAATGGGTGGAGTGCCAGGAGACTGGAGACTGCCAGATGTTCTCATATTTAAACAGGTAGGTTTTTTTTTTAAAAAAAAAAAACCTATATATTAGCTAGCTTGAAGTTATCACAGGAAAGGCATTTAGAGCAGATGGTTGAGTTGTCTTGCAGTGAGTTGAGTTAGATGCCACTGAGGCAGGTTGGACTCCAAGGATATTTGAGGCATTTCCTTGGTCAGTACCTTATTCATTACGGTCCTTTTCTCTTCCCTGAATCTTTCCAAACAATAATACTGAACAAACATGCCTTTGTCAAAATTAAATCAAACCACGCAAAAGCATATGTGTACTTTGTTGTAGCTGCCCAGAGCTGCCCAGACAGGTTAGAAATAATGTAAAATAAATAAACAAACATATAGGCACAATATGTTACGATTATAGCAAAGTATTCAATAGCATTTCCCATGATTCACTTGTTTATATATCAAAATATGGGTTGGATATTGAGGGGAGGGGGTGCTGCAGCATAAAGGAGTGTGAACAACTGCTTATATAGCACCTGTTGACAATTGTTTTAATAAATTGCATTTTTTCCTGGGTTCACATGTTTGATTTGTGGATGTAGTGACAGTGTTATGAGTACAGCCATGTACATTTTGAATCACCTTTTCCCCTTCACTGCACAGTCCCTCTGGGACTCCTCTTTACCCTAAGGACATCTTACCTCAGATCCTGTTCTGGGAAGGAGCTTTGAGCTCACAATGATTCTTTTTAACCTTATGTCCAATTCTTAATAAGGGAAAGAATCTGCAAGAAGAAAAGAAGGATTTCTGCTTCCAATTACCATAAAATAGGTATTATTTATATATTTTTAATCCTATCTTTATCTTTTTTATATAAATAATTCAAGACAGTAAACATATCTAATATATCTTCCTCCTATTTTCTGTGAGGTAAGTTGTGCTGAAAAACAACGACTGACTCGAAGTTACCTCACCAGCTTTCATGCCTAAAACGGGACTAGAACTCACTGCCTCCTGGCTTCTAGGAAATCTTGCCTGATGCCTTAACTACTAGATCAAACTGGCTCTCTAGTGGAAATTTATTCTGGAAATCTTCCGTTACATAAGAAGGACAAAAAATGCTAGTTTCCAGCTTTAAGTGCCTGCCATTACAAATATTATTGTAATGTTTTGTTTGGCATTATACAGTTCATTGATTCACCTTTGAGTGTGGCTATAAGTGATTCAGTGAACTAATTTTACACTTGGAGCCCAAATAGAAAAGGAGGACTTGAGGCTTACTAGGTTGCTATAGGCAACACTGAGGCTTTGATGTGAAAACGAAGAGCCAGAGGAGCTGAGAGTGTGGCAGCTGAGAGCCCTCTAGGGATAGAGGAGAGTTGAGGACAGGCCCTACCATGGTGATGAAAGTGCCAGATATTATTTAACCAGAGAAAAAGAAGAGAGCAAATCTGTCAATAACCAGGTGAAAAAAACAGTTCTGCATTTTGTTTTAACACTTCATAGATGGACATAGAAACATAGCTGTAGGATTTTTGTTTTCTTTGTGTGTGTGTGTGTGTATTTTGCTTCTGCCTGGAATGGCTGGGGATTTGGGGAGTAGAAACGCTATGCATTGGGAAGGCATCAGCTTGGTGTGGGAGGTGATTGCTAAATTGCAAGGAAACATACAAGCTCTGGTAGAAACATTTCTACAGGTTTTATTAGATATCATGATAAAAAAATGTCTGCAGGTTTTACACAGGAAAACATGCACAGGATTGCATTACTTATGCTTATCTGACAAAGACCATGTAACAAATGATTAAGATAGGATTGTTATGATTATGTATTATTAAGTCAGTGTTGACTCCTAGCAACTACAAAGATAAATCTTCCCCATGTCCTATCCCAAACCTGATCCTTCACGGCTTCCAACAATGTACCTATCCCTGCTGCTGCCATTGTTAGTTGCGAAGTTGCGTCTGACTCATCGTGACCCCATGGACAACATTCCTCCAGGCCTTCCTGTACCATTCCTCTACCATTCTCTGGAGTCCATTTAAGCTCACGCCTACTGCTTCAGTGACTCCATCCAGCCACCTTGTTCTCTGCCATCCCCTTCTTCTTTTGCCCTCAATCTTTCTCAGCATTAGGCTCTTCTCCAGTGAGTCCTTCCTTCTCATTAGGTGGCCAATGTATTTGAGTTTCATCTTCAGGATCTGGCTTTCTAAAGGGCAGTCAGGGTTGATCTCCTCTAGGACTGACTGGTTTGATCGCCTTGCAGTCCAAGGGACTCACAGGAGTCTTCTCCAGCACCATAGTTCAAAGGCCTCAATTCTTCAGCGCTCGGCCTTTTTTATGGTCCAACTTTCACAGCCATACATTGCAACTGGGAAAACCATAGCCTTGACTATACGCACTTTTGTTGGCAAGTTGATCCCTGCTGTTATACAGTCCAATATTATTGGTCATCCCCTTCTTCCTTCGTTCCACTTTTTCCAGCCTTAGAGATTTCTTAAAAGTGCTGTGTCTTAGTGTAATGGTGATTTGAACATGGTCATTTATTCCTGAAGTTAGAACTTTGGGTTGATTTGTTTGGTGATGATCCATTTATATGTTTTCTTGATTCTCAGGACTCTTTTACAATAACACTGCCCCAAAGCATCAATACATTTTCTTATCCTGCTTCTTCAAAGTCCAACTTTTGCTTCCATAAACTATCACAGGGAAACCATTGCCTGCACTGTTCTGAGCTACCTAACAATAGCTATGTCAATGGCATCTGAAAATCTTTTGCAAGGCGTTAATTACAATTCTACCAAGTGCTAGTCTGTGGTGTATTTCTTGACTGTTGTTCCTTTACTGTTACAGGACCAAAAATTTTGAAAGGTAAAATGTTTCCAATATTCAGTATCTTCACTGTCAATTCTAAGGTTACTTCAGAGGTGAAATGCTCCCAGTTTGGACCGGATCGCCCAATCCGGTAGCAATGTGGTGGTTCGGAGAACCGGTAGCAAAAATCCCCGCCCCCCCCCCCATTGCCCAGCTGAGCTACGCAATCATCAGAGGCTTTTTTTAATTTTTAAAAGCATTTTTTCTACAACCTCTTTGGCTGAAAAAAATGCTTTTAAAAGTGAAAAAAAAGCCTCTGATGATCTCGCGGCTCAGCTGGGATCATCAGAGGCTTTTAAAAGCATTTTTTCTACAACCTCTTCGGCCGAAGAGGTTATAGAAAAAATGTTTTTAAGGTTTAAGGTTTAAGATTTAAGGTTTATTTGGATTTATATACCTCCCTTCTCCTGAAGGACTCAGGACGGTGAACAGCCAAAGATAAAACACATACAATATAAAATTTTAAAAAAAAACAATTTAAAACATATTAAATAAATTTGGCCCATACTAATTAAAACACCCCTTTTTTAAAAGCAAATTAAAATTAAACCATTAAAAAGAGTTAGGCCAGCCCAGCCTGTTGGATAAAAAAGTCTTGAGGGCACGGTGGAAAGTGCATAAATCCGGGATCCTCCGTATCTTCGGGGGGAGCTCGTTCCAAAGGGCAGTTGCCCCCACAGAGAATGCTCTCCCCCTGGGGGCCGCCAGTCGACACTGTTTGACCGATGGCACCCTGAGGAGCCCCTTTCTGTGGGAGCATACTGGCCAGTGAGAGGCTACCGGTGGCAGAAGGCGGTCTCGTAGGTACCCAGGTCCTAAGCCATGGAGCACTCTAAAGTTGGTAACCAATACCTTGAAGCGCACCTGGAAGACCACCGGGAGCCAGTGCAGCTCGCACAAGAGAGGTGTTTAAATGGGAGCGCCATGTCGCTCCCATTTAACATAGACAGCCATGTATCCAGGAGGACACCCAAGTTGCGAGCCCTCTCCATGGGAGCCAACGACTCGCCCCCAATAGTCAGTGATGGCACCAACTGGCTATATCAGGACGCCGGAAACCACAGCCACTCGGTCTTGGACAGGTTGAGCCTGAGTCTGTTTCTCCCCATCCAGATCCGCACGGCCTCCAGGCACCGGAACATCACTTCAAGGGCATCATTGGGGTGGCCCGGAGTGGAGATGTACAGCTGAGTGTCATCAGCGTACTGGTGGTACTTCACCCCGAAACCACAGATGATCTCGCCCAGTGGCTTCACATAAATGTTGAACAGAAGGGGCGAGAGGACTGAACCTTGTGGCACCCCGCACACAAGGCCCCTTGGGGTCGACCTCTGCCCCCCTGCCAACACAGACTGCGACCGGTCGGAGAGAAAGGAGGAGAACCACTGCAACATGGTGCCCCCCACCCCCAACTCTTCCCACCAGTGCAGCATGATACCATGGTCGATGGTATCAAAAGCCGTTGAGAGGTCTAATAGAACCAGGACAGAGGAACAACCCCTGCCCGAGACCTCCAGAGATCGTCAACTGATCAAGTGATCATCATCAAATGATCCAGAGATCATTAAAAGGAAAAAAAGCCTCTGCCGATCAGGCAAGTAAGCTGGGATCGGCAGAGGTTTTTTTAAAAAAAGCCTCTGCCAATCAGGCAAGACAGCTGGGATCGTCAGAGGCTTTAAAAGCATTTTTTACAATCTCTTCAGCCCAAGAGGTTGTAGAAAAAATGGTTTTAAAAGTAAAAAAAAAAAAAAAAAGTTGGCCACATCCACTCAGTCATATTACCCCCCACCCCCCACCCCCCAAGCCACGGCTACAGAACTGGTAGTAACAAATTTTATATTTCAACACTGGGTTACTTGTTGTACTTGTAATTGATTTGGCCTTCTTTATTTTAATCATCCAATTTTTTCCACATTAATTTTCATTACTAGAGCTTGCAGATCATTTAGATTTTCCACTATCAGGTTTCTGTCATCAGTGTAATGCAGATTATTGATGTGTCTTCTTCAAATTTTAAAACTGGTTATCTTGTAATCAAGTTTTCCTCAATCCAGCATTTAGATTGAATAGAAAAGGAAAGAGCATGCAGTTTTGTCTAATTTCATTACCAACCTGAAGCCAGTCTGTTTTGCCATATTTATATTCCATTCAAACTATTTATATTCCATTCAAACTATTGTGTATAGATTTTGTGTATAGAGGACAATGAAATGATCTGGGACTTCCATTTTCCTAAGGACTTTATACCACTTGACATGGTTGATATTATCAAAGATCTTTCTATAATCAGTGAAGCACAAATTTACTTCTTTTTGGTATCCTTTGGTTTTTCTCAATTATTCAGTGTACATCAACAGTCTTTTTTTTTCTTCATCTTTTTAAAAAGCAGCTTAAATATCTGGACTCACTCTTCTCACGTAGGCTCTAATCTTTGTTGCATGATCCTAACCGTTATTTTGCTAGTATATGAAATCTTTTCTTTTGTATTAGTATGTACACTACAAGTAGTCCTCAACTTACAACAGTTCATTTAGTGACTGTTCAAAGTTACAACGGTGCTGGAAAAAGTGACATGTCCATTTTTCACCCTTACGACCACTACAGTATCCCTATGGTCACATGACTTACATTTGGATGCTTGACAACTGACTCATATTTATGATGGTTGCAGCAACCCGAAGTCCTTTGATCCCCTTTTGCGCCCTTCTGACAAGGAAAGTCAATGGGGAAGCCAGATTCACTAAACAACTGTGTTACACCAGCGATTCAGTTAACAAATGTGGTGTGAAAAGTCATAAAATGGAACAAACTCACTTAGCAAATTTCTCACTTAACAACATAAATTTTGGGTTCAATTGTGGTCGTAAGTTGAGGACTACCTGTAATCACTTCCAAACAGTTAGCCACTGAATCATTTCTAGATTTGCTTGCCTAATTTAATTAGAACTTTTACTGATCCTTCTTCTGTTGCTTGCCATATTTCTGTAAATATTCCATCAAATCTTATAGCCTTTGAAGTTGATTATGATTGGAATGATGGTCTAACTTTGAGTTCTAGTACTTGAGGATTTTGTAAATATGAAATATTTTGTAAGATATTTTGGATGGTGACACCTCTCTAGGACAGAATTTCAGAATCTCCTTCCATTGTTGTTTGATATTCTTTGAATTGGTTACTATCTGTCTTTTGGGATTTTTATTTACCAATTTTGAGATTGGAATATCCTTCTGAGTTTGAAGATCTTCTGGAAAAATATCCTTGGTCTTCAATGTCTGTTTTCATCTTCAGGGTATTTATAGATGCTGTTGTAATTCTGCTCATTGTTTCTTTTAACAGTTCTCTAAAATCCTTTCTTAAATTCTTTGTAAGATCTTTGTCTTTCTTGGCTTTAGCTTCTCTTCACTTCTTGGCAATTTCTTCTTACCCATTCTGATAGCCAGTTTACTTTCTTCTGTTTCTTGATCTTTGGCACCTCTTTTCACATTCTTCCTTGAATTATTTGACTTCATTCCAGAGTTCTTTTGGTCCCCTATCAATACAATTCAGAACTTCAAAAAGATTCCTGATATTCTCAATGAAAATGATGGGTAGATGCTCAAGATCATATCATGGAAAATGTTATTGGCTTTGTTATTGCACTTTAGTTCAACTTAAAACTTGCACATAAGCAATTTGTGATTTCTCTTACAGTCAATCCCTGGCTATGTACATTTTATATATACATACAAAATATACATATCAATTGGTGTTATAATTGATCTCTTCCAATTCCTTGTGCCAATAATGTAATCAGTTTGATTTCTGTGTACTTCATCTAGGAGTCAATGTATTTAGGCATAATTTTGTATGTTTGAATTTTTTATTTCAAAAGCAATAATTAATAAGTCATTCTCCTGCTTTATTTCTGTTTCCTAGGCCACACAATCCAACATATTTTCCTCTTCACTCTTTCCAACTCTGACATTTCAATCTTCAACCACAAATTGCACATTTTGCTTGCATATTCTGTTGATTTCAGGTTGAACTTGACCATGAAAGTCATCATCCTCTCTTCTGCATAATCATCATATTAAAGGTTTGTCTGTGAAATCTAATCAATCTTATTCGGTCATTGAGTGAGTTATACTCAAGTACTGTCTTTGTTATAATCCTCTTGATTATGAAAGTAATCCCATTCCTTCTTGGTTTTTCATGTCCTAAATATTAAACTGGATGATCCTGCAACTGCAGATGTCCCATTCCAGTCCATTTCAGTTCACTGAAGCCCAAGATGTCAACGTGTAGTTGATTCAGTCCATCTTTCACTGTGTTGAGCTCTTTCATCTTCACACTGTTTATGTTTTGTGCTTCCATTCTAGTTCTGTCTTTGCAGCTTTGGATTTTCCTTTCCAGCATAGCCACATCACAAGTCTGCACATTGCAAGTCTTTAATCTAGTCATGTTGTAAATATCATTAGTACTCCAAAAGATCTTCCAGAAACTCTTTAGTACTGTGTTGAATCTGTCCAACCTGAGGGGCCCCATCATCTGGCACATATTAAAAATTACTTCATTTTGTCTATCCATGTGGTCTTCGTCAGTGGTTAACATTGCCTTCTCCATGCTGTGTGGAATGATGCCTTTACTGTTGTTGCTAACACTGTCATCTGTCTCCAGCATTTTCATATATTGCTACTGCAATATGGTTGATATATGGTTGGTGTTCACTCACTCTTGGTGTTCTTTGCTCATCCCTCCCAAGAATACTTCCCACTACAGCAGAGGTCTTCAAACCTGGCAGCTTTAAGACTTGTGGACTTCAACACCCAGAATTCTCCAGCCAGCATAGCATAGCTGGCTGGAGAATTCTGGGAATTGAAGTCCACAAGTCTTAAAGCTGCCAGGTTTGAAGACCTCTGCACTACAGTGAGATAGCATAAGAGGACCTCAGGGAGAATTAGGCTAGGGGCAGAAATAAAATGAAAACTGGCTAAAATATCAGAAGGGAGTCAGCACACTTTTTTTTGTTGTATGACAGTAATGTTACTCACTGTTTTTTAGGAAGAAAAAATGATTCTTACCACTGGATTTCCCAAGAGTCTTTGTAACTTGAATCCTTCTGGATTTGACTCAGTTTCCCACAAAAAGCTTATTGGTGACGTATGAGCCATTCTGCATTGCTCTGCCCAGTAGTTTGAATTTATATTCAGAGAAGCACACAAGCTGTGCCGTGATAACTTTTACTCTGAAATCTGAACTTACATTGCTTGGTTCTAGAAGAAATGATGCAGTTCAAGTCAGAGGCAGGACTAGATGGCTTTGGTGTGTCGTGTCTATTTTAAAACTATGCAAAAACAAACAAACAAAAAACAAAACAAAACCAGGAATCAAAAGACAGACGGTACAGGGATAAGGTCTTTTTACCTCTTTTATCCTTAATGATCTCCAAGAGAGGGCCCCTTTCAGGGCTCCAAGCTAAGTAGCAAAACCAAGTTTTAATACCTTTCTGGAAGGCCAGTTCTCGTTTCTATTGATAGAGTGTTCCATAAGGTTGGGGCCACAGTGGAAAATGCTCTTGTCCTTGACTCCACCCTCCAGAATTCCTTAGAAAATGGGGTCCGTAGCAAGTTGCTTCTGCTGACATAAGTCGGGTGAGCTAGCCCATTAGGCTGAGATGTCCCTCCAGTACCCGAGACCCATGTCATATAAGGCTTTAAAGATTATAACCTTGAATTGGACCTGGAAGCAAACTGGTAACCAACGCTGTTCATGCAACAGTAGTGTTATATGTGCCATCTTAGGGGCCCCCAGGGCTGTCTACATCATTGCATTCTGCACCAGTTGTAACTTCTGAATATTCTTCTAGGGTAGCCCCCTGTAGAGTGTATTGAAGTAATCTAAACCAGAGATGGCTAGATCATGGGCTATGGGTCTCATAAACAAGGTAAGAGATGACTAAGTCATGAGTTGCAGTGCTTCATGATCCAGGTAAGAGCGCAATTGGCGCACAGCATGAAGTTTTGCAAGGGCCTTCCTAGACATGACTGCCACCTGCTCTTTGAGCAGGAGTCTTGAGACCAGGAAAACCCCCAGGTTTAACCCTGTTGAATTTAAAGTTGTCTCAATCTACAAAGGTATTCTAAGAAAAGCTGCTGTGAGTTTTGGGATAACCAATAAGCACATCCATGGGTGGTTCTCATATAGTAAGATATTACTTAGGATGACCAAGTTTTTGAAGGCAGGAATGAAATGGTATAGAATGAGAGAGATGGAAGTGCTGGTTGAATTCTCCAAAGCACCTGAAGACAGAACAAGAAGCAATGGATGGAATCTATTTAAGGAGAGAACCAACCTAGAGCTAAGAAGGAATTTCCTGAAAGTGAGAATAATTAACCAATGGAACTGCTTGCCTTCAAAAGTTGTGGATACTCCATCACTCAAAAGTTTTAAGACATTGGACAGCCATTTGTCTGAAATGGTATAGGATCTCCTGCTTCGTGGTTGGACTAGAAGACCTCTAAGTCCCTTCCAACTCTTATTATTCTGCTTCAGACAGGGGGAAAATCAGAACTGCTGTGGCTCTGCAAGCCAATTTAAAAACCAGTGTTCTATTTAAACATTCAGTTGAACATGTGGATGGCTCAGATTGTAGCAAAAGGGAGTTGTGCATGGAGCCGCCTTCTCTACTTTCTCTGATTTCCATGAGTTCAACGATGGTCTGAAGGACAGCTGTACTCACTTGCATCACTCTGAGTATAGCTTTCCATGCAGAGTCCATGCATTATTAGGATCTTGGATCATACAGAGGACAAAGAAATATACCAGGACAAACAAATGTGAGAACAGCCCTCTTTCATATTTGTGGCTGAATTCATGGGAGGCAATAGGAAACAGAGCATCTATCTATCTGTACGATGAAGCCACCCACCTATTCAACTAAATTGTTGACTCTAAACAAATCTTAATATCCACAACAGCTGAACCAGGCAGACCACAACATATAGTCTGATCTACAGTGGCAAATTAAAGTAGATGAAAATCACTCTCTCAGGGCATTGGAAAGCTTAGCATCTTCCCAAATAGGATACCTGCAATTGAGAGGACTGTGTTTTAGTAATCCCCACATGGTGGCTGTCCTATTTAAATCAGCTCTAAGCTTTTAATATTTGCAGCTGCAGATTTATGTTAAAAGCTACCAGGAATGACTAGACTTACAGTTCCTGCATAGCAGGTCTGATACATTGATTTATTGTCCCCTGCTTATTCTTGAACCAGTGGAATAATTTTTTTGCTGCTGCCAAATTTGAATTACAATTTATACTTTTTGCTGTTTCCCTGGAGCACTGTGTAAAGACCAAGCATTTATCGTAATGTGGAATGCGGAACATGAAGTTACAAACTGGGGACAGCATCGAGGAACACATGAGTATGAGAACACAAGTTGTTATGTGGACTAGAGTGGTTCTCATTGTTTTAAAGCAAATATTTGTTCTTCAGTGGACACTGAAGCATCTTAAGAAGTCCAACCCCTAAAAGAGTGAATATGTAAAAGAACAACAGTGAACAGGCAAAACCTTACATATATGAAGTCCCTCCATCATAGAGGACTAGTATTTAGAATAGATAAATTGTCAAAATCCATTCCATGATGCTGTAAAACTATACCTCTACTGGCTACATGACTAAGGTCCATAGCAGAACATACTTTTGCAAATGTAAAGTCTCATATTCAAAAAGATTCTGTTAAATATGTCATGTGGACAGCGCCATAGTAGTTCAGAATCAGGTAACTTTTTTGTAGTTACAATTTTGGAGTTCAATTGTATTTGATTCATTTCTGTTAATGTTCTGAATCCTATTGGCAAAAATGAAGTTAAACTAGACATCCTGCCAAGCTGCAGCTGCTAGTTTGCTAACAGCCAAAGACAAATGAGCAAACAGGGATTTAGGATAAAGAAAAATGAATGTGTGTTGGCTGCGGGCCACAGATCAAACATAACTATGTACTTCAGTTGAAGCTGATATTCTACTGATAACTTTGGGACAAAATTATAGAAGTACTCCAGCTTAACTAATTTATGTAGAAAACTGTCTTGTTCATCATCTATCAATGTCCATTCAGGAGGACCAGTTTAAGAGGTTCCCAGCATGTCCAACTGCATTGTGCCAAAAAAGTGGGGGGCCATCCAAAGCAGAGTGGTGGGCTAAAGCAGGAAATCAGTATGCAAGGCCACCGAAGCAAAAAAGCTGTAGTCTTCTTCTGTTGCTCTGCTACTGAAGAATTATTCTAATATATACATGCTAAGCCATGGATTGTTTGCTGTTGATTAAAACTGAGTAAACTACAATTGATTGGGTTCATATATAAATGCTAAGATGTACTCTGTGGTTTACAAATCATAATCAATGGATTCGTATAACGTGCTAAACCAGACCAAAGAAACCATATTATTATTTAGTGTATTTATAAACCAGTTCACCAAGTTTATACAAACAAAGAAAAATAACATCTCTTCCCAAGTTCTAAGGGAAGGGCCAGGTCTTTAAAGTCTGAAAGGATAACTTTGTCAGGACAACACAACACAAACTTCTGGGAGGTTAGCAATCCAACAAGACAGGTTACAAAGAAGACATACTTCCTGAGACTCATTAGATGACATTATTACAAGGATGGGTCGTGAAGGATGCTTACTCTGTCAGAGTAGAGACAGTGGAGAAAGGAGGTCCTGCAGGCAAGTAGGCCTCATGCTGTGAAACACTTTACAGGATGCCTCTAGCATCTTTAATTGCACCTAAAACTTCAACGGTAGCTAATGCAGCTTGTGCAGCATAGGTGACAGATGAGCATACTGAGGCATGTCTATGACTGCTGCACATGACTGGCATTCTGGATTAATTGCAGCCTCTGAGTGGTCTTCAAGGATAGCTCCATATAAAGTACATTATAGTAATCCAAATATTAGATAATTAAATCATGAACAATTGTCAGAAGGGAGTCTAAATCCAGGAAAAAATGCAATTGGTATACTAGAGAAATTTGGACAGAGGCTCTTTAGCAGAAACTGTGAATTCAGAAGACACCAAAACTGCATATTGTGCAACCCTATCCAGAATCAAAAATGGCAGATCCCTGATACAAGAGAGCCAAAAATCAATAGCCGCTGTCTTGTCAGGATTCAGTTTGTTCCCCCTCCAGATCTTCATGGCCACCAAGCAGAACCTTAATATCATCACTTAGTTGGCTCAGAGTCAAGGTGCATAATTGACTATCAAGTGTGTTCTGATGGTATTGGATCCCATTCCATTGGATGACCTTACACAACAGTTTCATATAAATGTTAAACAGGAGATGTGAGAGTGTCACCAAAGGCAGATGGATGAACCGGGGGCCGTGTCGAAATCTGGGAGCTTGTCCTCGCTATCTTCGAGCGGTGACATGCTCCAACCCTCTTAGTTCCACCCTGGGGGTTTGAGAGAGGGGGTTACTGGGCTCAGGCTGGTATATTTTAACGCCAGGTCTGTGGTTAACAAAACTCCCCTCATTCGGGATTTGATTGAGGAGGAAAACGCAGACCTGGCTTGCATTACGGAAACCTGGTTGGGCTCAGAGGGAGGTGTCTCTCTGACAGAACTTTGCCCACCAGGTTTCTGGATGCTACACCAGCCGAGGGCCCAGGGTAAGGGAGGGGGGGGTGGCGGTTGTTATTAGGTAGACCCTTAGTCCTTGGGAGGTCACTGTTCCCCAGATAGATGGGTGTGAGACCCTCCTCATGAAATGGGGCCCGCAAGGTCAGTTGGGCTTGTTGATTGCGTACCTGTCTCCCAGCTGCATAACAACAGCCCTTCCTGGGCTACTCGATGCCCTGTTGGGGCTGGTGGTGGAGTTTCCCAGACTTATTGTACTGGGGGACTTCAATCTGCCTTCCCTGGGCAGGGTGTTGAGGGTGGCTCGGGAGTTCATGGCTTCCATGGCAGCCATGGACCTGACTCAGATTATTCAGGGCCTGACTCATGAGGGGGGCCACACGCCCAATCTTGTTTTTATCTTGGAATGGTGGCGGGTTGAGTTTGGTGGGGGAATATCTGCTATTTAATCCCTGACATGGACCGATCACTATCTCCTTCGGCTGGGCTTCCAGTATGCCACCCCTCCTCACTGGGATGCGGGACCGACCACCTGGTTCCACCCCAGGCGCCTGATGGACCCGGAGAGGTTCCAAATGGAGCTTGGGACGATACCTCTTTCTCTCTCTCCTACGCCCCGGTCGCGGCCTTGGTGGATGCCTGGGATAAGGCGGCTCTCGACCGTGTCATGCCTTTGCGGCCTCTGATTCAACGCAGATCTCAGTTGGCTCTTTGGTTTACAGGGGAGCTCCAAGGGATGAAGCGCCATAGAAGAGGCCTAGAGAGCTGTTGGAGAGCCAGTCGTTCCGAATCTGACCGTGCACAGCTAAGGTCGTTTACACGATCTTACCTGGTGGAGATGGCAGTGAAGCATCGCTACTTCTCTGCCCTCATCGCATCCACAGATAATCACCCGGCTGCCCTGTTTAGGGTGTCCCGTTCCCTCTTGAATCAGAGGGCAGGGGAGGACACTTTGCAAGGGCGGGGTGAGGAGTTTAGTCAGCATCTGCTGGACAAGATCGCTCAGATTCAGGACGGCTTGGACTCTGACTGGGCAGGGTCAGACAGTGGGGAGGTGGCGGATCTTGTTATTTGGGGGGAGTTCGATCCTGTTACCCCTGAGGAATTGGACAGGATCATGAGGAAGCTGAGTGCGACCATGTGTGTATTGGACCCATGTCCCTCCTGGCTGGTTTATTCAGCTAGGGAGGTGACACGTGACTGGATACAGTCAGTGATAACTGCTTCCTTGGGTGAGGGAAGCTTTCCTGCCGCCTTGAAGGAGGTGGTGGTTAGGCCCCTCCTCAAGAAACCTGCCTTGGATCCAGCTACTTTGAGCAATTTCCATCCGGTCTCCAACCTTCGCTTTCTTGCGAAGGTTGTTGAGAACATGGTGGCACATCAGCTTCCGGTGGCCCTGGATGAAGCGGAGTACCTAGATCCGTGCCAATCAGGTTTTGGGCCCGGATACAGCACCGAGATGGCATTGGTCGCGCTGGTGGATGATCTCTGGAGGGCTCAGGACAGAGGTTATTCCTCTGTTCTGGTCCTATTAGATCTTTTGGCGGCTTTCGATACCATCGACCATGGTATCCTGCTGCGATGCCTCGAGGAGTTAGGAGTGGGAGGCACTGTTTTATGGTGGTTCTCCTCTTACCTCTCGGGTCGTAGGCAAGCGGTGTTGGCGGGGGGGCAAAGGTCGGCCATAAGGCCCCTCACTTGTGAGGTGCCTCAGGGGTTGGTCCTCTCGCCTCTTCTGTTCAACATTTATATGAAGCCGCTGGGAGAGATCATCTGTGGTTTTGGAGTGAGGTATCATCAGTATGCTGATGATACCCAACTTTTTATATCTACCCCAAACCAGCCCAGTGATGCCCTCGAGGTGATGTCCCAGTGCCTGGAAACGGTACGGGTCTGGATGGGGAGGAACAGGCTTCGGCTCAACCTTGCCAAGACCGAGTGGCTGTGGGTACTGGCATCTCGGTCCGATCAAGAGGTTCCATCTTTGGCTATAGGGGGTGAGGTGTTACCCCCTGTAGACAGGGCACACAACTTGGGTGTCCTCCTGGACTCACGGTTGAGCTTAGAAGATCATATAACAACCGTGACCAGGGGGGGGCATTTGCCCAGGTTCGCCTGGTGCGCCAGTTGCGCCCCTATTTGGACCGGGATGCCCTACACACAGTTACTCATGCGCTAGTCACCTCCCGTATTGACTATTGCAATGCTGTCTACTTGGGGCTGCCCTTGAAGACCACTCGGAGGCTTCAGCTGGTGCAGAATGCGGCCGCGCGGGTTGTGATGGGAGGATCCCAATACACCTCTCCTGTGCGACTTACATTGGCTGCCGGTTGCCCTCTGGGGGAGATTCAAGGTGCTGGTGATGACCTATAAAGCCCTACATGGCTTAGGCCCAGGATATCTGTCGGACCATCTGCAACCAGCAACAGCTTCCCATTATCCAGTGCGTTCTCACAGGGAGGGCCTACTCAGGGTGCCGTCAGCTAGACAGTGTCGGCTGGTGACCCCCAGAGGTAGAGC
Organism: Arizona elegans; assembly: GCA_022577455.1. Lineage (NCBI taxonomy): Eukaryota > Metazoa > Chordata > Lepidosauria > Squamata > Colubridae > Arizona > Arizona elegans. Next base: position 107,348,652 of record JAKOOJ010000001.1, read on the forward strand.
TTTGTGGGCGCACCCACCCTTTGGAATCAACTCCCTCGGGGGCTCCGGTTGGCCCCTGACCTTCACACTTTTCGCCGCGAACTAAAAACATGGCTGTTTAAATTGCCTAGCCTGGACTGATGAGGTTTTGATTTTTAATGTATTTTAATATGCATTTAATATGTATTTTAACATGTTTCTTACTTGGATTGAGATTGTATATCTTAATTGTTATGAGATGCTCTGAGTCCTATGGAGATAGGGCGGCATATAAATCTAATTAAAATAAATAAAATAAATAAAAATCTTGTGTGTTGTCAGTGGAAAATAATGTGCTGCTGTAACAGTAAACATGTTGAAGCCTGTGAATTAAAGAAGAAAGGGAGGGAAGGGTTCATAATGATGCACCATTTTTTTGATTCACACTTTTAAAGGATTTTTGTGATTTTTAACATCAAAACCTTAAAGTTTACACAATCTAGTTATGCTGGATTACTTTTTGCAGTTTTTGCTAGACCAGCTGAAAAAGCTGCACTTTACAACTGTTAAAATACTATGGCTTGGGTATAAGAAAAATATAATTTCTTTCTTTAAAAATGCTGTATTGTGATGACATGTGATTAGATCCAGTAATACAAATGGTAGCAACTACACAATTATTGCAGAACAAAAATTTAAAAGGTGAGAATACAAAGGCAGACAAAAATGACTTTATCTCAAACTCAAAATGACGCTTATCTTAAACATTCTGTACTATTTTCAGGTGCTAGCATGTTCCGTTCTAAAGTTTATTTTTTCAGTGGATCACGTGAATAGGATGTTCGCTGTCTGTTGCTCTGAATTATTTTTTTCTTCATTTTAAAATTAGAATTACTAATTCTAGGCTAAAAAATCCCTATGAACTTCATGGTAGCAAAAAGATGGGAAACATTATTTAGTGATTGTCTGGGTTTTTGCAGACCAGATCTGCTAGTCCTATTTAAATTCAACACTGGAAAATTGAGTTTGATCTGATTTAGGTTCAGATATCACAGTGTAGTAAATTTTACTGACAGAGTCATGAACATGACACCGAGGAAATGAGAAGCATCCCTTTCTGTTTTCAATTAAATTCAGTTTGTAATTTTGTTCAAACTGTAACAAACTGTAACTGTTAACTATGATTCATCTGAACCAGCTGATTTATCTATTTCAGATCCTAGTTTGTTTGGATAAATCATAATTAAAACCAATAGAACTTCTCATTTAGACTATTACATACCAGCTGCTGGCTACTTTGTTATAAGCCAAATCATGCAACAATGGTTTATGCCATCAAATCAGGATAGGGTATTCCCCCTCCCCCTGGGGTTTTATTATTATTTTTTTGTGTATATATTTTTTTTAAAATTGAAGAAAAATGCCTTCAGACTTACACGATATGCTAGAGTCTTGTATTTGGAAGCACACTTCTGCTCCAGATGCAGCTGAAACATTCCGTGATGTATTGTACATTGGGGAACATTTTTATCCTTTCTTGCAGATGTCTAATAAACATCACAATGGTATGTTAGAAGAGGATTTTTCATTCCAGATTGTCTCAATAATTATTAGTTGCACTGATCTTCTTCTCATACATAGTTCTCTTTCATTTTGTGTTCTGTATAGCAGTTTTGTTGGGGGTATTTAAAGATTTATCGAATCTGAAGTCCTTTTTTTTTCCTGTCACAGCATTGCCAGGATTTCTGAAATAAGTAACTAACCATAAATGAATGGTTCAGAATTATCTAATGCTATCATACAAAGACAAGTCTCAATCCCTTTTGTGCTCATAGTGTAACTAAAGCAAGGAAAAAAAGACAAAGCTCTGTGCTGGAAATTTTTTTGTATTCTTGTTTTTCTTTACAGTCAGACTTCTACATAAGATCCAGATTCCATCATTTCCCATTTCTGACTATCTTGCATTTTTCTATCGCTTCTTCTACCCTTTTCTCTGTCTAGAAAACATCTAATAGAGTGGGAACATTGAATTTACTTTCCAGTGAGTAGTGCCAAGAAGCATCCATACAAGCCAGGAACTACACATGAGTAAAAAGCTAGTTGCTGGAATAGGCAGAAAAAGACAAAAAGTCAAGGGAGCAGAAAAATACAACAGATGTCCAAACAGCAACAAGCAGAGTACTGGTTTATTTTACAGGCAACATATTTTGGCTGTAACCCATTCCTTAAAAGCAGATCAGCACAGGGAATCAGCGTGTGAGTCACTCTAGGTCAGTCATGAATTCTCGTTGGAAGATTGCTTAGTTACATCACCACTATAAATTGTCTTGAAGGAATCTAGTATTAAAACTTCTTTAGATTTGGGAAAGCTTTGTGTTGGGGTTTTTTTGGTATCCTGAAAAGAAAAAAGATGTGGATCAATTTAAGGCCAGTCTGCTTATCCTGTATAAAACTATTGTATGGTATTACTTTTATTAATTTATAATGCAGTTTAAAATGGATAAAAATAATTGATTAAAGTGGAAAAACTGAGTTATTCAACATAGTTGTAGCACAGGCAGAAATAAATGCATGAGTGGACAACCTAATGACTAAAACTGAAAGTAACCTAATGTTACTTTCAATTTTAGTCAGCAAAACCATTAGGAACTCTAGAAATTATAATTTAACATTAAACAGACACTCATGCTTACCCTGTGTACTAAGATCTCCCACCCAACCATGGTGTGAAAGTCATTGTGTGACCTTAAGTTGAGAAGGAGTTGGCTCGATTTTCTTCAGTGGTTTAAGAGAACAAACTAGTAGGAAAAGGAAGAGAATATAAGATCTAAGGGAAAAGACAGAATTAGAATGTAAATATTTACATTAATCTTTAAATTATTGCAAATATATACTGCAGGCAGGCATATAGTACCTATTGGTGCTGGGATTCTTTTCTGGACTAATATAGCAAAGGACTTCTATGATGTTTGTAAGCAAAAGTTCTAATCACCATGCAGTAGAATAGCACAGATGGTACAGCAAAGTAAGAAATGGGATTATACTTCCTGATTCTTTTTCTTGTTTAATGGATGCACGGTATAACTTGTGTTCTGGAAGATTCCCAGTTGTGGGAATACAGCCTCTCTGGATATAATTTGTACGTGCATAAGTTCTGTAAAAGCGCTAGATTAAATATGCATGCCAGTAAATGCAAACCCATTTTCTATTCTATACATTTGCATTCTGTCAATCACCTTCTATATATTTTGTGCAATGTACCTTACCTCCCACAGCCAATAACTGTGCTGATGGTAATAGACTTTATATTCCAGACATATCTAGAGAATACCAGTTTGGGAAGGTTGCTCCGTGCCCTCCAATATATTGATTAAGACATCCAGAGAAAGTACAGAAAGCTCAGTGCATTTTTTCCAGTGCTTGAGTCAACCAACTAGACTCAAGGAGGTGATTACATAGAAACTCATTCTATATAAGCTCATTCATTTACCAAGCTAGTTTTCCTCTAAATGTTCTTTTGCAGAGGAAGAATAGTGAACTTAAATACCCTCTTCAGGAGCTCAATAGAGATATTTGGCTAAAAAGAATACTGGTGGTTCCGTATGATCCAATAGGGAAATTTCCTCATTGTTAATGCTCAGGATATTAAGGAATAAAATTAAAGAGACAGTATAGCAGAGTAGCTAATTAAAACCAAACCATAGAAGGAAAAATTGAGAGGCTTTTGGAGATCTGGCATGATACAGATAGTTTTCTGACCAGAAAGGCAAACCCTTTAATTATGCTAAGTTCGTCTTCTCTTAAAAAAAGAAATCCCCAAAAAGTTCTAATAAAGGCAAGGATTCAACTCAAATGAAGCAATAGTTTATAACTTTGAAGCTCAACTTCCTTTGTTTCCATTGATTCACTAATAAATGAGGCAAAGCTTAAAAAACAAAGCATGTGGGCAGGCTGCCTAAGCAGAGTCTTTTATCCATCAATTCTCTGCTTGAATGCTTTTATTATAAGCACAAACATAGCTCAGGTCACCAGGTCAGAAAACTGGGTGCTGCCTGGAGCATGTTGGCTAAATGTAGTTACCTCTCAATTTACAAACAGTCCCAGGGGATCATTTCCTCTCTTTTTAATTTTTGCCCACTCTCCCCTAGCCTCTTGTACTAGAATTTTGAGTGAAAACCTACTTGAAATGGAAATTATGAACATTACTTTTTGAGGACAAATTGCCAAGTCAGAACAGAAAAATATGTAGAATGCTTCTTACTATTTTAATTGGATCTCTCCAACACAATGGACTGTTGGATTGCAGCCCCCATCTTCCTTCCCTTCTGTTAGGCATCATGGTTTTCCCATCTCTTGAAGGGTGACAGATTGGGGAAGGGTCTTTTAATTGGCAAATAAGTCCAATGATGTTTGGAATGGCAGTTTATCATGCGATACGTAGTAATAAAAAAAATAATGCAAACCTGGAGTGGATTATCAATATATCAATATATTATCAATCAAGAGCCAGTTTGGTCTTGTGGTTAAGGCACCAGGCTTAAAAGTGAGATCAAGAGTTCAAGTCCCACCTTAGCCATGAAAGCTAGTTAGGTGACTTTGGGCCAGTCACTCTCAGCCCAGCCATCACAAGATGGTTGTTGTGGGGAAAATAGGAGGAATGTGTGCTGGATATATTTGCCTCCTTGAATTATTTGTAAAAAAAAAAAAAAAAAAAGGCGGGATACAAATAAATAATTGTTTTACTTTTATAGAATAAAGTTATTTGAGGCAATTGGGAGTTACAATGATGTGGTGACATCATGTTCAATAGATAATGCTGAAATTATATGTTTTGCACTTGCGCAGAATTTTGGTGAGTTGGTTTTTACTTTTAAAAGCTTGTCTTAAGACAATCCGATAGTATATATCCATCACTGTTACTTGAATTGAAAACTGAGGGAAATTCCAGTAAATTTCGGCAGCACAATAATGGTGGGCATAGAAAAGGGACTCAAAGGCTGGATTTGGCTTTTGTGTTGCCTATTCCCTCTTCATACAAACAGCATTTTTGAAACCACACTGTTCTGTGCTTTCTCTTTCTCTTAATCCTTCACAGTTGGCCAGGAGGATTTCCTTCTGAGAAATTGGACAAAGAAGGGAAACAGCTGAAATTGTAATTCCACTTCAGCCCATCTCAGAATGACTTTTCAGTAGGTTCAGCTTATAAAACCATAATTTGGAAGATTTGAAAGATATTTCTGATTTGCCACTATAAGAGCCATGGTGGGGCAGTGGTTAGAATGCAGTATTGCAAGCTAATTCTGCCGACTGCCAGCAGAATTATTTTCACTGGCTCAAGGTTGACTCAGCCTTCCATCCCTCCTTGGTAAAAGGAGGACCCAGATTGTTGGGGGCAACATGCTGACTCTGTAAACTGCTTAGAGAGGGCTGTAAAACACTGTGAGACAGTATGTAAGTCTTAAGTGCTATTGCTATTGCTATAATACTTGCTGATCTCTAGAAATGGGTTTGGTTCATTGCAGACAGATGATACAACTTTAGATACATGGGGTGTCCTTTCTCTCCAATGCATCTGCTGTTTATTTTACCATCCTGTATATTTGTATGTTTAAGAAGAAGGTGAAGCAACCTGTTTGGTACATGTAAGGTGATTTAGGATAAATAGAGTGCCCGATCTATGCATTACAAGCCAAGACTGAATTATCAATTGGGCATAGGAAGGAGTTTATTGCACAAGAAACACTGTTATTCTGTACGAAAAGAAAAAGCTACATCTGTTTACCCTAATTTTAGGTGGAAAACAATGTGTGTGCTTTTGTCTGTTCATAGACAAAATGTCAAACTGAGATGCTAATAACTTCCATTGAAACTTGCTTGAAATCAACTAATTATCAGAACCGTAGGGATTAATGAGTTGTCTGAAAGTAAGAACAACCTATTCAGGTAAAATCTTTTGATCTCCAAGCATTCCAGAAATCGATCCATCTTTACAGCATATTTCAAAAAAGCTGTAGCATCTTCATCTGTATGTAAGCCAGCCATCTGTCCTAGGCTTCTTGCTGGGAAGGTGTTAGGTTTTCTGTCCATTAATTTCCTGACTGTAGAAATGATGTCTGTATTTTCACTACCAAATGGCATCAGTGGAAGTCTTTACACTGTGGATTTTGGAGTAAGAGAGCCCAAGATGTTTCTAGTTAACAAGGTTACTGGTATTGACTGAGCTGACTTAATAACAGATGTAGCAACTGATATATGATTTTCAGTTTTTCCAGAACATTGGGGAAAAAATGAGAGCTTCCATCTATGGCCACCAGACTAATGAATATCGAGTGTTTTCTTTCCACTGTAGACAGATTGAAGAGAGATGGAGGGAATTTACCATGCCTTAGGCTCTTTGCCATCAGAAGCTTCTGCATATTTATCAAACCAATTCAGTTACTTTGAGGGTGGGGAAGCAGATTGCTTTAGGTTTATTCTTCTGTGAGTCTTTCAGCCTTTTAAGGACATAGTGTAACTGAATTTATATCAGTGACCAATTGTGTGCTTGAAACCGTGTGCTTCAAGCTGTGCTTCAAATCTTGTGGAAGTGGGTCTGTCTTTTGTAACACTTTTACAAACACATTTGTAAGTTAGGAAAATAGAACTAAAAAACAAAAACAAACGAACAGGGCTCCTTTAAGGATGTCTTACCTGGCCATTCAAGGAATTTCTTTTGGGGGTTCTTTGATCCAAATAAAACCAATTACAAATAGAGCAGGTGGTAAATCTAATTTACTTCAGAGTCTTTCAGGAGATGACAAATACAGGTAGTCCTCAATTTACGACCACTATGAGCCCAGAATTCATGTTGCTAAGTGAGAAATTTGTTAAATGAGTTTTGCCCCATTTTTACAACTTTTCTTGCTACATTTGTTAAGTGAATAAATGCAGTTGGTAAACATGGTTTTTAAGTGAAACTGGCTTCCCCATTGACTTTGCTTGTCAGAAGGTCGCAAAAGGGGATCACATGACACTCTGGGACATTGCAACCATCATAAATATGAACCAGTTGTCAAGCAACCGAATGTAAATCATGTGCCCATGGGGATGCTGCAATGGTCATAAGTGTAAAAAATGGCCACTTTTTTCAGGGCCGTTGTAACTTCAAACAATCATTAAATGAACTGTTGTAAGTCGAGGACTACCTGTACCTGTATTCTGTCCTAACTCAGTCTTAGAAATTCTATTGTTCAGCTGACCTTCGATGGTATATAATCAATGTAGACTGTGTGGTTGGGCTTACGAATCATGCCTGGCAATGGTTTAACCATAATTTATTACTATACTATATTTGGCTGTAAACCATAGTTTACAAACTGAAGTGGATACAATTTAAACATACTAATTCAACTCTTGTTGGTTTTTTTGCAAGTTCTGGATCTTTTAGTAATGATCAGTAAATCTGATAATAGGTTATGATGGCAAACTTCTGGTCAAATAAGCAAGATTGAGAGTTTGTTCTGGCTATATAGTTTTGTATTATGTTTGCAGCTTTTTCATTTCTACTTTAGTCTAGAGAACAGCTCAAAACTCAAGTGAAGAAAGTACTTCTAGTTAATAGCAAGCTTGATCAAAACTGATTGGAATATGAAACTGAAACAATTTCTCTAATTAAATTAAATATTTAAATTAAATATTTAATCCCTAATTAAATATGCAGGTATAAGAAAATTGGTATCTTTTTTGGGAGGAATTTGATGTCAATATTTATTTTTTTACATTATATCCATATTAGGCAGTTTGAATTTGAAAATTTTCGAAGGCAAAACTCACAATGTTGAAAAAAACATTTTCATCTTTAAGCAAATTAGCGAAAGTCTTCCTAAAGTGACTTATCAAACCAACCTTATGCAACCTTAACCAAATTATGCATCTGAGAACTAATATAAATTGCAGTTGGCGCTAAACCTTGGAAATCATTGGTCTTTTTAATCAAATTGCCTTCTTAATGTGTTTATTTTTAATTAAAGGTTGGATTTAATCCATACCATGAGTTGTGTTGCATATACACAGAAAGACATGTCTGGTAACATGCCTAAAGTTGAATTACTTCACGAGAACTGGTCAGAACTTTGCCAGCCAGGAAAAAATCTTTAGCTAACGGAAACATCAACCACAGGCTTTATATTCAGTGAGTTTGTTTTATGACTTAAGCCAAGTCATTTCTTACAGTTATACCCAATGTTAACTTTTCATGGCTTTTCATGGCATTTCAGTTTATTTTAGAGCTTTTAGAGTTACTTTAGTTTTTTTTAAAAAAAATTCTTTGGATAAAAGGTTAAGATAATGACATCTTGGAAAGAAATGATATGATATCCATACTTCATTGATTAATGTTCAGCCTGGTGCATGATTGTTGAAATAATGACTACTGGTGCCCATTTTTGCAGTACATCTCAATTTTGGCTTATCACAAATGAAGCACTGGTTTCCTCTGGAAAGCAACCTCTTACTCAAAAATTGCTAGCAAAATTCAATCAGTCTGAACAGAAGACTCTGGTCCAGTTTTATATTGTGCCATTCACCTAGTAACACTCTTAAGATGAACTATTTCCCGAAACTCTAAGCAAGTCTGAGGGATGAGTCAGGGCAAGGGGAATGCTTGAGGGGTAGCCACGGTGGGAAGAAAATGTAGGAAGGAGAGTGAAGCTTTGACTCACCTGTACTGCCTCAGCAGCTAGGGAAAAGGGAACACGCCCCTGAGATAGCAGATGGAGCAGAAGCCCTGCTAAATCCAGAATTTCCACAGCTGGTGGCAATCTCTCACAGCAGGCGCCAAGGCAAACAACTGGCAGAGACAACTTCCCGAGACGTATTCCAAACAGGAATGACTACAAAACTTGAACACCTCGCAAATGGGCACCTCTGTGTGAAGTCCGATATCCTAAAGCAAGGAGCTACCCTCTGGACTTTAAAAAAAAAAAAAATCAGGATATACTATAACTGCAGGAACAGAGATTAGAATCTTGTGAGGTTTTCATTCATTGATTTTAGGGCTCCCGTGAAAGTAAAAAATACGATGAAAATCTAAAGCAGATCCTTCTGCTCCCAGATATGGTAAGAAATGCCTGTCTGTCTATCTCAGGACAGTGGAGAGAAACTTGGTAAGAGGTTAATGTCAGTATCAATGGTTTTAATGAATGTAGATACCTGGGCTCCAATTAAGCTGGTAAGGGCATATCCTTGGGTGTTCTAGGCCTGACTTTCCCATTTGTACAGTTGAGCACTAACTTATAGCACTGAGAATGAGTTTAGGAACACAGAACAGTTTCATAGCAACAAGGAGAATCTTTCTTGGCTTGGTTGTAATGCTTTTGTCTATAGTTTTCTGAACAAATAGGAATCTTGTCCTTGATTATTTTTGACAGCATCAAGAGAACAGAAGGGAACCAAATTGCTTTAAGACCTTCCTTGACATTTGCATGCATACTTGTCAGAGTGTGTCAATTGTTAAGAATATAACGACCTTTTTTGGCTTCTGTTCCAGTGTCAGAATTTTAAAATGTTCCCATGAACATCAGCACTTGTAATGAGCCAGTATCAAGATGACTTTGTACTTCACTTCTAATACATTTACAAGAAGGTATTTCTGTTTGCTGCTGGCCTTAAACACTTCCCATTCTGAAGCAAAAATGATAGGCATATCCTGCTTGAATAGAGACCTCTGTTTCTGTAGACCTACATAGATAGGATTGAAGATATGGTTCTAAAGTCATTTTTCCATAGCAAGGTCATTTTAGATTCGACTGAATAACTGAGATATATGCAACTGTTGGATTTATGACTCTTCTTTTAGGGATGATATAATATTGGCACTAAATAAACTTCACTGGGTTTCTATATAATGTTAGACTTTAAAAGGTTTTAGTAATTGCACTAAAGCCCTAATCAAGTGGACACCAATACTCCCTGTATGAATTTGACTGATCATTAAGATCTATGGGAATAAGTGGGCAGGAGGGGTCCTGAGCAGCCATAGATTACAGGGTAACGTGGGTCTTCTCTGTGCATTTCCTCAGAAACCAGGTTGGTGACAATTATCATTTGGGGGTTAACATTAGCTTGGTTGAGTTCTCTTACTCCTTATAAAAATGTGTGCCTTTATATTATTTTTGTTTTAAAGTATTTTTTGGAGGTGGTTTCTTCTTCTTCCTGTTTCCTTCAGGACAGTGAATAGGCTATAAATATTTTTTAAAATAAGCAAAATACTGCAGAAGCACTACAAACTTCAGCATCTGCACATGCAGCAGTTTCAGAAAGTCTTTAAACCAAAAGAATCTTTTGCTTATCCTTCAAAAGAGGCTGGATTCCACTTGTTGCTTTGTTGCTAAAGTTCTTCCTTTAAAAATCCTTCCAACTCGTTTATTCCAATGAAACAGTTTCCATGTGTGTTTATCCAGGGGAATTACTTCAGAGCAATCTTAACAAAAATAAATAAATCAACTTTTATAGTATCAAGCCATAGATAATTTACATTTTCTGATAGCAGGGTGAAAAAGTTCAGAGCAAATACTTAAATCTACTGAAAATATCTACATTAAAAATTGCTACATAAATTGCTACATCAGTTCTTTGAGGCATCTTAGGCATTCATGGTGTTTCTGTATTATGAGGGAGACTGATAATCCTTTGCCTGCAAGGTAGTGGTTTTGGTTTGATGTTATTAAAATGTGCAAACGGGGTGCGATTTAAGCACAATTTGATAAGCAAAGAATTTTCTTATTCAGACAGTTAAATTTTTTTTGTGTTTAATAAGATGATAGATCAAAGGCAAAACCAAACCATTATGTTTCTTTGGAAAGGACTTTGGCAGTTCATGCTACTCTCCTTAATAAGGAGAGAATCCTTGGTTCATAAACCAAGTTGGATTAATTCTCATCTCTTTTCTCGGCTGACCTTGTTTCCTGTTACTTAATCTGGGTCCTACAGAATTGGAGGCAGCAAAAGAGGGGGGAAAAAACCAATCTGAAAGTCTGTTTGCTTTATACCTTCTTTCCCTTTTTTTTCCTAAGATGCAAATGTTCCATTTATGCCAAATTCACATTCTGAAAGAACAGTTTTCTGATTCTTGTATAAACCTATAAGGCCAATTTCTTCAGGCAGAAAGATTTATTGAGTACAGTGTAAAATCAAATGCAATGGTTTTATATGTGTTATATGCATTCAGCCGGTTCTATCTGGTTCGGGCGAACAGGTAGGGGCGACTGCGGGATGCCCCGCCCACCCGCACGGACGTCATGACATCCCATTTATCCATGTTTTGGGGCTCTGTGCATGTGCGTGCACACATTTGTGAACTGGTAGGGAAGGTAATATAACCCCTGGTTATATGGTTTACTGCAGGGGTCCCCAACCCCCGGGTCATGGACCGATCATGGTCCATGGCCTATTAGGAACTGGGTCATGCAAGTAGCAGGTGAGCAAGTGACGCTTCGTCTGTGCATGCACGGGATTTAGGTTGCATAGGTGAAACCATCCATGGAAAAATTGCCTTCCACAAAACTGGTCCCTGATGATACCAGAATTATTGAGGTCTGCTACTTTACTGGATTATGAATAAGGTTGGTTTGGTTTGGTTTATGGTTTATTTGATTTGTATACCGCCCTACTCCTGAAGGACTCAGGGCGGTGAACAGCCAACAATAAAATACATAAATACAAAAAATTTAAAAAACCAAATAAAATCAGATTAAATCATTTTGGCCCAGACAGATTAAAACACCCCAATAATTTAAAACAGATTAAAATTTACATATTTAAAAAGGGAAGAGATTAGGCCAAGCCCGCCTGATGGAATAAAAAGGTCTTCACAGCACAGTGGAAGGAGCGCAGATCCGGGATCCTCCGTATCTCCGGGGGGAGCTCATTCCATATGGTAGGTGCCCCCACAGAGAAGGCTCTCCCCCTAGGGGCCGCCAGTCGACACTGTTTGGCTGACGGCACCCGGAGGAGTCCCTCTCTATGAGAGCCTACTGGCCGGTGGGAGGCTATTGGTGGTAGTAGGCGGTCCCGTAAATAACCAGGTCCTAAGCCATGGAGCGCTTTAAAGGTGGTAATATGAAAACATCCTCATCTGTTAATGCTAGTGGGTAGAGGGGACTACGCTAAATCCATCCAATTAGCAATATTGTCTGAATAGGCTGGAGGGGTATAGAAATGCTTTCCTGATGAAACAGAGATGAAGTGTTTGAATGGTCCCATAAACAGGGCCATTCTATAACTCCATCTCTGCAGTCTTTTTTTTGTTTCAACTCCTCTACACAGCCATAAGGAAAGTGTGTCCCTGACAAAAATAAAATAATAAAATAAAATAATAAAAGAGGTCTGTAAGGGGCGTGCATAAGCTCACCAATGTGCCTACTGTCCCTGTCCTATTGTCCCCTTTTATTCGTAACCATCCCATGTATTCATAATCACATTTATTACTTTTATATGTAATCTTATATATAGTTGACAAAAGAAAAGAAAAAACTTTGTCTGCCATTGCATTCATCCCGGTCAAGCTTTCATAGTTATTTAATTTTTTTAAAAAAAATGGGGGAGGGGAATAACATAATAACTTCCAACCTTCTTTATGTTGGCTTGGAGGAGTTTGCAAATGTTACTATCTGTTTGACTGTGTCACTGAAGATGGTGAGCTGTCAGCACTCAGAGATAAATCGGTTGTTTGGGTGAGTGGCTGATTCAATCATGTTCTACATGAAACCATTATCGTTCTAGACAAACTCTAAATACTGTTTTTATATATGTCGCTGTTTCCATCCATAGAGGCATGCTCAACAACATTGGTGTCATGCAATATTGTTTTTCCTTTGTGCCATCTTTAAATGCTCAGTTGCAATCTTTAGTTCAAAAACATCTTAGAGCTTAATTGGAGCTAAGGCAATTTAAATATTGGCACAGGCCTATAGATCAGACATCCATCAAAATTGTGCAGAGTGTAGAGATCCCTTTTCTTTGGGCTAATAAAACAAACAGCTGTGGCTCCCATATGGTATTCCTGAGTAAAATATTTACATTTGAAAGGCACCCAGGTTCTTGCTGAAAAGACCACAGTTCAAACAGAAAGAGGAACAGAGCAATGTGGCAACATGAACTGTGGTGGCACTGAGAATAAAGGTTCTTAAGATACGTCTTTCTGAGTTTTGTCTCTTTTTTTTCATGTTACATGTAAATAGTGAACTCACAAACAAGCCTATTTTCCTCCTCGCTGTTCAGACACTCCTCAGTATGGGTATTGCTCACTCTCATTCGCAATGGCTGGGTGTCAATCAAACTCTCTGGAGCTGGATACGCCCCTACTTCCTGCTCCTTCCCCAGTCTTTTCACTCAGCCATTTGCAAAAGCACTCAGGGTGTCTGTTCTCTGTGATTTATTCTTCTATATATCCTCTTTTTTTTTGCCTTTATTTTGATTTATTTCTATTTCCTTGGTTTCTCTGTGCTCTATACCTTCCCTGCATTAGTTTAGACAGCTGGCAGGCGCGTAACGGCGGTTCGGGGCTCCGGCCGCAATTAGCGGCTTGACTTTTACAGCGATTGCCAGGCTTCCTTTTTCCCGCCTTTTGCCGCTTTTTAGCTGAAGAAATCAGCATCGCGCACAGGTGTTGGGGCTAGAGTCCCTGCCGGCTGGCATACTCTTTCCCTCTGTGTTCCTAATTGTCACCTGTTGAAGGCAGCTTCAGTCCAGCCGTAGGCGCTTTGTTTCGCCTGGCCCGCGACCTGAGAGAGAAAACGCCATTGCGGGACGCCATTTTGAGAGCTGTTGGTCGCCCGCTGATTTGCGCTGCCGTTTTTACACACCGCGACCTGGGCTTTGCTTTCCAGGGTCGCTGGCTTCTTGGCAGGAGTGGACACGGTCCAAAAGTTTCCTGCATTTACTAACCGCTTGAAGAGAGGTGCCTGCAGCAGTTCAGGGAAGTACTTGCATCAATTTATTGATTTATTGATTAATTGATTTATATATATAAAAAAAAAAAGAAAGTGGGGGCTGTGTATATATTCCTGATCAATTACCCTGGTTATTCAATTTGGTGGATAAATTTTTTATTGATTTGATTGCGGGTCTTATTTATATATATATATATATATATATATATATATATATATATATATATATATATATATATATATATATATATATATATATATATATATATATATATATATGTTTTTCTTCTAGCCAGGTTTTCCCTACGTAGCCAAGGTTTTTTTTTTTTTTTTTTTTTTGTAGCTCCAGCTCAGTAGAATCTCATCTACTTGGTTCTGGGCTTTTTTCCTTTCTAACACCTAGCAAGCTCTGATATATATATATATATATATATTAAAAAAATTATAATAATAATAATAGCAATAATATTATTCTTGATATCTACAACAGACATTCTCTGTGTAGTTGAAATTTGTGTGATCATTGGCCTTGTGAACGAACTGATATTATGAGCAATATGGAGGAAGTGGCCCTTTCCTCTGACTTGGATAATAGCCCTTCTCCTACCCCAGCACCTTCCCCAAAACAGGTCAAGGGGAAGAAGTCTAAACAGTCTAAAGCTGCAAAATCCACCAGGTCTTCTAAGGCTGATAAAGATGCCCAGCGCAGGCACAATGCCCTAGAAAAAAGATTTGCCAGGGCCAAACAACAGATCACACCAGTGCAGGAAAGTACACACCAAGAGGTGTCTTGTAACCCAGAAATCCCCATTGAGGAGGATCCACTATCTGGTGATGGGTATGGGGAGGCCCCTTCCACCTCTCAGGGGACACCATTATGCCACACTAACCAATCAGGGGTTAGGGCTAGGTCAAGGTCTTCTAGTGGGGCCAGTCACTTGTCTCAAGTTTCTCGACCTGCCCCTGAGGCTACGTTCACTCCCACTGCAGCTGGTCTACGGCCTGAAGCGGGCCCTGCCTTTGTTCAGCCTATGGACTTTCAATCCTTTTTCACTCAGGCAATGTCTCATATGTTTCAAATGGGGTTTCAGCAGGCCTCTGCTGCCTTTCCGGCTCCTGTTTGTGTTCCTGCCGCTTCATGTCATAATCAACCTTCTTGTGGGCAGCATCACGGTTCTACTTCTTATGGCCTAGAGCCTGAACAGGCTCGTGAGGATGAGGTCCTGGAGGACTTTGAGATGTCTGATGACGAGGAGGAGGTCCAGGACAAACCTGCCTTTCCTGGTTTATTTAAGCCTTCTTTATTTCGATCTCTCCTACGCAAAGCGAAAGCTGCCACCAATATGGACAACAACCCAAATTTGGCATCTGCTTCAGTGTCCCCAGGCCCTAACAGTAATTTATTCAATTTGCCTCAACCTGATGATGACTTTGTACCGTGTCCTGACCTCTTCTGCCAGGTCATTCAAAAGCCATGGGATCACCCCGCTTCACTTTCTGGTCCAAATTCGTTCGACAAAAAGCTTTATGCTTCGGCTCCTGTGCTGGATGCCCTCCTACAGTTGCCTACAATTGATGAACCAGTGGCCAGTCTCACATCCTCCTCCGTTCTGTTAGGTGAAGCAGGGGATGGCCTCAAATTCGAAGATAAGCGGGCAGACATGGCATTTCGTAAGACGCACCAGGCGACGGCTTGGGCCATCCGTGCCTCCACCTTATCATCCTTCTTCAACCGTGCTTCGCTTGTGTGGTTGCGTCAATTGAAAGACAGACTTCCACCTGAGGACGCACGTCTGCAACAAGATCTGGCTAAACTCATTGCAGCGGCTGAATATTCGGCGGACGCGTCTTTGGACGCCGTTAAATTTGCATCTTGTGCCTTGGCTTCAACAGTTTCTTCAAGGCGCCTGCTATGGCTACGCAACTGGAGAGCTGATGCTAAGTCTAAGTGGCGCCTGACGGTGGCTCCATACAAAGGACCAGCGTTATTTGGCTCTTCACTGGATCCCGTTTTGGTGGAGAACCGGGACAAAAAGAAGGTTCTGCCTACATCTTTTCGTCGTCAGGATAGGCGCTATGTGCCTTATACCCGGCAGCCCTTTCGTCAGGACCAAGGCGCCGGGGGCGCCTCTTACTATAGACCATCCCAATTCCAGTACCAGCCACCTTCCGACCGGGCGTCCTTTCGAGACCGAGGTCGTCGACAAGTCAACACCAGACGTCCCTTCAGGTCCTCGTCTTCTGCCCGCTACGCCAGAAGAGGCAAGTGACTCACCGGCCCTGTCTCCAATCGGTGGGAAACTTCAGGCCTTTTCCCATCGGTGGCCGGCTACAACTTTGGATGCCTGGATTGTCCAAACTGTCACCAAAGGTCTATGTTTGGAATTCACCGCTCTCCCACAGGACTTTTACGTTCATTGCCCTTGGCCGGCCCAACCGGACAAACGGCTCCTACTCTCGAACGAGATTCAACATCTGCTACGCATAAATGCAATAGAGCAGGTTCCGCCCGACCAGCTCAAGACCGGCTTTTATTCAACGCTGTTCCTAGTTCCGAAGAACTCGGGTGGTTGGAGAGGTATTTTGAATCTACGACGTCTCAACCAACACATCTTATACCGTCGGTTCAAAATGCATTCTCTCAAATCATTACTAGGATGCATCCGGCGGGGAGATCTCATGCAATCGGTAGATCTCAAAGAGGCGTACCTTCATGTTCCTATTCACCTCTCCCACAGACGGTACCTCCGGTTTGCCTTTGGAACCCATCACTTCCAGTATCGGGCCATGCCCTTTGGCCTTTCGTCTGCCCCAAGGACGTTTACAAAACTACTAGTGGCAGTAGCAGCTTCTCTCAGGGAGGTCCTGATTCGATTAGCATGCTACCTCGACGACATCTTGATCCTGTCAACGTCACCCGAGCGGGCGGTGCAGGACCGTCAGCTGGTGGTCCAGACTCTCCAGGAACACGGATTCACCTTGAATCTCACCAAAAGTCATCTGGTTCCTACAACTCGTCTTCTGCATCTCGGGGCGACAATCGATTCGACGCAGTGTGTGGTCTTCCTGTCTCCCGAGAGACAGGCCAGCATTCATCAGTTGGTGACTCACATCTTGCTAACCCGGACGGTCCCTCTGTTGGTTCTTTCCAAACTTCTGGGAAAACTAATATCTTGCATAGACATTGTGCCCTGGGCTTGCCTACATCTTCGTCATCTACAATGGTTCCTGCTCCCGTTTCAGAAGCAAGGTCGAGCGGAGTCCCTCTTCAAAGTGTCGGTGCCGGCCCCGGTCCGGCTTTCCCTTCGATGGTGGTTGCCCCTGCTCTCAGCAGAGGCTCCCCCTTTCTGGACCCGACAAGACTGGTTCTAACCACAGATGCGAGCCTGCACGGATGGGGGGCCCATCTCAATGCCCAGCTAGCCCAAGGGGTCTGGACATCGGCCGAGAAGAAGCACAACATAAATTGGCTGGAACTCAGAGCGGTCAGGTTCGCTCTCCTTCACTTCCAACATCTTGTGTATCAGCAGGACCTTTTGATCCTGACAGACAATGTGGCCACCAAGGCCCATATCAACAAGCAGGGGGGAACCCGCTCTTGGACTCTAATGCAGGAATCGGAGAGACTTCTGTCGTGGGCAGAGATCCATCTATCTTCAATAAAAGCCGAACACATTTCAGGGAATGTGAATCGAGAGGCAGATTGGCTCAGCAGAGGCCAGATAGACCATGCAGAATGGAAGCTGGATCCAGGCCTGTTTCGAGACCTGTTGAGGAGGTTCGGCCTGCCCATAGTAGACCTGTTTGCGACAGCCGCCAACTCTCAACTGCCGAGATTTTATTCCCGTTACCCGTCTCCGGCCGCAGAAGGGCTGGACGCTCTGCGGAGTCCATGGCCTCAAGGGCTCCTTTATGCCTTTCCTCCTCTGCCGATTATTCCCAAAGTAATTCGGAAGGCGATTCAGGAGCGGGCGCATCTTCTATTGGTAGCACCATATTGGCCCCGCCGAGAATGGTTCGCGGACCTCAAGAATCTCTCCGTCGAACCACCGTGGAAGTTTCCACCCGACAAAGTGGTCTTGACCCAAGGGGCAGTGAGTCACCCAGAACCAGAGTGGCTGCGATTAGCCGTGTGGCATTTGAGCGCATAAAGCTGCTCAATGATCATCTATCTGAGGATGTCATCTCCATCATTCAGGCGGCTAGAAGACCATCAATGACTCGCATTTATAATGCCTCATGGACTGCCTTTACCAGATGGTGCGGTTCCCATCACGTTGATCTCACAACAGCAGGAGTTCCAGATATTCTGCTGTTCCTTCATGCAGGATTCTCTAGAGGTCTAGCTCCAGCGACCCTTCGCCGTCAGGTGGCAGCCCTGGCCACTGTCTTGTCTGGAGATAATCGAACTCCTCTGTCTCAGGACCCGCGGATCCGTTCATTTCTTCAAGGGGTTACCAACCTGCGACCCCCACCGGTTCACCGCTACCCTACTTGGGACCTTACATTGGTTTTACAGGCTTTGACTGCACCTCCGTTCGAACCACTTGCTGTGATCAGCCTGCGATATCTGTCTTTGAAGATGGCCTTCTTGCTAGCAATTACCTCCACTCGCAGAGTGTCCGAGATAGCCGCTTTCTCGATGAGGAGTGATCTCTGTATTTTCTACCCTGACCGGGTGGTCTTGCGACTTGACCCTTCATTTGTCCCTAAAGTGAACACTCGCTTTCACCGTGCCCAAGAAGTCATCTTGCCTAATTTTTGCCTGAACCCTCGTCATCCAGCTGAAAGACGATGGCATACTTTAGATGTAAGACGGGCCTTGAGAAGATATCTTAAGAGAACTGCCTCGTTCCGCAGAACTGAGGCGTTGTTAGTCTCATTTCTCCCCTCTTCTTTAGGTCAGAAAATATCCTCGGCAACAGTGGGCAGGTGACTCAAAGCATGTATCTCTAGGGCATATGAGTTGCGGGAGGTTCCTGTCCCGGGGGGTATCTTGCCCCATTCTACCCGTAGTGCCGCGACTTCAGCGGCATGGGCTACCCAGGCATCGGTAGATGATATTTGCCGGGCGGCAACCTGGTCCTCCCTTTCTTCCTTTGTGACCCACTATCGTTTAGACAGATTTGCCTCGGCTGATGTGGCCTTTGGCAGGAGGGTTTTGCAGTCTGTAATCTCTCCCCAAGGCCAGTCTTCCGTTTAAGCCCGCCCCTATTCTTCTTGAACTTGGGTATGTCCCATACTGAGGAGTGTCTGAACAGCGAGGAGGAAAATGGTCGTTGCTTACCTGAACGACCCTTTTGTCCTCGCTGTGAAGACACTCCGTCCCTCCCTTATAGTTGCCAGGTCTGGCCTTGGTGGAGGTTTTTCTTCTTATTTCCCTCTGTAGCTGTTCTGTTCCTGTCCTGTTCCTGTCGTTTACTATGGAGATCTCCTATACTTCGTCCTGATGTATTTGGACCAATCTGTCTTCGTGAAAAGACTGAGGAAGGAGCAGGAAGTAGGGGCGTATCCAGCTCCAGAGGGTTTGATTGACACCCAGCCATTGCGAATGAGAGTGAGCAATACCCATACTGAGGAGTGTCTTCACAGCGAGGACAAAAGGGTCGTTCAGGTAAGCAACGACCATTTTCACAGATCTTGTAGATGTGAAAACTGTGTGCAAAAAGCTGGGGTTCTCTCTCCCACATGAGAATATTCTCCAACAAATATGACATGCTGTACTAATTGTGGTTTGGAAAGAATAATATAAGTGAAAAATTCTATCAGACATGCCAGCTGAAAAGAAAAATGAGGTCTTTGGGAAGCCATAACGCCTAATATATCTATATGTTTAAATTCAAGCTTTTTTTTTTTTTTAATATAAGGACTACCATATTTTAAATTACTTTTCACCTTTTGCCTTACATGGGCAGCTTGAAACTAGAGGTGGTCTGAATCTCATTTAGCTTTTATTGTTTCAAAGAAATACCCTTTAGATATTTGGTAGCCTTTCACTGAAAATTGTAGGGATGTTTTGTAGACTGTCCAGGATCAAGATGAAATAAATGTATGTTCTGTATCTGTTCTGTATTAATTAATTAACTACAATATTTCTATACCACTGATTCCATATGAACAGTTTACATGAAATTGTGTGCGGGTAATATATATATAGAAAATAAGTATATAATGCCCTGTAGACTTCTTTCCACTCCACTGCCTCTTCTAGCATTATATCTACCACTTTTCAAAAATAGCTTAGTGTTAGGGCTTTTGTTCTGGTGGTGGTTGTTTTCCTACTTGGGTGTAGATTTGTTATGAACATACAGTATATCTCTGATTATTAAATCCTATATCTAACCAAGAAAGTAAAGGGCTCACAGTGTGTTCTATTAATTATATACTGTAGTTAAATGAACCACAGGCAACTCTGCAATAATGTTTATGAAAGCAAGTATCATTAATCTACTTTCTTCATTGCTAATTCAGTGTTTCTGTTCATCAATGCTGTTCTACCATGCGTCCCTCATGAATATTCAGTGTTGTAGCTTCATTGCTAACAAACTCAAAACAGTAGGCACTGGGGAGGATCCAGTTCTTCTTATGGAAAGCTTTATGGGCCACAACTTACTATTGGTAGCCTATTGGTAAGATAGGATTCAAAACAGATACTTGCTATTAGAACCAAAGCAGCTTTAGATCTTCTAGACATAAAGCTCATATACATCTCTGTGGGACTCCAGCAACATGATTCCCTTTGCTGAACTGTAGCTGACATGGCTAACAAGTTGATTTAAATGTGAGGGAGCAAGTAGAATTAAAATGGGAAAAAATAATTGTTGCCTATTTCTGCTGATGGGGAAAATATGTATTAGACCATGGGTTCTCAACCTTTTTTGATTCATGGCCCTCTTTCTGAGTGTCATTTACCTTTGTGATCTTCCCTCATAGCTGCTGTTAGGCAGAAAAACATATATTTTGCCATTTGCATTGTTTATTAATCTAAACTGTATTGTATAAAGACAATACTACCATATATTAAAAACATCTCAGAAATAACCAACAGACTATTATAGTCACAAGGCATCACCATAGTACGCAAACCAACTAAAGTCCTCCAAAACATTGTAAACAAACTAAATGACCCAGAAGCCCAAGAAGAAAAAAAGGGAATCATCTATAACATACACAATAATAGACAACAGAGAGACAAACAATATTTACACACCATTTAAGAGACAATAAAAAAGAGGGTAACAAAAAGATCAGAACATATCCTTTCCAGCAATCATACCCAGATAAACAGGGATTAACATTAGACAAATAACCAAACAGAAAACAACCTAATCAAGGAATTACCAAGGAGAAAACCACACCCTTGCCCAAACTGATAGGGCTATATAAATAGGCAAACCCATTCATTCACACTGATGAAGTTAGCACAGAGAGCACCAAGGATTCCACAAAAGTAAAATACTTCTGAAGATCATGACAAATTGATTGCATCCCTGGAAGTTAAGATTGGATTCCCCCTCAGAAATGTATTATGGTCCTCTAGAAATAGGGGAGGGTCCCCTGGGGTCTTATATCCCATGTTGAGAACCCCTGAATTAAACCAACTCTGTATTTCTTGGCATAATTGCTATGAGCCACTGGGAGTCTAGAAACACTGAGGGAGCCATTACTGCATATCCCTGCATACTGTACTGTAGTTAGGATTGCACTGTTTGTTTTGCCTTGAGTTCCAACGATCTCTGAAGCTAAATAAGGTTAGTGCTTTGTTGGGTGACCATTTGGATAATTTTGAATTCCATTATGGAAAAAAGCAAAGTATGTAACCATCTTTTTATTTTGTCTTAGAAACCCACTCCATGTTATCAAGAGCCTATGGAATATATATCTTGTAGTATATATTCACATTGTATGGTGCTGTTGTAAATAGAGCCCAATCACTAGCTATCCAGGTCTGTGTTATAAGTAAGAGCCGCTTAATTTTAATAATCCTTCAACATCTCTAGTTCTCGGCTTATTCCTTACAAAATACAGTACTGATCTGGGTGTTGATTATAGCTTAACTTTGGCTTCAGTTTACTCACTTTGTAAGTCTTCAGATTTCATTCTGTTGGACCAGTATGACTTATTTGTCATTTGTGCCTGTTTCATATCCGTGTTCCAAAATTTCAGCCCGTGTATTGGAATTTCAGGTCTGTTTTTTGAATTAAAATTTATTTGATGTTAGAATACTTTTAATTTAAAATATCAAAATTAGCTCTGTTAAAACAATATTCCACTGAGTTCTGAAACATCAGCCTCATCAAAAATACATATATTATTATTTTATGGAAATAAAAGAGTACCAAAGCAAAATAGAAAAATATGAAAATGTGAAAAAAGGAAAGAAGGAAAAAAATAAACCCCCAACTCAATCCCTTTCATAGTTTGGTAAATGAAACTGCAGTCTGAAAACATTTACTTGGATGCAACTCCTGGTGATTTTAACAGAGGCGTTTAGATAAATGAGTTTTTTCTGTGCCAACATATATAATTTGAGTTTACATTATATGAAGTTACATACTAGAGTGCTATTCTTTAACTAGAGCAATGGCAGCTCTGTTAAAGCTATCCATTCCGACTGGTTTAGTATCCCAGTGTTCCTCAGCAAATGTATATACCGGTATTAAAACATAATGCTAACTTTCCAGCTGGAGTTGAAGGGGAAGTTCAGGTTGTATTATTAAAATATTTATTATGTCACAGCTTCTTGTTGCCTGTAATTACATTTAAACATCACGAACCAACTGGCAACATTAGAGCGCAGCTAGAGTACTTGATGAAGGTCAGTTAATAGTTACCAACAGGGAAGGCAGCTTTTATGGATGACTCCAGGAGAAAAATGGGGAAATTAATCACAGCACTTTGAAAAGCTAGGAGGGACTTGAGGTCTAAGGTCCTGAACCCTGTCCCATTCATTGTGTAGAGCCATGTGCCTGTTCTGAAGCAATTGCTAGCAAGCCCTGCTGTGTGAAGGAGGAAATCTTAATTTTATACAGTGGTCAGAAGAGTATTAAAAATATTGCCATTCTCTCCCCTACCCCCTCCTGCTGAGAATTTTTCCACTTTTGTTCTGCTTCAAATTGAATTATCTCTTTGAGCCATGTATATAATAGTCATAGAAGATGCTGCCATGCCACACCCTGGTTTATGAATCTTGCCCTGACATTTAAATTTCCAGGTAGATTTTTTTTAAAAAAAAAAGTGATTTGGAATATCTGCAAATCATAGTTTCTCATAACTACAGTTGCATACAGGTAAGAGTCCCTATTCAGGCTTTATTGTTCCAGCAAGCCAAGGAAACTGGGATTTCTTAGTTGGGAGAAGGTATTTTTCTTACCACTGCTGATGTTTGTAATCAAGTCTTCCAGTTCCATGGGAATATTTGCAGTTCTTGTTTTACCTAATTATATGGTTTTGATTGCAATTATATATTGGGAGTTGTGCACTGTGCAGGACCAGTAGATTGGAGTGGCCTTATAGGCCTAACAAATAAATAAATAGACAAAGCATGAAATACATCTGAGATTTCTTTTATAAGAACTTCTGTCACACCATAGAGATGGGAGGGCCCATTGGATAGAACTTTTGAGCACATAAGGAGCGTTTGATAGTGATTTCTTGTAATGAGTAATTAATTGTAAAGTTTCCAGTGCTATAATCTACTTTCCACTAACGGTAGCTGGTGGTTCTTGATATAAAAGACTATTAAAACAAGGCAAATCATTAAAAGAGTCAGAGGTGGCTAGGTTGGAGACAAGTGATGAAACGTATCTCACAGCAATGTAATGCAAACTCTGCCCCTTACATACTTGCCTTCAATGCAAGTACAAAAGGGAAAAGATCTTGCACTGTTATGACACAAATGTTATCACTATCATGACTAAACTGTGGGTGCCTATAAAAACTACTTTTTATTTGAAAATCAGTAGCAAATCGTATTCTATGGCTGCTGTGATTTTTCCAACCGCCTCTCATTACGTCCTGCTTAGTGTTCTGGTAGCTAATCCAGCAACTGGATCAGGTTAGCTGCCATTCTTTCAGGGCAGAAGAGTTGCCACTATTAAAGACAGTCTGGAGTAGAGTCTCCCATGATCAGAGATATTCTTGAAGGCAAACTCAATGGGCTTTGAAGGCAAAACCGTGGGCCCGTGGCTTATCTCCAAACTGCATCCTAGCAAAGGATGTAGGTGCCAATTCAGCAGCCTCCTAGAGTGCATTAAAAACCAGCCCTAATGGTAAATGAAGTTACATGCAGGCTTCCACAGCACTGTACTTTGTCAAACTAGGATGTGAAAGAATTGACTTATAAATTATTCCCCTCCCCCTTTGCTTTTATTTGGCCGGTCTGGTTTTCGACATTATTTGTTGGCTGGCTACTTTCCCATCCGCAATAAAAAGCCTATTTCCTTTTCAGTTATTTATCATCAAGATCTTACAGCACATGTTGTTGTTTAAGTGGGAACAATTATGCACTTTTTGGAGGGAGGTTATAATGCTCTCTTTTCTAATGAGAAGCCAAAATTTGGTCCAGAAAAGCTGTGTCTCTTTATGATATGGAATGTTTGGACTTGGTTAAAAAGTTTAAACTGAAAATAACAAATTGACATGGTCTTGGGAATCTCTATAAGATGTAGCCTGTTTTGATTTTTAAAAAGTGAAGATCTTCACAAAGGCCAGATTTTTGGGTGTTGGCTGGCTTCTCCAAGGACAGAATATTAATGAACCATGTCAATATGGTAGAGGAGTATGATGCTTTTGGGGTTGGACTGAAATAATTTCAATCATCTTATTTTTAGGATTTGAACCGAGTTAATAATTTAGAAAAGTAATGCACACATAGCTTGGTGCACAACCTATTGAAATTAAGGAAACTGTATCTAAACAAATATACCTACTGTACCTAAGAATGGTTTTCCTTTATGTTTTCCATTCCAGAATTCTATTTTGCATAGTGGCTGTTTTCAAGGCTACACATTCAAAGCTAGTACATGGCCATCTCTTATTTATCTCTGGCATCTGGTACAACAGAAGGTTATGGTGGTTGTATGTGGAATTTCCATTTAGACATAACGACTAGTAGATGCAACCACAGCTATCCACAGAAGTAAATAATCTCTTTTAAAAACTGTCTGAGGTTTGGGTCATCAACATATTTTGCTAATAATAATACACGTCTGATGTTAGTATTCAAATTTGCAACTTGGGGAGGGTATGTGTGTGTTTTGCCTTTATGAGTAACATACAGTACATCAATTTTGTTGTGTTGCACACCACTTTGGTCTCCTTTGGGAACAGTGGTGATATATAAATGATGTTAATAATTATGATACATATCTATGGGTACATATTTAACATAATTGGCCTTTTTATATTTCCTTTGACAATTTCATAGAGGCATCTAGTACACTGTTTATTGCTAAGTCCTGCAAGGAGAATACATTAAAAATAGCTACAGCTACAGGATGATGGCTGTGTGTAAATAGGAGTGGTTTTAATGTTCTGTAACCCGTATGACTTTATTTTGCTTTATTCGTAATGCTGGGTAGTGTAATAAACTTGTCCAAGTATTTTTTGGCATGAAGTACTGTGAATTTCTGATGTCAGCTTTAGTGGAGCCAACTAGCCTCATATTTACTATTATCTGCATGGTAGAACCTTCTTACTTATTCCTCTGTAGGGGAAAAACATTATTTTATGAATATCTGAATCCTGTTGAAATTTAGTTCAATATGGACCATATGGATAAAAGTCAGAGTTACTGTATTTTTTCCAATACAACCCTCAAGGTGATTTTAAAAAAGAATCATTGTCTTTCCAAAATATCTTAATTTTTATTTGACTCATTATCTAATGGTTTTGTTTATTAAATCCTGTATCAAAAATTAGTTCTGGCAAGAAGGTGAGATGGGGAAATAAGAATCACCCCGACTTTTAAAGTTCAGCTTCCACATTCCAAAGTCATAATCCTTCCCCTCCCCTCCCCTTCCTTTCCCTTCTGGGAAACATTCTCCGAGTGGGTATTAATTTACACTGGTTGCTGAGACAAGGCAATGTTATATAGATAATATTAAATTAAAATACAGATAGAAAGTCTGCATATTAGTGAGAAAGCCAGGCTATTACTCTCTCTAGAAATTCTTCTAAGGAGCACAGTGTAGCAGGTACCTAAATGTGTGCATGCAAGTATAACAAACCTGATCATCATTTTCTGGATATATGTACATTCATTTGGCAACACCAACTTTTGTAAATTGGACAACTTGACATTCTTTTTCAGGAAAAAGGTCTCATGTTCTGGAAGAAGAATATAGGGAGCAACCTTTTTCTACATCAGTTCCTTGGCCATCTAGCTAACTATTATCCACAATTACTAGCCTCAACTGTCCCTGATTTCAGACTGGATTCTTTCCAAACTCTATCAATAGAATAAATCTGGGTCCTTCTGCATGTGAAATATGTTTTGGAGAATCAGATTTGTGAGGTTTAATGTCTTTGACAAAGATTCCTAATAAGTACCTCATTGTTCCCTCATTCTGTACCTTTAGGAGTTCTGATATTTAGAATAGAATGGAATAACATAATTGGAAGGGACCTTGGAGTCTTCTAGTCCAACCCCCTGCTTAGGCAGGAAACCCTACACCACTTCAGACAAATGGTTATCCAACATCTTCTTAAAAACTTCCAGTGTTGGAGCAGTCACAACTTCTGGAGGCAAGTTGTTCCACTGATTAGTTGTTCTCACTGTCAGGACATTTCTCCTTAGTTCTAAGTTGCTTCTCTTCTTGATTAGTTTCCACCCATTGCTTCTTTCCTGCCCTCAGATGCTTTGGAGAATAGCTTGACTCCCTCTTCTTTGTGGCAGCCCCTTTGGGCCAAATAATTTCATGACAAAATGCCATCATATGGACATCATGACATTTAAAAAATGGTTGTGTGAACCGATCCTAATGGACTTGAGTTTCAAAGAGAGGACTCTAAAAATAGACATAATGATTCAATAGACTGCAGCTGTAGGTCTTCTCTACTCTATCAATTCCCATTGTCTTTCCAGCTCATAAAGCTGGACTGTGAGTGAATTTCTTTGGTCCATGAGTGAAAATGTGCAACCTCCAATTATTTGAGGACTGGGAGTTTTATTTTTCATAAAGAATGCATTTATATCATGGGGAAGGGCAGATATACGAGGCAGTAACATTCAACATATTCCATGACACATGGAACGGTTTCACTCCTGCCAGATTGACTAGACCAGCACAGATGTACATGACAATTCCTGCATATTTGGGGTGTCAGCCATATGTCAGCATTCCAAATAGTCAAGTCTATGTTATTACTTGGGCATGGCAGTCTGTTTTAAATTTTGTTACTAAAAAAAAAAAGGGGGGGGTTGATTATTAAATATGACTATATATTACAGCATGCATGTTACAATGGCAACTCTTTAACGAAACTTGTCAAATCAAAACAGCAATTATTTTTTGTCTCTACAGTCTAAAATATCTTTAGCTGGTATAAGTGTCATTTGAATTGTGTTGTTAATTACCCATTGCTTTCCCCAAAATCAAGGTGTACCCAAATGGGAACACTTTTACAATATGAAGCTCATCCACATTGGTAAGACAATTATATACTATACTAATTAGTATACAAGTATACTAATTACCAGACTGGAGAAGTCGAAGAAGCTGAGACATTGCATAACCTTTGTCAATTTAGCTGATATATTGTGGCAGTCCTCGACCTACAGCTACAATTGAGCCCAAAATTTCTGTTGTTAAGTGAGACATTTGTTAAGTGAGTTTTGCTCCATTTTATGACCTTTCCTGCCACAGCTGTTAAATGAACCGTGGCAGTTGATAGGTTAGTAACCTGGTTATTAAGGGGATCTGGCTTCCCCATGGACTTTGTGTGTCAGAAGGTTGCTAAAAGGCCTCACATGACTTTGGGACACAGCAATGGACGTAAGTATGAACCAGTTGCCAAGAATCTGAATTTTGACCATGTGATCATTGGGATGCTACAAAGGCTGTAACTGTGAAAAATGATCATAAGTCACTTTTTTTAGTGCCGTTGTAACTTTGAATGGTCACTAAATGAACTGTTGCAAGTCAAGGACTACCTGTATTACAAGGTACAGGTAGTCCTTGCCTTATGACTGGTCATTTAGCGGCCATTTGAAGTTATGATAGACACCCCTCTCCACCAAGGTATTCACAACTGGTTTCAAAGATACAGCTGCTGCAGTGCCCCTACCATTGCTCACCCTGCTGCAGCCCCCCCCCCTTATCTCCCCATCCATCCTGCCAGGTCCCACACAGCCCTCAGTGTGTTCTCAACCTGCCATTCAGTTTCTGCTCGCTGGCTTTAGGCTAATTTGTGGGGCTGTGAGCCGTGGTGACACAGTGGTTAGAATGCAGTATTGCAAGCTACTTCTGCTGATCACTGGCTGCCAGCAATCTGGCAATTCAAATCTCACCAGGCTCAAGGTTGACTCAGCCTTCCATCCTTCCGAGGTGGGTAAAATGAGGACCCAGATTGTTGGGGACAATATGCTGACTCTGTAAACCGCTTAGAGAGGACTGTGAAGCACTGTAAAGCGGTATATAAGTCTAAGTGTTATTGCTATTGCTCAGTAGTCAGCTTGGGAGCAGGCCAAGGCCTGGCGGGACCCTGAGGGACAGGAAGTGGAGCACTGGGTGCCTTGTGGGTGGGAAAGTCCTTGGGAGGCCCAGGCAGGCAGGTGTGGAACTGTGCTAGGCCTCTCCCCCTCCCTTGAGGCACCTCACGTTCCATTTAACAACCCACATATTCATTTAGCAATTATGTTTGGGAGAACAGGGATGGGGTTGTTAATTGAGGTGCTTCACTTAATGGCCATTGTGACATGTGATGGTAATGGGCAGGCTCCATTATGGTTGTATGTTGAGGGTTTTGGTGAGGGCATAGAGACCGTGCTTTGCATATAAATGTCCCAGGATCCCTATCCTTCCCAGATAAAGTTATGAAAGATTTCTTCCTGAAGCTTGGGACAATTGCTTCGGGATCAATGATCTGACTTAATGTAAGGCCGCTTCCTATAAGAGTAAGAGAATACATTGATAAAATCCCTTTTCTGTTCCTGGTAATTGACATTAGGGAAGGCAAACAAATTCATGCCACTCGCAGTTTTATACAGTCTTACAGGTGAACTAAATTACACTTGCACTGTTGAATTAGCTCCTCTGGGATATTGACAGCTATCTAGAGCATTTAGATAGAAACAACAAAGAACCTTGTCAAAGCTTAAAGGATAATAAATTGAGTGTGTCCTAGGAGATAATAGACTTCATTAAGTGCATGACATGTCCCCAGTTGGAAGACTGACATACAAGATGTCAAGAGGTGTAGAAATTTAAACAATGAAGTTAAAAGGTCATTAAGCTGGAAGTATGACATGATTGGTGAACAGTGACTGCTCACAACAGCAATGTTTGTGTGATGCCACAATAATCTTACAGTGCTAATCATTGCCTGTATGGAAGCCTAGATAAATAGAATAAAATTTTCAAATTGATATATTCTATGTAGGAGGATAACTTTTTAAATTCTTCTGGAGGATCTGCCTGCAACAGATTTCAATGTTCAAAAGGGAAAAGGAGAGGAAGAAAGGGAGGGGAAAAAGAGTAGGAGAGAAGGTTAGAAAGGGGGGGGGGGGGAAAGGGGCTTCCGGTCTGGCTTCTGTCGCCGCCAGACGGTCCTTTGAGACCGCCAGCCCCATCGCCCGTAAAGAGCCGCCTTTACAGCTGAAAGGCGGCTCAAAAAACTCCGTTTCCGTAAGGAAATGTGAGACAGAGCCGGCGAGGGCAGGTAGAGCCCTCTGCGAAGTCCCCAGAGTTCTTTTTTACCTCTGGGGAGGAAGCAGGATGAGGCTCCCCATTTTCCTCGCCGCTGCTCCGGGCTTCGGGAGAACTCTGCGCTTTGCAGAGCCAGGCAATGGGACCAGACCAACTAATGAAAACTAACAGAATTTCTGAATAAGCAGGATGAAATCCGGACCTGGGACCCTAAACTGCAAGTACTTCTAACAACCCTAAGACTGATTTTAAAAGCAAAGAAGAGTGGAAGGGGGAAAAAAAGAAAGTTTAAAATGGCGACTGGCTGAGGCTTGAGAAGAGCTGAAAGCGAAAATCCTTCCATTTGACTAGTTTAATATGTTACAAAGTAACTGAGATACAGTACTGGCTAGAAGTGAAGAGAAAAATTCTTATTTCATGCTTCTTCCTTCTTAGAGACTTGATACTGATATTGTTTGGAGAGAAGTTTTCTTCTTTAAAGGGGAAAAAAGAAAGAAAAAAAGAAATCTGCTTGTGTGGCAGGATGGCGTTAAAACTCACAAAGCCAGACAACCAAGCTGTGGGGGGGGGGGGGCTCCCCCATTTATAAACCACATGAACAAGCTTTGAGTTTGCAGATGCAGAGGAATGGCTTTAAAGATCTAATGCAATTTGTATTGGAGGAGATGGCAAGACATGATGAGATTGTGAACCAGAACCTTGAAAAATTTAGACAGGAAATTAAAGAGTTGGTTCAACAAAAGTATGATAAATTCAAGCAACATATGATAAGTTTCTTAGACACAATGATAAAGATGGATGAAAAGTTTAATTCAGAAATAGAGTCTAATATGAAGGAAGTTGATTATAAGATTCATAATTTGGATAATAAAATACAAAGAATTGAAAGTGATTTAACAATGATTCAAGAAAATAGCTCAGAAGTAAAGTCAAAAATAAAGGAAGCTGACTACAAAACTTACAATGCAGATAATATAAAACAAAGGATTGAAAATGAAGTCATAATGATGCAATTCAGACTTATGGAATTTGTGGTCAGAATTAGGGGAATACAGGAAGATAAAAGAGAAGATTTGAGAAAGATGTCTGCTGAAGTTCTGGCTGGGATTTTAAAGGTTAGTCCTGAAGAGGTATCCTGTAAGATTGATAAGGCCTACAGAGCAAATTCTTGGGTGGCAAAGCAAAGGCAGTTGCCTAGAGATGTGGTGATTTACTTTACCGATAAAGGAATAAGAAATGATATTGTGCAAAAGTCTTTTAACTCCACTCTTGAAATGTATGGAAGGAAGATTTGGATATTTAAAGAGCTGCCGCCCAAGATGTTAAAAGATAGAAAGGATTTTGGTTTTTGGTGACTGAGCTAAAGAAACAAAACATCCCATTTAGGTGGGATGCTCCAGTTGGAATAATATTGAGATATCAAGGAGAAAGATATCAACTAAATACTGTTGAAAAAGCGGAAGAATTTTATTATAAGGTTCTTAAAATGGATTCAACGTCTCCATGTATAATATACGAGGGGAATAAAGAAAAGCAAAATCAACAAGAGATTGAAACCCAGGCTAAACAGATGGAGGCGGAGGTAATGGAAAAACAACAAGTTACAGAGGCTTTTGTGGATGAGCCGCTTATGGATTCTCCTTCAGAGGTTATAGTTGGATTACCTATAAATACAAGAGAGGCAGCTTTGGATTCTAATGTGATGACTTATCAGTTACAGACCAGCATGGAAATCAATCAGTTGATATACAACTCCTAGAAAGGCAACCAGGATGGAGATCTAAGCCACAAAAAGTTAAGAAAAGAAGAAGCAGGTCCTACAAAAATAAAATTTTTTAGACTAAACAACAGTGTAATGCCAGTTACTTAAGAGACGATTAAAAACATGAAAATATAGCTGAGGCAAAGTATTGGTTTATACTATTTTGAGGAGAGTGACAGATCTCTGCAGTGCTGTGTTTTTGGGATGTGGAAGATGGCCTTTAACTGAGTGGATTGGAACTTTCTATTTTGGACTCTTTGACAAATGGATTATGTTTATGCTGAGCTATAAGGCAAGAGAACTATGGGACTGGGGCATGCAGAAGATCTGGTTGTTACCCTAATACGGTGGTTGGAATTAATAATCTAGATGAAAGACATTACAGAAGACACTATATGGAATATAAATATAAAGTCACTCGGGTGGTTTTTTATATACGAAAACATTTACTATTGATGGGGGCAGATGGTAATTGAAGATACTGAACATACTGTTGGAACTAGAATTTGATGTTACCCTAACATGGGTGATGGAATTAACAATCCAGTTGAAAGACATTACAGAAGATACCATATGGATTACAAGCTTAAAGTCATTTGAGGATTTTATCTATATATGGAAATATTTTTTAGTGGTGTGGGCAGAAGAACAAAGATATTGAAAATATTATATATGGTAGACCTGCAGAAAAGTGGGTGGAGATAGGCTAGCTTACTGATTGTTTAGTTTAGGAAAAGGGATGTTATGTTATATTAATATACGTAAAAGATTTGAATTAAGAAATATATGTATGGTGGAGGAGGAAATGGATAGATTATGAGTTGAAATTGCCAAATTAGAATTTATTATATAATTTTACAGTTGAATGTTGAAATGTATAGTATAAGGGGGATATAATAATATTGTTAGAAAGAAAGGGTCAGCATATGGGGGGTGGAGTAAAAAGGATGGTGAAGTATTATATAATCTGTTATTAATTTGGGTTTTATTCTGGAGAAGCCACAGGGGTAGGGGAGGGTGAGGGGGAGTTAGGGAGGAGGGGGAAAAAGGGGAAAAAAATCTGTATTTGAAAAACTTTTTCAATAAAAAAAAAGAAAGGGGGGGAAAGGAAGGGGAAGGAGAGAAGAGGAAGGAGAGGAGGAAAGAAGAAAATAGAAAAGGATAGAAGAAGGCAGGGAAGGGAAAGAGAGAAGGAGGAGAAGAAGGATTGTTGTAAAATAAGGGAGAAGAAAGGGTAGAAAAGCAACCCTGAATATAATTAAAAAGAATATATATATATATATATATGTGTGTGTGTGTGTGTGTGTGTGTGTGTTCTAGCCAGGTTTTCCCTATGTAACCAAGGTTTTTAGTAATGCACATATAGACCTACAAAAAAAAAGATATATATATACAGCTGCATCATTAGCCACTTTAAATCCCTCCAATCCAAACATGAAGCAGACTGACACCCACCATGAAGAGGTGGCACGGCCACGAACACGAAGCCAAACAACAGCAACACAGCTCACCAGCTCAAATCCCCCTGCTACTCAGACTAACTCGAGCACAACCAAGCCCCCACCTAAACAGAACACACATCCATCCAATCAGAGCACAGCCAAACCCCCAACCAATCAGAACACACCTCCACACAATCAGAACACAGCCAAGCTCCCACCCAATCAGTTCACACCCCCACTGGCAGTTAAAAGGAAGAAACAGCTGCGATCACACACATTGCTTCTAGAAGCACGAAGCCGAAAACACCAGCCTGAAGATGACGAATGAGACTTCATCACCTCCAATTTTACGCGGGAGAAAACCCGAATAACCAAAGACATACATATATACATACATACATACATGCATATATGTATATATAATTGTGTGTGTGTGTGTGTGTGTGTACAGTTAATATTTTGGGTTTCTTCCCAAAATATTAACTGTACACACATATATAGCCATGAAAACTTACATAGACAAATATATATATATATATATATATATATATATATATATATATATATATATATATATATATATATATATATATGAATGATTAATTATGGATAAGAGAATGTACATTTACAATATATTTATAAGAAATAAAATAAAAAACTTAAAAAAACAGATTTCAATGTTCAAATTTCTAGTGTTTCTAACGTGCTGTTTCTGAAACAGCTGAATGAAATATGCCAATGATTGAGCTGCATTCAGCATTAGAAAAGGTAAAAACTGAAATTTTATTGACAGACCTCACATTTAAATAATCGTATTTCTGTACAATAACTTACAAGGGGATATCATAATAGCATAAAACACAGCAACCACATCAGTAGTCCAACATGGAAATGCCACATGTCAGCTTCTGTATATAAACAGAGTAGAGTAATAAGTTTGGGGAAGAAAATTCTAAACTTTTTGGATTAAAACTGTTCCTTTTCTGTCCCTAGTTGGAAGTAGTGTTTGGGAAATTATGGCTTTAGAAGAGTATGTATGTAAAGGCTTTAAGGATTAATTTTTGGCCTTAACATAGTGGCAGTGTTGCAACATGTTTTGCAAGGTTGACATCCAGCTCCATGATTATACTTAATTATGTTTTGAATGTTCACATCCTATTCTCTTCTTTTGTTCTTTTCAGTGATAAAGATCTTCATGCTTTTCATGTCATAAATATGCCAAATTCAGAAATAGGGCTATAAGAAAGCCCATATGCATGAACAGTTCTGCTTCCAGGTGCTGAATATATGAGCTAGACTTGGTTCTCTAACAGCTGACATCATTCCGTCAGGATTACAGTTTCACTATAACTCAGAAACTTGTTTCTCTGACATAATCCTGTGTTTGCCCCCTAAACTGTTCTAAATTGACCCAGCTGGCACTTTCATGTCCCACTTAGTTTTAAGTTACTCCCTGCTCTAGTTCTGCGTCGGTGCAAACCAGAATACAATTTTTAAAACGAGTCTTTGTATAAACAATGCATACAAATAGCTATCTTAT
This sequence comes from Arizona elegans, assembly GCA_022577455.1. Classification (NCBI taxonomy): domain Eukaryota; kingdom Metazoa; phylum Chordata; class Lepidosauria; order Squamata; family Colubridae; genus Arizona; species Arizona elegans. The sequence continues at coordinate 107,383,151 of JAKOOJ010000001.1, forward strand.
TCCAACTGAGACTTTGCTCTTATAGACGATAGCATGATATTTCTGAAATGAACAGGCTTGGGAAAGTAGAACAAATTTAAAATTTAGCCATGGGTGAGAAAGGCTCAAATCAGATAACATAGTAACCATACTCCTGGATCATAGCCTGAGCTGTGTAACTACAAGCAGATCAGTAATTATGGCTTGTCAGCTTGGCAATTATGCTGAAACAATAATTATTCTGCTCTTGCCATCTTATTCTGATTCCCAGCTAATTATACCTTTCTACAAAATGGGATATTATACTGGACTTCTGGGGCCCTGTATATGTTTAATTGCACTCAGAAATATTTACTTCTGATTATATCAGGATTGATTTCTATTTATTTCACACGCCATTTATACTTCATGACTCTTGGGAATTCTGTGCATCTTGCAAGTTAATAATTTCACAAAGAAATGATGCTAAAGGTGCCCTTAACTTGAGTTCGGTTACTGGTAACTGCATCAGTTATGCATCATTAGCAGTTTTCTTGACAGTGTTACACAAGTGGTTTGCTGTCACCATCTTCCAAGTCGTTTTTTTACACTTCCTAGTCTAGCCTGCCCTTCTGGTATTCCCTAGTGATCTTTCCTCCCAGCATAGTATTTATTAATTAGCATAACTTTCAAGACCAGCCAAGGAAACAAGAGAATCCCCAACAAAACAGGAGGAACCACAAATAGAGGACGCAAGATTAATCAAAATGTTTAAATGTTAAAAGTTAAAATGTTTAAAACAAAAATATTACAAATGGCTGGAGAAACATGTTAATGTATAAAATGTATTCCTTTTAGTGAATAATCAAATCACCTGGTTAAGTGAGTAAATCAAATCTCTTGGTTAATTAGGGAACTGTATTCTGAGATTTCCTTAGACCTATTTATTTATTGAATAAATAAATTAGGTAGGCTCTAAATAAGAGAAAGGCAATGGGAACAAATATGCTAGATCAAGGGTGTCAGACTCACGGCGTCATGGCGTCATGTGACTTTTCGCGACGTTTTCTCCCTTCACTGAGCTGGGTTGGGCGTGGCCTGCATATGATGCATCTGGCCTGCGGGCCACCAGTTTCACACTCCTGTGCTAGATAAACCCTGTAGGAATCCTAATGTTCTTTTACATGTTGAGAGTGACAGTAGCAGGACGCTGCCCCTGTCCATGAAATATTCCTGTGATATAAATCCTTGGAAAATCATGGTTGCAGCATATGTCAGACAGAGATTTCAATGTATGAACCAGGATCCTGTGGCCTTCAGATGCTACCATGCCCCTGACTCTGTGGATTCCTTACCTTTAGTTTTGCAATTCTTCAACTTCTGAAGGACCAAGTGATCAATTCTATAGACTGCATTGGGGTACAGCAAGTACATTCATCTCTTTACAGGCCCCCAGGGGAAAAAAAATACTCCTGCTGAGTACTCATCACTGAATACTTTTCATCACAATTCTGCCATGCTGGAGAAGATTGCCGTTTTGAATATCATCTGGAATAATAGACAATATAGACACAAATAACACATATAAATCATGACTGCAAAGTATATATATCGTGTCTTTTTGTTTCAACCGTGGAATGGAGCTTAGTCAATATCAGTGCAGCCAATTATCAATCATTGGTCATAGGGGAGGATCAAGAGACAGTTTTTCTGGTTTCCATCTATGTTGTATTTCCTTCCCTTCCTTGGGTTTGCTGCTGTGAAAGCGGGAAGCAATTTATGGGAGGCTAGCATTCATTATTTATGGCATTTTATTCAATTAGAGCACATTTTGCTTCCCATATCATGAAAAGATGTCTCAAAGTGAAGCTGATTTGGGTTGGAGGATTCCTTTCATTGACCTCCTAAAAAGCTACATTCTATACTGATGCTGCTGGCCCTGGATTGGCCTCTTGTCTTGGATTTGGATCTCTTCTTGCATTGTCCCTAAGCATTTGCAGCATTGTTGATTTGGGTCCTGCCATTTCCTCTTTCTCCTCTCACAGTTGCTGAGGTTGGAAATTGTGTTACCCACTGCTTGCCATTCACACACAAAGAAAGTAATATAAGGATTTGTTATCTCAGGCTTTCAAGGTGGCGATCTGCAGGAATTCCCTTATACACTTAACACCAGTGGTCGGTTGCTCCCAGATTGGACCAGTTCTATAGAACCGGTAATAAAACCGGAGGGAGGCTCCGCCCACCGACCCCAACATCATCAAAACATTGGGGTCATTTACTTCTGCGCATGTGCACAGCCCCATTGCCAACCGGTAGTAAAGGTAAGTAGAACCCACCCCTGCTTAACACGTTTTAATGAATATTAGCCTTATTTCTGCATTTTGCCTAAACCAATCCTGCCTTCCTTCCTTCAAAAACTTATCCTCATTGATAGGAAGTTTCCTAATAGAACCAAATTATTATTATTTATGAAACTTTTAGCGATAAAGGTTTCTTTTGAAAGCACTTTTAAAAAGAAAGGTGAGTTGGGAGATAAATTGTGAAGAGAAAGACATTTGGACCCCTCTGCAGGAAAGGGATTAAATTCTCTCCCTCTCCCTCATTAGTTCTTCATTTTAAATTCTTTCCCCCTTTGCTTTTAAAAACACAGAGGCTATCTTTTATGAATTAACGTCTCTTTCAAAAGTGATCGAAGTGAATGTAACAAAGTCTTACATAAACTATAAGAGGCCTCCACTAGGCAGCTGTGAGACTTTAAAATAGCTTCTGTTGATAGAAAACGAAGGCAACACTGTGCTTTCATTGCAGCTAGGCGGAGCTACAGTGAGTTGGACCAGAGATCACGGTTTCTGTGCCCAGCCTCCCCTTGAAAATGTTACCCTAGTTCAACAAGAGTTTAAAATACCTTCTATTCATTTTGTGAAGACCAACTAATAATTAGAGCAGGGGTCTGCAACCTTAAGCACCGAAAGAGCCATTTGGACCCGTTTCCCACAGAAAAGAAAACACCAGGAGCGACAAAATCTGGATGGGTATGGCCAACGCGATGTCACTCACTTCCACCAGTCACATGACCCCCCCCCCCCAGCCATGCCTACCTAGCTGACCATTAGGGCAGAGAACCAGTTGTTAAAAAACACAGGGAACCACAAAAGCTTTTGACATATCTCCCTCTCCCCTCCCCCCCTCTCTGTATCTCTCTAAGTCTCTCTCCCCCTCTCTGTATCTCTCTGTCTCTGCCCTGGCCGCTTCTCCATCCCCTGCCATCACCCTTCTCAGGCCAGGCGAGGAGTGACCAGGAGGGGAGACCGAGGGGCGGGGCCAGCCAGTGGTGGGATCACCTGACAGGGAGCCACAGCAGAGGGCCAAAAGAGCTGCATGTGGCTCCGGAGCCGCAGGTTGCTGACCCCTGAACTAGAGGGTGTATCTCCTTTAAGCCAGGGTGAAAGGGTGCAGGCCTTGATGACATTCCATCTCTGGATCAGTCTTCCCATAGCTGTACAGGATCACACCACTACTTTTATCATTCTGGAGACAGTAAACAGGAATCTGGAGCCAGATACTACTTAAGTAGTATTTTACATTCACTTCCATTAAAATTTAATAATGACATACTGTGATTTAATAATTCATATATCTAACATGTTACACTTGCTTATAATTTAAGCAATAATATTCTAAAAGCCCAAAGTGAATTCTTTACCCATGTTGTGGTGAATGCTTTCCAGGAAAGGGTTCCTATATATATATATATATATATATATATATATATATATATATATATATATATATATATATATATATATATATATATATATATATATATATATATATATATATATATCTTTTCCAGACGAGAAGAATTAGCTACTTGATAACTGGGTGCAAGTGGTTAGTTAAAATAAATGAGTGAGTGAACACACACAACAAAGGAAAACTAAACTGATTAAGCAATAGAACTTGCCATGCTGTATAATTATGCCCCCAAGTTCTTGATTTCATAATTCACTGTATCAAAGCATCCATAATGCAAGGAGTGCAGTGTCTCCAGTTATAATTATGTTTAAGAATATTCTTCCATATGAGACAGATGATCAGTTAAGACAAAATCATTTGGTAGAACAGGCATGCTTATTTCCTACACTGTATTCTATTCACTGTTTTTCAAGATGGTAACATAAAACATCTTCTCATTGCCTTGGGGTTGATCCAAAGCTACCTCATCAGCGGCTAACCATCAGAACTGGCTTAATTGATGACTTGGAAGGTTCATCTCCATGGCTATGGAGTTCAGCCAGAGCTCCGCAATTGTACAATAAAGTAATTTTGTTCTTCCAACCTGCATTACAAAATAGTTGCCATTTCAGCAGCATTTTCCAAATTAAAAATAAAATAAAAATAACGGCAGAGTGGGAAAATATATCTCACTGGGTAGCTATTTGCTTCGTTATGATTTTGATTTTTCCTTATCGTGAATTAATAATCATTGAGAATATGAGAAAAGCTCATCTTGGCCTATCGTATCTAAATGACCATTTAAATCTAAGAATACCATAGCAGGTTAGCCTGAATCTGTGGCCACATTTACATATATTATAAAAATTGCTGCAAATTTGGGGGGAAAAAAAGAGGCTAGGTTGCATTTATGATTATCAGGTATGAGACTACTGATTTCAGAAACAGAAATAAATTATTCCTTCTGAATCTAGCTTGTTAGGAAAAAGGGGAATTGAGAATTCCTGGTTTAGGCATGCTAAAGAAGCTACAGACTGAGTTGTCTGAATTTGCTCAATTATTCCCATTGGCAGGGAAAGCTAAGTGGAGTTATCACCTGGGTACTGTGCTTGCTCTTGACAGACCAAGCTTCTCCTCAGTTCTAGATGATTGTTGTTCGGAAATGGGATTGCACATGCATTTCTGTGTATATTGGTGTTGGTGCTTCCATGTCAAGCCACTGGCATTAGAAAGGAATGCCTACATGTTTCTGCAAAGTGGATTCATCCTTCCATTAAACATTCTGCTGTGGTACAATTTTAGTGAAAAAAAATTGTCTGGTTATAACAATAGTGTAATGATGCTTACAGTCCACAGTGGGTTCTTTGGACAGCATTTATATGATCATACTCAGGGACTGAATGTATTTCTAAAGAGCCCCAGGCTATTTGTGCAAGACTTCTTGGCAGTTTTTCCAGCTCTATTAGTGCTTCCAACATAGGTGTATAAAAAACAGAGGCGGAGATGTTTCTCTTCCCAAAGTAAAGATTTCTGGAAAAGATTTCATGTCTGAAAGGCCGGGCGCTCCTCAAGAGATCATTTCATTGCTGTTGGATTGTTCCCCTTTCCCTCTTTATCTCAAATGGTTCTGGAGTCTGTCCACTTCCATCCCTTTCCTGCTAAAGCTTTGGAAGATGAGGCCCAGTAGGAAATAAATTCTATTGAGATGTCACATATGTGAACACTCAGAACCTTTTCCACCCAGTAGCAAGTATAAGAAGATTCTTCCTGTCTTCAGTTGTTGTGCAGGAAGATCTGCTGCATCTTGATTTGTAAAGTTTCTCCAGACCTGGTTGCTGGAAGAAGGGCAAGGTTGCTGCACAGCAGTAAGCCTGGGAACCAAGCAGGGCATCTTTACCATGGCCAATTAATGTGCAAAATAGTGGTGATTGAAAACTGTTGCCTTAAAAGACATCCTGGGTCTTACCACCTGATGAGTATTGATTCCCACTGCAGGATTTCCTCGGGAAAAGAAGACACCTGCTGGCAGAAAGATTTGTCCCAGAAGATTATTTCATGCTTCCTATCAGGTTTCTTAAGAGACAAGCAATCAACACCCTTAAAACTGCCACCCACCTCCTCTGTGCATAACTGTGAAACCAAGAGTTAAAATGGAGCTCCCATGCCTATTTCCTCCATCTCTCCATCCGTCCTGTGACAAAAATGAGAAAGCAAAAAATAAATCCTACAGCTCCTTTGAAGGAGGCAAAGAGAGGGGATGGAGTGAGAAGAGTTCTGTAAAGGCTGCTGTCTCTGGACTTGCAATAACCCAAGATACAAATTTATTTATTTATTTATTATTCAAATTTCTATACCGCCCTTCTCCTTTCGGACTCAGGGCGGTGAACAGCCAAGACAAAAACATCCATACATAACATCACAGTTAAAAATAAAGTTAAAATAACTTATAAATTTGGCCCATAATTTAAAACTTGTCAATTAAAATCAATATTAAAATTTTAAAACTAACCCTAAAATCAAGACAGACCGGCTAACTGAAAAAAATAAGTTTTTAGGGCCCGACAAAAAGTCCGGCAGTCGGAGATCACTCGTATCTCTGGGAGTAGATTGTTCCATAGGGTAGGTGCCACCACAGAGAAGGCTCTCCTCCTGGGGGTCGCCAGCCGGCATTGTCTGGCCGACGGCACCCTGAGGAGGCCCTCTCTGTGGGAGCGAACCGGCTGGTGGGAGGCTATTGGTGGAGAAGGCGGTCCCGTAAGTACCCTGGCCCTAAGCCATGGAGCGCTTTAAAGGTGATCACCAACACCTTGAAGCGCACCCGGAAGTCCACCGGAAGCCAATGCAGCTCGCGCAGGAGAGGAGTCACATGGGAGCGCCCCGTCGCTCCCATAATCCCCCGCGCAGCTGCATTCTGCACCAGTTGGAGCCTCCGGGTGTACCGCAAGGGGAGCCCCATGTAGAGAGCGTTACAATAGTCCAGATGAGAAGTGACAAGTGCTTGAGTGACCGTGCGTAGGGAGTCCCGGTCCAGAAAGGGGCGCAACTGGCGTATCAGGTGAACCTGACAAAAAGCCCCCCTGGCCACGGCTGTCATATGCCCTTCTAAAGACAGCCGTGCATCCAGGAGGACACCCAAGTTGCGGGCCCTCTCCGTGGGGGCCAATGATTCGCCCCCAATAACCAGCGATGGCGTCAGCTGGCTATACCGGGATGCCGGCAGCCACAGCCACTCGGTCTTGGAAGGGTTGAGTCGAAGCCTGTTTCTCCCCAGGCCCGCACGGCCCCCAGGCACTGGGACATCACTTCCAAGGCATCATTGGGATGGTCTGGGGTGGAAATGTACAACTGAGTATCATCAGCGTACTGATGGAACTCCACCCCAAAACCACGGATGATCTCACCCAGCGGCTTCACATAAATGTTGAACAGGAGGGGCGAGAGGACCGACCCTTGTGGCACCCCACAAACAAGGCGCCTTGGGGTCGACCGCTGCCCCCCTGTCAACACGGATTGCGACCAGTCGGAGAGATAGGAGGAGAACCACCGCAAAACGGTGCCCCCCACTCCCAGTCCCTCCAGCCGGCGCAACATGATACCATGGTCGATGGTATCAAAAGCCGCTGAGAGGTCTAATAGGACTAGGATAGAAGAATAACCCCTATCCCGGGCCCTCCAGAGATCATCCACCAACGCGACCAATGCCGTTTCCGTGCTGTACCCAGGTCTGAAGCCGGACTGGAGCGGCTCCAGATAGACAGCTTCATCCAGGTACTGGGGAAGCTGTCGCGCCACCACACTCTCAACAACCTTCACAATAAAGTGAAGGTTGGAGACTGGACGATAGTTAGCCAAAACAGCCGGATCCAGGGATGGCTTCTTGAGGAGAGGCCTCACCACCGCCTCTTTCAAGGCAGCCGGCAGGACACCCTCGCTCAAAGAAGCATTAATAATCCCCTGGAGGCAGCCTCGTGTAACCTCCCGGGAAGCCAGCACCAACCAGGAGGGACACGGGTCCAATAAACATGTGGTTGCGTTCAGCCGTCCCAAGATCCTGTCCACGTCCTCAGGAGCCACAGGATCGAATTCCTCCCAGATAATACTGGGAGGAATTCATTAACACAAATGATGGAATTGTTCCAAGTGTTCTGGATCAGTTTTTTGGATAATGTACACAGTAATAGTTGAATTTTTATGTTATCAGGCACCTCTCATCTAGGCTGGTGGTCAGGTTGCAATTGTTGACAATTTGGGGCATACAGCTTACAAAAAAGGTAGTTCAGAATTAAAAGTGGGAGGCTGCAAGAGAGGTAGCTTGTTAAGAATGTGGGAATGTGGTAGAGGCGGAATCAGAATAAGGACATACCAGGTCTTTCGATAAGCAGTTTTCTGATCGAGCAGAAATACAAGCTGATTTATTTCCACAAATCCATGTAAAGTTCACTTATTTGCTTTAACATTAATAAGATAACGCCCAAATTCTACATAACATCCCCTCCTTGAATTGCCCTTGAACTTTTTCTCTCTTATACATCTGGATGCCACACACGCGCATGCATCCAACCACCCACAGGAATGCAGCTAGAGAGTCCATTCCTCCACTCTAACAATGCATAAAGATCCATATGGGACCCAGAGACATTTTTAGAAAAAAGACCAAGATGGTTGATGCAATGAAGAAAACCTTAGCAGTTTCCACAATTTTTTGTAAGTATATGTAAATCAATTGAGAAAGATGGGATAATTTTGGCAGTGTAAAGATTCATCCAGACGTACTAAATAAAATGAAAGCATTAAACATGTTGCCTGGTTGTGTATTGGTATAGTTTATGTTCCTTTTACATGCCTCTTAACAGCTGGCATATACTGTATATAGGACATGCATACATACATACATGTATTCATTTGGAGTTTTAAAGCGACAGTTAATTCAATTTAATTTGGAATTGGAGAGAGAAGAGTTGGGATCACTACATCTTTTTTTATTAAAGTCATTTTGACCTATTAGTGGAAGAACAAATAAACTCCTGGAGAAGGTTCATTTGTCTCATCATTAACAAGAGTTTTCAGTTGTGCTCTGAATTTCTTCTGTTAACTCTGTGTTTGTTTTTCATTTTATAAATTCATAAGAAAATGTTCCACATAGTTTTGAAGGAGAAAGAAGTTTAATTCCCAATGATGGGGGAAGCCAGGACCACTAAGAACTCCAGTACTGGTGATCTTTGGGGAGAGTTGCCCCAGAGCACATAATGCTTGTGGCTTCCACTGTTATTTACATTTTGAAAGTTTTAGGTGGTATGTTGAACTGGAGGAAAGAGGAGTTCTATGAGCTGTTCCTTGGAAACATTTCAGTAAATTGGCTTATTCACACTGAATTTCATCCAGCATGTCCTTCAAACTAATCATTTCAAAACCTGCGGATTCAGCAGGAATTTAAAATAACTAAGATTAATGTCAGAATAGGAATGCAGGCCTAATCCAAATTGTATGTTATCCTGAAATAGTATTTGGATAAGTATTACCGGATGCTAATAATGTGAAGGAACTGAAACAGGCTCTGGAAATGACCTTAGAGATGCAAGCAAAACAGAATACAGAAGAATTATTTTGAGACAGGGTAAAACAGACCACAAACACTTCATGCCTGAAGCATCCAATCAAAGGCAATTGATGGATTCATTTGTTGTATTTTACTGTTCTATAGTCTTCTGCATCCAATAATTTAATACAATGGAGGTAATAACATTTTTTTTATTATTGGAAATTCAAATATTTATTTTAAGGTCATATTTTGCAAGGCTATTTCATGCAACCCAAACACAATATTCGATTGTTCAATAATTTCACTTAAGTTTGTCCATGCTTAATGTAATTATTGAATAAGCCCCATAGACTCTTGATACTGTTATTTCTTTCTCAATATTTTCTCAACGTATTCAGTTTTTCACTGCAGCCATTTTTATGAAACTTTTGTTAAACACACCCAGAAGGCTCTACTGTGTGCAAACATGGCCACTATGGCATGTTCAGTGAACTGTGGTTTAAGAACGTCTGGCATAGGGATGGGGTCAGAATAGAGGCTATTGCTAAAGATACACTCATTTTATGAAATGTCACTGGAATACAGTTGCAACACAAGGCTTCCAGCAACTTCAGAGCTTTTTATAGGACTTGTGAAGGACAATATTCATTTTTGCTGTAAAACAGAGTGGCTCCAGAGATCATATCAATTTTATTTGCACTGCCTTGACCTTTTGGGAGGTCTGAACAGTTCATAGAAGACTGCAGGTTTGTTTGTTTTTTGCCATTCATTCTGAAAAGAAGATTTGCATCACAAAAATCTTAGCTCTGTTCTTAGCATTTTGGATCATGTAGCATAATTTGGAAACTGATCAGTACCTCTTGCTGGAGGACAGGTTTTTAAAAAAAAATATATAATGTAAAGAGAGTGCTTCAATCCATATCGTTGAGAAAGATCAATATGAGGTTGTGGGTAAAGCATGGTATAGCCAAAGTGCCCCATGGCTCTTAGTGTAAATATTGGGCCTGAATTTAACCTTTTGTACCATAGTAATCAAAATCAAGAACTGTTGAAAAGGACAAAATATAGTTGTATATATTTCTTCCTCAAAATGTGCCTTCCCCAATAAACTCTCTAAAACATTTAATGACGTCGTCTTATGTTCATGTGAACACAATTGTCCTTTCTGGAAAGTTGATTCCCAATTTGTAATTATCGGTAGAGTATCCATGAAATTATATGTAGATTGTCTGTCACTGACTTCTACTTTTTATATCATTCTTTTGTAATTCTTATCTTCCTATGTTCACATCTTTTGTGAAAAATTTTGGACTTTCCAAGAAACCGGAGTATATTAACCTTCACTCAGTCTCTGAATCAGAAATATTTGGCTTAGCTTTCTAAAGTGCTTCATATACATTCCTTACAACACTTAGACCAAGGAGTTCATAGTAGTATTCCCACATTATAGATAGTGGTAGGAAGAAAGCTGATCTATGTGAGGTTTGAAGTATATTAGGATTTTGTCATCTCAAATCTCCTTCCAGTTATATTGGATATTATTTTTATCTAGGATTGATGGGAACTGAAATCCAAATACAGAGAAAATACAAGTTTAGGAAAGGTTGCATTGTACTGGTATTTACCTTGCACATTCTTCCTTGTTTTGTTGTTCTCTCTTCCCCTCTCCCCACTCTTGCTTTTAAGGATGGTTGCTTTTGAAAACATTAAACAGTACAAACACTTAAATTATTCTAGGCAGATTTGTTACAGAGCCCGTGAAAGAACATCAATTAGAAAAGCAGCCTTAAGGCTAGTTGCTGTGGTATGAAAACTGTGAAGCAATTGCTTTTTGCATGGCACACCTCTAAGTATGCAACAACTCCCTCACTGTGGATAGTTCCCCACAACTATCTCTGGTCAGAATTTCTGCAGACTTTGGGAGAAATGCACTGCACTTGCCATGATGTTTTCTAAGCAATTGTTAGTTAGAAGCTGGTTCAACAACTACTGCAGTTTTCAGTAAACTTCAGTTGGATGTGATTGGATTCCCTGGGCTTATTTATTTATTTAAAGTTCTTCTATACTGTTTCCCATTTAAAATAATTAAAACCAGCAATTAAAACCATAATTTAAAACAAACAAAAACAAGTGTTAACATATTTTGTTAAACTTCTGTTTGTCATGACAGTGAGGCCCAAGAGTGCAGTGTGGTTACATCTGGTCATTGTCACCCAATTAGCACCACCCAGGGAGCACGTATACTGTAGCTTAAGGCAGTGTATCTCAACCTTGGTGACTTGAAGATGTCTGGACTTCGACTCCCAGAATTCCCCAGCCAGCTTAGAATTCTGGGAGTAGAGACTTCCGGTTGGTGACGCGTGGTGTCATGGCGTGGTGAGAGTGATCGCTCTCTCCCACTGCCACTTAATGCAACGTTTTGGGGACCGTTCGAGGCGTGGAAGCTTGGAGGGCTTCGCGGACTATAGTGGGGCTTCGGTGAGTCGAGTGGCGGAGTGCAAACCCACCCGGCGCGACCGATTCCCACTGTCAAGCTAACGGGGCGCGTCTGCCTCTTAATGGCAGACCTGAAGCCACGATAGCCAACAAGAGGGGAAGCAAAGATTCTGGGAAGAGAGGCGAGAGCATCAGTAACCACTCACCCCAGAGTGCGCTCGGGAGCGGAAGATCGGATAAAGCTTTGCTGGCTGGATCGGAGCGGAAGGGCTCAAAGAGGAAAAAAGCGGCGATTGAAAGAGAGGAGGAGGATTGACAGCGAGATCGCAGACAGGCCGGCAAGAAGGAAGGAGGGGAGATCGGCAAGCGGACCAGCGGCACTAGCCCTTTTCTTTTGGATTTAATTTGCTGCACAGATCGAGCTTGGAGGACGTGGGGAAGAGATTCTGCTGACTGAGGAGAACGACCGGAAATTTAGGACCGGAAGTGCAACCATACTTGATACCAATGAGAAGAACAGCGAAGAGCTAGAGAGGAAAGAAGAAGCACCAGGAAGAGAATAACAGAACAATTAAACTAACTTTTACAAGGAGTTGGAGATTTGGAAGAAGCGAGAAGCAGAAGGGTGAAGTAACTAATGTACTTTCCAGCATAAACTCTAATAAGTGTGGCACTCGAAGGGACTAAGAGGATTAGAATTTAAATCTATATTAATACATTTTGTTATTATTCTAAAAACAGTCTAAAACTACAATATATATATATATTTATTCTTCTTTTTTTTCTTCTCTACACATTTAAAGTATTTATAATATTTATTTATAATATTTATATAAGTATTTAAATTATTTAAAGAACCTATATATTCAGAGTATTAAAAGTAGTAATACAACATAGCTAATTAATTTATTTAAATACCTGTATAGACATATTAGAACCTATCATCTTCTATTTATTTACCTATCTATTTATCCATTTATATATATATCTATTTAACTATCTACCTATTTATATATCTATCACTTATTTATTAGCTACTCTTTCTTGGTCTGGTTTTTCTATTTTTTACTGCTGTGTGCATAGAGTGGCTATTGATTGATTGATTATTGTGTCTAATATTATCAATATTATTAAGGATAAATTTTATAAAATAGTGATTTAATTTATAACATCAATTAATTAAGTGCTTACCGACTGGATATTGAGTATTACCTTATTGATCAGATGCATTGGTATTGAAAGGTCTATTTTTTCTTTTCCTTTCCTCTAAAATTTGAGAATCTAATTAATTGTTAACTAGGAACTGAGTCAAACTAGAAACGCAGCCCCCAAATAAGGAATAGTCAATAAAGCCAAGTTGTGGGTAGCATAGCGGAGAAAAGGTCAAAAACTTCATTTCCACCTATTTTGTGAATTGGGAATATCTTCAAAAATTCTCTCTTCTTAAGTAGTGTTAACTAAGCAAGGGAAGTTAACTAGTGGATGACAGTGTGGAGGAACATAGAAAGGATAGTCAAAGAACAGGCGAAAGTGCTTAGGGAGATGAGTTTTGCATCCACTGTGACAAAAACAGGAAAGAAAGTAACCCCTAGCGTTTCAAGTCCAACAATTACAATGTCCTCCCCTGCAACTCAGAAATCGACGGAAGCGCTACCAAAAATTGAGAAGGCATCAGTGATTCCAACAATGCAAGCGATGCAGGCATCACTAGCAATGATTCAAGAGACAATGCTCTTAATGCAAGAGAAAATGACTAATAACCACCAGGAAATGAAAACAGACATACAAGGCATTGACCAGAAAATAGGTGACATACAGCAAGCCATTCTAAATAACGAACAGAGAATAGGCAAAATAGAATCTAAAGTGGAACAACAAGAGAAAGACTTAGAAATAGTAGATCAAAAATTAATGGCCCATCTGGAGGAAGCGATTACACAATTGGAAATGGACAAGGCCTCTTTCTATCTGCGTTTTCAAAACGTTACAGAGGACAAGGACGAAAATCTAGGCCAAGTAATGGCCGAATTAATAGCGGAGGTGCTCCAACAGGACTCAAATGACATAATAAAAGAACTGGATGAGGTGTATAGAATTCAGACGAACTACGCCTGACGGAACAATCTACCCAGAGAGGTACACATAAGGTTCACATGAAAGAAAGTCAAGGATATCTTTTATAAAATGGTAAAAGAAGAACCGATCAATTACAAGGAAAAGGAGGTGATTGTCCTGAAGCAAGTGCCGAGGAGGGTGAGAGAACAAAGAAGAGACTACAGATTCCTGGCCTCACAGCTGAATAAAAGAAATATACTTTTTAGATGGACCTTGCCGGAGGGTATGCTGATCACCTGGCAAGGGAGGAGGATCAAAATAAATAGTCTGGTGGAGGCACAAGAATTCCTTGACCATTTGAGAGGGTCAGAAGACGAACAAAGTAGTAAAGAGGAATTGGAAGCTGGCACTACAGAAGAAGAACCCACCCAAAGAAGATCCCAAGAAGAGGTTTCGACGGGGAAAGAGAGCTTAGATGAGAAAGAAAAGGAAGAGAAAGAAAGCAGAGAAGCAGGAAAGAAACAAAGACCTCAAAGAGCAGTTCAAGCTAATACCAACATCAAATTTAAGTAAATCAACAGAAGGAGAAAAGGATGGACGACTGGAAAATCTTATCAATTAATGTAAACGGACTTAACGATCATAAAAAAAGAAAAACCTTCTTTAACAAATTAGTTACACAAAATGCAGATATAGTATGTCTTCAGGAGGTACATATTAAACAAGAACACATAAAATATCTGGAATATAAAAAACTGGGGAATCTGTATACCTCTCTAGCTACGAAGAAAAAGAGAGGGGTGGTACTATATATTAGAAAGGAGATGAAGACAGAATTGAAATATGCAGACCCTAAAGGTAGATTACTAATTGTTGAAACCGAGAGGGGCAATTCGGCAATATTAATAGCAGCGATCTATGCCCCAAACAAAAATCTGAAAGAGTTCTATAGCAAAACAAGAGATATAATAAGAGGACTGGACAACAACAATATCTGTATTATTGGGGATTTTAACGGAGTGGTCGATGCGTATAAAGATCACAAAAGACCTAGAGGTCAAAAGAAACTAAGGAAAAACTTACCAAAAACCTTCTTCGACCTAGTTGATGAATTAAACCTCGTGGATATCTGGCGAACATTACACCCCAACAAGAGACAGTATACCTACTATTCTAATCCCAACAAATCATGGTCCAGAATAGACATGACGTGGGTAAGCAGGAACTTGGGCATGGACATTGCGTCAGCGGAAATCTTACCTAATACCTGGGCAGATCATAACCCACTGGAAATCAGATGGAAGAGTACATTCAAGAGAAAAAACACAAGATGGAGAATGAACACACAATTTTTGCGAGACAAAAAAAATATCGACAAAGTCAAGAGGGAATTAGAAATCTTTTTTGAAGAAAATGAAAAAGAACCAACGAACCGGGGGATAATCTGGGATACGATGAAGGCCTATTTAAGAGGCCTAATGATATCTTATGGAGCATACAGAAATAAAGAGAGGAGAGAATCTCAAAGAAGATTGCTAGAAGAACTGGCAAAGGCAGAGAAAGAGGCCCAATTAAACCCTGACAATGAAATAACAAAAGTAAATTGGATGAACATTCGTCATAAATTAAATATAATGGATCAAGAAAAACTTGCATATAATATTAAGAGAACAAAACAATATTACTTCGAGAATGCCAACAAGCCAGGAAGGTGGTTATCTTACAGAATTAAAAAAGAGAGAGAGAAAGGAATTATTCTCCAACTTGAAGACCCCGAAGGGCATACCACAACTAAGGAAGAAAAAAAATTGGAGATAGCACACGATTTCTATGCGTCTTTATATAAGGAAGAGGATATATCCAAAGAGAAAGTAAAACAATATTTAATGGAGGAGGGAATGCCACAGATTGGAGAGGAGGAAAAAGAGATGTTAAACAAAGAGATTACATTAACAGAGCTAAAGACTGCAATTGCCAGACTGAAAAAGAACAAATCTCCGGGCCCGGACGGATTCCCAGGGGAATTATACAAAAATTTAGAATTAGAAGACATTCTACTCCCAAGAATGCTCCAAATTTTCAATGAGGCCCTAATGAAAAACAAAATACCAGAATCCTGGAGAGAGGCCTATATTATACTCTTATCAAAAGAGGGATCGGACACCAAATTGATACAGAACTACAGGCCAATTTCACTCCTTAACATCGATTATAAAATATATATGAACATATTAGCGGAGAGATTAAAAAGAATTCTTAATAAGATAATACATAGCGATCAGAATGGATTCCTCCCAGGGAGGCAAATAAGGAATAACACTAGGACGATTCTGGATGTGATAGAATATTACGAGGAACACCCGGAAAAAGAGGTGGCATTAGTCTTTTTAGATGTACAGAAGGCCTTCGACAATCTGAATTGGGAGTTTATAAAGCAACAACTGAACATAATGGGATTTGGACAAAATTTCACAAATACAATAAATACGATTTATGAGAAGCAAAGGGCCAATATCTTAGTAAATGGTGAACTTACCAAAACATTTCAGATCAGCAAAGGAGTAAGACAGGGATGCCCAATGTCACCACTTTTGTACATACTGGCACTAGAAGTGCTACTGAAGAAGATTAGAGAGAGCGATCAAATCAAAGGGCTTAAAATAAGGAAAGAAACATATAAAGTTCAAGTGTTTGCGGATGATGTTGTCCTAATTATGGAAGAACCGGTCGAAACAGGTATACAAATATTGGAAACACTTGATAAATATGGAGAAGTAGCAGGACTCAAATTAAATAAATCTAAAACTAAAATGCTTACTAAAAATATGACGAAAAACCAAAAAGAAGTCCTGGAGGAATCTATGGGAATCCAAATTGTGAAAAAAGTCAAATATTTGGGAGTATGGATCTCAACAAAGTATCTGGCCCTTAAAGAGGACAATTATGTCCCCCTGGTAAAAAGCATAAAACAAGATCTAGAGAAGTGGGGGAAGTTGCAAATTTCCTTCCTCGGGAGGATAGCGACAATCAAAATGAGCATCCTACCCAAATTGCTGTTCTTGTTCCAAACAGTGCCAATTAAATTAGATAAAAATTTTTTCAGTGAACTCAATGTCGTTATTAGGAAGTTTATATGGGGAGGGAAAAAACCAAGAATAGCAATCAGGAGCTTACAAGATAAAAAAAATAGGGGAGGACTAGGATTACCAATATGGGAAACATATCACAAAGCAGCAATCCTTGTTTGGTTAAAAGACTGGGTGACGTTAGCGAACAAAAGAATTCTAACATTAGAAGGGCATGATCTCCAGATGGGCTGGCACGCTTATTTATGGGAAACCGGGAAAAAAACCAAAACATATTTCAACAAACATAAACTGAGGGACATATTGAAATCAACGTGGGAAGAAATAAAATGGAAACACTACACTAAAATTCCCAGTTGGCTCTCAACCATGGAGGCGATAATTTATCCAAACGTCCTGGATTATGGCAAAACTGTAAAATACAAAGTAATTCTAGATGAGGCAGGGAACCTCAAAACATTAGAACAATTAAAAGAACAAGGCACCTGTGTTGAATGGTGGACATACGCACAGATAAAATCAAGACACAAAAAAGATAAAGAACAATATGGCATAGAAATGGGATGTAAAGATTTTGATAAAATTTGGATGGGTACAGATAACAAACTATTAGCTAAAATATATAACTATTTAGTAGAATATGATTTGATGGAAGAAGTAGTTAAAGGCCCAATGCTAGCGTGGGCAAAAAACATTGGGAAAAATATAAATTTGGAAGAATGGGATCAATTATGGAACATCAATATAAAACTCACCAAGGCAACCACTTACAAGGAGAACCAGTATAAGATGATTTATAGGTGGCACCTAGCACCAGCTAGAATTGCTAAGATTTACTCTAACTCAAACCCAAAGTGTTGGAAGTGTGCACACCAGCAAGGTACTTTTTACCATTGCTGGTGGACTTGCCCTCAAGCAAAAAAGTATTGGAAGATGATTGGCAATTGGCTCTCAGAAATAATAGGTGAAACCTTTGAATTAGATCCTAAAATACTTCTCCTGGGAATCCTTAAGACGGAAATGGCAAAAAAGAAGAAATATTTGGCAATGCATATAATAACAGCAGCAAGAATCGCTTTCGCTCAACAATGGAAAGAGAAAAAAATACCAACTAAGGAACAAGTAATCGGCAAAATAATGGATTGTGCCGAGATGAATAAATTAACATTAGAAATTAATGACAGAGAAGATTCAGACTATTATAGCGTATGGGACAAGTGGTACGGGTGGCTAGAGAAGAGGAAATTGAAATAAAAAGGAAAGAGACCAGAACGAGAAATAGTAAAATGAAATAGTAAGAGAAGATGCATTGGGGATGGCAGGAAGCATAAGATGGCAAGGAGAGGATACACGGATAAGTAGGAGACAAAATCTATGTATTTACTAATTTATAGTAAAAGATTATTATTATATATATATATATATATATACGATGAAAATGATATGAGAACACAATTCTTTCCTCCTTCTTTATTTATTGCTATGTACTACTATGTATCTGGTCTGCAAAAAATATCTACATATGTATAATATGTAATTTGTATTTATTTCTTTTTCCATACTATGTAACCGGATGGATAAAAATTGTATTATTATAATTTCCTACAATAAAACACTTTAAAAAAAAAAAGAATTCTGGGAGTAGAAGTCCAGACATCTTCAAGCTGCCAAGGTTGAAAAACACTGGCTTAAGGAATACTATGGACGCAGGCAACTATTGCTTGTGTGTGCAGAGTTACTTTTCTTCTGTCATGTTCTCATCATACGCTAAATTATAAAAGAGCAGAACAATAATAAGGAAAAAGCAGATACTGAAGTTTTAAAATCACAGCAATATTATTGAAAGGTCTGGGAGAATGAAATGCCTGGTGCTGACAAGGGAGCAAAGATGACACCAGGCATACCACATTGGTGAGGGAATTGAGGGACAACCATTGAAAAAGTTATTCTCCATGAGAGGCCATCCACTGTAGGATATGGGCACAAACATATATGACCCAAAGCTATGAATCTGTGTATAAGTTAAAACCTTGAACTGGGATTGGAGATGAAGTGGGAGCCAGTGAAGATAATAAAGAACAGGAGTGCAATTGTTTAATTCCAGTAAAATCATTGTTGTAGCTATCAAGTGCTGGAGAAATCAGATTCAGGCAGTTCAAATGGGTATAAAGATTTATTGCAAGCTTAAACTTCCTACAAGAATCTGAACTACTAACGGTCAAGGGAAATTAGCAGGCTTTAAGAATAGAGTGAGCTGAACTTTGATCTCTTGTGGGCATGAAGGGACTCATGACTAATAATGCATTTGACCCCTCCCTCAGGCTCAGCCTGATCATCTCCTACATCCATATTTCTTATTAGTCATTTCTGAACTATTCTCCAAGGCAGTACATTTCGGTAATATAATCTCACTATTGTGAGTTTATCTCTGTCTAAGTAGGGCCATAAGAAATATGCCAACCTAATCTAGTGAAAAGTATTTTCTCTTCAGAAGCCTCTTCACCTCTAACATTGATTCAGGAGCACCTCCAAAGTACAAACCTTTAGGCTGTATGCCAGCCATCTTGAACAATCTGAATAATGTCACCTGTGGTTTCATATAGATACAGGATAATGTGAGGGATAAAAGGGAAACTAGAGGAATCCTCGGCTCAGATACCATGAAGTCAGGTAGAAATTGCTCAGCTACAGATGGCCATCCAAATATGAACAGAGATCCATTGAGATAATTAATGGTACCTAAAGTCATTGGAAACTTCTAACTAACACATTCCCTCATCTCTGTCCATTTTAATAAGTCTGGATCCATTTAAGTAACCCTTTCCTATTAGTTGTAATAACCCATCAGGAGCAAGATGCAAGCTAATATATAATTTAACAAACTTCCCCAAACATCTTACTTGCATAACCATTAAAAACTGAAAGTTATCCCAAAATAAACTGACTAGAGCAAGCTCTGGACATTGAGTTGCCTGAAGTGTTGAAAGTGAAGAGTCTTAATCATGAT
Organism: Arizona elegans; assembly: GCA_022577455.1. Lineage (NCBI taxonomy): Eukaryota > Metazoa > Chordata > Lepidosauria > Squamata > Colubridae > Arizona > Arizona elegans. The sequence continues at coordinate 107,402,967 of JAKOOJ010000001.1, forward strand.
TAATTTGATTGATTTTGCCTCAAAGTGCCTAGTCAATATATCATCATGAGCTGCCAAGGATTCTATGTGATCTGTAAATGGGCTGGATCCCAAAAGGCCACAAATCATTTGCAAAAACTGTGCTGCGGGACACTGAGAGTAGGGTAGTGGTGCTGGAGGAAAAAAAAAATACTTTCTGTCTTCATCACCACATCAAGTTGACTTAATGAGTTCTTACCACTGTTTCATCCATTTTGAGATACATTTTCTTCCTGCTGTGTCTAATCATCTACCAGCCTGCTTCATTGGCCATAATTATGATACATAGCAAGATGATGAATTGGTTCTGTACCACGGGAGTATTAATTGATCTGGTAACCTTCATTTTCCAAATCATTGACAAGAGCACCAACCACTCAAATCCAGAGTCTTCTGAAATCTGTTGGAATCTTTAGACTTCTGGACCAACAATCTAGATCTACCTCTACCCCTCATCTGCCCCCACAGTCTCCCAGAGACATAGCCAGTGAAAACAAAACAAATAGTGCTGACCTCTGGGCATGCCTGAAGTAGTTCCAGAAGAATATTTAGGTCTAGAAAGAAAACATCGAACGTGGATTGTGAACACTACCAACTTTTGTGTTGGTAGTTGTAACTGGTAGTTTTCATCTCCAAAGCACATGTGGTAGCTATCCAATCTAAATTTGGCTCCTCCTTTCAGATGCTCATTCAGATATTAGTCTTCGTGATGAGTTATGCAGGTTGCTAGACACCGCATTGAAGATGTTACTTAGTTTGGGTAATGAAACGTCTACAGGAAAACAGCCAAACAACCAAGTACCCCTCAAGAATTAACTGTGTAGTCACTCATCTCATGTCATGACTTTTTAAAGGTCATCTTTAAAGCATTCTTACTGATAGATTTAGTAATAAAGCTAGTGAACATTTATATGGAATTATATTTAGTGGTCTCTAATTAAGTAGGACCATGATGTTTACCGGTAACAGATCTCAGCAAACCCTACTACTGCTACTTTGCAGCATTGTGTCCCCTCTTCTTCTTCTTCTGTCTTGTTATTTTATTTATTGATATTTTGTCTTTATTATTGTTATAAATAATTCAAGGCAACAAACATACTTAATACTTTCTTCTCCTCCTATTTTCCCGGGAACAACAACCCTATGAGGTGAGTTGGGTTGAGAGAGAGAATGACTGGCCCAAAGTCACCCAGCTGACTTTTATGCCTTAGGTTGGACTAGAACTCACGGTCTCTCAGTTTCTAGTCTGGTGCCTTAACCACTAGCCCAAACTGGCTTTCATTTTTTTTTTCAGAGTATAAAACACACCTTTTTCCCCCAGAAAAGAGGGTGAAAATCTGGGTGCGTCTTATACTCTGAATGTAGCCCCGCCCAGCTTCTCAAACAGAGGTTTCAGAGGCTGAAAAAAGCATCAGAAATGAAGCTTCAGAAAAGAAGCCCCCAAACAGAGCTTCAGAGGCTTTTTTTCTTTTTTTCTAGAGGCAGGAAAGGTTTTTTTCTGAAACAAAGTTTCAGAAGTTTCAGAGGCAGAAAAAAAAAAGCAAAGAAAAGCAAGGTACAGAGCTCACAACCAAGGAACCTGTTGCTAAAATTCACCTCTGGGAACAGCTGATTGGGGGTATTCCGGGAGGCCGATCCACCTGCCAATCAGCTTTTTTTTTTTTAATTTTCCTCTCTAAAACCTAAGGTGTGTTTTATAATCTGGTGCGTTTTATACTCCGAAAAATACTGTAGGAGTTGGGTTTTTTTTGTTTTTTTTACTAAAATGGAATGGCTAGCACATGACGTACAGGCAACCCCAACATTAATTCTGTGCTTCCCCACTTTTTTTCTAGAATAAAAGGCAAAATAGGACTATCAAGACCAGGAGTGTCAGACTCAATTTCATTGAGGGCTGCATCAAGGGTTATGTTTGCCTTCGGGGGGGCCAAGGTGGGCGTGGCCAGCTCGGGCGTGGCCAGCTCGATGTCACTTGTGTTGGAGATGGCTGTGGAGGCCTGAGCACTCTTGCCAGTGAAAACAGGCTCCCAAGCTCCATTTTTGGCTGCGACAGTCTCCTGAAACCCTCTGTCAGCGAAAACGGAGCTCCAGAGGGCCACGTGCTGCCCTCCCAAGCTCCGTTTTCGCTGGCAGAGGCACCATGGGCCAGTACTTTGCTGTTTCCTGGGCAGCCGGATCTGGCCCCCGGGCCTTGAGTTTGACATCCCTGATCAAGACCCTATGAAGTTAACAAACCGTTTTTTACACATCCCTAAAAACTCACCCTTCCCAAAATGACCCACATAGTTTGACTTTCCCTCTTCCAGGAATCTTATCACTAAGTACATGCTGTGGCAGCTCTCAGAAGAGTGACTTTAACAATAGCTGAGCCTTAGATATGAAAAGATAATCTACGCAGCACTTTTAATGTTGGCGCTAGATAAGTAAAGCCTAGAAAATTATTGCCTCTTTAATAAATCCCACTGTTTGAGGATAAGATGCGTAATAAATCTTCATGGGGTTTGTTTCACTTATTTGGGGGGTGGGGGTGGGGAAACCCCTTCTTCTTTTGGGCAAATTGAAAAGGATTTAATTTCTCTCTCCAAGGTACAGGGTATTTTTTCAAACAATAGTTTTTTCCCCCTGTGGGCATTCCAAAGATACTACAATTCTGGCCACAACTGTAAGCTTATGTTTGCACTTTTTTTTTTTAATTTGGAAGAAACAAACGTTGGATTGCAGCTTTCATAAAAATTTATATCCCTTTTAGCAAAAGTCTCTGATTTCCAAGGGAGGTTGGTTTGGGATTCTTGAAAGATTGGATCTTACATAGCAGATTCTTCAATGAATTAAAGACTACGTTTCAGTGGAGAGGCAATAGGTGCAAAAACATATAACTACGTATTAATGGGAAAAAACCCTAGATATTCACTTGCTATAGGCAATGCCCTTAAAAACCTATTGTTTTACATGGCCCATCCAGTTACATTAGCAGCTCTGAAAGCATCCTGCATCTTCCCTTAACCTTTTCATGGTAATACTAATTGTGCTATTATGTGCTTCTGACTGGTGATAATATTTCATAACAAATGAATTCTTCTGGGAGACCTGGGAATATAGTTATTAGAAAAATGAAGAAGATATCTTCTATGGTTATATTCTGGGCCTGTATCTAAAAGAGAAATTGAATTTTTATTCATCCTTTCTAAAACACATTTTATCTTGAGAAGAGCTTTCTTCCTCATGAGCTGATGGGACCTATATGATAGATTGATGTTAGCGGATATGATAGATACTGTATATATGTTGAAGGCTGCTTAATGCATGGGGGGAATGCATATTGCAATTTGCAAAATGAAAATTATAAAAGAAATCAGAATGCAGAGAATCCGGCATTATTTCCAAAGTGTTCAGAATGTTGAATAGATTGTATTTCTGAGAACGGGGAAAACTGTTTTACACTACTGTCTATTTAGTTCAAACCTATTGAAAGTGGCATGTAAGGAATTCTAGCAGGATTTTTGTGTGTGTTTATGTGCCTTATCTAGAGGTGACATAGCTTAACCCTGGGACGATGTAACACAGACATTTTGAAGTAGTAACAATATGAATGTTTCATCATTCCATTGTAGGCTATTTTAGTAAACATTATGGAAAGATACAAGAAATCTCTGTCTATTCTGAGGCCCTTTGTGTTCCAAAACTCTTGACAGATTTGCCCAAATCATGTTAACTAGTAGGAATGGAAGGAGTTTGAACTCTAACACATCAAGAAGCCACAGACTGGGAGCAGGAATAAGGTTTATGCCAGATCTACATAACTTTTGCTAACACAGTTCCTCCTTATTTTCTTCTATTTTTAAAGTGTATATTCCAACTTTATAGGGCCAATCATCTTCTTGAAATGGCTAACATATTTCTTAGATGCAAATAAATGATTACTCTGTATTTGTTTAAATCTTGGACAGCCTGCTACTTGCTTTAGTAATGGAATATGATAATGTGCTATCTCTTAGGGCATGGGCGTCAAACTTGCCATGTCACTTTGCCATCATGTGATGTTTCGTTATGTTTTTCCCCTTCACGGAGCTGGGGTAGGTGTGGCCTGCGCGTGACGTATCTGGCCCATGGGCCGCCAGTTTAACACTCTTATCTTAGGGCAATGAATTAGATAAGGTAACCTATACAAATGCATCTTAAATATTTCTTTCCCACAGCTAATTCCATGTGGTAAAATATCTAAATTTAGAATAAGGTGCCAGGTAAAGAAACAGGTGATCCTGTATTGTGGAAAAAATACTATAGTTCCAATATACAACATCTTCTTGTATGGAAATAGCTGCTATGGAGAAGTAATTTCAGATTGCCTATATGATGTTGTTTCTTGTGGATCAGTCCTTATTTTGGGTTAAAATCACATTGCATTAAGTACACTTCAAATATACCCATATATAGTCCTGCACAAAATAAGATTCTGAATATAAAATATTTAGAATATTTTGGATTATTGTGTAGACTGAGTAAGTATTGTGTTCATCAACAGCATTGTGTCTTGAGTTGTAAAGGGGCTGTAAACTACTACATGGGAGAAGGCCTGGCAGACCACTTCTGTAATTGCTGCCAAGGAAACCACATTGGAAGTGGGTGTTAAGTTACCAGGCATCAAACTCAATGTTAGGACTTTTAGATTAAAAAGTAAAAACTGATAATTTCCTTGACAAACCTTTCTTCCCACCCGACTTTAAAATGTTTTCATACTGTGAACAACACTAGTTGAAAATGAAGGTACAAGTACACAGAGCAAGAAGAGGACCAACTTTTTAAAAAGGTACAGTGCGGCTTTCTCATTTGTATTATAAAGCTCATGGTTGCCTTTCAAATTACTTGGTGAAATTCTGAGTCATCAAAAAGTGCTACCCACTCTCACCCACTGAGTGTTAGTCACTGAAATGTGTTTATCTTGCCTAAAGGCTGTGACATCAAGACCAAAGGCTTCTTTGAGAATAGGAGACCTGTTAGATGAGCACTAATGTGGTGACTAGGAAAATATAAGGGAGTATAGGGAAGAGTTTGAAATCTCTGCTAGATGAGACTGTGTTACGTGAAAGATTTGGGGAGTTATTCCCTGTCGAGGTCTGAATCTGGATGGAAGGGGCTAAGAAGTCACCGAATCTGGCAAACTCAATCCGCATTAATCGAGTTCACAGGAGGGGGACAACTGAACAGAACAATTGAAGGAATAGGCAAATTTCTGACTGCGAAGAACAGCTGCTGAGGACAAGAAAGGGTAAGATGAATACAAATGAAAATCGAGTCCACATTCTGTGTGTGTGCCTGTGTGTGTGCATGTGGGTGCGTGCGTCTTTCTATCTGATTTGCAGTTTCCATTTCTCCCTCTTTAATTCTGAAGCTTAAACTGGATGCCCTACAAATACACAAAAAAGGACTTATTTACACTAGAGTTTGAGGTCAAAGCTCTAGGTGACATTAACAGCATTGATGATTTAGCCCTTTGTAACCACCCAGCGAACAGATGAGAGTCAATGGCATTTTGCCACAAATTCATACAATCGTGGCTTCTTCATGTTGGCTTAGAAAGCAATTAGTTTAATCAAAATCTGCACTCCCTCCATTTGCCTGTCTCTGTCTTTATTGGTAACAATTGTAAATATTCTGGAACTATCAGACATGTGTTTGTCTTAGCCACTGAAACATGATGTTTGGAAATGACTTGAGAAGTCTTGCCAAGTGTTTGCAGTAGAGAAAAGCATTTTGTTAAAAAGCCACATGAATCCTAAACTTTTTTTTGTTGGGGACTCAGTAATAATTATCTCTGTTTTCACAATTATTTTAAGTGTATCTCCATTAACGTTAAAGAAGAAAAAAAAGGGCGGGGATGTGTATTTTTTAATGGAAACGTTTCATCAGCTGTAAACAGTCAGAGAGATTCACTGTAAAATTATAATAGAAACCATTTTATTTGTGGAGGAACTAGAGCTAGTTATTGCAAAATGTGTTTATTCAGATGGGAAGGTGATAGATGATACCAAGTTTCTTGTTAAGTTTTGATGGCTGTGCTGGGAAAGACGGGTAGAACTATTTACGGCGATTAAAATTGCAGCGCAATTTATGTTTCTCAAGGCTCTTTCTGTTGAATTAAACTGTAGCTTGGCTGTATTCCCTGTTTTGCCTGAAGATTTTACATGCATATGGGCATATACAAGGCTTCTTGATGATAGGAAGCATTGACTAAGTTAGTGCAGATGTTCAAACCGAAAGCTACTATAAATAGGCAAAAAGTAGAAACTTGCTTTGTTTCTTTGTCCATAGAAGGTCCAAACATAAGATTGTCTGTGGGGGAACCCAATGAAAATACATAATATTTTCTTTAATAAGAAAGCCTACATTGGATCAACAGCCAGTGAACAATGCATCATAATATTATTCAAATGAATTCTTTTTGGATACATTTAAAGTTTACATAATGATTTTGTAATTATTAAAAAGTAATTTTCAGAGAGTTCAACAGAATTATATAGATATAGGCAGTGACAGCAGTATTTTTAATTTTGCTTATACTAGTGGTTTTTTGCATATACTATAATGCAGTAGTTAAGGTGGTAAACTTATCCTGGGAAGACCCACATTCAAATCCCTATTTAACTGGGGACTTAACTGAGTGACTTGGGGTCAGTCATTCTCTATCAGTCCAATCTTAGCTTGTAATTTATTTTATTTTTTTGGGTGGGGATAAAATTTGAGGTCACCCTGCACAAGCTGCTCTGAATACCTGGAGTCAACCATTAAGCAAATAAGAAATGCAAAGGATACAAAAGGAACAGAGACACTGTAGAATATTTTCTCCCAGCAACCATGCCCTTAACTCTTTCATGCCACATCTGACTTTAGTTTTCATATTTATTGGATCTTAATGCCTTGTCAGTTAAGCATTGGAAGGGTTAAGGCGAGGGGCACCTTTGGTGGGCTAGGCTTACAGTATCAATTTGCTTTAATCCTAACCCTCTTTGGAGGAAATTCTAGATATGAATATAAAATAATATTAATTAGTCCTTGTGAAGGACTTAATAGGTGGATAAAAATGCCAAATCCAGGCTAAACATCTGTCTGACTGTGCGCCAAATGATAATAATGAAAGATCTGAAATATCAAAAGAGGGATATTCTTCTTAATTTTAAGACAAGATCATTTCAAAATTCACAGCCTTTTTTTTTTAATTAAATAAATGAGCTTTTGGTGATTCAGAAAACAAATGACTTAGAATGAGCCATGTAGCAGTAACAGTAGCAGCAGGAAGAACACAACCAATTAATGAAGAAAGCTGGACAACCATAGAAGGTAAAAGACGACAAATTTACAAAAGCATCATAGGTGCCTAGTGGGGAATGTTTAAAAAAAAATAATGTGGCAAGTCACGAAGAAGAAGTTTTATTCCAGTTTGATTTTAAATAGGAGGATATACTAATTGGAGGGACACTTACTGCTGTTCCACAGTGTAGGATAACAAATTAGTTGTCATTAAGCAAATTAGAGGGGGGAAACATTTCTTGAATAATTAATTATTAGCTTTCCAGGCTCATCTGACACAATAAAGTTTTCTAAAATGGTCCCTTTTTCTTTTTGCACAGCATCAATGTGGAGCTACAGAAATTTTCAACATCCTAAAAATGATGTCAGCATCTTCTCGCATTCACTCATCTTATTGTCTTCTACCGTGAGATCCAAAATGACTCATTAAATTATCACGAGATGATGGCAGTTGGGCAGGCAGTAGCACTTTGTCCTGAGAAACACCTAAAGGAAAGCTTTCAAATCCTGCAGATAGTACAATTGTCTTGTTTACTCTCTGGTAGCCTTTTCTAGTATAATGCAAATGGGGAAGGGTGTTCAGCATTCTGTACTGACTTGCACTATAGCAAAGGAACCTAGTCCTTGGATATCATTGGTGACTGTTGTAAAGTCTGGGACTTAAAGTCCTCACATTTGGAAAATCATCTACTGTGGAAGACTCACCAAAGTGAATTACACAGAATAGTAGGAATCTTCCTGAAATAGACCAGGCAGTAGCCTTCAAATACAGTAACTAAAATTTAATCAGGAAACATAAATAGCCAAAAAGTAGTGATTTGAAACATTCTTTTAAGAATAATTTTCTTCAATCAACCAATCTAAGCAATCTGTTAACTTCATTTCTGATCATCAGATCATGGTGCTCTTTCATTATTTACAACCTCTATTGTATCTAATGTACTGAAGTAAGGGAAAGAGGGATGGAAGCGATTCAAATCAAAAGCAGTAAAGGTGCTTGGGAGGAGACACTGATATGGTGATGGCATTTGTCTCACCTCTTTAAGAAATTATAGCTCTTCCTAAGCTTGCACATCAGCTACATGGACCTAGGAAAATATACATCAAGTGTCAACAGGGTGTGACAAGGTTACTGTTAGTTCTGCTGTTAAAGGAATATTCTTCTTTTCTCTCAATATGAATCTTGCTGGAAAAATAATCTACGATGCCTTGGTGATGGTGGTGGTGATGTCATCTTCTCCCACTGAGTGATTGAAGCCACCATGGGCATGTTCTTTCTCCTCTGGTGGCAGGTCACCTCCCATTATGGCCATTTGGTTTGAGGCATGGTTTGGTGCAAAGGCTCCTCTTCACCTAATGCCTCATGTGCATTGCTGAAAGTGCCAGTTTCCATGATGCGAGATCCTTATTTGCACGGATGTACAGTTTTGTGGGAAAGTGGCATACTTCTTTTTCAAGCACATGCATAGGAGTCTCATTGTCTGAAACAGAATAAAATGGTGGTCTGTTTAAATCTAGTTGGGTTCTACAACCAGAATCTTGTTGCGTTTGCCCAAATAAGTACTTTACTGATTTTGTTTGCCCACAAGGGGTTTCATGTAGCTGTACTTTCTATTGTTTTTGTTGCTTTGGTTGGGTGATTGTATCATTGTGCCTGTTCCAATATCATTTTGCCGCTCTTGTCCTACTGGTGCTTTTTCAAAAAAGCAACTGGATTTTCTTTTCTTTTCTTTTTCTTTCAAAAAGTTTTGCTTCTCATCCAAGAAGCTTCTTCAGTTTCTTCTTGGATGAGAAGCAAAATGTTGTTTAAAAAAAACAACAATCCAAGAACCTCTATTGGCCTTTTGGAGAAAGCACCTCTGGCACAACCATGACCTGGATGATTGAGAATCTCCATAGAAAGCCCTTTTTGGTTGGGGAATATAGGCCTAGGTTAAAATTTACAACTTCCCTTTCCTCTTTGGCTTTTTCTGAACATGGGTTATGATATCAAAATTCCAGAAATCTGTCATTCCTGGATCAAAACAATAACAATAACAACAAAAATCCTGGCTGACAAGTCAGCAGGGCATGAAATGGGCTGAAATGAGAGACAGTTCTGGTGATGTCCCTAGGAGCTTGGGTCTGCTCCACCAGGCACCTTTTTCCTCCCTGAGGGCATCTTAAGGCCAAAGGTTTGTTTAAGCAACTCAAAAGGGAACTAAGCCTTTTATCTCAGACACATGCTTGAAATACCCCATTCCTATTCTGTCTTACTGAGGTTCAGCAGTGTATCATTTAATCATTTTTGCAATCACCTGAAGTGAAGGATTTTACCCACAGCTTCCAAATGGCCATATAAACTGTGGGTGAAACTCTTATACTTTAGGGAACTGCAAAAACCCTAAAACAGTATGCTATTAAGATTTCCTTTTTCTCCAATGAACATGGGGTATCTTTACCTTATGAGGAAGAGCCCTCAAACCACACTCTTCCCCAATTCACAGGTATATTGGGAGGAGGAAACTTAATATTTTTATCAGGTAAATGAATCATTCTGCTCAATATATATATATTTATTTATTACTATTTTTTGATCCCATCCATTTTGTATCTCTCCCTTTGCCAGTGATTCTTCCATTCATTCTTTTGTTGGATCAAAACACTATAACTGTAGCTTAGTTTTCTATCTTGGGAAACAGTCAGTTCTGGACACTTTAGATGCATATTTACAAGAGAATTTATTTCAAAGCTTTGAAGGTACTTTGCCAAGAAACTACTTCTCTGATCATTCTAATTACCTTGAAAGAGACTGTGTCCCATCCAAGTTTCTTCTTAACTATTGATTTACTCAGGGACTGCAGTCAAGTCACAATTCCCTCAACTTTATTCTTCATTTGTAAAACAGAAGTAATGTTATCCTCACCAAATAATGTGAAGTTGAAAAGGGAAATGGTGACATTTTTGTTTGTAAAAATGTAGTTTAGAAATGATCTAAAGTCTTTTTTGTTTCTTCCACAAATCCAATTGTTTGCAATAACTTATCTGATAATGTTTTGGAGAACTTGGAAGCTCATAAACTTTTCTTTCATTGGATTGAACCTAATTAAATTATTGCTGTGCTATAAATTTTCATTTTTTTTCCTTTCAGGGATCAACAGAATTATAGTTGAGGTGATCTTTTTTGGTTTTCATTTTCCATTTCTTAATTTAATCAATGAATCAACAACACACTGAGAATAAGTAAAAAATAACAACATAAGGAAAAATGAAACAACATTATATAGGATTAGATATTTTAGAAATGCATAGTTTGAGAGAATGATAGACAGAGATACAAAATTTAAGCGTCCATATTCAGTATTTCACCCAAGAAGTTTTTATAATAGATATGACTTTATTAATATCATTAAAAATTGCAACAAAATGTGAACATGGAAATCCTTAACTAAAGGGTCTTCTGAATATCTATTCTGTTAGTTTTTCGTTACTACTACTACTATTTTAAGATGCTAAGAAAAGTAAGACATGCTTTAGTTTTTCAAATGTTATTATTGCAAAGCTGGCAAAATTAAATTAATTAATTACATGTTAGTGGACTTTGGAAAATGGACAATAAACATAATTACAATGGTGTAATTTCCCTCCCCCCAGTATCTTCATAAACTTTTAACCCATATGAGTAATCCAAGAGAGATTGCCGGGTTTTAAATTTACCTATATCATCATGATCATGATTCTGATCATCGTCTATAATACCATGATATCATTTTAATTATTGAAATTTATCTACAAATTTCAGATGCTGCACTGCTGATTTTAGTCCATATCTTGCAATATATCTTAAAGCAGCTGAGTAGAATTCACTTCTGTTATGGCAGCCTACAGTTTCCATAATTGTATGTTTCTAATGTAACTCCAATATATATATATATATATATATATATATATATATATATATATATATATATATATATATATATATATATATATATATATATATATATATATTAAAGAAAATATCACCAGTTTGCCTCAGTGAATGCTATAACAGGGACATGTGTATTTATTTGTGTGTTAATAAATAGCAGTCCACTTTTTAGAGTTCAATTACTTGGAGTGGGATTTTTCTAATCTTATAAAAGCAAGTCTGGGAAAGGGACTGGTTAGGAATACAAGCAGGGGAAGAATCCTTGGGGTTGGGGGGGGATGTCGGGGAGTTTCAGAGGCCAAAGGGGAATGAAATCTGTCATTGGAAGTGACTGCCGTGTTGGAGAAGATAATCGAAAAGGGATGGCATTTGAAATGTGATTAGGATAAACAAACACTGGTTCTTATCCCTCTGTTACTCATAACATAATCCAAACAGTTCAGACCAAAAGTGCAGTTTTGGCTTTAATTGATATTTTACTAATCTCACTGAACAGCCTGTAAGGATCACATTTTTGTTTTGACAGTGTTAATCCCCTTGTGTAAAACTTCATCTGTACCATTTCAACATAAACATTCTTTCTTCTGGGCCATGCCACTATAAGCTTAATGTCTGAATATAGTGGCTTCCCTTGATGGACTAAATGGAGTGGTTTTCCCTCCCTCTCTAATAGCAGAAGTGTCAACGTTGATTCCAGGAAAATGGACTTCTCTTCTACTGACTGGAATTGTGTGTGGAGTGTGCTTTCAAACTCAACCCTACAGGGCCTCTTCCCTGACCTTCAGAGAACTCTTTTTAATAAGTGGTGAATAACTAACTGAAAACAGTGAATGAATAGTTCTCAAACCACTTTGAAGAAAGGCAGGATAATACCAATACAATTGAAGTATTATGTAGTAACATGTGTGTGTGTGTGTAGCTAGTCCACAACCTACAACTGTTGTTTAAAATTACAACAATAAAGGTGGGAAGCAGGCCCAAGGCCTGTGGGGATCCAACGGTGTTGGAAGTGGAGCAGGAGGTGCCTGGAGGGGGGAGAAGCAGAGGTAGGTTTCAGCAGGTTCTGACCAGTTCTGGAGAACCAGTAGCGGAAATTTTGAGTAGTTCAGAGAACCGGTAGTAAAAATTCTGACTGGCCCTGCCCCCCAGCTATTCTCTGCCTCCCAAGTCCCAGCTGATTTCCCAACGGGAATTTTGCAGTAACCTTCCCCTGGAGTGGGGAGGGAATGGAGATTTTACAGTATCCTTCCTCTGCCACTCCCACCAAGCCACACTCACAGAACCGGTAGTAAAAATTTTTGAAACCCACCACTGGGGACAAGGCCTGGGAGGCCTGTGACAAGCCACATGGGAGTTGGGGAGTTGATGCAGTATAGGTCTGAGCCTAGGTTAGGAGTCACCATTTGAGCTTCAGAACTTCATTGAAGTCTACCGCATATTCCCCTTTTTGCAACTCATATTTAATTTTGAGAAAGAGGCAAAGAGAAAAATCCTATCTGTTGTCTCCATTGTATACTGAAAAGTTGAGAGATGAGTAAGGGCTACAGGCTTTGCATGTATTTATTTATTTATTTTTATTTATTAATTTTATTTCTATACCGCCCTTCTCCCGAAGGACTCAGGGCTGTGTACAGCCTGATTAAAAGCACAAGGACAGACAAAATTTAAAAATAATTAAAATTATTAAGTGATAGGCTCAATTTAAAACCCCAAATTTAAAATCCCATTTTTAAAACCCAATTAAAATCTTTAGCTTGATAGCCCAGCCTGGCGGAAGAACAAGGTTTGTTGTTGAGGGCACAGCGAAATACACGGAGATCAGAGATTTTACGAATTTTGGGGGGCAGCTCATTCCAAAGGGCAGGGGCTCCCACAGAGAAGGCCCTCCCCCTGGGTGTCGCCAGCCGACATAATTAGGCCGATGGCACCCTGAGGAGACCCTCTCTGTGGGAGCGGACTGGTCCGTGGGAGGCTACTGGTGGCAGAAGACGGTCTCGAAGGTATCCAGGTCCAATGCCATGGAGTGCTTTAAAGGTAGTGACCAGCACCTTGAATCGCACCCAGAAGACCACTGGGAGCCAGTGCAGCTCGCGCAGGAGGGGTGTCACGTGTTCTATTTCATGCAAACAGCCTAATGTTTTACCAACCCTGTTATGCAGTTGTATAATTCTTTAGATATTTAATTTTCAATACCTGTAACAAAGCCAGTGGCTTTCTGAGAATTTCAGTCCTGAACATTGAAGGAAACCAAGATGTTTACTCCTATTTGTAGAGAGGTAAATGCTTAACTGAAGCTTTAATAAGGATATGAACGATAGACTGCCTCTTGACTTACTTCCTCTTCTTTTCTAAATGAAATACGCATATGAGGACCTTGCCAGAGAAGAAGTAGATTATAAGAATATACAGCTGCCTGCTTCGTTGTTTTGTATAGAGCCAAGATGTTGGTACTCTATAAACATAATTACACCATAAACAATAATAATTATTTCACTTTGGCAAGTGATTGTCTCAATATCATCACCCAGGAAGTTTTAGCTAAGAGTTACATAGATATCGCATTGGCTGTATACAGTGTGAGGCCAAGTGGTTGCATTTTAGAAAGTGATTTTGATGTATTTTGTTCTTTTTCAAAACTTGTGTTGCACCTCTAAGATAAGAAACTACATTTTAAATGTAGATGTTAAATCTATAATTTTAAATGTAATTTAAATGGGTCAATTGCCATTTTCAAAAGTACAACTTTTGGAAGAAATTTATGGAATGGAAGAAGCAGTTCAGTGGAAGGAGAAACATCATGTTCTGTTTTAAATCAGAAAAGCCACATACCTGTTTCCTGGAATATAGCATCCCAGGGATAAATAGTGATCCCAGATCTAGGTTGAATTTTGCAGATCATGCTGAGACATATCCCATTTACTATGATTTATTGAAAAGAACACAATTGGATGGCTTAACCTTTTCCCTATTTTGTATGCCTTCAAATCAGTGTTAACTCTAATGTCTACATTTGGTGGGCCCTAGATTGTGGGCCTTTTTTTACTATGGTATTCATGTTGTGAAATATCCCCCCTCTTCTCGAGGTTCCATCACTTCTGACTTTCTGACGGTCCTTTGAGACCTGATTGTGCTATGAGGCCTAGGGACCCCATTAGAGAGGTGGCTCTGTTAATTATTAACATCTCTCCGCCCACTATTTCTGTTTAGTTTTGTTTTTTACAGTTCTTAATGTTTTTCAGTAACAGTAGTAATAGTAATAATAATAATAGTAGTAGTAGTTGTCTTCGTCTTGAGTATTTATTATCTGTGTTTTCTGTGTTTTCATGATGAAAAGACTAGCATTATGCCACCTGGAATCATTTGTTTTGTGAGATGAGCAGCTATATAAATTTAACAAACAAATAAATGTTTGTTAAAACATTTAACTCAGGAGCCTGAGTGGCGTAGGAGGCCTCTGGAACGAGCTACCCCCAGGAATACGACTGATCCCGGACCTTCGGACCTTCCGTCGAGCTTTGAAGACCTTCCTATTTCAGCAAGCTGGGCTGGCTTAAAATTTTAATGGGTTATTTTAAGGGTAATGGGTTTTAATTTTTGGGAAGCCAATTCGATTTAATTCTGCTTTTAAATTATTTTAAATGTTATATTGTATGTATTTTAATTTTGGCTGTTCACCGCCCTGAGTCCTTCAGGAGAAGGGCGGTATACAAATTTAAATAATAAATAAATAAATAAATAAATAATGCCTCCTACTAAGGCAGCATTTAACATCCAGCTGCCTGCAATTACTGCGAGTTCAATTCTCACCAGGCTCAAGGTCGACTCAGCCTTCCGTCCTTTCTAAGGTAGGTAAAATGAGGACCCGGTTTGTGGGGGCAATAAGCTGACTTTGTATAAAAATATACAAAAGTATGAAGGCTATTGCTTAACGCATTGTAAGAGGCCCTGAGTCTCCAGAGAAGGGCGGCATATAAAAATAAATAAATAAAAAAAAGTGACAAATAACATTTGACAAACTCCTGGAATTGTCTGCCGGTTTTCTTGGTAAGGCTTTTGGGAAGTAGCTTGCCATTGCCTTCTTTGTGGAGCTGAGAGAGAGTGACTGGCTCAAGGTCACCCTGCTGGCCATATGCCTAAAGTGGAATTACAACCGATCTCCTGGCTTCTAGTCTGGTTCTTTAAACAAGACAGCAAAATGGCTTTCCTCACATAATTTAGTAAATCACAAACAATGATATATAAAATGTGCTAGCTGGCTTGAAATAACATGCTAATCTGAAACCCAGGAGTTCTAATTTAATTAGTGCAAATTGTAAATCCTGTAGCTGTTTACTGGTACTTGTATTTCTTGTGCTCAGTTATCCCAGACCTGTTGAACAAAAAAGTATTTAACAAGCATAATCTCTGTGTTATAACTTGAACTCATTGGGAATCATGGAAAGGCCCTCACTGTCTACCTCTCAGTTAATATATAATGGCCTACCAGCAAGTTCGCTGTAAGTATTATTGGAATGATAATTTGATAATATGAAGTGTTCGGAACACTTAGAGAAAATGTGCCTTATACATTACTACTGTCAGCCCTGGAGGGTTATTATTTTTTAAATAGAAGAACAATGTCTTGGCTGCTGTGTGAGACAATCATTTTTAACACAGGTCAATTGTACCATTGGAGAATCAGAAAGATAGAATTACTCTGTTTCTCTCAGAGGCTGGGAAGAAGCCTTATATGTTATTTGAAATATGAAGTTGCTGTCCGGCACATTCCCATACTGCTTCAGTATTCTGATACGTTGTTTAATAATAAAATGGTGTTGAAAGATTATAAATAAAATGGACGCTAACTCTCATTTTTCCTGCCAAGCTAGAGAGTACCGAGGTGAAGAAGGATAGTGTTGACTCCTGTGTGGGGGCTGGAACAATGGCCTGTCTTTACAGAACACAAATTCCTATGTAGTGGGTATATATGCATGTTTCCTGTATGCAAACATGACTCCACAGCAGAATGGGGTGCAGGATACCCAGGATCTGGCACTGCCGGTCACCTCACTATCACATGAGAAATGAAGTTGATAACTGTGCACTTCATTGTTTATTCTGCTCTGCCATAATGCAGTATGGGGAAGGGTGCCAGAAGTTGAATATCTCTCTTTTTGCCTCCCCAAAGCTAGATACTGTGTCTCCCCTGTAAACAACAGGATCTGGCTAGTCTGATTTTGTGTAAGAAGCATCTGGAATGCTATTCTTTTCATCATGAAACTGGGCAGTGAGAAGAAATCACTCGGTTTTAAAATTGCTGCTCTGTATGTTAGTTCTGTATGGAGATTCTCAATCATCCAGGTCATGGTTGTCCCAAAGGTGCTTTCTCAAAAAGGTAACTGGACTTTCTTGGTGTTTTTTTCCCTTGAAAACATTTTGCTTCTCAGAACTGAAGAAACTTCTTGGATGAGAAGTGAAATGTTTTCAAGGAAAAAACCAAAAAAGTCCAATTGCCTTTTGGAAATGCACTTTTGAGACACCATGCATGTAGTTTCCAGCATGTACCCACCTCTGTTGATCCAAAGGCCACATCAATTTTGATATGAATGCCAAGGTTCTGATCTCTGGGGGCAGAACCCATTCTCAAGACATTTCTATCTTCTAAGATAGAGGACGAGAAGGCCAGTATCTTGCACGGTTGGAGATTGCACAAAAATAAATTATTTTAAATATATAATGGATTTGTTTTGATGGTTAGGGCAGAGACCTGTGGACCCCATAAAGATGACCTGTGATCAGCAGCTCACAAACTTGGAATCACATGTCTTTTGAGATTATGGCTGTCTCACTATTTTAGAAGATATTGATGTTTTTGCTTAATTTTTTGCAAGATTCTTTTGTGGGTTGTTTTTTTTTTTTTTTGCCATTAACAAAAATGTCCAATTTAATTTTGAGTCCATTGGTGGTGAGTCTGGGTGGGAGAGTCACATGAGACATATAGGTGCTATACTAATAATCCCTGTCATATGTGGTGGTCCTCTAAATCATTTGAGAGTGATGCAGGGATGCACATAAATGAAAGGATAGGAACTGCAGTTTTAAAGGCTTTTATGAAAGCAGAGTGTCAGGTTGAGTGCTGGAGTATATGGGGAAATATTCATCAAACTGCTGGAATATGGTGGTGGCATTCTGAGTAAGATTTCAATTCCTCCTCCTTTATGGTTCATAGTATGATTCTGGACAAAGTGGCTCATAATAATCAAAATAAAATCACGATGTTGCTTATCAGGGGTGGGATTCATCTGGTTCAGACTGGTTCGGGTGAACTGGTAGTTGCGACCTGTGGGTGGGCCCGCGCACCCACTCCGGTGCTATGCCATCCTATTTAGCCATGTTTTTTAAGATATGTGCATGCATGCAAGCTTTGCATGAGCAAAGTGCATGTGCGGAAGGCATGCACGCGGTCACATTTTCAGTGCTGGGTGAACCGGTTGTTAAATTATGTGAAGCCCGCCTCTGTGCTTATTGTATCTTGTCTTCTTAAGTGGAGATGACAATAGAGAGCGTAAAATAGGAGGGTAACCAATGGAAGATGATGCCTTTGCACCCACAGCAGAGGTGAGCTTCAGCAGATTCTGACCAGTTCTGGAGAACCGGTAGCAGAAATTCTGAGTAGTTTGGAGAACCAGTAGTAAAAATTCTAACTGGCCCTGCCCCCATCTATTCTCTGCCTCCCCAGTCCCAGCTGATCGGGAGGAAATGGGGATTTTGCAGTAACCTTCCTGTGGAGTGGGGAGGGAATGGAGATTTTACAGTATTCTTCCCCTGCCATGCCCATCAAGCCACACCCACAGAACCAGTAGTAAAAAAATTTGAAACCCACCATAATATTCTACGAGTGGAAGACAGTAATTTCATAGCAAAGTCTTTATCTGCTAACACCGTAAAGTTGTTCCGCTAGAACATATCTGTATACCATTTATAGCGTTCTACCTAGCTGTCTCTTTCTATCTTCCTCACCCATCACATCTCCTATTTCTCTCTCTGCAAATAGAGATGTTTTTTCCCCTCCCCCTCTTTCTAACATCAAGTTGTGTTCTTGCATGACAGCCAATATTGTAAGAAGCAACAAAGTAAGATATCAGGAAAGGAGGAAAAACACCCCTGGTTTAGGTGATTTATGATAGCATCGGTTGCAAGGGAATAAGGCAGCCTGTGGTTATCCTGCTTGTCATCAGACTCAGGGAATTTTCCATTGACTGAACAAAGGCCTTATCTCTCATAATAACAATAGCAGTGTAATTAATCATTAATAGCTTTGAAGGAATCTTTTTGTAAGCTGGGTGCCCTTTATGAAGAGTACTCAGCCTAGCTTGTACTATTTCGGTGCTTCTCTTTTTGTTCCAGACACTGGCTTGTGGGTAGGAAGAGCAATAAGAGGAATTTAATTCAAGTTATAGAGCAGTTCAGGTTACTTAAGCAAGGCAGCCCCTTCTCTCTCTGCATTCTTATAGGCTACCACTATCTTTCTGAATTCAGTGCAGGTCATGTATGTGTAATGTGAAATTGCAGCCAAAGAGCTATGCATTTTTTGTAGAGGGACGTCCTACTAAGTATGTTTAATACCATGGATCCAAAGCTTTGGAATGAACCCCGTGAATGCACTGGAGTTGTTGAGGTCCCCTTTAAGGACAGTATGGACACTGTAGCGCCTCCGCTGTAGCGCAAATGTGTCATCGCAAGATTATACAACTACAGTACTGTGTGAACCCAGGAAATAGATCCAGCTTTTAAAAGGAAACAGTAACAGGTGTGGCCTGCATGCACATTCCCCCTCTGAATAATCATTTCTGCTTTGGACCTGCAGCTAATTCCTACTGGGTTTAGCTGGGCTTACATTTACGTAAGTCTGCACAGGAGTGGTAAGCAACCTCAAGTGGCCCCAAACCTTTTTCTATGACTTCAAGAGCTTTTTCCAACTAAAATTACTCAAAATTACAAAGTTTCCTGTTTTGAGGTGAGAAACACACAATGACTGGAATGCAGCCCAAAAAGGACGCTATTTTTTTTTTCTTTAGAAAAGCAAAGAAATATCCTACTCCAGGAAAAAAAGAAGAGCTGAAAATCCTGCCACATGAAGGATTTTGCACCATTGTGTGCAATCTGCTCAATTCAGAGGGCATAGAGAATCACAGCAATAGCTTTTCCTTTGAACCAGCAGAGGGCCTTATGGGAGCTCCACCTAAACTTTTTTTTTTTAAAATAGCCTCCAGAACAACTTCTGACCAAAGACATTGGCGCTTGGCTTACTTAATTCCAGATTGAATGACTACAGCCTGCTGTACAGTACTTTGAAGCCTGTTCAGAAACCACATTTGGTCCAGAGTTCAGCAATGTGAATATTAGTGCCAACGCTATTTGCAGTCCAACCTTCTCTCCCTCTCCCACCTTCTCTCTCCCTCCCTCCCTCCCTCCCTCTCTCTCTCTCTCTCTCTCTCTCTTTTGCACAGAACATCTGGATAGAGTGTTCTGCCATTTTATGCAGACAATTGTGAAGCTGGCTGTATTCATATATTCACTGGGAAAAAGATAGCTCTGACCAGTGGTGGGTTCCTCCCGGTTCGGTCCGGTTCGGCCGAGCCAGTAGCGGTGATGATATGACATCACCGAACCAGTCCTCCCCCCCTGCCCTCCCACCCTCCCACCGCCCGCCACCCACGTTATTTTTACCTTTTATTTGGCCCCACCTCTAATCTATTGCTGCCTCCTGAGTCCCAGCTGATGACTAGAGGGAAAAAAACTGTTTAAACTCTTGCCGCGGGGCTTCAAAGGGCCGTCCTACAGCTGATCAGTGTTAAAAGCAAACAAATGAGTCGGGTCGTAAGTGCGAGGACTGGTTGTAAGTGTGAGGACCTTCCATAAATGACTGACCAGCTAGCCACGCCCACCTAGTCACATGACCTCCAAGCCACACCCACAAAATAAGCCATGCCCACAGAACTGGTAGTAAAAAAATTTAGAACCCACCCCTGGCTCTGACTGATGGTTAGCAGAGGTGAGGCTCCAGCAGGCTATCACTCTATTCAAGTACCATTTTCAGTCATATTTTAACCATGCTTTGATGAATAAAGTAAAATCGGCTGGACTCACTTATAGAACTAAGGAAAGGTGTGGAAACCGCAATGGCTGGGTCATACAACATATTAAACCAAAACAAATCACTTCATGGCTTAACGTGAAGTTTGAAATAAGTCTACCTCTTTTAGTTCAAGAAGCTGCTTTGCTTGTTTATATAAGGTAAATAATGTCTGCTTTAGTGAAATCAGAGAGCTATCAGATATGGATGATCAAATTCTAGACTACCATTGAATCAAAAATAATGTTTTTTAAGATGCTATATTGTTGGATAAAGTAGCAGGTCTAAGATGGAACTGGTTCTGTAGTACAAGAAAATTGATTTCATACAAATAAAAACAAGATATTATTATCATGGACCATTATTATTTCACACTTTATCCACAAATTATAACTAGAAATAATAGATCTTGTCTGTAAACATCCAGACAACCACTAGATGTCAACAAAGGATTCTCAATATATCTCTGCTGCCATCTAATGATCATCTGAAATTTTGCAGCCTAGCTAAGAAAGATTTAGGAATAAGTTACAGTGACTGAGTTTGCATCATACACTAGTTGTTTAGTCTGAAATTCAGTGTGTTCAGTGTGGTTATTTTATGGTTCAGTAAACTGAGTGAATCTATTCAGTTATCTTAATTGATTTAGCAACAGATTAACTTATGCCCCAAACTAAGCCAGTTGTGACTTTTTTTGCTAAAATGTAATGTGGCTTCTTTGGTCTTGAGTAGTACATGAATGTAGTTATGACAGTATACTGTATAAACCATACCACTGGAAGTTATTCAGTACACCATAGCTAAGCAACTTATGTTACGTCTGTGCAGTTTCTATGTAGTGTGGTTGTATCTTATTAACAAGGAAACTGCAAGATTTGACTTCAACTTTAACTAGCTTATTTTGTGTATTTCCCATATTTCTCTCTGTTTCCCTTTTGACTCCATCTGTGATTAGTGAACAAACAGCTGTAATTACCCAAACCAAGTCCTGGAGCAATGATACAAGATAGTAGGTGGGCTTCTGTTAAAACTTAAAATATCTTTATCTTCCCCTCGCAGAACATGACAGGTGTACTGATGCTTGACTTGTTTGTTTTCTGCAGCTTTCTATTCTATAGGGTCTTCATCTCTGAACAGACTATGAACTGGGATGACGTGGGATGGACTGAAATTGTCTTATTGATGTGTGCAAGCAAACTGAAAGTTTCTGCTGTGTTTTGACGAATCTGTCTATATTTGCACAAAAACTTGGCCTGTGGTTAATTTATCATAGATAATGTATTGATCCAATTTTCTGGGGTTACACACTACATCAAGCCAAAACCTAGCTATAGTAGTTATGATTGCACAATCCCTCTGGTTAAAATGGCACTTGGCAAGTTAGGGGCTCCATATACATTTCAAATACAGACTCCCTGCCTCCCCATCAATACATCTAATCAATAAAATTATAAAACTCCAGATTTCAATTTAGCTGATTACTGTCAGACCTCTAATATAAATAAATGTTGGCAGTCCATTTTTTAAATCAACCTGTAAAGAGAAATGGACTTTTAAAGAGGTGAAAGATCAGATCTGAATTTGTCAAAGAAAAATGTGAATTGCCCATAACTTTCAAGCATGATTGACAACAAAGAGCAAGCTGCTAAAAATAGAAGGAAAGATGCTGTGGTTCATTTAACATAATAAATAGTCACCTTAGTAGATTGCAATGTGCATCTCAAAATCTGTTTGCATAAAACAAATGCTATAATAGCAACCTTGGCATGCTGTTAGAACAAGAAACACACACCCTTTAATTGGTGTAATCGGGGATTAGATAGGGTAGAATCAGTGGCATTGTGCTTCGTATGACATCATATGAACATTTATAAGTGATTGATTTATATGACATTTGAGTTGAGTGCCTCCCAGCTTATAAATAGGAGAAAGGAAAATGCAGCTGTTCGCCTAAGCAGAGAGCACAACCACTTGCTTCCACAATTTCTAAAAGATGTCTAGCCTTTGATAAGTGCTTGAGTCTACTTGTCCTCTTTAATTCAGCAGGGTCCTTTAAATCTCCCGTTATCTATAGGTTGCTCTGGAAAGGGGACGAGAGCTGAGAATGATAACAACCTGATAGTACTGTCTCTCCCACTAGAGAAATTATATCTCTTTATTGGAGTTTGGAAGAGAAATGCACATTAACTGTGGCAGAAGCGAGCTACAGATAACCAATGATTGTGGTTGTGGCCATTAGCCAAAAAATTGTCGGCAGGCTTGGCATAAATCCTTGGGGCTTTTGTTTACACTTTGATCTGTCAAGAGCTTGATTGCTACAATGTTTGGGGATCGGTGGGGGTTTTCACATGTCTGGAAGGATTTCAAATTATTATAGATATTACTGTAACTGCCTTTATCCTAAGAGTATTTGTATGAGGAGGCTTACAAACAGTCTCTGAAACAAGGTTGATAATTCCAAACTCACAAGAATCCCATTGATTTTATGCTTAACATCTCCTGAGTGACAGGCATACCTTCTGAGATATACCAGAAATGATGTTCAAGGATAGCAAGAGAAATTTCTTCTGGGACCACACCAGTGGTGAAATCCAAATTTTTTTTACTACCGGTTCTGTGGGTGTGGCTTGGTGGGTGTCGTGTGGCTTGGTGGGCATAGCTTGGTGGGCGTGGCAGGGGACGAATACTGCAAAATCTCCATTCCCACACCACTCCTATGGGAAGGATATTGCAAAATCGCCATTCCCACCCCACTCAGGCAAGCCAGAGGTGGTATTTGCCATTTCTCCGAACTACTCAAAATTTCCACTACCGGTTCTCCATAACCTGTCAGAACCTGCTGGATTTCACCCCTGCACCATACAATAAAGCAGTCTGGTTCAAACTTTGGGCTTAACAATGACTTATTAAATAATTCAGTATGCACACACAACATACATAGCCATAAAATACATTTCCGAAACTAAAGTGACTGCAGTCAGCAGCTAGCAACTACATATTGATTTTAGATCCCTGTGTGAACCCAGTGGCCTTTTTTGTTTTGTGATTTTACTGGCATGTCCTTCCTAGCATGAATGTTAGCTTGTGGCATTCATGTCTCTGAAGAGTGAGTTGAAGGGATAAACAAGTGACAAGTGTGTTGTGATTTCACAATGCAAACTTCCTTCCTCCTGACATACCAGTATAGTATGTGATGTCACATTGCACCTATCCAAAAGCAAAGCTTCTGTTGTAACATCATGACTCATGTCATCATTGTAGTTGGGAATAGATGTCTATGGCAGTCAACAAATAATTGATATTATCATATTTAAGTTAGGTGCCCAGTCTCTCCAATGCCAAGAAGAAATTCAAATGAAAAACGGGCCTTTACTACAAAATGCTGCATATTTCTGATTTAGAAGGAATTGGGGGGGGGGGGGTTGGGGAGAGAATGACTGGTAAATTTAAACTGGGGAAGAGGCAACAAAAAAACCCTCTATTTAGGTTAATTGTAAATTCTGATTGGATATTAGTGATTCATACACCAGTTGTTGCTATCCACACTGCAATGGAATAAGCAATCTTTTTTGTGTACAGGATATACTGACAAGATTTTTTCAACCCATACTATAATCCTCCAATTGATGAACTGAAGCTCCAATCACTAATTGCTTATCAAAAAATGTATAATGTGCATTTGTAGCATAATTCCTGTGAGATTTATGTTTCAGTTTATCAGAAATCCCCTCAATGTATGTCACACACAGTATTTACAAGCTGGCTAAGCCTTTGTAATTAATTTTGTGCAGTTCTAGATAGCAAGGGGTTAGGGTGATTTACATTTTGAGAAAACCTTTTTCCTATGGTACCATGGATTTAAATATTTCAAATTGAATTAAATAAAAGTATTACTAAATCCCTTTACATTGTGAAGCACATTCAGTCAGAAAGTCTGAGTGAATATCCAAGAAGGTCATTAAAGGCGTGTATTCTTAAAGCAAGTGCTGTAAGAAATGTTAATACTCTTATTTCTGGAGCAACAAATGAGATATAAATAATGAGAGAGACAGGCTATGGGAGTGAAATGCTGACTCTCTTTCAACCCGTTGGGGGTTAGCATTTAATTAATAGATCCGGAATTTTAGTCTTTATGTCTGTACTTTCAATAATGGTATGGAAGCCTAAAATAACACATTCAATTTGCCATCTCAGTTTGTCAAATGTGATACCTTTCATGGTTTGTTTAATAAAGTAAGATTTAATAACATAGTGATATATGTAGAGAGAGATTTACAAATTTCCCCCCCTCATCAGGAGCTTTCTCTAATGTAGAATAAATGATTCTGGCTTTTCATAACAAGGGAAAAAAACTCACACATTTTTCCATGCAAAATTGGAATGTGATATTTGTAGTCTACTAACAAGGTTCTTTTTGCATGAACTATTGCATAGTTAAATAGTGTTGAAGGACTATAATTTCTAACCAAAGTAGACATTAGAATTAATTTTCAATTAAGTCAATTGAGATAAGATCCTGAAGCTAGGCATAAATTTTATGAATAAATAGGTCTCCCTAGAATTCAGTGCAACTGCAGTATTTATGGAGAAAATGAAGTATTTTTTTAAACCTTTGTCAATAAAACTACTTTGTACAATTTTAATAAATCCAGCCTTCTAACTGATATCAGATTGAGTGAAAATGACCCAAGCTATATTTACATGTGTTGATTTTGGGACAATGTTCCTTACACACACAAAAAGTAGGCAATTATTTGTTGATAGGAACCTAACCAAAGATCAAAACCAAATATTTCAAACAGCTTCCTATAATAGATGCCTGTCAGATATGTTAAACTTCAGTATATGTCTGGAATAATGTAGTTAGGGACAGAGAGCTTTGCTAAGCTATGGTTTGTTTAACCATAGCTTGTAAAATAACCCACAGTTGAATTAATTGTATGCTAGACTAAATAATTAATTATGAGCTGGAAACTTACCAAGTATGTCTCAGTTCCATTTTTGAGGTTCTCCTGGATTGTACCAAAATTTGGCAGCACATTAACAATTGTTGGTGCCTCCTTTTTTTGTACACTAAAAGGCTTAAATCTGCCAGTTTTTTTTCAACCCTCCCTAACCCTCAAATGATTTTTTTTAAAAAAAGTACAACAGAATTTGTTAGGATTGTACCCACAATTGAATGAATTAACTCAGGAGTTTGTGTTGGCCAATGCACTGAACCCTAAATGAGAGTAACAGTTTTGTGCCTGTTTGGTGACAGAATAACAAAATAACAGAGTAGAAAGAAACCTTAGAGGTCTTCTAGACCACCACCCACCCACCCACCACCCACCCCGCTCAAACAGGAAACTCTACACCATTGCAGACAAATGGTTGTCCTGCGGATTATATTTTAGAAACTTTCTGGTTATTCTTCTATGCAGTGCAAGATTGCAACAGCTGTAATAAATGCAATGATCTATTTCATAGATCAGAATCAAAAAATCTAAGTACCAGTATGTAGCATATGAGCATATCCAAGACAAAGAAGTGATTAAATGTCAATAGAATGAAATTAACAAGTTATGATTTTACTATATAGAAAACAATCATTATCATTTCCCTCTTTGTTTATATGATTCAGTGGCAAAGTTAGCAAAGGTCCTAAAGTTTTGGGGAGGCCATGCACATAATGTGTAGTTTTGCATAGAGTAGACCAACTCTGATTACTTGGGTGATGCTGATAAGGATTTCTACTACCTCTGCATCACTTAGCATATGTTTAAAATTATCTTTCCATTTCAGCAGTTTTAATAATTGGGAAGAGCAATATTTAATTACTCTATAGAGGGAAAAGGATTTTCTATGCATTTCTCATTGAAATCTCACATTATAATTTATACATTCGTGCAAAGAGTATAAACAGAGATCGCAGACTGCATAAGAAAAAGAATGGCTGGAAACTATTTTATATAAGTCTTCACTTGTTGAACGTCTTATCCAAATTCTGTGTGAGAAAGGAAATGCATGGATGGCTTTGCCTTCCTTCAGGGTTCAGGATGCCTCTTGGGTCATGTCTGAGTCAAGGATTTTCTACCATTATGAGTAGGCTTCTCAATAGAATAGAAAGAGATTCTAAGCAGCTACGTATGTGTGCAGAAACATGGCAGGCAGGCTGAATCTGTGCTTTACCAGAATACTACTGGAAGCTGTGTTATGCATGAGCTTAGCCAATGAATTTGAACAGGGCCTCATTCTTCCAATCAGTATCTCAACAAGATTCATCAGTTTTTTTCCCCTTGATATATTTGTGCACAGAAACCATGTATCCAAAGGGACATCCAAATTATGTAAAGGTTCTGTATAAGGCAGTAGATCCCCACCCAGAACAAGAGATGGAAAGTGCCCAACTCCAACTCAGTCACGTTAGAGTTCACCAGCCACAATTATATATAAGGTATATATAAGGTATGTATGTATGTATGTATGTATATGTATATGTATATGTATATGTATATGTATATGTATATGTATATGTATATATGTAATAAGAGACACCGGGTCTACCCCAACATGTGGGACGGGGCATTCTGCTCCCTTTCGCCTTTCAGCTCCAATCCAGGAGCCCTCAAGCAGTCGCAGTCACGACAAACCATTTTATATCAAATTTTTCTTTATCAGCAAAATATAAATTATACACACACACATACACACACACACATACATACATACATACATACACACACAAAATATACTTATATTACATAATTTATATATATTACCACCAATGAGTGAAAAGCTGATATTGTATAAAATGCCTCAGAAATCTATAGAATGTGTGTCATTTGTAGGCAAAGTATGAAATGTCCCATTTTTTGCATTCTATAGATTTCCTAGGCATTCTATAAAATGCCTTTCATACATTGATGGTTTAGTTTATTTGATTTGTATACCGCCCTACTCCCGAAGGACTCAGGGCGGTGAACAGCCAAGCAATAAAATACATAAATACACAAAATTTAAAACCAGATGGTAACATATATGCTACAGGTATTATTCATATACACACGTGCAGGTCAATTTCCCATGCTTTGTATCTTGTCTTAGTCTACATTTTCTTGGAGTACAGAACAAAGTTCCTTGTTATTGGTTTTGCTGCTGTGAGCCAATTTTACCTAGCATATCATAAAAGTATTATTTTCAACTCAAATGGTCACCTGCATTTTTACAGCTGAGATCCAGTAGCTGTATTATATCCCTGAATCAGGACTATTTTAAGGTGTGATTCTACCACAATTATACTATACCCTAGATCCAGTAGAAAAAATTAGAAATTTTCACTTGGGAATGACTCATTACTCCAGGGAGGCTAATAAAAGCTTAAGTCATGTATCCTATTATCATATAAATCATTAAGCAACCTTCACTGATTTAGTAGAACAAAATAGTGTCAAATGATGATCTATCTCTTTTGAAGTAGATACCTTTTGTTCCCACAGTGAAACCTTTAAAGGATATCTTCCCCCACTGGAAGCATATTCATGTCATTTTAATTAGTAAAATGCTTTACACCTAGTCTATATTACCAGTTTAGGAACAAAATACTGCATTTTTCTACATTTTAAAATTTGGAGGTCAGTGAAAATTGTATTCCTCTTCTGGGATGTTTATCACATATTATTAGCAGCAGATCCAAAGTGGCGTTACCACAGACTTCTGATTATTAATATTTTGTATATGAAGATAGACCACTGATTTATTAATCTTTCAAATATGAAAAATGTAGCTGAAATGGGGGGAGGGGGAGACAGAGAGAGAAGGGAGGTCATGTCCAAATCTTCAGGATAATGTTCAGTGAGGGATCATCAGAAATCTCAGAAGCTGTAACTTAATAGAGTCATTTGGATCTCCCTTAATTCCAATGAAGTACAAAGTGATACTTATAAGTCACCTGTGACCTCCGTAAGGTGATGTCCAGGGACCAGCCACTATAGAGTTGGCATGGGGCCACTAGAAATGGATATAGCATTGGGATAGAATTGTGAGGAAATGTGATAATTTATCACCTAGAATGGCTAGCTAGCTATCATTTAATTTCCTTGCTTCCTCTTCAGAAGAAATTCTTCAACTCTGCAGAAAGTGCTTTGGCTGTGCAATTTTCCAAAATGCTTTGGACCTTGTGCTGGTGTGAATCCAGCACTTATGTGTTCTGCTTCCATTTGGTGCTACTGCTTTTAGGATTACGCTAATTAAAATAGTTCTTAAAACTTCAGTATCTTTCTTAGGCTGCAGGTAAAGGTTCCCCTCGCACAAATGTGCTAGTTGTTCCCAACTCTAGGGGGCAGTGCTGATCTCCATTTCAAAGCCGAAGAGCCAGCGCTGTCTAAAGGTGTCTCCATGGTCATGTGGCCGGCATGATTAAATGCCATAGGCGCATGGAATGCTGTTACCTTCCCACCAAAGCTGGTCCCTATTTTTCTACTTGCATTTTTTATGTGCTTTCGAACTGCTAGGTTGGCAGAAGTTGGGACAAGTAACAGGAGTTCACTCCATTACACAGTAGTAGGGATTCGAACCGCTGAGCTGCCTCCCTTTTGATTGACAAGCTCAGCGTCTTAGCCACTGAGCCACCACGTCCCTAAATATCAGGCTGCATGGAAACCTGAAAAAAAGATGTGATTGATTTAATTAATGGAAGAGAAGAGCTAAATTTGGGCCCAAAGTACTTCTTCCAAATCCTTTTTAATATGTACTGCCTAAGTGGAGGAGATAATCATTTCAGTTTGTAGTTCTGAGAGTATGAACATTCCAAGATGTTCCCTAGGTATATGACTCACACACACACAAATATATATAGCCTATGACATATATATATATATATATATATATATATATATATATATATATATATATATATATATATATATATATATATATATATATATGAGATACCTACTGCTCCAGACATATCTGGAATGCAATTTCTTATAGGACTTTTTTCCAGTAATTTTTGATGTATCTATTAATATTTTTGGAGATGTTTTACAAGAGTCCTCCATTCATTCATGCTGAGCATTTTTCAGGGGAGACAGCATCAACATAAAGCAATTGTTCTCCATCTGTTGAATTCTGCTGGAATGATTAGCTCTTCCTGCTCTCTTTTTCTTTCAGCCCATAAAAATTGACAGCAGCAAATGAAGCTGTAAAATTACAGCTCTAAATTAATAAAGCATAATCGAGTCGTACCCTGTTAAAAATTAACGTTGCCCTCAATACACTTTTGTACTATTTTGGATTCTGACATACTCTTGGTTGGGCTGGAAGAAGAGTTTTTCACTGATGAGAGAGAAGGAAAAAAGGTAACAGAAAGATTGCACTTAAACTGTACTACCAAGTGGCCTGCACAGGATGACCTGAGACTGTAGAAGGGAAGCTATAAAAGTCAAAGGAATGAGTGGCAAAAGGGGGCCCATCACTCGTAGCTTCCCTGAGTAATTCAAGAACCAAAGTCTTCAACAAAATCAGTTGGACATAAAAAGTTGTATTAAGTACTGAGGTCAGAAAGGATCACATCACTTACAAATTATATGTTGGCAGACTTCTCCTTGGGTCAGAAAGAGCCAGCGGGGAAGTTTTCTTCAAGAGTTTTTGCTCCAAAAAATTGTGGGATTAGGTCAAAGTTTGGTAGGGCCTATTAGAGATGTCAATTGCTTTAATAGTCTCTAATAGATGTGCAGCAAAGTGCTATGCCCTCTGCAATCACCGCACAATGCCAGAAAAAGACTCTTGTAGTTGGAAGCAATTGTAGGGAAGTGCAATTTTTCATATCCGAAAATGATCTTTTTACAATGAAGCACAGCACAGCTCTAAATCTACTATTGGCCACAAAGAAGTAGCTGTTTTGAACTGGGAACCGGGAGAAGAAAGCCACAGTTCTTCTCTCCTACTGCTTTCTGTCCCTACTTCCCTGCTACTTCAGAAGATGAATTGGCATATGGATCTCATCACATCTTCCTATAACTGAAACTTGGATTATCTTTATTCCAAATATCTCTCTTAGATTGACAATCTCAGAAGTTTAAAAATAGTTTTTCTGCATTGTTGGTCATGCCATGAGTTTGAAGAGACTCTAACATGATCGGGATCTTGACAGGAAGGAAATACAGCAGAACTTTAATTGCATAGTTCTTACAGTGACAGGGTATCGTACACCCACATTGATGTGTAGTGTGACATCTCTTGATGAGATCCGTGCTGATTCTCATCAGACTTGTTTTCCCTTTTTGGTGATCTGTTACTGTGTTCTGCTAAAGTGAGGAAAGCAAGGTTTATAATTTCAGTCCCATGCCTGTCAAACTGAGATTTATCAGATGGTGTTAGATTGTGCTCTTGCCTTGCTATCATTAACCCAAATTCCTGTCAAACTAGCATTGATAGTTACCAATTATATTTGCCAGAGGGTATTGTGGACTGAGTGCTTAAGGCTGGCATTGATTAGAAGACTTGATCGACATCATGGTTATTTCTTATCAACATGGCACTATCTATATAAAATATAAATCTGTATTTTGGTACACAGGAGAAGGGACGAATCACATTAGTACAATATAAGGGCCTTCCCAGTGGTGGGTTGCTACCGGATCATCCCGGATCAGGCAAACCACTAGCGGCGGTGGTGGGAGGCTCCGCCCACCTGCCCGGATGCTTCTGCGCATGCGCAGAACTGTTGTGCACGCGAGCGCGCCCACAAGCGAACCGGTAGGAACGGGTTTTGAAATCTGTCCCTGAGCCTTCCACTATAACAAAACAAGTTATTTTCATAGAACAAAGGTGCTTTTTCAAGAGACAACTGGACTCTTTTGTTTTTCTTTGAAGATGTTTCGCTTCTCATCCAAGAAGAGCTGAAGAAGCTTCTTGGATGAGAAGCGAAATGTCTTCAAAGAAAAACAAGGAAGTCCAGTTGCCTCTTGAAAAAGCACCTTTGGGACACCTATGACTGGATGACTGAGAATCACCATACACTTTCAAAGAACAGGTTATTAACAGATAAAAGTTCCCCAATAAATTAAATATTGTAAAACCTTGATTCTCCAGACCTGCATCCAGCAAAATTAAGATGCAACAGACAGTATTTTCCTTCACACTTCAGCTCCAAATAACAAAGTCCATTGTTTCCAAAGCAATCTGGGCAATTGATACGATTAATATAATTCGTGTTAATTTACATGATTTGTGTAATTATGCAAATTAATATTTTATGTCAATTTATTCCATTTGCATGATTACACAATTATGTAAAACATCACTTATGTAATTATAGAAATGACATCAATTGGATAAATTTGGATTTAACAGACATTTGGATTTTAATGGTCACCTGCCCTCCCCCAAAATGGTCAATTAACTTGAAGTTTTATTATAAAGTTGAATGAAAGAGCTGCACACCATTTATTGAATCAGTGTCCTTTACTTACTACTTTTCTTTTTTTTTTATTTACTTATATTAGAATTCTAAAATAACAATAAATGTATAAAGGATCAAGGAAAAGATAATGAAAAGAAAAGAAAAGAAGAAAATATAGACACTATACTTGATCTTAACCAAAAGACGGAGTGTTGTAATATTCTACCCACAGCAGTTCTGGAGGGCCAATATGAAAAATTCTCATAAAAGCTGAGACTCTGCCCCTGTGTACAAGGAGCCATTGAAATCACAGCTCGTGTCCTACTGTATTGCAACTTCTATAACGACTCTCAGACTTATTTTATGGCATCTTACCCAGGAGTGGGCTGCTACGGGTTCACCCGGGTTTGGGAGAACCTGTAGCTAACGTTATGGCCGGTTCGGGGAACCTCCAAATCCCACCCCTGGCTGGCCCCTTCCCTCCCAGGAGTCTCCACGCAGCCCGTTTTGGATGCGAGGTAAGTGCAGGGCCTGCACAGAGGCTCAGAGAGGGGAAAAATGGGCCTCCTAGAAGCTCCAGAGGGCCTCCGGAGCCCGGGGGAGGCAGTTTTTGCCCTCCCAGAGGCTTCCGGAGCCTGCGGAAGGTGAAAATGTCCCCCCACAGTGGTGCAGGAGGCCGTGGTGCACCATGGCCATGCCCACCCAGCAACCAGGCAGAGAACCCGTTGCTGAAATATTTGAAGCCAATCAAATACTGATCTTACCTAACAAAATATCCCAGAAATTCCAATGTCTTTTATGGACAGCTACTACTATTGGTTCAATATGGAACAGTTTCTTTCAATGTAACTAAGTTTTGCTGTACTGTCTGTGAAATCAGGCAGACCCTAGTTACCCATTGATGATTTCACCGTTAATTGTAATATATTACTATGTCCTGTTCAGTTCAGTTTTATTTTATTCAGTGTTTATCCTGATCTGTGACCTACTCGCATTTGATGCTTTCAAACTGCTAGATGGACAGGAGCTGGGGGAAAGGATGGGAGCTCATTCTGTCACGTGATGCTCAGGTCTCAAATGTGAGCTGCTGACTTTCCAGCCAATAAGCTCAGCATCTTAACCGCTGAGCCATTGCGCTGCCTAAGAAAAACATTCTCCTACATTTGGGAGTTGGGGGGGAGAGGCAATTTCACCAGCAAAAAATAATTTGCTTTAAAAATTCTTTTCAGAGGAGAAGAATATTTCAGTGAAACTCTTATAAAGAGCACGGTACTTTACAAAGTATGCGATTGTCTTATTTTCCATAGTGTCATCATATCTCCAGCGAAGCCTAGAAGACTCATTTGCTGCTTGCATTCTCATTAAATCCCAAAGGTACTTTTGTAATGGAGGAATTCCACCCAGGAGCCTTTTGGCAACAACAGTGCCACTGTACCTACTTGTAGAGTAGAGCAGGGGTCTCCAACCTTGGCAACTTTAAGGCTTGTGGACTTCAACTCCACAATTCATTCTGGGAGTTGAAATCCACAAGCCTTAAAATTGCCTCTAAAATTGCCTCTAAAATTGCCCTGGAGTAGAGGATTGAAGAAAATATGTGGCAACACTCGGGGAAACAGGAGGATGTGAGAAAGAAACTCAAGATTGCCTTGTCCTAATTCTCTTTGACATAAGTGTGTGTGTGGGGGGAAATGCTGTAAGGATTTCATGATTAATGTTAGCAACTTCAAAGTTCACCAGGTCAGAAAATGAATACCACAAGAAAGATCTGGGCTTGCTTTATTGATATTGGCTACAATAACAGAAATTATATTGCCACGGAAAGTTCTGTCTAAGAACCCACTCAGAGTATGTTTGATGGCTTTACTGAACTCAACATTTTTCTTTTTATACTCATTTGAAAAGAGTATACAATGCGTTAGGATTTCAAATTTCAATAGTGGCTAAGAATTGGGTTAAGTATGCATATGTTTTAAAATCAAACATTTGTTCCTTATTTATCAAGAATAGGGAAGGCTACTGAATGAGGATTGGAAAATCTGGACAATCATTATGTAGTCCAAAGAGATAATTGAAATCTCATTTTGCAACCATCTGGTGGCTACTGCTATATTTACTGCATTGATATGCTAATCTTACCACTACTATTTCAGGCTTAGGTAATTGGAAAATCTTTAAGAGAGTAAT
This sequence comes from Arizona elegans, assembly GCA_022577455.1. Taxonomy (NCBI): domain Eukaryota; kingdom Metazoa; phylum Chordata; class Lepidosauria; order Squamata; family Colubridae; genus Arizona; species Arizona elegans. Next base: position 107,436,882 of record JAKOOJ010000001.1, read on the forward strand.
ATCCAGAAGTTATTTAACTGTACATAGGTTAGGTGTGTACCTTCTTTTCTAGATCTTTTATGGGTAACCTGCAAAGTGGGTACAGGCCTTACAAGAGCTGTGATGGTGCAGTGGTTAGAATGCTACTGCAGGATGCTTCTGCTTACTGCCAGGAGTTCAATCCTGCCGGGGATCAAGATTGACTCAGCCTCCCATTCTTCCGAGGTTGGTAAAATGAGGACCCAGATTGATGGGGGCAATATGCTGTTGCTATTGTTACAGAGGCCATCATGGTAGCCCTCTGCAGGCATGTTATCTGCTACCGTATAATCATCCTTACTCCAGAACCATCCTTCCTATCTCTCCTAGTAGCATCATTGCTGCAAAGTTTTTATAGTTTCGATTATTCTAAAATATTTTTATTGTAGTAATTTTTGAATTGTAAGCAGCCAATTGATTGAGATTGGTAGCTGTGGAAATAAAATAAGTAAATGATAAATACATACAAAATTGCAGGACGGGGCACTGTGTGATGTGAGTCTTTCCTGCATTTTGTTTTCCTCCAAAGTACTCCATTCTGAAATGATTGCTTGCCAAACTGTTGTGGCAGGAGGGAAATTTTTCCAGTTTAAATTATGAGAAGGTATAAAATTATCTCTGCCCACCTAGTGTATTGAGAAAAGAGAGAGGAGGAGAATAAAGCTGTCCACGGCCATTCAGAGCAATACAGAGATAGACAATCTGGCAACCAATAGATACATTGAATTTCAGCTCTTGTTCTCTCCATCCAGCATAGCTAATGGCAAGAGATTGTCCAATATTAGAGGGCACCAGGCTGCACGCTCCTCCTGCTTCATAAATAAATGGGGAGAAAGTAAAATAAGAAGCAAATCAATGTTAGCCAGCACTATTTCTTGGATTTGACTTTAATGGCATGAAAGATGCATTTTCCAGAGAGGAAAAGGTGCTATAGTTAGGAGTATCTTGATGCATTATATAAAAGCAATTTGCAATTAGTGGTTGCGAGACTTTCTTCCTCCTCTGTTTTGAATTTATCTGAATTATCTGCAAATGGAAAAAAAAATCTATGAATATTTTTCCCCCTCTGAAGTGAAGAGAAACAGGAGAAAAATTGGAGGCTGCTACTATGGTTACAGAAAGGGAGAAAGAAAGAAAGAAAGGGAGAGAAAGAATAAAAGGGATGTGTGTATATTGTTTCAGTACTGGATGTACTTCGGTGCATGGTGAAAGTAATGGATTTATAAATAAGTCATGTCAAGCATCCAATCTCACCACACACTCCCTAAGACAAAATGACTGGGGGGGAAAACATTCTATGTAATTTCCATTCTTGCTTTGGTCTAAGCTGCCTTTTAGAGCAGATGGGTTGACAATCTTATACCTATCACATCCTGGAGATGAGAAAAGACACTTGCGAGATGATGGCTGTATCTCGTGACTATTCAGGCAGAAGGACCAGGACAAGAGAACAACATAACACATACACCAGAAAACAATATAGAAACCTCCGATAAAGGCCCCCTGTTGTTGTTAGTTGCGAAGTCGTGTCCAACCCATCGCGACCCCCATGGACAATGTTCCTCCAGGCCTTCCTGTCCTCTACCATCCTCTGGAGTCCATTTAAGCTCACACCTACTGCTTCAGTGACTCCATCCAGCCACATTCTCTGTCATCCCTTTCTTCTTTTGCCCTCAATCTTTCCCAGCATTAGGTTCTTCTCCAGTGAGTCCTTTCTTAAAGGCCCCCTACAAATCCCCTAATCGGAGACTGTGATGATATTCAAATGCTGCTATTCTAAACACAAACAAAACGGCACCTTGTTCCTTATACAACCTGAAAGAGGATTCCCAGGCCTCTAGAGACATGGTCCAGATCTACCACAACAACTGAGAGCAGTAGCATCCAGGACAGTGGGGCTTAATCATTGGTAGGTCAGGAATTGTGCTTGGCCAATGAAAGGCATGTCAGTGACCATATTTCAAAGAACTGGCCATCAAGGCTTGGACAAAAAATAGTAATCATTTCTATTTACCTAAAATCTAATATAAATCATAGTCTCCGATTATATTCTTAACAATTTCCCCTTTTGTCAGTTTGGTATCAAGTTGTGCAGTCTATGGAGGTCTTGCTCAAAGCTTTTTCAGGCTGCTTGCTCTAGTGACTCTCTGCTTTAGTTGAGAAGCAAGAAGTGAGAGTTAAGGCCAATCAAAGAAAAAGGAAGGTTTCCTTCTTCATTCTCAATGCCTGATAGTACCTAGTTGACTTCAGATAATCTCAGAAACCTAATTGGGCTCAGATCTGACAAGTGCTTGGATGGGAGAACATCAGGAACTTCAGAACTGTAGCCTATAAGGTAAAAGTAAAGGTTCCCCTCGCACATACATGCTAGCCATTCCCGGCTCTAGGGGGCAGTGCTCATCTCCGTTTCAAAACCAAAGAGCCAGCACTGTCCAAAGAGGTCTCTGTGGTCATGTGGCCAGCATGACAATGCCAAAGGCGCATGGAACGCTGTTACCTTCCCACCAAAGGTGGTCCCTACTTTTCTACTTGCATTTTTTACGTGCTTTCAAACTGCTAGGTTGGCAAAAGCTGGGGCAAGTAATGGAAGCTCACCCTGTTACGCGGCACTAGGGATTCGAACTGCTAAACTGCCAACTTTTCGATCGACAAGCTCAGCATCTTAGCCACTGAGCCACTGCATCCCTATAATAGCCTATACTAGAAGTTATTTTAAAAAGAAAAGGAGTCAGTGGCAAACTATTTCCATCAAAACTGACTGGAAGGTAATTTCAACTTTATAAAAAACAGCCATGTCAGGGACAAAAAAGAGTGTTTTATTTTATGGGACTTGAAGTTGGAGTAATACCCACATTCTCTTCTATCCAATGGTGAGGTTTCTGTGGACCCCCAGCTAGAGTATATATAATGTACTGCACATATTTGTGAGCTTCTGCTCATTGAAGAATCCTTGGTCTAGGAGAGGTTTACATGATTTAAAATTTATTTTGCCAATAATTATTTTTCCAGAAATTTTTCCATGGCTTCTATACCATTTTTTTCCCAACTCTCCATATAAGTGGTGCATAAACTTTCCTTGTGTTATTTGCATGTAACATATCAGGATGAAGGCCACAGTCTTTGGAACTGTGCAATACATACATGGGTGCATATAAAGACCTCCCTCTCTCCCTCCCTCTTAAATGAGATAAACCTCTGTGTGTGATAAAGAAATTGCCTCTTTGCTGCAGGGGTCTCAGCTATATCACAGTGGTAGGCTTCCAAAGGTTGAACATTCAGAAACTGAAGGGTTCATGAAAATAGTTTTGGGATAGAAAATGAAAGGAAATTAAATGAAATTACTTTTTCCCAGGATATCAAAATATGAAAGAAGTTCCCATGGTCTCATAAGATATAATGAAAAGCTTTTGATAAAAACTGATGTTTAAAAGGTTGCTTTTCGTAATGTCCTTTAATGGAGTAAAATAGCAGACTTAATCCAAACAAATAGCAAAACTGTAAGAAAGGCTTCAATTTTCCTACAAATGAGCCAGACCAGTCTTGGTTTTGAAGGGCACATTTAAGTTATCAAAGCGTGCTTTGTTTTCCCCTGCACTTATTTTTCTCCTTCCATTTCAAGAAGGCACCTAACATTTCATCAACAGATTCTGGATGTGGATGCCTCATGGGAATGGGAACTCCATGTAAATAAGCAGGTTAGACATTTGAATCAGAGGGACAGACAAAGTACTAGAACAAGGCGACAGGGTTCACATGACATTAACAAAAAGGCAGAGGGAATTGAGATTCTTATTTTAGAGCTTTATGGGTGAGAATTGGAGCTAGCTATTGAGATAGCTTCAATATTGTCAGGTACCTCCCAAGCTCAATGTATAAGATGCTTATGATGGTATATAAAAGCTTACATGGCTTAGATTCCAATTATTTACAGCACTGCCTAATTCAGTTTTGTCTGCCAATATGCTTTTTAATGGGACATATTTTTATAGATCCCACATAGCCATAGTTGGCATCAGTTTTCAGTTTTCCTTTCTCCATCCTTTATTATGGAAGAAACTGCTTTTTCCAGTTTAGGAAGAAGTTCAATCCTTCTTTATGTACTAAGGCCCTTTAATAGTATTGTTTTATTTCCATATATTGAACCTGTCATGCTTTTCATGTTATTTTTATTAAAGTTTTAGTTTTTTTTATTTTAAGCTGCCCGGAGCTATTAAAGGAATGAGAAACATAGAAATCCTATAAATAAATAAATTTGCCATCAAACTTCAGCAGTGCAGTTAAGGTCTCTCTCTCTCTCTCCCCCGCACTCTCTCTCCCCTCCCTCCCTTTCTCTTTATCTCACACACACAGAGAGAATCTGGGAATGTAGGCATTACCGGATGCTATTATATTGGGAAATCATAATTAAAAAGCTGGCTTTCAAGTTCCAAATTAGCATGTTGAGTTGCTGACTTACTGTTTATAGGTAGTCCTCGACTCACAACAGCTCATTTAGTGACCAAGTTACAATGACACTGAAAAAAGTGACATAACCATTTTTCACATTTCTGACCGCTGCAGCATCCGCAGTAAGAAAAAGTAAATGGAAGGCAATCTTTCAATTATTCACTAATTTGTGAAATGTTGCTTCCCAGAGGCAGCCTACAAAAAATTTAAATTACAATAAAAAAAAATTAAAACTGGAACTTTTAAAACACCAATTGTATGAGAGTAATATGCAGAAGATCTTCATCAGCCCAAAACATTCAACAGCTGTTAAAACTCGTGAATCGCATCCAAAGGGACTGACTTTGCAGACCATTGCCAATCCCTATAAACACTTCAGAAATGTGTGAGAAGATGAACTCTCTGCACCATGAGAATATTTCCTGTGGCCTGTATAAATGATGAACATCGAACATCTTTGTATTCTCGTGCCATGGTTCAACCCCTCCAACTTCTGAAAGTCATCTTCGTTTTGACACTCAGATTTACTGTATTTGTAGCCACAACTTTATGATAAAATGATAATATGGTGGGTTTTTTTTTTAATGGAAGTTAGGATTTCCAAAGTGCTAATTCTGAGTCAAATACCAAATTCCGCCTTTATGCAGAACAATTGTAAATCTTAGTGATTTGACTATAAAGCCATCTGTAAAGTATTTCACAGTAATTTTAAACAGTAGGGAAGCAAGCGAAGTCATTGCTACGTTGCTGAAGTTGCTCTTGTTTTCAACCCATAATAACTCAGGATGGGACTATGGATTTTGTCCTCCTCTTCTCCTCCAAACATAGGTAGAAGCCTTTGTCTGCCGTTCTGGAAGACAGCATGGTGCCAAATCACAGGTGGTCTCATTCAAACAAAAACATGCCAAGAAGTCCTCATCCACTGCTAAGCTACACCAAGGCAGCTTGCTGCTACCGTTTCTTTACTTCTAGAAAGTAAAAAGGGCAATAAGTTGTTTTGCTAGCAAGTAACAAGAGCTTTCATATAGCAGCACAGAACTTCATTATTATTTTTTTTAAACTAATGGAATCCTTGAGTTGGAAGGGACTTACTTAGGTTACCCAGAGCAAGGAAGTAATCCAAATTAAATCACCCTCACAAAACAACCTGATGCAGTGAAAAGAGTCCACCACCTCTCTTGCTAACCGGTTTTATTCAACAATGAAACCAGGGTTGAAATGGTACCGGTTCGCCTGAAAAGAAAAAAAAAAAAAGCTACCGGTTCATTCCAACTGGTATTTCCGACAATCAGCTGTGCTGCATGATTTATATTCCCTAGAAAGCAGGAAATCCTGCTTTCTAGTGAATCTAAATCACACGGCTTGGCTGTTCCCCCCCTCACTGTTCTACTTTCCTTCAAAAGGCTCCTTTTTCCACGTGAAGTACGTGTTTGATGCACAATGTGCATGTGCATGTGCTCCCAAGTATTCATTAGGAATTTGCTTTCTTATATTCATTATTTTGTGTCCTGTGATTGGAAATGGCAGAGAACGATAAGACTTTTCTCTATAATATACCCTTTCTATTTTTCTTCTTCTTCTTCTTGAGGTTAAGCCTTTCCAATTCCTTCAGTGACTCTTTCACAGGAACCTCTTTGAATCTATTTCTGTTTGTCTGATTCTGTATAACCGAATTCCAGAATTGAATGAGACTCAATAACAGCCTTAGAATAAAGGGAATTTGTTACCTCCTGTAATTTGTAAACTACATTTCTGGTGATCAAGCCTAAACTTGCACTGCCATTGTTCCATTTTGGAAATGTGGAAAACTGCGAGGTTATGTGGAAAGGGATGGTAAATGCCACTTTGTACCTGGTACAATGAGTGAGGTTTCAGCATAGGGAAATGTGTGGACTTATACTAATGGGAAGTATTAAAAAAAAGGATGAAACAACAAAATGAAAATCGCTATGGTTGGAAAAAAATGCATCTATGAAACTGACTGCTAGAAAAAAAAAATGAGGATGAAATGTATTGTATGATGATAGGAAAAAAGATATTGGCCAATTATTTCCACGGCCCGGTTGCAAACAGCTCATGGTCCACTAGTGGGACACGGCCCAGAGGTTGGAAATCCCTGGACTATATGACACACAAGAACTGTGGATTTGAAAAATAATGTTACAAACAGGAATGTAGCATTATTTGCTAAATAGCATGAACAAATGAACACACTATACAGTATACAGCATACACACTATACCAACTTGCGATTGGTTGCTTAACAGGCATTTGAAATTATGACAGGCCCAGAATGACTTTACTTTTTACACTTTTGGCCATTGTAAAATGTTGTGCCACCCCATCCCACCCCAATCATATGAATACATTTTGGGCAATTGGCAACTGACTTATCTTTATGACCAGTTGCAGTATCCCACGGTCACATGGCCATGATTTGTGACCCCTGATTTTTGCTGTTTTCTGGCATTTTTTGAGAGTTTCTGGCCCCCCCAAAAAATGTCCATTTGGAAGAATGAGTTCTCATTTACAACCACAATCATCACTTAATAACCATGAATTTGCTTAATAACCATGGTGATTCTAACAACCACCACAAAAAAATAAATAAAAAAAATCATAAAATTGGATCTGGTCACGTTGATCCCTCAATATACAATCATAATGACTGAAAATCTGATCCCAATTACACTTGTATGTTGTGGACCACTTATATGTAAATGGTGACAAAGAAGAGCACACAGATGAACAGCAAACAGTTCTTTAGCAGAACATTTCTTAAAGCTAGTCTAATGAAACTGGTAATGAGAGAAATCCCGGTTTTCGATCAACTAATGAACATACTGAAGGCAAGGTGTAGTTGATGCAATTAGTTGTAATAGGCACTTCGCGACAACATAGAGAAAGAAAAGGAAAATCAAATGGATTAAACCTGTTGCCCTTTCTGCTTTTAGGGATCACCAAGAGCCCTAGCCTTTTCCTATGGCATGGGTCTGTAGATCTCAGCTCACAGTAATGTTCAAAGAAAAATTCAGGTGTTTCCCATTTTTGAATACTCAGCCCTTCTCAGGCTTCAGATCCAGAGTTTACCTGTTGCCTACCACCCTTGCTTGTATCAGGTGCAGAAAGGAACAGAAATACACCACAACTCTTCCAGAAAAATAGAAAATGTGCAAATACATGTAAAGCATATCTATTGACTATACTGTAAAACCTTTCTGTTAATGCTACTAACCTTGTCGCTCCTTCAGATTATTATAATGTTCTGCATTATTTCTGTTTCACCACTGATAGGAATATGAAATTTAAATGCTATTTGAAAAATACTGAGCGGTATGCAGCCTGATGTAAGAAAGGAGTATTTGTCAACGAAAAACAAAATGGCTTTATGCTTTTGCCCATTTTGCTGTATGGAAGTCAGAATTGGGTACATCAGAGAAACATAAAAGCAAGCTGAATACGGTGTGTTTTAAAACAAGGAGAGAAATAGTTAAGAATGAATGGGAGAGAAATATATACGGAGTGAATACAAAAACAGTTATCAGTTCAAAAGAAGTATGTTGAGGTACTTTGGTCATATAGAGAAAATGAATATCAAATTACTAAACAAATACAGGTACAGTAATCCTTATTTAGCAAACACAACTGAGACTAAGCTCAGCTGTTAGGCAAAGCAGTCACTAAGTGAAACTGACTGCTTTAGATAAGATAGAGAATATAAGTGTAGAACAAAAGCAAGAGGTGATTACCTATAAAGAGCTTCTTAAAATGGAAGGGGGTATATTGCAGTTAAAATCTTTAAATGCATTAAAAGAAGAAAGGATAATTCAAACTTGGTTTCAGTATGGACAGTTGCAAGCTAGATGGAAAGAAGATCAGAGAATTGGTATCATGCAGAATGAGGAAAATTTGGTAAAACAAATTAGAGATCAAGGTCAAATGCATATAAAAAGATTATATAATATATTGATAGAAATAAATTCAGAAATGGAATTAGTTAAGGATTGTATGATAAAATGGGCACAAAACATTCAGGAACCAATAATGATGGAAACTTGGGGAAAAAATATGGGTTAGAAATGTGAAATTTACACAAGCACAAAATTTAAAAGAAAATTTTTATAAAATGTTCTATAGATGGCATTTAGATCCTAAAAAGTTAGCTTGTATGTATCCGAATTTGCAATCTAAGTGTTGGAGATGTGATTGTGATGATGCCACTTATTATCATATATGGTGGACTTGTAAAAAAGTTAAAGCATTTTGGATTAAAATATGGTGGATTATCCCAAATATTCTTAAAAAGAAGATAAAGTTTACTCCACAATTGTTTTTGCTGGGTATAATCACAGATTGTACGGTTATAGAGACTAAATTGATTTTAAATTTAATAACTGCAGCTAGACTTTTGGTGGCGCAATATTAGAAGAAGGAAGATTTGCCTACTATTGAAGAATGCACATTAAAAGTAGCGAATTTGGCAGAAATGGTGAAAATTTCAGCTTATTTGAAAGATCATTCACAAGAAAGATATATATCGGAATGGAGAAGATGAATTGATTGTATTCAAAACAAATATCGGACTAAAAAGTATCAAATAGCTTATGAATGAATAGAAAAATTAAGAGTACTTATATTTAGTTAAGTAAAAGGGGAGTTAAAGTGTGAAGGGGGGATAGGAATCCATAGTTAGCTAGCTTAGTTTAGTATATGATTATTAATTGTTATACCCTGTATTTTGTTCTGGGAAGTTCGGGGGAAAATGAGAGAATTGATCAAAAGGAAAAATGAGAGAATTGATCAAAAGGAAGACCAAGACAGGCTCCATCACCATTGTAACGAAGTCCATCTGACTTGCTGCTGATTATCTCCTTCTGGACTTTCCTTCCACGTTTCCCAGCATTAGCGCTTCTCTAGAGAGCTATACTATATATACTATATACTAAGGCTGAAGCCACTTCAAACCATTGATTGCCCACTGACAGAATAACGATACAGCTCCTCAGCACTTTTTTCTCCTGCTTTTCCCATAGCACAGTGGAAGCCCTGCTTAGCATTTCTCACGGCAGTTGGTTATTGACATTTTCAGCCTTCCTGCTCTGGGAAACGCAAACTCCCACAGGACAGAGCCAAATAAGAGCTGTGTAGTTCTCTCTTCCCTTTATTTCATGACGGCTTTTTGCCATCTTCATTGAGGTCCACTATATTGAATATTTACTCTCCCTTTCACTTTGCGTATATGCAAAGAAGCCCCCTTTTGTTGTTCTTGGCATGCTTCAGTAACTTCAGTTCCATTCTGAGCTTTACTTTCCTGACACCAGTTCCAGGGTCTCCCTGTTCTTTGGTGAACTGTCTCCTTTTTGATTTCCTGTATTCATTCATTCATTCATTCATTCATTCATTCATTCTCTGGTATTTTATCTCCCCGATCTTCACTAAGCTTTTTGTCTTACCTTTTCTATCTACCTCTATGTTTTTCAATCACTGGAATACTGTATATCTGTGTTTCTGTATCTTCTTCTTTTAGGAACTCCTATTCCTTTTGAGCTCTTTTTCCCATTTGTTTCTCGCGCTGTGGAATGCCACTGATAGTTGCTCTGAATTTATTACCGTCCACACTTTTGATGCTGAGGATGCATGTTCAATTACACCAAGCTTTAATTTTACTTAAAATCAAGAGCTCCAGCATTCATATTCACTTTCTTGCAGGGCTCCTGCTACTTCCTGGTCTTTGACTAAACCTTCCCCGTTAGATAATATGAGGCCAAATGTAGCTAATCCTCTTGTGCCTTCTTCCACTTTCTAAAGAAGAAGATTATAAGCAAAACAATTCAGAAATTTCCTGGAAGGAGCGTGCTTGGCAGAATTATCTCCTAGCAGACATCACGGTAATTAAAGATTCTCATCACAATGATTTCCTTCTTCTTTGAAAGAACTGCAGTTTGCTTTCAGAAAGCATCTTCTCCTGAGGGGATAGCCAATAATAGAAATCAGCAGTAGTATTGCTATTATTCCTCCCCTTAATTTTAACCCAGATGCTGTCTTCTCCACTGCCAAGTTTATTAATTTGGATTTCTGAGCAGAGTAGATATTTTTAACATACCCGCTATTCTTCTCCTTTTCTTTTCCTTCTATTTTGTTTGAACAAACTGTATCCTTCAGGTGCTACGTTTTGATTATGGGAGACATCCTACTAGGTCTCTGCTACAGGTATTAAATCATACCTGCTTTCCTCTACTGAGAGTTCATGCTAGTCTTGTTTATTTCTCATACTCTGAGCGTTGGTGTAGAGAATAAAGACCATGAACTTCATGAACCCATGTTCCTTTCGATTTTTCATTGTGTGCTTTCATAGGCCCCAATTACATTCCAGTTAATATAGCCCATCAGTTGTTCTTATTAATGGTTTTTCACTGCTGTGCTGTTTTCTCCTCCTCTTTTACTTCTTCTTCTTTTTTTAAGTAAACAAACTCAAGGTTCTTGTTGTCCAATAATACAGAGGTTGACGTTTATATTGTGTTTTTTATTTACTCTCTTTAGAAAATAAATCATGTCTTTGGCTCTTGCTTATGGAGCCAAGGTTCTGAGAAATTAGAAATTCATGTTTTGTTCCTTTCTATTGACTCCTTGTTTGTGCCATTTCAAGGACTCCACGAACCCTATAGACACTGAAGGACTGCCTGGGCACTTTGCAAATCCCTCTTGGAGAAATTCATCAGGATCATCATCCTTGTCATACATGCAGGAACAGCATCTTAGCAGGAAATAGTGACAGGCTACATGTGTGATTGTACTATTTACTCTCTTTTCCATGCTGTTTTAAATTTATTTCAATTTTTAAACTACCTTTTAATGTCCTTTTCCATTTTCTATTTGGGAGCACCAGGGGTGGTATTCATTTACTTTCCCTACCGGTTCGCAAATGTGAGTGCACGCATCCATGCCCCCATCCACGTATGTGCCCGGCATTCTGCGCTTGTGCTTTGCTGGTGCGTGCGCCTCCCGCACATGTGCCCAGCCTCAAAAATGTGCCTAAATAGAGCCAGAGCAGGCGGGCGGGGGCGGGCCCACCCACGATTTCCACTACCGGTTCGGATGAACTGGTCCGAACCGGCTGAATACCACCTCTGGGGAGCAGTTTATTTATCTGCTACATTCTGAATGTTGGAGGTCCTTTAATTGGTCCCACTGCTGGATGAGTTTCTGTAGTACATTGAGGGTAAGGAAAAGGATCAAAATGGAAAGGAATGACCTTACCCATTGCCTTCAGATCCACACTCCCCGTGCTTTGTCAACTCGCTATATGGGCTGATTTAGTTATAAATGCCTTGAAAATAGGAGGAAAATAAATCCTCAACACTTTTTGTTTGCAACAATTTTTCCCTCCTTAATTTTTTTTTCATACTAATATGGAATGAATCGTATTCTCAGACATTAACTTATTGTGATATTATATGGACTTTTAAAAATCATCCAGTCTATAAATTCTCAAAATTCAGATTCTGCCTTCTGTATTGTTCCTTTATCTCTGCTTCGGCATTTCTCCTGTTTATTATGAAACACAGAATCTTTTAAGGTTAGAACAAATAGACATTTTTAGCAATACAAGAAGAAGCCAGGTCAGATTCTTTGGATGGTTGGCAGTTCTAACGCATCATTTCCAAGTTTAGTTTGTTGAAATAATGAAAAGAAAGAAAACCTGGATTATTAGCTGCGTTTATGAAAACACCATCTAAAACTGTGCTTGCATATTGTGGTTTGGCTTGGAGTGCTTAAAAAACCTGACCTGAACTTTGATTAAGACAAGAGCACCTTCAACTCAGTCAGTCAGTGTAGACTACTATAACAACAGTCCAGCTTGTTCTTTGAAGTTTATGGTTTCAAACATCGAACAGATTTTTAGGAGTGGTTGTAAAGTGATCTATGCTCCCTGTTTAGACATTTCTTTCATTCCTCATGAGTGGGAAGAGGTGAATTAAATATTAGAGGTAATATTTTAAAACTGATTAAAACCCTCTCAAGAAAAAAGGGAACTTAAATCCTCAATAGTGTGACTTGGTAGCCCTTATTAAATGTTATTAAATGTTGTGTACCAAAGTGTATGATCAAAATAAGAAGGGCTATAAGTTCAGAAGAAGGTCCTCCTCCCATTCTGGATTGGCTGTACTTGGGTTTTGGGGGTGCATTCTCAGAAATGGGTGAGTCCTACATGGAAAATGGGCAGCGTTAAATTATTGAATCAGTCAGATACCTGTGTTTGTTTCTCCTTATCTGCGTATTGGGTAGAATGCAGTGGTGGAATTCAATTTTTTTCTACTACCGGTTCTGTGGGTGTGGCTTGGTAGGTGTGGCATGGCTTGGTGGGCATTTTATGGCTTGGTGGGTGTGGCTTGGTGGGTGTGGCAGGGGAAGAATACTGTAAAATCTCCATTCCCACCCCACTCCAGGGGAAGAATACTGTAAAATCTTGATTCCCTCCCCACGCCAGGGAAAGGTTACTGCAAAAACCCCGTTTCCTCCCGATCAGCTTGGAACTCGGGAGGCAGAGAATAGATGGGGGCGGGGCCAGTCAGAGGTGGTATTTACTGGTTCTCCAAACTACTCAAAATTTTTGCTACTGGTTCACCAGAACTGGTCAGAACCTGCTGAATACCACCTCTGGTGGAATGGATGCTGATTTCATTCTCAGTTGGTTCTTCAGATTAATAACAATCCTTTTTAAACAGAGGGAGGGAGTCCTTCAGTGCTGTCAGTTTCAGAAAGAACTGTTCGCTGCCCCATATTATTCTAAAGATTGAGATCATTTTCTGTGCGTGTATTTTGGAGGAACTACTCTTATTACTAAATGCATTTTCCAGAATATAAGGATTTTGTGTGTGTGTGATTGTGGGCTTTCATGAAATTAGTTTCATGTCTTTTGGTGTTCTGTACTAAAACTAATTTTCCTTGGAGCATCAGTTGGCATGACATCAAATAGTAGCATTAATTGTTAAAGTCAGTTTTCTTGTTTTTAGGGCCTTAAAAATCTTATGGGAAAAGAACTGAATATCCTGATATTCTGTAGTACAGTCTTTAGTTACATGTGCCCAGGGGTGAAATCCAGCAGGTTCTGACAGGTTCTGGAGAATCAGTAGCGGAAATTTTGAGCAGTTCAGAGAACCAACAAATACCACCTCTTGCTGGCCCCAGAGTGGGGTGGGAATGGGGATTTTGCAGTATCCTTCCCCTTCCACGCCCACCAAACCACACCCATCAAGCCACACAACACCATGCCCACCAAGCCATGCCCATAGAACAGGTAGTATAAAAATTTGGATTTCACCACTGCATGTGCCCATTATCCTCTTCAACATTGGTATGCATTCCATACTATGCTTATTGTCTCCATAGGCCACTGCTCCCAGTAGTACACTAAATGGCATGATCTTGATTTCCAGTTCTGCAAGTAGTGCTTGGACTAGCAACTGTTCCTACTATGGCAGACCTTCCCAGTATCACGTGTGTTCACTGTGTTTATAGCTCTTGTTGGGATGCAAGTTCAAATGAAGTGTTGCCAGTTGTGAGAGCTAATATTTGCCTTTTCTATCTTGTAAATCTGTAAATCCATCAAGGCAGCCAAACATTCCAGGTGTACCATCTGTTATTCAGATCATGGTGCTGATAAAGATGCAATGTTTCATTGGGAAGCAATGATCAGCCTCCAAATATATTCTCTCTGATAGCTGCATTTCCAAAGACAACAGATCCTCTCAGACATTCTTGTTTTCCATGTACAGAAATTATATCAGTTTAGCTTTACTAACAATTTCATCCATGGCAAGATATTAAAAAAAAACCACTATTATCACCGAGTCTTTCCTATTACATATCTTATCATTAATGCAGTGGGCTACTACTCCTCATGACCGACTCATCCTGCATTTTCATTTGTGGACTAGGCAAAAACCATCTTGCCCAGCATAGAAGATTCCATGCTGTCCTACTGCCATTCTTTTCTATGTGTCATTGCCAGTCAGAAGCAGTTCACAGCTGTTTAAAACTCTGCCTGCGTCTGACAGCAGCTCTATGTACTGTTGGCATGGCTCTGGCAACACTTCAGTGAAGGATGAAGGACCCAGCTAAAGCATCAAAGTGTGTTAGGAAAACTACATTTGGGAAGCTCCACATTCCTCAGTGAGCGATGCTTTCTTTCAAAAATGTGGAAGCAATCACCAAGAAAGGAATTGTACCGCAAATTGTGCCTCATACTTTCAGTTGTGCTTTAAAATACAGGCAGGGGAATTGGGAGGCTGGAATATGAACAGAAAGTTGGTAGAGATATAACAACAACAAACCATGGACACACTCTCTCTCCCTCTCCCTCCCTCCCTCCTTCTCTCTCCCTCTCTCTCCCTCTCTCTCTCCCCCCTCTCCCTCTCTCTCTCCCTCTCCCTTCTTCCCTCCCTCTTATCTTTTATCTATCATCTATCATCTATTTTCTGATTTCATATATTCTGTAACATGTATTTGGGAACTATGAGGTAATTTGCATTACTGAGAAAATATTAGTATATGAAATGAAATCTATAATAGAGAAACTAATATTAGTTTAGTGTGTTTATTTTTGTGTTTATTATTTATTTATAAAACATTAACCTGTTTTACATTTTTTAAAAAATAAATCCAAAAGTAAGAAACACATTTTAACATCCCTCTTCCCCCCCTCCTCGTGTTAAAACTATGGGGAACCTTTGGTAGTCAGCATTACAATATCCTGAAGAAAATGACAAAGCAACAGTTCACTATTAATGTGTATAAATCAATTGCTTAAAATCATATACAACTTTAAAAACAGGACAGTCAAATCAGATTAGAAACCACCACAGTCATTACTTGTTCAGAGAAAAGATAACAATTTTAGCTAAAGTAAGAAAATATGTAGAGTTGTGGAATAAAATCTAAACATGTTTTAAGCATTACCTCCCCTTTAAAGAATCTTATCTTGAATTGCCTCATCTCTTCTCACACTTGCTATTGTAAGCAGGATTTTAGTTGAGATGTAACAGTTTGGAGATAAGAAATAGGCAAAGGGGCCATGTATGTACGAGGCATTTTCAACTTGGAGTTCAAAATATTTAAAACATAATTGTGGTCTCTGGGCTGCGATATTCTAGCAAACACATAGTTTTTCATAGATAACAAGTTTTCAGCAGCAATAGGAATTGCTGTGTTAAATAGGCTGCAGTGAAAAAAGAAGTACATACTCCCTATGTCTATGGAGATTCTCAGACATCCAGGTCAAGATTGTCCCAAAGGTGCTTTTCCAAAGGTAACCAGACTTTTTTTTCTTTTCCCTTCAAGACATTTCGTTTTTAATCCAAGAAGCTTCTTCAAGTACCCCCCCCCCCCCCCGCCGCCAATTCAGTCAAAACTGAAAAGAACCTTTTTGGATGAGAAACGAAATGTCTTGAAGGAAAAAACAAAGAAAGTCAAGTTGCCTTTGAGAAAGCACCTTTGGTACATAAGCCAAACTTTTTCTCTTTTCTTTCATGGCTCCAAAATAATCAAGTTGCTTCTGAAAGCTAGAAGCAAAAGAGAGGATGTACTTGACAAAAATAGAGGACACCATAGTTTGCAAAACTTGTCTGCTCAGTAATGCTCTTATATCAGGAGAAACCAGCTCTCTGAGTAAGAGAGGGATTGAGAATTGATAGCAATTATCAGTGGTGGATGGATAATTAGAGAGCCTGTGCCCAGGGCAAGGTTTTTTTGCTTATTTTTGAATGGAGCATTTCACTGACATTTCAAATCTAGGCGTAGCTGATTACAGGTCCTGCTGAATAATAGTATTTGGGTCCTAGTAATTTAGTTTGAAGCTATGTGTCAGGGTTCCAAGTAACATACCCATAGCAAACAAAACTCTGAGGCAGGTAGATTCCTCAAAGAATAAGTTTATTGGATATGTCATATTGGCCCAGGCTGGTGAAAACTGACTCTGATTGTTCCTGCGGTTTTCACCTAATTAAAAGTAATAGTTTTTCACTTTCTCAAAACAATCAGTCACATGGTCCAATCAGGATACTGTCTAGTTGCTAGGTGACTCCAGCCCCCTCCTTCCGAGCACCTGCAGGAATGTCCTTGGTTCCCAAGAGAAAGTATTTTGTTTTGACTACAATACCCCAACTATCCCTATTCCCCCTTCCCTATCTCTCTTCTCCAGTGTAAAATGGCCTCAGTCAGATCTATCTCCGTGATGGCAAACCTATGGCACATGTGCCAGAGGTGGCATGCAGAGCCCTCTCTGCTGGCATGCACACCGTTGCCCCAGGTCAGATCTCGGTGGTGTTTCTTTTGTAAGTTTCTGTTTCCCTGCAAACAACGAAACAGAAGCTCATGAAAGAAAAAGATCTTACCTCTTGCCACGCTGCTGGTGTTGGGATACCCTGCCTCCCGCCGATCAGCTGGTCTTCGGGTCTCTACTGCACATGTCCGCTTGTCCGTGCCTGCACATGTCCATGCTTGTGCATACCTGGGCATGTCCACGTGCGTGTTCATGCATGCGCACACACATGTCCGTGCATGCACATGTCCGCACATGTCCACATTCATGCATGTCCATGCATGCACACATTTGTGCATGTTTGTGCATGTGCACATTCGTGCATGTCCACGCATGAGCACGGCAATGTCCACAAATGCACGTGTTCGCACACGCACAACTTTCAATTTGGGCACTCGGTGTCTAAAAGGTTTGTCATCACTGATCTATCTTATTCCAGGGCAAAATCATCTCAACACTAAAAGTGGGAATGCATGTATTGTACTTAAAACTGGACCTGTGAAAATCCCCTTTTTCACAACAACTATGATTCTGGCCTTTTTTTTATAGTTTTCATAAAGGAAATGGTTAGGGAAGGTCCAGTTTTCAGATAAATCCTGCAAATTGAGGTGGGGGTGGCATTTGAAATACCCTCCTGGGCATATTTGATCTATGTTGGTTTTTTTCAACTAGTTGCTTTGGGAAAGCTGGACATCAAATTAACCCCCCTGTTCTATACGCTTGAACAATAACTAAAACTGCATGTAATGTTTGCTTCTACCCATATTATGGCCTATAATTAATTATAAAAAAGCCACTTAAGGTCAAGGAAAGAAGCATATTTGGTGTGGACTTGATATGCGGTCCATGTTACTGACCTCTGTCTCCGAATTTTGGTTACACAAAACAAAAATGTGCTGTTGCCATGGTAACTCTCTTTATGGGCTCTGAATTTACAGCATGCTGTATATCTTCCTTGCATGATGGATGGACAGAGACAAGTGATAAAAAGGAAGACCAATGTATGCAACAATAAATAAGTGTATTAGGTGGACATATTATAACAGGGTAGGGCAGGCCCTAAACAATAATGATAAATATCTGTGTTATTCTCTCAGTACGGGGAGAGGTCTGTATAAAGCAGACCTCTCTCCGATGGGAATACGTGATTACCTTTTGCCCTTATCTTGCAGGTCCAAAAACTGTGATTCTGAAAGGCAAGAATCCAGAATCACAATTTTATAATAATTTATGCTTTCCTCAGTAAACTTTTCTCATTGCATGTACTATGCGCAATAGGCCATCATGCTTGGATTGAATAACAATTATAGGGCAGACATGTCTTTTGCTTTGTTTAATAATTGGAGCTGCATGTGGACAGGTTCACACATCACGCCAAACCATTCTGCGCTGAAGTTCATGGCTTAACTTGCCAGAAATCCAGTCTAATTCTGACATCTTTTTCCCCCTTTTTTCTGCTTATGAACAAAATCCTGCACAGTGAGGAACAATTGCTCTTGGCAGCTGTCACATTGTGGATTGAGTGCAAAGTATACCAATAATAAAACTGAGATTTTACTAGGGAACCTGTAGCAGTCTGTTGTAAGAGCAAGATGGATGACTCATCGCCAAAGCAAGCTTAAGTACTTTAAACTTTCCCTTTGCAATGCCCCATAGGAGAAATTGATATGCATTATATTTGGCAGAAGCACAAAAGTTTCTATTCTCTGAAAGCACTAGCATTAACATGATAGAATGGTGAGATGGAATATTCTAAGAGTGTGTTGCTCAGAGTGACTTTCCATTCAGTTTAGTAGGTCTTACTCCTGGGTAAATGAACACATAAAGTTGTCATCTTGTTCAGTCAATATGCTAACCCCACTTTCCACTAATTCAGGACTTTGGTTTTGCAGACACCCCATTGGACTGGAAAGCTTTAATGGAGAAAAGAGATTCTCCATTAGAAGCACTCCTGAGTAAATAAAAGGTGCAAGAGAAGAGTAGGATTAACATGCTCATTCATAGCGACTTTTCCATTCTTTTCCTCTTTCTTTCAGCTGTTATATAGTATACTGGCTGGATGCCCATGCTTCACTACAAAACCATGTGATCAGGCATGATAAATTGACACTTAAAGCCTGAAACATAATGTAGAATGTGTAATTCTGTAACATCAGAGCATGTTAATATAAGGCAACTGGCAGTTGGAAGAGAGGGGGAGGGGAGTAGAATGTCCCAGACCACAGGCTGAGTCACACGCTGGCCACGCCCACACCTGGACCACTTTAGGGAAGGGGTAGCATCAGAGTGTGTTAATATAAGGCAACTGGCAGTTAGAACAGAGTTCTTTTCAGGTGGGGCGGGGGAGTAGAATGACTAGCTCCTTAGCATCAGAGCGTGTCATTTTGAAAAATCCTTTCTTAGCTAGCACCTAAAAGCCAAGAGGGACATATGTGTCAAATTTCAAGTTTGCAGGCTTTACTGTTCTGGAGATTTTGTGATGAGTGAGTGGTATTTGGCTTAGATATATATAGATTCCCCCATCCATTGAACAGTGGCTTCCTCTATTCATATGTTCTCAGTGACTGCAAGAAAACCCCTTCCCCAAATTTACAGGTGTTTTTATATTTAGTTCTCAACTTATTTATTAATTGTTTATTTATTGGTTCGATTTATATGCCGCCCTTCTCCAGAGACTCAGGGCGGCTTACAATGCATTAAGCAATAGCCTTCATACTTTTGTATATACCTGCTTAGTATGGCTTTCGCCCCCCCCCCCCCCCAAGTGGTGTTCTTTTTATACAAAGTCAGCTTATTGCCCCCACAATCCGGGTCCTCATTTTACCTTCCTCGGAAGGATGGAAGGCTGAGTCAACCTTGAGCCTGGTGAGATTTGAACTTGCAGTAATTGCAGGCAGCTGGCAGCTAAGTGTTACTGAACAGCACTTTAGTCCACTGTGCCACCAAGGCTCCTTGCAACCACAATTGGCACCTAAACTTCCATTGCTAGCAAGGCAGTTCTTAAATGAGTTGTGCCCGATTTTTTTTTACCATGGTTATTAAGCGAATGACTGCAGTTGGTAAGTGTATCACATTGTCTTTAAGAAAATCAATCGTTCCCCTATTGACTTTGTTGGAAGCCAGTTGAGAAGGGTGCAAATGATGAGAATATGGTTCCTGGATGCTGCAACCATCATAAATACAGGCTGGTTGCCAAGTGTCTGAATTTTAATTATGTGATTGTTGAGATACTGCGATGGTTGTAAGTATGTGAACCGGTCATCAGTCACTTTTTTTTCATTTGCTGTTGTAACTTCAAACGGTCCCTAAATGAATAGTTACAAGTTGAGGTCTACCTGTATTTGTCAGAAAATACTTTTAATCGTTTGAAGAAATGTGATGATTTGATTTTCTTAAAGTCATTTGTAAATTGGCTGGACAAGATGCAAACAGTGATACCTAGTATTCCATAAATTGAATTATGGAGAAAGTCAAGGAATCTCTGAGCTCAGCTGGTTAAAGGATCACAGAAAAATATGCTTTTTGCACACAGGTATGCTAACTTGAAAGTAGTAATGATTGTATTCTATCAAATGAATAATCACTCAAAGAGTAGCTTGAGTCCAGAGATGCTTCCCACCATCCGTTGCCTTTCCTGAAGACAACAGAATATACAGATGGTAGTCTGAAGGTTTTAAACGTATCTCAGTGGCTAAGAAGTTGAGCTTGTCGATCAGAAGGTCGGCAGTTCAGCTGTTCGAATCCCTAGTGCCGCTTAATGGAGTGAGCTGCTGTTACCTGTCCCAGCTTCTGCCAACCTAGCAGTTTGAAAGCACGTGAAAAATGCAAGTAGAAAAATAGAGACCACTTTGGTGGGAAGGTAACAATGCTCCGTGCGCCTTTGGCGTTTAGTCATGCCGGCCACATGACCACGGAAAAGTCTTCGGACAGTGCTGGCTCTTCAGCTTAGAAACGGAGATGAGCACCGCCCCTAGAGCCAGAAATGACTAGCATGGATATGCGGGGGAATCTTTACCTTTACCTATTGTACCTTTTAACTGTGGTTTTAAGTGTTAACTGTTCTTTTAATTCAGCTTCTACTGTATTAGCCATTTGGGATACAAATGTAGAACCGGAAAAATTAATAAGTGGGATACAAACATTTTTTCAACAAATAATTGAACACAAAAACAAAACTCTGACTGAAAAGTTGCTTTAAGCGGTTAAATGAAACAATGAAGAATAAATTACTGAATTAAATCTCACTGAGTTGGGCCCAGCAAAAACCTGCCCTGATATCTCTGGTGACCACCAAGAGCATTCCAGGGCTTTGTAATCCTGTCCATTCGTTGTCTTCCGTTTGTGCTTCCCTGGGTCTTGCAGATTACCCTTGTTTACTTAATATTTGTTTTCTTAATATTTTAAAATGTCAGTTTGAGCTCGTTCCAATCTTTGAGTTGAAAACTTTGCATACACAAAAAATAATAGGTTAATAGTATACAAGTCAATCACATTTGAAATACAGAATAAAAGAAAACTCAGAAGTGTTTGCATACTAAATCTTATATTCTGTTTAGGAGTTTATTCATTTTTCTTCCATCAAAGTTCCTTAGGATAACCAGAAATGTCTTCTAGTAAACAATGCAAAAAATCATTCTGCTTGCAGGCTGTAAAGCGATGTGTCAATTTGGTGAAGAAAAGATTTTTCATTTTTATTATAGATTTTTCATCTTTCTTAGATTATGTTAGAAATTCCGGGTAATATACTTGCATGTAACTTCATGGCAGTTCATCATTGTATATCTTGTGATGAGGGCCCGTTTTTTGTTCTTTTCACAATCTTAGAAATTTTTAAGAAGATTTAGGAAGGCACACATTGGTTTCTGAATATCTTCTTTTTATCGTTGTTAATTTTGTTTTTTAATATTATACATTGAACAAATCAATATATAATCATTGTATTTAATGACTAAACTTGAACGAGGCTAAATATATGTAGGTTCTGATGTGACTGCCTCTTTAGAGTTTTATTATATTTGAAAAGGAGCTAGGAATTTCATTCTTCATTCAAAATTAAAACAGGGATCACACTGGAAGATCTGTCTCCATGACGCAGATCCACATGTCTTCATTTGTAACTTACTTTTAATTGATTGTCATGCCCTGTTTACCATGGAAAAGTCAGAGAACAATTTGATTCACTAAAAAATGATCTTGCTTTGAAGTGTCCATAGGTTTAAGAGCTGGAAGGAAAGTAATTTATATAAATCTGACCTGTGGGTCTGAAACTATGCTCTAGAGTAGCTTTTTTTAAAAAGGCTTTGGAGAGAGGAGTCAGTGTTGTTGCTGATGTACTCTATAGGAGTATGGAACAGCTTGCTAAACTTTCATAGTACATAATTCATACATAGTAACATATATTTCAGTACTATCCTCATTAAAAAAGTGTTTCTATATTATGAAAATCATGGACTCCAGATCACAATCTCTAATTAAAAAAAGCAGATGATAGATAACTTGGTTCTGGTTTTATTTATTTATTTTATTTATTGGTTCGATTTATATGCTGCCCTTCTCCAGAGACTCAGGGCAGTATACAATGCGTTAAGCAATAGCCTTCATTCTTTTGTATATACCTGCTTAGTAGGGCTTTCGCCCCCCCACCCAAAGCGGTGTTCTTGGAACACTAACATATTCTGTGTTTAGAAAAAAAGGTGAAATGCTGTTCTCCACTTTTTTTATTAGACACTTGATTACCATGGTCGGAGCAGAGGCTAGAATGCAGTATTACAAGCTAAATCTGCCGACTGCCAGCAGTTTGATTCTTACCTGCTCAAGGTTGACTCAGCCTTCCTAGGTGGCTCAGTGGCTAAGACGCTGATCTTGTCGATCAGAAAGGTGGGCGGTTCGAATCCCCACTATAGGTCTCCTGCGTGAGCAGGGAGTTGGACTAAATGACCTCCAAGGTCCCTTCCAATTCTGTTACTATTACTGTTACTTCCAAGGTTGGTAAAATGAGGCCCCAGATAATTGAGGGCAATATACTGACTCTGTGAACCACTTAGAGAAGGCTGTAAAGCACTGTGAAGAGGTATATAAATCTAAGTGCTGTTGCTAGTGCTATTGAACAATGAAAAGTTCCATTATAGATATTTTCTATTTTAGGACCAACAACATGGTATACTAAAATGGTGGCATTGCTTAATTTGTTTATAAAATTATCTTAGCAATGGATTGTTTCAATTTAATCAGGATAGTAAAAACTCACTAAATGGGAATCTCAGTAACTTTTCTGTAGTAGCCTTATTTCAGGTATAGAGTGGTGCAGACTTGTATATAGGAAAAAAATCCCTATAGAAAATTAGGTGTGCTGGAGAAGGACAGGGTTGAAATTTTATGTTTCATTTTTCTATATGGTAAGCATTTTTACATGGCAGTATAATAAATTACATGAGTAGAAATGATGTAGCTCAGAGTGATCCAGGTTTACTACTTCAGAGAGAACTAGGCCCTGAGGTCTAGGTAACTGGGATTTTTTATTAAGTCCCATGGAATTTAGAATTCAGAGTTGTATTTTTCCAGAGCATAAACATTCAAGTTCTTTCTCTCACAGTCCTAAACTTATACAAAGTTATGTTTTAGGTGGAAAAAGGCAGTATATAGAGTTCCGAATGGAAAGGAGTATAAGGCATTTGATGTGTAGCATGCTCCATTAAAAATGTGTACATAAATCAGTCACACACCCCTTAGCACAATCCTGAAAACATGTTGTATGTCAGGGTTTGTTTTGTTAAGAATCACTACTTTATTCTCACAGACCTTCACAGATCTTACTCTTCGCAGACCTTCAGGTGTTCGAACATCAGTATATCTTCCTAGAAAGCTGTAACAAGGTGAAACCCCCAAGGGCTCACGGCTGGGATCAAATCCTATTTAACATCTCTGTTAGTAATGTGGAAAGGAAAATGAGGCCTAATTGCCAGATGATAGGACTTGGCAGCATGCCTATTATTTGGAGTAGGCATGCCAGAGGAATTTAGATTTGGCCTTGAGATGACACACAGCTTTTTACTTTATCCGCCAAATGAATAAAAGGAAAGGAGGAACAAAAAGCTGAAAAGTCCTATAGCACCCAGACTGAGAAGCACTTTTATAAGTCACTTAACTTCTTGTTGAGAAAAACGTAGCTCAGAGTATCTTCAGTATATCTTCTATGTTTCCAATTTTATAATCACCATCATCCTCACACCACCACCACCATCATCGTCATCAACTAATGAATTCAGTGAATTGTCTTTATACATTGTTGCAGATAATATCTTGATTCTCATTTGGAAGATTCTTCTAAGCCCATGCTGGATTGGTTCTCCATCTGTCATAATAGCTGATAAGGACAGCTTTCAGGAACGTTATGGAAAATATTTCTTTCTTTTTTTTTTTTTAGTGTTCCCTAAGTTTTCACATTACAATGAACTTGGAAATCCATAATGCTTTGTGTAGCTCAGAATGTAAACTTAGACCTCTTCACATAAGTAATAAAATATCCAGAACTTGATCAGACCAATCCTTTTGTTTTAAGAAAATATATTTTGTATATATGTTCTATAGTCTACTTGATTTTTTAAATTAAATGATAAAATCAAAATGGCTCTAACCACTGTTACTTGTTGTGGTGTAAGCTGTACCTAAAAAAAAAAAAGAGGTGAAATCACAGTCAGAAGACCCAAAGGAATTGTGGGAAAGGCAGCTCAGGACCTTTAGCTTTTTCTTTTTATGTTTGGACTCTTTAGTCCCCTCTTGTATTCAATTTCTGAAATCATGAAATATCAAATTTCTGTAATGATTTAAAATAGACTAAACAATTTAGTTCCCACCAAGGGACTATTTATATATTTCCACAATCTAACAGGTAAAGTTTTAATATTCCAAATTCATCTGGTCTCTTAATTCTTTTATAACTTTTACAACTTTCTTGGAGTAAAGTATTATCTTTTCCCATTTATTTCAAATTCTGTACATTCTTAAATTTACACTTATTTTTTCTTGTTTTCTGGAATGAAAGTAAACTCACCAGATGGCTTTGCAAACCTGTCATTTGGAAGATCTTTAATAACCTTGAAATAGTTAAATAGGTAATTTCTGAAACTGATTAGGAAGTGAAGTGTCCAGGAACCCAGTGACCTTTAAAAGGCTCTACTATGGTTGGGAGTGTAATGGTTTCTCTTCATTTCCCAATGTTCAGACCTGCAGGAGAATATTATCCTATAGTCTCCTTGTGAAGAGCATCCATCTGGAGCACAAGTAGATCATCTCCCATCCTTCTCTGTTGTGGTATGATGGTTAGAATGTAGTATTGCAGAATAATTCTGCTGAATTCGATAGTGAGTTCGATTCTCACTAGCCGAAGGTTGACTTAGTCTTCAGAGGTTGGAAAAATGAGGACCCAGATTGTTGGGAGCAATATGCTGAGTTTGTAAACAGCTTAGAGAGGGCTGTGAAGCACTGTGAAGCAGTATATAAGTATACTTAAGTGCTATTACTATTATCCAGAAAGATTCTGTGGGATTGATCTACTCACTGGTCTGGCAATGTCACCTTCACTTGTTTGGAGAAATGGTTTCCTCACTTGAAAATACAGAAGGAAGAGGAAAACATTTCAGCATGCCTAGAGACCTTTGCTGCTGATTGCATTTGTATCCCCAAAACATAAATATGCGGGGGACGAAGGATATGGGATTCCTTATCCCAGAAATAAGGAGCATATCTCCAAGGCATTTGTTTTTTTTTCTACAATTATATTCATGCATGTCACTTGGCAAAATGCTGCTTTAAGCCATAAATAGAATGAGTTTAGCAATCCAATACCTTTCACTCTTCTCAGTGGAATAAATAAATCACTAGATATATCTCTGAGTAAATATATTTTGAGTTTCTTTGCACATACAGATTATCCATTATAGGTAAAGTCACCAATTCATCTTTCAGTTTATCAGAACAGACATAGTCTTTTGATGGGCATTAGAGGCAAAAGGAGACTGAATTACAAATTTGTAATGGGCCCAAAGAAATAGTGCTTTCAGCATTGTGTGTGTGTGTTGCTTGCTTCTAAATGAAATTTGATGTCAATTGTCAATTAAAAATTAACAGTGAAGTATCTTCTGTTTCCAGTTAGTGTTAGGAGTACATTCCAAAACTCCATGATACATAAAAGAGGACAATTGCAACTCTTAATTGAAGAACCAGCCTTATCATTTATTCTTTTGCTACAAAAGCAACGTTTGTTAAACTTCAATTAGCATAATATATTGCAGTTATTACTTTCAGAAAAACTGCAGGCATCATCCTTCAAGGGGGTAAATTGGATCTTGATAATTAGGTTTCAAAGAAGATTTTTAAAAATGAGAAAGCTGCATTCAATAATGTATAGGATGCAAATGCTGAGTCCCATTAGACATCTCATTCAGCCTGTGTCGCTATTTTCATAATCAGGAATTGATTATGTCTTATAAATGATAACATTGAAATAATTTTTCCAATCTTTGTTTACTATAATAACAACATTCAAATAAATACAATTCTTCACATTTTTAAGTGTTATCAAGTGTTTTGAAATCTCCTGATCCAAGGAAAATGAAATGGTTACAAATAGCTAATATAATTACTTTGTAAGTTATTCTATGGTTTGTTTCCTGCATTTGGCAGACAGGAATAGAGAAATGGCTTTATTCTCTGTGGTTTATAGCTGCAATAGATATTTATGTACCCCATCAGATTATTCTGTCTATGACTTATTCAGAGGCAGAGACTCTCATTCTTAACATCCTAGAATGTTAGCTGCTAGAATGTCAATCATTCTTGTAATATCTCTGAGAATCCAATTAAGTGCCAATAAAGAAATCTAGATGCCGTGTACACAAGAATAGTGAACAAGCTGGTAAGCCATATCCAGTCCTCACTTTGTATGGTACTCTAGTGCATACTGTTTTAGCATGTATGGGGGCTGGAGTGGAGCCAACGATTTCACAGAAAGAAATGGTTTTGGAGGAGATAACGGAAAGAGATACAAGAGGCACCACTGGATAGGTGAATAAGGAAAAATTTTATGGAAGCAGGATGTTAAGCAGTATGTTATTGGTCATCAGAGGATTGGTGAGAGGTATGGATATATAACTGCAGAGATGGCCCAAGGGAGCATGAGATGGAGTGCTTTTGGAGTTGAAGCAAGAGTCTGATGGATATATGAGCAAATGGTGTAAAGAATTTAAAGGATGGGGTGTCACATGAACAGTGACATCAGTATATTATGTATGAACTGATGCCTCCCTTGTCCCAGTCTTGGTGAATCCCGATTCTACAGGTAGTCCTTGATTTTTTATCTGTTGTGTAGCAACTGTTGAAGTTACAACACAGATTCAAAGTTCCAAAGGTTGCCCATACACACACCCCATGGTCATATAACCTGCACATGGGTGCTTGGCAACTGGGCCACGTTAATGCAGCATCCCGTGATCATGTGATCACATTTTCCAATATTTTTGCCAAAAACTAGCATTTACTTCCAGTTTTTGGCAAAACCAGCCCGGTACAAAACATTGGCTTGCTTAACAACCACAGCATTCACTTAATGATTGTGGCTGTTGCTTAACGACTGCCACAAAAAAAGACCATAAAATTGAGTTGTTCACATAGGTGATTTGATCTACAACCATCACAACTTACAACCATAATGGGCAGGCTGTATAACAGTCATAATTCAAGAACTACTTGTATTTTGAGGAATAGGAAATGTTCTCCATAGAACAAAAGATTTAAAAAGATGTTTGAGTTTGTTGCAGCTGATCTGTCAGCCCTTTGAAGTAGGCAACATCAGGAAATAGAAAGAGTCTAGTTATGAGTCTTGGAATCACAATCAAGGCAGAGTTATTTTGAGTTTCTTTCTTACACAATAAAGTTTCCCAGGATTCAAACCTTTCCTGCAAAGGCTCAGCATACTCTTACCCCTTCCTGAGGCAAACCAACAATCATCACAATATCCAATGCACAAATGTTTTTATCTAGGGTATTTTTTCTTAAATTTCCATTGGCATGCCTTGCAAAAATAGCATTATGTTTTCGAAAAGCATTTCACATAATGTTGTATTCAGATGGCTGTTCATTATTTCATGCAAACAAAAAGCATGCATTTTGGAACTGGTACTTGCTGGGATAAGAATACAATGTACATTACTTGATCTATTATTTATACACATAAAAGGCAAAAAAATCCTGTGGGTCTCCAACATGTTGTAGAACTCCTAGCAGGCCCATCAATAAGAGACGTTGGGACTTCAAGTTTAGCAATATCTGCTGGGACACAGTTACTCTGCTTTGCTCTACAGCTGTCACATTTGTATGATGCCAGCTCAATGACAAGACATATTTTCCATTGTGGAGTGGAGACAGCAGCCAGAAGTGGGTTCAGCTCATGCAATCAGAAGAAGGACTGAGCCTGTCAAAGCTAAATCCCGCCCCCGTTGCTAGGGGCTCCCAGCTTTGCTCAGTCCTTCAGACTGGACTGTAGTGTAGAATTTCTCTCCGTTGTTTCTAACCTTTCTTAAAGCTTTTTTGGATTCTTTTGGCTTTGAAATTTGGACTGTGACCCTGACTATTCTTCTGCTTGCTGGACGCCTGCTTAATTTAACAGTGAGGTGATTTTACCTCCATGCCTATTTCCTCCCCCCTGGACTGTTAACCATCCTTCCACTGGTCAGTAAGTGGGGATTGCGGAGCCTCACGCTCCTGTGGGGGAGGCAGCGATTATCTCTTTCGTAGAATACATTTCCTGGAATACAGTTTTTCCATACCTGGAAAAAATCCATGCACCTGAAGTCCTGAAGAGCTGCAATACAGGGTTAAATGGACCAAAGGCTGATCCAGCATGTTTCTTTTGTTCCTAAATGTAGCTCCCTACAATATCTCTTCAAAAGAAACCCACTTTGAAGTAATTGTGCAGAATTTAGATAGAGAGCATGACAATACATTTATTTCGCTAATGTCTTGGTAATGCATAGAATGTAATTGGTAGGATTACAGTATACCATTCTGGGATTCTTAAGCCTGTGATATTCACTGAAAACTAGACCATTATATTATGGCATTCGATTTCATGGATTTGTATCCACTCTATTAGTGGTGTCTTTGTGTCATTTTAGTGGCTTTTAAAAGAATCCTTCATCTTTACTTGTATAATGAAATGAAAAAGAAAGGAAGATAATGAGTTCAAAGGTTCTGTCCTACCCCATCCCTGTGATTGTGCCTTATATGTGAGACACAGGTAGTCCTCGACATAGGACCACAATTGAGCCCAAACTTTATGTTGTTAAGAGAAATTTGTTAAGTGTGTTTTGCCCCATTTCATGACTTTTCTTGCCACATTTGTTAAGTGAATCACTGAAGTTGTTAAATTAGTAACATGGCTGTTAAGTGATTTTGGCTTCCTCATTGACTTTGCTTGTCAGTAGGTTGCAAAGGTGATCACATGACCCCGGGATATTGCAACTGCCATAAATATGGACCAGTTGTCCGGCATCCAAATGTAAATCACAGGACTATGGGGATCCTGCAATGGTCATAAGTGTGAAAAATGGTCATAAATTACTTTCTCAGTGCCGTTGTAACTTTGAATGATCACTAAATGATCCATTGTTGTAAGTCAAAGACTACCTGTATGGATCTCGCTCTGTAGGAAATAGGGGCTGCAACTGTATGGGGAGAATGGGGATTTAGCTTGAAATACATTGCACTTGTATCCAAATATCAGGATTTCCAAGTTTTTCTGCAGTCAAAAAAGAATGGACAAAATACATACACAAATCATTGGCGTAATCTAGAGAGAGACAGATTTCCTTAATGTCATTCCATTATAGTTGGATTTATCATCACTGGACTGAATCCATATTGATTGTTCCAACTGTGCCTGATTCCATATGTGCTGAACTGGCTAATTTCAAAACCTCTGAACACCAGGACTGAAGCAATTTATTTCATAAACAGAGACGAGCCTCTATTCTATATTTCTGAGAAAGCAACATGGTTGAATAAAGATAATGTACTAGAGATCATTAAGGGTGACTCAGTGGAATTTATAAAATGGAGCTGTTTACCTGCTATTGGCTGTGCAGTGACTGGAATAATAATCCAAAGCAAAAGAGCATTTCAGTGTATAATTAAAAAGCCTTTCTGAAATTTACCTCTTTGGTGTAAAGAAACTTTACCGTTGTCTCCAATTTACATCCATGAAATACTTCACTTTGATAAAGAGTCCCTGCAGATTTTACTCCGCTAGATGTTGCCAACTATAGGGGTGGTGCTCATCTCTGTTTCAAGGCCATTGAGCCAGCACTGTCTGAAGATATTTCTGCTGTCATGTGGCCAGCATGATATCATGAGCTGTTATCATCCCACTGAAGCAATATCTATTTATCTACTCACGTTTGCATGCTTTTGAACTGCTAGGTTGGCAGGCGCTGAGGACGGGAGCTCACCCCATCATGTGGTGCTTGGATCTCAAACCTGGGCTGTCGGCCAACAAGCCCAACATCTTTCACCATTGAACAACTGCACTGCCCAAAGTGTATCACTTCGATACACCCAATTTAAATGACGTTTGCTAAGAAAGACTGTGTGTTTTGTTTTGGCTAATACAAGGGAAGTTTATGAAAATAAATTAGGATGGCATTTAATTAGAATGAGTGAAGACGGTGTTTTTTTAAAAGAGATTTGGAAATTATCTGGGAAAGTTGGTATGATAAAAAAAAAATCCCCGAAAGCTGCGAAAATTTTAGATTGTGCAGAAATGAATAGATTAACTATGATGATAAAGGAAAGAGAGGATTCAGAATATTTTAAGATATGGAATAAATTTTATTACTGGTTAAAAAGAGATATAAATAAGTTTTAAAAGAGATTGAGGAAAAAATAATTGTTGTAATTAGAATATTATACTAATGGAAAACCTTTGTAATGGACTTGGTGAGATTGAAGACAGAAGAGATAGAGAAGAAATTTTTGAAGATAACACCAAAATGTCACATGGAAGAAATGAATGATGTACTAAATGTTTATTTGTCTTAAAAAGTAAAAAAAAAACTTTATTAAAAAAAAAGGTGCAAGAAATCGACCTAAAACTATCAGTCTGTTAGGGCAGGTCAATTTTTTACTTCTCATACCCAGAATTAAGGAGATCCTACTTAGCCAAGTCTTTAGTATATAAATAATAATCACATTTTATAAAACTAATAAAGAAAAATCTACTAGTAGCTCCCTTTTCAATGTTCTTTTTTTCCTTTATTCCAGCACACACCTGAAGCCCAGCAGTAATAACATATCAACATTTTTTAAACCAAGTTTTTTTCTTGGGGGCAGGGCGCCAAAGAGCAGTTATATATATAAAATTTTAATTTTATTCCAATTTATTCCAATAAATCAATAAAAGTTGTGAGTATCTCTTTGACAAATACGATTTGGCAAAGCCGTGTAACATGTTGTGATGTTTCATAGTTTCTTTTATGATACCAGCCTGTGGTTTCTATTTTAACTGCTATAGATACATATTCTATAGAAGAAAATCATGTTTCTTAAAATTTGGACAGTGCGGGACAGACTTTTTTCCCCACATAACAAAGATCTATGGCAACTTAAGAGTGTGAACCAGGAAGAAGAGATCATTTTGCTTGATTCCCATGAGAAGATACCAGAAATAGTCATGGCAGAATTTTTTTCTCAGCCATGCTACCTTTTGTTAAGCCGGAATCTTTTGTCAAAGTATAAGAGTATGTGCTGGCAATTTCTAGAGCCCAGATTCCTAGATCTGAGCCAGAACATCCCTTTTTTACACCTCTTTTTTTGAGTTCTTCCGCAGAGAAGAGACTGGGAGCTTTTATATGCTTCCTGTGCTTTATTTCTTTTGTAGAGGACATTACAATCACAGTTGTAATTTTATTCTGAAGCAATAGCACTTAGACTTATATACTGCTTCAGAGGGCTTTACAGCCCTCTCTAAGCATTTTACAGAGTCAGCATATTGCCCCCAACAATTTGGATCCTCATTTTACCCACCTCGGAAGGATGGACAGCTGAGTCAAACTTGAGCCTGGTGAGATTTGAGCTGCCAAGTTGCAGGCAGCCAGCAGTCAGCAGAAGTAGCCTGCAGTACTGCACTCTAACCACTGTGCCACCGTGGCTCATAGAATTGGTTCATTCCACCCTGTTCTTCAAGAACATGTCAGAGTGGATCCCTTAAGGAAGGCAGCTGATACTTATGCCACAGGAAATCATTATCTTTAATCCATGGAACAATAATAATTTATATTCTTATTTTCTATAAAATAATTCATCACATTTTGTTTACTGTAGTTGCAACTATCTTTGGCTGTGATCATCTGTTGATTATGTAGTAGAGGAATTCATAAATCAACTGTTTGCATTATGTATAATTTTTTTGAACTAAATGGTAACAACAATGGCTTTGTGATTAAGCTTTGGTATGTCTTCTCAGATCTGCTAGGAAATTACCATGGCATCAAGAACCTCTTGTTTTATCTTCTTTCATAGCTTCCACATAAATGCAATGCAGAACTGCAAAATTTTCTAAAGGAATGTGCAATACATTAACAAAAGCACATCCCAAAAGGAAACAAGGGGAAGGCTGTTGAAAGTCTAGTGTATTATCAGTTCTGTCATAAGACACAAAAGCCATAAATGTAGAGAAAGAGACCCCTGCCCTCTCCTCCCCTGCCCTCTTTTGTCCCCTAGGTGATAAGGAACCTGGAAATATTTTTGTGGTTTATCTTCTGGATTAAATAACTAATAAAATAAATTTATAGCTGCAGCTATCTTAAAGTGTGTGTGATGAGGGAGCAATTGTTTGACTCAGGAGAGAAATAATTTCTTAACCCTGCTCTTGCTTCAACTGAGGCAGCCTTGGAATTAGACCTGAAATAGAAAGATCTGGATGAAATTTTCACTTAGCCTTGAAAGTGTCTTCAGGATCTAGGCTTGGAGCCATTCTTTGCTTCCAAATAGGTTTGTTGTACAAAAAATCTTCAGATATGTTATTGTTTGTAGGGCTGATGCTGACCATTGATACAAGGTTAAGATGCTAACAAGATTGAGAACTCTATAACAATTAAAACAAGATTCTAATAGCCAGTATCGGGAGGGGAAAAAACCCAACAATTCTATATCACTCACCCTTGCTGGTAAGTATCTTTAACATCCTAGGCTTGGATATCCTTATAAAAAGAAAATTGAGGTTCCACATTGAAATGTTGGACCTTGTCTTGTGTTCCTTAGAGAAACAGTGGAGGTTCAAGATTGGTAAATAAGAGTAAGCAATGCACTTATTTTAGAAGATGAACCATTCTCAAGTGTCAAAAGAACAGTATGCTAAAGAATACGCTGTTCTTAACGTGCTTAGATAGAGTGAAAGTCACAGCTAGCTTCTGTTGAAACATCACAATAGGAAATCGATTCCAAATTACACAATATGACGCTAGCTGCCTTTTCATTCTTTACTACAATTAATAAGCCCAGCTGCACTAGTATTTATGCTTCTGTGCATGGCTAGCAATCAGAAATGTTTGTAATGGATGGAGAACTGGAGTGGGACAGGGAGGTGTGTCCAGAATCCTGTAATAGTAGAACGTTCTGTGTCCTTTACTATATGTCGTTGACTTGTTATAATAAATTCAACTGAACAACAGCTGATCAATGGGATTGATTGATTGTGCAGGTAGAATTCTACTTTACGTTCTTGATAAAACTGTATTAGTTTTATCAAGATAATAACTGTATTAGTATTATCAAGATAATTACTAATAACTGTATTAGTAATGATGAAAATTCCAGTAAATGAAAGAGTACTTTCCCTACTGCACTTACCATGCTTTGCTTTCTCTAGGAAGATTTTTCATAGTTGGGCTTCTCTCCTAGACATTGTAACAGCAGCTTTTTCTAGTGGTGTTAGAGCTGACAAAGAGTAATTCCTTTAATCACTGAAGGGTTGTCCTAGGATAATACTATTACTGAGTCTATTGGCTGCAGCCACAGCATCATTTCAAGAAAACTCCTATCATTTGGAAAGAACATGCCCTGTTCGTTTAAATTTTCACTTCAAGATCCAGCCATTTAAATAGAAAACTAAACGGCAAGCTGTTTTTTGTATGATATACTTATTTAGAACACACTGAACCATTAATCAACTGCACAGGTAGATTTATCATAAAACATAGTTCATTAAAATATGGTGGGTTAATTTGTGGTACAATATGTTCTCTGGACACAGTCCTCTTTCATTCAGCACAAAGTATCTTTCATTTCATCAAGGGTTTTTTAGTATCTTTAGTTTTTTTAGTCTGTTGCTTTTGTTAGTTTGCTCTTGGAAATAAGGTTTTTTGGGGGGGAGGGAGGGATCTTGGGAAATAAATGACTTTGTGAACTTGGAGTACTTCATACCTTGACTTGGAGGGATGGTGAGGCAGAATATCTAATTTGGGCTAGCTTTGCATGGACCTCCTCTCTTGGCAGTCTGACAATTGCATACGAAATTATGGAGAAATTATAGGTCCCAACCATCTTCTTGTTCTTTTCCATTATTCCTATCGTATCATGGGGTCTGCAGTTTTGTTTGTTGCCCCCAGTTCAATCTAGTCTGCAGCATCAGCAGAGCATATGTCTTCATGTAGCTAGTTTATCCATTGCATTTTTGCTTATCCTTTGGGCTACCAGCCATCTAGGTCTCAACCTTGACATGCAAATTTGGATGGGACGAGAGAAAAGGTCTTCTCAATGGATAAACTTAAACTACGGAACTCCCTTCCTCAGAAAGCTACTCTGGTGCCCCACTTCTGATGGTATTATGCCTTCAGGGCAAAACCTTTATTTTTAGGAAGGTATTAATCCCATTGGCATCATAATGTTTTAAACCAGGGGTCTCCAACCTTGGCAACTTTAAGACTTGTGGACTTCAATTCCCAGAGTTCCTCAGCCAGCTTTGCTCTGGAAATTAAAGCCCACATGTCTTACAGTAAAGTTGCAAAGATTGGAGACCCCTGTTTTAAACACTTATTTCTTGCTTCTGTCTGCTTAAAAAAATTAATTTGTTTTTAGCTTTTTTTAAAAAAATATTCTTTCCAACCAAACAGAAGGCTGGGAACAAATAATGTAAGGGAGCTCGGAGCTCTGTCTGTCCATCTGTTCAACAACAGGACATCTCTCCAAAAATGGGACAGAATCGGACTGAATTTGGTCTAGTTTGGAAAAGAAACATTGAATTCAAATCTGGCCAGGGGCAAAAAAAGCTGCAAATATTCAGAAAGTTGCTGCCAATTCCATTCTAAGCCCCTCTCCCTTCTTCCTGGTGATTTCACTCAGACAGGAGCTTGTGCAACTCACCCTGTGCTTCCCAGGGCACATACATACATACATACATACATACACACCAGAGACACATGGGGGAACAAAAACATACCCATATGTGGAGATACTATGCTTTACTTCAGTACCCAGAAGAAAAAATGATGCCTCCTATGGCCATTGAGGGGAAAAGTGGTTGGAAGACTTTCAGAATTGATACTTTGCATGCTTTCCAATCTCGTTAAATCCTATATTGATTTTCAGTATGGTAAATCACCCCGAGTGCTTCATATGCACTGGAAGAGCAGGCGAGCAACATGTATATGTATTTATGCAAAATGTCGTATCCTTTTTGAGACTGGCTCACAATATTTATTAATATAATTCAGTTGAGCAAATAACCAGATATTCAATACATATATAATGATATTTCTCCTACCTAGACTATAATAAAATGAAACTCTACTAGTTGGCATGAAAGTACCTGTATCTGATTACATTTTTCTGATTGCTTATATCAAATGTGAAATTTAAGTGAAGAATGTGGCTTCAAAGCATTTGGACCCCCAGATCAATAGTTGCCTAATTCTACAGGCAGCAATTCTACAGACATGCCGAGCGTAGGAGTTGGCTTAAGATCTACTCAAAAGAAATGTGTACAAAATCCATCTGGTCTATCTGGCTTAAATACATAAAAGAGAAATGAGAGCAAAGTGAATGTCACAACCAAATAAGCAGTGCACAAGGACATGGCCCACTATTTCAACTTTCCTGGTTCTACATGGGCAAAGTTGCTTCCCAAGGGGAAACTTGTAATATCTTCTCTGCACCATGACTGAGAGGAGCGCATTGAAACAAGCCAAATCTGGATGCTGTATAGTGTTTCAAGGTCAGAAGACGAGGCAGGTAACTGGTGAGCTCAAAGAGATTTGACAGGCTGCCCAGATAAGTGACAATAAGCTCAAATTCAACCAATGTTCGGTATAAACATTTGTCTGCAGATCTATTTAGCATTCTCCTATCCTTGGGAGCGAAGACAGTTACAAACCTTTTCCCTTTCTGTAAGTGCATGGGCCATTAGGGCTGAAAGTTATTAAACTGGTGCTTGGGGTGGGAGTGGGGATGGTATGTACCTACTTCAGCTCCTAGAAGAGAAATGATAGTTGGGAAGTCCTACTGGGGAAATTGTACAAGAATAATCCAAAACTAAAAATCTGAAGACCTGTATCATCTTGAAGCCTGTTAATGGCACAATGCTGAGAAAGACTGACAGGCTCCAAATCATCCACTAGGGTTCCTGGCTAAAGATGGACTTGAAACTGGCTGCCTTTAACCACTATACAATCTGACTGCCTTAGAATCATTGCCCAAGATTTTAGCCTCATCTTTCTTGGTGGCATGGAATTACTTGATTGTCCTCCTCTGAAATGAAAGCATTTGAAGAGAGCTTTGGCCACCAACAATCCCCAAGTATTTACAGATTTGTAATTTTGCAGAAAACAGAGATGACCTTGGAAAATTAGGCAATTAGCAGAGCATAATTTAAGCTCAAAATAGGAAATGAATATCCCACTCGTCCATCTTAACTCTCTTGAGTATAAAAAGGAGGGAGGAAAAAATACTGTCAGACTTTCAATATTGTGTTACTGTAGTCTGTAACAATGTAGCAGAGTTCCAATATTACTTCTGGAGTCTGTTTTCTGATTTTGACGGGCTGTGTGGCAAAGGCTGTAAGCCACAAAGACCGTGGGTTGGGCAGCAAGCAGATGGAGGAGTACTGCAGACAAGGAAGTGCCTTGGAGTGCAAGTGAGCTATTTGGTAGTGGGGCTCTTCAAGAGGAAAAAAAGGGATGACTTAAGGGAGTTTCAAACTTGTGATCTCCCCTGCCAGTTTCATTTTGACTTTGTTGGAAGCTGGCAGGAAAAGTTGCAAGTGCGATTACATGATCGTGGGATTCTGTAACTGTGTTCTGCCCCAGCTCCGGATTCCCAAGGATTGTGACACACACCAACGGTCCTTATCAAAGTTATAACGTACCAAGAATAAACAAAGTCCGGCAAAGGTTGGCAACCAGCCCAGAAAACAAGATACGATAAGACACTCACTTTCCAAAATGCTCTGTAATAATTACACGTTGTTTCCAGCAAGAAATTACTAACTGCTTGCGACTTAAATAGGCTAAGGGAGTGGCCAATTATCCTCAAACCTTACTCTCGAGGAGACCTCCTCCTGAGTAGCCACTCCTGCCTTTTGGCAGCCCTGCGTGCTTGAGCATTGAGGAGAGGCTCCTCCACTTCACTCTCTCCACTTGAAGGAGCCTCTGGAGGTTCTGAAGGCCCTGGCTGAGTCTCTGCCTCTGGCACCACATCCTCTGCAGCCTCCTCGCTGTCCGATGCAAGCGCCGGCTGCGCAGGCTGCCTCGCCGTTGTCGGGATCAGCCACGATCCGCGCAGGCCGTTGGTGGGCCACAACAAATTGTCATAAATGTGAGCCAAGCACTTGAGTTGTGAGAATGTGACCCTAAGGGTGCTGCAATGGCCAGAACTTCAAGGACTGGTCGTAAGTCCATTCCTTTTCAGTAGTGCCATAACTTCGAAAGGACACCAACAAATGTAAGCCGAAGACTACCTGTTTCCTTCCTACCTCTGATGTTTTTCCCACTGAAAAGTTGGACTGATTTGCTTGATGTATCTATCTCAGTCTGTTAAAAACTTCTTGTTTGCTTAAATCCTTCCCAAATGATGGCTTGAGTATTTTTTTTTCTTTCAACACCTGATATTGTGCAGGTGAAACTTTTGGAAGATCCGTATGGTTAATAGGTTGTGAGGGTTTGAACAGGATGTCTGCATGGAGCTCCTGCTTCTAGAATTGAAACAGGACGTCTGCACTGCAGCATAGATTCCTTTTGAAGTGTTTAAACGATGGCAGCAGCAAGGTTAACTGGGTAATGTCAACATGGCAGATGGAAATTAAACATGCACCCTCTTGATATATGAGTCTGTTTTTTTAAAAAAATATAAACATTGTTCAAGTTAATAAGGAAATTTTTAAATTTATATGAATAAAAACTAGAAAACTGTTGGAGAGCCAAAAGTCTAGTAACATTCTCCAAGCTGCCCTTGTCTCAGCTGATTTGCTGGAAGGGCCTCTTCTTGCAACCAGGGCTGATGGCTTGCATTGCTTTCCTTAATTCCTCCAAGTGCGCAAAGAAGGAAGTTTTGCAAAGTGCTTGATAGCTTCAATTCCAAAGCTATTGTTGGAAGAAATGTCCTTCTGGGTTCAGTTCCAAGTGGGGAGAAAGACACTGGAAACATGGTGGCTGCTTGGAAAGATGGTTTTTAATGGTGGACAGGATCACCTGACTTGATGATGTTGGGTGAAGAAGAAAAAAAGGGCAGAGATGCTGAGAGCGCCTCAGATTTATGCCCTCTCTGGGCTTTTGAATTTGAGCTTGTATTCTGATTCGTTGTGAGATTCCCATGGGGCCATGCAGGGGCAACTTTGTAGGCTGTCCTGAGTCCCAGGCTTGATTGAGCCTTGCTGAGTGATGCAATCTCCCCAGGTGATATGTGGTCAGTTCTGTTGCTAGATGGGTAGAGGCCTAATCCTATCATGTCCTTAGGGCCATGTCTTAATCCCATCACTGTGGAGCTGAAGGTGGGGGCAGGGAGCTGCAGGAAGCTGCTTTGTCTTTAAAAACATGTTTCTCCTTTTCTCATCCAGGGAAACAATATTCTGCCTTTTTAATATTTCCTAAAATATTTCATTCATCTAGGAGAGGGGTGGGTACTAACTTCCTTCACTATCATCCTACCAATGTTCCATAAAACGTAAACTTCATCTATTAGAGCAGATTATTTATGGCTGTGTTAGAATCATTTCAAGTATGTATTATGTCTATGTTTGTAATAGTAATGTTTTCTTGTTGTAGAGCCCAGCTGTAAGCAGAGTTACTTGAACACAAAGTTCTCTGGATGATCAGTGTATAGGGTGATCAGTGTATATTTGAGCTGTAAAAATCTGGAGGATCACTATACAATAGCTATGTGTGAGAATTTTCTATATTTGGATTTTTGCAGACCAGATATAGTAGTCTGATCAAAATGTCATGAACTGCCTTTACATTTATATCTTACTTTAACCTTAAGAAGAGAGAGAGAGAGACGGACAGACAGACAGACTGACTGACTAAGATAATTGCTGGTTGCTAGTATCTCATTCAGATAAAAGTTCTCTTGTGTGGCATTGCCACCATTACTTTCACTCCAACATCTGTTGTTTTCAGCCATGGAAATTTTAGTGTAAGCAGAAAATTATAATACAGTTTACTACTATAATAGTTGAGAATGCTCACTTAAATAACTATCTTCAGTGACAACACACACACACACACAGCCTCATATCTGGAAATCAACAAGGAAGACTGACATATACAGTGCAATATGGCATTGTTTATGCTCCCAATTTTATCCTCCCAACAACTGTATAAGATACATTAGTTGATAGTAACCCAAAATCTC
The DNA here is from genome assembly GCA_022577455.1 of Arizona elegans. Lineage (NCBI taxonomy): Eukaryota > Metazoa > Chordata > Lepidosauria > Squamata > Colubridae > Arizona > Arizona elegans. Next base: position 107,476,558 of record JAKOOJ010000001.1, read on the forward strand.
TCAGTAAATTTCAGTCTGTGTGGAAATCCAAACCTTGTGTCCTTATTCCTTATGAATTGGAGTTGTACAGTATCTCTTACATATACATTTCCTGTATACCAACATAACTTGGTAGTAGAATACATATACAAATTCCCAGATTCAGTAGTAACAATATAGGTCTATACAAAGCAATACTATTATAAAATACAAAGGGAATTCTTTGTTCCTGCTCATTAATGTCATGCTCTAAATTAGGGGTGTCAAACTCGATTTCATTGAGGGTCGCATCAGGATTGTGTTTGACCTCGGTGGGGTGGGCGTGGCCAACTCAACATCACTTGTGTCTGTGGGGGCCTGTGGGGGCCTGAGTGCTCTGCCAGTGAAAACAGGCTCCCGAGCTCCATTTTTGGCTGTGACAGCCTTCTGCAGCCCTCTGGCAGTGAAAACAGAGCTCAGGAGGGCTGCCCGTGGTCCTTCCAAGCTCCATTTTCACTGGCAGAGGCATTGGAGGCCAGTCCTTCGCTGTTTCCTGGGCAGCCCCATGGGTCAGATTTAAGCAACCCGTGGGCCAGATCCGGCCTCCAGGCCTTGAGTTTGACACCCCTGCCCTAAATGGTTTGTTTCGCTAAATCCCTGAGTTTCATCATGCTTTATTTTGTAACAATATCCCTTAACAGATGTAGTTCTTTTTCAAAAAAAATTAGGGAACTGATTTGTAGTCCTGGAAGAGAAGATAATTATTCAAAGATAGTAGTGCTAGAACAGGGATATGTTCTACATAAATCCCAAGATAACTAAACTGGTAGCACAGGAAGTACCAAGTAGTTTCTATGGAGAAATCAGCTTCAGAATTTGAGGACACCTGGATGAAGAGAGATGATTCTTAATCTTCAGGAAAGGATATGAAGGTGTTGATGTCTCAGTCAGAATACTCTCAATCCACCACCTTAGTTTTTTAATGTCATGAAGTCATGCCAAACTAGGTTTTCTTGTCACTATTTGCTTAAACTACAGCCTTACCATTAGGTGTCATCATGTTCCATTCCAATCTCACGGGTGGTCTTCATCATTTTTTAAAAAAATCTGAATAACAAATGGAGACCATGCAGCCACTAATACAAATGAGAACAGTCATTTCATTCATACGCAGGCGCTGAAAGACTCTCTCTCCCTCTCTCTCTCTCTCTCTCATCTGTCCTTACAACCCACTGCTAATTATATGCTAATTAAAACAATCTGATTAATAGCAAGGGTATTAAGGTTTATTTATTTCTTCATTTATCCATTCAGTTTATGTGGCTACTACTCATGTCTCTGGATGACACGCAATCATTAAAAATAAAACATTAAAAAATAGAATATATTTCCAGGTGTAACAGTTTAACACAAAATGCACAGTCTTTCTAATATACCTTCATCCCAAAGCCCATGGAGTAACCAGGTCTTCAGTGATTTATGAAAATACTGCGTGTTTAGGGCCATCCTAATCTCAGGCAATATAGGATTAGCACTGCAAGAAAGAAGACATATTTCTTAGGTCCTTTAAGATGACATCATTATTTAAAAGGACGTGGAATATGCCCACCCTGATCTCACAGGGTGGGCAGAAATAATTGGAGACAGGCATTCCCACAAATAACTTGGTCCTGTGCCATGAAGGGCTTTATAGATGGTAACCATCTCTCTGAATTGCACCCAGAAGCTTAATGAAAGCCAGTGAAGCTTTGCAAGATAGAATTGCAATTGAAATGCACTTACAACTACTCGTGTAGATGCATTTAGCCCAGCTGCAGCCATTGAATGGTCTTCATGGGTTGCCCCATGTAGAATGCATTGCAGTAATCCAAACCAGGGGATTGCTCAGTTATGCAGGCCAAGTGAATCTTCTCAACCACAATTACATAAAGGCCAACCTGGCATTCAGTAGTAGCAAGTGAACATCAGGACATTTTGAGGATGAACTTTGGGAGCTGCAGTGTGGTATTAATCTAAGCTATCAAGTCTGTCTTGCAATCTCCCACTCCCCCACCCCTCCTACAAATAGGGTATTATTTGTCCCATCCACCCAAAAAAACTGGCTCTCCATGACTCAAACCCACCTGCATCCCCAGCAAAGAGCTCCATTCAGTCTAAACAATCTAAAAAAAACAAACAAAAAACAATCACAATCCATGCTATCCGGCCATCTTGAAAAACTCCCATAAACTGCTTCTGACCTAGCAATCCACAGTCCCAAGGAACCAGATTTAAAACACATCTGAAGGTTTCTTCCAGATGGAAGTAGCATGGCCAAATTGGGGAATACTAGATTTTGCAATGCTAGAAGTGAAAGTAGTGTGCAAAGTCAAAATGGTGCACTGACATATGTAAAGCCTAGCATTTTAGTCTAATTCATATGATAGAGAGAGCTATCATTGATTTCAGAGAGCTCTGTTCCCCAGACCCAAAATCCTGGGGACTAGACAATTTCTGTTGAAGAAAAAGGACTTATACCTCATAAGGGCACAATATTCTTCAGTTTGGGGAAAATTGGGAAGAGAATGCAAGCAAAGGCAACAGCTGTTATGAGTAGTTTATTCTTTACAAAACAAGATAAAGATGTCAAAAATTTGCATTGCTGATTTGAAGTGTGACTATTTTATCGAAAAGCTGCTTTAAACCACAATAACCCTTTTGACAGCCAGATTCACAGTCAGAACAATATACTTTTTTTTAAACAAGCAAACAAGCAAAAACAGGAGCAATTCCATAGCTAAGATGAAAAGAAATAAGTGTGTTTATAAACATATCACTGCAAGCTAAATATTTGTGGGTATGTTTTAGCTTCCCACCATCCCAGAGTGATGTAAAGAGTCATATGAGGGGGATAGTTCAAAAATAAAATCTGATATGAGAAAAAGATTGATATTAAAGGTACCAAATGTAAGGTCCTTAAACATCTTTACCCATAAGCTGAAGAAGCTTCTTGGATGAGAAGCGAAACGTCTTCAAAGAAAAACCAGAAAGTCCAATTGCCTCTTGAAAAAAAGCACCTTTGGAACAACCATGACCTGGATGACTGAGAATCTTCATAGATGGCTTTTCCCATGGCTTTTCTCTTTCCTAAGCAGAGAGGAAATAAGGAATTGAAAACATTGTGTGCAATCCTAAACAGATAAACTCATTCTCTGGATTTGCCTTTTTGTTTGGGCCAAACTGTTTCAACTGTCACTTCTTCCAATCTTGGTCAGTCACTGGGACCAGAGATTTAGTCTTCTGAGCTTTTGGACTCACTCTGGAGCCATTCACAGGGAACGTTTCTCTCACCAGAATATGTAGAACTTCTCACTACACATTCTGGTAGGGGATGTGTAGAATCCTGAGTATGAATTCCAGCATGAGTCTGAAAGCTCAGAAGACAAAACCTCTGGTCATGGTGACCAACTCAGACCGGATCCTGCAACATTAACCTGGAAAATATATACATATATATATACATATATATACATATATATACATCATATATATATATATGCCTTCATTTGAATCACTTCTTCCTGCAGCTACTTTCTGATGCTTTTTTTTTTTTTTTTTTTGCCATTTCAAAAGATTGTCTTTGCCTTAGATTCCAGCCCTCCCACCCATTTCTTTCCTTTGATGGCCACAAAAGAAAACATTTCTTCCTTTATAAAAGTGGTGTGTGTGTGTGGGGGGGGGTGTCTATTTATTGGTTTACATAACTTTCACATGAATAGACCTGGAAGAGAATGTTAAATTAGGAACCGTATGATTAAGCATGGTTTTATGCAACCAATTTGTGCCATTTTCTAGGTCACGGTGTTTTAAAATGTCAGCCAGAACTAAATATTTCCGTTAATACATTCATTTACTTACACTTGTTAAAGGCTGACCTACTACAAAAATCTATCCAGGTAGCTTTAATGTAGGAAATGAAAATCTATTAAGAATGAAACAAAAAGCAAAATTAAGAAAGAATGTAGCTGAAAATACATGCATTTACACAACTCCACAAACAAAAGAGGTGAAACAAAATTTAAAGCTTTAATAAATTTTAATGGTTTGAAAAAAATTAAAAAATGCACTTTTGCCATTAAGTGAGAACAATATTTCCATCAAAGATAAGTTCTTTGGGAAGCATAGAGGATGCCACATCTCCGAGAGATTGTAGGAAGACTAGGAATGGAATGGAAGAGAACGTGAAGGTATAGAGGTGAGTCAATTGACAGTTTATCCCCAAAATAAACTGAGCCTGGATAGCTCAACAGACAGAGCACTATAATTTAACACCAGCTATCTGCAATTAAAGTAAGATCGAATCTCGCCAGGCTCAAGGTTGACTCAGCCTTCCATCCTTTCTAAGGTAGGTAAATTGAGGACCCAGTTTGTGGGGGCAATAAGCTGACTTTGTATAAATATACAAAAGTATGAAGGCTATTGCTCAATGCACTGCAAGCCGCCCTGAGTCTCCGGAAAAGGGCGGCATATAAATCAATTTTAAAAAAAAAAAAAAAAATCGTAGCTTAGCTCAGGTGAAAAGAATCCTGATAAGAACAGTTTCAAATCATCTCACATATAAATAAGGCTGGAAAATTCCTCCTACATGTTTCAGGAGTGTGTGTGTGTGTGTGTGTGTGTGTGTGTACACCTTACTGAAGAACTTACTGTGTAGAGCTTTCTTTTTGGTCTGGACCAACTTTGGAGTCTTTGACACCACTTTTGAAAAGCCTCCTTCATTGTTAGTCAGATTTTTAAAATCAATTTTTGTGGAGAAGTTCTGAGAAGGAAACAATGCACAACTTGAACAAGCTAATCTTGATCAAAAGGGAGTCATAGCTGGCATACCATTCTAGGTTGGTAGAACATTCTGTGGGTCCTACGAGCCACTTGTATATCTATTTACTAAGACTGATCGATGAATACAGTAGACTAGGAGTTTGATCTAACTGGGGAGTTACAAGCCTCCAAAATACTTGGAATCCCACACACCTAGATAGATGAGCTGCTAACTAACACTGGCTTTTAAAATATGGACTGAGTTTCATTTTATTGGTCTTCGTTCAGGCCATTACCATATCCAGGCATTAGATCCCTCTAAGTATCATCCACTTATTGATTAAACTTAATGCCATACATCTGGGTGAGCTGTTCAGAGCTTATCCGGTGTATGGGGGAAAACTACAAAAAAGCTGCAACTCCAAACTTCCTCATCTAGGTTTCAATAATGTGGTTGAGGTTTTCAAAAATAGCAGCATTCCCCTAAAAATTAACAAGGTTTCATTTTTTGGCAGAAATCTTCCTGCAGAGCAACCACAGTGTACTTTGCATACTGAAGCTAGGATTCATCCATAAGTGTTTAGAACTGATTTGACAGTTATCTACGCAATCACCTTGACTAGGAAATGAAATGTTCATCAGTTCATTTGTTCATCAGTTAGTTTGGAAACGTTTAGAATAAGGTGACCAGATTTTAACATTGGTAAAGAGGGACATTGTGGGCATGGCTTATTTTGTGGGCGTGGCTAGCTGGTCATGTGACTGGGTGGGTGTGGCTAGCTGGTCATGTGACCGGGTGGCCATGGCTATGTGTATAGGGTAAGGTGAACAGATTTTAACATTGGTAAGAGGGACACCATTGTGGGCGTGGCTTGGAGGCCATGTGACTGGGTGGGCGTGGCTAGCTGGTCATGTGACCGGGTGGCCATGGCTGTGTGTATAGGGACTACTCAGAGGGCTGAAAAGTCATTTCTGACAGGTCCTCACACTTTTGACTGGTCCTCACACTTCTGACCATCCTCACATTTATGCCCGTGCAGCATTCTTAACAACCATGTCACTCATTTCACAACCGCTTCTCTTCACCATGATGACAAGATAGGGCAAAAAACGTAAAATGTGAGGACAGTCGTAAGTTCGAGGACTGGTCAAAAGTGCGAGGACCAGTCAAAAATAACTTTTTCAGCCCTCTGAATAGTCCATATGCACAAAAGGACTAACCAGAGGGCTGAAAAAAGTCATTTCTGACAGGTCCTCACACTTTTGACTGGTCCTCACACTTATGACCATCCTCACATTTATGCCCGTGCAGCATTCTTAACAACCATGTCACTCATTTCACAACCGCTTCTCTTCACCATGATGACAAGATAGGGCAAAAAACGTAAAATGTGAGGACAGTCGTAAGTTCGAGGACTGGTCAAAAGTGCGAGGACCAGTCAAAAATAACTTTTTCAGCCCTCTGAGTAGTCCATATGCATAAAAGGATACAGTAATAGAGAGGGATGAAGGAAGGGAAGGGAAATTAGAGTAGGAGTGACGGTTAAGAGAGGGAGGAAGAGAGGAGGAGAAGGAGAAAGGAAGAGGAAGTAGGGAGAAGAAGAGGGGGGGAAGAGAAAGTAAGAAGGAAAGAAAAGAGAGGTGGTAGGTTTGAGGAGAAAGATTGCTGTACAATAAAAAAGATGAAAGGGAAGAAAGCCAACCCCAAACAAATATAAAGATATTAAGATAAAGAATGAATTGTTAAACTTTAAAGAATAAAAGAGAACAAATATGAATAAATAGTAATAATTAGAAACACACATACATACAATGTATTTTCTTTGAACAGAATATTTGGCTGGTTCACAAATTTAAACAGTGTTTAGTCATTTCAATTAAATTTACAATTTCTATATTTCCTTTTTGCCATATTTATTCCTCATCTATTTTTTTAAAAAAACAATTTTACCCTTCATCCTCATCTCTAATCTTAATCAAATTCAATTTTTCCCTTCTATTCTATTTTATACCCCTTCCCATTGTCATCTATTTTTATATCCATCCTCACATTGGTTAATTATGTAATTATGTAATACAGTTGTTTAATACAAATTCAACATTTTAATATAAATCAATTAGTTATATAACTATCTTTTTTGTATATTAATCAATATGAACATGAATATTCCAATTATTTCCATGCAATCCAATTTCTTACAAATCAATTAATTATACTTACCAATAATAATAAACCAAATAATTTCCCCCATATATTCCTCCAAACCACAACTTAACCATTTCTGCTTTCAACACAGTATACAATTAATAATATCTCAATTATTACAATTCCCTAGTTAAAAAGAGCTTTTTTTTCTTTTGTGTTTTAAAATCTTGAACTCTCCTCTTTTGCCCTAAATAATTTTCCATTGTTTGCACTTACCTTTTTTGGTGAGGAAAAGGAAAATAAATCTGCTGCCTAATTTTCCAACGTTGCAAGCAAACCGCAAAGCCAACAGCCTGTTTTACTTTCAGTTTTGTTTTGAGCTTGGTTTGCACAAAGAGGAAAAAAAAACTGAGCAATTTAGCAAGAGCAGAGCCCTGTGCAAATCAGCTGAGAGGGGGAAGCCGAGCTAATTAACGTAGGGCGGCCCTTTGAAGCCCCGCGACAAGGGTTTAAACAGGTTTTTTCCCTCTAGCCATCAGCGGGGATTCAGGAGGCAGCCGGGAACCAGGAGGCAGAATGAAAAATCGGGACTTTTTTAAAATGCCGTGGGACGCGGGACAAATTGCTCAAAAGCGGGACGTCTGGTCACCTTAGTTTAGAACTTCTAGATCCAAGGTTGGCTTTTACTACAGCTTCCTTTTGGGTATCATGTTGTAAAATTACAGTAGTTTAGAAAAACAGGCACTGTTCTCTTCTTTCCGTGCCAAGTGGTTAACATTATTAAAAGAAATGAAGCCTTGGGATTTTCAGTTGAGCTTAGAGTATAAAAAAGGAAACTATCCTCCTAACTTGATAGCTGTGTGTGTCTTCTAACACTCTTAAAGTATCAGCCTTAGTGTTCCTTTCTCAATGGATGGATTCAGCATTCCACTTATAAAAGTCTTTGAATAAAATCTGTTTTGTCTGGGTTGAGGAGGCATTGCAAAAATCAACAAAGAGACAGATTGATGAGAACAGTGAGAAAAGCCATTAGGTGCTCTAACATAGAAGTACTTTAGCTGAGCAGCAACTGAAAACTAAATACAAGAAATCCTCCTAAGTAGCTGATAATCTATGACTATAATTAAAGAATGACAAATATGCCAGCCAATCAAGAATGCTGTCCTCAAAATGCAAACAACAACTATCGGTGGTGGTGGTTTTTAAAAGGAAAAGCAAAATGGGGCTGAGCTGGTGACTTCATAAACTTGTCCATATTGATTTCTTGAGAACAATTGGCAGTGGTTTATCACTGCCTTTTTCTGCAGTTTTTCTTAACCTCACATTCTAGCCTAAAACATTGGCATTTCCTGGTAGTTTTACATTCAAGTTCTGAACCTCTTAATATTTTTCCAACATCAGCCAAGCTTCACTATATAAGGGCAGCTGCACAGCTTCTGTTAGTTGTATGGGGTGTAATCTTTTTGACATGGCAATCATGAACTTCATTAGAGAATATACCTATTTAAACAGCTGTGCGCATTTGTCGGAGTAAGAACATTAGGGGAATTTATACCAGTAATGCCTGCTCAAACCATTCATAGACCTGAGCCGAAGACATTTTGGCTCAAGATCTGCCATTAATGTCTATCTCTGTATTTTATGTTTTTATTTCGTGTAATATTTTTATCCCGCTTTTCCTCTTTCTGGAGTTCAGAAGAGCACATGTAAGGATTTCCCCTCATTTTATCTTCAGAACTGGAACACTATAAAGTAGGATTGGCTGAGAAATTGTGATTGGCCAAAGCCACCAAAGGAATACCATGGTCTGTGCCAGTAGTGGGATTCAGCCAGTTCACACTTGTTCAGGCAAACTGGTTGTTAAATTACCACCCCCCTCCCCCATCAAAGTGGATCCTGGGTGCTGCAGTGGAGAAACGAGCAACGGAGCAGCCAGTATGAGGGAAGGAGAAGGCCGCTTTCCCTCTTTCTTCTCCCTACTCCTCCTCCTTCCCTCGTGCCACCAACTCAGTTTCCCATTTCTCCATTGCAGCACAGCGCCCAGGATCCACTTTGAGGGGGGGATTTAACAACCGGTTCGCCCAGGGTAAGGTTGGCCCTTGCGGGAGGCTGGTCCTGCATGTGCGGCAGAGCTGGAAGATGGAGATGGCCAACCTCCCACAACAGCCAATCTGACACTGGGTGAACTAGCTGTTAAATTATTTGAATCCCACCATGACTCGGTGGGAATTTCTCATCCCAGTCCAGCATCATTTTAGTCCTCCATTGCATCATCAAATGTAAGGGAAACTATACTCAAAGCAAGGTAAATCCAGACAAAAACTTCCCTCTCCCCCCCCCCCCCCAAAAAAATTATTCTTAGCTCAACAATACAAGTGGGACAGGAAGAAATAAGATTTTTTTACAGATCTCAGCCAAGTTCCTTAAACCAGCAATCCCCAACCTTTCCAGCTTGGTAGCCCAACCCTCTGTGTGTGTGTGTGTGAGAGAGAGAGGCAAACATGCGTGTCCTCCACTATGCACATGGAGCTTTGCACAGAGCCCTTGAGTGAAGGGTGCTTGTGCTCATCAATCCTCAATTGCCTCCAGACACTAGGGTAGGATGTCTACAGCATCTCTCAAGGGTCCTGGGGTAGAGATATAATGCTGGGTGTCATCTGCTTATGATATCTCATCCCAAACCAAGAGATAATATAAATGTTAAATAGAAGGGAGAGAGAACAGAACCGTGAGACATCACACAAAATAGGGGCCATGGGCTACATCACTTTCCCTCAATCAACACCAACTGGAATTGGCCCCGGAGGAAGGAGGAGAAGCCACATAATACAGTACCGCCTGCCCCCAGTTCCCAGAGCTGACCCAGAGGGATCCCATGATCAATGATATTAATTAATTTATTTATTTATTTATTTAATTTGTATACCGCCCTTCTCCCAGAAGGGACTCAGGGCGGTGAACAGCCAAAATTAAAAAACATACAAATACAAAAGTTAAGATAATTAAAAAAATTAAATAATTGGCTACCCAATTTAAAACCCCAAATCCATAAAATTTAAAATCCCAGTTAAAAACCATTTAGGCTAGGCCGGCTTGATGAAATAAAAACGTCTTCAGGGCTTTATGGAAGGTCCGGAGGTCCGGGATCAATCGTATTCCGGGAGGCAGCTCATTCCACAGGGCGGGTGCCCCCACAGAGAAGGCTTGCCCCCTGGGGGCCGCCAGCCGACATTGCCTGACCGACGGCACCCCGAGGAGGCCCTCTCTGTGAGAGCGTATTGGCCGGTGGGAGGTTATCGGTAGTAGCAGGCGGTCTCGCAAATACCCTGGCCCTAAGCCATGGAGCGCTTTAAAGATGAGAACCAACACCTTAAAGCGCACCCGGAAGACCACCGGGAGCCAATGCAGCTCGCGCAGGAGAGGTGTTACGTGGGAGCGCCACGTCGCTCCCATAATCACCCGCGCGGCCGCATTCTGCACCAGCTGGAGCCTCCGGGTGCTCCTCAGGGGGAGCCCCATGTAGAGAGCGTTACAGTAGTCCAGGCGTGACGTAACCAAGGCATGAGTGACTGTGCACAAGGAGTCCCGATCCAGAAAGGGGTGCAACTGGCGTATCAGGCGAACCTGATAAAAAGCCCCCCTGGCCACGGCCGTCATATGCTCTTCTAAAGACAGCCGTGTGTCCAGGAGGACGCCCAAGTTGCGAGCCCCCTCTGTGGGGGTCAGTGACTCGCCCCCAATAGCCAGCGATGGCACCAGCTGGCTATACCGGGACGCCGGCATCCACAGCCACTCGGTCTTGGAAGGGTTGAGCCGAAGCCTGTTCCTCCCCATCCAGACCCGCACGGCCTCCAGACACTGGGATATCACTTCGAGGGCATCATTGGGGTGGTCTGGGGTGGAAATGTACAGCTGAGTGTCATCAGCGTACAGATGGCATCGCACCCCAAAACCACGGATGATCTCACCCAGCGGCTTCACATAAATGTTGAACAGGAGTGGCGAGAGGACCGACCCTTGCGGCACCCCGCAAGCAAGGTGCCTCGAGGTCGACCTCTGCCCCCCTGCCAACACAGACTGCGACCGGTCAGAGAGATAGGAGGAGAACCACCGCAGCACGGTGCCTCCCACCCCCAGTCCCTCCAGCCGGCGCAGCATGATACCATGGTCGATATTAATGCCACTGAAAGGTCAAGAAAAGCCAGGATGAATGCACTACCTCTGTGCCGTTTCTGCCAGAGGTCATTCATGAGTGTGATCAGTGCCATCTCAGTCCCAAACCCTGGTCTGAACTCTGATTGAAAAGGGGTCTAGATAATCCACCTCATTTGGTGTTTTCTGAAGCTGCCATGTGTTCACTCTCTCCACCACTTTCCTTAGAAAAGGGAGATTGAGACTGATCAAAAACTCTCCAGGCTAGCAGGGTCGAGCAATAGTCTTTTGAGAGGAGGTGCATTACCACCTCCTTAAGAGTTGGTGAAACCACTCCCTCCTTCAAGCAGAAGTTATTAGCTGTGGTGGTGCAGTGGTTAGAGTGGGTTTTTTGCCATTCTAAGAGAAACTAAAAATGCTTTTCCACTTGAAAGGAATAAATGAAGCAAAGAGTTCAGAAATAGCCCGGTTTATGTTTTTTTGTTATCTGAAAACCTTTTCATATGAATTCAGAAGGAAAAAAATGAACAGAAGTAAAAACTTTGCAGTTTTAAATAACAGAATACTAAAAGATCCAGAAAATGCACATTTGTCCATCTAAAATAGATCTTAAAATCCAAGAGTTTGTGGCCCTCCAAATGATGTTGAACTGCAACTCTCAGCAGAATTCCTCGAGTCCTGCCAATTCAGTAATACCTGAAGGGACATAGATTCCTCGCCTGTTCTACTCAATTGTAAATGAATGGAGTCTAACAACATGAGATACTATCATGTTGATTCTAGCAGCACTATCAGAAATTCTTCCCATGTGTTGATACCAAAACTTTGTTTGTCTGCTTTGGCTTAGTGCTTCTGACAAGAAAAGAAAGGGCTGGTTAGTTTCTGACATAAATCCATATTGGAAAACCAGAATAGAATCATTCCATAGGTAGAAACTGGCAGCCATGACATTCCCGAGGAGATCTAGGCCCTTCAACTTGCCTTACCCAACTCACCGCAGCTAACTTGCCATGGGATAATTCACCACAGCCAACTCGTTACTTGACAACTTGTCATGGGACAAAAGTTACATAATATCAAAGAAATGGTGAAATAAAATCATTAAAGGAAGGATGTAAAAGAAGGGACAAAATGAACTGTGGATGATAAACATTTAAAATATTTTTAGAATTATTTTAAATAAATAAAATAGTTGAATTTTCCCACAGCAAGTTGTCCAGTGCTGAGCTGGCTACGGCAAGTTGTCTATGGTGAATTGACAGTGGTGAGTTGGCTGTGACAAGTTGGTCGTGGCGAGTTGTCCCATTCCATTCCTGAAGAATTCTAACAGAGGAGGGCACCTATAGACTGATTCCTTGTATTTTATTTGAGGGAACAATGATTTAGTTAGTCAATTCCAGGCACTAAATGCATGAATTATTTTTCTGTATCTATCTTAGATTGGTTGTAGCTCTGGTTTTGGTACAGAAGCTGGCCATATTTAGGCAATCCTTGTATTTATAAAGGAGAATATTTGTAGCTCAAGGTTGACATGAGGGGTCCTTGGTGCTTTCTGAGCTTGCTTGTTTTCCTACAGAGGTTTCACTACCGAAACTAGGTAACATCATCAGTGCTAGTGCTAGTATTTGTACATCTCAACTTTCAACTTTTAACTTTTCTAAACTTAAAAAAAAAAGTAACCTAGCTCAGGGAAAGAAAAATAATAATTAAACACACAAACACACACACACACACACTCCTTCTAAGGTCATGCCTTGACATAAGTGAATAGCAGATTTTCTATAGGTACAGTATCGTTTTCCACAAGGGGAATCTTAATGGCTTTATGACAACTCACTGCAGACAATCCTATAGATTGCCTTTAGTGACATAACCGGAATGGGTTTGAGAAGGGAGGGCTGCTTGTTGCCCCTTGTGGGTAAAATTCTACATTGGAATGTATCACTTGCGCTATCATCAATAACTACTTTGGATTGGCTGTCTAAACTGAGGACACGTTACGGGTATTCATCCAGTAAATCAATCACCGAGTGTGGACGTGAGCTTTGGTCTCCCATTCAATTGAACAATCACCATAATGCCAGATTGGTTGTCATTTATTCTGCTACTACTTGGGTGATTGTTTTTAGAAGATGATGTTATGGGGATTACATGAATGAAGGCTGGTAGCTCAGTCTAAATAAGACAATGATGCTGTTGGTGCCTGAGCTATTTTCAAAGTTAAATATTGTTCAGGCTGTTCTGGAGGATGCTGCGATCCTTTCAAGATTCTGCACAGGTTGAACATGCCGTTGTTATTAGAGGGCTTTTAAGCTATGTAAATCAAAATCAGTTTAAGAAGGTCTTGTCCAGACTGAGACACTTTAGCAGCAGACTGTTGCTACAGACTATCACATCCTCCTCTTAGACAATTTTCTTGATGCTTTCTATTCCAGGAAAGCAATTGCCAATCACTTTCCTTCCAACAGGCAGGTCTTCCTCTGTGTGTGTGTGAGAGAGAGAGAGTGAGGGGGGGGGTGTATTCAGCAGGTTCTGACCAGTTCTGGAGAACAGGTAGCAGAAATTTTGAGTAGTTCAGAGAACTGGTAAATACCACCTCTGACTGGCCCCGCCCTCATCTATTCTCTGCTTCCTGAGTCCCAGCTGATCGGGAGGAAATGGGGATTTTGCAGTATCCTTCCCCTCCACGCCCACCAAGCCATGTCATGCCCACCAAGCCACACCCACAGAACCAGTAGTAAAAAAAATTGAATCCTATCACTGGTGTGTGTATGGGTTGCAAAATACACACATATTTGCACATATAAATATACATGCAAAGTTAATTTTTAGAAATGTAGGTTAAAGCATCAAGAAGCAGACACAATAACCATGTTTAAAATAAAACTTTCTGTATTGCCATTCTTGAGTATCTTCCACAACTCCTTTTAGTTGTAATGCTAAAATAGCAGCATAGTTATGATCTTTGCCTTACATGTAAAAGGTTGCTCATTGAAAACTGACATACTATTATCTATGTTTATGTGTTTTGTGTGTATGTGTTTAATTACTATTTTTCTTTCCCTGAGTTCCTCTGGGCTTTTTTTTTTTAATTTAGAAAAACTTTAATAGTTTCTCTAGTCATTTGAAGTAAAAAGAAAAAGAAACAGGATTCAAAATGGGCAACCTAATTAATTTTAAAGTTTGCATTTTTCTGATGTTACAATATTTTTAAAGTCTTGCCACAAATTTTAAACCATTATTCCAGTTAATAATTCATGACTTGTAGCTTAAAACTAGCACAGGGAATGTAGCCTTTTTCCCTGGATAGATGCTTTTAATTTTTATGTTGATTGATGCTCACCTGAAGTTAGGAAGCAATACTGTATTGCTATCAATACTTCATTAATCTTTCTTTTCTGGATCAATCCTTTAATTCTGTAATTAGGAATCAGATATCTATCCCTTCTATTGCAACCAAATTCACAAGGTAGTTGCCAGTTTTTATTTTAATCTTATACAGGTGGTCCTTGATTTACAACACTTCATTTAGTGACCGTTCGAAGTTACAACGACACTGAAAAAAATGACTTATAATTGGTTTTCACACTTACGACCTTTGTAGCGTTCTCGTGGTCACAGGCTCAAAATTCAGACGCATGGCAACTGATTCATATTTATGACAGTTGTCCGAGGGTCATGTGATCACCTTTTGCAACCTCCTAACAAACAAAGTCAATAGGGAAACCAGATTCACTTAACAACCATGTTACTAACTCAACAACTGCAATGATTCACTTAACAATTGTGGGAAGAAAGGTCGTAAAATGGGGCAAAACTCACTTAACAAATGTTTCACTTAGCAACCGAATTGACTCAATTGTGGTTGTACGTTGAGGACTATGTGTAATTGATTTTAAATTTATTCATATCCATTATATCCATTTTATAGCTACTGTATTTCACACCATAAAGAAAGCTATTGTCCTTTAAAGCTTATTGCTTCATCCATAGGACTAGAAACCTAGATGGATGGAAGGAAAACTAAAAGAATTGAAGGAATTAAACCAAAAGCTTTAAGCAACACTGTAAGAGGTCAGCATGCAAGAAGTATGTGCTTCATTTGCAGTTTAGTGTTTCAGAGCTCAAGGCACAGAAAATGCTTTATTCTAATACCAACATTTCTAAACAGAACAATTCTTTATATTGTTTACTTTGAGAGTAGATGATAAAGAAGCAATATTTACCCAGTGTAAACCAAACAGTAAAGGTTCTTTTTTTGTTTTTTTGTAAAAGTAGTAAGGGAAGGAAACCAATGCTTACATAAACGTTTCTGAATTTAGCTGCAAGACATTCTTAATTTACTCTGCCGTCCATTTGATATTTGAATAAACTTACTTGTTTTGCAATCGGAAAAAGAAGGATTCCATTGAAAACAAAACATCACACGAAATGGTATCTAAGCAGCGCACTTTTTGCAAAGCAGAAAGTTGGTGGAAGGAACAGGATCTTTGGTGTATTAAAAGTTGAGAAAAATGGGGAATATAGAAGTGGAAAGTAAGAGGAATGAAACTGATACGTAAAAAGAAACACATATTTTGTATTTGTGTTTTGTATGTTGTGTTGTGTTGTGGTTGCAAAATTAATAAAAAAAAAATTTTTTTAAAATGTCTTGCTTGTGTAGATAGTGTGAGAATTTCTAACATTGTCAGCTCACAACATCTCTTCTGGCAGTTCTTGGGGATGGCAGCTATTGTAAACACTCAAGTAAACGCCAAGCTCCTCTGATCAACTATCATAGCACAGACCTGCTCAAAATAAACAAGCATCTAAGCTCCAAGGACTCTCTCTCTCTCTCTCTCCCTCCTCCCCTCCTCCATTTGATTTTGGCCTGTGTTATGATTTCATTGAGGATGGATGGACTCCCTGATTCCTGTCATTCTTGTGGACCTTTAGAAAGGCTAGGCGGAGTGGCCTGATTGTTCAATTAGGCCAACCTGAAGTTCCTTCCTGTGTTCTGAAAAACAGAGGAAAGTACACACATATACACTTCTGCTTCCGGGCCAAAAACCCCCCATACCACACACAATAGGATGAGACAAGTGAGAACTTGAGCTCTGGGCAGTTTTCATAGTGATGGAGAAAACTGTTTGATTTAAACTGTATAATTGGCTCCTTCTGAAGAAGTGCACAACCAAGATGGCCTCATGAAATTCAGAACTTTCCAAATCTGTTTTTTAGCTCTTAAAAAATAATTATATATAATAGAAAACATGTTTCAAATATATGTATTGGGGTGGATATTTTCAAACTTTCCTCCCCGATTTCTTAAACCAATACACTAAGTCAGGAAAATAACTTGCCAAAATTGACAGTTTCACTCCACTTCCTTGTGAAGAGAAACAGAGAAAAACAGCTAAGAAAAATTAGCATGCTACATAGGTTTTTTTCTTCTTTTTATCTCTGTTTTAAACTTGAAATTCCTGGATAACAGATCATGGATAAAGACATAAAGCAAAAAAAATCCAAAAGTGAATGGAAAATTCCAATTAAATTTCCTGAAATGAGACCCAGTCTTGTGTTGTTTCTGTCATACCTGCAAATATTTCAATCTATCTTATATCCAGGAAGACAGATTACTGTTACCTTCATGCTTAAGGTATTATTTGTCTTCTTTGCAAGCTTAATAACACGAGACAAATAAAAATGAATGCATGTCTGCGAAAAGCAGCTGCGTGGCTCTAAAGAGCAATGATAGAGAGGGGTTTTTTTATGGTTTTGAGGAAGAATGGTTTTATTTTGTAACTTAGGGAGCAGGAGAAGATACCCAATAACGGCAGGGATCATGATGTTTTTGGGGAAAGTTCAGTGGGACTGAACATTCCTAATATCAAATATTCCTGCATATATTTCCTTGCCTTTCTTTGACAGATGGGCTTCTATGGCTTGGATTAACAGTAGTACAGGCAGACCTCAATTACAACCATTCATTTAGTGACCATTCTAAGTTACAATGGCACTGAAAAAAATGACTTATGACCAGTTTCCACACTTGTGTTATCATTGCAGCGTCCCCACAAACGTGATCAAAATTTGGAGGCTTGGCCACTGGCTTTATGATGGTCACATATCCCTCTCGGGGTTATGAGATCACCTTTTACAGCCTTCTGACAAGCAAAGTCAATGAGAAAGCCAGATTCACTTAACAGCCATGTCCTTAACAACTGCAGTGATTCACTTTCTGTGGCAAGAAAGGTTGTAAAATGGAGCAAAACTCACTTAACAACTGTCTTACTTAGCAACAGAAATCTGGGGCTCAGTTGGGGTTGTAAATTGAGGAAAATCTGTAAATGAGCTCTACAAGAATATCGCTTAGCCCATCAGATGTTTCGCTGTCTAACCTGGTTATATTTGTCACTGGGAGCCGCTTTCTGAGTCTCAGAAAGCAGGTTTTATCTAGTTTTTGTTCTTTTGAGTCAGTCTGGGGCTCTTTAGGAATAGATTCATGCACTCAGGGCCGGATTTAGATGAAAAGAGGCCCTAGGCTATTCCACTTATGAGGCCCTTTCACCTATAGTGAAAGTGTAATTTTAATTTTGCTAACAATTTTAATGTAGGCCCCTCTTGATCTTGAGGCCCTAGGCTGAAGCCTTGTTAGCCTATAGGAAAATCCGGCCCTGCATGCACTGAATTAGCCATCATGGGGATTGCATAACACGCTGAACTGTATTAACCAACAATAATCAAATCATTAGAATCACAGAGTTCGAAGTGATTTTAGAGGTCATCTAGTCCCACTCCTTGGTCATCCAACCTTTGTTTGAAGAATCCCTGAGAAAAATGACTCACTACTTCTTGCAGCAGCCTTTTCAAGACTCAACGCTTGACCAGTTAGTGATGGTGAAACTATGGCACACATGCCAGAGGTGGCACACCGGGCCCTCTCTGATGACACGCGAGCTGTCACCCTAGTTCAGCTCCACTGCACAAGAGCATGCACCTTCCGCCGGCCAAGTGGTCTTCAGGTCTCTGCTGCACATGTGCGGGGTGCATGCGGGGGAGCACGTGCGCATGCACAGGGGGGCGGGGCATCTGCAGGGGGCTGCATGCACATGTGCGGGGGTGGGACATGTGCGGGGAAGCAGGGCGCATGCACGGGGGTCACACGCACATTGCATTTTGGGGATTCTTGCATGTTTTGTGGACTTGGTCCGGTAAAGGTTTGCCATCACTGAGTTAGGTGGTTCCTCCTGATGTCTAATCTGAATCTATTGCCTTGTAGTTTGACTGCAGTGGTTCTCACTCTCTTTTTTGTGTGCATCCCTTTCATGTAATTTGACACAATTATCCTCTCTCCTTAATTATCTTTTCTGTGGGGTAAAGATACCCAGATCCTTTTATTGTTCTTCATAGGGCTTGGTTTCATTATCTTGGTAGCCCTCTTCTGAACTTTATCCAGTTTGTCCTTGCCCTTTTTGACTGATCAAGGCAGGGTGGAGCAGTTAACTTCCTAAGATCTTCTTGTCCTGTTCTTGTACCCAAGATAGCATCTTAGTAGCTGTATCTCCCATCTGGCTCCCTTTTAATTTGTGATTATCAAGAACTCCCAGATAATTTTCACAAATGCAATTGAGGTTCCCTCCATGGTATACTTCCTCTGTGGTTTTCATTTTTCAAACCCAGATACAGAACTTTACATTTCTGCCTCTTAAATTCCATTTTATTATTTCAGACCACTGCCCAAGCCTGTATCTCCCCTCTAAAATGATAGTCACCCCTCCCAGCTTTGAGTTATCTGCAGACTTGATAAATGCCTCCCAAACTCCCCTACCCAAGTCATTGCTAAATGTTAAATCACACAAACCTGGAACAGAGCCTGTGGCGTTCCATTTGATGCTTTCCCCCAGGCATTAACACGTCCTCTTTGGATACAGTAATTCAGCCAACTGTGAGTCCTTGATGAATCATGATTCTCATGCAGGCATTCAGCCAATTATATGCTGGATGATACTACTAATACTATTATCACCTAGCATACATTTTGCCATCTATTAAGAACAATATAATGAGGTGATCTGCTGAAGTCTTTGCAAAGGTCCAGATGTGTCTACCTAATTCCTTTGATCTACTAAGCTAATAATTCATCAAAGCAGATAAGATTAGTCTGACACAATTTGTTTGGAACAAATCCATGGTTCTTCCTGTTAATCACAGCATACCAATAAAAATCCTCACAAATATCTTATTTGGTCATCTGTTTAAGGATCATGCCCAAAATATGCATCAAACTTTCCTGGTTCCTCCTTCTTCCTCTTTTTGTTGCTGGGAATGGGCTTTTCCAGTTTTCAAGTCAACAATGGTCAAAAATTACTGAGAGCAGTTGCACAATGACTTCCACTACTTAGCCTGTACCGGGGTGAAATTCAGCAGGTTCTGACAGGTTCTGGAGAACCAGTAGCGGAAATTTTGAGTAGTTCAGAGAACCGGCAAATACCACACCTGGCTGGCCCCAGAGTGGGATGGGAATGGACATTTTGCAATATCCTTCGTCCAGGAGTGGGGTGGGAATGGAGATTTTGCAGTATCCTTCCCCTGCCATGCCCACCAAGCCACACCCACAGAACCAGTAGTAAAAAAAAATTGAATTCCACCACTGGCCTGTACCCTTGTGTGTAAACCATATAAATTCATTTAAATTAACTAAATCATCTCTTACTAGTCTCACAGTTTATCCTAAACTGTTGTTCCTTCAATCCCTTAGTGGCATAAGGATTACCAGCTAAAGTTCCATTTCCTATCCCAAAGAATGCAGACACAAAATAGAGTTACACAGTTCTGCCTTTTCATAATCACCGATTCACCTCTTTCTCTTTGCAATAGACCTACCTCCTGTTTGGCTTTCATTTTTTCCCCCTAATGTACTCAAAATAGTCATGTTTTGATGTTTTTGGCATCTCTTGCAAGTCTGAGCTCATTCTGAGCATTAACATTTCTGGCACACTTTCTACATGTTCTAGAGACTACAGTACCTTGTATTCTTCTCTAATTATAGCCCTTTCCTTCTCTTTCTTCCACATGGCCCTTTTCATTTCAGCGTTTTGGAAACATCTGCCTATATCCATTTTGACATCCCATTTTTCTTTAAGACAACAGGTTGAAATTGTACATTTGGTAACTGGTGTAACAGAATTTCCCATGCTCTTGTCCTCTGAGTTCATCAGCTGTCCTTCTAAAATCCAATCTGTAGGTCCAGCTCTTTTCAGTTCATGGATTCACAAATTCATGGATAACACGATCCCTCTCAAGGCGCCAATCACCTTCTCCTCTTCAACCAATTACTTTCTGTTGGAGAGGATTGAGGATTGAGTTGGGTTAACACAAAGCCATGCAAATGACATAATAATTCACTGCAGGGGTGGGCAACCTGTGGTTCCAGAACTGAAAAGGGCTCACAGGATTCTAATTTCCTCAGAACAAGTTTCTTGGCAACTGCCCAGTAGTAGTTTGCCACTGCTTTTTCTCCAGGAAGCAACTTTGATCTGTCTGGTGGTCTCCCATCCAAATCCTAAATACCAACCAACTTGGCTGGCTCACTCTTCTCCAACGGAAAACCATGTACAACCTATTCTGCAGCTGCAAATAAGTAGGATAAAGGAGGATGATTGAAGTTTGAGATGCAGGAAATACCTATTTCCTTTGAGTGATTTTAAATCTCCAGGATCAGGCAAACCTTATCCTAGAGCCATGAAACTTGCTGATAGACTGGCTAAACCTAAGTACAGTATAATTGAGTAATCGTAGAAAATACCTGGTGGGTGGAGAGAAATAGTAATAGCATTTAGGTTTATATACTGCCCCAGAGTGTTTGACAGCAGTCTCTGGGTGGTTTACAATGAAGAAGCATTATTTGCAGATTGCCTCAAACATTCTGGGTCCTCATTTTACCAATCTCAGAAGGGTGGAAGGCTGACTCAATTTTGAGCCCTGTCAGGATTGAACTGCAAGCTGTGGGCAGAGTTTTTCTGCAATACTGCACTTTAACCACTGCACCACCAGTGGTTCAATGGAAGAAAAGCGGGTCTACTGCCAGTCAATCAGTCAATCAATAAATCAAGGGGGTGGGGAGCACTCACCGAAAACGTCTTGCTTGGGACTCTTTCAAGCTGCCAGCAATGGTTTTATTGTACAAGCATCCTGCATTCATTAGAGAATATTATGGTGGTCCATATGTCTTCCACATTTAACTTCTCTGGCTTTTCCAGCTAGCTCCTTCTTTTTTTATATATTTAACAAGCAATACATTAACAAGGGAAGAAAGAGAGAAATAGGGACAAAGAGTCTTCTAACTGATAACGCTCACAGCATTCAGGATATTTATTGTTTTGAAATGGCTGCCCTATGGGTAAGAGGAATGCAGCAATTTATATGTGGAAGATGGTGTGTAATTGATCTCCCACAGATGCATTCATGATAGCATGTATCAGAAATCTACCACAGTTTAAGGAACATGATAATTTTAGGAAGCAAGTAGGGCTGGTTAGCGCCCCGAGAGCTCCCCCACCTCTTTTAATTAACTCTTAGCATTGGTTTTTAATCAACCTCACCTGTCTTTATATTTTATATACTGTACTGTTTTTATTTTTTAATATTTTATTTGTACACTGCTCACAATCTCTCTGTGAGGGAGTAGGGAGGTTTCAAACTAGATGAGAGATAGAGATGGAGATGGGGAGAGGGGGGGGGGAGAAGGGCTTAGAAACTCTTCCTTCTGCATGGGGTCCTTGATACATATTCCACCCCCCACCCCCCATCATCCTCTGACATTTCCCATGTTGACTGTGCTCTGTGGAAATTGTAATGAATTATTTGGAGGGAACCAGGTTACAGAAGCCTGGGTTTCTCATGGGCTGAAGGAGTTCCGCTTTAGAAAATATTCCTTTTTTTTTTTTTAAAGGCTTTTTATTAAATATACAGTTAAAAACATTGGACATAGTGCAACTTTTCTGGTTCAAACATCCAGTTTTACCTTACAACAAATACAATTCATATTCAATATATAAATATGTACAGTCTATCAAAATTCAGACACAGAAATCTCTTCGTCTATGAAAATTACTTTCAATACCAATAAAATTCCTACCTATCACATAATACTAACATAATAATTTTCCAACTCTCGACTTATCAATATTTCTTTATCCCAACATTCCTCCTCCTCTCCAACCATTGATACATTTTATTCCAGATTTAGAAAATATTCCTGTTTGGGACACAATTGTAAATGGTGTGGATATTTTTCTCAACCCAATCCTGATCTGTTCCTGCTAAGTTGTTTTAAAAATAATAATAGTAATACCTTAGGGGATTTTTTTTTAAAAAAATTATCTTGCCCCTCTTTAAAATAACCGAACCCCAGCCTATTTGACAGCTTGGCTAAACTGTCAGCATGCGTAACAGTTTCCCTCATAATGATCCTCTGCTGTTAGAACGTGCTATGGCTGGCTGGTCTTTCCCACTCCACTTGTTTTATTCTGTTATCAGGCCAGACCATGTGGTGGGGTGGCTGAGTGCTGGGAAAACACACATCGGCAGGTGTGAACCAGAAGGCCTGGCTGTCTAGACCTAGAAAAGAACCAAACAGAGATGAAACCTGACAGGCCTAATGTGCCAAACAATTTCTCTCACTCCTGCTGTTAGATATACTTTGAGTAATAGAAAACAGCATGAAGGACCAGTGGTGCTGCTTTCTGCTGTTTAAAATTACTAATTTTTAATTAGCAGATAACATAGACCACGTATTGTTACATTTGCATTAAAAGGAGGGGGGGTGTTTCTGCTTGCTCTACCAGTAGGCACTCATATGGTTAGAGGCTTAAGCTGTTCTCAATACTGCTGAATAAATACTCCAAGGTAAGCTGGATAGAGAGTTCTTATGAATATCTGGAGGCAGTTCACCCTTCAGGTATGTTTGCTGCGGCAGAGTAGATGTGGCCTGAGCAGGTGATTAGTGGATGAAACACAACTATTTACCCCAAGGGGGAAGTTATTTTTTTGCATTTTCCACATTGTACAATACTTGCAATTAGACTTGACACTAGATTTGACGAAGAGCAAAGACAAGAGAGTTAGATCTTTCAACTTCCAACAGGTCAACTTCAAGGAACCATAAGAAAAATATCTAGCTAATCACTATTGTGTTTCCCCAAAAATAAGACCCAACTGTAAAATAAGCCCTAGCATGATTTTTCAGGATGCTCATAATAGAAGTCCTACCCCTAAAATAAACCCCATTGCTTAATGCACTGTAAGCCGCCCTGAGTCTCCGGAGAAGGGCGGCATATAAATCAAATTAAAAAAAAAAAAAGATCATCAGCCAGATGGATGCATTTAGTACCATATTTCCCTGAATATGAGCCCTAATGCGTCTTTTGGAGCAAAAAATAATATAAAACCCGGTCTTATTTTTGGGGAAACACATGAGCAGAAATCCTCATCTTCAATTATTATGGTGTCCCCTTTGCCAGTTAAAGTTTGATATTGCAGTTTGTACATTACCTGTAGATTTAATTTGAAATAAATAGATAACTCAGAGGTATCGTCATGTTTGAGATGAGGGCCGGTCCAGGGAAGACTCTAAAAGCTTGAATAATTTGAACTTTAAACTCTCAAGTTAAATTAACGTAATTAATTATTAGAACATTTTCATGTGCAGTTTCCTTTTCCCTTCTCAGTAAAAAGTTAAAATTTGGAATCAACCTCTAGAAAACATGAATAAAGCTTACGGGTGCCACTGATATATAAGAACAGGATATGCAAAGGTATCTTTGCTATTTTCAATTTGTCTCCTATACGACTACTTTTTTTTTTTTTAGTTGAACCTTGGACTTTAGATCTTGTCACATTTTTCACTAGAATCTGTAGGAATGGATGAATTGTCCATACGTTTTGAAAGGATTGCTAGAAGCCTTTGAAAATCTCAGCAAACCTTTCTTCATCGCCTTTTAAGAATCAGTCCTGGGTCCCTTACTGCCTTGATGGTTATCTCCTGGTTTTTACCTTGTTTAAAGGAAACACATCTCTCTTTTCCTATCTTAAACCGTCAGAATACTCTAGCAAGCAGAATAGGAATTGTTGCTGTTTTTTTACTATTCTTGTTCATAGAGGGGACAAGCTATCCAATTAAGTAAATACTTTACTTTCATTCTCCAAATGCCAACAGGTCAGGCAATTGAAGACACCAGTAAGAGATTAAATCCTTCTTCCTTACTCTGTTGCCAGTCTCCTCCTCCTCTCCACTACAATTTCCCCCTGATTGTCTGAAGATGAGTATCTGGATATGCAAGTTGATTAGAGTTGCCAGATCTGGGTTGCAAAAATG
The DNA here is from genome assembly GCA_022577455.1 of Arizona elegans. Classification (NCBI taxonomy): domain Eukaryota; kingdom Metazoa; phylum Chordata; class Lepidosauria; order Squamata; family Colubridae; genus Arizona; species Arizona elegans. The sequence continues at coordinate 107,500,968 of JAKOOJ010000001.1, forward strand.
GGGATACACTGCTCCAGTTCTTGGCTTCTACCTGGTGAGTATTTTGGATTTTCGCAGCCTAAATTTTATAGCCCTAAAAGTAACTAATAACACCTGTGAATCGTACTTGACTGTATAGCATCAGTCTGTTTTTCTTAGATTGGCTGCAGTTTTTGCCCTTAATGCCAGCAAACATGAGAACATTTACAACTAGTTTAGAATACTGACTAGGAAAGCAAAAGAGAGGATCGATAACCTGAGCTGGGCTGCTCTGATTTTTAACATGATTTGATAGGCTGAAATCCCCCCAGGGAACTTTTTTGGGTCATGGAATGAAGTATTATTGCTTGTCAATCAAACTCCTGCTAAAGGGGTAGCCAAAAGGACTAGTTTTCTTAACCATGAACATGCAAAAAACTTGTCAAACTAGATCACCACTGATGGATAGACAGGAGTATTGGGTCAAAGAGCTGAAAATAAGAACAGCAGGAGTGGAATTAATATATAGCTCAAAGTACTGAAATAGCAATGAATCATACTGAATAGTACGTAGGATTCATAGATGAAATTATTCTGGTGTGCCACAATCTCTTAAAGAATATAAACTAGCAAGAGATCTGCAGCTGATTATGAAGATGGCATCTATAGAAAATTGTATAGACATATTAACTGAAGTTAAGGTTTGTGCAGATCTGACTGCTTAAAGGCCATAGAAGAAAACAGTTAGGCTCTTCATATCCCATTGACTTAATAAATATAGTAGAAACTTCCAAAATTCTCCAGAAGCGTATAGCACAAAACTGTGTATGGCATCAGAAGAGTACAGGGAGATGATGAATGGTATTTGGCAAGGCAAACTGCGTGACATACTCTTCCTCCTCTCCTATTTCTAACAAAAAGCCAAATAAAATATATATCTCATATATATATATATATATATATATATATATATATATATATATATATATATATATATATATATATATGAGGTTTTCGCGGGTGTTTGTATGTAGGTCTTTGGTTGTTCGGGTTTTCTCCCGCGTAAAATTGGAGGTGTCTTGGCAAGTTTCGACGAAGTCTCATTCATCATCTTCAGGCTGGTGTTCTCGGCTTCATGCTTCTAGGAGCAATGTGTGTGATCGCAGCTGTTTCTTCCTTTTAACTGCCAGTGGGGGTGTGAACTGATTGGGTGGGAGCTTGGCTGTGTTCTGATTGGGTGGAGGTGTGTTCTGATTGGTTGGGGGTTTGGTTGTGCTCTGGTTGGATGGGGGGTTGGCTGTGCTCTGATTGGCTGGGTGTGTGTTCTGTTTAGGTGGGGGCTTGGTTGTGCTCGGGTTAGTCTGAGTAGCAGGGGGATTTGAGCTGGTGAGCTGTGTTGCTGTTGTTTGACTTCGTGTTCGTGGCCGTGCCATCCCTTCATGTTGAGTGTCAGTCTGCTTCATGTATGGATTGGAGGGGTTTAAAGTGGCTAATGATGCAGCTGTGATCTGGCTTCTGGTCCGTGGTCGTGCCTGATCATCAGTGTGGGTTTGAGTCTGCTTTCTGCATGGATGTGTGGTGGTTACATCCTGTGTGGCTCTCGTGAGTGTGGGTCTGGTGTCATTCTTTGTGTTAGGGACTCGTTTGTCAATAAGGGCGGGTTTCCAAATGGCTGGCAGGCGGGAAGTATCATCTCGTTTATTCATGCTGTGTGGATGTTTTTCTATCTCGATGGCTTCTCTGATTATTCTGTTGTTAAAGTGTTCAGTTTTGGCGATAGTTCTGGTCTTTTTAAAGTCAATATCATGTCCTGTGGCTTTGAGGTGTTGGACCAGGGAAAAAGTTGGTTCCTCTTTTCTAACTGAGTTCTTGTGTTCTTCAATGCATGCATTTATTCTTCTGTTGGTTTGTCCAATGTATGTGGTGGGGCAGGCAGTGCAAGGGATTTCATATACTCCTTGATTTTCTAACTCAATTTTGTCTTTGGGGTTTCTTAGGATGGTGGATATTTTTCAATTTGTGCAGAATGCTGTCTTGTTATTGTGTTTGTGGAGGATCTTGCTGATTCTGTCTGTGGTGCCTTTTATGTATGGGAGGAGGGCTTTGCCGTTTTCTTGTTCTCTGTCTTGGATTTTAGTGGGGGTTTCTTTTTGGATTAGGTTGGTGATCTTATTTCTTTGGAATCCATTGGATGTTAGTACGTTAGTGAGAGTGTGTAGTTCAGTTTTTAGGTGTTGTTTGTCAGCTAAGTGTTTTGTTCTGGAGATGAGTGTCTTGGCTACGGAGTTGATCTGTGCTGGGTGGTGGTGTGAGAGTGCGTGCAGATAGCGGTTTATGTGTGTTTTCTTCTGGTAGATGGTGTGTCCTAGGGAGCCATTGGATTTTTTGTAGACTAAGACATCCAGGAAGGGAAGTTGGTTGTTCGCTTCTGTTTCCATGGTGAACTGTATTTTGGGGTGTAGGCTGTTGAGGTGTGTGAGGAAGTTGTCCAGTTTCTCTTTCCCATGTGGCCAGATTATGAAGGTGTCGTCTACGTATCTGAGCCAGTGGGTAGATTTTGTAGAGGTGAGCCTATGGAGCTGACTATGGGTCTAAGTGGGGTTCCTTCTTTGTGTATCTTGGGGAGACCATAGAGCTTGGGGCATCTGGATGATTTCTCTCTGGGAATGATTCTTTGCTGGATCTCTTCATGTCGTCTATGTATCTGTTCTAGGACTTCCAACTCCTGCTAGACCAGCAGATGACAGAGGTGGCAAGGAAGGATTGGAATCAATGAACATAGTGTGTACCAGTTTGCACGCATAGTCAGTCTGGCAGGCTATTAAGTTCATCATTCATAGTTTGTTCACATCATATTTTGATAATTGCAGTGTGCCTTATATGGGACTGTACTTAAAGACATTTAGGGTATCTAAATGCAGCTGCATCACATCTTTGCTTTGTGAGCTGCAGTTATCACCTACAGAACCCATCACAGTGAAAGATTACGAACTAACCTCTAATCATTTCTGCCTGGCCTATATGTTCTGGCAATATCAGCATATCCAGGTCCCATCAATCATCTGAACCTAGGAAGTGGACCTCAGAACATCATTCCAGATGAGTACCAATCAAACTTTCAGCTTTTATAATTGACCCAAAACAATATTTCTGCAAGGCTTGCTTTCTGTGATGTTTTGGTTTACTAGATGGTTACTTAGTTGGTGCCTTGGATTTTCTTGTCATGTTTATTCTTGTTCTTATCTTATTTTGTAAGTATGTATATATATATATATATATATATATATATATATATATATATATATATATATATATATATATATATATATATAAAAAACAAATAATTGTTATGGGATTGCAATTTTAAAGAGACTCCGAGAGAAAAGCCTGATTCGTTTGCGTGTAAGGTAAGCTCACTTACCTTAATATGGTATCTTCCCAATGTGTTGAGGTTTCAGTTCAGAGGTGGGTTTCAGCAGGTTCTGACCAGTTCTGGGGAACCGGTAGCGGAAATTTTGAGTAGTTCGGAGAACCGGTAGTAAAAATTCTGACTGGCCCCGCCCCCATCTATTCTCTCCCTCCCGAGTCCCAGCTGATTGGGAGGAAATGGGGATTTTGCAGTAACCTTCCCCTGGATTGAGGAGAGAATGGGGATTTTACAGTATCTTTCCCCTGCCATGCCCACCAAGCCACGCCCACCAAGCCATGCCATGCCCACCAAGTCACACCTACAGAACCGGTAGTAAAAAATTTTGAAACCCACCACTGTTTCAGTTCCCAGAATTCTTAGCATGCTTGGACTGAGTCCAAACATATTGGGAAGATATGAGTTTGGGGAAGATTGCAACCAGCAAAAAAGTTCTTTTATTATTATAGTGGCTGATAAATACCGCTGAAATGCCTGAAATGCGATATTAATTCTTAGCAGTTTTCAAATTATGGAAAGGGCAAGAGGTCCCAACTTTCCTGCTTTGTAAGGATTAGAGTTAGGGAGAGAGTTACATTTTGAGTAGCACGAGGGAACATAATTCAGTTAAATCCTTGTTCCCAACTATCACTCTAATTCAAATCCTGATTAAGAGCTCCATTATATAAATCTGTTTGCAGCCATGTATTTTTCCCCCTTAAATCCTACCCTTCTTATACCTGGGAAGCATTATTGTTTTTGACTGTGCTGAAACCCCTTTATGGGAAGAATGATTAGTCTTTTCTTCTGCCTAGGAGTGAATTTCCCATGTTACTATGGAAAGAAGACTGTTTCAGTTTTTGGACCCTAATTTTGGCATGTTGCAGGCTTACGGCTGCATATAAACAAAGCCTTATCCTGTTTGTTGTTCAGTGGCCACCAATGGATCACTGCAGGCCAAAACTCAAGGAAGGACCACGTTGAGGGGAGTCAGATCCATCAGATTTCACATGATCAGTGATGAACTCAATTTGATATCTCGTCCTTTGGTCTTTTAAAGCCCATTACTTGGGAATTTTTCAATCCCCCCCAAAAGTGGATAATGTTGTTCACATAACTACTGTTGCCACTAGAGGCAAAATGAAGAAAATGTAGAGAGTTTGAATAGTAGGGAGCTTCTACCAAAAGAAACAGTTCTTTTTTAAGGAAGGAAGGAAGGAAGGAAGGAAGGAAGGAAGGAAGGAAGGAAGGAAGGAAGGAAGGAATGAATCTGTCCTGTTTTGTTTAAAATTATTATTTCTATTAGTCCATTTATCAAAGGATTTTGTAAGTAATACTGTACCTCATTGTTTTCTTTAGCATTTTAAAGGGCTACAGTGATTATTGAGCAGAACATTCTGCCTGCTACTTTCACTTTATTATTAATGGACAAAATAATACATTTATTTTTCAAAAAGGAAGGGAGGGAGTGTATTCCTCAGGCCTAAACCAGCAAAAAAAATTATTTCCCTCTCCATTTTCAAGTCTAGACAGATTTCCCATAATCATTGTTTTCTAATTTATTTAGTGAACTGGTTTACTACTTGCATCTGTTCAGCAACATATAATTCAACTCATCAAGTATTCAGATGTAATTTGCAGGTTTAGTGTCACAGTAAAAAAAGAAAAAAGAAAGAAATAAAGGAAAGGGACTGAAATGGTTTAACACAAGCTGGGCAGACTCTTCTGTTTGAAGCCTGCCCTGTTGTCATCAGAGAATGGAACAGGAAACTTTCCATTATAAGAAACCTCTGTTATAAAAGTGGTTGGGCTGTTCCATCGAGACAGCAAAGGTTAGAATGGTTTAGTATCCAGCATTATTGGTTAGGATATGTGACAGCTGCCAACATTCCCTTCCACAGTCACACAATGCACAGTTTAGGGATGAAAGAAGCTGGGGAAGAGCCTGTTTAAGAGCACATTCAAATGATTAACAATGGCACATTGATTTTGAACAATATGATTTTGAATTTCAGCATGTATTCTATTGATGCAATTTTTTTTGAAAGATATTATGTTACTATTACGCAGTATTTGGAAAGGATCAGGGGTGGGTTCTACTTACCTTTACTACCGGTTTGCAACGGGGGCGCGCTCGCGCGCTCGCTTTGCATGTGCGCTTCTGCGTATGCGCAGATTATCCATGATGACATCTTGACAGGTGGGTGGAGCCTCCCGCCGCTTTTACTACTGGTTTGCAAGAACCAGACCGAACCGGGAGCAACCCACCACTGGAAAGGATGCATATAGTGTTTTTTTTTTAAAAAAAGAGAAAACCCTGAATGGTAAGATGTGATATGGACAAACTTACTCAGGTTTTGGCCATCTCTATAGCCATTCTGAACCTGAGTTAAGGAATTTTGTAGAGGAAGACTGAAAGTCCATAATGAAGTTGCTTGTTCCCCTGCCAGTTGGGTAGAAAAATGATTAATTGGCATATAGGACTGGGTGGCAAGCATGACATCACTCCACACCCCTTAAGTTGCATTTTATTTTTTAAAATTATTGAGTAAATATTTAATCTGATAAACAGGTCATACTGTTTAGCCTTCTAAGGAGCCCTGGTGGCGCAATGGTATGCAATACTGCAGTCTAACTCTGCCCATAGCTTGGAGTTCAATCCTGACCAGCTCAAGGTTGACCAAGCCTTCCAGCCTTCTGAGATCAGTAAATTGAGGAACTAGATTGTTGGGGGGCCAATATGCTGACATTGCAAACAGCCCAGAGAGAGCCGTAAAACACTATGGGGTGGTATATAAGTCTAATTGCTATTGCTATTCTCCAGGTAGCTTAGTTAGAACTTTTGCTGCTGCTGCTTTTGATTGTTTGCCATATTTCAATGGGTATTACACTACATCCTTAACCTTCTGACTCAGTAATGATTAGAGTGCTGGTCTAACATTATCGTCTAGCACAGTGATGGCGAACTTTTTTGGCACCGAGTGCCGAAAAGGGAGCACTTAGCACGTGTGCTCATCAGGGCCGCAACCAGGAAGAGGAGCTGTCCAGGGGGCATGTGCTTGCCGGATAAAGTACTTCCGGTTACTGCCACGCATGCGCATGCACTGATCAGCTGGCTGGCACGCATGCTTGCGTCAGAAAACGGAAGACCAGCTCTTCCAGTTTCCGACACTGTCTCATGCACAAAGGCCAGCTGATTGTCGTGTGCGCATGTGCGCCAGGAACCTGGAAGGGGAATGGGTGACGCCGCACGTGCCAGGCAACATAGATCTGTGTGCCACTTCGGGCACACCTGCCATCATGATTCTAGCACATGAGGTTCCTGTAAGTAGGAAACATCTTCTAAGCTATCTTGGATATTGACATTCCTATTCCTTCAGTATATTCCTGTCATTTTGTTTGATCTTTGAATTAGTTACTATCTGCCCATTGGCAGCCTTTAGCATAAATGTTGAGAGTAGCTGTCTTGGAAATGAAGCTAAGACTTCAGAAATTATGCAGAAAGAAGCATATTCATCCTTCTTTCCCATTCAAAGTGACATTTCAATGAAAACAAAGATCAGACTTAGTTCACGCAATGCTCATTCTAGTGGTAATGTATGGCTGCAGAAACTGGACATTGAGAAAAAATGATAACTCTCAAGTCACAGATTGGATTTTGAGGCAGTTATTAAGAGAAGCATGGGATACTGGAAAGTCCGATCAATCAGTCTTGGCCAAATAAGAGCTGATTGCTTCTTCAGGTGATAAGCGGGTGATGCAGGTGAATAATGGACTAGAAAAAAGTGATTATGGTTGGCAGTGTTAAAGCAAGTAAAAGACGGGAAAGACAACCAATAAGGTAGATGGATAGGATCAAATCAATCTTTGGAATGATCATGGAAGTGCTACAGGTCTGGGGATACAATTTAAGACGGATAGCATTTCTCTGATAAGTCACTAGGAGTTGAATCTGATTTAGTGACACCTAAGCAAATTGTGCTGTTTAGTTTTTTTTAGCGTGGTAGGGTAGAATACATACACACACACACACATTTCTGCTTTTTTTTTTTCCTGGGAAGACTTCCAGGGATTCTGATGTAATTAATTTTGAACTGAGCAGTATTCAATGAATGGTGGCCTTATTTTAAGATCCTGAGGGACTATTTTATATGTGAAAAATCTTTATAAAAGCCCAGAAATTCCTCTCCCTCTCTTAGCCACCTATTCGTTCATCCAATCCCTTTTCCTTAAATTCGATTCTTACTTGAAATTTGGACTAATAAGGGTATTAATGTCAGCTGCAAAGGCTTTGCTGCCTGTGGATGCAAATATCCATTAAATCCCAAAAGAAGAGACAATGAAAAAAACATGTCTTTTTTTTTTACCCTTGTTGTATTTATATAAATGTATATGTTGTATACATCCCTGTTAGAATCCTCATAATACATACGAGGTTTTAGTTTGACAGGACAATTAGCAATCAGAACTGATGCTAGTATTATTTATCCCAAATGTGCCATAAATGTCCATAATTGCTTTTCTGCTTGCTAATTTGTAGCATATGATAGTGTGTGGTGCTCATACCATTTTTATATCATTCAATCAGAAGGGTATATTAGAGTAGAGATTTGCTTTGATTAGATATTTTCAGGTGTAAGCCTAGTGAAACATGTTAGATTATCTTGAGTTTTATCTGGCTAATCTCAATAAGTAGTTAAGTAAACGTACCAGGATTGGAAAAACGTGGGGTTTTTTCCCCCTTTCTCTTTTTCTTAACTGATTTTATGAGGCAATCTAAGAACAATTTATTGCAATGTCTTGTGCTGGCCTGAGTGCTCTGCCAGTGAAAACAGGCTCCCAATCTCCATTTTCGGATGGGACGGCCTCCTGCAATCGTTTTCCCTGGCAGAGGGTTGCAGGAGGCTGTCCCAGCTGAAAACGGAGATTGGGAGCCCGTTTTCACTGGCAGAAGCACCATACCCCTGATGTAAGAAATCAAGGCTTCCAGGTAACTGAAAAATAGTTTGCACAATGATTAACACAATTTAGTGAATTCTTTTCAGCTCAATGCATTTAAAAAAAAACAAAAAAGCACAAATGCATATTTAGGCTACTCTGATGGTTGTGAATTTACCCTGCTCAGTGCCTGACTATAGAGATTGTTTTATAATCAAAGGCACCCTGCCATTGGTCACATGCCACTGTGAGCTTAATCTTCAGGTCTAATTAGGAGCCAGCTCACCGCTCCCTGCTTAAAAGAAAGGCTTCTCAGTTGCTGTTGAATTCCAGACGTAATTAAGATAGTCATGAGATTCTGTCAAGCTTGAACGGAGCCCAGTCTGATTTTTGCCTTATGTCACACATGTGGAAAGTCTTTGGGAGGATTTGTTGGATCTGTTTTTTGCTGCAGCTTTAGCCTATCAAGCTGGATGCAGCTCCGAGTCGCATCAGCAGTTGCTACTAGTTGCAGAGATGATTCATGAGAGTAAGCATGAACTGTTTTGCATACTCTCATCTTTATTTTTGTGTAACTGTTGGACGTGAAATTTGCAAAGCCCCGGGTTAGCAAGCAAACAAAACACTTATTTGAATATGCAAAGTGCAAAACAAAAAAAGGCATCTAAAATAATTAGTTTGAAAGTAATTATCATATTGTTAGACATGATTACTTAGGCTTCAGTGGTGTGTTGATAATAAAATATACGCCCCCCCACAACAAACTTAGAAGCTACCTTGATATAAAAATCAATTTATATTGCTTATTTTCCTAGATTAGTGTTGTTTACAGCAGCCAGCTGCATCTTGAAAAAGCGTCTCTCAGAAATCTTTCTTTACTGGAGATTCCTAGCAGGAGATTCACTTTTAAATACAGATATGAAGATGTTTAATGTTGCCTTCCAACTGGAAATTATCCATTTCCTAACTCATTTTTTTATCTGTTGTGGCCCACCAGCGGCCAGCAGAGCTAGAGCAGATTCGGACACTGAGGAGGTTGTGGAGGAACGTTGGCCAGCCCTGGAGTCTGGGGAAGGCTCGGACGATGGCTCTGAGTCAGAGGCAGACTGTGGGCCAAGGCCATCTGGTAGTTCTTTGCTGCCTCCAGAGTCTCCGGAGTCTGACATCAGCCCCGGTTCGGACCGGTTCGCAAGAACCGTTAGTAAAACTGGCGGGAGGCTCCGCCCATGGACCCGGACGTCATCAGAAGTGATCTGCGCATGCACAGAAGCTTCTGTGCATGCGCAGAAGAGCGCGTGCACACGCGAGCGCAGTGAGCACGATGCGAACCGGTAGTAAAGGTAAGTAGAACTCACCCCTGATCAGCGAGGCAGAAGAACACTGTGAGCTGCCAGAAGACAGGAACAATTAAGGAAACAGGGTCGACTCGGGAGTAAGGCTTGGAAATGATTGGCCCCTCCCATAAGACATAAAAGAGAAGGGAACGGGACGTGAGCTTTTGCAGGAAGCAATTAGTTCATCTGGTGGGTAAAAGCTCTGGAAAAGCTCTGTTTGACTCTGTGCTAAGTTTGGCCTTGCCCTGCATTTGGCAATTAGTTCTCTAGCAGCATTCCAAGGGAGATAAGGTGAGGGTTTGTAAAACACTCCCCTGATAGACTGTTTAAGAAGCCATTCAGACTAGGAATGACAATAATTCACAGCCGTTTGAATTAAAGAAGATTGCTGGGACTAAGTTTGTGCTGTTTACTTTCTAAGGAAGCCTAGGTCAGGACATTATCTTGAGTTGCTTGACCAATTCAAATATCTCTGTAATCATCTCTCAGTAGCAAATCCTTTTGAGAATAATATAAGATCAATTCCCTCAGGACTGCCAAAGCTTTTTCTGAAACTCTCCGAAGAAAACTATTTTTATAAATTATATCATTCTATTGTCTTGTTAAATGGTCAGAGGTTTTTTTTAATTGAGATTGTTTGCATGAGAGGGGTTGATTATTCTTTGATGAAGTGCCCTGGATTGGTGATCTGTACCAATCAAAGAGCTGACCGTGGAAATCAAAATTTTGAAGGCTGTTAATTAACAGTCTTGTTCAAAGAGACAAATTTGTCATTAGGTATTGATTTATATAATCCATGCATTCAATGGAACCGGGCCATTTGAAGCAGTGTAATGGATGTCAAGGTTATCACGTCACTGGTAGGAAATGGATATACCAGTATGTTTGCAAAGAGGGTGACAGGGGAATCTGTGGGTGCAGCCCCAGTTAAAAATAAGGGCCCTCCTAGATAAATAATGTATTTATCTTAGACTGACTATATTTGAGGGGTCCAAGTGACTGATAAGAAAGTGCAACTTGTATGTTAAGAGTTGGTGGTCTTCTGTATTTCCTCTGAAGCATTTAGAGTGTTGAAAACAGGATACTGGTTTGGCCAGACCTCTGAGCCCAGGAAGGAGGTCGTGTTTTTATGCAGCTCTTTGTTTCCTGTCCATACATATCTTGTAGCCTTTTTTCCCCCTTAAACACATTCTCAGGGGAGTCTGGTGAAATCCAGGCTCAGGAAATAGCTGTATTTTTTTAATCAGAGGCGATCATTACTGTTGCAGCTATTTAGCACTAAGGAGCTCAGAGTGAAGCACGCTCACTCTAGTCTCTTCATCTCATTGAGTCATTTTCCAAGGCTCCTTGTGATTGGCCGAGAGCTATAGAAACATTAAAACTGGGCTGATTTCCTCCGGCGGATAAAGGGGCTGTTTTCAATTACCATTCTGCATGTTCCCTGAACAGCAGATTATTGACTTGCTAGCCGAGAGAATGAGTGCAAGCAATGTAGAAGCACAATGTTTTTAAAACTTGGATCAAATTTAATTTTTTGCTACTTATGGTTTCTAATCTATGGGGATGCTCAGCATATAGCAGGGCTACAGTGTGTTTGCATTTCTTTCTGGGTCCCATCTCTTTGAACTACTTGCCTTAATTTGTATTGATTTCTTAATTCTTCCTGTCCTGAAGCATAAAATATAGAAAGAATTGCCTAAATTGAAATCAATGGTGTTCTGTGTAATAACATTTAATGTAACTGTCCAGCCATTGCAGTGAACTAAAATTATGAAATGCAAGTTCTCTTGTGCATAAGGTGCCAATGCTTCAAATAAAATAGAAAGAATGTCAGTCTAGATAAATGATAAATGTTACTTTATCAATAAATCCATCCATTATAGAAATTCCCAGAAAACAAATGGCTCCCTTGATTGAATAATTCATGGTGAGTGGGATCAGAAAGAAAAAAATTAAATCTCAATACAATTTTGACTAATAAAGCCCTTAGAATGAACCAAAATATTCCAGTGATGTATTAAGGATGTGATGTAGAAACATGTTCTTATTTAGTTTGGTAAACCTTACATCATTTCTCTGTTTTCCCTCCCTCTCCTATAGACACAGGCTGGATTATCCCATCATGCTCAAGTAGGTTATGGTTGAATAAACCACAGTTAAATGATTCGCACAACAGGCTAAGCCATAAACCATGGGTTATTACACACAACGACTGGGATCACATAATAGAACTAAGCTAAAACTAAACAAATCAGATTGTGGCTTAGTTGAATGTGCAAACACAATTAGATAATATTCTATGCCAGTTGGAATTTTGCTTATCTTCAAAGGTTTTTGAAATACCTCTGCTAAACATAATTCTTTTTCAAGCTGCTGGCAAGGCAATGTTTGGACATTTTAAAATAAATAAATGTATAGTTTTTATAAGAATTTGTTATCATTGCCTAGATAGTGGCAGAACTGGGTCATAACGATACTCTTATCACTAAAAGCAGCTTAAAAGGCCATTGGTTTGTTTTAATAAGGGATGTTAAATTTACTTTTGGAACAGTGCTTAACTTGACACTTAAAGCCTTTTCATAATATCAAAATATGGGTGCACTATCAACATAGAAGGGCAGCTATTCTTACAACAGTTACAGTAAGTCCCTTCACGATAAACTGCTAACAGTTTCTCTTATCGATGGCAGTCAAAACTCATACTTCCCATAGGAAAACCTTTACACCTAGTAAACCTGTAGTATTATTATTTAATTAAGTGACATCAGATAATTCTGGGGGTGGGAATGAGAATATATATTCTCTTCCTGGAAGTTTACAGATTTTTGGAGTTCTGAATACATGTTTTTTTTTTTTAAATTTTAATTTATATGCCGCCCTTCTCCGGAGACTCAGGGCAGCTTACAATGTGCTAAGCAATAGCCTTCATCCTTTTGTATATTTATACAAAGTCAGTTTATTGCCCCCACAATCTGGGTCCTCAATTTACCTACCTTAGAAAGGATGGAAGGCTGAGTCAACCTTGAGCCTGGAGAGATTCGAACCTGCAGTAATTGCAGGCAGCTGTTCTTAATAACAGGGTGCTTTAGACCACTGTACTACCAAGGTTCTTACCATTATGTGGTATATGACCTATCCTTTAGATGTGAAATTCTCTTCAGGGACTTTCATTTAACTTCTGAGCAGTATTAATCATGCTGTAAATGCACCTTTAGAAAAAAAAAATGAAATTATTCTAAACAATTGTTCAACATTGGTCATGTGAAAATAACATGGGCTGCCTACAAACAAATAAAAATTATTTTATTTGTTTGTAGCCCACCCTTATTTTTATAAATCACTCCATGCAGTGAAGATATCCAATACACCTTCCACCCTCTGTTTGCCTCCACAATAGCAATCCTGTGAGGTGTGTTGGCATGAGAGAAGAATGACCGGCCCAAAATCACCCAGGTAGAAGTGGAAAAAGAAAAAGTGCTGACTTCCAATTCTTTTTAGCATACTAGAAGATAATAACACTGCAATATAGTTTTGTATTCATAAAATTTAATTCCAGACTTTGGTAGAATCTTGCTTCCCAATTTGGACACCCTTAAAAGGGCTGACAACAGAGCAGGTAGATTTGTTATTGCACAGACAAACCAGTGTATTTTTATTCTTTCGGTTTTTGGCTGCCTTGAGCACCATTTTTGGCAGAAACATTGGGTATCAAACTCAACAAACAAGTTCTGTTGTCAAAAAGGATTATAATGTGAAAGGGGGAAATATTCAGGTTTTCATTCTTCTTCCTAGAGGCTGAAGTGATACCATTCAGAAAAGTAATACTGTTTTATTATTGCAGAATAATGCAAACCAGACAGTTTCTTTGTCTTGCTATCTAAAAAGACAAGTCATAGGAGGAAAGGGGATTTATAGGGAAAAGAGAGAAAGTTAACATTTGGTAGTACAGTGGTCTAAAGCACCCTGTTATTAAGACCAGCTGTCTGCAATTACTGCAGGTTGAAATCTCGCCAGGCTCAAGGTTGACTCAGCCTTCCATCCTTTCTAAGGTAGGTAAATTGAGGACCCAGTTGTGGAGGCAATAAGCTGACTTTGTATAAATATACAAAAGGATGAAGGCTATTGCTTAGCGCATTGTAAGCTGCTCTGAGTCTCCGGAGAAGGGCGGCATATAAATCAAATTTTAAAAAAACCCCATTATTTACAGTAACTACTGATTCTTCTGTTCCTGTAATTGCCAGCTGGGATGGAAAGAGGCTTTTTTGGGTGGCTCTGTGGCTTTTTCTTAGAGGTTAATTTGTCCTTAGTCTTGATCAATATGATTCCAGTTTTCCCAACAAGACCCAGGGGAAACTCAGAAGTGAGATGGCGATCAAGCTAGTCATTATGTCACTGGTGGAAGAGGGAATTGTGGTTTAGTATATATGTTTCTGTCAATGTGTGAAAAGCTGGCATTGTATAGAATGCTTAGGAAATCTGTAGAATTCATGACATTTTTAGGCAAAGTATGAAATGCCTGAGTTATTTTAATATGCTACATACTTTTCCTAGGCATTGTATATAATACCTAGGCATTATGCAGAGTGACAATAACTATTTAGATAAGGCATGAAAAGAGAGTAATGAAAAGGGTTAGGATTAAGCAAAATAAAGTACAGGACTTTCTTACTAAAAAAAAAAAAGAGAGAGAAAGACCACTATTGACCTACTTCAGGGGTATCAAACTCAAGGCTCAGGGGCTGGATCTGGCCCACGGGGTGCTTAAATCTGGCCATGGGGCTGCCCTGGAAACAGTGAATGACTGGCCCACGGTGCCTCTGGAAGTGAAAAGGGAGTTCAGGAGGGGCGCTAGCTCTGTTTTCACTGGCAGAGGATTGCAGGAGGCTGTCGCAGCCGAAAATGGAGTTTGGAAGCCCGTTTTCTCTGGCAGAGCGCTCGGGCCACCACAGACCCCCTCTGACATGAGTGTCATTGAGCTGGCCACACGCATCCCGGCCTTGCCCACTCCATCCCCACGAGGTCGAATACAACCGTGATACAGCCCTCAATGAAATCGAGTTTGCCACTCCTGACCTACTTGTTGCAACAAGGAAGGCTAGAATTGCATATTGGTGGGAGTATTTTTTTTTACTTTGCTGGTTTGCCTTTTGGCATTGCACAAAATGCCCAGGAAATAATATTGTATGAAATATTGTTTCATACAATAACATCCCATTTCTGGCATTTTCTATAAAATGCCTAACATTGCTGGTAACATATATAAAGAGCAGGTAAAAGAGAAGTTGGCTAATTTAAATGAATGCAAGTCTCCAGAGTTCAGGCTATGGATGGAATTAGCAGAAGTGATCGCACAACTGCTCTCAATAAACTTTGAGAACTCCTGGAGGATTGCTCATGACTCAAATGACTGAAATAGAGCAAATGTCATCCTCAGTTTGAAAAAGGGGAAGAGAAGAAACCAAGAAGACACAGATATCTGCTTGATGTCTGTACTGGGTAGGATCCTTAAATAGCAATTTGCAAGTGTTTGGATTGGCCTGCTACAATGAACAAGAGCCAACTGATGGAAAAATGGGTTTGTTGAAAACAAGTTGTGCTAGATTAACCTTGATTGCCTTTGTTGGTAGAGTTACTAGTTTAGTAGATCAAGGGAATGCTGTGGACATAGTATACCTAGACTTCAGCAATGTTTTTAACAGAGTGTCTCCTGATCTTTTTCTTCATAAAATGGTAAAGCAGGGGCTGGATGATGCTGTTTAATAGACTCTCAATTGCCTGAGTGATCACACCCTTTGTTTGTTAAAGGCTTTGCCTTGGCCTGTAAAGATAGAAGAACCTTCCATATAAAGAATTCCTTTTGATTGATTTCACATGGTCTGTGGTGTCTCTGTGGTTAAGCTTCATGAGGCTCATTTCATATTTCCATCAGTTGAGCAAGCATATTTTCAGTCATCCTTTTGGCTGGCAACCTTCTCCACTTAACATTAGAGCTGCTTTTGCTATGGAGTTGCTGCTGCTGGATACCATGTCGCCATTGCACCACAGGTGCAGTTATTACAGTTTCTTGGCAGTGAAGGCAGTAGCAAGCATTTCTTTCCCTCTTGGTCTCCAGACGCACTTTGTAGAACAGAGGTTTTAAGTGATATTCTTAATAATTAAAATAGTGGAAACATTGAAGCATAATGTTTAGCCTTGCAGAAGAATCATGTTTTCAGTTTGATGTGCTCAGTTTGTGGCAATATGGTAATAATTATTAAAATACGAGTTTACCAGGAAACAGAGATTCTACTATTATTTTCTTAGTATATAATGAACAAGGCATATAAATCAAATAAAAATAAATCAAATAAATATGGTCATTTGATCACAGATGGCCGAAATCTAGTTTAATGAAAAGAAGGACTAGGGGAGACATGATAGCAGTGTTCCAATATCTCAGGGGCTGCTACAAAGAGGGAGGCGAGTTATTCCCTAAAGCACCTGAGGGCAGGACAAGAAGCAATGGGTGGAAACAAATCAAGGAGAGAAGCAACTTAGAACTAAGGAGAAATTTCTTCTTTTAGCTGCTAGTCTAGTGATGCTTAACCTTTTGGCCTCAGCCTACCAAAAATTTGGAAAATGCCTAACGTGACTCTACTAGCATGCCACATGCACACACACACAGAAAAACAATGCTCTATTTTCTCCACATCTAGGCCATCCTGAATAGTGGCACTTTATGGAGCTTCCTTTTTTAAGGGAGTGAAGTTAGGGAGGCACCTGGAAGCTAGAACAAACACAGTATATGGTGGAGAAGATAGGAAGAATGAGAATTTAAGTGGGAGATTCTGGCTAGTTTTCAAGTGAGTGGGTAGTAAATGGAAGTTTGGAGAACAAGAGGAAATAAAAACATCTCGAAGAAACTAGAGTTTTGAGGGCTCAAGAGTCTTTGATTGGTGTGCCAGTGTTACTGGCAGCAGAGGCAGCTAGGAAGAAGTAGTTAAGGAGATTCTGGCTTCTATTTGACTTTGGAAAGGAATGTACTCCCCCTCTCCCCAAAGGAGCAGCTCTGAAACATGGGCATCCTCCTGGACTCTCAGCTTTTGTGGTCCAGAAGGTTGTAGGTGGGGGGAGTGTTGTCCAATTTTGGCTAGTGTTCCCGCTGCGGCCCTTCTTGGACCAGAATCCCCTGTGTCATTGACCCATGCTATTCTCATTTCATATTCAAATTATCACAATTGACTCCACTTGGGGCTGCCTTTGAAGACCACTTAGAAACTAGAGTTGACACAAAATGTACCTTTCTGCTTCCCGTGGAGCAATGTGGTGGCCTAGTGATGAAAACACTTGCCTCCCACTCAGAAGGTTGAGAATTAAGTAGCGACAGACGTTTCTACCCTAGGACACAAAGTGAAAATAACTGCTGCAAACTCCACATGGCGTCAGGAAGGGCATCTGGCCAGTAAATGCTGGGCTCCACCCAGTTGCTCTGACTCTACCCTGAATTAAGGGATTACAGCAATGGTGAAATCCAATTTTTTTTACTACCGATTCTGTGGGCGTGGCTTGTTTGGCGTGGCATGGCTTGGTGGGCATGGCTTGGTGGACATGGCAGAAGAAGGATACTGCAAAATCCCCATTCCCTCCCCACTCCTGGGGAAAGGATATTGCAAAATCTCCATTCCCACCCCACTCTGGAGCCAGGCAGAGGTGGTATTTGCTGGTTCTCTGAACTACTCAAAATTTCCACTACCAGTTCTCCAGAACCTGTCAGAATCTGTTGGATTTCACCCCTGGGTTACAGGGATGTAAAAAGAGAGCACCTTCCTGCTTGCTAACAGGTGAGAGCCAACATAGCAGAATAACTGCTCATTTGCAATCACTGCATTCGTCACCATAGAGATGTAATTCAGAAGGCTAGCTTAATCTATAAAGCTCTACATGACCTGGCTTCCAGTTACCTTCAGAAATATCGCCTTCAAGCTGAACATTCTGATCCTGTGCAGCCCTTTGAGAGGGGCTCCTTTTGGGGTTTCTACCCTGTAACACTGGAGGGGGCCAGCAGTCCAATGGAAGAACCATCTTACTTCTATTCTGACTGTTTAGAACAATTTGCTTTCAGAACAATTGGCTCTTATCCTGGGAGAGAGAGGTGGGGGGGAGGGAGGGAGGGAGAGAGAACAATTTGCTTTCAGAACAATTGGCTTTTATAGAGAGAGAGAGAGAGAGAGAGAGAGAGGAAAAGAAGGAAGGAAGGAAGGAAGGAAGGAAGGAAAGAAAGAAAGAAAGAAAGAAAGAAAGAAAGAAAGAAAGAAAGAAAGAAAAAGAAAGAAAGAAAGATTTTGTTGGTTTTTTGACAAATTAGATTATATTAATTGTCTGTCACATTATCAGCCAGATTTGGCATTTTTGTCTGCCTATTAAGGCCTTCCAAAGGACCTGGGATAGGCAGATGTGGATGTTTGATGGTGTTAGAGGAATCGTTTGCAGGATGTAAGCTGTTCCAAGTAAAACTGCCTTTCGCAATTGACTGATTCTGATTTTGTCAATGCCAAGTGGTGCTGCAGTTGTTTTGGGATTGCAGTTAAGGCACCTAGGATTATATTGATACTACCTTTGCTTTTTTTGGCACAGTTGTTTTATTTCCGTTTGCAAGTCTTTGTATTTTGTTCTCTTCTCCATAATTATTATTTGGTAGTTTTATCAGCGTTTTAAAAATAAAAAAAATAGAGGCCTGAGTAAGTAATCTCATTCTGTGTTTTAATGCTGTGGAGTCTTTGGATAAGGTAATACATAATTTCTGTAATAAATAAATGAACAGGCCCTTAAAGGCATTCATTTTTGAACAGGCTTTTAACTGTTGGTTTAATGATACTTTTTAAGTCTTTATTTAGTTATTACTTCTGAGAGACTTCAGTAGTTAACAGTATGCCAGGATAAATAAATAATAAGTAATTTGTTCTCCTACAGTCATTTGGGACTTTATCAATTTTCCAAGATTTTCAAAAATAATCCATAAAGATTTGGCTACACTACCATAAAGATTTGGCTAGGATACTATCAGTATCCTAGAATGCAGTTTTTTTGTCCTGGGATACTAAAACCTTTACAAAGTAGTAATTGTTCCCTATTTCTACTAATCTCAAATTTCTATCCTGCTGCTTTATCCTGCCCTTCACAATTATGATGCTACCGTACTTTCTTGTTGGAGGAGATAAAAGTCAAATATTCTTCATTACAGGCCATCTTCAATGAGCAGTTGGTATACAGATTCTTTTCTTTTGAGTATATCTAGTAAGCCTTTTCTGAAATGTACATAGCCTTCACCTATCTCAAGCCCATTCTGAGTGTTAGGTTTCCTGATATCATCTCTACTGTATATGCTTCTACTTGGTGACCTGCTCAGAAGACCTTTTCTGATTTAAAATCTCATTGGCCTTTTCTGTTTTCTTCATTTTTAAAAAACTGATTAGAGTTATTATATTATTATTATTATTATTATTATTATTATTATTATTATTATTATTGTTGTTGTTGTTGTTATTGTTGTTGTTGTTGTTTGTTTCTAAGGAATCTCTCTCCCTCCTCCGTTCCCTGTTTTTGTTAGGCTCTTGTTAGGCTGCCCTGAGAAGAAATTGCTATTACGTTTATTAAAATCTATGTTATCAAAGTTAAAGATATGAATTCTGCTATGCTCAGTTTTAGTGCCCATTTATGAGGAGGATGTGGCACGTGGAAATGACCTTGAGAGACAGGCAGGGGGAAGAGATGCTGCCTAGGGGAATGATAAGATAAAAGAGGGCATAGCCTTCAGCTGCATAATGGGCAGAGAAAGAAGCTCAGAAAGAATCCTTCGTAACTTACAGTATCGGAGACTGTGGGAGATTTATATTTCCAGACTTAAATGATAAAAACTAACTTATGTTTGTGCAAATAATCATATACAGGTAGTCCTTGACTTACAACAGTTCATTTAGTGACTCTTCGAAGTTACAATGGCACTGAAAAAAGTGACTTATGACCGTTGCTGAATCCCCATGGTCATATGTGACTTACATTTGGATGCTTGACAACTGACTCACATTTATGACAATTGCAGTGTCTCGGAGTTGTGTGATCCCCTTTTGTGAACTACTGACAAGCAAAGTCAGTGGGGAAACCAGATTCACTTAACAACCGTGATACTAATTTAAGAACTGCAGTGATTCACTTAACAAATGTGAGAAAAGTCATAAAATGGGGCAAAACTCACTTAACAAGTTTCTCACTTAACAACATACATTTTGGGCTCAATTGTGGTCACAAGTTGAGGACTACCTATATATTTATAATCCCTTACTTGTAATATATGCATTGTAAAAAATGAAGTGCATAGCTTACTTTTATTGTACAGGATTGAAATTGGATTAGTTCTCTAATCAGCCAATTGGGAAATTAATCTAATATTGTTTCCATCTAAGGCATCTATGGGGCAGTAGTGGATCTAATTTCTATATGTCACTATGAGTTATTCTTAGTGCTTCCTATATAAATTAGAAAGATAACTGGAAACTTGGTTATAGCTGCTATAAGAGACCCACTGATGATTATAGAACTGCTGAAGAATGAATGTTGCTGCCTGAGAAGACTTAAGAGAGAAAGGAGATAATTTATTTTTCCAAAACAATTAGCACTATTGGCACCACAACTCTAATTACTAAGCAGCAGGTTCACAATGAAAGAACAATAATATTACTATCTGGTGCTGATCAAGTGTCATTGAAGAAGGAATTGTTTATCCCATAGCTGGCTCCCTTTGCACATTCCCTTGATCATTTTTGTCCTTCACACATTTGTGGGCTCACCATCTTTCCAGATGCTCTAGAGCATGGGTGCCAAACTCACTGAAGGCAGCATCAGGGTTCTGTTTGATCTTGGGGGGCTGGGGGGGGGCATGGCCAGGGTGGGTATGGCCAGCTCAATATCACTCATGTTGGGGGTACCTGTGCTGGCCTGAGCACTCTGCCAGTGAAAACGGGCTCCTGAATTCTGATTTTGGCTGTGACAGCTTCCTGTAACCCTCTGCCAGCGAAAACAGAGCTCGGGAGGCCCACCCGTGGCCTTCCCGAGCTCTGTTTTTGTTCGCAGAGGCACCGTGAACCGGTCCTTCACTGTTTCCAGGGTAGCCCAATGGCCAGATCTAAGCACCTCATGGGCCAGATCCAGCCCCTGGGCCTTGAGTTTGACATCCCTGATCTAGAAACGAGATGTTGAACTGAATTGTTATGAGCAACTTGCGCCTACCAAAAGAATTGAAAATGTAGGGGGAAAAGAAAATGGAATGATATGGAGTCTTCACCGACTGACAGCCATGACTCAGCCACACAGAAAATGATTTTTCATTAATGTTTTAAAAAGCTGTCAGGGATGTCAGAATATATAAGCAATGTACATAAATTATTTAGGTTGATGCTTTCCTTGGTCTCCCTTCGTCCAGGCTGAAACAGCTGACATATGTAAAGCATTCTAGTTTTGCTCAGATTTATGGTGTCATCTGGCAGATAATACTCATTACCTGTAAAATAGGACCATTTCAAAAGGCTCCTCTTTACATGAGTGAACATTTCCCCCCTGAATAAGAGCTGAAATCGGAGCTCACATGCTCTGAGGGATAAATATTGGGATGAGTTATTCTACTGGGATACTCAACAAAAATATATTGGCAAAAAGGTTGGGTGAGTAACAAAACATTAACTGATTTGGAATTTAGTCAACTGAAGCTTTACTTACGTATTGCAAAGCAAGTCACTTTCCTTGCCCAAGTGGTGGTGACAAACTTGCCCTGAGCTGGCTGGCATGCATGCACATGCCGGAAAGCAACAGCAGCTGGTGGTGGCGCGCATGCCCACAGAGGGCTCTGTGTGCCACCGGTTCACCATCACGGGCCTATATCATCCAAGAGTGGCATTTTGTTAGAGCTCAGAGCCATGCCTTCTCTGGCCGGCCGGATGCTCCTAATCCCCAGGCACTTGGGCCATAACTTTAGTTATGCTGTAGCTGATGATATGATATTTGTGATTGGGCATATTATTTTAACTTGGGCATTATGGATTTTATCTTGAGGCATTTGTTGTAATCCTTTTACACCATCCAGGTTTCACTGTCATGAAGTGGTATCCATGTACATTATTATTTATGTAAATATATAAAATAAAATGAATGGGGGAAAAAACTTAGGTTGCATATCTGCGAGTAAAAAAAAAAGGATAAAGACATAATAGCCATGTTCTAATGTGCAGTGAAGTTGATGAAATCATGCAAGAAAGTGGATGTTAAATTATGAATGAAAGGGGTAAGATTTATGTCAGAAACTATGAACTGATGTCTTTGTGGTTGTTATGGACGTAAAAGGATAATAGTTACACACAATGTTCAGCGAGTGGTGATAACTAACAAACTGCAGATGTGTTCAGTTTGATGATTAAAGAAAAAATAAGGCCAGTTAGAGATCCGGGAATGAATTAGAGTAGTGACCAGTGAGTATCTGCTTAGAAAACGCTGTTTCAAATGTATGGTTTAATGATTGTGCCAGAGAATATAATGATTGTGCCAGAGAATACGAAGAGGAAAACAAGTACAAATCTAAATGCATGATAGATTTGATAATTTATGATAAAAGACAGAGAGTATCAGCAAAGGATAGATGGATAACTACTGAGTAAGGGATATAGACGATTATTTGGTAGCATTGAAGGTGGATTTGCGGAGAGGGGAGCAGAGAGACTAGGAAAAAAGTGTAAGAAATAACAAGAAAGATACAATGAGAGGAATAATGGAGAGCATGAGCCCTGTGTGAAAAGAAAAAAAAAAGACGAAAAAGATGAATCTCCTAACAAAATGAATGAAAAATCACTCAAGGGATGGGATTTTAGTAGATATCTGGGGGAAATAAAAAAAACCCTCATTTATCATGTTTAGATAGTTATTTAAATTAAATAAATGTTTTATTTATTATAGCTGTGCAACTCCAATGAACTATCATGTTATAGAGGTATGTGGAAGTATGCTATGGAAAGCATGCAGAGTAGATTAAAGGATTGAAAATAGTTGTGCAGAATGACTGCGACAAAAATGTGGTTAAGATAAAGATACTCTATAATGTAAACATAGAGAAAATATAATTACAAAGAAGGCATTGAAAGAGAGCATGGTAAAGGTTAAAAAAGGCAAAGCAAACACAGAGCTGTTTTAATGTAAATTAAAGAAAATGTTTTGGGAGTGCATAAAAAGAGCCAAACAAAAAGTCTCCAGCAGAGTGAAAGAAATTAAAAATAAAAGCAATGAAATGATTGGAATGACGCTTGAATGGGAAGGGAATGTTGGAAGAAGTATGTTAGAGATATATATGGAAATGGTATGTTGAAAAGTGGAATTGAAATGAATGCTGTAAATGTTAATGTCCTTGAAAAAAAATGATGAAAAAGAATTAATCAATGCCATGAGAACATTGAAAAAGAAGTAGATGATGTAACTGGAAAAATATTAAAATATGTATGTGGTTTTCTTAAGAAGTAGCTCTGTGACTTGATAATATCAGCGTAAAGACTGCATCTGTGGCTATTAGCTGGAAGAAAGCTGTTATTGTTCATCTCTAGAAAGAGAAAAGCAGCAAAAGTCCATACAAAAACTAGAAGGGGTTTTGGTTTTTCAAGCATGGCTGAAAAGGTGAAGAAGCTAAGGTGATTGGATCCTTGGAAGAAATTGACTGTGTTGTTGCTTAGCTCAAAGGCAGTCAGATTTCCATATTGAATTTCAGAAGGGAGTTTTGGGCAAAATCAGATGGGAGGGTAGTTTATTTTATTTTTATTTATTTTTATTTAAGAGAATTTATATGGCCACCCATACACTCTTCGTGACTCTGGGCAGCTTACAAAGGAGAAAAGCATTCAGGAAGGATGGCAAAAGAGGGCACCCAGAAGGCACAATTGCTAAAAAGTATCATTGGGGACACTACATGTAGATGCACAGAACTTTTTAAAATTTTGTAAAGAAAAATGGTTGCCAGAAACTGAAGGGATTGTGTGAGAAAGACTAAAGCACAATGAGCTGAGCCTTACGACAACATCCCGTCCAGAACAAAAGAGACTTTTTGGGGAGGGGGTACAAAAAAAGAAAAGAAAAGACAAGACAAGGAGGCTGAAAATCAATTGCCAGGATCAATTGGTAAAAAATTGTCATATAGAGGAGGGAGTAGACAAGCCTACTGTTACTCCATTGACCAATAGATGCAGAAACATCAATTCAGGATAGAGATTTGAAAGAATTCCCAATAAAAGCTGTCAGGCAGTGAAGCAAGTTGCCTCATGAAATTTGATGGTCCCTTTCCTGGGATTTTTCAGGTAGAAGCTGGATTGCTATCCTTATAAAATGCTTTAGATGCTGGTAGAAAAATAGGAGAGAGCCAGTTTGGTGGAGTGGTTAAGACATCAGATTAGAAACCAAAAGAGCATGAGTTCTAGTTCCATATTAAGCACAAAGTCAACTGGGTGATTTGGGCCAGTCACACCCTAGGAATGAGGCAATGGCAAGCCCCTTCTGAAATCTTGCCAAGAATGCCTCAGGGACTTATCCAGGCAGTCTCACAGAATGGGACATGATGGGGAGAGGAAGAGAGGAGAGGAGAGGGGAGGAAAGGAAGGAGGAAGGTAGCCTGTTGTGAGAAATGAGTATCTGTTGGAAGAAACAAAAAGTACTTTATGAAGCTAGGTACCTCCATTTTCTGCCTTATGTGTTTGATGGGTTCAGAAGGAAATATTGTCCTGTCCATGTACCTTTAGCAAGATTATTAAATGCAGAGAAACGAGGCTCTTATAGAATTTTTATATTCTTTCATTTCTGCAAAAGTCAAGCTGCACTCAAAAATGCCAGTGCAATGAGACAATAAAAATTAAATTAGCAATATTACAGGCAAACTCTGAATAAGAAAAGGCCAAAATGTCAGGGAATGTGTTAGTAAGCTGTAAAAGGCTCAGTATGAGAAAACCAGCTATGTTTTGCTTAAATCATCCCCATTTTGCATGCTGAAATGTTGTGATAAAAATACATGGAAGAAATGATTGGTGTTTTGATTCCACATTACACACTGGCGGACAGACATCTGAATCTGAATTTGTTGACAAAGTTTCCCATTGAATGAAAAAGACACTTAACCAGACATGAAGGGAAAAGACAGGAGGAGATAAACAATGGGTCATAGACATCATTTGTTTTACAAGAACACATTGAACAGATTGTGTCTTAATTTAGAATATGGAGATTCTGAAGAAAATTGGAGGCCTTAAGATGATCTGAGTTGCCCTCTAATTAGAAATCCTTTTTTTGTTGTCGTTGTTTGGCATCAAATCCCCTAGAAAATAGATGTTGGAGAAGTCTGCAGCATATTTTGCATTTCAGAAGTGTTTCAAAGTTATATTTCTGTTTTATATGTGATCCTTGAGAATTATTTTATGCATGTATGTAGTGACTTTGAGAATTCCAGTGCTTGCTCTTTGTGTTGTACAGAAAGGCGACTTGTGACAATATCATCACAGAATGTTGTTTGGTTCACATTTTTAAAAACATTACTTATTTATATTTTATGTTTCTAGACTGTTCATCTCCCTCAAGGAGGGGCTCTGGGCAGTGTACTGTATAATTTTTAAGCAAGCTGACATAATTAGCCTTCATCAGATTAATGCAATATTGGAACAGAGTTTTGATTCAGACAAAGCATTTCTCTGTTTTTAAAGTGCATTTTTAGAGTTAAATATTATGTATCAAAATGAATATACTTATGAAAGTTATATACCATCCATGCTAAAGTGCGCGTATCATTTATTTAGTCATATTTTTTGTACTGCTGTATTTTCCAAGGACACATGGTGAAATCAAAATGCACTACAACTACTAAATAAATCAACATAAAACATCAAAACCAATAAATATTAAATTACAACAGAATGAGAAGTAATATAAGTAGGCTTTCAGTGACCAGCTGTCAACCCCAGATGTCCTTCTGAGTAACTCCATCTTCAGAGATTTCCTGTTGCTCAGGAACAAAGGTGTCATCTGGATCTCTGGAGGAAGGCTATCCAAGGGGGTGGGCACTGCCCCAGAAAAAAACATTCATGTCTCACTCTCCTTTGAGTATTCTGTGGGTGGGAACCTATAGCTTTCGCCCAGAAAAGGGAAAAGGGTGGGGTGGGGGGCAGTTAGGATATATTTGAAGTAGGGGTTCCTGCGAGCAACCAGGTGCCAAGCCACGTAGGGCTTTATCGGTCAATACCATAATATGACTTATATCAGAAACCTAAAGCACAAGTTTTGTGACTTAATGCTGGTTGTCCCCTGATAACCTATGGATTATGGCATTTTGTACCAACTGCACCTTATGAGTAGTCTTCAGAGATTATGCCATATAGAGATTGTTACAGTACAGATAGTCCTCGACTTACAACAGTTCATTTAGTGACTGTTCAAAGTTACAACAGCACTGAAAAAAGTGACTTATGACCATTTTTTACAGTTATGACCATTGCAGCATGGGATCACCTTTTGCGACCTTCTGACAGGCAAAATCAATGGGAAAGACTAGATTCACTTCACAACCGTGTTACCAATTTAACAACTGCAGTGATTCACTTAACAAATATGGCAAGGAAAATTTGCCCCATTTTATGACCTTTCTTGCTACAGTTTTTAAGTGACTCACCACAGTTGATCAGTGTTAATAATTTAATTAATCATATTTCTATGCCGCCCAACTCCCAAGGGACTCTAGTAACACGGTTGTTAAGTGAATCTGGCTTCCCCATTGATTTTGCTTGTCAAAAGGTTGCAAAAGGTGATCACATGACCTAGAAAGGAATGGCAACCGTCATAAATATGAGCCAGTTGCCAAGCATCTAACTTTTGATCACATGATCATGAGGATGGTACAAAGGTTGGAAGTGTGAAAAACAGTCATAAGTCACTTTTTCGGTGCTGTTGTAACTTTGAAAAGTCACTGAACGAATTGTTGTAAGTCGAGGACTGTACTATAGTAATCTCAATATGGCATAGTCACTGAAGACTACTCATAAGCTGCAGTTGGTACAAAATGCCATAACCCATATGTTTTCAGGGGACAACCAGCATTAATTCATAATAATTGTACTTTACTGTCACTAAATGAACTGTTGTAAGTTGAGAACTGCCTGCATATGGCTTAGCTCAGTGGTGTCAAACTCAACGCTCAGGGGCCAGATCTGGCCCACAGGGCCACCCTAGAAACAGCAAAGGACTGTCCCACAGTGCCTCTGCCAGCGAAAACAGAGGCTCTCTCGAGCTCCGTTTTTGCTGGCAGAGAGTTGCAGGAGGCCGTCGCAGGCGAAAACGGAGCTCGAGAGCCCGTTTTCCCTGGAAGAGCACTTGGGCCACCATAGGCACCCCCAACATGAGTGACATCGAGCTGGCCATGCCCATTCTGCCCCCCCCCCGCACCCGAGGTCAAGCACAACCCTGATGTAGCCCTCAATGAAATCAATAGAACTATAGAACTATAGCTTAGCTATAGTTAAGCTATTGAGTTTAGCTCAATAGAGCTACAGTTACATAATACTACATGTTGTAGTTATATAGAATCAGCCAATGGTTGATTCTATATAATTAACCCAATCAGCCACTAACTCAGCACCCTTATAGGTAGTTCCAACAGTACACAATCACAATAATTGTCAAAAAATGGAAATACGTCAACTCTGGCTTTATTTCTAGGAAACGCTTGGTATCCCATATGCTCTTGCTACAGGGGAAGAGTGACAAAGACTCATGGCACCATAGCTTTTCCCCAGGGGCCATGAGAGGAGCAATAGGCATGCCAGAGCTAGTCAGTACCTGGGAGGTGTGTTTTGTTCCAGAACTTGTATATGACTTGTGTCTGCTCTTGGACAATGCCAAATAAGGAAGATCACATTAACAAAGTACAGCTAAGGCTGCTTAAAGACATCTCATTGATGAACTGGGAATGAAATGAATGCAATATCCTGGAATCGGAGCAGGAAAAAAAAATGTTGCCAGGACATGTCTGACTCTGAAGCATTATTAATGCAAGTGAAAAAAGGCTCTGGGTTTGACAACAGGGTCACAAAGCTAGTTGGAAGTTCCTGATTAAACAAAATTGTCACATATTGATAACAAGTAGCTTTAAAAAAGAGAGATCAATGTTTGATAATGAGCCACACTATTATCACTATGTACCCCTATTGCAGATTCACAGAAGCTTAAAGCTGTTTTAGTTGTGCAGTGTAACCTGCTGTTAATTCTACTGCATATTTTAGAGGAAAAACAACAGTAACCTTCCGATTGTTAAAGTAACTTTTAATGTCTTGAGATCTATGTTACTATTTATCTTGATTAGTTGCTAATTTGGGAGTTCATCTCCCTGGTAAATCAGTCTCTGGATTTTTTTTTATCGTACTATAATGTTGCTAGTATGATTTGCTATTGCTTACTCTCCTCTTGGGATTTTACAAAGGCATACATCTCAGTGGGTAGGTGAATGTCACAACTTCAAGCTCAGGCAAATACATTAAGATGCTATCATTTCACAGATGCTGATAGAAACAGATTGTAGGTAACTATATTTTCTTTTAACCGCATGTCTGTGTAGTTTTTAAAACAACGAGAAACAAAGTAAATAGAATCAATATAAGACAAGACAAAGATAGAACTTTTAGCAACATGCAAATAACTATAACCATAAACCAGGGATGAGCAACCATGGCCCTTTTACAATCTGTGGACTTCAATTCTCAGAATTCCCGAAGATGGTAAAGGGGCCAAGGTTTATGGTTATGGTTTCTGCATGTTATCAGCCTAGCTGGCTCAGGTATTCTGGGAGTTGAAATCCACAGATTGTAAAGCAGTGGGGTAATCCAATTTTTTTACTACCGGTTCTGTGGGCGTGGCATGGTGGGCATGGTGTGGCTTGGTGGGCGTGGCTTGGTGGGCATGGCAGGGGAAGGATACTGCAAAATGTCCATTCCCACTCCACTCTGGGGCCAACCAGAGGTGATATTTGCCTGTTCTCCGAACTACTCAAAATTTCCACTACCGGTTCTCCAAACTGCTCAAAATTTCCACTATCAGTTCTCCAGAACCTGTCAGAACTTGCTGGATTTTACTCCTGTTGTAAAGAGTCGATAGCTGCCCACCCCTGCCATAAACAGTCCTGTACTCTGAAGAATAGAAATGTCAACAGTCTACATGTTTTCATTCGTGACATCTTACAAAGCAATATCGTTTTTGTAGCTCCAAGTGTTCTCTGGGGGGAAAAAAAGACCAAACAAGGCTTGTCCAGAGTATGCAGTATGTAATTTAATAAACAAACAATGTGATAGTGACAGTAGTGATTCTAACATGTGATACTTCCTGACCACAAATACTAGGTAGTGTCTCTCTCAGAGGTCATGGTTGTAAGAAAAATTAATTCTATTAAGAAGCTCATCTCTTTGGCTTAAACATTGATATCGTTGATATCTGTACATTCACAGCATGTCAGTCTCAGCACAACCCAACATTTCGTGTGAAGAAAAAAATTTTTGGGCAGTCACACCAACAAGACGTTTCAGGTCTGCAGAAAAGTAAAAAAAAAAAGTAGCAGAGGAGATGGAGGAGTAAGTCTTCTCCTGGATGAAGATCCACAAAGCAGGAAATGTCAGAGACAAGCTACCAATTTTAGTTTTTTTTATGGGGCACAAAATGCTGGCCCTGGGATTAGATTTGGCAAAGATCTTGAGGTCTTCAGAAAACTTAAACCAGGGGTATCAAATTTGTGGCCCATGGCCTGGATGCATCATGTGCTGGCCATGCCCACCCCGGTTTAGGGAAGGGGGGAAAATCACGATACTCATGTGATGAGTTGCAAGTTTGATACCCCGGCTTAAACTATCCAAATGGGGAAAAGATTACAGCAAGTGGTGTATAATTAATAAAAGAAGGAGAGGATAGGCAAGCCAGGAGACAATATTAGTTTTGGAAAGATTCTAAGGAATACACACTAAATAGCATCATTTTTTAAAAATTTGACAATATATTTCAGGTATAAAGTGAATGTAATCTTTGTCTTAAATACAACACATGGTTTGATTTGGGGTTATGGCACAGTGGGATTAGCCTTAGTTTGCCAATGGTTTGTTTGGTTGCCATGGTTTTAAAATTCATCTAGGTAACTAGTTCAGAGTGGAGTCTATATGATGCATGTATTTGCTGCACCTCCTCACTCTGTTCTCCTCTGTTCCGATTGAGAGATAAAGTTTCCTGTCAGTAAGAAAAGAGCTTAAGTGTATATCTTTAAGACAGCACTGTTAAAAAAGAGAGAGAGATTCCAAGAAAAAAGATAATAAAATTTCAGAATACTGTCTGTGAAAAATTCTGGTTTTATGTGCAGGCCATTGCTTATTTAAAGCTAGGTTGCAGAAATATATGCCAGTTATGAAGGTAAGGGATTGCATGGTTTATTTTCTCTTAGCACAGCAAACTAGCTAATCAAATTGACCAGGCGTCCTCAATCTCTGGGCCACAGCCTACTACTGGACCACAGCTCATTCGGAATTAGGCTGCAAAAGCAGCAGGCACTCGCACCCATGCGCAAAGCTTCATTTGCATGAACAGCGGGCATTCGCGCTCACGCGCAGAGCTCCATTTTTGCAAGCGGGCACATGCACATGCACCTGCCACTTGCTCCAATGGAGCTGCACATGCTCACACACGCACTTGAAACACAGCTGCCTGCAATTACTGCAGGTTCAAATCTTACCAGGCTCAAGGTTGACTCAGCCTTCCATCCTTTATAAGGTAGGTTAAATGAGGAGTTTGTGGGGGCAAGAAGCTGACTTTGTATAAATATACAAAAGTATGAAGGCTATTGCTTAACGCATTGTAAGCCGCCCTGAGTCTCCGGAGAAGGGCGGCATATAAATCAAATAAAAAAAACAAAACACATCGTTATTACCTGCCTTGTTAATTGTTTGGGGAATAACTACTGATATCTCTGGTTCAGGGGTGGGTTTCACTTACCTTTGCTACTGGTTCGCTCGTGCGTGCCACTTCTGCGCATGCGCAGATTGTAATTGATGATGCCCAGGCAGGTGCTACCGGTTTGCCCGAACTGGGGCGAACCGGTAGCAACCTATCATTGCTCTGGTTCCTAATTTGGGGAATAATAATAAATCAGTATTCACCAAAGTGGTGAACAATTTGCTCGACAAAGCTGTTTCATTTGCAAACGTTGGGAAAATATTATCTCAGGGAAATATTATAGTTTAAAAAGATTAATGTTGATCTTGCACGCTCAAGTAAATAACAAATGATGAGAAAATAGTGTGATTGCTGTTGTCACTTCTTAAGGTGCGGACTGGCATTTTGCTCAAAAATACAATATCCTAAAGACAGGAAAGAAATGTAATGGTTATCAATATGGAAAGGAAGATGATGCTACAGATTAGCTACACAGATTAAGAGGAGTTTAGTTGCTATTAAAAATGAACAGCATGAGGTGCATTTAATAGAGAAAAAAAAATAGAAGACATAAAACAAGAGTAATGTAGTGGTTCCAGACAAAGAAGGGCTCTAAAGGCTTTGTTAGTTATTTGCTTTGTAGATAATTGGAAAAAGAATCATGGTTTTCATGCCAAAATTTATGTGATGCTAAATATCCCAAACTTGGACTTTCAAACTGTTTGCCCAGAAAAATCCAGCTACGGCATTCTAAACAATGTGTTTTTATGATAATGCAAGGTCTGAACGGAGGCCAAGATATTTGGGAGATTCCATATCTCAACCATTTTGCTAAATAATAGAGTTTAAAATAGGGAATAACCATAATTTCAGTTAAGATTCTAGGACGCAGCACCCTTATTTAGCACAATTCATTAGTTTAAGTGCTAGAGATTCATTCAGAGGATATGTTTGTTACTTGCCAAACAGCAAAAGGGGTGCAAAATGAACTGACAATTAAAGAGTAAAAATATCTCTCTGGCAACCATGAAATGAATCTAAGAAAGGAGCAAAGGCTGACTCTGGAAATAGAATTTATCAGAGTAATCCGATGTGTTTTTGCTGGAGGAGTAATAAAAAAAAATCCATGAGAAACAAAATGAACCTTGGCTCAATTTCTAAGCTAAATTAGGATGTTAGAATTATGGCTAAGACAATGAAAGGGCAGAAGGGGGTTGGGAATGTGGGTGGAGAAGGAAAAAAATACATAAAGCTAACACAAGATTTTAGTGTTGGACTGGATAGGTCCAGGTCCCCATCTACCATCAGCTAGAGGATTTTGAGACAGAATGACTGTAGGAAGACAAAAATATGATCTATGCTCTGCTGGTCTCTTGGAGAGAAAAAAAGGGATCTAAAATAAATTATGAACTCCCAAATTACTTATTAAGCCTAGTGTAATGTGAATAAAGCCTATTTTGTTAGTATATATCATGCAAAGTCAGAAAAGTGGGCTAATGGGAAGAGCCCTGATGGCGCAGTAGTTAGAACGCAATATTACAGGCTAATTCTGCTGAATGCTAACAGTTCGATTCTCACTGGCTCAAAGTTGACTCAGCCTTCCATCCTTCCAAAGTCAGTAAAATGAGGAGCCAGATTGTTGGGGGCAACATGCTGACTCTGTAAACCCTTTAGAGATGGCTGCAAAGCACTGTGAAGCGGTATATAAATCTAAGTGCTAATTAAGTAATATAACCACTGGCAAAGGTGTTTCATGAAGATAGACAAAGACCAACAAAGAAAAGATACAGCAGCTGCTAATCAAGCTCTAGCCTCAGACTTGCTATGTGATTTCATCTTGTGGAATTTCCACTTGAGGACAAACTGAATGCAGTTATAATCATATTTGGGTTTGCCCTTCCAAAGCAGAGGAGAAGGGTGACACAAATGGGATGAGTTGGCTACACAACTCGCTTAGTTGTGTTGTTGCCATATGGAAAATCACTGTGGTAATTTATAGTAGGGACCCAGCACTGTCCCAGTGAATCCTTGCATCCAAATTTGAACAAGGACACATGCCACTAAGTCGTTAGCAAATATGTTTGTTTATTGAACATCAGAAAACATCAAACAATTAACTGGTAAAAAATGGGAGGGGAAGGCAGGCAGGCAATTTTTTTCATTTTCTGTTGCAGTTTTTACTTTGTTAAAAATTTTAATAAAAATATTTTTAAAATTGCTTACATTTGGAATGGGCAGCTATATTAAATCTAATAAATTCGTATTATTTGCATATCTATATCTATCAAACCTGCAGAATTTTCCAGAACCATTGGAAACAATACTATGGATAATTAGCATGGACAAAGGAAGATGGAAAGTTGGACACCAAGTGATCCTTCCTTTTTATTGCACCATTAAATAAGGAATCCTGAGAATCAGACAATTTTACAATTAGTGCTTTTATAACAGTTTGCCTTCTGGTATTTCTTTACCTCATTTTTAACGATGCAAATTCTTTACTCTCTATTTTGTCCCCTTTCATGAGTTCATTTAGCTGAACTGTCATTCTTAGACAAGGCAAGCTGCACTTTAATACATAATACACTTCTAATTTGTTCATAATTCGAATGATAAATTAATGAAATGTCAGACTGAGATTAAAAGTGGCTTTCTTACCAGAATGACAGGGCAGGTTTTCCACTCAAAGTAGGGATAGAGGTAAGATACTGGACATGCTTTTTTTTTTTATAAAAAGTTTTTTTTTAATTTTTTTTTAAAAAACACATAATACATCAATCCTTCCTTGGGTCTTCTCAGTGTTTCTTCTGTGACTTCTTCTTCTTTTTATTCCTCCTATCTTCATTTCTTCCTTGATAATTTCCATTCCTCTGTTACAATATTTATAACATTCTCCTTATTTAATTATCACAATCTTTATTTATATCTCTTTTCTAACCAATCATAAAATTTCCCCCGTATCTTATAATAATCCGAGATACTGGACATGCTTTGAATGTGTGGATGCAGTGACAGGAAATGCTATAAAAGGTATACTCTGAAAAAATGTGTGCATAGAGTAGAGAGGTGAAATTAAGTTCATTAATATTTTAAAATATTTTTAAGAGGGCTAGGAGATACAGAGAGCAAGATGGATGTGGTTCCATCATGTGGACTGTACAAAAGGCTGAATTTTAGCATCTGATAATGAAAGTAATTTGTCTGATTTATTCTTGAGCAAGAGCAGCTTGTCCCCTGCAAAATCCTTTCTGAGGATAAGCAAGGGCAGGAAAGGTAGGTGGGAAATTTATTGTTGGTGCTACCTGTCCAAAACATATGCATGTATGCAGCACTTGGCGGGCAACTTCCAGACACTGTATCTTGTTTGAAATGAAATTGCTGTACAGGAAATAATGGGATTAGAAACAGCTGGCCAACATATGGAGATACTGTGATGTAAAATGTTCTGTACATTCATATTTGCAAATCCAAAAATGAAGCCAAGAGTCTTTACCAAACTATTTCCTTTGTTGTGATTTCAGTGGTCACAGTTGGTTGTACGCTCGTATTACTGATTTCCATTTAAACTTTCCTTCCTTAATAACAAAAGCGGAATGTATTCTGACAGTTGAGGAATATTTCTTTAGCGACTTCCCATGGAAATTGCCCATCCTCCAAGAGCTTAACATTAAAGGTTTAGAGGAAGGGAACTCTCTGGTATCTATCCATTTTGCTATTTCCTCATGTGGCAAACTGTAGTACGTCTGAAAGAGTTTTTAAAGGGTACCATCCAGCTGTTTGATGTAAAGAAAATATGAATTATATAGGCTATATACCAAAATAGTCAGACCTATAGGCTAAACACAATAGGTTTTATTACTAACTTTTTTTCAGAGAAAATGTTACTGTTCTTAAGAATGTTCAAAGATCATACAGTACATCAAATAAGGAAGGAGATGTTTAGAAAAAATGGCAACCAATTTGAACATTTAAAATAATTTATATAATACAGTACATTGTCTACAGAGCCTCCCGCCTGGACTATTGTAATGCTCTCTACATGGGGCTCCCCTTGAGGAGCATCCAGAGGCTCCAACTGGCGCAGAGTGCGGCCACGCAGGTGGTAATGGGAGCGACATGGCGCTCCCATATAACACCCCTCCTGCGCGAGCTGTACTGGCTCCCAGTGGTCTTCTGGGTGCGCTTCAAGGTTTTGGTTACTACCTTTAAAGCGCTCCATGGCTCAGGACCTGGGTACTTGCGGGACTGCCTACTACCACCAATAGCCTCCCACCGGCTGGTATGCTCTCATAGAGAGGGGCTCCTCCGGGTGCTGTCAGCCAAACAATGTTGACTGGTGGCCCCCAGGGGGAAAGCCTTCTCTGTGGGGGCACCTACTATCTGGAACGAGCTCCCCCCGGAGATACGGAGGATCCCGGATCTGCGCACCTTCCGCCGCGCTCTAAAGACCTTTTTATTTCACCAGGCGGGCCTGGCCTAACTTTCTCCCTCTTTTTAAACAATTTTAATATTTTAATATTTTTAATATCTTTTAATTTTCAAAGTTTAAATCTGTTTTAAATTGATGGGGGTTTTAATCTATCTGGGCCAAATTATTTAATTCGATTTTATTTCTGTTTTTTAAATTTTGTATGTATGTATTTTATTGTTGGCTGTTCACTGCCCTGAATCCTTCAGGAGAAGGGCGGTATACAAATTAAATAAAAGTAAAGTAAAAAAGTAAAGAGTCTGACTTTGTCTTTAGGGCATGACTTTTGGTATATGTATATATTATGTATTATGCATTTGTGGATTTCCACTTCCAACTTCATGCCTTTGAAAATAACACAGTGTGTAGAGTTTAAGTCAATTGGTCTTTTCCCATCATTTCTCTGTCTATCAGGCTAATCTTGAACTGAGTTTAAATTATATAAACTAAAGATAATTTAAAATGTTATGCCATTCATCTCCCCCACAAGGTGACTCTGGGCAGTTAGTTACAAGTTATAAAACAAGTTTAAAAAATGATCAAAATATTAAAACATTAAAAACTACACAGATTAGAATATTATTTAAAAAACGGTACTAAAATAGAAACTAAGCGAGCTAAGAGATGGAGGTCGTCTTATCCCGTCAGCCACCTCCAGCAGTGAGCAACTCCCTTGGGGTTCCAGGCCAGCCAGATAAAGCCAGGTTTTGATACCCTTCCAGAAGGCCAAAAGGGAGGGGACAGTTCTTATCTCCAGTGACAGAGTGTTCCACAGGGATGGAGCCACAGCAGAAAAGGCTCTTCTCCTTGACACTGCCTGCTTCAATTCCTTAGTGGATGGGATTTGTTGCAGACTTCTTCTGCTGGCATGAGTGGGGTAGGGTTGTCCCATTGGAGAGAAACATCTCCTCTGATACCCTGGACCCATACCCATGTATTCTTCATTTTTATCCATTGGAATGGTCATTGTTTTGAATCGAGTCCCATAACATTGCAACAACAAGGAGCCACAAAGAGGAAAATTGGGGGCGATGTGGTAATTGTATGAAATTACTATTTTTAATATTGCTCCATTTACTCAGTGAACTCTGTAAATGGATCACATTAGTCTGCTGATGCCCTTTGGATGGCTGTGTTTATCCATAATGGTTTTTTCTAGGAATTGGCTTTTTTAAAAGAAAGAAAGAAATCTCAAAGAATTGGTGTTAAAACCCCATCTTTTAGAACTCTAAGTGATACTTTGTAATAATTAAGAAACGGCGAAATGTAGGGGTTTGACATGGAAACCACAGTTATGGATGTTTCAGGTACTTGAGGCAATTTGACAAATTTAGTATGAAATGGGATGCAATTTGCCAATGCAGAGCTAGTAGTTGCATCTAGTTTGTAGCTTTGTATCTGCTTTTACAAGTAATCCTCGACTTATGACCACAACTGAGCCCAAAATTTCTGTTGCTTAGTGAGACATTTGTTAAATGAGTTTTGCTCCATTTTACAACTTTGCTTGTCACAGTTGTTAAGTGAATCAAGTTAATTAAGTTAGTCACACGGTTGTTAAGTGAATCTGGCTTCACCATTGACTTTGCTTGTCAGAAAGTCGTAAAAGGTGATCACATGACCCTAGGACATTGCAACAGTCATAAGTATGAACTAGTTGCCAAGCTTCTGAACATAGGGATGATGCAATAGTCATAAGTGTGAATAATGGTCATAAGTCACTTTTTTCGTGTAACTTTGAACAGTCACTCAATGAATTGTTGTAAGTTGAGAACTACCTGTACATAGCTTTAAAAATTGTGGGAAAATGTATCATTTTTTTAAAGTGTATAAATGTAGGACAAGCATACTTGAGAAGAATGTGATTGTTTTCTTCTTCTCTGCTGGCCTTCAGTAATAAATCATGTTAAACGTTTTTCTTTAGATATAGAAAATGATCAGAGGTTAGCTACTGTTGGGTAACTCTTGAGAGGGAAAGACTTCATTACAGTGAACACAAAATGGCTTCTAATCCAGTGGCGTATCTTCTGCTCAGCATTGCTTGGCTTTGGTGCTAGGAAATTATAGGTTCCTTTGTCTGCCATAACCGTTGTTGTCCTGATGGTGTAGGTGGAATTTCAACTGAATAGTTATTATTGTGTGAGGGGAACGTGAATTGCATTCACTCCTCACTGTACCATGGCAACCAAAATTTTGTCCTCCCTCAACTCTTAATCTACAGCTGAGCTGCCTCAAGTCAGCCTAGAAATGACTCATGCACCTTGGCAGAAAGCAGGCATGCTTCTTGTTTGGGAAAGACAGGAAATCTGAACTTCGTTGGGTTTCTAGGGAGGATAAAGTGATGATTTATTAGTCTATTTAAGAATGAATGAAGAGGAAGCCGGCAAGGCCCAATCAGTAGTAACTTCCATATGGCATTTTACTTTCCTTTGATGTTTATATTTGAAATGCAAGAAATCATAAACCATGGTTCTTATTTGTAACATTTATACAATGATCTACTTGTACATATAGTCCTCGCCTAAAACAGTTCATTTAGTGACTGTTCAAAGTTACAATGGCACTGAAAAAAGTCACTTATGACTGTTTTTCACAGTTATGACCTTTACAGCATCCCCATGATCCTGTGATCAAAATTCAGATTCTTGGCAACTGGTTCATATTTATGACCATTGCTGTGTCCCCAGGTCATGAGATCACCTTTTGTGACCACCTGACAAGCAAAGTCAATGGGGAAGCCAGATTCACTTAACAACCGTATTACTAACTTATCAAATGTGGGGATTCAGTTAACAACTGAGGCAAGAAAGGTCATAAAATGAGATAAAACTCACTTAACCACAGAAATTTTGAGCTCAATTGTGGTCGTAAGTCGAGGACTACCTCTACTGCAGTGAGAACACTTTGCAGCTAGGTGATATATGGCTCAGAGAAGTTCTTCGGGGAATGACGTTCAGATGGTTACTGGAAAGAAAGAGAGTTGATTCCCAATTTGTATTTTTAACAGGCAGGCCAGTCGTCCTATATAGAACTCTTGCCTTCGTATATTCCCTGCTTCCTTGCACACCCAACGTAATTGCTGCAGAATATGCATATTAAAGGGAGAACATGAGCATAAGGGATGCATGTACAGGCTTAATGTTTATCCCTCTGATTCTCAAATCTGGAATTTCAGATGTGTTGATATAAAAGCATACAATTGGAAAAGTCCTAGGGACTGCGATTAACTTTAATATATAATTTCTGTATTTTTGAAATTGTTTTAATTTTTTTAATGACATTGCTAGCATGCTACTTCAGCAGATGGACAACAACTTAACTGACTTTTATTGATTTTAGAAGTTAAACAAGATTAACCTTGAATGGGATATCATCAGAGTTGTAGCCTTGAGTGATATTTAAAAAAAAAACAAACCTTAGAGAAGAATGATCTGTCACTTCATGGCAATAAAATTTCATGGATACAATCACCAGGAATCAGTCTTCAACTGGAGGCATTTTCATTCTCTATTGCTTATATTTCAGCCTAGATACTATAACAGTAGGATGGAAAATGAAAAGAAAAACCCCAACCCACTAATTTCCTACTGTAGTTTGATCATGCAGAATGCTTCATGGATAAAACGATAGATTTTTCTTTAGAAGAAAATTGCAGTGGGTCAAATTTTTTAGGTCATCACATCTTTTCAACCCCAAAGTGTAGCAATTCACTTTCTATTGATTTGGTAGATGAAATAAACAAGGTCAAAAGGTGGAATATCTTTTAACTGAATATTGCTCTTTTCTCCCCCCACCTTTCCTTCATTTTTTGCAGGATCTTTCCGTAATGATGGCTTGAAAGCTGCTGATGTCCTTCCCATACTAAAGGAAAAGGTGGCCTTTGTTTCAGGTAAGTTCACAGTCTTTTCATTTCCATTCTGAAGTTTAATTCATGCTAGCAAAAATTAGTAATGTTTTGTTTCCGAGTTTCATAAGATATTGGGAAACAGTAATCTATCGATTGGATTTAAATAATGTTTTAACAAGTGGAATCCTAAGAGTAACTTTTAAGCTACATTGTACTGACATATTTTAGTGACGTTTTCAACTCTGTTTTTAATTTCTTTTCCTTGATTCGTTGCCTCCTTGAGAACAATTTCTTCATGAAAAGATGGATATGAATTAAATGAACAAGGTCCGATATTCAATCTTTACCATCACTACTTATGATTCAAACAAAAATCCTGTTTGTGGAACCCAAGATACTTTTTGTATTTCAATTCTCAATAGCCCATTGCTTGATCAAAAACAATATATATGGTAATTGTCACCCAGAACATCTAGCTGATCTCTTGGTTATCTACCCCATTGTCAATGAAAATGAGGTAGAATCTGTCTCAATGTAAGAAATCTTCCTACATGGACATTGAATGACTATCTACCTGCATTTCCTTACTTGGTTATTGGATTAAAAATAATGAGTTGTTTTAAACTTGTGCAATTATTTTTGTATTTCTCTATAATTTAGCATGATAACATATGGTTCTACATGTAGCTAAAAATAATTAGAATTTCTGCAAACCTCACATTTGGTTCCAATGCTAAATTAAAATAAAATGGTTGGGCTGTAGTTCAATAACAGAACAGCAACATATTGAAAACTGCACAAGACTCTCACATTGCATCTGTAAGATAAACTTCCTTCTGTTTTGAATGGTTGAAAATTAGAAATAATATAACCACAAAATAAGGGGTAAGTGTCAAAAAGTCAAGTCAGAAGAGACACGACAGGATTCTAATAAGGCAAGATAATAAAGATGAAACAGCAAGTAA
Source organism: Arizona elegans (assembly GCA_022577455.1). NCBI lineage: Eukaryota > Metazoa > Chordata > Lepidosauria > Squamata > Colubridae > Arizona > Arizona elegans. The sequence goes on from JAKOOJ010000001.1 coordinate 107,540,875, forward strand.
GTGCAGATTCTTAAATAAAAAACAAAATGTCTTAAAGACACATTATTCCCATTGTTGGGTGATCAAATACAGAAGATGATCAAACGCTTACTCCTTTAATTATAGTGTGAGTAAGAAGTGGAAGCAGTTTCCAGACATAATTCAAAGTGTGGGTTATGATTTATAAAACTCACATGACTTGTGAATAGGTTATTGGAAAGATTATATTCTTTCTCTCTCAACCTGTTTGAGTTTTAAAATACTCAGCAGTGGCCTTCTTTATTCCTCAGAGGGACATTTGCTGTTTCCTGGTTCTGAAATTGCAGATAAAATAAGGCTGGGAAGGTTCATCTTAATTGTTCTCCTTGCAGCAAGTAAATAGGTTTTTTTATCTCAACCAGCTTTTCTTCAAATGGGTTTTTGCTGATGGTTGTTGCTTACTGCCTAACTATTTATTTGCTTTTATGCTTTAATTACAACTGTCTATTCTATTTTGTGTTTAATATCCATTTTGAAGTGGAAAAGCAAGACGTAATGTTAATACATTGTAAATTTTGTGAGCCGAGAGTCTCTTAGATGAGAAGGGCAGTTGTACAAATTGAATGACTGATTGAATGCATGCAATAATTGCATAAATAATGAGTTTTATTTCCATGTTAACATGGATGTGCTGTATTTTTTTACCAGAAGGTGGGTAGACAAATCATAAAAGTTGTATAGTACCCCACGTTCATGCCTTTGGAATCAATATGGAACTGAATACATTAATTACAAATTAAATGATGAATGTTATTGCATATGTATATGTGCTTTATGAATTGATATCCAATCCTATGCTTGGCATGTGTGATCCATTGTTCAATATCTTGCTTCTAGATATTGTCAGCTTGAAAGCTATGTGGACTACCTTGACCATTGACCTAAAATGTTAAAATAGAGTGATGCTCAAGTTTAAGACATTGGTCAGGCTTCATCTAAGCAAGATTCATGTAATTGCCATCCTCATGTCCTTTGTGCATTGTACATCAACTGGTTGCAGTGCTCATGTTAAAGACCATGGTTTTTTAAAAAAGAGATAATTTTACTTCTGGGATTTGTGATAGACTTGGAAAAAAAGCAAACTGCATCAGGTGACTTTCTTTTGGTCTTAAGTTATTCAAAATACGGCGTCTTTTGTTTTGATGTGTAAATGGGCTTCTGGTTCAGAAAGGAGATTTTTATGCTGTCCTAGTGTAACTCATTACCTAAAGATAATATAGCCCGAACTGGCAGAGGTTGTGCAGAATGAAAAGGTTACCATAAAATCCTCTTTTGAAAAGATGGTAGAAGAGACATTTGAGACCTCTCTTGTCCAATTGCCTTGCTTCTTTGTGTCCGCATGAAAAGGCAATCGCTTTTGACACAGCAAGCTCAATAGCAACCTTGCCAACTACACTGCCTCTCAGTAACAGGCAACAATTACCAGTGGCTTTTTTGGAAAAGTATCTTTATGATTTATTTGGTGCCTGAGGAGCATCTTTCCTAATCTGCAGCTGAAGTGTTGTTCTTTATATTCTGTCCTGCATATCTCTACAGAAAGCCCGAGCTCAAAAATGAATTTTGCTTCTCTTTTTCCACCCAAATCACATGAGCTCTCTGTTTCCTTTCATATAGAGGTACTTGCTTTCAAGTGCCTTCCTTTCTCTGTGCTTTGATTTCACACTTTTGATTTTCTTCAGTCTTCTCTCTTAGAAGATTTTGTCTTCTGTCCTTTGCTGTTATCTTACTAAAACTGATAAGAAGTATGGTAGCTGTTGGGTCCAGATAACCCAGGTGCAAGCCAGCTTACATTTCAGAATGGACGAGGTACATCCTCCCTCCATCAAAAATGTCTAAGAAAAAAGTTTGATATTAAATTTGAATGTACATGTATATTTATATTTTAAAGTAAACACACTGGTTAAAACAGCGGCGAAATCCACTTACCTTCGCTACCGGTTCAGGAACCTTCTGTGCATGCACAGATGGTAAAAAACCAGGATGTAATGAGGTCCCGGTGTGTGGGCGGAGCCTCCCGCTGTCGGCGCTACCAGTTCGGCAAGCTGGATAGTACTGGGTGGATTTCACCGCTGGGTTAAAATCTGTGATCTTTCTTTAATAAATCTAAGTAGTCAAGCTTAAAGAAACTGGTTTCCTTGGTTTGTTCATTTCCAGTTTGTATGTTGCAAAAGAGTTCTGACATTGCCATGCTAGGAAACCTATATATAATATTTATACCAACTCAGAATATCAATACTTCCAGGTACAATTTGAGATGCTGGCGTTAACATTTAAGGCCCGGCATGGCACAGAACCTAGACATTTGTAGATCTCCAGTTATCTCTACCTGTCTACAAAATTCAATAAGAGTTGTTCCTTTGAGCTCAGCTATTCTACTATAGCGAGGGTCCAGCAGTCATTACAGGGTTAACTTGCAGTTCCGGTGATGACTGAGTCTGCAATTTGTGAAGCTCCTCCCACATCCACTGGCTTCCCAGATCTCAGACTCAGTCGTTCTGGTTAGACCTATTTTGGCTGAGCTGGGAATTATTCTTTAATTTAGATAATAATTCCTTTTGGTAGTTAGTTTCTTTACTTCTTTGCAGGGACCTGGTTGAGCTCTGCTTTCTCCAGCGAGACAGGCTCATGCCCAATTCCGCTGAGGACCGCTTTTACTGAGGTGGGTCTGCAGGCTGGCAGACCCAATTTGGCGTCCCTGGGGTGTTGCTCCATATGCTTGCTGGCTGTGGCTTACTCTGAACTCAGCAGGCCTGGAGAATCAGCAGTCAGTGTGAAGCTTCTCCAGAAGTCTTTGCAGGCAGCACTGGAGCTTGGTAAGCCCGTTCCAGCTCACTTTGGAGGGTTTTTTGGGCGTTCCCCCCGCCACCTTTAAAGGAGCCTTGCCTTGTGGAGTTTTAGTAGTTTTTTGTGGTGGTGGCCATTTTGGTTTTCCTTGTGGCGGTGGCCATTTTGTTTCCTTTGTGGCAGTGGCCATTTTGTTTTCCTTTGTGGCGGTGGCCCTTTTTTCTCCTTTGTGGTGGTGGCCATTTTGGTCTATACTCCACTGAGTGCCGGCACAGGAATTTAACCTCTTTCCAGCTGCTTCAAGCCAAGCCTTTCTATGGCTTCCAAGCCTCCCTCTCACCCTTCTAAGAGACCAGCTCCATCTCAGCCCTCAATTTCCTCATCTACCCATTTGGATTTGGGCCATTCTAAAAAGAGCAAGGTTTCTGCTTCCAAAGCCCAGCCTGCTCAGAAAGGGTCTCGATCTAGCGAAAGGGTGGAGGCTCAAAGACATAAGTCCCTGGAAGGGGCAGTTGAGAAAGCGGTACAGCAGGCCACTAGAGGGGAGTTTCTCCAGTCTCAGGCCATGGAGGCTTCTGCTGTGGAGCCTATTGCTTCTCCTGATCAGCCTGCAATGGCTTCCTGGTCTCCAGATGTGAGCACATTTCCTCCTACTCAAGCTGAGGCTAGTGTCCTTTTTGGGGCTGTTCAGAATTCTCCTCCACCTCCCCATATTTTTCCTGTTGTTCAGGTTATAGCTTCCCCTCAGGTGGCCCCTCAGGCTCCAGTTTTAACTCCTCAACAGGAGTCAGTTAAGTCTCCTCCTGAACCTATCGCCACCTAGGGAGAGACTTCTATCCCTCCTTCTGGGATGGTTCCTAGCCAACCTCTTGATTTAGCAGCCCTTATTCAAGCAGCTGTGCAGCAGGGTATTGCTGCAGAAATGCAACATAGAACTGGATCTTGGGTTTCAGAACAGGCCAGGGCTCATGGGGCTTCACTCACTCAGGGTCCTGCTGACCTTGAACAGACACAAGAGCAGGATTATTCTGGAACCTATGCCGGTCAGGGGTCTGCTGCGGGGGAGGAGCTAGATGAGCCTGGTTTATCTGATGATGAAGATCTTTCTCCTGATCAACCTTCATTCGTTGGGTTATTTAAACCTCAGGTTTTCATATCCCTTCTCCACAAGGCTAAATTAACCACTGGCCTGGGTCTCCCTTCACAGAAGCCCAACTCTTCGGGGGTGGAAGCAAGGGCCTCCTCTTCCCTATTTGAGGAACCTACTCCGGAAACGGAGGAAATCCCAGGTCCCAAGATGTTTAAGGATGTTATTACTAGGCAATGGTCAGCCCCAGTTTCTGGGCCTAATCTTAGTTCAGTGGACAGACGCATTTATAATCTGGATTCTAACATCTCTTCAATTTTGCAGGTTCCAACAGTGGATCCTCCTATTGTGGCTCTATCTAATTCTTCAGTGCTCACAGACCCTCCGGAGGAAGGCCTCCGTCCTGAGGACAAGCATCTAGAGCACTCCCTGACTAAGGCTCACCAAGCTGCAGCATGGGCCGTTCGGGCTTCTTCGGCAGCCTCTTTCTTTAACAGGGCTATCCTTATGTAGGTTAGACAACTGCAGGGTCATTTACCTTTGTCTGATACTGGGGCTCACCAGGATATCAATAAAATTATAGTGGCTCTGGAGTATTCTGCAGATGCCACTCTTAACACCTCCAGATTTGCAGCTAAATCCATTGGTTCCAGCATCACCTCTCGCCACCTCCTTCTCCTCCTGGAGGAGGCGGTGGCGCACCTCCTTCAAATCCGGGCCATTGAACCGGTTCCAGTAGACCAAAGAGGACAGAGGTTCTACTCCCGCCTGTTCCTCGTCCAGAAGTCATCGGGGGGTTGGAGGGCCATTCTGGACCTGAAGTCCCTGAACCATCGCATAATCTACCATTGGTTCAAAATGCAATCTCTTCAATCCATCCTAGAATCCATCAGGGAGGGAGATATCCTCAAGTCTATTGATCTGACGGAGTGTATCTTCACGTTCCCATCTGTTAGGCCCATTGCAAATTTCTTTGCTTTTGTCTGGCGTCTCATCATTACCAGTACTGGGCTCTTCCATTCAGACTCTCCTCGGCTCCCTGAGTGTTCACCAAATTGATGGCAGCGCTAGTGGCCTCCCTCCGAGCGGTTCCCATTCAGATCCAGTTTTACCTGGACGATCTATTGATCCAGTCCGGCTCGGAGAAGTTAGTGCATCAGGACCTGCTCACCACCATTCAGGTCCTGAAAAGTCACTGTTTCTTGATCAATGAGGCCAAGAGCCACCTGGTACCGACGACTCATAATCAACATCTGGGGGCCATAATAGATTCCATCCAGGGCAAGGTTTATCTGTCACAAGAGTGCCTGATCAGTTTGTGGTCCCTGGTGGGGCAGGTCTCTTTAGGGCAGTCAGTTCCAGTGCGTCAGCTGTCACAGCTTCTCGGGAAGATGGAGTCCTCTATAGGGATCGTCCCTTGGGCCCGTCTCCATTGCAGGGCTCTGCAGTGGTTCCTCCTACCTCAACGGTCCCTCATGAGTTCTTCCAACACCCTAGTTCGGCTATCACCCAAAGTTCTTCTTTCTCAAACCTGGTGGGTGTCTCTGGCCCTATCCAAGGGACATTTTTTCAGGGAACCTCCTCTGTTGGTCCTGACCAACGATGCCAGTCTCTTCGGCTGGGGTGCACACTTGGGGAAGCTCTTTGCTCAGGGTCGCTGGAGCCAGGCCGATCTATCCAACGATATCAATTGGTTGCAGCTCAGAGCCATCCACTTAGCTCTGAGGGCATTCCAGGACCAGCTGGAGGGCACTCACATTCTAGTCAGGATAGACAACGTAGCAGTGAAGGCCCACGTGAATCACTTAGGGGGAACGCAGTCACGACGTCTGATGGAGGAATCCGACCTGCTGGGCTTATGGTCGGAGAAACACCTGGAATCCATTAGAGCCGCCCACATCTCCGGAGCAGCGAATGTGCGAGCAGATCTTCTCAGCAGGGCCACAGTGGACCAGGGCGAATGGCGTCTTCGACCAGCCATCTTCCGCCAGATCTCCTGATGGTTCAGGGCTCCAGCTGTCGACCTGTTCACCTCCAGCAAGAATCATCAGACGAGCAGGTTCTTCTCGCGGTTTCCAAATCAGGGGGCAGAAGCAGTAGATGCCCTTTGGAGTCCCTGGCCATCGGGGCTTCTGTATGCCTTTCCACCATTGGTGATTCTTCCCAAAGTCATCCAGAAGCTTCTCGTCGAGGAGGCCGAGCTGATCATCATCGTCCCTCATTGGCCTCGCCATCCTTGGTTCGTGGACCTGGTGACTCTGTCGGTGGCTCCTCCTTGGCGTCTTCCTCAAGACAAGAGAGCTCCCAGTCAAGGAGATCTTCTACATCCAGACATTGAGTGGCTTCAACTAACCACATGGAGGTTGAACGGCAAATCTTCCGCAGTCGAGGTCTCTCGACTGATATCATAACTACCCTTCAGGCATCTTGTCGGGCTTCCACGAACCACATTTACAACACCACCTGGCTGTTCTTCTGCCGTTGGTGCTCTCGCTCTGGCCTGGTCGCTTTAGATGCCTCAGAAGAGCAGGTCCTGGGATTCCTTCAAGTTGGGTTATCTTCAGGTTTGGCTCCTGGCACCCTGCACAGACAGGTGTCTGCCCTTGCCTCGATTTTGTCTTGTGGGTCTTCCCTGTCCCTTTCCAGACGTCCACTCATCAGGCAATTCCTCAGGGGGGCCTCTAACCTTCGCCCTCCTACTTTACACAGAAACCCTACCTGGGATCTCCCCAAAGTTCTTTCTGCCCTCACCCGTCCTCCCTTTGAGCCTTTGAGGCGGGTGGGTTTACGGTTCCTTTCTTATAAGGTGGTTTTCCTGGTTGCCATAACCTCGGCTTGCAGGATCTCTGAATTGGCAGCTCTCTCTTCTCGTTCGGACCTTTGCATCTTCCATTAAGACTGAGTGGTTCTCCGATTAGATCCTTCCTTCGTCCCTAAGGTTAATTCCCCATTCCATAGAGCTTCGAAACTCATCCTTCCCAACTTCTGTCCCTCCCCTTCTCATCATAGGGAACGGACCTGGCACACTCAAGATTTACCTTAGGAGGACTTCTTCATTCAGGCGTTCAGAGAGTCTCTTCATTTCTTTCCTACCTTCCTCTATGGGTCTGAGGGTTTCCTCTCCCATCCTGGATCGGTGGCTTAGGGCCACTCTTACCTCTGCTTACGAGGCTCAAGCATTGCCAGTGCCTTCCTGGATCACTGCTCATTCCACTTGTAGTGCTGCCATGTCCGCGGCCTGGGCCACTCAGGCATCCCTGGAGGATATTTGCCAGGCAGCCACATGGTCTTCCCCTTCTTCGTTTATTTGTCACTATAAGTTGGATGTATATGCTTCTGTGGAGGCGGCCTTGGCCACTGAGTTTTGCAGCAGGTGCTTCAAGGGGATTCTCTTTTGGACCGGTAGTCCCCACCCAATAGAGGTTCTGCTTTGGCATATCTCTGTAATGACTGCTGGACCCTCGCTATAGTAGAATGGACGTTGTCTTACCTGAACATCCCTTCTGCGTAGCAGAGGGTCCAGCACCCTATCCGGTCCTTCTTCTTCTTCTTCTTCTTCATGTTCCGTGGTGGTGGTGGTGGGGTTCTTTCTGTTCTTTGTTATGGTTTTCCCAGCTCAGCTATTCGGTGTGCAGAATCTCCCTCGTCAGAAATCTGGGAAGCCAGTGGATGTGGGAGGAGCTTCACAAATTGCAGACTCAGTCATCACCGGAACTGCAAGTTAACCCTGTAATGATTGCTGGTCCCTCTGCTACGCAGAAGGGACGTTCAGGTAAGACAACAGCCAATTTCTTCTTTGAAATATACACACAAGATTTATGAACCATTTTTCTTAACTTCTTAATCATTAAGATTAAGTTAATTATCTAAGTTAATTATTAAATTAAAATCATATTTCCTGCTGTGATATCCTCCTTTTAGAGCAGGGATGTCAAACTTAGGTCGTCATGGCGGTGTCATGTGACATATCGAACTTTTTCCCCCTTTGCTAAACGGGGCATGGGCGTGGCCAGCACATGATGCAATTGGCCCATGGGCCGGGAGTTTGACAGCTCTGTTTTAGAGGATCATTTCTCTAAAGTGAGAGTAGCCTTACCCTACTGGCACTATAGAAAATCCCTGAAAACCTGTTTCTTTCAGCAGCTTTGGAGATACCAGAGAAATGGGAAGTTCCTGAGACACTTACTCTCACAGGTTGTCCTTGAACCCAAAGTCTAGATATAGTCTCCAAATGGAAGCAAAACTAGATACATTTTTGTACATGTTTTCTGTTGAGTGTTGAACAAAATAACCTCAGTTAAACATTTCAAGTTGGCTGTGTTTCAACCAGGTACTCTTGAAATGGCTTGAGTGCTCTAAATTCTGAATATGACTGGACCAAATGCTGGTGTTCTACAGTCTTAGTAAAAAAATAACAACAACACTGGGTTTTTCAATTACATCTCAGTATTCATCCCAACTGCCATGGTTGGAGCAATCAGCATGCCCATGACACCATTCAAGGCTGTTATGTTTTGACTCTGAAACATAATTCTTATTTATCTATTTATTCAATTTATGTTGCTCCCCATTACTAAGCAACTTTCGGCAGGTAGCAAAAGTTTAAAAATTACAATATGAAAAATAGACAATAAAAAATAAAATTCAATACACCAGGGACAATGTATTAGCATAATTATAATGGGCTCATATACTATTCTGTTCTGGTGTTTGGAGGAAGATCCAGCTTTGGGAAGTTTTTTAAAGACCAGTAGTCTTGGGGCCTCAAGAGAGATACTGTCGGGTTTCTATAAGATAACATTGATTAATTGATGGGCCCAAAGCAGCAACTCTATTGAATTTTTTAGATAGGTAGACTGGAGACCTACAAATATATATGTTCTATGCCGTGCAGGGCCTTAAAGAGCATAAGCATCTTGTATTGTACCCAGTAGCCCATCAATAGCCAAGAAAGCTAATACATTAGGAGTATTATTTATTAAGGTTTTATTTATAATTACTTGTGCTGCTGCATTTAGGATCAGCTGCAGTTTCTGAGTGGTTTTGAATCCTAGTTCTTGTTTGAACTTTAAACATGCAAAACATCTATTGCAAGGTCAAAACAGTTCAACTTGAACTGTTTTATACATTTCCACCTCTCATTCCCCAGGCAGATAGATTACATTACACTTCACAGCCTCGCTGCACATTGATGATACTGTATCTAAATAGCCCCAGCAAGCATATGTCACATGGCGGTTTAGCAATATCTGAAGGATCACAAATGTCCTACTCGTGCAGGATATAACTATTATCAAGAAGGCAAATAGCCATTTTGAAAGATATGTGCTAGGAGTTACTTGGTCTGAATGTTAGCCAATTGTTGCATGAATTTGGCTTTGACCGCTGCATCTGTTTGTGGAAATATTTAGGAGGAGATTGTTAATAAGAGAAAAATGAGAGTCAAGAGGAAGGAAATGCAATGTGCTGTTGTAATATATAAAAAGAAGAAAATAACACCAATTGCATTTGGAAGCGGTTCTCGGGGAAAATAAAACTTACATTCCAATTCAATTGTTTGTTAATGACATTTGCTGACATTCATGCCAGCCCTTGTCCTTGAGTAGAAAGAATTGTTTTGGGGAAAATGTTCACTTGGTATAGAAAATAAAATGTTTTTTACTTGGAAAGGTTGACGATCTAAAATAAAGTAATACTTATTGTTGCTCATAAAAGGCCATTCTTTGTGCATTCTGCTCTATCTACATTCCCAAGAATATTTTAAACATTTTAAAGTATCACTCAAGCTAATTTTAAAGTTCTTTCTGTTCAGAGATTGTAAAAAATAAATTACTAGTTAAGGAAGGTCAGTCTATACCAAGAGCTGAATGGATTACTCTTCACTTGCTGTTTACATACAGGAAAGCTGATTTAAACTCTGATTTATTTCTAAAAGTTTTTGTTTTTATTTTGTTTTTAAAATTTAGAAATAAATAAGTTACAGAAATTACTGGCCTAAGAAGCAAACACTAAGCAAATTAATATTGGTCAGTTATATCTTTAATTTTTTTTGTAGATCACCCTGATTTACAGGGTTCATGTCCACACTGGAAAAGAGTGCTGATTGTTGTGAAATCACCTGTTAGAATTAGCAATGCTCAAGAATGATCTATCAGACTACTTTGTTAATTGATACGCATCAGTGGTGGGATTCAAGTAATTTAACAACCGGTTCTTTGCCCTAATGATTTCTTCCAACAACCAGTTTGCCAAACTGCTCAGAAAGTTAACAACCGTGGAAATAAGATTAAATGAATTTAGGAAAGAATAGAAGTAAAAATACAGCAGAAATTGACTCACTCTATTCTTAGTGGAGGATCTTATCCCATGCTATTGAGCCAAGAAGGTTTAAAGTGTGATGTGGTCAGCATGCTGAGCAGAATGAAGAAAGTTCAGGCCTTTTTAGTACTTGGATGGGGGAGATTAGAAAATACCAGGGCTGCAAGTTAGACTGGAATTCAAAAAGAATTGTGGAAAAATAAAAGGGGAAAAACTCCTTCATGGTTGCCAACACATGGACATATCCATGTAGTTATCAAGAATTCAGTTTGATTTGGAATCTTCCTATGCCTAAAGGTGTTTTTTCAGGAGGAAACTGGACTTTCTTGTTTTCTTTTGAAGGCATTTCGCTTCTCATCCAAGAAGCTTCTTCAGGACAGCTTGTAATCTGCATCCTTTTAGAGGGTCATTGAAGCACTTAGAAGTTTATCTGTGTCCTCAGGGTCACCTGAGTAGTGCTCCTGGCTCCTGTAGACTACAATTTTTCTCTGGAAATTCATTCCTACTCCCACACCATTCAAAGCATGTTCATCCCAAATTGTATAGCTAAAAGTCTGTAGAGATTCTCAGTCATTCAGGTCAAGATTGTCCCAAATGTGCTTTTTCAGGAGGCAACTGGACTTTCTCGTTTTTTCTTTTGAAGAAAATTCCCCTCTATTCTGTCAGAGCTGAAGAAGCTTCTTGGATGAGAAGCAAAACATCTTCAAAAGAAAAAACAAGAAAGTCCAGTTGCCTCCTGAAAAAGTACCTTTGGGACAACCATGACCTGGATGACTGAGAATCTCTAGTCTACCAACTGTTAGAATCTTCCTATGCATCTTCCTATGTATTTGGAATCTTCCTATGTATAGAGTATGGGCCTTGCATCATTAACATAATATTTTTCCAACTTTTTTTGAGGAATTAAATAGAAAGCAGTAGTATTGCCCTTTAATAATTATAGGTAATAGAGTAGCATGTTTGCTTCTTTTCTCCTATTAGTAATTGATGCACAACAGGGTGGGTTCTACTTATCTTTACTACTGGTTCGCAATGGGGCAGTGCGCGGGGTGATGATGTCGGGGTCGGTGGGTGGAGCCTCCTGCCGGTTTTACTACTGGTTTTATAGAACCGGTGTGAACTGGGGGCAACCCACCACTGATGCACAACCACATTACACCTAGTAAAATACTTCAACATTTCTTTTGAATGTTATTTACTTAAATTGGATTACGTGAGACATCTTCTTGCCTAAGGCAGTTCAACAAGTGGTTCTTTCCACTTTCACACAACTCACTGTGGATTAAGTAAAGCAATTTATTATTAATTTATTTTAGCACACAAGAGAGAAAATCTCAGATGCATCATGCTACTGTTGGGGCAGAAAAGAATATATAGTACAGGTAGTCTTCGACTTAACAACTATTTGTTTAGTTACCATTTGAAGTTACAAAGGCACTGAAAAAAAGTGACTTATGACCCTTTTTCACACTTATGATGTTGAAGCATCCTCATGGTCACCTGATCAAAATTCAGATACTTGGCAACTGATCCATATTTATGATGGTTGCAGTGTCCCAGGGTCATGTGATCATTGTTTGTGACCTTCTGACAAGCAAAGTCAATGGAGGAGCCAGATTCACTTAACCACTATGTTACTCAGCACAGAAATTTTGGGCTCAATTATGGTTGTATGTCGAGGACAATGGCAGACAATGAATAAGGGATAGCTGCTGTGTAAATTGGTTTTCCGCAGGTTCCTGGGATTTTTATTAGCATTGGACAAATTCTCTACTTTTAATTTTGCAATAATTTTGCAATTATGTTGTCTAAACGGCTAGAAATGAATGGCAAATCACTGCCATTTTTTGTGTGTGTGTGTAAAAGTTATGTTTTAAAGAGAACATAAAAACTAACACAAACTAATACAAATTAAAGAAAACAAAGAAAGCAAGAGAAAAAGCGCAGAAAAAAGATAAGAAATAGAAAGAAGCTTCTGATTTCCTTTGCAGCAAATACAAATGTAATTATAAAGTTATCTCTTACTCTATGATTACAAAAAAACCCTCACCTTTTTCTATTATCCAATCTTTTTCTAATCACCAAAACCACAAGTCATAAGTGCATTTTTTTCTGTTTCATTCAAAATATCTATAAAGGCCCGTCAATCATAAATGTAGATTTTATATCTTCTCTAATCAGAGAAGTTAATTTAGACATCTCTGCAGGTTTCATCAGCTTCAGAACCATTCTTCCATTGTGCATTATATCAAATTTTGTGATATTTGAATATATAATTTATTCTCACTGCAGTTAATAAGTTCCATGGCTTTTTTCTTTGCCTGTTCATTAGTCCCAAAATTAAACCCTCTGGTTTTATTCTGAATTCATGTATCTGGAATTCAATGGTTGAGGTTTATAATAGAAGCACAGACACAAAAGAGGTTTTCCCAGTATGGAAATTCCCAGGATTCACCTCTATCTATAAATATTAAACAGAAACAGAACTTTATTAATAGTTCTGTCTTCCAGACCACTTGGTATTTTTGAAAAGTATTTTTCCCCAGATTGAGTTTTCAAGTGATTTTTCAACAAATCATGGTCGCCATGATGTAAAAAAGATGTTGGAACGCAGAGAAGAGCAACAAAGATGATTAGGGGACTGGAGGCTAAAACATGAAGAACGGCTATAGGAACTGGGTATGTCTAGTTTAATGAAAAGAAGGACTAGAAGAGACATGATAGCAATGTTCCAATATTTCAGGGGTTGCCATAAAGAAGAGGGAGTCAAACTATTCTCCAAAGCACCTGAGGGTAGAACAAGAAGCAATGGGTGGAAACTAATCAAGGAGAGAAGCAACTTAGAATTAAGGAGACATTTCCTGACAGTTAGAACAATTAATCAGTGGAACAACTTGCCTCCAGAAGTTGTGAATGCTCCAACACTGGAAATTTTATGAAAATGTTGAATAACCATTTGTCTGAAGTGGTGTAGGTTTTCCTGCCTAAGCAGGAGGTTGGACTAGAAGACCTCTAAGGTTCCTTCCAACTCTGTTATTCTATTCTATCATAGGGAAAAGTCAATCTCAGTTTTGCTAGAATAATCCTTGTTTGTAGATTTAGTAGCATCAGTTATTATTTAAAAATCAAATATATTAAGAAAATGCCCAATTGTCCGTCCATCCATCCATCCATCCATCTCAAGAGTTTGAAATTTTTACTTGCTAACCAATGCTGTTAGTGAGTACTCCTAAACTTTTGAAAAATCCATATGTTTGAAAATACAGAATAATCACCATTTTTATTGCTGACTTTTTTTTTAACATAAAAACCATCTTTAACACTTCCAGTTGAAGTGATAGTAGTATACAATATAGTGAGGGAACTGCCCTAATCACTCAAGTGGTAAAAACTGAGAGGAGATTTTTACAAAGAAGCTGCAGTTCGGTCATTTCCGTCTTCCTTTGGCTGACATGATGTAATGTGTTTCCTGATTAATTTTCAAGCAATTGTTTGTTTTGTTACAGGCGGCCGTGATAAACGAGGAGGTCCCATCCTGACATTTCCAGCACGCAGCAATCATGACAGAATAAGGCAGGAAGATCTTCGGAAACTTGTGACTTACTTGGCTAGCGTACCAAGGTAAAAGTTCAAAACAAAGGCCTTGACGTATTCTTTGGTACATATTGGTGTGGAAAACCTTTGGTACATATTGGTGTGGAAAAAAGAAATGTTCCTTTTGTGCTCACTCCCCTCACATCTTATTCAGCCAAATCAGAGTGGAATGAGGTGAAGGGATATAGCACATGGCAGACAATGAATAGGGAAAGATTTCTGTGTAAATTGGTTCTCAGCAGAGTCCATGGGATTCTTTTATTAGTATTGGACAGACTCTCTATTTTTCATTTTGCAGGTACATTATGCAAATGGTTGGAAATGAATGGCAAATCACCATGCCATTTGTGATATGAAATGGCCCTATAATGGGAACTGAATCATGGTAGTTTTGCTGTCACTTAACCATCACTGATGTCTTCTTGAAAGGATTAATGTCCTGAGAACCAAAGCTCATTATAATATATATTACAATTGTTATCGTAAGGAGTTATATCTAATACGTGTTATATATAAAGGTAAAGGTTCCCCTCGCACATATGTGCTAGTCGTTCCCGACTCTAGGGGGCTGTGCTTATTTCCGTTTCAAAGCCGAAGAGCCAGCATTGTCCGAAGACGTCTCCGTGGTCATGTGGCTGGCATGACTAAACGCCAAAGGTGCACGGAAAGCTGTTACTATCCCACCAAAGGTGGCCCCTAGTTTTCTACTTGCATTTTTACGTGCTTTTAAACTGCTAGGTTGGCAGAAGCTGGGACAAGTGATGGGGGATCACCCCATTACGTGGCACTAGGGATTCGAACCACTGAACTGCCGACCTTTTGATCGACAAGCTCAGCGTCTTAGCCACTGAGCCACCACATCCCCGTGTTATATATAATTCATATTAATTTGGGTTTCCTGATAAAATAATAAATCAATAACCCATGTCCCTATCCCCTCATCAGCACCGACTCAATTGAAAAACAGGAACCACCTTGTCTGAATACGGCTTTATTATGGTCTAACCTGTATTGTGCTGCCTGGTTTGTTTTATGTATGAAGGATAGTGAAGGAAAGGTGAGAAAATACATTGTGAGGGGAAAGTTTTTGAACTCTCTGTCAGTGTAAAATAAAAATCTGCCTTGAACAAAAACTCCAAATTTGCTACATTTATCAATAAATGCACAATGGCATATTTGAGACCAACCCAAGCATATTTGTATGTTAAAAAAAATTGTGGATTTTAGTTTCTTTCAAGCGTTACTTTGTTATTTCTTGTAATACTTATTACCCTATAATGAAATTCTCAGAGCAGACTTTATAAAGTATTCTTTAAAAACCATACAATCTAATAGTTCAACAAGACAAAACCATTCTAAAACAATCATGATAATAAGACTTTGCAGCCAAACAATAAGGTTTTTAATTTAATACTTGAAAGAGAATCATAATAATGTAGGAATATTTATTATTTTGAAATCAAGTACAGGAAAAAAAGCAAGTGGAGGATATCTTCAAAAACGATCATATAATATTTATTGTTTATGGACAGAATGCTCCAAATTCTATATTTGTTGGTTAGCTGTGCTTCAAAATTCATCATCTACTTGTCTTTCAGATTACTTAGGACTATTAAAATAAATTTAAAAATTGACCTACACATTTTATTGGCTACAATTTTCAATTTGTGTTTTCTTTTTTGCTACTTGTGGGAGAAAAAGTGATAGTGCAAAAAGGAATGTGATTATCCAATTGCTTCTGAAGTATGTGTGTGTTGCACTGGGATTTACCTACTGCACATGGATTGATAAACTGTAAGAAAAAAAATATTTTTTAAAATTATTATTTATTACAGCCCTAAGTTCAACAGCATAAAATATTGTACAGGCAAGGTATCCAGGTAATAAATACATAGATACATACGTGTGTGTGTGTGTGTGTGTGTGTGTGTGCTTGAATGAATGAATGAATGAATGAATGGGGTAAAAGATCGGAGTTGAGCTCAATAATTGAAAATAATAAAATAAAAAATTTACAGTACAGTAAATTACAAATACACCATGAGTTTTCTGAAAGCAATAGCTATGAAATTCAAAATTTAGTCACTTCCCTGCAAACTTTCACCAAACATATAGTATAATGGTATGTATGAACAGATGCTGCTGAGGATATTGTCAGATAAGGGACAGCATTGCCCATGGGTGGTTGACTTAGAAGAGACACCCCCCCCCCTACTTTTGGGGGCTATGAAGGTGAAGAATTGTACTTTCAGATTTAAAAATATTTTGTTAACATATCTTTACAATAAAGTAAAATGAGTTCATCAGGTCATATTTCCTGCCTGATTTATCTGATAAGGCTGATATGCAGGTGGTTCTTGGTTTGCAACCACTAGTTCAGCAACCAGTCAAAGTTATAAAGATGCTGAATGAATGGTAGTTATGACTGGTCCCTGAATTTCCAGCTGTTGCAGCACTCCCACAGTCATATGATTGTGATTTGGGTGTTTGGCAAATGACTTGCTCTTATGGCGGTTGCAGCAGCCCACAGTCACATGACTGCCATTTGCGACCTTCTCTGCTGGCTTAAATGGGAAAGCCGCAGGGAAGGTCACAAATTGCTTCTATAAGTTATTCCCAATACTTTTTCTCCCTAGGAGTTCCACTATGGAGTATAGGATCCCTGCCACCTGCCATGCTTCATGGTATGACTCTGCCCACAGAATTCCCAATCTGCCCTGAGTGCTCAACTTGATGATGATGATGATGATGATGATATCCATTCAGTCATGTCTGATTCTTGGTGATTCCATTGGCCAAGTCTCTCCACATCTTCTGATCTTGCACTACTTCTTTGAGTTGTTCTATGCTCTAGCTAGTGTCAGCTTTGAAGGCATCCAGCCATTGTGTTATTTGGCGGCTGGATTTCCTTTTGCCACAAACTCTACCCAGCATAATTGCTTTCCCCAGGGAATTCCCCTGCATGACAGGGCCAAAGTACCATAAGCGAGACACAACTTTGTGATTGGCTTTCTAGTGACATGTCTGATGTTATGTGCTCTAGTATTTGCTTGTTGGTCACCTTTGCTGTCCAAAGAAGCCTTCTCCACCACCACAGCTCATACAAGTCAATTTTCTTCATGTCTTGTTTGTTTGATTGAGATCCAACTTTCACAACAATAGGTAGCCACAGTAGAGCAAACTGTTTGGTTGTCAGGCTGATGCCTTTGCTAAGTGCTCAACTTAGGTAGATATATTTGGTACACAACTGGAGAGGCAAACTCAACCCAACCATTTTCTCATGCAAGCAGACAGTTGTCTATGGAGACTCTCAGTCATCCAGGTCATGGTTGTCCCAAAGGTGCTTTTTTCAAGAGGCAACTGGACTTTCTGGTTTTTCTTTGAAGACATTTCACTTCTCATCCAAGAAGCAAAACGTCTTCAAAGAAAAAAAAACAGAAAGTCCGGTTGCCTCTTGAAAAAAGCACCTTTGGGAGAAGCAATTACAGAGAGAGTCTCCTGGCAGAAAGGAAAAGCTCTGGCAGATGGAGAAGTGTTATAATTGGTGTATAAGTCCTTCTCTTTTTTTGCCAGTCCTGGCAAAAAAAAAAAAAATTCTCCCAAATTTATCTGGGGAAAATTAAAAGGGACTCTTTACTTCTGAACAGTTAGAATTCCAGACATACTGAGAGAAATACAAAAGCGGAAGGCAGAAATACAGCAATGCAAATTTGCTTTGAAAGATAGCAGCAAAATGCAACTGTCAGTCTCTGCTTAAAACTGCCCTGAGGGCTGCCAGGAAAATGATTTTAGCAAAAGGAGTCAGCAGGCAAAGTTCAATAAGACGTGTGGGACCCTTACAAATCCTTCTACAGAAACATGCCTTTGAAGTTTGGCCTGCATTGCTGACAGCTAGCCAGGGAAAAACCACAGTGGACTAAACTCAATTCAACCTCCGTGGAGGTTCTCTCTACTCTTTCCAGTTCTCTCTGCTGTGCTTCTCTAAATGCTCATGCTTTGTTTCATAAGTGGTCTGGAAGACAGAAATATTAATAAAGTTCTGTTTCTCTTTAATATTTATAGATAGAGGTGAATCCCTTCCAACTTCCATACTGGGAAAACCTCTTTTCTGTCTGTGCTTCTATTATAAACCTCAATCATTGAAAACTTTCCAAAATAAAGAGGAAACGTTGTTGTCCTAGTTTCTGTTGCAATAGAAAACAGGGCCTATCTATTCAGTCCTTTCATGATGTGGAAAGGGGTTGAAATGGAATAGCAATGAAGGCTTTAAGTGGACACAGGAAACAGGTTTTGGGGCACTGAGATGTATATTACATATGGCAGCTGTTCTTCAGATTGAGTTTCCTTAAGGTTTTGTTTTTGCCTTGTGTTTTCATTTGACTTGTAATAACACCCAGCTTGGCCTCTCAGCAACCTTTATTCCTCCTGACTTTAGACTGGGAGGGTAGTAGGTCAAACTTCCACAAATAAATATCAAATAGCCACAAATCTCATGCTTGATAAGGTAGCGGTAAAACTGCCCCTTTAGGTTACTGTAGCTTGCAAAGATTGTAGGCTTAGAAATTTAAGATCTAGGGTTGTTTTTTTAACATAGGTGATCATCACAGAGACTTGTCCAAGCCTAACCATTTAATGTGTTACTTAATTTTCTCTAAAGGATGCTTTGGCATATATATATATATCAGTGGTGGGTTTCAAAAAACTTTACTACCAGTTCTGTGGGTGTGGCTTTGTGGGCATGGCATGGCATGGCTTTGTGGGCATGGCTTTGTGGGTGTGGCAGGGGAAGGATACTGCAAAATCCCTATTTCCTCCCAATCAGCTGGGACTCGGGAGGCAGAGAATAGATGGGGGCAGAGCCAATCAGAGGTGGTATTTACTGGTTCTCCTAACTCAAAGTTTCTGCTACCGGTTCTCCAGAACTGGTCAGAACCTGCTGAAACCCACCTCTATATGTGTATGTGTGTGTATACACACACACACACATATATATACACATACACACACACACACATACACAGAGAAAGAGAGAGATACACATACATACACAGATATAGATATAGATATATTATATCTATCTATCTATAATATAATATATAAATCTGTCATTGAGTTGTGTCTACATCCACTAATGGGAATCTGGCTCCTAATAAACTCTTCAAAACTCAAGTGTGGCTTCTTGTCCTGGAAAAAGCTCTCCAACTATCTTCTGAAATGCCCAAACCTGCCTTTTTTTACAAGGTACATAAAGAGTATCAATAGTACTAAAGTGTAATTCCTAATGATTATTTTCCTCTCTATTTAAGAATGTAAGTGGGGTTTTTCTTTGTTTGCTTTTTGTTTACATTTGCATCTTGACACTTCAAAAGATGTGATTCCTCAAATAACCTGTGAATACTTACATTCTTTGTACGAACAAAAGAGACTTTTGGAAAAAAAGGAGGAGGAGGAGAACAAATCACTTCAAACCCGCTATAGAACATTTGAATTCCTTTGTGGATAAGCTTAAATCTTTGGAGAGGTGGTCTGCCTAGTGAATTTTAATTTTCTTTTCATAACCTCTCAAAAAGATTTCTTTCTTTCCTTTTCCAGTTACCTTTTCACCGTTTCTATCCATCCAGATTTTTCCAGATTCCATTTTCCCCCCTTCCTTCTGCAGCATCCCACTTTTTTTTACTAACTTTCCATCCTCTTTTTTTCTTCATTTTTGATATTACTAGTGGAAGAAAGGAGGGGAAAGTGTGTATTTGAGCATTTCACTATATAAGTAAAAGAAAAGTTGGTATGTGTAATTAAAACAGTTGATATTTGTAAAATATGGGATATTTTATTTTAAAATATTTTCAAATCCTTTTTTTTTTCATCCTAGACTACCTTTTTAGTCTAGAGTAGTCTTTGCAAGGATGTATACAAATACAAATGTATTCACACACAAAGATGATACATGCACACATTCACCTGGAAAAAGAAACTCCAAAATTGGTTTTACCTGGTGTTGGCCAGCCTAGGTTGACCCCATGTAGAAGCTGAAATTTAGTCCAGATTTTTTTCATGTTTATACATTGAATTTAATGGCATTCCATTAAATCTGGAATCAACTTTTCAGGTTAAAAAACAAACAATATAACCCAGTTTGGCAGGATTACTGATATAATCTTTATATACATTACAGTGCATTGTTGAATACTTAGATGCATCTAATGGTTTTGATGGCAGTAGAAATTCCTATCTTCAGATAGCCAATGGAAAATAGAAAGGAAAAATAACTTACCTCAGTGTTTGTTTGTTTGTGTGTGCATGATAAACACATACACACACAAACAAACACATATTGCTCTGTCTACTCAAATATTTCGTAAACTGAAAATGTTTGCTCTATTTCTTGAGGACTTTAATGGAACAATCCTTTATATATTTAATCAGAACTAAATCTAATAGTTTAGTATGGCTTATTCTGAAGTAAGTAGGCTTCCGAAGGTCTGAGCTTGCATTATCTTCATCAGAGACATCATCACTGTAAAGGAACTAAAACAAAGGTTTAAAAAGGTATTGCTGATGTTGCATTCATCCTGGCGGGCTCCTCATGAGAGGTTCAGATTAGAGATAACACAAGGACAGGTGTTTCTCGTGATGAGAGAGCAGAGAACAAAAGCCTGCCATCTCTTTTATTAGTTATCCAAATACAGCGTCATCAGAAGGCGTTATTATGGCTACACATCTCATATTACATGATACAAAGGATTTTCTCCATATCTGGACATAACTTTCACATCCTACCATATTACAGTAAATCACGTGAATTCTAGGAAAGTGATACCTAATGTAAAAACAAAACTTAACTCTGCCATGTTATCATATTTGCTGCTAGCCGGGAGGCCCATCTTCCCGGTATCAGATTACCTCAGGCCTCAGGAATGTTCTACAAGGAGATGTCTCTGCTATGCAGGCAAACACAGCCTCCAATCTAAATAGGGCCCCTCCAATGGTCATGTAGCTGAACCCGCTTTTCATAGTCAGATTATTTCAGTGCTAAATTCCATACACGTGTCCAACCAGCTAGACTGGTCTATACATATACTATGGCCACCTGATTCCCACATACTGATGTCTAAATTATTTCTGTTTTTTACAATTAAAAGCTAAATTAAAATATTGTTTCCAATTTATTGGTTGACTAGATTGTTTAATTCCCCTCTTCAATTTATATAGGAGACTTCGAAGTGGAATTTACTGCTTAATTTGGGGCATCCTGTTTATTTATTAATCGGTTAAATTTTTTGGCTTATATGGAAAATGTTAATTTGGTTTATGAGGTTTAATTATATATTTAGATGAATATATATCATTAGTCTTTTGCAAATTAATTACAAAAATTGTTTGTATGGAAAGTATTTCATTCTTGTTTTGAGTTGGTTTGATTTATGCTTTTTAATAAACAAGCTAGTCCAATACATTAATTTTTATGAGGATTCTGCACCATGCAGCACTTGAAAATATCCTCTCTAATAATTGAGATGTTTTAGCATCATTGAATTTATTGGCATTTGCAATGTGATTCACCGATTGTCTTATATAAAGCAACTTATATAAAGAAAAACTATTGTACAATTAGGATGGAATTTGAAATGGTATATAGTTGACTGACTAAAGTTGTGGTTTGATCCAATAGGAGAAGTGTCAGAACATGATAGAATGGAATCCCCAACCATTTTGGCCAATGGGAACATTTGAAATTTTGAGAGCAACAGAATGATGCTAGAGATGCCCTCCATGAAATCTTGCCCATTCATAAATTGATGGCTGTGGTTACATGGCCAGTCAAAATAGAACATTGAGTATGAATGAAAGAATTGCAAGGCTGATATCAAATTGGAAACTCCACTGATAATGTAACAAATAGTTTACACCTAATATTTAAGAAGATTCTTATTAGTTAGGATCATTGATCCATTTCTTCCAGTAAGCTAACTATGAATATAAATGGTATACTGATGTATGTTATGCATACATGTAGTCCTCAACTTTTGACCATTTGTTTAATGGTGGTTCAAAGCTATGATAGCCTTGGAAAAAAATATTTATGACCTGAAAAAAGTTATTATCACATTTACAACCATCATACCACTCCCATGATCATGTGATCACAATTTGGATGCTTATCAACAGATTTATGATTGGTTGCAGTGTCCTGTGTTCATGTGATCACAATTTTGCTACCTTTTTGCCAATTTCTGGCAAAAAATATCCATTGGGAAAGTTAGATTTGCTTTCAAATTCACTTAACAATAATTGAAAACATTATCATAAAATTGGGTCTGTAATTGACTTTCAATTGCAAAGACTTACAATGGAAATTCTGATGTTAATTATGGTCATATGTTGAGGACTACCCATATTTTTGTAACATTCTTAGATATAAAGATTATTGCCAGTGAACATAAGCATATGAAGCATTTTCTAAATAAATGAGTATTCTGATAATTATCATTGATTATCAAATGCTACTTGTCCTCTTCTAGCTAAAGAAGTGGAGCATTCAGGTTAAGATCTTATGTATGTATAGTATATTCTCTACTGAAAGGTTGAGACTCTAAGTCTCAACCTTAAGCGTATAGAAGAGCAGCAAAGATGATTAGGGGACTGGAGGCTAAAACAGATGAAGAACAGTTGCAGGAATTGGGTATGTCTACTCTAATGAAGAGAAGGACTAGCAGTGATCTGAAAGCAGTGTTCCATTATCTAAGAGGCTGCCACAAAGAAGAAGGGATCAGCCTATTCTTGCAAAGCACCTGATGGCAGAATAAGAAGCAATAGATGGAAACTAACCAAGGAGAGAACCAACCTAGAACTAAAGAGAAATTTCCTGACAGTGAGAACAATCAACCAGTGGAATGGCTTGCCTTTAGAAGTTGTGGATGCTCCAACACTGGAGATTTTTAAGAAGAGATTGGATTGTCTGAAATGGTATGGGGTCTTCTGGTAGAAGACCGCCAAGATCCTTTCCAACTCTGTCATTCTGTTAAGGTTACAGACTATCCCAATTAAACAAGTATTATTCATGGATGATAAATTTATAATTTGATGAAATATACTGTGATCCATAAAAGCTTATGTGACAATGAATTTGTTATTTTTTTTTATTTAGCACAATTTTCCCCGTTTTTGCCAAAGTATCTCTATTCTTTCATGCATTTTTGTATTACATGTTCAGCAGGCCATTGATGACTCAGAATGGATTTGCAGCATATCATGAGAATAATTTTAATTATTTTTAGGTTGAAAGTGAAGGATTAAATGCCTCACATTTATCAGTAAAAATCTACTAGCTGATTACTTTTTATATTTAGATGTTAGAGACTAATACTGAAGCAAATACACTGTGTCTTGACATCCATTGCACATTATATATTTTATTTAATAGTGTTTCCCTTTATATAAACTCATATCTTGACATTAATTTACTTTCCAAAAGGAAGCCTAATACATGAAATAATACATATTTTTAAAGTTAGTTTTAAATGTTTTTAACTATAATAACCAGTCACTATTTTTCTATATAACCTACTCACAGATATGTTGAAAAGATAAAAAATTGGGGAAATACAATCTGTGCCACTTTTAGTTCCTGATTGATATCAATACAAGAAAGAAGGAAAGAAGGCAGGAGGCAAGCAGGGAAGGAAGGAAGGAAGGAAGGAAGGAAGGAAGGAAGGAAGGAAGGAAGGAAGGAAGGAAGGAAGGAAGGAAAGAAAATATATTTTGAAGAACCATATATTCAGTCAGTCAAGTTTTTGTTGTTGTTCTGGACAAAGTTGAAGTTATGTTACATAAAGATAGACTAAAACTAGAACATGATTCTTAAGACAACTTTTCTGGTTATGCCAGTGTGACATACGTGTCTCCAGTTTATGGACTAACTTGACTGCATGATCTCTGGTAATCCAGTGAACTAAGCAGCAGCCATTTTCTTTTTCAGTGCTTTGTCTTTGGTTGGAAGGTGACAGGAATAGTTAATACTCTAGTAAACTGTTTAGATGGCAAGGTTTATGGAGGGGGCGGAAGTTACTTTAAACCTTAGTCTCATTCAAGACAATGATGAATCTGCATACAGATAGGAGGTTGAACAACTAGCCTCGTGGTGCAACTGGAACAATCTGGAACTGAACACACTCAAAACCGTAGAAATGGTGGTGGACTTTAGGAAAAACCGTCCCATACTACCACCTCTTACAATACTAGACAACACAGTATCAACAGTAGAGACATTTACATTTCTGGGTTCTACCATATTTCATGACCTAAAATGGACACCCAACCTCAAAAACGTCATCAAAAAAGTACAACAAAGAATGTTTTTTCTGTGCCAACTCAGAAAGCTCAAACTGCCCAAAGAGCTGCTGATACAGTTCTACAGAGGAATTATTGAGTCTGTCATCTGCACCTCTATAACTGTCTGGTTTGGTTCTGCAACAAGACAGACACAGACTTCAGAGGATAATTAGAACTGCAGAAAAAACAATTACTACCAACCTGCCTTCCATTGAGGACCTGTATACTGCACGAGTCAAAAAGAGGGCTGTGAAAATATTTACAGACGCCTCGCATCCTGGACATGAACAGTTTCAACTCCTACCCTCAAAACGATGCTATAGAGCACTGCACACCAGAACAACTAGACACAAGAACAGTTTTTTCCCGAACGCCATCACTCTGTTAAACAAATAATTCCCTCAACACTGTCAAACTAGTTACTTAGTCTGCATTACTATTAATCTTCTCATCATTCCTATCACCCATCTCCTCCCACTTATGACTGTATGACTGTAACCTTGTTGCTGGTATCCTTAAGATTTATATTGACTGTTTCCCTATGACTATCATTAAATGTTGTACCTTATGATTCTTGATGAATGTATCTTTTCTTTTATGTACTCCAAGAGTGTATGCACCAAGACAAATTCTTTGTGTGTCCAATCACACTTGGCCAATAAAGAATTATATTCTATTCTATTCTACCCTACCCTACCCTACCCTACCCTACCCTAACCTATCATATTCTTAGTAAGTGCAAGAAACTCTTTTAACATTGATGTTCATATGACAACAAAACTTGTTGGTTCAATACAGTTGATTTTCCACTAAATTTATCCACCCCCTCAGTAAGCAAATGTTTATACATCTCTTGGTGTATAATGAAAACATATGATACTTTGGAAGTGTAAATGTTTCATATTTGTCTTCTTTTATTTATCCTCAGTGGAGAAAATGCCCTCGGATATTTTACTGATGGTGAGCTGAGGGTCATCTAAGATGGAGAAAATAATAATAGAAGATAGTAAAAATGAACTGATGAATTGTGGCTTACTTTTCAGTGACAATGTAACTGCACCAAAGCCCATTTAAAAAATAAAATAAAATCA
Source organism: Arizona elegans (assembly GCA_022577455.1). Lineage (NCBI taxonomy): Eukaryota > Metazoa > Chordata > Lepidosauria > Squamata > Colubridae > Arizona > Arizona elegans. The sequence goes on from JAKOOJ010000001.1 coordinate 107,566,096, forward strand.
AGGGATTTTATTACTTCAGGAACAGATACTTGATTTGGCAAAATATTCTAATCTAAAGTGCTGCCCTGGCTTAATTTCAAGCAATTTCTTGGTGATCGTAAAGTATAATATATGTAATAGATCTTTGTAAAAAAAAAAAAGGTGCAAATTTTGTTGATTGGATGCACATGGAAGGATACATATAAAAAAGCCCAATGTTTTCAAAGTATCAAAAGAGATTTGTTATTAAACTGATAGCTAGATATCTGGTATCCTCTGTCATTTCATGATTTGGCAAAGCACATGTATAAAAATTATGTGAATTAAAACTATTGCAGTGAATGCATTTTTTTTATTTTAAATGATGTAATCTGATTTGCTTCCACATGTGAAAATAATTAAATGCCTTAATAGTTGATAGTTACAATGTTTAGTATAATATTTACTAAATTGTTAGTGTGAGTTTTTAGCTAAAACTATTATTGGAAGCAAAATCAATTCTAAATGATGATCTCTCTCTCTCTCTCTCTGAAATAATTTCCTGACTATAGTAAAATGTTGACTTTATCATAAATAAAGCAGATGTTTAAAGGCAATAGTGAAAAGCAGTGTTGTTCATTTCTACAACTGCTCCTTGCATTAGGCAAGTCTTGTGTCTTTTCAAATCAAATACAATGTTTCAGCAATATTTTGGCTTTCAAACCTCTGTTTTGCAGACAGACTTACCAAGAAAACCAGACTATGAGATTTATTACGTTTGAATTAAATTGCCATTGGGGCATGTGTTTGGTTAGTAGATTACACAGGACTGGATTGTGTGGCAAGACCCTAATATAAACAACATCATTGAATGTTCTGAGTCTTCCCTTCTAAAACTAACTTTGTCATAATTATGCTAGAGTCGCCGTGTCTGTTTTTCAATCAGACTGAGTGAGTAAGCCACAAAATGGTTATAGTTTAGTTTAAGCAGTGGTGGGATTCAGCCAGTTCGCACCTATTTGGGAGAACTGGTTGTTAACTTTCTAAGCAGTTTGGAGAACCGGTTGTTGGAAAAATCTCCCCCCCCCCACTTTACAGGGCTAATCCTGTAAGGAAGGCAGGAAGGAAACATTCTGGTGTTGTTTCTAGCCTAATCTTTATTGCCCTTCTTACAGAAACTGCCTCTCTGGTTAACCCTTATTACATTGTAACAGCTAAGGTGAAGCACCCATTGACATGAGCGACATTGAGTTAGCCATGCCCACACGCCCACATGGTCACATGATCACCAAGCCACACCTACCCAGCTGGTCATTAGGACAGAGATCCGGTTGTTAAATTATTTGAATCCCACCACTGAGTTAAACTAAATGTGAAGTGAGAGTCAAAAGGATTTTAACAGTGGGTGGATTCTGAGGCGTTCAGATAATTTGTGAATAGCCAGGAAAATATCTGGTTTAGGATTGGGAGGGATAGCTATGCAACATCAGCTTAACATGGCAAATTCCATATTAGAGACAGGTAGTATTATAGCATAATAATGTCTTCTGTGATTCAATATATGATTGAAGTACTGTGCTATTCCATTTGTCCCCTGTAAAAAATAATACTATAGAAAATATTCATTTATAATAGAAAAGTCAAAATGTTTCTCCCACTGTCGGGACAGGACCAGATGGGATGGGATTGAACAGGGGGAGGGAGGGAGGGAGGGAGGGAGGAAGGAAGGAAGGAAGGAAGGAAGGAAGGAAGGAAGGAAGGAATTGGACAGTTGAGAATTAATGAAAGATATTAATATTTTGGACACTTGCATAATGGATTATAAAAGTACATTATTCATCTATTTCCTCCCAAGCCTAAGAGCCTGTTTTGTTTATATTGCAGTAGTATAGTGCAAAATCTACACAATGATATCAATTTGGGAAAGTTATAATGTTTGGGTATATTATAACAAAATATCTCATTCTCAGGAAAATAAAGAATGTAAAATGAGATTCCTTGAGATTGCAGAATGTGCTTTCAATATATTTTTAAAAGATCACTCTTCTCTCCAGAATCTGTCAAATTGAAATCATGGTGAATTTTTTGAAAGAAAGCCAAGAAAACAATCCTGATGGTATTTGTCCAGGAATGTCAAAAGTATGTATTACACTTATAAATATACCAAAATCTCCAGGGCAAAGCATAATTCAGTAAACATTAAGATTATGCTGCATCATTCCACACTTGGAGGGAGGGCAGTTCATCCTGCTTTCACTGCAGGATTGTTTGAGAGTAATTAGTTGCAATGTTCAATTAATTATTCTAGTTTTAGATTTGAAGTTTCCCCCTGTATATCCAATTAATTAGAGTATTAGAATTTGTTACATTATTTATGTATTTTAACAAGTTTGTTGACTAGTAGGAAACTATGGAAATCAGACAGTTTTAATGCTCTTCTTTGGAACAAAAAAAATCTGGTAAATTTTGTTAAGCATTGTTAAGCATGAAGGCAGATACAACCAAGCACAAACTCCCTTTATATGTTTACCAGCCTGCAAAATTTTCTACCTGATGAGTTTCTGCACTATTAAGGACTGTCTGTATATGCTGATAGTATTTTTATAAGTCTCCAAAGACATTGATAAGTAAGAATTGTAGATCGTAAACATCTGCTAAGCAGGGAACAATTTTTTTTCTCCCTTAATATTACACACAGGGTTAGGGATGAAGGAGGGAAGATGACTTGATACCCAGAGTTAGGCATGCAGTTAACAAGGAGAAAACAGTTTGATCAACGCTGTGCAGAAGTTCACTCAGATCAAAGATGTGAGAGCATGCCATATTACTTCTTTGCCAAAGGTACTAAATGTCTTTAAATAACTCTACTGAGAAGATACACCCATTTTCATTAAAGCTGAACTTAATTTGTTCTGTGCAGACATTTGGGGCCTAATCAACAAATCCTGCCAATTATTTTAGCTTTCACATTAGTCACAGTTGAAATTATACTCAAATAAAAAATTAACATGCTCCCTTAGGCCTATTTGTGCAATCTTAATGTTTCTCACTGAAATTTTTCCTTTTATAGTCTATTTGGGCAAGCTGTATCAACCAACAAAGCAAGAAAAATGGAAGCATCTAGAGTTCAGAGATATATAATTGCAACTGAGCTAAATTATTGATGTCAGGCATGGTTGTCTGGTAGAAGCCATGATAATATCACATATATAAAGTGATGCCATTGTGCAAATGTAATTTGCATCAATTGCATCATGACATAAATGGTTACCATATGAAATTCACCTCACTTGCTCAATGATATCATGATGCATGTAATGTTACTTGTCCCCTCATGTTCCACTGTAAATGTTCATAATGTCAATTAGTTAAATTAACAGAGTTAAAATTTGATCAGAAATATAAAGTCTTCAGCAAGAGAAAACTGAAATACTGGAATTAAAGAGAAAGGCTACTTTTTTTTTGCTTTGTTGAGGCTGTATACAATATTCCTTTCTCCTCTTCCCTCTAGCATGAGGTTTCACTACTGTTCTTGAGCTAACTTCATAACTCTTAGCTCCTAGAACAGTGATGGCTAACCTTTTTGCCATCGCGTGCCAGGAGAGGAGGGGCGGGGGAGGGTCACGCGCGCATGTGCCCACACGCATGCGTGTGCAGCCCCCTCCCCTCTGCTCCTGGCACATGATGGCCTGGTAGGCCCGTTTTTCTTTCTTACCTGGTTCCAGATCTGGGAAGGGCGAAAATAGCCTTTCCCACTCCCTTGGAGGCTCTACGGAGGCTGAAAGGGCCATTTCCCAACTCTCGGTAGGACAGGAAGTGACATTTTTTGCTGTCCCCAGCCTCCAGAACCTCTCTAGGAGTCTCTAGGAGCCTCTCTAGGAGTCTCTAGGAGCCTCTCTAGGAGTCCCTGGAGGCTGGGGACAGGAAAAATGTCACACCGGGAGTCGGGAAATGGGCTTTTTCAGCCACCATAGGGCCTCCAAGGGAGTGGGAAAGGCTGTTTTCGCCCTTCCCAGATACACAGAGAGGATCTGGAACCAGGTAAGAAAGAAAAATGGGCCTTCCTCACCCGCCCCCAGGCCCTCCAGAGGCAGGAAACAGCCTGTTTCCCTACTTCTGGTGGGCCCAGAAGGCCCAAAAATCAGCTGGCCGGCGCGCGCATGCTCCCCAGAGCTGAGCTGGCATGCCCACTAATATGGCTCCGCGTGCCACCTGTGGCACGCGTGCCATAGTTTCGCCATCATGGTCCTAGAATTTATTTTTTTCTTTCCCCTTCCCCTCTCTCCTCTTCCCACTCCCCTCTTCCCTCTCCCCACTCCCCTCTCCCTTCTCTTTCTCCTCCTCCTCCTCCTCCCCTTTATGGCTTTCTAGGGAAGGCTATTCCACAGAGACTGCCATGGAAAAGGCACACTTCCTACTATAAGGCAGTTTCTTAAACCTAATTTGTCAGGAGTTCCCATCAATTCAGAACTTTTCCTCATACCTTCAGGCAGGATATTCTCTTGCCTTTTTTATGCTCCTCAACAGAGAGGAGACAGGCTCTTTCCCATTCTACTCCAACCATTTCCATTCTTCTAAGCCAGAACTGCTGATAAGTGCCCTAGCTAGAATATTCAGCCAGTCAGATGTTTTGGTGCCTGCAAAAATATTGGTTAATGGAAATATCAAAATGGCAAGAGACATATGTATATCACAAGCTGCTTCTCATCTCTATGTCAGAGTTCCAATGAAATATTTCAGGTTGGTCTTCCTACACCAGAAGGGATGCAATGGAACAGGTCACTTGTCAGTGAGAGTTTGGCAAGAGTGGCAAGGTGACTTTGGGGTCTTGTCATCTGCTCTAATAGGAAGCCCCCAACAATCATGGAGAACAAGGGTTGTTTTAATAGCCCAAAATGTCCAGCCAGCTGGTGGCACAGTAGCTTTCTCCAAAGAAGGAGTTTGCATGTTTATTTGTTTGTTTGTTAAATTTATATGAGTTGATCATTGTCAGGTGATTCTCCCCATTCCCAAGAAAAGCAGAAGGGGAAAGACAATATATATGGATTCTATTCTAGTTGAATATGAATTTGGTTAGAAGGAAGAAGTCATTAGCACCCAGGGTGGGTTAGGCGTCAGGAGAAGGGAAGCTTCTCTAACATACTAGTTACATAGCAATAGTATTTAATTGATTAGCAAGTTAAAATGCAAAATATTAATTAAAATCATCCAAAATTTATCCCGAAAAAAGAAAATCTCAGCTCACTTGACTTATATGGTAAAGCATTCTACCTATTCGTTTTGTGAAGTGGGACTGTAAGATACAAACATTACAATGAGAAAAGAGTTGTGTCCACCTGACCTGGCACTGAATGAATCTAAGAAGTAGGTCAGTGTTCCAAATTCTTACAGTCAGCTCATGCCTCAAAAGATGTTCTGTCTCTTTGGGGAGACGGCAATAATGCTGAAAGACTATTTTGAGAGTCAAAAGTACATTGCTAAAAATGAATGAATAAAACTGAAAGGAGTCTCTTGGGAAAAAAAATAATACAGGGAAGAAAGCACACATCCCGGGACAAAATCAGCAGCATTAAAATGGTGGATGGAATGCGGAAATGCGCTGAGAAATGAATCCCTGAATAGAAGGGAAGTTGGTTGGACACTGGAATCCCACTTAAAAGAATCTCCCTTTTTGTTTAGGCATATTTGTGGTTGTATATTAAAAGAATCAGTGTTGGGAAGACAGTTTTCCTGAGAAAAAGCAAATTCAGGAGGAAACCTAGCATCATTAAATAATAAAAACAGCTTTATCAGGCCTGCTACTGTATATTAAATGATGCAATAAAGAATCCAAAAAAGGCATTGAATTTTCAGTAAGGAGATTTACTTGCTTTATTGAATACTTCGTCGGCACGAAAATTAAACAGGGCAATTATTCAATTCTCCATTAATTTAATACCATTGACTTGATATTCTCATTCAAATGGCATTTCTCCCTTTTTACTTTTTGTTTATTATCTAATTTATATTTAAAATTTCTAATAATTAGGTTGAAATGACTATTTACTTTTCTTGGATTATGGTGATATGAATTGTATCAGTAACATAGACATTTTTGTTTCCACTTAAACCTGTTCTTTGGTTAAATTCAGGGATGAAATCTACTTACCTTCCTTACTGATTTGGAAGTGCACACACATGTGCGTGCAGACCCTCTGGGCATGCACAAAACCTTCTGTGCATGCGCAGAGGGTAAAAAAAATGGATTACTTCCTGGTTAAAACCAGGAAGTAGCGACACCCGGGCGGGTGGGCGGAGCCTCGTGCCACCATCACTACCGGTTCTCCGAATCACCTACCACAATCACTACCGGATTACCCAATCTGGTCCGAATGGGGAGCATTTCACCCCTGTTTGAATTACATTATCATTGCATTATCATACCTGCATTGTTGGTGTGGTGTTCTTGAGGGTTTGGGGAGACATTAGTTGTAATCTCTTGGTTTCTTGTGCCATAAATAAATTATTTGTAATAGTTAGAGTTGTATTGTCAATTATGCTCAGTTACATCCTCTGATATGCTCTCAGTTAACCCCATGTCCATCAGTGTCTTCCTCTGAAGGGCATACTAGTTCTAGCAGTTAATTTCCCAGCAAGTAGCAATTCTGCATTGATTTTGCTTCAGTCATGATCCTTTTTATTGCTGCCAAATGACTCAGTTGAAAAACATACTAGATGAGAAAGGGATACTAAGGTAGTAGTCTCTAGAGAAATATATCAGCAGTGTATCACCCTTCCTAGAATTTATTTAAAATTCCAGACTTTTACTATCTGCATGATAAGTAGTGTCCACATGAGTACCATATTCGCCTCAAAAAAAAAAAATGAAATACATCTTTTGAACTGCATGGGGAGTTTCTATATCAACCAGAGATTGGGGTTAATTCATAATATTTATCCGATTTCCTATAAAAGATCAGTGTACTGTATTTTTGTCTATTTGGGATACTAACTTGGTTGAAATATCTATAATGATATTTTCAGATCCTAATGAGGTTAGTATCAATTAATTTGTTTATTTATTTAAAACATTTAAATGGTGACAGATTGGAGAGTCAGTTCGGTGTAGTGATCAAGGCATTAGGGTAGAAATCAGGAGACTATGAGTTAAGAGTTAAAGCTGACTTTGGGCCAGTCATTCTCTCTCAGCTCAATTCCCTTCACAAGGTGATTGTGGGGGAAAAAGGAGAAGAAAGGAATATTAGGTATATTTGCTGCCTTGGGTTATTTATAAAAATAATAAAGGTTAAATACTAAAATAAATAAAGAACTGTCTGTTTTAAAACCAAATGCTAGGTGTGTCTCAGCAAAAGAGTAAACCAATATACACAAAGAATAAAAAGAGAAACCAATAAAACCAAAAATACAAAAACTCTGTGCCACTGGACACAAATTCCTGGATGTAGCCCACAACGATTATCTCACTGTGAAGAACTGATAAATACTTTCATGTTAATAAGTTAGATTGAAGCAATGTCTTTAGTTAGGTAAAAATCCAAGGAAATTTCTTAGTTGGGAAGAAGACATTTCAAAACTTTGAGGAATTACTTGACCCAATCTTGGTTTTCAGCATTGATTTAAAATAAAATATCAGATCAAAGCTGAAGTTTGCATTTATTCATGTCTGCTTAATACTTTTTATGTTTATTTATTTATGTTTATATACATCCATCATATAAATAATAGATACTGATAAAGTAAAACTCATTGTCTAGAAAATGTTTCTATTCTGAGATGTTTCAAACTCAAAATACTTCTTTTTCATTCCAAAGTCTTGCTCTGAAGATGAAACATTTTGCCCGAATCTGCAATTGCCATTTGATTAGATTAACATTTCTTGTCAGAACACTTTAAGGCTTTCTTTTTTTTTTATTACCTGCACCTCAAAGGCTAAATTAAAAAGAAATATTTGCAGACATGTAATACCTGAAATTTTAATGATTATCTAGTGGCTTCAAGTAATTGTTAATTAAATTTGTAGGGAAGGCATGAAGGTAGAGAGATGTCATTTCAGGTTTCACCAGGGACAGTTCATTTTGATATATAGAAGCAGGTATACTCAAAATACAGAAATATTTGAGAAGTTTTTGTTACAGATAATCTAAATCATTGTTTTACTAAAATGCCATTGCTGTGGCAGGGTTCCTTCATCCAATTTCAAAAAGGCCATTTTGCATTTGGTTAATTCTTTAATTAGGGCAATGGCATTCCCCTAGAACCCACCCCTCCGAGTCCTGTATTTCATCTGCTGTATCTAAACTGCCTGGCATCACATTAATTGTACACTGTTTTTCTACAGCTTATTGGGCAAATTTTAGTGTGCAACTTCTGAAGCCACTTGTGAGATGCTATTAGTTAATTCTGGGTAATTTGCCACTGGCAAAATAGCCTCCTGCTAATTGCCACTTATTTAGAAAATAAAATGTATAGATTAGTAGATATAATGGTTGGTATAATAATTCTGAGAAGATGACAGATCTTCAGATCAGGTTACAGTGCTTCCATGTTTAAAACTTTTCTTTAAAAAAATAGTTAAGTTTTCATTACATCCTTACAGCATTTGAGCATCAGCAATTGAATGCAGCATCTTAGTTATTAATTTTAAAATCTGTGCTATTGCAATATTATAGCTATATATCATTTCAGTATTGGAGCTATAGATCATTGCAACTCTTATGCGTAAGAATTTTGATCAATATAATATTGGTGCTGTCCGGGATTATTCGTGTAAAAGTCTGTGTTGTTTTGACTCTAAGCAATGCTAAACACAGCTTCCTGTAGAACTGGAACTTTGCTGTACAAGCTTCACGCTCGTAATACATACTTTTGACATTCCTGGACAATTGCCATCAGGATTGGCTTTTGTATCCCATCTTCTGATACAGATAGTTCTTGCTTAGTGATAGGCCACTTTGCAACTTTGTTCAAAGTTACAACAGATTCCCGCCCCCCCAAAGGTACTTATGCCCTGAGTTTGAAGTTTTGACAGGCAATCCTCACCCCCCACTCCCACACACACATACCTTACCCCCGTGATCAAGTGATTGCATTTTGGATTTTTGACAACCAATTTATAACTTTAAGTTCTTCCTTTTTTTTTCTTGCACTTCCTTGTTTTCCTTTTTTAGATCTGTCTTTTACTTTACTTTCTGTAAAATTCTCAATAAATATAAACAAATTTTAGTGAGAGAGTGAATTTGAAAACATGGAATGCATGAATAATAAAGATTGACTGTGTATGTTTTACAAATTGTAAATAATTCAGAGATATGTTATTTTAACAGTCTAATTAGGGGAGAGGGTTCTGTTATTTACAAATGTCTTTTGAAGTGCAAAAGTTTGCCACCATATAATCAGCTTAATGATGTCATTACACAAATGACACAAATATATGCCATTAGTCTGATGATATCTTTAAGCTAATAAAACTACTTGACTTAGAAAAATCGGTCCACTGCATGTCAAATATATTGTTTCAAGGTCCGCTAAATCTTTTGAAGAGATGCGTAGTATCAAATTCATTCACACTTAAAAATTCACTTCGTGATATTGTGGAAACTAGTACTTAATCTCTCTTGTATAGTGAGTCACAATGAATTATATCATGCGGTTAATCTAAAGGTAAATTAATGCACAGGCAGTTGAGCAAATGCACGAGTTATCCAGTTAATGCTTTAATATTGTAGTAGAGCATATTTAGGAACAGAACAATGGTTATCGATCTGGAGTCTGTAAATATATGAATCAGGTCAGAAGAGATAAAATGTCTATTTAATGTCAATTTCATATTTCTAATGAAGTTGACTCTGGATATAACTTATTCAATATTTGATCCCTACAGTGAAGATGTCTGCAAACGTGGTTTCACAGTCATCATTGATATGAGGGGGTCTAAGTGGGACCTGATCAAACCTCTCCTGAAGACCCTTCAGGAGGCTTTTCCTGCAGAAATTCATGTTGCCCTGATAATCAAGCCTGATAACTTTTGGCAGAAGCAGAAGACAAATTTTGGAAGTTCAAAATTTATCTTTGAGGTAAGATGGAGAAGATTTACTAATTAAGAACTATTATGAAAACTAGCACTGCCTGTTATTTTAGATTACTAATCCAACATTGCTTTGACGAACATATCTGTAATGCATAGAACATGGATCCAATTTTTTTTTTTTTGTAAGAAACAAAAGACAAATTGTAGATAATTGTAGTTGTATACTTCTTTCTCATTCAAAAAGAAAACACTATACCGGTAAGTAATTGCATATACCCAAATGAACATTCTATCCATAACAATACGTTTGCATGTTGGTGGCTTAACTGTTATGTAGACTGAGCAAAATATATAGGCATAGATCTATAATGGCAGTCAGTTGAAATTCAAGCTATACAATTTAGCAGCTACAAGTCATTGAAAAGTCCACTGATACCTGCCAATGTCAACTTGAAAGAAAGATACTGCCCTTAGGCAAAGAGGAAGGATTATAAACAGAAAGTATGTTACTCTGACAGCTGCTTCTGCAGAAAAAAACCTTCTCTCTTGAAGAACCCCAGTAATAGCCAGGTTTATGCTCCTATTTTCCCTTCAGGGCCTGTCAGTCACAAATTGTTGGTAAGCAAAAAAAGAGCAGGGTTGACATGTGACTGACAAATGCAGATTTCTGGAGTTTCCTGTTAACACTGGAGATGACCCAACAAGCCTCCTTGTCATTAATTCAGGCTTTTTACAAATTACTTTTCTTTCCTCCTGAAAAGACTGAATGAGCAGGCTGTGTTTTGATTGGTTGCATTTGAACTGGAAAGAAATATGACAGCTGATAGGATGTTACCTTGTCCTTGCACATCTTTTCTTACTTTCTGATGAAGTTTGATAATGTATTCCTATTCATCTCCAATTCCCCAGGGAGAATCTATCTGAATAATAAATGTATCTGCAGAATGCTTTAAACAAAGAGGCCTCCTTTCCTATCTTCATGTTAAAAAGACCAATTATGGCAGAGAAAGAATATTTTAAACAGATTTAAAAACCAAGCGAGAAATTTTCAGCCTGCATTGACATGTCCTATCCTAAATTTAATTAGAATTTAAATGTAAAGAATTAACTTTTTGAATTAACACACTTCTTATGGTGCATTTTTGAAATACAGTACTGTGCCCTCTACTGACTCAATATTAGTAAAAACAGTGCAGAAATATCTCTTAAATAACTGTTTAGCTGTTTTCATGGGCTTCCCCCCTCCAGTTTTGTATGCTGTCCAGAGTTTATTGGAATTGGGCAGCCAATAGATATAAACAAACAAACACTAATTTTTCCAATGAAGCAGAAAATGTATTTGTGCTGTCTTGCTTATATCCTAGGTAGGATATGAACAAAAATCATCATAGTGCTTCAATTTCAAAATTGGTTGACATTTCACTCTTTAGACCTGAGGCATTGCACTGCTTCAAGAAGCAAGTTTGAAGAATCTTTGCTTAAGGCATTGTTGAAGTGAAACATCCTATTAAAGTTTTGCATAGTCTGGATAAAATAATCAGTTATATACCACCTAAGCTAAAAAAAATATCAACAATAAGAATTTATGGTAAGGAAACCCAGAGCACAAGAACTTGAAAAATCTGGGAAATAAAATGGTTAAAGAGAGAAAGAAAAAACTATCTAATATCGCTACTAGAAAAAGTACCGGGCAGATGTATCAAGGTAAGCTAATTTTAAAAAAAGTATTCCAACAAAGAAAAAACAGGAAATATGTAGAGCTATGGACAATTGACTATAGACTATAGACAATGGAATGGACTCCCTACTCAGGAACTGAGAAATAAGAAGATTCCAGTGGGAGAAGAATAATGAGAAGTATATTTTGATGTCTGTTTAATAACTATCTATTTCAACTTGGGAGTCTTCAGTGTTTTATCAGTTATCCAGTTAAGAGAGTATTCATACCAGAAGACTTAAGGATCAAAGGCAAGAGTTATATTCAGTGTATTAGAAGCTATGGATTCCAGTTTACCAATAGCAATAGCACTTAGACACATAGCACATAGTGCTTTACAGCACTCTCTAACCAGTTTACAGGGTCAGCATATTGCCCCTAACAATATGACCTTGGATTTTATTAACCTTGGAAGGATGGAAGACTGAGTCAACCTTGAGCTGGTCAGGATTGAACTTCTGGCTGTGAGTCTGCCTGCAATACTGCATTCTAACCACTAAACCACCACGGGTCCTGATATTGTGAAATCCTAAACTCTTCAAGGCCTTAAGGGATGAAAATAACACTCCAAATTGTACCTACTAAATCACTGGCTGTAAATGTAATTCTTTCAGTGGAGGCATCATATAATTCATATATTTTGTTCTGTATAGCATTCTAGCTGACACATTTTGTATTAGTTCCAATTTCTGCAAACTCTTCAAGGGTAGCCCAGCATAGATCACACTGTCTAGAGTGCAATGCAAAGATCAAAATGAAATGTAACCAAGGCATGGATAACTGTTGCCAAGTCTGACCATCTCAAAAATGGATGATGTTATACTGTAATTGATGTAGTAGGCATCATGAATTCAATGACAGATGAGGGTCAAGGGCTATTTTCAAACTGGAAACCATTCCTTTCATGGGAATATCAAACCAACCAAAGCAGTCTAAATCTCCATCTCAAAGTCTAATTTCTTATTTATCAAAAACTAATCATTTTGGACTGGGTTTATCTCAGTGCATTCTTCCTCATCTAGGACTTTATCGAATTTAAGCAATGTCCAAGATAGTGATTGCCTTTTGAAGTTGGGTAATAGGGTGCAGTATGATTGAGAGATAAAGTTTTTATTGAATTTCCCCAATTTCAGTTTCATATATTGTAGATGCTGAACAGCATGGGAGGCAAAAATGCAATCTTGCAGGAAACAAGGATACTTTCTAGATACCGCATGACAGTAAGGACTAGAGCCATTATAAAACAGTAGTCCTAAATTGCATCTACTTTGCAGCATAAGTCATCCCCCAAGACAACCAGAGCACTCTTAATATTTCTCCAAGCTAAAATAGTTTGACTGAAAAGGGGCTGGATAATCTCTAAATATATCCTCTAAAACATCATTTTTGGAGGACAAGAACCATTGTTTGCTTTAAGTGGCAGACTGAGTGCTGTATTTTGAAAAGTGTCTAAGTATGGGGGGGTGGGACATAAATTAATTTACAATGTTTAAGCACAATGAATATGTTATTATACATGCTGTATGGTAATAATTTTTCCTTCTGTCAATTAAAATGACAAGTGGTGACAATCTTTGGAGAGACTCTTTGAGCTGTATCAAAAGTTTAGGAGGCTGCACGAAGTTTTAAGCCTTTAGGTTGAACACTCCTGCTGAAAATTTATATACATATTTATATATATATATTTATATTTATATATTTAATTTAATTTATATATGCACAGCTTTCATAACAAGTAGTATCTAGTGTGTGGATTTTGTGAAAAGGGCTGCGTAGCCCTTTTCCAGTTATCCAGTTTTTCAAATTAGTTTTCCAGTTATCCAAGTTTTTCAAATTATAACCCATTGTGAAGGCATCCTGAATGTGTATGTTGATGGAGAGGTGAAAATGTACTTTCATAATATTAGTTGTGGGCATAGGATTCATCCCAAAGCAATTTATGCAGGATAAAGCAATGCTCCATTTCTTGCTGATTTCTAGTAACACTGATGATGCCACCACAATCATCATGAGTTCTCTTTCTCACAATGTCCATTTCTTTTCCCCTGTGGTTGTGAGAGCCAAGACAATTCACAACCATATTGGAATAGGGAGTATTCTTATGTGGCTGTTAAGCATTTTTCCTGCTTGATCCTTCTCCATCTATGCTGTCTGATGAATATCTATGGAGATTCTCAGTCATCCAGGTCATGGTTGTCCCAAAGGTGCTTTTTCAAGAGGGAACTGGTCTTTCTGGAAATGGTAACAAAACGTCTGATGAATAGTTAATGATATCCTTAATTGTTATAGGATTTCTATATAATTACTTAAAAACTAAATCACACTCTTTTTTTAACTCCTTAGACAAGCATGGTCTCCGTTGAAGGTTTAACAAAACTGGTTGATCCCTCCCAACTAACAGAAGAGTTTGAAGGAACTCTGGATTACAATCATGATGAATGGATAGAGTTGAGAGTTTCCTTGGAAGAATTTTTCAATAGTGCCATCCATTTATTATCCAGGCTGGAGGACCTTCAGGAAATGCTGGCTAGGAAGGAATTTCCAGTGGATGTGGAGGGTTCAAGAAGACTAATAGACGAACATACCCAGCTCAAGAAAAAAGTAATCAAAGCTCCAGTGGAAGAATTGGACCGTGAAGGTCAACGATTATTACAATGCATAAGATGCAGTGATGGTTTCTCTGGTAGGAACTGCATTCCTGGCAGTGCAGATTTCCAAAGTCTTGTGCCAAAGATTACCAGCCTTTTAGATAAGCTGCATTCAACACGACAGCACTTGCATCAGATGTGGCATGTCCGTAAACTGAAACTAGATCAGTGTTTTCAACTTCGACTTTTTGAACAAGATGCAGAAAAGGTAAGATGCAGCCTTTTTTCTTCTTGGCTATTACTGTGAAATCAAATGGCAATAAGAATGTTGTAGCCAAATCTTTTTCTCCATTTTACTAAGATGAAAGATTAATCAGGGATATCCACCTTGAGTTACTTGTAAAGAAAAATCACTGAACTAATTGTTGGAATAGAAAGAAGCATTAGAGCCAAAAATTACTCACTTGTTATTTTTCTGACAAAAAGTTATCTTTATTCAGTAATTCTGAGCTGATGTGACACATCTCAAATTACTTTTTTTTTTTTCATTTCACCAAACCTGTTAATAAAAGTCCATCATAATCAGAACTGTGGAACAATTTCCACTCAGGAGAAGTTGTTAAAAGAAAACTTGGAAAACCAAAGAAAGAATAATAATATGCATACTGAGAAACAGCCTCACGGGTATCACAAACTGCTTGGTTGAGTACATGTGGCAACAGCTGAATCTAAACATTGTAAATTCACTTTTTAAATCAAGGATGAATAATCTGCAGTCTTTAGACTATATGGTGTGAGAGATGTCCACAGGGGGACGTAAAAAAAAAAAAAGAACTACGTGACCAGAGCCCTCCTCCTGTGGATGCTCCAATTCTGTGTCTACCCTCATTTTTATATTCTTCAGGGCCACTCCTAAATCGTGGTTATGTAATTCACCAGTGTGATTTCTGATGGGTTATTTACTCAACCAAAAAGCAAAATAGGTGCACTAAATTAAATCTTCAGTAGGCTTAGAACCCGTACTTTATTTAAATTGAAAAAATCTTGATCACTCCTCACCGAAAAGTGGGTTGAATATGTTGGCCCTGCCTACTCCAATTTTGTCACTGCATCATTGTCCCATTCTTTGTGGCACACTTAGAGGCAATGGTGTTTTTGTAAGAACTATGGACATCAGCCTTATCTAAGTGATGAATAGTATAGTTGTTTAAATAGGTGTTCTATCTGGAGTGTCAGGGAAGTTAATCCTTCAGGTTACCAGAACTGGGCAATTGTCCTGTTCTAATCAGGGTACATAATACTGGATGTATTATTTTATGCAGTTCACTGAGCCATATTTGAACAGATTTTTAAAGTATATGTTAAAAACAACAGCAAACTGTTAGTGTTTTTTGTTCAGTAATTTAATTCCTTAAATTTTCTGTAGTTCTTCTGTTCAATGACTCTGCAATTCATGGGCATTATTAAATCTGTTCATAAGAGAAGTTTCCGATTCAAGCAGAAGATGATGTCACTTTTTTTTTCATTGCCACACTTTAATATGTCAAAATGCAACTTGAGGCAAAATAACTATTTGACCTAGATCATTCTTTTTTCTCCTTTAGCAGTAATCATTATTTTTAAAATGCCATAGTACTTGAGCCTTTCCATTTTTGCTAAAGTTGTTTTATTTATTTATGCCACCTGCGACCCTCCATAGTAATAGTTTGTTTTCCTAGCAAAGAGGTTGCTCGCCAAATTGATTTTGATTAAACCTTGAAGTTAGATGTCAGTAAGATGTACCTGTGAATTTCTTTAAACATGATTAAAAGCTAAGTGGCATCAGATGGTTTGGTAAAACATCCTAAATAGGACAGAGAAGAAACATCCCGTAGATCAGCAGTCCTCAATCTTTTTGGCTTCAGCAGGGAGAGAAGACCCTACAAGGGGCAGGCACACATGAATTTGTGCAAGCAACATGCACACGCCGCTTGTGCAAAGGGAGCTTTGTGCTGATGCACTTTCCCGCTACCTGCGCAGCCCGTTCCCAAACAGGCTGTGGCCTAGTAGTGGGTCACCGCCTGGGGGCTGGGGATCACTGCGCTAGATCACAGAGGTAGGGAGTGGAACTCAGTGTGGGTGTGTGAAATATGTAATATGTATATGCAGTTCAATTACAAAGGGTCTTTCATTGTCTAGGCCCATGATGGTGAATTTATGACACACGTGCCAGAGGTGGCATGCAGAGCCCTCTCTGTGGGCACACGTGCTGTCGCCAGCTGCTGTTCTGGTTTTTGGCACACGCATGCATGCTGGCCAACTGATGTTCGTGCATGCCGGAGCCCTGGAAACTCCGACCACCTGGTCTTCTGGTTTCCGGCGTGCACATGCATGTTGGCCTGCTGATCTTCACGCATGCCGGAGCACCGGAAATCCAAAGACCAGGTGTATGCACATGCGCACCAGCCAGCTGTCTTCGGGTTTCAGGGCTCCAGCATGTGCGAAGACCAGCTGGCCGGTACACATGCACATGCCAGAAACCAGAAGACCAGGCAGCCAACTCTTCGAGTTTGCGGGGCTCCGGCGCATTCTGGTTTGGGCAGTGCCGAAAAGGGTCGCCATCACTGTTCTAGGTGTTCACCTCTAAAAGTATGATTCAGTTTGGCTTATCATCTGGAATATATTGTCTGAGCTGCAGGAAGCTGTCACATATTGCAGGTAGTCCTCGACTTACAGCAATTCATTTAGTCACCGTTCGAAGTTAAAATGGCACTGAAAAAGTGACTTATGACCATTTTTCACATTTACGACCGTTGCAGCATCCCCATGGTCAATTAGGATGCATGACAATTTGTTCATAGTTATGATGGTTGCAGTGTCCCAGGATCATCTTACCCCCCACTTTGTGACCTTCTGACAAGCAAAGTAAATGGGGAAGCCAGATTCACTTAAGAACCATGTTACCGGTAGTTACTAACTTAACAACTGCAGTGATTCACTTAATAACTGTGGCAAGAAAAGTTGTAAAATGGGGCAAAATTCACTTAACTGTCTCACTTAGCAAGAGAAATGTAGGGCTCAATTGCGATTGTAAATCGAGGATTATGTGTATGCATGCTCAAAACAGGACCGCCTAATTATGTAATATTTAACTTTTAGGATGAAAACCTCTGACATATGTTGTTCATGTTACTTCTTGATTTAAGAGAAAGAGAGAGAGAGAAAGAGAAAGAGAAGAAAGAGATGATTGACAGACTTGACTATGTCTCTGCAGGGAAAGGAAATAAGTGAACAACAATATCAGTATTTGTCTATTAGATCAATATCTAATAGACAATCAGTACTGCAATCCTCAGGCTGCTTAATTTCAGAAAACAAGGGATGTTATTGGGAATACAAATAAATTGTTTATGATTATGTTTATTGGCCAGGGAAGGCAAGGGTGGATATTTCATATTATAGTGGAATAAATACAGTAAGGACAGAAAATATTTATCCGCCTATGTACTGCTTGCAGAAATACTTTGGAAATACTTTGTGCTGGTGTTTATGCTGTTTCTTCTTTTTGATTCTTTTTTTCCCTAAGTGAGTAATCCCATGTCAGTACTGCTATCTCAGTACACCTGAATCAAAATGCCTCTCCTATGGCAATGAATACCCAATTATAATAAATACCTAGGGTAGTCAATAGAGAGAATTACAGACTTATACAACAAAAATGAGTAAAAACAGATGTCATGTTGAGAACAGCATGTCATCAGTCCTCATTATAAGTGTTGGATTGTGATCAGGCAAATTCAGTTTAAATCGTCATATATGCGAAGATTATTTGTTGACCTTGGATTAGTTACACACTCAGGAGCAGATAAATCAGAGACATTCTAACGGAACAATGTCTGAATATATGGCAGAGGTATAGGAAGGATGTATGCCATCTTGAGATCCTTGAAAAAAAGAACAGAATAATAATGTATTTATAAACCATAATCCTGAAGTTCTTATAGCAAAAAAACCAAGCATAATGTAGTATTTCATAAAACTGAGTGTAGAAGTGCATGAGAATTTTTTAACCAGAGTAAGAACTTATTATATTTATACTTCCTAAACCTCTGTGAAAAACACAGCACAAATCCATGCTTTCAGACTTAGTGATGCGGCTCACTGATTGAAAAATGGGTATCAAATATGTTTAGTGAGGAAAAACTAGCATTAAACATATGTATTTGGAAACAATACGCATTAAAGCATTGTTCAAAATTGTTCAAAATTCATGGAGTAAAATATAAAATGCACATGTGCATTGCTCACAAAAATGCATATGAAGGGAGAGGTTTGTACACACACCACTACAAATATGTGCGACAGGAAGAAAGCTGGAGAGAGAGAGAGGTATAAAGAATAGTCTGCTAGGCAGATATGCATTACAGTAGTAAGAAGTTTTAAATCCCTCACTTAAGGACTTTCTTAACCTCTTTCTCAGGTGTTATTGGGGCTTGGACTGAGGGGCCACAATCAATCAAATCTGAGGCTATACCTTTATTCCACCAGGGAAGCAACTCATCAGAAAAAATTGAATCAGCCAAAGAAACAGCACCAAGATATACGGTTTTAGCCAATGTTTAGCCAGCAGATTAGATACTGACCTTCACCAAAATTAAGGCAGAATGAATTTGACACACAACTCAGAGCATAGATTATACTTCTTTTTTAAAAAGTTATCGTTTTACATATAGAGCTGCATGCCATAGAACCAAAGCCATAGCACATTAGCTCTGAATCTCTGGCTTATATTGGGACAAATGTAACAGGGTAATCCTCATTTTTGGCAACCACAATTGGGACTGGCACCTCTGTTGTTAAGCGAAGCAATCTCTTAAGTGAGAAATCACATGACCTCAACTGTGCTTTCCTTTACCATTTGGAATGGTCACAAGAGAATTAATGTTTTATTTATATTCATTGGAGAGGAAGGGATTATGCAGGCACCTAATAGGGAATGCACATGGAAAGAAATGAGGGCTGGGAGATGGGAGCCATGGGTGCACTTCACAGACAGTTCCCCATTGGATGCCTGCTTACTTTCTTGTCATCCCTTTGTCTCCAATCTTTCTGCTCTGTGGGAAGTGGGGGGAGGGGAAAAAAACAGGTCAGGCACAAGAGGAATTATTTGAAGGAATTGCTTGGATTTACCCCCCCTTCCCCCCTCCACTTGCTTGGTTAAGCAATTTCTCCACTTGGAGGGGGGTGGGAAACCAAGTTAATACATTGGCTGTTTGCATAGTGTGCCCATTTCATGTCTATTTCTCACTGGGTACCTACATAATCTCTTGTAATCCCTTCCTCTGCAATCTCTCTGCTTTGGGCACAGGGGAAAGCTAGCAACCAGTCAAGCATAGGACAACACACAGTGACTATAATTACAATCAGGTCGTGAATGCAGGCATTTGCATTAAGTTATTTTTTCACCACCACTGTAACTTTGTATGGTTGCTGAATGTTGGTAAAATGGTACAATTTGTTTAGTGGGCACCTCTTTTAGAAAGGCTGGCATGACATCGGTAAAAAAAATAACTTTTTCAAGATATCTATGTCTATTTTTAGAACACTGGTGTAACAGAAAAAAAAATATGCAGGATTCAGTCTTTCCAATCTTAAGAATGAAGTCTTAGAAAGTTATTGGAATTAGTGTTGAGATATTAAACCACATATGAAGAACTGTACATTCTTTTAAAAAAAGCCAAAGGTTTGGCAAAAAGGGATTTTAGTGAAGAAACAAAGTGGAGAGGCAGAAAAAAAAATCTTAAGCACTGCTCCCAACCACAGTGTTTCTTCAAGTAATGTTTCTTTTAAAAATTAGCAAGCAAAACAATAAAGCTATTAATACTGAAATTAACTCTAAAGTACTTCAAGAATATTTGGATATTGAACTTTTATTATTATTAGATTAAATAATTTTAATCTAATTTTATTTTACTATCATTAGATTTTATTATTATTTTATTTTATTAGATTAAAATTTTATTATGTTATTATTTAAAATATTTAAGTAATATCTGAGTATTTGAATATTTGGGTAATGTTTATGATCCCATATCTATCTATCTGTCTATCTATCTGTCTGTCTATTTATCTATCTATCATCTATTTATCTTTCTATCATCTATCTATCATCTATCTATCATCTATCTAGCTATCTATCTACCATGTTTCCCTGAAAATAAGACCCTGTCTTATATTTTTTAGAACCCTGAAATAAACACTTGGCCTTATTGCCATGCGTCAAAAGCCCCATTGGGCTTATTATCAGGGGATGTCTTACTTTGGGGAAAACCGGGTATCTATCATCTATCTGACTGCCATCTTACCACAGGGTAACAGTTTACAATATCAAAAACATAAAATTTTATTAAACAATATGAATTAAATAATATAAACAGATAAATATTCAACCCTAACTAAAAGATGGGAGGGGGGAAAGTAAGATAAGCAGAAGGGGAGGTGGGATCTGTTATGTCTGTCAACCACCCCCAACATGAAGCACTCCCATTGAGGCCCCAAGTCAACTGGCAGAGCTCTTTATACCAGAAATGTTTCAGATTTATTTTCAAAATTCAATATCATTTCAAAGGTTTTGGTGGAATTTTTCATCTTGGTTTTGATTTTGATATGGGTCAGAGTACCCAACCAAAAATGTATTTTTGATCAGATTTTGAATATGCATTATGTTTTTTGCAGGAATTTAATTTGAAAAATATTTGGTATAAACATAATCCGATCACAGGGATTATATGTTTACTTGCTATGCCTGGACATTTTTAAAAATAAAATACTCTTTTCTAATCGATTAGGTTATAGACTCCAAGATTAATTATATACTTATAATGCTCTGATCACATTAATCTTTTAATTTAAAATGTTAATTTAGTCAATGATGGATGGTATTTTAATATGTCTATATTACTGGATGATTTTTTTTATCTATTGTATATTAAGCAACAAATGTTATAATTTTTTTTTAAGTCAGTGGTAATTCATCTAGTCTTGCAAGGCTAGGGAGCTCGATTGTGATTTATGCAGCTATACAAAGAAAACATAGAAATGTTGGTTACCAGCAGATGGATATCATGATTGAAGAAAATGTTTTGATATGCAAAGAAGCCTACAAGGGAAAAAAAAAACCTTTAAAAACTTGTATGTTCGCTAAGGTAAAACTGGTTGTTTTCTATGCTAAACAGGAGGAATTTTCTTTGAAGAAATTGAAATATTGAGACTTGGGCAAGAAAGCTGGTAAATTGCTGCTTATCAGTTGTAATGGTTTACATGGCATGTAATGGAACGCGCTTCCTATTTGCATCAAAGTGATCTCAAAAAGCAGAATAAGTATTCCATTCACTCTGCAAATAGATAGAAACAGTTTTGGCCATCCTAGTGGGTTATTTCTGCTGGGGAATAGCTACAGCAAATGCAATTCTTTTATTTTTCCTAAACTACATACACTGGATTTCATACTTCCTGGATAGATAATAGTTCTGCAACTGATTTGCAACTGATATCCAATTCTCTTTCTGCCTATGGAGAGACACTATACAAGTCCTGAACGCATTCATGCCTAGGATGAATGAAAGCAAAGAAATTAAATGACAATTTAGTTGGGGTAATTCATTTCCCCAAATGAAATACTGGGGATATATATCATATATTATCAATCACCTACATATCATACTATACCTTATTCTCGTCTTGCTCCTATGGGTGGTATGTATGTTCCCAGGGGTGAAATCCAGCAGGTTCTGACAGGTTCTGGAGAACCAGTAGCGGAATTTTTGAGTAGTTTGGAGAACCGCAAATACCACCTCTGGCTGGCCCCAGAGTAGGGAGGGAATGGGAATTTTGCCATATCCTTCCCCTGGAGTGCAGTGGGAATGGAGATTTTGCAGTATTTTCCCCTGCCACGCCCACCAAGCTGCGCCCACCAAGCCACACCATGCCCACCAAGCCACACCATGCCCACCAAGCCACACCCACAGAACCGGTAGTAAAACAATTTGGATTTTACCACTGTATGTTCCTCAATGTCAGGTCCTCTACCTGGGCCTGGGAATTTGATGGTTCTGCACAGTATCATAGCTGTTCCTAGCACTTATTGTTTGGAGGTCTTCCTTGTCCTGAAAGAAAATATATTGCAGTTTGGGTCAGTCTGTCACATTAGAAAAAGTATGCTTTCCAAAACATGCTATGCTGTTTTGAAAATACTCAACAAAAGGCTGGATAATCATGGAAGGCAACTTCATAATACAAATCTCTTTACTCCATTTTCCCAATATAATTCAGTTACTGTAAAAGGAGAACAGCACAGTCTTGGTTCTTTGGGGTCCTTTAGGAAAACTGCAATGTTCCCCAGTGTAAATGTTTTGGCCACAGCAGCTGAAAAATGTCCCGCTTCAGCTGTAGACATTGGTGAAGCAAACTTGCAACCTCATTTGAGGAGGCAGCAAAACCCATATTTCTGATCTCCTGGTGAATGGGCTCCTAAAAACAATCCAATTTGCTTGTAGCACCTGCAGAGCCGAGTGCTAACTGGATTGCAAAATCAAAACATTGTGTTTGGTAGAAATGTATGCCAAAATGAACTCCAGATCTTTCACACTGTAGGAGCTTTGGATGCTGCTGTTTTCCTGAACATCCATCCAAATTGCAGTCCTAGTGCTCTGGGTATTGTTAGTATTATGAGCAATGACTTTCCATCCTCCAGCCATCTGTAAAGAACTTGGTCTATGTTAAACAGTCTGTGAGTCTGATCCTACCAGATGGTCCTTTTTAAAAAATTCTTGTTGAAGGGAGAAATGAACAAAATCTCTGACTGCTAACCTGGAAGTAGGTCTCATGGCATTCAATGGAGTTTTGACTCACTATGTATAAGATTATTGAATTGAATTGTCCATTAGACTTGGCTTCCTTATCCTTATAATCATTTTGTTCATTTAGTGTGAGTAGGGTGATTTGTAATCCGGATAAAATTATAACATCTGGTGTTTCTTTTCATCTCTAGTTAACTTCTGTCTGTTCACATACTTTCTCCCCCATCAAATATCAGGAGAGCAGATACAATATAGAACAGCAGCCAGGAACCAAATAATAGGGAGATAGTTATGTTTACGAGCTCTGCTTATCCATTGTTTAAGGAATCATGGTTCATTGAATTAATTCAACTACTCAGGTTTGCATGATATACTAAGCTATTAATCACATTGTATAATTGTACAATATGCTAAGCCGACACATTGCTATCTAGTTTGTGAATCTGAATGTTGTTTCAACATAGGTGGGTGGGGGTGCACTTTAGCCTGGCAGATAAAGTAAAAGGCTCGTGCAAAACTAAAAAAATATCTATCTTTTCAATGTTTCAATGCACAATTTAAAAGTGCCATTTTTCATTTTCTTTTTATCTTTGGCCTTTGTTCAATATCTTTCTGCAAAAGTCCAAAATCTTAGAGCTTTTGTGTTAGTTTCACAATATTGTATAAGTCTAAATGTTTCCCACTCGCTATGGAAAAAGAGTATAGAGTAAGGATAACCAGAGATAATGGACAAAATATTAATGGAAAAGACATATATCTCCTGTTTAGAAAAGAGTTTTGGAATCTCATCCTACAATTTCTCTATAGCAATGAGAAATGTGAACACCCTATAAGGCTGATTTAGAATGCTACGTGGTGAAACATCTTTAAAACATCTGTGAGCCAGCAGTTAATATTTAGCATGCAAAATTGTATTCTTTTCTCTACAAGTATTAGAAATGGCTTACTAAGCATTTGAGCACTAAATCTTTAGACAGATCTTCTGTTCTATTGTACTTCACAAGATTTCATGTATCTTTTTCATTATTATAATTTGGAGATGTTGCAGCAGTTTTATGGAATTCAGAAATCATAAATGAATGCCTCTTGCTTTTCAGAACAAACACACACACACACACACACACACACACACAGGATGCTGTGCAGAATTAAACCTTAAATTTTCTGGAAGCCTTTCAGGCTGGCCTCATTGTTATGCCCACAGATTGAAGCGAAGTTCAAATTCTGAATTCAAATCGTTGCAAAAGAGGAATTTGAAATTCAGATCAGGCACCAGTGCAGATGTGACGATTCAAATCTGAAAACTGCAGGCATAAACCAAGAGAAATAAGTCTATAAAACATTCTATATGTATACAAAATGTGCCTGTTGTGGCTGGTCGGCTGCTGGCCCCTCCAGCAACTGAATCAGATGAGGAGGAGGCGTGGGAGTTCGGATCAACATCAAGGCAACCTGAGAGCTCTGAAGGAGAAGAGGGAATGGAGCTGTCAGACAGAGACAGAGACAGAGAGACAGAGGCGAGACTGGGCCGTCTGTGAGCTCTCAGAAGGAGAGTCAACAGCTCCCAGGTCTGGAGGTGGCTGATGAAGAAGAGGAGGAACAACTGGGTCCTGTGCCTGACGCATGAATGCACAGAAGGCAGAGGAGAGCAGTGGAAATCTGTGGGCCGATCCTTGGGACAGAAGAGCCACCTGCTAGTGAAGCCCCACCCTAGCTCTGGGGATAAAAGGCAGGGGGTGGAGATGAATAGATGTGGCAGACAACTATTTATCTTCTAACCAGACGGATTTGTTAGCCTGCTGTGAGAGATAAACTTTTGGCCAGAGCTGCTGACATTCCTAATAAAGAAATCTTTGAATTAACTTCAGAGGATTGGTCATGTTTGGGGAGCTGGGTCAGAACAGTGCCTTTGCATGCTGGTAGCTGCCCTGAAAGGTAAAATCTCTGATGGAGATACATTCTTCTGTCTCTCCATTTCATTTTGTTTCATTTAGGTAATCTTAGTAATTGTGCTTTTCTGGTATTTTTTCTCCTTCATTTTGTTTATGCCATGTAAACAAGCACAGACAGACACAGTAGATGATTGCTTTTGTGGATTCCTACTAATCATCACATTGTGTGGTTTGAAACTTACCCAGAAAGACCCTATCTTCAGAATCTAATGAGAGGAATAGGGGAAAAAAGCAGAATATAAGTGTATCTAAAGTGCCACGCTGTAGGGGAAAGAGTGAACGAACCTGAAGGTGGAATTAAAAGAAGAATCAGCCTAGAACCTCTACGGTGCCACAAGCGAACTAAGTCCACCTACCCACTCCCTTGAAGTCTATTGTAAGTTGAGAATATTTTTGTGCATATGCACGAGTACCAATAAATCAGCTTAACTGGACCTTCACATGTGGCCCTGATCTTTTGTGCCTGACACACACTGGCCAAGAGAAACTCAACAGGGTGACAGAATGGGGAATGTATGACAAACAATCAATAGTCAAAATTATAAGCAGAATAAGGGACCAGATAAAATTGGAATATTGAAAGTTACAATAAGATTTTGGAATTAGATTTTACTATTATAATAAAAAAAATCATTAATATTACATGCATGTATCTATGTATGTATGTCAAAGAGTATTGCCATTGGGAGCCTTCTCTATTTTCTGAAGCTTATTTTGGAGCAAAAGATCTAAAGGGTTTTTCTTTAGAAAAATGTGATGTGAATACTGATGTGAATACTGTATGAAAAGCTGCTTCGATAGTAGTAAATAGGATGTCTGTTGCAGAGTGTTCTACAGGATAATAATTGAGGACATGGCTGACATGCCCCCACATAAATTTATTACTATACTGCAGTATCCTTGATGGAATTGTGCACCTTAATTAATTCATCAGTAGGTATAAAAGTAAACGTCTGAATGAGTATTACCTCCTTTGTAAATCTTGTAAACTTCCTTCTAAGGATTTGACTGTTTAAGATGATATTTTCATCAACATATGAATTTAGAATGTACTTACAAATATTTGCCATTGGAAGGATGATCTAGATCAGGGGGTGTCAAACGCTGCATCTGGTCCATGGGGTGCTTAGATCTGGCCCATGGGACCGGCCTGGAAAGGCCCATGGTGCCTCTGCTAGCAAAAATGGGGCATAGGGGGGCATAGGAAAGCCCACCCTCACAATCAGACTCCCTTTCTTCCACTCTCACAGTCAGACTCCCTTGCAAGGAACCCAGGGAGCTTAGCGACAGCGTGTTGCAATGTGCATGCCTTAACAAGCCCACTGGTGGGTTCAGTGCTCCTTTTCTCCCCATGGAAAATTTTGGGGGGTTGGATGTTGCAGCCAGAGCTGGGCTTAGAGCAGCAGCAAGTCCTGGCACACAATCTACTCCTCCAGCTCCCAATGCCTGAATCAGTGAGCTGGAAGAGAGATTCTCTGTCATGCTGGTGAGTATGTATGGACCGAGTGGGCTTTTTGCTTTTCCCCCCCACCTCACCATTACGATCCAGCATGGCGCAGACAGCTCAATGGAGGTGGAAAATGGGGCGTTTCCATCAGCCCTTCTCTTTTTTCCCCCCAGCCTCATTTTCTCAGCATGCGCCAGGCAGGCTCAGCAGGCAGTTGCGATCTTTATTTTGTCAGCCCAAAGGGGGGGAGGAAGGGGCTTGTAAGAAATCGCCCTGTCTCTGCAGTATTGGCCAGCCTGCGCCGCCCCACCTTGCCCCACCTCGCCACCCCACGTTGAGTTGGCCACACTCACCCAGTCACATGCCCACCCAGCCATGTCCACTCAGCCAGTCATTAGGGCAGAGAACCGGTTGTTAAAAAATTTGTAACCCACCACTGAATCACACTAAACCAAAAAACTAGAATTGCAAAAGAATTCTAATTAATTATTAGGGGTGAATTATTAGGTCTTCATTTTAATATCAGTTGAGAAATTAAAATACATGTATAGGGATCTAGCTCAGATTTCTAGTTTATATATTTAGCAAAATTTTGCATAGAGGAATCCTGCATACGATCTCTGATTCCTTCAGAAAGAAGAATTCAATAAATTGAATGCAATTTTGGAGCACTTAACAATTCTGTGTCCCTGCTTTTCAAGCAGAAAACACACGAGATAATGAGCTAGAAAGATAATTATCTTTAAAAGTCATTTATCTGTGAAAGAATTTATGATATTCAACTAAATCACCAGAGAATTATAAAAGATTAATGGCCTTACATTTCTTGGGGGAATATATGCAGCTACAGAAGACACTTCAGCAACTAGAAAAGATGTGTCAGTTTGTCTACCTGCACAAATTTCCTATTAACTGAGATTTGAATTTCAACAAGGCATAAAGATAATTGAAAATAAGGTATTTTTTCAATGTGATAGTCAGATGTTCATTATAGAAATCTTTTTCTCCACCCCATGAATTTTCCAGAGTTGTTGTTGAATTCATTGATTCATTTTTTTCCAATCACTGTGCATCTCCCTTCAGCACCCCATAATGTTTTTCGTTCATTAAATAACCCAACTCCTGAATTCTAGCATCTATCTCTACTTTATTCTTTGTCATATTCTGATTGCGATAATTCTTAAGTAACCGCATTTTACCAAAATGGTTTGCTTCCCTTGATCATTTTGTGTAGTAGAATACGGTTGTGGGTTTGTATTGGTGTGTACGTGTGCAGGCATACACATAGTATGCCAATACTATGACAAGACACAATAAGTCTTTCAACAGAAACTTTACGAAGAGTTGTGAAAGATCATGTGCTTTTAACTTTTTTTATAGTGAATGATGAATCTATCCAGAGAGGAAAACTACGAAGTATTCTAAGCATGTTATTAATTCCATTGGGTTTGCACAGTTTTGGCAAAATATTAATAGTAATAATAGTCAAGCATGATGATACTGACTAATATATGAAAAAGGTAGTTTAGTTTGCTGTCAATATTTTCCAAGTAAATTTAGACTGATGGCGGGAGACATACAAAGCAACTAACTGTGTCCATGTAGTTTTGCAATTGTCCTTGAAGAGCCATGCACTTTGTTCCCCTAGAAAAGGGGTATATAATGATGGATAAAGAAAACATTTCACAGTCCCTTGGCAACAATACTTTGGTGCTTTTTAATTGCTTAATTTCAGGTTTATCCCAGATAAATTGCCTTCAAGAAACATGCTAAGTCTAGGGTTTTTTTTAAGGGCTTGTTGCCAAATGGTGGTTGCCTCCATAAATGGGTATAGTTTGGTTTATTTATTTATTTGGAAAATTTATATTGACATCTACTCGCTCATGGTGATTCAAGGCGGCTTATCGGAAATAAAAACAGAATTTTTGGGGGGAGAATGTTCAAGACCAGCATGTAAGATATTTAATAAGCTAAATTGTTTTTGGTTCCTAAAGCAGAGATCAAAATCTGTGGTTGATGTGTGGCCCTTTCTTTCTCTGGATTTCTTTTTACCGATGCTGCTCTTAAGCATCAGGTATTTTATATTTAAACTGCACGTCCCCTCTTAACGAGGAACTGCAAAGGAGAAAAAGCCAAGAGAGTGCTAAGGCAAATCATGAAAGATTCTTCAAGACTTAGCTGTATTGAAAGAATCAGTTCTGCTTTTTCAGGGGGGAAAAAAAAAGATTAAAACATGCAAGACCAGCCAGAACTTAGAAAAAGCCACTCTAATTTTTGACCTAACTTCCTCAGTAGTAATCTCTATGGCAGTGATGGCGAACCTTTTCGGCACCAAGTGCCGAAAAGGGAGCGCACTTTGCACGCACGCACCCACACTGATCTGGGTCACAACCTGGAAGAGGAGGTGCCCAGGACTCATGCATGCACCCGAAAATCAACTTGTGGTTTCCAGCACACACATGCGCACCGCCCAGCTAGTCTTCCGAGTTTCTGGTGTGCATGTGCCCAACAATCAGCTGGCCGGCGCTCATGATCACACAGGAAAACGGAAGACCAGCTCTTCCAGTTTCTGGCACTGCCACACACACAAAAGCCAGCTGATCATCGTGCGCGCATGCGCGCCAGAAATCTGGAAGAGGAATGGGTGACGCTGTGCGTGCCAGGCGACATGATTCCATGTGCCAATTTGGGCACTTGTGCCATAGGTTTGCCATCACAGCTCTATGGCAAAGTAGCTTAGTGTCCTGTTTGCTTCAAAAATACTAGAGGTTTACCTGAGTCTTATAACATGTACCATTTACTATACTTTTTTTCAATTTCTTGCTTCAAACAAGCTACCATATGAAGATAAAGTGTTGCTGTTTTTTGTCATCTTGACTATTCTTCATTGTGGGTCAGTGGACAGGTGTTATAGAGCAGAAGGCATTAGTTTTCCATGAGTGATTAGAGCTCTGTAAAAAAAAATATGAGTGTCCTGGCTCAAACTTCACAACCACCATTTGGTTTTGCTTGCTGTACTAAAACATAAAGTCCAAGTTACTGTGGATAGAGCTTGTTAACCAGGGGTGAAATGCTCCTGGTTTGGACCGGATCGCCTGATCCGGTAGCAATGGCGGCGGGTGGTTCGGAGAACAGGTAGCAAAAATACCTCCACCCCCCCCCATGCCCACCTGAGCCGTGCGATCATCAGAGGCTGGTTTTTTAACTTTTAAAAGTATTTTTTTCTACAACCTCTTCGGCCGAAAAAATGCTTTTAAAAGTTAAGAAAAAGCCTCTGATGATCGCGTGGCTCAGCTGGGATCGTCAGAGGCTTCTAAAAGCATTTTTCTCTGGAACCTCTTCAGCTGAAGAGGTTGTTGGGGGAAAAAATGCCTTTAAAAGCCTCTGGTGATCCCAGCTGAGTTGCCTAATCATCAGAGGCTTCTAAAAGCATTTTTTTCTGCAACCTCTTAAGGTTGTAGAAAAAATGCTTTTAAAAGTTAAAAAAAAAGTTGGCCATGCCCACCCAGTCACATTACCCACCACCATCAAGCCACACCCACAGAACCGGTAGTAACAAATTTTAGATTTCACCCCTGTCGTTAACCAGGTTTTGAGGCTCACCTGATAATTGGTTCATATTCCAAATATGAAACATGGCATCTTGGATTGCTGGAAAAAGTAATCTGGAGTGTGACTGGAGTACGATTGGAATAATGGAACTCATATTTCTCAGCAACTGATAATAATAGTAATATATATCTCTCCATTCTTCTTTTTGTAGTGCAGATAATCACTATGGCTCTTAGCCATTGATTTTTTTAAAAAAAACCTTATTATTATGTGCTCTCTTTTTTGTATTAATTGAATTTCATGTAAAGCTATCCTAATTAAGAGCTACCGCTACATTTAGACCGAATGGATTGAGAAGATCAAGAAAACAAGAATCCTGCTTGTTCTTTTATGTATTACAGCAATTTAATTTGTAATTAAACTCCATTGGCCTGTTTTCTTCTCACATGTGGAATAACTAGTACAGTAAAAGCAATTATAGGATTGAAATTATGAATAGAAAATTTGGCTGCGTTGCTGGAGAGTATGATACGGCAGATTTTCAGAGCCCCAAGCGCCATAGGTATAAGGATCATTTGCAATATGAAATGTACTCAAAACATCTCCCCCCTCCTCCATCTGTCTCTATCTCTTTTGTCTTATCTGCTAAATTTCCTTTCACCTCCAGCCAGTTCTGAAACATTCTCTCCTAGTTTAATATATCCTGCTAAAGTTTTATGGACAAACATTAAATCAATTGACAAAGTGTAAAGTATATCTTCATATGTCCCAAAGATACTTTTTCAAGAGGCAACTGGACTTTCTGATTTTTCTTTGAAGACATTTCACTTCTCATCCAAGAAGCTTCTTCAGCTTCAGGTCTGAAGAATTGAAACATCTTCAAAGAAAAACCAGAAAGTCCAGTTGCCTCTTGAAAAGCACCTTTGGGACAACAATGACCTGGATGACTGAGAATCTCTGTAGACATATATCTTCATATATTTGTTCTTGAACATTCATTTATCTTTTGGAGATAATGATTTTTGTAGCAGCCATATTAAGCATGAATGAATGAAGACTACACGGATGGCAATAGTAAAACACAGACCAATTAATTCAAATACACTTTATTGTGTTTATTTAAATGATGCCTCTCAAATTTAATCTCAGTTACAGTTCTACATTAAAAGACTCTTCTTCCATGCCTCTTTCTGCATTTCTGAACATAATAGGGGTTTTTCTTCTTTTTCAGATGTTTGATTGGATCAGCCATAACAAAGAGTTGTTCCTGCAGAGTCACACTGAAATTGGAGTGAGTTATCAACATGCCCTTGATTTACAGACCCAACATAACCATTTTGCTATGAATTCCATGGTGAGTATATAACAGGTTTTCTCTAAGGAGATACATGAGATAGATATAATATAAGAGGGTAGGATATGGGGAACCAATTAAAGAAGATGAAGGAATCCACCAAATGCTTGACCAGCAAAAGATCAATTGATCATTTTACAGTAGCTTCTTGTTATATAAAATTTTAAAAAATCTGTCTTTGAGAATACTGCTATCCAATGAAATACAGTATAATACAGTATAGTAGTACAGTACAGATATACAGTATAATATAGCAGGGGTGTCAAACTTGATTTCATTGAGGGCCGCATCAGGGTTGTGTCTGACCTCGGGGGGCGGGTGTGGCCAGGGTGAGCATGGCCAGCTCAACATCACTCATGTCGGCTCCTGTGGTGGCCTGAGCGCTCTGCCAACAAAAATGGGCTCCCAAGTTCCGTTTTCAGCTGTGACAGCCTCCTGTAACCCTCTGCCAGCAAAAATGAAACTTGCAAGGGCCACATGCAGCCCTCCCAAGCTCCATTTTCACTGGCAGAGGCACTGCGAGCCAGTGCTTCACTGTCTCCAGGATAGCCCCATGGGCCAGATTTAAGTACTCTGTTGGCTGGATTCGGCCTGCGGGCCTTGAGTTTGACACCCCTGCAGTATAAGATGCTTTTAAGGTGATCATTAAATTAAAACTTAATACTCAACTAGTTTAAAGTTGTACACATGTGATTTCTGTTTGTGTAACTTAATAACCATCTTCTAATGAAAATGTCAAATATGACTTGAATGCCTTCTCTGATTACTTAGTCAATTAAATGCTTATTTTCCAATTCAAAAAAAAATGAATCATTGTGTACTGAAGTTTTCATTTTTATTGTTTTCATATTCAAAAATAAAGGGAGAAAAGGAAAAGAAAAACAAAAATCAAAAACAGGGGACGGCGCCCACTGCACGGAAACCTGGCTTCTGTTTGCCAAGGCCTTCATTTCATCCTGTTCCCATTTTTGATTTTTTTAAATGTTTAATTGGTTTTATTACATTTTTTTTTAGTTGTGAGCATAAACAGGAAGAAGCTACAGACTGGTGATCCAAGAATGTAAATCAGTACATTAACATCTTTACTAAAAATTCTGACTGGCCCCGCTCCCATCTATTCTCTGCCTCCCCTGGAGTGGGATGGGAATGAAG
This sequence comes from Arizona elegans, assembly GCA_022577455.1. Classification (NCBI taxonomy): domain Eukaryota; kingdom Metazoa; phylum Chordata; class Lepidosauria; order Squamata; family Colubridae; genus Arizona; species Arizona elegans. Next base: position 107,598,680 of record JAKOOJ010000001.1, read on the forward strand.
ATTTTACAGTATCCTTCCCCTGCCACGCCCACCAAGCCACACCCACAGAACCAGTAGTAAAAAAATTTGAAACCCACCATTTCAAACACTAATACTAATGAGATGGATTAGCCTCAAGCAAGCAGTAGAAAAATGATGCCAAAACAACAACATAAATATGGGAACATCATTATATAAATAATGTGAATAATGATATTTATTTTGTAAATAAGCCAAATTACGATTTGGTTTCTGATTGTATGATAAAATTATGTAATATACAGAATTCCATAATGCACATTTAATTGTTCCCCCTGATTTCCTATCTATTGCAAATGGCCATAATGTTAAGATTCTTGACAGATCCATTCTAACTTCTGATAATTCTTGAACTACTTTCAAGGCACTTATAGATAAAACTCTTTATCTGTGGAACACTCCAAAATCCTCATAAGATTGATTGTTCTACAGTGTTAAGTCTTCCTTTTTCTTCCTTTTGAATATAGTACTGTATGACATTTTCTTTTTTCTGGTTATCTGGTGCCCAGAATGGTTCTGACAATGAGATGGGTGGTATGTAAATATGATAAATAAATAAAATTCTCCAGGATTTATTAAAAATAATTTCTGCAAAATGTTCAGGTAATATTTTCAGCACTCTCTAGAAGTCAACTCATTTAGTCATGAGAGTTAAACACATTCAGCATATGCACCAGACAAAAGTGCAATGACGAAATAGATTTTTTTTAAAAAATTCTGATACAATCACAACTTTGCATAACCCACATTGCTGAATGATCTATTGTTTCCACATTTTACTTGTTGCATTCTTATCACAATCCGGCATATGGATTGTGGTTGTTGGAATAGGCCTTCTGAATTAAAATATCAGCTGAACTCTTAGGAACCTTTTAGCAATGTCCCCATTAATAAAACAGCTATAGTGTGAAATTAAATTTCGGTAGCCGTTAAGAATTCAAAGTCACTAAATATTATATAGCAATATGTAGAGTAAGGGTTATTCAGAAACACTTTCTATTACCATAATGCAGTATTACATCTATAGATTAATATGTTATTAAAAAGGCAAACTGGCTTTAAAATATATTTGGGAATCTCATTAATTTAATTAGTTGCCTAAACCAAGTTACATTTTCCTCCTTAAGCACAAATCACCCTGATTGCCATTGTATATTTAAAAAGCTCACTCCACATGCTGCTTATTCTAATTGAAGCTATTCATAACTGCTTTACAGAAACTGGTTTATGCTTTGAGGTAACCCTTTGGAAGGGCAAGTCGTGATTTCAGAAATGTATGGATGCTGTTTTCAAACATGTCTATATTAGCCCACCCTTTATCAAACCAATTTGCCAAAAATTAGGGTAACTTGTACTTTCTTCCTGAAGTTATGGAGCAGTGATGGTGAATCTTTTTGGCACAGAGTGCCCAAAAGGTCGCAAGGAAATGGCACACGTGCGTGTATAGCTCTTGGGGCTGTCCTCTGGAAAAGCCGGGTTCTAGCACGCATGTGCGGTCAACAGTCAGTTGGCCGGTGCATGTGTGGCTGATAATCAGTTGGCTGGCACACATGCGCAGGCCCGTTTTTGGCACTGCCACGTGAACACGCTCTGGAAAAGCCAAACTTCCAGTTCTGGTGCACATGTGCACCCGACAATCAGCTGGCCAGCATGAATGCGCACACAGGTTTTTGGCACTGCCATGCGCACAAAGGACAGCTGATCGTCACACGCACGTGTGCGCCAGAAACCTGGAAGACAAACAGGCAAGGCCACACGTGCCGGGTGACATGGCTTCACGTGCCACTTTGGACACATGTGCCATGATTCGCCATCACGGTTATAGAACCTAGGAAAGGATTACAGTGTTCCATCAGTGTAGCACCTTTTTACAGTTTCATTTTAATCATATAAATTATTTTGTCCCCATACTCTTGCCTTAACTCCTTCATATGATTTCATAAAATTTTACAGTGTTCCACTTTATCTTATAATCTGCTTTGATGAGATATGTATATTAAAGAAACAATTTCAAATATCCTGTAATTCTTTGAATGGCCCCGGGGTTTTCATAATCCCTTTGACCCTCAGGAGTGGGCAAATGCTTCAAAACAAATAAAAATTCAGTTTACATCATGTTAATACTGCTCTCTTTCTAGCATCAGGAAAAAGAGCTTCTTTTTGGGGAAATAATTAGCTTATTCTGGTAATGGGTTCTGCATATTCTGTCTCTATAGCAGGAAAATATTTACTATAAATCAGGAAAAAGAGAGAATAATTTCAATTAAAGTATTTTATATTCATTGTACTAAAAAAACTCTTTTTTGCACATATAGGAAATTATGAACACTCTGTATTATGTATGAACATAGACTGAAATCTGTTGGTATGACCTTTATCAAAATAATATTTTGGTGCCTGTATTTATATACTTCAGAACAGTGACCCCCAACCTTTTGGGCACTGGGGACTGGTTCCGTGAAGAAAGGTTTTTCCACGGACCGGAGGGGGCATGGTTTCATGTGCTGCCTGATCCTGCAGATGGGACTTGGCTTCTTTGTGTGGCCTGGTTTCTAGCATGTTGCAGCGCAGTACAGGTCCAAGGTTAAATTTAATTGATTTTAATTGGGTTGTTTTAATTTGCGGCCAAAAATATTTACCGTATTTTCCGGCGTATAAGACGACTGGGCGTATAAGACGACCCCCAACTTTTCCTGTTAAAATATAGGGTTTGGGCTATACTCGCCATATAAGACTACCCCTCTTCCAACACACACCAAATAAAAATTAAAAAACATCAACTGCCTCAACACAATGTAAAAGCAGCTGTACTAGACCCAAAATGGCCCCTGCAACAAGCAGGAACCTCACACAGCCACAAAAAGCCCAAAAAAATCAACCTTCACACTTTACACACACAAAATTCCACATACAGCTTTGTGAGATTTTGTGTGTTTGTGTAGTTAGAGTGAAACACTACAGAAACACACCACATCTCAGAAAGCTGCACAAATATTATTTTATTTTTATTTTTATATGAAAACTAAATTTAAAACTTCCTAAACTTTAAATGGCTAGGTTTAAAAAAGAACAACTAAAAAAACCCCAATTAACTATTTTTTTAAAGCTCCCAAAGGGGAAAAAAACTTACCCAATAGAACAGGGGTCTCCAACTTTGGCAACTTTAAGACTTGTAGACTTCAACTCCCAGAATTCCTCAGCCAGCTTTGTTTTTACTGGCTGAGGAATTCTGGGAGTTGAAGTCCACAACTTCTGCCTGCATGATTGCAGGCAGAGAGTGGCTTGCTGATGGAATGGATTCAGGCAAGCGAAGCAAGGCAAGCGTTGCGATTACCAGCTAAGGTAAGCAAGCTGGAGGGGGAAAACTTTTTTCTTTTTACAGGGCTCTGGGCTCTGGCGATCCCAGCTGAGTTGCCTGATTAGCAGGCAATGCAGCTGGGATCGTCAGAGCTTGCAGAGTCACGTAAAAGGAAAAAAGTTTTTTCCTTTAACATGGCTCTGGCATCCCAGCTGAGTTGCCTGATTAGCAGGCAAAGCTGAGATCGTCAGAGCTTCGATCGCCAGAGCCATTTAAGGCTCGTTAGAGTCTTTTGGGCTGGTCTGCCTGGTTACAGGAGAACGACACCCGGCGTATAAGACGACCCCCGACTTTTGAGATGATTTTCATGTGTTAAAAAGTCGTCTTATACGCCGGAAAATACGGTAATTATTTTTAAACTGTTTTTAAATTTTGTATGTTCTGTTTTATTCTGGCTGTTCACTGCCCTGAGTCTTTGGAGAAGGGCGGTATACAAATTAAAACAAACAAACAAATAAATAAATAAATAAGGATTAGGGGTTGGGGACCCCTGCATCAGAAATTGAACTGAATAATCAGAGGAATCATGTTGCTAGAATGTATTACATTATGCTGTAGATGGGCTATTTAAATACACAACATGAAAATGGTACACTAAATCAGAAATGTCCCAACTAGTCTTTTTTGACCAGGTTTATCTCCAGATGCAGAGAACACTGCACAAAGCATGTTCTTCTCCAACCTCAATGGCCCTACAGGCATGTGGAGTTCAGCTTCCAAATTCTCACCAATAATCAGGCTGGATGGGAAATTCTGGGAGATAAAATCCATACATATGGACCATGCCTAAGAAATTGAATATAGGAACTATATTCTGACATTGAATATTTTATCTGCAGATCTATTACATGTTGCATCAAGCAATGCAACCTTTACCATATGATTTTGTGGGCTATTCAGCTTGGCTTTTAGATTCTTTTCACTGCTACTTTGATGGTAAATGTTCTTTACCCTTCTGAGCTGTCTCCTTTTAAAATATTTTATATTATGTGGTGGAATGTCTGGAGTCCTAAGAGAGAAAGGCTGCTTTTCAGAGGGCGAAGAGTCAAAGGAGCTTAGAAAGTCTGGTAGACAGGAAAAGGGCTAAAGTGGCCCCTCCCTTAGCAATTCACAGAGTATATCTATAATTATGCAGATAATAGCTTTAGTCTGGCAAGATTCTGTCTGTAGGTGAACAACAATAAGGAAACTATAATTTTCTTATTAATTGTGCTCATAAATTTCACTTCTCCGGTTTGATTTTTCAGTTCTCCTGTTTGATTTTTCAAACAGGAGTTCAGTTCTTCAGTTCTCCTGTTTGATTTTTCTCTTCAGAATGCCTACGTGAATATAAATCGCATCATGTCCGTGGCAGCCAGGCTTTCAGAGGCTGGCCACTATGCATCTCAACAAATTAAGCAGATTTCCACCCAGCTAGATGAAGAGTGGAAGAGCTTTGCTGCAGCACTGGATGAGCGTAGCACTATACTGGCCATGTCTGCTGTGTTTCACCAGAAGGCTGAACAGGTATGTAATTTTTACTGTGTCAGGTGCCTTTCTGCCTTGTCTGTGGCTTTGATCTAGTTTAAATTACCACCAATGTAATTCATACAATGTATTCCTTGCATTTTCCGACTGTTTCAAGAACTATTAGTTGGCTATTGTTTTGAGGTTTAACATTGGGCTCCTCTTCCCCCTCCCAAAAAATCTTTCTCTAGCCTGTTCAATAGAGTGCATCTCTTTTTCTATTGGCTTAGACTAGATAGAGTGACGTGAGAGTGGAGTGTTAAAGAAAAGCTCATGGCCACACAAAGGAATACTGTTCACAGCTGCATGGTAACCTACTTAGTAGGCTTAGGCTGTTGTTGTTTTTTTAATCTGTTATGGAAAGTTGAAAATTCATGCAGGATTAATTTAAAACTCATGTGTCAATAAATACGCTGTGCTTTATTTTTTTAGACAAGCAAAACAATGGTTGAGTTTAGTTACTACATTCGACATATAGGGGTTGGTAATGCAAAGATGAGTACATGCAGCATCTATTACCACCGCTTTGGTTTGGTTAGTTTGTGCATGCTTTTTTGCCCTAGTGATATTGTACTTCTGTGCTTAACACATGTACATCTTACATAATTTGGTAGAAGCTCTAATTAACTGATCTTCTGGCTGCTATTTCAGTTATTTTCAATCGCTTTTTTTTTTTGTTTTAGAAAAAATGAATTCAAACATATTTTTAAAATATTCAGTTGTCCATTTTTTCCCCCTGCCAGTTTGTGGCAATAGAAATCAGTATGGGTTACCTTCTTATCTTTTGTCCCACATGGTGTCACTGTTGCCTACAAAGAGATCCCAATAAAAAGATGTTTTCTTTGTCCAATAGATTAATGCTTAAGATATGTGAAGAAGAGGGGTACAACAGAGGTCTAATATTAAATATTTAGGTATCATCTTTTCTTTTCCTTTGCAATGCTCTCCAGTGCCTCTGTGACACCTGCTGTACTCTCTAGGACTCTTTTTTTTTTAAAAAAAAGAAAAGATGAAGTCCTGGGATTCATCAGTGTTCATGTTTGAAAGGAACACATCTTAGGATAACTTGTGTAACTAAGGAGAGCCAGATATTCCAATGATACATGATATATAGTTTTATCTGATTAGACCAAAAATTTTCTCTCTCCTTTTTCATGTTTGTAGCAATTACGTTTATTAAAGATAAAGATTCCCCTTGAACATACAGTGAAGCAAAAAAGTATTTAGTCAGCCACCAATTGTGCAAGTTCTCCCACTTAAAAAGATGAGAGAGGCCTGTAATTGTCATCATAGGTAGACCTCAACTATGAGAGACAAAATGAGAAAACAAATCCAGACAATCACATTGTCTGATTTGGAAAGAATTTATTTGCAAATTATGGTGGAAAATAAGTATTTGGTCAATATCAAAAGTTCATCTCAATACTTTGTTATATATCCTTTGTTGGCAGTGACAGAGGTCAAACGTTTTCTGTAAGTCTTCACAAGGTTGGCACACACTGTTGCTGGTATGTTGGCCCATTCCTCCATGCAGATCTCTTCTAGAGCAGTGATGTTTTGGGGCTGTCGCTGGGCAACACGGATTTCAACTCCCTCCAAAGGTTTTCTATGGGGTTGAGATCTGGAGACTGGCTAGGCCACTCCAGGACCTTGAAATGCTTCTTACGAAGCCACTCCTTCATTGCCCGGGCGGTGTGTTTGGGATCATTGTCATGCTGAAAGACCCAGCCACGTTTCATCTTCAATGCCCTTGCGGATGAAAGGAGGTTTGCACTCAAAATCTCACGATACATGGCTCCATTCATTCTTTCCTGTACATGGATCAGTCGTCCTGGTCCCTTTGCAGAGAAACAGCCCCAAAGCATGATGTGCCACCTCCATGCTTCACAGTAGGTATAGTGTTCTTTGGATGCAACTCAGCATTCTCTCTCCTCCAAACACGACAAGTTGTGTTTCTGCCAAACAGTTCTACTTTGGTTTCATCTGACCATATGACATTCTCCCAATCCTCTTCTGGATCATCCAAATGCTCTCTAGCCAACTTCAGATGGGCCCGGACATGTACTGGCTTAAGCAGGGGAACACATCTGGCACTGCAGGATCTGAGTCCCTGGCGGCGTAGTGTGTTACTGATGGTAGCCTTTGTTACATTGGTCCCAGCTCTCTGCAGGTCATTCACTAGGTCCCCCCGTGTGGTTCTGGGATTTTTGCTCACCGCTCTTGTGATCATTTTGACCCCACGGGGTGAGATTTTGCGTGGAGCCCCAGATGGAGGGAGATTATCAGTGGTCTTGTATGTCTTCCATTTTCTAATTATTGCTCCCACAGTTGATTTCTTCACACCAAGCTGCTTGCCTATTGCAGATTCAGTCTTCCCAGCCTGGTGCAGGTCTACAATTTTGTTTCTGGTGTCCTTCGACAGCTCTTTGGTCTTCACCATAGTGGAGTTTGGAGTGTGACTGTTTGAGGTTGTGGACAGGTGTCTTTTATACTGATAACAAGTTCAAACAGGTGCCATTAATACAGGTAATGAGTGGAGGACAGAGGAACCTCTTAAAGAAGTTGTTACAGGTCTGTGAAAACCAGAAATCTTGCTTGTTTGTAGGTGACCAAATACTTATTTTCTACCATAATTTGCAAATAAATTCTTTCCAAATCAGACAATGTGATTGTCTGGATTTGTTTTCTCATTTTGTCTCTCATAGTTGAGGTCTACCTATGATGACAATTACAGGCGTCTCTCATCTTTTTAAGTGGGAGAACTTGCACAACTGGTGGCTGACTAAATACTTTTTTGCCCCACTGTATGTGCTAGTCGTTCCCGATTCTAGGGGGCAGTGCTCTTCTCAGTTTCAAAGCCAAAGAGCCAGCATTGTCCGAAGATGTCTCCGTGGTCCTGTGGCCGGCATGACTAAATGCCAAAGGTGCACGGAACACTGTTACCTTCCCACCAAAGGTGGTCCCTATTTTTCTACTTGCATTTTTTACGTGCTTTCGAATTGCTAGGTTGGCAGAAGCTGGGACAAGTAACAGGAGCTTACCCTGTTACGCAGCACTAGGGATTTGAACCGCTGAACTGCCAACCTTTCGATTGACAAGCTCAGCGTCTTATCCACTGAGCCAACATGTCCCCTTTAATTACCAATCTTTAAAACTTTGCCATTTTCTAAAACATTCTTTTGTCCCCTTTGTGTCTACTCTGATAAGTTTTCACAGCTAGGATTCAGTTTTGTGGTCAAGATGGACATAATATTTTTCTCATGAAATCTCACAGCTTTAGATCGAAATGTTCAACTGCTTTACCTGAATCTAGTTATCTAGTGAATTAAATCTAATTAATTATCATTGTTCTTATCATATATGAGTTCATAAAAGCAGTCTTCCTCTTTTATGTACAGAAAGTTCACTGTAATATAAATAAGATGTAATACAAGGTTCATTAACAAGGAGGAGATAACTAAGGGATCATAACTTTGATTCAGAAAGATATTTTTTCCTATTAATTTATAATACTCCATAATCTATTTCAAACTTTTTTGGGGGAGTGGGTAGCATCCACTGAAATCAGTAGGATATGTTACCATTTAATTATCTATTGGATCTCATTGCATTTAAATTACTTTAATTTGTTGTTGTTTTTTAACTGAAAATCTCTAGTTAATTTGTGGCCACTGAAATTCAGTTTGAGCAGGAAAGTTCACTGAATTTCAGGAATGTGTTCAGGATTCACTGAGCCATGGTGGTGCAGTGGTTAGAATGCAGAACTGCAGGCTAACTCACTGCTCACTCCAGGAGTTTGATTTTGAGCAGCTCAAGGTTGACTCAGCCTTCCATCCTTCCAAGATCAGTAAAACAAGGACCCAGATTGTTTGGGGACAATATGCTGACTCTGTAACTGCTTAGAGAGGGCTGTAAAACACTATGAAGCAGTATATAAGTCTAAGTGCTGTTGCTATTGGTAATTGGAGAATGTGGAGTTTTTAATTCTGGAAGGGAAGAGCAATCCCGAGAGCAAATTAATCTATAGTATTTTATACTAAATCGGTTAATTAATGTAGCTCAGTGTTGTTTGTCTGGACTTTCAGGAGCACTCCATTAATTCATACAGAGAGCTGCTTTTAGTTTTCCCACTAAGATTCTTTTTGTAGATAAGTTGTGGAGAATTGAACCTGTGATCTTTCTAGAAAACAAGGTGCTTCTGAACTTCTAAATTCCCATATGCTTCTGGAAGCATATGGGAACCAATAAGAGCGTCTTCTAAAAGAAGACTAGTTCAGCTATTGCTTGACAATTTCCTTCACTTGCCTTTCCTCCAAAATATCATATGTTGTCCTTTTTTTTTTACTTTTGCTAACAGTCACATAAATAATAACAGCAATAGCCTAAACACGGGGATATTGAATAATTGAGAATAGGGAGCCTTTGGACCATTTAATCAAAATATAATCTGAAATTGCCTTTTTAATCCTTTGAGGTTATAATACCAATAAGGATATCCACACGAAAGATCTTAGATTTCTTGCTCTCCTTTTCTTTCCCTTCAGGATTTTCTCATGAATCAGAATGCAATATCTTTGGAGACAGAAATCCATCTCTCTGATGAGGATGCAAATCCTAGAATAGGAATGATTGGTTCTGGTTTAAATTGCTGGAAGTCCTCTCCATAGGAAAAGCATGATAGATCATAGCACAAGCTGGTGTTGTTTATCCATGCTATTCGGATGTAACTTCATCCCCAGACTTACTGCTTTTGATTGATGTCTGTTGTCATGTATATGCGCCAGTTTAATTTTTATCACTGAATGTTTTTACCTTTGAAATAATCCTATGTTGCATAATCTGCTCCTCTGTTAGGAGAGACAATAGATAATCAAGTACATGTACAATAATCATTGATTGAATGATTATTGATTAATTATGTGCCATCAAGTCATTGTCAACTCCTAGCAACCACTTAGATAAATTTCTTGCATGAACAATGCTCATTGTTCATTTTAATTATCTAATTTATTTAGAACGTGTTAATATGTTGAATGGAGGAGGACTTTATTCCTGAATAAAATTGGAGTGAGGTTTTCTTTTTAATCTCATTGGATCTGTTGGTTGATTATCCTATTAGACATTGCAAGCTTGCAATACGTTCTTTTGGGATAAGAATGTTTGAAATAATACACTTCAGGGAACATAGCATTTCAGGAGCCAGATACAGGTGAGACACTTTGAAAGCAGATTAGAAACTTTGTATTACAGTTTTTTTATGTTTCTCAAATATTGGCACTGTTGGCTATTTTTTATTGTTATACAGTTAAAGTCCTTAAGCACAAACAGAATGAGTAGTAGATAATTTAATCTAAAAATATAGGAAGATTAGTAAGAAGTAATGAAATGCACTTAAGTGTGAGATTGCGAAGAGGTGTATCAGTGTATCATGTTCCATTTGAAATAAAATAATTATTGATCAAGACTTTTGATATCTAAAGAAGGCAAGGTCATAAATGTGATTAAAGTGTGCATATGTCATGGATGAGGGACTTTGAAGCCAACTCAAATGATTTCTTATAGCTGATCTGTGATCTTAAAATCTATTATGAAGTATAGATTATGGATATACTATCTAATACCTCAAAACCCATTTGTCTTAAAAAAAATATTCTAGCTTGCTAATATATAAGATGGCTGTGCTTCGTTTGATAGTTAGTTTTGGATTCTAGTGGACTAACCTGACAAATTAAGATGTTTCAAGGAGCTCATGTGGTCTCGTTATAACAGGTCAGCATCCATTTTGGGAGGGCAAAAACATATATCACCTTTTAAGATTTCTCACTCATATTTTTCCTGTTCCACTTCTGAAAGCATTTCTCTGCTTTGGATGGTGCACTAAATTTATTACAGGGTTTACCTCAAATATTTCATTGGCTACTTTACAGAGACAGCAATACCCCCTCAAATGAGCCAGTAGCTCAAGTTTAGCCCATTAATGACCTTTTGAGTTACCTTTACCACAAAAACTACATTAGCACAATGGTTATAAAATCTACTTTGCAAACTTGGCGGAATTTTTGTTTAAATCATTTTTCCCCTTTCCCTGGGCTTCCTATTTTTCCCTGGGGTTTTTTTTTTTTTATGTCCAACATTGCAGAATTTCATCATTTCTCCAGTCACCAGAGGCGGCAGCAGCAGAGTTGTAATCTAGCTCCCAAATTAAGATTATTTGGACTATTTGGAAGCTGAGGGTAAACCATTCTGTCTTGAGCGTCTAGAGTAGGAAGTAAAAAGTTCAAAGAAATAAAAATTATAATCTGTTTTTTAAATTAATTTGTATTTGTGTATGTGTATGTGTTGAGAGGGAGGGAGAGAGAGAGGGAGGGAGGGATAATCTTTTGGTTGATTTATGCATTAATAATAAATCTCCTAACCTAACTGCAATTATCTAAAGCAATTAGTTTCCTTTCACATAATTTTGATTTCTATTTTTGTTTTGTCCTCACAAGAATGATTTTTATCTCGAAGGCAGCAATATGTATGTATGTATCTATGTATGTATGTATGTATGTATGTATGTATGTATGTATACAACTTTTTATTACAGCTTTTATACAGCTTTTTTGGGTGGGGGTGAAGGTAGGGGAAGAATCCTTGCTCTGCTACTTTTACAGATGATTTTTAAATTTTGGAAGTTGTCCAAAATTGTTTGCAAACTAGAGAATTTAATGAAAAACAAGCCTAGAGCCCTCTTGAGTCTCTCAAATGAATTATGAAGCGATGTGTATTCTGGACCACATTTCAACTAGAAAATGGCATTATAGTTTGGCTGGCTGTCCTGTGTTATGCTACTTTTGTTATTGTTACATATTTTATTGCTGATAGCTGTTGGTTTTTTTAGCAATGGTGGAAAGAGGTTTTTTGGGTTATTTTTTTATTTTGGTAATTAGGTAAGCTGTTAGGTTTTCGGTAATTAAGTAAATTCTTCTTGCAATTCTTTCAGTTTCTATCTGGTGTAGATGCTTGGTGCAAAATGTGCAGTGAAGGAGGTCTCCCTTCGGAAATGCAAAACCTGGAATTGGCCATCCATCATCATCAGTCTCTTTATGAACAGGTCACTCAGGCTTACACTGAGGTGAGTGTTTCTAGACGGATTTTTAATAATCACCAGGAGATTTCACAATGTAATTAACAGAGATGGTTGAATATGCAAAAGGAGTACTGAGGGTTATGAGCTACATAATTTATATGACGTGTTCATCTGGTTTTTCATTCCATGCTGATATATTAAATAGCCTAGCTAATGGATCTTCTGTTAAAAAAAAAATTCTAGTACTATCAAGTTTCTTATTCAGTTCAGGAGACAGTCCAATTCATGCTTGTATTTAGAAGTAATCTCATTGTCTTATTCCAGAAACGTCCGTATAGGATTGTAGCCTGAGTTACAGGCTGCAACACACTTTACTTAGGAGTGTAAAATCATTTTCAAGCTGTGTGATTCTAATAGCAGTTTTAGGAATCCCTTGGTGTAAAAAAATATTGTCCTCGGGAAGATGAGTGATGCAATCCAAGCAATTAGCATCAAGTAAGTAGAATAGAATAGAATAGAATAGAATAGAATAGAATAGAATAGAATAGAATAGAATAGAATTCTTTATTGGCCAAGTGTGATCGGACACACAAAGAATCTGTCTTGGTGCATACACTCTCAGTGTACATAAAAGAAAAGATATATTCGTCAAAAATCATAAGGTACAACACTTAATGATAGTCATAGGGAACAAATAAGCAATCAAATCATATTAGGAAACAGTCAATATAAATAGTAAGATACCAGCAACAAGGTTACAGTCATACAGTCATAAGTGGGAGGAGATGGGTGATAGGAACAATGAGAAGATTAATAGTAATGCAGACTTAATAACTAGTTTGACAGTGTTGAGGGAGGTCCTCAATGTAGATTGGACATAGTCTTTGGAATTCTCTAGTATCTATATAGCTTGGAACCATTTGCTCAAGAATGAATTTGCTTGCATGACATGGTTCAGAGAGAATACTGTGGATACCCAGCTCCCAAGAAATCAAAAGGGCTAAGAAAGTAAATAATCACTTCTGAATTGCATGCAGAAACTAATCACTAGTGAATGAAGCAGTGATGTTACACGATAATAATGATTATCTAGTAAGTATATAGGGCTGCTACATTTTTCACCAAGTGATATTTTCAAGTAATCCCTATATTGGAAATCACAAGGGGATAATCTGTACCCTGTTCTAGATAAGGCCATAATTGGGGCACCAACTTGAGCAAAGGCCCTCCTGTTGCAATAGGAGCCATAAATTCAGAAGAACCCTGAATTTGCAGGTCTGCTCTCTACAGGAGAACACATCCTTATCATGGCTGAAAGATAATATAACTGGTTCTTCCAGATCCTTTATTTCAACACTTTTTAGATGAATGGACGGGTGGATGGATGGATGGAAGGATGGATGGAAGGAAGAAAGGAAGGAAGGAAGGAAGGAAGGAAGGAAGGAAGGAAGGAAGGAAGGAAGTATATGATTTAGAACTTAATTACATGGGAATTTTCTAGGCCTTGCTTCAGTTCTAATATCTGCTGGTTAACTAATTTTTGCTAATTAATTAAATATGGATTCCTCTGAGGCAGCACTTAATGGATATAGTATTATCGTAATACTAATGATTGATAGTCATAAGCAGTGGTTTACATAGCAGAAGAAACTGAATTTCTAGAGAATCAGGGTGAGTTTCACTTTTAAATGTATGAGAAAATATTATCATAACTAAATTTTCTTTTGAGACTCCTACTACAATATAACAACGAAGTAAACTAAAGAGTACTACATTCTTCCATATGACATTTTCACCATGGTTGCCTTTTTTTTTACAAATATATTTTATTTATGTATCAAAATGTTTTTGGTTTGCCTAATGACTTCAGGAACTCAGGGGAGACGTATTAGAGTGAAATAAAAATAATTTTCTTTATTTAAAAACAATAGCGATGTAGCAATAAGAGAAAAGCACATTTTTACCAGAAACAATACAACTGGTTTCCTGAGATGAAAGTGTATTTGCAAATTATTTACTTCAATCTTAGAAATCATTTACCCAATGTCTTTCAGAGATTCAATTCTAACCAAATTTACAGAAGCAGCAAAAAAGAGAACCTCCCAATTTATAGTTGACTTTTAACAAACAGTTTATAAGCAAAGCTATCTGGTACAATCAGTTTTTAACAGCTTGACAGAAATCTCCTCCTGTATCTTTCAGGTAAGTCAGGATGGAAAAGCTTTACTGGATGTCCTGCAACGTCCCTTGAGTCCTGGAAACTCAGAATCCCTCACTGCTACAGCAAATTATTCCAAGGCTGTTCACCAAGTTTTGGATGTGGTCCATGAGGTCTTACATCACCAGCGACGCTTGGAGAGCATCTGGCAACACAGGAAGGTTCGGTTACATCAGCGGCTTCAACTTTGTGTTTTCCAGCAAGATGTTCAGCAGGTAATGCAATAGCTTATTCATGTGCGAAGTAATGATTAAATATTGCACAAAATAATGCTCTCCCCATCATAAAGGATAACTCGTATAGACGTCAACCAGTATGATCCAAGGTAACAAGGGAATTCTGGGAGTCGTAGTCCAATACAACTACAGGAAGCCACATCAAGGAAAAGTGACACAGGATAAAGACAACCTGATGATATGAGGGCCAATTAAATATCTCTCTATATCTATATCTATATCATCTATCTCTATCTATCTATCTATCTACCTATCTATCTATCTATCTATAATAGTTCGATAAATTCTGTCGCATGAAACCACACTGGTTATTCCCTAGCTTTAGGAAATAATTTTAGGCCATGTCTTTCTAAACCACAGCTTGTGTGTGAAGAAGAAATATAAGAGAAAAGTCAAATAAATTATATCTATAAGAACTTATTTCCAACATTGCATATAGTTATAAAAGACGTGTATAAAATGATTTGGAAATTACTGTTTACTTATTCCCAGTATATGAGAACTCCAGGCACACAGCTGTTGAAATTAATACAGTCAAGATTTTGTAGATCCAAAATTAGTCAGAGAAATTATAGTGCTGTCACTGGACCTGACTTACTAAACCATGTGTTTTTTGCTCGAAATCCATTAGCTTCTGAGTTGGTGCAGTGTTGAATATTATAAGAACTCTGCAGGGGAAATGGCAATCTATGTATCATGACACCTTCACACAACTTTTGTATTTATGTGAAACATCATGATACACATTAGTCAATAATGATGCCCATTTTATGACTTTGGTGGCATCGTGCCTTGTATGCCATTAATTATAAACAATGGTAATTAATGCAGAAACATTTCCTGTGGGAAAATATAGTGAATTTTGATATAGAGTCAGAGAAAGTATCTGCCAAATAAAAAAAGTATATGGAGCTTCAGCTAGGGCCAGCAATTGATTAAACATTAGTTTACCTCTTTATTGTTTATTGCTAGTAATCAATATAGTATTTGGAATGCTTACAGAATTTGATAACATCATTTCAAAGCGATGCTTTAGCCTACTTTTTAAATTGGATATATGCTTATTTATGTGTGTGTTTGTTTACTTATTGTATTTACATTTCACAGAGTGACTCTGCCTGGCATACAACAAGAATATAAAATGATAAACGTATCAAAAAAATCATTACAAATGATAATTTATATACTTCTGGTTTCAATTAATTGAGTCATGATGGTTGATTTATTATAATTACTTTTTTTATTAACTTCACACAGGCATTTAAATATAATTTCATAGTATCTATTGGAAGTTTATTTTCATAGTAACCAAACACAACAGAACTTTGGAGGAAAGGGTTTGAAAAGGTTTAGTCTAGCCTAATCAAACCTAGCCAAGTTTAGCCTAGCCTAGTCTAGTGAGTCCTGGTACATTCATTAGAGCTCACAACAAATATTGAACCACTTAATTCAGCTCACTGTCTCCTTCAGCACAATATCTAATTGTAGTCAATACTGGATATTAGAAAAAATAATACCATATTTTTCGGAATATAAAATGCACTGGAGTATAAGACGCAGCTTAGTTTTTGGGGAGGAAAATAGGGAAAAAAATCTGCCTACCTGGTATTCATCTGGCTAGCGTCCTTAATCTGGTCATCTTCAGCACATTAGTTTGCTGGTTTTTTATCCCCTGCTTGGGGATAAAAAACAGCTTCTAAGGCACAGCTGAGAGGAAGGAGCAATGAGAAAAGCAAGCAAAGCAGGTGGGGTGGAGATCGCTTCACTCGGCTAGCGCCTAGTTAGGGCTGAAAAAAACTTTCTAAACAACAGGTGAGAGTCGGAGCAAAGCCTGGAGATCGCTTCTAGCACCTCGTTAAAGCACAACGGAGAGTCAAGGGAGCAGGCAAAGCTGGGAAGATCGCTTCACTGACTAGCACCTCGTTAGTGCCTTGTTAGGGCTGAAAAAAGCTTTGATAAAGCTACATTCGGAGTATAAGATGCACCCAAATTTTCAGCCTCTTTTGCGGGGGAGGGGAGGGGAAGGTGCATCTTATATTCCGAAAAATATGATATTTCCTGTGATTTGGATCTGAATCAAATCTTTCCTACTGCAAACTTATGAGCGGTTAGGACACTGGGTTGACAATTGGCAGCTCACGTTCAAGACTCAGTTGCTGTTGTGAGGTGGGATGAGCTCTTGTTACTCGCTCCAGCAACTATCAACCCAGTTCAAAAGCAGGTGACCACAAATAGATAGATGGGTACCACTTCAGTGGGAAACTTCACAGGAACACAAAAGGAGCCCCTAACTGGGTGTCCCGCAGGCAATGGTGATCCTTTCACCATGGAAGCTCTAAGGTGCTTCCAACACAGAAATACAGTATAGTACTGTAAACTTGACATTGTATTGTCAATTATATTGTATAACCAGAACATCTTAGCACACAAATATTTTTGAAGTCTGAATTATGTCTCAGATTTCAGATTTCCTGCAGTCTTCCCTCTTTGGATTTAAGATATAGGAAACTGTCAAACAAGATATAATGCGACTTCTGATTTCCCATTCTATTTCTCATTTTGGTCTTAAGTAGTTTACAATCTCAGTTTATTTTTTGATCTACAAGACTACAATACAGAAGTACTAGTACTTTATTTTAAAGCATGAGTCCCCAACCTGTGGGCCGTGAGGGATTTGCAACTGGGCCATGGAAAGGCAGCGGGTGAGTGTGCATGTACGCGCATCCTCACTTGCCTGAGTAGTGGGAGAACGTGCACACTCCATTTAAGTGAGCAGCAGATGTGCGTGAACGCCACTCACTCAAATGGAGTGTGCACACTTGCTTGCTCAGAACCATCCCCTCTCCGCCCCGCCCCCCTTGCTGGTCCACAAAGTTGGAAATATTGGGGAACTCTGTTTTAAAGGATTACTGTTTAAAAGTTATGATAAAATAATATTTCTGAACTGTTTTGAACACTTAGAAGCTTAGTATATCATACTATTATAATATAATACACATTGTTCCTGCTATGACAATTTTTAAAACTATCGCTGTTGCCTTATAGTAACTCCTTTCCTATTCTTAACTGTCTTCTCTTCCCTTACTATTAGGAAGTAGGTATTCACATGTGATAGTGCATATGCTAAGCCAATATGTAACAGTGAAGCCAATATTGATTCAACAAACCTGGCAACCATGTCTTTAATCCTTTCTAAATGAAGGAAATATCCCTCGTTTCTCTAGAATACAGTGACAGGTGTTTGTATTTTCAATTACTATATTGATTCAGTTCTAAGACCTTCACACTAATCTTGTAATAACATATTCGTGTCTTTGTAGACATAAATGTCAGAATGTACATATTACAATTCATACTGCTTCAGATTTCTGCCCCTGGCTTAACATTTACATCTACACAGTTGTCTGTGTTACAGTAGTAGCAGCAATAAGACCAAAGGAGTAAATCTGCCATTAATTTTTCAGATGTATGAGACTTTTATTGTCTTCTTTCCCTCAATATACACTGATGCAGGGTGCTGGATCAGACCTGCTAAGACGCATATCAATTGCACCTCCCCCCCTTTTTTTTTCCCTGTGCCATGGCATCCTTCCTCCTCTGTAGGTAGAGCTAGAAATAATCAAAGGAAGAAGGTTTATTTAAATCTTCATTTGTGGATACTTAAATTGCTTTGAAATGGCTCCTTTTCACCCCCAGCTGCTGTTTCAATTGCTTGGGTTATTGGAGAAATCAATTCCAGCCAGTAATCTAGGAGAAGATGTCTCGGGTCATTATCTCCTCTCCCCTTAAGCTGTTCCTCTGATCTCTTCCCTTCATTTCTATAACCTTTCACTATAACTTAAATTCTTTTCAAGAATGTGGGAAGAGTTTGTTCCCTTTCTAGCGACAGTTTTTCCAGATTCACTCAAGCTGCCTTTCTTTGTCCGTTGCTAAGAATACCCTTCCTTAAACTCCTAATTATCAGCTGTCTGATTCCTTTCCTCTCTTTAGAATGTCCAACAACTGTAGCAAAAGAAAGCAAAGGTGTCAATAGTAATAGGTGCCTTGGGTGCCACCCCAAAACAACTGGAGCACCTCTTGAACTCCCTCGGCATTGACAAAATCACCATCAGTCAATTGCAAAAGGCAACTGTACTTGGAACAGCTTACCTCCTGCAATGATACCTTTAACCCCATCAAATAACATCCACCTATCCTGGGACATTAAGAAGGACTGAATAGGTGGATAAAAATACCAAATCCAGTCTAAACATCTGGTTGACTGTGCAACAGACCATAATAGCCACACATTATTTTTTATGTAACAGGAACAAAATTAATAGATCACTTTTTTTTTTTCATTTTGCCCATTCTTCTTCTTTTTCCTTCTATCCCTGTATCTCTCAAGAGCTAGTCACCCTTGTCACAGTTGTGGGGGTCCGGAGGTTCTGGAGGATAATCTTTGTAACCATTTATAGTGGACCAATTAAAGTGGACCAATTAAGCAGACCAATTTATAGTGGACCAATTAAAGCCTCCTTCTTGGCCAGGTAGAGGGAGCACTGACTCAACCACAAATCTCTTTCTTTTCAGGGTTGTGGAGATGGGGATTCCCTCACATCACCTTAAAATGGTCTATTGCAGTTGAGGAGGTAAAATTGATCACTGCAAGGAAATACCCTTAAATGAATTTATTCTTGAAATAAAACAATAATGCTTATATATAAACTGCATAAACAGAATAATTTCATTTTTATATACTGAAAAATTATACAGGATATTTTTGGGAGAGCACATTATTAACTATCCATTTAAATAATTTGATTTGAACTTTCATAGTAAGGTAGCCTGAAATTATAATTTTTCTCTCCTTCCCAGAGTTGCTAATCAGAACAAATTGCTCTGCTTCATGCTTTAAAGCAGTTCTAATTAGAGAGTAACAATCTCTTTCTTTAAAAACAAAATATCTATGTATCAGGCTGCATGGTGAAGATCTTGTACATTTTAAAATAAATATTTGTAATGCAGATTTATTTCCATGTAAAATTGTAATATCTTCATTATGAGGGGAAATTATATTTTCATATTTTTGGTTTGAAATCCAATGAAAGCTATTTAGGACAAACTTTGCAAAGTTAGGTGTGGTAGGAGGAAAGCCAATAGGGAGTATTATTTCGGCTCTGTCATGTTATTAGAATTTGGGATTCTTTACAAAGCTTAATTGTGGGAGATTCAAGACTGATAAATAAGAGATCTCCTTATTCACTGTATAGTTTATTTATTTTTATAATATACATTCTGTTTAATCTGCATACTCCAAATAACTCACTTAAATCATAAATATAATTTTAAAAACAAATGAAGAAACAACAAATTTTATTAAAACTTAATTTAAAATGATTGTCAGGGTAATGATTTAATAGCTGACCAGCTGCTGTAAGGCTGTAAACTGAAATGATGATGCAATGAGAATGAGTCAGTAGGGTTATCACTTTAAGAGGCTGTCTATATAATAGAGGCTCTGTGAGGGTGTCTCTCTCTCTCCGTGTGTGCTTCCGTGCTGTAATTGATGATTTATTTATTTTATTTTATTTATTATCAGATTTATATACCGCCCTTCTCCCGGAGGACTCAGGGCGGTGCACAGCCAAAGTAAAAACATAAATACAAACATTAAAATACAGTTTAAAAGATATATATGCGTTTGGCCCCATAATTAAAAAACAATAACAAACCTATTAAAAACATTTAAAAATGTGTTAAGCCAGCCCGGCTTGCTGAAAAAGAAAGGTCTTCAGGGCACGGCGGAAGGCAATGAGGTCTTGGATTCTTCATATCTCTGGGGGCAGCTGATTCCAGAGGGCAGGTGCCCCCACAGAAAAGGCCCTCCCCCTGGGGGCCACCAGTCTACATTGTTTGGCCGATGGCACCCTGAGGAGGCTCTCTCTGTGGGAGCGCACAGGTCGGTGGGAGGCCATTGGTAGCAGCAGGCGGTCTTGAAGATACCCAGGTCCTATGCCATGGAGCGCTTTAAAAGTGATAACCAACGTTATTGCCTGACTTTGCCTAGTACATGTATGTACAGTATATATTCCTTGTATATAAACCACTATTTGAAAAACAAACCTCTGTTTACTGTATTTTGCTCCTGGGTTGTCTCAAAATAGTCACGCTATGTGCACTCTGACAATACTGTGATGGATTCAGAAAAGCTTGGTGAAATAACAGCATGTTCACTATTCTCCTAATATCTAAGAAGAGTAGCTGGGCTGGTTCGGACATCGATACCTTGGAGAGGTTGACTGTTCCAGAGTGATGGTGCGATCATGGAATAAGCCAGCTTCCACCAACAGCACCACACCTTTTATCTCAAGGGAAAAGTCAAGTCTCTTTCAACCACTTACTACTTTACCTCTAAGGATTCATTATCATCATTAGGTCCTGTGCAAAGCCTATTGGGCAGCAAGTGTTTTCCAGCAATTTCAATCATTCGCAGTGTAATTCGCAGGAAATGAGTCCGACCTCAGAAAACTTGGCACCAAATATTTAAGGAAGATCTTAAGGTTATTAATGTCCCTTGGGACAATGCCGAAGACCTCTAAGGATAGTTAAGGTGAAAATTCTTCGATTTTTCTAACTGCTTATTGAGGCAAAGGAGAGCAGAGGTTTATTTTTCCTAATAAAGGGGGATTGTACAGATGTTCTAATATGGAATGATTTACAAATCATTCTCCTCTTTTGCATCTTCTGAAGGTAATTGCAGGTAGGGAATCAGAAGATTTGCAGTCTTCTTGCGAGCGGAGTGAATGGAGGGTTTGAAGTCCATTCCCCCAGCACGTCAGGAGATTTCTCCTGCCTTCTGTGCTGGGAGGGGAAATGATTCCATACAAGAACAGACCTTAAAATTATTTATTTATTTATTTATTTATTTATTTATTTATTTATTTATTTATTTATTTATTTATTTATTTATTTATCTATCTATCTATCTATCTATCTATCTATCTATCTATCTATCTATCTATTTATCTATTTATCTATTTATTTATTTAATTTTTATATCGCCCTTCTCCCAAAGGACTCAGGGCGGTGAATAGTCAAAATAACATACATATAAAAATGTGAAATAAAAACAATTTAAAATAATTAAGCCAATTTGGCTCATCGGTTAAGTTAAGATCTTCAGCAGAAAATTTAGACAATTAGAAAAATTTATGCCAGCCCGGCTTGGTGAAACAGAAAGGTCTTAAGTGCATGACGGAAAGTACGGAGATCTGGGATCATTCGTATCCCTGGGGGTATCCTGTTCCAAAGGGTAGGTGCCCCCACAGAGAAGGCTCTCCCCCTGGGAACCACCAGTCGATATTGCTTTAGTGACGGTACCCTGAGAAGGCCCAGTCTGTGGGAGCGTACTGGTTGGTGGGAGGTTATCGGTTGCAGAAGGTGGTCTCGTAGGTACCCAGGTCCTAAGCCATGGAGCACTTTAAAGGTAAGAACCAAAAATTTGGCACAAATCTGACCTCAAACCTATTCAGATTTCAGTAAGAGTTGATATATTTTAGCAATGTTCATTTCTACACAAGGCAGTCTCATATTCTATAATCCAGTTCCAGTTGTCTTTTGTCTAAGTTAAAACTTGTTCTTAATTGTATGTGAGAACTACAACAGTCTTGGGGTTTTTGATGTACTGCTCCTATACAGGCAGTCCTTGATTTATGACCATAATAGAACCCATATTTTTTTTATTGAAAATCACTGTAATTGTTAAGTGAGGTACCCATGTAAATTGCTCACTGAACAATTGCAATCTGAGCTCTCCCTATTGAGGTTTTTAAGTGACTGTGTAGGTCATTGAGCAACCATACAGAGGTTCCTCAACAGGGTGGGGGAGGCCTAGCATCCACAGACATGTGGAAATCTGGCAGGAGCAGAGAGGTGTTGGTCAGCTGAGCTATCCCAATGGTACAGACTGTCTCCTGTCCCACCACACCAGGTCCACTTACCTTTCCATTGCCTTGTTCCATCTTGATTTATTCTTGGGATGGTTTGGAAGGCTCCTTCTCCAAATCACATTGTGAAAATGGTGTGCACTTGCCTTTTCTCCTCTGGAGAAATAATGGCTAGCAAGGCCAATAATGGCTTGTACTACCAAGAGCCTTGGTAGTACAGTGGTCTAAAGCACCCTGTTATTAAGACCAGCTGCCTGCAATTACTGCAGGTTCGAATCTCGCCAGGCTCAAGGTTGACTCAGCCTTCCATCCTTTCTAAGGTAGGTAAATTGAAGACCCAGTTGTGGGGGCAATAAGCTGACTTTGTATAAATATATAAAAGGATGAAGGCTATTGCTTAGCACATTCCCCAGTACCTGGATGAAGCTGTCTTTCTAGACCCGCTCCAGTCCTGCTTCCGGCCTGGGCACAGCATGGAAACAGCATTGGTCGCGTTGATGGATGATCTCTGGAGGGCTTGGGATAGGGGTTGTTCCTCTATCCTGGTCCTGTTAGATCTCTCAGCGGCTTTTGATACCATCAACCATGGTATCATGTTGCACCGGTTGAAGGGGCTGGGGGGTGGGGGGCACCGTTCTGCTGTGGTTCTCCTCCTACCTCTCTGATCGGTCGCAATCTGTGTTGACAGGGGGACAGAGGTCGACCCCGAGGCGCCTTGCTTGTGGGGTGCCACAAGGGTCGGTCCTCTCGCCCCTTCTGTTCAACATTTATGTAAAGCCGCTGGGTGAGATCATCTGTGGCTTTGGAGTGGAGTTCCATCAGTACGCTGACGACACTCAGCTGTACATCTCCACCCCAGGCCACCCCAACGATGCCCTTGAAGTGATGTCCCAGTGCCTGGAGGCCGTGCGGGCCTGGATGGGGAGAAACAGGCTTTGACTCAACCCTTCCAAGACCGAGTGGCTGTGGCTTCTGGCGTGCCGATATAGCCAGCTGGTGCCATCGCTGGCTATTGGGGGCGAATCACTGGCCCCCACGGAGAGGGCTCGCAACTTAGGGGTCCTCCTGGATGCACGGCTGTCTTTAGAAGAGCACATGACGGCCGTGGCCCGGGGGGCCTTTTATCAGGTTTGCCTGATATGCCAGTTGTGCCCCTTTCTGGATCGGGACTCCCTATGCACGGTCACTCAAGCACTCGTCACTTCCCGCCTGGACTATTGCAATGCTCTCTACATGGGGCTCCCTTGGGGTGCACCCGGAGGCTACAGTTAGTTCAGAATGCGGCCGTGCGAGGGATTATGGGAGCGACGGGGCGCTCACATATGACACCTCTCCTGCGCAAGCTGCACTGGCTTCCTGTGGTCTTCCGGGTGCGCTTCAAGGTGTTGGTGACCATCTTTAAAGCGCTCCATAACTTAGGGCCAGGGTATCTGTGAGACCGCCTTCTTCTGCTCCTCCCACCGACCGGTTCGCTCACACAGAGATGGCCTCTTCAGGGTGCCATCGGCCAGACAGTGCCGGCTGGCGACCCCCAGGGGGAGAGCCTTCTCTGTGGCAGCACCTGCCCTCTAGAATGACCTACCCCCTGAGATACGCACGATATCAGACCTCTGGACTTTTCGTTGGGCCCTGAAAACACACCTATTCCATCTAGCCGGGCTGGCTTGATCCCATCCTGTCAATTTTAATTGAATTCAGTTTTAATTGGGTTGTTTTTAATATCTTGGGCTGAAATTATTTAATTGTTTTTTAAACTGTTTTTAAATTTTATATGCAATGTTTTATCTCGGCTGTACATCGCCCTGAGTCCCGCAGGAGAAGGGCAGTATAGAAATAAAAATAAATAAATAAATAAATAAATAAATAAATAAATAAGTAAGTAAGTAAGTAAGTAAGTAAGTAAGTAAGTAAGTAAGTAAGTAAGTAAATAAATAAATAAATAAATAAATAAAATTGTAAGCCGCCCTGAGTCTCCGGAGAAGGGAGGCATATAAATCAAATAAAAAAAAAAAAAGCTGGCTCAGTGCCTGTAGCATTTTATCCTCTGGGATCCAACTGTTTTGCTAGCCTCCTTCTCTTCTCTAGAGGAGAAAATGCTAGCAAAGGCAGCATTCTGAAAGCCTCTGCTCTGTTGTAGCCACATGGACTGTAGTTGTGCCAGAAATGAACATTGCCCTTCTCCATATTGGGGAGTATTGCAAATGGCAGGTACAACTAAGCCTAGTAATCTAGCCTACACTTTTCTTCGTTTCTTGAGAGTATTGTTAGCCAAGTATTGATTGACTAAAACTATGAGAGTCAATAAGGATTGGTATTTGTGCAGCCATCTACTGAAGACCATGGTTTATTGTAGACTAGAATAAAGAAATAGAAAATGAATTCATGGAAGCTATAAAGAGAAAAAAGAGCAGATATGCAAAGTGAAAGCTAAGTTGAACTGTGAATGAAGATATTGTGGAGTAGAGTTAATAAATATATGCAGGGGAAAAGAGATGTAGATTTAATTATAAACAAGAGGTCTAAAGTGTATGTCAGAAAGTATTGATCAGTGTCATCCAGTCAATAGGATAGTTGCATGTTATACTCCAATGAATGGTGATAATGTAAGAACTAGAGGTGAGTCTTTTGAAAAGCATGTTAAGCATGCTGAATTAATGTGATATGGAGAAAAGAGTTAGGTTTGTTTGTTTGTTTGTTTATTCATGTCAGGAGCATCACAAAATAAGGTGTACTATATGACAATATGACATAAAATATAAAACATAATGTCATTCTCTTAGGTGACATGGATAGATGAATAGAACAGTATGGAGTAGTATGGTAAAAGGTGTTGGTGTAAGATAACTTTAATTTGATTTTTCTTTTAATTCTTGCCTTTAATATATTTTGTTCACCTTTCCTTTTTTGTGGGTTTGCATTTATTGCTTATCCCCAAAGGAAATAGCATGATTGCATTAATATGTATAGCAAAATTAGGGTTTTGCTAGATTCCATTTTTTAGCAGAGGAGGAGGAAGAGGAGGAGGGGGGAGGAGGAGGGGGGAGGAGGAGGAGGGGGAGGGAGGGAGGGAGTTGAAAAAATGTATGAATTATCTTATTTGAACATTTGGGGTTAGCATCTTGGCCAGTGGGTGGAAAGTCACTCTGGTTGTCTGAAATCTCAGAACAAAGTAGACCATAAAAATATCAGCATGATGTAACGTGACAAATTTGTTGAACACAAAGTTCTATGTCTTTGGATGATTGCACCATTTGGCCCACAGTAATATCTTAAATCAACATGGAAATTATAAAGCAACCAATTTCTTTACAAAAACAAAAACTTCTCATAGAATCTTTTCAACTCTTTCACTGCAGAGGAAGCAGTAGGCATGATTATACTGTATGTCAATGCAAACAACACTCTTTCTATCTTGCTGTGCAGGAAAGTACATTTATTCCGTTATTTTTAGCACTTTGAGCCACCTAAAATTTGAATGCCTTTCTCTTTGTAATGATAATTTCCATTTTTAAATATCTAATATTTCATCCTACTATATTAAATAGTCAATCTACCCTTAATAATATAATAATTGAAACTGACTGGGGATTTATTTTATTTTTTTCTATTTGTAATTTGTTTCCAGTAGTATAAATAGTATAATTAAGTACTTAATCAACAAATTAGGACTCAATCAAGAGAAAATATACCAGATTAGGGTTTTTTTTAAGCAACTTGGAAGAAGAGGTCAAAGTAATTCAGATTGTTCATGGTCATGAATTAACCCATGATGATAAAATAAAAAGTGTTTTAAGAAATAAGACTGATTTAAAACTAGATTAATATTAATAGCACTTATTACATCCTAATATGTCCTTCCATATTTGTATAGTGGTTAATAATAAGTTTGTGTACCACTTTTGAGAGATACACATACACATGTACATATGTGTCAAAAAACCACACATACATACAGTATATACACATACATATGTACATATCAATACACGTAAATATAAAAATCAAATAGCACAGACAATTTTTAGCAGATGAATATATTTTAGACTATTGGTGAGCAGACTAAGGTTTCCAGTATGGTTTCGTTTCCCATATAGCTTGCTTCTTACTGCAACATTAGATTGCTAACAATCAGAATAACACCTAGAATTAAACAAATCCAAGCCCAGGATTTGAGTATGAGAACTAAATTGAACTCACTGTTTAAAATGAATTCCTACCGTAGATCTCTCTCCCTCCCTCTCTCTCTCTCCCTCCCTCCTTCCGTCCCTGCCTCTCTCTCCCCCTCTTCTCTCTCTCTCTCTCCCTCCCTCCTTCTGTCCCTCCCTCTCCCTCTCCCCCTCTCTCTCCCTCCCTCCCTGTTTCTCTCTCCCTCTCTCCCTCTCTCTCCCACCCTCTCCCTCCCTCCCTCCCTCCTTCCATCCCTGCCTCTCTCTCTCCCTCTTCTCTCTCTCCCTCCTCTCTCTCGTCCCTCCCTCTCCCTCTCCCCCTCTCTCTCCCTCTCTCCCTCCCTCCCTGTTTCTCTCTCCCTCTCTCTCCCCCCTCTCCCTATCTCTCTCTCTCCCTCTCTGTCTCCCTCTCTCTCTTTTCATTTCACCCATATAATCAGAAAACAGAAGTTGGTTTTGTTTTTGCTTTTGTAACAAGTTTTGTTAATTGTTTTTATGGTTAAAGCTTTAGAAAGCTCCGTAGAGTTGTAGGATGAAACTATTAATTGTACAGCAGAAAGACAATTTATAGAAAAATGAAACATGCAGTTTGGATTGCTGGGTTTTAGTACCTCCCTGCAGAAGGACCCTGAGGATGTTTCTTGACTCAGTGTTGGCGAGAGAATAAAGGGAAATGATTAAGTGTTGCAATTGCCTCTGCATTTAATTTTATTCCATAATTTCGCTTTGTTGAGCAAACAGTGATCAATAAATTTGCAAGTTGCTCTTTCCTTCAAGGAGAAAACAAACTGTCTGTTCTGTTTTCATTGTCTCAAGCGCTTATTATGTATGTGAGAAAAATCCCTAAATGTTATAATGGAAAGGAGGAAGACACAGTATTTGGAAAGTACTTGAAACAACAGCTCCTGGATTACTTCCTTTATACTTTCTAGAAGAGCACAATACAGATTGTCCTCAAGTTACAGCAACACTGTTTGGTGACTGTTCGAAGTTACAACAGCACTGAAAAATATGACTTATGACTGTTTTGCACACTTATGACCATTGCTATATCCCCATGGTCACATGATCAAAATTTGGATGCTTGGCAACTAGTTCATATTTATGACGGTTGCAGTGTCCCGGGGTCATGTGATCCCATTTTGCAAACTTCTGACAAGCAAAGTCAATGGGGAAGCCAGATTCACTTAACAACCATGTTACTAATTTAACAACTGCAATGATTCACTTAACAACTGTGGCAAGAACGATTGTAAAATGGGGCAAAGCTCAGTTAAGAACTGTCTCACCTAGCAACAGAAATTTTGGGCTCAATTGTGGTTGTAAGTCAAGGACTACCTGTACTTGCAGAGCAACACCTGTGTATTTTTGAAGACATCATTGGGGAAAAGGAGACTTTAAAGGTTGCAATTGTAAGTGGGCAGTTGTTAAAGAAGGCAGAGAAATCTTATGTAGTACCTTACAAATGTAATCACCTTCTTTTTTCATAGCAAAAACTTTGGAGGTACTCACTGATCTTAGCTTTTACCTATTTTTGTTTTAATTCGATGAGGCTACGTTTCACGCATAGCACAGTGGAGAAAATTTTTACTTTTTCATTTTTAATAAGGAATGAGGAAAAGACACAAATATTAACTTCACTATATTACTGGTGACAGCGTAATTTAAGTTTATTAACAACACGTGTACAAATCCAGTATAATATATTTTAATATTAATTGTTTTTATCGTTGCTCTTTGCCCATTACCGATTTAGGATGGGCGGCAATACAAATTAAAGAAATAAATACATAGATTAAAAGGAGGGGAGGGGGCATGGAAAAAAGGCAAATCAAAGAAATCTTATAGAATGATTCCATAGGAGATGAATCCTGAATGAAGAAGGCCATGAACCCTACTCTTAGCGTCCATATCAAAAAAAATGAAGTAATAAAGGAGAAATGGTAAATTCAACCTTGCCTGGAAAATCTAAGCAGATTTATGATACATCTCAGAAATAGATTAAATTTCCCAGGATCATTGTGGCAGACAAAAGAAGAGTGAAAGCCAGCCTGAAGCTTGTTTCTTAGAAGTCAAGTAAAGGAACTTGATGAGAGAGGGAAAAAAACCCACCATGATATGGCAGAAGAATGATAATATGGATTAGCATGAATGTTTTTCTCGGGAATGCCTAGGGAAGAACTACTGCGATCACTTGGATTGCTTGGCTGGTTATGAAAGGCTTCAGATGAAAGGGTTTGTAAGGGAGAGATGCAGTATTGGTAAGCTAATCATTTCTGCTGAAATGGACAGGAATCCTGTGGACCAACACATAATTGTTTTTAACTGCCTCAATGATAGTCGGTTGGTTTCCCTGACATAATTAATTTATTTCCAGTTGGATTAGTTTATTCTTCTATTATAAAGACAAGGCCTAGTGATATTCATGTGTACCAGCGCTACCCTTGTAAAAATGCCAAAACATCTGCTAGTAGCCATGTTAAGGAAGTTAAAGATTGACAAAAAATACCAGCTGTTCTATTATCTGGCTAATTCTGCCAGTGCCTGAAAGAGAAAAAGATGCATGTAAATATTATGAAATTTTGATTTTGTTTTCCACTAATATCGTACACACACAATGTGACTGTTGTACACACCAAATATATCCATCTTCTATTCCTTTTTTAGAGGAAGCATTGTTATATAAATTGAAGAAAAGAAGAGAGAAGAAATGGACAAAAGGAACTAAAGACAGGGATAAAGAAAAAAAGATAAAGAATTCTAACTAAATCCAGACTGACCCAAAGTGGATCCTATAATTGATTCCAGTTTATATCAAGAGCAATCACTATACCTCATCATTTGTTTTATCCACCTCCATACAGCAGTCATTCATTCTTGACCCACACATTCTTTTCAGAAATCCGTTCTTGCTGCATTTAACTTACCGTTATGCTTTTACTGATACAAAGTAGGCAGAAGTACCTCTTACACACAGACACTTTCACTTCCTTCAACACTGATTCATTCCTCACAACAAATCATATATTAACTGCCAGCAGAAGAATATTCCAGAGGGTGGGAGGCACAGCATAAAAGGCTGTTCTTCAGGACCCACCTACCAAACTTCTTTGACAGAAGGGATCCGAAGTAGTCCTCTTCTGCTGGAACTAACAAGGCAGGATCATTGGGATGAGATGGCTTCTTAGAAGTCCTGGAATAGCAAAATACCATCCCCAAATAAAATTAGCTTTAAACTAAATTTTAAGCCTCTCCAATAAAAATCCCCCCTCAAATAAAAAATAGTATACTTGGATTTCAGTAAAGCATTTGACAAAGTAGACCACAATCTACTTCTTGATAAGCTAGAAAAATATGGGATAGAACATCATCACCACCAGATGGATTTGTAACTGGTTGACAAATCGCACTCAATGTGTAGTCCTCAATGTAATATGAAAGGAATAAGCAGTGAGGTACCCCAGAGTTCCATTTTGGGCCCAGTACTCTTCAATATCTTCATAAACAATTTAGATGAGGGAATAGAAGGGAATTTGCAGATGACTCTAAGATAGCAAAAGTAGCCAATATCCCAGATGATAAGCTTAAAATCCAGATGGATCTTGACAGACTTGAATACTGGGCCCTATCCAACAAAATGAAATTCAGTGTAGAGAAAAGTAAAATCTTACACTTACATTCTGTTAACTCAGTTCAATCCACAGTTCAACTCAGTTCAGCAAGAACCCATCAAGAATTTAGTTCAATTCTGAGCTACAGATATTCTCTTCCTTTGAAACTCAAAATATGAATTCAGTAGAAAATCATATTTTGGTTATAAATGTATTTTATAACAACAGATATGTGGGATGTGTCTTTCACTCAAAGTACAGTACACCAAGTGGGGTGCAATTTTCTTAGGAACATTGTCTTTGTGTACCTAATCTCCAAATACAACAAATAGCTGCAGTACCAAGGATAGCTCTGAAGGAAGCATTTTCCTTCAATAAGCTTTGTAAGAGTACTGTTCCTTTAATCCACCCGTTGCAAACCAGGCAGTTTACCTGTATATGGAAATAGATTATCCTTACTTGTTTGGTGCATTTTTTGACAGGGTAGAAGTAAATGGGACAATAGGCGCTAGGTGATAGGAACCTGATAGTTTTAAACTTTGAACGACTTCTGGCTTTGGCTCAGAATCTAGTTCAGGAGTGTCAAACTCACGTCGTCACAGCGGTGTCACATGATGTATCAGAACATTTTTCCCCTTCGTTAAACTGGGTGTGGGTGTGGCCAGCGCGTAACACATTTGGCCCGCATTTGACAGCCCTGATCTAGATGAAATTTTCAGATAGAAGCTTAGGTTGCTTATCTTCCTTCTTCAGACTTAAAACTGAATGCATGACATAAACAAGAAGTTATGGTTTCCTCTTTGTGAGTATGTGAATTTATTAAACAGTCACAAATGAAGACGAATACACATGTCCCAAGATATTGTTGCAGGATCCAATCTGGGTTGTTCACCGGGACCAGAGGTTTTGTTTTCTGAGCTTTCGGATTCATTCTGGAACCCATTTTTAGGGAATTTCTGTCTAGCCTTCTCTCTAGCCTTATTGAACAGTGTTTATCCCTTTCAAGAAATATAATCTCCCAATTTTCACATAATGCAAGGCAAAAAGACTTCCCAATGACAGGTAGGATGGTAAAGGATATGTCAATAGAATATCAACAGAGTTAGTCAGAAACTATCACATCAGCCTTACTGTTGAAATCCATGTTCAAATACTGGCTCTAAGATAGATCACAGGAAGTGATCTATCATAGCAGTTCACTGTCTCTGAAATGTGACAGTGTTTTCTTTTATAATATTTGCTTTTCTAAAATCTAACAAAGATGTAGGGGATCCAAGCATTGTTAACTATTATATCTTTTTATGTTCTAGTACCACATTGACACACACACACAGCATTATAATATTTTAAACAAACGTAACAGGTTTTAAAAAGTTTTAAAATAAATTTGTTTGATGAAATATATCTATAGCCTCCTGCTTTTCTCCAAATATCCTAAAAGTATTTTATTTGAAAAAAAGCTGGATGTATTTAATTTAATATTGGTAATTAGAAGACATTATTCAATAAATGTTGAAATCTTACACTGCTGTTCACTGCTACAGTGATGAAGTACACTAGCTCAGGCAAATTTACTTTGATATTGTCAGTAGTCACCCATCAATTCCCAGGCTCATGGCTCATGCCCATCTCAAAACACAGTTGAGCGCATATCTGAGCACCTCCATATGGACCCACCCAGCTCTTGATAATATTTCTTGGGAATAATTGTCAATATAGAATACTGTGGTTTTCTGATACAGCATCGTACGTTCATTTTGTTTTGTATTATTTGCATTTATGTTGTATTAACCCTTTTAAAAGTGTGAATATATGAAATATTTTTGATGTTAATTGAATTTACAGTTTTGAAAGCTCAGTGATAGATTTGCCACTTTGTTGTTTATTCTCTAAACACTGGAGTACATTGAGTTCTGATATTATTTGAAAAGCAAATGTATTATAATGCTACGTAACATTGTCAACTGTAGCACTGTTTAAGTAACATACACCCAGTTCCACAACTTACATTTCTACTGTTCTTCCAGTTCTGAGTGGGCTATTTTGCTATTGGAATACATGCTCATGCCCATGTGAGCTAAATGGATGGATAGCTAAGACTTGAGCTGTATTTACACAGGAAAATAGGATGAGAGTGTTCATTACTTTATTTATTGCTGTTTTGATTTTTAAATTCTAGTAAAAATAGTGCAAGTTCATTTTTCTTTTAAAGTCTGGGCTGGTTATCCAGAAATGAACAGATGGCTAGAATTCAGTGATGATACTTAATCAATGAACAATGAAAAAATATTTTGGATTTGATTGCATGAAGCAATGACAAGTATGGAATGTAAATATAGACAATTTTTCAAACTATTGTCAATCCATTATGAAACATGGTGTCCAAGGTAAATTGTTGTGTGCTGAACAGCCAAGAATAATAAAATAATAATGGATTCTCCTCCTCCTCCTCTTCCTCTTCCTGCTCCTCCTCTGTCTTTGTTGTTCAGGTCCTGGACTGGATTGAAAACCATGGGGAGGCCTTTCTTAGTAAACACACTGGAGTGGGGAAGTCTCTTCACAGAGCACGAGCTCTTCAGAAAAGGCATGATGATTTTGAAGAAGTAGCACAGGTAAATATGTGAAAGTTCTGTGTATGTTACTGTAACTGAGAATACTTTTGTGGCACTGCAGTGTGTTTTCTTTTAGGCTTGGGAACTTTGTGGTCTCAAACACTGCTGGGGGGGTTCCTTATTAAGCATAAGAAATAAACAGCATGCGGAGAGCTAAGGACTGAAATCCATTAGCATCCCAGATTCCGTAGATCTAGAAAATGGCCATAGGAACTAGGATAATCTAGTTTTGCACTTCACATGATGAAGAGATAGTGGTTGGTGTCAAAACAGCTTCAGTGTTCAAGAATAACATAATCTCAATCTTTTTTTCATCCTGAGTTCTGTATGGAGTATATCATGTATATGCTGATTGTGAAAATACTTCCAGGTCAATCTTGCCAAGAATCTCCAAGACTTTTCAGCTAAGAAAAGTATATAGTTTTGGCACTGTTTGGTAATGGCTCTCTAATCAGCTATTTCTTTCTCTTTTCATCACACATGGAATCAATTACAGAGACTATTAACTAGACCAGTAGCAGCTAAGGAATTGTTCTGTCCCCAACCACACGCACACACACCAACAGACATTCAAGAGTTAAAGACCAAACCAGCCGGCAAAATCCTTTTCCTTATGATAACAGAACTTGGCAACAACCTAGTGGCTGCCTGCCAAGAGTTTATTATTTACAAAGAGGAGAGATAACTTCTCCCCACTTCTGATACATCAAAAGAAACAGCTCAATAATTACGGAGTCAATCAAGTCCAGAGATAATCCAGCAAAGTCTATAGCAAAAGTCCGGCAATGCAGAATGGCGTGGAAGCTTTCAGCTTTGTTCGTCACAAGGTTTGACTGGCCACCACGCTCCCTTTTATATCCTGTGGGGTGTGGTCCAGTGACTCAGCCTAATCTTGGACACGCCTTTTCTTCTATTGCACGTGCTTATCTCTGCGACGCTGGCGTGGATCCAGCCAAGACTTATTACCCTCATCACTGTCCACCTGTGTCTGCGTGGACGTGCTTGGCCCCGGCCCTATCTCTTGCCCTTCGGCAGACACCGAAGGCATTGCCAGAGAGGAGGGTCCTGGAGAGGGAGGCCTTGCCAACTCCTCTCCTTCACTCTCGGAGTCCTCTCCTGCCGATGACACAGGCTCAGGTAACGGAGCCACAACACGAATGTAATGGAATCCCAAAGAGATCAGTATAAGGAATAATCTATATTATTTAAAACCTATGGTATTTAATTTCCAATTTAAAACTATCATTTTTTTAAAAAATTATTTGAGGCCTTCGAGTTAGCCTTGACTCCTGGCAAATACCTGGACATGTCCTTATAGTTTTCATGGCAAGATTTCAGAAGTGAGTTCCGTTGCCCAGGGTCACTCAGTTGGTTTTGTGCCTAAGACAGGACTAAAAGTCACCATCTTCCTGTTTTCTAGCCTGATGTCTTAAGCTTTATACCAAACTGGTTGTCATAAAAATTTTAGAGGGTGAGATAATTTCCTGATGATATCAAGCTCTACAGTATGTTGGCTTGCAGTATATGAAAATGCCATTTCAGTCCTGAACAGTTTTTTTAAAAATAATTTTTATTAATATATTCTATGCACCAATACACAAATGAAATATACAGTCCTGAACAGTTTTTTGACTGCTACGGCCATTTTGAACTGAACTGAACAGATTTAAATCTATAAATTAGAGATTATACTATTTTGAATGATCTGCAGTTAAAGAGAATTGGTATGCCCATGATAGATGATGCTTATATTCCTGCCTAGATTTGCTCCTGTAGGTACTACTAAATCCAACTTTCCTTTTTAAAAGAGCTTGGCCAGAAGACATTTGTAAAATATTCATCTTCTATGGATTTTTCTGAAAAGCCACTATGTGCTATTTTGGCAGCTTCCACATTTGGCCACTGTAATTTGTTATATATGATGCTAAGATGAACAATGACCTGTTGCAATTGATCATGACAGACATGTGCATATATATACAATATGTGTGTATATAGCTATCTAGGGGGACATTTCTCCCTTTGGCCCAAGATTGTTAAAACTTCTCTTTTTATTGATTTGGGAAACATTTACTCCCATTGGAAACATTTCACAAAATACATGGACAGGATTCACATCCTTTGTATCATTTTGTGCCTTAAGCAAAATATTAAAAAAGGAATGTGCCTGGTCTTTGCATTAACTCTTTCCCGTTCTTAGTTCATAGATTGCTTTTCTCAAAAGGGGTTTTAATATGACTATTTCCCAGATATCCAATTGTAAGTAAGTGCAGAGGTATGGTTTTAGCAACATCAACTCACTTATCAAAAACATCAGCAGAAAGATTGTCCCACCACACACAAGATACTTCACATTTAACTGCCGGCAGCAGATAAAATAGAAAGCAATATAACAATACTATGCTTTTTTAAAAATTGCCTTCACAGCTGACTGCCATTGTTCCTACTCTATGAATCCTTGGGGTGACTGCACGTATCACTATTTGCTATGTTAGTTATGGACCTGTGTCTGCCAGCAAGAAGCAAATCATTTTGCTGTCAGAACTCTAACTTCAGTGAATCACTAAAGGATAAGTAAAGCAGGTTCTGAGTGCTAGGTACAGTTTGCAGATCAGAATATCATAAATTCTGATCTTCCATCTGTGGAGCACTCAACACCTAGCTGTTCATCTTACTCCCTGATATCGTTCATCCAAATACATTGAATACATAGAGTGGACTTCTAGATGTCAGGCCTGGAAGCCATCTTTTGTATTAGGCCTTCAGACCTGCCCAGTTTCCCACAATAGTAAAGGTGGCAGGCCTGAAGGCCTAATACAAAAGATGGTTTCCAGGCCTAAAGACATGCAGACGTTCCACTATATAATCAGCCAGAACCATTAGGGCAACACAATATTAAAGATTTTGTTCTTGTCCTTAAAATTGTTGACATAGATAGTTCTTACATTTATGCTTAAAACCTGGAATATACTTATTTCACAGTTAAGGAATACATGTTAAAATACTGTAAATAGGACTGGGCCCAATGTCCTGCTTCTGACTGGTTCTGCAACACTGTCTGGTCAAAGAAGAATCTGGAATATTAACTATCCTTTTAAAGAACAGAAAGATAGATTTTGGCCCCTTCAGTGATCTAAAGTAGGTCCATTTCCATCCTTAACAAGACAGGGCTACTTGATAAAGGAGCTGATTATGTTTTTACAAGTTACTCCTTCCAAATTGTCTAATTTTCCCATTCTATAGCAAATGCAGAATTACTTTTCTTGAAAATTTTTATGTTGGCTGAACAAGGTGAGAGGAGGAGGAAGAGGAAACTTTATATCGCATTGCTATCAATTTAGCATTCACTCTGTGTGTCTTATGCAAAGCTTCGACTGAAAGCAGGCAGGCAGAGATACAATTTACAAGTCCCTGGTCTTTAATTGCCTTGTTATAAATTACTCATTATAGCTAAGCAGAGATAAACTCTTCCAAGGAATCATAAATCCAAAAGAGATCTGTTTATTGCAGTAAATGGTTTTTGCTAAGATAACAATTAATATGGGCTGGATATAATCGCAAAGCTGGAAAACACAGTTCTCTGAAAAACAGATAACAGATTTAGTGCTGCTGAGGGAAACGGGTCCAAGATCAAGTTGAAGGTCTATCTAGAAGGTAAGGAACAAGAGGAACATGGAAACCAAAAGATGCAGAAAAATAGATCAAAAAGCAGGAGAGTTGCTTGCAACAAAACCTGGAGAATGTTCTTATATGGCTAGAGTTCCAGGCTTTGTCTTCTTAGACAAAGTTAGTTAATTTTTCCTTTTGTGGAATCATGTATCTCCAATTCCTGGTTCTCTTTAGCAAGCAGCATGTTTCAGGGTCTGCTACTCTGCCAAGGTGAGGATCCAAAATCTTGCTATCAGCATCAACAATCACCTATGGTACGGTGATTGTAGCCACGGTAGCACAGTGGTTAGAGTGCAGGCTACTTCTGCTGATCACCAGCTGCCAGCAGTTTGGCAGATCGAATCTCACCAGGCTCAAGGTTGACTCAGCCTTCCATCCTTCCGGGGTCGGAAAATGAGGATCCAGATTGTTGGGGGCAATATGCTGACTCTGTAAACCACTTAGAGAGGGCTGTAAAGCACTGTGAATTGGTACATAAGTCTAAGTGCTATTGCTATACTGGGTTTGACTTAGCACTCACAATTGGCTAATAGCCCACAGACTTTCCAACTACAGAGTGGGAGTCTACTAGGTTTTTCTTTTTAGGCTCAGAATTAAAAGAGCCATAGCTATGTTTAAGTTTCAGGTCAGTGTCCGAGAGAAGAATATACCTGTATATTTAAAGGAATTAACTTTTTATTTCAGTGCTATCCAGGCACTTTGGAGCTAATATTGCAATATTCTTCATTTCCTCCTGCCCCTTTATTTGCTTTTCCAGCTCAACAAATATTTTTCTGGAAATGGATCCCTGGAGCAAAAGAGAGATTATGTAAGCAGTGATGCTTATACTTCTTTAGAACTGTCAGAGATTAATTCCAGGAATCTTGCTCTGCCGTGATTAATACAGGAACCTAATTCATATCAGAAATATAAGAGGAATGCAGATTTTTTTCCCTTTTTAACTGGATATTTATATTTATGACATTTAACCACTAACACTGATGATTTCTAGATGGGATGAAATACCATAGCTCTTCTGATAAACATGACAAGCCCTTTTACACTTCTGCATTTTCGATCAAAAAGCATCAGGGAGACGGGTGATTAAGAAGTATGAAATATCTGTCTGTCTGTCTGCCTGCCTGCCTGCCTGCCTGCCTGCCTGCCTGCCTTCCTGCCTATCTGTCTGTCTGTCTATCTATCTATCTATCTATCTATCTATCTATCTATTTTACAATTATGATTTTTAGCTATTAGATGCAGATAGATAGGGTTTCAATGTATTCACCAATATTTCTAATTTCTCCTGATGTGGCAATAACAGTGGTTCTCCACTGCAGTATTTCTTAATATATTACTGTCCTTTGCTCAGGGCAAACATAACCTTAGGTGTGATTAAGGTATAGGAGTGACATGATAACAGTATTCCAATATCTAAGGGGCTGTCACAAAGAAGAGGGGAGTCAACCTGTTTTCCAAAGCACCAGAAGGCAGGACAAGAAGCAATGGATAGCGTCCCTTCCAACTGTCTTCTGATTACTTAATATCTCATAGCATAGTCTTTCCCATTATGATCCCTTCCACATACAGTTGAACTGTAGCTCCAGTAATCTTAGACATCACCCCATTGTTACAGGTACCATTATACAATTATCAAAAATGAAGTCTTTTGTTTTATCCTGAAAGCTAAAAGATGCCGTCTCCTCTCTTCATTTCTTCCTAATGCTCTTGTTTATTGTTTCTGTTTTACTGCCATAATTAATTAAGTTCTTCTTGGCATTTACAACCCAAAGTATATGGAAGTACATTTTTCCTTTATTGACACTTCCCATAAACATGCATATTGAATTTTTCAAGAGTTATTTTTTAATTACTTAAGCTTCTCTCATTCGCACTGCCATTGTCTGCCCAAAAACACATTTAACTCTATTTACCACTGAGCATCCTGACAAGACAAGAATGTTCCTGCTTAGTAGCACAACCAGTTGTAATATAAGATTGGATCTATGCTGAATTGGATATCAGATGGTGTCTAATAGAACTTCGAATGAGGAACCAGTTTGGTGTATTGGAGAAAGCACCAGGCTAGAAACTGGGAGGCTGTGAGTTCTAGCTTCCCCTTAGCACAAAGCCTAACAATCACTCACTCTCAGCCCTAGGAAGAAAACAAAGGCAAAACACCTTCTAGAATATTACCAAGAAAAAGTCAGGGACATATCTAGGCACTTGCTAGGAGTCTGAGGTGACTCAAAGGCACCAAAAACAAAACAAACCCCCCATTATTGAATATGATTAATAGGAAGTGGACTTAGCTAAGAGAAAACACCTCTTTTGCATTGTTTTCTTCTGCACAAGCCTAGAAAATAGGTGACTAATATAAGATACCTTGCTGAAGTTAATAGTAATACCAATATCCCAAAGGTGCTTTTTCAAGAGGCAACTGGTCTTTCTGGTTTTTCTTTGAATATGTTTCACTTCTCATCCAAGAAGCTTCTTCAGCTCTGACAGGATAGTGGGGAGCCAGAGCTGAAGAAGCTTCTTGGATGAGAAACGAAACGTCTTCAAAAAAAAAACACAAAAAAAAAACCCAGAAAGTCCAGTTGTCTCTTGAAAAAGCACCTTTGGGACAACCATGACCTGGATGACTGGAATCTCCATAGACAGTAATAGCAATAGCACTTGGACTTATATACCGCTTCATAGTGCTTTACAGCCCTCTCTGAGCAGTTTACAGAGTCAGCATCTTTCCCCCAACAATCTGGCTCCTCATTTTACCCACTTCTGAAGGTTGGACGGCTGAGTCAATCTTGAGCCCTGTCAGATTGGTACTCCAGGCTGTGGGGCAAAGTTTGCCTGCAGTACCTCACTTTAACCACTTCAACTGCTTCTTTTTCAGAGTAGTACAGAAAGAAGCCTTGCAAAAGGATAGCAAGATGGGTGGCATATAAATTTAATTTATTGACTAAATAAATAGTCAGTTTCCTTTAATAAACAACGAAGAGCTGGAAGCTCTTCATAATGTACAAATTTTCTACCCCAAATCCAACACCCAGAGATTGTACACCATCCGTTGTGGCCCATCAGTGGCCTGTGCGGATTATAGCTGATTCTGACAATGAGGAGGCTGGTGTGGTGCTGCGCCAGCAGCCTGTGCAGCTGGCACTCAAGTCAGACAATGAGGAGGCTGGAGAAGATGTGGTGCCAGAGGCAGGGATTCAGCCAGGGCCTTCAGAACCTCCAGAAGCTTCTCAAAGTGAAGAGGATGAAGAGGAGGAGCCTCTTCTCGATGCATGGGCGCGCAGAGCTGCCAAAAGGCAGGAGTGGCTCCTCAGAAGGAGGTCTCCTCAAGAGGTGGGGCTAATTGGCCATTCCTTTAGCCTATTTAAGGAGGAACGCTGACTGAAGCAATTTGTAGGGAACAACTTTAGTTCACTCTCCTTCACGTCTGGATTCTCTGTAAATTGCTTCTGGGCTTTCTGCCAACCATAGTAAGATTGTGATTACTTTATCTTTGGTTTCTTGTAGGCGGTTAAGAAAGTTTAATAACAGCCTTTGTTTGAAAAAGACTGAGTTATTTTAGTAAATTGAGTTTGGTACAGACTTTGTGTGTGCTGCGTTCTTTGGGGTCTGTAGCTTGGGCAGAATACCATCTGGAAAGAGGGTGGGTGTCATAGTCAGAGATAAAATAGAGGAGCCAGAATTTCTTTGAAGGAATATGTGTTGAACCTGTTTTATTTGGACAGTTAAGAAGGAAATTCTCCTTCACCAGCTTGATGATGATATTCTTATGTAACTCATATTTTACCTTATGCTTTTCTAGATTAAACTATATCTCACGCTTCTTTTCAAAGTCAAATTAGGGACAGAAATACAGAAAAACAATATAAGCACAGGCATCATTTGGGAAAGGTACTCTCCCCATTCTGATTCAAAAGTACTTTTTGTCTCTCATTATTATGAATTAATAAAGAATAATTATCATAGCCACTATTATTGTTCGAGTATTTTGTATTCTTGAAGTAAATATTGTTTACTCCAATAATAATAATAATAATAATAATAATAATAATAATAATAATAATAATAAAACCCTCTTGGGGTGAATATTGTTTACGAACACTGGAATAACCAATATTCCAAACTCAGACCATCATATCTTGTTTTGAATATTGTATATTTAAATTTCTCTATACCTTCTTGAAAAAGTCTTCTAGCAGTGTTCGTGAATATAAATAGAAATTTGTTGCTTTATTGGTCCCGTAGCATAAGAAAAACAAGGTAGGTTTGTTAAGATTCTTAAAGTAATCCCCAAACCGAAAGGGGAAATCCTCATTGCTTTATCCCTGCAGGTCATCATATGCCTAAAAACAGTGTGACCCTTCATTGCAAATACAATAGCTTTTCCATGTTTGACATATCCTACATGTGGTAAAATACATCAGCAAAAACCCTTCTGGATTTTGACTAATTTGGGGCATTGGATCATCACAAGCAGAGAAATGTAAAGAGCTTCCTGGTTTAGCTGAGCTTTTTACTAACTTTAATGTATTGTATTTCTAATTGCCTGATTTCTCCACTAGTCTGTCTTTTGGTTTTCTTGCATCTTGACTGGTCTCTTTTCATTCCTGTTTAATTCCTAAATTGCAACAGGTAACTGGACTCAGCATTGATAGTACCACACAGCAGAGGTGGGTTTCAGCAGGTTCTGACCAGTTCTGGAGAACCGGTAGTGGAAATTTTGAGTAGTTCGGAGAACCGGTAAATACCACCTTTGGCTGGCTCTGCCCCCATCTATTCCCTGCCTCCCGAGTCCCAGCTGATTGGGAGGAAATGGGGATTTTGCAGTAACCTTCCCCTACAGTGGGGAGGGAATGGAGATTTTACAGTATCCTTCCCCTAGAGCAGGGTGGGAATGGAGATTTTACAGTATCTTTCCCCTGCCATGCCCACCAAGCCGCGCCCACCAAGCCATGCCATGCTCACCAAGCCACGCCCACAGAACCGGTAGTAAAAAAATTTGAATCCCAAAACTGCCACACAGAGCTTAAGTACTTGCATAACCCTATGGGATTGTAAAGTAGCACTTTTTGTTACTCAAATGAGATATATTTTTCTTTATTAAGGGAGATAATAAATGCAAAGGAAATTAAGGAAGAGGAAATACACCTTTCCTTAAAATTATACAGTTATAATAATAGTAATTAGCAGTTTTAGTCCTGCAGATGGCACTCTCTCTGCATTCATCAGAAGGAATGCTTTTTCTCTACAAGACTGATTAAACAGCCTCCTTTTAAAGTCAAATTCATTATGAATTTTAATAGGTGCTGGCAAACAACAGTGTTTCTTTAAATATCCCCATCCTTTATCTGAATAGCTTATGAATTTTCTTGGCCAATAAAACCTAAAACCTTGTCTGATTCATGCTTCCAAATACCAGCTAATTATTTAATTTCCCATTCTTTCTTTTTCTGGCATGATGCATAAAAACAATTATTGGATACATGCATAAAACCAATTATCTAAGTTCAGCATTAATATAACTTTTTTTTTAAAAAAAAATCCAGGCATGCCATTGTGGAGGAAATATATAATTGTACCAAAACCCCAACAAACGTTTTCTAGAGTTGTGCGTGAATAAAAGTGACATTCAAAAGGAAACCTGGCACATGATGAAGTGAGCACAGCTTTGCAACTCTGACTGAGCGAAGGCAAGGCTTTGTACACATTCAAAGCAAGGATAGGCTGGCACTTCCCCTAGATTTCATACATAAAGTACATTTTAACAAGGATCCAACTGAGTAATACAATGTTCAATGCATGCATATGAATAAGAATAGATTTAGATACAAGTTGTATTACAAATTTAAAGAAGGGCCAGATGGTATAGTGATTCAAAAACTGGATTAAGAGCAAGAGCTTTTAATTCTCCCTTACACATGGATGCTGGCTGGGTGAAATGTTGACTAGTCCTACTCTCTTAATCCTAGACTAGGTGGTTGAAAAATTCCTACCTACCAGTGTGGCAGCTTTTATCTATAGCCTTCAGTGAAGAAGCTTTCATCCTGCAGTGGATCAGTTCAGCTGACATCACCATCATCAACAACAATAACAGTAACAACAACATACTTAAATATATTTTCTCTAATTCAGTTATGACAATTTCCAGTTAGTGAGACTTGTAGTATCTTAGAATGCCTGCAGATCATTACAACATGTTGTAATTTTATGCAAGATCATAAATAGCTAAAATAAATCAGAACAATGTATGATGCTAGATTTTACAAGATTGGGGCATAGAAAAAGTCCCCAGATGGAATACAATAAATTTGGATCAGGTTTGTTTTGATACCTGTGATACCTATGATATCTGTGATTTATTTTTTTTAATCTTTGTCATTTTATTACTTGCTAAAAGTTTTCTTTTATTTCAGGGGTTCTGTGCAAATCATGTTTTGGTTAGTACCAGACAAAAGATAGAAAATGAAAACCAATCTTTTTCTAAATTTCTCATAAGTTTTTTTTAAAAAAAAACAAAACAAAATGGCAACAAAGTTATAACAAGGAGTTGCTGTTCAGCCCTTTATATTGTTTGTTATTTGGATGCGGTACTGTCTCTTTTAAGTCAAGCTTGAAACTTATGTATTTCATGGCCACAGTCCTGCAATTTCCAGGTCAATAGTACAATATGAAAGTGGTTGCCATTTTTGTTTTCCTGAATGTTTCCTGATTTCTTGTTTAACTTAACAATTCTGCATTCCCTGATAGATTTCCATTCAGGAAACTAGCTTAGTTTTCAAACTAGATAGGTCAACAGGGGTTCTGCTGGGACAAGCCCTTGGTTAACCCTTCTTTCATTACTTAACTTCCACCTACCCACTGGGCATTTATATCTGTTGTTATGCAGGATAGAATAAAATCCTGCTAAAAATTGACTTCTGTCCTTTCGGTTTATTTCTGCATGACTTTTCATCCCATTTCACAAACTGGGGGGGAAAAAATATCCACCAGGCACAATTCATGAAATTGTGTGAACGCTTTTTCTCTGTGGTTTTGTTATTTTCATCTTTGTCTAAAAGGAGAAAGGGTTTTGCCCTCTATTCCCTAAATGTTCCAGGAAGCACAATTAAAAAAAAAAAAGGTCATTGCTAGAAGCCTGTGTGTATTTTGGTCCCCTGTTTATGTTGCTGTCTATGTAAAAGGGGAACAACCCTGCCTGGAAAGACGTATTTTTAAAAGATGCATTTATGTCTTGTTTGTAAAGAACATCAGTTTGTCTACAATATGCAAGAAGGGAAAAACTTGTGATTCCAAGGAATGGTATGCACTCATTCTCCAAAATGATCTGCAAGACAAAAAAATAAAATAAAATCCAGGCTCTAAATTTATTGCTTTTATTTTGTAGGTTGACACAAAAACAAACCCTGTCCCCAAATGCACAAGTGGTATGAGAGAGAAAGTAATTAAGAATATAAAAGTTGCCTTGCTGGATGAAAGCAAAAGCAAAAGTTGTTGTTTGTTTCAAAGCAAGTCTGGGGCTACTTCTACAAAATTCATGCACAAAGCATAAAACCATAAGTCTCTCTTGCTCTTTGCCCAACCTCAGGAGGAATCAGATCCAGTGCATAATACTTAAGGCTGACTATCTTATTTTGCCTCTCAAAGCAGAAAATCATTCTAAACACTTTCCCCCTTCCTTTGCAGTGGATTTGCAGCAGTAGTAGAGATACATGAGAATGGTTAGAAGTGAGTATTTGTAGACAAGTTGAACTTTGGGGTTCTCTGAGCTTGGTTGTTATTTTGCAGACATTTCATCACCAAACTAGCCCTCGACTTACAACAATTCATTTAGTGGCCATTCAAAGTTACAGCACCATTGATAAAAATGACATGACCATTTTTCACACTTATGACCGTCGCAGCATCCCAGCATGTTCATGTGATCAAAATTCAGACACTTGGCAACTGACTCGCATTTATGACAATCACAGTGTCCCAGGTCATATGATCATCTTTTTGCTAGTCAATGAGGAAGCCAGAGTCATTTAAATGTGTCACTAACTTAACAATTGCAGTGATTCACTTAAAAACTGTGGCAAGAAAGTAAAATGGGATAACATTCGCTTGACAAATATCTCACTTAGCAACAGAAATTTTGGGTTCAATTGTAAACTGAGGACTACCTGTAACCATCAGTGCTAGAGAGGATTTGGGTTTGCTCTCATTTTATATTCTAATGCAGGGCTGTCAAACTGGTGGCCCACGGGCCAGATGTGTCACGGGCAGGCCATGCCCACCCCGTGAAGGGAAAAAAACATCACGATACATCATGTGATGGCAACATGATGCCACAAGTTTGACACCCGTGTTCTAGTGGCTTGCCCTGTCAGTGTGAGAATGAGAGTGGTCTTGGAGAGTCCTTGATTAGCCTGTTGTTTA
This sequence comes from Arizona elegans, assembly GCA_022577455.1. Classification (NCBI taxonomy): domain Eukaryota; kingdom Metazoa; phylum Chordata; class Lepidosauria; order Squamata; family Colubridae; genus Arizona; species Arizona elegans. Next base: position 107,643,489 of record JAKOOJ010000001.1, read on the forward strand.
TTGAATAGAATAGAATTTTTATTGGCCAAGTGTGATTGGACACACAAGGAATTTGTTTTGGTGCATATGCTCTCGGAGTACATAAAAGAAAAGATACATTCGTCAAGAATTATAAGATACAACACTTAATGATAGTCATAGGGAAACAGTCAATATAAATCTTAAGGATACCAGCAACAAGGTTACAGTCATAAGTGAGAGGAGATGGGTGATAGGAATGATGAGAAGATTAATAGTAATAGTAATGCAGACTTAGTAAATAGTTTCACAGTGTTGAGGGAATTATTTGTTTAGCAGAGTGATGGCATTTGGGAAAAATTGTTCTTGTGTCTAGTTATTCTGGTGTGCAGTGCTCTGTAGCGTCGTTTTGAGGGTAGGAGGTGAAACAGTTTATGTCCAGGATGCGAGGGGTCTGTAAATATTTTCACAGCCCTCTTTTTGACTCGTGCAGTATACAGGTCCTCAATGGAAGGCAGGTTGGTAGCAATTGTTTTTTCTGCAGTTCTAATTATCCTCTGAAGTCTGTGTCTGTCTTGTTGGGTTGCAGAACCAAAACAGACAGTTATAGAGATACAGATGACAGCTTGTTAGCTTGTTTGTCTGAGTTGGTACATGAAAATTTGCTACTTTCCATATCAAACACCAAAAATCAGCTGCTTAAGGCAGCCTCCTCATCTGTAATTTATTTATTTATTTCGTTAGCCATCCAATTTATATAGCTGCCCATCTCAAGGAGTGATCCGCAGCCCACAGAATTAAATTACAACAGAAACAATAACGAGCATTAAAATAATTAAAAATATCAGCAGCCAAGAAACAGGAACCCTAATGATTGGGTTAGAACTTTCCAGAAAAATAGTTTTTAGCAAGTTTTATTTTAAAAATGAGTATATGGAGATAGGCTATTTAGTTGAGTAAAATAAAAATCCATTTTATGGAAAAGTGACTCAAGAGCAATCCAGGATAAATGCATGATGTAGAAATGTACACTGAGTTTCAATAACTCAAATTATAACCATCTGTACTCATCTCTTTTTTTGTTCCATAGCCAGTTTTCTCTTTGCACCCATTTGTATTTTTCTCTGCCATGCTGTTCTACATTTAGCATTGAAGCTCTAATATTCACCTGGTACTATGGCCAGTTTCTGCTGCAGTTGCTCTGGTGTTCTTAACAATAGGGTGAAATCTAGGATGCGATCTCTAATCCCTAGATTATATTCCTTACAGGGACTGGTAATTCATTCACAGGTCTGACTTGCCAGGGGCAAATTATAATTGGTGCTCAATTTATTCTTATCAGTGCAGGCTGGCGACATTTCAAGTAATTGAGGAGAGTATGAGGGCTCTCCAGAATGAAATTACATCTTGATAGCTTGATACACCATATGCCAGCATTGAATTAGTTGTTTTCTTTAAGAAAAAAAAGTGAATAAAATTATTAAAGGAAAGAAGGGCTATAGAACTTTACAATTGGAGAAAAAATTGTTGGTGTTTATTCTTTCAAAGAGCTAAATGGTGGGATATGTTAAATGTTATTACTAATAATAACTAAAGCTATTCCTACAATAATGTGAGGAGCTCAAGAGCTGTGCAGTAGATGGAAGATGGTGTTTTTTATTTATTTTATTATTATTTATTATTCATATTTCTATGCCGCCCACTCTCCGAGGACTCTGGGTGGTTTACACCAAAGACAGTATACTAAATAGCGTATTGCCCCCAACAATCTGGGTCCTCATTTTATCCACCTCGGGAGGATGGAAGGCTGAGTCAACCTTGAGCCAGTGAGATTTGATCCGCTGACCTGCTGAACTAGCAGTCAGCTAATGTAGCTGCAGTACTGCACTCTAACCACTGCACCACTTTGGCTCCAAGGTGTATGTATATGTAGCCGTTATGTAATGGCACTCAAAATCCATGCTAATTGGAAATTTATTTATTTAATAAATTTATAATGTCTCACTGAAAGCAACTCTGGACAGTGCACAACATGAATACTTGATTAGTTGTAATTCTGTGAATGCAGGTAGCAATCAATTTAGTCTTATTTACTTCTGAAGAAGGTGCTGTTGTGAATTAGGAGATTAAATTATAATTAGTGACTTGGCATCTCCAGAAATTTTAGAAGTGCACCGATATATATATATATATATATATATATATATATATATATATATATATATGTATGTATGTATGTATGTATGTATGTATGTATGTATATATGTATATGTATATGTATATGTATATGTATATGTATATGTATATGTATATGTATATGTATATGTATATGTATATTTCTGTGTCATGACAATAGCCAGTACATATCTGATCATGAAGATGGATCAGTAATATGTAGCATTATTCGTTGGTATCTTCCAGGCTGCATCAAAGTTATAAAAATGTCAGTGGGAGTTTTGTGGCAGAAATTGTATAATTTTCCTTCTTAATTTTTGCACAAACTACTTGCATCTGCTTCTTTCATTTGGTATCATTTAAAAGGAAGTGTCTTTTATAAGACCCTGTTAGAAAATAAAAACAATTAAATTGGCAGTGTTAGTTGTCACATGTTTATGAAACAATCATGCACAGTGATGAAGGTATGCTAAATGAAACTAAAGGCAATGATTCTCACACTTCTAATGAATGTTTACCCCATTCTCCATTACAGTTCCAAAACAATACAGAAAATTAGGAACCCAAACAGGTATATTTTGTGAAATCTTCCACATTGACTTAAACACAAAATTTTGGTGAAGAGTGAGTTGGATTGTTTGTAACATAGAGGAATAGAGATAGCCCAGGTTTACAAATAATACAGTTGGTCCTCAATTTATGACCACAATTATTATTATTATTATTATTTATTAAATTTGTATACCACCCTACTCCCGAAGGACTCAGGGCGGTGAACAGCCAAATAAAATACATATATTACAAATGTTAAAAAACTATTAAAATACAATTAAATAATTGGGCCGAAAAAATAAATTTAAAACACCCCAAAAACAAAGACAAATTTAAAATTTAAAATTTTTTAAATTATAAAACAGTTTAAAAGAGAGGTTAGGCCAGGCCGGCCTGCTGGAAGAGAAATGTTTTGATGGAACGGCGGAAAGTGCGCAAGTCCGAGATCCTCCGTATCTCCGGGGGGAGCTCGTTTCAGATGGTGGGTGCCTCCACAGAGAAGGCTCTCCCCCTGGGGGCCGCCAGTTGACATTGTTTGGCTGATGGCACCCTGAGGAGCCCCTCTCTATGGGAGCGTACTGGTCGGTGAGAGGCCACTGGTGGCAGAAGGCGGTCTTGTAGATACCCTGATCCTAAGCCATGGAGCGCTCTAAAGGTGGTAACCAAAACCTTGAAGCGCACCCGGAAGACAACCGGGAGCCAGTGCAGCTCACGCAGGAGGGGGGGTCACATGGGAGCGCCCCGTCACTCCCATAACCACCCGCGTGGCCACATTCTGGACCAGCTGGAGCCTCCGGGTGCTCCTCAAGGGGAGCCCCATGTAGACAGCATTGCAGTAGTCCAGGCGGGAAGTGACGAGGGCATGAGTGACTGTATTTAACGAGTCCTGATCCAGAAAGGGACGCAACTGGCGAATCAGGCGAACCTGATAAAACGCCCTCCCGGCCACAGCTGTCAAGTGCTCTTCTAAAGACAGCTGTGAGTCCAGGAGGACCCCCAGGTTGCGAGCCCAGAATTGAACTCAGAATTGATGTTGCTAAGCGAGAAATTTGTTAAATGGGCTGTGCCCCATTTTACAACTTTTCTTGCCACATTTGTTAAGTGGATCACTGCAGTTGTTATATTAGCAACATGGTTGTTATGTGAATCTGGCTTCCCCGTTGACTTTGTTTGTCAGAAGGTCACAAAAGGGGATCACATGATCCCAGAATATTGCAGCCATCATAAAATATGAACTAGTGGTCTTGCATCCGAATGTAAATCACCTGGCCATAGGGATGTTGCAATGGTCATGTGTGAAAAATAGTCATAAGTCACTTTTTTCAGTGCCATTGTAACTTCGAGCAGTCACTAAACGGACTGTTGTAAGTCAAGCACTACCTGTAGTCAGGTTCTCTGGGTTTAGGAGATCAATACCAATATATCAATCTTGAAGATGTTTGCCTGCAGGCAAAACTTCCTTAGCACAATCGTTCAGAAGTGGGATATGGCAAAATATGTGCTGCCTATAAAATGATTCAGATCATTTTGGAAAATTTAAAAAAAAGGTAAGTTTGTGAAAAATGTCTATTTAACATTATTATATATAACCTTTATTTCTGGATACTTTTATCAGTTGCATTCAAATGAATATGGAAATGTTTCTGTGGAAATGTTTTCTCAAGGGATATTTCCTTCTTCATAGACAAAATTTTCCATAGCATCAAAGTCTGTCAGAATTTTTACTAAATTAATTCTCAAGGCTTGAGTCTGGCATTTGAAACAATCATGTTTCGGCAGCAGAACAATCTTTTTTTCTTTTCTTTTTCAATCTTCTTGGAAAAATATTTAAGTTATGCTTAGGCCTTGATATAGTCAGCATCACATTTCATTTCTTTCACAAAAGGGTCAAAGTGCGTGATAATACATTTTAACAATTTTAAATATAAACATGACATTTAAATTAAATTATTATCTTTGCAACCCACTGGACATCCGGAACAATCAATCAATCGTTTTAAAAAAAATAAAAACCATACTTTTCTGGATTCTTATTGGCCGTTAGTAGAATATGAAAAACAGATACATAGAATATAGGAATGGTATAAATATTTTGGAAAGGACTATAATGAATTTATGTATCCATACAAGGCACAAATTGCTAATTTGCTTTAATGCAATGTGAAATAACTCCATGAAACCAAAAGGAATTTCCTTCCTGCAGTAGAGAATGTATTACTGTAGGTTGCTCCTTGCACATGTCAGAACTCCTAAGTTATGAAATGGAAATTCTATAAATCTTAAAGATAGTTGTAACTGCCTTGGATAGAGTTAGAATCTTTCAGATAGTGCTCTTCCTTAGCCAGTTCATAAATGCAATAAAAAAGCAACATGTTTTTCTGAGATAATTTTCCAGTGCATGTACTTTACATGTTGCAACCTGTTAGACATCAGCGCTCCTTCACAATCAAATGAATTGTGAAATATCTCCCAGGAGACCACGGCCACCAATGAAGTAGTTAAATCTGAGTTGCTTCTTTACATCGTCTTTGAAAGATCCCAGAGATCACCGCACGCTGAGTTTCCCGAAGCTAACAAAAAAAGCAAGCAGTGGAAAGGTGTGCACATTTCAAATAAGAACTGTCTTCAGCGTTTATCTGAGGATTATTCAGTGCCAATTTTTGCTAACTCTTTTTCCAATTTCATCACACAACTGCTGTCATGTTAACATGCTGGTTTCCCTTCTTGAATTCTGGAAGGATTTTCTCTGAATATTAATGAATAGCGTTTTGTGATTTGCACTTTATTTTTATTGTGTATTGGTAGAATACCTATACTAATGCAGACAAGCTACTGGAAGCAGCAGAGCAACTGGCTCAGACTGGGGAGTGTGATCCCGAAGAGATCTACAAAGCAGCACGGCATCTAGAAGTGCGGATTCAGGACTTCGTTAGGAGAGTGGAACAGAGGAAGCTTCTTTTGGATATGTCTGTCTCCTTCCACACTCATACCAAAGAGGTAAGGTGCCTGCAATGTAATAGAAATTCAGATATCATTGGACCTATGTTTCAAGTATGGAACATGGCAAAATATGTTCATATTGCTCAATAAATTTAGATTATATGAAATTAAAGTTTAGAAGACCTGCCAAATTATATAAATGTTACAAGTCTCCCTATTGGAGTTGCAACATAACTGTAAAAGAAAGTGGAATCAGTAGAAATGTTATCTGTTTGCCTATCTATCTGAAACTCCATAACAGAATAACAATGTGCATGTTAACACTGATTACTGATTACTAATATTTAGTGTTCGTGTGAAGTTTATACGCAGTGGAGTAGACCCTTCATCTGTATTTTGTAACTGGAATATCAACACATAGTTTTCTTCTCTGAATGTTTCTTTTTTCCAAGTAGAAAGAGATAAATGAGATGTATTCAGTTTCCTCCTCCTTTTACATTCATCATTTCATGTCGTTCACTAATCTGGAGAATCTACCAATTCTCTGAAGAAGCATAAAGGTCCGCAAAAGGAATTGATAATTTTTTTTTATTTTTTGAATGTAATGGTCCAGGCTACATGGAAGATCATCCATATGGAGAAAAAAGTTCTGCTTTATGTTTTGAGCTCTTTAAAAGACAGCAATCACAATGCCATTATTGTTTCTTAAACTTCTTAGGTAATTGAATTTTAATGAAGCATTAAAATTCTCTGCTTTACTACTGTTTCTAACAAGAATCAGTTAATGGAGATAGTTTTGATTTCATTCTATTCAAAGTAGGTTCTGTATACATGTCCTCTTTTGATTTTCTGTGGTTTCCTCAGGACTGGGCTAAATGTTGTTTTAATACAAGTGAACAATGTTCAAAATGTATGAAAATAGGAGACTTTTTTCAGCAGACGTAGAGGTCAGGACATTGAAACTAAGGGCCTGAGGGTATAACTAAAGCATACTCTACATTTTTCCATCTTCAAACTTCATACCATGCCTTCAAATAGCTTTGAAAACAGGATTGTGTTCTATAAACAAATAATGTGTAAAAATTATTAAAAAACTATAAAAAACCTATAAATATAATAAACTATAAAAAAAATATTTCAGTCATTAACCTGCATACGGGAAATGAATATGTCCAAAGCTGCATTGACAATGTCATAATAGTGAGGTGAAATACATTCAAAGAATTTTGGCTAAAAACAATAACAAAAACAGAGAATGCTACTTGTTCCAAAACTCATGTGCAATAAAACAGAAACAACTAAGTTTAATTATCAGAATAGTATAAGCTTTAAAATGGTGGCATAACATTCAGGTATATATAAATAAGTAAAGCAATAAAATCAGCCAGAAGAAATTTGGGACTATAACCTTCATTTATTGTCCCCTGTGAAACCTGAAAAGAGTGTAATATAGTAATTGATGTGGCAAGTGTACCAAGATGTAAACATCTTTAAACATCTGGCTTTATTATTTTTATAAACAACTCAGACATATCCAATACTCTTTCTTCTTCCTGTTTTCCTCACAACAACAACCTTGTGAGGTGAATTGGTCTGAGAGAGAGTGATTGGCCTAAGGTCATCTAGCTGGCATTTATTCCCAAGGCGGGACTAGAACACTCCTCATTTCTAGCTTGGTGTCCTAACTAACTAGCCACCACTAGTTAGTTATACTTTTCAACCATAGTTTGTTGAATTTCACAGTTGGTTGGCTTTATGCATTGTGCTTAATCCAAAACTGGGTGAACCATATTATGGCAGATCATGATTTGTCAAACATGCAAACACAGATAGATTAATTGCCATTTTCAGGTGCATAACAGGGGTCAGCAACCTGTGGCTCTGGAGCCGCATGTGGCTCTTTCACCCCTCTGCTACGGCTCTCTGTCACTCAAAATATGCATTTACAACCACTAATGTGTGATACCCACAGGCACACGATTTATTGAGCTTTTCAACCCCCAGTAGGCCAACCATGGATAAATCCAAGAAAAGAAAAGTTTCAGAAGAAAACAGAATGTTTAATTCAACTACATATGCTAGTTTTGTGGCTACTCGGGAAATAGTCAGGCACGGGAAGGGTTTTGTGGCTTCTGGTGTTTTCTTTTCTGTGGGAAATGGATCCAAATGGCTCTTTGAGTGTTTAAGGTTGCAGATCCCTGTCCTATAATCAAGATCCATTATTATATTATTATTACAAACTGAGAGCCAGTTTGGTCTAGTGTTAAGGCACCAAGCTAGAAAACAAGAGACTGTTGGTTCAAGTCCCACCTTATCTATGAAAGTGAGCTGGGTGACCTTGGATTAGTCATTGCTCTCAGCTCAACCCATCTCACAGGATTGTTGTTATGAGGAAAATAGGAAGAGGAAGGTGTGTTGGATATGTTTGTCCCCTTGAATTATTTGTAAAAATAATTTAAGTCGGAGATAGACAGGCAGACCGAATCAGGAACTGCAACTGTCTTTATATTGAATCGTGCCCTGCCCTGTGGCACTATTTTCCTTCTACTAGGTAATCAGAATAAACAACTCAACATTGAGATAATAGAGAAACTGATTAGTTCAGATGAATTTTTATTTTGTCAGAAAAGAGGGAGGAAAACATCAAAAGTTTTCAAAGTCTGACCCTGAGTGATTTTTTTGTTGATGTTCTTCTTACCTTTGGGGGCAGCCACAGTCAGCAGAAGTCACATAAAGAGCCCTGTGGCATGTTTCACTATTGATAAGATGGAACAGAGAGAAAACATGGACATGCTGGACAGGCTGCATTCCTTGACTAAAGGTCTGAGGAATATTCCTAGGCAGAGGAAATGGTGGGAACTTCGTGGTTCTTCCAGAGAGCTTAATAAAACTTTCTTTTGGAGCAGGACACTGCGTCTCTTACAGCCTCAAATTCAGCTATCAATTTTCACTGTTCAGAATTGGGGAAAAAATATTATTTTCTCCTAGTAGCATAGAATTTACATAGCAGCCCTGCTCTTAATTTTCTCTAGATTCATAATGACTACCTATTAAAAGGGCATTTTTGCCAGGCATTCTTAAAAAGTCACAACTTCATAGTATCTGACTTTCTCGTGACATTATTTAACATGAGGTAGTTCTGTAGCAGAGTAATCCACCATAATGCAAAATGATATTGATGTTGTTACCATAACATATCAGACATGCATTGCATTCACTTCAACTGTGATTCCCAGTCTTAATTGGTAATGCTGCCAATATTTGGTTTGGGGCAACTAATGTATAAATGACATTATATGCAACTGCATTTTTTAAAGCCATGGAAAGTTGTTTCATAAATTCAGACTTAGAAGGAAATTCAGACTTAAATATTCAGACTTAATATTTAATATTTATTTATTTATTGGTTTGATTTATATGCCACCCTTTTCCAGAGACTCAGGGTGGCTTACAATGCATTAAGCAATAGCCTTCATACTTTTGTATATACCTGCTTAGTAGGGCTTTTGTCCCCCCCACCCAAGCGGTGTTCTTTTTTATACAAAGTCAATTTATTGCCCCCACAATCCAGGTCCTCATTTTACCTACCTCGAAAGGATGGAAGGCTGAGTCAACCTTGAGCCTGGTGGGATTTGAACTTGCAGGCAGCTGGTGCTATTTAACAGCACTTTAGTCTGCTGCGCCACCAAGGCTCTTGGTATTAATATAAAGTTTAATATTTTTCTTGATGTTTATTATATAAAGACAGTAAACAATCATTTCATCAAGGACTATGGCATTTGGGCTAAAGAGCTGCAAACAGACACCCTGCCATTAACAATCATGTGCCATTTTTGTTTTGTTGCATACTTTTGTATATAACTAAGCTTGTTCCTTAGCTTGCTTAGCTGCAACACATTTTCTCCAATTAAGCAAATCGGCACAAGATCTTACATTCATGTTTGCATCAATAGAAACAGATATTATTGCAGTCTAGAAAATCAGTTTGATATACTGTACTTGGTCTAAACGAGTTATCTCCTTCACCCAAAGGCTTGTACAGCTCCATAGATACTTCTGTGAGTGGATTGGATTTAGCTTGGGGAAATGGATCATAGCGTCTCGGTTTCTGCAATATTTGTAACAGTCAGGTGTCATGTATCATCATGTCTCTTTAAAGCTGGGATATGAAAACACTGATTTACAGGTCTGATTTGACCTGCCAGGCTGAACTATCAAGATTGGAAAGCTAAACATAGACTCATACCATCGGAAGAGATCATTTACACCATCAAGGCCAAGCACCTGCTCAATTCAGAAATCTAAAGTAAAATATCTCAAGACACCTGGCTGCCTTCCCTCTATTTGAATTCTTCTAACAAAGCCAACTGGGTCTTTCTCGACATGACCCTTTCCACCCTACCATCTTCAGCATTTCAACAGCTTAAATTCTGTAACTTTTCTATTTAGGGAAATAAAAGAACTTCTAAAAATGGCAAGAAATAGTGCTTGCAGGCTGTTTTAGCTTCTCCACACCTTTCATTTCTCAGAAAGATTAGCTGGAAAGTAGAGTCAAGGACTTCTCTTTCTCCTAAAACCTTGCCTCTGGTGTTGATCTTAAAAGAATGTGAAATCTAGAAAATTATATAAGCAAAATATACCACATTTATACATGTATTCAAAGTTAAACTGAACAAATAATTATTAATTGGGAGAACAGAAGATTAAAATAGGATATATACAATATATGGCACCTAAATGATTATGAATAAGCTGAAATTCTGTTACTGAATTCTGATTGGAAGCCATTTTCTATTTTGCAAATGTTGAAAAATTGCCCAGAATCACCTTTGTGTGAGTTTGGCAGCTATATTAGCCGCCCTGAGTCTTCGGAGATAAATAAATAAATAAAATAAATATTATTGTGAATGCCCGTCAAGGTACCCTGTTTCCCCCAAAATAAGACATCCCCTGATAATAATAATGGTAATAAGGCCAAGCGCTTATTTCAGGATTCAAAAAAAATATAAAACAGAGTCTTGTTTTTGGGAAAACACGGTACTCTGGTCTGTTGTATTTCTGCATGCCCATGCACAGATTTATTGGGGTAGGAATGATTTCCAAAAGTAATTTATTTGGCATTTGCAGTCTATATTGAGAAGTTTTCTGGATAATAGCCTGCAGGACTTCAAAAAATCTCACAGAACCAGAAAAAGAGTCCTACAGAGATCCTACAGCAGCCAAAAAATTCTTCAAGCCATTCTCAAAGTGAGAAATAACAGATACAAGATAGATCTAGAGGCTAAAAGAACTCTTGTGGAATAAGTGAAGGTTGTTATAGCTAAGAAAACAGTCAATGGTTACAGGCTGCAAATATGGAAGAACAAGGCAGGCTGAATGAACATTGTCTCAAGCAACTGTCTCTGGAGACCACTTTGTAAAGCCCTTGGCAGCTGGCTTCTCCCAGGCTTTGCTGTGTCCCATTTTGGTTTTGGTTCCAAGGAAGCTACATCCAGTTTGCCCTTGGTGATTCTCATCTGTTTAGCCTACTTTTCCTCCTCTTGGCAGCAGTGGCACTGCACCTGGCTCAGAGGTTGGAGTTGAAGAGGTTGAAGTTGCTTCAGAGCATCCAGGTTTCTCCATCTCCTGCCCTGTCATCTCTTCCTCCAAGAAATAGCCTAGGCCAGGGGTGTCAAACTTGATTTCATTGAGGGCCACATCAGGGTTGTGGTTGACCTCGGGAGGGGGGAGGTGAATGGGCATGGGCAGGGTGGGAGTGGGAGTGGCCAGCTCAACATTCTGCAGCCCGTGCACAATCCTCCCAGGCTCTGTTTTCAGCTGCTACTGCCTCCTTCAGCTCTCTGCCAACAAAAACGGAGCCCAGGAGGGCCACGCACAGCCATACTGAGCTCCATTTTTCCTGGCAGAGGCATCACAGGCAGGTCCTTCCTGTTTCCAGGGCGACCCCATGGGTCAGTTCTAAGATCTGGCCTGCAGGCTTTGAGTTTGACATCCCTGACCTAGGGGACCCAGGATTTGAAGTGAGGAAAGATGGCAGTTCACAGAATCTTTTGTGTGTGTGTGTGTGTGTGTGTGTGTGTGTTTACTGTATGCTTATCCTTTTGGGGGGGAGATTATCTGCATAATCAATTGTTATCCAAAACAATGATTCAAATGGCAAAAGATTATCTAAACGGCCCATACTCCCCTTGTGTTAGCATTTCTATTATCTTTGGTAGTTATAGAACTGCAGCGTTCTTTCCTCTTGTGTATTCTTTCTCTTTCATTGAAATGAAATTTTAAAAAAGACAACCATTATATATGCCCACTCATACCATATATTTATTTCAGGCCAATCTTTTGCAGATTATTTTGTTTAATATTGCAGTTGTTTAAGTCAGTGGTTCTCAACCTGTGGTCCGTGAGGGACCTCCATGTCATCACAGGGAAGGAATCCACAAAAGAAAAAAGTTATGATTTAAATCTTGAGTTACGTCTTGGTGGTCCGTGGGTACAAAAGGTATTTAGAGGGGATCCATGGTGAAGAAAAGCTCAAGAACCACTGGCTTAAGTGCTTTAATGTCAGATAACGCTGTGCTTTGATGGATACCCTTTGAGCTGATTTGAAAGGGTTAAGATCAATACCTCCATCCTTCCCATTGTTCTCCTACCCACCCACCCACCCACCTTTGCCTCTTCTGATATCTTTTGCTTGTTCTTTCTTCCCCTCTTTCCCAGCTGTGGACATGGATGGAAGACCTGCAGAAGGAGCTCTTGGAAGATGTTTGTGCTGACTCCGTAGATGCCGTTCAGGAACTCATAAAGCAGTTCCAGCAGCAGCAAACAGCTACTCTGGATGCCACTCTCAATGTCATCAAAGAAGGGGAAGATCTAATCCAGCAGCTCAGGTGAGCACCTTGGGACATACCTTAGAATTCCATGTGGAAATTAGTGCTTCTCTCTTAACTAGATTTAGAACCATATTGCTATTTATTTTGGCATAGCTCACCTGTTTTATTATTGCTGGGAAGCTGCCTTGATTCGCTTGGCAGAAGTTACTATAATCATTAAATAATTTTTAAGTGCATCATTTCACTGAAACTATAAGGGATGATTTGTGGAGATGAATAATAAGTAATCTCAGTTCACCTGGACCGCTGCGTGTAATGGATGAAGAGAGCTGCAGGTGTACTAAACTGACTATGATTAAATGGTACTGCCTAAATATGTTTAAAGTGGAAATTTGGGGAACATTATTGAATTGTTATAAATGGAGGCCTTGTGGTTTAAATACTTATTCCTGCTAAGCAGTGTCTGGAATCCACTAAATAAAACATATGCCTTTAATATATCATTACCATTTTTTCACCTGTAAGAGCTTTCAGTTTTTAGTATAAAATCCCTGTGGCACGATAAAGATTTCAAGCTTTCATCTGATACCTACTATTTCCAATTGTACTGGGTTTACGCAATTTACAGCATGTGCCTAAAAAGCGACTATATGGAATATATAGGTTTCCACAAACACCTACAGCCTGGTTGAGATAGTAAAGTCCCAAGATTTGTGACTCTGTACAAGTAGTCCTTGACTTATGACCATAACAGAGTTTCTGTTGCTAAGCATGGTGGCTAAGTGAGTTGTGCCTGATTTTACAATCTTTTTGCCACAATTGTTAAGTGAATTGCACAGTTTTTAAACAAATCCAGCTTCCCCCATTGACTTTGCCTGCCATCTGGGAAAGTTGCAGCTGACAAACACTGTAAATGCATGTTGGTTGTCAAGCACCCGAATTTTTATCATATGACTGAGGCAATGCTGTGATGATTGTAAGTGCATGGACCAATCACAAGGTCACCTTTTTCCAATGTCATTGTAACTTTGAAGGGATATCAATAGCATTTAGACTTATATACCACTTCACAGTGCTTTACAGTCCTCTCTAAGCGGTTTACAGAGTTAGCATATTGCCCCCAACAATCTGGGTCCTCATTTTACCCACCTCGGAAGGATGGAAGGCTGAGTCAACCTTGAGCCCCATCAGGATGGAACTGCTGGAGGAGCAGTGAGTTAACCTGCAGTCCTGCATTCTAACCACCGCGCTACGGGATGCTAAACGAATGATCCTAAGCTAAGGACTACCTGTAGAGGCTTTATTCAGTTCGGCTTAATAGCGTTTAATTAAAAATGCTCTGGAAACAATTTATTTCTTTTTCAGAAAGCCGATCAACCTTTTTGTCAGTTTGGCAGAAGAATCTATTAAGATGAATCATATTCACTATTATAAAGAAAATTCTGTTTTTTAAAAAATATTTGTATACAGACAGTGGTGGGTTTCAAAAATTTTTACTACCAGTTCTGTGGGTGTGGCTTGGTGGGTGTGGCATGGCTTGGTGGGCATGGCATGGCTTGGAGGGCGTGACTTGGTGGGCGTAGCAGGGGAAGGATATTGTAAAATCTCCATTCCATCCCCAATCCAGGGGATGGTTACTGCAAAATCCCCATTTCCTCCCAATCAGCTGGGACTTGAGAGGCAGAGAATAGATGGGGGCAGGGCCAGTCAGAATTTTTACTACCGGTTCTCCGAACTACTCCAAATTTCCACTACCGGTTCTCCAGAACTGGTCAGAACCTGCTGAAACCCACCTCTGAATACAGATCTTTCAGCTGTAAACATTTACTGCATTTCAAAACCATTGCATTTTTACTGAGCACTACAGTAGAAGTGAAGTAGAATATATAGGATTGGAATTGTTGTGCTGTTAAAAAGTTAGACAGAACTCTGTTTCTCTCCCATAGTACTGGCAATTGTCAGTGAGAAAGCAGAGCAAAGCAAAGGGTTAAACCCTCCAGATCATACTCCTGATCTGAATCTCTTCCCCACTATGATTTGTTTTGGTTTGCTTTGCTTTGGTTTCATGCAGAAGATGTGTTTATGAAGGCAGTGATTTTTTTTATTAGCACATTTTACATTGTGTTAAGGGGACATGGTAGCTCAGTGGCTAAGTCGCTCAGCTTGTTGATCTGAAAGGTCAGCAGTTTGGCGGTTTGAATCCATAGTGCCACGTAACAGAGTGAGCTCCCGTTACTTACCCCAGCTTCTGCCAACCTAGCAGTTCGAAAGCATGTAAAAATTCAAGTAGAAAAATAGGGACTACCTTAGTGGGAAGGTAACAGCATTCCATGTGCCTTCGGCATTTAGTTATGCTGGCCACATGACCATGGAATCTTCATCAGACAGCACTGGCTCTTTGGCTTAGAAGCGGAGATGAGCACCGCCCCCTAGAGTCGGGAACGACTAGCACGTATGTGCGAGGGGAACCTTTACCTTTACATTGTGTTGGAATAAATTTTTCCTCCTAGTTAGCTAAAACATAGTAAAAACTTGCTTTAACTTTTTCAACATGTATTTGGGGTTGCTTTTCCCCAGTCTTTTCTTATTCTTTATTCCCGTCAAACAATCTAAATCTCCCACATGATCGGATGGGTAGATAATGAAACCCAGTCACAGATTGGGTAATTTATTTTTTGTTCTGAACTGTACTTCCTCAGGAACAGTATATTCCATATTTCATGATGGATGGATCTGAAGCAATTAGTGGATAGACCAGTACCAGAAATTGATAAGATCAGTTACTGCCACTTGTGGAATATTTTGTTCAAATTCTCTCTTTCTTCCAAATATTAGGCTACAGGAAAAGGGCAAATGACAGCTTTTATTAAAATTCAAAGTGTTGTTGTTGCTTTTGTTTTGGTTTGTATAGGTCAAGGCTCTTATAAAACTCAGATAATAATAATAATATTCTTAGATTCTGAGTCGTCTCTTATTGTAATTTAAGGCAACCATTTTAAATGTAGACATGAGAAACTGCAGGTTCTACTCCAATCTGTTATCCTCTAACTAACATAATAGTGTTATCATTTACAAGGAATGTGTGGAGTGCTCCTTGATAGATCTGAATAAATGGGGAGAAAATCCCTAATCCCTTGATAATGTTTTATTTATAGTTGTATTCTACTTACCGTTGCATTAGTAGGTAGGTAGGTGGCAGGTAAGAAGTAGATAATAGATAATTAATAGATAATAAACAGGAAACCTATGATAATTAGTGCAACCATAGCTGGATTATGGCAATCCGGATGATCATCAGACCATAGCAAAATCTTTCCCTTTCCCTTTTTGTTATTCACTAGTATTCATCTGAATTTTTGCAGATATGGTAGCACTAACAGAGTATCCTACATCATATAAAACAGAGTAAGCCATATTCCCTCCAGTACACTAAACTGGCTCTCATGTAAAGTCAGCTGTGGGCCAGTCCCTCTCTTATCAGCCCTAGGAAGAAGGCAGTGGCTTCTTTCAAAATATTGCCCAAAAAACTACAAGAATGTGTCCAGGCAGTTGCCAGGGGTCAAGATTGGCTTAAAAGTGCAGAAAAAAACCATTGTTCCTAAATTGGTACCAAGACAAATAGGTGAAGGGAAAGTGGAGGGCAGCTAATGTCAATCCTTCCAGGTGTAAGGAAGGGTTGTACTATAAGACTACATTAAAAGAACCTTGTACTTCTGAAGGTACAAATCTCCCACCATTACTTTTAACTGCCTCATCAGTTAGGGTGAGTCCTTCCTAAATTTCTTCCTCTGATTATTAACCTACTGGGATGGGGGCTATACTCTCTCTTGTCTGATCCTAGGCAGCATCTCTTCCTCTCTTCCCTTAAGGTCATTCTCACATACCATTAAAGCTAAAGACCTGGGAGTGTTGAATTTATTAAGTTACAGAGAAAAAAAATAAATAAGCCGGGGCAGGAAAGGGATGCAGACTTAAAAGTGATGCCTCATTTAAGGTAACATGTAGGGTTTCTCCAGTTTTCACCCATTTTTTACAAAATCTTTACTAATAAATCCCTAATGAATGAATCTTGAAAGCTTGTGTAATTGATTATTTTTGTGGCATTAAATAAACATTGCTTGACTATAAATCAAGAAATCCCACCTTGCCTCAATAACATATAGTTAATAGGAATAAATGTTACATAAATTTTTGCATGATTTCCACTACCGTTTCACACAATATAGTATGTTGCTTAAGGGGAAGGATTTTTAAGTAGACCAAATATTGGTAGGGAACTGGAATGTCATGAAATAAAACAAACAGGAGACTAAGCCCCGGAAGGGATTTGTATGCCATTGGTATATTTTTCTTCTTTTTCTTTGCAATTCTTAATTAATGCAAAAAAGGACAAAAATGCCTTCAGATGTGAAGAGATATACTGTATTCAACTCAGTATATAATATTGAGGAAGTTCAGGTATTAGGCTGATGAAAGAGGTGAAGGCCCATTCAGTTTTTCAGCAATCAGTAAAATAGAGAGTGTTTGTTGTTAGTTGCGAAGTCATGTCCGACCCATCGCGACCCCATGGACAACTTTCCTCCAGGCCTTCCTGTCCTCTACTATCCTCTGGAGTCCATTTAATCTCATGCCTACTGCTTCAGTGACTCCATCCAGCCACCTCATTCTCTGTCGTCCCCTTCTTCTTTTGCCCTCAATCTTTCCCAGCATTAGGCTCTTCTCCAGTGAGTTCTTCCTTCTCATTAGGTGGCCAAAATATTTGAGTTTCATCTTCAGGATCTGGCCTTCTAAAAAGCAGTCAGGGTTGATCTCCTCTAGGACTGACTGGTTTGATTGCCTTGCAGTCCAAGGGACTTGTAGGAGTCTTCTCTAGCACCATAGTTCAAAGGCCTCAATTCTTTGGTGCTCAGCCGTTCTTATGGTCCAACTTTCACAGCCATACATTGCAACTGGGAAAACGGGGGGTGGGAGAATAGAGTATCTTGTCTTTTCTCAGTGCCTTTATCAACACTGGGTTTCTAACCATTTGTTTTGACTTTACCACAGAGATTCAGCGGTCTCTAACAATAAAACACCACATAATAGTTCCATCAGCCACATAGAATCTGTCCTCCAGCAGCTTGATGAAGCTCAAGTGCAGATGGAAGAGCTCTTCCATGAGAGAAAAATTAAGCTGGATATCTTTCTTCAGCTCCGGATTTTTGAACAGTACACTATTGAGGTAAGAATTGCATTGGCCATTCCAAAATGGAAGAGGCTCCTACGGAATGGGAACAGGTCTTATTTGATATAAAATGAGTTGTTAGGAATCAACAGAACGGTAATATTTTCAAATGTCTTGCAGCCTTTTTATCTAATTAAACAAGGACCCCTTATTCTACAGCACACTTAAGCTATTAATGGAATATGACTATGGAAAGTAGAGGCATAGGATCTTTTTCTGTTAGAAATAATGGCACTCTTTATATTGGTAAGTATAGGTGATTGCAGAATGGTGATTTATACGGGCTTTCAGAATGCAGGATAGAAAATAGTACCCAGGCAAATACGATTAGCTCCAAGCAGAATGCAAATGCATACAATAATCTGCAAATAAAATGATGAGTTTTAAGCTTAATGCAGTTTTGCTAGGATTAGAATTTGGGCAGAATTTTAGAACTCCATAGACCAGGCCTTCTCTGCAATCATCTCTCATAATGGGCATAATAATTTATAGGCTGAAGTTTATCCCAAAGGAAATACGTTAGTTAACATATTCCGAAAAAGAAATATTTTGGTCCTTGGAATCATGATTTCTGTAGGTCTAAAAGGTGAAAGTGCATGTTTGGCAGCTTTCTTTGTTACAAGACAAATAGTTTTCATTTTGCTTCATTTTGTATATTGCTGGAACATATGACAGCTAGAAAACTTGGAATACTGGTGGAATAATGTTTGAGGAAGGCTTCACAATTCCAGTAATTCACATGACCATTAAAGGAAACCCTTCTATCATCATTAGGTCATTAGATCCAAATTTATCAGTCTGTAGCACTAGGTCTGCTGAGAACATACCACCTCCAGAATAAGACAGCATGTTCTGAATACCAGCTGCTAGGGAACTGCAGTGGGAAAGGACCATTCTCCTCCAATATGCTTCTAAAGGCATTTATTGAGGCCAAATTAATATGAATAAGTATTCCGGCATGAAGTATGATAGTTACTCTTCTATATAGAAAAATATTAAATTCAGTTGAATGTAACTTTTAAATAAAGAGATGCAAGATTGGGTTTCTGTGAATCTAGCTATTGTGCTTTGTAAAGCACTGGTAGTCCATGACTTACAATTATTTATTTATTTATTGGTTCGATTTATATACCGCCCTTCTCCGGAGACTCAGAGCGGCTTACAATGCGTTAAGCAATAGCCTTCATACTTTTGTATATACCTGCTTAATGGGGCTTTCGGGCCCTCCCTAAGTGGTGGTCTTTTTTATACAAAGTCAGCTTATTGCCCCCACAATCCGGGTCCTCATTTTACCTACCTCGAAAGGATGGAAGGCTGAGTCAATCTTGAGCCTGGTGAGATTTGAACTTGCAGTAATTGCAGGCAGCTGGCGTTATTTAACAGCACTTTAGTCTGCTGCGCCACCAAGGCTCTTGTTAATCAACAACATAACATAACATAAACATAAACAAACAATCATTTGTTTAGTGACCATTCAAAGTTACAAGGCACTGTTAAAAATTGTAAATGGTCATAAATGCAACTATTTTTCACACTTTCAACCATTGCAGCCTCCCTGTGGTCATGTGATCAAAATTCAGATGCTTGGCAACTGGTTCATATTTAAGAATGGTTGCCGTGTCCTAGGATCATGAGATCAGCTTTTGTGACCTTCTGATAAGCAAAGTCAATGGGGAAGCTTCATTTAACAACCATGTTTCTAACCTGACTACAGTGATTCACTTAACAATTGTGGCAAGAATGGTCGTAAAATGGAGAAAAATTCACTAAACACATATCTCACTTAGCAACAGAAATGTTGGCCTCAGTTGTGATTGTAAGTCAAGGACTACCTCTATGGTTTGTGGTTCTATATAACATGAACCCATTAAATTACAGCTGTTCAACAAACTTTGGTAAAGTAACAATGGTTTAGGAAACAGATTAACCTACCCAGTTACCCACCTACCTAATTCACACGATGCCAGTTGTAGGCATAAGATAACTATTGATGGTTTTGTTGCTTCCGTGTCACTGTTATTCTTATTGCACATTTGATTATAATTTTTTTTTATAATCTTCTAAGCCCTGTAGGGATTTTTAGATTTAAAACAGGGATAAAAATATTTTAAATAAATAATTTCAAAAACACTGGCATGCTTGAAAAGGCAGCTCTTTTTTATTTATATTTTTTAAATCAAGTGCTTTCGAAAAAAACAAACATTAAGCTTAAGGAAGCTTAAGCAATCTCATGGGTAGTTAATTTGTTCTAATTTGGGCATGTCTAACGATCGCTAACTTGAAGATTTCCTTTAAGCATTCATAATTTTCAGTCTAAAATGATTTTCTAAGTTTTTACAGTAATGAACCTCTTTACAAACAACACATAATTAAAGCGCTTCTCAATTTCACTGTAGCTTAGGCGATGGTAATTTTAAAATTTCTGGAATGTAATTAGGTTTATTCTCTTCTGTGGTTACACACTCTATTTTAGATATTTTTCCCCTTATTGATTTTGCCTGCTTATTCTGCATTCCTTTTTTTCTTTTTTCTTTTATACTTTGAAGGTGACCGCTGAATTAGATGCCTGGAATGAGGATTTACTACGTCAAATGAATGATTTCAACACCGAGGATCTCACCTTGGCTGAACAACGTCTGCAGCGGCATACAGAGAGGAAACTGGCTATGAACAATATGACCTTTGAAGTCATTCAGCAAGGACAAGATTTGCACCAGTACATTATGGAAGTGCAAGCCTCAGGTAAGTGGAAGGGATAAATTTGTCTTCACAGAAATGTACTACAGTATGACCAGAGATGTCTACCAAGGATAAATAAAAAGGAAATTAAATCAAATGTCATTTGATTTTCCCGTACTACAGTAAAAGCTTTCCTACATCCAGATAGAAATTTACTTAATCTCTCAGACTTCATAAAACCAGGTAAATCCTAAAAAAAAAAAAAAAAGGGGGGGGGAGGATACAAAAGACAAGTGGCAAAAAAACAACAACCCCAGAATGGATAACTGGTAGTTTAAACAAAATGAAAAAGGGATCAGAACCACATCAAATATTTTGCCCTTTCCGTTTTGAATCCTGTTCTTCTTTGAAATCTGAAGTTTTGGTGTTTTATCTATTCGAGACAATCTCAGGGTATTAAAATTACCAAGAAAAATGACTTGAACCCATGTTTTGTAATGCCATCAATCAAAGTATTTAAAAAAAAAAAAAAAACTAATCCTGTCATCACAGTAAAAAAATACTATAGGGGGGCCAAAGGCACATTACTTCTGTCTCTTCACATTAAGGATTCTGTTTTGCTTTTCATCTGATTTGGCTTGAAATAACAACAGCAGTAGCACTTAGACTTATATACCGCTTCCTAGTGCTTTACAGCCCTCTCTAAGCGATTTACAGAGTCAGCATATTGCCCCAGCAATCTGGGTCCTCATTTTACTGACCTCAGAAGGATGGAAGGTTGAGTCAACCTAGAGCCAGTCAGGGTCGAACTGCTGGCATTCGGCAGAATTAGCCTGCAATGCTGCATTCTAACCACTGTGCCACCATAGCTCTCTGTTTCTGTGCAAATGTTATATGGCCTATGTAATCATCTCAGTGTACCCTTTTTAGCTCACAACTGATTTAGGGAAAAGCTCCTATATAGCGAGGGGTTCTTTTTTCATCAAGGATTTACCATAATACTTAAAACACAAGCGAATTCAGGACTGAGACAATGATCATCCTGCATATGTGGTTTTGTAAACAGTTGTATGGGAAAGAAAAATACATAAAAGTGAAAGCAGTTTGTTCCTCCTGACCAAACAAAACAATTTCTTCATTTCCAATAAGGCAGAATGGATCCTGAACTTCCTGTTTAGAGCCTAGTCATCTTCCCATTTGGAGAGACAAATTTTAAAAAAAAAATAAATGTGAGACATGGGACACACATTTATTATAGTTAGCCTATATAGGATGCTGTGTGTCTTCAGGACTTTTCCAGAATTTAATATACACTTTGCTGCAGATCTTTGATGTATTTGCAGTCATAGTTTGTAATAGCTGATACAGCTGGTAAGTATTTCTTTTTCAAACATTAAGTGTCTTGGGGCATAGATCTTTTTAGAGCACATAAATTTTGTTCTTTATATCATCATCCTCTTTTAACGACCACATAATCCCTTGTGGGGTGGAATCTGGGCAACTTGAATGGAGCTGAATGTTTATTGGCCGGATGCGTGTGGAGTTTTTATTCAGCAGATACATTCACAGTGTGCCCAGAGGGAGAAATATCTGCCTTTACCTAGGATTGAACTCACATTGTGAGTTTTCCTGATTGTGAGGCGAGAGCTCCACCTCTAGGCCACTGCATCACTAAGTTTTGTTCTTTATATCACTGTTAAAATGTATTTTATCACATGACCAGTGAATCTATTGGTAGGCTTCTTCCTGGCAAGCTGGACAGATCTGATTTGTTGTACAAAGCCGAAGAAGCCACTGCAAATGAACTGCAACAACTCGTTGATCAAATATGCAATCAATTAATTAAATGTATCTTTTTCTATGTATGTAAAGGACTGCAAGTAACTCTCCTTTGGTTAAGGAAAGAATAGTTTCCATTTCTTTTTTGTTTCAGCGATGGCCAAATCTCATACCAAGCTGTTTGCTTTGGTCTATAAGAGAACTAGAACTTTTATTAGCTTTGGTTTTCTGCACTCTTTCATACAATGCACACCTTTTTACTGTGTTTCCCCAAAAATAAGACATCCCCTGATAATAAGCCCAATTAGGCTTTTGGGTGCATGCACTAAAATATTTAAACACAAGCACAGCTGTTCCCCGCCATTTCCTCTGGTTAGGGTTAGGGAGAGAGAGCTGGAAATCAGGTAAGACAGCAAGAGGAGCCCCGTCTTGCTCCATCTACCCCAAAATAATAAGACCTCCCCAAAAATAAGGCCAAACGCTTATTTTGGGGTTCAAAAAATATAAAACAGGGTCTTATTTTTGGGGAAACACAGTATTGGAAAAAAACTTCAACTTTTAGTTGAAGTACTAAACTCTACCTCTGAGTTCAAGAAAATTACCATCATTTTTAATAAAATTGCTACCCTTTCATGTTTTTCCCTTCTCTTCTGCCCAAGAGAACCCTGCCCACTTAATTTTATCGCCTTTGTAATTTTAATTCTTCCAGTAACAATCCTTGTCCACATTATAGTATCTTGTATACAACGTCTTGTATACAGTATTTATTTATAGTATCAGTATACAGTATTTTGGTTTTGGAAGGTATGGGGGGAGAGAAAAGGAAAAAAATCATAATAGGGAAGTACAAAAAGAAGGTACTTCATGCAGATGTATCTTATAAGCAGAAACATAATTGTGATTTACACCAAATAGATTTTAATAGTGAATTTTGAGATAAATAATATTGATCAGAAAACTAAAGGCATGAGTTTTATCAGTGCAATCTCATCTATCCTCTATCAATCATCTATCCTGTGGTGATCATCATGCTTCTTACCTAATTATCTACAGATATACACTGCTCAAAAAAATAAAGGGAACACAAGCAGAAGACATCCGAGATCTGAATGAATGAAATAGCCTTATTAAATACTTTGTTCATTACGTACAGTAGTTTTGTGTTCCCTTTCGTTGTTTGAGCAGTGTATAAACTACTGTATGTAAAGAATAAAGTATTTAATAAGGCTATTTCATTCATTCAGATCTCGGATGTCTTCTGCTTGTGTTCCCTTTATTTTTTTGAGCAGTATATTTAGCTTAAACTGCTTGTCAACTCTAAATATAATACTGGTCAGATTTCCAAAATTCTGCTAAATGACCATAGGATTTTCCCCTGTCTGAAATGTGATTTGTTTTTATAATGAGTACTAAGAAAATTAAATCATTCAATGTTATGATAGCAATATTGATAGTCCTTCATTAATTGGACCTGGAAACAGTAATTAAGTAATGCAATCCTAAATTTAGAAACCGTGCGAACACAGCACTTAGTGATAACATTTCCAACTTCCAACTTCCTGCCAGCTTCCCCTTTGACTTATTTGTGGGAAGTCAGCAAGGAAGGTTGCAAATCCAGATCATGTGACTGCAGACACAGTGATAAATGTAAGTATATGGTCCAGTCTTAACTATAATTTATTCAGTGTTGCTTTTGGTTGAAACAGTCACTGAAAAACTGGTCGTTAAACAAGGATACTTCTTTTCAAGTGGAGTTGATTGCAAACAGTGCCTACAAACAATATGTCCTTATAAGTTTAGTCAAATAGCTAAAATAAACATTCCCTTCATATCTGAAAGATGACTTTAAGTGTCTCCTTTGGGATGTTCAATCAAATCTGAAAAGATTGCTGATTTGGAATAGCAGTAATGTATAATATTGAATTTTCTAATAGCCATAATTCAGCTCAGTCGTGAATCATTCTGTATATGTGTATGGGTGTGCATTTCTTTATCATTTCTTATTTAACTTCATTGTTCCCATAAGTAGAATTGAAGTACTAAAGTACTGAGATACATCAGCTACATTTTCAAATGAATAAATGAAGTAGTAAGGAGATATAAAGAACATTGCTTGAACATTCTAATGCCACAATTCAAATCTAATTATTAAAACAACTCACTCAGAATGCAGTGCTTCACAATGAACAAACTGTACAGAAGAAAAGAGTATGACTAACTATGGTGCTCCCATGCTTAGCAGATTATCTTCTCTGTTTATTTGCTAAAAATGAAGTCCTTTACTTTTGTTTACTTCTTTCTTTCCATTGTGAAAGAATGATATTATCTTAACGCAGGAGAACTAATGGGCTAGTTACAAGGAACTAACTTCTAATTTGTGTTCTTTATATTTATATGAAGAAATACTTTCTTGCTTTGATTCAATACTCCATTCTTTCCAGTTGCAAATTGGTATTTCAAATAGCTGCGTCCAAGAAAGAATGAAATGGGAAGAATAATATTGGTTCATGAACATATATCCTATGCAGACACTAGCTTCAATAAAATCACAAGAAATGCCAGATTAAGAGCAGCTAAGAATATGTTTTCCAATGCTCTTATCAACTGTATGGGTTCAATCTAACGTAATTTACCTTCAGCCAAAGTCTGATATTATTATAGGTCATATCAGCTGGGCTTCCCTTCCCTCCCCAAAAAGGGAGCAATAAGCAGCTTGTCTGGGTTTTTTCCCTATCTGAGGACGTTTATTCTGTTCCAGGAATTGAACTGATCTGTGAAAAGGACATCGATCTAGCAATCCAAGTGCAAGAGCTGCTGGAATTCCTTCATGAGAAACAGCACGAGTTGGAGCTGAATGCTGATCAGACGCACAAACGGCTCGAGCAGTGCCTTCAGCTCCGGCACCTGCAGGCAGAGGTTAAGCAGGTCAGGGATTTCGCCATTGTTCTGCTTCTTCGCTTACATGATCAAGCCGGCTGTTAAAACACCCTGTCCCTACCATTCAAAATCTGGTAGCCTCTGAAAATCCACATCTGCAACAGTACAGGTAGCTCAAGTGAACAATGTGGCTGATAGAGAGAAAGAGGAGGCGGCTGTGAAGATCAGTGATTGCTGCCACCTCATTTAGAGAAAGTCCTCTTGTGCAGCAATGCCAGTGTTATTCTCATTCTGACTGTCCCTGCCCAGCCCTCAGCAGCTTGGGGGGGGGGGTTGCTATTGGTGATGGTAGCAATGGTGACAGCCCTTCACAACAGTCCAAGTTTCTCATGTGGTCCCTTTGGAAAATTAATTGCCCATCCCTGCTCTATTTTCTCAATATTTTATTTTTTAAAAAATCCAACTGGACAAATTTTTCATCTCATATTGTATCATATATTTACACGAATAAAGTGATAAACATTCAAAACAGACAGAATGGAAAAAAATCCACAAACTTATCATCATTTTCATTCATTTTAGGGTCTAGTACAGGGGTGTCAAACATGCGGGCTGGATGTGCCATGCATTGGCCACACCCACTGCTGGCTTAGAGAAGGGTGGGGAAGTCATGATACATCATGTGACGACAGTGTGACATTGTGAGTTTGACACCCTGGTCTAGTAGGATATGTTCTCTTTCTGTTTTGAACAAAGATTTGGACCAAGAATTGACAAAAATGTTTGGGGAGGTGTTTTTATGTCTGTGGGAAGTGTTCATGTAAATGTTTTACTTCTTGTATTCAAAGATATACAAGTCTGGAACATTTCACTACTGATAAAAGTCTGTGCAAGAAGCTGGAAGAAATCATAATGTTTTTTAATGATACAGAAAAAGTTTATTTGATTTGCATGAAGCATAAAGCAAAGAAACACTGATGTAAAAATATCTAAGGTTTGATTCATGCATTATTGTTGACCCATGGGACAATAATTCTACTCATTTTAAAAAAACATCTTGTGAGATGAATATTTCATGTTGAGGCAAGAACATGAAATATAAATTAACAAGAAAAATGGTTGTGTATATGATTCCATTGACTGTTTGTTTAGGCCAGGAGAGTGGCGAATTTGAGGTATCAAGTTTATTGGTCTGGAATATATTCAAAATATGGAAGTAAAACGACCTTGATTGCTTTACCATTTGCTCAATTTACATTTAGCTGCTGCAGCTCAGCAATCTATCTGCTTTACAATTCTATTCAACCACTTTCATCAATGTAACAGTATGATTACACCCGCAAGGTCTATAAATATTGGAATACAGTGAGCGGGCTCTAAAAATGAGTTCCTTGCTCTTAAAAATGAGTTTCAAGCTATCATATGAAGATAGAAAGTTGGAAACTACAAGAGCATCCTTTGATTCTTTCATTTTAAAGCTTGTGACAAATCCCTCATTTATCCAGAGCTCAGAATAGTCAATCAGGCTCAGAATTAAAAATATTTGTACAATCGAATTGTCTTTTTTGTTTGCCATTGTTGCCAGATAGCTTCAGAATCTGCCATAGCATATCATGATTTAAAAATTAACTCACGGGTAGCAAAAATAAAGATGGAATCAAAAGGAAAGAAAGACTTATTCTCTCAAAAATCAGTCAGCAACCAGTGATATTGTTTTGGATTATGATATATGATATATTGTTTTGGATTATGATATTTATTTTATTTTATTTATTTTTATTAAATTTGTATACCGCCCTTCTGCTGGACTCAGGGCGGTGCACAGCCAAAAATAAAAAACATTCCAATACAAAATTTAAATTTTTTTAAAAGAATTACACAACTTTGGCCCAAAATTTAAAACATCCCAACTAAAACCCATAGACAATTAAAAATCTAACATCTCAAAAGAGGGGGGGGGGTTACGCCAGCCCTGCTTGGTGGAAAAGAAAAGTATTTAGGGCACGGAGATCTGGTATCATGCGTATCTCCGGGGGCAAATCATTCCAGAGGACAGGTGCTGCCACAGAGAAGGCCCTCCCCCTGGGGGTTGCCAGCCGACACTGCCTGGCTGACGGCACCCTGAGGAGTCCCACTTTGTGGGAGTGTACTGGCCGGTGGGAGGCTATCGGCGGCAGAAGACGGTCCCGCAAATACCCAATACGCAAATATGGTCAGTAAATGATCCCTGCTAAAAATAATGTGAACCAACTGAAGATTCCAGTGTTCAACATCATATTCAAGGAATTAATGTTTATGATTTCAGTTATTATATGATTCTTATGGAAATACACCATTCTTCCTTGAATTTACAACTAATTTTTAAAGGTCCCTTTTTACATGTTCCAATTTCGCTTTTACATCCATTTAGGAATGCACCCTCTCTAACATGTTTTTATCTCTAATGTTCTTCTCATTTTTAAAGGTTATCTATGTAATAGTTGCTCAATGAATATTATATTTAATATTAATTTTAATTATATCATACCAATAGTCAAAAAAGCAGAGTAAGTAGCATTGGTTTAGAAGTGAACATTTAAATCTAGTTCAAGAGAGTACCTATATAATGGTACATGGGAATACCTAGAATGATCAGATAAAAGGCAGAGAAAGGGGGAGCCTCCATAATAGGCAGAGAAAGAAACTTAGAAAGGATCTCTCCCTATTTTAGCAGACTCTAAAAAGAGATAGTGGAAGATTTGTACTTTCAGACTTGCAAGATTCTCTTAATGGAGGCTTACAATAAAGTAGAATTAGCTCACCTGGTCTTTCTGGTCTACCTGGAAAGGTTGACAACCTGTGATTCACTAATTTCTCTAAAAGTATTTATGAGCCTTTTTCATCAGATACTTTTCAGGAAGTCTGTGGCAAGATCTTATTTGTTCAGATCCATATTTTAAAAGTCAATGGCTTATTGACTTGTGAATTATTGCGGCAATAGTTTTCCCTGGAAGCAGCTGAATTTAAATATATCATGGCCCTGTCATACTGTGGTAGGTATTGGCTAAATTTGGCTTCCTGAAGAATGAGTCATAAGTAACATCATTTAGTAAAATTGGAATCTGTATTGATTTTGGCTTGCTATTCATTTTCAGTAGAGAGCCAAATGTACTTTACTTTCACTTTGGAATAGTTGAGGCAACAAATGGTCTTAAATTTATTACCAAGTAACTCTTGCTCTTAGAAGCCAAGGAAAAGTAGATTGCCACCAAACAGCTCATGGTGCTAACCCTACTTAACTTTTGCTAATGCAGTACAAAGTCTGGAGCATTCTAGAATGCTGACATATGGTTGCGCTTCAGGACAATGGACATTCTAAATGGTTGTTTTCCCGCTATTCTCATTTAATAAAGTTTTCTGTTTTCCTCTATGTACTCTATAAATTTCAATGCCAAGGTAGTAAATTTAAAGTTAGAAAAGGCACTGCAAATCTTTAGAATATCACAAGATAAATGATTGATTTTTCACAGTTCTTTATACTAAA
The DNA here is from genome assembly GCA_022577455.1 of Arizona elegans. Lineage (NCBI taxonomy): Eukaryota > Metazoa > Chordata > Lepidosauria > Squamata > Colubridae > Arizona > Arizona elegans. The sequence goes on from JAKOOJ010000001.1 coordinate 107,672,026, forward strand.
GAATTGAAAGAAAAAGATTATTATAATATTGACAAAATAACTGCAAGAGTTAGAACACTTATAAGTATTTCCAGGGTATAAATACTAATAAGAGTTACTTAAGTTTACTTAGTGAATTTGAGGCAAAAGGCATCAAATTGAGGCTTGGTGTGTAGACAGCAAGGTTTGGAGAAGGTGAGGTTTTGTCCCCTTGGGGAAGATTTAAACATGACAGCTGTTGAGATCCAGGTGGGCCAAAATCTGCCTCTTGTTAGGGTTGAGAAGGAGCCGGTTCCTCCCCCTCCAGATCTTCACAGCCTCGAGTCTGGCTGGAGGAGGAGAAAGAGGAGGAAAAGAGAGTGATAGGGAAGTTGTTCTCGGGGAGGTGGCGGATGAACCACCCCCGGGCTCCAGTGCTAGTTCTAGGAGACGCGTGCTCAGCTGCTGGCAGCTCAGGGAGGTGAGGTAGGACATTGAGTTGTACCCACATTCAGTTGGCCAGGGTGATTTGTTCCATGCTGACCCATCCATACCCACATGGCTGCACTGAGTCATCTGCGCCAAGTTATCTGCTCCAATCTATTCATGCCCATTCCTCTGTGGGGAATGCAAACCCAGTCGCACTGACCCAGCCACAGTCACCTGGCCATGCCCAACCATCCATGCCGAACTGGCTGCTGTGAGTCGTTTTATTCCACCAGATTTATTTGGTCTGGCCCAGGGACATTATATACTCAGTTGGACTTCAAAGGGAGTTTGTCGTTGTTTCTGAAGTCTTAGCACCTAGTTCAACTGAAGCTGTAGTTGCTGCTTGAAAGAGCAGGTTTTGGATGGAATATGTTTGGGCAGACTCTTGCTGCTTGTCGATCCCAGAGGAAACCTCCCCCACACTTTTTGGAGGAGTTCTTCGAGATGAAGTGGCAAAAAAGATACCTAGATGTAAAATAAAAGATTGTATGAGGATGGCTAAGAGCGTTTGTTAGACATTACTGTGTAGCAATAATAGTTAAATATAACTGTTAATTAATTTCCTTGCTCTTACTTCATCTACAGATGGATTTTGGATGAGTATCAAATAACAGTTGAATTTTATTTTGTGAAGCAATAAATATTTACAAACATGAAAACAACAAATAAAAAGAAAGTTGATGGTATCTTGTTTATAGCCATGTCAAATATTTCAAGGAGCTACAGACAAATGTATCTGGAAAAATGGAAATATTTTTCAGGAAAAAAGTTGCATGAAACAAACTACATAACATTGCCAAGTCTGGTGCCTTTGTCTCTTTTAGATAACATACAATTTGAGGAGCTTCTTAAGTAAATTAGCTGTAAATCATATATCTTGTATATTTCTATTTATTTTTGATCCCATATACTCCGTAAAAATTGTGTAATGTACATATTATAGATATTTAATAAAGGACTATTTGTACTTTATTTACAGTATTTCATATATGGGTTTTGTTTCTTTGTAACACAGGGCACTAAGTTATTTTGTCTCATTGGATTAGATACAGAATAATCCAATCAAACCAAATTTTTATTATGGTCATAGACTCGCATAGAGATCCAGAGTAAGTTAGTTATACTTAGTCTACATCAAAACCAATGCCTTTTATTTAATTATAATTAATTTTCTGAACTAAATCTAATTAGAACTAAAATGCATCATCTGATGCACAGTATCTCTCATGGGACAAGGTCAAATGGTGAAAAAGGCCTGAATCTTGAAGAGCAAGATTTCTCTAACCAGAAAAATCAACTTTGTTATTTTCATTACACCTCCAGTTTGTCTGGATATTGTCCAGAGGTGGGATTCAGCAGGTTCTGACAGTTCTGGAGAAGCAGTAGTGGAAATTTGGAGTAGTTCGGAGAACCGGTAGTAAAAATTCTGACTGGCCCTGCCCCCATCTATTCTCTGCCTCCCAAGTCCCAGCTGATCAGGAGGAAATGGGGATTTTGCAGTAACCTTCCCCTGGAGTGGGGACGGAATGGAAATGTTACAGTATCCTTTCCCCTGCCACGCCCACCAAGCCATGCCACGCCCACCAAGCCACACCCCCAGAACTGGTAATAAAAAGTTTTGAAACTCACCGCTGATATTGTCTCACCTTCCTCATCTACCTCAAAATGTGGTTCCAAATACAGATTCATGAATTCTCAGTAAAGTAGATTAGTGTGACATCTGGATGCTAGTGACACTTCAATCCACTCTGCAACCGAACCCTAGCTATTTCATGAAGTTAAATAACATCGTTATCTCAAAATGTCTGTTTTTCCTGCTAGGTCCTTGGCTGGATCCGTAATGGAGAATCAATGCTCAATGCCAGTCTTGTCAATGCAAGTTCCTTGTCAGAGGCTGAGCAGCTCCAGAGAGAGCATGAGCAGTTTCAGCTGGCCATAGAGGTAATGTTTACTGTGCACATTGACTTTTCTTATGCAAACTGCAAAGATAATCTGAATGGTGTTCAGGGAGTAGGAGAAGAAATACTGTAATTTCCAATGAACGGTTAAACTTTCCTATTAACTAAAATTAATGTGTATGTGTGTGTGGCAGGTAGCTCTCTTTTAGCAACTGCAGTTGGAACCGGCAACTAAGTCATTAAGCGAAGCAATTGCTGAGTGAAACCACAACTGTGCTTATGATTTTACTTCAGCTTTTCTGTGCTTTACAGACCCGTGAAGGTCATAAATGTGAGGACCGGGTGCAAAGTTAGTTTTTCATCACCACTATAACTGCAGACGATTACTGTATGAGGCAGTTGCTGTTTTAAGCACAAAAAGTTTTGAAGTAGTAATATTTTAACATCCCACTAATCTTCCTGCCCCAAATAAAATAATAAATAAATACCTGTTCCCCATGCTCCACTCAAGATATGTGTAATCTGAAGCAGTCAAGACAGACACAATTTCTGTATAAAAATGCATATGAATATTGTTCACCAAATAGCGAAGGTTACAGTAGTCCATATACAAATTAATACCAGAAAAATCTATCTCTAGGGAGGTACGGTAAATAAAAGGAAAGGATTGCTTTTGATCTTAATCTACTTCATTGTATTGCAGTAATATCTATTTATTTTTCTGGGGATCCTTATATCTAAGTCCCAGTGTTTATTCTATCACTTATTTAAATGAGGGGACTAGTTCAAATTATGGTATTTTATGAGATTGTATTAGGAAAAAAAATAGCTTTTGTGGAAACAGCTGCAATTCGTTTATTTCTTATCTATCTCATTGCACCTTCAAGAAGCTTAGGGGACTACGGATAGCAGACTTTTTTTATATCTCCAAAATAATCAGATGAGACAAGTCAGACAGGAGACAGTGATTGGCCCAACTAAGAGGATCACTTCAGTTCTAATTTGCTAAGCCACTGAGGATACACAATATACGTTAGATGAGCAGATGAGTTACTGTATCACAAAGTTAACATACGTATGTATTTTAGGAATAACAGCTGGGATTTGCATCACATTTTACTTCCTATAAATATTATATTCCCCAAGTGTTGGGTTAAGGATTAAGTTGTGGATAATTAGGGATTGCTTAGCAATTAATTTTGTTATAGGAAATTCACAATCGCTTTTAGGATCACTTTTGAAAATTGCCTAAGTAGAATAACAGAAAATGGAAACTATACTCTGTCTCTTGATTCAGAATCATAGAGCTGAGGTGGTGCAGTGGTTAGGGTGCAGTACTGCAGTTACTTCAGCTGACTGCTAGTTCAGCAGATCAGTGGATCAAATCTCACCAGCTCAAGGTTGACTCAGCCTTCCATCCTTCCGAGGTGGGTAAAATGAGGACCCAGATTGTTGGGGGCAATATGCTATTTAGTATACTGTCTTTGGTGTAAGCTGCCCAGAGTCCTCAGAGAGTGGGCGGCATAGAAATATGAATAATAAAATAAATAGAGGAAATTCTTTATCATTCAGTACATCTTGGCAGCATTAGTAAAGCACGTCTTTGGAACAAGATATTTATTTCCTATTTGTATAGCTTGCTATATATTTCAGAGATGCTTAATCTTGATACCAACTAAGAGTCCCTCCTCTCCAATGAAATGTAGTTATTCATGCTGCCAAGAGTAGAGGGCTAGCAGTTTAAATATTAAATATTAAAGATCAGGTGTTTGATATCGCAGCATGTTACTTACTACAAAGTGAAGGAAGTCTAGCTGATATATTGGGCGTTTTCTTTGCAAATCCTTTAATCTTTCCCTCTTAAATCCTTCTGTTTATCTGGGTTGTAAATAAAACCAACTGATGGTCTTTAAGCATTTTTTTTTAAATCACCAGCAATTATTGCAGTGATAGGACTTCTTTCCATGTGTAAGCTTTACATAAGCTACAAAATTGCTTCTCAAATACAGAGGTTCAATTGTTCGAGATGATCACGTTGTAGTAAAAAAAAATGTGTTTAGAATAGAATACACACTTGCACAAATCTGTTTTTAAAATAATATGGGTTTTCACATATTAGGCTAATAATAATGATGCAAAAACAAAAAAAAATCTAAAGAATTGTTCAGCAAACACACCAAGTTAAATGTCAACATCATTTTTACTTAAATGCCATTTGGGCTGTTTTATCCAAAATTGGGATGTAAATCTAGAATTATCAGTAATATCAGTAAATGCCCTTTCCTGAATATGCAAAATGTTTACTGTTTCAGAATGCTCATTCTAAAAAGTGTTTCATTCTCTCATCTTTTCATGCTCACACCTCACCTCTTTATACCATTTGCTTGGCACATCTGTACAACTCTCTCTTTCCTCCCCACATACACAGTCCCTCTTTCATGCCACTTCCTTGCAGAAGACTCACCAGAGTGCCCTCCAGGTACAGCAGAAGGCAGAGGTGTTACTGCAGGCCGGCCATTACGATGCTGATGCCATCCGGGAATGTGCAGAAAAAGTGGCCTTACATTGGCAGCAGCTCATGCTAAAGATGGAGGACCGGCTGAAACTGGTTAATGCCTCTGTTGCTTTCTATAAAACTTCAGAGCAGGTGAGAGGAACAAAGGCCTCGTTCATTCTCAATACCAGTGGTGTTCACTTTGTTTGCAGTCGCTCCACTATTGTGTGAAATGACAATTAGATAAAGATGTAATTGCTACCATTTAGAATTGCTACTGATTATTCAGTAACATAGAGTGATCAGCCATAGTGAATGAGTTGCACCTAGAGTTGTAGTCTTCGTTTTTCTAGGCATCTATAAAAATGTTCACTGAAGTTTATATTTGGTAACCCTAATGAGCACAAAGGACTTCTCTATATTACCTTACTGTAATTAAAAGGTTACCTATTGGGAACATGATGAATGTGGCAAAATTGTTTTAAAGCACTCCCAAGGAATGAGCTTAACATTTCATTTTTCATATAGTTAAAATTTCAATCTCTGGTAGATCAAATGACACTATTTTTTGTAACTTATGTATTAAACATGCTGTTCAATTGCTCAACAAAGAACATCATAGTTAATAGTTACAAAACACCAATATACAATACAATATATAAGCAATAAATGGAATAAATGGACAAGTATGTCAGTGTATGTATCAGGGGTGAAATACTACCAGTTCGGCCAAACTGGTAGCGATGGCAGCGGGTGGTTTGGAGAACAAGTAGCGACGGCAGCACAAGGCTTTGCCCACCAACCCGGTCATCGTTACTCCCTGGTTTCTACCAGGAAGTAACCTGTTTTTTACCCTCTGCACAGAGGGTCCGTGTGCTCATGTGATCCACGCGTGTGCGCACAGCGCATGCACTTCCAAACTGGTAGGGAAGGTAAACAGTATTCACCCCTGGTATGTATATACGCATATACACAGTATTACACAGTCTTGTTAATATGATGTTTTTGAATACTTTGTGTTCCTACCTTGTGTTCTCAGTCTAGACTAGGGGTGTCAAACTGGATTTCTTCAAGGGCCAAATCAGCATTGTAGCTCTCCTCTGCAGGCTGGCGGGAGGGGGAAATGGGACGAATGCCTCCTGCAGCATCCTGCTGGCAAAAACGGGGTGCATGGAGGCCTCACGAAGCCCATGCCTCATTTTTGGCCTCCCCGGCCTCCTGCAGCACTCTCCCGATGAAAAAGGGGCTGCACAAAGGCCTTGCAAGGCCTCCATGTGGCCTGTTTTCTATCTCCCCTGCCTCCTGCAGCACTTTGCCAGCCAAAAATGGGCCATGTGGGGGCTTCACAAGGCTCCCACATGACCCATTTTTGGCCAGCAGAGTGCTGTAGGAGGCCAGGGAGGCCGAAAACAAGCTGCACAGGGGCCGCACGCTCCCCCCACCCTGCACAGCCTGTTTTGGCCTCCAGAGGCACCACAGACTGGTCCAGGCCAGCCCCATGGGCCAGATTTAAGTAGCTCTTGAGTTTGACACCCCAGGTTTAGCAACTTTTCAGTTACTTAGTATTACAAGTTCCATTACTCCTTATCAATGGCCATAGTGGATGGGGATGATGCCGTCTAATATATTTGTAGAGGTTCAAATGGGGGAAAGGCAATAAATGGAATAAATGGACAAGTATGTCAGTGTATGTATCAGGGGTGAAATACTACCAGTTCGGCCAAACTGGTAGCGATGGCAGCGGGTGGTTTGGAGAACAAGTAGCGACGGCAGCACAAGGCTTTGCCCACCAACCCGGTCATCGTTACTCCCTGGTTTCTACCAGGAAGTAACCTGTTTTTTACCCTCTGCACAGAGGGTCCGTGTGCTCATGTGATCCACGCGTGTGCGCACAGCGCATGCACTTCCAAACTGGTAGGGAAGGTAAACAGTATTCACCCCTGGTATGTATATACGCATATACACAGTATTACACAGTCTTGTTAATATGATGTTTTTGAATACTTTGTGTTCCTACCTTGTGTTCTCAGTCTAGACTAGGGGTGTCAAACTGGATTTCTTCAAGGGCCAAATCAGCATTGTAGCTCTCCTCTGCAGGCTGGCGGGAGGGGGAAATGGGACGAATGCCTCCTGCAGCATCCTGCTGGCAAAAACGGGGTGCTCCCACATGACCCATTTTTGGCCAGCAGAGTGCTGTAGGAGGCCAGGGAGGCCGAAAACAAGCTGCACAGGGGCCGCACGCTCCCCCCACCCTGCACAGCCTGTTTTGGCCTCCAGAGGCACCACAGACTGGTCCAGGCCAGCCCCATGGGCCAGATTTAAGTAGCTCTTGAGTTTGACACCCCAGGTTTAGCAACTTTTCAGTTACTTAGTATTACAAGTTCCATTACTCCTTATCAATGGCCATAGTGGATGGGGATGATGCCGTCTAATATATTTGTAGAGGTTCAAATGGGGGAAAGGCTGCCTCATCTCAACTTCCTGTATGATGAATTTCCTATAACATCTGTGAATCGGGCCTATATTTTTGGTCAGTTGATAGGTTCATTTTTTAATGGTAAATTGTTTCTGCTTTTAAAGGTAACTTTGATAACTACACAATTATATTCTGGCTTATGCCCAAGGTTTGCAGTGTGCTGGAGAGCTTGGAGCAAGAATATCGAAGAGATGAAGACTGGTGTGGCGGTCGAGATAAGCTGGGACCATCTTCTGAGATAGATCATGTTATCCCCCTAATTAGCAAACATCTGGAACAGAAGGAAGCCTTTCTTAAGGTCCAGTCTATTTCCCCTGTTTTTAGAAACTGTGTGTGTGTGGGGGGGTGTTCATTTGTTCTGACTGTAGGAGTAACTTACGTACTAACTTGGATGGAAATCTGTCTGTAGGAACATAAATTATGTTCTGCCTTTGATCTACTGTGTTTTGTAGGACAGAGGTATCTTTCATCTTATTTTATAATAAGAGCCAAAAGGAGAACAACGTGTGCATTCATTCCTAATATATGTTCTTCTCCAGAATGATTTCATGCCTGCATAGCCTGAACCATGACTGGCTGTGAAACAGAGGGTGGTTAAGATTTCTTCATGCTTAGAATCTCCTAATAAAACAAGCATAAACTTCTTCAGTAACATTACCCATTTCAAAGACTGTGGGCCTTAACCTCTCATTCTTGTAATTCCGTAGAACTAAAAAAATAAATAAATTAGCTTGCACTTTTTCTGTTCTGAAAAGGAATAGATGATCTCACACGAATTTGCTGCTGTCATGTTACCTCATATGAATATTCCACTAGCCTAAATAGAATAGCTATGCATTGATTTTTGGTATATCATCAGGGCTGTTTCTAAGATAATATCATGTCTGCAAAAATAGAAGTCTAATATAATTGTGTGCCCTCTGACATTTTTTTAAAAAAGAGAGAGAATGGCTAGCAGGAAAACATGAAGGAGGGTAACTTTGGGAAAATATCCACAAATTGCTTTTTTTCTTCTTTCTTTGGAGGGGGGAGGAGAAGTAACCATGAGATGTTTGCTTCTCTGATAAGTATTAAGCTAAGATGGCAATTACCTTGAAAGTAAGATCCAGCTACAGAGCAGAGGAGCAATTGAAACCTCTTGAGTTTTTTTCTTCTCCTTTTTTTAAAAGATGTACTTATGTTGAGAGGTTAAAGAATTTAAATCAGATCCTTTTCTTTTGTCAAGGTGTCCCTCTCTCCAAATTCTCATTTCCCCAGCTCGGACCACCTCCAGCTATAGTAGTTGTTCAGTGGCTTGTGCATTGTACATTGTACAAATTGTTGTACAATAGAAAGGGCTGGGAAAGACCTTTGCCTTTGATTTGCATTAAAATGCCACTATTGGTCTAAGTAGGTCTTAAACTGTATGTATTCTTGATGGAGGAAATGACTGGCTTTCCTTCCTAATGCCACATAAATACTCATAAATATGTTTTGAAAGAACTCATAGCTCTTTTTTTTTAAAGTAACAACATACAGATGAGACAATTGTATAACTCTGAAGGACCAACTTCCTGAAGAAATAGATTGGCAGCTTCTAGAATTAAAGCAAGATTAACATCCTGCTTGGGACATTAGTGCTTTTCTCTTGGAAATCGGTCAATGATTCTATGTAATATTTTCCCTCATATCATCCCCCAAATGATGGTGGTGTCTGATCACAGTCTGAAGACCTCTCATGTTTTCTCATGCACATCAACATTCTTCAGAGGTCAAAAGGGAAAATAAAGCTCAAGTCACAGTTCAGAAGGTTCCTTATTGTTTTATTCTTCCAATTTGCTTGTCAAAATTGTAACTGTCGTGCTGGGTCTTGGGGGTTGCCCACAGGCCTGCACACTAGCACGAAGGAATGCAGAAGTGTTTCTCAAGTACATCCATCGAAACAACGTCAGCATGCCAGGAGTAGTGAGCCATACCAGGGGGCCTGAACAGCAAGTGAAAGGTCAGTGAGCTTCACATTAAGGGAATCGCATCTTAGCTGTTAGAAATATTGTATACCATGCACTCACTGCTTCTGTTTATACTCTTCTTGGGTAAGGATGGATTACATAAGGGCAGAAATGCAGGCACTTACAAGCTTTGTGGGCCAAACCGAATATGATCAGATGTCCCAAGGAGTTGCGAAATATTTTGTTCGCAGCTCGGAAATCAGGGAAATGGTTCTATTGTATAGATTAGGAATAATCTAACTAATCAACCTCCTACCTGATTATTACTTCTAGAGGTATTTAAAATATACGAATGTCTGCAATTCATTCTGTTAGACTGACCTTGAGGACTAAGTCTGTAATCCTTAAAAAGGTTTACAAACCTAATATTCCCTTCTTTACAAGGGTTCTAGGTAAAGGCTTTATTAGCAATGAACCTTAGGGATACCCAAAAAGCTGTCTTCAGAACATGGTTTATCATGTCAAAAAGTTTCCACTTGCATCACAGTAGGGTTTCTAAACCCTAAAGTAAAAATGCAAAAAAAAGAGAGAGATTTTTCATTTCTGATGGGATTACTTTTAAAGCTATAAAGATAAAGGGCAAATCTTGTTACTACAGTAATCTTTATGTAGTTTAGGAATGAGTGTTCCAAACATTTGTGTATTTATTCACATTTAAGAGGTTGAAAACGTAAAACTGATACACTTAAATATTTCTTCGTTGGCTGAGTTTTTCAGCAATACTAGCAATGTACAGTACATGTTTGCATGCCCCCAGTACATGTGGGGGAGGAAAGTAACAATTACTCATATTCAAACAGATAATTAAAATAAAAAAAAATTAGAAATAGCAAGAAAGACTTTTATAATATTACATGGGAACATCTACCTTTAATTTACATTAGACATGTATTTGGGGCACCCATCATGCTTCTATTTTGAATTAAATAACCTTCCTGAAATATATTTATTTATTCAATTTCTATATAAATTTCTATTACAATTTTTTCTATTAATAATCATTAATAGATATGAGGGCTTTGAAATATTTAAGAAGGAACCCGTCACAATCTACTAAATATGTTATTTTGTACCAGTCCCATAGAATTTGTAATATTAAAACCTGAATAGATTTTTTTCTTCATCAATTTTGATTAATATTCATTAAAAAATGTGGGAGATTAGGTGGGCTTTCTTTCTGTTGCACAATGGTCTTGGGTACACTGGCACTACCCTTCAGTAACATGTTACAATCTTTAATATGTGGATGCATTAGTCATTCATGGTCACATGCTGAAAAAATCTTTGAATTTAAACCTTCCATCGCCTAATAACATTTGAATTGATGATGATGACAATAATGACCTAATATATTTAAAGAAACAGGATTGTTTCCAGTGGAAATTTAGGGAATTACAATGTTAGGAGATGCTATTTCAACAGGTACCTGCATAGCAATATCCTCAGAGAAATATGATTTAATAGAACTGCTAAATTTAATGAAGAATGGTAGAAATATTTAAAGTAAAGGTACGCTAAGAAGACATGGGGTGTATTTTATGTTACCTAGAGTAGCTGATAAACTCTTAGTGTCTATATCGCTTGAGGTTTGTTTGGTCTGCGTGTGTGTGTGTGTGTGTGTGTGTGTTTAATTTGTTTCTGAGTTTTGAAAAGCACAGACTGAAGTGTTCTTCACTAGAGAAAGTATTCTGCTTTTACAAGAGTTTTGAGCTCACTGACGTTCACAAAAGCATATTTAGCTGTTTGTGTTAATGGCTGTCCTTGCTTTGCTTTATTATTTTTTTTAAGTCTGATCTGAAGTGCTTAACTCTAGGGAACTTACATTCTTAGGATAAAGTACAGGGTGGACTCAATAATTATTTTCTTCTGGCTGTGCTTACAAAACCAGCTACGGAAACAGCTCTTCTCTTTTTCCATCCATAGCCATTCTGAGTGAGCTGCTGCAGAGGGAAAATCGTGTTCTTCACTTCTGGACTTTGAAGAAAAGGCGACTGGATCAATGTCAGCAATATGTAGTCTTTGAGCGCAGTGCAAAGCAGGTAACTTAACAAAAATGCTGCACTTCTCTTCATTGTTTGGGGATCACACACTAAATATGAGGCGGTTTAATAGCAATAGCAATAGCAATAGCACTTAGACTTATGGTATATACCACTTCACAGTGCTTTACAGCCCTCTCTAAGTAGTTTATAGAGTCAGTCTGGGCCCTCATTTAACTGACCTCAGAAGGATAGAAGGCTAAGTCAACCTTGAGCTGGTGAGAATCAAACTGCCAAATTGCTGGCAGCCAGCAGTCAGCAGAAGTAGCCTGCAATACTGCATTCTAACCACTCCGCCACCACAGCTCTGTGGAGAGAATTTATCTGTGATGCTTACTTTTTGTACTTAAGTCCTATGTCCAGTCCTTACTAACTGTAATCACTGGCAAAGTTCAAGACAGAAAGAAACTAAACCCAATTGGCCATTAGTTCAAGTAAGTATTAAAGCTAATAGATTGTGAACCAAAAACCATCCTTTTCATTTAAACATTCCATGGGAGAACCTGATATCTTTGCACCTTATTTTATAGCTGAAGCTCTGTTAGCTTCATCACATGAAAATTTTTTTAAAGATGGAATAATGCAGTAAGAAGTCTGGCGTAACATTTCCTCCTGCATGCATATCCCATTGATCTTTGATTTGCAGCTTGAAAACATTACAATATATTGGCATACAAAAGAAATTTCACAAAATGATCCAGAAAAACATATGTCTTGTTTCGGTCCTTGTTAATTGCACAGTTCTCTCCTGTTCTTAGCGCTCATACAGGCTAGCAGGCAGCCAGCATAGACTGAATAACACAACAATCATATCAGAAATACATTCTGTTTATAGAATTGCATTTTGACTTTATTTATTTATTTATTTGTTACATTTATTTGCCACCTATCTCATCATTGGGCTTACAACAATAAAAAGGAAGAAATGAAAAGTGAAAGACTTTGCATAATTCAAGGCAATGACCAATCAGTCCTATATTGTAGTATAATACTATAATACAGTCTGCATTCTATAAAAAGCTGTATATGGAGCCTTTCATAGCCTTCTGTTTGGAAGTGAGCCACCAAAGACTGCAATAGCAGTTCCTAGAAGCAGTAGAACTACTCTCATTCTGCAACCTCCTTTTAGGATCCTCTATTCTATCTATGCTGCCTGGGTAAAATGTGCTTCCCTTTGACTTGGAGGAGTGGTCTTTGCATTCTTCTTGTGTGCAAGAACTTTTCATGGAACATTACCTTGTATTGCAAAGGGTTTTGGGCATCTGAGTGATAGTTTGAGCTTTACCATAAGGAGAGTTCCCTCTCATTAGAGCAATTCATGATTAAAGAAGAGGGCTCAGACTAAAGGCAGTCCATTGGGGATGAAAATGGCAACTCACACTCCAGTATTGTGGCAGGAGAACCAAATGGACCTTCATACTAGGACATAATAATGGAAAAGGAGCCTCAGTCAGCTACTGGGGAAAGTGTGCAGTGAGTTATTGAGGAAAAACAAAATGCAAGTAATGAATTGCACGGCTGGACACTTCAGGGACATTTCTCTGCTTTCTCTATAAAATCTTTAGGATGAATCTGTGTTTTGGTGGAAGGAAGAATTTTACTCTATGGTTGCTCTCCATGGTCCTAAAAGAAAACCAAAATCCTTTTCTGTCATCTATTGTACTGGCCATGGTGCTGAAATTATTTTTCTACCATCAGCTGTCTAACATTAATTGCCTGAGCTATTGCCTAGAGCAGATAATGGCATCCTATACAGAGCACAACACATTTTCTTACTTTTTTAATTTAATGTGAACTTTGTTCCTTAATTGTGCTAGTATTTTCAGATATTTTGAACATTAGGAACAGAGAAATATAATACTCCGTTCAGGATACATGGCCATATAATAAAATGTGTTAGTCTTATGGTATCATAAGGGTCTGATTTTTTATGTATTTTTGCTCCACCTGTAGGCTTTGGATTGGATTCAGGAAACTGGAGAATATTATCTCTCTACTCACACTTCCCCTGGAGAATCAGCAGATGAAACGCATGAGCTTTTGAAAGAATATGGAGAATTCAAAGTACCTGCCAAGGTGAACTGTATTTATAATTTATAAACAATATGAAGTTTTATAATTAAGAAATCAATAAATATATGACTGTGGAAGGCACTGCTGAGACAACTATCCAACGTGGGGGACGGGGAATTGCTTGAGCAGCATAATAAACCATGCCATGAATTTGTGCATATGAAAAGATGAGTTTAATGCCCTTTACTGTTTATGACAATGTAAGTTTAAAGAGTGTGATATATTCATTTGTAAGTAAAATAACTCATGGAATTAGTTTGATTTATATTATCTGATAGGAAACCCAGTTTAATATAATGGTTAAGGTGTCAGATTAGAAGCTGGGAGACCATGAGTTCTAGTCCTGCCTTTGACAAGAATTCATCTGGAAGGAGGCAATGGCAAGCCTTGCTAAGAAACTTGTCCAGGTCATCTCTGAGAATCAGATACAATTAAACAAAAGAAAAAAAATCTGAAGATATAATATTATACTATTCATAAATATAAATATTTTATAGTTCTCATAATTCAGACACAATTCACATTATTTTAGACAATTGGACAGATATCTAAACACCTCTGTGGACTAACCCGGTAAAGTTCTTAATGGTATGCTTTTAATATCTAAACACCATACTTGCAATTCTCTTCAGTTCTAAAGTGATATAGGGGAGAAAAGGGTTTGTTTGTTTGTATGTTTGTTTATTTGTTTTAGGGAAACAATTTTAAGGTTCCTTAAGAGAAATGTGATTTAAATGTAGTATACTTAGTGTGTTGGACTACAGATGTAGGTTCAAGTCCATCCTTAGCCATAGACGTTTGGCCTCTCTTTAGACTAGTCTCTCATCCCAGCTTATTTCAGTGTTGTTGTAATGGGGATAAAATCCTCACCTTGAGTACTAAGAGAAGAGGTGGAATATAACCATGTTTAACAAGCATGGTGCTTGCTTAATCATCACAGCAGAAAGGGTTGTAAAGTCAGGTGTGGACACATGATTTGCTGAGCAACCACCATAATTTATGACCATAATTCTGGACTCAGTTATGGTTGCAAGCCAAGGAGTACTTTTACATAACCGCTTTAAGACAGAATCTCTTTACATTCCAACTCTGGCTGTTTTTGCAATCATGCTTCAGTTTCCCAACCAGCTCTGTTGCATCCAGTGGATACTTTATTAGAGCTTGGCTGAGAGGGAGTGATTGGCCTAAAAGTCATATGATGAATTTCCATGGCTGCAAGTTAATTTGAGGCTGCATCTCCCCAGTCTTATCCAATACCTAGACTCTAAAGCTTAGAGAGTACACCAAACTTGTTTTTATTTCTATTAAAAAGAATTTAATCTTAAAGTCATTTCATGAAAGTTTTTCATGTCAGTTATTTATTTTATATGTTGCCTGTTGGCACGTAAGAGCAGGACTGCTTATTTGTCAATTTCCAGGCATGATTTCCCATTCAGCAGTGTTTAATAGAAATAAGGGAAAACATAAGAAGCTGTTCAGAGCTGTTATTTTCTCTTCATCTTATTTTTAAAAGATTGTCTCAGAATCAGATGTTCAGTTATACAGAGGTTATTCCAGTGAGTGGGTACAAATATCAGTGGAAAAGAATTATTTTAGAAAATAGATTTGTTTTTTTAAGTACTATATAGCTGACATTGCTGCATCATATATGTAGTAAGAGTTACAGGATATGCTAATTTAAAGTCTTTCCAGGGGCACAAGATGAAACATTTGCATTCCCTCACCCTTCTTTCCTGGAAACCATTTTCTGAGGGGTTGGAAAGACCTTTTGGAACAGCCAGGAAGTGATTATAGGCAGAGCAATTAGGCAAAAATCATGTGCCTCTCCTCATGTGGGTTCTGTTAATGCCAACAAAGTCTGTGAAATTAAACCCACCAGATCTATTTTTTTCTTACTTTCTTGCCCTGATGTCTGACACAGAACACACAGATTTAAAAACCTTTTGATGGAAAAAGCCGCATCCCACCTACACTCTGTCTCCCAAGATTTTAAGGACATTTTCACATTAGCAGCATTTGTGAAAAATACAAGGCCCAGATGGTTACTTTGTGAATTAAAACAGAACAGAATGTCCGTGAAAGATGTGATAACGATGAACAACTCTTTTCAAACAGCAAACCAAGGAGAAAGTGAAGCTTCTCATTCAGCTGGCCGACAGCTTTGTGGAGAAAGGACACACACACGCCACAGAAATAAGGAAATGGGTTACTACAGTTGACAAGTGCTATCGGGATTTTTCACTGAGAATGGGGAAGTACCGCTACACTTTGGAAAAAGCTCTTGGGATCAATACAGAGGTACTGTAAGTTGCATGTTTTTTCTGACATATCTTTATTAAGAAAGACGCCTGGATTTGGGAAAGATGAGATTCTTTCCCATCCACCCTGTCCTGCTTTACTTTGGCGCGGCATGGAGATCTCCCAAAACGGATTTGGAAAGACAACATTTGACTCCACTGCAAGAATAGATAGATAGAATAGATAGTATGAAGATGATTTGGTTGATAGTTATACTGCTCCCAAAGATAAATACTATCTGATGACCAAGTAATACTCCACTCATAAATGTGGGAAGTGTTGCAACCTTCAGAAGGTTGTTTAAGGCCTTTTCAGTCTAAGTTTCTAGCTGCAGATAACACGTTTGACTTGATTCCCAAGGAATGAAATGGTTAAACTGCCGTGGGATGCAATTCAGCCACTCTGCTGTACCCAGCAAGCAATAATCCCATAAATATATAAGCTTTAAGGAAGGGGAAAAAATGACTGAAAAGAGTTTTTCTCCCAAAGAAAGCTTTGAAAAATCTTTGTGGCTTCACCACGAAAATTAACTTACAGACTAATTAAAACAATTCGTTTATGTGCATGTATGATTCTTTTTTCCAGAAGCCTCCCTTTATTTAGTCCCCAAATTTGCTTCTAACCATGAGGGGAGGAAATAGCTGGTAGAGGAATATGGGATAGAAAGCTGTTGTGGAAATTGTAAAAAAAGAAAAAAGAAAAAAAAGAAGTACTTAGAGTTTTTAACTGAGATCAGGCCACTGAATTGAGAATGACCAAGCCTATGCTTTGAGCCTCACTTTAACAAACATAGGTAGGATATGCTTGTTTCTACCATTGAGAATTGCATCAAATTGCATCTCTTGGGACCAATATTTTGGAAGAGCAAAACAAAAAAAAACAACAACAACCCAGTCCCCACCCCATTCCCCCATCAGTGACCTTATGTGTTTAAGCAAAGAGGAAAGATTATTTTCATCACTTCAATTGTCTTTAAGAAGACCCACACGGTGGGAGGAAAAAGCTTCTCAGAATCTTTCGTCATCCGCGACTTGTCAGATCTGATATGCCTTTAACTAATTATTCATAAATATATTGGTGCATTTGGCCTTTTTGCACTGTGCAATACTTTCTTCCAGTGCTATTGTTTTCCTTTTCATCTCTTTCACTTTGTGAGTACATTTTTGCATTTATTTATTTATTCACAAAGCATAAGGATTTATTAAAGCTCTGTGTCACTGCACTTTTCAGGATAATAAAGACCTGGAGTTGGACATCATTCCAGCAAGTCTGTCTGATCGTGAAGTAAGGCTACGTGATGCCAGTCATGAAGCCAATGAAGAAAAGAGAAAGTCAGCCAGAAAAAAAGAGTAAGTGGTGAGAATCAGGTGCCTCAGTAATATATCAATTCGCAAAAAGCAACCGCTTCTTCTCAGCATGTCAGCAAGCTCACCCAGATGTGAGGCAGCTAGACTATCATGTTCTGTACATTTGTACTGAATGTTATTCTGGCAAATGGCCAGAACAGAGATAGAAGAAGCACAACATATAATCATATGGATACAGAAAGTCTGGGATAAATCCAATCCAGATGATGATGATTAAATTGTTGTTATAATGGTGCTTGTGGTTGTTATTGCATTTCAGAAAAGGGCACATCTATTTTGTTTTGGGTAATGACATGTTCAACGCATATTTTGTTGCAGATGTGTTTGAAACAATAAAATATTTACAAGCATGTAGCAATTGCTATTGTGCTTGTTACTGAGGAAATCTCAGTATTCTAAGGGATTATTCATTGGGAACTAGCCAAGAAATTTTTTCTTGTTCAGTTTGATCTTCAAGTTTCCCATGATCAGAAGGAGTATTGTTCTCCTTCTCATCATGGGTTTATTATAGCCTGTATTCATTTAATGGTTTAAAAAATAGTGATCCTATTGGCAAGGAAGCAAAAAAGGCATTAGATCAAAATGCAGTGTGACAGAACATTATGTTAGAAATTGTATTCTCTTTTGTTCTTTATATGTTCATTGGTCGGGAACTAAATGTTTTTTTTTTCCCAATTTATCAAGTTAAAAGCACAAACTGTATTACTTCAATGATATTAACAACAATGGTATTTCTTCTGGATTCCAGAAATTTTACGGTCTCTGGAATGTTAATTATTATGTAAATTACATAGTAATGTCAAGATAACTATATTGCACAACAAATTCAAATGTATTCATACTCCAATATGTTCTAAATAGCATGTTGGAATGTTAAAAGAAAATAGTAATCTATTAAAGTCTGAGAATTCTCAGAAAGAGAAAAAAAATCAGTGCAATTATACTGCAGAAATATTTAGCATCCATCATTCCAGACACATGTATATTTTCATCTTCTCTTGTGTTTTATTCATATATTTATATATTATACTTCAGCTTATCTTTTCTACAAAAGGCTTAAGTCGGTCTTTATAATTCTTCTCTCAGAAATGTTATCAGCAAAACTATGAGACAGGCAAAATTGAAAGATTGTGTTGTGTCTGTATGCTTGTTCTATATATTTATGCAAAATCATTTCTCCTTGTAGGTTCATCATGGCTGAATTGCTTCAGACAGAGAAGGCCTATGTTAGGGACCTGCATGAATGTTTAGAGGTATGGAGTCTTGCAAGAATAAATACAATGTTTTATATAAAGTACATATGGTGTAATGATTTGTTGTATACAGTATACCAACGATTTGAAAAATAATAATGATTTTTATTTCAGTGGTAGTGTACAGATTGTTGGCCATTATAGCAAATGTGATTTAAGTGAAAAAGGGGAAAATCTGGTTCATTCCTTCAGCTTTAGGATGGTAAATTGGTAGTTTTTGCCGCCGAAACCTATTTTTGAAAGGACACCTCACTTGACATCCACCCTTTCATGGTGTGTGTGTGTGTGTCTGTAGTGGGGGATGAAAGAAATATGTCTGTTACAGCCTGTACTGAACAATTGAAATGTCAAAATGTGACATGTCCATATTGCAACTTCCTGATCATATAATTCCCCATCCTCCTTCCTACAAACTTGGCAGATAGACTGTTCTCACACAAGAAATCTAATGTGAGTTTATTGAAAAAAGGAAGTGATAAATGTTTTTTTTACGCCAACTTTATTAAATTTCAAAGGAAGATAAAATACAAATTAATGAAAAGACATTAACAAATGAAGGGATTGGAGTGGAAAAATGTTAAGAAGTGACAAGAGAAAAGAAAGAAAACAAAAACAAAAAGAATGACTTCCAACTTTCTTTAGTAAATGTATAAATATATAATAAAGTAACCTTGTACTATAAATTAAAACAAAAATATCATATAAACTATACAAACTAAATAATGCCAACTAAAGCTATATAGCAAAATAGCTATTTATTTTAAATGTAAACAAACCTTTAAAAAACTGCCTTTCCGAAAATACACAATATTTCTATAATTATAACAAATCTAATTAGCAAATCCTAAAACTTCATTTTTATCTTTCTCAAATAAGAAGTCCAAAAGGGGTCTCCATGTAGAAACAAGCTAGAGAAAACTTTTATCTTTCATCAAAGTGATCAAGAAATGATAACTGTTTTTTTAAATCTCTTTGTATTTGTTAGTATTAAAGCACCAGCATTCAAGAAGTGGGGAGATCAACAGAGTATTCTGATCATGGGACAGAAATTAAAAGAGCATAACAAAACAAAACAAAACAAAACAAAACAAAACAAAACAAAACAAAACAAAACAAAACAAAACAAAACAAAACAAAACAAAACAAAACAAACAACAGCCCAACAACACAATGCTCCAGACAGCTCACGAAATGTTAGTGATCTGTTTTAAATGCAGCAAGAATATTATAGATCACGGGGCAAAAGTACAAAATACTACCATGTTTACCCAAAAATAAGACCCTGTCTTATATTTTTTTGAACCCTGAAATAAGCGCTTGGCCTTATTGCCATGCGCTCAAAAGCCCGATTGGGCTTATTATCAGGGGATGTCTTATTTTGGGGAAAACGGGGTACAACCCCCAAGAATATTCTTTTCAGACATGTTTTCACTAAGCATAAATGATAGAATTACATACAATTCCTTAATTTGTATAGAGAAATAAGGAACATTATAGAGCACAGAAACATCAAGAATCCAGTGTAGATGGATTCCCCCACCATTTTTTTGAGGATGGGATTTCAAGCTTGAATCAGAGGCTTTGGAAAAGGTGATACGCTCCCACCCTTCTGCAGCTTTGTTCCAGCTTGAATTCTGCCCTTAGTTTTAAAGAGAGTAAGCATGTTCTGTCTCTACGAGAGGGAATGGTTGGGGTATCTTACTCTCTCTCTATGTAGCAAAAACTTCTCTCCCTCGTGAGAATACGTAATATTCAAGCAGCCAGCACTGCTGTGAATGATTGACAAAGCTTTGTTCACAACAGGTACTTATGACAGCCTCTCTACATAAGTGGAATTATGGGGAATATAAACAGAAACGATGTGATCAAACTGGCGGGTTACGTGTTCAGTAGATGTATTGTACTGTACTATCTAGCTGAGTAAGTGAAGGAGAGAGAATATGTGGCATCCAAATTGGAGAAAGGATTTTGTAGGATGTTCAAAACATTTCAAATTCGAAATTCCCCACCTTGAATTTAAAGCAGTCGTTCCTTACACATAACGGGCTGTTTTGACTGTTTGGGAAGCGTGGTAAACCCCAAACAGATTACTTCAAATTTGAGACAGAAGTGTGTCAGTTTGAAACACTTCCCAAACAACTAGACACTTGTGTTTGGAACAGAGAATAAATGTTCTGGAGCTGGTGCTTTGAATTTGAAACATTTTCTTCACTACTAGAGTTTAGAATTATTTATTATTATATTCTTTTTTTCCTCAAGGAATTCAAGTCAGTATTTATAATGCCCCTTCCACTGGTTTTTCCAGTAAACCTTGTAATGTACTTTGGGGTAACTTCTCTTGAGAGGTTCCATGACTGAAATTAGAGTTGATTCTAAGTCCACCTGGTCTTGGTCCAATTTTTTAATCACTACAGGACCCATTTCTCTGTGTTTAGGATGAAAAGAGAGTGACAATATTGATCTGCAGTTCCTTTGGGATTATTCAGATTATTCACACCATTGAAGAGTTTATGGCAGTGGTCTCCAACCTTTCCGACTTTGCAGGCCAGCAGGGGGGGGAGAGGAGATGGTTCCGTGCAAGCAATATGTGAGTGCATGCTCATGCAGCTCCATTTGCGCAAGTGGTGGACATGTGGGCCTGCTGCGTGTGCAACTGGAGCTGGGCACATGCGCACGCCATTTCCATAGCCTGCTTCTAAATGGGCCACAGCCCGGTAGTGGGCCATGGCCTGAAGGTTGGGGACCCCTGGTTTATGGTGTTTGTATACTGAACTTTTCTCAGATAGTCTCTCCTTTTACCAAGAAAAATAAATAGCAACTTCTGTGCTTTTCTGTGCTTAAGAACTGTATAAATTTGTAAAATAAATAAATATACAATACACATTGTTTTCTAGACCTACCTTTGGGAAATGACAAGTGGAGTAGAGGAGATACCACCAGGGATTCTGAACAAGGAACACATAATATTTGGAAACATCCAGGAGATATATGACTTTCATAACAAGTACGTTTACTAAACATATTGAGATACGTTTTTCATCACGGAATATGTAAGCTACAATTCCTATATAAAAGATCATGGCACTACTGTTTCTGAGACATACGTTCTATAATACTCAGGATAGAAAAGGTGTCTGTGTGATGTAATTATGCTTCCGACTAAGACACATAGTATGATGTTTGGCTGTACAGGAGGCCAAAACTATCTTCTGCCAAATAAGTGATGTGTCTGGAAGCTGACATGGAAGAAGAAATTGTAATACCAATCTGTGTTGGTTTTGTCATTGGTAGCTACTCCATCCTATGCCTTAAATTGTATTGCTGCAGATGAAAATTAATTACTAATTAACAGGATTAGAAATGAATTTTATCTAGGCTAATTGGCTTTAATGATGGAGGTTCTGTATTCATCCTAGAAACACTAATACTTGGCCGTTGATGTTTGTTATTATGTTGATTCATTGAGTAAATCATGGGTACCATGTTGACAGTGAGTAGGTAATTTTGACATGATCTACTATAGAGCTTTAAAAAGTCATGGCACCTCTTTTCTCAAAATGGGGATTCCCTATAAAGAATATTAGGCAACAGCTGCAAGCACCAGTGCAGCATTCTGTTTGTACAATTATGTGGAAGTAGCTGTTCAAAAGCCACACATTTTAATGAACCCATAACTTTGTTTGTTTAGGGGTAAAGTCTCATAACAAGTAAGCTGCCCATCAATTGGATCCTATCCTATTCTGTTTAAGCTGTTGCCAGTTCAAAATAAAAATGAATTGAGTCTTACTTGAGCATGAATTTTACCTTAATTTCATTTGTTTACATTTAGGACATATGCAACCTTGAGTGATCACTTTTGTGTGTGTATTCAATTAAGTTATGTTTATAGACTCCTTGATAACTCTTGCAACTTATAACTAGGAACCATTTAAAAAAAAAAAAAACATATCAAAGATACAATAGACTGGAAGAACAAAGTAATCAAAACAAGAACAAAGCAAAACAAAACAAGCAAAACAAAAACAAAAACAAAATAAAAAAAACAAAAAAACCCCAAAGCAAAACTCCCCAAGGCCTGGGAGGACAATCAGATCTTCAATAGATTCCTGAATAACATTAGTGTGGGAGCTACATGAATCTTGGGGGTGGAGTGGGTCATTCTGTTGGGTCAACCTATTCTCCAAAGCACCTGAAGGCAGGACAAATAGAAATGGATGGAAACTAATCAAGGAGAGAATCAACCTAGAACTAAGAAAGTTCCACTCTAGCACTGGAGGTTTTTTTAACAAGAGATTGGACAACCATTTTTCTGAAATGGTATAGGGTTTCCTGTCTGAGCAGGGGGTTGGATGAGAAGTCCTCCAAGGTCTCTTCCAACTCTTGTTTTGTAATTCTGTTAGAAAGTTCTCCTGAAATTGCAACCCGGGTCCCACAAGATGACAGAAACCAGAATGCATCAACCCTGCTGAACCAAACCGGATGGACAAAAACAAATGGAGAGAAACAGTCCCTGAGATAGATATTTCCTATATTGTGTACTTCTTTTAAAAATAAATGTTTGCTTTGATTCTGCGGTTCACTCCCTCAGGGCCACTAGGAATGGGACAGGTTCTGCAGTACTGAAAAAAATAAAGAAACATAAATAAAATTGTGACCAGAATGTCGATCCCATAAAGAGAATCTGTTCAATAGCATAAGCATTATGGCCCATTTACCTCTCATGTAAAACAATAAAGGAGTAAAAGATGAAAAAGGCATTGGGAAGGTTAAGTTCAGAGCTGCTTACCCAATACCAGGGGTGATATTCACTTACCTTTGCTACCAGTTCACAAATGTGAGCGTGCATGCTTCGCTCACTCGTGCC
This sequence comes from Arizona elegans, assembly GCA_022577455.1. Classification (NCBI taxonomy): domain Eukaryota; kingdom Metazoa; phylum Chordata; class Lepidosauria; order Squamata; family Colubridae; genus Arizona; species Arizona elegans. The sequence goes on from JAKOOJ010000001.1 coordinate 107,695,223, forward strand.
GCCTTTGCACATGCACAGGACCTTCCGTGCATGCGCAGGGTCAATTACATCTGGGCAGGTGGGCGGAGCCTCCTGCCGCTACCGCTACTGGTTCTTCCAAATGGGATAGAACCGGCTGAATACCACCACTGCCCAATACCCATTGCCATTTTGGCTCCCCAGAAAAGAAAATATACTATGACTAATTTCTGCCTTTGTTTTCATTTCTTTCCAGTATTTTTTTGAAAGAACTGGAAAAATACGAACAACTTCCTGAAGATGTTGGTCACTGCTTTGTCACCTGGGTAATAAGTCTAAAAATATTATTCTATACTTTTAAAGGCTTTGTACATTTGTATGTAGGTTTTGTACACCTTTGAAGAGACCAAAATGGTAGATTATATTCACTCTTTTTCTGATATAAAATCATGATAACAGCCTGAATTATTTCTTTCCTGTCCCCCAAACCCTGCTTATTCTTATACATTCCTGAAACTTAAGGTATTCTTCAGGAGCAGTCATGGCTGCTATCACAAAAGTCAAGATAATAGCTGCAACTTTGTGGTTTCCATTTTCTATGTACATTGGATGAGTTTCAGCCATTGTCGCTGTTAATTTGACTTTTTTAAACTGTTCCAGGAGACATCTGGTATTCTTTGAGCAAATCTGAGTGGATTGTACTTTGTTGAATTAAGGTCTTTTTTCTTAAACAGTAATTATATTATTCATTTAAATCATTGATTGCCCATTGGTAGGTATAACTCATCATAAAACATCTTCCTGCTGCCAAAGGTTCATGAGATCAGTGCAGTATATAAGTGAGTTAGAATATTAGATGAATCATTTCAAGCCAGGAAGTTTGTCAAAGAAATACAGGATATTGCTGAAAGGAATAAAATGGCATCATTTATTTTGTTCTTCATTGAGACCCACTAAAATGAACTATAATCCTTCCTGTGTTCTAGTTCTTTATGATATAGATGTACATGTTGCAAAATGTTGAAAGTGGGCAGAAGCCATGTGTTACTACAAAACTTGGATTGAGAGACTTTAGGGAAATATCATTTATTAATCTAATTAATTCTGATTAACTCCTACTATGAGTTGTGCTGGCTGTATTTCCATGGCCAGGGGGGATTTTTAAAAAAAGAGTGTCAGTAGCTACAATGGGTAAGATTTTCAAAGTGCTAAGTGATTTCGTCATGTCTTCCTTCCTTGTATGTCATACTGCATTCTGAAGCTAAATAAATATTCTTACTAATCTGAAATAATATCCATCTAAAAGAGATAGATTTATAACATTCCAGCGGAAGCCAAATGGATAGCCCAACCGCATCTCCTAATCTTGCCTTTCTTTCCCTCTTAATATTAATTTTTCAGGCGGATAAGTTTCAGATGTATGTTACCTACTGTAAAAACAAACCTGATTCCAGCCAATTGATCCTAGAGCACGCAGGAACATTCTTTGAAGTAAGGACAATCTACTGCTCCTCTTACTTTAGAAAGAGATATGTGCTGCTGTTTGGTTCCCATCTTTTCTCTCACCACCTTCCTTTTTTCTTTTGAATAAATCTGCGATTTGATTTTTTTTCCCCCAATTACTGCCTGTGACAAAGAAATCTTGAATTCTGCTGGGTGTATCTAAGACCATGTGTAACGTTACAGATAGAAAACACTTAGATTGTTCTAGTTATTGCTTGTCTTAGAAAAGGACCAAATATATTCTCTGATTTTCAGATTGAAAGAAGCTAGCAATATCAGCAAAGTATAAATTCACCTTTTCCTCTGGGTAAAAAAATAGTTTGAATGGTTCTTTTTCACACATTTGCAATCCCTCCAGAAAATTGTCTGAAAGAGTTATGAGAACTCTAGTTTAGATTCGGTCAGGTTGCAAGGATTTCAAAGGTTTGCCTAAAAATATTTGAGCATCAACAAAATATCGTAGGATGGAGTGTCACTTCCTTTTGAGGGTTTTGTGTATACAGTATCTGTCTCTGTGTTGTTACCTCTGTCATAACATGGGGGTGGGGGGAAGTTATGAATGAAAATCAAATTATCCAAACTTGTGCCAGTAGACAAAGAAAGTCATTGCCGTATCATTTTTATCACACAAATACTGCTTCATTTGTGCAAATAGTTGCACGACCAGATTCTACAGCAGAAATCATAGCAGTGGCAAGGGAAAAATGCACTTGTCTGAGACAAAATAATTATGCTGATTGCTAGGGAGATAGAAAAAATTAGGTAAAATTAAGATTATTCTGATGGTCATATCCTATTAAATTCTTTGTTGCATTCTTGCAACCAAATCCTTTTTGAAAAAGTAACTAGCCATGATACATTTGCACTTTCCATGCAGTTTTTCAATCCAGGCCTGTCTGTTTCAGTATTAATAGAACTGCCTATTCATTGGAGTGTTAATTAAATTGAAAATTTACAATGCAAATGCATTGCAATCATCTGGGAATATTTTAGTCTGTATCGCAGTATTTAAGAGTGTGGATTATTTAAAAATAATAATAATGGAGTAATTAGTAATTATGATTCAGGGCTAAATTAGATAAACAGTAGGTTTTTGTGACCAACTCCCAATTCTCTGCCGCAAACAGGAATTACAAAAGGACAGTTTCATGTAAAAATTGCATTCCAAAGCAATGTGGGTACTTTTCATTTTTCCCCCTTCCCTTTCTTCTGTTTGTTCCATTGAACATTCTACTGCTTTCTTGCATCTAATCCCAAATAGGGACAAATTGTTCTTACTCGTTGCATTGAATAACAATCAGGTATTGGTACACAAAATAGATGTTTACTTTAGCTACTCTGTTTAGCATAATTATTAATCTACCCCTATATAAAAATGGCACACCAAATTGAGAATTTTAAAAAAAAAATTTAAGAAGAGCAGCAGCCAACAACTTTAATATTATTTGCAAGAAAACCACGTCATCCAAAACCAAGCTCAATTCAGAAGAGATTTCATATTACTTTACTCAAATCTTACCTTGGACTAGAACCACATTTGGTTCAATTATTTCAACTAAAGGAAGAAAAGAGAAAGAAGATGGGTGTTTTAATGTTTAATTGAACAAGATTCTATAGAAATAGGGTTTTTGCAATTATCCTTGTTACCTTGATCAAAATATATAGGATAGTTCAATGTATTAACCAGCAGAGGGCCTAATACTAAAGGGAACAAGGCACCCAAGTTCAATTTATTGGCATTCACATTTGCAGAATTTTCTTCTGTGTCTCACTCATCTCATGGATGAGGATTATTAACTGTAATGTCACCATTCTCAGCAAGATAGCCAGTAAATTAGGTTGTTAATTGAATCACAAAAACAAGTTAAAGATGTCCATGCTGATCACAGAAGTCTTAAACTTAGGAGGCAGCTGACAAGAGAAAATCCCCAAAGACCATAGAACATAATTCACAGTGATGAATCATGAGGCCTAACAACCAGAGGTGAGCAAATAGTGATTCTCTGGAAGTTCTTGAACTGTAACTCTTAGAGCCCTTTCCTATTTTAAATATTAGCTGGGGCCAGATTTAATTTAGGACTGTTATGTATCTGCCCTATGTGCCTCCTGACCCCTTTGTCTAAAAACGATAAGAATTTTCCCCCCATACAGAAATTAAAGGATATCTTAACATTTGATGCGGTGAAGAAGGGGGAAAAAGCAGTAAAGGAAAAAACTAGATCAGTTGGGGCCATTTGTCCCAACTGATTTTAATGAAAGAAACAAAATTAATCATAATATCGAGTTAATTTAAATTAACTCAACTTTGGTTTTGGTTCATAAAGGGTTTTGGCTCAAAAAAAGATGACATCAGATTCTATGGCATATTTCTGCATTGAGCATCAGAGCTTTGCTCCAGATCCTAAGGCATTTAAAGAACATCAACATACTTGCATCAAGTGGTTCTTTCTAAATGACCATGGGAAAGAGAAAAGTTACAACATTTCTCGATCATATACTTTTTTTTATCAAAAATATTACAGAACAATTGCTAGCTCCAAAAAACCATGATCAGTCGAGATAGTTTGCCGTTAAAATTAATTATTTGAGGATTTTTAAATTGCTAAAGAATCTGCAAACCTTTTTTGTTGCATTCCGGTTATCTGTTTTATCATCTTTTGGGAATGTTTAGCGTTGTTTTTACTTTTTTTTTTTTTAAGGAAATTCAACAAAGGCATGGTCTGGCCAACTCCATTTCCTCATATTTGATAAAACCTGTCCAGAGGATTACAAAGTATCAACTTTTATTAAAGGTATGCCATTGATTTTGTTGTTATTCTCTATGTATTTACATACCTCATATTAAGGTCACTCAATAAACAGTTGTAAGTCGAGGACTACCTATATTTATAAAGGGGATCAGTGGTGGAATTCAATTTTTTTTACTACTGTTTCTATGAGCGTGGCTTGGTGGGCGTGGCAGGGGAAGGATACTGCAAAATCTCCATTCCCACCCCATTCCAGGAGAAGGATACTGTAAAATCCCCATTCCCTCCCCACTCTGGGACCAGCCAGAGGTGGTATTTGCTGGTTCTCAGAACTACTCAAAATTTCCGCTACTGGTTCTCCAGAACCTGTCAGAACCTGCTGAATAGCACCCCTGAAGGGGATGTCCAAGATGATGTAGAAGGATCGACTGTCTGGAGATTATGAGCCCCTGTGTTTCTTGCTCCTACTCTTTTCTTGCCCCTCCCCCATTGCCAGGACAACGCAGCTGCCAATCAAGCAGCAGTGTTGGGAGGAGGCAGGGAAGAGGAAGAAGAGGAAGACAAGATGGCTGGTTTGGAAACTCTGCAGCCACAAAGCTCATGAAGAAATGGAGCCAAAGCCCAGGAGTCAAAGTAATGAATGAAACCAAAGGCTAGATAACCCCACTGAGAAAGAGGCAATAAGAAAGAAGGCAGCAGCTGAGAAAACTAGAGAGAAAAATTAGTTTATTTCCTTCTCTCAGAGAGGTATCAGGTATGAAGTCTTCAAGCCGTTTTCCTCAGCTGGAGCCAAAATTCAAAAGAGGAAAAAAAGTCAAGAAGCCAAGTCAAGGAGAAAGAGGCTGAAAAGAGGAAGGAAAAAAGTAACTTTGATAGAACGGAAACAAACTAAAAATGATGAAATACAAACTGATTTCTTTAAAAAAAAGACATGTAGCTTTATAAACAGCAGCAGTTCAGAGGTTTAGATCCCAGAAATATAAATGTCAGCAATAAACAAATGTATTTGAGGCATATAGAATAGAAAGATCTGAGAATATATATTTAATATGTAACATTAAAGAATGTACAAATAAAAACACATAGAAAATAAATGGTTAAAACAAAAAATGGCTTTATTAAGATTAATTTCTGAACTAGTTGAAGACATTTATTAATTTATCATTCCTTTTCTAATATGTAAGCTTTCTTTTTATAAAATAAAAATATCTTCACCCCACCACCACCACCAATGAAGGGAGATACAAAAATCTAATCATCTAGATTTCAAATGCTTTTTGCCTATTGAGTCTGATTCAACCTGATTATGGGGGCTCAAAAAAAAATCCACCCTGCAATAATTGGTGACAATGGTGGAATTCCCTCAAACTCAAGGAGACCTATTAGTGTTGCTAATGAAAATGAAAAAAGAATGGGCATTAGATAGTCCTCGATTTACAACCATTTGTTTAGTGATCATTCAAAGTTACCATGGCACTGAAAACTAACTTATGACCGTTTTTTTTTTTTCACTTGATTGTTGCAGCATCCCTGTGATCATGTGATCAAAATTTGGATGCTTGGCAACTGATTCATAATTATGACGGTTGCAGTATCCCAGGGTCATGTGATCATCTTTTGCAACCCTCTGACAAGCGAAGTCAATGGGAAAGCCAGATTCGCTTAACAACCATGTTAGTAACTTAATACCCTGTTTCCCCAAAAATAAGACCTCCCCGGATAATAAGCCCAATCAGGCTTTTGAGCACATGTGCTAAAATAAGCCCCTCCCCCAAAATATTTAATCACATGCCCAGCCGGTCGCCGCCATTTCCTGTGGTTGCTTGCCGTGCAAACAACATGAGGTGAGGAGGTGAGGCCAGAGGGGGGGAAGGTAAGGGCATGCACCCCACATGCCCTTACCTAATGGCCGCTTCCACAACTCTAGCCACCATGCCCATTCTCTCATGCTAATGGCCACCACAAAAGCCATTAACAAAGAACAGGGAGGCGACAGCTATAGGACATCCGGCGTGGCTGGGCCGACCGCATGGTGCAGAGTCCTGGGAAGCATGGCTGGAAGCATGTGCACGGCCTCAGGGGTGAACAGCTGACAAGCGGCTGTGTCAGCAGCAGCCGTGAGGTGACCACCCTTGTCGCCTCCTGCACCTCAAAAATAATAAGACCTCCCTGAAAATAAGGCCAAGCGCTCATTTTGGGAGTCAAAAGATAATAAGACTCTGTCTTATTTTCGGGGAAACATTGTAACTGCAATTATTCACTTAACAACTGTGGTAAGAAAGGTCATAAAATGAGGCAAACCTCACTTAATAACCATCTTGCTTAGCAACAGAAATTTTGGGCTCAATTGTGGTCATAAGTCAAGGACCATCTCAACAGGAAGAAAATTTGATCCACATACATCTCATACCCTGCAGGCACTATCCAGAATATTGGCCTCAGAAAGAAGACATTGAACCAGAGTTTATACTCTGTAATTAGAGATGGAAAAGTCTGAGGGTACTGCTGTTCCTGTTGATGCTAAGAGTGGTGCTTCTTCTCTGATGTCCTGCCTTAGCCTGTTAAGTCAAAGGAAGGATAGTCAATTAGAAAAATGTTTTCTGGGATAATGCTAGTTCAGAAATGCTGAAGCCAAAATAGGAAGAAGGGACTTGGCTGATCAAAAAAGAAGAAGATAAGCCAATTGGGATGGAGGTTGAGTAGAAGGATCAATTGGAATTATGTAAGAGGGAGGCATGTAGAGAAGAGGTTAGGGGATTGCTCAGTCTAATAAAGGGATCCAGGCTCAGAGAGGTCATTTTCTCCTTCAACAGTTATTGGACAAGTAAAGAGGGAAGGCTCTATCAAAGTTACAACAGAGAAGGAAGATATTAAAACATTTTACTAGGCTTGAGCAGGTTGCTGGCTTATTTAAATGATCTGAGGCTGAATAATAGGTCGTAATTTAAGGCCCAGTTTAACAGGCAAGGCCTTTCAATCAGGATTGGCAAGCCTAGGTTGACAAGGCAGAGAAGCTACTGTAGGTATTGCACAGAACTGACTACATATATCCTAGTTAGCTAAGTAATATCTTAAGTATATCGTATCAAATTACCTTTTCCATGGAAATCTTCTCAGTTATCAGGGGAACTGAAACAACACTCTGATACGCAATCTATAAAATGGGGGTGTTGAATCAGACAGTTTTATTTTACATAGTCCTTTTCACACAATTTGGCATTCAGACTTAATAACCCCTTAATTATGAAACTGTTGCAGCTGCTTTAATAAGAGAACTTGCTGTCTCTTGGCTGTTACACTTTCTGAAGTATATAAAAAGACAGTCAAGTATTTGACAATTGCCATAGCTATGAAGAAACTAACTTACATCCTGCAAATGACTCGATTGGCTGCCATCACAAGGAAACAAACTTATCCAGGGGTTTTGTTTTGTTTTGTTTATACATTTTTTTCCAGGAGCTTTTAACGTGCTGTGAAGAAGGAAAAGGAGAGCTGAAGGATGGTTTGGAAGTGATGCTCAGCGTCCCTAAGAAAGCCAATGATGCCATGCATGTAAGCATGCTGGAAGGTAAGTAAATATTAATCTACCAGGGAAGAGAACGGGCATGGATAGGACAGGCTGTAGATATAAGGCTGATGTGTATTTATCTGTCTTACTGATAACTATGATGTAGTTAATAATGAATAACTATGAAGAATAACAGAGTTGGAAGAGACCTTGGAGGTCTTCTAGTCCACCCCCCTACTCAAGCAGGAACCCCTATACCAGGGGTGTCAAACTCGCATCATCATGGCGGCATCACGTGACATATCGTGACTTTTCCCCCCTTCGCTAAACTGGGCATGGCCGTAGCCAGGGCGTGATGCATCAGGCTGTGGGCCAGGAGTTTGACAGCCCTGCCCTATACCATTTCAGACAAATGATTGTCTAATCTCTTCTTAAACACCTTCAGTGTTTGGAGCATCCTGCATCCATTTAGAAAAAGCGTTAGGAATGTTCATATCATGAACTGCATTACACATTCTTAGGGCCTTCCTCTTAAAAATACCTAAGTGTGCCCTTCACACATCTCCAGTTGTTAAACTTTATCCATTTTAGGTAAAGGTAAAGGTTCCCCTCGCACATATGTTCTACCGGTAGTTGTTCCTGACTCTAGGGGGCAGTGCTCATCTCTGTTTCAAAGCTGAAGAGCCAGCGCTGTCCGAAGATGTCTCCATGGTCATGTGGCCAGCATGACTAAATGCTGAAGGCTGATGGAATGCTGTTACCTTCCCACCCAAGTGGTCCCTATTCTACTTGCATTTTTTACGTGCTTTTGAACTGCTAGGTTGGCAGAAGCTGGGACAAGTAATGGCAGCTCACCCCGTTATGCAGCACTAGGGATTCGAACCACTGAACTGCCGACCTTTCAATCAACAAGCTCAGCATCTTAGCCACTGAGCCACCACGCCCCTTTTAAGGAGTTTTAAGAAGTTTTATCCATTTTAAGGAGTACCTGAATTCTCCTCGGACACCAATTTGCTATTTCCATTCTCCCTTATTGCATAATATATATTTTTTGACTTTAATTCCTTTGAATTTACATCCAAATGCTAAACAGCTGTTATTCCTTCAACATAGCTCTGAGTCTCACCTGGATGCACATTCCAAATAGACCCTCTAATATACTGAGACAGACCATTCTTCCATCGAGCTCAGTACTACCTAGCCGTGGATTGAGTGTGGGCTTTTGAAACCAATGTTATAAGGGTTTACTTTTTTCATTTTTGTTTATATTTATCACAGGATTTGATGAAAATTTGGATGTTCAGGGAGAACTGATTCTTCAGGATTCATTCCAAGTATGGGATCCCAAATCTCTCATCCGGAAAGGTCGTGAGAGACATTTGTTTCTCTTTGAAATCTCTCTCGTTTTCAGCAAAGAGATAAAAGATTCTACAGGACATACTAAATATGTTTACAAGAACAAATTACTGGTAAGTCTGCAAGGATTTTTATGGGCTTCAGAAGCTTTATTATGCTGGGGGTGGAAGATAAATCAAGTTTTCTGTTTGATTCTGCATGATCATACTTTACGTTGATTCATTTTATTGTACTTTACCAAAGTAGGAATGGTTAATGGAGACATGAAAAAACTAAAAAATGTCTTTATTATTAAATTTGTAATTAAAAATGTACTTTGCCATTATAGGTAAACTAACTCTGAACATCATTCAAAAATTCATGAAAATATCAGTTTCAGCCACCTCTTCTTTCCTTACAGACCTCAGAACTGGGAGTAACAGAACATGTGGAAGGAGATCCATGCAAGTTTGCCTTGTGGTCTGGACGGACCCCCTCTTCGGATAACAAAACAGTGTTAAAAGTAAGTCTCCAAAATTATTTTCCTCTATCTCCAATGCTTCATATTTTTTTTTCTTCAGTAGAAACTTCCAGATCAATAATCACAACCTGGGTCCTTTTCCCATTCAATTGAACTTGCACAGAAACCCATTTCAGATCTTGCTACTCAGTATATGAAACTGTGGGACAAGTGTATATAGTAGATATAGAAGGTGAGGTGGTTTACACACACATGCCATGCATTCATAAGCAATGCGAGCGTCACTTCATACATCAGGGATTCTAGTCTATATAGTACATAATGCTATTTGAATGCCATTAGTCAATATTTTTTTTCCGCCCAAGAACACATTATTTATTAATAAAACTTGCCCCTTCCCTCCCAAAACCTCCGTGTTTGCCTTTGAAATGCACACACGATATATTTCATTCACTTGGGAGCATCTGCAGAGTACAGTCAAAAAAGTCAAAGTAGACGCAACAGCTCTGCACACAAAATCCATGTGTAGTTTTGACTGCACTGTTGTAGCCATCACCTGAATGGTGGGGTTTTTTTAACCACACCTTATATCAATGAATCTTTTTTAGTTACCATATACTCACTAGATCAAACTCATTGGGTAAACCATAGAATGCATTTGTTCAACCTGCAACAAACATTCTATATATCAGGCACCAAAGCCTACATATAACAATATATACACCGTATATTAGGAAGTAGCCTTCAGATGCTAATTTGCTCCCACTTCCAAGGCTATCTTCATCAAGGATTCAGATTTCATTTTTAATCTTACTCTAGTTCTTCTCTTTGTTTGAATTAAGTTTAACTGGCTGTAAACCAGAATATGATCATGGCTATATATTCAGGTCAAGATAGGCCATGGTTTTATACATAAGCTATATTTTTTCACCATGTTTTGCACAATTTGCCCTAGTGCTTTTTAACAATAGTTTTAAAACTATTTTTAAACAATAGTTTTTTAAAACTATCACTAGGGGAAGGCCTCATTAAAACATGTAACATTATAATGTATATAGTCATATATATCTCGGAAGGAAATAATCCTAAACTTCATTAGATTAGAATGAATTGATCTACTGTTTTAACACAGTGTGAAGCAAACAACACTATTTACCTTTTACTGATCGTAGCAGAAGTTATATGATGGAAATGTTCTTTATAATTATTTCTTTAAAAACTATCATATGACAAATAGCTTTCTTAGTGCTAATGGGTTTTTTTTTTAGGTTAGGCAGGGCAGTGGTGGGCTAATTTAACAACCGGTTCTCTGTCCTAATGACCGGCTGGGTAGGCATGGCTGGGTGGTCATGTGACTGAGTGGGTGTGGCCAACTTGATGTCACTCACGTCGAGGGGCACTTAGCCTCGCCCGGCCTCTCTTGACCATGGGGATGCTGAAACGGTCGTAAGTGTGAAAAACAGTCATAAGTCACTTTTTTCAGTGCCATAGTAATTTTGAATGGTCACTAAATGAACTGTTGTAACTTAAGGATTACCTGTACAAAAATACAAAAAGCTTCTTTGCTTGCAAAAAGCTGCCCTAAACACCAATCATTAGATTAGAAATGAGGGAATACACACTAAGATCAATGAGTCACAGCTGTCATGGAAAGCTAAACCTCACGGATTGACTACTGCAACGCTCTCTACATGGGGCTGCCCTTGAGGACCACTCGGAGGTTTCAGCTGGTGCAAAATGCAGCCGCGCGGGTTGTGATGGGAGAATCCCGATACTCCCATGTTACACCCCTTCTGCGCGGTTTGCATTGGCTACCGGTTGCCCTCCGGGTGAGATTCAAGGTGCTGGTGTTGACCTATAAAGCCCTACATGACTTAGGACCAGGATATTTGGCGGATCACCTACAGCCAGCAACAACATCCCATCGTCCGGTTCGCGCCCATAGAGAGGGCCTACTCAGGGTGCCGTCGGCTAGACAGTGGCAGCTGGCGGCCCCCAGGAGTAGAGCCTTCTTGGTTGGGGCGCCCACCCTCTGGAATCAACTCCCCTTGGAGTTCCGACTTGGAGCCTGACCTTCGCACCTTCCGCCGGGAATTAAAAACTTGGCTTTTCAAATCCCTTGAAATCCCTGCTCTGATGATGGGGTTTTAAGGGTTTTAATGGGTTAATTTTAAATTTTTTAGATTTTAGTCTTTATTTTTATTGTGGTTTCTGTTTTATTGTTGTGAGCCGCCCCGAGTCCATTGTGAGATAGGGCGGCATATAAGCCGAATAAAATAAAATTAATTAATTAAATAAATAAATAAATAAATAAATAAATAAATAAATAAATAATAATTATGTTTGAATATCTTCTTTTTCCTCAGCCATTTCTTCTATGACTATACCAACTTTTCTGTAAATAGCTGTTCAAGCCCCAGGAATAAAAGTACCACAAAAAAAATTCCAGGGGTGGGGGAACTCCAAAGAAGCTCAGCTACAGACAGAAAGAACCATTAAGGCTGTTACAATGTAACAAAGCTTAACCCAGAGGCAGTTTCTGAAATCACTTAAAGCAGCAGGGGCGGCAATTAAGATAAGGATTAGGGTAGAAATACAGGCGCACTAGAATCTTTCCTTCCTGCGTTCCTTGCAGGATTAGCCCTGTAAAGTGGGAAAAGATTTCTTCCAACAACTGGTTCTCTGAACTGCTCAGAAAATTAACATACGGTTTGAGAACCAGTGTGGAACCGGCAAGAGCCCACCACTGGGTTAGGGTCATTTTACAAAGCTCCATCATTTTAGAGGCTTTGTTTGAGAAACTATGTATATTGGGTCGTGTTGAGTTGTGTCATATTATACATCACAGACACAATACATATTTTATGTTTATCTGCCTTTCTTTTACTAGCAATGTACTTTTAGCACATGAACTTTTGCTGTCTTATCAGGAAAACTGTTCTGTTATGTAGGCAAATGAATGAAAGCAACTTTTAACAAGAAGCAAAATATAGGGCCCTACTTGAGAAATACTGTAATTTTATTTTCTGCCTTTTCTGTTCAAATGTTTAGGCAACCAGTATTGAAACTAAACAAGAATGGATTAAAAATATTCGAGAAGTGATACAAGAAAGGATGATACATTTAAAAGGAGCTTTGAAAGAGCCAATCCAGCTCCCCAAAACCCCAGCCAAACAAAGGAACAACAGTAAGAGGTAATCTTAATTGTTTTGTGAATGTTCTATAATAAAACAACTGTTTTGCCACAGAAAGTCTGGATCTGCACTATAAATTCAATCTGGATTTAAACCATTGTTGAATAACAATATAAGTAGATCCACATGCCACGATAAGCCTCACACACACAAAAACTAAACCAGATCATAGCTTAATGAACTACACCAGTATAAGATATATAAGAACTGTTGCACTTTGTAGATCAAGTGTAGACTTCCTGAGCAGTGCCTGGGGAATATAATTGGTGAAAATAGTTTTTAGCTTATAAAAATATGTTTCTTGAGATAATGCTTAGTTAGATCTGTCTGTGTATTTCTTTCTGTCTATATCTGTCCATCTATTTGGATCCAGATTATGTACTTTATTTTGGTAGGATTAAAATGATGTTAAAGCAATGGCCCTTGAGGGAGGAGATGCTAACCTTCCCTAGACGTTGTTGTATTAATAGTCTGTATTGATTAGATCATTGATAACATACTTTAAAAGATTCATGTCCTCTATTAAAAAAGAAATCTAGCATTGAAGTTCCTTTCAATAGCATCCTATAAGCAGAAATTGGAATGAAGGCTGGAAAATACTCCATAATGTTTCAAATTATTAGAAGTATTTTAAAAGGAGAATAAATTAGTTTGTTCATATTTTATATTTTTCAAACTTTGATAGCTTTATCATTTAAACCACAGAACACATGACAACTGAGGAATTGACATCAGTTTTGCAAAACAGCTAGGCTATAATTTAGACGGCTGGGTTTGGTTAAATGAGAAATCCAAGCAGAACAAGTCATTGGCCTGCCACATTCATTATGGAGCTATTTTGAGATATGTTGCTGTCACTATATAAACCTGGAATAGTCAGTTTTAAAGAGCAAAAGTGGTAATTATGCACTAACCTCACTGTAGGGATGACATCAACATTCTAAATTACAGGCTAAGTTGCAACACATGTGTGATCAGCTGAACAACTTCTTCTTCACGTTGTGCGTGCCTGAACACTTTTCAAATTCATTCAAGAAATTTCTTCTTGTTTTTTCCTCTGCAGAGAGGGAGGAGAAGATGCCGACAGCCAAGGAGATGGGAGTAGTCAGCCTGACACGATTTCAATTGCATCCAGGACTTCTCAGAATACAGTAGACAGTGACAAGGTAGGATTTATTGCTGAAAATCTGACACCTCTAAAATACAAAAGAATAGGTGAGAAACAAAAATTAAGTGGCATTTCTTCATAGAATTAGGTGCCCTGCGATGTTAGTAACAATAGCTGAGAAATAAAACTGTAGATTGTGTCATATGCCAATGGTCACATATAATGGATATTTCTAAGTGGCTGTCCACTCCACTGCAACCATAGGCATACAGGAAAAGTCAATTATGCATACATTGAAGCCCTGGGTAATTTTTTATTTGCGGGAATGGGGGTGGCAAGTAATTTAAAATCATATGCTGATCTTCACAAGGGAAGATGTTCAAATGTCTTTTACGTTTTATTGGAACATATGGAACAAATACTGCTGTTACATGTGTTCCATATGTTATGGAACAAAGATAGGAAGGACGTTAGAAAAAGAACAGAGAGTCTATGGGCAAATTACGAGGGCCAGCTTGACTTCAGAGAAGTCACTGCAAAACTACAATGTTTTGGTTTTTGTTTGTTTCAGTGAAGCTGCCAGTTGTCCCCTTGAACAGTTTGCTATCTATGTTTGGTTTTAAAGGTATGAATGTTGGGCTGGAGATGCTATGCATGCTGAAGATTTGTGCCAAGGTAGCCTCATTTGCATTTTCAGAATGCAGATCTTGGAAGACACAGCACAGTTTTGTAGTTTTGTGTGCGAGTTTGTGTGTGTGTGTGTGTGTGTGTGTATTCATATTTGCTGGAAGCACAGTGACACAAAGCTTTCCAGAGAAAATTGAAGGGCGTTGTGGGGAGGTTGACAAAGAATTTGGGCTACTCAGCTCCAGGAGTAGAGCTTGGTACAGATGGACTACAAGCCTTTTGAAGCAAATATTCAAGGGGATAGACTATCAGTTGTGAAAACTGGTGCACATTTTAAAATATGGGGCCCAGAGTATAACATCCAAATTGCATTGTAGAATGATGAAGACATTGTTTGGATGAACTAGAAGGCAAAAATTTTCTTTGCTATAATTTTTTGCTGTAGTTTTTTTACCCCCTCCACTCCACAACTAAAATTTCATGTGTTTCAGATTAAATTTTCATTTGATATCTGGCTCAATGTTAATTTTCAAAAGGAACAATGATATAAAGCTTTATTGCCTGAATAAATATTCTGTGTGTGAGATATTTGGAAATGGCATTGATGATCATGATAAGCCATGTTCTCTATTTGGAGAACCAGTCTGGGTTACAGAAATAAATTGTGTATTTCTGAATTACACAAATAATATCTGCCTTATAGATATGTGCCAATATAATTAGTTTCTTTTCCAAATAAAGTGTGAATGGTATTATTCTTTGTAGTCAATAGGTTCAGCAAATACATGGGTCAGATGAAGTCTGAAAGCTTCTTGTCTTTACTTATTTTGAAACCATTTTCTATCTGCCTTGTTTTTATGATTAGAGATAAGTAAGCACGTTATGTTGGTTGCACAATACTTTGTGCAACCATTTAAGAAATGGTCAAGATTTTAGAAAATCAACTGCCAGTGGCATTCGCAGAGGAAGTCAAAACAAGTAAGAGCAGCAAGGTTAAAACCTTTCTATGTGCATGCGGTATCAATACCCACACAAAAGGGCAGAGTTTAGACCATACCCTTACCTGTTTTCACCCCCTCTGTGGGTTGCTATTGTCACAGCCAAAGTCTTGATTGTGCATATTTCAGACACGATAAATAAAGCAATTGCTTTATTCGTATCACTTTTTTGCTATCCATTTTCAGCACAACAGGGGAGACTTCCCTCATTCAGAATGCTGCAACAAGAGTAAATTTGGCCTCTGTGATTTTCCATTTATTCTTCCTCAATCAACACCTCAGTTGCCACGCAACATACTGATACAACTAAACCCTGACTTTCCAGATTCTTAACCCTTTGTTCAGGAATTGCCTTACTGGCAGAAGGCTCCCAGAGACAATATACCAAGATTAGCTCCTTTACCAGGAACAAGAATGAAGCCATCTAGTCACTGCCTTTGCCCACTGCAACATATAAAAATAAAAATCTTATCCAAGTCTGTGCTCCATGGTTTAAATTCTAGACTTTTTTCACCCATTCGATTTCTAAATCGGAAGCTTGACCATTAGAACAGTTCTCATTAGCATGGAAATTGTTTCTTCCTGCCTCACCAGCTATGTTTATTCTAGTACCTTTCCACTTTTGCAATAATATAATTTTTAGTACAATTATTTCTTTAGCGTTCCTTTGGATTCCCTGCTGTGGTGACATTTAAATTGTACATTGGCATCAGTACATATAGCAAAACATGATACATACTCATCATTATATGTGTCCTCTATATGGCTACTTTCCTTGTTACCCCTCTGCAAAAGTTAAGAGTTAGTGTATGCAATGGGAAACTTGTAAATTTAAATAATGATCAGTCATAACCAGACAATAATACTTACAACACTGTAGCTGGCATGCTGCTAACACGTCCATTTACCATTGTCAAACTATTCAACTCCATGTTTTTTCCAGCCTAGTTTTCATAGTCTTAAAATCATCATAGCACTTTTGTAAATAAAATTCCAGGCTTCACAATTCTCTCTGTGTAGGGTAGATTATAACGTATCAACTAGGAATGGATGATTTTGCTTTCTATTACAGATAGCCTTTTCAATTTGTCTCAGTTTTAAAACAGTTTCTTATTTCTTTTTAAATTGTCTACAGGTAGTCCTCGATCTATGACCACAATTGGAAATTTCTGTTGTTAAGCAAGGAAATTTCTGTTGTTAAATGAGTTTTGCCCCATTTTATGACCTTTTACAACCTTTCTTGCCATAGTTGTTAAGTGAATCACCACAATTATTAAGATAGTAACATAGTTGTTAAGTGAATCTGGCTTCCCTATTGACTTTGCTTGTCAGAAGGTCGCAAAAGATGATCACATGACATTGGGACACAGCAACAGTCATAAGTATGAACCAGTTGCCAAACATCTGAATTTTGATCACATGACCATGGGGATGCTGCAACAGTCATGAGTGTGAAAAATGGTCATAAGTCACTTTTTTCAGTGCTGTTGTAATTTTGAATGGTCACTAAATGAACTGTTGTAAACTGGGGACTCCCTGTATTTGAAATCCTGAGTGTTTTTAATGTGTGCATGTTAAAGCACACATAACCATATGAAATTGGCCCTCTTTTCAATACATTCTTTCCTACTTTAATAACATCCCTAATATGTACATTTTAATTTATCTTTATTTTGATTGATTTTATTATTAATTATTTGTTTGATTGTTGTGAGTCATTAAGTTATTGAGAGATATGTGGCATACAAATAAACAAATTGTCATGATTAATATAATATTTTCCTAACATATACTATTTTATCAAGTCCCTGCATTGTGAAATTTAGAAAAGTGCAAAACTGTATAGATAATTGCAATCTGTTCATTCAGTCTTACGATAATCAAATTTCTCTTCTATTTCTATATAAGAAGGAGTATTGGGATCCATTTCTGGAATCCATTAAATGTCATTAGAATGAGCTATAGAATAATGGTCTATTTTTTAAAAAAAAGGAAGATTAAAATGCTTCAGTTTCTTAAACTATTAATTTGAAGCAGCAGGAAGTTGTTTCTTCACATTTAGTTGGCAGAGAGTTAGAATGGGCATGAGTGTGAATAAATTCTCCTGTTGCTATTGAGTTTTTTTCACTATTTATATAAGCAAATAATCCACAGCGTGAGCCAGGAGTATAAATTTAGATTATAGCCATCTGCTTTTAAACAGAGTTTAACCATCAGCTTCCTGAATGTGCAATTCCACCTTATGACCCACCTCCCATTTACCCACATAAAACTATCCATGTGATTTGCCCCCATCTCCCAGCATGTGCTTCAATTGCGTGTGATGCCTGAAAGCGTTGATCATCAAAGCATTTGCTTGGGTGGAAAGCAATATATACAAATGAATCAATAATACAGCAGTTTGATTCTTGCTTCCTACACTCAAGACTTATGAGAAATGCTATTTTGACATTGCCACATTTGGGGTTCTGTGTTGAATGGGAGAGCTAGGTGCTTTCAGTGTTTGTGAAGTTTACCCTTCTAATTGTAATAATTTGGGTTTGAATGATCCTACATGTTTCCACCTAGAGGACAGTATGTACGTGAATAGTAACTTCGGATGATTCTTTTTCAATATCATTCCTCCATCAGCAAAGAAATCATTGCTACGTGCAATCTTTAAGAGTATAGGGAAATGTTGCAGGATAGCCTACTGAATCTTTTATTAGCGTGATTCAACTGCTGTTCCTTCAATATATTCCTGCAGAGCATAAAAAGATCAAGATGAACAATGTGGGTTTTTATTCTATAGCTAGTTTCATGCTGTGAATAGTTTGCAGAATACATTTCAATAGAAAGTGATCGAAGAGAGGGCAGGTGCTTGCATTTGCTTTGCAAAAACAAAGATAGGAAGGTACAGAAGATGTAATGGAAGATGAAAAGAACTGCATTAGATATTGATGTGTTATGTCCTCTCCCAGCCATATTTATTCAACTAGCTTCCTCACTGGTCTAGACATAAGGGGTGAAATCCAGCAGGTTCTGACAGGTTCTAGAGAACCGGTAGCGGAAATTTTGAGTAGTTCGGAGAACCGGCAAATACCACCTCTGACTGGCCCCAGAGTGGGGTGGGAATGGAGATTTTGCAATATCCTTCCCCCAGGAGTGGGAAGGGAATGTGGATTTTGCAGTATTATTATTATTATTATTATTATTATTATTATTATTATTATTTAATCTTTAGTGAGATTCACAGCCTTTGAGGCTGGTTAATAGCTCAGCAGCTCTAGTCCTAACCAAGGACCTAGGAACTGTTAATTTTTATTGTTATTATTAATTTTATTGTTATTATTTATTATTATTGTTGTTGTTGTTGTTGTTGTTATTATTATTTAGATTTCTATACCGCTTCATAGTGCTTTACAGCCCTCTCTAAGCGGTTTACAAAGTTAGCATTTAGCATATTGCATTAGCATTAGCATATTGCCCCCCAACAATCTGGGTCCTCATTTTACCCACCTCGGAAGGATGAAAGGCTGAGTCAACCTTGAGCCGGTGAGATTTGATCTAGCAGTCAGCTGAACTAGCAGTCAGCTGAAGTAGCTGCAGTATTGCACTCTAACCACTGCGCCACCTCAACTCTATATCCTTCCCCTTGCCATGCCCACCAAGCCATACCACACCCACCAAGCCATGCCCACAGAACCAGTAGTAAAAAAAATTGGATTTCACCACTGCTAGACTTGATACTGCTGACCTTGAGGTTTGCTAACACAACTTCTGACAAAAATCACACTCACTAAAAAGAGAAGTATAAAAACATCACAAATGTGTTTACCAGGTAGCAATAGCAATAGCACTTAGATTTATATACCGCTTCACAGTGCTTTTTACAGTCCTCTCTAAGCGGTTTACAAGTCAGCCTATTGCCCCCAACAATCTGGGTCCTTATAATACTTCAGGTATTAAGCACAATGGTAGACTTACCACTGAGAAGAAAAAGATGGAATCTTCGTATGGACTCCATCTTCCTATTCAGATATTCTACCCACACCTGCAATGAAAACCAGGAAGAGACTGGAATTTTGTCAACAAACAGGTAATCCTCGACTTATGACCACAATTGAGCCCAAAATTTATGTTGCTAAGTAAAATATTTGTTAGCTGAGTTTTGCCCCATTTTATGATCTTTCTTGCTACAGTTGCTAAGTGAATCACTGCAGTTGTTAATTTAGTAACCTGTTTGTTAAGTGAATCTGATTTTCCCATTGACTTTGCCTATCCCAAAGGGGATCACATGGCCCTGGGACACTGCAACTGTCATAAATATGAACCAGTTGCCAAACTGAATTTTTGATCATGTGATTACAGGGATGCTGCAATGTTGTAAGTGTGACAAACGGTCATAAGTCCCTTTTTTCAGCACCATTGTAACTTTGAACTAAATGAACTGTTGTAAATTGAGGACTACCTGAATTGCCCATTCTTATAATGGTCTCCATGCCCACACAGGCGAAAATATCAGCTAAGAATTCTTCAGTTTGTGGTTCTGCTGCAACCATTTTTAGATTTATTGCTTTTTTTAAAAAAAACTCAGCTGTTTAATTTATATTTTGAATTCTCCCTCATGGTTTTACATTGTTTTGTAAACTGTTTTAGGAAGCCTTTGGTATTAAAAATGACTAATATATTCCTAATAAATACATAAAAACTTAGCAGTCACTTTATTACCATTGTACAAAGTATACTAGGGAAAGGGAAGTTGACACTACATTGTTCCTAAATTTACAACAAGCTGTTACTAGAATATAAAATGGCATCAAAAGTTTGGAAGAAGGATAACGTTGAAAGCAAGCTCTTTTATCTCTGATTTTCCAAGAACATCTTTGAGTATGGTTAAATTGATGACTTATAAAGCAATTAATATTAAATTTTAAATTTTAAAAGATTTAACAAAATTTGGGATAGCATGCAGACCATGACAATTGGAATTATTTCCAACTTCTTAAAAAGTGGCCTGCTTTATTACAGGAAGAGTAAGAGCCTTCCAAACTGTTGCTACACTACTTCTTTATAGCAATGTATTGGAGTTTTCTTCCTCCTTCCCTCCTTCAGCTTCTTTTGTTGGGGCTTGATGACAGACTGATGGAGACCAACAATTATTAATTTTATTTAGTGTAGTAGCATAGCAGTTATCTTACCCAGTTGCTTAGTAAAAAGTTAATATACAAGACTAGAATGATGTCATTATGTTCAAATTTAATCACTTCTCAAGAGGTGAAGTCCTTAGTAATCCCAAGAATACTTGTCCAAAAATTCACTCAGTTATTTTCTGTTGTAGGTATATATGTACCTCATTTATTTTATCAGCTGAGCATGTTTTGATAACTTTATAGAATATGTTCCAAATTATATTTATCTTGGAAGAGGGGTATTATTCTTCAGTAAAATATATATCTGCCTGATTAGTTAACAAATATATTGGTTGATTCAAGAATTCAGCAAATCAGGATATTGAATTTAGGGAATTCAGCATAACAATCTTGGGTAAATTTGTTGGTCAAAAGATTGAAAGTGTCAAACTTCTTGAGCGAAAGTGGCGATGATGCACTGGAGTAAAAGATTACTAAGAAAAGGACCGCTTCAGAGATGTTAATTGCATACCTTTAAAAAGCCATTGCTAATTACTGCACTTTTTCTCCCCCTAAAAAGCCAAATTTGATCTAAAGGATTAAGATTTTGTAAACATGGTCATGTGTGCAGAATAAACCATAAAAAAGTTTTTATATTAACCACCATCTGATCTTAAGTTGGTCCATTTCATGCCTCAGTCACTATATAACTTAGTTCCCACATAGCTATGTTAACTTTTCCTTTTGTCCAGGTATCATTGAATATTTTAAGAAAAAGATTAAATGAAAGATTCTTAACAAAGCTACGTGGAAAGAAATATTGAATATGCATATAGTGAATACACTTCTTCTATTGCAGGGCAGATTATCTTGTCAGTAAGTTTAAAACACAATTTCTAATTTAAGCTTAAAATAATATTGCTATGTTTACAGGTTTTAAATTAGAGCACTGTAATTAGAAAGATACTTTAATTATTACTTTGAACAGTAATAGGTCGCACTGTTCTTATAGCTGGTCATGTTGTCCTTTTTCATGGCCTTTGTATTGTTTTATAAGCCTTTCCTTCTGAATATATGCAAGCTAGCTTTATTTGCCAATGAAGATAACACTTTATATATTTGAGAATAAAATCTGATTTAAAGAGCTTTTACAATGCTTACACTATATGTTTTAGATGACTCCTGTAGGAGTACAGGTAGTCCTTGATGTCCAGCCAAAATGGAATCTGCCCATTAATGGTTGCAAGTCAAGATGGTTGTTAAACAAGGCACCCATGTGATCCTGAGGCACCTTATACTCTGCTTAATGACTCCCATCCCTCCTCTCCTCAGTGGGATGATTAAACAACGTATTGTTTAATACTCAGGGGTGGTAGAAGCCCTGGGGAGGGGGGGGCGGGGAGGTGTCTAGTACAGGCCCAGACCACCAGCTTCAGGTTTTTCAAAGCTTCTCCTATCCTCTAAAGTATCCTATATTCTGCTTCTCAAATTTTGGGTTCCCCCCTCCCCGAGATCCCATGCCTCCTCCCCACTTGTTTATACACTGAATCAGGGAATAAATACATGCTTTTCTGTTACAAAGAAATAATGATTTTTTTGTTGTTGTTGTTCTGAGGGCTACATGAGAAAACGCTTTGTGAAATAATTTTATCAATGAAATCCAGAGCTTTATTCTGTAACAGCTATTGTGCACAGAGTGGGAAGGTACTTGTAAAGGTTTAAAGACTTTATCAAACAGTATCTTTTCCAATGTACTTAACAGTTAGTCAGCATTTCAAAGGGCTTTTATTGGAGATTCTTTTGTTAATCATTTCTATACCAGCTTACCCACCCACAAGGTTTGTTCAGAAGAAATTCAAAGAAAGGGTTGGTCAACAGGTGAGTTATTCTAAAGTGTCAGGTAAACTTCCTGGTAATACATAGGTAGGTTTACTGGGATATTTTTTTTCATGTGGAATAGATTTAGATCCAAATAAATGGTAGACAGTATTGCAGCATAAGAAAAGGTGTAATTATTCCTCAAAAATAAAGATACATATAATAGAATGTAATAGGGTGTTTTCCCCCCTCCCCTGGCCAATTTTCCAGTCTATTTATTTTAGTATTAGTTTAGTGCAGATTTGAAAAGACTGGAAGCAATCCAAATGCTTGCATTCATCAAATATCCTTAGCTACCCAATGTCTTGTCACTCAGACGGCTTGAAAAAAAGTCATATTAAAAATTAATATCTTCATCAAATGTCTTTCATTTAAGCATCCTCTCTACGATGTTAAAAGTCATGTTTGTGGAGTATTTGCTACTACAAATAATTGCTTCTATGACATCTGCAAATCACAAGATAATGCTGTAGAACATGTGATCTTGCTGTAAGTAGAGTGGCTGTCTCTGAAACCGTAGTTCCTACCGCAGAAGTAGCAGAGATGGTACAAAGTCTTTCTTCAGAAATGATAGTGAAATGCAAAATAAACCTATTAAACTTCATTAAGCAATTGGACTAGGAAGAGGTGCAGAGAAAAAGGAAATAGAAATAGAAACGTTTTCAGTTTTGCCTTCAGTTCAAAGAAGCTGCTGCCAACAAAGAAGCAAAATGTTTAAATGGATCAGTTTGAAGCAATCCAAACAGATCAAGAAAGTGAGTATAACCTGAACCCCCTTTCTTTTTTTCATATTGTATCTCACATTGGATAAAAATCTTACTTGTGACTTAGTCAGCTACTAAAATAGCTATTAAATCTCAGTTAGAAAACACACCATTGCAATGGTTTGACTAGGAGAGAGGTAGACAGTTTATTTTCTCTCTGTTGAGAAAGCTAGATTTCATTTTGTTTATATTTATAACTTGTATATGAAGGTTTGTTTTTTAACTGAAAGGTCATTTGTGAAAATAGACTACTGTAGTATTTGCATTCCCACAGAAAAAGTTTTAGAGGCAATTCTGTGTTGCTGCTCCTATATTATTCAGTCAAGCATGTCTAGAAAAAGAACAGAAAAGTTAATGTACTTTCTCATGTTATTCACAGAATTATCCTGCTCATCATAAGAGAGTAGCAGCAGGGGCAAAACTTTCAGAAATTATCTACCTGCTACTAAGCAAACTGGTTTTTGTTTTTTTGTTTGTTTTTTTGTAAATATGAAATATAAACATATGTGGATACTTTTCTCAAGTGAATTAATGCATTATCATGGTCTTGAATTGTGGTTTGGTAATAGTTACTGTTACAATATCAAGTGGGAATGTCATATTTCATCATTACACTCTATCCAGTAATTTCACATAGGAATATTAAAGGAAGTTGTTGATACGATTATAACTAGGGGACAATATAACTTTTACTGCTATTTTACATTTGTACTAGTTGAAAGACAGCTTTTTTTGCAATGGTAATTCAAAACGTGAACCCTGATTATAGTGGTCAAAACACCTAACAGCAATGTGTAAGGAGTCTGGTAGCTAGAAGTCAGTATAATGTGAACTTTTCCTATCGCTGACCTTGATTAAAAGGATAATGTGAATAAATTATCATTCTGTCGTTGATCACTTTCAGACTGTTAATAAAGCTAGTCTCACCTTCTCTTTCTTTATTTTTTTAAATCCGGGTAAAGAAATATACTGGAAGAGAATTAGGGTTTATAGTTCCTGTAACCTTCTATTTGATTTGTTTCGTTTTCATGAAAATTAATATGTTATGCATACACAGCATCCCCATATGAGAATACAATTCCATCAAATGAATTGAAATGTATAAAACTAATATGTTAGCATTAAAACTAAATTAAATAATTTACACTATAATATCTATGTGATCAATGTTTGGGGACATTATAATGAAAGATTGCCATTTTTGCATTTAGCATTTCCCGTTATCAGTAATGCTAAAACAAGTTTTTTCCCCCTCATATCATGTAGAATTGGATGATAATGTAGGAACTCGTGTTGCAAGAAGCAACAGTGGCATCAGCATCTAATGACCATGATATTGAATATATTCTAAGCATATTTGGGATTTTTAAAAATGTTTTTGTTATGGGTAAGATGCATATTTATTTATTTAAAGCAATTTAGAATTAGTTTATATGATGGCTCCTTGCTTGTTTCTTCTTAAGTTATCATACGATGAAGGCTTAATTGCAAAGCAGGAACTTTCTAGTTTAAACCTAATTTATGTTCTAAGTATCCTAATATACACTAAAACACACAAAGAGTGTGTTTTTGTGCATGCACACCTTTGAGTCAGTGTTGATTGCTAATAACCACCTGAACAAGCTTGTGCAATTATCTTGGCAAGATTTCAGCAATGCTTTAACCTTGCCTTATTGGGCTTCTCCTAGAGCTGAGAGAGGGTACCTGATCCTCGGTCACTCAGCTGCTTGTTTGCCTAAGGTGAAAGTAAAAGTTATTTCTAGTCTGATACCTTAAGCACTATACCAACATGTATGTATTAGAATATACGTGTGTATTGAGACACATTTAAAGAATGTGGAAATTAATATCTACCACATTGCTGCTCTGCTTCTATGTTTTCTTTCTGTTTAGATTCCTGACAGCCAATCAATCTGCTGTTTAGAGTATTATTGGGAATACAAGTATGTTGAGACAGGGGATATAAGGATATATTTTGGGGGGGGGGGGTAAAAAGTTGGGATAGACATGGTTCCAAAACCTGGCCAAATAGCTTTTTGACAAATTGCCAAGTGTGAATGTTTACATTGTTGCTATCAATCCATTATTTTTCCTTGATATGGACCATGGGAGCAAAAGGTGTCCTCATTCTGATCTAGAATGAGTTGCCTTTGTGTGACAGAACCTCCGAGAAAGAAAATGACAGACCACTCATTCATTATGGGCATTCTTCTTTCCTACAAAGAATTAACCTTTGGATTAACCAAGTATTTACTGATACCATCACCTAGTCCAAGCCCTATGAAACTTACTTTGGGGCATGAAGATAATGGAAGTGACTGGGTGTTCTTGGGAACTGTCAGAATGATGGTTTTTTTCTTCAGTTCGAATGACATAAAGGGTTGAGATTTATAGAACTCATCTAATCCTTGGTAGGAAAGGCTTTTAGTGCAATTTAAGCCAGTAATATTCATACTGTCTTTCAAACAAACTCCAAAGCTAAAGATGGAAAACCGTATTTATGAATTATGGTGGTTATATCATTCAAGAATTAAGATATTACACAGAAGAAGACTAATGTACATGTTGGGCAGTCTTCACAGTCTTTTTTGCTGTTTTAATTCCACTTTTTGGTGCTGCCAACTCCTCCCTTCCACCCTAATTTATAAGTAATATTTTTTTCATAAATAACTTTATATTCTCATCTCTCTTAAACCAGCTGCATTGATATAAAAAGAAGAGCTGCCTTAGATCAGGTCAAAGATGAATTTAGTTTTATCAATCAGTACAGTAGTTAACGCTATGGCAAATCTAGACAGCATACTAAAAAGCAGACATTGCTTAGCACATTGTAAGCCACCCTGAATCTCCGGAGAAGGGCGGCATATAAATCAAATTAAAAAAAAAAAAGACATCACCCTGCCAACAACACCCTGCCAACAACCCTATACCCTTTGCGTATATTCAAAGCTATTGTTTTCCCAGTTGCAATGTATGGCTGTGAAAGTTGAATCATAAGAAAGGCTGAGCGCCAAAGAATTGAGGCCTTTGAACTCTGGTGCTGGACAAGACTCCTGCGAATCCCTTGGACTGCAAGGTGATCAAACCAGTCAGTCCTAGAGGAGATCAACCCTGACTGCTCTTTAGAAGTCCAAGTCCTGAAGATGAAACTCAAATACTTTGGCCACCTAATGAGAAGGAAGGACTCACTGGAGAAGAGCCTAATGCTGGGAAAGATTGAGGGCAAAAGAAGAATGGGACGACAGAGAATGAGGTGGCTGGATGGAGTCACTGAAGCAGTAGGCGTGAGCTTAAATGGACTCCAGAGGATGGTAGAGGACAGGAAGGCCTGGAGGAACGTTGTCCATGGGGTCGCGATGGGTCAGACACGACTTTGCAACTAACAACAACAATAGTAGTTAATAAGAATAGGACAGATGGGAGAACGTTTGTGTTGCTTCCAGCAGTTGATATGAAAGTATGCTGTCTATGAATCATTAGGCAGCATCCAGCCATTATGACTGATAACTATAGATAACTTGATCTATTAATTTGTTTTGCCTCTTTTTTTTTAATCTAAACTGTTGTGCTGCATTCACATCTGATAGAAACTGTAATTATATTATAAATAGGGGATTCCCAAAATCATATTTCTGGATGATCACGCAGATGGAAATATAAATTTATTTAATATTTCATTTGTTCCTTCTGCTTTGATAAAGACTCAAGTGCTTGAATGTTGGCATTTGTTCAGAAAAGCAATTCTGACATTCTCTACATTGATGTGCTCTTTAAAAATATTGTTTCTCAAGGTCTTATACTGTAAACAGGTTATTTTCATTTCATGGGATTATGAGCTGCCCAGAGTTCCATGAGATAGAAGTAATTACTACACCTAACCCTAACCACACAATTCATTCCCCTAAGTTTTAAAATGCCCAGGTGGATAGTCAGTGTGTCTTAGAATGAAACAATTCTCAATTTTTAAATTTATGCTTATAGTACTTCTTCCTTCACTTACTGAGTTTTCCATTCCTATGTACCTGTATTTACCCATGATTTACTATGATAACTGATTGAACATTAAATAATAGCTTTCAGACAATATACTTACACAGTATTTGTGGCTCATAAGAACTGAAGTTATTGAAGTGCTCAATTATTCATTGTTCCTTGAGATTACTCAGAGAAACATTCCAAAATGCGTTGGCAGTCATCTAAAAAAATATGGTGGTTCATGTGTTGGCAGTGTTGATGTTGAGTCTGAAGGTGTGAATATGTGAGCCCACTATAAAATCCTACTATTTTGGGGGAGAGGGTTTATAGTATTTTGTGAGCCTCCCTGAGTCTTTGGAGAGGGGCGGCATATAAATTTAATTAATTAAATTAAATAAATTAGATTAAATTAAATTCACTTTTAACAGAGTTAATCTGCTACATTTCTCCTTGTTTTAGTTGAGAATATTAGTGATGGGAAGCTTCTGCTGTCGAACAGGTGACACTTCTGTTGAGGTTTGTCCTTATTTAGATGAACATATGAAACTCCTCAGTTCTTTGAAATATACACAGTGGTTTTAATTCATTTTGTTGCTTGTTTTGTAAGCCTATTGCAAATCAGGAGAGGTGAAGAGAGAGACTACATATGGTACTGTTGCAAATTGTTCATATGGCTGTTTCACATTTAGAAGCCCCTGTAAGGTATTTAACACATTTTAATGTAAATCTGAAATCTTAATATAGCCTTAGTTCAGATTGTTGTATGGTTTTTTTTCAAGCCCATCATTTATACGTGCTTAAAAAGGAGCTAAAGATATATACCCATCACTGGAGTCAACAATGATATTGCTTTATGGTCAAAAGATCCTGGTGCATAACTGGGAAAAACTGCATTTTACACACACACACACACACACACACACACACACAGACACACACACACACACAAGGTTACTTAACTTATTCCTGAAATCAGTCTCTATCTCCCTCTGCTACTGTATAATATGATTGTGTTCCTCTTTCAGAAGTAATTTGGGACTTCGTTCTTTCTTTCTTGACACCTTTCTTGACAGGTGGAATGCAAATACTGTGTTTTAGTGTGGAATGTAGTACTGGAAGTTTATGGGGGGAAATTATACAGTATATTTCTTTTGGTCCGACTACTACCTAGTGGAATTGATATTTAGATTTAGTGGGGTTCTGTACTCTAGCAAGGAAAGTATATGATTATGACAGTCTGCCCTGGAGACTTACAGATTTTATGCTGCCTTTTGGGGGATTTTCATATTTTTAGGTGATTCTATCTCACTCACTTCATAGTGTAGTTAGATGAACAGGAAACAGTAACCATCAATACCTCTCAAAAACAGTATTTGGATGGTGATTTACAATTGTGCATTATATGGGTGCTGTAGTCTACCAGTTATGGAAGGCACCCTTACCCGTCATTTTCGTCTTATCTGGTAAGAATTAAGATTGCTTTGATCATGTTGATGGCCATATAAGACAGAGGTTAATCAAAAGACAGTTCAGGGATAGTTTCAATTCCAAGTATATTCTTTACTATTATACTTCAAGTGTCAAAGACTTATTGCTCAACTCTCTGTCCCTAATAGGCTTGTGGTATCAAGTTTTCCTTTTCCCCTTAGCTAGCAGTTAGAATATAATAGAATCAAAGGGCTGGAAGGGACACTGGAGTCTTCTAGTCCAACCCACTGCCCAAGGCAGGAGACCTGGCCTGTACCATCCCAGACAAGTGGTTCACAGAGTTGTTCAACAGAGATAAAGCTCACAGAGATGAAGCATGTATTATGAAATGAGAGATCATTTCTTCTCAGTGTGCTACTAGTTTGATTTGACTTTACAAGTGCCATAGGAAATTCTTCTGCACCCAACATCTTATTATTGGGTTTAAAAAAAAATATCAAGGGGAAGAACTGCAGTTGTGATGGGGTAGATAGGAGAATGTGAAAGCTACCCAAAATGTTGTTCTAACCCACTTTTTGTCATCCACAGCTATAAAACATGAATTATGCTACTTTGAAACATCCTAACCATTTATTTTCATAATCCTTGTGAAATCTATCACAAAAAGTTCAAACATCTTCTAGATATTATATGCTCCGCTTGTTAGCTATGCTAATTATGCATCAAAGGGTTAATAAATTGGTACGTTTCCTTTTAATAATAAGATTTTCTTTGTCAATAAGGATATTGCCAAGAGTTTTTGATCATTATGGATTTGTAGATCACAAAGAGTAGGTCCACCAGGGACAGTGTAGAAACCTAGAACAAGAGATCATCTAACAGCTATGGTTTATTTTATCAAAGCTCATGAAAAAAGAAGTTAATTTTCCTATTGGGCACTCAGCCAATTTAGTAATTGTGTGACATGCATACAGGTATGGAAAAAAGAGCTAATCTTGAGAAGTTCTTAGTAATGAACAAAATGATAGATCCATTTCAGATTTGTCATGGAAACATCTTGTCAGCGCAGTAACAATGACGTCAAGTTGACAATGCCATTTAGACACTTATTTTGTCTGGAACACACCTGTTCAAGAGCAGGAGAGTAAGGACTTCTCATTTTCCATGCACCGATATAACATCAGGTGGGATAATTTGAAAAAATAGTTTTAGTATAATTTTTTGTTTTAAGTTTATTTTGACTGGTATAATTTTGCTGACATTGGTAAGGAATTCATAAACTTTGCTACAGATTAACTAATCATCTTTATGGAAGTTTCTGGTGCAGATCTGTGCACTTTGCAACTACAATTTCTTCTGTTTCAGTTTTACTTTCTTTGCCTGTGAACAAAACATTTTAATATCTAGCTAATAATTAGATTACAAGTTAATAGTTTATTTGTTTTTATCTTTTTAACTGTGTTCTTTATCTCTATGGCTTGTGTTCTGATCATTTTAGTTTCAGGATTCAGTGAAAGACCGTACCATGGTACAAAAATAAACTACTATAGTATACAAGAAGTTGCTGCATTTTTTTTTATTTTGATAGCGCCCTGAATGATGGCTATCTTGTTCATAGCAATATTTTACATGTTCTATATACTTTATATTTATATATATATATATTTATATTTATATTTTTACTGCATTGTAAGCTGCTCAGAGTTGCTTTGGATAGTGAGATGTGCTGTGTGTGAGAGAGAGAGAAAGAGAGGGGGGAGGGAGGGAGGGAGGGTGCAGATAGAAAGATGCCTGAAAATTTAAGTATCTAAATACATATAAGGAATGTAAAAGGGAAGTCGAGAGAGCTAAAGGATAATAAGTAGTCTCAGGTGATAACTACAGTGAATCAAGAGGAATCAAAATGCTTCCCAACAAAAACTCAGGAACTGAGAACTGAACTGAGTTCATTTCCTCCCGGCCATCTAATCATGGAGCTGAGATGGATCTGACTCTTTCCTTATGCCATTTTATCCATGGGAAGAAATATATAAGCACCTGCAGTTTAGAATAGAATAGAATAACAGAGTTGGAAGGGACCTTGGAAGTCTTCTAGTCATGCCAGCCACATGACCACAGAGATGTCTTCGGACAGCGCTGGCTCTTCGGCTTTGAAACGGAGATGAGCACCACCCCCTAGAGTCGGGAACAACTAGCACATATCTGCAAGGGGAACCTTTACCTTTTTATAATATAATGTATTATCTTTCTTTATATTCCTGTATTATTTTTATAAATCAAGGCAGTGACCATACATACCAATGGATAGAAGTAAAAATGTCATGAGGTAGATGTTAGGGAAGCATGTAGCATGTAGCATAGAAATGTAAATAGTAAGCTAAATATAAATAAGGGAATATTAGATATAAGATTAACAAATGCAAGATGCGGTATGATAAACCAAACTGAGGCTGTAGTATGATGATATGTAATGTTATTTAGAAACTGTATATATATGGGGGTTGAATCAACCTCAGTCGTATGTATGTGATTGTGTTTCGTTATAGTCTTTATTTTGTTTTATGTTTCTAATTTATAATAAAATTTTATTAAAAATAAAAAGGCAGTGACCATAGTAATATTCCTCCCATTTTCCCCATAACAACAACCATGTGAGTGGGGTTGGGTCAAGCAAGAGTGACTGGACCAAAATCACCCAGCCAACTTTCATGCCTAAGACACAACTAGAATTCAGTCTCCAGGTATCTAACCTGGTGCTTTAACCACTAAACCAAACTATCTCTCAAATTTCCTGACACCGCCATATCCTTCGTCTTAGTTCCAACACTAAGTACCTTTTAGTTATTAGTTTTTAAAAATGTCTATATGTAATGTGTGATATTAATTTGGTTAATATTCACCTATCTCATGTCAGGAATGTGGAACAGAAATGTGGAATTTAGTAATCTTAGGACACAGAAAATGTATATTTATTTTATAAAGATTATTTTATAAATAAGTCAAGGCAACGGACATACCTAAATACTCCTTCCTCCCTTTTTTCATACATACATGCCAGTGGTGGGTTGCTACCGGTTTGCTCCGGTTCGGCCGAACTGGTAGCAGCAGCGGCGGGAGGTTCCGCCCACCCACCCAGACGTCATCAAATACAATCTGCGCATGCGCAGAAGGTTCTGCGCATGTGCAGATGGGGCGCACATGTGAGCGAAGTGAGCGCATGTGCACGAGCGAACCGGTAGCAAAGGTAAGTGAAACCCACCCAATACATGCATGCATGCATGCATACATACATATATACATACATAATATATATAATGCACCAAATATAATGTTATGTACTGACAGATTGGAGCATGCGTGTCAGCCACCGCCAGGCGAGGGCGCTCTTCTGGCAGGAATGAGCAGAGCGCTCATTGGATAAGACGCTGACAGCTTGGGTATTTTAAGAGCTTTTTAAGGAATGGTTATTTTAAGGAATGGTTATGGTTAATTGAATTGGCCTCGTTTATGCCTACCCACCTCAGTATTTATCACTGATGACGAGGATGGGATCGTGAGGCAGCAAATCGAGCAACTACATTTCAGCTGTCACTGAGCTATTAACTATACCAGAACGCAGAGTAAGTGCCTCAGGCAACCGTCCGGGCACCATGGCCACCCTAACGATGTTTGCGTCCTTTAACCAGACGCAGGAGACGTGGGACTCTTTCCTAGACAGGTTTGACTGTTTCTTAGCAGCTAATGACTATAAGGCTTTACCGGGTGATCGGAAGCAAGCCATTTTCCTCAGCGTTTGTGGTCATGAGATGTTTGAGACTGCGAGAGCTCTATTAGTGCCCCTGAGGGTTCAGGACGTACCCTGGAATACTCTGATGGCCAAGTTAAAAGGACATTATGCTCCACTGCCTTCCCATGTTGCTAGGCATTATGCTTTCCGCCACAGATACCAGGCTGAAGGGGAAACGATTAACCAATACATGGCCGCGTTAAGGACAGCTGCCTTGTATTGTGAATTCCGAGACCTAGATGACCTCCTGCTGGATCAATTAATTTGCGGGGTATGGGATCTTAATCTACAACGCCATCTGTTGGCCAGAATGGACGCCACCTTGCAGTGGGCAATTGATGAGGCCCGTGCATCCGAGCTGTCAGATAAGTCCTCGAATGAAATGCAGAAGACAGCTAGCCCCGCATTAGCAAAACAGGCGTCAGCTGTTCACCATGAACACATCGACTCAGACCACTCCACAGACGACGAAGGGGTGAGCCGTTTGAAGGCAGCGCCTAAGAAGGATCGGGACCCCGAGAAACGGAAGGCTCAAAGTTGGTGCGATGGTGGTGGCGGAAACCACAACCGGTCTTCCTGCAGATTCAGGAACGCAGAGTGCAGGCGATGTGGCAGGAAAGGCCACATAGCCAAAGTCTGCCAAGCCGGCCAACCATCCACAGTTAAGCCTAATAGACCATTTCCCCGGGAAGCCCCGCCACAAGGTAGACAAGGCCCCAGGGGGGGAGAGTGCTTTACCATCTATCGAGACACGCACAGCCCTGAGGTAGTTGTTGGCCAGGCCAGTGGGAACGTAAAAAGAAAAATTTTCCTCACTTCGTTAATTGAGGGTATTCCATGTAAAATGGAAGTTGACACGGGATCCTCAATGTCCATAGTGTCATGGAGCACCTTTAAACGCCTGTCGCCTAAAATTTCAAAACGCCGTTTGTCTCCATGCAATATTAGGTTACGGGACTATCAAGGTAACTCCATTCCCATTTTGGGGCGCGGATACGTTAGAGTGCAATATAGCAATTTTAGTGGCCGCCTGCAAGTCATCGTTGTCAGCGGCTCCTTGCCCAATCTCCTAGGGTTAGATTGGTTTGATGCCCTGGGTCTGGCCATAACGGGGGTTAATAGGACTAGCGAAGATAAGTTTGCCTCCTTACTTGATGAGTTCGCTGATGTATTCAGCGAGGGTCTTGGTACCTACAGAGGTTCCCCTGTATCTTTTAGCCTGGATCCTGGGGTTGCCCCCATCAGGCTCAAACCTAGAAGAGTCCCCCTGGCACTCCTGCCCAAGGTTGATCAGGAACTAGATAGACTAATTAGTCAAGGGGTCCTGGAGCCTGTGGACTACGCTAAATGGGAGACCCCCATCGTGCTGGCAATTAAACCTAACGGCTCCCTTCGAATTTGCGCCGACTATAAGGCGACATTAAATAAGGCGTTGCAGTCCAACCCGTATCCTGTTCCTGTGGTACAACACTTGCTGCATTCTTTGGGCCACGGTGCGGTGTTTGCCAAGTTGGACATGGCGCAAGCTTACCAACAACTTCGGGTGGACAGCGCCTCTGCAGAGGCCCAGACAATAGTTACCCACTGTGGCGCCTTCAGGTGCAACCGCCTGCAATTCGGCGTCTGTGTTGCCCCTGGAATTTTTCAGAGCTTGGTAGAGTGGCTGTTACAAGGACTACCGGGAGTAATACCGTATTTTGATAACGTCTTCGTATCAGCGAAAGATGACCACGAGCTCCTGAGTCGTTTGCGACAGGTCCTAACTAGATTCCAGCATGCTGGCCTTAAATTAAAGCGTGACAAGTGCCAACTTGGCTCTTCACAAGTCGAGTTCTTGGGTTTTCAGATTGACACTGCGGGAATTCACCCTACTCAGGCAAAGGTACGTGCCATCAAGGAGGCCCCCACTCCTAAATCCAAGTCTGAATTGCAGGCCTTTTTGGGCCTTTTAAACTTTTACAACATATTTCTTCCTCACAAGGCCACTCTCGCTGAGCCTTGGTCCTGGGGGCCCCGGGAGGCTGCTTCTTTTGCTGCTGTTAAGGACTTACTGACTTCTTCCAACCTGTTGGTCCAGTATGATAGCTGCCTCCCGTTGACCCTTGCCTGTGATGCTTCGCCCTATGGCGTCAGGGCTGTCCTCAGTCACCGCCTTCCCAATGGCTCTGAGGCTCCAATTGCTTATTTCTCCCGCACACTCTCCCCAACTGAGCGCCGCTACGGCCAAATCGATAAGGAGGCTCTTGCTTTGGTGGCTGGAGTCAAACGTTTCCACCACTACTTGTACGGCCGTTTGTTTGACCTCGTGACTGACCATAGGCCTCTCCTTGGTATTCTGGCTGGGGACAGACAAACCCCTCAGATCATTTCCCCTCGCATGGCGAGATGGGTCGAGTTCCTGATGGCTTATCATTATAGCCTCCTACACCGCCCCGGTAAGGCACTGGGCCACGCGGACACCTTGAGTCGTTGCCCACTTTCCTCGCCGGTCGACGACCCTGCACCTGTCGCTGCTGTTCTGCTGATTGACGACCACCACCTCCCCGTCACTGCCGCAGATGTGGTGCGGCTCACCGTTAAAGACAAAACCCTCTCACAAGTTCTTGACTGGGTTCGGAGAGGATGGCCTCTTGATCCTACTGCCCCTGAGTTCCAGCCCTTCAAGATCCGCCAGACTGAACTGACTACTCTAAAGGGGTGTTTGCTGTGGAGTTCGAGGGTCATTATACCGCCTGCCTTGCGGGGGAGTGTTTTATCTTCTTTGCATGAGGGTCACCCGGGCATCGCCCGTATGAAAGCCTTGGGGCGAAGTTATGTTTGGTGGCCTGGTTTAGACCAGGATATTGCAAATTGGGTCACTAACTGTTCTCCCTGCCAAGAGTCGCGAGCATCTGCTCTAGCCGCCCCCCCTCGGGAGTGGGATTTCCCCCCGCATTCCTTCGTCCCGTCTGCATGTTGATTTTGCGGGACCTCTACAAGGTCATACATTTATGGTTATCGTAGATGCCTATTCTAAATGAGGTGGTGCCTATGCTTTCCACATCATCGGACACTGCTGTCCGGGCATTGCGCCTGTTGTTTGCTACCCATGGGCTCCCTGATGTCATTGTCTCCGATAATGGCCCTCAACTTACATCTGCCACTTTCCAAGGGTTTTTGGCAGCGCTAGGCATTCGCCATGCCCGTGTGGCCCCGTTTCATCCAGCAGGAAATGGTTTGGCTGAGAGGGCCGTGAGGTCAGCTAAGGAGGCTCTCCGTCGGTTGGGGTCAGGGGATTGGAAGTCTAAGATAGCCACCTACCTTTTGACGCAACACTCTACCCCCCTGCCCGGTCTCCAATCGCTCCCCGGCGGAACTGCTTATGGGCCGCCGTCTGCGAATTCCCTTAGATCGTTTACATCCGACCTGTTCCCCTGAGTTGCCCTTAGACTCCATGGGTGGGGTCTGAGTTTTCACCGAAGGGGAACCTGTCTATGCTAGAAATTACAGTGGCGACCCCCATTGGGTTCTGGGAAAAATTTCAGGGGTAACGGGACCACGTTCTTATTCTGTCCTCCTGGCTGATGGCCGTCTGTGGCGACGGCACATTGACCAGTTGAGGGCGCGGCGTTTGCCAGACTCGCAGGAGTTTGGCCCCCAATCCTCGCCCGTTCCTGTGAGTCCACCAGTGTGCATGCGCGTGCCTGACCACCTACCACCGTCGCTTCCGTTGGACTCACCTGTGCGGAAGGAACCGGCAGCGCTTGATACTCTGGGCGACAAGGGGTTAACTCCTCTGTCCCCGACCATCGCCAATCATCCAACCCAGTTGCCCATTCCGACTGCTGGGACCAATTTACGCCGTTCAGGGAGGAGCCGTCACCGCCCGGCATACCTGCGCGATTACGCATGTGCCATTCCGGGGGAAAGGGGTGTTATGTACTGACAGATTGGAGCATGCGTGTCAGCCACCGCCAGGCGAGGGCGCTCTTCTGGCGGGAATGAGCAGAGCGCTCATTGGATAAGACGCTGACAGCTTGGGTATTTTAAGAGCTGTCAAAGCCTGACAGAATTGCTTAGTTCCTCAGTTAGTAGTTGTTGTAGAGATCCAGCCGTTGCTGTTAACTTGTTCTAATTAAAGGAATGGTTATGGTTAATTGAATTGGCCTCGTTTATGCCTACCCACCTCAGTATTTATCATATAAGGCAGGTCTTTAAATGTCCAAATGTTTAGGCTTCTCCCTGGCCATATAGACAGCTTTTCCAAATTTATATTGTATATCAGCAAGGATAAAATGGCTATGATATTTTTAATTTACAGTAAAACTGTTTTTCATTATTCCCTGCTTTAAGTTATGTTTTTAAATGTTAACTAACATTCTGAAATAAATAAAACAAATTTCTCTAAAGTTTTTATTGACATATTTCACAAAATCAGGTTAAGAATTATTATGCATTGTTTACCCAGAATTTTTATCTTGCTTTTTGTTCTTTCATTCAAATGGGAGCAGGAAAATCAAAGGGCATTTGACAGTCCTCCCACAATGTTCAACGGTCAAGTTTCTTTTGCTTTTCCTGCTCCCATCTAAATGAGACAGAAAATATGATCTTTCTCAACTGATACTCATCTGATCTTCCTATTTAGATATGGAATAGTATTTTTATCATTTGTGGATGCCCTGGTCTCCTCTGTTCTCTTTCTCTCAGTTACACGATCCTGCTAAATAACACTGGCAGTTTTAACAAAAATAGAAAGTTTGTGCTGGTTTGTTTTAATCCATTTGGAGAGTTACCTTCTTAAGTATTTAGGAATAATGTTTTCACAGATTTAGGCAATATTTAATGAATAAGATTTTTCATATACTTTATACTTTACCTAGGTTTTCTCACTACCTGTAACAATTTTTTTCTCTCTGAGTGATAAATAGAAGGAACAAAATGCATTGGGTTTGTGAAAAAGGAAAATGGTTCTTAGTTAAAGAAACTTCTTTATGCAACCATCTTCACAATGTTGTTTAGCATTCCCACAGATTACTTTATGCAGGACATATTTACACAGAGCATGAAAAAGCTAATACTAACCAGACATAGTTATTTGGCTAGTTGTGAGGTAATTGGATAATGTTTTGTATTTATTTTCAGTGGTAATAGTAAGCATTTTCAAGCACAATAGCTTACACTAAATGCAACAGCTTTTATTATAGTACGTGCTATCCTTGAATCCAGATCTGCCAAAAGACTTTCCTTTTTTTTAGTCTCACTTGCTGCAGCATTTATGAAAATCTAGTAGTTTTATTTAAAGCTGTAATAGTTTACTCTATACACGAATGCCATGACAAATGGTAATTGACTTTTATGAGGGCAAATCATGCTATAGAAATAAAGACAGGTAATGCTAAACCTAGGACCACAATTGAGCCCAAAATTTCTGTTGTTAAGCAAGACAGTTGTTAAGTATACAAAAGTATGAAGGCTATTGCTTAACGCATTGTAAGCCACCCTGAGTCTCCGGAGAAGGGCGGCATATAAATTAAAGCAAAAACAAAAAAAAAGTGAGTTTTGCCCCATTTTACAATCTTTTTCCCATAGTTGTTAAGTGAATCATGCAGTCTGGCTTCCCAACGGACTTTATTTGTTGGGAGCTGGCTGGGAAGATTACAAATAGTGATCACATGACCGCAGGACAGTGCAACTGGCATGAATACATGCCAGTTGCCAAGCACCTAAACTTTTTTTTTTTATTGAAAAAGTTTTCAAATACAAGTTTTTCCCCCTTTCCCCCCCCCCTCTTCCCTAACCCCCCCTCACCACCCATCCCCCCCTGTGACTTCTTCACAACAATAGGCTATTTCATAACTAATTACATACATAATATCTTTCCTTTCCCTTACTCCCTCCTCAGAATACTGACCCTTAGCATATTATTCTTATAAATCCCATTTTTACGATAATCTGCCCTTTTTCTCCTCCCCTAAACTTATAGTGTATTATTACAATTTAACATTTAATCTTTTATATATATTAATATAACATTTTAAAGCGGCCTTCTCCCTACATCCAAATTTAACATTTATTCAGTTCTATCCAATTCCTCCACTCCCCTAAATATATGACTTAAAGATCCTTTTTCTTAGACTAATCAATCAGTAAACTAACCTATTTCAACCCTTCAATTCCTACAAAATCATGCAATACAATTCTAAATATAATCCACTGCCCACTTTACTAAGATATACACATATCTATATATGCATTCCATTTTGTAAAAAGAAAAAAGACAATAACTTTAAATTTATAATCCATATAATATCTTCTTTGGTGTCTTTCCACTGGATTGTTAAATCCATCACCCATAATAGGGTAAAATAACATGCTGGTGCAACAGTTTGTTCAAAATCTTCAATCATCTTCTGCCCCCATCAGTAGTAGATATCCTCGTATATATATAAAAGTAAAAACAACCACCCGAGTGACATTATAATTATATCCATATAGTTATAGTTGTGGTATTCATCAGGATTGTTGATTCCCATCATCCTAATGGGTAACATCCAGATCTTCTGCATGCCCCAGCGTGACTCTCTTGCCTTGTAACTCAAAATAATTATAATATATTTACCAGTAAAAGAAATCCAGAGTAGATAATTCAAATCCAACAAGGTAAGGCTCTTTTCACATCCCAAAATCACGGCATTACAGAGATCTGCCACAATCCTCAGGATAGTATTAAACAATTGTTCGCCTCCACTATCTTTTCAGATATTCATTCATTTTTTAAAGTCCCTGGCTTCACTGTTGCTTGGTTTAGAAACTGCTGTTTCTATGAGATCTATTTCTTTTCTTTTTCTTTTGCGGGTTGAATTTCCATCCTCGTTTCGTGCCTACCAATTGTGTGTCAGCTGATTGATTTTCATTCTGCTTTATGAGTTGATCTTGTTGGGTTAGTTTTGTCATCTCATCTTTCTTCTCCATCACTTGTATATCAACTGGTTGATTTGCGCACTTATCTGTGACTTGATGGTTCATCACATTGGAGTCGGATGACACTGCTCTCTTATTTATAGACAGTCCAGCTGGGGTATCCAGGGAGTCCAAAGACAATTTATCCACCACAGCCTCTGTAATTTGATGTTTTCCTTTTGTTTCCAACTCCTTTTGCTTATCCTGTATTGTGCCTAAAGATGTTAAGTTCATTTTTAAAATTTTTTGATAAAATTCTTCCGCTTTTTCAACAGTGTTCAGTTGATATCTTA
The DNA here is from genome assembly GCA_022577455.1 of Arizona elegans. Classification (NCBI taxonomy): domain Eukaryota; kingdom Metazoa; phylum Chordata; class Lepidosauria; order Squamata; family Colubridae; genus Arizona; species Arizona elegans. Next base: position 107,734,857 of record JAKOOJ010000001.1, read on the forward strand.
CTCCTTGGTGTCTCAATATTAAACCAACTGGGGCATCCCACCTAAATAGGATATTTCTTTTTTTTAACTCAGTCACTAGAAAGCCAAATTTCTTCCTCTCCATTAGCATCTTAGTCAGGAGCTCCTTAAAAATCCAAATCTTTCTTCCATGAAATTGCAAAGTAGAATTAAAAGAGTTCTGCACAATATTATTCCTAATTTCTTTATCTGTAAAATAGATCACCACATCTCTAGGCAATTGCCTTTGCTTTGCCAACCAGGAGTTTATTCTGTAAATTCTGTCAATCCTGCAAAACACTTCATCAGGTTGAACCTTTAAAATCCCAGCCAGAATTTCAGAAGATATTTTCCTTAAGTCATCTCTATTATTTTCCTGCAGACCTCTCAGTCTAATTGCATATTCTGTTAAATTATATTGAATCATTAAAACTTCTCTTTCAATCCTCTGTTGCACATTTTCTTCATTACCAGTCTTTTGGTCAACCTCCATTTTAGGTTTGTCTTCTGAGCTATTATCCTGAATGTTTACCAAATCCTTTTTAATTTTTTGAATCTTGTCATCCAAATTCTCCTCAGTTTCCTTCATTTTAGACTCTAATAATTTAGTCTTTGCATCCACCCGAATCAGAAAATCTGATAAACCATTAGCTGTATTTAAAATCTTTCGATTCAAAAAGTCAAACTTTGATTTCACCAATTCACCAATTTCTTTAATTTCCTGCTTAAATTTTTTGAGTTGCTGGTTCACAATCTCATCCCTTCTTACAATCTCTTCAAGAAGAAATTCTATTATATTAAAATCAGGTTTCTGACACTGGAGAGTTACAACTTGTTGGTATAATTTATTAATGGGGGAAATTCCCCCCCCCCCCGTTTGTCTAGCTGTGTGAGTCCCGATGCCATTTCCCACACAGACAAGATTTAGTGGAAAAGAGAGAGAGAAAAAAAGGGCTTGTTTCCAACCAAGATCAATATCAGATCCCCAGGGAAAAAAAAAGAAAAAAAAAGCAAGAGTGAGAGTGAGGTTTTGCCTCAATTACGACCAGAAGTATTCATTCCGCTACTTTGTAATAGAAAACGGAAGGACTTTCCCTTTTCAGCCTCAAGCCTCAGCAATCGCCATTTTAAAAATCTTTTTTTCTTTCACTTCTTAAACAACTTCAGTAACTTTTCTAAAGTAAGAAAAAAAATACTTGCGCCTCAGGGTCAGCGGTCCAGCTCACGTCTTCTTTAATTAGTTTAACAAGTTTACAGGCTTGCTTTTGCCACCTAGCTCTGCATGTAGCAGAGATCTCCCAGAGCCCGGAGCATCGGCTGGGGATACGGGGAGTCTCTTCCGCTCCGTCCCAAAAGTAAAAAAAAAACTTTTGGGATTAGGCAGAGGACTCAACCCACCCCAGCCTGCTCTATCTCCGTTTCCTCATGGAAACGGAGTTTTTTCGAGCCGCCATTCCGCTATAAAGGTGGCTCTTTACAGGCAGTGGGTGCGACGATCCCAAAGGAGCGTCCAGCGGGGACAAACAGCAAACCGGAAGCCGCCAAGCACCTAAACTTTTGATCACGTGACCATGGGAATGCTGCAACAGTTATAAATGACAGGCTATAAGTCAATTTTTTTTGCACTGTCTTTGTAACTTTGAATGGTCACTAAACGAATGTTTACAAAAGGGTAGAAAAATTGGCAGAAAATCTCTGCTCTAGCACCTCCACCTATTTTATTAAGGCTAGTCTTTCAGAAGTTCCAGAAAGATGGATTTCCATTTTACAGCTAGTAAGGTCTTTGCTGAAAATTCTGGAGGTTGAAGCCCACATAGCAAGAAGGTACTCAGGTTGGGAAAAGCTGCCATAGCCTATTTTTTTAAATGCTATTTTTGTTGTTCAGTGTTATAGCATTTGAACTTGGTGTTAGCTGGAAAATTAATTACATTTTACAATACTGGCAACAACGTGTGATATTTCCTATCCATCATATGATCCATCACTCTGCACATGTTTTTTCTTGTTTGCTTTTGCTCAGTTATATGTTAACATTAACTCCTTTTATTGAACACAGATATGTGGTTGCCCTGGAAAAAGATGTTAAGGAAAATGAATAAATGTTAATGGATACGCATACGGCAAGGAACATTTACTTGTGTAATGTTAATTTTTCACTGTCATCATAGTCTGTGCTTTTATCATAAAATCATGAAAGTGTACGAAAAATTCATACTTGGCAGACAGGCTTTTGTTTTCTTTGCATTTTGTAGCATGTGGCTCAATTCAAATTGCTGGTTTTTTGTTTGTTTTTTTACCTTTATGCCCTTTGCGGCATGGGGCTGCATTATTTGAGGGACCATCTCTTTCCAATTACATCTCCTGCCCCATCTGGGTTGGCAGAAGAGGTATGTTGCAAGTCACGTCTGTAAGAGTCGAGGTGGCGCAGTGGTTAGAGTGCAGTACTGCAGGCTACTTCAGCTGACTGCTAGCTGCAGTTCAGCAGTTCAAATCTCACTGGCTCAAAGTTGACTCAGCCTTCCATCCTTCTGAGGTGGGTAAAATGAGAACCCAGATTGTTCGGGGCAATGCTGACTCTGTAAACTGCTTAGAGAGGGCTGTAAAAGCACTATGACGCGGTATATAAGTCTAAGTGCTATTGCTATATCTGACAGGAACTGTAGGAGATAACCAGGCTGAGCCCGAGGGAGGAGTCAAACACATCATAAATCACAAGTCCCTGTGCGCCCGCAAGAAATCTAAATCCAGCCCACCTTGAATGCCTCTCTTATCTCCCACTCATTTCTCTTGACTGTTAGTCAGATTCTTGTAGGCAGCTTAAGTTTACAATAAACCTTTATACTTATTTGAACTGCCTGAATCTCCTGATCTCCCTGATGCTTGACAGGACCGGGAGGTGAGCCTATTCTGCTGTGGCACCTACCTATGGAACATCATTTTCTCTGATGCGAGAGTGGCTTTATCTCTCCTAACCTTCCGGACAGCCATTAAAACTTGATTGTGTCCATAGGCCTGGAGAGTCATAATGAAATGCTGATTTGATTAGGTGGCTCCATTGTGTGCAATTCGATGCTCTCTCTTAGCCTTTTATAATGATATTAAATTTTTGATACTTTTTGAAATGTTTTAAAATTAAATTTTATGGCTTTGTGTACTGTACACCACAGTTATCCCATATGAGATGAGTGGCCATATAAATATGATCAATAAAAAATATGTTGCAGTTGTAGGGACTGAGAGTGTAGCCCCATTATACACTTACACGGTGCTTATCTGAGAGTAAATTCCCTCATATTCAGTGTATGTCTACCACAGCTAGTGGTGGTGGTGAACCAATCATATATGAGAAGCTGCCAACAATATAAAGTAGGTTATTGGTTAGTATAGCATACTAACCAATGCTGTATAGGACAGGAACTTTTATTTTAACATCTGTAGTAACAAAATTTTGCAAGTCTGAATATCTTTTCTCTGTCCCCTGCCTTTGCCTTTGTGTGAACTGGGTGTATGTGTCTGAGACTTTTACTCAAATTAGTGTCTTGGTGTAGGCTCAAGCCATATCTGTCTGATTGTTGCCTTGGTAACAGCTCTTTCTTCTGTCTTTCAAGGCCATTCTCTATGTCCTTTACAGAAGCCCACAAACAGACATAAAGAAAACAGAATTTCTCAGCAATTGAATGTGGAGATTTAGTACAAAATAACTAATAATATGCACTCTATGACCCCATAATGAAGAGTTATTGATAGAAACTATCAGACCCCCTTCTAGAAAACTCTTCCTGAAACAGCTGAGTGCTATGACATGGATAATTCCTAAAGCTGATGCACTATATATAGTCACCTAAAGTGCAAATTTATGTGAGCTCAATTCCATAAAACAACATCCTGCTACCCATATCTAACGACTCCCAATAATGATGAAACCAGTAACACTGTGTCTCCTGGTGGTCAATGTAATTAATCACTGATAGAGGGGGAAACAGTTTCTAAAACGATATTATTTGCTATAGAAACATGGAAATTCAACAACACAGGAATAAATCAGTTAAAAAACTCATTTTTCTTTTCCTCAACATGAGCAAACCATGGGATTCTGACTCACACTACTTGTTAATACGTTTGCAACTCAGCAGCTTGTTGAAATGAACTAAAAGGAAAACTTGGTATTCTTTCAGGGAGGTTAGAAATGCTACCTCACTGTTATAATGAAAATTAATTATCCAGAGGATTTTCTTGTAGCTGCTAGAAACTACATCCTGTACTTGGTGAATATCAGTATAATTAATCTGGCTGGAATCCAAATGAGCTAGAGAGCCATAGTTCAACCTATACCTTAAGTGGCATTTAGCACAGGAGAAAAAGAAATACCTTATTAGTAATGATATATGAAAGTCAGAATGTTCAAATCTCTTGAATTAACAGCATTCAGTTTTCCACCCAGAGTGGTGTTCATTGATAGTAATTCCTCATTACTTCTGATTTGGCCCAGATCACTGATAGTTGATAGTAAATAATCTATTCGAGTAGGATTTAGAAGCCACAGAATGTGAAAAACTACAGCAAACAACATCCAACCTGATTTGTAACTCATAATTAGCTCTAATTCTAAATCAGGCCTGCACAACTCCTAGATAGGGAAAGGGGCAGATTGGTAGATTAAAAATAATTACAATCCACAAATAACAGGTGGCATACTGATCAGCTGTTGTTAGCTAGCTGTGTGACTATAGCAGTTGGAGCTGACGTTGTTTGTGAGTCCTAAGGTGTTGGAGGACAATGGGCAGCATGTATTTTGTGACAGAAGTGGTTCCATAACCTTGGTAGCATATCCATCTTGGCAAGAGAGACATTTGGCCACAATGGATTATAAACTGCTCAAAAAAATAAAGGGAACACAAGCAGAAGACATCCAAGATCTGAATGAATGAAATAGCCTTATTAAATACTTTGTTCTTTACATACAGTAGTTTATACTGTATGTAGTATGTAGTATGTACTGTATGTACAGTAGTTTATACTGTACTGTACAAACAACTAAAGAGAACACAAAACTACTGTATGTAACGAACAAAGTATTTAATAAGGCTATTTCATTCATTCAGATCTCGGATGTCTTCTGCTTGTGTTCCCTTCATTTTTTTGAGCAGTGTATTTCAAAAAGTGCTGGCACACCACACAAGGCTGCATTTGTATCCCTACTCTAAACCAGGGGTGTCAAACTCACGTCATCATGGCATCGTCACATGATATATTGGGACTTTTTTCCCGTTTGCTAAACTGGGCATGGGTGTGGCCAGCGCATGACACATCTGGCCTGCAGGCCAGGAGTTTAACACCCCCGCTCTAAACAGTCAAATTAAGATTTTTTTAAAAAAACTGAGCAAGGTAGCTGGGTATCAGGGTTCAGTATAACCTAATATATTGTTTTTAAAAAGGTAAAGGTTACCCCTGGCCAGTCATGTTAGACTCCAGAGGATTGTGCTCATCAACGTTTCCTACCTGAGGGCTGTGTGAAGAAGTTTCCAGGGTCATGGGCCAATATGACTATATGCCAAGGCACATGGAACCCAGTTACCTTCCCACTGAACTGGTACCTATTTATCTACTTGCATTCAAACTGTTAGGTTGGTAGATGTAGAAGCAGGAACGGAAGCTCACCCCATCATATGATGCTTGGGTCTTGAATTGCCAACTTTTGGTCGACAAGCCCAGCATCTTAACAGCTAGGCCACCACACCTCATTAAGATATTGTTATAGTCAGTCAAATGTACTCTACTTCTCTTATTTTCTTCTTTTCCCCTCATAGCTGTCTGGAGGATGTGAACTAACTGTGGTGCTCCAAGATTTTCTTGCCAGTCACAGCAGTGAACTGAGTATTCAGGTGGGACAGACGGTGGAGTTACTGGAAAGGCCAAGTGAACGGCCAGGCTGGTGCCTGGTACGGACCACAGAAAGGAGTCCACCTCAAGAAGGTCTGGTCCCCAGCAGTGCTCTCTGCATCTCCCATTCCCGGAGCAGTGTAGAAATGGACTGCTTCTTCCCATCAGGAAAAGGTAAGCATCAAATCAGTTAAATTTCATCAGTCAGGTCAAATGTTTTGATAATCATTGTTCTCTGCATTTGGATGCATCTATTCATCTTTTCACCTTTGTCTGCCTAAGGGAAGAAGATAATCTGTGTATGTTTTGTTTGTTTGTGCCGGGGAAACTGATTTCATTGCACCAATCAGCCAACCTTAATATCAATTATAATTCCACCTTTTCTCTTTCTGGATAGAACTGATTGGCTTCTCCTTGCAACATTGACAAAAGAAAAATCTTAAATAGTAATTATCATTAACACAATTTTTTTTAAATGGATAACAATATTTGGGATTTTGAATTAGCTATTTCAAAAGCAAGCAAAGTGGAAGCAGGTTAGGGAAGTCAGGAAGAAGAAAAGCAGCTTTTGACTTGGAAAAAGAATCTAGCAGAAAAATGAATAGTGAAAAGTAATAAAAAAAATCTGAATTAACTCATTTTACTGACTTGCAAATAAGAGTTCCCTTTAAAAGAGTTATATCCATCTATCCTTCCATGCACTTACATAAAAGAAAAAAATTATAGCACTTAACAGAATAACAGAGTTGGAAGGGACCATGGAGGTCTTCTTGTCCAGCCCCCTGCTCAAGCAGGAAACCCTACCATTTCAGACAAATGGCTGTCCAATCTCTTCTTAAAAACCTCCAATGTTGGAGTACCCATAACTTCTGAAGGCAAACCATTCCACTGATCAATTGTTCTGTTTTTAGGTTTGTTCTCTCCTTGATTAATTTCCATTCATTGTACTTTAGAGAATAGGTTGACATCCCCCCCCCCACTTTTTTCTGGCAGCCCTTCAAATATTGGAACACCCGTATCATGTCACTTCTTAGGACTGGACAACCTGCACATTCCTGCAGCCTTTCAAATGTTTTAGCCTCCAGTCCCCTAATCATCTTTACTGCTCTTCTCTGCACTCTTTCTAGAATTTCAACACCTTTTTGTACCATGGCAATCAAACCTGGATACAATATTCCAAGTGTGGTCTTATCAAGGCATTATAAAGTGGTACTAACACTTCATGTGATTTTGATTCTATCCCTCTTGTCAATGCAGTCTAATGACTGTATTGGCTTTTTTGGTGGCAGCAGCACACTGTTAGTTCATATTTAAGTGATTGTCCATTAGGATGCCAAGATCTTTCTCACAGTTATTACTACTGAGCCAGGTACCATCTATTCTATAGCTGTGCATTTGGATTTTCTTGCCTAATTGTAAAACCTTATTTTTCTCATCGTTGAATGTCATTTTGTTAGACAGAGCCCAGTGTTCAAGTCTGTTGAGATTCTTTTGTATTTTGATTTACTTTCTGGGATATTGGCTATTTCCCCCAGCTTGATGTCATCTGCAGGTTTGATGAGTTCTCCTTATATCCCCTCATCTAAATCATTGATGAAGATATTGAGGCAGAACCTAGAGGTATTTCACTGCATACTTCCCTCCATGTAGATGCAATTCCAGTATGGACTATGCATTGAGTACCGTTGGTCAGCCAATTAGTCTGTCCAATTCACATTTTTCTATTTTTCAAGTACTGTAGTAGGTTGTGGTCTACTTTATCAAATGCCTTATTAAAGTCCAAATAAATTATATGCACAGCATTTCTCTGGTCCACTAATTTGTCACTTTGTCGAAGAAGAGTATAGTTTCAGTAGGTATCTGACCTACTGACCCCAACCATTAACTCTTTCTCCTTGAGAAAAGAAATGTTCCATGTTATCTCTGAAACCATGAAACTCATACTCACAGAGAATTCATAGTGCAAGATAAGCAATGGAATAATTGTAACTTCAACACACATGCCCATTAGTTCTTCAGTTATAAAACATATTCTTTTATTTTACTATAAATATATGGAAGGAGCATGAATTACAGCCCCCCCTTATTAAAATACAAAAAAAAATCTAACAAGAAATAAGAAGTAAACTCCATCATTTATTTCTAACAAGATGCTAAAACTCTAAGCCATTGCCAGTCTGGCAGTGAAACTAGGAGAACAGACACTACACTCCATAAACTAAATTGTGTCTTCTTAGATCATAAGCATTTTAAAATTATTTTTCTCTTTTAATCCTTTTTTCTGCATGAAATTTGCATTTCATGTTTCGGGATCTTAAGTGAATAGATAAGAGTATTGGAAAAAAGGCCAATTTGATTGCATATATTGCATGTATTTTACTAAAGGTCTTCTTCACTGTAATTAGACATTGTTGGGAATGATAGCTTGATTAGGAAAAAGACCAAAGATGTGTTCTAACATTTTGAGTCTCCTCTGTAAAATAGGAAATGCTTGTAATTAATATATTTATCTCATGTTTATTTCCAATATAATGTGCAGAACTTTTTACCTCCATAACTGTTTTGCAGTCACATGAACATAAAAATACTCATTCTCTCTCACACATAAACATACACATGCACAAAATGTGTTTGTACTTTTAGACAAAGCCTCTCTTGAACTATTTTCAACTCTCATGGTTGCCAATCCATGCCACTTTCCGTCAGATTAATGTGCTATTCTTCATTCTCCACACAAGAGGGCACTCTCGAGTTACACTGCTAGGAAATTATCAGTAACAGTTATTCAATGAAATAATGAATAAACGTTTTTTAAAAAGGGAAATACTCAATAGCATAAAATTTAAAACTGAGCAAAAATTTGAAAAAGTATTTCTCAACCTGGTGCAAGGCTCATGCTCAAAATGCAGCAGCTTTAACAATCTGAAGAGAAGGGTTTCATTGTATTCTTACTCTGTGAAGCATCTCTTTCAAACGCTTCCAACAATGTTAATAATAGCAGAAGTCATGGACTTCAATAACTTTTCAGTTATATTGTCAAACTCTATGTAGATTCTCCCACTTTTAACCCCATCTGATTGAACGCTTCATCAGACAAAACAAAGATCTTTGCATATTCTAAAACAAGAACAAACCTAGTTTGTCAGGAAGAAGAATTCTAGCAGAGCTATCAATTTTTACTTAATGATAGTTTCCCCTCACCAACACACTTTGAAAAAAGAAAACACATTAATACTGCTGTCTTCTTTAACTCAAAATATAGAAGTCAAACTGGGATATTTTATTGTCCTATGGAGAAAATAAAATTAACAAACAAAAAGAGACTGCAACCTTCCCTCTCCCCTAGATAGGACAGGAGTCAAAATCAGTTCCTCTTTTTGTCTAATCCCATCACATTTAAATTGACCTTCCTTGCCTGCCCCTAGGCAACACCTATGCAATTTCATAAAACCAGAGAATAGAGGCCTCCTCACCAGTTCATAGCACAGCCCAAGAGCAGCCTTTACAAGGAAATTGCAACTTAGAGAAACCCTAACCTTCCATCCTACGTCAACTGATGACTTCAGCATTCCAACTTCTTCACAGTGAACTTCTTCAGCTCTGCTTCAGACCCATTTTGCCTCACAATAGTACTAACCCCAGCTACACTGAGAAAGCACCCCCAAACTGACCAGCAAATTGGATTCTCTAGCATGTCCCACCTTGTGGCTCTCAATCTCTATAATAATCTTCTCCATTGTTCAAGGTCCTTCTTTCTTCTACAGCAGGCACCCAATCTATTTTGCAGTAAACATGGTTCTTCTCGATGTTGTGTTCATGTGGGACACATAAGGTGGTTAGCCAAAACCAAATATACCCATTTTAAAATTCAGGTGCTGGGTGAAGAAAGTCACTTATTTTTATTTTTTATGTTTATCTTTCTAAGAGCTCAAAGCAGGTATATATGTCATCCCTTCTGGTTTTTGTCTAGAATAATGGTCCATAAGGTAGGTTGGGCTGAGAGAGAGTCACTTGCTCAGTCATCCAGTGAACTTCCAGAGCTGAGGTTGGATAGGTTTCCTAATTCTAATTCAGTATCTTAGCCATGACCCATGGAAGAAGCAGCCTAGAAACAAAGAGAGTACACATCATCATTTTTTTACACTTCATATGCTTGATTGGGTTAACAAGCCTTAGAAAACTATCAGGGTTTAATTTATTCACAAAGATGTCTATTTTGAGTTCAAACCAGCGGTGGGTTTCTCATATTCTTACCACCGGTTCACCCCCGGTGTGAGTGAAGCACACTGGCTTCACACCCACAAGCCGCACCTTCTGCACGAGCCTGAACTTCTGCGCATGAACTTTGCTCACACACACGCCTTCCGCACATGCGCCCAGCCTTGGAAACATGGCTAAATAGGACGGCATTATGTCGGGGCAGGTGGGCAGGCCAACCTGCAGTCGTCACTACCAGTTCGCTCGAACTGGCCTCAACCGGCTGAATGCCACCTCTATACCATTGAATACCACTTCAAACCACTATGATTATTCTTACAGTAGCTTGCCATTTATTAATAATAGTTCCATATTTTCTTTTATAATAATTTTCAATCTGGATTATATGGTATAGTAGATCAGAAAGCCCTGAACTAGTTGGCTTTGTAGCTAACCATATCCAAAAATAATACATAGGGCTTTCAACAGGGTCAGTAGCTAAATCCTAAAATTAAAAGTTCTTCAGCGCTGATGTAATAAATCTCACTTAAATAAAAATTCTCTTTCACAAATTAAGAAGCCCCAAAAGACTTTAAGTAGCAACTAGCTTTCCTCCAAATGTAAAGAGGTATACAGGACTTTTACCCAGGGCTCAGGGAAGACATTAAACCCAAACCCATGGTTGCAAACTACAATGGCTAAATCCAAAATAATAATAAAATAGTACCTGGAGACAGCAGAATAGAAAGAACTGGAGAAGATCACAAAATACAAGGCTCTGCAAATAAATGTAGAACGACTATTGCAAAAGAAAGTAAATTATCAATAGAGAAAGGCAATTTGGGTATAATCTGAAAATATTTGGAGCACCACTTGAATACCATCGATAAAATCACCACCAGTCAATTGCAAAAGGCAGCTTTATTTGGAACAGCTTAGATCACGAATGTCAAACTCGTCACATTACGTTGCTATCATGTGACGTATTGTGACCTTTTTTCCCTTCACGGAGCTGGGCTGGGTATGGCCTGCACATGATGCATCCAGCCCACGGCCTGCCAGTTTGACACCCCTGGCTTACATCATCTGACAATACCTTTAACATCATCAGAGAACAACATCTCTCTATCCTAGGTCCTTGGGAAGGACTTGATAGGTGGATAAATTGCCAAACCCAGTCTAAACATATGTCTAAACACATGATTGACTGCAACGAACCATAATAAAAATAAACCAAAGACAGGAAACAATGACCATCTGGTTAGTTGCTGCAAAATAATCAACAGATTGATGAAAAACAATAGCATAAAGTAGCAACATTTGAATATCTGCAAGAAATACCTTTTGCAGCAAGCAAGAACTGGTGGGACCACAAAATAGACAAAGATCAAAATAAAGATGCTAAAGTACTCTGGGACATTAGAATTCAAACAAACAAGCATGTGCCACACAATACTTCAGATCTAACAATTCTTGAGAAGAAAGACAAAAAAAGTCTGGATAGTGGCTGGAGACATCAGAAGAAAAGAGAAGGAACTAGGTAAAATTATAAAGACCTGCAAAAAGAAATAGAATGACTATGGCAAAAGAAAGCAAAGATAGTAGCAATAGCAATAGGCTCTTGGATGCATCTAGCACTGACAAAAATCAGTATCAGTCAATTGCAAAAGGCAGTCTTCCGTGGAACAGCTTACATCCCAAGGTGATACTTTCTATGCCATGAAAAAAAAATCTCCCTATCCCAGGTTCTTGAGAAAAATTCGATTGGTTGCTAAAAGAAAAAAAAAAGGCCAAATCAAAGTCTAAACCTCTGGCTGACTGTGCAAGCAATCATAATCAACCTTAAGTGTGTTGTGTGAAGTAGGCCATCACTTCCAGCTATAATGTAGCTTTGTTTGTTTTCATTGTCAGCCGTTCAAGTTAAGTCTGGTGGATAGAATGGTACTTTATAGGTATACACCTATTGAAAGCCTATTGTGAGGATGTGTTGTTCTTTTTTAAGTGGAGTTTATAGAGTAATGAAATTCAAAGGGTGGTGCAGGATGATGTGACCTGTCATTGCTATATTGGACGGAAAGGCAGGCAAAGGAGCAATTGCTGACATTTCCTTTTAAACAGATGCCCTGCTTTGATTACAGGAAAGACATTGGACTTCTCACCCTTACAGAGGCAGCTTATCCCACCCTGATATGAGGAAAGAGGTGGGTATTTTCAAATACCCACTGCTTTCCTCTTAAACCATGGATCATCATGCAAATTCAATTCTATAAGCAGTATGTCTGTTGCAAAATTAAACAGCCGGTTTGGTTAGATTGCTCAGCCAGTAACTAGTATACTTTCCAGGAAATGTTGCACTGAAGTTTAACATACTGTAGCATGAGCTTGCTTGCTTAGTTGTTGTTGTTGTTGGGGTTTTGTTTTTTGTTTTGCTTATCCCTCCATAATTTACTGAGGAAACTTGTTATTTGGAATCTTTCCACTGGCCCAAAAATGACCGTCTAGCTTTAGTCTTCAAGTGTTGTTTACCGTCCAAGAAACCCACTGGCCTTCCTGTATGTTTCCAGGATAATTTTTGCCACCTGTACACTTCCTCAAAATTCAACAATGATGCATTATGCTTCCCCTTTCTTGTGCAAAACAGGGATGCTGGCAATTTGCATTCAGTTATTGGAAAAAGTAGCTTGCTTGAGGCAGGTGTCCCACTGGAACTTTTTTCATGTTTTCATAATCTTATTTTAATGAAGTAGTGACGTAGCATTTGTGTTTTCATGATCTGGTTGGTTCAAATGAATGTAATTCTTGGCCGCTTTCAACCTATGGGAATAAAAGACAGGTAGCTATTTGGTCATTAAAGGGTGAGGAATGGCCAAAATGCACAGCCCATTTGTTAGAAAGGAAAATGTGTGAGCTGATGGGTTTGGTATTGGGATGGGGTGGGGGGCAGGTGAATCAGTTTAGATGAAAATATTGTGTTGTTCCTTCTGATACAGAATCATATATCACTAGCAAGAATCAGAAAATTAAATATTGTCATGTGATAAATCTCCATGCATGATATATTCAACTACTTTTTGCCTCTGACAAAAGACTAGCAAACTACTTATACCAAAGGAAGATACATTAGATCAATAGGACTAGGCTACCAGCTGTGGGCTACCAAAATCCAGATGATCACTAGATAAGAGCAAGATCTAAAATTGTATTGTTCATAGGACATATTAATTCTTTCTTGAGACTTATAGGCTGTAAACTATCATCATTGGCAATTGTAGCATGCAAAGGAATATTAATTTCTTAATTCTATCAATAAACTAGCAACTCAGTCAAAGACACTAGGGTAAAATATGGTGCCTTGCCAAACTTCATTTTTCATTTTTTTGAACATGTGTTAATGTTTCATATTTACTTCCATTTGATCAAAAGTGTAGGTGTCATTGTGTGCACCGAGTAATAATCAACCACTTACTGGGTTCAGATATCCCATTAAGTTAAAATTGCATGGTAGATTGGCTTTTCAAGTTGTAAAAACCCAATTACTGTAGGTTTATAACTCATAGTTTACAACATAGTGCGATCTAGGAACTCAGCTAATTATGATCAGGCAAACAAACCATGATTTCTCTTGATATTCTTCCTCTTAAAATAGGTGTAATCCCCTAGTGTGCATGATTAAACAGTTGAAGGTTTTCTCCCCTATTTTTTTTTATGACAAAGCAAGCTTTCTCACCTAATTTCTGTGAGTTGTCAGAAATGCAGTGCTGAGTCAGTTGTAGCAATGACCAATCCTAACATAATGCTGCCATTTATTAAGGACATTCCAAAGGAATTTATGGTCCAGAAACATCATACCATAACAAACTAAGAAAAGCAAACAGCTCCCTGTGGTATTCTTCAAATAGATAAAATAAGGAGTATAAATAAGGAAGGGAGTGGCAAAGAATCACAGCAAAGGTTGACAGTTTTCCTTCTAAAATGCTGAGCAGAGACATTACTAAGAAACCTTTGCCACGCCCTTAAGACTGTAATTCACAGATTAGATTCACTGAAAGTGAAATAGTGAAGGAACTACATGTAGTCCGCAACTTACGGCCACAATTGCAATCAAAATTTCCATTGCTAAGCAAAACTGTTGTTCATTGAGTCGTACCCCATTTTACAACTGCTTTTACCACGATTTTTAAGTGAATCACTGAAAGGGTTGAATGAATCATGCAAACGTGAAACGACGCTGGGCAACTGGCTCAGATAACACTTGCATCATCCCACAGACACATGATCACACCGTTTGTGAACTTCCTGCCGGCTATTCCCAAGAAATGTTTTTAAATATTCTCCATAATATACATACATAGGGAAATTGGGAGAGGAGGGAAAAGGATTTGAATGGGATTTATTTATTATTTATTATTCTCCCTCGGCTAGGAAACGGAGATAAAGAGCGCCCCCTAGAGTCGGACACGGCTAAATGGGAGAATACTTTTACCTTTACTCTAGATTTGAGTCGCCTGCTTATCAGGTGACTTCTCTGCCGCATCTGAACATTGGGGACATTTTTGGCTTTCTGTACTACAGGTGCAGCACCTACCCCTATAACATTCCCTCTGAAAGATTTCTGAATTACAAGGCTTAGCTCCACGCATTTAAAATATTAGTTCCTTGACCACGATTTCTCCAGAAAATGAATCGTGGGGGTGGTGGATTTCTTTTCTTTTCTTTTCTTTCCCAATTAAATCCCTCCCAAAAGTTCCCTTCTAGGGGATTGATCACAAGATCTTGAAACAATCGGTTTAGTTAGGTGGATCCAATCCGAAGGAGAACGCTGCCTATTATTATTATTTTTGCAACGTGGGGGGGGGGGGAACACATTATCCTTTTACTAAATCACAGAGTAATTTATTGCAGTGCATTCGAACTTCAGGCATAAAGAAAAAGAAAAAGAAAAAGAAAAAAGCTTCGCGACTGGTAATAGGCGCGCATTGCTCCCTGGCGCGGTATTGCACAATGTTGCTTCAGAGCCCACGTTGTTGCAAGCTCGGGCAGATAACCACCAGCTGGGGTTGTGGCCGTGAGCCCGCCTCTCTTGTCCGAAAGCTCCTCCCTTTCGCGGGGTAGGGTGGTGTTTTTTTTTTTTCCCCTCTCCCCTTCCCCTCTCACTTTTCGTGAGATATTGCGGAATCAGTCGCGTGGAATGACCCGGGGGCACTCGGCGGCTACTTGCTCGATTTGACATGGTTGTCTCCCAGGCGGAATGAAGGAGGGGAAACAAGCTGCGTACACCAGCACGTCTTGCTGGGGCTGGTTTCTTGCGAAGTGTTGCTGCTGCTTCCCAAGGTGCAAAGGTTAGTAGTTCCTAAAACGGCGGGGAGGCACTTTAAACCACCCAAAGGTGGATTTAAAGAGAGGTTACTCGCGTCCAGTTAAAGCAAGCATGTTGCTCTCCTCCCTGAGTTGTTCAGGGTTTGTTGGTTGGTTTTTCTAAAATTCCCCACAGAGATTAGGGAGAAGATGCTGAGTGGATGTTGCCTTTGTGACTTTTGGCTGCTTCTGAACTAATATTGCATTTATTAAGGGGTTCTCTGTGAATTCCCCCTCGGATGGATTTTGCCTGAAGAGAAAGACACACCTTTTACAACTGCTTATTGAGCCAGGATATGTTTTAGACAAGGTGGATGATTATTAAGCCATTCATTATAATTTGCTTTAATATGTGTATCTTGTTATTCTTTGCATGTTTTATGAAGCCTGTTCCTAGATCCAGCATGCTAAACTATATCTATTTAACTATAGATCGTTGAATCGGCCACAGTTGACTGAGTTCTTACAATACGCTAAACTGATAACCAATAAATGTAAATGCACAGTTGCTCTCTAGTCAGCACAACTGTGGAATAAGTAATATAAACAACTATAATATAAAGTACAATAAGGAGTGGAGAATAAATAGTTATTTCACAAGAAACAATAAGGCTTTGTTTGACCATCTAAGTGAACCTGTTTACAAAATTAGAAAGTCAGAATCTTAAATATATTTTTCCCTGCTACTTTTTTTAAAAATCTACAGATTCAAAATATTTTGGCAAAAGCTCTGTATATAAATAAAAATTGAATCTCTCCTGAAGCTGAAAAGACAGTTGATACCTACAATGTATACCAGGGGTCCCTGGTCCATGGACCAATACTGAGCCGTGCAAACAAGTGAAGCCCCATCCACAGGATGCAGACAGCACACAAAACCACATCCCCTCTGGTCAGCAGAAAAGCGTTTCTCCATGGAACCGGCCCCTGGCGCTAGTGGTGAAATTCAGCCGGTTCTATCCTGCTCGGGCAAACTGGTAGTATCGGCGGCAGGAGGCTCCGCCCACCCACCAGGATATCATCACATCCCATTTTTGACCCTCTGCGCATGCACAGAAGGCTCTGTGCATGAGTGGAGGAGACACATGCACTCACATTTGCGAACCGGTAGCGAAGGCAAGTGAATTTCACCCCTGCCTGGCGCCCAAAAGATTGTAAGCTTTTCCCCTTTCTCAGTATTTCTGAAAAATGCTGAAAGTTAGTTTGTATCTAAAGCTTTATATTGATCAGTTAATAAGGTGTGAATGGTGTCAGGTAGTTCTGTATAGTGCCTGGCACATTTCATTCCACCAAGGGCACACAGAAATACTGTGTAGATATTTTTTTTCTTTATTTTTTACTATTGTCACTTAAGTTTATGCAGCATTTAATACAGTTGGTCTCTTAATAACTTAATGAGGAAGACGTTATTAATATATTTTATCCCACTTTATGCCAACTCAAATTTGTGAACATACCTAATGTTCTTGCCTGCTCAACAACTACCCTTGGAGATTGGCTAAACTGTGAGTTATTGGCCCAAAGTCACCCAGCTGATTTTCATACCTAAGGGAGACCTAGAACTCAGTGTGTAGGCCAGAACCTTAGCCTCTATAAATGTGCTTGTGTGTATATAAGTATAAAATATAAACATGACAGAAAAAGTAATAGCATAATATCAGCATATGTCAGATAATCTCTAGACTAGTTAATTTGCTGTTGGGCCAAATCTTGAAGTATCAATTGGCAGACCCTATAAGCCCCAATTCAAAATTTGAAAATGTTTTGTAGAACTGAACCTTTATCTGCCAAAAGAAGTAAAATAGAACAATCCTCGCTGGTATATTAGTCAGTAGTAAAGAAATAGATATCTTGGTAAAACAAGTGTACAAAAAGACATGTGGTAAAATCTCAACTTGTCCTACATTACAAGGACAGATCTTCCCTAAAATAAGTGAAACTGAGAAAGGGAGTGTCTGCTACCTAACTCCAGAAAAGGAACTGGTGGGAGAGAAACAGATACTTGCAGTTAAATTGTGTAATGGTTTCTGTAGGTAAAGAAAGGCTGCTGAATGATCCAGGAATTAGCCTCTGGAATATTCCATATAGTACTCCTTGCTTGATCAGAGCTAGACAACATTTTGGGAAGAATTTACTATCCTGGTTGATTCATTTAACCTTTTCTTCTTAGGCTTCTAATTTGAAAAACAACCGCAACGCAAACTTCCATATGCCATCATACCCATATTAACTTCTGTGGGTATCAAGATATTTTAGCTGGAGCATAGGGTCTGTGATGGACCTAACCTGGTTAAATTTTACTAACAGCTTAAATGCATAGAACACTTAATTGGGTTGGATCCCAGCAAGAGATTACTGGAAATTTAGACAACAGGAGAAATGCAAGTAATCTTAAATTTTAACAGACTTCCTTCTACCCATTACAATCCTCCCCTCCCCACCTCAGATTTCCTTCAGTGTCTGCTCTAGAAGTTAGGAAATTATCCACAGTGGTGGATTTTTAAGATCAGAGAATAATTCTATCAACAACGGAAACTAACATTGTTGAAAAAATTATTTACCTTCATTCTACTATTGGTGTTCTCTGATGATTTAAAAAACTCTAGATATCTATGTTCTAAGGCTATCTTATAAATTCTTAGAAAATAAATATAGGGCACTTGAGAAAGATGTATGTGTAACCAATAATTTTCTAAACAATTACCATTTCTGCATTTGAAAATTTCATATAATCGCAAAGTGCTGATTATCAGGTAAATTACATGTTATGTTTTCATACTTTGTATTGGCATAAAAATTATGGCTAGTGCTTCTGTGATGTAAATGTACAAATTATGCTTATTTTATTGTGTAGGATATAATGCGTTTTATTGAACCTATAATAGGCAGTATCAACAACCCACAATACTGTGTAGTAGTAGCCTTTCAAAAAGATGTAAGATGGGTTCACACCAAACCTCTAAATGGGGTTTGAGCTGAGCATGATTCCAACTACTGTGATTTTTGAATTATAAGTGAGCCAAGCCAGTTATTTCTTGACAAACAGTCCCTAAAAATCTGTAGATTACTGTACTGTTTGAACCGAGTTTCAATTTTCTAAGTGTGTTTAAAATGCTTGCTATTAGTAATAGAAACCTGTGTTTGAGCAGAGAGAAAAATTATGGTTTTTAGGATTCAGTTTTGTTGAATGATTTACAGAAAGGAAAATTAAAATATTACACGAATATATTACGATAGGTTTAATTTAAACCTATTTCATAATCCCTGTTTGCTGTATAATTTACAAATACATTTATTATTAAGGGTTTTAGGAAATGAGCAGCTTTTCTCTTGGGGGAAAAAAACTGAGAAACTAAGCTAAACTTTAAAAAGGTATGTTGACTGATATGCTCCTAGAAATAATACTGTTTTGTCAGCCTGATTAAAAAGTGGTGACTTTTAGAAACTTCTGTTCTTTAGTCACATGATTTTTTCTCTTTTCCCATTTCTAAACATACAAACTATTGCATTTTTCACAAGAAACACTAAGCAACAAGATATTTTCCTTTGTCACCCGGGTGATTATACAAATTCAGATTCCAGCATTGCAGAAAACTAGTGAGTATTAATGGGAATAAGACAAGATTCAAATGACCTGGTTTATGTCAGCCTTCCTGTGGTAGGTAGATCAGACAGGAAACATGACCAAATATGTTAATTCTACTTTAAAGCCTACATTAACAAAATCTTGCAAGTCTAAATAAACAAATCTCCCATGTCTCCTTTACAAGTTGAGAAAGGGTTTCTTTTGAGCCTCTTGCCCAAACCATTAGGCACCTGTGGGCTATGCCATCTCTTATCTGGTTGTTCCCTAGGCAGGATTTCTTCGCTCCACCTCTCAAGGTCTTTTTTCACATACAGTGTGTTACATGTCACATTTATTATATATGTTATATTATTACATGTGATACCTATTACATACATACATTATAAAACTTACACGTTACATTCAGTCAAAATTGCAAAATGATCACAATTTTAAGTAGATTTTACTTGAGGAAAAACACAGCATCTTTTACATATCTCCAGTTCAATACAGTAAAACCCTAGGGAGAACTTTAATACATGAACCTTGACATTATGATAGACGGATGTGTATTACTATGTGGGAAAGATTGATGTATGTTACTGTGTTGAAAAGTGGGAAAGATAACAGTGTGAAATATAGCTTAAAATAGAGAATAATTTCCAGGAGTTAGTGTGTAGGAGTGTGTATATAATTTCTTATGTACTTGTTCAGAATCAGAAATGTGCAACATGTCCCAAAAGATAATTCACTAATGGGGACCTTAGAATATGTTTTGTTGTCTTCCTACAAATAAGTCCATTCATATGTTGGACAAGATCACCAGGCAGTTTCAGATTCATATAAAAGTCACATTCAGCTGTGTGGCCTTATAAATCTAATAAATAGAATCTCTTAAGCTTCAGAGGCTACTTTACAAATCTAGGTACACTTTTCCTTATTTTTACTGGAGTGAAAGATATTTCTATTTGGGTTAACATTTGGAATGGAAGGGAAAACCCAGGTAATATAAATTAATAAATAAATCAATTACCCAGATTACAGGTGTTTAATAGGCCCAGTGTAAGAGTTTTGGTTTCTCATCTGTCAGGAATGCTCAACATTTCCCATAATGTATGTGTGTAGATGTAATGATCATAACTAGGGTTATTATAGGTATAGGATATAATTATGTTCTGATATTATTATAAATCTGTGTAGTTTTTGTAGCTCCTCCAATTCCCCTGTAACCTTATTTCTCAAAACATAGACTGTGATAAGTACCGACTGAGTGCTTCCCATTCTGCGGAAGATCACTTTTAAAGAATTTAAATCAAGCCAGAAGTAATATGAAAACAGACTTGTTAAAAAGAAACAGGATGGAAGTTTAGCTTGCTTATGCTCTGTAGATTACTGATAGATGGGTTTATTTTTTTCTAAAGCAAAGTTCCAAAATGAACTTTATTTAATATAAAAGTTTCAAATGTTAGCAGGAACTGCGTCTATCTACAAATAAGTCTGTGTTCGGTTTGACATGATATCTTGGCATGCTGCTTTTCTATACATACATGCACAGACATACACACACATGCCTTTCATATGAAACACTATTTAAATGTCATCTGCTACTGCTCTTGTTCTAAATTAAATCTGAGAATATATTTTACCCTTTCATATATTCCTAAGAAAGGCTGAAAATGCAGGTGTATAATCAGGCTATGGATCTTGTAACATCTTGTGGCTACTTGTAGACGGACATGCTTTTAATCCTACCCCTCCATGAGCACTATGGAGCAATTCTCTTTTTTTAATACCTCAGAAAAAAGATGGAAAGTTCACAAATAGAAGACAGTAACATCTGCATCCCCCATAAAATACCATGAAAGAGGCAGGATTATAGGGTGCTTAACTATTAGAAAACATATCTGGGTTTTTCTTTCTTTCACAGGCTGTTGAAAAATGCTCTTGAGTTGGTAAACCCAGCAGTTCTGGGAACAGCAGGATGAGAGCTTAATAGTTTGCTCAATACACAATATCTCCAGCCTAAAGTGGCAAGTGTTAAAATTGTTATTAGCTCAGTTAGTATTAAATGTGCGGTTGTGTGCATTTTGGACAGGGCTTTCTTCTTGTAGCTATGATTAGGTCTACAAACTTAACTTAGTTTCAAAGGGCAAAATATAAAATTGGAGGTATGGCCTCTGTTGGATACACCTTTAAAGGAGTTGCATCTTATCTTGTCTCCCAAGGCTGCCTGCACACTAGTGTGCAATATGGAGAAAGAATTATTTTAGTTTTAAGTGTTCCCAATAAGTGCATTTTTCACTTTAAATTTGGATTGCTACATTGCCATATTACATGTGGAACTTGGTTTAACCTCAGAAGAGGCTGTGCGGATGATAAGAAAGTACTAGAGGTGTGCAAAACATTTTGACCTTGAAGTTCTCCGATATCGTTTTTTTTCTTCGGTTTTCCTGCACGTGTAGGATCATTATTACTGTTTCAAAGTGTTCTGGCCATTAAACAGGTGTCATTTGGATTTTTGTTTCTAGATCTGAACAAAACATGCCATTCTATCCTGAACATGAAACAGATTTTTACTGTTTCAGAGCATTGCTCTGAATGTTCTGATCATTTCCAACAGTTGAACTGTTTTGTGGCCTGTGATTGATTTGGGTTTTTTCCAACCACCTTAGCTAATACAGCATCAAGGACCTGTCATGTTGTACTGCTACTAGTTTAGGTAGAATTGTGAAAATTAGAGTTTGTGTCAGTGGATGGATGGGTTATACATGTATTGTGTTGCGCTTTATTTTGTAGGCAGTGCAAAGGTATGTGTACATGTATGCTCAGTTGTGTTTCACATATAAAACATTGTTAATGCTGTGGAAGCTGTGCACTATGTTAACTTGGTTAATTTGCTAAGCTTTGCTATACATGTACATACTCATGTCCTGTTGATTCATGTATTTAAATATGTATATATTTAAGATTTGGTATATGAACTCCTATGTCTCTTCATAATGTGAATTATATTCATGCAATAAATAAAAATGGGAACACTTTTTTTTTTTTTTTTGCCAGATTGCAACCATCTCATATAGCCAGGTAAAAACATCAGCAAAGAACATTGCAGTTGCTTGTATCAGGCAGGCAGTTAAAAAAAAAAGGCCTACTACATCTAGAACTGAAAAGTTGGCCAAACATATTATTGAGACAAGCAAACAAAAACTGATCAGAATGTTTTGTTAAAATCCTTGTAAAGGAATGTTAAACAAACAGAGCATGCATGCACTATGTTTGTGCTTTCAAGTCAGTGCTGATTCCTGGCGACTGCCTGGACAAGTCCCTCTAGTTCTAATGGCAAAATTTCAGAAGTACTCCTTCCTCGGGCTGAGAGTGTGACTGGCCCAAGGTCACCCAGCTGGTTTCATGCCTAAAGCAGGACTAAACTCACTTTCTGCCACTTTCTAGCCTACAGCGCTAACCACTACACTTAACTGACTCTCCACACAGGGACTAGGGATTGAATTATTCTTCCAGTTAAGATACATAAAAAAAACTTAATAATGGCTAGTTAGTCTCACACAATTTTTATCTTCAGCAATGCCTCTCTATTTAACAGCCATTAAAAGTATTTTACAGAAGATTAAAATCCAGTGGAAAGACTCACACTAATGGCAAATTTCCAAAAGGAAGTTAGACCTAGGTTTATTAACTAGGAGGTAACATTTTGTCTGTGACAGTAATGTCTCCAAATAGCTAGAGTTTTCAGTAGAGTTCAGTTTATTTATTTTTTTAATCCCATCATTATTTTTATAAATAACTCAAGCAGCAGACATACCTAAAACTCCTTCCTCCTCCCCACAACAACATTCTTGTGAGATGAATTGGGCTGAGAGAGAGGAACTGGCCCAAAGTCACCTACCTGGCTTTCATGCCTAAGACAGAACTTGAATTCACAGTCTCTGGATTTCTAATGTGCCTTAACCACTAGACCAACTGGCCTTTCCAAGTTAATTGTTTTAAACACTTTTAACCCTTCCAAGTTAATTGCCTGACAATAATAAAATCTTCATTGGGATGTAATGAGGAACTTGCAGGTAATACCCCAGAATTGATATGAAAAGTTCACAGTGTACAGGAAAATAAAAAGTTAATTACATTTTTAGCAGGCCTAATATCTATAAGGTAGCCCTCGACTTACAGTCATTTAACGACAGTCTGGAATTATGGTAGCCTCGGAAATGGTGCTTTAAGGCCCATAAAGCAACTTCTGGCCATTGCAGAATGTTGTATCACCATCCCCACAGTCATGCAATTCTGATCTGGGTGCTTGGCAACCTGTTTGCAGTTGTGAACATTTGCCAAGTGCCTCACAATCTTGTCATCACCGTTTGTAGTCTTCCCTGCTGGTTTCCCCAGAAAGTCAATGGGGAGGGTGTTAGGGTAGGTTGTGGTAGGCTGTCTGTCAAGAGGACTCTCTCTCATCTCAGGGGGCTGCCTGAAAGAGCTGCCGGATGAGGGGAGCTGAATTCTTTCAGCAGGGTACAGAAACAGACCTCAAATCCTGAAGAGTTGAGCTCAGTTCCTGCATCCCGCCAAAAAAGATCTCTTCTCTGCACAGAGGGGGCTGAAGCCCTTACCTGTAAATCACCTTAAAGCAGGGGTGAAATGCTAAATGTTAAAAAAAGCTACAAAGTAGCTATACCCATCACTAAGGCCCACTGATTTCTCCCTTCTGGTTGTGTTTCTTGATGCATCTTTGTTTCTAATTAGCCGAATTAAAATAAAGACGAGGAGTTTGCATGCTTGCAAAGCCTCTGAAAACTGAACAGACACTGTCCAAATTTGAAAGTTAGAAGACAGGGAAAAGAAGTAAGGACAAGCACAAAAACAGATTGGATCGAATATAAGGCTGCAAAGAAAAATGTTGCAGGGAAAAAAAAAGTCCTCAATACATTCCTATGACAGAGGCAGTTGGGCAGTGATCCAGATTTTTAGCAACTGCTTTTAATCCCCCTTCTTTTACTCACCTGGATTGAAGACAAACAGCTTGCCCAACTGCACACATTCCTGAGAGGAGAGGTGAAACCTACCCACATAGAGGTGCAAGACACTACTTCATTGCACGGAAGATAATTCATATGCTGCCTAGAGTTGCTGTTGGTAAAGGAGTTAGAAATAATTTCAGAAGCTATGCTCTGTATGGCTTCCCTTTCTTGTCCTCCTGTTAAATGAGTAATAATATTATGAAGGGAAAAAATATTCCCCAGTTAACTATTCTGTGATAATGTGCACAGTATGTTCTCAGAGTTCCCAGTGTACTCTCTGACCTCAAAAGAGGATTGCTAACTTATTCTACAGTTAATGTTTTCCTGATAGCCACTGTATGTTTACAGCATACTATCCTACATACATAGTTCTTTAACCTTTTTCTTAAATAGGAGCAGCTTATACACACATAATAAGAAACCGATAGGAAATCTGCACTGAAAACCTGATGTTTGTGGTAATTGGCATATAACTATTACTATAGAATCTGCATTGTTAATGTTCAGGGTCAGTGATGTGAAATAAATGACTTAGTTTTTATTAAGGTAAATCATTTATCTATTTATAACATCTATATAATTGTTTCATTGAAAAAAACAATTTTTTATCCTAAAATTGTTCTCAGTGAACAACAGACATTGTATTTACCCCAAAGGAAGACTACCAATTTAAGAAGAGTAGGGGGGAGGGAATCCTGTACACATATATGCAAAATCTTGTGCAGTGCTCAGCTTTTGTCAGCCAAGGTGACCCTTTCCTGCTAAACCCAATGCTGGAAATTTCGCCCTCAGTATGGAAATATAAAAACTAGCAAATTATTTTTCTTTTCTGTAAAATGAGGCAGTGGAGTCATAGGGCAGTGCTTACTTGAGGTTTTTTTTTTATTCCTTGTTCCCTGCATTTCAGGGTAAAGTCTGCCTTGAGTCGAGCTGATGCCTACCTGAACATATCCATGCTGTTTTCTTACCAACAAAATCAAAGTGGTTTGCCATTACCTTCTCCTCGAAGTGCTTCATTGTCTAGTCTCCATTTCAAGGATTTCCTGGTGATCTGTCCAAGTACAAATCAATTTTGATCTTATTTAGATTGTCTAGGTGTTATCACCTAATATGACAAGAATATATCTTCTGAATGTTACAATGATGAAAACAAGGAAAGTATTGTTAAAAACACTCTTCATGAGCAGGAACAGAGCTTCTATCGGTGGTAGTTGAGAGCCAGAGTTTCTCAGGACAGAGATATCAATTATGTCAATAGCCACCAGTGGCCCATCTTCAAAATTGAAGTCCACAATACACAATACATATTCTGGAGAGCCCATTTTCAATTATTGGACATAAAAGTATACCTATTCTTGGCCCATCATCCACAGTTAATGGAATCTTGAGAAGATAAACATCATCACAGAACACTCTCTGATGCTGTATTCATTGCTAGCAACAGTTGAACAGATATTTCACCCTGAGCGTGTGTAATAACTTAGTCCAGCTTTCATCTAATTATCATTCTCTGAGGTCACACCAAGTCTGGTAGGCCTTTCCTGCTCTAGAAGCTTCCCTATTCCTCCAGGAAATTTAGTTAACTTAACATCTTTTTAAGGAACTGCTAGACCACACCAAGGCCTCCTACAACTGCTCTACTGATTGTCGTTATCAGGAACATCCTATCATTGTTGGAAGATTAGATCTGGGTTTTTTACAGATTTCTTCCCTCTTCGTGAACATCTGAGATGCTGGATGCCAAGTTTACTGGACTATTTCCTATGACAACGCATATCAATCCTGTGGCTTTTCAACTTGCAGCTTTTTACTACATTAATGATGCCCCAGGGATAGGGGGGAATTTGAGCTTCACAGCTTAGTCAAGTTGAGTGTTTGTGAACTATTGCCATTGTCTTTGTTAGCCTAATTATTGAGGTGAGAACTTGAAATGTTGGAGAAAAATACATGGGACCAGCTACCATCATATGTTACTTCACCTGTCACATAGGTCACAAATGGAGATGCAGTTATTACAAGAACACTGCCTGTGGACAATGCCAAGAGAGTATATTGTCAGAGTAAATCTAATCTGAAATGATGAAACGTGCATAATTTGTTTGCTGACTATTCTAAACTGTACTGGGAGAAAATAAATTCAAAGGGCAATTGAGCCATTGTCTCGATTTAAGAATGTTGAAACTAGTTTCAGATACTAATATAAAATCACCCAATAAAACTAAGGATTCTTCAAATCCCAAAATGCTGTAGCAGAACACTGTGTGTGTGCAATAAAGGTCTGCTTGCTATTTTGAGGCCTCATTGAACTGGTTATTTTGTTTAAGGAGTTGTACCATCCCAGATTATTACGATGGAGCTATGAAACTCTTTTCACATCGGGGGCTGTATTTCATCTAAGGAATATAGAGGCCAGATGCAAAAAAAACAATCATTTAAGTTTTCCCTGAACACCAAAATTGATTCAAGCTTAGTTAATTAAATATAGTTAAAATGTTTACTGTCCTACAAGCCTACTATTTTTCTCTTTTTCCCTGCCTCTGACCTTTATTTTTAACAGTTTCTGGAGAAATATCAGTGGTATTTTAAGCTTTGGGGGAATCACAGACCATGTATGCATGGAATACAAAATGAATACAAGTTAAGAGAAGTTTTCCAAACTCTGGGAAAAGTCAAAAAGCATGAGCACATCCGTATTACTAGCATCCTCCAGCAGTTTGATTGGGAATTATGCCTTAGTAATCTTGTATCTTTAAGTTTTTCAATGGAATTTCAAATGTGTCTTAGGACAAGAAGAATTTATTTTAACCAATTAATGAAAAATTCCACTAGTAAAGAATATAGGTGAAACAAGCAATTCTCTTTTTCTCAGATAATAACTAGGTATTCACCGTAGTTATGTTATCCAAGCTGAAGATACTTATTATATAAGGTATGCCTAACTTACTTTCAATTTTCCACTTGAATTCTACTATAAAGATGTAAATGCATATTCAAATGGACTGCTCTTAAACTTTGCATGGCAGGGAAATTGTACTAAAGATTAAAAGCTTTGAACAAGTTTGTCTTGTTTCC
This sequence comes from Arizona elegans, assembly GCA_022577455.1. NCBI lineage: Eukaryota > Metazoa > Chordata > Lepidosauria > Squamata > Colubridae > Arizona > Arizona elegans. Next base: position 107,761,953 of record JAKOOJ010000001.1, read on the forward strand.
ATATGCTTCCTGAATGATAACTATGAGGAAACAACTGAAAATATTAAGATGCACTACCTAATGAAATCCTTTCTTAGCAACCAATATTGTAGTATTTATTGCTCAAACTACAGAACTTGTATGTGTTTTTATGTAAGCTACAATGTAATTTTTAAAAAAATGGTAGGGGAAGAATTGTCAAGCCCACTAGTGAAAGAAAACCATGAAAAGGTATGATGGAGATTTTAACCTATTTTATGCTAAAAATTAACTGAAAAAATAGACTTATTTTGCCAAATAAATTTGGATATATCTTTTCACCACTGTTTGATCAATGTCAGTATAATCTAAAACAGAAAGAACATTCTAGGTCGTACATTCATCTTAATAACTGAAATTCTTCCCATTAGTCACAAATCTTAATTTTTCCCATCAATATAAGTCCAACTTTATCACATTCCACGTTATAATTATTTTTATATAACTTTGAATTTTTATTAATAAGATTATTAACATTATGGTTGGTGTGTGAACCAGATCTATATAACATTTTCTCAATACTTAGCTCCAACTCTCAATACTTTCAAAGTTGCAATACTGTATTATTTTGGAGTAGTTTAAGGACGAGCTGCATGCTAATCTAGTTTGCAATTCATTTTAGGAGGGTTTTTGTTTCAATAAAATGTTATACTTTGACAATGTAGCAATATATTATTATGATTTAAATACAGCTTTTGAAATAGTTGCTAGCCTTTTTTTATGACTGAAGTTGACCACATAGCTTCAGATCATATAATGTCAAAAAAAATGATAAATACAATTGCAAATATATAGTTCAACTATGTTGAATAGTCCTAATATAGGCAAGTGTCAATTCATATGGATAATGAATCCCACAAAATGGTCATGTATTTGAATTTACACTATTCTAAGTGATATGACTATAGAAAATATAGTAATTGATTCCTGTTCAACAGAAATAGGCAATGAAATTTTTTTAAAACATAAATGTTATAAGCATGTTAATGAAATATTACAGTAAAGGACAAAAAGAATATACTTATAATTTAATTTTATGGTTAACAAAGTCACAGAGTAGTAGTTTTGGAAAGCAAAATAAAAACAAATATATATATATATATACTGTAGATGCATCCAGCATCTCATCTTATTTAATTATTATTTAACTACAACCATGTTCATATTGTTCAGTTACATCAATTTTTGTTTTAATATAACAACAAACCTTTTTTTAAACTTGTTATAGTATTGTTTATTTCTGATGAAATCTTGCTTTTCTCTACTTTGCACCCACAAAGTTTAGGGTGTCTAAAACTTCAATAAGGCATGCAACTAGACTCAACTACACATGAGCTAGCCTCACATTACCTGAATTTTGAGTGCATCAAATGTGACCTGGTATCAATTTACAATTCATATTCAATCAACTATCACATTATTTTAACTCACACTAATCATGACCCATCTGTAGTAATTCTTGTGATACTTATATTAGAACAATTCTTCCTAGCAGTCCCAGCTATTTAGACCATTTTTTGTGATTGATTCACCTAATGCTTGCTCAACAGGTCATAATGAAATTCATTGACATTAGTAGATTAAAGATAAGTTCATTCAACGTCCTGCATCAAATGTGCATGATGATATGAACTCACACATTGCGCTAAGCCAAAATATGGTTTATTTGATGTAGACGTGAAATGTTGTATAAATCCAATCCTTGTGGTTTGTAAAATCATTATGTGGCCTAATAACAATATATGAAGTCAGTCTGTGACTAAGGAGGGATTGGATAATGGTTACAACAGGTGATCAGAGTAGGTAGGTTTTAAAAGGTAAAGTGATAGAATGTAATTTTTTAGATATTAAAATATAAGCGTATTTTTTCCTCATTTTCAGTTTATTAGTTTTGGAAAATGTAACTATGGGAAAAAAGAAAACAATAAAGAAGAAGAATTGCTTGAACAAAAACAATGCAAGCTGAGACAGTATTAATGTCATTGAATGAGTTCAAATAAGATTGGCCAAGCGATTGTTCAGACGTTTGAACCTAAATATTTGCACTGCTGAAATATGTGACATCACAAAAAAAAAAAAAAAATGAAATATGTGACATCACTTATAAAGATGAAACATACAATTCTGACAACATTCTGAATCAGAGGGTGATTAATGCAATCTGTTTCATACATGAGGAGACTGTGCTTGGCGTCTTCTATAAATCATGGAAACATAAAAGTCAACAATTGTCAAATGTGTATTAGTGCAAACCATCATTTTTCATTGTAGTAGCTTCTCTGTGCACTGGGAAAAGTCACAGACTTCCAAGAATGAAAGTTAAGGAGTACAGATACCCCTTCTTGTTGTATTTGCAACATATTTTGAGAGATTTAAGAGATGGATAGACTGGGTGACTGGTGATTAGGTAGTAAAGCTATCAAATATTAAGAAGTATCAGAGGCATTGGAGGACTTTGTTTCTACCTCAGATTAATTTAACTCAATGAATCACAAATTAATGTTCTGCTCTATTTGTTGTGCCTCAACAGAAAAGCTTGTTTGGGAAAGTAGCTTTACATAGTCCTTTTGTAACTCTGTACAATACACAAAGACTTTGTATACTCCTCTAGTTTGCTTTTTTGGCTTAGAAGCCTATACTAAGAATTGGAAGTACAGTAATCCTAACTCTGCATCCAATAGGAATTTTTGCACTATCAAAGCAGGATTAGCAATAGCCTTTCAATTACTCAGCTGATCAGTTTAGAGCAGGGCCTTGGCAACCTTGGCAACTTTAAGCCTGGAGGACTTCAATTCCCAGAATTCCCCAGCCAGCAAAGCTCCTCCAGGCTTAAAGTTGCCAAGGTTGGAAACCCCTGGTTTAGAGCACTGCCTTTTTATTTTATAAATGAACACTTGTTTTAAGAAATTAAAAATGAGTAATAATGGTAAGTGGCCCTACAATGAATACATTTGTAAAAGCTTATAAAATTATTCTCAGTTTCAAAATGACTTCTTAAAGATTCAAAACTGCAATCATAATTTGCTTGCTAAAGTGATAGTAAATGAACCACTGTATCAGGTAATTAATATGTCTTTATTTGTTGAGTGATAACAGTGCAGTAAAACTTCAGTTTGATGAACTATTAGGAGAACTATTAATATCTCCTTTAAATCCAAACATTGATTAAAACAATTTGATGTTTAATGTAAAATTTACAAATTTTGCATATTTTTGTCATTTATATAATTATATAACAACTTTATACAAAGGAGGTAAACTGATGAAAATTTTGTTATATATTTATCAACAGTTATTTCATACCACCTATAATACTAGACTCCAGAAGGTGTAAAAAACATAAAAATAACCCATACAATAAAATGTCTTAAAATCCTTTCACTCAAAGTAACATTTTAAGTGTTCTTGAAGGAAAGTGGCATTTATTTATTTATTACATTTATATGCCACCCATTTCATTGTCAAGTGATTCATCTGCATGTCCATCTTGCTTCTCAATATAAAGTAGCAATTATGATTTGCTCCATGATGGCTGAGTTCACATATCACATTTCACAAGGCCAAAACCAAACAAGCCACATTTGGGTTTAAAGCATTGTATGAAACAATCATTACAACTTAGTGGAGCAGTGGAATTCTTTAATGTAAAAAAAATATATTTTCATAACGGGGGAAGATATCCAAGGTTTAAGGATGAGATTTGGGGATATTTGGCAATGTGGCTAAGCTTAAAGACCTTGCCTAAGTCAGCTTTTGCTGATGTTTACAATTACTATAATAAAATCACAAGCTAATGAGCAATTTTGATGCAGAATTAGAGTTTGAAATGAGGTGGCTTTATCAATATGAGAATACATCATTCTTTTGTATTATTTAATTTTTGTATAATTCAAAACATATAAATGTTTTTAGCAGACTTACATATTCTGCTATATTTAAACCTTAAGTTTAAAAAAAATGTACACAGCATTATGTGGGCCTTTTTGCTTTACAATAAGGTTTTCTGCAGGAAAGAATACACATCTACCCAATTTCCAGTTGATTCAGAGGAGTAGTGGTTAATCCTGTCACATTTATCCATAGAGTCTCTAAGCAGCTAAGAGTCTAAAACATGGCCCATTGTTTTGCAGAACATTTTCTTCATTTATTGGTTCTTAAATTTGGTTATGAGGAAAAATGGTTATGTAATTTGGTCCAGCAGCAGGCCATTCAAAGCATGTATAAAAGAAGTTGGATACATGTAAGCATTCTTCTGAACGGGCTCTGTCTTTAGACTGTTGATAAATTATTGCAACTCATGCATGAGAGCAGTTTCCAAGCTGTACGTTTTGCAAAGAACAAATGTAGATCATGAAAATGGATGTGGAAATGGTAGATTGAACCAGTGGTGAAATTCAAAATTTTTTACTACCAGTTCTGTGGGCATGGCTTGGTGGGCATGGTGTGGCTTGGTGGGCGTGGCTTGGTGGGCATGGCAGGGGAAGGATACTGCAAAATCTCCATTCCCACCCCACTCCAGGGGAAGGATACTGCAAAATCTCCATTCCCTCCCCACTCCTGGGGGAAGGATATTGCAAAATCTCCATTCCCACCCCACTCTGGGGCCAGCCAGAGGTGGTATTTGCCAGTTCTCTGAACTACTCAAAATTTCCGCTACCGGTTCTCCAGAACCTGTCAGAACCTGCTGGATCTCACCCCTGGATTGAACTCATGTGCCTTAGCTGTGGGTAAAACCTAAAAGACTCTATAATAAAATCCTGTAGAATTAGCAACACAACTGATCCTGGGTTTGGAAAAAAAGTACTTATTCATTTTGCTAAGCCATGGTTCGTTCAATGACAGTTGGCTAAATATTTGAAGCCACAAACTATGGTTGAAACTATAAACAAAACTATGGTTATGTGACTGGATTCAGACATCTTCCCATGCAAGCACAGTTTATGTTGCTGGAAAATGTTAAATTTAGAGGATCTATGACAATGAAGTTGACATCGCCACAACCAACTCATCACAGCCAACTTGCTGCAGGAAAACATACCACGGGAAAACTCGTTGAGGGACAAGAGTTACACTAATATCAAAGAAATGATGGAATACAATTGTTAAAGAAAGGATGCAAAAGGAGGGACAGAATGAAATGTGAATGAACAACAAAAATTAAAATATTTTTTTATTTATTTGAAATAATTTAATTGTTAAATTGTCCTGAAATGAGTTGTCCCACAGTGAGTTGGCCGTGACTAATTGTCCACGGCGAATTGGCCGCGGCGAGTTGTCTCATTCTGAAATTTAGACATTATGTTATACAATGTGTTTATGGTTTCTCAGCATATGTGAATCAGCCATTATGGTTTGTAAAATAACCATAGTTAATGGCACAGTATGCTGGGAAAATCCAATCACAGAACCACATGTTACATGGCTTTTCACCCTTTGGTTTCACTAAGAATTTTCATAATAGGATGGGAAGGGCTGGTTTTTAGTAGCTGGTTGACCTTAGTTCATTGCATCAAGTCATGCAGCTCGATAGTAGTGTTAGGTAAGCAAAGGATAAATGAAGGAGGGAGGATTCCTGTGACTCATAATTGCAAGACACTGGACTAAAATTGTTGTGCAAATTCCCTTCTGTGTGCCTTTTCTTAGCTACAGATCAGGTTGATAAGAGCAAGTAGTTGTTCATAAATGACACTTACTCAGTTCTCCGAATTCTTTCCTTCATTCCATAGTTTCCGGCAGGTGAATATTCTTTCAGAGAAATTGGAGGGATAGACTGCAGAAAAACTGGTCAATTTATGTACTTGATTCCTTCAATTATTGCTGAGGTTTACCATAGGGCAGTAGAGATGACAAGATTTAACTCCATAATGCAACAACTTCCTGAAGAGAGAAGTTAATAGGTTCATAAAGGAACAGTTTGTCATATTCCTGAACTATTTTACACATGAGATTTCCTAATCTGGGAATTTCCAGTATCAATTTATGCTCCATATCTGGCTCCCAAATCCATATTGTGTGGCCCTCACAGTTTTAGAAACTTCAATGTCAAATTTAATGAAAAATGTCTGAAAAAAACAAAGGTGCAATTTCCCGCCAGAGTTTTAAAAATAACTTTTTAAAAGATGTTGAATCTTTGCTTCATCTTTGCAAAGCAACAGTGCTGACCTTGCCCTCTTTGATAATATTTCATTATTGTCCTCCTCACTATGCAAAAACTGTAATCAAAGAAAAGAGTGCAGGCTGCAGTTGCCAAAAACAATTCTTGTCCCTTTCTCACCAGACATTGTTTACTACAAAAGTTTGCAGTCTTCAAAGCTTCTCTAGTGTTTACTGATTTTGTAATGTGTCTCAGAACTTCTTTCCAAGAGCAATTCTTTAAATCTTAAAGAAGGGTTGCACTTTGTATCTTAATCTGAATTCAATCCAATAGATCCAATAGATTGAAGGCACACACAAAAAAAAAAACACATAATCCATAAGAGCACATGATTTTTGGGATTTCTTGGGGGTTTTTTTTCTGTAATACAACATACAAGACACATAACTTACAAAAAGGCAGAAATAATGTGCCACCAGATTTAATGTGTTGTATAATATTCAACTCTGCTTTTTTAAATTTCACTGATTTAAGAAACAAGACTGCTGTGTATTTGGGATATGTAAGAAGACTTTCTTGATTGTTTCTGTAACCTTAACACTTTTCATACCTCTTCCACTTCACTGAAGATATTGGAATAATCATATACAAGCGACATCTTTGCTGTTCTACTCAACTGGTGTCTTGTCTTTGGCCTGACAACAGATTTAGTCTCAGATAACAAATACTTGTAATTAAGGACTCTTCTTTTTTTTTTTTTTGCTAAATGTTACTAATTTTACAAAAGAAAATGGCAGTGTTTGTATATGTGGCCTGTTTGGTATATGTGGCCTGTTTGGTTGTGATTTAGTATCTTATATTAGAGCAGTTATTCTGACTTGTAAACTTTGATTTATGGCACAACATTTTAAGCGGACCCCCGCACTTCAACAAATTGCTGTCAAAACAAAAAAGTGCAATGTTATGAATTTAATTGTAGAAATGAACAACCATCATTGGAGCAGACGGATCAAAATTCATGAGATACTTGCATCTAGATCAAGTTCATTGTTTTTCCATTTTAGTATTAGTCTATCTCCTAGACTTTTAATTTGCTAAAATGTGCAAAACCAATTCCTTTCTTGAATGAAAAGTACAGAGTATTTGCATGGTTTGCTGTATGCTGTTTTGACAATGTTCCTTTGGATCTGTTTGCTTGCTAAACCAAAGGCCCAAGTCAAAATAACTGTTGCAGATGAGCACTGTGTTTTAATGAGGGCTGCCTAGTCAGTTAAAAGAAAAAAAAGAAATCTTTCATGTTAATCCTATAATTACATTCTCTGGATTTACTAGGCCAGGAAATTCTTTTACAGTAATGCTTTGATGGTAAAACTTCTTATTGACTTAGACAACCTGGATGGAGGAAACCAAACATTAGAATCAAGCAAGCTTTCTATTTCTTTCTGGATCAAAGTAATTGCAGGTTCGCAAACTGTCAAGTTCTAAAAAGTTGTTTTTATATTTAGTCTATTTCTATTTCAGGTACCTAAATGTATTTTTGGAAGTTTACAGTTTCTGGCGCTCCTTGAAATAGACAGTTTATGCCTTAGATTTGTGAACTGCACCATTGTAAAAATGAAAATGCATTAGACCAGACTATTCCAGCCTATCATTTTATTCCATAAATAGAGTACAGGTAAATTTACTTAAGCAGAATAATCTATGGATATAGTGATGAAGTCTTTAGTTGTTCGTGGATTTTGAAGCTAAAAATAAAGATGCTTTTACATGAGAATTATGTATAAAACAGAAACATTGAAAGCAGATCCATACTATACTTCAGTTGAAGTGCCAGCTAAACCAATTTTCTTTCAGTGTAATGGCATTAAAGTTAAACTGTTGGAAGATTAATTTGGCCTTTAAAAAAAAAAGACATCTATTGGAAGGAGCTTTTCTCTCACTCCTTTTCCTGGTTCCTGGGTTCAGGCTGTCTGATGAAACTGTTACCTTATTTATTTACACTTGTGTATCTGCCCATCTCACTTAGTGACTCTGGATGGGCATGATTTGTCAGTAGCTGAAATAGAAGTGAGCAGGTAAATTTCACAGGAGTTTAGTCAATTCCTATTTTCTCTTCCTAGTGGGATAAATTGGTAGGTGAAGTTATAAGGTTTTCTTTTATTTTGGTTTCCCCCCCCCCCCCTTCTTTGATATGGAATGGGGTGAAGATTTTTTTTGAAAAAAATTCTGAAACCCTGGGCAGTGATTTCTGCTTACTTTTGAATCAGCAATCAGAAGATTGTGGACTCCCTTCAAATTGTTTCAAAGGGTTTGGGGAGTGAAAAACGTAATAGGTGGTGGGTTCTTTATATATCCTTGATTTTGCTTTAGTCAAATAATGTGCTGAGACAAAAAATAGTTTGTTTCTCTATGGATTAGCATGATACCAGCCAATGTTTTATTCAACTATGGATAACCACGATGCCTGAAGCAGGTCTAATTACACAATTCAGGCCAAGACAACTCAGAGTTGTTTACACCCCTTTCTGCTGCTGTACTGTACTTGTTTGCCTTTGGACCCTCCCCCCCATCTGTAATTTTGCTGCTGTTTATTGATGGCAGATGTGCCATCTGTGTCTTTCCTCCATGCTGTGTTGTTTCACAGCATTTTGGGCTTTTTCCATTCCTTTTCATATCTTTCCAGACCTCTGTTAGAGCTCTTTGTTAAGCCATGGAGCATAGCTACAGAGCAAACCCCCCCTCCCCCCCCCCCCCCCCCCCCGCCGCCAAGGCTGCTGGAATCTCCATTGGAGCATACAGTAACTAAGCCTTAGTAAATAAATTAGAGAATTAAGGACAGGAACTCTTTTTATTCCTATCAGATTTTTCTGTATTTGGGGAGGCATATACTGAATTGATGGGTTGCTTCAGCATGGGAGGGCTGGCTTTTATTTTATGAGGGGCCCTTGGTGCTCTCTGAGCTTGCTTGTTTTCTTGAAGACATTTCATTACCCAAACTAGGTAACCTAATCAGTGCTGCTCGTGAATACCAAGGACCCTTCATGTCAACCCTGAGCTACAAATATTGTCCTTTATTAGCTTTTATTTTAAATTTTTGAATGCTGAGAATTCACTGGAACCTGTGTCTTGTAGATTTAAAAGTTGTGATATAGTTTCCTGAGGGGGAAGTTTAGTGTGTGTGTGTGTGTGTGTGTGTGTGTGTGTGTGTGTGTATTTGTTTTCTCAGGTTTTCGCGGGTGTTTGTATGTAGGTCTTTGGTTATTCGGGTCTTCTCCCACGTAAAATTGGAAGTGTCTTGGCATATATATATATATGTATAATGCTTTGAGTGGCAGAGCCTCTTTGAAGGTATTTAAGTCCCTTTGGAATCGGGAACCCTCTTGTTATGAGCATTTCAGCATTAAGGATCAGTCTAATTGACTTTTCAAAAAGTAATCTTAGGCTCTAGGTCAGGGGTGTCAAACTCAAGGCCCAGGGGCCGGATCCTGCCCGTGGGGTGCTTAGATGTTGCCTGTGGGGCTGCCCTGGAAACAGCAAAGGACTGGCCCGTGGTGACTCTGCCAGCAAAAACGGAGCTCCTTTTTCACTGGCAGAGGGTTGCAGGAGCAACCAGCCGAAAACAGAGCTCCGGAGCCCATTTTCATTGGCAGAGTGCTCGGGCAACCACAGGCACCCCCGACACAAGTGATGTCAAGATGGCCACGCCCATCCTGGCCCCCCGAAGTCAAACACAACTCTGATGAGGCCGTCAATGATCGAGTTTGACACCCCTGTTCTAGGCTAAAATTGTCAGTCACAGATATCTGGTCAAACTTTAATGGAACTTATACATTTATATTTATACTACCTGAAGTTTAAGTTTGGAATTGTTCTGCCTTTAAACTTTGAACTGCCATTAAGCATATATAGTTGTATGTTATATATTCAATAATATCCTCACAGATTTTGGAAGTTATGGATTTTATGATGTTGGCCTATTCTCATCTTAATGAGATCCATGGTGCTCTGGGTCAGCACCTTTGACCTTAGTGTGTTCCTTCTTTCTACACAGCAAGAGAAGCCAGGAGTGGTACCTTGGGAAGAAAAAATGAGTGTCTTGCATTAAATTCACTAGAAATGAAATATTTTCTTATCCAGGATATGAAATCTCCATTGTTAATAGAAATAACCAGAGCTTTGCATGCACAGAAAATGCCTAACCTTACTTAATCTTGTCATTTTTGATGCTTCCTGGTATGAGTTTTCTGAACTGTTCATAATGGACGTGTGCTTATCTCACATAAATTATTTCATCTAAGTTCTTAAATATTGTATAATGCAACAATTCCAAATTAAAGTGTCTTAACACATAATTTATTAAGAAAAGCTTTAATAGTCTTCAACTATCTTTCAATAATGTCATTTGGGTACTTTTTAGTGCTTTGTGTGTATACCAGTGGTGGGTTGCCCCGGTTCTATAGAACTGGTAGTAAAACCAGCAGGAGGCTCCGCCCACTGACCCTGACGTCATGAAAATGCTTCTGTGCATGCGCAGAAGCTTCTGCGCTTGCTCAGAAGCTTCTGTGCTTGCTCAGAAGAGCGCGTGCGAGTGAAGCGAGCACGCATGTGCGACCCCATTGCAAACCAGTAGTAAAGGTAAGTAGAACCCACCCCTGGTGTGTATTAAATGTGCTTGCCTTGGTTTTCAAGCAAACATTGCAACTATGATGTTTGGAACATCAGAATATCAATAATAACCACCGATTATCAAAAAGTTCTTAACATTTTTAAATGTTGAAGAAATAGAAAAAGCTTCTCAATATTCATCTGAAATTTTCAGTAATATCTCATTTGGACTTTCTGTGGAATATGAACCATCACTGAAACTTTTCTTCATATTATAAACATCTCATAAAAGGCATTTTGACACTATTATATTTTTATGCACTAGCCATTCCACTACATACAGGTAGTCCTTAGCTTAAAACAGTTTATTTAGTGACCAAAGTTCAAACTGGAAAAAGTTGCTCATGACCATTTTTCACACTTATGACCATTGCATCATCCCCATGGTTACATGATTTACATTTGGATGCTTAACAGCTGATTCACATTTATGACAATTGCAGTGTCCTGAAGTTGTGTGAGCCCTTTTTGCAACCTTCTGACAAGCAAAGTCAATGGGGAAACCAGGTTTACTTAACAACTATGTTACTAATTTAAGAACAGCAGGGATTCAGAAAAGTCATAAAATGGGGTAAATTCACTTAACAAATTTTTCATTTAACAACATAAATTTTGGGCTCAATTGTTGTAAGTTGAGGAGTACCTGTATTTTTTCTGTTTATGGTTGTTCTTCCATCATATATATATATATGTATGTTGCTTATGTATTTTTGAAAAGTCATTATGTAGATTTAGTAGAACAAAGCAATAGGATTAACTAAATAAATATTCCTGTAATTAAGACAGATAGTTGAGAGGTGGCTGTTTCCAAGATAGTTACATTTTCTTAAAACTTACTAACTTTCTCAGTTGAAAAAATTCATCATCTTGGCCTTAGTGTGGTGTGCATAGGCCAAAAAATATTAATATTTAGCCTCCATATTGAAACTCACTATATAGATAGTCCTTGACCGATGACCACAACTGGGACCAGAATTTCTTATCGCTAAGCAAGGCAATTGTTAATTGAATCGTACCCAATTGTACAACCTTTTTTGTCATAGTTGTTAAGTGATTACTGCAGTTGTTAAATGAATCACTCAGTTATTAAGTGAAACTGGCTTCTCCCATTGACTTTGTTAGTTGGCTGGTAAGGTTACAAATGATGATGACATGACCCTCCATGCAGCAACTGTCATAAATACATACCAATTGCTAAGTGCCTGGATTTTGATCAAATGACTGTGGAAATATTGCAATAACGGTAAGTGTGAGGATTGGTCATAAGACACATTTTTCACTGTCATTGTATCTGAACAGTCGCTAAACAATTCCTTGTTGGTCAGATACTATTTGCATCCTAATGTAGACTTTGGATTTCTTTATTTTGAAGACTGAATTTTCTAACATCACAAATATAGTTCTTTTTACTCTGAAATGTGCTTTTTATTTGCCTGTTTGAGAGGAAGTCTGCTCAAATGGAAATTTGGTGCGTTTAGAGCCCTGGGATATAATGCTGCTGCTATTTAAGTTCCTACCAGTATTTTTAAGGCATAGGAGTATCATTTAAATTCAAATTTATTTGTGGCTGCAAAAACAGAACTGGATTGAGTCTTTGGGCTTTTTAACATTTCTGAAAGTAGTTTCAGAATGACCTCCTCTTGTACTTTCATGCGAAAACAGAATAAAACACAGTGCAAATCAGCTAATATTGTTCAACAAATATATTGTGTGTAGCTACTAAGTGAGGCAACTTCTTTACTCCCACTTTACTCCCGTTTTTAGAACATTGCATAGAATGTCATTGTTTAACTCAACCAGTTCCAAGGCTTTTATATATAATATCTGTAGAAACAGATATAAAATTAATTGCCGTCACTGAAATCACAGCCTTCTCCACTTTTCCTCATATATATATATATATTTTGCTGTGTGGAAGCCTTCCCAAAGTATACCTCACATGTTTTATGTGCTAAAAGGAAATCAATATGAGAAAATATCTGTAAATTAAACTTTAAAAAAGAATCCTTTTGTTCCTTAAAAACCTCATAAAGTAGAAATAAGGAGCTGTAAAGCACTTGTCTTTCAGTCACATTTTTGGAAGATCCAGTTGATAGTTTGATAACTACATAGTCCAATAATATGTAGCTAAATGCATAGTTCGCTGTGGAACTGAAGTAGGCAATAGTTTTATTCAGGAGCATAAAATCATGAAATTATACTGATAGCATTTTAGCTGTTTCTCACTAGAACTGGAGATTGAGACAAATTAAAACTATTCTCCAAGTTGCAAGTCTAGCTTGATTTACAACAGGCCTGCTATCCTGATGAACAAAGTTCTATTGTACAGAGGTGCCAATTCAGCAGCTTGCCAGGCATTCAGATGCTGGCATTTATTTTGGTGTTTAATAGGCTAATTCAGTAACTGCTAGTTTAACCAGCTGTTCGAAGTGGCATGGCAAAGGATACCGTAGTTGAAACTTTTCCAAAGTATAACACTTCTTTCAGGGAGGGATCCCGTGTAGAACATACAATGGATTAAAGGTCTTTCTGTAAAATTGGAGGAGAAAAAGCAAATGAAGTAAATAAAATTATCTTCGGAATGAAAACTAAGCAATCTTAGAATTGTAGTCTGATAATAGTTTGGATTCTTCTGTTCCTACCCCTTCTAAGTCATGTGAATTTTGTAAGTGGAAAAAGTTTGAGGTTTATCAAACAGAAGATAACACAGTGGAACACTTTTCAGCAGTTGCTTATCTTTTGCCAGTTTTAATGCTGATTTGTGTGCATAAACAGGATGAAAATAACAGTGGTAGGAAAATACAGTAGCTAGAATCAGTTACTCTTATAGAGGTATCATCCCTAGTTCCGATAGCAAAGTTACAACCAAACTAGCTTTGCTTTCTTTCGGCAGGAAATGTACTTACACTGTGAACTTAAGAAGTCTTCATAGTTCTCCTGTTGAAAACTTCTTTTCTGAATGTATGGGTGCCAAGTATATCAGACAATAAAAATTTAGTGTTTTTCAAGTAGAAAACAGAAAAGCATGAGAGGGAGGGGAGTCGTCTATAAAAACGGGAAATGAAGTGAGTAAATTGAATTCAGATCTACTGTAGCATGTACTCTTCTAATTTTAACCTTTGTCAACAATTTGCAGGCACTATTTTCAGAGCGATTATCAAGCCTAAAACACCTGTTGCTTAGCATCCTTATTTTCTTGTTCTGGCAGATGCCTATTCCACCTCCTCCAACGAAAATGGAGCAAAATCTGATTCTGTGGCTAATTTACAGCCCCACACGTCCCTTAATTCCATCCAGAGCTCCCCTGGTCCAAAGCGTTCAACCAACACCCTGAAAAAATGGCTGACGAGTCCTGTACGTCGACTGAACAGTGGGAAGGCTGACAGCAACATCAAAAAACAGAAGAAAGTACGTGAAGGAAGGAAGAGCTTTGACCTAGGATCCCCCAAACCTGGAGATGAAACCACGCCTCAGGGAGACAGTGCCGATGAGGTACAAGTACACTTCACCATTATTATTAATTTTAAGAATACTAACTTGAGCCTGACATTTTCATTTCTGCTATTCTGCTTTTCAATAGCTGATTAATAGACATGATTGACAGTTTAATCTGGACTACATCCGCACACCCTTTTTTGTACCGGTGCCAAGTTTACCTACCAGGTATAGTCAAGAATCTGAAGCAAGTGGTCCAATAGGGGAGTGGTGTTTTCATTCGGAAAACGAAAGAAATGATTATGTGAACATTCTGGCTTGGGTAGAGGAGGTGTCTCAAGGACTTTAGTGACTGAAAAGATCCAGTTGGATTGCTGCATTGGGGTCTACAACTCCATTCCCACTTCTGCTTTACACTACTGGAAAGCATGGTACCTCCCCAGCAGCCAACATTCTCTTTTCTTTTTCTCTTGTTAAGCTGAAGTAGGAATAGTCATTTTCTGGAAAATGTTTCGCAAGGTTGCTTTTTCTACTAGTAACCTCTGCAGTGTTCTTTTTCTTCTCTCCAGGAGGTATGGAGCTTTGCTATAAAGGAGAAGCAGTAGCTTCCCTGCACCTACTCTTCTGGCCCCACCACCTTCAAAGCAGTCTTGAACAGCCACAGTCCCACCCTCATGTGAGGTTGGCCCTGTTTTACAAGTGTGGCAGAACACTGCGTGGGTAGTGATTTTCAAAGTGGTGTGTTTTCTTCCTGTCTTAAGCATATCACTGGGCATGTGGGGAAAACCAGTTCAATGCTGAGATTGGAAACTGATGATAGGAACTCGGTGAATCGCCCTTTTGTTGCCGTGAATACTACCTGAGTGAAGCAATGAGTAGCCCTTATACAATGGAAGTAAACGTGTGAACATTCATTCTCACATACACTATTGCCTTCTTATAATACATTTTGGCTCCATATTATGGGGTGACTCAAGACTTACTCTTTTGCAAATAGAAGATTCTTATAGAACAGGGGTATTAAATTCACGTCGTCACAGTAGCGTCATGTGACATATCACAACTTTTTCCCCTTCGCTAAAACGGGTGTGGGCATGGCCAGGGCGTGACGCATCTGGCCCGCAGGCTGTGAGTTTGACAGCCCTGTTATAGAAGGAAGGTGGCAGAACAGTGTGGGGTTGGTTTTTTTCCTGTTATCTCTAATGTTTCCATCACTATGTCCCACGGTATTCTCCCAATCTCAAGAAGGCTGTAGGGGGAGTTGCCTTAGTCAGGGAGAAGCAAGAATTTATTCATTTATTTTATTTTAGTATACTGAATTCAAATTGATTTTGATATAATGAAACATAAAACTGATTTCATTTTCTGTGGGGGGGGTTCATCCTTGGTCACATATTTGGACAGATTTCTTTTTCCTTTAACTTGTTCACATCTTTGTAAACACGATTCTCTTGCTTTCAGAAGAGCAAGAAAGGTTGGGGCGAAGATGAACCAGATGAAGAATCTCATACACCACTTCCTCCTCCAATGAAGATTTTTGATAATGATCCTACACAAGATGAGATGGTAAGGCTCTAACCTACATTTCTCCTTGGGATAACTTCATTAAAAAGAAAGGTGGAAAGAAACTCCATTAGGATCTAAAATATCAAGTTTACTGTATGTGGTTTTATTTTATTTGTTGATGTTTTCCTAGAAAAAAAAATGGAACCGAACCATCTATTTTCAGAATTTTAGTTATACAGTATATTTGTGTATTGATGTCCATTTCCTGCTTAAGTCTTTATAATTTAACCTGCCTACATTTGTAGCTTGAGAGTTTTTATTACATTTATACTTTTTATGGGTATTAAATGATGCTTTTTATTTATTTTGTTTGGACTTTTGGACTTCTTAGTAGTCAGAACTTTTTGTGGTTTATTAAAGTTAAAGACAAAGAAAATTTTAGATGCAGTAAACTCTTCTGAATTCCATTATAGGGAAAAGGTTGAATTCACTTTGGGCATTATTTTATTACCATCTTCTTCCATAAACAGAGTAATTTTTTTGCTACAACAGTAATAACAACAAAACCAAGGAAAGGATTCCTTCAAGGAAGCGTATTTTTTCCTATTGACCTTGTCAATAGGAAAATGTCAGTGGGAATTCTTAAACTTTTGGTGAACTTCTTTGGATCCAAAGAAAAGTAGCTGATAGCCATTATTTTATAGCAATTGATCTTCAAGTGGTCTTGAACAACAGTTCTCATCATTTCCAATTTGTTTGAAGAATTTGATTCCACCATTCTCCCTTTGTATATTACTCGTATCTTCTAATCATTAATTTTCTTTTACTTCAGTTATCTAGAATTGATTGTCAACTGGCAGAAGTCTGTCTTATACTTCCCTTGAGCACCTTTTTTATTAATATGTCAAAATGGTTATTTTTTATATAAAACATTTTTAGTTATTTTTTATCTAGTAATTCATGAGGCATCCTGCATTATGAGAAGTAAGATAATAATTCCGCAGCAACTTTTCTAACAAATCCAAAAGTAGGTTATTCACTTGGAATTCACCATGGATTTTGTGAGAAACAGTGGAAGGACTATGTAATTTTTTCTCCTGGAGGCTGATTTCTTATCCTCTCTCCCCATAATCTGCTTCTTCTTGAGAGGAGGTAATAATTAATAACCATGCGATTATTTGGAGCAATAAACTGTTAGAGAAGGTCATTTTGATAGAATGTTCTACAGAGAATGATATAACTGCCCCTTGCTCTTGGGTACAACTTTCCAATATAGTTTTCAGCTTCCTACAGCTCTTTTGATTGCAAGCAAATAAAATTGCTTCTGTGGTACTGAACACCACAAAGGCTTTCATGTTTGAAATTTGTATTTTCATGGATTGCTAAAGATTGGAGCGCTTCATTTATAATCTAGACACATTGCACAACTTCGGAGGGGAAAGCCAATAGAACATTATTGACTGTCTTTCGGATCAGAAGACTAAAGAATAGTCAATTTTGTGGATTTTTCTTGACTTGCAAGGATTACATGTCTGAGTTCATCATGTAAAGTCATAATGTAATTGGTTGCGTTCACTCAGCCACTGCAGTTTGTATACATGGTTTATGGCAGGGATGAAATCCAAAATTTTTCCCTACCGGTTCTGTGGACGTGGCTTCGTGGGTGTGGCAGGGGAAGGATATTGCAAAATCTCCATTCCCACCCCACTCTACTCCAGGGGAAGGATACTGCAAAATCTCCATTCCTTCCCCTCCTGTGGGAAGGATATTGCAAAATCTCCATTCCTACCGCACTCTGGGGCCAGCCAGAGGTGGTATTTGCCAGTTCTCCGAACTACTCAAAATTTCCACTACCAGTTCTCCAGAACCTGTTAGAACCTGCTGGATTTCACCTCTGGTTTATGGCTTAGTGTAGCATTTGAATTCAGTCACAGTGCTTATTGAATGAACTGTAGTGAAAACAAATGGTGACTCTGCATGGCTGACTGTATACAGCCAAAGAATTAAAATAAATTACAAATCCTTACTTTCCCAAGGGAAAAGAGATCTGCCAGCAACTCTACTTTCCTTAAATATATTTTAACCATTATGGTTGCACTCACTTTGAAAACTGTTTGGAGCAAGTATTTTAGAG
The DNA here is from genome assembly GCA_022577455.1 of Arizona elegans. NCBI lineage: Eukaryota > Metazoa > Chordata > Lepidosauria > Squamata > Colubridae > Arizona > Arizona elegans. Next base: position 107,779,805 of record JAKOOJ010000001.1, read on the forward strand.
CCTGTGACTCTGGTTGACATACAAATCTGAAAAAATATGGGCTTCTCTAACGAGTAGCAATACTCTGCTTGCACATGATCTGAAATACTACAGTATTTCTGAATAACTTTTGACACTTAAACGGCTCTATTATTAGTAAGCGTTAATTCTTCTGCATTCCATGTAAAAATAATCTTTTTCATAACCTGGAATTGTTTTAGTGTGGCTTGTTGGTAGCCATATAGAATCAATGAGAGAAGATAGACAAAATTCCTAGCATGCAATATTCTTAGGGAATAAGCAACAAGAATGATACATCACTCAGCAACAGTTCTTAGCAAACCTTCACCTGGCACTGCTGCCTAATGCTTGTACAATAATCCATTTTATTGAGAGAGTTATTTGCCTTTCATTAGTTAGGTCCAATTCAACCACACTTATTAATTTCACTACAGTTTTCTTGAATTTTGATTATTTTACTCCTCTTTCAGGGAAGTGTACACCTGTGGATGTTATATGTAAATATTAGTTTATAAAGAGCCATCTATTATTATTATTATTATTCAAATTTTATTAATCAAATTTCTATACCACCCTACTCCCGAAGGACTCAGGGCGGTGAACAGCCAAGATAAAATACAGATAATACAAATATTAAAAAATCCCTTAATCCCATCTACCCCCAAGAACATAGATGACCCACATCTAGGTGTCACACAATTGTCAGATTGATTATATGTTTTTCTGACTATGTTCAGTTTCTTTTTGCATAGAAGAATTGGAACATGGAGAAAAATATTTTTGAGAGCATGCAGTATTGCTTTTGGGTGTTTTAGGAGTCAGAATCACCCACTGCATGTGCCTCTTAGTAGTATCCTCAAAACAGGAGTAAGTCAGAAACTCATGTTGCCATATACAGTTCTTCACTGGAGATCTAAATTATGCTAAAGAATTTTCAAAGTAAATCTGATACCACATGTATATGTGAATGTGTGTGCAAGAAATGAAGATGAATAGTTTGTATAAAGCCCCAGTTGTTCTTTTCAGGCACCATATTTCTTCTTGCTTCAGAAATATTCTCTTATTTCTTTTTAAACTAGCCAAGTCCCAGGATCTAAACTTTAGAATCTATGTAGAGTTTACACATTCAGCAACCATATATTTTACTACTTGAAAACTAGTGGACAAGTAAATAGAATATATGAATTGGAGAGTAACTGCTTCAAATGTTACTTTCCCAAGGTAGGAAATGGGTGGGGAACAATTCGGGATATATTGTAAAAAAAATATCTAGCGCTCTGAAGTGTTGCCCACAAAAATCGTAGCATGAACTGAAGCTATTTTGCTTTCTTTTGTAGATTCTTGTTTGATAGTTTTAATGGAATAAAGATGGTAGCAACTGACATTCTTATCACTCTTCCCCACTTATGTTTTCAAAGATGTCAGTGGAAAGAAGTAACAGTCTTAAGTCCTTTTTTTTTTGTTTGTTTTTAATCTTAAATTATACTATATATTGAATACCTAGCAGCATTCAACAATCGTGCATAGTAGAGAAAGATTTTTGCAGATAGAATACCGGGCTAGAAATACAATTAGCTTTTGATTCAACTTGTTCCTTCTGCTATTAAGTATAAAAATTAACATAGTAAGAAGAGAAATACATGTACTATAGGCTGAGAAGAAGCAAAGCCTCCTTTCCCCCCCCATCCCCAAATACTTTACATATTTAGCATCTGCTGGTTCAGAAGAACACTGTTACATCTTGAAATATGTAAGCAAGAAGAAACCTGTTCTCTATGGCATTTTTATGTTGTGTTTTGTAGAAAAAAAAACTTTGAACCATCATGGGCATAAATTCTAATTGAGGCTTCAGAACGGGGGTTTTTTTTTTGGGGGGGGGACTGCCAGTCTGTTGTTGAGTCCTGTGCCTTGTATATGTCATGGTCTTTCCCCTCCCCCACAAGCTCTTCATGCTCCCTCCATTTTTTCCCTGCTTTAAACCTAATGTACGACCTCAAACTGCTAACAGCTTTCCTCTTCTCATTCCTGCTAACCTACTGTTCCTTTGCAAACTGGTGTCTTGCAGTCTTCCTCTTTGCTAGCTTCTCGACAGACCAGCTCCGATGTGCCAACAGCTGCAGATCTTGTCAGTGCAATAGAAAAATTGGTCAAAAGCAAGCTGGTAAGTGTAGACACTTGAGATTTACTGGAGAAAACTATAGCTGCACAGAAAGTCAACTAGTCTCTATGCCATCCCTCTGACCCTGCTTTTCTCGTCTTCGTTGTTCTGCACATGTGAATATCTAACCGGACGTGTGTTCTGTAGTCCTTTTAGTTATTAACTGAGATAACATCTTTGTAAAATTGATCAATGCTGACTCGCACATTGTATGCATTATTTGATAGGCCTCTAGGCATGTGATTGCAGCTTTCTTGTCACCACACCGTTTTTGAAGTGAACAAATGTCAATGCGATCTGATATAAAATGTGTAGAAATGCTGTCATGAAAATGTTTTCAATGTTTGCTGTAAGTGATGCTTATTGTTTCATGTATGGTAGTCACATCTTTTTTGACTTTATAGAGGGTTAATTTTGGAAACTTTGGTTCAAAGATATTTGGCATTGTTTATGAAGCCGTATGTTCATTTTAATGTTTCACCTTCCGTTAAAGAACTTCAGTTTACATATAAATCGGGCGGGTTTCAAAACCCGTCACTACCGGTTCGCTCATGGGCACGTGCGTACTCACAACTGCACATGCACAGAAGCGTCCAGGCAGGTGGGTGGAGCCTCCTGCCACCGCTGATACCAGTTCGACCGACCCAGGACGAACCGGTAGCAACCAACCACTGGTATAAATGAAGACTGTACAATGGAATGAGGAATGTTAACAAGAACAACAATCTTAGCTAAGAATGTTTAGTAACATGATTTCTTGAACAGAATAAAATAACTCCAAGGACTATGTTTAAAACTAAATAGTATTACATGACACTTTTTAATAATTAAACATTACAACTACTCAGCTAGCTGAAAGAAAAGTGACGGCAACTCAATATTGAGGCTGGCTATAATATAACAATTTGTTTTAATTTAATTTCTTTCAAAATTAACCTTGTGCCTATGGTTTTATATCAGCCTTCTACTTTCTTCCTTTTTTTGTGTATCTAGATTTATGCTCAACGTTTCAACTTGTTCATCCAATTATCTGTAATTTTTGTGAACTGGGAAACAGTAGTTTAATCTCTGCTTACAGATAGGCATCTGATCCTGGGAGAAAATATGTATTATCCATTTAGTTAGAAGAACTGCAATTCAGACAACACGCCTGTTATGCTGAAATCTGTTTTCCTATAGCATCAAACAAATACTGAAATATTTTATTCCTGATTAATTTTTATAAATCTAGAATATCAGAAAAAAAATAAGGTAAATGTATTGCCTAGTTAGTGGTTATAATTTCTAGTTTAATATTTTGTCCTTTTTTCCTTCCTTTGTTTCTTAAGACATTGGAAGGGGGCTCCTACCGAGGAAGCTTAAAGGATAGTACTGGATGTTTGAATGAGATTGTGACACCTTCAACCCCTCCTTCAAGAAACCTCGAAGAGGAACAAAAGGCCAAAGCAATGAGGGGCAGGATGTAAGTTAGTTTGTTATTGATCTGTTTTGCAACTCTAAATCTGATGCCATCTACCACTAGTAGTTTAGAAATTTCTGTGGGAAGAAACTCCCTCTCCAGCCACAACCCATATTAACAAGAGCAAATTTATTTATTCTTAGATTTTTATCCTGTCTTTGTTACTTTGTAAGTAACTTGAGGCAGCAAACATTCCTAATACTTCTTCCTACTGCTCTTTTCTCACAAAAGCAATCACCGTGCGAGGTAGGTTGGGCTGAGAGAGACTGACCAAAAGTCATCCAGCCAGCTTTCATGACTAAGGTGGCACTAGAATTCATGCTCTCCTGGTTTCTAAGCCAGCACCTTAACCATTATACCAAACTGGCTCCCATCATAGATTTGATATATCCATATATGGAGAAGAAAGCAAATTTTATTCTGCTAGAAAAAACTATTTGTATAAAATGGAGTAAAGTCTAAAATGTATACATTTGTAAGAGTGATAATATCAGAATCAAGTACTGTAGGACAAGAAAAGTGTAGACATTAGCCAACATGTGCCTTCTACCCGTTGGCCTTGCCTTGGTTCAATTAAAAGCTTGCTGAAAATGTAAGACATTCAAAAGCAATCACTTCTGCTGAAGACAATGGGAGCAGTCTAAACCTAGTTCTTCCCTAAGTTTTCATTTTTACATAATAAGAAAGATAAGTCAGTACAAGAGGAGTATGCTTTCAGCCAGCTTCTATGACCCTGCCTTTTTTCTTCTCAGCTTCAAATTTGGCACTATTCAGAATTTCTTGCTTAATGGGAATTGCATTATTGACTAACTAGTCAACTAGTTAATTTAAAATTGGTTTTGGTCAGTGCTTGGAGTAGAGGCCTTGTGAAACCTATATACACCTCTTTTGAATTCTAGGTTTGTTCTAAATGAACTGATACAAACAGAAAAAGACTATGTCAAGGACTTAGGAACTGTGGTGGAGGTAAGTTAAAATAAATTAGTTTAGATATAAACTGTTTTTCAGTAAAAGGCTAATATTGGGAAGTTTTAAATTACAATCTGGTTAATACTGACTTTTTGCAAGCCATTCTAACTATTCTTAAACGCCTAACTGATTTAGACTCATCTAAACAAGTTGTCAGCAAGTCCTTAAGGCTCATCTAAACTTGACATATCTCTAAAATATTAATAAAGGAACAAATAGACCCTTGATGTCTTGCATATAAAGATCTGCTATTACAATGAGTAGTTGATTTTGTTTGCTTGAAAAATGAACATTATTACTGGTCATATTCTAGTCTCCCATTGCTCAATCATTCATATTTTTTTCCTTATCAAGGGATTTATGAAAAGAATAGAAGAAAAAGGTGTTCCTGAAGATATGAAAGGAAAAGACAAGATTGTGTTTGGAAACATTCACCAGATCTACGATTGGCACAAAGAGTAAGTCTATAAGTTGCTATAAACAACTAATGTTAAATTATACAATATTTATTTATATGTATATGCATTTAATTTGACTAGAGTCATTACTTTTCCCTTTCTTCTTTCATTTGCATACAGCCCAAATATCTAGATATAGATCCACTCCTGGCACTATTAGCATACTGCTTTTTGCTGTTTTCTAAGTGCTTTCTGTAGACATTCTATATATGCACATTTTCTGTGCTTCCTGTTAGAAGTTGCACATATGTTTTGGCATGGGACATAAATGCCTCTCCCAGTGGTCATTCTGCTTTTATTTGGTTTGTTTCAACCTTTTCTCTCCAAAATTCATTCTTGACGTTACTAAATAATGGTTTGTCCTACATTCAGAACATCTTACTATCTTTGTATCCTTCATTCATTTTCAGTTTTGTGGTAAACAGTTAAATCAGTCGTGCTTTTTGCTCCATTCCTTTTTCATCTGCACATATGTATAATTAGGCTTATGCTTCGAGCGTGTATTTGAAACACAGAGAGTGTTTTCTAAGCAGATGCTGATCAAAAAGTGATCATTGGCATTAATTCCTTGGTCTTATCTCATTCCCATCCATCTGTTCTGTCACCATATAGCCTTGGGTCGCATTCATGTAGAATGTTGCACAGATTTCCTCCAAATTCACCCATAGGTCTTCCGGTATCTTCATCAAACAATAACACACAATTATCACAAATCTATCCACAGCAACCTAAATGATACATGTTTTTTTATCATTTCATTCATAATTATCATAAGGAAGTATTCCACTTCCTTATATGTATTCTTCAACTCAATTTCTCAAGATCAGGCTACCTGAATTCATATCTGTTACATTCCTCCCCTTGCTGTTAATTTCACAGACAAGTGAAATACATATTTTTCTTCCTTTCATTTGCTAATTTATGGTTTTTAGTGTGACATTACAGACAGACTACAGTCATGGCAGTTTTCCATATGTCATGATCAAAACCAGATAAGCCCATAGATACTGAAATCTACTATCCATTGTGGATTTGGTTAATAAAGCTTTCATAGAACATTATTACTAATCATATTCCAACCTGCCATTGCATTGATCTTTATTCTCTCCATGTGGTTTGTAGATTTTAAATATTTAGTCTTTTTTTAATGATTAGTTTTATATATTTCTCTAAGATTTGTCTTTAAGTATTCGGTCAATGTAGTTTTACAGTACTGTAGAATTAGCTCATCTATCTGCGATTTTTATCTGGTTTACCGTAACTAACATACAGGGAAAACATTGTTCCAGAACTGCCCTGATTCTTCTTTAGCTGTTGGCATTAGTTGAAGAAGATTATTACTTATTTTTTTTAAACAAGGGCTGCTATTGTATGGTATCTACTGTTCTTTTGTCGCTGGAATTATAATCCTGGCCCTTTCTGTTATTTAAAACTGTGTCATGTAAGGATCAATAGGATTTTGCACTTTTAAACAATATTTATTTTAAGACATTAAGGACTGCCAGTTGGAATTAATTGTTGGCATGACAACTGTCTGAAATGTGAGTAGAGTGATATTTGCAAGGAAATGCAACATTCAGATGAGGCCACAATTTATATGAGAATACTAACAGAAAAGAGAGAATAAAATTGGGATTTAAGGGAGAGGAGTTTGTAAACCACAGCCCCTTTTTCTGTTTGCTAGAATTATATGTGGTTATCATTGTCTTGAAAGGACACAGCTCTACTATTGTTATTTTACCATATTTTTAATAATTCAGTAAGTATAATATGTAATAAAAATCAAGCAAAAATTAAAAAGGAATGAGCTATGCATATTTGAAAGTGGATGCTCTAGGGATTTAAGGTACTTGTGTCAGGACCTGGGGTGGGTTCTACTTACCTTTACTACCGGTTTACAGGGGGGCCACCCACGTGCACTTGCTTCGTGCGCTCTTCTGCGCAGAAGCGTTTTGATGACGTCAGGGTCGGTGGACGGAGCCTCCCGCCGGTTTTACTACCAGTTCTATAGAACCGGTGCGAACCGGGGGCAACTCACCATTGATCAGGACCATAATTTCCATCATTAAGCAGTTTGATCGTAAAGCATGACATCAATTTGTTTTGTGACAGCAATTTTGGCAATCCCAGTTGCTATCATGACCTCAGATCTGAGCAGGTCATTAATAGGATTGATAGGATTCCCAGGCAAGGAATGCAGGGGGTGGTCCGACGGGTTGGGGGTGCCATGGGCCATGCTAGAGTATGTGTGGGCAGGTGGGGGCTGTGCGTGGTCACCACAGAATGTGGGTTGGTCAGTGGGGGCTGTGGATTGGCACTACAGAGGGCTAGTGGGGCCGCAGCAGTGGTGGGTTGTTCCCGGTTTGGTCCAGTTCTATAGAACCGGTAGTAAAACCGGCAGGAGGCTCCGCCCACCCGCCACAACGTCATCATTGTGCATGTGCAGAAGCACACACGAGCACACTCCCACTGTGAACCGGTAGTAAAGGTAAGTAGAAACCTCCCCCCCGGGCCACAGGAAGGCGTTGCAGAGTATAGTACATGTAATCTGAGGACTTCCTGTACTCAGTAAGAATATTATCCAAAGAAGAAACAATATCATGAAAAGTAAGAAGGAGAGAAATTCATTACTGAGATTGGTCTTTATTCCATAACCTAAAGTAGATACAGCTGATTTAGGCCTTCTTGAGGTACAGGTATCTATATTTGAATTTTTCCTTGATGTATAGCATTATTAGGAAGGTCTGATTCAGTCCAAAAACATTGAGCTACAGAATAAAAACCAACTTTAACAACAACTAGATTTTTTATCTTAGTTAATAAATCAACAATTTATGTATTAATTAAATTATCAATTAATATATATTAAATGGCCTTATGCCAGTAATAAGAAATATTTTTCTCAAAACATTTTGCTACATCCCTTCTCTTACTTAACTGTTTTACTTTGTAAAGGAAATTGTCTTATAAATGCTTCTTCCACATAGGAACAATTAACATTCTACTTATTAATAGCAAGATCATAATGAAAGTCAAGTTATAATTTCTATATATTTATTTAGATTCCTCCATAGAATTAACTGCCCAAATTGAGTTGAATATAAACATAACAAGAATATTATTATTGGGAGGGAGATTTGGGGTGGATCCAAAAAGCCATTTATTGTACACACACATGCATGATATTAGAAAAATTATATGAACATTAGCAAAATAACAGACTAAGTTTTCAGAGAGAACTAATGTAACATCAAATTTATTTTCTAATTATAGATTATACAATGTGTTAATGGGGCATAATGGAAAAGAGGGAAAAGAGAGGTTTTGAGCATAGTTTGTGTGTTTTATATTGCAGCTTTTTTCTTGCTGAACTGGAAAAATGCCTTCAGGAACATGATCGTTTAGCACAGCTCTTCATCAAACATGTGAGTTACAAGTTAGACTTTTCTTTAAAAGAAATTAAATGCATTGCTCAGTTTATGGCATCATTTTAAAAATATATCAAATAAGAATTACCAGTATGTATCCTAGGTCATGATATTCTGATTTTCCATAAGTTATAAAAATACACTATTTCATATATTTTTATTTTCTTAGATATACGCATGTTTTAATTTCAGTCATAATACAAAAATGCTTTGTTTTGCTCAGCATTTTCTTACCGTTTAAACGAAACAGTAAAAAAGGAATCTTTGCTGGACATTTAACTTACAACCCTCCTAAACTAAAATGATTATATATAATGTTTAGGTTTTTCTTCCTAGCTATAGCCTTGTCATTGTGTTCGGGATATAGGTCTTCAAGGGAAAAAATTGAATGTACAGTAGTATAGATGAATAAAAACAGAACACACCCCGTCAACTTATACATTCCAGAATCTATCCTGCAAAAAGTTATCTGAATTGATAGCAATCAGAGTTCAAACCAAGAACTGCATGGTCACATTTAGAGATGATCTTTGGAGAAACAAAGACAGAGGGAATCCAGCTCTCTTGGTCCTTCTTAATCTCACAGTGACTTTCAGTTCCATCAATCATGGTATTGTTCTATTCTTTCCCCATGGGATTGGAGTGATGTATATCATTCTTCAGTGGTTTGATTTTTTCCCCAACGTGTTTGTGTGTGTGTGTGTGTGTGTGTGTGTGTGTGTGTGTGTTTGTGTATGAGGGAGGGAGGGAGGGAGAGCGAGAGAGAGAGAGAATAGATTCAGATTGAAACCCTTTAAAACAAGGCAGCTTTGGTTGGTGGCCCCATCTGAATGCTTTCCCATCATTTCTTGATTAGATTAGCAGTCAGAAAAAATGTGCAAGTGCATGATTGCATTAATTTTTCTGCTCTGCCCAATAGCTGTGAAAGTTGTAACATCAGCTTATTCTAAGAGAGCTGTGTATTTGATTTTTTATAGGAGAGGCGATTACACATGTACGTGGTGTACTGTCAAAACAAACCAAAATCAGAATATATAGTAGCTGAATGTGGTACATATTTTGAGGTAAGTTTGAATGCTGCAGTTCAGATATGATTTCCTGATTTCTTCTTGTATTTCCATGTACATACTTTCGTGTACATATTCATGGATCTGCATCAGCAAGTTTTTCCCTCCTTGGGCTAATGGCTTTGCTCTTGTGTTGTTTTGCTTTTTTCAATAAATACTTCCTCATATTTAGCAGTGGATAATTGTTCTCGGGTAATACTTGGCTTTTTAACTGGAAAAAGGGGAGAATGAGTGAGAAAGGAATAGAAGAGAGTAGTTCCTGAGTACTAACTAATTTCTAACTTGTTAGGATTACTTTCGGGTTATATAATGCTCTGAATGACAAATAGTGCTGATAATTTGGCTGATAATTTTAGTAAAAAAGCAAGGTTAAATTTCTTATAAATACATCAAATTAGCCATTCATTTTACATTATTACATTACAGTTTACATTATTTTGAAGCAGATTTATGACTGATTACATAAATGTATGTAGAAAAAGCATGTTATCGGGTATTTTTGAATAATTGCACTCTACTTGTTATAGTACATGTAGTCCTTGATTTACGATCACAGTTGGGATGGAAGCTTAGTCATTGAGTGAAGTGGTCATTAAGTGAGATGTCATGTGACTGCTTTGCTCAACAACCACAATCCTGGCACTCCTGGTTGCAAATGTTGAGCAATCTCATGGATCTTCAAACAGTTGGAGCTCCAAGGGATGGCTTGGCGGGATGGGGGAGACCATGGCAAGGCTCCGCTGAGGAACTGAAAATCCACCCTGCCAAAAATCTAAGTAGACTTTTCAGCTCTGAGTGAGGAGAGACACTTGCATGTAGTATGCATGAGACCTCCTAGGTTCTTCCTCAACTGCCTGAGGCACCTTTTACTGTGTTACCTCTCCATTCTCTACTTGGATTTCAGTTCCCTCTTGTCTCGGGGGGCTGGCTGAAAAAGCTGCCTGCCAAAGCAGGCAACAGCAGCTGGCAGCCTTCCCTGCCAGCTTCTACATTGACTTTCTGGGGAAGTCTGCAGAGAAGGTGGTAAATAGTTATCATCTGATCATAGGGCACTGACAACCAGTCATAAGTGCAAACAGGTTGCCCAACATCCAGACAGTGGTTGTGTGACTATAGGAGTGGTGGTGCAACATTTTGCAATGGCCAGAAGTGCTTTACAAGCCATCCATCATTACAATCATGAGTTGAAGACTATCTTTGTATAGATGATGGACTGCTCATTGTAAGATGTTCCATAACCCCAGACTAATTTTTGTAGGCCCAATTGCTGAATCTGAGAAACTGTAAGTGTGGTCAGTACCCTGATTGGATCCCACATATGCTCCCTTGAGTTCCATGAGGGGTGGGGGAAGCAAAGGAGAAATTAATTATTTTTTCTCAGCACTGATTTCTCCGACTTTCATTTTATAGGAAGTGCAACAAGAAATAAACCAGCGGTTAACTCTCAGTGACTTCTTAATTAAGCCCATTCAAAGAATAACCAAGTACCAGTTGCTTCTCAAGGTAAAACACATCAAAAGATAACAAATGTGAGGTATATCAAAAAATCATATGTGACTGAAATATAATTAGGGGGGTCTCCTTAAGGGGAGATGGATAGCTATGTAAATTTAATAAATAAATGAATAAGTACTATGTTTACATGTTTTAGCCAGCAGTATTACCCAGCCAGTTTGCTCCAGTTTGTGCAAATCAGCTTTAATTCTTTTGGTATTTTCTGGACTGCTTCCTGATGGTATCATGGTGCTGAGCCTGATTGCTATTCAAAAAACAAATGTGTACATGCCTGTATAGATTACCCGGTAGACATCATGATGAATTATTGTTAGAACTAGATATCTAATTACCTAACTCCACTGGTTTTAGCTGTGTGTTTTTTAAAAGTACACACAAACACGGATTCATATAGAAACTCTCTTATAATTTTAGTAAAGCTTTATGGCCTTTTTTCTTCCACGTGAATGGAGCTAAATGCTGCAGTCTTCATCAGGAACCCTGTTCTCTGGGCCTCTATTGCTCACACAAAATAAAATGTTATTTATGATCAAGCCTTTGCCATCAAGACGGTAGCATCTCTTTTATAGAACTCTTTTTTTCTCTTTCTTTCCACATCTTACCCTGAATGGTTCCTAGAAGAATATTAACACTTTTAATGTTTAAAAAATGCCATTTTCAGCCTTCCTTTTGGTTGGCTTTAGTTATCTCTTATACAGAAGAAAAGCTATGGCTACAGGCCGGTAGAGCTGTTTATCTGGCTCGTATTGCACTTGGAGTGTCATAATCTAAACCAAGTACAGTACATAACTTCAGTCATAAATGTTATTAAGTATATAATCAGATGGTAGGTACTATACATAAAATAGGTTTAAGTATAATTCCAGATAATTCTGCAAGAAGACAACAGTCATATTCATCTTTAAAAGTGAATTTAAATGTTAATTATTTTTAAATAACAATATTCTTTCCCATAGGATTTCCTGAAATATAGTGAAAAGGCTGGATTGGATTGCTCGGAGACAGAGGTACAGTTTATCTGTTAGCTTTTATTTTATTTAGTGACTGATATACTTTTAAAAAAAGTATTTAGTTATAATACATTTGGATATTTCTAACTGAAGATTGAATTGCTTCCTTCCTTCCACCCTCCCTCCCTCCTTCCCAGCAAGTGGGCAACAAAACACGAGTTTATAGTTACCCATCAATTTCTGAAAATGCGTCTTGAGACCCACTTGTCTTTACATATTTTCCAAAGAAAACGTTATCTAACCTCTTTAAAGTAATCAGTGGATTTTGATCAGCTGGAAGCTGCATTTCTGCAAAGGTCAATTAGATGAATGGGCAACTCTTCACAATATATTCTGATTCTGACCTGTATTCTCTAGCTGGAAGGGTTGATCCATGTGTGGTCCTAGTCAGAGGGTCCAGACAGCTTTTTATTTGTTCCCATATTTATTCTCTTCCCCCTCTCTTACAGAAAGCTGTAGAGTTGATGTGCCTTGTCCCTAAACGCTGCAATGACATGATGAATCTGGGACGACTGCAGGGCTTTGAGGTATCCCTCTGTTTCTTATTCAGTAATGCCAGTTGCTTTTTTTTTCCCTTGAAGAAATGATTGAGGCTTCTTGGAAACTTTAAGAATGTATAATGGCCTCTTCCCAACACTTCTACCTATTAGCAGTGGAATTATTAGGAGCTGCCTTCTAGTCCTCTAGAATATATACAGTAGTACTGAAAATATATAATATAATATATACATTCTTTAAAAAATGTTTCTGAGAACAGAGCTCATCCTCTGCTGTCCCAATGGTGCTTTTTCAGGAGGCAACTGGATTTTCTTGTTTTTTCTCTTGAAGACGTTTCACTTCTCATCCAAGAAGGTTCTTCAGCTCTGACAGGATAGCGGGGAATGGAAGGATTTATATTCCTTGCAGACAGCTAGTCATTTGCATCCTTTTAGAGGTCGTTGAAGCACTTGGAGGTTTATCTGTGTCCTCAGTGTCACCTAAGTAGTGCTCCTGGTTCCTGTAGTCTGCAATTTCCCCCTCCCCCTCTAGAAATCCATGCCTGCTCTCACATCATCCAAAGGGTGTCCATCCCAAATTGTATAGCTAAAAGTCTGTAGAAATTCTCAGTCATCCAGATCATGGTTGTCCCAAAGGTGCTTTTTCAGGAGGCAACTGAACTTTCTTGAAGCTTCTTGGATGAGAAGCGAAAAGCCCAGTTGCCTCCTGAAAAAGCACCTTTGGGACAACCATGACCTGGTTGACTGAGAATCTCTACAGACACCCATCCTCTGTTATTAAAGCAGACTATTTTTTTTAGGTTTATGAATGCTGAATTTCTCACAATAGTAGGCTGAAGATCTCTAACCTCTGTGATCCCATTTTGCTTTGTGGTAGAAGGTTGTTTGTTCTTATTGCTGCCACATATTGAAGGCATCTCACTTGGTGTCCACCCCTTATCAAAAACGTGACAGAGTTGTTGTAACCTGTCTTACTAGTCTAGTAATTAAGAAGTCCAAATGTAAACGCTGAAACAATTTCTATAGTGTATGTATGTATAGAGATGACTAGGGTATTCCACTCCTTTCTCCTATGCCCATAAGCATCAATCTCGCAATAAACACACCTTTCAACTTTCTTTTAAAAACATTTAAATTAAATTGAATGTTAAAATTCAGTGCGGAACACAGCAGCTTGCAGATCAGTTATTTGGGGATTAGGAGAACTTCATTTCGACACACTGGGAAGATGCCAGGCTAGACAGAGTTGAATTTGTGACTAAAGTCCAGGGTGATGTAGATTAAGTTCTTCTCCATCTGATAATATACAAACCCAAATTGATACTACAACTTTCATTTTTGGGTATCTAAAGGACTATTTCTTCCCCTGTGTTCATATTTGTCCCTATGTCAAGTTTCGTGGTCGTCTCGAATAAAATGCATTTCAAACAAAATCTTTGAAGAAAAAACTCCTATTTATTGAGCACGACATCCTAACATGACTCCAAACGAAGCCAACACTGACTTCCAGCCCCAAAACCCTCCCTTTCTGTTACCAACTCCCCTGCACTCATTGGCCATCTTCCAAGTCATTCTATCCCTAATCTACTCCAGTTTAAAGGAATTCCCCCCTCCCATCTCATCTCCTCGGAAACATTATTTCCAGGGAAAATAAGTAGGTGAAAAGTCAGCCGTCCCTTTCCAGACGCCTTCGCTTCTCCTTCTTATGTCAGCACTAGAGTAAATGCAGGTTGAAGTGCTGACATCCTACTCATTTGAAATATTTTTGTGCAAACTTCATGTGTATATATGTGTGTTCTATTGGATTTTTGTCGTTTTTATTTATAGAGGTTGTCCTGAGGACAATGTACTGCATAGCAATTAGTAAACTAAATATATTATTTTCCCTGCGTCCATCAATTTATGTTTACTTCATTTTTTTTCCACCTGTCTTAGGGCAAGCTGGCAGCTCAAGGGAAATTGTTGCAACAGGATACATTCTACGTAACAGAGCAGGACTCTGGAGGGTTGTCTCGGCCAAAAGAACGCAGAGTTTTCCTCTTTGAGCAAATAGTCATCTTTAGTGAACTACTTAGGAAAGGCTCCTTAACACCTGGGTACCTGTTTAAGCGGAGCATAAAGGTAAGAGATTGATAAGGCCACCAGGTCAATAAGAAGTCCGCTTCTTCACATCTTTTCGCCCCCTTTAGATGAAGACAGCATTTTACAACCCCAGGACAGGTCACCAGGGCAGACCTTGTGGGGAGTCCTATCTACCAGACTGCATCTAATTCCCTGCCTACCAACTGACTTCACTTTTCAGAGCCCTTTTTGCTTTTTGCTTTGAAAGGCAGCTGCTGCTTGAATCTTGAGTGAAAGAGGGAGCCTTCCTCCAGGAAAGAATGGAAATTATTTCCATATTTTCTGCCATAGCAAAACTAAGCAGTGTTAGCCTTCTTCCATGGAAGGAAAAGGGGAATCATGAGCTGCCGTATCAGCAAACGAGAGCTAAAGGTGGAGAGCCCATGCTCTCCCCTAGTTAACAGGCTCCAGGGGCCAGAGACACACCAGACAAAGTAAAATAACACTCCTTTTTCACTTTGAAAAAGGCCGAAAGAATGGGATCATCAGTGCCTTTCTAGTTCTGTGCTTCTAGCATATAGGTAATCCTCAACTTACAACAGTTTGCTTAATGATCATTCCAAGTTACAACAGCACCGAAAAAAGGGACTCATGACCGTTTTTCATGCTCCTGACCGTTGCAGCATCCCCGTGGTCATGAGAGCAAAATTTGGGTGATTGGCCAGTGACTCATATTTGTGACGGTTACAGTGTAGTGTCCCAAGGTCCTGTGATTCCCTTCCCCTTCTCACAAGCAGAGTCAATGGGGAAACCAGGTTTCACTTCACAACCATGTTACTAATTGAACAACGGCAGATTCAATTAACGGTGGCGAGAAAAGTCAAAAAACGGGGCGAAATTCAACAACTGAAATTTTGGCCGCAATTGTGATTGTGAGTTGAGTACTGAAGAGCTCTGACGAGCTTCAACCAAACTAGCTAGCTAAGTAAACTACAAGGAGTTGTTTTAGTAAGTGTGGTCTTGTTTTGTCTTTGTGCCACATCTTGTACGTTTGCATGGGGAAACCAAAATGGAAATTACTAGTAGATGCAAAAGCAACAGAAGGGTGAACTCTGGTATACGTGTAACATGAGCTCTGCATCTCTTTGTACAGGAAAAGCCATTTGAGGGGAGGTGCTCTGTAGGGTTTTTCCCTAGTGTTTTACTAGCTGGATGACTTAAACAGTGTATGACTCCCTCCCAGTGCAACTGCTTAATGCTATTACTTCTCCGTATTTTCTTTGACTGCTTTTATAAACCTAAGTGATTGCAGTTTCTTCTCTTACAAAGGTTTTTTTTTTTTTTTTTTTTTTTTTTTTTTTTTGCTGGCTCCAAAACTGAAAATCAGTTTTGACATATATTGTATATCTTTACTAATGTCCTGGAGGTTTATGCAAGCATTATGTCACATCAGCTCAGCTATAAATCTGTTCTTCCAGAAACTCAACCCCAAATTTGTTAATAGATTCTTTTCCTAGCTTTGAGACTGGAATGAATCTGCCCCTTATTTAAGCAGTTATTATGTCTAGGTCCAAGCAGCACTGGTTCTTGCCTCACCAACTTCAAATATTTGAAAAACTCTGTTTTGCACATCTGTATAGCTGGGCAATTCTGAATAATAAAACAACTGAATTTTAAACTTTCCATCTTGACTAATTAGCATTAGAGGATGAGCTTCACTAATTCAATTATTTGAAATTTGTCATCCAGTAATCAGTGGTAGAACATATATGATTTTTCATATTCTACTTTGATCCCTTACAGTTAAATTACACAGGTTATAAACATGGTGAATATGGGCCTTACCATTTGAATTTGAAAACAATGATTCCGCAAGGGGAAAAGAGGCTTCAGAATAGATTTACTATAATTTTTCATTATTGCACTGTTGTCTTAGGTGATTTTTCGGTCCAGACAGCAAGATACAAGAAATTGTCTTTATTCCTGCATACAGCTAGAAAAATTAAAAACTTATGTCTAAATATATATAAAATCCTATCTGAAAGTCTTCAACATGGACTAAAAACCAGGGGTGAAATTCAGCAGGTTCTGGAGAACTAGTAGAGGAAATTTTGAGTAGTTCGGAGAACTGGCAAATACCACCTCTGGTTGGCCCCAGAGTGGGGTGGGAATGGAGATTTTGCAGTATCCTTTCCCTGCGACACCCACCAAGCCACACCCACAGAACCGGTAGTAAAAAATTTGAATTCCACCATTGCTAAAAACTTCAGCAGAAAAAGTTCTCAAAATCACATGACTGAGCAAATGGCATAGCACTGTTGATGCTCACCTGTACTGGCAAGATACCTGAAAAGCCATTTCAGACAATATTTGTGTGAACAATTTGTTCTGTGGAAAGAACTACAGCAATTACATACAATAGCATTGTCTTTTTAAAAAAGGGAGCTCACAAAGATAATTCAAAAGTTCAATATATTTGGCAGAGTGCTTGAAGAACAAAACCAAATTGCATCTATAATGTAGCTCCCAGAGAAGAAACTATCTGAAGAGGCAAACCTGCTGCTCCTTTTATATGCCGCAGTTGAAGGGCTACCTTTGAGTCCACTACTGCAGGGCTGTCAAACTCGCAGGCCGGATGCATCACATACTGGCCACGCCTAGGCCCTGTTTAGTGAAGGAGGGGAAAGTTCCGATATGTCATGTGACGCCGCCATGACACCACGAGTTTGACACCCCTGCACTACTGTATCGCCAGATTCAGCATGATCCTTTCCATGTCTCCCTGTGCAGTTACTTTTATTTGTTTTTTTTTTCTGACTACTTGCAGATGACATATCTAATACTTGAGGACAATGTGGACAACGATCCTTGCAAATTTGCTCTCATGAATCGGGAAACATCAGAACAGTTCATATTGCAGTCTGCCAATCCTGAAATCCAACAAGCTTGGGTACTGGATATCAGTCAAGTACTTGACACACAGAGGGACTTCTTAAATGGTAGGTATTTTGCTGCTCTGTTGAAATAAAGCCCAAGTGCTTTGCAGTTGGCTGTAAAATGTTGGTTGAATCTTATTCCAACGTCAACCTAATATCAATTATAGAACCCTCTTCATTATCTGTGTCATCCATACTAAGCTATTGCAGCCTTCACCTTTATTGGAACACGACTAGAAAAAGGCTAAATGCATGTCATCCATGTTACATATTAAAAACTAAATTGAAGCCTAGCAGATTGTTGACTCTATTGATATCTTAATACTAGTGGTGTATATTTTATCTTATCTTTATGTTACCACTACAGTCTCTAATAGATTGGTTGCATTCACATAGGAATATACTTTCAATGCAAGTTAGTCTAACAGTTCATGGATTTATAACTTCTTGGTAACTGTCACCCAGTAAAACAAATTTTTTAAACTCTTCACTGGGCATCAGGTGACACATGTGTGACAAATCATCATGGAAATCCTGTCATTATGTACTTGCATTCCAATATCTGCCACTGGTACATAAGTTGTGTCATTTGCATGATTATATCAATACATATGTCTGGTCATTATGGCTTCCTATGGATGTCATTGAACAATTCAGAGAAGTCAATGGAGAAATAGTGGTTGACCCCTTATTTCAATATTATAGGCAACCATCTCTTGATTATGTGCATAGAGTTGAAATAGCCACAAAGTTGTATAGCAATAGTTCATTCATTCATTTTTAACTTCAACCAGGAGTATGTAGGGAAAAATGACAACTTTTTATCATGGTAGAAGTCTTCACACTTATTTTTGGCACATATCTCATCATTCAGTAATAACATGACATTGATATGATTTCTTCCTCATTTGGAAGAGACCCTTCTAAGTTCTAAAGAATATTAGCTTAAAATAGTGTAACATGCTTTTCTTTAATAAGTTTCATGTAGGATTCCAAGCTTCACATTTTATGCAATGATACCACTGAACAGACCTATACAACAAGCGTAACGCATGTCACTATCATGTAAAACAAATTTCTATATATGTTTGTAGCTAGAGGATGCATAATTGTCTCTGCTCTTTTGTCCTTTGGGCTGTAAAGCTAGAATATTGGAGAAGCCTATGGCAACTCTTCATGAGACTTGAAATATCCAAAGTTTGACATTGTTTTCTTTGCTCATGGAGTTTTTAAACTTGCTCCTTCCTCTTACTAATGAAAAGGCTTCAGTTTTCCAACTGTTTTTAAACTAATAACTGACTAGCTTTCAGTTGTTTTTGTAGAACTATTTTAAAAATATTTTAGGGAAATTGTACGCAGTAGACCTATCCTGGAAATTATAAATTTTGTTTTGTTTTCTTTTGAGGGAAAAAATGGAAAATTATGCCACTGATTTTCAGTGATTTACAAAGGTCATTTGTGACACATTCTTGCTTCATTATATGATAGATGGGGAGATCTGCTGTAACCCATTGTATTCTGTTGTAGCATTACAGTCTCCAATAGAGTATCAGCGCAAAGAAAGCAGCAGCTCAGCTGTAATGAGACCCCAGACCAGCCGGGCACCTCAGCCCATCACCAGACCCTATTCCTCAGGACCTATAGGATCTGATAAAACGTCAAAGGCTACAATGCGCAACCCATCTCTTCCACCTCTGAAGATATCTACCTCCAATGGTAACACAGGGCATGAACAGCACCAGCCTGAGGACAGATATGAACAGAGCAAGGTAATGGAACCACATCCATTCTAAATTTGGCCAGCTGTTGATCTGATTGGTGGAGGAAGAAGTAGTTGAGACCCAATAAACTATTGTTTCTTGAAGAATCCATATTTGCTTATACAATGCACCAATCTGTATGGCATGATTTACAAATCACAGTAGTTGACTTCACATTATAGAGTATTCCAAACCAAACTCAACAAAATGTTACGTGAACCAGGCTGTACAGTAAATATAATACATGCTCTGTGTAGTCATTAAACTAAGACATATGTATGTTTATTTTATTATAATGAAAATACAGTGGGATGTTAAAGAAAAATTTAACAACCCACTGAATGAAGAATGAAGGAAAACTGCTAAAAGGCAAGCAATCTACTTACTGGCAAACATTAGGCATTAATCCTTAAACAAATGTTTATTGATGCCTTTACACTTTTTGGCTGCCTCTTTTGAAGAAGTGATATAAGGAAAGGTTGCCTAACTATTTGACCAACCATCCATTTTCCCTTCAAAATTATTGTTCTCTTCTGTGAGTCTCTAGATGTGGATTTAAGCAACAGGCTGTTGGGAATTCATGCACTTTGCTTCCCAAATGAGAATTTCAGCTTTGATCAACTGGAAAGATTAATAAATAAGGGACATGAAATATAATAGCATGTTCAAGCCAACATTGTATTGTAATTTGCTTTAGATTTTGCCTCATCTGATTTGCTTGAATTGCAAGGATTAAAATATTGAGTTCTACTCAATATTGGCACTCAGCAATCTTTCCTTTGTGTCATAGATAATGCTGGTACTTGAATGGTTTCCAGGTAATTAAAAAACAAACACGCTTTGGACATCTTTTTAATAGCAACATATGCTCAGATTCAAATTTGAGATTTGAGAATACAATATTGCTTTCATACTGGGCCTTTTATTCTGAAATTGCTACTATACAGTTCGATGTCAATGGTCCAAGCAAAATCGTATTGATTCCATTAATTTCAGTGAGTTTTGTATTCCCCTTTTGTTTGTTTTTTCAGTCTGATTTGTGGCGCTCTTAAGGTTCTAAAAGAATTAATGCCTCCATATCAGTGGATAAAATACTGCTTCAGTTTTTAAGGGGTGGTTTTTCTAGCCTATTAATTGCCTTTTTGCTGGGGTTCCCAGGACGGTAATGAAAAGTTAACGTTATGCCACTTATCTTGTTGCTATTCTTATTCTCTATATTTCCTCTTCAGAATGACTTGGGTGGGTGCAATGGAACCTCTTCTATGGTGGTCATCAAAGATTACTATGCATTAAAGGAGAATGAAATCTGTGTCAACCAGGGTGAAGTGGTCCAAGTACTTGCCATTAACCAGCAGAACATGTTCCTTGTATACCAGCCTGCCAATGACCACTCACCAGCAGCAGAAGGATGGATCCCAGGGAATATCTTGGCTCCCCTCACTAAATCAACTACAGATAGTAGCGACGGAAGCATAAAGTAAGTGCTGTGTTGGATTCCCAGGGAGCAGTATGTGGATTTTTGAGGAAAAATTAAACACAAATGGTAGGATTTTCCTACTGTTTCCTTAGATCTTCAGTGCCATTGGAACAAACTATGCTTGATAACACAGCATGGGGTATTCATCTTGGGATAGTTGGGATTTTTTGTTGGGGGTTTTTTTGTGTGTTTTCCCCTTATAATTTATAAAATATTAAAATCCATAGACAGTTTAAAAAGCATGGTTTATGTTCTCCATCTTTTCCTAATCATGGACCTAATTGACTGGATTTCTATTTATCTTGTGTTTAAATAACATGTGTGTGTATGTGTGTAGACCCATACACACATATGTGAATGTGAAAGGGTGTGTGTGTATATGTGTGTGAGAGAAACAAACAAAACAAACATTGCTCTCCTCTACTGGCTTGAGTCCTGCTTCTCAAGGAAGAGATTTTATGTTGTCTATGGCAATTTCTTGTACAGTTTGTAACATTTTCATTTTGTTTTGTTTTTTCTGTTCGCATATTTTGTATAAAAAAATTTTTTTTGTTTGATAAATCCCTTTTGCAGTACATTCCTGTAAAAAGTATTTTGCACTATTTAAAAAAAAATCCCATATTTGAAGTCAGATTGTGCAATATTATGGATAGTCGCAATGTTCATCATTGTACCTGTAATGTAACTAATAATTTTAAATGTACTATTTTAAATATGTAAAATAAATTTTCACTATGAGCATGTTTTGAGAAGATTATAAAAGGACCAATTTCTGACCCTCTTTAGTTCTTTTTTTCTTTCTATATTTTGTTCCTAATTTAATGAAATGTGAAATACTCTTTCCGATTTTTTTGTCATTTTGTTAATTTGAAATGACTAAATGCAAGAAAATGTTTTTTGATATTAAATACAAAAGGTACAATCCTTTTCCATAAAAACTGTTGTTGTTTTTTTACACCTGCAATTGTCAAACCAGTATCAGTTTTCTCACACAAAGTCACCAAAGCTTGATTTTGCCAGTGGTAAATATTTCAATATTGTGGTTTAAAAATGCTGAAATACAATACCATGTTCCTTGCAACCAATCACTAAGCCTGGTTCTGATGCTGTCATCCCAAGAGCTTATACTATTAATTATAATAGGGACAAAACCATAGTTGCAGATATGCCCTTAGCCATTGTTTACTCTTGCTTTTTCATAGATACTAACCAAGTTGAACTCCAAACAGGATTTCTCTTTCCACCAAGGACGAAATTTGATAAGAAGGAAGAATCCGTGATATCCATGATTAAAAACCAAGAAGAAAAACAGAATGGGCCCTTGAAGCAAGGCCTAATCATTTCTGTGTTAATGATTAATAATGTGTTAATGAGAGTGGTCTGACAGTGGCAGAATTATATGGTCTAGTCAGTTTGCACATCCCATGAGCATAGCTAGAAATTGGCAGTGTGTGGAATACTTGGCCCTCCATTCATAGGATAATACTGAGGAATCACCGAAGTGATCATTGGGGAACCTCCGAGGCTGAGTCTTGCCAATTGTGTGTAATTAGACTGAATTGACAGCTGCTTAAATCTCAGTAACAGCCCAATAAATAGAGTTCCTGAAAATGGTAAGATGTGGCGCTAATTGCTCCCATAAGTTAGTCTGTTTAGGACCGCTTCATATATGATAGCAATTGACTTAAAAATGCTACTCCTGCACAGCGGTGGCTTCATCTAAGCCCCTTAATGTCTTGCTACAGAGAAAATGGTGTCATTTATAGCAGCAACTTTTCAGGAATAAAGCTGCTCTACTATAATGCCCTTGATGAGACAAACACCGAAGCTATGAAAATAAAGCATGATTTACCAGGCACACAAAATAAATATCAAAGATGGTGAAATAAGAGTTGGGTGTGAAATGCAATGAGACATATACAAGGGAACAAATGCACAGAATAGGCACACACACACACACACACACACACACACCAATACCAAAGCCTGTATCAATAGCCTATTTCAATAGAAGTGAAACAAAAATAAATGAGGGTATAAGGAAATTTGTCAGTGTAAAAATTAAGGCTATTAATATACACTATACCAAACCTAAATTCAAATATTGCTCAAATGTCTTGGATTATGGAGAATTTTTTCAGTTAGTCTTTTTTTAAAAGCCCATGAAATTACTTGCAGATTTGCACATGTCATTTATAGCTATTAGGTGAAGATTTCATATTATTGTAGAATGGTGAAGGGACAAGGAAATTGTGTATTGTTTTGTGCATCCTGTTTCAGAGATGGGCCTTATCTGAATATATACTAGAAACTGAGAATCTTTGCCTCCTTATTACCCTGTTTCCCCAAAAATAAGACATCCCCTGATAATAAGCCCAATCGGGCTTTTGAGCGCATGCGCTAAAATAAGCCTCCCCCTGAAAATAAGCCCTCCCCAAAAATATTTAAACTCAGAGCTGGAAATCAGGTAAGATGGCAAGAGGAGCCCCATCTTGCTCCACACGCCCCAAAATAATAAGACCTCTCCAAAAATAAGGCCAAGCGCTTATTTTGGGTTCAAAAAAATATAAGACAGGGTCTTATTTTCGGGGAAATATGGTACTATTACAAATTTAAACAGAAAGAGAGTTCCTTAAGCAAGTGTTCTAGACGCATCTAATTTCACCTGTTTTACTTTCTTTAACAATACTTCCATTCTTCCCGCTGGACTTTTGTACTTTGATGGATATTGAACTCAGCTGTAATCTTGAAATATTTTTATGAGCTCTATTATCAAAAGCCCTCCTCAAATACTTTTAGTACACACATTAACACATATTATAAGAACTCAAAAAGCTGCTTAAGAGACATTTCCTGAAGCGCCAACATGAGCTAATAAGTATTCATTCACAGGAGCTAAAAGAGGGTGCAGGAGAAAAGCCCAGCCAGACTTGCAAGATTCTGTTGTTATAGCCAATATTAATAAAAGTAGCTTTGGCCTTCGTGTGGAGTTGATTTGTGATTGGTTTGGTCCACATTGTGGGGCTGACAGTGGAGTACTATAATTAATTATATATAATTGATTTAAGATTAGATTTCATTCCTGCCTTGACTCTGTCTGCTTTTAGAAACTCAGCAAAATCATTCGAAAGCTTAGTGCAGCCTTTGACCTGAACACCGTTGTTGCTGTAATTGCAAAATTGGAACAAAT
Organism: Arizona elegans; assembly: GCA_022577455.1. Taxonomy (NCBI): domain Eukaryota; kingdom Metazoa; phylum Chordata; class Lepidosauria; order Squamata; family Colubridae; genus Arizona; species Arizona elegans. Next base: position 107,803,790 of record JAKOOJ010000001.1, read on the forward strand.
TGCAACAAACCCTCATTTGGTCATTCATTTTTCACTAGAGGTACTATTAAATAGCTCAAAAAGATTTTTTTTAATTCATGTACATTTGTATACTGTTCTAATCATAGATCCCAGATGCATATGCATAAGCATTTACTGCCTCCTAATTTGCATGCTTGCTGCTATAGTATTACCCTGTTGCTCTTGTGACAATTGTAATACACTTCGTAGAATCACCTATTTGTATAGTATGTCGTTCTGGTCCTGCATGAAGAAGGCACAATAGCAGGCTGCTTACCTTTTGTTTAAGTATTTCTTTTCATTTCAGTGCACTTCCCAAACCTACGAATATATTTGGAATTTGAAGAATATAATTTCTGCTAAAAACCTAAAATCCTGCTTATAAATATACGTTTTGATGAACTAAATTCTGTATTTTTCCACTTTACCTTAGATGTTGTTTTCTCTCTTCTACTTCCCCATCCCAAAGAAAAGCTGCTTACTGATGTCAAACCACTTTATTGTTACCATAGCACAATATGAATACAGTCAATTTAGTTCTCTCTTATTTAGAAGGGGTTTTTGTTTGTTTGTTTGTTTGTTTGGCAAAACATTAGTGACATTGAACTGATCAAATGCAGGCGGAGTAAAACATCGGGAAATTTAAGTATAATGAAACTTGCTCCAGGGAATAGCCAATTCTGTTACTTTAATAAAATTGCAGTTGAACTTTTGATGTTTTGGAATGTCGCACTGAACTCTAGAATATGGAACTATTTGTCCATATTGGGGGCACACAGACTTCTCTTTCTATTCCAATACTTCTTGCTGCTTGAAGTATTGGTGTCTAGTACTAAATCTTTGCATGTTACCAATCTTACATATACAGTTTGCTTTTCCTCTGTATTTTAAAAAGAACGTTTGGGTTCAAACAGGAATAACTGCATTAGAATAGTTTGAATTTCAGGTTTGAATATGTATATCCAAGTAGAGATATTGCAGGTGGCTTCCATCTCCTTGGGAGGAGCTGCAGAGATTCAGAACATGTATGCTCCTTGCCTTGCCACCTCCCTCCCTCTTCCTACTAAGACCTGCTATTTGATTAGTGCATTTTTTGGTATAACAGGAAGTCATGTTCATGGCATACCCTGCGCATGAGAAAGCGGGCGGAAAAGGAAAGCAGTGGCAAAACGGAAGCCAATGGCCTACGTAAACCCATGGATATTCTGAGCAACAAAGTCTCTGTTAAAGTGAGTAAGGCCATCTGAAGCTGTTCGCTGCCTACTGCTTCTCATCCTCACTCTCCCTGCAACATCCTGTCTGTGGACAGGGGGTGACATCTGGCTTTTGTTTTTTGTTTGTTTGTTTTTTCCCTTGTTTTGCTTTTATTTTTTAATTTCTTTTACTTTTTGGTAGTAGTAGCCATTCTGGCCGGCGTTTGCATGCAGGATTTCAGCACAGCTTTTTTCTCCTCACCACTGGCATCCAAAACTGTAAGTAGAGCGAGTGTATGTGTGTGCTCCTATGCGTGCGTGCATGCATGTATATGTGCCCAGAGGGCGAGTAGTACTTTACTTTCAGTAGTTTGTTTTTTTGTTTTTTTTTTATAATAGCATCCCAAATATATGTGTGGTAAAAGCTCACAAGAGTTGAATGGAACCAAAGCATGCAGCCTAAACAGGAACTATTGTAAATATATTCTCATTGTTTTTTTAATAAGAGATAAGAAAACTTGAGGAATGGTAAGCCATGACAATGTAGTACAGGAAAATGATTTGGTAGGGCTCCTTTGTCTGCCTAAGGTCTTACATGGCATTTTAGGCTTTCAGGCCTTACAGAACCACTCATCTTAGAGAAGCATTTATATCACAGCCTTTGCTTTCTAAGAATTGGAGATGAGAAAGAAAACTCAACATGTTCCTCCTATTTTTCAACTCTGAGCTGGATATGCACTGTTCCAATTTTTTCTCCTGACTTTGGCATGATACTCCCAGAATTATATCTCCTCTGTAGAAAGAATTCAAATAGCTTCCAGTTTATATCATAGATAGATAGATAGATAGATAGATAGATAGATAGATAGATAGATAGTTGGGCAGGCAGACTGACTGACTGACTGACTGACTGACTGACTGACTGACTGACTGACTGACTTTATTGTCACTTTGAATGTATACTAATACATTAAAATGAAATTTTGTTGCATATAACTCTCAAAGGGTCACCACCTCCAATATAAACTACATACACATGACTAAATAAATAAACACAAAATTATGCATATACCCACATTTATACAACACACAAACAACATAGTCTAGTTTGGATGTATACATGTACATGGCTTAAGAGATAGTAGCAGGGACAACTAGCTTTTTCTTCCTCCTGCTGTTGTCCCCAATTCAATTGGTTAGAAGCTATTGATGGCAACTAAAAAATACAGAAGACATCAGTGCTGTGAATGGTGTCTATTTCCATTAAATTTTGGTTAGTTTATGTTATGGCCCAAACTTGGTAATTCTTCATTAAACAAGTATGTATAGTTTGATATACCTTTAAAAGAGAACTATTGTGATGTTATATGCTGGACTAGAAGCAGGATATGGAAGCTGGTTAGATGATTTGGGACCAACTGTACACACTCAGCCCTAGCCTGTACAAATCATACATCTATCAACCTGTACTAGATTGACATGATAATTTATAGTCCATAAATATCACTGAAGATGCCTTCACCCTGTAATGGATTGATTTGAAATAACAATAGTTAATATCACCATCACCCTTTGAAAACTTTCATGAGGCCTGGAGATATGGAAACCTGCAGCTTTCCCTTTTCCTATCTCAATAGAACTGACATATATTGTTTTATGTAATCTTTTCTTGTGCAGTTATATAATCTAAATAGCGTATAAGTTGTATTCAATAGATGCTTCAATCCAGAAAATATGGATTCAATAGAATTCATAAGTTATGTGATTAGCCCTAATAAGAACTTTATATACCATATAAGGCTTTAATATGATTTGTTTGCATTGGCTTAGCATGTTCTGAGTATTATAGCATATTCAACAGTGCCAGACTGAGCTATATTAACTCATAAACCAGAAGTGGTATTCAGTCGGTTTGGATTGGTTCACCCAAACCGGTAGCGGAACTCGTGGGTCCCCCCCCCCGCTCTTTGCCATCCTATTTAGGCATGTTTTTGAGGCCAGGTGTATGCACTAGCAAAGCACATGTGCGGAAGGCCGGGCACATGTGTGGAAGGCAGTCATGCATGTGAACCAGGTGCGTACACACACATGAACCAGGCTTGCATGCACACATGAACTGGGCTCACACGCGCACAAAGCAAGCATGTGCGTGCAGGGCGAACTGGTAGTAAGATAATCCAAAACCCAACGCTGTCATAAACTAGTTTGGTATGGATTTAATGTACTGTGTAAACTCCATATAGTGTCACTTCCATAGTTCCTATTGTTAGATTTAGTCCATACTATAGAAGAGAGAAAGATTATGGAATGCCCAGTCAAAGATTTACTGTGATAGATCCACAGATTTCAAGTGAGCTGAAAAAATGCATATTAAAAAATAAACACAGTGTAAAACTATTGTCAAATCACCTGCTATTCTTTCTGGAAGTTTGTACAGTTATTCAAATGTGAGGGAGAAAATTCTTAAGAGACTTGAGTAAAATTTATCCATTGTGACATTCATGAGAATTAGATTTTCACACCTTCTCTTGCCATATGTTATACTGAGTAAAGAACCTCTAGTGCACTGAAACCAGCTGTCATATCCCAGAATATCTTCTGGCATTGATTTCAACAGTAATTTGAATCAGGTAATTAAGAGTCCATTCTTAATCACTTAAAAACCTGACGGGATCGGCTAGGAATGAATGACGCTTGAACAATTGAACTATTGTTCCACGTTATCCATCCTTTGCCCATATTCTCTGGATTGTCTTATGCAGATGCTATTGAATCTTAATTTATAAATGTGTGTTTCCTTTATAAACTTTCTTGAATGTTGATGTTTGACGCTATTTGTTTTTGATACCAGAACAAGACTTGATACAAAACAAGAACTTACATTCCGGGAGAATGGTACAAATAGAACCTATATCTCTATATTGTATTTTTCTCCCCCTCCCCTCCCACAATTCTAAAATTAAGCAGATCTCTGTTTCTATGTCACAGAAAGTTCTTATCCAAATTCAACTTGATTCAGCAGGATGTTGCAAATTTAAACTTGTGTTCTTCCAATAAAAGTGTTTTACTTTCTCTTTTAATTACTCTTGCCCAGGTTTGTGTTTGCATTGTTTCATGGAACTAACAGATGTTAAAAAGAAACAGAAATACATATATTTCTATTTGTTGTAATTGCTATAAACTGCGATAGAACTTCTGTATTTTTCATAATTGGGGAAGAATTCATGCAGTTGCAACAATCCCCGTTCTTGCAGAATTCCTTCTCTATAATTATGAAAGACAAGAGGAACCCTACTTTATCTGAACAATTTCAAATATGCGATCTGTGTAAAAACAAATAGACATTTACAGTTCCACAGAGATGGAAAATATTTATCAACCGGAAAATACTATGAATCATTAATGTTTATCATTATTTCACTTTATTGCATTCCATCAAAATCCCACTTCTGATTTAAACCAAGATTATAATCAAGAAAACAAATTCACATATATCAAAATACAATATTAAAATCCTAGCTAATAGTTCTAGTACATTTAAATTTACTCATCCTTTGCAGAAATGTTCTTTTTTAAATTGACAGCGCTATATTTTAGTTCTTTTTCTTCAAATTTAATTTAAAAGATTAAACTTTTCAGAAGGAACATATACAGATGTATACATTATCAGCGTCTTATATTGTCTTCTTAACAGTATTGTTCCAGGGATGCAAAATGGCATGTATTTATATTTATGTACTGTAGATCTAAATAATAAATGCTGTGCCAGCAAGCTAAAAGAAGATATAAGATTTGGAGTTTTTCCTAACACTAAATATAAAGTTATCTTTTCTACATAGAAGACAACATTCTATTTATTCCATTTATTTCAAAACCAATATATATTATTCTGCTCATGTGGCTTTTAAGATCCCATAAAACATATATAGTAATACAAAGCAATTATATCAAATATTAAATAAATTAGTGAAAAGTAATGAAGAATTACCCACTTCTAATACCCAGACTGTTAAAGGATAGTTTTGGCTTGTAAAAATAGACCTGTAATTTGTCAGAATTACTTTATCAATAAAGTAATTGTGAATGGACTAGATTAAGAATTTTCTTTCATTGGCAGGAATTTATTCAAATTATTCTTACTCATAAAGTGGGAAAAGGGAGTTTGGGATCTGGTTGGCTGGTTTGCAAATTCCCACTGCTTCCCAGAAACACACAGATCATCTGTCTATTCACCCATCCACCCACCCACCCATCTATCACCTATCTATCTATCTATCTATCTATCTATCTATCTATCTATCTATCTATCTATCTAACTATCTATCTATCTATCTTATTATCTATCTCTGTCTTGTGTGATGACCAATTCTCAATAACCCCGGTGGGAGCTCACAGTCAATCAATTACAATAAAGCCAGTAAAAGATGGCAAGTGCAACAGATCAGAGAGATTGAAGTGAGAGGTCTTACTCTCTCGCACCTGGTGAAGAGTCCGCTCTTCATGGCTTTTCTAAACAACATCTTTGGAAGAACCTCATTCCAGAAGGCACACACTGCTACATAGTAGGGGTGCTTTCAGGTGACCCACCATTGTTTAATCGAAGGAACTCATCAAGATTTCAGTAGAACATGATAATCAGAATTGCTTCTTGTCCATTTTGTCAGTGGAAAAGGTTTTCTGGACCATTGATGAAAAAAGTCCGGGGAGCAGGAAGCTTTGTTGGATGAGATCGATTGTCTTCTCTTGACTGCACTTTGTTACCCACTGACTTCTATTTACTTTCCGATCTCAACAAGGTTATGCAAAATTGCAGTTTAAGATACTAATTCCAGCTCTGGACTCTATATCATTTGTTGTAAGATGCCACAAAATTCTTCGTTACTGTTTCTTAAAAGTTAATTTTGATTTGTGATTTTTGCTTTAAAAAGGGGGAAAGGGATATGGACAACACAGGAAACATTTTTCCTTGTCAAGCTTAAAACACGGCCTTTTCAGAAATGTTTTATTTTACTGTCTGAGTTGACAGTGTCTTAACAAAAACCAAACAAAACTGGCTTAACTGTTCTATGCTATGAAACAAAACTTGGATGCTGTCCAGTGTTCTAGCATAGAAAGCAGGGGTGGGGGGAAATCTTGTGTGCCCTAAATTATTCGCACACAGTTGCTTCCCTCCTACCCAGTCTGCGGGAAAATTGTCCAAGATAATTTCAAAGAGAAAACAATGGAACCATTTTTTTTTCATATAGAGATTGTGTAATGTTTTCAAAATTATTTAAATTATGGCTTGGCCAATCTTTCTTCAGCTGTTGACTGATAGCAATCAGAATGGACTGCTATCCCACCCACTTAACAATGCCAAGTAGAAATGTAGGCATATATTTTTCTAACACAACATGCTCAGAACAGCTATTTTAATGCAAAGTGTAACGTTGGTCCCCAAAATAAAGCTAAAAAGCAACAGAGCATCCAGTTAGCCAAGTACTGAAACAGCAAATCCTCTTTTGAACAGATAATACATTAGATCATGCCTCCCCTTCTTTATAAACACAAATTTCATGAGCATTTATGGTGATTGAAGAGACCCCACTTTATGGATGAATCCTATCAATGTCTGGTCTGAGGGGACCCAAATTCAAGATCCAGTTGTGCCTGTCTTGGTGTTGTGTTGTGTGTGTTCTGCCAAAGGATGATCAAGTCTGTCAACACTGATAGAGCATGGGGTAAGATATATTTGTTGGGCACCTCCCTCCTTAAACAATCCATTTAGTGAATGGAGGAAGGATGCCCTTCAATGCCATAGCAGGTCTGCTACCTTCTGCTGTGTGCTTAATTTATCTAAGTGGGAATTAAGAAATACAAAATCAGAAAATGACATTCAGATTTTTAAAACTGGCTTCACTTCTGAATTCTGGGCTATTCAAGTTTTTTACAGTTGTAGGATATTAAAAAAATAATAATAATTGGCATTTGATACACATGGCTGAAATTCTTAAAAAAGGGCACCCCAAAAGATTGAATGAAGCACTAGACTCTTGACACCTCCAGAATTCTTATTTACTTGCCAGAATTGGATGCGAAAGATTATTTAGATATAATTGTGTCAGCCAGGTTCCAAGAGCCCTCTCAAATGGGGAAGCTGATATAGCAGAGGTAGCGTTTCATAGTGCTGCTTCCATTAATGTATTTTTTCCAAATTACTTAAAGACAGTTTTCCTATTATTTTGCCCAGTGTGTATTGCTTGCACCTAGTGACTTTCTGTTGGAAAGTAGTTTGAGTTATTGGTGGCCATTTCTATGTTGCTCTTAATTGCTCTGCTCTTCTTTAATCTCTCTGCTGATCAAAACTCTGTTCTTTTTTTCTCCATGCTGCTCAAAAGGAGACAAACAGTTCAGAAGAGTCTGAATGTGATGACCTTGACCCCAACACTAGCATGGAGGTAGACCATGATCCTTTCTATCTGCCCTCTCTCGAACCTAGTACTAACTTCCCCAGAGAATTTTATGCCTGTTTTGAAATAGTACCTATAAAATTTGGTGTCTCTACTCTAAACGAAGGGGTGACTGTAGTATACTGTAGATTCAGAGTGGAGTGCCTGTCCCAGATAGAAGATCTTAGACTACCATTTAATTTTAACAATATCCTTCTACATCAATGTGAGAATTCCATATAAGATACCAAATTGTCTGTCATTCTGGACATATTTATTCTGTAAATGAATCTGGAACTTCCACTGTAAGCTAACACATCAGTATATAAAGGGCCTGGTGGCTCAGCAGACTGATAGCATTGTGATTAACACCAGCTGTCTGCAATTACTGTAAGTTCGAATTTCACCAGGCTCAAGGTTGACTCAGCCTTCCATCCTTTCTAAGGTAGGTAAATTGAGGACCCAGTTTGTGGGGGCAATAAGCTGACTTATAATAAATATACAAAAGTATGAAAGCTATTGCTTAACACATTGTAAGCCGCCCTGAGTCTCCGGAGAAGGGCGGCATATAAATCAAATTAAAAAAAAATATATTCTCAACTGTTATGAATACAGCAGGTTTGCTCTTTCTTGGTTCCATTGATCCAACTTTGAATGGGACAGTCTGATATGCTAAATAATATGTAATGTGGAGCATCTATTAATTAGAATTTTGACCCGACTGCAATAGATAAAGATCCATGACAGTTCAGTATTTAAAACAAGGTCAACAGCAATCAGAAGTGTTTGCTGTACTAGTGAAATCCAACTGCTAACAGTAAATGAGTACTAAGGACAAAAGTCCTATAAGAAGACGTACATCAAGTAGTTAAAGCTTTCTTGGGAATCCCTGAGTTCTGGTACAAGATATTAAATGTCAATTCACTTAATCACTTAGAAGACTCTGCATTGCAAAAGATCCTTTCCACTGAGAATAGTTGAATAATAAGTAAACAATAACATTACAATATGAAAGCACATAGATTAAAACCCAGAAATGAGGGAAAAATAGAAAAGGCCTTCTAGAACAGGGGTCTCCAATCTTGGCAACTTTTAAGACTTGTGGATTTCAGCTCCCAGAATTACCCTGTCAGCCATCCTGGCTGAGGAATTCTGGGAGTTGCCAAGTCTTAAAGTTGCCAAGTTGGAGACCCCTGTTCTAGATGACAACACATCACTAAGCAAGTCTGTTTTAGAAACAAAGCATCTGTCTGAGAGCTTAGAGATGAAGCTCTTGTTATTGGGGGAAAAATACTACAGAAAACCACTTTGCAATGATGTAAAAGTGTTTCTAATGTTCTCAAACCATTTGGAAAACATAAGAATATTAGACTTTCATAATTAGCATGTTAGGAATAACTGTAGAGCGTACAGGTAAAGAGATCTCACTAATCTTTAATGAGGCTGTGCAAATCCTTCCAAAGAGGTATTTCGCAATGCTCGGGTATACTGTACAAAACATTTATTCATATCCACAAAGTCCAGTAATGATGTAACTGCTTTACTGATCTGAAGAATAGTGCTTTCCAAATATCCTTTTGCATTGTAGAAGACTTCTTTCTAACAATGTGCATAGTCCTGATATTTAATATATTAGAACACCTAAAATCTGTATTCCTTTACCAATTCATAAAAGCTAGATTTGTGGACTTTGGGTGATACATAGTCTGCATTGAAGTCCTACCTCCCCACTTCCTTACTGTGTTTTGCTTTTGGCTAAGCAATGCTAATGCTGATATCAGAGTACTTGCTGTGCTTGGCAATTATAGTTTATTTTCAAAGCCTTTCAATTGCTACTGCTTTGCCAATTTATTCATATATATTTGAAGCCAATTGACAAAGAAGAAGGGAAAAAAAGGAGCTTGGAACAAAACAAGATGCAGCAGTAATGTTTGTTTGGATGAGGCAAGGGAGGGGACTTAAAATGCTGCTGTTCAAGTATTAGAGGAGTAGTAAACTCTATGTGAGCACAAATAGAAATTTCTCCACGTATTTTTCTTACATTGTCCCCATGAAAATAGAACAAATCCCTCACTACCAATTTGTTTCTTGGCAAAGAGACCCCTTCTGTGGCCATTATATAGTTGTGCTATCCATCTTGCCTCAAAACAGTGTTGATTACTTAATTTTTCCATGAAGCTCACTCCATTACATTCCTCTATATCCAGTGGTGGGATTCAGCCAGTTCACACCACTTCGGGAGAACTGGTTGTTAACTTTCTGAGCAATTTGGTGAACTGGTTGTTGGAAGAAATCATTAAGGCAGAGAACTGGTTGTTAAATTATTTGAATCCCACCACTGTCTATATCTAATTGTCGAGTTAGTAGTGCTGTAGTGTTCCCCAGCTAATTGTTTATATCTTCTAGTGAGTATACATAAAACAAAAATTATGTTTTGCCTTTAAACCTGGAATATGCCCATTATGTTCCAGAAATTCAGCCCTTAAACCAGCGGTGGGCTTCAAAAATTTTAGCAAGGGGTTCTCTGCCCGGTTGCTGGGTGGGTGTGGCCATGGTAGGCATGGCCTAGTCAGCCTCCTGCACCATGGCAGGAGGGGTGTTTTTTTCCTCCCCGGGCTTTCCTTAAGCCTCTGGGAGGGCAAAAACAGCCTCCCCGGGCTCCAGAGGCCCTCTGGAGGCTGGAAACGGGCCCGTCTCCAGCCTTCCTGAACTTCTAGTAGGCCCATTTCTTGCCCTCCCTGAGCTTCCATGCGTGCCCTGCACTTACCTGCATCCAAAACGGGCAACGTGGGGACTTCTGGGAGGGGCAGGGTGGGCAGGACCAGCCAGGAGTGGGATTTGGGAGTTCTCCGAACTGCACAGAATCAGCCCACCCCTGCCTTAAACACCCACATTTGCATACCATTTTTTTTTTACTTTTAAAAGCATTTTTCTACAACCTCTTCTGACGAAAAAATGCTTTCAAAACTAAAAAAAAAAAAGCCTCTGATGATCGCGCGGCTCAGCTGGGATCTTCAGAGGCTTTTCAAAGCATTTTTTAAAATGCCTCTCTGACGATCCCAGCTGAGTTGCCTGATCAGCAGAGGCTTTTCAAAGCATTAGAAAAAATGCTTTGAAAAGTTAAAAAAAAAAGTTGGCCACGCCCACCCAGTCACATTACCCCCCCCAAGCCAGGCCCAGAGAACCGGTAGTAACACATTTTACATTTCACCCCTGCCTGAAAGTGCTGTTTGTAGTAAAAGAGAGTGAAGAACAATTGGTCTGATGGTCAGGAAGCCCTCAGGCAAGAAAAACTCAACTAAAAATATATTGTTGATCCTCACTGAATCTATCCAAGCACTAGATTGACATGGTGGGAAAGACAGAACTATTTCATCTCCAGCAAAGGTCCATGTCCTGCTGTCAACAGCTTCCTCAGGTTAAAGCAAATTAATATAGCTCTTTTCCTGCTTCCTTAGTTTTCTTTTTTCTACAGTTTTGCACAACGTTGCATTATTTCATTAGCATTCCACAATGGTTTTGCTTTTTTTTTTTTTTACTCTCCCCGATTTTGTCCCCATAAACTTTTGGGCGTAGCTGTTTTTTGCAAAGAAAATTATTTATAAAATACATTCCGATCCTTTAATGGGTGCTTCCATTTTGCAGCATTAATAAATCAAAATTAAAGGCTGCTACTTAATTGCCTCATGCGGTAAGGTTTCCAGTGCTAATGCATTCCTTTGAAACCTGTAAGACTTGTTTCTAAGTCTGCAGATACGTGTTCCGTACAGGTGTTTGCATGCTTCAGCCTGAATTGTGCTTGTCAAAAACCTTTAAAAGGAATGGCGATATTAAAGAAAGGCAATCAATTTAAGGTGCTCACAATCCGAAAATATTCAAGATTTGGTGCACTTGAGCCTTTAGGTTTCTTTAGAGGAATGTTATCAAGAGCTATCAAGTTCCATACTGGTGTTTGCCTGCTTCAGCCTGAATTGTGGGCTATATATTATGACATAAAGCTTGTCAAAATCCATGAAAACGAGTGGCGATATTAAAGAAAGGCAATCAATTTTAGGTGCTCAGAATTCAAAAATATTCAAGACGGTGCATTTGGGCCTTTAGGTTTCTTTAGAGGAATGTTATCAAGAGTAGCTACAAACTACTCAGCATCATTGGTGGATCAAAAACCATTCCATTTTATTCAGTTTGATATGTGGGGAGAAAAATACAACAAATTTCCTGTATAGGTGGAAGAGAACGTCTGGAGAAAAGAGATAGCTAACTTCAGCCTGGAGGCCATGTCTAGCCTTGTTTGTTTGTGGCAAATAAAGCTAAAAATTTCAACCGTGTCATAATAAGCAAGACTTACCATATTTTGGAACAGTTAAAACAATACTTATTACCATCTAAAGAGCTGGAGATGGGGCTACATCAGGTTATTTATAACCTAAATTGTATCATAACTTTGGGGGAAATGATCAAGATTGGGAAGATAACCATCCCCATTAGGTAAAGGTAAAGGGTCCCCTTGCACATATGTGCTAGTTGTTCCCAACTCTAGGGGGCAGTGCTTATCTCCTTTTCAAAGCTGAAGAGCCAGGGCTGTCCGAAGATGTCTCCGTGGTCATGTGGCCGGCATGACTAAACGCCAAAGGTGCACAGAGCTCTGTTACCTTCCCATCAAAGGTGGTCCCTATTTTTCTACTTGCATTTTTTATGTGCTTTCGAACTGCTACGTTGGCAGAAGCTGGGACAAGTAATGGGACCATTATGTGGCACTAGGGATTTGAACTGCTGAACTGCCGACCTTTCGATCGACAAGCTCAGCATATTAGCCACTGAGCCACCATGTCCCTATTATTATAGTCCCAATTAGGATTGCCATTTATCTTTTCTTCACCCTATCACCAATATTTTTCATGGCACAAATACCACAATTAGGTTCTTCCTTCGTCGTCAAAATTTCATTTTTACCCTGTTTTCCCAAAAATAAGACATCCCCTGATAATAAGCCCAATCAGGCTTTTGAGTGCGCTAAATAAGCCTCCCCCCAAAAAATAAGCCCTCCCCAAAAATATTTAAATGCAAACTGGAAATCAGGTAAGACAGCAAGAAATCCCCATCTTGCTCCACATGCCCCAAAATAGTAAGCCCTCCCGAAAATAAAGCCAAGTGCTTATTTCGGGGTTCAAAAAAATATAAGACAGGGTCTTATTTTCGGGAAAACACAGTAGATAAATCTTTGGAATGTGATCTTTTTAATCAAAGTGGGCAACATATTTGTCACTAGAATTAATATTTTACTGTAATTGTTTTAGCCACAGGGAGTTTTAACAATGAGATCCCAGAAGGAGCAAAGCTGAAATTTCCAGGGTTGATTGGATATTGTTGTTATTTTTTTCAAAATCTGTGAGTGCCTGTTCACACATGTGCAGTTAAAAGACAAATAAACCTGTTTACCTTTTTAAAGCAGTTTCACAACTCTTAAAAAGTGTAAGAACTGTAAATGTCCGGTAGTTATAATTTGCCCACCCTTTCTTAATTGTGATTATTAATAATTACCTAACAGTACCAAATAGCGCTGCCTATTAATCTTGAATCAACAAGGCAGAAAACTTCCAGCTGGATAAGCCTTAATTGAAGTAGTGACATCGTCAAATAAAATAATTTTTTATTGGATTGCTGTAACAGTTTAATCATTAATCCAGATAACTTGGCACATATATGCCCTCTGCTGCGGAAACAAATCTAATGTCTAGCCTAGGGTTTAAATGCATTTGCTACAATATTACTAATGTAATATTACTAATTGTACAATTCTGTACAAATTTACCCCTAATTAGGCTGAATTGTTTCCAGTGGATCTTAGTAGCTTTGATATTGGGTAAAGATACTTCATCAAAGATTTAAGTTAAAAAGCTAAAGTCAAATGCTGAATGTGTTAACTGTAAATTTCAGATACATTTTGTGGCCAGGGCTTTTTCCATCACAGGTTTTTATTTTTTTCAAAGAAGTATGGTATTTTTGATAAATCGAGATTCCTTGTGTGTCTTTAGGCTTTTTTTAGTTCTCACAATGAGTTTATGAATACCAAGTAGAGGACTACACTGCATGAGAATAGTTCATATTTTAAAAATATTATTTTCTTGAAGGCAATTCCAGATACAGAGTAAAGACTTATTGGAAGGAAATTATTTAGAATTTAATGGATTTTGCCTAAAGGTTCTCGGGTACAAAATAATTAAAAATTCTACTCCAGTGGGTAAGATTGAATTTTTACCAATCAGGTAAAAAAAAATTTACCATCAGGTTTGTCCTGATAGTCAGTGCAAAGTACAAATACAAAAAAATTTCTTCACTTTGTATTGGTTGAATTACAAACTCATTTTGCAAATCATCCTGTCTTTGATGGTGCTGTAGAATGACCAAAAAAAGGATGGATTGCCATGAAGTAATCAGACCTGGAGAGATTTTGAAACAACTGGTTTATTCAAAACCACTGTAGTACCTGAGGTTTCCGAACCAAAGATGACCAAGCTCTACTTCTTATTATTTTATCTAAAACACTTAAGTACAATTACTGTAGAGTACTGGACTGTTTTGCTTAATCTGCTATTTTAACAAGGTGATTCTTAAATGTGTGAGGATTAAACGTAATGCTAAATATGATCAGATAACAACTAGAGCTTTGCAGAACTGATTCCAGAGAGATTCTTTAGCATGATCTCTGCAAAAATCACAGCTGATTTAGAGCTGCAGACAGATGCTTCTGTTGCACTCCTACCTTCTTTAAAGTTTAAACCACCTGTTTGGAATGGAGTCCAAAGTGCTGTAGAACTCCAATATGCCTATGGAGATTCTCAGTCATCCAGGTCATGGTTGTCCCAAAGGTAGTTTTTCAGGAGACAACTGGACGTTTTGGTTTTTCTTTGAAGATGTTTCACTTCTCATCCAAGAAGCTTTTTCAGCTCTGACTGGATGATGGGGAATGGAAGAATTTATATTTCTTGCAGACAGCTGGTCATTCGCATTCTTTTAGAGAGTTGTTGAGGCCACTTGGAGGTCAACAGCCTGTCCCTGTGGTCAACAGTGAAGGGACAAAGGGCAGAAAACACTCTGTGGAAAGTACAGCTTTACAACACAGTCCTTTCAGCAGTTCCAAGAAGGCTCCTCACCCATTTGCACTATTCAGGTGACCCAGAGGACATAGACAAACCTCCAAGTGGCCTCAATGACTCTAAAAACAATGCAAATGACCAGCTGTCTGCAAGGAATATAAATCTTTCCATTCCCCACCATCCAGTCAGAGCTGAAGAAGCTTCTTGGATGAGAAGCGAAACATCTTCAAAGAAAAACAAGAAAGTCCAGTTGCCTCTTGAAAAAAGCACCTTTAGAACTTCAATAGCTACAGGAATTATCTGATTCCCAGCCACTCATGAAGATAGTCTGCTGATCATGGGAAGTGAATGAGAGGAAAGACCAAAAATTAGAGCAGTAAATCTATGGTTCATTTACAAACAAGTACATTCATGGCTGCTAGCTCATTCCTGCTCTTTTTAAAATCTTTTCAAGATCTGGCCAATTGAAAGATCCTGCAATCTTGATGTTGAGATCAGAAGGGGCTGTTACAATAAATGCAGTATTCAGAATGAGACTTCTCAGGATGTACTTTCAGTTCCTCAGTATTTTTAAAACCTACTTGTATCTCGCTGGGAGCATTTTCTTTTTTCAATAACCAATTAAATAAACCTTTTCTATTTCTTGTGTGTGTGTGCATATGTATATTTTTTTTTCAGATCATCAACCCAAATTTCATCCAGGAAGGTGAGTTAAAGACATAAGCTTGTTCAAATCTTTATTTTTCCATGTTTAAAAAATGAAAAGGGAAATAATGTTATTTCCCCAAACATACCCTGAGGTAATTTTGTCTCAGTAATGACAGGCATGATACTAAGTCAGGGGTCTGAAATCTTAAATACTCAAAGAGCCATTTGGATCCATTTCCCACAGAAAAGAAAAAACCGGGAGCCACAAAACCTGGGTGGGTGTGGTCAACTCGACATCATTCACTTCCACCAGTCACATGACCCCCCCCAGCCACGCCTACCCAGCTGGTAATTAGGGCAGAGAACCGGTTATTAAAAAACACCAGGAACCACAAAACCCTTTTGACATCTCTCTCTTTCTCCCTCCCTCCCTCCCTCTCCCCATCCCTCCCCTTCTCTCTGTATCTCTCTATGTCTCTCTCTCTCCCTCCCCTCTCTCTGTCTCTGCCCTGGCCGCTTCTCCATCCCCCCGCTGTCGCCCTTACCTTCTCAGGCCAGACGAGGAGTGACTGGGAGGGGAGGGCGAGGGGCAGGGCCAGCAAGTGGTGGGATCACCTGACAGGGAGCCACTGCAGAGGGCCCAAAGAGCCACATGCAGCTCCAGAGCCACAAGTTGCTGACCCCTGTACTAAGTACATTCTTACTACAGTCCCAAAGAATATATAGGACAGCCAATTAAACTGACTTTGCTTTCCCTATAATATAATTTAAAGTACAGTATATGAATTGCTAAAATCTGCAAACAGTAGGATGGCAGAAAGATCCAAAATTTGGATTGTGTCCAAAATTTTTCAGCCCAGATTTGATAGTTTGAATTATAATACATTTTATTTCGTTTATTTTAGCTAAGCAGTTTTCAAATTATTCTGAGGTTCTTTTTCGCTTTTATTTTGCATCACATTTATAGAAACTTGCTATCTGCCCTTAACGTTGTTATTGATTAAATTAATTTATACCTGACTTTTCATTAAAATGAACATCCATGCTGCTTACACCTTTTAAAACAACAAAACAACCCAAGTATCCAAAAATGCAAAAGATAAAAACCAATCAAAGTACAAATAATTGGGAAAATGTAACCCATAGTTCTATTTTGACATCAGTGGAAGACTTGAGTGGCCAGATTAGGAATGGATTGTAACAGAGAAAACCTATCTTTGTAGTTTTCTAAGAGTTGACTGTGACTTGATGGCAGATAATCACTTCCATTTCAAAGATTCTACAAACACAGTTTTGTGAGAAAATTCACCACAGATCTGGTTTAAAATGTTCAGGATATGGTTAAGATTTCAATGTTGTATTATGAAAAAATGACACTTCATACTAAGGTTGATCTTTGGAGTCCTCACAAAACCATGGTGATAATTCTTCTAAGCAGTGGTGAAATCCAAATTTTTTTACTACCAATTCTGTGGGCGTGGCTTGGTGAGCGTGGTGTTGCTTGGTGGGCATGGCTTTGTGGGCGTGGCAGGGGAAGGATACTGCAAAATCCCCATTCCCTCCCCACTTCTGGGGGAAGGATATTGCAAAATCTCCATTCCCACCCCACTCTGGGGCTAGCCTGAGGTGGTATTTGCCGGTTCTCTGAACTACTCAAAATTTCTGCTACCAGTTCTCCAGAACCTGTCAGAACCTGCTGGATTTCACCCCTGCTTCTAAGCTGTGGAGGTCTTTGAGGCCTTCTCTTTTCCCCATTTCTGAAAGCATGCCTCAGAAATGGGAAGAAGGTGGAATATTTTTCCTATTTTCACTTTCTATGGAACAGGAGTTTTCTTAGACCAAAAAACGTGACTCCTTGCTTGACAGCTGTTTCAGTATTTCAAATGAAATTGTTGATGTCTCTTGTGAGTGTGATGTGTCTCTGTGTATGGCATTTACTCCAGTTGCTCCTGAGTTTCTCGTGCCCTTAGTGGATATCACTTGCTTGCTTGGAGACACCGTAATGTTGCAGTGCAAAGTCTGTGGGCGGCCCAAACCAACCATCACCTGGAAAGGACCAGATCAAAACATGCTTGACAATGACAGCAGCACCGCTGCCATTACAGTTACCTCCTGGTATGTTCAATCTTTGCGTTCAGGATTCTGCTGAAACGATGAATGAATTAAGGTGGCTATTGAATATAGCAATATATTCAATATAGCAAATCTGTGTAATTGTAATTAAGTAAAGAGAGTTAGTTTCATAAACCATTTAAAAACTGTTCTGATCTTCAGTCCCTCCTAACCTACATCAGTCCAGAGGAATATAGAAAAAAGAAATATCTTCTGTAAGACATCACAATTGCCATATGGCAGGTTTTTCTGGCCCTTTGTCAATCTCAAGAATTTATGCTGATTCCAGGAAAGGCAGACAAGTTTAGGCTTGTGCTCTGAAAGTTGCTGACAACTGCATGTATTTAACTATCAATATTGGAACAAGGAGAACAGTCCCAATGATGGCATGGGAGATGGATTCATTATTCATTATTCTGTTTTTGGCCCATAAGAACTTTCCATCTATTCCTTTCATTGCGTCATTTCCACCTTCATCTGCAAAGTTTAATAATCCTATGTTACTGTAAATCATCCATGTATGCATCATTGGGTATGACCGCTATATTTGTATAGGTCTTTTGATAAACAGTAAAAGAAAGTTAAAAGTCAAAGGAATGTCGAAGTATAAATATAGCAGCACTGTGATCTTAGTGTTCAGTTATCTTAATCATTTGGTTTATGTCCTAAACACCCTGGAAATGAGTTCTTCAACATCTCTGGATCAGGATTGGGGCTGATGAGTGAAATTCTGTTTTTTCTGGAGATCATGTCTCTATGGTTGCCCTGGGAAAATTGGTGCATTCACAACAGGGCAGGCAATATTGGTGCATTCACAACAGGGTCAGCTAATCACAAAACATGCCTTAAATAAAAAGGAAGATGACCTGCCCCCAAGATGCTAGTACTTCCAGGTCACTTTTGTTGGTGTTGTTTTCTAGGTAGGTAACTGCACTTCTGAACAAAATTCTGGGTGCAACCACCCATTGTCTTTATCTCCTAAGTCTATATGGAGCTAAGGAGCATTTTTGGGAATAAAGATGGCATTCATGGCTAGAGGTTTTTTTAACGAAATGTTAGCTTCGTATTAAAAAATCATATTTTAAAAAAATCCTTGGGAGGAGCGAAACTAGTAACAAGAACCTTACTCCACATAGGCTCCAAATTCCAGACTCTTGATCTGCACAGTATGAATAACCCATATAGTTATAGTGCAAAACCATTCAATTTTTGCGATCATTAGAATCACAATCATTAAACAGAACAGTGTGAACCTACATCCATTAGTAAATTATTTATTTTCTTTTGTGTGACTAATGTCCATAGACTCAATGAAAAGAGCACATCTTGTCTATTTTTCCATTGATTCTCACTTTCCAGATCAATTGAGATTGATTGATTGATTGGTTGGTTGGTTGATGATTGGATTGGATTGGATTGGATTGGATTGGATTGGATTGGATTGGATTGGATTGGATTGGATTTGTAGTCACCCATCTCAAACCCATGACTCTAGTTACCAGAAACACTGAAACAGTTAAGTTCTGGGAGAGAAGCCACTTGACAGAATTTCAATTTAACCTTTTGCCTTCTGCTCCCCTCTAGTGAATCAGGTGACATTACCCTAAAGATCTGCAACGTGATGCCTCAGGACAGTGGCATTTACACCTGTGTGGCCACAAATGAACTTGGGATAGCATCCACATCAGCGACGATCAAAGTACAAGGTAATGAATTTTCCTTTCATTTATAAGTTAAGTACATGGGGCCTGTTGTATAAAACCTTTTTATAGGTTTGCTTGATGAAATAGTATTGATTTTAATCATGGTGTTTTATGAGGAACAGGTAATAGGGATAACAAAGGGCAAGTTCCCCCTAGTAATAGTAGTAGCATTAATAATAGCAGTTTGGTCTCATTTACTTGGAGGAGGTCTCTGCAAGTGTCAACAAGAATGCAAGTGGGCCACACTTTAATTGGAAGTATCTGGAAAGCATAATTTGCTTGGAAATATGCATTATTATATGTATAACAATTTTTTGTAAGAAAATAATGATTATATAGTTTCTCATCTTGGACTTATAGCCGAAGAAGCCTGAGAGAGAAATGATTTTTAAACTTCTCTACATATTCAGATTTTATAGTCACAACAAAGGGCCATCACCCTGCCTTGACCTTAGCTAATACCCCTTAAAACTGAGAAATACAGACTTGGCTGGAAGTCCAGGAGGCCATATCTAAGATGAAGGCTACATCTGAAACTTGAATCCTAGAAGGAGGTAGTGGCAAGACATGTCTGTATTGCTGCCCCAAATACATGAGTATAGTCATCAGGAGTCACACTCAGGGAGTCAACCTACAGAGACTTTAGAACAGGGAAGTCAAACTTGCGTCGACACATGACGAATTGCGACTTTTTCCCCTTCACTAAACCGGGCGTGGGTGTAACCAGCATGTGACGCAAGTTTGACAGCCCTGCTTTAGAGACTTCTTCAGCATGTGCCATTTGAAACTGCATGTTATGAACTGCATGTTTAAATTCTTCCTTTTCATTAAAAAAAAATCCCCACTTTGAAAGGCTGACATGCCAGTTTTCACATACAAAATTGTTTTGAGGTAAATTTACACAGATTATTGTCACTGAAGAATGGTAGTGCTTTCCTTTCTATGATGTTCTAGCATTAGTAAATAGAGGACATGTTTAATCCTCTCCTCACCTGCCGATTTCGGTAACTCTCCACCTTTCCACACCCATACATTAGCAATCAACAGAAGAGTGCAAGATCTCATGAACTATCCGTTTCATATATTCCTTCCAAAAGGCATAAACCTTAAAACAGTCTTTCTCAACCTCAGCAATTTTAAGGTGTATTGACTTCAACTCCCAGAATTCTCCCAGCCTAGGAGACCACACATTATAAATTTGTTGAGATTAGACTGCTCTAAAGGATTCATCACTTTTTCTCCAAATAATTGGATCAGCCTTCATGTATATTATATTTCTAAGAAAAAGCAAATGTAATCAGCAAAGTGCCCAATGACTGATAATAACTTGACACAGTAACATAATATATAGCAGGAAAACATATCAGTCACTAGGAGTCTCCTGGAGGCTTGCCTGCCTCCATTTTCTTTGTTTTCCTGAATTTCAAATACCCTTTATAAGTTACACCTTTCCAATATTTAGGCTGATAGAGATTACTAGTTACAATCAGCTATTACATTAAACTGCACTAAAAATAACACATTTTAAAATTAGATTGTGTTAAATCAGCAATTTAAACTGTCCTGTAGCTTAAATTTCTTTTTTTAAAAAACTGGATTAAAGCAACACTGCTAGGAGAGAAATTAATTCTTTCCCATGACTTTATTTTCCCCTGATTGCTTTGTTCCTCAGATGTTCTTTTTTTGGCAGAAGGATACAAAGAGAGAGAGAGAGAGAGAGAGAGAGAGAGAGAAAGATTTGATAGTAAATATCTTTGCTGTTTGCTCCTTAACTGGGACTCCAAAATTCTCATCTAATCCTCTACTAATTGTTTCTTTCTTTTCTCTTTCCCCATCCCAGGGGTTCCAGCTGCCCCAAATCGCCCTATTGCTCAGGAAAGAAGTTGCACTTCAGTGATTCTCCGCTGGCTGCCTCCATCCAGTACAGGCAACTGTACCATTTCAGGCTACACAGTCGAGTACAGAGAAGAAGGTGCAAGCATTGTGAAGCTTTTGCGTGGGAAAACCTGAATCGTGTACCTGTCTTATATTTATTTCACCACTGATTTTTGTAATTAACACAGTCACAATTTCCCCCTGCACTGTGGATATAGGCAAATTTTCATGGCCCTAAATGTTGACTATTTTTATTAGCACCATCTAGCACTGCTAGTAAGGCCAGAGAAAGACAAGCTGACATAATTGCTATACAGGTAGTTCTGAACTTACAAATATAATTGGGACTGGAATTTCAGTCGTCAGTAGAGTCATCATGGGATCAGACCCAATTTTGCAACCAATTTTTACAACGACTGTAAAACAAGTCTCTGTGGTTATTAAGTGAATCACATGGTTGTTAAAATAATACAACTTCCACAACTGGCATTTTTCTGCTGGCAAAACATTGCAAAATTACCATTATGTGACTGCCGTATATTGCAACCAGTCATAAATATGAGCTGGTTACCAAATGCCCAAATTGTAATCATGTGACCAGGAGGTGGTACAACAATTTGTAATGTTTATAAATGCAAATACAGGTCGTAAGTCCCTTTTTCCAAGGTCATCGTAACTTTGGACCCTTGTGGAACAAATGATGGTAAGTTGAGGACTATATGTACTGTTAGCTTTTACTCTACCATTCTTCCTTTCTGCTGTGGTTGCAAGCAGGACAAATGGTATCTAAAGCAGGCAAAGGTGATGAGAGATTACTCTAGGTTTTAAACCTCTGTATCTGTCTTAAGAGGGAAAGAAGCAGGGGTGAAATGCTCCCAGTTTGGACCGGATCACCCATAGCGATGGCGGCGGGTGGTTTGGAGAACCAGTAGCAAAAATCCCTGCGCCCCCACCACCACACCCAGCTGAGCCGCGCGATTATCAGAGGCTTTTTTTTTTACTTTTAAAAGCAACCTCTTCCGAAGAAAAAATGCTTTTAAAAGTAAAAAAAAAAAAAGCCTGTAATGATTGCGCAGCTCAGCTGGGAACATCAGAGGCTTTTCAAAGCATTTTTTCTGCAACCTCTTGGCCGAAGAAGTGGTAAAAAAAATGCTTTGAAAAGTCTCTGGCAACTCCCAGCTGAGTTGCCTGATCGGCAGAGAGGTATTTTTTAAAATACCTCTCTGACAATCCTAGCTGAGTTGCTGATCAGCAGAGGCTTTTCAAAGCATTAGAAAAAATGCTTTAAAAAGTTTTTTTTTAAAAAAGTTGGCCACGCCCACCCAGTCACATTAACCCCCCCTCACCAAGCCATGCCCACAGAACCGGTAGTAACAAATTTTACATTTCACCCCTGGAAAGAAGGCAAGCAAATAGAATAGGTGGGAGCACTAACTATTCATCCTCCCCTTTCCTATCTTTTGCTCTCAACTTCCTAATAAAAGGATAGAAGAAGAAGAATAAAAGAACAATTGCAGGACTCAATTGCAAGAGTTCACAAACACTTGAAGTCGGCAGTGGATTCTAATGCTGGCTATGAAAGACTTAGAACTCCAAGGAAGCTTCACTAATGTTAAAGTTCTCCGTTCCTGTTGAAAAACTAAGCACCTAGATACGTCACATGACATATTGCAACTTTTTCCCCCTTTGCTAAACCGGGGGTGGGCATGGCCATCACGTGAAGCATCCGGCCCGGTTTAGTAACTGGAGTAACTGGAGAATTGCTACCTTACTGTGGCTTCTTTATTTAAGGAACAGTTGCCCTGCATTCTTGTGTTTCTTTCACCTACTTTCCATTTTGTTGTATTTTCAATTTGTGGCACATGTGCACCATACATCAAAAGTCCCAAAAAGTCTTTTATAACTAGAAAATATCTGATGAGTCTCAATAAATGGCAAGCATTGTTCAAGCTGCATTGCCTAATATCATTCCTATCACTCTTCAGCTTTCTATACTAAAAATTTTGTCAGGTTTTCAGCAAAACTGAAGATGAAATTACAATAGTCTCCTTAATATCACTAAGCACATGGAGCTCAATTGACTCCATGTCTCCCTTCACCACAGAATTACCACAGCCTATCTTCACCACAGAATTACCACAGCCTATCTTCTCAGTCCTTGCCTTCCCTGCTCTTCCATCCATATCACTCCGAATCTAATATATTCATGTTTCTGTTAGAAGAAAGTTCTATTCTATTCTATTCTATTCTATTCTATTCTATTCTATCCTATTCTATTCTATTCTATTCTATTCTACTCTACTCTACTCTACTCTACCCTACCTTACCCTACCCCATCATGTCCTGTTCTGTTCTGTTCTTTTATTTTTTTTCTATGCTTCATTCACTAAAATGGAGGGTGTAGTTCCCAAATGACCATTCTTCCTGTAGTATTATCAGTATGACACAAAAGACAGATGTTCCAAACATGCCTGGACCAGAGGTGAAATCCAGCAGGTTCTGACAGGTTCTGGAGAACTGGTAGTGGAAATTTTGAGCAGTTCAGAGAACCGGCAAATACCACCTCTAGCTGGCCCCAGAGTGGGGTGGGAATTGAGATTTTGCAATATCCTTCCCCTGAAGTGGGGAGGGAATGGAGATTTTGCAGTATCCTTCCCCTGCCACGCCCACCAAGCCACACCCACCAAGTCACACCACGCCCATCAAGCTACGCCCACAGAACCGGTAGTAAAAAAATTTGGATTTCACCACTGGCCTGGATAGTTTCTTTTTCTCTTGTTCCCCCTCACTTCCTACGCAGGGCTCTTACACCTTCTTTCCTAACCAAGCAAAGGCACTGAAACATTTGATACTTACCTAAGTTTTAAAGGGGCTTAGATACCCTGCAGAACAGAGCTTCCTTCAGATGCAATTGGCAATCCTGTTCCTTAAGAACAACGAGGGAGGTAGGAAAATAAATAGACTGTCATGACAACAAAAGGGGCACTTTCAAGGTTATAAGGCTCCATGGATGAGCCTACAATCTACCCTTAAGACACACCACTAATAAGAGACTGGAAATAACACTTTTTCTGTTTAATCAGGGGTTTCAAACTTTTTCAGGACAGCTTTAAAAAACCCAAATCCCCAAACCCTTGATCAAGAGGCCAAAAAAAAAAAAAAAGTTCTCTGCTAGAAAATTGGCTGCATTTGAGAGTTTTTGGTGGTGGCGGCTATTATTTGTTGCCTTAACCTTTTCACACAACTTAGTCAACTTCTCACAGAACCCTAAAATTCTATAGAACGTCATTTTAAAAACCCTATATTGATTAAACTTCAGGTTCTACTGAAACCAGGCTGATGAAAATACCTCTGCTCTTCCTTCGATCAACTTGTAGGAGCATTTTAACTGGAGTGCTTTCTTTCTAACCTTCTGCGATTGAAGACTAGTCGCCTATGTCACTAAGAAGGGAATGTGTAATTGCATTTAAATGTTGGTTATTTTCTCTCTTTTGTCTTTTCTCTTTCTTTGTACAACACAGGCTCCCAGGTCTGGCAGCAGTCTGTTGCCTCAACTTTGGACACCTACCTCGTTATTGAAGACCTCATGCCTGGCTGTCAGTACCAGTTCCGGGTCAGCGCCAGCAATCCCTGGGGAATTAGCTTACCCAGCGAGGCCTCTGAATTTGTGAAACTCCCAGAATACGGTGAGCCTGTATTCGCAAAGGTAGAGCTGACTTTCAGAATGGAAAACTTCACCAACGTAATATTTCAGAGTTCTAGGCTTTGTTGAGAATCAAAATTTCCTGGGAGTTCAAGCTTCACGTGGTTCATATTTTGTTGCCCACTATGAAAAATTGGAGAGAGATGTATGCTAACACGTCTTCCTACGTTCAGATCATTTTACGTTGGTGCAGCTGGTCTTTTGAAAGGAGTGCAGCACAGGGTTTATAATACTTACTTTGCTTGCAGCCATCCTGTGAATAATTGAAGAGTTTCAAAAAGGTGCTTTGATTTGGCAAAACTTTGATTGACGGCTCCCTCCAAAGAGAAGCAACATCCCTGGTCAAATTGGCCCTTGCCCATTCATGTGTAGACTTTTCTCCAGACTAAAGCGATGGGTTGTCTTGAAGCAGAAACACCCCCCACACACACACAATGGATTGGAGCAATTTGCTTTTTTCCGAATGGAGGCATTGCTTTGAATCAGATTGTTTCAGTGACCCAACCCGAAGCGATACTTCAATTAGATCACAGCCAATCTGCACTCTTTTAGATCTGAAACCCAGAATTTTCATTTGGAAAGATCTCAGGAGGGCTGGTTTCACCATTAAGCAGAGTGAACCAACTACCTTAGGCAATGGATATTTTGCAGAGCAAAGAAATGTTCCTTGTTTTACATGCAGGTATTTTTGGAGAGGATTTAAAAAAAAAACTCAAAATAACTTGACTTTGGTAGATGATGGCACCACTGATAGGGAGCCAAGTATTTTGGGCCACTGCTGGCTCAATCAAAAACTGTTGCCAGTCAAAACAAGATCTACGGTTTGAATCGGCACAATAGTATAACATGGTAACTGTAATCAATTTTATTTAATGCAGTAAAGCAGTGATTTACTGATCTCATCGAAAGACAGTCATTGTCTTGGTCCATACTAATGTTAATTTTAATCACTATAAAGCATTCCATCCCATCTAGTGGTGGGATTTAGCTGGTTCAGGAGAACCGATTGTTAAATTGCTGGCTGGCCCCTCTCCTTCCCATCCCTTCCAGGAGTTCCCCCATGCCGAGTTTTGGCTCCCAGGTAAGTGCAGGGAGGCCTACTAGACCCAAAACGGGGCACGGGGTCTGCAGTACATCCCCTTGCAGGCCGTTTTTGCTCCCAGGGGGATGCAGGAGGCCAAGTGCTGCTTGTCACACACCCTGGCCACACCCACCATGGCCACGCCCACCCAGCTGGTCATTAGGGCAGAGAACCGGTTGTTAAATTATTTGAATCCCACCACTGATCTTATTTTAGGCATGTAGTTCTTTTTTTTTTTGGAAAAAAAGTTTTTATTATTTTTTAAAATCAAACAAATAACATTTTCACTTGTCTATTTAAACATTTATAAACCCAACCTTCCACCCCGCCTTCCCACCCCCCTCCCCCGACTTCCCAGAAGAAAAACAGGGTATAAATTTTACCAAACATAAGCTAAAATATGCTAAGTTAATGCAAGACTTAAAACTCCCTAGACCCCTTAACTCCCCTTCTACAGATTATTCATCAACCTCCCTTTAAACTCAAAGCCTAAAAATTTTAAAAACATCGTAATACATCTGTAAAATATTCTTAGTTCATTTACTTAATCATTTTATCTCCCTCCTACTTTTACTCTCAAAGTTCAAATATTTTTTCTTAAATCTTAATTAATCATTGAGTTCTTAATTCATTTACTTAATCATTGTAATTAGTCATTAATACATCAATTATTAGACCAAAAAAAATTTATCTTCCATTCTTCCTTTCTTTCTATATTTTTTCCAATCTTTCTTCCTCCCTCTTACTTTTATTTTGAGGAGATTTTGAATTTCAACTGGGGGTTGATGTATCTTTAAGACTTGTCCCTTTCTTGGAACCATTTCTTCTGATTTGGAGCCCCCATATTGACTCTTCTTGCTTATATAATCAGTCAGTTCATAGAACAAAGAGTTAACTCGATGAGTTTGCAAAGAAAAGTCCAGTTGTCGCATTTCAATTAATTGTGTGAAAGCCTCTGCCAAACCTTCCAAAACCTCGTAGGGCTGGTCAGTTACTTCTTCTTTCTGCTCTGCATTATATTTTTGAAAAGTTCTGTCAGTTAATTCCAAAAGGGCAGGAAGAAAGTTTGAAGATTCTTGAGAATCAGCCAAATCCAGCTTCTCTGTTTTGTCAAGATGTCTCCTACATTGTCATTGTGGTTTCCTTCAAAAACATCCTCATTTGCTTTTATATCTTCCATCAGTTCTATAGATTTTCGTTCTATGATTGCTGTAAAGTTATTAATAATTGCAATTTGGTTGTTCATGGCTTCCTTTATAAATTCTGTAAGGTCTCTAAAAAAAATCTTCTTGGCTCTGTGAGTCAGTTCTCTGAATCATTTCTGACGCCATTAGAAAACTTCCACCACTTTCAGGAACTCCTTGCTTGGAAGCCATATTATTTTAAAAGAATTTTTCTTTTCAAAGCCATAAAATCTCTTGAGCAGCTTTCTCAGATTTATTTATAGTTTATCAAGCAAGATAGTCATTTCTACACCCAGCTCTCAAATCCCAGCAGCTTAAGTCCAGTCTCTAAGCACAAATCTATTAACAAGCACTTAACTTTCACTTTTCCAGCCACAATTAAGACTCCATTTCCCTCTCCAGCTCAGCAAAATCAAATAGAAACACTGTATCCCAGGAGTTAAGCAACATACTTGCAAAGGCTTGTTCTCCTGCTTCTGTTCTGTCTGCTTTTTGGAATCAATTAATCTCCTTGTTGGGAGCAGAGTTGGTCGCCGGCGTCTGGCTCCATTTAAAATGGAGTCGCCACAGATCCAGAGCTTCAGTGGGCTGAACGGGGAGCTCTCACCCTCCAAGCCCCTGGAATTGCTCCAGGGGCTCCTGGGGAGCTCTACCCTCGTCCACCGGCTCTTCTCTCCTTCTTCTCCTGAAGGAGAGATTTTCGAGCCGTCTGACAGCTGATTAGCGCTGTCAGAACGGCTCCAACGGAATCACGGGGCTGGTGGTCCGAAAAGACCATCCGCGATGTCGGCGGTGCCAACCGGAAGCCCTTAGGCATGTAGTTCTTAATGCAGCAATTTGCAGTTATGGAAAGGAAACTTTCTAACAAGTCTAAAGTTGAGACAAGGTCTTCACTGAACTTTGCTTTATTCATTTATGAATATACCATCTCAATCCAAACTGATTTTAGGTGGTTTACAACTCATATATTAAGTTACAGTAATAATATTAATATAGTAATAACAAACAGTATGTAATTATAATTAAAACTAAACTAGCCCTTCTCACCCCTAGAGAAAGGTACCCACCTTTCCTTTGGCCTCCCTTGCAGTGCACCTCCAGGACTCTGAGAAGGTATTCTCTGACTGTCTAGGTTAGAGGGACAGATTTGATCATAGAAAGGTGGTCTCCTAGAGAGTACACATGAAATTTTAGAAGCCTGCTCTGGGACTCTTGTGATCTTCCTGAGTCTTGCCAAGACACAAGAGCAACAGGCAAACACTGGATTCACTCTTTAATGTATTTGCATGATGAAATCAACACTCACTGTCATCATTATGAGCCGTGGTGGTGCAGTGGTTAGAGTGCAGTACTGCAGGCTACTTCTGCTGCCTGCTGGCTGCCTGCAATTTGGCAATGCAAATCTCACCAGGCTCAAGGTTGACTCAGCCTTCCATCCTTCCAAGGTGGGTAAAATGAGGACCCAGATTGTTGGGGGCAATATGCTGATTCTGTGAACCGCTTGGAGAGGACTGTAAAGTACTGTAAAGTAGTATATAAGTCTAAGTTCTATTGCTATTGTAGTTTGTTGTAGTTGTTCCTGCTGCTAAAATAATTACCTAACATTGACTGTATCTGTTTTGCAATTCTGTTTCCCAACCCATCTGGTTCCACAAAGACTCTGCAGCGGATGGTGCTACCATTACTTGGAAAGAGAATTTTGATTTTGCCTATACAGAGCTGAATGAAATTGGACGGTAAGGAAGTAATTTCCCAAAAGCCAAACATCAGAAGATGTAGAGAAAGTATAATTGCACATTTTTAATCATGTTATCATTGCAATGGGATTCTCTCCATAGCAACTACACAATCTTTGAAAAAGTCACGGCTGCTTTAATCAATCACAGAGAGGCACCACATTCACACTTTCATGTGTTGCAAAAACATCTCTTTCCAGCTGAGTCTCAAGCACTGCACTAGACAACATTGTGCACACAAACACACACACATAATATCTTCTCTCTATGTATCTCAACTCATTTATTAAACTGGTTAAATCTATGTGGGATCTAGTTCCCAATATGATGAGCTCCGTTCACCAGAATTCACTTTTCTTTTCTTCCTTCTCTTACTAAGCCCCATCACTACTGTACATGCTATTATTTACAACAGAAACCAGTCTTTTTTTAACCATGACTAACTCACAAGTGCATAGTTTAGCACATTGCTCTAAGCTATTAATCAAATGTTTACAAACCACAGTGGTAGTTTTAGTGAAGGAAAATGTGATGATCTAGCATGAAATATAAATGCAGGCTCTGTGTTACTGCTTTTTCTAAACTCACCTTAGATGTGCCCTCTTAGAAACCTTTTCATGCTAAAACCAAATGAAGAAATAATCACCTGGAGATATAAAAACACTAGAAAGTTACAAAAGGCAACTGGACCTTTTTGGATTTTTCTTTGAAAACATTTTCCTCCTCATCCAAGAAGCTTCTGAGCCCTAGTGCTGTAGTGATTAGAATGCATTATTGTGGGCAAACTCTGTCCACAACCTGGAGTTTGATCCTGACAGGCTCAAGGTGGACCCAGCCTTTCATCCTTCCAAATTCGATAAAATGAGGACCCAGACTGTTGGGGGCAATATGCTGACATTTGTAAACTGCCCAAAGAGTGCTGTAAAGCACTATGGAGTCATATATAAGTCTAAGTGCTATTGCTATTCTTCAGTTCTAAATAAGAATTGAAGAAGCTTCTTGAATGAGAAGCAACATGTTCTTAAAGAAAAAAAAAACCCCAAAAAAGTCCTCTTGCCTTTTAGAAAAGAGACTTTGGGATATTCATGGCTTGGATGATTAAGAATCTCTATGGACAACCACTAGGAAGAAAACAGTGCTGACTAAATCTGGGCACAGGGTTTATCTATGTATAAATATAGAGAGAATGATTTGCCCTTTCTGATCAGCAAATTGCGTTCATATAGAATAGAATAGAATAGAATAGAATAGAATAGAATAGAATAGAATAGAATAGATTAGAATAGAATAGAATAGAATAGAATAGAATGTTTTTTTATTGGCCAACTGTGATTGGACACACAAGGAATTTGTCTTGGTGCATATGCTCTCAGTGTACATAAAAGAAAAGGTACATTCACCAAGAATCATAAGATACAACACTTAGTGAGAGCATTTCACTGAGGCAATCTTTGGCAGCGCCATCTTGGATTATTCATGATTTGGGACTGACATACAGTTCAGTAGAAATGATGTATTTACACCTGTCTCCTGGCTATGGAGGATATAAAGTTCTCTTGGGGTTTATGATAGGGGCTTGAGTATTCTTATAGTACCTTATCCAGGGTATACATCTGTGAGGATATGTGTACGGAGATGGCCAAGAGTGTTAACTTTAAATTTTTATAATTTAATTTTGGGAAAAGAGAGTTCTCTGACACAAAGCTACTCAGAATTCAGCTTCTAATTCACAGTTAGAATCTCTTATAATAGATTCATTGAAAAAAAATGAATATACTTTTATTAGTTTTGCTTTTCCCGAAAGAATATATTGCCAGGGCAAAAGACAATAAATTACTTGAAAAAATTAATAATCCAATGAGTTTAGAAAGCTCTTAAAATTTATTGATATTGAACCAAAATGGATTCATCCTTTATTCACAAGGTATCTTAATGGTCTCAATTTTCCAGGGGCCGATTTGCTGTCGTAAAGAAATGTATTCACAAAGCCACAAGGAAGGATGTTGCAGTGAAGTTCGTCAATAAAAAAATGAAAAAGAAAGAGCAGGCAGCGCACGAAGCAGCCATGTTGCAGCACCTACAACATCCTCAGTATATCACCATTCATGACACTTATGAGTCACCATCTTCCTACATCTTAGTTTTAGAACTGTAAGTCCTACACGGAAGCTAAGCTTCTTATTTCTTGAAGCAAGTCACTTATTTATCTATTCTGTCATTTTGTACATTTTCACAAAACCCATTTCATTTCCCTACAGGAAGAAAATGACCACGAGAGAACATTTTGTATATGTCTGGTTCCAAAGATGCATTTTTAAAGTTTCTATGAAATGGCATGGTCTAAATGTAGAGTTCCTTATATTAAATTGGATTTATGAAAATGTAGTATCGCAAGTCTTTACAGTAGTAAATTTTTAATAATTGTCAGCCTTTTTTCTTTTTAAAAATACCACTCTATTTAGAGATACATCCCAGTATTTATGATTGATTGATTGATTTCCCACCTTTATTATTCTTATAAAGTGGCGAACATACTTAATATTCCTTCCTCTTCCTAATTTTCCCATAACAATAACCCTGTGAGGTGAGTTGGGCTGAAAGAGAATGACTGGCCCAAATTTACCCAGCTGTCTTTCATGCCTAAGATGGGACTGGAATTCACAGTTCTCCTTAGATTTCATGAGACTTAATTTTCATAATGGAACATTTTGGGATTTTAGGATGGACGATGGCCGTCTCTTGGATTATCTTATGAATCATGATGAATTGATGGAGGAAAAAATAGCTTTTTATATAAGAGATACGATGGAAGCTTTACAATATCTTCATAATTGTCGAGTTGCTCATCTAGATATAAAGGTAAGAAAGACAAAAGAAGAAAATATTAACTTGTGTCTCTACAGTCTTAAGTACCCTTTTCTGCTTGTTCATCTTCATAGCAAACCCAACTACCAGTATGCAAGGTTGCTTCACAACTTTAACTATTTGAAATTAAGTTAGTGTCCACATACATTTGAGCCATTCTGCAGGATATATTTAACTGAAAGCTTTGAAAATACTCACCATCTCACAACCTGTTAAGTATTTCCCATCTGCCAGTCCCAAATTATCTTTCTATATTATGTTTATTTTAAATAAATCTATTCTAATAAGGACAAGTGTTTAACTGTCTCAGCACCATCACATTCATCTCAGTTTATAACCATTTAAACATATTAAAATTTTATATTCTGTTGGTGCCTTGTGATTTTTAATTGCCTGTGACAATTGGGTTGACAATATGGTCTGATAAATCATGTTTCAGTAATGTGAGGATTCATGCTAGATGCCCTCATTACAGATGCCCCTGTAATGGGTCACAAACCTACCAGACAATACTTCTGTGGATTTACTTCCTATAAAAAATACATTTGTTTGAGAAGTAACCCCTAATATAGGCGTGTTTCTCTTAATATATTGGCTGTACCAGTATTGACTGAAACCTGTTTTTATTGCAACAGAAATGTACAATATACCTTTTAAAGTGTATGTGATTTAATTTTCAATTTCCACAGCCAGAAAATTTGCTGATTGATTTACGGATCCCAGTGCCACGTGTTAAGTTAATTGACCTTGAAGATGCTGTTCAAATCACAGGCCATTACCATGTCCATCATCTGCTTGGAAACCCTGAATTTGCTGCTCCAGAAGTTCTCCAAGGGGCTCCAGTGTCCCTGGGCACAGATATCTGGAGTCTGGGAGTGCTCACCTATGTCATGTTGAGCGGTGTTTCTCCCTTTCTGGATGAAAGCAGAGAGGAGACATGCATCAACGTGTGCCGAGTAGATTTCAGCTTTCCCAACGAGTACTTTTGCGATGTAAGCCATGCTGCCAAAGATTTCATCAATGTAATCCTTCAGGAAGACTTCAGAAGGAGACCTACTGCTGCCACTTGCTTGCAGCACCCGTGGCTGCAGTTTCATAATGGCAGCTATTCCAAAATACCTCTGGATACCTCACGCCTGGCTACTTTCATCGAACGCCGCAAACACCAGTTCGATGTGCGCCCCGTTCCCAACGTTAAGAGTTTCATTATGAGCAGAATGAACCCAGGAACGTAACGCAATACAACTGTTGCAATGATAACGGAGCACTACAGCGGGTGAAAATGGAGAAAGCAGATTCTTTGCAACTCTTCCTCTCTGTACAGAGTATTACATTTGATGTGATTGTTGAGGAAAGTGTGTACCGTTTCAGCAGTTACATTATCTAAGTAGTTAGAATTAGATGCTTTCTCAGGTTGCCTCAGCTGCAACGTCTTGGGGGGGGGTTGTTGTAACTACATGGTGGTCATGTTCAATAAGATGGCATCAGTCAAGAACGGGAACCAAAACACAGTTATCTTATTTCTGAAAGTTTTGAACCATCTGAACCATCTTCAACCATCTGAAAGATCTAGACAGCTTTGCCAATTATATGAATAGTTGAATGGTGTATCTGAAATTCATTCAAAAATTGGGGGAAAAAACTAGGTGACTATTTACAAGTCAACATTTCTTAAACTGGACTGGATAAATATTGGATTCTGTGAAAATTGCTATCCTCGTGTTAATTAAGGATCAGAGCTTTCCTGTAAGGCAGATTTCATTAATCTTGAACTAGAATTAAGCTTGTGGTAAGTGTGCTAAACTTGAGATTCACAGTAACAATGAAGTGATAAGATAGGTGGCATTGATCAAGATATCAATATCAATAAGTCCTCTTGGGATGCCACACATTTTTTTATTCAAGATTAACGTACTATAAAGTAGCAGTGTGCTACTGATAAGATGGTAAAGTAATTGAGACATCAAAAACATTTAGATGAAGCACAAAAAGGTGATTTTTTTAAATTAAAGTTTTATAGCTCTTGTACAGAAAACTTTTGTTGAGAAAAAGCTATCTTAAAATAAGTGCTGTATCTGTAAACTAGATGTCAAAGACTTTTTCTATTTGAAGAATGTTTGTTGAATCCTCATATTCTCTGTAACCTGAAAAGGATCTTATTTCCCTTTCCCTTATAAAAGTTGCTCCGTTGTGAATTCAAGCCAAAGTTGGCCAAAGTGTGGTAAACATAGTAGGTCCATCTTTATGCTTATGGCTCTGAAATTGGTCTT
Organism: Arizona elegans; assembly: GCA_022577455.1. NCBI lineage: Eukaryota > Metazoa > Chordata > Lepidosauria > Squamata > Colubridae > Arizona > Arizona elegans. Next base: position 107,837,685 of record JAKOOJ010000001.1, read on the forward strand.
AGTACATAAGGCTAATAGTTTACTATGACCGTATGCATTTACCTTCTTAGCTCCATTTCTCAAATGGTATGGTGTTGTTGTTTTTTTTGTTTAATCCCAAAGCATAGCGTGAAGCAACTCAATGATAACATTAAAAGTCATTGCAATATTACATTCTGATTAGCCAAGGACCCAACAATGTAACAGTCCTTTAACAACCATTTCAAAGTGTTTTTGAAATAATAGTTCCAAGCTGAAGTGTTTTCATTATCTTTGTAAAACCATTCCAGCCCTGAATACCCCGAGAGTATTTTAATACAGCGAATGAATTATTCATGGCCTTGCTGTATCGACATTCTTTAGAAGTCAAATCAGTCAAAACATCCATCTGTTTTTTTTCCCCTCCTTTTCCCACTTCCCCAACAATTAATGTCCTGCATGCCTTAGGGTAGGCTGATTTATTTAGTGATTATCAGCAGATATGATGGTTGCTACTTCTTAACATGCAGAGATAATGGGCTCCTGTTGTTGGATCACAAAGTGCCAATGATTTGAGGGTGTCCTTTCACTACTTGTGATATACAAAGCTCCTGATAACAATACTTTCAAGGCCAAATGTATTGTTTGGCTAAAAGATCAAATAAATCTCATCATTCTGGGAAAAGCAAGGAATAATTTACGCTTTCATCCCTTGGCAGGACAATACAGATAACTGGGTTTCCAAATGAATGAATAACCCCCGTGACAAGCTGACATTTGGTAACTTTGTTTGCATTCTATCAGTGGTGCCAACAAGGTTTTTCCTCTCAGAGCCCACAAGACAGAGTACCCTTGTACAATTGAAAGTTAGGGGAAGAAAAAAGAACTGGCAACAGTTCTTGCAATTTTATAATGAACACTGTGACAAGAATTGTAGAAGACAAACTCAATTCCTAAAGAAAACATAGGGCAAAGATCATACAGAGTAAGATTTCTGTTCTGCAATGAGCATTGCTACTTTTCTCCTTGTTCTGTTCCAGGACTGATTAAGCATCAATATTTTTTTATGGCTTAAAAGGATTGGGCCTGGGGTCAAGAATACCAAAACAGGAAGAACTCCAAATCTTTAGCGTGTTAGATTTCATGGGTTGGATTATTATTATTTTTTAATCTACCAGCAGGATTATTACTGAGCAAAGTTCAGTCTCAAAGGTTTCTGCCATAGAAGGTGTGACTCTTGCTGATTCCACACTCTGTCTAGGCTAGGGCAAAGCTCCTAGTGTTGTTTCTTTAACACTAGTGGTGATGTTTTTTTCCAGGGGTTTCCTCCATCTTGTGAAATAGGATTTTTTTTCAGGGGAGATATAGAACTGCTTAAATTGGGAGGAAACAGGGGAGAGTATTTTCTCCCCTACTCTTCTGAGGGAAACTCTTTAGTGGTTCAAAGTCTCCTGTTTAGTGAAGGGATTTATAAATTCCAACAATAACCCTATCATCTATTTCAGACATAAGAATCTCAGTCTATTAACTTTTTGGACCAAGATCCTGGTCTGATCCTGTTTTATCGATTTTATTTTGTAGGGAGCCTACTTTATTTTTTTTAATGGAAAAAATATGCCTTAAGAACCAAGAAAAACATTTGCCAAATGAAGAAAGGGAAATAACAAGGATTAAATCCGCAGGCGCACAGGACATCTTGTCTGAACTGGCACAATATTGGGGCTATTATTATAGCCTCTGTCCCAAAGACATTTGCAGTTTTTCTTGGAGATTCCCTCTCTTGCATCTTGTTTTACTTGGTGCACGCTCTTTACAATTAACAGGAATTATGGTTTTGTAAGACTCATGTCGGGCTTAATAATAATTCTAAATCAAATTTAACAGGGCTATTTCCCTAATATTTCCCCTTTTTTTCTATCAAACTTTTCCAAACAAGTGCTGTAAATGTTTTTTCCCCCCTTGCCTCACTAGATAAGTAATCATCAATAGAGGAAAGCAGAACAAACAGTACAGAAAATGAATTGATCTTAGGATTTGGGGCTATTAAGTATATATGGAGTGCCTTTGCTAGAAAAAAAAAAAGGCAAAGTCCTTTTCCTTTAAATACAAGATGTTCATTTTTTTCACAATCCATTTTTCCCTCCCAGACCCTTGCTTTACTTAATATCAAAGCAACCATCATATGTTGCAATGCAATGTCATAATATGGAATGTAGGGTAAGATCAATTCCTTGTTGCCTTTAGCAACTCTTTCTAAAAGGCACTGACAATCATCTAAAGGTGTGGCATGTGGGCTCAGGTAAAAACAAAAGCCAAGATTCAGCCGAAGTTGGATCCTAAAATCACACCTATTCCTTTTCTTAAGATCTATGCTGCACTGCTACATATATTTACTAATGAGTAAATCTAGCTGAAAACAATGCCACATACTTCCAAGTAAAATGTGGCACATTATGGGCAAATTTTGCTAGACATGGAACAATCTAACAAAAGCATCGCCATTTTATTTATGGATGTAATTGGTTTAAATGTCCTTTCTTCAAGCTGTGGTAGCCATTAGCTTCACAATTGCCAATCTGGGTATCCAGTTCTGCTACTCTACATATACATCGATCAAATCAGTGGTGGGTTGCCCCGGATTGGGCAAACCCGTAGCGGGAGGCTCCGCCCACCCACCCGGATGTCTCTATGCATGAGCAGAAGCATGAGTATGCACGCCCCCGCAAGCAAACCGGTAGCGACTGAAATTGAAACCCACTATTGGATCAGATGTTTACAAATGCTCCTGATTTGAGTCTCTAAAGTGTGATCCTTAAAAAAAAAATGTACAACTTTTATACAGAGTAGTTTGCTATGAATTTTTGCTGAAATCTCCACTGCAGGCAAACATTGGAATAAACCCTGGTGATATTGTGACTGGTGCTCCATAGAATAAGCATAAATTGTGACACAAATCTGACAGTGTTTCTTCAGTTATTAAAGCAACTGTGACTTCAAAGGGCTCTGTAATGTGGATGTAAAACCTATCTAGTCCAAATACCTCCTCCTTTTTTTTTTTTTTTGCATCAAGAGCAATCAGATGCTACACAAATAAAAGAGGCCGGGATGGTTTTTTTTTTTTTTTAAGCCCATCTCTCAAAATATGAAAATCTTGTTTTGTGAGACAATGTTAGCAAAGTAGTTTGAGACTGGCTGCAAACAGATGTATTATTCTGGCCCTTATTCAGTGTCTTGGGTCTGCCTGACACAGCTGCATGTTCTTTCTTAAAGAACCACTGATTGCATGTGGTCAAGTGTGGCTAGCAATGATTTGGGTCCTTTAGCCTGTAGCTCAGAACGGCTGTACACCATTGGAATCTCAAAATATTCTGAAAGTGCCATTTCCATGGATCTTCTTTTCTTTCCTATTCATTTCGAGCATCTATGATTCATCAGATGATGGTGCTTTCTTAGCAAAATAAAATCAGACCCACCCCTTTCTTACTAAATATACGTTCTTAAAATCATTATATTAATGATTGTCAACATAATGTCAGGATTAGTTGGCTTATTTATACTTTCAAAATGGGAAAACTCTTGTTCTATTTAAGCCATATTTTACATTCTATTTTTATGTGCTAGTGTTTTAATCAGCTCTTTGTATTTTGCTAGCAAATTATTCTGATTTTGTCCATGCGACTCCACAATAGACATATATTCTGTCATGTGAAGAACATTATAGGATATACCTCTTTCCATATTTACTTAGGAGTAAGCCCCAATAAATTCCAAGATGAACAGTTTGAGTACCGTCCTACAAACATTCTGGTGTATGAGTCATTCAACTCAGTGGGTCTTGTTCATAAAGAGAGATACATTGGATTACACTATTACTACAATGGACTTGCAGCTGTTGTGTAAGGTCCCACCAATAGTGAGAACTGTAGGAAAGGTAGTATAGCAATGGGTGGTTGTATTTTTGATGGAGCTAACTATATATCTGAGATGCTGTTGGGATTTCCATAAAGGAAATAATCAGACTAAATAATCCCTATTCCCATCCTTTCAAAGGTCAAGATGCAAACTTATTTCACAGCCTTAAACAAATTTCAGTCTTTTGCTGGTCTGCCTTAAGTGGTATTATTTTATTGTTAATTTCATTTTGTATGCATATGTGTTTTGTAAAGAAGCATTTTGTAAATATTTTATTTATACCTCTTCATATGTAATGTTGTAATGTTCCTATTCTTTGGCAACGTATGTTCTCTATGGATAAAAAAAATATTACATTTTAGGCTACTACCTTCCTTATAAATGCAATATATAAAAGAGTTAGCACTGGATTGTTTTAGAATATATAATTAATTGTTCTGATAAAATCGACTAAGCCATATATAATGCACTCGGTGAGTAGAAGTTTTTATTTTGGCCTATATCGATGATCCTCAACTTGTGATCTAGGATCCATTAGGGGGTCTGCGAGAATATAGCAGGTGTCCATGACAGGAAAAAAAATAAAAATGCCCCAAAAATAAAAATGCCCAAATATGATCACCCAATATTGCACTATTTTGTATTCTCAAGATCTGAAGGCTTTGGCCCTTTTTTAATTAAAAAAAAGTTATTTAATGTAGGCGTCCTATAGATCCCAGCCGAGTACGTTATATGAGTCTAAGGCACGGGTGTCAAACTCATGGTATCACATTGCCATCACGTGACGTTTCACGACATTTTTCCCATTTGCGGAGCTAGATTGGGTATGAGCTGGATGTGATGCATCCAGCCCACGGGCTGCCAGTTTGACATCCCTGGTTTAAGATATAATTAAGTGCTGTGGTATTTATCCATCATGTAGTGGCCATTAAAAGTTTTAAATGATGGAGTGGTCTACATAAAGCAACATATTTGGAATCATTAGCACATCGCAACACAGGTTGCTCTCTTGCCTACACTTCCTTAGAAGTAAAGTCTATTCAGTATAACAGAAATTATTTCCAAGTAAACATGTATAAGATTAGACTAGTAACATACTGAGGGCATAGGTATTTCAATAGTATTGTTTTAAATTCCAGCATTGTTAAATTTAATATTCCATGATTTATTTTTTGCTGCCCAAAGAGGACAGCTGCATTATTGTCCCAAACTTTGTCTAAGAATTATTTACCTAGTGCAAAAAAACACAAAATTGTTTACAACAAAGCAGTTCTTTCAAAAGGGTATGTTTCAAATTTTAAGAGATGCAAACTGCCACATTTAAATTATAAAGGTCTGACATTACCAACCCCACTCTAGGAACAAAAGAATAATCTACACGGAGTGTAGATTAACGAGGAAAAAAAAAAGAATGTCAGTAACTGTAGAATCAGGCTGCAGCATAACAAAATTGTCAAAAGTGAAGGGGGTACTTTCTGAATGCACTGTGTTTATATATATAATTTGTATATGTATATATAAGCTTATATATATAATTGATGTAGGCCTTGATATAGGCATTATCTACATCAGCCATTTTACTGATGTAACTCTGGATGCTGTAAATTTCATCTAGGACAGTGGCAGTAGATATGGAAGACAATGCCCTGCATGGGAGTTACCATCAACAGAAAGTTGAGGTAGCAGATATTGGGAAATCTTAGCAACCGCTGGGTGAAAAGGCGGCACTGATCATAGCGTAAGAACGGGCACTAAGCACCAGATCCATAGAAGCAGAGATCTACTACACTAGGCAGGGCCCCTATATAGGTCTGAATTGAATAAGGAGCAAAGACTCATTGTCAGCTCTCTTCTACATCAGTTGTACCCAGCTGTACAGTGCATCAACTGACTTCACAAACACTAGGTAATGAGGGATTAGATAAAAAAGGCCTGAGCTCACAGATTTTTTCCCATTTATTTGGACTTCGTACCAGATTCCTGTTTTTTTAGTACATTAATCTACTCAACTGTATATTGAAACTTTAGACTTAAGACTTATGTACATGTTTTATCAACTATAACTAAACATGGGGGGAAAGTTAGTATTTTAAGGTGCAGCTATCTTAAGTGGAAATATGTTAAGATTATGTCACAGCTCATTTTCAGCAAAAAGATATGCTCAGAATATTTTGTACAAATAAGTCAGATTTGCAATACAATCTCAACATTCACTCGGAAGGAAAGTTGCACTGACAGCAATGTTTTTGAAGCATAGATCTTCAAGGGTCTAGAGCAATGTTTCTGAATCTTGGCATTTTTAAGATGCCTTGACTTCACTCCCCAGAATTCGCCCAACAGTGTTGGCTGGGGAATTCTGGGAGCTGAAGTCCACACATCTTTAAAAATGCCAAGGTTCAGAAACACTGGCTTAGCACTAACTTTCCTTGAATTAAATCATGTGCATTTCTCATTCACGTGTGCACTTACGATATAAACCAACTTTTCCAAATTTGCTTTCCTCCTATTTTGCTGTTTATCAATACCAGTTGGGAATTATAAGAGCCTCAAGTCTCAATTGGCTGTGGCTGCCCATGTGGCCCTGTTATTTTCAATGTAATGACAATTATTATTTCTGCTTCAGATGAACACAGTCTCTACATTTAACTGTAAATAAATTGACATTTGGAGGTCATCATGTTAGGACAGTTTGGACTCTAGAGAACACCAAAGCTGATGCACAAAAGGCAACATAACACAAGTCATGTCTGATTTTCATCCTCTCAAAGAGTTTGAGATAAACATTATCCAGAACTGACAGCACAGTCAAAAAGAAGGAATTTGAACTAAGATCTCCCCATGATGCCCATTTTCCAAATGCCACCAATTTCTATCTGGGCGTGTTCGGGGTAAACTATGATTTTTGAGCTAAAACCTGTAGCAACACTTGGATTCTCCTTCTGTTTTACTAAACCCTATTCAGCAAGGCGAAACTCTCCAGCCACGCCCATCATCGGCTCCTCCACGCCGGCAGAGGGCGCAAACGTAATTTTCCTGACCTGGTTCGACTTCACTTGCCGCTTCCGGGTTTCAACTCGACTGCTTTGATAACGTCATTTGTTCGGCGACAAGGTCCGCGACGCACGTGACGCTTTCTCAGTCTCGCGCGAGGTACGGAGAAAAGCGAAAAGCGCCATGGAGTCGTTGGCGTCTGAGCTGTACGGAGTTCAGGCTCTGCGCTTCGGGGAGTTCGTCCTGAAGAGTGGCCTGGTCTCCCCGGTCTATATCGACCTCCGCGTCCTCGTGTCGTATCCGGCGCTGCTAAATAAGGTATCCGTCCAGCCCACGAAGCTCGACCGGCGTGAGCGGTAAAACGGTTATTGCGAGAGGGCGGGGCTAAGAAAGGGGGGGAAGAAGGCGGGGCCTGTGGAATCTAGCCAGCCAATAGCGGCCGCGGGAATTCCTGGGCTGCTGCCGAAGCTGCACTCTGGAGTCGGCAGTTTTTTGTTGCCTTGATTCCTTTGCTAGTCAGAAGAGCAGTTCACGTGTATACCCGACAGGTCAGGAGGTTGTGTGATCCCGGCTTTCTAACAGCAACTGGTGCTTCAGAGGGACTGACCAAAAAGCCTTGAAAAAAATCCCATTGGACAAATAATGCTATATTAGCTTACCAGCACAGGGTTGCAAAATTCTGGCTGATCATTGGATGAGCAAAACCAGTGGAAATCTTTAGCTCTTTGCTGTTATCGGAGATTGTCCCATTACAGGTAGTCCTCGATTTACAACAGCTCACTTAATGGCCGTTCGAAGTTATAACAGCACTGAAAAAAGGGACTTATGAACATTTTTTAAAAAAAACACATAATGACTGTTGCAGCATTCCTCCGTGGTCACGTCATTTACGTTTGGATGCTTGACAACTGATTTCACATTTACGACGGTTGCAGTGTCCCGGGGTTACGTGATCACCTTTTCTGATCTTCCGGCAAGCAAAGACAATGGGGAAACCAGATTCACTTAACAAAGAGTCTTACTAATTTAACAAAAGTGATTTTACTTACCAAATGTGGCAAAAAAAAGTTGTAAAATGGGACAAGCCCACTTAAATGTTTCACTTAGCAACATAAATGTTGGACTCAATTGTCGTCACTCGAAGGCTACCCATATTTGCATCCCAAATAATAGTAGCCGTAATTAAATGTAATTTAAGCTAAAGTTAAGGTAGGATGCCCACATGGACATACCCATATTGTTTGCTGGGCAACGATATAGGAGTGGATAGGATTTTTAGATCAGTCAGGCTTAGGCAGACCCTTTTGCTCTGATTTTGTTTCTTGGACTGTAAGCATTTCTCATAGCCAAGCTTATGAAGAAATTCTTCTCCAAGAATCACAAAGACTAGTATTTATAAACTTTGTAGGAGTTTTTCAGCAAAGTTTGGATTTGAAGAGATAGCCTGGACAGAACCTGGGGAGTAGATATAACTGTATCTGGTTTTCTGTGCCGCTTAGTCCTTTTAAGAAATAGCAATATATATACCAGGTAAAAGTTCCAATCCATCTTCACAGGGTAATAAGTTAAAACATCACAGAGGTGTTACTAAAATATGCATAACTCTGACCAGACTATCCTAGTCCAGGAAAGGTTACAATTTATGTATCACCTAAAGCTGAAAGTACAAAATAGATTTCTTAGCAATATAGCCACCTGATCCTTGGAGTAAATTGAAGTTAGTTCTGAGCTACATAACTGATTTTTTAAGAAGAGCAGGCATCTCACTATTTCCCAGTTGTAACATGCTGATGATGTATATGTTAGAGTAGTGTGTGAACCCACTTAATTGATTGCTAGAAGTCAAAATGCTTACTTTTTCTTGACTGATAGGTTTGGTTTGTTCTTGAAAGTATGTAGAAAACGCTTCGAAGTTTAAGCATCAATACTATTATGAAGTTGGGTGTTTTGGAGATGATTGTCAAAGGTCAGGAAGCTTTATTTCAGAAATTAAAATCTGAAGAGTAAGTGGGGACACAAATTAAGGATTGGGGAAAAGGGAGTTATATAAGTGAGGTGAATAATTTTTGCCCATATAAATCAAAGACATATTTCAGATTATTATTTATTGAATATTTGATAAAGGAGCAATTGCTTCTTTGGTCTCCATTGTGTTTTAAATGATGCTAAAGAAACAACTAATGTAATGCTGTCTTAATTATCCAGTTGTTTAAGCTGTTGAATAAGTGATCATTTTTTCAATTGGAAGCAGAGACCAAATTTGTATGTTGCCCCAGGAAGATTTGGAAAACTCATTTTAAACTTTCACTTGCTGGTAGATATATTGTGTGCTAATAAAAATACATTTTTTAAAAATTTCTCAGGTAGCAGATCTCCTTTTCTGTTCAGCGAAGGATGCTGCACTCAAGTATGATTCCGTCTGTGGAGTTCCGTACACAGCTTTGCCCTTGGCGACTATAATCTGCTCAACCAACAAGATTCCAATGCTTATACGGAGAAAAGAAGCCAAAGATCATGGTAAAAAGAATAACATTTAATTTAAATTTTACATATTGATGATAAAAGTCAGTGGTTCTCAACCTTTTCTTCACTAAGGACTCCATTTAAATACCTTTTGTGGTCACGGACCATGACCATGAACCCCCAAAACTTAATATTTAAATCATAACATTTCTTCAAGCTTCATAGACCCCCCTGTGATGACATGGTGCCCCCCAAGGGGTCCACAGACCACAGGTGGGGAACCCAGAGTATCAATAGTAAATAAGCAAGATATGACTGACAGTGAATTGCGATCATCTTATTCTCTTTTGGTAGAAAAGAGTTTTGAGGTAAATTTTGTGTGCACAATTAATAAATATGTGTGCAAAAGTGTTACACTGAAATGATTTTTTAAATGATTGATGTGTTGCACATATATATATTTATTAATAGCAATAATATTTTAGGGTTTTATAGTAATGTTCGATCCTTTCTATTCCTCTTAAAGGAACCAAACGCCTTGTGGAGGGCACAATTAATTCAGGAGAGACTTGTCTGATCATTGAGGACGTAGTAACCAGCGGTTCAAGTGTCTTGGAAACGGCAGAGGTCCTTTGGAAAGAGGGACTTAAGGTTACCGATGCCATTGTGCTGTTGGACAGAGAACAAGGAGGGAAAGCCATGTTGGAAAAACATGGAATTAGGCTGCACTCCGTGTGCAGCTTGTCTCAAATTCTCAAAATCCTTGAACAGCAGGAAAAAATTACTTCTGAAACGGTAGTAAGAGTGCAAAAATTCATTCAAGATAACACTTTTAAACCATCTGAGCAAAATGGTACCGCTCCTGTGAAAAGGGTATGCAAAGAAATAAGTTACGCTTCTCGGGCTGAGCTACCAGGCATCCATCCTCTGGCTGCTCGACTTCTCAGGCTCATGGAGAAAAAACAGTCTAACTTGTGCCTTTCTGCTGATGTGAACAGTTCCAAAGAATTGCTCCAGCTGGCTGACACTCTGGGACCATCCATCTGCGTTTTGAAAACTCACATTGATATTCTGGATGATTTTACTCAGGAAGTAGTGAAAGAGCTGAGTGTGCTTGCTGCTCGGCACGAATTCTTGATTTTTGAAGACCGAAAATTTGCAGACATTGGAAATACAGTGAAGCATCAGTACAAAGGTAAATTTGACTTTCCCGACTACACTGTAACCTCTCCAGGGCTTTTCCACATTTTATGTGGAATATTTTGAATGTCAAACAATTGCTATGTATTTGATTGAGCACTAATTTGCTTTTTATTTTCAAACCTCCTGAACTTCTCTTAAAATAAATTTTATTCCAAGCATTATCAAAACTCAGTGCTGAGCATGCATGTTATTTTTTATTTCTTTATTTTTACTATTCCACGTCCATCTCGTGGAAAGTGATTTTGTGACAAAGGAGCGTTTGGACATTGAAATATATTTATCCAACTGAGCCTTTCCTCACTGGTGCTAACTCTAGCATAAACACATCTCAGTAATCTTTTTTGTGTGTGTGTGTGTGTGCAGATCTTCATAGCATTGAATTCTGTTCTACAGCCCATAATAGACTTCAGTGGTTTAGCTGCTTTATTTTTAAATCATGTTTCCCCTCTTTATCACATACGGTCAGGTTTCTGCCATTCTTGGCTGACCATTCTGCTCTTGATACAGTTAGTTGACACCTAGGTGCTGGGATCTATTGGCTTTAGGATGAAGAAGGATCTTTTTCTCTCCAGCCCATGGGATTGTCTTCCAGGGCTATTTTGATTCAGGTAGCCAGACAGACAGGTTCTTTTAAACTAGGTTCTATCTAAGTCCCTGAGACCATCCTCAACTTGAACACAGCCACGGTTTACTTACGGCAGAGGGCAGAATAGTACGATGAAGCTGAAGAGAGCCACTCCCACTCTGTAACTGTCTATTGTAATTTGTTTGGATTGTTTTGGAACATGGATTCGTGTTTTCAATCCTTGGCAACATTTCCATAAAAATAAAAAAGGTGAAAGAGGAGTTATGGTCAGTTTACGCAGCTTTTTCAGCCACACCTATTCTCATAGTTGTTAACTTGCCTATTCTTTCTTTCAGGCGGTGTTTTCAAAATAGCATCATGGTCAGATATGGTTAATGCCCATGCAGTTCCTGGCCCAGGCGTTCTTAAGGGGCTGAAAGAAGTAGGGCATCCTTTACAACGCGGGTGTCTCTTGATTGGTGAGATGAGCTCCAGTGAGTCCCTGGCCACTGGAGACTATACGAAAGCCGTTGTAAGTTGGAACTTTCATCTGAATAGCATTGAAAGACAAAAGCATCTCAAGTACCTAAAAACATCCATCATTTCCACCGTTCTCCGGCAGTGTGAAAAAGCTGCTTAGAATGGAAATGTAGCTTCCATTAGTACATTAGAGAAATCCTTGCCAGAGAAGGACAGTGAAAACTAGAATAATTCTAGGAAGCTTGGGAATTTGTAGGCAAGAATGGAAGGGGATTGTGAAAAGATTCTGATACAAAGAAAGGATGATTATATAAGAGCTAGTGCAGTTTTGTGATTGAGATATTTTTTCTTTTATGAGATAAATACAGGTAGTCTTCAACTTACAACTTACTGTTTAGTGACCATTCAAAATTACTGTGGCATTGAAAAAAGTGACCTGTGACCATTTTTCACACTTACGACTGTTGCAGCATCCCGATCAAAATTTGATTGCTTGGCAACTGCTTCATATTTATGACGGTCACAGTGAACAACTATTCATTTAGTCACCATTCGAAGTTACAAAGACACTGAAAATGACTTATGACCGTTCTCACACTTAGGACCATTGCAGCATCCCCATGGTCATGTGATTAAAATTCAGAACTTTGGTGCCTGGCTCATATTTATGACAATTACAGTGTCCCAGACTCATGTGATCACATTTTGTGACCTTCTGACAAACAAAGTCAATGGGGAAACCAGATTCACTTCACAACAGTGTTACTAACTTAACAGCTGCAGTGATTCACTTAACCACTGTGGCAAGAAAGATCGTAAAATGGGGCAAAACTCATTTAAGAACTACTTGTCAAATCAAGGACTACCTGTAATATTTTTTTTGCAAATAGGGAGATGTGCATCTGTGACTCACGTCAGTATGGTCAATAACAACATTGCTGTGATTTTTTAATATTGTGTGTTTTGGCTTTTATAATAGCACCACTATTTAGGGTTTTTTTTTCCCCCTTCCATTTTAAAGTGTGTCTAAAGCAAATTTACCTGGTTGTGTGACAGGTCTTATGTGTGCATGTTCTCTAGGTCAAAATGGCTGAAGATCACTCCGATTTTGTTCTGGGATTTATTTCTGGGTCCAGAATTACTGAAAAACCTGAATTTCTTCACTTAACTCCAGGTGTCCAGATGCAAGCTGGAGGTGAGTATTGTAATTAGAGTGGCTTATTTAGAATAAATATGGCATTTTTAACAGGACAAGGTATTTTAGAATGTGTAACCTTGACTAGAGTAAGAATTGGCTTGGTTATAAACAGCATCTACAATAGAACTTAATTGAGGAACCAACCAACGGTTTTCATAAGAGACACACATCTCTGATATAAATGTTACTTTTTTGATTAAAAGAAAATATTAAAAGCTTTTTTGCTATGGATATTTCTACTTTTGCTGGAGTAATTTTTTTTCTTTAAAGTTGGTGGTAAGTACAGTCTGATAATGAACCCCATTACAACAGAAGGTAATAAACAGCCCCTTACCAGATCTATTCATGCAGAATTTGGATACCCATCTATTGACTATGCCTTTTAAAGAATTAAGTGGCATGAACTGGGGCAGCAAGAAGATTTTTAGATGGTTATGCTCTGTTGCCACTCTTCTGCTTTGAAGGTGTATTTAAGTGGTATTTTATTTTGCCTGTTAATTTCAAAAACATGGTCATTTAAAAAAATACAATAGGAAGATATGCACGAGAGAACGCTGTGAAACTCTTCCTTTTGTCAACTTGAAAAGTAAAATTTTCAAATGGTTTATTGGAGAGGAAGGAGCATTAGGTATAGTCACTGTCTTGAATCCTTTATAAAAATAATGGCTGGATTTTAAAAAAATCTTTTTTTTTTGTAACTTCAGAATATTTGTGATATTCTCTGTGCTTTTTTCAGCATAAACCAGAACTGATTTTATTATAAATGTGGATACATAAAGAGTTGTATAAGGATGTTTGATATTTGCAGCTATTTTTTCATTCATTTTCTAATTGTTGGCTTGAAATTTACTTTTTCCCCTGGTGATGGACTTCGACTGAGCCTCCGCTGAACCATTTCCACAGCTTGTAAAAAACTAATTTTAATTAGCACTACTGTAAGAAATAGAAGTTATTATTTTTTGCTACCTCTTGCATTACTTTATACTTATAATAAACCTATATTGGCATTTTATTTACCTTATGCAATAAGAAGAGAAGAGATTCTTTGGAAGAATTTTTCCCCTTTCTGTATGGTTTTCCATTGTACTTGGATCTATTCTATAAGGAATTATTTTTTTCTGGCATTTTCTGTAATTTTTTAAAATTTTACTAAAATGAAAATAGCTGAAAACGGTAAAAATATATGTTGTTTTTTGCAGGTGATAGCCTTGGGCAGAAGTACCTAAGTCCACAAGAGGTTATTAGAAAACGAAATTCAGATATCATCATTGTAGGACGGGGCATCTTGTCTGCCTCAGACCGCCGGGCTGAAGCAGAGGCATATAGGAAACTAGCCTGGGAAAGTTACTTGCAGAGGATTGGTGTTTGTACCCAAAATTAACCAAGTTGGTTTCCACTAAACAAGCCATTCCAAGAAGCTAGCACAATTAAGATGAATGTGTTTTGTCCACCAAATGTTTTTGTGCATTAAAATAAATTTGCCACTGAGGGATTTGGAAGCTATCACACAAATAACAGCTATAGCATTTCTTGACACCAAAATCAAGCAATCGGTTTTTATATTGAGATGATTTTGGACTTGTGTCGTTGTGTTTAGAGTAAAATAGAAAACCGTTCATAGGTCTTTGAAAACATCAGTAATATAAAAATGGAGATAAGTCAGAAAACAAGATATATCTTTATATATCTTATGCACTTCTGGTTATCAGTTCTTAATTGTTTTCTGTATTAAAATAGGAGGAGTCTCCCTAGAGGGTGGGCATTTCAGTCTCATCTGGAATATGCTTGATAAAAGAGCTGCCTGTTTAGTATAATTAAGACACTTCTTAATGTTTTGGCAAATGCTTTGCTAATGTAGAGATAACTTAATATCTCATGTTACATACAGAAAATGTATTTCTCCTGTTGATAATTATCTGGAATGTGAGATGTATGGACATCTTTTACAATATTAATTTTAAATATGAACATATGAATACATCAGTGGTTTTGTACGGGAATAGTAGAATAATATGTACATTGTCTTACATAAAACATTGCATTTATGAATATTAGGGGTCTTATGAAAGATTTGCAGCATAAATGAGATATTAGTACAGATGTAATATTTCTTGTTCTGAAATGGTCCAGAATTTTCAAGAACTTGTCTTAACCAGCCACAGAGTTTTTTTTTCCTTATTCAGTTGAGTCCTCAAATTCTATAAAAGTCCTTACATATTTCAAATAAGAAAGTTTATTCTGATGTATAAAAGGCTGCCTATAATGTTATGATTCAGATTTCACCATATTTTAAACTGACCTAATTTGCAAAGTATGTGAATAAAATAGTATTTCTTTCATAAATGTGTGTCATTTTCTGTTTGGACGTTTCTACCCCCTTAAACTTCTATTTTAAACCTTATTGAGATTCTACATTATTATAAATTCATTTATTTATTTATATGTGTTCAAAGAGCAGGCAATTATTCAAAATAACAGCAGAAAAAGTGCCTGGTAGTAACAAATAAAATAAAAGTAGAACTTTATTGACTTTAGTTCAATAAAGTCAACTGTTGCTGTGTTTTTATTGCAACCAGCAAATAATTACCTTTCCTTCTTGTATCTTCATATCTTAAGAAGTTTACTGTGCATGTCTTCTCCCCAAGAATTTCTAGAAGATAGGTGTAAAAATTTATGAGAGTCTTTAAAAATTGTGATATGCTAGATATCAAAAATACCAGGATTCCTGAATGCTGGAGAATTACGTCTCCAGAATCACACAGGCCTATATGCTCATGTACAGAGATTTTATTATATCTTAAAAGGATTGAGAGTTAAGACATGCCAGTTTTGAAAAAAACATTTCCCCAAACTGAGAAATTAATTTTTTTTTGGTCTTTTAATGATCCCGTAATCCCTTGCATTGGAACGGAGTTGGGGCAACTGAATGTAGCTGAGTGTTTACTTGCTGGATGCCCTTCCTATTGCCAATGCGGAATTCACAGCAGATATATTATCATTGTGCCCAGAGAGAGAAATATCTGCCGCTACCTAGGATCAAACTCACAGCCTCCACCTCTAGGCCACCACACCACTAAACAGAAATGAATGTGTTCAGGTAATTTGCAGGTTTCCACAAATTCCTACTAATGAGCACTGCAGGGCTCCATATTAAGAAGCCAATTTTTGTTCAAAGTTCTGTCATCTCCAGCCTTTGATAAATCCTTTTGGCCTGATCATAGCCAACCAAAAGAAGGCAATTTTGAGATAATCTAGTAAAAAAAATATTAAATTTTAGCCAGTATAACATTAACTTTCAAACTCAATATTCAATCCTAGACGTCTTCCTCTCAAGACCAACAGCTGTATTGATGTTTTTAGAAAGAGAGTTGGCCCAAGAGAATTAGTTGATGTGATCTCTAAGGGATTAATTTGACCTGTACTACATATCAAATCAGGGTCAGGATTTTGGCCTCAAAATGTTTAAAAGCTGCAGATAGAAACTCCCTCCACTGGTTCAAACGAATCTCAAAGATTTAGGCACTTTCCTTGCGGTATTCACAGTGTGCTTTCCAGGATGACAGCATAAAATGGTATTTTCCCAGAAGCCAAAACAGTCCAATATTGTGGATGGAAATAGCATACAAGCCTCTTGCTTTAAATACAGGTAGTCCTCAGTTTACAACTATTCATTTAGTGACCATTTGAAATTACGGTACTGAAAAGAGACCCCTGACTGGTGGTTTTCACCCAACAGTTGCAGCATCCCCTTGGTCATGTGATCAAAATTCAGACGCTTGGTAACTGACTCATATTTATGATGGTAGCAGTGTCCTCGGGTCACAGGATCCTCCTTTTATGACCTGACAAGCAAAGTCAAGCAAAATTCATGTAACCAAGTTATTATTCACAACTACAGTGGTTCACTTATCAGTTGTGGCAAGGTCATAAAACGGGGCGAAAGTCAACAACTGTTTTGCTCAGGCATGGAAATTTTGGGCTCCATTTTGGTCAAGTTGAGGATCACCTATACTCCGGAATGACATTCTCTTTGCATTTCAAAATAATCAACGTATATTGCTCACAGAAGTGCATGATAGCTATTACTTCATCTTAAAACAGTTCATTGGGACATGATTTATTGAGATTTTTGGATGAAAGATAGGGACACATCACAATTTTTGGATGACACTGCTTGCTTACCTCCTACCAAATTCTGCTTCAGACTTTGTAAAAAAAATATATGCTGCTGTGGTCATCTTAATGGAGGACCTGTACTGGATAGAAATGTGAATGTTCTCCCAGCCTGTTCTCTGCACCTCTCAGCAACTTTCAGAACCGTCACAGTGGTAGCCTTTGAAACTCCTTCCTTACATTTGGACTCAGAGTAACAGTAATGGGTAGCTTCGTTTTTAGAATACAGGATAACAAAGTTGGAAGGGCTCTTGGAGGTCTTCTAGTCCACCCCCCATCCCATCCCCACTCAAGCAGTGGACCCAATTTTTTTTTCCTAGTAGGAATTAATTCAAAAGCTTGTAGGAATTAATTCATGAAGCCATTGCTCCATAGTGTTCCTAATGGCTCCATCTGGTCTCTTTTGCTGTTTAATGCAAGAGTTCTAGAGTTTCGGTGCCTTTAGAATGTTAGTGTCATTCTATTCCTCTTTTCCTTCAAAATCAAAAGAAGCTGTTCCATTTCTCAATTTACGTCTGACATTTGTAACGGATTGGATGGGAGTGAGCTAAATCCAGACATCCTGGTGGACAGATGATAAGACGGATTAATGAATTAAGAGTTAATGTACACAGAAAGGTCTTTATACTTGACCTAATGGCTCAAATTTGCAAGCTGGCTTTTTTTTCCAGGACCTAATGCAAAAAATCAGTCAGCTAATAGTCAAGCATGTGTTTGCAGAGTTAAGCTTTGTCTGCTCACTGTGTCTGTTTCCAGAATGATCAGAATAGATTGCTGTGATATCTCATCTGGGCTATGATAGCTGACGCTGCCTTTGTAAATGTTTGGACATCTCTTTTGGTTTAGATCACTGCTGTCAGTCTGCTTGACTTGAGCCTTATAGCATGCTGATTTGCTCTGTGTATATTGCGAGGCCTGGAATTAATGGATGATACCACTGGTGAAATCCAATTTTTTTTTACTACCGGTTCTGTGGGCATGGGCTTGGTGGGCGTGGTGTGGCTTGGTGGGCATGGCAGAGGAAGAATACTGCAAAATCCACATTCCCTCCCCATTCCTGGGGGAAGGATATTGCAAAATCTCCATTCCCACTCTACTCTGGGGCCAACCAGAGGTAGTATTTGCTGGTTCTCCAAACTACTCAAAATTTCCGCTACCGGTTCTCTGAACTGCTCAAAATTTTCGCTACCGGTTCTCCAGAACCTGTCAGAACCTGCTGGATTTCAACCCTGGATGATAAACAATAATATGTATGAAATCAATCAAAAATAAAACAGTGAAAATGTTGATTATAGTTCATGCACTGATTTTTCTGCCTATAAGAAGTATTTCTTCCATCACAAGAATGATTACAACTTTGTAGCAACTTTTGGAGAATGTTGAAAAGCCACACCGAAAACACTGAAGGCCACAACCAGACACGGCATCTCAGATTGTGTCCTCTCAAGCTACAGTGTATTAAATTAAACATGCTACTTAGGATTTTTGAAGTAGATTACACGTAGATCTGTTTACTCCATTATGTTGTGTCTGGGTTTCGGATCTACTGCAAAGTCCTTTCTCTTAGTTCACCTAACCTCTGATACTTTTTGAATTCGCCAAAATCAGGAAACATCTGCAAATCTCCAGCAAATTAAGTTTAGCTTGACTGCAGATTTTCAACACTGAAACATTTTCCCTGAATTTTTTATCAGTCTGTAAAAAATTCTGGCCAAAGATGCAACAGTATTTTGGTAAGCTATGAAAAACATTACAGTACACATTAACTGTACACATCCTCTGGGGTTTGAAAAAAATGTCTTGAAAGTATGAACACTTGCACAAAATTGGGTACACCTGGGAACTTTGTTTTTCAAAAGTACAATTTCACAAAACTATTACTTTATCCTCATTTTATCCTATTTGAAGGCAAAGCAATTAATTCAAGGTTTAGAAGTTAAGAAGAAATTTTCCTTGAATCCTATTGGGGAACTAGACTTTGAAAAGTCATGTCTGGTTACTTTCTAAAATCACTGATAAGCAGGACTACTGAATCTGGGCTTCAAAGATCCGGATAACGAATAAATGGTAACAAAGAAAAATAACGACTCTTAATTCTTAGCTACTGTGTAAGATTATCCAGATTTTGCAGCCTGGATCCTAATGAGGATTGGCTCCAAGCTACAGCACCCTAATTTTTTATTGGCGATTCCCATATTTATTTGTTAAATTTCCTCCAGAAGCTCAAAATGGCATTCATATCATTTCAAATGGATTCAGGATTGTAATGAAAAGATTACATCATACCTCAATAAATCCCAGCACAGATTTCGATTTGTCTTAACAGGTTGGGAAGAAAAATTAAGGAATCATCATCATCATCATCATCGGCAGTCTTCTTTGTAATGCTATTTCATTTTGAAATAAAACAGAACCTGGAAATTGCCATTACGCTACTTATGGATCATGCTGAGATTATTCATATCTTCAAGTAATTTGTTTTATTTCTGCTGCTTCTGAACTGGCCCTAATATGCAACAGTAGTTTTGAGAAATCCCAGCTGGGCCATGCATGAAAATTCATTACAGCTCATTACAGTAACAACTTGCCATTTCTATTAATTGCAACTAAGCTTCAAAGGCAACACTAAATCTATGCATGTTCATTTGGAAGTGCACTAATCATATCAAAGGCTACTTCCATGTAAGCATTTTTTTTAATTTTTTAATTTTTTTTAACTTTATTTTCAAGACTGGGGCGACTACATTATTGTGTTCTGGCTCAAAATAATACTCTAGGCAAACAAGCAGCTTATTTTTGCATTCATCTATTATTTGATGGGTGGTGCTGCTTCTTCTTTTTTTTTTTTTTTTTACCCTTCTGGCTGCTTAGAGAGCTATTTCATAGTAATAATTTAAATTCAGATAATGTTGATTACAATCATTTAAAGTCCTAATTGTCCGTGGAATTTGTAGATAGCACATCTGACATGCCACAATACATGTGTTCAGGGGGAAATAAAATTCTAAATGACACCGCATATTTGTATATGCAATTGTTTTATTTTTTTTTTATAAAAATTACTCTAAAGACTGCATAACAGAGGGATCTTTTTAAAAAGTTTTTACTGCCAAGATCTCCATTGCTAGATCCCCTCCCCCCCAAGAAATTGTCAGTAACACAGCATCCCTCTGAATTGGGGGCTGCACATCTTCGCCCACAGAATATGGGTGAAACTGTTAAACAGCATATTGTTCAGTCTGAAGGCGCTTCCCAAGAGTCCACATCAGAAGAGTCTCAAATCAGCGAGGCCTGGTTCCGAGTTCATCAGAATGGCTTTGAATTAGAAATTTGAAGAGCACGTTGGCTGCTGGGCATTTGTCCTTAGCATGTAACTAGAAGCTGTCTCCTGCTATTTGTGGGATTTTCAGGGTTTGTGCAGCTGCCAAGGGCTCCCTCTTCCTTTGGCAAGTACAGAAGAAGGAAGCCAAGCAGGTCTCAAGCATTCCATTTTTTTTTCATCCAGACCTGAGTAATCTCATCAGTCAATGGTACCATTATAGGACCTGTTGAGCTTGTTGAATGTGAAGTCTAAACTATGTGAGGAAATGGGCTTGCGGTAAAGAGGATTTGTAGCCTTAAAAGGAAAGGAAAGGAAAATTATGAAACAGAATGCTTTCTTGGTAAAATTAAACTCTACACTCATATCAGTAAACATTATTTTTTTCTTTTTATGACCCTTTAACTCCTTTATTCAGGGTGGAGTCCAGGCAACTGAATGGAACTGAGCATTTATTGGCTGGATGCCCTTCCTGACACCTATGTGGAGTTCATAGCATAAATTTTCTCTTTGCACCCTGATAAACATCTGCCTCTGCCTAGGGTTGAACTCTCAACCTTCCAAGTGGGAGGTGAGTGTCCTCACCTCTAGGCCATTGCACCTGCTCATCCCAGTAAATATGTTTAAAGATAAGCTATTCTGTTAGCCTTTCACACTGGTCTCCTGTAATATTTAAGAGCCCTGTTTTACTGATCAATAGTTTAATGATTCTTAAAAATCCTGTCCTTTAATGCCACTAAATTTGCACAAAGTAGTCAGACTATAAAATGGTTCATGTATGGCCCCTTCACTGTCCTATTTGATTTTGTCTAGTTTGCACTGGAAGAAATTTCTAATTTTATTGCTATATAAGGGGTTAATTGAAGAACTGTAATGTTTGAGAGATTTTGGAAGGATCTTGCTTTCTATCTTACAGTGATACATACAGTATAAACAACATCACCAATCAATAAAAGAGCATTGTGAATGCACAGTGAAAGACATTATGGTTAAATATCCAGTAAGAAAGAAATTGAGTTTTCTTTATAATGCTCAACTTAGTTCCACATAAAAACAAGTTATGAAAGATGGAATAATAAAGTTTCTCATTCAAAGCAGGGAATGGAAACATGGTAATGTTATCTAACTATTTAGTCACGCAATGCACTTTCATAGGTTTTTCATTTTAGTAACAATTCTGGTGGAAATGTCATATATGTACACTCATCTGCCCAGATCATACCTGATCATGGATGAACTTTGAAGTGCTGGGCTGAACATATGAGAGAATGTAATCCTTCAAAATTTTGAGCAAAAGATTTTTGTTTGGCTTCACTTGCTTTGCTAAATACCTCTTTAAATAATCCACACGACCCTAATTTCTACCATCTTTCATTACACTAGCTTGAATTCATTTATATCCAGGTAAAAAGATCATGAAAACAGATTGATGTACATTGTTATAATCGAAGATAGAAGCTGCTGTATATGTTAAAGAGGGACCTCTAAAATACAATTCTTAAAAAGGGCCCGAATAACAAAATCTAATGTTTTCTAAATATATTCTTTCCCTTTCCAGAAGTAGGACTTCTTGATTTGAGGTCATTCCTGAACAGCAAAACTTTCTTTCACTGTCTCCATATTCAGCATCCTTTTGTATTTCTTCACCTTTCTGAACCACTGTGACTTTTTCAATCTCCTCTTTATTTTTCTAATTTAATACTCACCATTTCGTATCTTGCCCGGGAACGCTCACTCTGGAATTTGGCAAATTCCCGTCTGTCGTGAATTGTAACCAACAGCTTCCAGATTGCCAAAAGGACAATGCCCAGAAGCACAATGCTGCCTACTACAGCGAGTAAGATCGTCATGACATCAGGGGCAGTACTACACTCTAAGAAGAAGAAAGAGGGGAATATGATTCACTACTGTTGACAAGGGCAGTGTCTTCAAAACAGGCCTCATCAGAAGACAATACAGAATACATCGCTCCTGAAGTATGCATGAATCTAATTGAAAAATATTTGAATGTAACTGTTTTCAAATGTTACTATCCATTTTTAGCATTAAAAGTAGGCCTGAGATTGCTTAAATTCAGTATCATGGATTATGTTGATGCAAATTGAATTTGTATGATTCATGTGGAGGTGCTGGCTGTGCAAATGCCATTAAGCAGATGGGAAACTGTTTTTATTAGCAGCTGCCAAGTATGATCCCAAATCAGAGCACCACATGTAACTTAAAAATGAAATTTTTATGCTGAGAGGTTTATGGGCACACAGTGCATGACTGATGGATGTAGGCCGCACTCCTTTGTGTCAGAGACATCTCTTTGCAGGGAAGGTTATATGCGTAAGATAAATTTCTGGGAATTATCAGCTAGATTTAAGTGTACACATTTTCCTTTAGAGAGTCAGCTAGCACTGGATTAAGTGTAAATGTTATTTATTTCCAGGATTGCTCTATGTATCCAAATTGGATTCTGCCAGAAGTTCTAGCAATGCAAAAGGGACTCCTCCTTAGACTGGTATTAAAGGAAAATCTTTTTCAGTGCCAGGAATCTCGGGTGCCAGGCTCACTGTTTATATATTATTTATTTATCTGTTTATTAATGACATTTGTATTAACTATTCCGTATATTTCTCAAGCTATACTTTTTCTTTTTTGCTAAGCATTTGTGAGATAATTTTTCACAGCAGATGGCAGCATTTAGCCAACTTTCATCTTGAAAAAACTAAGCAGGATCAGATTAGGTTAATTCTTGGATGGGAACCACCGGAAACACTCACCACTGTAGACTAGAGGTGAAGTAAAGGCCACAAGATGTCACTTCTATATTATTGCATAGAAGACAAGACAGACTCATCTATATAATCACCTTGAACCAAGTTTGACCCAAGGGAACATTTACTGCTTACATTTCACTGTTCAAAATATGGAAATGAGAAAATAATTTATCATTGTTTTTTACTCCTGGCTGGAAAGCCAGTTTACATCTGATCACACCTGATTTAACCAAAATGAATATTCAGTTACAAATTGACTTACTCCAATGTTTTCCATTTAAATTGCTATTTTATACATTGGATTATCTAGATTCTTTTCAATCTGGTGATAATTATATTTAGCCTAGCTAGTATATGGAATGGGTGGGGATTTCTTTCCAGTTGGTTAGTTCTTGTCCCAAATGTTTTTTCTGGCAATAGTGCTTCCAAACTGGAGTGAGCTTATTTCAACAAATTTGTTGTCCATCTCAACAAATATAGTATTTTCCTGTTACTGGCATGTTGAAAATCCATGTGAGACCAATTTTATATAAGCTGGAAAATGTGAAAAAATATCCTCCTCAAAATCATTTTCAAAGTAACAGTGCAACTGTATAACATAGTTTTTAACTTAAAGAAATCTTACCTATCCTTTATCTGAAAGTAGAAAGCTAATTTGACCATGCTATGTGTTAAAATAAGATGGTGCGGTAGCTCAGCGGTTAAGATGCTGGGCTTGTTTGGATGGAAAATTGGCACCCCAGGTTTGAGACTCCAACCAAGACAGAGTGAGCTCCAATCCTCACCCCAGCTCCTGCCAACCTAGCAGTTCAAAAGCATGCAAGTGTGAGTAGATAAATAGGTGCCTTGGTAGCACAGTGGTTAGAATGCAGTACTGCAGGCTACTTCTGCTGACTGCTGGCTGCCTGCAATTTGGCAGTTCAAATCCCACCAGGCTCAAGGTTGACTCAGCCTTCCAACCTTCCGTGGTGGGTAAAATGAGAACCCAAATTGTTGGGGGCAATATGCTAACTCTGTAAACTGCTTAGAGAGGGCTATGAAGCAGGGGTGAAATGCTCCCAGTTCGGACCGGCTCGGGCGAGTAGGTAGTGATGGTGGCGGGCAGTTCAGAGAACCGGTAGCAAAAATCCCTGCCCCCGCCCCCCATGCCCAGCTGAGCCCTGCGATCACCAGAGCCTTTTTTTCCTTTTAAATGGCTCTGACCAGCCAAGCTCTGACATCCCAGCTGAGTTGCCTGCTAATCAGGCAACTCAGCTTGGATCGCTAGAGCCATGTAAAAGAAAAAAAGTTTCTTTTTTTCTCCCCCCCACCCCAGCCTCCAGCTTGCTTATCTTAGCTGCTGATCACATGACAATCGCAATCCATGCATCACCAAGCAACTGGATCTCCCTGCCTGCAATTAAGCTAATCGGTGAGCAGCTCTATCTGCAACTTTAAGATTTGTGGACTTCAACTCCCAGCAAAGCTGGCTGAGGAATTCTGGGAGTTGAAGTCCACAAGTCTTAAAGTTGCCAAGGTTGGAGACCCCTGTTCTATTGGGTAAGTTTTTTTTCCCCTTTGGGAGCGTTAAAAAAAAAAGTTAATTGGGGTTTTTTTTCAGTTGTTCTTTTTTTAGACCTAGCCATTTAAAGTTTAGGAAGTTTTAAATTTAGCTGTTTATATAAAAATAAAAATAAAATAAAATAAAGTAATATTTGTACAGCTTTCTGAGATTTAGTGTGTTTCTGTAGTGTTTCACTCTAACTACACAAACACACAAAATCTCACAAAGCTGTATGTGGAATTTTGTGTGTGTAAAGTGTGAAAGTTGGTTTTTTTGGGCTTTTTGTGGCTGTGTGAGGTTCCTGCTTCTTGCAGGGCCATTTTGAGTCTAGCAAGCTGCTTTTACATTGTGGGTGAACCAGTTGTGTTGTGTTGTGTTTTGTAGGTTAAAAAAGGGCAAAGAAGTGACATTGACTTGGCCACGCCCACCCAGTCACCTTACCAAGCCCCGCCCACTAATTAAGCCACGCCCACAGAACCGGTAGCAAAAAAATTTAGATTTCACCCTTGCTATAAAGGACTGTAAAGCAGTGTTTAAGTCTAAGTGCTGTTGCTATTGCTACCACTTTGATGGGAAGGTAACAGTGCTCTTTGACATTATGCTGGCCACATGACCATGGAAATATCTTTGGACAGCCCTGGCTCAATGGCCTTAAAATGGAGATGAGCACCATCCCCTAGAGTCAGCAATGACTAGTGCAGTAAAATCTGCAGGGATTCTTTTATACTTTACCCGTTACCCTTTACAAGGGTAAACAGCTAAACTAATACAGATTTTAATGTCCCAATCTACAAAATGGGAAAAGATACTCATGGGAGGGAAGTCCTTAAAAGAAAAAGAAACATAATTCCAATAAAGGAAGGAGAGGACAACAAAAGAAGATACATATATGGAACTCTGACTGGAAAAAGACTGATATTTTATCAGCAGTTTGGATAAACCTGCCTTTCTGTCTAGAACTAATGGCTGGAATCCAAACAAAGACAGAATATATTAAGATACTCTTATTCATCAATAAATTAAAATAAAAGATATACTACAAGATATCACTTGTAGTGTCATGTTAATGATTCATTTTAGGTAGGTAAAAACAGATAATGGTTGATTCTGCTCTGTGCCACTGTACTATTGACTGAGATTACTTAGAATCTGTACTTTTTTATGATTTATCTATCTTTAAAAAGCACAAATCTTTGTGGACCTTTTTTGTAGCATAGTCAGCACTAAGAAATGAGCTTGCTAACAAATATGTTTGCAAAAAGCTCGAACTAATTGTATGCAACGACAATAAAGCCATAATGTTTGTCCTAGAAGCACTTGACTAATTAAATTAGCAGATTTTCACTGCTAATTTATATTTGATGATGAAGTTCTATGCCTTCATTTTAGGTCTAAATTAGTTTAATACTTCAGACTGAAATCTTCCTAAAAGTAATACAAGCATGCTAAGAAGTATGATATACCTTTGAAATTATCTTGTCATCCTAGGTACATATGACCTGGTGATGGACACCAGCTTTTCAAATGCTGGAATTAATAACCCACTTTCTCAATAAACCTTTTGAATTTTATCTTATGGATCTGTGGATCTGAGTTTTTCAAATGCCCCTTGTGTTACCAATAGCCAACTTTCTCTTTAATATTTATATCACCTACTCTCTGTAAAAAATGGAGTAGAATTGATCCACATATATTTTTCTACTAATAAAAACTGTGTCCAAATCTGTGTCCTGCACTGTTCTAAGATTTTTTTTAAAAAAATTCTCATTGCCTTGATGGTCTGAAGAGTTTACATCAATAAGAAAAAGCAAGCAGATAAATAAATACCTGGTTCCTTGAGAACACTGATATTTGTCTTTCCATTGGTGAGTTCTGAGTATGTGAATTTCATCACACAATCCTTCACAGGATAAGCGCATAAGATTGAATTAGGGTCATCGGTTTCTGAAATAAGATTTTAAAAAACCTCAAGTGGAATTAAGGGCATTAGCGCAATACATTGCAATATATTCAAATGCAAAACTCATGTTCCATGTTTGTGTTGTTGGCATGTATTCACCGCATCGCAATGTGTTTAAAATACCTGTTATTTTGGCCTCTGCAATTGAAGGATATGCTGGGATTCTCACGAGACTGGATTCCTTCAATATGAGAGGCTTCTTATTAGTACATATGGAGCATATTATGGAAGTGTTTGCATATCTAAAATTACACAAACTATTAACATAGAGAGTGTGTTGGATGAGATGTCCAACCCAATTGCTTTACTTCATGACTAATTGTTTATAAATCTATGGATAGACATCACTCAGGGAGTGCAGAGGAAATGTTGACGTAGTATACTCTACTAAAACAGTAATTATTATGAGGTCCTGAAAGAAGGCCAAGGAAAATCTGGCCTTTTGGAGTAATTTCTTTAGCGGAGGAAGTTTCATTTCCTTCTACAAATCTGCATAAAGGAAGTAATTGTCTAGAAAAAGGTTTAATTTTACAGCCTATTTCTGGGCGTAGGGTGGTAAGTGAGGCGAATTACAATTTTGGATGATATGTATTACAGAAATATATGATGTGAAAATACTACAGAGGGATCAACAGACAGCATTAAACTAATCTGTTAATTAAAGCTTTTCAGAGATATGAGGTAGGTTGAGACAGGCAAGTGATATGTTTTCAGGTAGGTCTTTTTTTCTTTCTTTTTTTTAACTTGCACCGACTTCAATCCTTTTAAAAACTATTTAGCCCTTTGGGAAATAAAGACACCTGGCAGTCTTTTCTAGTTCTGACAAGAAAACATTAAGCACTACTATTACTACGTATATTATTATCTTAAAAATAAGCTACATACTAGGCAGGTTCCAAGAAAGAAAACTAAAATTAATTTTTAAAAAAATTATAAAAAGCCAACACGAAAAGTTGCTCTGACCCCCAACAATTTATATAAAGGTGGGGAACTTGCTTCAATTACAGTTGCAGTTTATTTGCTGACCCTCTAAGCCAGGGGTGTCAAACTCGCGTTATCACATTGTTGTCAAGTAACATATCGCAACTTTCGGGCCCCCCTTTGCTAAAATGGGGGTGGGCATGACCAGCGCATGACGTATCCGGCCCGTGGGCTGCGAGTTTGACACCTCTGATCTAAACAAAAAAGCAGAATTGAGGATATTAAAAGTACCTATAATGAGATTGTGAACAAATCCAGTAACTGTGCTTAAAGCATGGAGCAGACCTGAGGAGGCATCAGTTCTACAGGTAAAGCAGGGTTTAGCCTATATGGCTTGAATTGGATGACAAATAATTGACAATGCCATTATTTTACCACAGATCCACAGAGTACCACTTGTCACTCAGGTTGCTGCATGTCTGGACAATCTTTATAAAAGAAAGAAGTCATTTAAATATTCTTCAGTATATTGTGTCTGTTCCTATAGTGACCCCAGTTGAGGACTCAGATTTTTTCCCTGCTCATCTATACCAGGGGTCTCCAACCTTGGCAACTTTAAGACTTGTGGACTTCAACTCCCAGAATTCCTCAGCAAAGCTGGCTGAGGAATTCTGGGAATTGAAGTCCACAAGTCTTAAAGTTGCCACGGTTGGAGACCCCTGATCTATACACTGGATGAGCCTTTGTTACTTGACAAATAGAAGCCGGCAAGCAGACTGAATGCATAGAGATTCAAACATCTCCATGAAATTATAAATTGACTGCTCCCATGGCACTTGGCACCGAACTCACTGCTTTTGAAGCTCAGTGGATCTTTGGCCAAGTTCTCATAGATTTCCTAAAGGAATCCTGCAGGGTTCTAAGAGTTCTTGCAAAAAACATGGAACTTTATTAACAATAGTGGATTCCCATTCAGTCTTAGTTCATACAAACTCAAACTGCAATGGAAATGCCATTGGGAATATACAGAGGGAAAAGTTGTATTTTAGGAAGGCAGGGCACAAAACAATGGTATTTATGGAAGAGAACATTTGTAGCTCAGGATTCAACTGTGGAGTGCTTGGTGTTCTCTGAGCTTGGTTGTTTACCTGCAGATGTTTCATTACCGAACTAGGTAACATCATCAATTGGGTAATGAAACGTCTGCAAAAAAACAACCAAGAGCATCAAAGAACCCTCACTGTCAGGAGAGGAAGTATGCACCATGTGGTTCCCAATATAGTACCTAATAAATTAAGCCCTTTGAAACCACTGCAACTCTCACCCACAAAAACGGGTTCATTATTATGTGAACATTTTGCCAACAGATATAAGAAGTTACTCTATTCATTATTAAATTATTATTATTATTTGTTATATAAAAGAAGACATTTTTCTACACAGATGTATTATAAATTTAAGCAGCAGTGGCTCTTCAATCTTACAAGGATCTTTTAAGATCAGTATGAGGACAATGTACACATAGTAGTCAACTATCTACTTATAACCACTGATTATCTGCAGAAGAATATTGGTAAACAGGTCCCACTTCCTTCTCTGTGTGTTTTTTTTAATGCATAATATTTATAGAGTGGGTTACACAACAAAAGAATGTGGCATGGGTGGTTCAAATTTTATAAATTCTTGCAGGTAATTTAAGATCATTCTTCTCCTTTATAATACCCAGAAACAAGATTAGCTGTACAAAACATGAAAAATTAGATGGTAAATATTTGAAAAATTCAACAAAGATTTTATCACAGGGCAAAGGCACTTTCCTAGCCTAGATTCTGTTTATTCAAATGCACTGTTGCATTTCCTTTGGTTTTTGCAGAACTCTTGTTGCCTATAAAATCAACAAGTTTTCAAGTTTTGGGTACATTATTCTAGAAATGTGCATTTAAAATACAATCGCCATAGCACGTAGACTTATATACCACTTCCTAGTGCTTTACAGCAGTGGTGGGTTGCCCCTGGTGTGGACCGGTTCACAAGAATTGGTAGTAAAACCGGGGGGAGGCTCTGCCCACTAACCTGGATGTCATTATAAGTGATCTGCGCATGCACGCACACGAGCGAAGTGAGCAAGTGCGCGCAGGCAGGCGCGATGCGAACCGGTAGTAAAGGTAAGTAGGACCCACCCCTGCTTTACAGCCTTTTCTAAGTGGTTTACGGATTGCCCCCAACAATCTGGGTCCTCATTTTACTGACTTCGGAGGGATGGAAGGCCTAGTCAACTTTGAGCTGGTCAGGATCGAACTGCTGGCAATGAGCAGAGTCAGCCTACAATACTGAATTTTAACCACTGTACCACCACAGTTCAAATGAACCAATAATGAACTGGGCAGAGTTTTGTCCAAACACCCCAAGCACTGTGTATCTTTCTGTGTAATGTTAACTGTGCCTCTCTTGCGGAATGCTATCACAAGTAGCATTCCAAATTAAATTGCAATTCATTAGC
Source organism: Arizona elegans (assembly GCA_022577455.1). Lineage (NCBI taxonomy): Eukaryota > Metazoa > Chordata > Lepidosauria > Squamata > Colubridae > Arizona > Arizona elegans. The sequence goes on from JAKOOJ010000001.1 coordinate 107,867,636, forward strand.
TGTAATTATCCTATTTTTCTTCTTCTCATATTTCCTCCTATAGCTCATCCAACTACAACTGTCCCCCAAAAGCTGGTGCTTCCACCTCAAGGACCAAACCAGAGGTGAAAAAAATGTTATGTTTATTATTCTGCCAGTAGGGCAGATAAGGAAATAATTCTGTAGATTTGGCCTTTGAACGATTTGCAATTTTCTCCTTGTACTGGAAGGCCTTTCTGTGCAAGCCAGCACACTATTTAGCTAGGTTATCTTTGCAGAGCTTAAACATGTGAATTTAGAAAACAGCCTTAATCTAAAGACTATCGTTTAGAGTTATGTACATTCAGCTATTTGAAATTAAGTTTAAAACTTGTTCTCTTTTATATTTACAGAAAAAGGAAGATTTCAGCTAGATGTTCCAGGTAAAATCATTATTAAAATAGGTTGCCACAAAATCTCTACTGCATTTCTAGATGAAGAATGATATTTTCTTCAAAAGTTTGAAAGCATAATTGATATTAAAACCCTGTGCAAATACCAAAGGAATGTCAAACTCATCCTTGCCCTCAAAAGAGATAGAAACATATCTATCATAGATTAAAGGAAGAAAAGAGTATTGCAAAACATTTATATTAGCAAATACTGTTGCTTGTGTTATTGGAAGAGTGAAAAGTGAGCCAAAGAGACAGAAGTCATACATGAATGAAGATCAACGCCAAAATGGTCTCCATGTCTGCATTAACAATAGGTAAGAAAAAAGATGAGGCCATTCTTTTTAAAGACAACTGAGTTGGAATTCGAACACTCTCAAACATTAAAATATTTAAACTCAGTATTGGAATGGACTAGGAGTGAAATGCTCCCGGTTCAGACCGGATTGCCGGATCCGGTAGCGATGGTGGTGGGTGATTTGGAGAACCGGTAGCAAAAATCCCTGCCCCCCCCTCCCCACCATGCCCAGCTGAACCACGCGATCATCAGAGGCTTTTTTTTTTTACTTTTAAAAGATTTTTTCTACAACCTCTTCCGACGAAAAAATGCTTTTAAAAGTAAAAAAAAAAAAAAGCCTCTGATGATCGCGCGGCTCAGCTGGGATCGTCAGAGGCTTTTCAAAGTATTTTTTTCTGCAACCTCTTGGCCGAAGACGTGGTAAAAAAATGCTTTGAAAAGTCTCTGATGATCCCAGCTGAGTTGCCTGATCGACAGAGCATTAGAAAAAATGCTTTGAAAAGTTTAAAAAAAAAAAAAAGTTGGCCACGCCCACCTAGTCACATTACCCCCCCACCAAGCCACGCCCACAGAACCTGTAGTAATGAATTTTACATTTCACCCCTGGAATGGACTAAAAAGGTCATCTAGCCTCACCTCTGTTTGGCTATCATCTGTGCTCATCCACAAGTATCATCTAAACAATCCAGAAAGGTGCTGAAATGAGGCAGTGGATCATAAATGAACACTAAGGGCTATTCAATTCAGAACTCTCTGCTTTGACAGTCTATAGCAAATAAAGGTCTCTCAACATTCTGCAGTCCAATATTCAACTACGTGGAAACTTAAGAGATGACAGCCTCTTCCCAGCTCTCCCACCTGTCCTATGTGATTTGGCAAGAGGGTACTGTCGGTCAAGGAGTGTTAGTTGGCCAAGCCCCATAAATGTCTCTTCTGCCATGCTACCAGAGGTGGTATTCAGCCAGTTCTGGTGGTTTTCTGGTGGAAATTTTGACTAGTTCGGAGAACCAGCAAATACCACCTCTAGCTGGCCCTGCCCCCAATCTATTCGCTGCTTCCCGGGTCTCAGCTGATTGGCTGGGTCTTCTTTTGTTGCCCTGCACAGGAGAAGGGAGCTGGAAAGCAGATTATTGGTGTGGGGCGGAATGGAGATTTTTGCAGTATCCTTCCCCCAGGAGTGGGGAGGGAATGGGGATTTTGCAGTATCCTTCCCCTGCCATGCCCAAGCCACACCCACCAAATCATGCCACGTCCACACCACGCCCACAGAACCGGTAGTAAAAATTTTTGAATCCCACCACTGCATGGTACCCATCCTCTGGAACATAATTCCTCCAGAGATTCGGCTGCTCCCCAGCCTTGCTGGCCTTCTGCAGGGCCCTGAAGACCTGTGCTAGATCTTATGCTCCAGGTGTGCAATGGGGCACATTTCCTGGTTTAAGGGCTTTTTAATGATTTGTGTGCCTTATTCCTTGTTTGTTTTGTATTAAAGAGGTGGCTATATAAATAGATTTAATAAATAAATAATAAATGCAGTGTTTACTTCTGTTATTGTCACACAAAGCACTCTAAATACTTCAGAAAGTTTCCTCCAGTTCCTGAACAGCACAAAAGGCTCAAAAAAATCCCACTCAAATGAGCCAAGAATTTACGGCATCAAAAACAAATTGTGGCAGCTTTGCTCGAGTGTTCTCCCTCTCAGAAATGCACCTATGATTCACACATTTTATATGTGCAACGTTTCCATTGTTTTCACTTTGGTGGTACTTACTGAGAAAATCTACTCGTGTTACGATTTCATCCCGGCAGTGTTTTTGGCAGGTGTGGTTATCAGCCAACCTTCCTGAGTTGAACAGGATACACTCAATGCAGTCCCTGGGAAGGAAGAATCATTGATAAAGATATCTTCAAATCACGTTTAAAACACGATAACGAGGCGCCATTGAAAAATAAATCTCTTTAGGTATAGACTACATATTAGTGCATTCGCAGATTAATTTATCCCTGTGACTGTTACAACATGCAAAAAGAAGAATGAGCGTCAAATATTCCAACCCAAAATAGGTTTTTATTACAATTGTATCAATATTACAAATTCAGGTAAATATTCCCTTGAGTTCAACACCTAACACAGGGGTCTCCAACTTGGCAATTTTAAGACTTGTGGACTTCAACTCCCAGAATTCCTCAGCCATCCATGCAGGCTGGGGGATTCTGAGGGTTGAAGTCTACATTGAAATTGCCAAGTTTAGGGAGCCCTAATCTAACACATGATGGCTATAAAAGGAGAAATGAATCTTGATATTCTAACTGTAGCTCTGACTCTCTTCTTAAAGCGGCAATGGTCCTGACATAACACAAACTATTGCTCTAGAACAGGGGTGGGCAAATATGGCCCCTTTATGACCTGTGGACTTCAACTCCCAGAATTCCTGAGCCAGCTTGGCTGTCTCAGGAATTCTGGGAGTTGAAGACCACAGTTGTAAAAGGGCCACAGTTGCCCACCCCTGCTCTAGAACAGGGGTGGAGAACTATGGTCCTTTTATGACTTGTGGACTTCAACTCCCAGAATTCCTGAGCTACAAAATCAGGAATTTTGGGAGTTGAAATCCACAAGTCATAAAGGGGTCAGAGTTCCCCAGTGTTGCTCTAGAATCTATTCAAATTTGGATTCAGCTTTGTGACAAGACTATGGTTCCACTGAAGGCCCATCAGATTGTAACATTTGTGTTCTTTTGAAGATCTTACATCAAACAAAATAGGGCAGCTGCTATTGTGAGGGTGAAGGACGTTCTTAACATATAATGTGTACCACAATATTATCTCAAACAAAGTTGTTTTGATGTTTTTATTCCTATTTAATCTACATAAATTATGTATCGTTTGACTGCTAAATCTTTCCAGGAAGTGATTTCAGCTTGGTTAACCTCCCTATAAGAATATTCATAAAAAGGATAAAGGCACTTCAAAGAGAAATCATTCAAGAGAGGACTGGCTTTAGGGAACAATTCCTTGGAGTAGTCCCAAACGAGTTTTTTTTTTTTAAATAATTTGAGGCTGAATAAAATTGGAACTAAGGATAGAAATGCAGGGTGGGGGATGCATTAAGCAAAAAAGAACATAGTATACTAGTGACTTATCATATCTTCATACATCACTTGGTTTTCTCAGCTGTCCAGGGCTAAACAAACTGGGATTTCTGACAAGCTTCAATGTATGAACACTGTGCTGTTTCCAACTTGGATAAAGGGTCACAGATCTGAAGCAAGGTTAATCAATCAGATTCCATTACGTGTATCTTGAACTATTGGAGCAGAATGAGAGAAGATAAGCAGATAACTAACATATGAGCCCCGGGGAAAGTTCTATTCCATGTTCTATTGTTAAGAGTTTTTTTTAATTGAAAAGCCAAGCCCTAACTTTCATGCTACGAAGCACTTTAGAAATGATCTCCTTTACACTAACCTCTGTCAAGCTTTAATAATCACATTTTTTTTGTGTACTTGCAGAAGTACAGGTAGTCTTCAACGTATGACCACAGTTGAGCCCAACATTTCCGTTGCCAAAATAAAATATTTGTTAAGTGAGTTTTGGCTCATTTTACGACCTATCCTGCCACAGTTGTTAAGTGAATCGCTGCAGTTGTTGAGTTAGTAACACAGTTGTTAAGTGAATCTGGCTTCCCTACTGACTTTGCTTGTCAGGGGATCACATGACCCCGGGACACTGTAATTGTCATAAATATGAGCCAGGTGCCAAGTGTCTGAATTTTAATCACATGACCATGGGGATGCTGCAATGGTTGTAAGTGTGAAAAGGGTCATAAGTCACTTTTTTCAGTGTCTTTGTAACTTTGAACGGTCACTAAATGAATAGTTGTAAATTGAGGATTATCGGTGTTCAGGATTGGAAGGGCAGTAATGCAGCCAAGAAACCAAAAAGAAAACCATGTCATGACGTTGCTCTTTGAGTGATTTTGAATCTAGATATTGGCACATACCTTTTAGTACTGCAGACACCTGGGCAGGTGGGACACTTCTCACAAGTCTCCCCAAAAGCTCCAGGTTCAGTGCATTGGCATTTCCCACAGATGCAGTTGCCTCGCCCACTGCACATTTGGCCATCGTTGGAAAGACACCGGCCTGTGTCCATCGAGCAGTTGCAGTTGTCCCCAATATAGCCATTGTGGCACTTACATTCCCCACAATGGCATTCTCCATGGCCTAAATACAAGTTACACAAAGGAAAAACAATCATTTGTGTTGCCAATGCAATGGGCCGTAGTTCCAGATTCTCTCTTAAAATCTGATTCAGAAACAGAAAGGGACATACAGTATTCAATAATCAACATAACCCCACATCCAATGATCTTGTATTTGTATTTGTTCAAGTTCATTTAATTGTTATGGCATTATTCGGTGGTTTGGGGCACATCTTACTACTTCATCTATACTTTCCTCTAAGATCATTATCTTATGAGATAAAAAAGACATAATATACTTTATAAATTCATGTAGTAGCACTGAGAGCCAGTTTGGTTTAGTAGTTAAGGCACCTGACTAAAAACCAGGAAATTGTCGCATATTAGGCCCAAAGTCAAACCAACTGGTTGACTTTGGACCAGGGGTGGGCAACTGTGGCCTTTTTACAACCTGTGGACTTCAACTCCCAGAATTCCTGAGACAGCCAAGCTGGCTCAGGAATTCTGGGAGTTGAAGTCCACAGGTTGTAAAAGGGCCACAGTTGCCCACCCCTGCTTTGGACCCATCTCTTTCTCTTTCTCTCTCTCAGTCCTAGAACAGAAGTAAAGAAAAAGCACTTCTCAAAACATTGCTAAGAAAACTGCATAGAGCTATCCAGTTGGTTACTAGGAGACAAGACTGACTCAAAGATACATACAAAAACAAAAAAGGAAAGAAAAATAGTGATGGCAGCAGAAGACATTAACTGGATTAGAAACAGAGATGACTAAGCACAAAACTGAGCATGAAAACAAACTGAAGGCAACTAAAGAAAAAAAATACATGGTTGGTATCTACATTTTATGAGAGACAGACCTGTTTCTCCACTATTGCTTCAGGTTGCAAATTATTTTATTAAACCTTTCCCTCAGAAACAAGAGCATAACATGTCCCCAGAAAGATCCAGGTAGAGCATTTTTAAAACATATGTATTATCTCCAGTGCTTTAAAAAGTTGATGGTAGCTTTTAGGTTTCCAAACCAAAAAATTACTTGAATAATCAGAATGTGGTTGTAGGATGTAGAAAGAAAGTCTACAGTGCAATGGTTTTCTGTTTCAAATAATACAATTCTATCTAAATCTACCCAGAACTCCCACTGAATTCAGTGTGGATATACTCCAGAATTATGGGCCTTAGAACAGTGGTGTAAAAGAACTTACCCAACATAAACCTTTGGAAGAAGACAATGGGCCAACTCATCATGTTTTCAGCCCTGAGGAAAAGGCTTTTGCAGTTATTTTATCTACCAAATGTATATACAACACCTTTTCTTTCAGGATTGGCGTGTAGACAGAGATATTCCATTTAAGCTGGGAGAACATAAATTGCTCAAGGCCGCCCAGTGAATGTTTAGGCCGAGCTGTTTTTAACCAAAGCCTTACTGGTTCAAATCCAAATCTAGTTTCATATGGGTCATTGGAGAAATCTCTTTGGCATCCTAGGCTGGGGTTGATATTAGGACTGCCTTTTCCGATATCCCAAGGAAAAGCATGTTTTGGTGAAAAAGGGAGACACTTTTACAGATGGTAAACAACATGGAAAGCTCATATGGAAAGCTTAAACTCTACTTTTGCAAGAACAAGGAATTATAAAGGAATTAAGTGTAATATCAAAACAGAACATAAGTTTCTTAGTTGTTCTGGTCTTAACAGAAAAAAAAAATAACCAGATGTTTTCTTTTCAGTTCTGGATTATTTTCTGATGCTGCCAGAGTCTGTTCATAGTCAAAACATATTGATATTTTCATCTCTAGTATCTTTTCGTTGGTTGGAAAGAAATTTTGCTTTCTGCCAAAAAGAACAGAAAGTAAATAGCTACTGCAAAACTTGCAGGGTTGCCACTAACAATATTTTGCAACAATTTATCCCCAGAGGAATTACTTCCTAGAGCTTTGTAATACAAGCCATGCGCTGAACGCTGTAGTTTGATATCTAGGGCACTTGGAAGTACTTTAAAATGATGCGGCCAAATAGTTCTTGTCAAACTAATTGATGTGACGGAACATGTTTGCAGAGCAAAGGTCATCAATTCCCTTCCCTTATATTTGCAGAAAAAGCTGCATTCAACTCTAAATGGTAAGTCAGCAAGGTTCCATTTAAAAGGAACCATAGAAAATATAGAGGATGTAATTGAATTAATTTCTTCCTAACCTTTCCCTAAGACATAAAATTTGTTATAAAATACTTACAGTATACTGTACTTTATTATCAAAACAATTTTTATCAGGAGTTTTAAGCCAAAATGACTCACCCACGAGGTTTTATTGGCTAAACACAAGTCTTGTATTCTGTTTCTCCCACATAACCCTACTGTAGCTATTACCTGCCTTCCTAAGGTTGCACACCAAGCTTGGTCTTTTTGGTGAGGTGGGGCATTGCCAGTTTTGACTCCTGGACAAGTTCCTGCAATTTTCCTGGCAAGATTTCCGAAGTAATTTGCCCTTCGTAGGGCTGAGAGAGAGTGACTGGCGCAAAGTCACCCAGCTGACTTCATGCCTAAAGTAGGACTAGAACTCACCATTTCCCACTTTCTAGCCTTGTGCCTTCACCACTAACCCAAACAGGCTCCCTGGCTTTCTTTAATGCAGTCTAATTTCAAAATTTATCCAGGGGGTAGTTGATTTCCTATTCATTAAATTTATTTATTTGTATCATCACCATCTCACACAAGTGACTGGCAGCTTACAAGGATTTCGGCCCAGTAAAAACAGGTGGGTACAGCAAGAACCTGGAAGCATGCCAGAAGACAATCTGTTGATACTTCCTTCCCAGGACCAACTACAGCCTCTCACTTGCCTTAGCGCCATATACAATGGGCACATTTAGCAAGCAGGCCATTTAGACTGCATAGTACATCCCTTGACTTGCCCAAGGAATGCCCATGAGGCACACAAAGGAATTCTTATGTAGAAAGATGAACTTGGAGAATGATGATTTGAGGCATGCTGGCCTCCTATTTGTTTCTATGCTTAGATGAATGTAGAAATTCTTGGAAATGAGGCGATCTCCAGGCAATGAGGGAGGTGTCCAGTTATTGGTGAAAGAAGTATATATTAAGCTAGATTTAAAAATACCTCATATCCAAAACAGAAAACAAGGAAAGGCATCAGTGTATGCACAATGTCTCCGGCCATTATCTCACTATAGATATAGCACTACTACAGGTTCTAGGAATTATTGCAAAAATGTTCACATGAGATCATTTTTATCATTCTAGCCACACACATAAGTACTTCCTTTTGAAGCTTAATATTTCAAACCATGTACTTAAACTTTGTGTTAAAAGCTAAACTAATTGCTTTATGGTGAACCACATGCACATGTTCATGCCAATACACATAAACACACAAACATATACAAATATATACACACTAGTGGTGGGTTGCCCCCTGTTCAGACCGGTTCTATAGAACCGGTACTAAAACTGGCGGGAGACTCCGCCCACTGACCCCGACAGATATTATACACACACACACACATCCATATCCATATCCAACTGAATGAACACTGCAATCTTTAAGAAGTGAAAATCAAAGGGACTCTTATTGTGAAAAGTTGCAGGCTAAAATAAGTAATAGAAAAAAATGAATATTCTGCTGAAAATTGGATTTCCATTTCAGATACAGTTTCTGATCTAAATTGCTTCTTCTCCTTTTTTTGCTGCCTTAACCTAATTTTAGACTGTAAGATATTTCTGTCAGGAACACAGTAAACCTACAAGTAAATGATAGCACCATCCAAGTACATTATAAATAAATAATGACACAAACTAGAACGCTAATGGCTATTTATGATATGGAAGCAACTTTAACATCTTGAAAGGTGGAAGTCCGTATCTATCTATTAAACTCTCCACTTTAAAAAAAAGATTTGACTTTTGGAGATTGGCATCTACTAGTACTACTATATGATGACTCTATGAAACCAATTCAAAGGTACCACTGGCTACCAGATGCTAGAGAACAACTGTTAGATTTTTGCCTGCCTTCTTTATTGTCATAGTAGACACTGTAAAGCATACAATAGGAAACAGATGGCCAGTTTAGATAGTCTGTGTGGGACTCATGTCTTATGTCATGTTAATGCTCAACCAACTAGGTGTATGCTGCTCTTCTTTTCCAGACCAATTATCTGGAAAAGCTACAGAAACTGTAGGTCTTCATGAGACTGGCCAAATAATTAATCTGGGTATGAAAATGAGATTTATATTCCAATATGTCTGGGAAAGTCCACACTGGCAAAAGTTCTTATCTTCTGATATGTTACTAATCTATCTTCTAATACTAACATATCTTCTGATATGTTACTAATATGAACAACTTATAGAATTCAAGAAAGGCAGAAATTCCCAAACCTAGGTAATATTGCTTGATATTCTATATGAATCAATAGGCCTTTTGCGTTTATACGATGCTTTCAAGCACTCAAAATTAAAGTATTTTAGCATTATTCAGTTGGAACAGGATATAAAGCACACTGTAGACTCCCTCCCACCAAATATTAAATGAAGGTATGTTTTCAAAATGAGGATCAGTTACACCAATGTTTCAAAAATTTGGATTTGTCACAACAGCAGCTCCTTTCTACTCTTAATTAAAGCAACCCCAACTCCATTTTTTCCTCTCATTACTCTGCAAATATGAAGAAAGGTGCATGGCTTTAAGAGCTAAATTAGCTTTAATTAGCAGATCTGGGTTATATGTAAGAATGACTTCTTTTTGCCAGCTTCACATAGAAAGCTGGAAAAGACCAGGCTGTTTTAATGAACACCAGAGAAGTGTCATCCTCACACCAAATACAAAACAGTTCTCTCCAAGCACTTAAGTGCGTGCAGCCCTATTACTAATGATAGCCCAAGCAATTTCCAAAACTGCTATTTTGGTTTTAGATCACATTTACTAAATAATGCTTGGTGGATATTCCATTCACTTTCCAACATCGTTGCAAAAATACTTCTTCTATTCCAACAAAACATTCGTTATTTCCAGCTGTTCAACTACAAAGAGACAACCTCATCATTTGCTTAAAAGCAAGCATTTATTTTATTGCATTTTTTTTTTAAAAAAAAATCCAGGTTGTTAAATGTAATACACCCACACGGTATTTCCAGAAGCCCTTTGATAGATGAGCTTTATGCTTTATTGATGGCTGGCAGGTATCAAAGAAATCCCAACAAGCAATTTCTAATTGCTCTGATTTAGAAAAGGCTAAGCAGACAGAGAAATAGGCAATTATTTATATTACAGAATGCAGAATAACAAAGTTGGAAGCAACCTTGGAGGTCTTCTAGTCCAAGCCCTTACTCACGCAGGAGACCCTATACCAGTGTTTCCCAAAGTGTGGTACGCGTATCCCCAGGGGTACGGGAAGAGTTTGGTGGGGGTACACGTTGCACCGGAGTCAGATTAAAACCAAATTATGATGATCTGTCATCTCAACATAAACAATTTCATCCTTCTCATTGAATCAAATAAACGTTCTTTATAATATAACTTTCGTTTATTTTATTTTGTGTATGTACCAAAAAAAAGAAAATATAAATATAAATATAAATATATATATATATATATATATATATATATATATATATATATATATATATATATATTGATTTTTATTAAAGCATATGTTTTTTATGAGGGGTATTCAGCATTACGAAAATTATAGAAGGGGTACACATATGTCAAAAGTTTGGGAAACACTGCCCTATACCAATGATGGCGAACCTTTTAGATACCGAGTGCCCAAACTGCGCACGCGCATACCCAAACTGAAAGGTGTGTGTGTGCATGCACGAATGCGTGCATGCACAGGCATGCAGACATGTCCAAATGTGCACATGCAGACATGTGTGTGCATCTACAAACGTGTGCATGCGTGAACTTGCGTGCATACGCAGCAGAGACCCAAAGATCACCAGCCAGCGGGAGGCAGGGCATCCCAACACTGGCAGTGCTGCAAGAGGTAAGATCTTTTTCTTTCGTGAGCTTCTGTTTCGTTGTTTGCAGGGAAACAGAAGCTCACGAAAGAAGCGCCACGGAGATCCGACCTGGGGCGACGGCATGCGTGCCAGCAGAGAGGGCTCTGTGTGCCACCTCTGGCACGTGCGCCATAGGTTCGCCATCACAGCCCTATACTATTCTCAACAAATGTAAAAAGTTATATTCTTTTGTAACTTTTTCTCATTCGGGCACTGAGGAGCAGCTAATGGGAAGCTGAACATAAGATGGCTGGATGGATCATCTTTCTAATAAGGATGCTGCAAGCACAATTACAAAAAATTGCAGTGTGGAAAAAAGGTGGAGGACACAGAAACAACCAAGCACAAAAAGCTTAGAGATGATTGGAGGTTGGGGGGGGGGAAGAGTTTAGAAATCTTAGGGGGAAAAGTCTTGCATTTATCGAAATTACACCCTGCCTCTACTAAACTAAATCAGACATCCATATTCTCGGCATTGATGCCGGCAATATGCTACTGTGAATGCCAGCAAAGAGCAAACAGAAACTGGAAATATATTATCCTGTCTTGTTGTCCTTCAAGAGCCTGGCAGGATATTGTCTTGGCCTCCTGTGCCCCTTTTATGCACTCATGCTTATTAAAATGCACAAAGCACTACAAAAAGGCCCACTCCCTTCATCTCCTCCAACTCTGGCTAGGTCCCAACAACGTCAAATGTACAATTCAAATTAAGAGATTTGGCACAGAGCTAAGACAGCAACCTTCATGCTGTGGTTTTCTGCAATTTGTTCACACGGGCACCTACTGTTGGCATCTTAATTTAAATTTTGATTAAACTATCAGATAAAACTTGGCCAAGTAAATATTTTTCTTATATTTTGCACAGAGCAACAACTACAGAAAATCCCATTCTGTTTATATACTTTAATTACAGATTTAATATTCTCACTTCACTCCATAGACTAGTTTGCTAATTGGGGTAAAAGATGCTAATTAGTCATCAAACTATGTAACATGTATCAATGATTGTAAAACATCAACAATACGTAAGTGTTATAAAGTGAACCCTAATACGTATGTACAGTCACTCTTTTATTTAAAAAATTGTGATATGGATAGATAACAAATCATTTGTGATATGATATATTCTCAATATACTCTTTAAACATTAAGATTGTAATTAAGGGTCAAATTATTAAAATTAATTATTTGGTCAAAATATTAAAAGTATTCTGCAATCTCTATTTCTCTGTTTCTATTTTAGCTTTAATTGCAATACTTCATGATAGAAGTGCTATTGAAGAATTACTTATTATATTCATGTTTAAACATCAGATTATCTGGAGGCATTCCTCTTCTCATTTCACCTTGTCAATTGAATTCAACAAGGCGTGCTTCTATCTCAATCCAGCATATAAATCCATCTTTTTCATTCCACTTCATGTCATATTAAAGGATCATTGATCTCAAATATTGCTGTACTTGAGTTAACAACCCATTTAAACTGTTATAAAGGAGCACAAAAGTATCAATGTATTTGCCCTCTTCTTTCATCATCTCTGGAGTGAATTCAAAGGTTCCAGAATAAGCATATGGGAGAACAATTTTTTAAAAAATCATTAACTGGAAAAAGAAACTCACATTTTTCTCAGTTCCCTCCCTCGCATCAACACCTACGCACTCTTTCACTTCATTATTTTCCATCTCCAGCATAAACAATACAATGGAAAAATACAAAAACAGAAACAAAGGGGCCCTTGGTTATATAGGTTTGACCCAGAAGAAATAGGGAAAAGTTTATTCACCCATTTCTTTATTCAATTATAACTTGCTCACAGAAGTATCCATACTTTGCACGCATTGTACGATGAGCCTGACTGCGCCTTGTCAGAACTGGAACACGTGAGTGTGCCAATACTACTGCATCAGGATTGCAGAAATCCTTATATGCGGAGAAGGCCAAAGAACTGGTGATCATTTATTTATTAAGAGCGTGTGATTTTTTTCTTTGTAAAGAAAACAAGCCTGCTGGATCCTCTAGAATAGACTGCTCCAGTCCCCTCAAAGGTTCAGAGCATGGTAGTCATTACATAAACAGATAAAAATGGCCGGTCCTGTAGTAATTTTAAGTATTAAAATCTAGTCTGCTTATGCAAAACAGGGTTGAAAGAGAAGTTGGAACGAGAAGATGGTCATCAGCCCTTGCAAACACCAGGGCCTTAAGAATGTCATTTTCCCATCTCTCACTGGCACATTCTTGGATCTGTAATTGGATAAGCCAACAACAGCCAAGTTGTTTGCACAGGAAGACAGAGTTTAGTACTCCTTGGAGTAACACTGAGATCTATTGAACAATCAGAGGTGCCAGTAGAAGGCACAGTTAAGAGACTCAGAATATCAGCTTTTGACATTTGGCTAAGTAATGTAGTCCCAGGGAAGAGTCATTTACTTCAAACGTAGTATAACTGCACATGATCCTTACAAAGAGTTTGTAACTGTAACTGTCACTTTGTTTGCAAAATTAAGAGAAAGGATGCTACGATATCTAGCAGAAAATGTCACTTTCTCATACTTACTGCTCAACCACCATCAATATTTCATTTGCTTTTTTCCCCTGTTCCAGGAGAAATCAGAAAAGAGGTTAATGCTGGGAGGAACCAGGTAGCTTTCCAAAGATTGCTGGGCTCACCCATCAGCCTTGCTGGTCTAGCCAATGCTCAGGGACAATAGCCAACAAACATCTGGAGGCCATATGTTGCTCACTTTTCTTTGGAGAGCTGTACAACCTCGGCACAGAGTTCCAAATTCTTATGCCTTGGATTTACCAGTAGAAGTCATTCGTTGCCCAAAACAACAAGGAGAAATCAGCCAACAAAGCACAGAGAATCATCCTGGGTTATCTTTCTGCTTAATCTGAATGTTCATCATGTATCCAATGTTTCTTAATTTCATAAATTTGCACATGAGAATGGGATTAAGAGTGATGCTGATATTCTTGTAAGAAGTCAGCATATCTGTGGGAAGGCAAAAGTGATGGGCGGTAGGAAGTGAAGTGACAAATCTTGGTGAATTTTTGTTGCCTTATATAACTCAAGAATTAACTCAATTGCCTGGCAAGCTGCATGCCGTGTATTAGCTGACTGGATTTAAATAATCCAAAGTAGATGAATAAATTGGAAGCATCACGCAATGAGCTGTGAGAATAATCTTGGAAGACAGGAAGAAGAGCCACAGCTGAGACAACAATATAATAAATAAAATCTGAGTCCAAAGGAGGGAGGGATGGGGTCAAGGAAACAAGTCTCAAAAGAGATCCTCCCTAGTTCCTGCAAAGTAAAGGCAGGGGTGGGGATTTGCAAGACTTGAAGATTCTATTACTGCAATTTTACAATAAAGGTTGTGTTAATACTCATGGTTTTGTATCCTGTCTGAACTACCTTGAAAAGTTGACACATCATGAAATGAAGCAGAGGATGCCTCCCTATCTCTCTGCGCTTGCATTGTAATTGCCATTTCCTTCTGGAGCCTCATCAAAGAAACAGCTGCAGGATCAATTGTGTCACTATTTTCCTGGGAAGGATTTTTTTTTTTTTGTCTTGGAATTGGATCTCAAAGATTTTGATGTTCAAGAGATATATTTCAATGTGCTTAAATAATATTTCTTGTCAGGCACAAAGAATCAGGACCATGCTTAACTTCCAGTTAAGCTGATTTATTGCTCATGTCTATACACAAGAATCTAGTTGAACTGACAGTCAGCACTAAATTGGCGCTAGGTAAAAGTTAACAGAATTCAAGAGGGGCTGGATGCGGACTGCTTGTAGGAATGCAATGATTCCAGGCTGATTCCTCTCTTGTCTCTGTCCTCAGGCTCTGCCTCTTCTTCTCCTACATTTTTAGACTGAAGTACTCATCAGGGCAAACAACCTATTTGGGACCAGCCATATTAAAATAAATTAAACAGAACCGTGACCACCCAAAGATTTGAAGGGAAAATGTCCAGTTGACTATCTTTCAGGGAAATTGGATTTTAAAAACAAATAAGCAAAGCCTGATGCAAATTTAACGTGTCCATTTTGTTTGTTATTTTTTTAAAAGAAGTTCTGCCCTAACAGGGCTGCTGCATTTCCTCATTTGCTTCCAAACACTGAAGATTAAATCTAGGGCAATTCCAAGGGTTGCCAAAAATGATCTGGCTGTGTATGTGCCGCCATTCCTGCATCCTATTATCATTTTCACAGATGGCTTTCTAATTATCCACAGATAAAGAGTTTTAGAGTTGATACACACAAGACCAGTCATTTAAAAGATTCTGTATATATATATACAACTCATGCGTGATGTTGACAGATTCATCCAGATGCTAGACAGTTGCTTCCCCTTTGTAAATGAGCCCTTTGTTTCCTGGATGCTGCTTTGGTACCTTTTTCTTTTTTTAAAAAAAAATATCTTTCAAAGATTTAAATCTTCCTGCTATATTCACGCTAGCTTCAGTTAGATCCCTTCCCACACAACAAATGGGGAAATACTTCTCTGCTATTTTTATCACTCTTTACAAACAGACCTACGATGAAGAGTAAACATTATTGTATTAGCTTAGAAAGCATCCAGCATATTTTAACACATTTTTTTAAACAGTGAATTTAAAGTAAAGGTTTCTGAAAAGTTATGGTAACACTACAGAAAATGTTAATTTGGTGATTTTTTTATTTTATTTTACAGCAAAACAGAATAAATCGATTGAGAGCCCTTTGGCCAGCGAAACTTGTGTAAAATGCAGTATTAATTAGGAAAAGATTTATCAGCTTCAACCATGACAATATAAAAACATGCCTTAAATTTATAGGTATGCAAGGGTCAAAGCTCTTTATTATATATGCCAGTTTGATAGATATGGAAATGAGATACAAGCTGCATTTTCTGTTTGATACAAATATTGTGTTTGTTTTGAGGGAAAACGTTCCCAAGTTTCCATAGAGTGGAAAATTCTGAATTTTACATAGCCCAGATCTGATGAAATCAGACATGCCCTCAGTGTTACTGGAGCTTCATGGGCATGATATCCATCAACATGAGGTCTTGCTGGGCAGGAAAATATGAGAAGGCAGAAAGCAGGAGGTTTCTACACCGAGGGAAGAAGGAGAATCCCAAAGGGGTGCATAGTAACTTTAATTTTTTTTTTTATTAAGCATGAGGGGAGGGGGCAGGGGAGATATGCAAAAGAAAAGAGACAAGGGGAAAAAAAGAAAGAAAAATAAAACTTGAAGTCAAGAGACTGGGAATTCATCAGCATCATAGAATTAGGTTGGGTTTTTTTTCAGTGTTTTATTAATTGGCTTTAAAAGGCTGCTTTAGGGCAGAGATAACTCCAGACAGAACTCTGCTCTTCATCCTGAGGAAGACAGGGAAATATGGGAGTGAGCAACCTGGAATGAGCAAGAGAGATTTGCTGGATTGGGATGCTAACAAATTGTTTGCAAAAACCCAAGAGCCAAATCACACTGACAATCTCAAGACACACACACACACACACACACACACACACACAGCACATTCTAAAAAATTTTTTAAAAAGCCATAACCCAACAATATTGAGATTCCAAGCATGGTAGTATCCCTTCAATCTAATGCATACAATAAAAGCCTTCTTGCTATAAGTAAAAACCAAAAAGAGGACGCCACTTCCTGCTGTTTATGTCAATGCTCATTATAACTGAGAGGTCTAAACCTTCTCATATTTCATGATGTTAACCCCCTTCACAATATGAATAGGAACATACCATGCCTAACCCTTTTTCAGGACCCCTGAAGTGGAATTATGTTAAAACAGACTAACACTACTCACTTTTGCTCACAGTTTTTAAATAGCTCCACAGAAAGCATCGTTTGCCAGAAGTGTCATGAGTTAGAAATATCCCCAAACATAAGAGAGAATTGGTAATATCTAGATACGTTAGCAATATAGATCTTTACGAAGAGATTATTTTTCTAAGAAGCCAATAAAAATAGTTAGATATTTCCCCCTATTCTTATAGCATCACTAGAAAACTTGAGATGAAGCAGTTCATAGATCAAGACAGGGACTTAAAACCACTACCTGGTTTCCTTGATTCAGAAATGGACCTATGCAAGAACAAATTTACCGAGAATTATTATCAAACCACAGAATCAATTCAGCAGGTAATTTAACTGATTTATATAAAACTCCCTTTTTACAACTCTGTAGTCCCTATTTGGGGTAGGATCAGGGTTAATTGAATGGAGCTGAGTATATACTGGGCAGATGTCCTTCCTGACGGCTACATGGAGTTCACAGCAGATATTTTCTCTTTGCATCCTAGGAGAGAAACATCTGCCACTATTTAGGATTGAACTCACAACCTGAGTGAGAAGCGAGTATCTTCACCACTAGGCCACCACAACACTCAATTTAACTGATTTCTATAGTTGAACAAAATGTTCAGAATTGGAATTTTTAATTAAGTGCCACTGAGTCAGACACATTTCCTGATGGCTGTATGGACAAATAGAGGTGCTTGTCTTTGATTCCATTCAACCAATTTATCCATTATCTTCCTTTCCTACTTGTCATTTGTAATAGTCTATCATCCACTGGCATTGCATACCCAAAGTATGGCAGTTTCTGCTTGCTCACCATCCCCTTCAAGATAGGAGTCAGTGCTTATTTGGTCCATGATTATTGGGTTCCTCTTGCAATCTACAGCATTCTTTGTAACCAACTCCAGATCTATACTTTGAAGGCACCTTCTCAATCTTTCTCAGTGTCCAGGATTCCCAACCATACATTATGACAAAAAAAAGTACTCTAATTTAATCACTCTAATCTTTGCTGTCATTGAAATATATTGTATGATGGTGCCTAAATCTATCATTGCCTTTCTTCCTACAATGAATCTCGTTGTAACTAATATCTTCTTTAGTTCTTTTCTACTCATTTTGAATTTAAGAAAACAAAGTTTACCACCTTGTATTCTTCATTGTTAACCACAGGTCAACAAGGATATTACCTTTAACCTTGTTAATATTTAATATTTACATGGATTTTTCATTTTCTATTTTACTTTCTGAATGTGCTCTTGTAGGTTTCTTTACTACAGACTACATGATGCTGGCTATGTGTGTCCAACTGTTGTTACTTCAGCATCATATTTTGATTCCATCTATCATCACTTCCAATTCTGCTGTTGTTATATTTGTTGTCCAGGAGGAAAACATGCACCCTTATTTCACTCCTTTTCCTATTCTGAATCATTCTGGATCAATTCGATTTTCATTGTAGATTCTTGTTCATTGTGCTGGTTCTTCCAAACATTAATCAGGTATTTTTGTGAGCTTATGAACTTTTAATATATTCCACATTCAAAGATAATCAATATGATCAAAGGCCACAATGCAGTGTAAATAATAATAATAAAGCAAAGCTAACCCTCCTGTTTACATTCTCCATAGCTATCTGGTTTTGTGTTTAGCTGGGGCTATGGGGTGGAAGGGGGGGAAAGAGAAAGAGGGAGGGGGGAGGGAGGGAGGGAGAAATGATTGAAATAGGATGGTAGATTGTACATTCCCTGACATCTTTACAGACTGATTTTTTTTCAGTCTCTAGACTGTACTGTTTTGTTCACTATGTGTTGACGCTTTATCTTATCTCCAGCAACTTTATACAGTTTAAGGTTTACTTCATTTTTACCTGATGCTTTCCTATCTGATAGCTGGTTTATTGCTGTCATACCTCATCTTTTGTGTTTATTACATCTTTTCTGGGATTATTCCTGAGTATTCCAAGCTTCAGAGCCAGCTTGGTGTAGTTAGTTAAGTATCTGGTTAGAAAGCAGGTGAGTGTGAGTTCTAGTCCTACCTTAGACACGAAGCCAGGAAAGTAACCTTGGGCCAGACACTCTTTCTCAGCCCTAGGAAGGAGGCAAGCCAAACCACTTCTGGAAAACATTGCCAAGAAAACTGCAGTGACTTGCCCAGGCAATCTCCAAATTGGACATGATTGAATGGCCAAAAACAAAATCCAAGTTTAACTGTAATTTTTTTTTCCCCTGTGGTTTCTTTGAACTTCTTAAAAAGGTCTCTCATTTTCATTGTCTTGTTATTTTCCTCTGTGGATCTTCTTGATTAAGCCATCTTTCCTATTGCCCTCTTGTTTCAAATTAAAAACTGGTGTTCATCGTGCATTTTTTGTTGCACAGTGCTTTCATTTTCTGCCTTTATTTATGGTATTATTTTCTGCAAACCACTGGATCTTCTCCTCTATGAAATTATGAGACTATTCTTTCTTGCTCACTTTTCAAAATATCCCTAATCTCTTCTTACAATTTCTCAGGTTCTCTTCTGCGTAATTTAATTCATTCCTTATAAAGGCGTATACTTTGACTATAAGTCTTCCAGGTCAATTCTTGCTGACACAGGTACTTTTTAATTTACTAAATTTAATCTGTGTATTTCGTACCTGTAATTTGTGGTCTGTTATATAGGTAAGATTAATTCATGTTGACATAATACCTACAGAATTCCATGCAGTATTAGATATGGGTAAAATTTGCTAACAGTGGATATTATTATTATTATTATTATTATTATTATTATTATTATTATTATTATTTACATCATTCATTAAACATGAAACTCAGTCAACTGAATATTCAAAAATGCATCACAAATACCATTGACTGGTGCTAATGGTTGATATGGGTTGCTGCCAGAATCCTAGATATCAACCAAGTACCTTCTTAAGATGTACGATGTTCCAAGTAGTGCAGTTTTTTTGCAGTTCCGCTGGTGTTATTGCAGGAAGCTGCAATTTGTTGATGTATCTTATAAAATTTTTGGACATAGTACCAAGTGCCCTGATGACAATGGGTGTCACTGTTACATGTTTCATCCATAATCGCGTAGTTTCGATGGCTAGGTCGCGATATTTCGTGATTTTTTTCCAGTTCTTTTTCTTTGACTCTGGCATTTCCTGGTACCGCAATGTCAATAAATTGTACGATTCGGTTTTCAACAACTGTAATATCTGGTGTGTTGTATTCCAAGTGACGATCCGTCTGTATTTGAAAGATCCCACAAGATCTTCACCTTCTCATTTTCTATATCTTTTTCAACTTTATGTTCCCATGACTTTTTGGATATTATCATCATCATCATCATCATCATCATCATCATCATCATCATATTCATTTTGTAATGGCACTGGTAGTAGAGTTCTATAGCATCCAGTACTCCCTTCAAATGCTAAATTTGGCAATGCATAAAATGGTTCAACTTCTCCCGTTTTTGTTGCTCTACTAATGATCTTCACTTTTTCTACTGAGTCTATGAATATTCTTACTTTATTCGCATGACTGAATATGCCATGTGTTGGAGGATTTATTCTACCCATGTAGACTGGTTTCTTCTATAAACCACAAGATCTCATGTTGTCTTGCATGGCATTTGAAGTTCCACTGAATCACTCTGGGAATGTTTCCAGATAGCCAAGTCATCAAATTATAAAACATATTTCCCCCAAAGCAAAAAACAAAAATAACAAAAAAGCCACCCTTAAACAATACTGTACAATTTACAGTCCAAACCTCCTGACAAGAAGCTTCTACCATCGAGTACTGAGGGGAACTTCTTTATTGTTTTATTATTAATATTATTTTGTGCAGAACAATACACTCATGACCATGTTCTCTTCATTGTGTCTAATTATTCTACTGCTTCACTGTCACTGATTGCTTTTACAAACCATCTGCATTTTCCTCGTGGAATTCTTGTTTTCCTGTGTTTGGATGCCATCAAATGTAACCAGAGCCAGATTTTATGCTTCTAAAACTAAGTGGATTTGATCAGCTTCATCTGCATCATTTGTAAAAAATAAAATAAATAAAAGGAGAAACATAGCAAAAGGAAGGATTCCCAACCTGTAGCTCTCTAGATGTCCTATGATGGCTGGGTATGGTGAAACCTTCTTATCCAACTACTTTGGAGAAGCTTAGTTGAAGAAGTTGGCTTTAAATGACAGTCTAATAAGTGCGGAACTGTTGTTTCATTCCTTTCCCTACTTTGACAATTTATTTCTCCTATTCCCCATTCTAGTTTAAAGTATGCTATATTATTTCCATGTTTATTTGAGAATAGAGGGTGGTGAGAGCAAGCCAAGCTTTCAAAGAATGAAACAAAGCAACAAAGCAACAAATGGTGAGCCTTCCTATCAAACAAGGCTTTGGTGACTTAGGAGCATCTATTCATGTACAGTCTATCTCATATTCAACAGGTCACTTTTTATGGGGTTTGCCAGAGATATGTGATACGAATAAGTGTTTCTTATGCTTAGGGTTGCTGGAACTGAAACAAGTTCTTTCTTTTCTACCTGTTAGGAAGAGGCTCACCACATAATTATTTATGAAGCCTTTAAAGCAGAGGTGTCCATGTCCAACTTTGGCAACTATAAGACTTGTGGACCAGGGGTGGGTTCTACTTACATTTACTACCGGTTCACAACAGGACCGCGCGCGCGGATCACCCATCATGACGTTGTGGCGGATGGGCAGAGCCTCCCATCGTTTTTACTACTGATTCTATAAAACCGGACCGAACCAGGGGCAACCCACCACTGTTGTGGACATTAACTCCCAGAATTCCCCAGCAAGCTACAGTATGTCTTAAAGCTGCCAATATTGGACACACATGCTTTAAGGGCTACTGTTTGAACTTTTCTGTTCTATGTCTCTCTCCTTCTTTCCCAACCTCCTCAGCAGGAATTCTTGAAAATACATCTAAGCTCTCACTATAAACAAAAGTTATCATTCCATATGGCCTTCTGAATGAGGGCGGAAGGGGGGGGGGGAAGCTGAGTCATCGAGGAATGATTTTGCATTTCCTCTCAGTTTTCTCTGCAGCCATTGCTGTAATTTTCAAATCTTTTTTTTTTCTTCATTTAAACTTTGAGCAGTGTCTTTACAGGAATCATGTGTGTCCAGCATGACTCAGTCTCAGCTGATGATATAAATCTATTTTTGTACGGTTCATAAAAACTGTGTATAAGTCCCCTTTCCTGTATGATAGTTTGTTCTCTGACCTTAATAGTCAGCAAGATTGAATAAAGTCCAAACAGCTTTGTAGACAAGGAGGAATCAGGCCACTATATCTTAGTGGAATTCATAGAAGCCCTTCCAAATCTGTCCCTTTTCATATCCATCATTTCTGGGAATTTTCATGTCCTAGAATTGTAGACACAACATCCTCTGCGCAATATTTCCATGAGTTTCACACAAACAAGTGTCATTGCCAAAGGAAAGCAAACTCATAAAATCTGCAGCTTGCATTCTCTTCTTGCATATAAAGCCAATCTAAGACTATAACCTCAGGCAAGCAAAACAATTGTATACAGCATTCTCCCTCATATTATTTTGGGGGTTCCTCTTTCACTTTCATTTATCTTAATCGCATTACCTACTAGGTATTAATTATTACTATTATTTAGGAAGAGCCTTGGTGGCGCAGCAGACTAAAGTGCTGTTAAGTAGCACCAGCTGCCTGCAATTACTGCAAGTTCAAATCTCATCAGGCTCAAGGTTGACTCAGCTTTCCGTCCTTTCGAGGTAGGTAAAATGAGGACCCGGATTGTGGAGGCAATAAACTGACTTTGTATAAAAAGAACACCGCTTGAGGGGGTCGAAAGCCCTACTAAGCAGGTATATACAAAAGTATGAAGGCTATTGCTTAACGCATTGTAAGCCGCCCTGAGTCTCCGGAGAAGGGCGGCATATAAATCGAACCAATAAGTAAATAAATAAATAAATTACCAGGGAAGGAAAAAAAAAAACATCAATTTCTCCTTGATTAATGATAATTTTCTCTCTAGCTGGAAAATATTACACGTATTTGATGTAGTGAACATTAAATTTAAGTGTGATTCCACCTGATGACAATATACTGTATGTACCAATGTAGTAATGTAAAATTGCAGCAATTTATAACTTTAGGAAACAATCCCCCGTTGTGTGGCTCCCAAATGAATATATATTTAATATAGCTATTAAGAGAAAGGATAAGAGAAATGCAAAGTCTTAATTTTTTACTCTTATGGCAAACTAGCAACTTTGATAAGATTCATTGAGTTGATTCAATAAATCAACTAAATTAGCACAATGAATTTTAGGGGGGAGGGGGGCTGCCCTTGAAGACCATTCAGAAATGGTCCAAAATGCAACAGCTCAAGAAGTAAGGGAATCACCTTGATTTGTAACACCTCCACTGAGAAAAGGAGGCTTCCAATACAATTCAAGGTGATCTTATAAGATCTTTTATAGCTTAGGATCCAGGAATCTTTGAGACTGCCATGCCCATTTGGTAAGATCTGGTGGGGAAGGCTTGTTGTAGGTCCCAACCCATAGGGAATGGTACCATTATGGACCTTGAGGATTACTCTTCCCTATAGCTGACTCCCATACTCTATAACAGCCTACTTATTCCTGGAGGGGTATGTCTATCCCTTTCTAGTGTCTTCCTAGAGGGGCTTTAGAAAGGACTTGTACAGCTGGATTGCACTGGATGACACATCCCCAAGTGATTCCTAATAATTGTGTGAGATTACTATGATTGTAATCAAGGTAGTTTTATGGTATCTATTTTAGTCCTGTTGCTATGCCATGCCATGTTACGCTACACTATGAAGTATAGGATGCTCAAAGTCATTTTGAATTGCAGCAGCATTAACAAGCAAGCAAGCAAGCAAATAAAAACAATAACTTAGGTACGTCCCCGCGCTCCACTTACCCAAATGAACTCTGAGACAATCTAACACATACCTGAGCAGAGAATGCCTTTATATCTTGGACAGGAGAAGTCATCACACTCACAAAAGAGCCCATAGATCCTGCCAAATTCACTTCTGTAACACACACAGCGATGGCAGGAGCACTCCCCACGGCCACTGCAGATACGTTTCCCTTCAGCTTCTCGGCACATGTTGTGGTACGTGGCCCCACTCTCTCCTTCCTCGCATTCACACTTGGCTCCTACATGGCCTGGGTTACAGTCACATAATCCGCACACGTGGGTACCATTTCCACTACATTTACTGCTGTTGTGCTCTATCTGTTTGCTACATCCACATGTGCAGTTGTAAGAAACGGTCACCTCTACAGTGTCCCGAAACCAATCTGGTTTGATAGTGAAAGTATGTGAGATGCTCTCAGCTGGGCATGTCCGAGCCTCTACTGATATCTCAAAGGAAACCTAAATAGGAATAGTAAGAAGTAAGAGTGAAAAGGCATCAGAAACCTGAAAAGTTACTTATGTGTAGATAATATCAAAGGCATTATTAGCATAATTGTAAGCACCCATAATTCTGGTTAACAGTGCAAGGTATACACTATATCTATATATCTATCTATACACTATATCTATATATCTACCTACTGTATCTACACACACACACACACACACACACACACACACATGAATATAGAAGTCTGCATTCTAAGGGATGTGTTGAACTTAAAAATGTATTTTTTTAAATGTCCATATTCTGTAAAGAGTTATTTAGAATGTTTTCTTCAAAACAAAAACTAATTTACGATCCTATATATTCAGTGCCATTCCACTGTCAATAAATCCAAATCAGTGAATTTATTTCTGCACAGATATGCATGGGACTGGGATGACATTAAAGGAAATGCCTCAGACTTTTAGAATATTTTATTAACTGAGATAGAAGGAAAATACATATAGTCTTTTATAAGTGAGTAGCTGCTTAGTTTTGTAATTGTTAAATGGATCATTCTACTAACAGTATTTAGCTCAATACTATTTAGAGAAGTAAAGACCCCTGGCTTAAACTACAAATAAGTGCTGCCTTTTCATTTTTTTTCTACAAGAATACAAATTTGCAAGCTGCCTGGAGAATGCAGAACTGTTGCTAAAAAAAATAAATAAGTGAGAAGCTTGGTTTAAAAAAACCCACCATTTACTGCTATAACCTGTCCTTGTCCAATAGAATGAAGAAACAGGTTCTAGCAATTGAAAAGAAAGTACTGTATGCATGTCGGGATAAGTATTGCCCCAAGTTTATTCAAAAGCCTGTTTCTGGGCCTTTCTCAAAATGGGCTTTGTTTGAAAAAGATGGGGGCAGGGGAGATCTCATTGTTCTTTTGGAGCCCTTGTGATTCTGTACTTTTCTGGACTGCAGCCTGCTCTATTTCCCCATGCCAAATGGCAACATACAGATGGCACTTGCAGCACATTCTGCTACAAATAATACCAACCACGCCATTCCCTGATTTAGAAAAAGAGCACAGAATCAGCCCCCATAACTAGAGAGTAGAGGGGATTCCTCCTATTTGCAATACTACTACAATGCTAAACATTGTGGCCCAGGCTGGCTTGAACCAGTAACCCCCACCTGCAATTCCTTGAGATCTTGAGACAGCCTTAGAAGACATCAGGGGAATAATTTCCCCATCGAACAGAGAAAAAAAAATATGTATCAAAAAGTCAAAGAGAAAAAGACCATCAAAAAAATTACAATTGACACGAGATTCCTCACCACCACCACCACTGAATTATTGTAAAATAACGTTACAATGGCCAGCTTCTTCTCTAAAGGAAAGATCACTGAAAATACCCACTCTTTCCCAAATTGAAAAATGGAGGTATAGAAAACTCACCGTGTCTCCTATCTGAAGATCTCCACACTTCCTGACTCCTGGATATGATGAACCATCTTGACATGTGGCTGTGAAAGCCAGGTTAATGTCATCCGGACTATCCCAGACAGTTAACTCTACTTTTGATCTAATACTCTAAAAAAGAAAGATTAATTAATTGAACTGGTTTTTAAAGCGCATCTATCATTTTGTGAACATAAAGCTGTCTGGATTTCTAGTACTTATTCATGATTAAGTAAAAGCATATAAACATTGTAAATTAACAAAGAAGCTTTTCTCTTTTTCTAATTAAAACAGATGAGCTGTTTTCTGAGAATTTATTTTGGGAACAGAATATAGTTTCCAGCTATTCAGAAGCTTCCCCAGTATGAAAATATTAACCACTTTTTTTCTTCATGAAGGCATCATATCAATATACCAGGGAAAGTTGCAATGTTTAACATAATTTTCATAAAATTTAGAGCATACAAGTTCTATTTTCAATATTATGCAGCTATGAAGCATCTCCTCCACATAACTTCTACACAAGCTTAATCAAAATAAATTGAATACATCTACTATGACAAAGATCTGTTAAAATTGTCTGTTCTTGCAGATTAAAGAATCTCAGAAAATCCTCCATTATTCTGGGGGACTGTCTAAGCAGGGATGTCAAACTGGCAGCCCACAGGCCGGATGCGTCACACGCAGGCCATGCCCACCCCAGCTCTGCAAATGGGAAAAATGTTGTGAAATGTCACGGCAATGAGACGTGGCGAGTTTGACACCCATGGTCTACAGTATCAAATAAAGCTGGGAATGCTGTCAGAACCCTGCTTGTTCTGTAGACTGTAAAGATATGATCCAGATGATAGACCCAATTGTTTATATGAATTATATTCAATCACACAGAATCCAGATATCTGAGATGCTTGGCTCAAGAAAGTGCTAGAAAAAATGGCTAGATTAATGCTGGAAAACAAGAAGAACTCAAACATAGATACAGTGGTTTATTCCATGACAATGAAGAAACAGTTCCTCTCTGCTGTCATTTCATCAGTATATCTTTCAATGTAATTTCAAGCAATTAAAATTCTAAGGGCAAATTGCTTGCAGCCAAATCAACTTGGTCTCTGCATTTTAAGTGATTTGGAAGTGCAGCTCATTGTCCTATTTTTATAGTCAATTGGAAAATAGGGACAAGTTATTTGGAAAGGTGAAGCCAACTATTTGGCTAATAAAAGCTGCCAGAATGATATTGGCTAATTAATATAAATTAATAAATTAATTCTTATTAATGGTAGAGCCATATGTTTGTGGTTTACAGGAAGCTACACTGCTCCTTTCCTGAGTAAAGTCCCAAAATGCACATCAGCAAATCAATTCAAGGTTTCTTGCATACTGTAATTATTTGAATCTACTACATATAGACATGGCTCTGTAGCAGAAATCATTGAAGGCAGGCATCTTGATAGAAGCTGGGAAGTATGATCCAAATATTTTTTTTCTGGACTCTCTTGTAACCTTTCATAGCATTACCTATGTATCAGGTGCAAGCAAGCAACCAGATTCACACATGAAAGGTTCAAACTGACTACTTTACTGTATTGTACCTATAGTATAAAAATCACCTCAGACTGCTTGCCTTCTCTTAGGAAGAGATAAAGTTCCATGGAACTGGGGGGAGGTATGGCTGCTAGGCATTCATTTGTGTGTTTGTTTCCCTTTTCTGAATTGCCCTTCTCCCTTAAGGAGGGACTCTGAGTGATGTACAATAAAGTATGACTAAAGCAGCTATGCAAGGATTCAAGGCTAGTTCCCTGCTTGACCCCTCTTCCCTGCCTGGCTCGGAGCTTCCCAACACCACGGAATTATTCTGGGACATTAGCCATTTAGATCTGGGAACCATATTCTAATTCAATTGGACTGAAAATGTTACTTTCTTTATTGGTCATTATCTATAATACATATATTGATCTTATTGCTGTTACTGCTGTTGCTCTATCAAGATGAGATAACTTTCACTTCCCAAGCCATAACAGCTGCAGAGCTTTAGATGTTAACTGTATGAAAACTCAGTACTGCTATTCTGGCATTCATGAATGGAAAGGAAGTAATAAACTTTCTGGCATAACACTTATCTGTCTTAAAACAATATAGAGAAAGCATTCCAAAACAAAACAAGTAATGAGCAGGCAGTAAAAATTCAAACCATGACTGTGATAAACACAATTAATGGAACAGGTACAAGCTATTACCACCACAAAAGGAATAGTGTTATTTGTCATCACTATTTTCTGATTTTAGTCCTTCCAAAGTAAACTATTCAAATAGTTGATTTAGCAGCACCACACAATGTTAAGAACACACAAGGTTTGAGAAGGCCCAACCTTAACTATCTCTTAAACAAGTGAAAGGCTAGACGAAATCATAAAAACTTTGAATTATCGAATGAACTGGGAATTGTTTTGTTGAACAGCAAAGAGAATATTTTCTTAGGAAAACTGAATGGGGGGCACAGCCAAGAATGAGCAACTCCAAGTTAATGAAGAATGTGTGAAGTATGAAGAAACAAATGGTCTGTCTAGAGGAATTGCATACAAAATAGAGAGAATCAGTAGTAGTAGGAATTATAAGTGGGTTTTTTTTTCATAGTCTCTTGTTGTCTAGAGACTCTCGATGTCTCTTACCATCTGGATGATATTCTCAAATTCTTTAGTCTTTCTTCATTATTAGAACCTAGCTGCTAATTCAAAAAATTGTCATAATAACATTTTCAGATTAATTTCTACCTGGTTGAAAACTGCTGTTTGTGGTTATGATTGGCACCCAAACCAGTTTATGCCAAATTGGACTTTTACAATAAATATAATTAAACTAATCAAGTAGAATTGTGGGAACCTTCCTGTAATTATTGCATACACATATACTTAAACGAAGGCAAACACAGAGATAACCTGGTTGGTATCTCTTAACAAGTTGAGAATTTAAAAACCCAGTCTGGTGCCAACTACAGCCTCACAGTATGTTGTTATGTAGCATGGAAGTTTACTAAAAGCATAGATTGCTTTGTGATGTATATGTGGTCATTAGATTACAGACTTTGAATCAGGGTGGATAAAAATCAATGATTTTTTTAAAAAATCAAAAAAAATGGATTTTTTTGATTTAAATCGGATTTTTTTGATTTAAATCAGATTTTTTTATTTAAATCAGATTTTTTGATTTTTATTGAATTTATTTTAATAAAAAACTTTTGGGGTAAAAATCTATCGTAAAATAGTTTTCTATTTAAGTTACATAAATAATTTAGTTTATTCAGCATGAAATGGAGCTTAGTTATGTAACACAAGGCTGTATATTCTGCAACACTGGGACTATCGGTGAGTCAACAGCGGGTCAAAGGAGTAGCAGAGATGACAATTGCTCTTTAAAAATTATAATTTAAATCAAATTGATTTAAATCAAGTCTTTTTACCAGTGATTTAAATCATGATTTAAATCATAATTTAAATCAACTCGATTTAAATCAAATCCACCCTGCTTTGAATGAATCTAAGTTCTATATTCCACGAAAACTTTCATGTCTGTTTGTTTGTAACCTTTAGTTGGACGAAATTGGAAGGTATATATAGGGTCACAATTATTGAACTAAGGTAACTCCCATGGGCTAATTTACAAAAATGCCAGGTCTTTTGACTCTCATGGCAATGAAAGCCATTTCAAAAAGTCTAGAGTCTATGTACAATGATATAAAATGATACTAGAACACATTTAGTCAGTATTCTAAGCAAGCACCAGGCAAAAATCAAAGAAAAAAAATAGAGCTCAATAATTTATTTATGTTTAAATTCTTTAATATTTCACTTGGGATATTTATGATTCTATATTTTAAATAATGTAAACATCTCACTTGGATCTTTGGGATCTGGGTAGCCATAAATGATTTTATATATGAATACTGGGCAACTGTACACTCTAATATGACTTGAAGCCTGGTAATATTTCAACTGAGAATTTAAGAGAAAAGATACGCAAGAGAAAATGCATAAGAGTTTTCTAGAATTTTGTTCAGGAAAAAAAAAATCTACCACTGGCTATATTCCGATACTAATGACTTGAGTTATGATGAGAAAATACTATCAGGTTTGGAAGACTGAATCTAAAAAAGCAGGAGATTAAAAGAATCCCATGAAGTGTGTAATTGACAAGAACAAATAAAAGAAATATAACATATAACCTATGCAGAAAGCTGATTAACTCCACTCTCTCTCAAAAGCAATATGTGATGTCACACACACACACACACTCAAGTTTAATCGCACAAATCAAGTTTGAAAAATAAATCAAATGAAGAGTACACAAATGGTAAAAAATGAAATATAATCTTTTTAAGTATATGTTACATTGATCATTTAAAGTTGAATTAAAAAGTTTGAAACTTACATTGTAGGCTTTGACTATAAGCTGGATGATATTTCGGGAGTCTTGATACAAAATCTCTACTGTTGTTCCAGGAATTAGGGCCGTGAGATTCTTTTTAAAACAGAGCATACAAGAAAATTGAAATCTGAATCAAAAAAACCTCCAAGTGCTCAAAAGTTCATCCATTTTAATAGTTCTTTCAGTCTTTTTCATGTTAATTGTGATGAGAAGAATGGATAATAAAAGGGAATAATGCCACTGAGAAATTACTTTGCAGACATTAACTTTCATGTAATATAATTAAGTAATAGCAGATTGAGTTATACAGGATTAAATCCAAAGCTATTTTTGGTGCTATTGTGATCAATATTTGTCCATTTGCTTTAG
The DNA here is from genome assembly GCA_022577455.1 of Arizona elegans. Taxonomy (NCBI): domain Eukaryota; kingdom Metazoa; phylum Chordata; class Lepidosauria; order Squamata; family Colubridae; genus Arizona; species Arizona elegans. Next base: position 107,898,019 of record JAKOOJ010000001.1, read on the forward strand.
AAAACTTAAGTTCTTTGAAGGAAAGCTTCAGACTGAAATTAATAAAAGAGTCAAATAGGAAAAGAAGGCGCTATACAAGCAGTTAAATTTCTGATTGTAAAATCCAATCATAACAAAATCCAAAAAGCATCTCAAATGCTTTTTAATTCAAAGCTGCTATTCCTCTCATAAACTAGCCTTTTCACACTTTCAAGAAAAAAAAATTCTGGCACTTTGACAAATGTTCTAAACAAGACATTGATTGATTTAACATTTACCTTATAAAGCATATAGTGATTTTTGGTCACTGCAAAAATTACATGAATGTTGTTCTCAGCTAATTTTTCTCCAAGAAGTGCAAGTGAAGGATAATCCTAAAAGGGGAAAGGAAAGGAAAGTAAGATTATGATAATATAACATTATTTATTATGCAGCTTTTAGCCCACAAATCTGTAGATTATCTTTATTACACTGAACTGAATGAGATTTACTTATGAATAGATTTGAAAAGTCTTCCACGGTATGCAATCAAGAATTCTTTTCGGTTGTGGAATTATTCTGTAATCATTTGCCAAATTCCTGAACTCAACTATGAATGTGAGAACAAAATATGTTCTCTTTTATCAGCAAAGAAAAGGATCCATCATCACCTGTGAAATTATGGGACTTCATAGGACTGTTGGAATAGGTTACAAATACACTTCTATTTATCATCTGTCAAAGTAGATAGGATATCGTAATTTGTGCTTACAATATTGGGCCAGTCACTCCCTTTCAGCCTAACTCACCTCAAGGGGTTGTTGTGGAGAAAATAGGAGGAAGAAGAAGCATTAGGTATGTTCCCCACCTTGAGTTGTTTATAAAAAATAATAGTAATAAGCCATGGAAATGAATGAATGAATGAATGAATGAATGAACGAACGAACGAACGAACTGCAACATGCAAGAGTTTGGCTGGAATATTTGGGAACAGACATTCCAAGTATTGTGGTGCTAAATGGCGAAAGAGTTTATATATTACAGCAACACCATACTTTGAACTGCATTTGGCAATGAACAATGACATGATAATCACTGTTCTTGATAATCTAGTCTTGCTGCCTAATTTTTTATTAACAAAAATTCCCAAGCTGAATTTTCTTCTAAAAGCAGATTTACATAGAATTGTAGGAATGTTAGCGGAATCTATAAAACATGGTATTCAGGCATAGACCATTAAAGCTAGGCCATCTTTATTCAGATGGGAACATATAAACCCAAGCTGGTAGAAGGTGTTCCACATTGTGGAGGACAAAAGCATTTCAGTGTACGTAAGAATATAGCTCTTTAGGGAGAGATCAACCGCTAAATAACTATCATTCTCTACATGCTGACGTTTCCCTAACAATTTTTCAGAGAAGTTTATCCCTACCTTTCTTTGGAAAGCAAACTGATGTTCTCCTAAGCCTGGACTGCCATACATTTTGGGCACCAGCTTTTCATTGCATTTCCAGGCTAGTATATTAATTACAGCAATGGTCAACCAAGATGTATATTTGTTTTGTTTACTTGGGAAACAAAGGATGGTTCTGTTCAAGCGCTCCGGGCGGCTGTCATAAGACAACCAGTCAGAAAAGCTTTTCAGCAGGGAAGGAGGGGCACATTACAAGCTCATTAAAGGGCCAAAAAATAAGTTTGAGTTGGCATTTTGCTTGGCCTATAGAAAGAAGGCCACAGTTATGGAAAACAAAGCAGTGTTTCATTCGGAAAGCTGAAGCACTCTCTGTTGATGTTTCATTGGGAGCTATTTGTCCTTTGATATTATTACTAATTTGTCAATGAGAATATTTATATCATCATCAGGATTTGAGATAACTGAGGCTGATATAAGCTAATGCATAATTAAACCGTGTTAATTTAGAAATCAAAATCCCTCAGTTAAGCTTGATTTTGGGTAACTAGCCAGATTTACCCACACTGCTGGCTGGGGAATTCTGGGAATTCAAGTCCACACATCCTAATATTGCTGAGACTGAGAAACATTGGTCTAATTATAACCATGGATCTCCTAGTAGTCTTTCATCCAAGCACTGAGCGGCCTCAACTTCACTTAGCTTTTCTGAGATCAGTCAAGATTAGAAATGTGATTTTGCATCTAAAGCAGGCATATTAATTTGCATTAATCATAAAATAATAAACATTGTTCAGAGTATCATAATATCCTTTCCAACACCGGGGAGAAAAATAGTATTGTAGGAAATACAGGAATCCAGCGTGCACCGTGCATTTCTATTATGTCCATAAGGACTGAAGTGTTTTTGTGAAATTCAGATATTTAAAATAGCAATCCAAGACAATTTTCTTACCCATTTTTTTTAAAAAACAGCACTACATTTTAGAGAGTATAACTAGGTAGACGGAAACATATTTTGGGTCTTGAATATGTGTCCAAGCTCAGCAATGGACAAATGCATACAGAAGTAAACCGCAATTCTGAAACATCTTAGTAAAAGGAGAAAAGAAAGAATATCCAGCTGTGCATTCTCACCAGCTGATTGGATGCTGTGTATTCATTGGCCTCATTCAAGTGACACAGCCCATCATGTGGTTGCACCAAACCACCCAGCTTTCCATCCAGTGCGATGTGTGGGACATCGTCAGTAGTGAAGACCAGCAAGTGCGAAGCCTCCTTCCGCCACCCAATCTCTTTCTGCATGAAAGTCAAGGTAAGAAATAGAAGTTCTGTCACACTCTTTAAAAACCTGGGCAGAAAAGGGAATGTAACTAGAGAACCCCCTCCTCCTCCACAGAGAGATCAAATAGATTATATACCGAAGTCTTTAAATTGTGCAATGAGAAAATCTGCACTGAAATAAAAAGGGATAGTACCAAACCAGTACCGTATTTTTCGGACTATAAGACACACTGGAGTATAAAATGCACCAGGATTTCGAAGAAGAAAACAAGAAAAAAAAAAGTTTTTGCCCTCCCCAGCCATCAGGAGCACTCTGCAGGCCTCCCAAACCCTCTGCGCATCCTGTTTTTGTGAAAAACAGGCCCATTTTTCACAAAAATGGGACGTGCAGAGGGTTTGGGAGGCCTGCAGAGTGCTCCTGAGGGCTGGGGAGGCGAAAAACGCAACGTGTTTTTGGCCTCCCAAACCCCTCACATGTTGTGTTTTTGCCCTCCCCAACCCGCAGGAGCATTCTGCAAGCCTCCCAAACCCTCTGCACATCCTGTTTTTGTGAAAACTAGGCCTGTTTTTGGCAAAAATGGGACATGCAGGGCGGGGTTTTGGGAGGCCAAAAATGGCTGTATTCGGTGTATAAGATGCACCAACATTTCCACCCTCTTTGGGGGGGGGAGTGCATCTTATACTCCAAAAAGTATGGTAAATTCAAAAGTATGATAATTTTGAAACACTTTTGAAAGGACCAATAGCTCAATCTAATGATGCCCAGCATAGCATTTCTACAAAAGAGGTCGACTATATTTCAACAGTTCAATTCAGTGAAATCGTGAATGGTCTTCTTTTTCTCTTACACCACGGTCTCCCAACTTAGCAACTTTAAGACTTGTGGACTTCAACTCCCAGAATACCCCAGCCAAAATGAGGAATTCTGAGAGTTGAAGTCCACAAGTCCTAAAGCTGCCAAGTTTGGAAACCCCTGTCTTAGATCAGGGCAGCATGCCCAATGCCTGCACAGTGGGAATAATCCATGGTGGGATTTTTATCCTGTATTAGTAGAGCCCAGCATTTTTTTTAAACAGCCAAATGTCTCTTCTAAATAAACTACAGAATGTTCATCAAACAAAATGCCACAATGGATGAGAGACTGACAGAAAAATAGCGAAACATGGTGTGCAAGAATTAGCCAACAGTATTGTGTTAATCCAGGATAGAGAATAATGTCTCTCCAAATGTTATTAAGCTACACCTCTCAGCACTTCAGCTAAAATGGGGAGAAATAAAGGAGGCTGGGAACTGTAGTTCAGCAACAATTGGTGAACCAAGGTTCCTACTATGGAATAGAACAAAACAGTCTGGGATAACTATTGGCCAGCATTTTTAAAGAGGGCTGTTGATTCAGAGCCAAAATGTTTATTTTGAACTTAATATGGGCTGAACATACGGGAAATAAATGCTCAGCCTATATTTTCATTGGCCACTCGCAGACTGAAACCGCAGTAGATGTTAAACTATTACTGATCCCACCCAGCTCTGGAACAAAAACTAAGTATTTTATATCTATACTTGGCAATTTTCTGTAGAGCGATAAAATATAAAGAGACTATCAAAAAGAGGCATGAAAAATATTATTAGTAGAAAGTGCGAAAACACAGTTTAGTCTTTAGTTTCTCCTAAAAAAATCATTTCCAAGAAAGTGATAGATATATTATCATTTGATTTCACAAGCAGCAGTTTAAATCCTAACGGTCATTTTGCCAGCCAAGGAATTTTTGCCGAGCCAGCTAACAAGAGACAACTGTTCCTGAGCATTTCAGAAGCAGACTCTGTTTTCATCAGTGCAGAACTTTAAAAAAAAAAACATGAAGGGAGAGCAGGCAATAGAAACAAAAGCACAATCAAAGACACCCAACAGGTCCTTCACAATTAAGTCCCACTGCTACATAGCTCAGCAAAATGCAAAGGCAAAAAGAATGCCCATTTTATCAAAACCTTTGTGCAAAACGCAACCACTGTTTGAGGAAAGAGGCACGAAGAATAACTGGTACCCGGTGCATTTTGCTTTTCTTTCATTTATTCATTTGATTGATGAGCTGTAGTGTTGCAGTGGTTAGAGTGCAGTACTGCAGGTACTTCTGCTGACTGCCGGCTGCCTGCAATTTGGCAGTTCAAATCTCACCAGGCTCAGGTTGACTCAGCTTTCCATCCTTCTGAGGTGGGTAAAATGAGGACCCAAATTGTTGGGGGCAATATGCTGATTCTGTAAAACCACGACTTACTCTCTGGAAAAAAATACTGTGGGGGTAACATACCCCTAACACCCCTCAGGGTGTGGGTGTGTGCATGTGCCTGTATGTGTGTGTTCCAGCATAACTCTGGAATGCCTCGAGCAATTTTAACCAAACTTGCTATACAGATGACTTACTCTCTGGAAAAAAATACTGTGGGGGTAAGACACCCCTAGCACCCCTTGGGGTGTGTGTCTCTGTGTCTGTGTGTCTGTGTTCCAGCATAACTCTGGAACACTTGAGCAATTTCAAACAAACTTGGTACACAGATGACTTACTCTCTGGAAAAAAATACCCCATGGGGATCATGCACACAGGCGCAGGAGGTGGGGGGGATTAGGATGAAAACATACCTGGGCAGCGCTGGTTCATCAGCTAGTATGAGATAAAAAATAAAAATGTAGGAGCAGAGCTTCATAAATGACAAATTTAAGACATGGTTTGTATCACACTCCTAGCGCCCCAAGCCCCAAACCAAATTTTTAGGGCTTTACTAAAGGCCAGTATGGTTGGGTCCACCCTAATCTCAGACAGAATTATCTTCCATAGGGTGGGTGCCATGGCAGAAAAATTCCTTCTTTCAGGCCCTGCCAGCCATTATTCCTTAGCTGGCAGCACTTGGAGCATGTCCCTCCTGCAAGTGGGATGGATAAAAACAATTGTATTTCAAATACAGAGGGATATTAAGAAGGGAAACCAGCAATACAGAGGAAAAAAGATGTTTCCTCATACTGTACAACTAAAATGACATGGAAAAGCAACCTAGTGCATCTGTTCCTTAGTAAGATGTACTTACAGTATAATAAGAATTCTTGCACCAATTTCTAAAACAAAACCATGTCCATGTATCATTTTCCATTGTTAATAGTGCTGGCAATCAGCATGTCATGCAAAATTGCTTTCAATTATTATTCCCACAGAGGCCCAAATTACTTACTTCGCACACAGCAGCTTGCAAGATTGCATCTAAGCCACCTTCCGGAGCATCTCTGTTGCGGGAAACTTTCTGTTTCTGAACTTCTTCATTAAATCTATCTATTTCATCCGTAAGAGATAAAAGATGGCGGAACCCAAAGGATGGGACACAATTTGGGAACAATTTATATCTAAAAAAGAAAGAAAGAATATACATTGTTTTCGATATTAGTACAAAAACATCATAATATCACATAAATCCCTCATCAAAGCTGCTGAAAAACAGAAATGTAGATATATCTTACTCTTTTAAAAAATAACAGATTCTGACTCATGGGGAACAGAATATTTTTAAAGAATTGTTCAACATTATGGATGGATGAGGACTTCAGTACATGAGGAAGTTTCTAAAGATAAAATAACCAATGAAAAAAGAACACTGAAATGACATAATATTCTCCAAAACTGAAAAACAATCAGACAGAGCTAGCAACATGTAGAAAAGAAAGAAATTTTAACACCATTTCATGGCTAGACTGGTTACCCATTCCTACCAAAATAGTAATTTTACAAAAGAAAAGTTTCTCTATTTTGTTAATCTCAACCTCCTGCAGCTTTTTGGAGAAGTCTAGTTTAGCTAGAGGCAGCTGCAGAGAATGAGAACACTGTCCTTTATTTTTAAAAGAACCACACTTTTACTGTCTTCATCAGAGGATGGAGCTGTGGTCATTTAATTGTGTATGTTCCCAAACCTCCTGCCTCACTTGTGGATATAGATGGATTCTGACAGAATTGAGGGATGAAATATCTCAGATTCTCCAAGCTGGCAAGGGAACTATATTAACAACAACAACAACAATTACACGCAATTATGGATGAAACATGTAACAGCGATACCCATTGTCATCGGGGCATTTGGTACCATGTCCAAGAATTTTATAAAATACATCAACAAATTGCAGCTTCCTGCAATAACACCAACGGAACTGCAAAAAACTGTGCTACTCGGAATGTCGTACATCTTAAGAAGGTACTTGGTTGATTCTTAGGATGCTGGCAGCAACTTGTATCAACCATTAACACCAGTCAATGGTATTTGTGGTGCATTTTTAAATGTTCAGTTGACTGAGTTTCATGTTTAATGAATAAAGTATATAATAGATATTAAAAACTTAGCTTAGGAATTTAACAGCTTCTAATGCTATATGAGGAATCGTGTGATAGACAATTGAATTAAATAATTACTTGGGACATAAACTTCAACCTAAATAGGAGATTAATGCACCATTTCAGTGAATGAACTTGTCTTTTGAAATCTTATATAAACTACTGTCCCTAGCCTCTACATGAATGCAATATACCCAATGAAAATAGCTTGGTTTTTGTGTATGCTCATAATGTATCTTGCTAACAAGATTCCAACTTTCCTTATATTGTATAAAGCTCCCGTCGCGATCTGTATGTGAATAAATACTTTGTTTGTAAAGAAATAAATAAAAATTTAAAACAAAAACAAAAACAAGGTTCAGGATCATTAGCTGGATCATTACAGTAAGCAATATTTGAGTCATCATCCTTTTACATAAAGCTTTACAATTGCTGCGGTTTACTAATAGTAATTTCAGTGAACTTAGTTCTCCATTTGAAAAACAAAACGGAAAAATAATGATGGTTAAAAAAAAAATTGTTGTGCATCATCAGTTTTACACCATAAAAAAATATTTTGCATTAATCTTCCTTTCTCTTACAAGTAGGCACAGGAGTTCTCAGACGTTCCACAAGACTGTAATTCTAAATCTTAGCACAGAATCTGCATAAGAAAAGCTGGCAACTCTAAGCAATACAAAACCTGTTTTGAGTGCTGTGCTAATAATATAATATGAAGGTGCTGATTCAGCCAGTTAAGCAAGATTCCACCATAAGGAAATAGTGACTTGCTCTTCAAAGCATGCCAGAAGCCAGTCCACACCCATTCAAGCATACACAAAACTGTTACGGGATAAACATCAGAGTCACAGTCTTTTAAAACATTGCTTGAGTATTACCCTTTCGTGATGCATCCTAAGAGATGCCACAAAATATTGAATCTTTTCTTCCTCTTAGTCTAACCCAGGGGTGTCAAACTCGATTTCTTGAGGGTTGTTTTTGACCTCGGGGTGTGTGTGGCCAGGGTGGGCATGGCCAGCTTGACGTCTCTCGTGTTGGGGGCTCCTGTGGTGGCCAAGTGCTAAGGCAGGACTTCCCTCAGACCCTCCCTTACTCTAATTATAATCTCCTTCCTTCCCTACCCCTCCCTTCTTTTTCCTTCCCTCTTCATTCTCCTTTCTTCTTCCTTCCCCTCTTTCCTTCCTTGCTTTCTTCCCATCTTCCCTTCTTTTTCTTTGTCTTTCCTCTTTTCCTTTCTCCTTTCCTGTCCCTTCTTGCAAGCTCAAATGCAAAAGGGGAAACATTTCTCCTTTTGTTTTGTTTTTAGTTTGTTTTGGTCCACATGCGGCTCCCCCAAGCTCTGTTTTCGCTGGCAGAGGGTTGCAGGAGGCAGAGGCACAGCGGGCTGATCCTTTGCTGTTTCCAGGGTGGCCCCGCGGGCCAGATGTAAGCATACTGTGGCCCAGATCCAGGCTGCGGGCCTTGAGTTTGATACCCCCTGGTCTAACCCAAGACATTTAAATCTCCAGATAAAGCAAGAAATCTTTCTTTGCGCCCATCAAAACAGAGGTAGAAAGTGATACATAAAACTATGGGAGGCATTTCAGAACAAGAGACAGAACACTTCCCAGGCAACAAAATACAAGAAAAAGGAGGAATAATTTTCTCCTGTTTCACAACGCTCAATATCTGCTACTTAAGGCAAGGGTCATCCACTGGTAGGGCCAGTCATGCCTTGAATTATGACAGAGGGCCTCAGTCAAAACACCAGGATTAATTGTGATCTCCTACAAACTGCTAAGGGTGCTATTGTTACTGAAGTAGTTTCACCAAAACACGATGTTCAAAGAAATATTTTGCATGTTGTTTTGATGAATTCATGGCTTTCTGGCTTTTTTTTTAAAAACAGCTGGCTAGCCACTGTAGAACCAGAAACAGATAAGTCTTGGTCTGATCCCAGGTTGGCTCTTCTTGAACTCTCAATTTGCAAACTAAACTATTCCAGAAAGAAGTTTTAAATTTAACTTGGCCAAATGAAAATCTGATTTTTGTAGAAGCCTAAGAAGGAAGATCTTGGAGTGTCTCAGAAAAGTTCTGCTGCTCTGGTATATCTTCAAATAATTGCATTACATCATAGTAATAGAAGCATTGTTCTAATTAGAACTGGCTCAACTTTGTTTAGGAATTTACTTCCCTGTAAACTGGTTTCTAATATGTAAGACCTCTTACATATACCTCTTATACATATTCCATGTGTGGACTTCAACTCCCAGAATTCTCCAGCCAGCTGGCTGGGAAATTCTGGGAGTTGAAGTCCACACATCTCCAAGTTGCCAAGGATGAGAAACATTGTCATTAGAGAAGGTTAGAATCTGGGAGGCACATAATTTTTATTTATTATTTTGATGTTGTCAATTCTGTTTGTTTAATGGGTAGGATTGTTATTTGACTTTTGTTTTAGGAGGGTCTTGATTGTTAGCTGCCCAAAGCCTTTGAGAATGAAATACAAAAGAAATAAGCAAATAAATAAATGTTAAAATGCAAAGGTTTGTTATTTTTAATCTCAGAGCAGATCATTTTAGAAATCTCTTTCAGCCCCTAAAATTTTATGATGTTCTCCTACTGTTTCGGAATTTATTTCAGATTTGACAGAAGATTCCTTAAGAGCGAGGAAAACAAACCAGGCATATTGTATTGCTCTTCAACGATACTGTGTTGAAGAAATGATAGAATCTGATTTCCTCTTTAGCTGTGCGCATCAGCGTTCAAAGAGGATGAGCAGTACTTAATAACTACTGATTTGAGTGACACAAAGCAACCTTCCATGCAAAAAGCTTCATATCTAGAGCCAAGTATTCATTTGTTGCCCATTTAATTTCAGCAATGAGGCAGTGTCCCTTATGCCCAACCTTATTTAAAAGTGGATAAAACCTCTTTGTTATAAATAGCAAGAGTCCCTGGCAAGTGAATGCTTCAAAAATGCAGCAGAACTGATCCATGGGACCACAACTAGGATTGAAGTTTTAAATATGCTTTCTTAAGTCTAAATCCTTTTAAATATACTAAGCTTACATCGCAGGACTGAGAAATTATTTTCTTAACTGCCTACAGATCCTGAAAGCAGCTATTTCTTGCTGATGGTATAAGAATCTTTAAAGAGAGATATAATGAATCTTTAAAGAGAGAGAGAGAGAGAATTTTAAAGCTTACATTAAAAAGACAAACAGACATCTTAGTGAACCCATTTCTCAGTTTAAGTTGATGAGTTCAGGGTTATTTGCCTTTTTCCTCTCAAATACTACCTTCTTCAGAACCAACATTGCTGTAGAAATCCAGTTTCGGATGTGGAGTAGATAAATGATAGGTTTGCAAAATAAATGAATAGACATTAAGCAATTAACAGCAAAAGTAAAGTACTATGGACATATCTATAATTTAATTTAATTTAATTAATCATATTTCTATGCCGCCCAACTCCCAAGGGACTTGGGAGGTACACTTCCACCTACGGGTGTGGCCAACATCTGTAAATCTTCATCAAAGATAATAATGGGGTACATAAGGTACTGGTAGAGACATGAGGCATAATTATGTTATGCAAAAGCAAGATGAGTGACAGCAGCTTGAAGGATGTGACCACTTTTGCATATCCTTTTTTTTATTATTATTTATTTATTTATATGCCGCCCTTCTCCGGAGACTCAGGGCAGCTTACAAGGCGTTAAGCAATAGCCTTCATACTTTTGTACATATCACTATATCGTTATAATAATCTCCCTTTCATATCAACAACTTTGCCTGCTGTCCCACTAATATTAGAATATTCACGGATCAAAGGACTTAGGAGATGTGTTACACAGTCTTCAACTTACATCCACAATTGAGTCAAAATTTCCATTGCTAACCAAGACAGTTGTTCAGTAAGTTTTGCCCCATTTTATGACCTTTCATGTTACATTTGTTGAATGAAGCACTGCAGTTGTTAAGTTAGTAACACAGTTAAGTGAATCTGGCTTCTCCATTGACTTTGCATGTCAGAGAGTTGCAAAATGTGATCACATGACCCCAGGATACTACAAGTGTCATAAATACATGCCAGTTGCCAAGTGGCTGAATTTTGATCATGTGACCATAGGGATGCTGCAATAGTCAAACATGTGAAAAACAGTCATAAGTCACTTTTTTCAGTGCTGTTGTAACTTTGAATGGTCACTAAATGAATGGTTGTAAATCAAAAATATAGATTGCTGTTAGCATCCTAGGCAGTTTTTAGAGTTATTTTCTTTTCCAGATTTCAAGCAAACGATCTCATTAGAAATATTGAACTGGCCAGGTTCCAAAGATCCATTCTTTCATCCACAATTGATCTATATAAGAACACAGCAAAATAATATTTTTAAGAACACTATGAATCTGATTTCTACTCCCCAACATTTATTTACATTACTGTAATTTTAAAAAGTGAGATCAGTCCAGGAAAGAAAAAAAATATTAATGCCAGTATCAATATTCTGAACAGGAGAAAAAATTCCTAGAATTACCACAAATATTTATGTGTTATGCTTACTTGGAAATAATTTTGAAAACTAATGAACAAAATTGACCAGCTGTTGGTCAATGTAATACATATATTTGGCATTTCTTGTGTAAACAACCCCAAGGCTGTTGCTTACCCAGTGCAGGGATTATTCTGGTATCTTGGGGCTGTGTAGGAGAAGGGAGAAATGTTCTTGTCTACAAAAGACCCAAAACCAAGCCGAAAATTGCTGGTGAGCTTTCCCATTTCTTCAGCCAGCTTAGTTCCCAAGTTCCGAATGGTGTCCAGATCATCCTTCATGGAGAGGGAGAGATCCATCAGATAGTACAGATCTACGGGATAATCCTCCACCTGTCGAACCTGCACGTGGAAAGAGGCTGGGTCACCTGTGGAGGCAGCAGATCATTATCAAGTTAATAAGCAAAAAGGTTTTATTTTGGCCTTGGTTTGGCGCAGCCCCTAAAACAGTGATGGTGAAACTTTTTTCCCTCAGGTGCTGACAGCACGCACGCACGCATGCCAACACCCATGATGCAATGCTCCCCCCGCAGGCCTCCCCCCGCGCATCCATGCACGACCCCCCCCGGCCCAGTTTTTGTGCTAGCAGGCCTCCCTGAAGCCTCCTGAAACCAAAATTGGGCCGCAGGGGGGCGCATCACACACCCCACGCCCCGTTTTTGGTCCCAGGAGGCTTCAGGGAGGCCTGCTAGCACCAAAACGGAGGGTACGGGGGTGCACTGCACCCCCTCATGCCCTGTATTTGTGCTAGAAGGCCTCCATGAAGCCTCCTGGAACCAAAAATGGGGAATGTGGGTACCACACACACCTCCACCCCGCCCATGCATCCATGCACGTCTCCCAGCAGAGACCCGAAAATCAGCTGGCCAGGGGGAGGCACATGCACGGTGGAGCAGATCTAGCCATTGGCTCACGTACCCACAGAGATGGCGCCAGGTGCCACCTGTGGTGCGTGTGCAATAGGTTCGCCATCACGGCCCTAAAACATCCTCTTAGCTTCCCCATCACCAGAAATAGCCACAGTGACCTGGCTAAAATATGAACACTTCTGCACAAAGTTTCCTGTTGCAACACGGACACATGGGCAAAATCTAGACCGCATTCTTTCTTTTATATGACTCGCATGTCAGTCATTCCTTCACTTAAGGCTGCCAAAAGGGCAGCTTTCAAATGGTGAGAAAGTGAGAATAAAGAATGAAAGCAGAAGGCATTCCTCAGGCATTTTTCCGCCGAAAACCTCTACAGCTGGGCTGTGGTAGACCTAGGCAGCAATTCTTTATCTAAGGTTCACACAGATTAAGGAAGCGGTGACAATCCTCTGGAATGCTGGCATGTTAAACGCAGCCAGTCTCCTACACATTTATATGCAGAGCACCAACCTCTGCGGAAAGAAGATGTGTTCACACAGAAGCCTCTACTCCTTTGCTATCACTGATTGGATGAAGATACACACAAAGGCCTCTTTCTGACAAATGTTCAAACTCTCTGTGTGGAGATGTAGGGCACAGATTATTTATTTTTTATTTTATTTATTTATCAAGAACATATTAGGTAATATATATAAGTATAAGCATGAATTGAATACATAAAACAGACACAAATAGAGGAAACATTAGGACAAGGGACGGTAACAGTGGTGGGTTGCCCCTGGTTCAGACCGGTTCGCAAGAACCGGTAGTAAAACTGGTGGGAAGTCCTGCCCATCGCCCCGGATGTCGTCATCGGTGATCTGTGCATGTGCAGAAGCATGATCCTGTTGCAAACCGGTAGTAAAGTAAGTAGAACCCACCCATGGACGGTAGGCACGCTGGTGCTCTTATGCCCACCCCTTAGACCTTTTAGGAATGGGGTGAGATCAACAGTAGATAGTCTTAGGTTAAAATTTTGGGGGTTTGGGGATGAAACCATCATCAGGTAGTGTATTCCAGGCACTGGAAGTGTATTCCACTCTGTTGCTGAAGTCACATTTTCTGCAATCAAGTTTGGAGTGGTTCACTTTAAGTTTGTATCTATTGTGTGCTTGTGTATTGTTGTGGTTGAAGCTGAAGTAGTCATTGACAGGTAGGACATTGTAGCAGATAATTTTATGAGCTACGCTTAGGTCATACCAAAGACGGCGTAGTTCTAAGTTTCTAGGCCCAGAATTTCAAGTTTGGTGGCATAAGGCATTTTGTTACAAGCAGAGGAGTGGAGGACTCCTCTTGTGAAATGTTTCTGAACACATTCAATTTTATTAATGTCTGATATGCAGTGCATGTTCCAGACAGATGAGTTGTATTAGAGAATTGGTCTAGCAAATGTTTTGTATGCTCTGGTTAGTAGTGTGATATTATATAAATACAATAGGGCTGCTCCAACTGATGGGTGTTATGGACCAGGAAGGCAAATAAAATAGAATAACAGAGTTGGAAGGGAGCTTGGAGGTCTTCTAGTCCAACTCCCTGCTTAGGCAGGAAACCCTACGCCACTTCAGACAAATGATTATCTAATTTCTTCTTAAAAACTTCCAGTGTTGGAGCATTTACAACTTCTGGAGGCAAGTTGTTCCACTGATTAATTGTTCTAACTGTCAGGAAAATAACTGAGTTTGCTTTGCACTACCAGCCCAATGGCCTTGTCTAAAGGTTCAAACAGGGAGATGGGGAATTATATCAGCCTAACAATATGTATTCGTCCTGTTAAAGACCACAGTTGGCTCCACAAGTAAAACTTTAATGCAAAAATACAGCCTGGGATTTAAAACAGCAGACAGCTCCCTAAGACATTAATTTGCTGCTGAATTGCAAATTTTAATATAATCAAATGGGGAAAAAATTGCAGAGACACTGACCACGAAACTTACTTTAAATCTGAATTAATATCCAGCCCTGATAATATTATCCCAGGATGCCATTGAAAGGCCAAGATTGCCCCTTGCCTTGCCCCAAAGAACACTATGAACTCCTCCTAAATCAAAAGCAGTTTCAAGGGCAAACAATTCACACCCACAGCCTAATTAGTCACCTATTCCTGGGGGAGAAAAAAATTCAGAATAGTAAGGAGGAAGTCAACATCCTTACACTGCAATACATATTCTGCTGGCTTTGTAAAATATGACTTATATTAAGAGCTGTTTCTAAACAGGAACTTGGCCTGGAAACCTCAATTCCATCCTACTGCAGCTTGTATCATAAAGCCCAGGAATAAAGATGCAACAGTAAAAATAATTTTGTCTAAGTAACAGCTGCGCAACCCAAGCGTGTAGCTCTGAGATTATGGTGTTTAGAGTTGTAATCCTCCTTCTGTTCAGAAACCAGGACAAAGAGCTTTCATGTACTTGGGATGACATTTTTTTCCAGAATTTTCCATCTATAAATGGTTATGGAGTTTCAAGGCCTCCCCAGACAAAAACAAAATAAAGCAAACAAAACAGGAAAACCAATTCCATAACTATAAAGCCATCCCTGATAGCTCTAGCAGAACTGTTCTCTCCTTAAAAGTATGCAAAGCTTTTGTAAATAAGATTCAAAATGACAGAAATATTTCAGTTATACTGTGCACAGTTAAGACAACAGGATACGAAGTGTTTCTTCCATGCATACGTATTTCCAGTTAATTGTGACACTGGAAGGTAGGTGACGATGGGAAAGAAAGAGAAAAAGACCACAAAATGTTTAATTTTAAAATAATTGTTGAATTGTTAGTATAGTCTGTAGGCCAACTAGGGCTCTACAGACAGGGTTTGAAAGGGAAGGGGGAAACAGAAGGAAAGGGACTAAATGAAAGATATGGGTGAAACATTCATGGAAGGAACAGATAAAGAAGGTCAAGAAAAGGAGGGAGAGAAGAAAAAGGTTACAAGGTCAGGGAAAATGGGGGTTACTTTAGGCTTGAAGTGATGTTTCTTTATGAATGCCCTTAGTTTTCCCTACAACTGAAAGCCAGTGCAAGGTTTGATCAAGGTTTCTCATTAGCACAACCAACAAATTAGGCAGGCACAGAATGTGAAGTGTTTCTGTACTGTAGCTATACTTACTCTAAATTCCACATTTAGTGACTTCTGCTTTCAAAGCTATTTTGATTTCGTTGGGTTCTCTGCTAGGAACATAATCCTCTAATTCTGCCCATGTAAGAATTTCACTTGCTGCCTAAAGATTCAGGAAGCAGAAATGATTGATGTGACAGGGAGTTCAGCTGAACAAAAAGCTGTTTTCTCCCATTCGGCACCCGTGAGTTTGTTCCCGTTGGACAATTATTTTGTCTTCGCAAATGTATTCCCCAGGAAAATCAGCATGCATCACGCAGAGGCTGATTCCGATTGTGTGAATTTACTGTGAATCAAATGTGAATCCCTATTAATAGAGAGCTATAAAATATGGGTTTAAATTTAGCTTGAATAATTTAGCCTTATTATGAACCCCTTTGTTGTCACATCCACTTTAGGAGCACCCTTATTCAGATGATAAATAGGGAAAAATAACTGATCATAACAACTTATAACTTTTGAAAATCATGTAACCATAACTTGGAAGTGAATGTACAGATTTAGGCAAGTGAGACTTAGAGGTGACAAAAACTAGTCACCTCTAATTTAACAGGTTTATTGACTAAATGGCTGTAAAAAAAAACACCTCAGCTAAAACCTTGGGGAAGTTATTGCTGTTCTGTGAGTTTCTGAGATTCAGTTTGGTATAAATGCATAAGCATGTTACGCACGAAACAAAATCACTCCAAGCACTTTACAGCTACTTGACTTACGACCACAATTAAGCCCAGAATTTCTGTTGCCAAGCAAGACAGTTGTTAAGTGAGTTTTGCCGCATTTTACAACCTTTCTTGCCACAATTGTTAAGTGAATCACTGCAGTTATTTAAGTTAGTAACATGGCTGTTGAGTGAAGTTGGCAGGTGATTTTGCTTGTCAGAAGGTGATCAGATGAACCTGGGACCAGTGGTGGGTTGCCCCTGGTTCGCACCGGTTCTATAGAACCGGTAGTAAAACCGGCGGGAGGCTCTGCCCACCGACCCCGCCATCATTAAAATGCTTCTGCGCTTGCGCAGAAGAGCAAGCACGCGCGTAAGCAAAGCAAGCACACACGTGCGGCCCCACTGTGAACCAGTAGTAAAGGTAAGTAGAACACACCCCTGCCTGGGACACTGCAACCGTCATAAATACATGCCAGTTGCCAAGTGTCTGAATTTTGACCACAGGACCATGAAGATGTTGCAATAGTCTTAAGTGTGAAAAGCTGTCATAAGTTACTTTATTCAGTGCCATTGTAATTTTGAACAATCACTAAATGAATGGTTGCAAGTTGATGACTACCTTTATTTTTTTCCCCATCTATTGCAAAGGTGGATAAAAGATGTCCTTCCAGATTTCATGGAAAAGTAAGCTCCCCTTGATTCTGGACAGCCTGTCTAGTAGTGAAGGCTGATGGGGGGTTACAATCCAACAATATCTGGAGGCCTTCAGGTTGCCCACCCTTGATAGTGTTGGAGTTGAAAGGGTTAAAACACTATCTTTATTAATAGTGCTATGAATAAATGCATGAGAAATCACCGTGAAAGATAAAAATTGCCTACCACTGCCCAGAAAGCTTTTTAAAGCCTGATATAAAATTATTGTATTGATGTGAAAATCCAAGGCATTTATACTTGTAATGGGAAAGGGGAAAAAAACCTCAAAGGGCTTTGTGGGTTTATGCTAAGCTTGGTTTAACCCTGTTGATAAATACACAACGAGGGGCATCGTATGAACTAAAAAAAATAACAAATGGCTCACCCATTATGACATGCTTATTTGCAGAAAGAGAGGATCGCAAGGCAGAAAAACAGTCATTCTGTCTCTCATTTGATTGAACTGTTCTACAACACAAGCATTCCGTACAAAACTGTTCAATGAATTCAAATTTTAATTTGACCTTTCGCTACATTACAAAGTGCTTTTGAGAAACTATGAAAATGAAAGGCCAAATATCTGTAGGCCAGTGTTGAAAAATCAACCAAGGTCTCTTTTCTGAAAATTAATTCCACAGTAAAATCTCCAACTTTTGTATTCTAATTTCCATCTTGGCAGGCAACTAATAACAGGGAGATCTCTAGTTTCTAGATCAGAACTTCAAGATTCATAATGGCAAAATAATCAAAACACTTCTGTTGTTTGGAGCAGTACAGGGAAGGGGGAGATATTTCTCATGATTGGAGGGTGAGAATCCACAATTTCTGGAATTGAGTGAGTTATGAACTGTAGGTTTCTTCAAATTTTGATCTCACTTATTCAAAGTTCAAAAAGCAAGTTTAATAACACTGTAAAACAGTTGTCTCACCATAGTCTATTCATTTATTTAGTTATTTATTAAAATGATTTGTATGAGGTCTACTGGTGGTCTGCCAGAAAATAAGCCAGGAGTGAGGAAATTTATCCATCTTTATACAAACTATATCTTTACAATGGCTTACAAAAAACTTAGCTTAGTTGGCCTAACTTGGATCACATCTTTTTAGCTAGGCAAATATTATCAATTTACTCCATAATGGTTGGAAAGCCAGTACAGGTATTTGACTTATAACTGGTCATTTAGCAATCATTCAAAGTTATGATGGACCCACCTTGGGACTACTTATGACCCAGATTTGAAGTTCTGATGGTCAGATAGATACCCCACAGTCACACGACCAAACTTTGGGCATTCAGCAACATGGCTGTATTTGTGGCCATTTTGCAGTATCTCACAGTTATGGGGCACCAAGTGGATCCTGAGTAAGAATCCTTCAGTGCAAGCTTCAGAATTAAAACACAAACTGTGCTTGCTGAATACCAGCACTAGACTATGTAAATAGAAGAAGAATGAAGAACACACACAAGGCAGAACTTGCTCCCTTAATGCCAAACTGTCCAAAATTATTCCCCCGTGAAAAGAGTGGAGAACCTGGCCTTCCAGATATTGCTGAACATTAACTCCTAGTCTAAAATAAACTAAAGGATGAGAAATACTCGGTAACACTCACCAGGTCGCAAATTCAGTGAGATCTTTTGAGGCATTATTTGGATCACATCAGGATTAGTCCCACTAGAGCTCTTACTGCTTAGTGGAAGGTTTTTTACTATATTAACACTGCTTTTTGTACTCTCAAAATGCCCTGCACAACCATTGGCGATGAGATTCTCAATGAAGTCACACCTTGAAGTGATGGATTTTTTGTTGCCAAATTCCTGTAAGAGAAGAGAAGAATGGAGAAAACATACATCAGTTTGCCCAAGGACTATCCTAATGCAAAGCAGAGTTAGCAAAGAAGTTTCTTGCATATTTCAGTGTGATTGTTTTACAAAGGGATCATTTCAGGAAACTTTTCAAGATATTCCCTGTTTACAAAAGTAAAGTCTAAATTTACTTTTGTTTGTTTTCTTGAGAAGTCACAAAATGTAGAATTCAATATATGTTCCAATAACTGAGCTAATGCTTAAGACTGTGAGTTTGGACACCTGCTCTATAGATCCATGTCCCTTAGCTAAAGCTGCTCATATAAGTGGATTCTGGACCTAGTGGTGAATTTCTCCTTGTTTTAGGGGATTATTCGTCTGTTCCTTAAGGAAGCGTTGGTTCGCCCTCTTATTAAAAAAAATTGATGGATCCCACCATACTGGACAATTTTCACCCACTATCTAGAACGCTATTTTTTTTTTAAAAAAAAACGTTTTTAATGATGTGTTTTCATTGTGGACTACCCAGAGTCATATTCTGTGAAATGGGCAGCTACATAAATGTACTATGTACATGTATAGCGATAGCATTTAGACTTATATAATACCCCATGGTTCTTTATGGGATACTCTGGGTGGTTTAGAACAGGGGGTCATCAATCTTTTGGACCTCAGGGACCACTAAATTCATAATTTTAAATCCCGCGGACCACTAATATGATCTGCCTAATGACCGGATGGGTGGGCGTGGCTAGGTGGGCATGTGACTGGGTGGGCATGGTCAATTCAATGTCACTCATGTCGAGGAGCACCTCGAGGGCCTCTATTCTGCCCTTCCCCTGCCAGCCACTCCTCACTTCCCCACCTAGGCTCCTTAGGGCCCCAACAGGAAGCAGTTGGAGCTAAGCAGCCACCACAAGAAAGAGTTGGCAAAACAGTTCAGTTCAAATTGGATCTGACCAAGAAGGAGGCTCAGCAGAAGCACCTCACTGAGGACTAGGAGCATAGGCTTTCCAATCAGAGGGAAGACCTGCGGGAGTGCAAGGCCAGGTACTGGTACCTGGAGGCTCAGCGGGCTGAGATGGTCAGCCAGTTCCAGGCCATGATGCAGTCCCACTGGAACAAGGCCCTCATGCTCTTAGCCACCAGTGGCACTTCCTTCTAACCTTTGCCCAAAGCCCTGCACCAGGAGGCTGAAGCAGACCCCGAGTTGGAATTTCTGTCCCCCTCCGACCCATACAAAAAGACCCCCCAAGGAAGAGACTCTCTGCAGCAACACAACAGTTCATTGCATGTATCTGGCCTAGGGGCCGTAGTTTGAGGACCACTGATTTAGTGCAATATAAAAAATGTAAATAGGCTTCCTGTTGGCGCCGCCGTCACCAGACGGTCTTTCAAGACCGCCAGCCCCACCGCCCGTAAAGAGCCCCCTCCACAGCTGAGAGGCGGCTCGAAAAACTCAGTTTCTTTAAGGAAATGTGAGAAGAGCCAGCGAGAGCAGGTAGAGCTCCCTGTGAAGTCCCAGATTGTTTGGGGTTTTTTTTGCTTCTGGGGAGGAAACAGGATGAGGCTCCCTATCCAGCTCGCCGTGGCTCCGGGCTCCAGGGGAACTCTGCATGTAGCAGAGCCAGACGACGCGACCAACGTAACCAGCGAAAGTCAAAGGATTTATTAAAACAAACAGGGTGAAATCTGGATCTGGAATTCAAAACTGCAAGTATATATAATAGCCCTGTGATTGAATTTAAGAATGAAGAAAGAGTGAAGAAAGAGTGAAAGTTTAAAATGGCGTCCGGCTTTAGCTGCTTGAAAAGAAAAAAAAGCTGAAAGCGAAAGTGGACTTGCCTGATTGTCTCAGTATGCTACAAAGCATTTAAAATAACAGCGCTGGTTAGAAGAGAAGGAAAAAGTTTATTTTTTTCCCAAACTGTCTTTATGTTCTATCTCCCTTAGAGACTTGATTAATTCTGAGAGGATTTTGTGCTGGTGAGAAGGAAGAGAAGATTTCCTTTTTAAAAAGAGTTTGTCTGTGTGACAGAATGGCTTCAAAGCCAGATAACAAAGCTGTATGGGGGGGGGGGGGGTTCCCCTATTCACAAGTCACAAGAGCAGTTTTTAAGCTTGCAGACCCAGAGCCAGAGACAGGAGACTGATTTTAAAGACTTGAAGGAATTTATTATTGTGGCTCTGATGAGACAAGATGTGCTTATGGACCAGAAGTTTGAGAAATTTCAACAGGAAACTAAGGAGGTGGTTCAAGAAAGGTATGATAAGATGAAGCAAGATTTTTTGACAGTCCTGACTGGCTTCTCAGAAGTAATTGTCCAGATTGATAAAAAAATTGAAGAAATCAATTTAGAAGTAGAGTCTAAAATGAAGGAAGCTGATTATAAGATCTATAATGTGGATAATAAAATGCAAAGGATTGAAAATGAAGTCACAATGATGCAATTCAAATTTATGGAATTTGCTGTAAGACTGAGGGGGATAAAGGAAAACAACAGAGATTTGAGAAGGATTTGTGCTGATGCTTTGGCTGTGATGTTAAAGTTTAGTCCTAAAGAGGTTTTGTCCAAAATTGACAAGATTTACAGAGTGAATTCTGGGTAGCAAGACAAAGGCAATTGCCCAGAGATGTAGTGATATACTTTACAGATAAAAGAATAAGAAGTGACATCTTGCAAAAGTCTTTTGTTTCTACCCTACAAGTGGAGGGAAAGCAGATTGGGATTTATAAAGAGCTGCCGCCTAAGATGCTAAAAGACAGAAAAGATTTTGGATTTTTGGTGACTGAACTAAAGAAACAACAAATTCCATACAGATGGGATGTTTCAGTTGGCATAAGATTGACATATCAAGGAGAAAGATACCGATTAAATACTGTTGAAAAAGCGGAAGAATTTTATCGCAATGTTTTTCAAATTGGCCCAACATCTCCATGTATATTTTCAGCGTCAGGAATACATGAGGAAGATAAAGAAAAGCAAATTGAACAAGAGATTGAAGCCCAGTGGAAGCAGATGGAGATGGAGCCAATGGAAATACAAGGAACTACAGGGGGCTTTTTGGATGACCCGTTCTCGGATCATCCTTTAAAGGTTATAGGTGGACCACCTAAAAATACAAGAGAAGTGGCTTTGGATCTTGATCTGATGTCCTACAAAGTTAAAGATCAGCATATAACTCAAACAGCATGCAAACAAATTCCAGAAAAACAACAACAGCAGAGGTTTAAACCAGCACAAGGCAAGAAAAGAAGCAGATTCCATAAAACTAGAAAATTTTAGACCAATATTTCTTTTGAATATGGATTAAAAATTTTTGTACAGTTATTAGCCAACAGATCAATGCCAGTTATCCAAGAACTGATTTATGTTTAAGCAGGATTTATATAAGGTAGATATATGAAAATGTGAGGCAAATTATAGATTTATTGGACTATCTTGAGAAGTCTTGAGAAGAATAAACAGATCTCTATTCTTCTCTATCTTGAGAAGAATAAACAGATCCCTGCAGTGCTGGTGGAGAAGGCCTGTTATTGAGTGAATTGGAACTTTCTATTATATATTTTAAGAAAGATGGATTATGTGTACGTTGAAGGGAATAATCATGAGGCAAGAGGACTACGGAATAAGGGCATTTGCAGGTGATCTGGTTGTTACCCTAACATGCTCGATGGAACTAATAATCTAGATGAAAGACTTTACAGAAGATATCATATGGAATATAAATATAAAGTCACTCGGGGGTGGGGGTTATATATAAAAGTACTCTTCAATGATGGGGGCAGATGACAACTAAAGACACTAAATACACTGTTGGAAGAAGGACTTGATGTGATTGTTTAGATTTTATAAATTATTATATAAGGCAGACCTGCGGGAAAGTGGGAGAAACAAAATTGATATGGTATATGATGATAGGCTAGGTTACTGATTGTTCACTGCAAAAGGGATGTTATGTTTATTATTGAAGAATGGACTCTGAAGCTGGCCAGTTTCGCAGAAATGGTGTAGTTATCAGCACATATAAAAGACCGGACACAAGAGATTTATGTAAGGGAGTGGAGGACATGGATAGATTATGTGCAGAATAAATACTAAACTAGGAAGTACCAGATAATTTTTAGTTGAATGTTGTGTAGAAATGTATAGTTTATAGGGGATAGTATAGTAGAATGTCAGGAAGAAATGTTTACCACACAGGGGGTAGAGTAGATGGGCGGTAAAGTATTATATAATATGATTTGGATTTGGATTTCATCCTGGGGAAGCCATGGGGGGAGGGGAGGGCTAGGGGAGGGCTAGGGGAGGAAAGGGTGGGGGAAGGGGGAAAAATTTGTATTTGTAAAACTTTTTCAATTAAAAAAAAATGTAAATAATTTTTCTGCGGACCACCAACATTTTCTCATGGACCACCAGAGGTCCACAGACCACCAGTTGGTGACCACTGTCCTAGATCAAGGGTGTCAAACTTGCTGCATCACGTTGCCATCACATGAGGTTTCTCCCTTTCACGGAGCTGGGGTGGGTGTGGCCCATGTGTGATGCATCTGGCCCGTGGGCCACCAGTTTGACACCCGTCCTAGATTCATGGTTCATAGACAGCAGGTATAAGTTGTGACTGATGATCACTACTGCTTAGTTCTGGCTGCTTATTGCTTTTTGTGCTAACTGCATTTTGTTTAGCTATCTTATTTTGATTTATTGTCCTTGGGTATTGTTTTATGTTTTCGATACAATGCACTGCCCGGGATCATTTGAAGTCTGGTAGTCTAAAAATACAGATAGATAGGTAACTGAGTCATTGTGCAACATTCCTTCGTGCAATGCCTTCTCTAGAGCCCAGCCCAGCTTTGAAAAAGTGCAAACTACTATATGTTTTGATTAAGGATATATAAATCAGGCTGCCTGAAAATTTTCCACTGTAATTTCAACATATCTCTATTTTGCCAGCTTAGGAAAGAGTAGGTAAGGGAACCATCCACAGCAGTGGTGGGTTGCCCCCGGTTCGCACTGGTTCTATAGAACCGGTAGTAAAACCAGTGGGAGGCTCCGCCCACTGACCCTGATGTCATCAAAACGCTTCTGCGCATGCGCAGAAGCCTCTGCGTTTGCATAGAAGAATGCGTGCGCGTGCGCACTTTGCTTACACAAACGCGCAGCCCCATTGCGAACCAGTAGTAAAGGTAAGTAGAACCCACCCCTGATCCACAGGTACAATTCCTCATCTTTATTTTCCTGTAGACCCTGGAGATACAGATTTGGTAGAGTTTTGAAGGTCATTGCACGTCTCTTTTTGATTTTAAACTTTAAGAGGCTCAATAACAAAGCATTTTTAACTTTATTCATATCAGAAGAGGCAGAATATTTTGCAATCTGAAGAACCATGAAAGTACAATAGCTCTACCAAATTTAGCTAATCCATAATATGAGCTAGAAGTATACACTGCCTATTGATTTTTCCATCTATCTATAAATTACAAAGAGAGACAGGGCACCCATCAGACACTGGGTACTCCTTTCTTTCCATCTCTTCCAGCAATAATAAAAAAAAAAATTAACACAATAAGCGCTGCTGTAATCTCCACCCTTGAATTTTCTGATTTAGACTCATCATCTTTCTTATAATAAAAATAATCAGCTCTAAAATTACTTATTTATGTTAATCATTTTTCTTGGATTGTCATTCCTTTTTTCACATCTTAGCCTCAAGGGATACATATCCCAAAAGCATGTCAATGCCATATACCACATCTGTGTTTTCTCTGAAATCAGAAATCTAAGGGAAGCTTTCATCTCTTAAAAAAAAAAGGCCTTCAGAATCAAGGATCTCAGATGAAGCATGTTTTTCATCAAAATACCTCTTAATTATTTCATGAAATACTGGTATAACCTGTTAGTGACTAAGCTTCATAAGCTCATTAGCCTTTGTTAGAACTGGTTTTTAAAAAGCAGTCATATCATCAGATCAAAATTATATTGGTATAATTCTATTGGTAACTGGTAAATTAGTAAAATCATATAAGAGAATTATATAAATATATTGGCAATTGTTCTTGAATAATGTTCTGGATGGGGAGGAACAGGCTCCGACTCAACCCCTCCAAGACCGAGTGCTGTGGTTGCCGGCGTCCCGATATAGCCAGCTGGTGCCATCGCTGGCTATTGGGGGTGAGTCATTGGCCCCCACAGAGAGGGCTCGTAACTTGGGCATCCTCCTGGATGCACAGCTGTCTTTAGAAGAGCATATGACGGCCGTGGCCAGGGGGACTTTTTATCAGGTTCACCTGATCCGCCAGTTGCGCCCCTTTCTGGATCGGGACTCCTTATGCACAGTCACTCACGCCCTCGTTACTTCCCGCCTGGACTACTGTAATGCTCATGGGGCTCCCCTTGAGGAGCACCCGGAGGCTCCAACTGGTCTAGAATGCAGCCGCGCAGGTGATTATGGGGGTGACATGGTGCTCCCATGTAACACCTCTCCTGCGCGAGCTGCACTGGCTTCCGGTGGTCTTCCGGGTGCGCTTCAAGGTATTGGTTCTCATCTTTAAAGCGCTTCATGGCTTAGGGCCTGGGTCTCGTAGGTACGAGACCCCTTCTGCCACCGACAACCTCCCACTGACCAATATGCTCCCACAGAGAGGGTCTCCTCAGGGTGCCGTCGGTCAAGCAATGTCGACTGGCAACCCCCAGGGGGAGAGCCTTCTCTGTGGGGGCACCCGCCCTCTGGAATGAGCTACCCCCAGGGATACGATTGATCCCGGACCTCCGTACTTTCCGCCGGGCTCTGAAGACCTTCTTCTTTCAGCAAGCTGGGCTGGCTTAAAATTTTTAATTGTTTTATGGGTAAGGGGTTTTTTAATTGGGGAAGCCAAATGGATTTAATTATGTTTTAAACTATTTTAATTTTCATATTGTATATATTTTAATCCTGGCTGTTCACCGCCCTGAGTCCCTCTGGGAGAAGGGCGGTATAAAAATTTAATAAATTCAATTCAATTCAATTCAATAGCAATACCTAAAATTTCCTCTCTCATTTTCCTTTCTCCCCAAAAAGTGTCCTTTCTGAATTGTAGATTAAAGAGCATAAGAATCTCTGCATGTGCTGTAGAGGTAGTCCTCAACTTATGGCCACAGTTGAGCCCAAAATTTATGTTGCTACAGTAAGTGAGAAATTTGTTAAGTGAATTTTGCCCCATTTTCCGATTTTTCTTGCCACATTTGTTAAGTGAATCACTGCAGTTGTTAAATTAGTCACACAGTTGTTAAGTGAATCTGGCTTCCCCATTGACTTTGCTTGAGAGAAGGTCACGAAAGGTGATTACATGACCTCAGGACACTGCAACCATCATAAATGTGAATCAGTTGTCAAGCATCTGAATGTAAATCACATGACCATGGGGATGTTGCAATGGTCATAAGTGTGAAAAATGGTCCTAAGTCACTTTTTTCAGTGCCGTTGTAACTTCGGATGGTCACTAAATGAACTGTTGTAAGTTGAGAACTACCTGTATCATTAAACACCTAGCTTTTGAAACATATTCAGAAAATCATAAGCATGCCAAAAGGAGATTAGATTATGAGTTTCTTACAACTTCATAAAGTCATATATATTCTGATGCCACCATTTCAAATGAAATTGTTTGGAAAGCAGAGGAAATAAAAACCCATTACCCGGAAAGTTTTTCTCTCCTACAAATGAAAGGAAGATTAATTGATGCAGAATTCTGCCCCTGGGTTAGATATTTGCATTCAGTAAGTTGGGGAAATTGTATCCTAGAAACTTGGAGGCTAGATGCAAATTTTAAAACTTTATTCCACAGAAATCCAAACTTCATGAGACATTTTTATGAATAAAAGTATATAATTTTGTGGGATACAGTATCTTAATTTTTCCCCTCCGTAATGAGTGCTTGAGTTAAAATGAGGTGAAGACATTTAGAATGTCTCCTAGAACTGTTCATAGCTAGTATAAGATAGTCAACTTTTCCAGCCTAGCTCAAAAGCCTTGTTATTATTGGCAGTGGCATCATTCAAAGAGGATGTTTAAAGGAAAAATTACTGTAGGCTTCAGGAATTATTTCATATAAAACAGCCCTTTAACCTCTAGTGAAGTTTGAAAAGTCTTCACAATTGATTTGACTATGCTTCACCATGAACTACTGATGATTGTCCCAAAAGAACAGCCACAACAATCTCTGTATAAACATTTGTGTTGGCAGGGCTATTCAAAACACTTGCATTTTCGGTGCCAAAAAATAACATAAATTCATTTTAATATGACTGCATCCTCACCGATATTTTCTGCCTTTTAGATGTCCCCACACCAGTGGCACACTTGTCTTAAACATTAGCTTCTTACAAGGGGGCTCCAAGCCAAAGGTTCGGAGGAAGCCAATCTTCTCCTAGGCTCTTGCTTTTGATTAAAAAAGCCCTGGAGATATCAACTCACTCTACATGCCCCTTAGTCTCCAATGTCTTGTTGTAAATCTAAAGCCACCGCATATGAGGAATGTTCTAGCAGTTATTATGGCAAGCGTTCAACTGTATTAAACATGTCATTAAGAACCAATTTCATAATGGGATGGTAGTTTTTGAGTTGCATAATAATCTTCTCCAAGCCAGAGCCAAAATAACTTTTAAAAAGACAGGCATCTTAGCTTAAGGAACAAGATGTATCCACCCCATGGTGGATTTCACCCTCTTTAAGGGTGAAAACTTGGCAGGGAAAAATCTGAGGTTAGAAACACCCAGGATGCAATTTATTCTGTTAGGGAGAAAAACGGGGAACGTACCTCTTTAAAGCACCAAGCACACTTGGGATGAATGGGCAAGCATTCTTCACAGGAGGTAGCATTCCCGCTTGAACAAACACTGAGACCTTTAAAGAAAACAAAGAAAAGCTGAAAGAAAGCCCAAGAAAAAAATGGAAATTGTAAATGCTCCTGCTGCCCTAGAACAAAAGTAGCTTGTCTGTATCAACATCACGTAAAAAGCTTTGCTTCGCAACGGAGAAGATAAATTAATCTTCTCCAAGGTTCAAGGCGGCTAATAACAGCAATAATAAGAAAAAATAAATAAAAGATATGTGAATGGAAACATTAAGTACACATTATAGATAGTGCTCGACTTACAACCACAATGGAACCCAACATTTCTGTTGCTAAGTGAAACCTTTTTTAAGTGAGTTTTGCCCCATTTTGCAGCCTTTCATGCCACAATTGTTAAGCAAAACACTGCAGTTGTCAGTTAAGCGTTAGTTAACAGGGTTGTGAACTGAATCTGGCTTCCCCATTGACTTTGCTCATGAGAAGGTCGCAAAAGAGGGTCAAATGACCCCAGGTCACAGCAATCGTTGTAAATATGAGTCAGTTACCAAGTGTCTGAATTTTAATCATGTGACCATGGGGATGCTGCAACGATCATAAGTGTGAAAAATGGTAATAAGTCACTTTTTTCAGTACCGTTGTAACTTTGGCCACTAAATAAACTGTGATAAGTCAAGGACTACCTGTATTTTACAAAATAAATAGCATACAATGGTCTTTTTTATCCTCCAAGAATCTACCTGAATAAAAATGCCTATAAAATAACACAGTGTTGTTTCTATGTTGTGAGCAACAACATTCTAGGTTGTTGCTCAGATTCTAGATTCTAGGAAGAAACATTGTATTTTATAAATACCGTCATTGCCCTTTTATTATTCTGTGTACAAACTTAATCAAAGAAATACTCCTGTTTAGAACATTTCCTGAATTTGAGATTACTGGCCAATGATGCCTTATACTCTTTGTTATATTGTCTCCTTGATTATCTTTCCTTATGAGCTGGAGGCTCCTAAATTAGCCCTTTGACATGCAATATATAGATTTAAACTAGTAGCTTTAAACCATGTTGCAGCCAAAACCAAGGAGAATTCATATCCACCAATAGCTAAAACTTGTGAAATTCTATTATTCCATTTGGGTTATGGAATATATGGTTCTGACATAACAGCATGTTGACAAATGAGATATGAATCAAGCTGCAACGCTTTTTCTCTCTTTCTCAGCAGTGAATTATTACCATTACAAATCTTGACACTTCCTACCTAGGCTCTGGATATATAAAAGTACATACTGTATATATTTGATGTCTTTGAGTTAGTGTTGACTTCTGTTACCTGTCTGGACAAGTCCCTGTACTTTTCTTTGCAAGAATTTATTTATTTATTTATTTATTTATTTATTTATTTATTTATTTACTTACTTACTTACTTTGCAAGGAAACAAGTAACAGTATAGACACAGACATGGACACATGAAAAAAATTAGCACAAATAAAAGGATATAAATAGGCAAAACATAGCCATAAACACATAGAATGATTACATATAAATGGGGACAGTAGGACAGAGATGGTTGGCACGCTGGTGCGCTTATGCACACCACCTTAGGGACCTCTTAAGAAACATGAAAGATCCACGGTAGACAGTTTAAGGTAAAAGGTATGGGGATTAGAGAGACTAACAACAGGATCAGGTAGAGTGTTCCACACATTTACTACTCTATTGCAGAAGTCATATTTCCTACAATCAAGATTAGAGCGAATTACATTGAGTTTGAATTTATTGATAGCCCTTGTGTTATTACGGTTGAAATTAAAGTACTCATTTACAGGTAGGACTTTGTGGTAAATAATCTTATGAACTAAGCATAGGTCAGAACATAGACGGCATAGTTCGAGGCTACCCAGACCTAACATTTCAAGCCCGGTGGTATAGGGAATTTTATTTCGAGCAGAAGATTTGAGTACTCTTCTAGTAAAATATTTTGGAAGTGTTTGCCCTTGCCTGCTTCTGACAACCGAGAAAGAGTGACTGGCTCAAGGTCACCTGACTGGCTTTGTGCTTCAGGTGTGTTGGAAGGAAAATCCATCTGATTCAGTTCCAAGCTGGGAGAAAGAAGCTGGAAACAACATGGAGGCTGGAGACTGACTGGAAATAAAGGTTCCCTTTATTGATGAAGCAGAACCGCCAGGGTTTGCGGTTCTGGGTCAGCTGAACAAATGGTTGAATGAGTGGATGGATCTTTATAGGTTTCTGTGACTTTTGAAGTTTGAGCTGCTCTGGGGGTGGTGCAATGAAGGGACGTATTCTGAAAGGGTGTTGGGCTATTCCTATTATGGCTAATGGCTTTCGTCCTGTGTTGGATCTTTGGTGAGGGGCTGCTTTCTAATCCTATCATTCCTCCTTTGTTAGTTGTGCTGCAAAGAGTGTCGAAATAGTCTGCCTTGGATGGATTTCTGCCTGCAGTATTTGCTTTGCTTATGAATAGAGCCATCTAGAGTTGACTTCCTCTTTCAATAAGCTCTTTATCTCCTGAAGTGCTAGCATCTGCTGTGGGCTATTAAGAAAGACTGGGGTGTTTTACGCCTCTAAAAACATGTTTCTCCATTTCTCCTTTAGGGAAATATAATATTCTGCCTTTTTTAATATTTCCCAAAATATTTCATTCTTCTGGGGGAGGGGGAGGGCTTCCCACAGGTGGTACCAGAGCTTAGGGTCTTCTGGTTTCTAACCTGGTATCTTAACCGTTGCACAAAACTGGACCTCATAGGAAAGCAAACAGAGAAATAAAAAAGAGATTAGCTTGCTTTCAACTGCAGTTATAACAATGATGTCTGCAGAAAAGGAAAAAGGCATTATGGGAAGGGAGCTACAGTTCTCACTGAATTCGCATTACTCTAAAGGAATCCAACGAATGACTCTGCATTCATGCTATGCAATCTAAAGAGAAAATGACCTGAGGCTGGATTACAAACGGATTTCTTTTCTCCCATACCAAAGTGTCAGTGTAATAATTGCATACACTAAAGGCGATCCCATTAAATCCTTCTTAAAAGATCAGCAGAAGCATTAATTAGTTTGGCTCCAAAATTTCTCATCAGCAATCATAACTGCAAAAAAGAAAGGGAAACTCTGAATGGCAGGATAGATGTGGCTCAAACAGATTTGCAATTTCATCTGGGTAGGAATTTCAATTTCCCTTCGTAACACTTTTGTGTTGCTGTTCTTGTGCAGCATATGCTGATCTTTGAAAATGCAAAAAATGGGTGTTGCCTGCATGAATCATTCACTTTGAGAATTGAAAATTCCACTCCCAACACCCCACATAGTTGAAAAAATAACAACCTGCTCCAGCAGCAGCAGTTTTGTATCTAATGGTTTAGAAAATTGTCAACTTTAAGACGTGTGAACTTCGGCTACCAAAATTCTGGAAATGGAAGGTCCACACAACTTAAAATTGGCAAGGCAGGGAAACACCGCTTAAAGGCAACTGGACTTTCTTTTTTGTTTTTATCTGAAGACGTTTCGCTTCTCATCCAAGAAGCTTCATCGGTTCTGGCAGGATAGTGGGGGACATGGAAGACTCCTATCATCCTCCATTATCCTGCCAGAACCGATGAAGCTTCTGCAAAATGTCTTCAAATAAAAATAAAGGAAGAAAGTCAAGTTGCCTTTTGAAAAAGCACCTTTGAGACAATCATGACCCGAATGACTGAGAATCTCTATAGAGTGCTTAAAGGCATGTTCAACCTGTGGAATGCTGAATTCTCTAAATTTAATTTAATTAATTTAATTTAATTTAATTTAATTAATTTAAAATTTAATTTAATTTAATTTAATTTAATTTAATTTAATTTAATTTAATTTAATTTAATTTAATTTAATTTAATTTAATTTAATTTAATTAATTTAATTTAATTTAATTTAATTTAATTTAATTTAATTTAATTATTTATATGCCGCCCCTCTCAGAAAACTCAGGGCGGCTCACAATACATTTTAAAAAATCATTATAAAAACATTTAAAAATTAAAAAACATTAAAAACATTAAAAACTCATTCACGCCATTCATGGCCGGATCTCGCCAGATCACAAGAGCGAGATCAACAGCCCCAGGCCTGCCGGAAAAGCCAGGTCTTCACCACTTTTCGGAAGGCCAATAGGATGGGGATGGTCCGGACCTCAGGAGGTAACTGGTTCCAGAGAGCTGAGGCAGCCACAGAGAAGGCCCTCCCCCGTGGGCCTGCCAGCCGGCATTGTTTAGCTGATGGGACCAGGAGGAGACCAACTCTGTGGGATCTTACCGGTCGCTGGGAGCTATGCGGCAGAAGGCAGTCTCGAAGATAACCTGGCCCTAAGCCATGTAGGGCTTTAAAGGTAATAACCAACACCTTGAATTGTGACCGGAGACCAATAGGGAGCCAGTGCAGCTCGCGGAGAATTGGTGTAATGTGGGTGTACCTAGGTGCACCCACGACAGCTCGCACAGCTCGGTTCTGGACCAACTGTAGTCTCTGAACACTTTTCAAGGGTAGCCCCATGTAGAGCGCGTTGCAATTATCTAACCGTGAGGTGACAAGGGCATGAGTGACTGTGAGGAGAGCCTCCTGATCCAAGTAGGGTCGCAATTGGTGCACCAGGCGAACTAAACCATTTAAGGTGTGTGGACTTCAACTCACAGAATTTTGATAGTTGAAGTCCATATGTCTTAAAGTTGACACAGCTGGGAAACATTTACCTAAGGGGTGGTTCTTTTAAAACTATGCATTGACTTGATCATAGAGATGGGTCTACAGAGGTTTTTGGGAGGGAGAAAAAAGAGAGGAAGGTGTGATAGAAATCTTATATGCCTACTTTCCTCTTGATAGGGTGCTTGGAAGAAACAAGCTTGGAAGAAACAAGCAGTTCTGCTTTCTTTCTGTAAACCCAGACAAGTGATATAGCGATAAGAAAAAAATAAATAAATCACCTACTGACTTCGGAATTTAGGAGATATGATGAAGAATATATGAATCTACAGAGAAGGCAGAACTGATTTTCAGAAGAGAAAATTCCAGACATCAATTTAAAAAAAAAAACATTTTAGGCAGTCAGCCAACTTGGGCCAAATATTCCAAGTAGTAACTTTCAAGCTATCTTAGCCTGCACAGATTCTTCCTCCTTTGGCCTTCTTTATTTTGCTCAATGCTGACCATTTCTTTCTTCTGTTCTGTCTCACAGTTCTCCCAGAGAATGTTCTTCCATCTTGTTGGACCAAGTTATAGGAATTTCTTTCCCTATTCTAGGTTGGGTTACTGTCATAAGCAAATGAGGCCACTGTTCCACAAATCAGTTTTCAAAATCCAACCTAAATGTTACGTAGCAATGAAGTCTGTTATCCTCCATGGTCTTATGCCATCCAATATGATCGAGAAGAACAGATGAACTCTGGGTACCATCAATTAAAGAATGTCATCTTGAAGGATCCAGAAAATGCACTTACTTTACTGCAGCATCTTATTTATTTATTTATTTAATTTGTATACCGGCCTTCTCCCAGAGGGGACTCTTATCTCTGCAACAATATTACCCCCTTTCCCTAAGATTTTTATAGCTCCTATCTTTATATAATTCAATGGAATAGTTCAAAACCTGAGTATCTTCCCAAGCATTGAGGATAGGGTGATGATGGTGAGTATTTTTTTGGTTATGTTTGGTTCATAAGTGCTCTTTGGTTCTTGTATGTAGACAGTTGTATCCTTTTTAATCTGTAAACCAACTAGAGTTGTCAAGGTGGCCTCAAAATTTGAAAATAAATAAAATCAATAAACAAATGTCATCTGGTTTGTGGAACATGAAGGGAAACTCTAGGAGGAGAATTTTTGCCATGTCTACATTAGCAGTAAAAGGTTAAAATAAAATGTGAAATATTCATTACCTGCCATCACATTGCTGTCAACTCTTAAGAGGCCACGTACACTTAAATGCAAAACATACATCATTGTCTATGCTGTATACAAAACAGGTCAAACATCTGTCTGCCTAAATCCATCCTTTTCTCATTTTATTATTTTTATTTTGTGTGCAATGCTAACATATGAATTATTTCTGCAAATAATAATACTGACAAAATAAGGTTGTGCTACAGAATGACAATACAAAAAAATTCAAAATAAAGATTATGAAAAAAAGCATTCCACATATTTCGCACTCTTGTCCTGCATTTAAAGGCAGATAATTATGTCCTTTATCTATAGCACCATGACTATCACAATGTAAAGTCTCAGAATTTAATTCATTTATTATTTTTGTTACACAAAGCACACTTATACAATCCCCAGAAGGCCTTTTGATAGAATTCTGAATTCCATGAATTCAGATTTAAGATGAACTATGATGTTGGGGCAAATCCAGTATCAATTCTTATAACTAACAGTTATGGAGGATGATTAGAACATGGTAGATTTGAAAGCTAGAAGGTGAAGTAGATGAAGGACAAGAAATAGAAAGCCACATTCATCAATTAGTTTATTTTTATGAAGAATGAATAATTACATGAATAGTTATTTAGATAGATTTTTGATCAAGTAATGGCATATGT
The DNA here is from genome assembly GCA_022577455.1 of Arizona elegans. NCBI lineage: Eukaryota > Metazoa > Chordata > Lepidosauria > Squamata > Colubridae > Arizona > Arizona elegans. The sequence goes on from JAKOOJ010000001.1 coordinate 107,932,162, forward strand.
CTAATGCTCAGCTTCTGAATCAAATTTCAGGCAGTGAGTTGTGATCTAGTACTTAATGCGTTAATAGAGTGCACGGTATCATTCCGTTAATAGCATTCTGGAGAATACAATTGAAATATTAAGTTTACAACAGCATTCCAGTTTCTATTCTGACTTGATTTCATCATTCAGAAATAAATTAACTGCCCAAGTTTTGCTTGCATTTTACTTCCAGATGTCTTGGATTCAGTGCTTATTATAACAATGTCTGGAAAGTTTTCACCGGGTTCTGCAGTTTTTCAATTCTTCAGCACAGGCTGCTTAATTTAGCAGACAGTTTGTTAACACTGCTTCTTAAATTGTAACTATAAGAAGGAAATCAACAAAACAGTTTAAGAGCACTCAGATCTACTTCTGCTTTTAAAAGTGCACAATCATCACAATAAGAATATTTAGGGAATGCATTTTGCAAAGTTAACACAAGTTTTTATGATAAGGGCATCCTTATATCTCCAGTATTTTTTATCGCAGTAGTCAACATCTCAATTGCAGCAGCCTATGCTAGAATCAATTACCAGTTCACAGAATCCCACTGCATTATTATTCACCATAGATGTGAGAGGAGCATTTTCCTGGATGTCTGTTGAATTTATTTTTTCATAAACATGCCTAGAACGGGGCTGGCGGCTTAACTCAACTTGAATTCTGTTTGAGCCTTGAGTGAGCATTTGCCCACACACGTTCAAGAACTTCATCATAACCGCAAGGAATCGCTTTTTCCTTTGTAACTAAGACAAGGAATTAAAGGACATGATATGCCTCCAAGAAAGGTGGATAATATGCTTTTCCAACCTTAGTCTTCTAGCCTCAGGCCATCCTCCAGTTCTGCTTCCACACAACGTTAGAAAACGACTTCAAACCAAGCTACATGCTTCATACCATGCTGCATTCCAGAGCTGGATATTTTTCAATTTCATGGTGCTTCAAGAAAAGCTATATGAAGCTTAAAAGTGCAGGAATGCTGAATTACAGCAGCAGCTGTTATCAACTAAAGTACCGAAGGATTTTTTCCCTACTAGAAAAATAACCAAATCAAATCCTCTTGTAAAGGAGGAAAAAGGATATTAAGATTTACCACCTCAGCCATCAACTTCCAATTATGGGCATTTATAAAAAAAGGTACCACAATATGTGAGAATTAGTATATTCTGTCTTTGGATAACTATGGGCAGGGAATCACTGATCTGCTTTTCTGAAATATAGATCAGTCTACTCGAGGAGAAAAAAAACATACACACAAAAGAGGTGAGAAGAGGGTTTTAATAGTAAAATAGAATGGTTCAAAGGCATTTTGAACATAAAGCTTCCTGGTTTTGAGTTTGAGCTATTTTGTATCTTCTGGAAGAATTTCATGCTGAAAAAATGTTTTGAACTCAAAAGAGTTCAAATGGAAACATTTTGCATATCCCTCATAAAACAGAAACAAGAATCTACAATACTGATGAGTTAGATCTTTGGTCTATTTAACTCAATAGTACGTAGACCGATTTATGACAGTTTTGCATAATTTGAGGCAGGAATTGTCTTCACTTTTACTGGGAAGTGCTGGGGCTTGAACACAAGAACTTCTGAGGCAAAGCAGATGTTTTTCCGTTAAGTTACAGTTTTGATATGATCTGTCCATAAAGGATTTTCTAACACCAAGGAGATGCCCACATGGTTGAGAAGACATTAAACAATGCCAGAGTCAGCAAGGATAAATGTGATCTTCTTTGTAGCAATAGCAATAGCACCTAGACTTATATACTGCTTTACAGTGCTTTATAACCTTCTCTGAGTGGTTTACAGAGTCAGAATATTGACCCCAACAATTTGGATCCTCATTTTACCGACCTCGGAAGGATGGAAGGCTATGTCAACCTTGAGCCGGTGAGAATTGAACTGCCACAAATTGCAGGCGGCTGGCAGTCAGCAGAAGTAGCCTGCAGTACTGCACTCTAACCACTGCGCTACCATGTAACTTTTTAACTAAGTTGCATTGCGTCAAATAACAAACAATTGAACCATTATCATGTTTTAGGACAGACGTCCACAACATTTCTGGATTGGTGGACCGGGAAGAGGGGATGGTTCCGCATGAGAGGAACTTAAATGGAGTGTGCGTGCATTCACCAGCTGCTCACACAAGTGAGGATGCACACGCACCCACTGGCCGTTTCTGCAGCCCAGTTGCAAACCCCTCAAAGCTCACTAGTGGGCCACAGCTCATAGGTTGGGGACTCCTGCTTTAGGACATTGATCATTGATAAATATAGTTCTGGGTAGAAGTAAAAAGGGCTGTCATCTGGCATGTACCAAACAGAGATACTGAGAACTTTAAAAATATGATCTCCTGAAGAAGCAATATTTATTAGTAGAAAAGTATGTCATGATCCAGGTTTGGATCGAGGAACATAACAGCAAGAAAGCAGCCTTGCACCTATGTAGTTTTCATGGATGCGTGAAGTCTTGGCAAAACTGGAATCTGCTGGCCTTGTTTAAAAATCAATTCTGTGCTACCTCAAGTTTTAAAGAAAAGTTGCTTCAAGAGTTTTTTTTAATGCTAAAAAACATTATGTGTACGCAGAGATCCAATCCTTTTAAAGGAGTGCAAAGATATGACCATCTATGTGAGGATTTACTGCTTCTATAAATGGAAGCCGGCTAGATCATTCAAGGAACTTACCCAAGGAAAGCATGATAGCCTATTTCCTGTTGCAAAATCTCTTCACAGAATAGACAAAGAATTATTCCAGTGCAAAATGCAATGTGTTTTCCTACCAAGCAGTCCTTCTCTGTCAATTGCATTTATTCCTATTTCTAATCTTCAATAAAATATTCAAGGCCAATCGTGAGTGAAACGTGACAACCACAAATTTAGCACTAGATATAACTGCACCTTTCATCTTGAGAAGGCGGACTTCATTCCTTCATCTTTCCCCCAATCACTAGATCTCTTCCTCAGACACTTCCTTATAAAATCAAGTTTGTAGATCTCAAAACTTTAAAAATATTGAAACCAGCAGGGTGATTTTGAGCCAGTCAACCTCTCTCTCAGCCCTAGAAGAGAAGCAAACCACTTTCAAATGTTGCAAAAACACGTGTATAGATGAACCGATCCATGTAGATGTTCATAAGATGGTATAAAAATAATAATAAGGAAAGATTTTGGAATTTTTCTTACCGCTAACCCAACTGCCTTTTACTTGTTGTAAACTTCCAGTTTGCATTTCTCTACATATTGAAATCTGCAGAGTGACAGATTATAGTGATACATCATGTGTCACAATGCGAGTTGTGCCCATATTTTAAGAAAGGTATATATATATCCTTGGGATCAATTGCCATATACAGTCATGAGCAATCACTTCTGAGTTATAATGTACTCCATGTGAAAATGATTTATAGCTTGCTCTAAGATACATTATAGGGAATACAATACTTTCTACTGTTTAGTTAGCTGTTAACTTAGATCCATATTGCACTTGTTAAATAGGCAAAGACGGCAAATTCAATGCGATTTACTCTCAGGTAAGTGCAGATAGAAGTACAGTGTTCCGGAAACATAGCTGTCATAGCTTTTCATGACACAAATGCCCGATTCGTTGTCCCTTATATCCTGAAAACCTGTCTCGTAGAGTGTCAGAAGGGCTTTCCTATTGGCTCAGTTGTGGCCTGGGCTGATGGAAAACTATACAGGTGGTCCTTGACTTACAACAGCTCAAAGAGCCACAGTAAAGCAATGGTTAGAATGCAGTACTGCAGTCTATTTCTGCTGACTGCCGGCTGACTGCAATTTGACAGTTCGAATCTCACCAGGCTTAAGGTTGACTAGTCTTCCATCCGAGGGGTAAAATGAGGACCCAGATTGTCGAGGGCAATATGCTGACTCTGAAAACTACTTAGAGAGGGCTGTAAAGCACTGTGAAGCGGTATATAAATCTAAGTGCTTTTGTTATTGCTATTTAGTGACTATTTGAAGTTACAACACACTGAAAAAAGGTGACTTATGATCGTTTTTCACGCTTACAACTGTTACAGCATCCCCGTAGACACGTGATCAAAATTCAGATGCTTGGTAACTGACTTATATTTATGACAGTTGCATTGTCTTGGGGTCATGCGATGAGCTTCTGCAACCTTGTGACAAGCAAAGTCCATGGGGAAACCAAATTCACTTAACAACTGTGTTACTAATCGAACAACTGCAATGATTCACTTAACAACCGTGACAAGAAAGGTCCCAAAATGGGGCAAAACTCACTTAACAAATGTTTCACTTAGCAACAGAAATTTTGGGCTCAATTGGGGTTGTAAGTCGGGGACTATCTTACTGGCCTAAAATCTGTGGTCCCCATTGCCAATTCCTTCCTTACCCTGCCTCACTTTTAACCTGAGGCCAGATGGCTGTGTCTTAATTTCAGGGGTGCACCAGTTAAGCAAAGGCATCATTTAAAGATTCTAACATCACTGCCTTCTCTCTGTATTCACATCATCAGTCAGCAGGAAACCATCTGCCAGTCACAACACTGCTGTGTTTGGTGGATGGTTTTAACAACAGGCTTGTGCAGGCACGGCATCTTGAAAGAATGCTGGGCCTATAGGGTGAGTTAAATCCTGACACTTCCTGAGCCTGTCGAACAGATACAGTAAAAGAGGCTGGTTTAAAAGAGATGGGTTTTTCACTCCCACAGAGAATGGCCTTGCAGGAAAATGCCAAGAGATTAAAGAGGAAGGCGCATGTCTGAATATGCGTGAAGTGGCCAGTCGTGCTTGCCTGATCCCAAATCTTTTGACTGACTCACTGTCCAGCCAAACAGATTTTGAGTCCCTTGAAAAATGATGAAGACATCTAATGGGCTATAGTGGGGGGGAAAGACCACTCTGATTTAGGAACAGTGAAGGATGGCCTCTGTTATGGATTGGGAATGGGCTGAAGGGACCATCATCAACATGTGTTTGTCCCTTGGGCCAAATGGGAACCTGGCAAGTAAAAAGTGCTTTTGTCAGAAGTGAAAGCTGGGTATCATTTCAACAGGGGTGCAAATTGGCGTTTTAAAACATCCCACGATACACGAATTTTTTTTTTTTAATAATTATGGGATTGAAGCCTACTTTTTCAAATTGAGAGATGAAAAGATCTGTTTATCTCAAATATATTGGGAGAGGCATCATTACAGTCTCTCTTACATCTCCTGCTATTCAATACTGCTGCTGGAAGTGATACAGGGCAACCATACCTGCTAGTGTATTTTTTTTTCCTCTGCTGAGTAATCTACTTCTTCAATGAGCAGGAGGAATGGAACTAGCATTTAAAGACCACCCTGTTTCTAACTTTCCCTGGAAGCATCTTAAAGGTAAAGAGAAGGCAGCAAGGAATAAGAAGCTAGTAACAAGCCTATTTCCAAAGATACAGAAGAGCTAATAAGCACATTTGGGGACTTGATATTAACAGATTAACAGAGTTGGAAGGGACCTTGTAGGCCATCTAGTCCAATCCCCCCCCCCAAAGCAGGAAACCCTAAACCATTTCTGACAAATGGCAGTCCAATCTCTTCTTGAAAGCCTCCAGTGATGAAGCTCCCACAACTTCTGTATGCAAGCTGTTCCATTGGTTGATTGTTCTCACTGTCAGAAAAATTCTCCTTATTTCTAGGTTGAATCTCTCCTTGATCAGTTTCCATCCATTATTCCTTGTCTGGCCTTCAGGTGCTTGGAAAATAGCTTGACCCCTTCCTCTCTGTGGCAGCCCCTCAAATATTGGAAGACTGCTATCATGTCTCTCCTGGTCCTTCTCTTCACTAGACTAGCCATGCCCAGTTCCTGCAACCGTTCATTGTATGTTTTAGCCTCCAGTCCCCTAATCATCTTAGTTGCTCTTCTCTGCACTTTTTCTAGAACCTGAAAACAGAATATGAAAGAGAAGTCTTCTTAACTTTGACCTGCCCGCATATTATCACCAGCCTACACAACTATGGAAATTTTGTGCAACTTGGCAGTGTTGCACATCTTGAAAGCTGCATTCTCAAGGAGCCACACTGGGAAAGCTGAGCTACAGCTATTTCAAATTCACTAACCACCTTATAAACACTTTAAAAACACTGTATCAGCAAACCAAGTCCATAAACACTCCTAACAACACCCACGTCTGCTTGGCTCAGTTGGGGGGGGAAACAAAACTCTGGAGAGCCTTCTCTCATACTGCAGAAGTAACTTGGTGATGCACAGCTTTTCTGAAAGAGTAAAGTGGGTTATAAACCGCACAGAAGTCACACTTCTCTATAATGAAAGGCTTCATGAATGCATATAGATCAACCATATTTCCATGTTTGGTTTCTGCAAAGAGGTTTAGGGAAATTGTGCACCCTTCCCGGTTTCAGGATACTGTAAAGTTTGGGTATGTCTAGTTTGATGAAAAGAAGGACCAGGGGTGACATGATAGCAATGTTCCAATATCTCAGGGGCTGCCACAAAGAAGAGGGAGTCAAGCTATTCTCCAAAGCACCTGAGGATAGAACAAGAAGCAATGGGTGGAAACTAATCAAGGAGAGAAGCAACTTAGAACTAAGGAGAAAAAATTCCTGACAGTTAGAACAATTAATCAGTGGAACAACTTGTCTCCAGAAGTTGTGAATGATCCAACACTGAAAGTTTTTAAGAAGATATTGAATAACCATTTGTCTGAAATGCTATAGGGCTTCCTGCCTAAGCAGAGGTTTGGACTAGAAGACCTCCAAGGTCCCTTCCAACTCTTGTTATTCTGTTCTGTTAAAAGCATGGGATGTCTATCCTTCAGGCACCACTACCAATTCAGGTTCTATTTCTTCAGCTTTTATTTCACGTGGCATCATCCTGGCAAACTTTAATCAATCCATTTAGCCACTTCTTCACTGCAGCCCTCACTACACAGCCAAAGCAACCGGGCACCCTCCAAAACGTCTTGGCAGCCGGTTCCATCCTCCTGCAAGTGCAGTTGAAGGAACCCAGATCATACAGCTGGGGAAAAAGGGGGGTGTTGAATAACCACCCATCTATTTACTGATCTCTGGGCTGTTGTTGCTGCTGCTGCTGCTATCGAAACATTGGTATGTTTACAGGGAGTTCTACACGTGCTACGTTTATTGTTTTCCATTAACTCCTTCTCTTCCCCGCTTCCCCAAGTCCTGCTTGCCGCGAAAAGCAGCATAAAGATTCACAAAAATAATATATATTAGTTGTGCACGTCTCTCCCGCCGAATCGAATTGGGCGGCCGTCTGACACACACACACACACACCCGCCCCAATGCAAGATTCACACAACTATGATATCTTGTCTTTCTCTCTCTCTCTCTCTCTCACACACACACATACACACACCGATCGTCCCCGGCGCGATATAAATATATTCCCCAAGTCCCCTTTGATTTGCACTCACCTGTAACGCCGGGGCCAAAGGAGGAGAGGATCCAAAGGCAGGCAGCGGCGGCGTACCGCGGGAACCCCCTCCCCAGGGCCATGACGACGATCGCTGTCGCAGACGAGGGGACTAAAAAAGCTTTCGGCGGGTGGGAAAAGCCCGGCGGGAGTCGTTAACAAAGGCCACCGCTGCAACGGCAGGAGACGCGGATCGCTTGGGCGGCTGGATCGGGCGCGATCCTAAGCATTACTGTCTCCGGGCCACCAAGTCCAAGCAAGCCAGCCAGTCAGCCGGAGGTAAATAAGGCAAGAGAGGATCGGCGCTGGCTGCTTCTTCACATCGTCCGGCTGTTTCCGTCCCGGGCGAATCTGGCCGGTGGTTCTCCAGGGAATCCAAAGTTGCGGGACGGCCTGAAACGGGCAGATCTCCCAGGCCCTTGAAGCAGCAACTGCCTCCTTCTCTGCCGCCTGGATCGCTTTGGGTTTTGGGGGGTTTTGTTTTGTTTTGGGTTTTGTTGTTGTTTTTTTTTTTTGACTGTGTTTGTTTCTCCTCAAACTGCCCCCCTTCCCCCTTCCCCTCCTTTCCTGGATGACTCTCCGGCTCTCTGGCTGGGACTCTCTTCCCAAACTCCTGAACTTTCTTGCTGCCCGGGCTCTGAATGGTAAATCTCCGCCCAGCCCGCCCAATCGGCGTCCAGCAGCGATTAACTCTCTGCAGCCCTTGACGCGAGGCCTCTCCCCGGCCTTTTACTGGTGTCAGGATGGATGGGAATGGCCTGGCAGCCAAAGGAAAGGCAGTGCTGAATGCAGAAATAACGGAGTCGGAAGGGACCTTGGAGGTCTTCTAGTCCAACCCCCCCACCCCCACCATCCCGCTCAAGCAGCAGACTTTATACCATTTGGGACAAATGGCTGTCCAATCTTTTCTTAAAAACCTCCAGTGTTGAGTACCCACAATTTCTGGAGCACAGATGGTCCTCGACTTAAAACCATTTGTTTAGTGACCATGAGCTGTGATGGCACCAGGGGTGGGTTCTACTTACCTTTACTACCGGTTCACAATGGGATTGCGCGAAGCGAGTGCGTGCGCCTTGCTTCTGCGCATGTGCAGATCGCTGATGATGACATCTGGGGTGGTGGACAAGGCCTCCCGCCGGTTTTAGTACCGATTCTTATTTTTACTTATTTATTTTTATTTATATGCCGCCCTTCTCCGGAGACTCAGGGCGGCTTACAATGCATTAAGCAATAGCCTTCATACTTTTGTATATTTTATACAAAGTCAGCTTATTGCCCCCACAATCCGGGTCCTCATTTTATCTACCTTAGAAAGGATGGAAGGCTGAGTCAGCCTTGAACCTGGTGAGATTTGAACTTGCAGTAATTGCAGGCAGCTGATATTAATAACAGTGCTTTAGTCTGCTGCGCCACCAGGGCTCTTTTTCTTGCGAACCGGTCTGAACCAGGGACAACCCACCACTGGCTGGCACAGTGGTTAGAATGCAGTACTGCAGGCTACTTCTGCTGATTGCCGGCTGCCTGCAATTTGGCAGTTCAAACTTCACCAGGCTCAAGGCTGACTCAGCCTTCCGAGGTGGGTAAAATGAGGACCCAAATTGTTGGGAGCAATACGCTGACTCTGTAAACTATTTAGAGAGGGCTGTGAAGCACTGTGAAGCAGTATATAATTCTTAAGTGCTATTGCTATTCCAAGTTAAAATGTCACTGAAAAAAAGTGACTTATGGCTGTTTTTCACACTTACGGCCATCACAGCATCCCTGTGGTCACATGATCAAAATTTGGACGCTGGGCAACTGGCTCATATTTACCACCGTTGCAGTATCCTGGAGTCATGTAATCGTCTTTTGTGACCTTCTGACAAGCAAAGTCAATGGGGAAGCCAGATTCACTTAACTGTAGCAAGGAAGGTCGTAGAATGGGGCAAAATTCCGTTAACTGTCTTGCTTAGCAATGGAAATTTTGGACTCAATTGTGGTCATAAGTCAAGGACTATGTGTACTGTAACTGTATTAAGACATGGTGTTTTCTTATCTGAGGCTCAGAATTTCCAGCTGTGGAGCCAATTTGTAGCTTTGTTTGAACTGTAAAACATTTAAGGCGTGACATTCCAATATTCTGAAATATTAGAGTAATTCTAATATTCAGCAATAGAGGAAGACAACCTACTATATATCTGTAGGTGGGGTTTATTGATAGAACATCCTACAACCGTGATGGCAAACCTATGGCACACGTGCCACAGGTGGCACACGGAACCATATCTGTGGGCACGCGACCATTGCCCTAGCTCAGCTCCAGTGCGCATGCACATGCTGGCCAGCTGATTTTCGGGCCTTTCGTGCCCACTGGAATTTGGGAAATGGGCTGTTTCCAGCCTCTGGAGTGCCTCCGGGGAGGGGAAGGCCGTTTTAACTCTCCCCAGGCTCCAAGAAAACCTCGGGAGCCTGGGGAGGGCGAAAAAACGGGCCTACTGGGCCCAACGTGCCATCGCATGCCAAAAACGGGGGGGGGGGGAGCGCAGGTGGTCACTCACGAATGCGTGGGGCGGGGTGCATTGAATTATGGGTGTGGGCACATACGTGCATGACCCCCCCCCCCCCCGTTCGTGCAACCCCCGCTTTTGGCACGTGACAGCAAAAAGGTTAGCCATCACTGTCCTAGAAGAAGTGTTTTAAAAATTACTAATACACTTTTTTAATCATTCAAAACTTTTTACTAGTTCTGGTACAGTTTTGGGACAGCAGCCATCTAAAGTCTAGACACGACAGTTTCAGAAGCATCCCTGATCTACTGGTGGATGGCTTCATGTGTAAAAAGTAGTTAACATTTATTTTCTTATCATGCAAGCAATGAAATGCCAGTAGTCTGCAATGGATGACTGAGAATCTCTACAGACTTTTAGCTATACAATTTGGGATGAACACCCTTTGAATGGTGTGGGAGTAGGAATGGATTTCCAGAGGAAAAAAATTGCAGACTACAGGAACCAGGAGCACTACTCAGGTGACCCTGAGGACACAGATAAAGCTCCAAGCGCTTCAACGACCCTCCAAAATGATGCAAAATATGATCAGCTGTCTGCAAGGAAATATAAATCCTTCCATTCCCCACCATCCAGTCAAAGCTGAAGAAGCTTCTTGGATGAGAAGCGAAACATCTTCAAAGAAAAAAAACAAGAAAGTCCAGTTGCCTCCTGAAAAAACACCTTGGGGTCAACCATGACCTGGATGACTAAGAATCTCTACTAACATCTTAAGATTGACATGGGCAGTTTTCTAGATTCTATAAATAATGCAAGGGAAGTTTGCAGATGACGTCTCCATATATCCATTAGGTTTGTATAAAGAGAGCACAATCAACTTTCGTGAGTCATGTTTAGAGCATTGGAAGCAACGCTTGGGAATCAAAGTTTTGTCCAAGAGGGTATCACCCTCATGAACATTAAGGCTGGATTGAACTATGTCAACCAGCTCCTTTGCATTGTACTCAATCCTAATACACATTGTATTTATTTTGCTTATATGGCTAAGAATAATGGATGGAGGGAGGGACGCAGGGGTGAAATCCAGCAGGTTCTGACAGGTTCTGGAGAACTGGTAGTGGAAATTTTGAGCAGTTCAGAGAACTAGCAGCGGACATTTTGTGTAGTTCAGAGAACCAGGAAATACCACCTCTGGCTGGCCCCAGAGTGGGGAGGGAATGGAGATTTTGCAGTATCCTTCCCCTGCCACGCCCACCAAGCCACCCCCACCAAGCCACACCACAGAACCGGTAGTAAAAAAATTTGGATTTCACCACTGGATGGACGGATGTATTGTAGACATAACATGATGTAGAAAACCACTTTTTTGTGTTAGGTTTGTTGAATCTCACACTATCTAAAGCATGAGATATGCTAGATGTACAATATAGTTATATAGTAAAGATATGGAAAACTGTCTAAAACATAAGATAAGTATTTTTTCCGATAGTTACTTAAATCACACTCATGACATTTTACCCCAGACTAGGAATCTTTTTTTTTTTACGCTGTTCCTTTTCTCCTAGTAATCTATTTCCTGGTTTAAACATTTTTTTTGCTTCATCATCTAAACTTCCTTAAGCATTGGAATGCATTTAAACTGCAATCAATCTTTTATTAATATATAAATTACACTGTACTGATTTTTATATGTTTAGGCCACCCGTACGAGGGGAATGTAGGTGACCCATAATTGTTCCACCCCAGACCCTTCTCTGTTTAGCTGTATCAACCCCCCTCCCCTTCCCCTCACCCAGCCTTGTAAAGAGATTAACTTGGTCTCACCAGCACAACACAATGGAGCGAAAACTGTTGGGCCTCCCTCTTCAACCAAATGAGGTAGAAAGTTGCCTGTTTCCATAGGGATGATGTAGTTCTGAAGACCCACCTGAGGCTCCATTTATTATCCCAAGGACTCACAGTTTCATAAGTTGCTGGTCACTAAAGTCAAATATCAAAACTATGAGGCATCTAGGTATTGTTGAATTTGTATAGATTCATGACTTTAAGCCAGGCTGTTGACTTAACACAATCAGGAACAGTTTAATAACCCTGCTTGCCAAGAAAAATAAAGACTAATACCCTCATTGCTAATTGTGCTGGCTTCCTTACCTGATGTTTCATGAACAGTTGCCAAGTGCCTGAACTGAATTTTGATCATGTGACCATGGGTATGCTGCTAGGATCATAAGTGTGAAAAATGGCCATAAGTCACTTACAGTCACTAAATGAACTGCTGCTGTACATACAAAGTATATAGATGATAGATAGATAGATAAATTGATAGATAGATAGCTGTGATAGATAGATGATAGATAGATATAGATCATAGATAGATATAGATCATAGATAGATAGTTGATAGATAGATGATAGATAGATATAGATGATAGATAGATATAGATAGATATGATAGATAGATGATAGATAGATATAGATGATAGATAGATATAGATGATAGATAGATATAGATATGATAGATAGATGATAGATATAGATGATAGATAGATAGATATAGATAGATAGATAGATATAGATGATAGACAGATATAGATAGATATAGATGATAGATAGATAGATATTATTATTCCTTTGCATTAAAACAAACAGTGTAGGTGCAGAAGGACAAGTGGCAGTTTAACATTGTGTGACTAGAATCTCAAAACTCTTTGAAAACAAGATATTGGGAGGGAGAGACTTCTGGTAACATTATGATTAGACATTCAGGAGAAAAGATGAGACAAAAACTGCAGCCTGGGGATTAGTTTTGTTGAATTTAGTGGGGGCTCTTAGTTTTGTAAAAGGTTGCAGCACAAAAAGTCTTTTTAAATCTATTTAGAAAGCTTCATGTTAAACTGGTCCCCTATTTGCTTGATCATTGTTGAATTAAATTTTAAGGAAGGAAAATCGATTATTTTCAGCTAGAACCTAAGAATTTTCCTTTCTAATACGGTGCCTATTTGAACGTAGTATTTTTAAGCCCATGCATTAAAACAGAATTCTCCTATACATTTTAGTTTAGGTTTAATCAAGAGTCCTGTACTCCAGGCAGTTTCAGGAATGGAATTGCACAGATGCTTTCCATAGGAACATTGTGAGATTTTTTTTCTTTTAAAATGCATTTTTGCTATGTGTATCTATGAATTGTGGGAAGGGAGCCTTTCCTTTCATTTTCGAAAAATGTGTCAAGTGTTCAAAAAAGCCCAAATAAATCTGTTAAGGTTCAAGAAGAGAGATCAAGCCTATAAAAATGTGGATTTTTTGCACAAGAGGTTCTTTGTGGAGCTTTGTTAAAATTATGTTGCTATCATTGCAGCTGTATTATGTGAGTGTATGCTTTCTGGGGGAAAAATTTGAAGACTAGTAAGCAATAATTTATAGTAGCCTAGAAGGATTATACATGTAAAACCTCATGGGACAAGACTAGTTCAAATTGCTGCAAAATCTACATACTTTTAACAGAATAACAGGAAGGGGACCTTGGAGGTCTTCTAGTCCAATCCCCTGCTCAAACAGAAAACCCTATACCATTTTAGACAAATGGTTGTCCAATCTCCTCTTAAAAGCCTCCAGTGTTGGAGCATTCACAACTTCTGGAGACAAGTTGTTCCACTGATTAATTGTTGTAACTGTCAGGGAATTTCTCCTTAGTTCTAAATTGCTTCTCTCCTTGATTAGTTTCCACCCATTGCTTCTTGTCCTGCCTTTAGGTGCTTTAGAGAATAACTCAACTCCCTCTTCTCTGTGGCAGCCCCTGAGATATTGGAACACTGCCATCATGTCACCCCTAATCCTTCTTTTCATTAAACTAGACATACCCAATTCCTGCAATTCCTGTTCTTTATATGTTTTAGTCTCCAGTCCAGGGGTGAAATCCAGCAGGTTCTGACAGATTCTGGAGAACCGGTAGCGGAAATTTTGAGCAGTTCGGAGAACCGGCAAATACCACCTCTGGCTGGCCCCAGAGTGGGGTGGGAAAGGAGATTTTGCAATAACTTCCCACAGGAGTGGGGTGGAAATGAAGATTTTGCAGTATCCTTCACCTGTCACGCCCACCAAGCCACACCACGCCCACCGAGCCACGCCCACAGAACCGGTAGTAAAAAAAATAGGATTTCACCCCTGCTCTAGTCCCTTTACGGGTTTAGGGAATAGCACATGTGTTTTGGTACTCAACGTGCCCTTGTCTTGCATGGAATAAAATTATTTTATTTTACTCTAGCCTTCTCTATTTATATTTGTTTTTAAGAAAGGCGCCAATGCTTCTTCCTGCCGTGATCCACACCCCTTTGACAAATATTGAGCCTCTGTTAGGAAAACTGCCTCTTCCTCACCGTCCTCCCCCCCTCGCCAATGTACCCCTTGCAAACAATAAGGCAAATACAGGTAATCCTCCACTTACAACAGTTCATTTAGTGACCGTTTAAAGTTACAACGGCACAGAAAAAAGTGACTTACGGCCATTTTTCACAGTTACAACTTTTGCAGCATCCCCATGATCCTGTGATCAAAATTCAGATGTTTGGAAACTGGTTCATATTTATGATCATTGCTGTGTCCCAAGGTCACGTGATCTTGCATCCTTCTGACAAGCAAAGTTTAATTCACAATTAACAACCAGGTTACTAGCTTACCAACTGCAATGATTCACTTAACAACTGCAGCAAGAAAGGTCGCCCCAAAAAATAAAAAATAAAACCTCACTTAACAAATGTCTCACTCAACAACAGACATTTTGGGCTCAATTGTGGTTGTAAGTTGAAGACTACCTGTATTTGGATGCTGTTTAATTAAGTTTGATCTTCCTAATAGCCCTGGTTCCTGGTTTTGCATTACTCTATCCTTGAACTAATGAAAACATTTTATACAAGGCTAATGCCTTCACCGACTCAGGAAATAGTTGATGAGCAACAGTCTGTGTGGCCCAGAAGTAGACTCCCTTGGGTTATTTGAACAAGTCCTTCTAATCTCTGGTAGCAATGGAAGATCACCAATAAGCATATTGCTGATACTCTGGAGGTTTCAAGGGCAGGCTGAGAACAGCTGCCAGAGGCATAAACAGAAGAATTGTCCACATTCCAGCAAAATGACAGTACTGAAAAAAAGCCATTTGTCTTTATCCTGTAAAAGAGAACTTTTGAGAAAGGGAAGGAAAATGATGAGCGGATCCCAAGTCTATATATTAAAATAGTACTGTCACCTTTCTTCCGCTTTAGTTTGGGGAAATTATTCTGCAAGCTCTAGGTTTTCTTTAGCAGATGTTTTAGTAAAGGCTGCCTAGAATCACTGCATCAGTGAGATGCAGAGAGGTGATATTCAGCCGGTTCAGATTGGTTCAGGGGAACCGGTAGAGGCAACCTGCAGGTGGACCTGCCCCCGCCCCGGCACTATGCCGTCCTATTTAGCCACGTTTTCTAAGCAGCGTGCATGTGTGCTCACATTTTTGGTGCATGGCATGGAAGGCCATCCATGCGTGCTCACATTTTTGGTATGTGGTGAACTGGTGGTAAAATAATGTGAAACCCACCTCTGGTGAGATGGGCAGCATATAAACAAACAAACAAACAAAAACAAACAAACAAACAAATAAATGCAATACTACTTTTGAATTGTGGTGCTGGAGGAGACTCTTGAGAGTCCCTTGGACTGCAAGGAGATCAGATCAGTCAATCCCAAAGGAAATCAACCCTGACTGTCCTTTAGAAGGACAGATACTGAAGCTGAAGCTGAAATACTGTGGCCAACAAAGGACAAGAGAGGGAGTCCTTGGAAAAAAGCCTGATGTTGGGAAAGATGGAAAGCAAAAGGGGAAGGGGATGGCAGAGGATGATATGGTTAGATAGTGTCATTGATAGAATGAACATGAATTGGGGCAAACTCTGGGAGACAGTGGATCGGGTTAGGGTGCCTGGTGTGCTCTGGTCCACAGAGGGTCACGAAGGGACTGAGCAACAACAAAATGCAATACACAGTTCACGGTTGGAAAGGTGTGCACAGGTGAATGTTTCAGTATCATATACATCAACGGTCAAATATTAATTAGCCTGACGTGATTGGTTTATTATCTGCATTTTCTAGCTATGCCTCCTTTTCTGTCTTAGTAAAGAAAAACAATTTATCTAGTGACTGAATTAAATTAGAAAAAGAATGTGAACTTTTTCCCCAAGTTGATCAGGTCCCTTGTTCATATGAAATATGGATGGGGCAGAACAGGAGATTTTCTTTTCCCCAGGAAGAGGTTTTTCAATGGCTGGCTCCCGCTTTCCTCTTCTAAAGAGGGCTACTAAACCATATATATATATATATGTATGTATATTTGTTTTCTGAGGTTTTCACGGGTATTTGTATGTAGGTCTTACATACAGGTCCTAGAAGCACAAGGCCGAAGACACCAGCCTGAAGATAACGAATGAGACTTCGTCGAAATGTCGCCAAGGTACTTCCAATTTTACATGGGAGAAAACCTGAATAATCAAAGACCTACATATATGTATATATGTATATATCTATCTATCTATCTATGTATGTATATATGTATATATGTATATATGTTTTTCTTTTAGCCAGGTTTTTCCTACGTAACCAAGGTTTTTCTACAGCCCTAGCTCAGTGGAGTCACATCCACTCGATTCTGGGCTTTTTTCTTTCTGGCAGCCAGCAAGCCCTCAGTGGATGTGACTCCACTGAGCTAGGGCTGCAGAAAAACCTTGGTTACGTAGGAAAAACCTGGCTAAAAGAAAAACACACATAAATCCTATGAAAAAGTAAGAAAATAGATATGTATATATGTATATATAGACAGCACCTCATCAGAGGTGGTCTGCAAATTAATGTGATTAATCATTAACCTCCTAGCAGATAAACCAAAGAAAGAGACAAAAAAATTGGAGCAAAGATAAAGGTCTGCAATTTAGCAAATCAGCATGACAAAGAAATAAAATGCCTCTGAAACTCTGGCTGTTGTTGTTGTTTTCCAGTTTTATCCTACATTTTACTTTTCCGTGACTTTGGGTCACAAGGTCTGAGTTTCAGGCCCAATCAGGAAACTGCGCCTTTGCTATTTTTAGGAACTGCATGTCTCTCCAGCTTGTGGGGGGAGGGAGAAGGGAATGAAACTCAGGAGTGCTCCTCTAAGTCTGGGCCCAATCCAGTGGTGGGTTGCCCCCAGTTCGGACCGGTTCGCAAGAACTGGTAGTAAAACTGACGGGAGCCACCGACCTGATGGTGACCTGCGCATGTGCAGAAGCGGGTGCGATGCGAACTGATAGTAAAGGTAAGTAGAACCCACCCCTAGTCCAAGCATTCTCTCCCTAAAAGAGGACAATCTCTAGATCCACTGCAACTAGAGCACAATCTTCCCAATTAGCCATAGTGTAAATGGAAGTTTTGGCACAAACTGAACCTGTGAGGCAGTTGCTTTATGAATAAGCACAGGCATCTCAGGTCTAGGACAACTCACCGTGGCCAACTTCCTGCGGTCATCTTGCCACGTCCAACTCGGCACTGCCATCTCACCATGGCCATCTTGTTGTGGCCATATCGTCAAGCCAACTTGCCAGGGGACAACTCGCTATGGGACAATTTCAGTGTGGGATAACTCAACACAATAAAAGTTATCCAGCATATAAATTATCCACCACTGTTTTTCTTTGACATTATTTCCATTTTTGTCAATGGAAACAATGCCAAAGAAACAGTAGCAGATAACATGTATTTCATTGAGTTATCCCACGTGGAATCGTCCCATGGCGAGTTGGGCACAAAAAGTTGTCCTCTAGTAAGTTGGCTGCGGTGAGATGGCCACATTGGGTTGGCCATGGTGAAATGGCCACAGTGAGCTGTGCCCTTCCGTGCCTCTCTATGATGGCCATTTTGTGAAGGTGCCTGTGGCTGACCATGCCCATTGACCTAAAAGCTTGTCTTATTCCTGAGACAGAGCATATGGACTTTTCAAAGAAACAGAAACGCTATTGTATAAAGCACTTCTTCCTAATAAAAGTTTTAAAATATGCCTCCTATTCATTTCCCCCTTAAAATGATGCTTGTCTTGCTCTGGAATGAATTAGAAATAGATAACAGACTCTGACTGCTATTTTTACAAGTAGATGGGCACCTCATAGAGTAATATGCAAGTAGGATTTCAGAATCGGGTAGAAAGAAATGTGAAAAGAAGTCATAGTGATGTCTTGTAATGACACAAGTGATCAAAGGCCATAGACCAATTGAACTTAAGTGGTATAATGAATCAGAAGTAAAACCAGCACAAACACCTTGATATAGTCCATATTAATATCAACCAACCCTAAATAAAGCAAGCGGAGTGAAATCGTGATTCAGTCTAAAAAATTGGATTGCAGAAATTATAAGATCTTTTTAAAGTATTTGCATTTTAGGAATTATTTATTTCATACAAAACCGAACACACCTATGTAAGAGATTTTATAAATCAAGGAAGCACAATTTAGCCTGTAGGCTAGAATTGAAGCTGAGTGATGGAGCACCATCTTGTGGATATAACATGCCTAACAGGTTTTTCAAAACCATGCTGATTTAACACAGGGGTGTCAAACTCGATTTCATTGAGGGCCGCATCAAGATTTTATTTGACCTCGGGGGGGGGCAGGGGGGGGCATGGCCAATTTGATGTCACTTGTGTTGGGGGCACCTGTGGTGGCCCGAGCACTCTGCCAGCAAAAATGGGCTCCCAAGCTCCATTCTCAACTGGGACGGCCTCCAGCAACCGTCTGCCAGTGAAAATGAGATCCATTTTTGGCTTCAAGGCCCCCTGCAACCCTCTGCCAGTGAAAGTGGAACTCGAGCTCCATTTTTGCTGGCAGAGGCACCACAGGCCAGTCCTTTGCTGTTTCTAGGGCGGCCCCGCAGGCCAGATCTAAGCACCCGTTGGGCCAAATCCGGGTTCCTGGCCTTGAGTTTGACACCCCTGATTTAACAGATTGGTTCAGTGCATTTTAACCACAATGATGTTTTCTTCTGTGCAAATACTTTGAAAGAGGAACTTTGCATTTTTTCCCCCTCAGTGAATTAAAGGGGCTGGCCATGCACACACACACACACACTGGGAAAAAAAAGATAAGGCTGCTTTAATGGTCTGGAAAAGGGCTTCATACATGCTTTTCCAAAGAATTTCTTTTGAAGGATTTGGCACAACTGTAATAGCTGAGGTTAGCAGAGGAGCAACTGTGGAGCAAGTGAAAAGACTGAATGTCTTGCACACATAAAAGTTGTGACATAGAGTGGTTGGCTTGGGAGAGTAGAAGAAGGAGAGAAAACAGATCATCTTTTCTTTTCTCACCTAGAAATTGTTTTATGAGATAGCGTCTGGAATTCTAAGAAGGCCATAATGCCGGTTATATCAATTTCCATTCGCCAGTTCTATAATGAAGCTAATTGTAAGAACAGCCCTTTTTTTTTTTTAAAGATGCATTTCTCTCTCTGACAATCTATGTGCATTTCATTCAAAAAATGGGACTGAAATGCCAAATTTTGACACAAAAAAAAAAGATGTCTGAGTCCTGGGAAAATAGGTAATCTGTAAGAAAAATTAGGAAAATTGGACAACTAACTGCACATATAGATGGTGGTTAAAATTAAAAGTCTACAGTACAGAAATTTACAAATTTCTGCAAACAATTCATTGTTGACTACAATACCATAACAATAAGCAATGCCAGCATACAATACCGGCAGATTTAACAAGGTGCAAACAAGCAGTGATTTCCAACCAGCTACATGACATTTAATACACACACCACACGTGTGTCTGTACTTAAAAAGTGTTTGAAAGTGGAAATTGGGTATAAATTGGGACCGACAAGGAACATTGAATGAATGCAATATGGTGCTTGAAAGTGAGAAAAATGAAAGTGCATGTTTAATGCAAGGGAGTGGGTGAAGAGAAAGAAACGAGCACACTGAAAAACTATCAAACTCTAGTTAAGAAGCTCTCTGGGTTAAAGGGAGCTATTGTCCTTTTCCCTCTTCCTTAATGCCTCTTCTTCTCTGATAACACATAGGTGAGAGAAGACATACTAAAGCCATGACAATTTGCAGGGTTGAACTTGAAGCACTTCCCACTCATTTAAGGAAGACAGGAAGTAGAGCTGAAGTTCCATTAAACCGGCAGGTCTAGAGTAGTATACAAAAGATAGCTGTAAGGTCCTTCTGAGATGTTAGTTCTTAGTCCAAAGGCGATTGGAGAATTCAGAAGCATTGCGTTTTGATTCCATGGCAGTGCCCACGTTGACAGACGTTCTTATTTTTCCTTGCTCTTCACCTGGACTCAGTATCTGGAGGGCATTTCTAGCCACTGATTATTTAGAAATGAACAATAAAACAAGGCAAATATAATTTAGCCAAGAGAGCATGTGCCAAACTTTTAAAATTGTTCTTACTACTACAAATTGTTGACTTTCTCCCCCCAGAAAATCATATATCTTAGTCCTTTGAAAATAATTCACTAAATTGAACTATCAGATTCTTCCAAAGAAATTTTAGACCGAATCATGCAAAGTTATACACAGTGTTATTTAAAAACTACTTTATCATCCAAATTTCACAATCCAGTGCTGCTGGTTCTCTAAATTTCGGGAATAAATATTCCCTGTTAAGACTTGCTATAGCTCATGAGGAAGTATTCTAATAGGGCTACCTATTTTTGCAAAGAAAGAGGAAAACTCAGACCTGATTTCACACTTTGAAATCATCATGCTAGGACCCGCCTTAAACAAGTAAGCAGCCCTGGACAAAGATGTACATTTTGATTTAATTTGGTTGGATCAAAATTAAAAGAATGCAGCAGTCCTATGATAGATAACAGGTTTGTACTAGAGCAGTGCTTCCCAACCATGATGGTTTTAACATGTGTGGACCTCAACTCCCAGAATTCCCCAGCCAAGTAGTTGTGATAGGGTCTCCATGTTTTTTTCCCAAGTTATACATTCAGTGATTCTGGCAACAGAATAAATAATCCCCTGTTATTTAATTACAATTCCTATTTGTAGATTTGTGGGATGGGAACTAAATCCTCCTGCAGGCCAAGGGTCTCAGGCTGTGCATTTCTGCAATGCAATAAACCAATCAGACAATTTGCAGTACAAGGAAACCAGACATTTAGCATCTAGGACAGTGATGGCTAACCTTTTTGTCATCACGTGCCAAAGGCGGGGGAAGTGTGTGGGGGGGTTGTGCGCACATGTGCCCACACCCATAATTCAATGCGCCCAGCCCCCCGCACATGCATGTGTGACACCCCCCCCGCGCTCCCCCCGCTTTTGGCACGCAATGCCACAGTGGGACTGGGAGGCCTGTTTTTCTCCTTCCCCAGGCTCCAAAGCCTTTCTAGGTGCCTGGGGAGGGCAAAAACTGCCTTCCTCAACCCCCTGGAGGACCTCTGGAGGCCAGAAACAGCCCGTTATCCAACTTCCGGTGGGTGCAGAAGGCCTGAAAATTAGTTGGCTGGCATGCACATGCGCGATGGAGCTGAGCTAGGGCAAGGTTCGTGTGCCCAGAGATATGGCTTTGTGTGCCACCTGTGGCACGTGTGCCGTAGGTTCGCCATCACGGATCTAGGATGTTGATTTCCAAATACAGATGCTGTCCCTGTTCAAGGCATTCAGAGAAGAAGTTTCATGATGCTTTCTAGTTACCGAGCACAAAATAAATCCAAACGAGAGTTTTTAGTTACTTCTCAGAGCCCAGGTACTGCCCTGTCAATGGTAGCTCAACAAATCAAGGATACAGGAATGTGTGACAAACAGAACGTGCAGGGAGAATGGTCAAAGTGGCTATCTTCTCAAATAAACATACTTTCCATTTATTGGAAAGGTTGGAATCTGCTTTATCTCACCATGCAGATTTTCATATCACTGCAAAGATAGGAACCAGACTTTTTGGAAATTCTGACTGCCTGAGACAAAAAAAATTGAAGCCACCTATATGTTCCTTTATATATATATATATATATATATATATATATATATATATATATATATATATATATATATATAATGTCAGCCACATTAATGTTTAAACTTCCCCTGAAACAGCCACTCACGTTATCGTTGCTATAGTCTTGCTCAGGAAAGTAGCCTCTGTTTGCAGCTCCTTCTTCGTAGAAATTGGTTGGGTTCTCAGCAGTGGCTTTGCTCAATGGTGTGTCATTCGTACCTCGGATTCTGGGGAAGATTTTCCCACTTTCAGCAAAGTTTGTGGCAGGAGGAGCTCCAGAACGATTGCCCAAGGTTGCATATTCATTGCTTATCAGTTGTCGATGTTCGGTTTTAGGGTCCGGTTTTCTTTTATACAAAAAGAAAGGGTGATCACAATGACACTGAAAAGTTATCTTCACTTTTTGTGCTCATCTTGTCTTTTTCTTTTTCACAAAGCCCCAAGGAGTTTTGCAAAGTTTTGTGACAGAGGTGATTAAGTTAACTATTAATATCAAATTTACGAATATGTGCCCTGTAAAAGGGAATTTAGGATTTCAATCATTTTAGTAATGGAAATTTCATAAACCCAAGTAATCGTGTTAGATCTGACCATTTTTGATTGCCATTTTAAACTCTTGTTCCAACTCTACAATATTCTTTTTAAGTCAAGGTCACCAGATTCCTAAGTTCATCAAGATACTAGTTGTTACAATGGTATTATTGATTATTTCATTATTTCTCTTCATATCAGCCTTGAAGCACACAAGATAGCTAAAATTGCTAAGATAAAACAAATGAACTTAAGCTCTTTTTATTCTAAATAATAATGAGGGGGACCTTTCCTAATGGCCCCCAGTTTGAAACTCACTTTTTCACAACCACTCTGCATTCTCTTACAATGCCTTGCCTACCACAGTTTAGTTTCTGTTCAATCATCAGAAGTTTTAGTGTGTCTGTGGTTACAAATGTTTGTGGCAATGTACTTCAGTGTATGCTGTTGAACTTAACTTGGCATTTTAATGCTCATTCTCTTTCAATATGGACAATCCTTTTGTTTCTCTTTGTTATCCTTTTTTGTCTGTAGACACTCTTGCAATTGAATGCGGTTGGCAAATATGGCAACTTTACTGCTCAGCTCTAACTCCTTTTGTGAACAATTGAGAAAGATTAGTCCCAATTAAGAGCCCTGGAAGAGCCCTCTGTTTTCATCCTTTCCATGGAAGAAGTGACTGTTTCTAATCTGCTTTTTTATTTTTCATCAGTAACTGTTTAATAGAATAACATATTTTCTTACCCCACGATTACTGTACTGTACAACTGGAAATGTTGGAAAGAGTAACTCAACAACTAGTAGAAACTCGTGGAAAATGTATGCCTTTCTAAAATGCTAGCTATAACTAATTTTGCATGTTTTCAATATTTTATGTCAGGGGTCTCCAAACTTGGCAACTTTAAGACTTGTGGACTTCAATTCCCAGAATTCTTGGCTGGCTGAGGAATTCTAGGAGTTGAAGTCCTACAAGTCTTAAAGTTGCCAAAATTGGAGAGCCCTGTTTTATGTGATAGTTTCTTTGTGTTATGCTTTAATTTTTTTTTTTTAAATTTTGATTTATATGCCGCCCTTCTCCGGAGACTCAGGGCGGCTTACAATGCGTTAAGCAATAGCCTTCATACTTTTGTATATTTATACAAAGTATAATTTTGTATATTTAATGAACACCTTCCCATTTTTGTGACTCAGGAACCCGTCCCTGAAACTACCACTAAAACATGTACTGAAATGCTTATTTTGAGTGTCACACTATTTTGTTCCTTTTGCACAGTGAGGCTTACAATTGGTGCATTAAGGCTATTTTGATCTTAATATTGACTGTTGCTTAATTTGTTTGAAAGGACAAATTAAACAAAAGGTTTCTCCCATGCATATATAATAAGAGTAAGATACAGGTAGACCTTGACCACAATTGAGCCCCAAATTTCCATCGCTAAGTGACACACTTAGTGTTAAATGAATTTTGTCCCATTTTACCACCTTTTTGCCACAGTTGTTAAAATGAACTTAACACTGCAGTTGTTAAGTGAATCATATGGTAATTAAACAAATCTGGCTTCCTCCATTGACTTTGCTTGTCAGAAACCAGCTGGGAAGATTACAAATTGTGATCACCTGACCCCAGAACAGTGCAACTGTCATAACTACATGCCAGTTGCCAAGCACCCAAATTTTGAACACATGATCATGGAGTGCTACAACGGTCATAAGTGTGAAAAACAGTCATAATTCATTTTTTAAAAAATAACTTTGAATGGTCACTAAATGAATGGTTGTAAGTCAAGGATTACCTGTATTTATACTGAAGCTGAAGCTGTGACAAGATTGACATACACATTTAATCAGCTGCTCCTTTCATGCATCACCTAAAGGCTTTGATCTCCAAATTAAACTATGAAATTCAAATGCACCGCATGCCACAAACTTTTTAATAGCATATGTTCATACACCCCCAAAAGTCATTTGTACCTAACTATGGAGTAAGTTGTTACGCCAATTAAAGCCGCCAGAAGAACACCGCACAAGGTAGATACTCCTATGATGATGGCCATGTAACCTGAGAAGAGATTTCAAAATTACCATGGCATGTCTTTTATGAGATCGTCTACATACCCTTATTTTGCATTGTTGCAAATAAAAGGAGAATAGAATTTAATTTTTCCTGTCACCTATGGTGCTATTATTTCTTGTTTTGTTTTTTCTAACCTCTCCCCTATTCATTCTCCCCCCCCCCTCTCTCTCTCTCTCTCTCTCGTTATCCTTGTTTTCCATTCTAGACTAAAGGTGATTGATTGCTTGATTTCATCCGAATTGATTTATCGGTAATTGCTCCTCATCTCTAGGAATTTTTGATTCTTCTTTTTCCTTTGGAAAAAGTGAATGGGAAGGAAATGAAGAAATAAATCATCTCTGAGATACAATATAAGTGAAAAAAATCCCGATTTGAAACTGAATGGAAGGAGAAGGAAATTCAAATATTTTGAATATTTTGAACTGATAGGCGTAATCACTTGGGTATCTTCATAGAAGAATTTCTTTGAGGCTTTCTTTCATTGGCAAGCAGTAGCCCCTTGGGGTTCATAGGGTTTTTGGGGAGAAAGAAAGAGCCACGGGAGGGGGGGTGTTAATTGAAAGGGAACCAAATGTAAAGTGCCAACAAAAGTTGGGAAAAGCAGAGCCTTGTGTTAAAGTGTAAAGTCTGAGTGCCAAATTCTGCCACTGAACCTGACCAAATAAAATTGACTGTGTTCTGTAACATAACTTTTATAACATACATTCACCATGCTGAAGTGAAATAATATCCTGTTTATTTCAAAATAACATTTCCTATCCCCAACTCTATGAGAGAAACAAGGAATTTTAAAACAAAGTTAAAACAAGAAATGAACAAATATTTCTCCTGTGGGGGGGAGAAACCTTTTTGTTTTGTGGAAAGAGCTTTAGTGTTATGATCATCTTAGGAAACACAAAATACATTATTACATTTTGGTAGCAGGATTCTTTTTAGGAAAGAATATCCAAGGCCCTGTGCTAAATTTCAGCTGTGGCAATTGGGTATGCTCAAAGAATTTATTTGGTCCTGAGCAAATCATAAATAGCGACAGCCTCTTTGAAGTTCTTCACAATATATATTTATGAGCTATTGCAACAACGATGTTCTACAAAGGTACTTGAAGTGGTACAGTGCAACATAGGGGTGTCCACAGAAGCTAGTTGCTTTTATTAGAAAAATGAGAAGCAGTGATATTGTGCTACAAGCTGTGTACCTCTTTTGTACATGAATATGACATCACAAGGCTCATACAAATGCACTCCCCTACGCTTACATCCATTGCAAATGATGCTTATGGAAAATAGAATCTTAAAAATGTCAGTTTTCTGTGTGGACCTGGTCCAGAAATGGTTCTATATGTATGTCTGTATGTGATATTTCTCCTTATGTTTTCTCAAAGAATAGAAGTTGCATGTCTGGGCTTTTCTGATACAATTTATATTATAGATGGTCTACCATATATTTTTTTCCCTAGAAATAGTTTCCAGTTTTAAATAAAACATTCTCCTTGTAATACATACTGTCTTGGCAGTTTTCTCCAGAAAACCCAATGCTACACCTAAAAGCAAACACAAAGTATCATCGTGAGTGATTGAATAAAATATACCAATGATGTGCCAAGATTTCTCCCATGTGGGTAGTCCTCGACTTACAACCGGTTGTTTTGTGATCATTCAAAGTTATGACAGATCCTTACATAGGTACTTGGGGCTCAGATTCCATGGCTACCCACCCCTGTGATAACACCATCCCATTCAGAGCCCCCACTTTCACGTAACAACTGTGACAAATAGTGTTGTTAAATTGGATCAGTGGTGTGGGTGCTTTGAGTTTTGAGCATCGGGACATACAGTGGAAATTCCAGGCTCCATTATAGTTGTAAGTCAAGGACTACCTGTAGAAAGATTGCTTTATTTGTCGTGGGAGAACATATCACGTGTAACTTAGGAGCACTATGTTTTTCTATGTTTTAGATGAACTACTTTTTTTTCCTTATGATGCATAGTATTTATTGTGGCCTGTCAGCCGCCGGCCCTTCCAGCAGCCAAATCAGAGGAGGAGGAGGCATGGGAGTCAGGGTCAGCATCCAGGCAACCTGAGAGCTCCGAGGGGGAAGAGGGAATGGAGCTGGCAGAAAGACAGAGAGACAGAGGCAGAGCCTGGGCCGTCCATCAGCCCTCAGATGGAGAGTCAACAGCTCCCAAGTCTGAAAGCAGCTGATGAGGAAAAGGAGGAACAGCTGGGTCCAGTGCCTGACACACGGATGTGCAGAAGGCAGAGAAGAGGAGAGCAGTGGAAATCTGTGGGCCAATCCTTGCAAAAGAAGAGCCACCGGTGCTAGCGAAGCCCCATCCTAGCTCTGGGGATAAAAGGCAGGGGGTGGAGATGAATAGGTGTAGCAGCAAACTATTCAGTTTCCAGCTGGACAGACTTGTTAGCCTGCGTTGAGAAACTTTTTGCCGGGGCTGCCGGCACTCCTAATTAAAGGAATCTTTGAGTTCACTTCAGAGGGTTTGTCATGTTTGGAGAGTTGGGTCAGAACAGAATTATCATGATATGACTAAATCCCACATCTCTCTCTGCAGCTAATGTCTGCTTAGGAAAGACTAGGTAAGGTAAAGGTAAAGGTTCCCTTCGCACATATGTGCTAGTCGTTCCCGACTCTAGGGGGCGGTGCTCATCTCCGTTCAAAGCCGAAGAGCCAGCGCCGTCCGAAGACATCTCTGTGGTCATGGGGCTGGCATGACTAAATGTCAAAGGCACATGGAACATTGTTATCTTCCCACCAAAGGTGGTCCCTATTTTTCGGCTTGCATTTTTATGTGCTTTTGAACTGCTAGCTTGGCAGAAACTGGGACAAGTAACGGGAGCTCACCCCTTTATGTGGCACTAGGGATTCAAACTGCTGAACTGCCGACCTTTCGATCGACAAGCTCAGTGTCTTAGCCACAGAGCCACCACGTCCCTGAGCCACCGCATCCCTGCTAGGAAAGACTAGCAGATCGCAAATCATCACATGCAATCAGGGGTGAAATGTAAAATTTGTTACTACCGGTTCTGTGGGCGTGGCTTGGTGGGGGGGTAAAGTGACGGTGGGCGTGGCCATTTTTTTTTTTAACTTTTCAAAGTATTTTTTCTGCAAATGCAAAAAAATGCTTTGAAAAGCCTCTGCCAATCAGGCAACACAGCTGGGATCCTCAGAGCCTTTTCAAAACATTTTTTTAACCACCTCTTCCGATGAAGAGGTTGCAGAAAAAAATGCTTTAAAAGTCTCTCTGACGATCCCAGCTGAGTTGCCTGATCGTCAGATATTTTTTTAAAAGCCTATTTGACGATTAGTCAACTCAGCTGGGATCGTCAGAGAGACTTTTAAAGCATTTTTTTCTGCAACCTCTTCATCGGAAGAGGTGGTTTAAAAAATGCTTTGAAAAGGCTCTGACGATCCCAGCTGTGTTGCCTGATCGGCAGAGCCTTTTCAAAGCATTTTTTAAACCACCTCTTCAGTGGAAGAGGTTGCAGAAAAAAATGCTTTGAAAAGCCTCTGACAACCCCAGCTGAGCCGCGCGATCATCAGAGGCTTTTTTTTACTTTTAAAAGCATTTTTTTTGGCGGAAGAAGTTGTAGAAAAAATGCTTTTAAAAGTTTTTTAAAAAGCCT
Source organism: Arizona elegans (assembly GCA_022577455.1). Classification (NCBI taxonomy): domain Eukaryota; kingdom Metazoa; phylum Chordata; class Lepidosauria; order Squamata; family Colubridae; genus Arizona; species Arizona elegans. The sequence continues at coordinate 107,960,329 of JAKOOJ010000001.1, forward strand.
CTGATGATCGTGGGCTCAGCTGGGCATGGTGGAGGGGGGGTGCAGGGATTTTTGCTACCGGTTCTCCGAACCATCCGCCGCCATCGCTACCGGATCGGGCGATCCGGTCCAAACTGGGAGCATTTCACCCCTGCATACAATCATATCATGTTGGCATAACAATCAAACTCTGGTGAGCACAAGAGGCAGCAGATAGCCAACCTTGATCATTCTTGGGAAACAAAGAAGCCTAAGACTCTCTCTCACCAGGAGGCCAAAAGGGAAATGTCAGGGCTATGAAGGAAGTCAGAGGAAAAGGGCAACAACAAGCTGCTTCCATTTTGTTTTTCACAAAAACAACATGGGCAGGTCCACTCATTCACAAGGAATGAAGATACATTGGAGGAGGACGGCTTTCTTAATCGCGTACTTACGCTTTACATTCTCCATCCTTGTCCTCGAAATTTGGCAGACATTGGCATTTAGGGAAGAGATCTGCTTTGATGCGACAGAACTTATTCTTTTCTGCAGAACAGCCTTGGTCACAAACTGCACTCGGGAGGGGAGGAACAGATAATAATTTAGGATTAGCAAAGCATTGTATATACTACAGAACAACAGAGTTGGAAGGGAACTTGGAGTCCTTCTAGTCCAACCCCCTGCTTAGGCAGGAAATCCTACACCACTTCAGACAAATGGTTATCCAACATCTTCTTAAAAACTTCCAGTGTTGGATCATTCACAACTTCTGGAGGCAAGTTGTTCCACTGATTAATTGTTCTAACTGTCAGGAAATTTCTCCTTAGTTCTAAGTTGCTTCTTTCCTTGATTAGTTTCCACCCATTGCTTCTTGTTCTATCCTCAGGTGCTTTGGAGAATATCTTGACTCCGTCTTCTTTGTGGCAGCCCCTGAGATATTGGAACACTGCTATCATAATCCTTCTTTTCATTAAAGTAAACATACCCTGTTCCTGCAACCATTCTTCATATGTTTTAGCCTTCAGTCCCCTAATCATCTTTGTTGCTCTTCTCTGCACTCTTTCTAGAACCTCCACATCTTTTTTACATCGTGGTGACCAAAATTGGATGCAGTATTCCAAGCGTGGCCTTACCACGGCATTATAAAGTGGTATTAACACTTCATATGGTCTTGATTCTATCTCTCCATTTATGCAGCCTAGAACTGTGTTGGCTTATTTGGCAGATGCTGCACACTGCTGGCTCATATTTAAATGGTTGTCCACTAGGACTCCATGATCCCTCTCACAGTTACTACTATTGAGCAAGGTACCACTATACTGTATCTGTGCATTTTGCTTTTCTTGCCTAAATGTAAAACCTTACTTTTTTCATCATTGAATTTCATTTTGTTAGATATGTTCAAGTCTGTCAAGATCCTTCTGTATCTTAAGCCTTTCTTCTGGAGTTTTGGCTATTCCTGCTAGCTTGGTGTCATCTGCAAATTTGATGAATTCCTCATCTATGCCCTCATCCAAATCATTGATGAAGATATTGAAGAGTACTGGGCCTAAAACATATCCTTAGGGTATCCCACTGCATACTTCCCTCCATGTAGATGCAGTTCCATTGAGGACTACACGTTGAGTGTGGTTGGTCAGCCAGTTACAAATCCATTTGGCTTGACTGAAGATAGGTCATATAAGAACCAAAGTGAGTGGTTCCTTTTAAATATTTAAATCCAGCCCCCAGATGCTCCATTTTGGCCTGCAACAGGCTGAGGAGGCCCCCGGATGCTCCATTTCAGTCTGCAATGGAGCAGGGGAGGCCCATGGAGGGCTGAATGGAGCATCGGAGGGCTGGATTCTCCCCTCGGAAGCTCCATTTCAGCCAGCAACCTGCCGGGCGAGGCCTGCAGAAGCCCAAATGGAACTGCAGAGGGGCACATGCGGCTGAGAGGTTGGAGAAGAGAGTGCTTGCTAGATCTTCACAAGGTAAGTGACCTGGCTCGGCAGGTTGGGTGGGAAGCAATTGTGGGGGGCATGAGGTATTTGAGTGGGTTGGGAAGGCCTTGGGTGGTCTTAAGCAGTTGGCATTTTCCGTCACTAGCCCCCCCCCCCCCCCCCCCGCCGCCCATGGCCTTCCCCACTCTGAAATACCTCATGTGCATTTAACGAGCCTCGCATTCGATTAGCAAATGTGGGAGTGAGTGAGGAAGGAGTGATCCCATCCAAGGTATGAGATTCACTCCCACAAATCCTCGGGTTACGAATGGAATGGGCAGGCTCCATTCCATTTGTGACTCGAGGACTACTTGTATGCACACTTTGAGGATACATTACACAAATGAACTGAGTGGAGATTTGCTGATGATATTCTTACTTCAAATCATTTCCTAAATTAGAACTTTCTTCTTTTGCATGTATTTCTTAGAACCTAATTTTAAATGCACTTTCTCAAAAAGCATTTCTCAGAAATAAGAAGTATATGTATGTAGACAACTCCCAGTCTCCCAGAGTTACAGTGGGAAGCTTCAAAATTTAGGATTCTATTTGTGGCTCTCAGTATTAATGGCTTACTTTAGAATAATGTTTCTAACATGCAACACAAATGCATGTATGGGTGCACATCAGGGGTGGGTTCTACTTATCTTTATCACCGGTTCGCAATGGGATCGCGCGTGCTCGCTTCACTCGCTTGCACGCTTTGCTTCTGTGCATGTGCAGATCACTGATGACGACATCCAGGGTGGTGGGTGGGGCCTCCCACTGGTTTTACTACCGGTTCTTGTGAACCGGTTCGAACCGGGGGCAACCCACCACTGGTGCATGTGCACATACAGAGTGGTTTAGTGACCAGTATCATCTCACTTTTTTAAAAAATTAGATATGCCCTCTGGCCATAAAAGGTTATGGATTCCGAAAACCATATTTAATAAGAAACTCTGGTTTGTGCTAGACAACCACAGATTTATCTCAGAAAATTTCCTTCAAAGTCTTACCTGGACAAGCTTTGTCTTCTGGGTTCACCTTACCCAGACCTTTATTACATTCACATTTTGGAATACCGCCCTCAACATCCATGCAGTTTGTAGTGTTCTTATCACAGATGACAAATTGACAACCTGATATACCTAATAAAAAGTAGAACAGCATGGATAAGTAGCTGGAAAGGAAGCAATACCTCTTTCAATAGCCGACATTTAAGGACTTCTACTCAGTGGTAGAGTCCATGATTTTGCATGGAGAAGGCCCCAGGTTCTGTCCCTGGAATCTCCAGATAGGGCTGGAAAAATAATAAAATCCTAAGAAATTGGTGCCGGTGAGTGTGACTGGATTGTAACTGAATTTGGGTTCAGTTTCTAATGACACAAGGGGAGGTTTTTGGAAGGAATGTGTTTTTTCTCTCTCTCTATGTCTTTTGAAATTAACAGTAATGTCATTGCCTGGGAAATTCGATTATTTAAAATACCAGTAGGTTGCAAATGAATATCTCAAAATCTGATACAGTGGTTAAATATTGAAATATATACATTCCTATTGAGTTGCGATCCTTAAACACACAATGCTGTACAGCCAAGTAGTAATGATTAAGTTATACAGTAATATTTATTTAATTTAAATACTTTGTTAAAAGCCTCACAAATACAGAATTTAAGTCATACATTTCCACTTTGAACTGTAATTCTTCCAAACCTGTAACTGTGGCAATCCCAAAGATGCTTTTTTCAAGAGGCAACTGGACTTTCTTGTTTTCCTTTGAAGATGTTTCACTTCTCATCCAAGAAGCTTCTTCAGCTCTGACTGAATGGTAGGGAATGGACGGATTTCTATTTCTTGCAGACATATCCTTGCAATATAAATCCTTCCATTCCCCACCATCCAGTCAGAGCTGAAGAAGCTTCTTGGATGAGAAGTGATATGTCTGCAAGAAAGTCTGCAAGTTGCCTCTTGAAAAAAGCATATTTGGGATAACCATGACCTGGATGACTAAGAATCTTCATAGACATGTAGCTGTGGAAATTTATTGCTTCCTTTCTAGACATTGTATCTACCTGATCTGGTGACTGATCTCTATTTCATTAATAATTATACCAATTGACCTCTGACTCTCATCTACCTGCACCTGCGTGAGCTGCACTGGCTCCCGGTGGTCTTCTGGGTGCGCTTCAAGGTATTGGTTATCACCTTAGAGCGCTCCATGGCTCAGGACCTGGGTACTTACGAGACCGCCTTCTGCCACTGGTAGCCTCTCACAGGCCAGTACTTTCCTACAGAGAGGGTCTCCTCAGGGTGTTGTCGGCCAAACAGTGTCGATTGGCAGCCCCCAGGGGGAGAGCCTTCTCTGTGGGGGCACCTGCCCTTTGGAACGAGCTCCCCCTGGAGATATGGAGGATCCCAGATTTACGCACTTTCCGCCATGCCCTCAAGACTTTTTTATTCCAACAAGCGGGGCTGGCCTAACACTTTTTAATTGTTTAATTTTAATTCGAATTTGTTTTTTAAAAAATAGGGGTGTTTTTAATTAGTATGGGCCAAATTTATTTAAATTGTTTTTTAAATTTTATATTGTATCTGTTTTATCTATGGCTGTTCACCGCCCTGAGTCCTTCAGGAGTAGGGCAGTATATAAATGTAAATAAACTGAAACTGAAACTTGAACAACAATTCAGTTACATCTGCTACCTCTTTTAAGCAAGAACCAGAAAATGCAGCAATGTGCAATATTTAAAAACCCTAATCTGCATCACTCTCACTCAATAGATAGAGCTGGATATACATCACGTTGTCATTGTTTAGCTATGTTTTGTTGAACATTGCTTGGTATATATATTGCCCCAAGCCATAATTACAGACCACAATGATCTGGATTCACACTTCATGAGTAACCAACAATATATAAATTATGTTGTGGCTTAGCTTGATGTGTGAAACAACCTTTGAATTTGGAAAAAGAGTAAAGGAGTTGTGTCAGATGACTACTGTTTTTCGTGCCCTACCTAGTAGATAAAAGAACTGAACTTAAATGATCCCAAGCTAAATTGTGCTAAGTCACCTGAAGATGTATTGGTGCAGTCAGTTGATTGTGGTTATGTGATATAGTTGTTAAAATCATGGTCTAATCCAGTATATAACAGAATAACAGAATAACAGAATTGGAAGGGAAGGGAGGTCTTCTAATCCAACCCCTTGCTCAACCAGAACTTCTAAAGGCAAGCCATTCCATTGATTAACTGTTCTGCCAGGAAATTTCTCCTTAGTTCTAGGTTGGTTCTTTCTTTGATTAGTTGCTTCTTGTCCTGCCTTCAGGTGCTTTGCAGAATAGGTTGACTCCCCTCTTCTTTGGGGCATATGAACAAAATGATAGTCCAATTGATCTCTCTTCAAAGTAAAAATATCTGTGACTGGTTGGTTGACATGTCATCTGGAGATAGTGATATATGTAATCCCGCACATTTGGAGGGTATCCAGAGTCAGCACTTTGGGGAATCTATAATAGTTTTAAATGGACTGGATTGAATCAACCTTTTTAATATATACATACCTATAAATGATTCGATAGTGAAGTTATTCAAAATGGTAGAATTAATTATAGCTTCTTTCAATTTCTTAATTGTCATATCTGTCTCATTAGTAAATGTAGTGATGACCGTAACATTAGTCTTATTAACTGTAATCCCATCTTTGTTTTCTACCTTATTCACCCTTTGAGACATTCCTGGAGATGATCTGAAAGAATAATTTCATAAAGATACTTGTATGTTAAGAAAGATGGCAATCAATTCCAGCATTTTAAATTTACTAAAATGTTTAAGTTTACTGTGGTTAAAACCAAAGTACCCACTACAAAGAAAATCTGCAAACTCTGGTCCCCAACCAGAGAGAGCTGAGTTGCAATGAGACATGAAGATGGGACAGATACAGAATAACAGTGTTGGAAGGGATTTTGTAAGTCTTCTGATCCAACTCCCTACTCAAGCAGGAGACCCTATACCAGTGATGGCTAACCTTTTTGCCATCATATGCCAGGAATGGGGGGGGGGTCGCACGCATGCATGCTCATACCCATAATTCTATGCGACCCACCCACCCCCTGCTCACCCGACTCCTGGCACACAGTGGTCCGGTAGGCCTGTTTTTCTTTCTCACCTGGCTCCAGGACCTCTCTAGGTGTCTGGGGAGGGCAAAAACAGGCTTCCCCACCCCTCCAGAGGCCCTCCAGAGGCCAAAAATGGCCCGTTTGACAACTTCTAGTCCCACCGGAAACTGAGCTCGTGTGCCCACTGATATGGTTACGCGTGCCAGTTGTGGCACGCGTGCCATAGGTTCGCCATGCCGGCCCTATACCATTTCAAACAGGTGGCTGCCCACAGTCTCTCTTCAAAGCCTCCAGTGATGGAACACCCAAGCCTGAGCTTTCTGAGTAGAAAAAAAATGGTCCTTTATGTAAATAGCCAAGGCAACACAGTTACACATTTAAAAAAAACCATATTTCTAAAATATAACTGAAGGGAAGCTTCCAAATCAAGACTAATAACGACTTGAGATGCTAACTTACAATATAAACTGATTGGAGCTTTGGAAGCAGAAATAAGGATCGGAAGGAACATCCTGAAAAATGGCAGGCTGCAACTCTTCACAGAAATCTTTTACAGGTAATCCTCGCTTACGTACCACTCGTTCAGTGACCATTCAAGTTTTCATAGCTCTGAATAATGAGACTTATGGCCATCCCTCAAAGTTGCAGCTGTCACAGTATCCCTAAGGTAACGTGATCACGATTCGGGACCTTGGCAACCGATGCACAGTTCCAGTGGCATAGCAGCATCACATGGTTACCATTTGTAACCTTCCCAGCCAACTCCTGGCAAGCAGAGTCAATGGGGAAACTGGCAGAAAGTCTTAAGTCACAGTCACGTGATTCACTTAACCATGGCAACTGGAACTGACAAACTGCTACCCTGAGTCAGGCACAGTCATGTTGTAGTTCACTTTGCAACTCCATCACTTACTGGTGGAGATGCCAGTCCTAATTCCAGTGGGTAAGGGAGGACTACTTGTCCTTAAGAACTCAAATGTTTTCTCCATACATACTCACACACACAGAGAGAGAGAGAGAGAGGGAGGGAGGGAGGGAGGGAGGGAGGGAGAGAGAGAGAGAGAGAGAGAGAGAGAGAGAGAGAGAGAGAGAGAATACATATTAAAATGTATATGGTATATATATATCAACAAAGCCATCACATTTACTTCACGCTACGAATGCATATACACACATACATACACACACATATATACACACACACAAAACATATTAAAATGTATAGGGTATATATATCAACAAAGCCATTACACTTACTTCACGCTAAGAATGCTTATGGTCCGAAAAGCCTCTCCAAATGTCATTTCAAACTGTAAAAGTTTAATACAACGCAAATAAGAATCAAATTGAGAATCGGGGAATTTTTTAAAAAAAAATATGTGTGGAGACAGGAACACCTCAACAGATACAGATAGAAAGGTGAATTACAGTACTTTAACAAAGGAGATGTGTATAAACATGGGTATGAGTTTGGATTCAACTCTTAAACTTAAACATGGTTTAACATTAAGAGGGAAAGTTACACTCTAGAGAGGAGTTCTGTTCTATTGTAGTCCTGCCACAGCTTCTCATGATGTCCAAGTCTAGCCAAACTGGGATTAGTGGACCTAACTTCAAACTATAACTTGTGCAACTGGTTTAGTTCCACTATCCATATTTAAGAGTAACCATAGCCTAAGATTTGGACATAACATTCTTTGGATTGCCTTTGCAATTCTTTCAAAGCAGAAGAGGAGAGAGAAAGCATGGAGGCCAAAGCTAATACAAGCAGTCCTCAACTTAAAACAGTTACAAAGTTACAACGGTACTGAAAAATGTGACTTATGACCGTTTTTCATACTTTCGACAGTTACAGCATCTCCTTGGTCACCTGATCAAAATTCAGAAGTTGGGCAACTGACTCATATTTATGACAGTTGCAGTGTCTCAGGGTCATAAGATCACCTTTTACAACCTTCTGACCACTAAAATCAATGGGGAGGCCAGATTCACTTACCAATTGTGGCAAGAAAGGTCATAAAATGGGGCAAAACTCACTTAACAAATGTTTCACTTAGCAAACTAAATTTTGGGCTCAATTGTGGTTGTAACTCAAGAACTACCTGTAAGAAGTTGTCTGCATAACACTAGAATTTAGTCTGGGCAAAACTGGATTATTCCAAGATATTAAAACAATTGATCTAAAAGAATAGTCAATTTTAAAATGTTTCCAACTAAAATATGTGAATAGAGAGATGGATGATGAGAGAGAGAGAGAGAGAGAGAGAGAGAGAGAGAGGGAGGGGGAGAGAGTGAGCTGATAGATTAAATAGATAGACAGACAGGTAGGTAGGTAGAAGATAGATGATAGATAGATAGATAGATAGATAGATAGATAGATAGATAGATAGATAGATAGATTGATAGATAGATGGATAGATGGATAGATGGATAGATGGATAGATAGATGGATAGATTAGATAGGTAGGTAGGTAGGTAGATAGATGATAGAAGATAGATGATAGATGATAGATAGATAGATAGATAGATAGATAGATAGATAGATAGATAGATGAGACCCACACACTATATCTGCATCTATTTTGAGAGTAAAAGAGAAGTCAGAAAAGTAAACTTACAAAAGTTGTGAGATTATCATGTAATTCTTCATAACTTTCACTTATTATGTTTTCCATAGACTCATTATCTGGGATCTTCAGAATCATCGTTCCTGGGAATACTTTCCCTGAAATTACAGTAGGAATTACAGATAGTTATACAATATCAGGACAATCAGATGCTAAAAGTAAAAAAAATAAAATAACCATATGCTTTGTTTTTCCCAGCAGTAGACAAGAAATGGAAAACAGCAAAATGTACAAATTCAGGGATTCCCTAGAAAGAACATTGCTGCAGTTGCTGCAGTTCAAATTAGGATTTACAAGTAAAACCCCAATAGATCAAACCTGAATTAAAGACACCTTTTCAGGGTTTTTTAAAAAAATGAAATTATTCTATAGTTTACAGTAGATGTCATCAAAAAGACACATTGACATTCCTTGGCCATCAGGCAGAGTGATTTCTTCTTTGCAGCACGACCCACCCTATCCCAGCTTTCTTACTGTTTAAAATGACCAGTTGAATTATGGTTCTTATACCCCACTCTCAGATTCAACAGTCTGAAAACAAGGCTGTTAACTATGGGATGTGGCCAGGAGTGAAATGCTACCGGTTAGCTCCGGTTCTGGAGAACCAGTAGTGATAAAAACTACCGGTTCGGTCAAACCGGTAGTTAAAAAAAGCTACTGGTTCCTCCGAACCGGTATTTCCAACAATCAGCTGTGCCACACGGTTTCCTGCTTTCTAGCGAAGCTAAATCGCACAGCACAGCTGAACCGCCCCCTCACTGTTCTACTTACCTTCCCAAGCCTCCTTTTGGCACGTACTGCACATGCGCCCATGCAGCATGCACTTGGAGCACAGCGGACATGTGTGGCCAGCAAACCGGCAGCAAACCGATTCAGATTTCACCACTGGTATATGGCACTTTATGCAAGATGTGATAGTACAGTGGTCCCCCACCTTTCTGGATCTGTGGACCAGTGGCAACAGCAATGGCGGCAGCAGGGGGGGGAGAGGAAGAGAAGGGATGGTTTCGCGTGAACACCACTTGCACAAATGCAGCTTTGCGCATGTGCTCACCTGCTCCATGTGCGGCCCGGTTCCCAACAGGCCGCGGCCTAGTACTGCCTCGTGGACCAGGGGTTGGGTACCCCTGTGATAGTCTATGCATTTTGAATGACTCAGTTATATAGAATTTTAATGAAGAATTCAGCTTTGATGGTAATATGAATGACTATTTTGTCATGGGTTCACATACATAATCAAAGAAATCAATTTCTTAGAGTAGGCCTGTGTTCTTACAGACTTTACTGCTGTCAGATTAGGGTTAGGAACTAGTGTTGGGGTTAGAGTTTACTGCTAAAAGAATAGGGTTAGGAATTAGGGTTGGGGTTTACTGCTGACAGATTAGGGCTAGGTATCTCCTCCACCAGAAAGGCTTCCATACTATTGGCCTTGAGTAAAGTTGAATATTATCCCAAAGCATAAAAGAGATCTCTGGAGCGAGGAAAGAAATGGGAAATATTTGAAAATATTAATGATACAGGCAGATGGATATTCTAGGTCAGTCTTATCTAGAAAAATAATATTTCATTCTTGGCCTGCCATTCTGAAAGCAAGCTTCCTGACATTCCTAATGATTTTACTAATAAAGGTTAAAGTTTTGGCTTATTAATTTTCCAAGATTCTATATGCTAACCCTATATTGGTAGTCCTTGACTTACAACATTTTGTTTCGTGACCATTCAAAATTATAATGGCACTGAAAAAGTGACTTATGACCGTTTTTCAAATTTATGATCACTACTCACCTAGCCTGCAAGTTGAATTATAGCAGAAGAACCCATAAGGACACTGGTAGATAATCTTGCTGTTGAGCTGGAGGCACGTATAGGATTCTAAAGGAAAAACAAAATTAAAATAAACTTATTAATAAGGTTCATCATCATTTGCCTGGACAGGTTGGTTTTCTTAGGCTTTGTGCTGACTCTGCTGCACAGGAAAACCAGTAGATCTTCTCCCAGATAGCAAGAAGTAAAAGTTTCAGTTTATCTTTGCTTAAGCAACCATCGTGTCTACATGCTGGCTTTTGCTGCTTATTTTTATTTCTTTTATTTTATTTCCTCCTTATTCCTATCTCCTGCTTTCACTCCGCCTTTCTCTTTAAACTCCAGAGATCGGCTCTATGACTTCATTTTACATTTTTGTCCCCTAAAGAACTTGGCAAACTATCAACCAAAGTGGTGTGCAATGATTTTATTCTTGTAAAGTTGCAATCAAGTTTTGGAAAATAAAGAAGATGCTGGGGCTGTCAGCTTTGTAAGCCATATTAGGCCGGAAGCTTCCATGCTGCCACCTTATCATGTGTGGGAAAGTAGGAGGGGGGATTTATTAGAGGGGTTGTCTGTAGACATAATAACTTTCTTCCTGTCAGTCAAGGTCAGGGCGATCCTGCATCTGGAGAAGGAGTGGTTGGAGTGAGGTCTCGAGATGGGACAGCGGTTGATTGGAGCATGTGATCGACTGAGGAGTGAGGGGATGGTATGGGGGGTTTTGATTTACTGAGGGACCTCTCAGATTTGGGTTTTCTCAGATGTGCCAGTTTACCTATTCTAGTAAATAGAATTTTGAAAATGCTTGCTTCAGAGTCTTTACTTGGAGCTGGCGTTTTTTCTGGAATGCTGACAGGGGCCTTTTTTTATCCTCTCCTGTTCCCTCACATAAAACCTACACATTGTGTTCATACTAAGTCTAGTTCTAATTTCAAATAAACGTATCCAAACTTTGGGCTATACTTCTTCAGTTGTCAGCTAAGAATTCACATGCCTTCACTAAAAACATGGCAGGCTGTGTTAAAGGCTATTAAACATTATAATAAAAAGTAAATTCTCAGAAGGGAGAACAAGTGCACTTACGCATTTTTGGTAATCGCCCCTGAATTATGCAAATCTATTTGAAAATGAATGTTTTTTGCAGGGGTGTGTGTGTGAAGCAATTTTATAAATACTAGATTCATTCAGTAGACAACATGACTATGCATGCCCCAGACAAATAAATTTTACTTACCAGCATGAGGCGCGGTGTTGTATGTCAAATAGTCAGTCATGGTTTGGGAAGATGGTCTTACACACCCTGTTAAGAAAAGATAAGGTATAGAATTTCTTCTGATAAGAAGAGTGTTGAAAAACAAAGAAATGAATAAAAAGTACTGTTGTTGTTCAGTCACTAAGTCATATCCAACTCTTTGTGACCCCATCCTGGACATGCCCAAATTCATGTTCATTGCATTGATGACACTGTCTAACCATCTCATCCTCTGCTGTCCCCCTTTTCCTTTGATTTTCTATCTCTCCCAACATCAGGATCTTTTCCAAAGAGTCCTCTCCACTCATTAAGTGGCCAAAGTATTTCAGCTTCAGCTTCAACTTCAGTATCTGTTTTTCCAAAGGACAGTCAGGGTTGACTTAGAATAGAATAGAATAACAGAGTTGGAAGGGACCTTGGAAGAAACCCTACACCACTTCAGCCAAATGGTTAGCCAATCTCTTCTTAAAAACTTCCAGTGTTGGAGCATTCGCAACTTCTGGAGGCAAGTTGTTCCACTGATTAATTGTTCTAACTGTCAGGACTTCCTTTAGGATCGACTGTTTTGATCTCCTTGCAAATGGCAGCAAGAAGACTGTGCTTTTGAATTTTAGCCTAAAAATTATCTATTGCTTAAGAACCTGCTGGATTTCACCCCTGATATGGCTGCTTTTGTGTATAGCTAGTCCTTGATTTACAACTGTTTATTTATGACAATGCAAAGTTGCTATGGAATTGAAAAAAAGTGACCTATGACCAACCTTCACACCTATGACAATTGCAGTGCCCGCAGCCATGTGATTATGATTCAAATGCTTGGCAACTGAGATGTATTTATGATGGTTGCAGCATCCCAGATCTCTTGATAACTTTCCCAGCTGGCTTCCCACAAGCAAAATCAATGGGGCAAGCCAGATTCACTGAACAGCTCTGTGGTTGGTTTTTTTTTTAATGACCATGGAAAAAAGGCCATAAAATTGGGTGTTACCCACTTAACAACCACGTTGCTTAGTATCAATTAAGAATAATTAGCTTTGCCCCATTTTACGACTTTTTTTGCCACAGTTGTTAAACGAATTGCTGCATTTGTTAAGTGAATAATATGGTTGTTAAGTAAATCTGGCTTCACCAAGAAAGTACTAACATAAAGTACTAACTTCAAACCTTCATTACAATAGGTATAAATAAATTCAGTGACTCTTCACTGTTTTTAAATTTACAAACATCTCTTCATCCCATATTCCATCTCTTATCTATGAACAAATTCATAAAACATCATCTTTTTCATCCTTATGTCAACAAACAATCTAAAACGAATAGCCAGAAGTAACAACATATTTATTTTAACATTGATCAAATAAACCAACTTTATAAACCTTCCTTTTACTTCTAACATTCTTAATCTTTAGTTCATTCAAAATTGCTGTAGGATTTGATTTCTCTTCATTTCTTTTTTATTCAATCACACAGGGTTCTTCGAGGGTTTAATAAACCTCATTTGTAAATCCAGTAAGAAAAGAATATTCTCTGAAAAAATTCTCAGAGCCTTCTTCAGTTTGCCATACTTCCCCCAAGAGCCCCATTATTGGCATATTACTTGATTTCATTTTATGAATTTTAATGTTATATTATTTATGGTTTATTATATTTTTGTTATTGTAGTATATTATTGATTATGGCTATGGTTTACCAGCAGGAACCTGCAAATGGCAACAGATATAAATTTGAATACATAAAGAAGTAAAAGCAATTTGTAATTTAAATATGTATTTTTGGATAACTATCCTTTGGTAATGCTCAGATACTTAACAGAACAGAGCCATTAAAAGCCAATATGTTTATTTTCTGCCATATTTATTAATGTCTTGGTAGAAAATTATTGATTCAAAATGGCCGAGATAAGATAAGAGGAAAATAAAAGACTGTTGGTATAACATTGTACAGATTATGAAATTATGAATTACACATCTAACAAAGTATTACTAGACAACCAATGATCTCTCTTGCAAAGTGGTTTAATATGAGATATCTTAGTTGTACTTTGAATATTTTCAAGAGATTTAATACAGGTCTTAGGAAAGGGGATATTACCTATGGCAGTGATGGCTAACCTTTTTGCCATTGCATGCCAAAAGCGTGGGGGGAGTGTGGGGGGGGACACACGCACGTGTGCTCACATCCATAATTCTATGCGCCCCATCCCCCCTCATGCTCCCCCTGCTTTTGGCACGTGATGGCACGGTGGGCTCAGTAGGCCCATTTTTCACTCTCCCCAGGCTCCAGAGCCTTTCTAGGAGCCTGGGGAGGGCAAAAACAGCCTCCCCCACCCTTCCTAGAGGCCCTCCGGAGGCCAGAAACAGCGTGTTTCCTGACTTCTGGTGGGCCCAGAAGGCCCGAAAATCAACTGGCCGGTGCACACATGGGTGCCGGAGCTAAGCTCGTGTGCCCACCAATATGGCTCCATGTGCCACCTGTGGCACCCATGCCATAGATTCACCATCACGGACCTATGGTATTACCTAGTTTGAAGTTTTGATATTCTCAAGAGAGCTGTATATTCAAAACTGGAACTACCTATATGATTAAAACAACATATTTTTTTCAGGACTGGGCAATTTCATTAAAAAGTTTGAAAAATATTTCCAACCCCTCCCCCCTTGAACTATTGAAAAGCAATTAGCAAAATAGATTTCAATTACTTCAAAATCATCCACCATTATCTTACTCAGAAAAGTAATGAAAATCTTCTCAAGCTAAACCCTTTTGCTTTGCTTTCTTACAGCTTTCACTGTTGTGAAAAATGTTTTTGAAATGGAACTAAAGCCCACCCACACCAACACTAACACCATCAAATGTAAGAAAGTATTTGGTCCATCAGCTATTGTGGGATTAAAAAAATATTGTGATTTAAGATACATTGTCTAATTTATAAATAAATTGTCTGAACAAAAATTAGAATTTTAACAATGCCAAGCTGGAGAAGATCTAAGTTTACACTTGACCTTAGTCAAAAGGCTATGTTTAGTTCAGGTTGGATTCAAAGATGCCCTTTCCATTGTTTTGGATTCTTTTAATGAGGAAAAGGATGTTTTTCTTGTTCTGGAGAGTATTTTCCTAAGGGAAAGATAGACTTGGATTGAAGCCTTTCTTTGAAAAACAAGAGAATCAGGTTTTTTAAAGTAACACTAAGCCAAACTAAAGACAGTTGGCTTGTCATGTTCAAGAAGCTATATTCAGTTAGTTGTTATTCCATAGTTTCTCCCGCCACTGAAAGTATAGAAAACAGAGATGGCCCATGAACTTCCTGCAGCCTCCTTTTCAGAATTCCTGAAGATTGTGCCATCAAAATTCAGGAATAAATTTCCAAATAGCACAGGGACAATTTTTCCCTTTCTCTTCTACATGGATTTAGGCTTTGCTTGTGGAAAACAGTTTACAAGAAATCTCCGACATCATGAAATCCTGGAAAGAAAACCCAGAAAAATCTAATCGCAGGCACTTAGATGACTTCTCAATCTCATCTCCATAGGCTCTGGCTGCCGAGAAAATAACTTTAAACTTCTGAACTGTCAAAAATTTGGTCCATCCATGGTTTAAACTATCTGGAAAGCCCTGTCCATGGTCTGTTTGCCACTGGTTGGGCATACCAGGATCTTTGTTCTGCCACTCCCAAATAAGGCATACATCAGAAACCAAGCAACAAGCCTTGACTCCTATTTTCTATTGTTATCTGAGAAGTGATCTTGGTTCAACCATAATGCCGATGAAAGAAACAAGATGAAACAGGATCAGTTCAACATTATTGGACAGTATTCACCCCTTATTGGAGATCATGATGTCTGTCCTGTATAGATTAATGGCTAGTCAGATGTGGATCGCTCTATACTGAATCATTTGGCTAATAATATAGTTTTAGGATTAGCTTTTATAAATGAAGTAAAGGATATTAATCAGAATTTCCAGAAAAGGTTGCCACTTACCAAGGGTGAGCCATAGCATACAGAAAAATACGAAGCTTTTCATAGCTGCAGTGTCTCCCTGCTAATCCTACAAGGAAATGCTTCACCCCTTAAATTAGCGTCCTTTAGAGCACTAGACTGAGGACAGAGTTCACGTTTTAATTGACGTCAGAGCTACAGGTGGATCATATCAGTTAATGTATGGCCAAAGAAGCCAACCTAAACCTTGAAGTATAGTGGATACTTAATATATTTCTCAATTTGATCCAAGCATGTGCTTCAATAGATAATTCTAAATACAAGATTGTCAGCTAAGGAGCAGAATTTAATTTGTTAACAAATTAGTTGCTGAACAGAAAAAACACAAGGCTGTTTCTTGGGTCCCAGTTCTACATCTGTACTTAGACCCTCCTCTCCTAATATGCTCACAAATGCTGTGGGATGCATTTAATATCACCAGAAGTTCAATGGCCCAGTTACCTCACTCGTATGGATGTTCAAATGCCCCTTGGCATTCATAAAGGGGCAAGCTTTAGGTTTCCCCTCCTTCTGGAAAGAATTAATGAAAAGGGCAATTGTTTCTAGACCAATGTTTGCTTCAAAGGGGCTGAGGTGGTTCCAGAAGCCCAAAAGTTACAAAACTTCACTTATCCTTCTAGATGTATAAATCTGGATTTTGAAAGGATAGCAATCAAAACATATCTAACCAGAGATTGTTTCTCTACTCTAAACAACTACAATCATCAAACATCAGTTAAGTAGTCATTAAGTCTCCTTGAACTGAGGAAAACACCACAGGAATTACTTCTGATTAATTTTTTCAAATACAATGGAGAATGAGTACTTTTTACATGTATCATGGGATTGTTTTCTTGTTAATTGGAGGATTCTAAAAGAACTCTGAATGCCATCTAAAAGACAACACAGCCTACTTTTGTTGTTCCCAGGAGGCATAGTTCTTTCTTTCTTTCTTTCTTTCTTTCTTTCTTTCTTTCTTTCCTTCCTTCCTTCCTTCTTTCTTTCTTTCTTTTTTTCTTTCTTTCTGCAAGTTTCCCTTTCTTCAAGTGGAAACGAAAATTGATGTTCTTTTCTAGAAGTCTTCTTCCAGATGCTGCTGAAAAGTTCACTTGGACCTTCATAATAAATTCTCTCTGGAAATGGTGAAGGTTGGCATTTCAGTAACAGAGTATTCCAATGTTTTATTGTTTCACTGCTATGTTAAATGTACCACCCAGTGGTGAAATCCAATTTTTTTTACTACCGGTTCTGTGGGCGTGGCTTGGTGGGCGTGGCAGGGAAGGATATTGCAAAATCTCCATTCCCATCCCACTCTGGGGCCACCAGAGATGGTATTTGCCAGTTCTCTGAACTACTCAAAATTTCCGCTACTGGTTCTCTGAACTGCTCAAAATTTCCACTATCGGTTCTCCAGAACCTGTCAGAATTTGCTGGATTTCACCCTTGATGCCACCTTATTTTCTTCCTTTGAACAGTCCCTGGACTCAAGACTTTCTCCATCTTTACTGCTTCTTCTTGCTGTCCTCCTTGGATTGCTCTCTTAGAATACTTTAGAATGTTGCTAATATTACTTAAGCTACCTGTTTCTCTTTCTTTCTCTTCCCATTATTTATAGACCATAGTATGTGAAAAAAAGCAAATGGATTAATTTTCTTTATTCCTACATCTATTTGAGGAAAGGAAAAATTGTGATGACTGAATGCACCAGTGGGTGTCCTCTGTTAATTACTGAAATAGATTTTAAGTGTTATTTTAAAGGGTAATACTTATTTTCTGTTTTATAGGATAACTAATGTTAGAGATACTGTTAGGTTTTGGAAATTGCAAATAAAAAATCTTATTGCGTTAGAAAAAAAAAATGACATAAAACATTGTGCCTAACCTCTTGGCTGATTTTTTTAAGAAAGAAAAATAGAAGAGAATTTGGATCAGCACTGATAATTGTCTAATATTTTTCTTGGGTTATAGGCATAAAAGATGAATTCACCCTGATTTCCATGAACCTCCCCACCCCCCGACACCTGTTCTCAGTTCTCTCTTTCTTATCTCTCCATATTCACCTTCTGATGGCAAAAAGGGAAAAACAGAGAAGTATTTATAGGTACAGAGAGGGAACACTCAATGTTAGATTGACCTGTTCAGAACTCAAAAGCATTTTTCTTCGGTTCCAAAAAGAGAACTCTGAAATATCCCCTATCCTTGGGACTTCCTCCCAAGGACAATTAGATTGAAGTCTAATGGGATATGTTTTTTTAAAAAAACAATGGACATTGCTCAACATCTCTGGTTTCTAACATTTGCATCTAAATCAAGTTAATAAGTAATCTATTCCTTGATCTATATACAAATTTACATATCTCCTATTTCATTATATATCAAGTATGCAGTATTTTACTTCCTAAACAACTATGCATGTATTTAATAAATCTATATTACACTCACAAATTCAATATACATTGATATATTGATATACATGGATATATACATTTCCAGACATTCGTTATCCCTTGTTTTTGGCATTCTTCCTCTTATCTAACCAATTATAAAATTTATTCCAGACTTCATAGTATGTTGATTCATTTTTGTCTTTGAGTTCTAAAGTGAGTCTGTCCATCTCTGCACAGCTGTAAATTTTGTGTATTACTTCTTCTTCTGAGGGTATTTCTTTACACTTCCATTTTTGAGTAAATGCTAGTCTTGCTGCGGTAAGTATATGCAATATTAAATAGGTTACATTATTGTCATATTTGCCATCTGTCAGGCCCAGTAAGAACAATTCCGGCTTAACTTCTATTTTAAACATTAACATCTCTTCTAACCAGCTCCTTATTTGCTGCCAGAAACTTTTGGCTTTTGAGCACTCCCACCACATAAATCCAAATTTATGAAGGATAAAAAAGAGCGGGATATAAAATTAGAACCATCAGAACTGGATAAAATTTTACTAAGCACAGAGGGGAAGGCCATAAAAAAATTGTACCACTATTTATTAGAACAAGATATGCTCAAAGAACAAGTTAAGGAGACGATAATAACTTGGAGTAGATGTTTTGGGTATAGTATCAATTTGGACAATTGGCAAAATTTGTGGGAAAAAAATATCAGAATCACACTGGCGGCTTCTTATAAAGAAAACCTGTATAAAATGTTCTACAGGTGGCACTTCCTGTAGATCCACCTCACATTTCCAACAAATTGGGGAGTATTTTTTACTAATTCTTGCCAATCTTGTGGGTGGGAAGTGCCACCTGTAGAACATTTTATACAGGTTTTCTTTATAAGAAGCCGCCAGTGTGATTCTGATATTTTTTTCCCACAAATTTTGCCAATTGTCCAAATTGATACTATACCCAAAACATCTACTCCAAGTTATTATCGTCTCCTTAACTTGTTCTTTGAGCATATCTTGTTCTAATAAATAGTGGTACAATTTTTTTATAGCCTTCCCCTCTGTGCTTAGTAAAATTTTATCCAGTTCTGATGGTTCTAATTTTATATCCCGCTCTTTTTTATCCTTCATAAATTTGGATTGTATTTGTACGTGTATCCACCATTCTAATTCAATTCCTTCTTCCTTTAATTTATTCCTTGATTTTAATTCCCCTTTCATGTTTAGTAATTCTTTATATGTAATAGCCCCTCCCGTTTTGAGAAGATTAGGATGTGTGAGCATTTCTACTGTCGATATCCAATTGGGGATGTCTATATAGTTACTTCTTTTGGTCTTGATCCAAATATCTAAAAGTGCCCTCCTAATATAATGCCTTTGGAAGTACCTTATACTTCTCTTCCCAGATGATAGCATGCCACCCTATTTGAAGGTCATGTCCTTCTAGTGTCAACAGTCTTCTATTTTTAAGGTGTAGCCAATCACTTACCCAAACCAGAGCTGCAGCTTGCTGATATTTTTCCCAATTTGGAAGGCCAAATCCTCTTCTTTCTTTTGCATTTTGTAATAATTTTAATTTAATTCTTGGCTTTTTGCCCTACCATATAAATTTTGCTATGATTCTATTCAAATTTGTAAAGAAATCTTTTTTGAGCCAAATTGGTATACATTGGAATAAATATAAGATTTTGGGTAGCACGTTGATCTTAATTGTAGCAACCCTCCCCATCTTTCTAAATCAATTTTGATTTGCTCAATTAGCCTATCGTAATTCTCCTCTTTAAGTGTCACGCATCTTGATGTCAAGTGGATCCCTAGGTATCTAATTTTATTAACTATCTGAATATCAATTTTTTCCTCTATATCTCTTTTTTGCTCCTCGGTCATATTTTTTACTAACATTTTCGTTTTGTCCTTATTTTCTGTTTTATAGGATAACTAATGTTAGAGATACTATTAGGTTTTGGAAATTGCAAATAAAAAATCTTACTGCGTTAGTAAAAAAATGACATAAAACTTTGTGCCTAACCTCTTGGCTGATTTTTTTAAGAAAGAAAAATAGAAGAGAATTTGGATCAGCACTGATAATTGTCTAATATTTTTCTTGTGTTATAGGCATAAAAGATGAATACACCCTGATTTCCATGAACCTCCCCACCCCCCGACACCTGTTCTCAGTTCTCTCTTTCTTATCTCTCCATATTCAAGTTCTGATGACAAAAAGAGAAATATTTATAGGTACAGAGAGGGAAAACTCAATGTTAGATTGACCTGTTCAGAACTCAAAAGCTTTTTCTTCGATTCCAAAAAGAGAACTCTGAAATATCCCCTATCCCTGGGACTTCCTCCCAAGGATAATTAGATTGAAGTCTAATGGGATGTTTTTAATTCCCTTGTTTTATTATCTTATTTGTGTTTATGCAGTAATTTCATTTGATGGATACAATGAACTGTTATTTTAAAACACATATTATTCATATCAATATAATTATGGAGTGTTTATGCATCTCTATGCCTTTTTAGCTGAGGGATGAACGTATGAATATAAATGGAAGGTGATTTTATTCTGTTTATGCTTTGATCATAGCAATTTTCCCATTGTTCCTCCTTGGCCTTTAACCAAGTATGATACTTGTGAATGAAGGCAAATATATCTGTCCCAGGATAATGTTGCAGGATACAATCTGGGTCAGTCACTGAGATCAGATGTTTAGTCTTCCAAGCTGTCATGGCTGTATGGGAGCCTGAATCCACATAGGAGGATGAGCTGGAGTTGGGGCCGACGGAGGTCAAGGGGATGGCCTTGTTGGCTTTGGATGAATGTGGGGAGGAGCAGGATGAGGCAGCCCTGGCTCCCTTGGGCTACCACCATCAGAGGTGGTATTCAGCAGGTTCTGACCAGTTCTGGAGAACCGGTAGCGGAAATTTTGAATCGTTCGGAGAACTGGTAAATACCACCTCTGAATGGCCCCACCCCCATCTATTCTCTGCCTTCTGAGTCCCAGCTGATTGGGAGGAAATGGGGATTTTGCAGTAACCTTCCCCTGGAGTGGGGAGGGAATGGAGATTTTATAGTATCCTTCCTCTGCTATGCCCACCAAGCCACGCCCACAGAACCAGTAGTAAAAAATGTTGAATTCCACCACTGGACGGCTTGGCAGCAGGGAATAACGTGGCCAGGACGACCAAGAGAGGGGGGAAGAGAGGGTAGGCAGTGGAGATAAGGAGCGACGGAGCTCAGGCGATGAGCAAGGACTGCCCCCACCTGATCCCCAAGCACAGAGAGTGGAGAGGAGGTGGGAACAGTGCAGGCTGACCCAATGACTTGGGAGGAGAGCGCCCAGCCTCTCTTCACAAGGCACACCTGGGGAGAGGCGCTCTGGAGTTTGCTGGACTTCTTGCCTTATAATTGCCTTATTCCTTTGCTTCGTGGACTTCTTGCCTTGTTCCTTTGCTTTGTGGACTCATTGCCATGTTCCCTTGCCGTGCTGGACTTCTTGCCTTGAAGCTGTTGTGCTAACAGCGTTTTGCTGGACTACTTGCAGCCAGAGGTGTGTGTGCGAGTGCTTTACTCCAGGACTTGCCATAAACGTGGGAGCATTTGGGGAAAAGTTGAAACAATAAAGGGGAGTTTGAACTATCAACTGACTGTGTTGCCTTTGTGCCTTGCCCTGGGTTATCACATAAGCATTCGGACTTGTGCTAGAGCCCATCTTCAGGGAACTTCTCTAGTAATCTAACGTCTCATTCCTCGATAGAGAGAATTCTCTGAGGATGGGCTCCAGCACAAGTCCAAAACTTGGAAGATGAAATCTCTGATCCTGGTAACTAACCCAGATTGGATCCTACACAATTACTTGTGATATAAGTTTGTTCAGCTGAGTTCATGATCCCAGTATAAATCATTATCAGAAATGAAATGATCAAGGGGGAACCAAAGGTGAAAAAAGAGCAGAAACTAATCAATCCTTCAACCTCCTTCAGCTAAATTCATAGTTTGAATTACAAAGCAATGTTTTTACCAAGAATCTAGATGATTAATAATAAGTAGCTAAATAGAAATATGTGACACATTCATTCAGAGAAAGTGAGATCCTGAAGATTCTATCATTAATTCTCTATATAAAAGTTGAATTTGTGGAATGGTTACACTGGGTTTCAAAGCTGAGTATTTTCGGTAGGAAAACAAATTATACTAACATACTACGTATATAGAAATTATTTCCTTGTCTTAACATTCAATATATTTATTTCTGGGACTATAGTTTACCATCTGGTGCAACTTTTATTACCACGAGCTGTACTGTGTATTTTAAGCCACTAATGGATGATTAATTGATGCCTGTTTTAGTTAGGACCTTGGACTTTATGGATTATTGTAAATAGGTGTTCATTGACATTATTGTCATAGATATTTTAGACCTGAGCTTTACTCTTAAATATTTTGTATTATAGAGCTGGCCAGAGTCGCTTTGGATAGTAAGATTTAGATAGATGATAGATAGATGATAGATAGATGATAGATAGATGATAGATAGATAGATAGATAGATAGATAGATAGATAGATAGATAGATAGCAATAGCAATAGCACTTAGACTTATATACCGCTTCACAGTGCTTTACTTTAAGTAGTTTACAGAGTCAGCTTATTGCCCCCAACAATCTGGGTCCTCATTTACCCACCTCGGAAGGATGGAAGGCTGAGTCAACCTTGAGCCTGGTGAGATTCAATCTGCCAAACTTCTGGCAGCTGATGATCAGCAGAAGTAGCCTGCAGTACTGCACTCTAACTACTGCGCCACCGCAGCTCCTACTAGATAATAGA
Organism: Arizona elegans; assembly: GCA_022577455.1. Classification (NCBI taxonomy): domain Eukaryota; kingdom Metazoa; phylum Chordata; class Lepidosauria; order Squamata; family Colubridae; genus Arizona; species Arizona elegans. The sequence continues at coordinate 107,983,243 of JAKOOJ010000001.1, forward strand.
GATAGATAGATAGATGATAGATAGATAGATAGATAGATAGAGATTGATAGATAGATAGATTAGAGATAGATGATAGATGATAGATTCATAGATAGATGATAGATGAGATAGATAATAGATAATGATAGATAGATTAGAGATAGATGATAGTCATAGATAGATAGATGATAGATGAGATAGATGATAGAGATAGATCGATAGATAGATGATAGATGGATGGATGGATGGATGGATGGATGGATAGATAGATAGATAGATAGATAGATTAGAGAGAGAGACAGAGACAGAGAGACAGAGAGACAGGGAGAGAGAGAGAGAAAGAGAGAGACAGGGAGAGAGAGAGAGAGAGAGAGAGAGAGAGAGAGAGAGAGGGAGAGAGAATCTGCTATTGCTTGTATTGTCCCCCACTGGAGAGTGGGTGTTGGATTGTCTTTTGAAGTAAATATCTATGGAATATTTTTAATACAATTTTTATCTTATTAGTACAGATCAAATTATCATAGTAAGCTTGTTATCCACTTCCTTAGTTTGGAGTTGTTTGGATTTTCCCTTTAGGATTGGAGGAAGTGTTTCAACCTTGGGGAAAAATTCATAACATAATCTTTTTCTTCCTTCCTTCACAGCATTCACAGCCTCTTCTTTTTTTCAGATGCCACAAAGAAAACCAAGAGGTTTGCTTTGTGGGGCAAGGGCAGGGTATGAGGAGCTTTGGATCCAAAGCCTTTAAAGGGTTTGGTGGTAGTTAATGGACTGAGCTAAGACTCCAGTTCCACCTCATATGCATTTTGCTCCCTTCCTTCCCAACTTTGATGATTTTTTATTTTAAGATTTTATCTTGTTCTTTTTACTTGTAAGCTACCTAGAGCCTCCTCTTGGTGACATGGACGGCATACAATTTAATGAATAAATAACATAAATAAAGTTCTTCTTGCCTGAAGGGAAATTTAGACCACGTTAACTTAGGACCTTAAAGCCTATTTTTGCTTCTGCTGTACAAAAGTAGAATTAAGAACAGCCTCTCTGCTTGACCTCTATGCATTTGCCCTTTACCAGTTCCCATGGATTCAAAGTGGTAAACTTATATTTAGAACATAATCACATGCAACCATTAAAAAAAAAGTCAGAGGTTCACTGGTTTTGAACAGATTATATACAGTGTGGAATCAGGCTCTGGCCTTAATAGGTATCCTCTATGGAATGGAGTCTTCTCCAGATGCACCAAGTTGAACAGAATTCTCTGGACAACTCCTAAAATTCTGCACTTTGGTGCAAAAATGAACTTACGGAATCAAGCAAACCAAACCTTAGTCCAAAGTCTCTAGACAAGATAAAGTTGATGTTGATCTATGAGAGGTCTATTTTGCTAAATGATTTCCAGCTTGTTCTAGACCAGGGATAAATTAAAGAATTGCATAGTAAGTACCATATTTATGTTCAATCCTGAGATGGCATTACAGGTAGTCGTCGACTTACGATCACAATTGAGTCCAAGATTTCTGTTGCTAAGTGAGACATCTGTTAAGTGAGTTTTGTCCCATTTTCCAACCTTTCTCACCACAGTTGTTAAGTGAATCACTGCAGTTGATAAGTTAGTAACATGGTTGTTAAGTGAATCTGGCTTCCTTATCCACTTTGCTTGTCAGGTCATAAAAGGGGATCACATGATCTTGGGACACTGCAATAGTTATGAGTATGAATCAGGTGCCAAGCTTCTGAATTTTGATCACATGATCATAGGGATGCTGTAAATGTCATAACTGTGAAAAATTTAATTTTTTTCCCAGTGCTGTTGTAACTTTGAACAGTTGCTAAATGAACTGTTGCAAGTTGAGGATTACCTGTATATTCACTTTTTTCAAACTGATGCATTGAGACTACAGTTGACTCACAGGATGAGAAAGGAGGTTTTATCCCTCAACACTTTTTATTTTTTACAATTGATGGTGGCAATTATATCAACTTAAAAAGGGACAACTTGCCATGGCCAACTCACTGTGGGACAACTTGCCATGGTTAATTCACCGCGAGACAACTTATCACAGGACAATTCAACAAATATAAAAGTTAAGTTAATTTCAATGGAACTGTGGCCAATATTAATAAAATAGTCAATCCAGAAATACAAGAATTACAATAATTTCAATAAAAGTGTGGTCAGCAATAATAAAAGTAACTGAATAAAACAATATGTTTAATTGTCCCACGGTGAGTTGTTCCACAGCAAGTTGGCTGTGTTGAGTATTCCATGTTGAGTTGGCCACAGCAAGTTGTCCTAGATCCATATCAACTACACCTTACCTAGACAGATGTAGCTTGACTGCAACTACCCATCCTCTGGTAATCTCCTACTTAGCTATTGCAATGCAGAGTAGAAGGGACTGTCTTTAAAAATTGTTCTAAAATATCACTGACTCTGACTGAAGGTAACAGCACCTAGTTGATCTTGGATGGTCTGAAAAGTTAAGGAAGGTGAGCTTGGTTAGCACTTAGATGAGAGATATCTAAGAAACAGCAAGGATGTTAGCTAGACTGGGCTGTCCAAGGTCAAGCTCAGTTTGAAGAAGTCTTTATCTTATACAATATATAGTAAACATATACTATATAGATGTAAATGCACACTCCCAAAGTCTATACATATACGTAAAAAGAAATGCTATTCATTCATTGTGTGTTTATTAAACCTAGGTTTAAATAACTGCAATTACATTTGGTTTATTACCAGGCACAATTCTGTGCTAGCTTTAACCTTAAATCAGAAATGAATGGCTTGCGGCCCTAGTCCTATGTCCTGCTTGGAACATACAATTGAATATTGGCAGAGTGTTGGTGCATTTTTCTCTTCTCTTCCCTCTGTAATGGGAAAGCATAAAATATAGCTTTATGAACCCTAAAATAGACTTAATTATATATACAGAAAGGGAGAGACAAAGTCCTGGCCTCACCTACATGTTTATCTTTGGTAAACTGGCTTGCATAATTGGCTTGCCAGTCCACTCCTTCTTTTAAATATTAAACAACTTGGGACAAAGTTACATCATAAGCTACCATTCTTCCATATATACATTCTATATATTCTTGAGAAGACCCTCTAATACTTTGCTTTGCTCCCATCGGTAAAGTTGCCGCTTAGGAGAAAATCTTTATGGTAATGGTATTCCAGTTATTGTCCCAAAGAGGCTTTTTCAAGAGGCAGCTAGACTTTCTGGTTTTTCTTTGAAGACCAGAGCTGAAGAAGTTTCTTGGAGGAGAAGTGAAACAACTTCAAATAAGAACCAGAAAGTCCAGTTGCCTCTTGAAAAAGCACCTTTGGAACAACTGAGAATCTCCATAGATATTCCAGTTATTGAACGGCTCCCAGGAAAGTCTGCTTCATGCTGCCTTTATGGTGTTTTCAAAATCAAACGAAAGCCATTGTGTACAAATTCAATAAATGCACCCATCTCAATGTATCTGCTAAGATTCCTCAACTGTCCCAGGATTCTAGAATTAATGTTACTTTTATACATGTGATCTCAAAATCCATGGCCATAGTTATTTCCCTATGTCTACTTAATTCTTCTATACGGAAGCATAGTTTTGGTTAACATCATTTGTTCCAATAAAAACACATGTTGAGAATATTATTAATACTTTTATTGTAGCCTTTTTTTAACATACTGACTAGAACGCCAGAGTTCAGATATGTTGGACACTGATATAAAAATAATCCAATTTTTAGAAATTATACTTTAGAAACTACATTACTGTATAATTAGTGAAGGTTGCAAATAAGATACGATTTTAAATAACACTGTGTGGGAAAATTAAAATAACCAAAACAAATCGGAAGATATGTTCACAAATATGCAAAGCTGAACAATGTACAATACAATAATTACAAGTCATTGATGGTCAGTAATTCAGGGTCATCATGGAGAAAAACACAAGGCATGATTTCTCTTTGAAGGTATCATATGCAGCTTTGAGCGTGGCCTACTAAAAGTGACAAATGTAAATTTTATAAGAAAACTAAAAGACAGAGAAGATTTCATGTAAAATTAACATTAGGTTCAAACTTTTCACATACTCGTGAGTTAACAAGTGATATAAGATATTACATGCTTCTCTGGAGAACTTTCTGTGAAGCTAACTAATTTCATAGAAATCAGTGCTTATTATTTTCGTGCAAAAAAATATCTAATTTATATATTTCACAAAGAAAAGCAGGACTAGGCAGTTTTTAATGCAGCTGAAATGAGGAGGGTCAGCATAGTTGATCACCCCTGAATTAATGTGCCCATACTTATAGATATTTATGTTATCATTGGAAGGCCAGGCCTCCAAGGGAAAAAAAATATTTGGTCTGATAGAACTTATTTCACGTAAGTACATATATTCATAACCTTAAATATTTTCTCAAAATAGTCAAGCTTGCCCTTTGTAAAGAGTAAATAAATAAAACCTAATTAAGGTTTTTTAAATATCAGTTTCAGCACACTGATATTAAACAATGATGATTCAAGACAATCACCTGGAAAAATCCAATTATTTCAGCTAAATAAATTAATAACTACTTTGGGTCCCCTTTATGCAGGGAAGGGTTTTTTTGTTGCTTGGCAACAAAATTAAACTCCACAGAGCTTGTTATCATCTTTGAAGAATACATCTGCAGTAGAAATGTGTGCCTATTTATGACAAGTTAAGAAATTGTTATGGTTGTCCCCAAGGAAATATTGAGAATGATGGTTGGCCAAAATTATAAGAATTCACTATATGAAATCTGTCCATCTAGTATAGGAGTGTCAAACTTGATTTCATTGAGGGTCACATCAGGATTGTGTTTGACCTGGGGGGGCGGGGGGGCCTTGATAGGGTAGCCTTGGCCAGCTCGACATCACTCGAGCTGTGGCGGCCCAAGCACTCTTGTGAAAAGAGTGAAAATGGGCTCCTGAGCTCCATTTTTGGCTGTGACTGCCTCCTGCAATCCTCTGCCAGAGAAAACAGAGCTTGGGAAGTCCGTGCGAGCTCTGTTTTCAGCTGCGACGGCCTGTCATACAGCCCTCCTGAGTTCCATTTTTGCTGGCAGAGGCATCGTGGGCCAGTCCTTCTCTGTTTCCAGGGCGGCTCCGCAGGCCAGATCTAAGCACTGCGCGGGCCGGATCTGGCTCCAGGGCCTTGAGTTTGACACCCCTGATCTAGTACAAAACCTCAATCTCCAGGAGATCCAATGGCAGGATTCACTCAATAGGTTGAGGGATTTAATTGAGAGGATTAAATTAAGGAATTAGATATTTTGTTTAAACTTGTGGTATAAACTGATGGTGTAAGAAATAGTTCGGTTGTTTAAACTAAGGGAAAGTTCTTGGAAAGTCAATGTAGACAACTTATTTTTTTTTTTTTTTTTTTTTTTTTTTTTGCTGTCTAAAAACAAAGTCCTGCATGAGACACTTTGACCCACCATGTTGTTACCGGAGCTATCAAGTAGATGGTTAGTATAGGCAGTGTTGCTAGCTCATGGCAGTACTGACCATCTCTTTGGGTGTATATATGCAATCCTGATGCAGCACAAATACAATTTGACTGCATGCTGGAAGGCTCCCCCACCCCATCCCTTCGGCCCCAAGTTATTTTGTGCTGGATCCAGGAGTTCACATTTATACTTCCTCATTTATACTCCATATCAAGCAGGATCAGAATATCAGAGTTGGAAGGGACCATGGAGGTCTTCTAGTCCAATCAGCTTTGGGGGGAAAATCTTCACATAATAGAGGGCTTTCTACAGTCTTAAATTCATCACGCAGCAAATCCCAATATAGAAGGCAGCAATCTGAACAGCACACACTTAAATATTGTTAACAACTGTTAACATGTTGTTCCTACATCATTTCATAAATGGAGACGTTACGGACTGAAACAAAACGGAAGAGACTGCTTAGGACAGTTTTTCCTAACCTGGTGTGTTCCAGGTGTTTTAAGAAAATAACCTTCTATTATAGTCTCTGCGTAGGTTGGGGAAAAACTAGTTCATCTACTTTGATTGCATATATGCTATCAAGTCAGTCCCAATACTTAGTGACCACGTAGAATTTCTCCAAGATGATCTATCCCTAACTTGGCCCTTCAAGTCTTTCAGTGGTGCACCCATTACTAACTCCATCTACCTTGCTATAGGTTGCCCTCTTCTCTTTCCTTCCACCTTTCCCATTGTTAGACCCTGCTTAGTCTATAAATAGAAGAGGACCAATGTATGCTTAGGAGCACAGATGTGGATGCTTTAGTTTTATCTTAGCCTCTTGAAACAATCAATTTCCCCAGAAATACCTTGTTATAATTTCTGGATGTCCAACATTATGGCTAGGGATAATATTGTGCCTTTTGATGCCCACAAAGCTTTCTTTTTTTTCTTCTGGATTTTAATTTGAAACAATGAATGTGAAACTAGTCTAGTCTAAAGCAAAGTAGCACTCTACAATAACAACTTTTATTTCTGACAATGAGTCAGATGCCAGAGGCATTCTTAATAAACAAATTGGTGAATGGATGTACCTCATTGCCTTGCCTTTTGTCTAAATGAGTATTTTATTACTAGGCACTTACTATTTCCATAGTGCCATAGTATGCCCCCCCACCCCAAATATCAACAGTGCTAAACTATCTACTCCTCTGATTACAGAATTAGGTATAACCATAGAGGATAGTTCCAGGGACTTCATAGGGACTTCATTATTCTATTTTGAGTAGTCAATCCTGGAGGCAAACTGGATGTGGTAGCCTCTATCGTGCATGTTTTCTTCTGCATCATGGCCAGTGGTGGGTTGCCCCCGGTTCAGACCGGTTTGCAAGAACCGGTAGTAAAACTGGCAGGAGGCCCTGCCCATGCCCTGGATGTCATCATCAGCGATCTGTGCACGATCCCATTGCGAACGGAAGTAAAGGTAAGTAGAACCCACCCCTGATCATGGCATACCTTTCTGTACCATTTTGTGCAGTGTTACAGATAGGGAATTACTGCACAAGATAAGCATAGTCTGCTCCATTGTGACTCTGAAGGACCAAAGTTGAAGTGATCACATGGTCTTCTGTTCAATTTGCTCACATTCTGTACTCTTCTAATGCAAATGAATAATCTGCGCATCCGGCCCTTCGCCATTTATGAACTTTTACGATTAAGGTCAAGTTCCACTCAACCATACCTATCAACTTGCCACACCTTGACAAAGATCACTTTTCAGAATAACATTTGTTTAGAACAAATATCAAAGTTCCCTACAGGTTTTTTTTTTAAATCAGGAAATGTTATAAACAAATTTATGAGCAATTAAGTACGAGATTAAGCTGTCTTGCATTATTTCTAGTTTGTACATTTTGTGCATTTACTATTATCAAATGATGTAGGAGCAACTTTGCATACCTGGAAAACTTTGGCCAGGATCTGGACAATGTAATCTATTAGAGAAGATTGTATTACATGCAGATGACCTACTATACACTTGCATCCCAAAGGTGCTTTTTCCCAAAAGCAACTGCACTTTCTTGGGGTTTTTTTCTTTGAAAAGGTTTTGCTTCTCATCCAACAAGCTTCTTCAGTTCTAACTGAAGTTAGAACTTCTTCAGTTAGAATTGAAGAAGCTTCTTGGATGAGAAATGAAAGGTTTTCAAAGAAAAAAAACCAAGGGAGTCCAATTGCCTTTTGGAAAAAAAGCACCTTTGGGACAACCATGACCTGGATGATTGAGAATCTCCGTAGACAGACCTACACCCTCATTAGACAGAAAAGCGGAAACAATCCACAGAACATAACTAAATGTAACTTTTTTGCATCTGGCCTGCAGTGCATAGGGAAGAATGAATAAGGGCAATGAGTTAAGCAGCACTGCTACAAACCTAGGCCATAACTAAATGACAGGACAGATCATGGGGGAATCACTTTTTTTTCCTTTTTGGAGAGGGATAAAACCCCACCTTGAATTCTGCATGAGGATCCCATATCTCTAGGCCATATTCCCGTACCCATCTCCACCCCTCGGTGAGCAACATGCTGTGAGTACCTCCTAGTAGACGCCTGGCAACAGGGCAAGGGTTCATTCCATAACATTCATTCAAGCCAGCTTTGCATAAAAAAAAAGTGGGCAACATAAACCTAGCACACTAGTCACTATCTGTAAACACAACACACCCTAATGGCATCAGATTTAGCGTGTCATCCACAGTGTTTGTTAGTTTTGCTTTCACGATCTATTATTACGTTCACATTATGTGACACAGTTAGTGGTGAGGAACATATGCAGAATGTCTTCCTTGTCTTTCCGACAACCAGACGTACGGAACTTGCTTTTCACACCTGCCTTCTTTTTGCTGCTCAGCTGGAGGTGGCTCCTTGTGCGCAGCTCCTTCTGAGATTTTCCACAGGTTCAAAGTACACAGTTGTGACCAAGTTGTTGTCTGATGACTGCATACTCGGGAACACGCTGCATACAAAGGTCTCATTTGTCACTCGATTGCCTTTTTCACCTGCATTAAAAATAATCTCTTCTTCTGCTGTCATCGCTAATGAAGGATGGGTTATATTGTCCAGGGTATATACAGGAATGTCGAGATCCTGGAAGACCTGTGTAAGGTGGATAGATCCCATTTCTTTCTAGTTCAGGATTCCTTAGATTAGTTGGCTAAAGGAGAGAGATTTACACAGAAAAGAAGGAAAGAATAATTCAACACTTGCCAGGTTTTTTTTACATGGACAGAGCTAAATATTGCACAAATGGGAATTTCTCTGGCAGGCACTTTTCTCCCCAAACCTTTCCTTATCTTTCAGCTTCGTATACTTCTAGAAACAGAGGGGATTATATCTCTTCGCCATTCTTCTATTGGAAGCCATTCAATAATAATGAAGATTGCATTCCAATCCCATGGGATTTAAATATGAATATACAGCAAGAGGAAAACATCATAGTGTCCAAAACAAAAGAGGAAAAAGTGGTTAAAGAAACAGGATAAATCTATGCCTATGAAATCAATGTGATAGTATTCTTTTCATTATTATCTAACTTAGTTAAACACCTTTGGGAATTCAATAATGCAAAGGGAATACATTCCTGATCAATTATCAACAACCTGGCAACTCGTTTAAAAATATTTTAAAAATACCTTAAATAAAGTATTTTAAAAGAAGTATTTTCTTTTAGTATTTTCATATAAAGAAATGAATTCTAATAGATTTTAGACAGAAGCAGTGGGTTCCTACAACCTGCAATACAGGTAATCCTCGACTTACGACCTTCATTGAGACCAAAATTTCCATTGCTAAGCAAGGCAGATGACTTTTGCCCCATTGTATGACTTTTTTTTGCCACGGTTGTTAAGCGAATCATTCCAGTTGTTAAGTGAGTCATGTAGTCATTAAGCAAACCTGGCTTCCCCCATTGATTTTTCTTGTCTGGGAAGTTTATACATGGCTGGGAAGTTTATACATGGGGATCACGTGACCGCTGTAAATGGATGCTAAACGAATGGTTGTTAAGTCGAGGACAACCCGTATTTGAACATTACTGAAGAAGCTACCATAGCCACCAATCCAAGTCAGTATGAAATACTATAATATGAACAATCTCATAACCTTCATTTTGTTCATTTCTCAGTGACCGTTTGCTGTATTTTCATTTTGTGTTGAACAATTGATAAGAGAATCCTGCTTTTTTATTCTTACGCATCTCTGAATGATTGCAAAGTGCCTATCTTTCCCAGACATTCATTCAATGTAGGAATATATACCATATAGTAAACATCCGTCATCTGTAATAGGTTTTTAGTACTCCCGTTCTCTTGCATTTCAATGGTTTCTCTGCTCCAGTCCTGAACACGAGGGTTTTTGGGATATTCTGCATATGGTGACATTTGGAAGTCACCGCTTTTGAAGATGAGTTTGCTTATATCATTTTTATTCTTTCTGAAAAGAAAAATACATTTAGCTGAGGCTAAATAATGTGAAGTGGAAAACATGGATTTGAAAGTGCCCACTTATATACACTGGGTACAGCTGTGATGGCGCAGTGGTTAGAATACAGTATTGCAGGCTGACTCTGCTGACTGCCAGCAGTTCGATCCTGACTGGCTCAAGGTTGACTGAGCCTCCCATCCTTCCAAGGTCGGTAAAATGAGGGCCCAGGTTGTTGGGGCCAATATGCTGACTCTGTAAACTGCTTAGGGAAGGCTGTAAAATACTGTGAAGTGGTATATAAGTCTAAGTACTATGCCAGAGGATTATAAAAGTTTTTTTTTTTTAGCCTAATCTACCAATTACAGAATTGTGGCTAGGATATAATACATTGTTTGGACAGAAGGCAGGAAAACAAGAATATCCAACTCAGTGGTGAAATCCAAATTTTTTTATTACCAGTTCTGTGGGCGTGGCTTGGTGGACGTGGTGTGGTGTGGCTTGGTGGGCACGGCAGGGGAAGGATACTGTAAAATCTCCATTCCCACCCCACTCCAGGGGAAGGACACTGCAAAATCTCCATTCCCACCCCACTCTGGGGCCAGCCAGAGGTGGTATTTGCCAGTTCTCTGAACTACTCAAAATTTCCACTAATGGTTCTCCGAACTACTCAAAATTTCTCCAGAACCTGTCAGAACCTGCTGGATCGAACTCTCTTCTTTAACAACATGAAATAAATAATCTCAAAAAATAATTTCCTCTATTCAGTACTGGAACATCTGCTTATTATTGGCAGCACAAGCTTCACAACATGATTGAAACTGTTTTCTGTCAGCTTGGACCTTCCAGATGTTTGCAAAGCTAACTATTGTTTAAACAGGCAAAGCAAATTGATCAATAAAGATATAATCCATAGGAGCCTTTTCAAAAATTAAAAACTGCTTTTATTTCTCATTAATGTTATTTAAATCATTTAAAAACATCAAAGGATGAGACATTTATGGTACTTACTGGCAGCATGTGACTATGAGAGCTATTCCCATAATGAGCAGAAGTCCCCCTCCAGCTGCTGCAATCACGATGGTGATAAGCTGGTATGCTAAAACAAAGAAGAGGCCATTTTAAGCACCATTCCATTTTTTTTTCCTAGAATGACTAGCAATAAGTGTCTGTCAGTTTCCTGTTCTCTGCGAAAAGTCCTTAGCTGGAAACTCTGACCTATGTTGTCCCAAAGATGCTATGTCAATCTACCTGACTCCTCCGATTTAAGATATCCTTGAAGCTATCATTTAATTTAGGGAGCACTAAAGAAAGGATTTTGAAATGACACTGGATCAGAATCCCATATTATGTTCTATCATCTTTCTAGAGTTCTGCTAAATTTCTTTTCTTTCTTTTTTTGAAACTGTGAATTCAGTAATTGCCAGGCTCCACCTTAGTGAGACAATTGGGAGCAGCGCCATATCACTCAACAAAGCATTTTGTTTCAATTTGAAGGAATTCTGAATTTGTACGTAAGCTTATTTTCTCCACCACACCAGTCCTCCAATCATAAGTGGGTGTGAATTTTGTCTCAAATAAATCTTTCACAAAATGAAAAGAGCCACATTCCTCGAGTCAGTTGGACTCGAGGGGGCATTCAAATTTTCTGAGCAAATAAATAAATAAATGCAGAAAGGGAGATAGAAGATTTTATAAAGTTATAAATATATTAAACACAAATACTGTAGTATATATTAAAGTGTATTAACATACTATATTAAAGAGTAACCAAACTTGGAAGAATTGTAAATTTTGAATGCATATTCAAAATTTAATTATATTTTATATAGATAAATATATAATGTTCGTATATTATATTTAAATTATCTAGGTAAAGATGCTTTTGAGGTAAATACTTTCTAAATTGATTGGCTTTATATAATTATAGGTGATTTGTCACAGATATGTTTATCAGTTATAATCTACAATGGAAGGAAGTATTAAAATTAAGGAATGCAAATAAAACGAGATAGAATAGGTAAGAACATTGGGACTGGATACGTACGATTCCTGCAGTTGAATCCCCCCAATCCAAATGGACAACTGAAAAGAAAACAGTGGAGATACAGTTTTAGTTTCTTATGTATGAACCCACAACCTGTTCAGTAGGAATCCATTCATCCACAATGAATAAAGTAAAAAGAACCCCTCTCTTGTAAATTCTAATGCTAACACTCTGCCTCCTCCCATGGACTGATTTATCTGAGAACCATTACCACCCTGTGATTCTGGTTCATTCCTCTAAGAGCAACAAATATTGTATGCTTATTATTTTCACAAATAACTCAGGGCGATGAGCATATCCACTTTCCTTCTATTTTCCCCAACTCTGTGAGGTGAGTTGGGTTGGGTTGAGAGTGTGTGACTGGCTCAAGGTCACCCAGCTTGCTTTCATGGCTAAGGCTGGACTTGAACTCACAGTCTTCCCCTTCTAGCCTGGTCCTTAACAACTAGATCAGGGGTCTGCAACCTTAAACACTCAAAGAGCCATTTGGATCCATTTCCCACAGAAAAGAAAACACCGGGAGCCACAAAATTTGGGTGGGAGTGGTCAACTCAATGTCACTCCCACCCAGTCACATGACACCCCCCCAGCCACGCCTTCTCAGGTTTTGTGGCTCCCAGTGTTTTCTGTGGGAAATGGGTCTCTCTCTCTCTGTCTCTTCCTCCCTCCCTCTCTTTTCTGTTTTTCTCCTTCGTGAGAAGGAGGAGGGTTGTCTTCGGGGAAGCTGCCACCGTGGCTCATGCTCTCTCCTCAGCTGTGGGCCTGTTCCCCTTTCCGTCATACCATCTTCCCAGATCCCATTCCCAGCCCGCCAGCCCTTGTGTTAGTGAGGTTGGCATCGGCCACGGCCAGGTTGGGCCAGTGTCTCAGGGCAGAGAACAGGTCACGCAAATGGGTCAGCAGGGAGCTTCAGGAGAGGGGTCAAAGAGCCACATGCGGCGCCAGAGCTGTGAATTGCCGACACTCGAACTAAACCATAGTGGCAGACCTCATTTCCTCTCTGACCTCCTCCCTCCTCCACACAATGGACATGGGCAGCTGAGGACATCTAGGCTTACATTCAATATAATATATTGGCGGAAAAGGGAAAAAAAGCTCCTTATTTTTCATACCTCACACAAGTGTCATTTTCGAGTTTATACCCATCTTCACATGCTAAAAATAAAGAGAAAGAATGTTGATGAATAAAATGCCAATGGCTGAAAAAATATAATGGTTAAGAGTCAAAGGATTACTTCAGCTGTACAATATAAAGGCTTGCTTTTTAAGAAGCTGCAATATCTTGTACAATACTTTCTCCAAAAACCAGTTTCAAATTGTATTTGTTATGAGACAATAGCAGATTTTTTTGTATGGGTTCCATAAAATCAAATCTTTTCATTCCCAACAGTGACTCTCAGAGAATACAATGTAAGGGTGGTTTAAGATCATTAAGAAGGTAAAAAGGTGATGGACTTTTATACAGTATGTGTAAATAAAGGTCAGTTTGTAGTTAAATGTATTTAAACCAACTGACCAGTAGAGGTCAGTATTATTCCACATCGTGGCTGTGATTGAAGACTGGGTATAGAAAAATACATTACAAAGTCAACAGGAGTTCAGCTCAACTCCAAACTTTAATGAGGGGAAGGAGAAAGGGGTTTGAAGACATAAAACCTCTATTTTTTTTCCTTTGCAGGGAGAAAAGCAGCTTGGAGGTAATTATAGGTAGGAAATAAACATAGATAAAATAGATACATGGCCCCGACTCATATCTTTGCTCAGTCTTTCAATGGTAAAAATGTCACCGGAGATACAGGCACCTATCAGAATGGCCAACATTTGACAAGGAAATCTGGAAGCACTAGGGCTGAAATCAATCAATGGGAAGAACAGCATCTAATCAGATAATTATCACAACATTTCCCAATTAAGCAACTAAGTACAGTGTAACTATGTGGCCCTTGGTGCTCTCTCAGCTTGGTTGCTTTCTTGCAGGCGTTTCATTAACAATGCATTGATTTTGTTACCTAGTTTGAGTAATGAAACATCTGCAAGAAAAACAGCCAAGGTCAGAGAGCACCAAAGACTCCTCATTTCAACTCTGAGCTACAGATATTCTCAGTACTTATGTGACTAAACAGATGCTTTCCATTTCAATAGTTTTTTTCTTCTGATAATTCCAAACGTTTATGGTGAAATTGGGTAATGAAAGCACGCAAAAGACCAAGCTCAGAGAGCACCAAGGACTCCACAGTTCAGCCATGAGCTACGGATTGTTCTTTTCTATTGACATTGATGATGGCAAAATTCATTTAGTTCCTATAAAATATTCCCTGATTCAGGGAATCATCGATTCCTGCTTCTCCATACAGCAGTCATTCCTTGGAGAAATTACCACAACCCACTTGACAAAGAGACCCATATTAGTTAGTCTATGATAACAGATTAAGAGAACTCTGGTAGCACCAGTGGTGAAATCCAATCTTTTTTACTACTGGGTTTGTGGGCATGGCTTGGTGGGTGTGGCAGGGGAAGGATACTGCAAAATCTCGATTCCCACCCTACTCCAGGGGAAGGATATTGCGAAATCTCCATTCCCACCCCACTCCAGGGGGAAGGATTTTACAAAATCTCCATTCTCACCCTACTCTGGGGCCAGCCAGAGGTGATATTTGCTGGTTCTCCGAACTACTCAAAATTTCTGCTACCGGTTCTCCAGAACCTGTCAGAACCTGCTGGATTTCACCCCAGGGTGGCACCCTTTCAAACTGACAATTTGTCAGTTGATGCTAGGATTGGAAATTAGAAAAAATTATGAAATACTAGGATTTGCAGATCAAAGTTGAACACTTACAGAAAATGAAATCTATTGTATAGACCAATTGTGATTGGAACCTCAGAGGCTCAATACTTAAAAGACTACATTGATATCTGGAAATATTTAATTTTTGAGACATGATTTTCCAAAAACAAAACAAAACCCTACCCTAATTGGAACTGCCTATATTCTTAGACACTACCTAAATAATTTTTCAATCCTTGGTCAGGATCTAAAGGTTGAATTATTATGTTTCCACCAGTCTTAGACTGTGAATCTAACTGTAGATTACCCTCATATAATATCCAAACTCAATTATAGTTTATTTAACAAATTATACTTACAAAAACCTGACTTTGCTTGATTTGTATACCCAATCGAAATCTACAATCTAGATCAGTGTTTCTCAATGGATGCTGGCTAGGGAATTCTGGGAGTTCCACACATATTAAAGTTATCAAGCTTGAGAAACACTGATCTAGAATATTTATTTTAGACTGTATTTCTGTGAGTGTTTATATGAGTTCTACAAAGTGTTCTTGGAGCCCATAAAAGTATTTTTTATGGAGCCCATAAAAATGTTTTCCCTCACGGACTGGATTAGATCCAATTTCATTGCAATATCTCACAAATATGCCTTTTTCCTGATTTTCTGTTTTTGTTTGAAATTCAGATTAATGGAAGAGATTGCTACGGCTACAATTGCAAATAAAAAATGGGGTCACATTACTGAAATCTAGATAACATTTGAAAATTTACCTATATTATGGTTCAGTCCAGTGGTGAAATCTGAACCGATTTGGTACCAGTTCGCTCGCTGCGCACCAAATGTATGCTGCATGCACACGCATGCGCAGTATGCACCGAAAGGAGGCATGGAAAGGTAAGTAGAACAGTGAGGGGGGGGTCAGCTGTGACACGCAAAACTAAACCACGCGGCACAGCTGATCGTCGGAAATACCGGTTTGGAGGAACCGGTAGCTTTTTTAAACATTTTTTTACTAAGCTTTTTTTTTTACTACTGGTTAACGTGAACCGGTAGTTTTTATCATTACCGCTTCACCTGAACCAGAGCGAACCGGTAGCATTTCACCCCTGGTTCAGTCGGCATAGCATTGAATGTCCCTGTAGATGCACAGAGGGTAAAATTTTGTTTTGCAGCAAATGGAACTTATTCTGATGAGACCTTCAGTAAATGGCATTGGCTCCAGTTGTGGATTATCCACTTTGGGGGACGAAAACAATTCATACTTTTCAGACAATGGAAAGAGCTGAGCATAAAGATCAATTGCCTTTTTTAAACTTCCCTAGGAAATCAGACAAAACAAAGACAGAAATAACTGCACAATGTAATCTCTAAAAATGTAATTTTCATTATGGGCGTAGCGGACTCCTCCCTGGCCTGTTCCCTTTTATTTTATTTATTTTTCTGGCTATGCAAAAAGATAATATGATTGCTTCACAGAGAGCGGGCAGAAGACAATATCCCCAATATCTCCACTCTAGTTAAATAAAAGACCGAGAAACCCAGTAAGCTCTTAATACTTATTCAGAGAGCAGACTTTCTTAGCGTGCATAGAAAGGCAAGGAATTGTGTTGATCTGCATAAAATCCTTTGAACTGGAACCAAAAGATTAAAAAGACCAGTCCCAGACACCTAGCTGTGTAAAGCACAATACCTCTGCATGAATGATCCAGTTTGTTATATTTGAAATACCCAGGTTTGCACTGGCAAACGGCAATGCCATCCAAGTCTACACACACCGAAGTCCCTCTGTCACATTCTGGATCTTTATGTTTACATAGACCACCAACTAAAAAGAAAGAAAGATAGAGGGGCGGGGGGGAATACATTTACAGTGTTATAACTTTGCTTGGAAAGAAAAAAAAAGCATCTTTACTGGATTCTTGCTTTGCAAATTACAACTTTTACTTGATTCTGTACTTAGCTTCCCTTCTGAGATGTCAACGTAAAGGACCAAGAAAAATTATGCTTTGTTCATCTCGCAAAGAAAAAAAATAACAAACCTCATCTTGTTTTCTTTCGAGTTATACCAATAAAGCTAAAATCACAGCTGGGAGGGCAGAATTTTTGATGTCCCAAAGTGCTTTCTTGTCTTTATCTAAACTGTATGCAACTAAGAGTCCCATCCAAATAAAAGCAACTGTAAGAATATACCCAACTCTGCTGCCAAGCAAAATAGGCATTAAAATAAGGAGTTTAACTGAAATGAACTTCTTCTCTATTAACACTTTTTCTGAGGATGAGACTAGAGAAGATTTCTTCGCTCTTCCTTGAGTTGCTGAATTTCTGTGTGAAATTTAGCACACAATGCCAGTTAGTTTACTTTTAGAGATAGAAAATGTTACGTCTCTCTGCTTTCTTTTTTGATTATTATATTATATAAACCCCATGAGAAAAACTCACACTAAAGATGTGGGATTTACATTTATTTACCTTGGTAATTTTCTACATTGGTATTTCGGTTTTTGTTTTTCTGACTTGCGTGTTTTCTCTGCATGCCTTTCATGGGGTGCCAAGCAGACTAATCCTTTTCATAAAGTATCTCAAGGGCAATTGTGTGATTACAGTAGTGCTTTAACAGACTGCGGATCTCCACCAATAGATTAACACACTTGAAAAATCTAACTAATCGCAATGTCTTTGTAACTGCTATCTTTTTGTTTTTGTTTTAAATATATCCTCCCTGTTATTTGATTCTCAGAACTGTGCGCAGGTCATTAGAGACAAGTTCAAATGTTGTATCTCTGAGATGAAAGGCCTCACTTACAATGATAACAGCCTTCCCATGTATAGAGTATTTTTTTTATAATGAGACAAATGACACATGTCAGAACAGACTCGATCTTTGCATTCCAGCCTCTAGACGTTTTGAGATATCTCCAACTTCAACTAAGACAGCTATGAAGAAAATGTTTTTGTTTATTGTAAATAAATTTATTTTGAAACACTTTTCTTTTTTTAGAAACTCTACACTATTTACCTCTATAGAGCTGGGTCAAGTTAGAGATGAACTGGCAGGGTAGGGTGGGAGCTTTGCAGGCTCGGATCCGGCTTTGCACTGTGCCGATTACTTCAGAAAAGGTGACGTTGGAAGCCATGGAAAAGGTGCTCAGGATGGATATTTGAACAGTACCTTCCTGCCTGAAGAGACAGTGAGCCATTTAAAGTTACCTGCTCTTCCTCCAATTGTGGAAGCATAACATAGAAAATTTTAAATCAGACCATTGGAATGTTGTATATATACATATACATATACATATACATATACATATACATATACATATACATATACATATAGACATAGACATAGACATACACACACATATATATATGTGCATATGCATATGCATATACATATGGATTATGTGTGTGTGTGTATGTGTATATATATGTATGTATGCATGTGTATATTTTATATATATATATATATATATGAGGCGATAGACATCACGATCTCCGGAACGTTTAAAATTTTAAATTTTTTTATTTTAAAACTTGTGCTAAGATTTCATCAGCCCCTACCGACTTCCCCATTTATAAATCCCCATTTATACTCTGACAAAGTCGGTAGGGGCCGCCGAAAGCTTAGCACAAGTTTTAAAATAAAAATTTTTAAACTTTTAAATGTTCCGGAGATCGTGATGTCTATCGCCTGACACCAGACCCACACTCATGAGAGCCACACAGGATGCAACCACCACACATCCACGCAGAAAGCAGACTCAAACCCACACTAATGATGAGACACAACCCCGGACCAGAAGCCAGACCACAGCTGCATCATTAGCCCCTTTAAACCCCTCCAATCCATACATGAAGCAGACTGACACCCACCATGAAGAGTTGGCATGGCCACGAACACGAAGCCAAACAACAGCAACACAGCTCACCAGCTCAAATCCCCCTGCTACTCAGACTAACCCGAGCACAACCAAGCCCCCACCTAAACAGAACACACACCCATCCAATCAGAGTACAGCAAAACCCCCAACCAATCAGAACACACCTCCGCCCAATCAGAACACAGCCAAGCTCCCACCCAATCAGTTCACACCCCCACTGGCAGTTAAAAGGAAGAAACAGCTGTGATCACACACATTGCTCCTTGAAGCACGAAGCCGAGAACACCAGCCTGAAGATGACGAATGAGACTTCGTCGAAACGTTGCCAAGAAACCTCCAATTTTACACGGGAGAAAACCCGAATAACCAAAGACTTACATATAAACACCCGCGAAAACCTCAGAAAACGTATATATATATATATATATATATATATATATATATATATATATATATATATATATATAATATGTGTGTGTGTGTGTGTTTTTCTTCTAGCCAGGTTTTCCCTACGTAGCCAAGGTTTTTTTGTAGCTCCAGCTCTGTAGAATCACATCTACTCGGTTCTGGGCTTTTTTCCTTTCTAAGAACCGAGTAGATGTGATTCTACTGAGCTGGAGCTACAAAAAAACCTTGGCTACGTAGGGAAAACCTGGCTAGAAGAAAAACACACATAAACCCTACGAAGAAGTAAGAATATATATATATATCATATATCATATATCATATTATATATATATATATATATATATATATATATATATATATATATATATATATACCATGTTTCCCCCAAAATAAGACCCAACTGGAAAATAAGCCCTAGCATGATTTTTCAGGATGCTCGTAATATAAGCCCTACCCACAAAATAAGCCCCAGTTAAGCTCATCAGCCAGATGCATTTAGTACCATATTTCCCCGAAAATAAGACCTAACAGGAAAATAAGCCCTAATGTGTCTTTTGGAGCCAAAAATAATACTGTATAAGACCCAGGGGAACTTGGGGGAAGCACAGTGCACAGTGCACACACACACACACACACACACACCCCAGCCATATCAATAAGGAAGGGGGGGAAATATAAAATTATACCCCAGCTCTTTCACTGTGATATGCTCCTTACCTTGAGGCTTTAACAGTTGAAGTATAATAACCAGGAACTGTTGAAAGGGATTCGTTCAGCTGAAAACAAGGGGGAAAAAAGCTCAACCAAGAATTCTAAGTTCGGCAATGATGCCTTGAACCCAGGACTTACCCAGGATCCAATATAGCCACCCAACTGCCAATGGCATATAGTTGCCCTCTTATAGCTTGCCCATTTCTTCCCTTTCTCTCTGAATACTGAGAGCATCAGGAGATTTTATTAAAATTTTCAAAAATCGCCTCACACAAGATGCCATTTTGAAAAAAAATATTTAAAGGACAATTATTACACTCACCAGGTTTATGATAACACTTTCAATTTGATGTAGTTCTGCATAGGTCCCTCCAGTTGTGTTAAACGTTAGTGGAAAGTGACCAACAAACGTCCTTACTGTGGATGAGAGAACACCTTGTTAGCTAATACTAAAACTAGATCAATGGTGGGTTGCCACCGGTTCAGACCGGTTCATAAGAACCGGTAGTAAAACTGGTGGGAGGCCCCACGCACCATCCCAGATGTCATCATTGATGATCTGCGCAAGTGCAGAAGCAAGACACATGCATGAGCGAAGCGAGCATGCTCATGTGATCCCGTTGCGAACCGGTAGTAAAGGTAAGTAGAACCCACCCCTGGACTAGATTCCCCCCCCCTCTCTTTCTCTCATGCATACAGATATATTCACTTTTACGCCTTTTCTTTGCAAAATAAGGTAGAAACATGACTTTTGATATGTAAGTCAGGGCTTTGACTTTATGGGCTAAGCTGCATTTGTACAAAAGATGCAAAGACACAGAAATCATCTATAGAAGGATACAACCAAGAGTGGGTATCATCCTCATTATTTTGACTTCTAACCTGCCTTATGGCGCATTGGGCACGCCTGGCATCTACTACCTTTCCCTTCTAATGGTATTTTTCCCCTTTGCAAAATTCCCAGCTGCTTTCCTAACAGCAAAAAAGATACTTTTCACAGCCACAAGAAGAAGAAAAAAAGCCACTAGTATGTATGTATGTATGTGTATGTGTATATGTATATGTATATGTATGTATGTATGTAGGTAGGTATGTAGGTATGTATGTGTGTATATATATATATATATATATATATATATATATATATATATATGGAATATTCCAGGCGCTGGTGGAAGGACATTAAGGCAAGAACAGCCTGATGTAACTTGGGTGACCTACAAGGATGTGGATTTCAATTGCCCAATTTTCCCCAAATTCTAGGAATTAAAATTCTGGGAGGGTGCTTCAGTCTGGGAAGGTTGCTAGAGAGGCCAAATAACTAAGGTTGGGCAGACTATCAGTGGGGGGTAGGGAGAGAAAGTTGGTAATCTATGGAGTAAGGAATGAAGGAAAGCTAGAAAAAGAACTTGGGTAGGAATTGTGGTTGGGTAGGAAGGGTTTTGAGATAGAATGATTTTGCTATAAATATGGAGAGGTCTAGAATCAGCTAAGCATCAAAGTCTGTAGTCTGTGGCCATGATCGTTTGCATTCCCAACCTATTACAGAACTTAGGTTGACTCAGAAGGCTCTCATCCCCAAGGGAGTGTATCACTGGTGAACTCTCATGCTGTCTTGATAGGGATAGTCCTGTGTTTTTCATTCGTAGCAAGAAGAGCGATGAGTTAAAGTACAAGAGTCTGTGGAGATTCTCAGTCATCCAGGTCATGGTTGTCCCAAAGGTGCTTTTTTTTCAACAGGCAACTAGACTTTCTGTTTTTTCTTTGAATACGTTTCGCTTCTCATCCAAGAAACTTCTTTAGCTCTGAACCGGATGGTGGGGAATGGAAGGATTTATACTTCTAAAAGGATGCAAATGACCAGCTGTCTGCAAGGAATATAAATCCTCCCATTCCCCACCATCCAGTCAAAACTGAAGGAGCTTCTTGGATGAGAAGCGAAACGTCTTCAAAGAAAAATCAGAAAGTCCAGTTGCCTCTTGAAAAAAACCCACCTTTGGTGCAACTTAAAGAGCTTTATTTGAGTTGTCACACACATTCGCCTTTTTAGGATTGTTGATTTCAGTGGAGAACATGGGAGAAAACTATGACACAGGATGCAGTGAGAAGAAGAGTAGGAAGACTCAAATAAGTATTTTAACCTGAAGTTGTCATAGTCTTAAAAAAAG
This sequence comes from Arizona elegans, assembly GCA_022577455.1. Classification (NCBI taxonomy): domain Eukaryota; kingdom Metazoa; phylum Chordata; class Lepidosauria; order Squamata; family Colubridae; genus Arizona; species Arizona elegans. The sequence continues at coordinate 108,005,154 of JAKOOJ010000001.1, forward strand.
ATCTTAGTTTAAATCATATGAATAGTGTCCAGTGCTGCAGCTGGTACCACATGAACTGGGTTTGTGTGTGTATGTTTTAACAATGACAGATGCAAAATGTTTTGAAGAAAAAACTTCAGTTTTCTCCACAATTGTTTTTATTGGGTATAGTTAAGCGTTTCACATTGGGTGAAACAAAGCTGATATTGTATATGGTGACAGCAGCGAGATTACTGATAGGTCAATATTGGAAAAATGAAGCTATGCCCACTATTGAAGAATGGACTTTGAAAATGGCCAGTTTTGCAGAGATGGCGAAGATTTCAGCATATTTAAAAGACTGAACTCAAGAGATTTATGTATGGGAGTGGAAAAAGTGGATAGATTATGTGCAGAATAAATATCAAACTAGGAAATATCAGATAGCTTTTAACTGAATGTATTATATAGGGATAGAATAACTGAGTTTTATGAAGGTATAAACAGTATATAGGGGGTGGAGGGGTTCAAGTTTTATAAAATGTGATTTTGAGTTGGATTATATTTTGTGGAAGTCATGGGGGGAGGGGAGGGTTAGGGTGGGTTAGGGAGGGTTGGGGGGGGAAACTGGGGAGAAAATGTATTTGTAAAACTTTTTCAATTAAAAAAAAACAATGGCAGTTGAACCAATTGTCAAATCAGTGTTTAAGACACATGCTTCTCATATTCTTATTTACAGTATCTATATTCATTTTTTAATAACATGACACGCCAGTACAGATGCCAATGTGGAAATTCTGGCTCTGAGGTGGAACTGCTGCTGCTCTGACTGCAGGTTGGCAGGCAACTACTTGGCATTCCTCTTCTGGCAACCTTAAAATGGCAGTTGGCGTGCTTCAACTGTTTTCTCGGTGCTTTATGTCTGAAATTACATTGATGTGAAGACAAGTATTCTCAATGTGGTTTTGCTGCAGCTGTCCAGAAGAATAGGGCTCTCCAACCTTTGGGCTTGTAGACTTCAACTCCCAGCATAGCTGGCTGAGGAATTCTGGGACTTGAAGTCCACAAGTCTTAAGGTCGCCAAGGCTGGAAACCCCTGAAGAAGAAAATATGGCCACTGAAGTGACATGAATCCCATACCTGTCAGTAACTTGAATGTAATAATCTTGCCCAAAGATCATAAGTTAGGCTTAGTTCTGAAGTTCAAAGTCAACTGTACTGCCAAGAATTCTCCTGATAATTATATAATCAAACTGACAATATCAGAAATCTAATATATATAGTAATGTAATAGAATATACAGTGTCAAATTAAGGTTACTAATCAGCAAAATGAAGTTAGGGTTAGGGTTAAATACATTTTTGGTAAAAAAAAACCCATTTTTTACAATGACAATATTTTAGCTATTATTATTTTGCTCCTTGGCTCTTACCCAAGTTGCATTTTCCTTTTCCCATCTGATAGCCCAAGGAACAAATGCATTGGAATGAACCTTGTACACGAGTGCATGTAGACATAGGCGGACAAGGATTAGGCAGGCATTCATCTACATCTGAAACAGAAGAGAGAAAAAGGAGTAAAATGGCCATTGTAGAATGGCCATCTATGTCTTCAATAGAAAGCACAGGGTGTACAGAGAAACAGTTGAATTATGACAAAGTGAATGACTGGACCATACATACAGCCATCCAGATACTGATGTTATGGAGATCACTGAATTTCTGTGGCACAATCTAAGGCAGGGGTGGGCAACTGTGGCCCTTTTACAACCTGTGGACTTCAACTCCCAGAATTCCTGAGACAGCCAAACTGGCTCAGGAATTCTGGGAGTTGAGGTCCACAGGTCATAAAGGGGCCATATTTGCCCATCCTTGATCTAAGGGATTGGAGACTGGCAGAACCGAATGAGATATGGGTTACTTACCTTGGAACTAGCAAAAGGCCAGCTCAGGATTTAGCCTTCTTCCAGCTCCAGATAGAAAAGAAAACTTTAGAGGGATTAATCACTTTAGCAAAAAAAAATCTTTATGCCAATATGCCAGAGCTGATAAAATTAAACTTTACATCATTTATAGAAGAAAGGGCTGGACCTGTTTGAAGTCCTGTACAATTATCAAATCATTTCCTTGCTGGTTATGGCATTACTTTCAGCTTCTCTGATATTGGGATACCACAAGTTGTACTTGGTATCATACGCATTTATTTTCTGGAAGATAGCCTATGACACCTAGTAATAATATTGGCCACTTGATGGTAAAGACAAAGTTTCTCTTCTCAAACAAGAGACTTGAAATAGACCTCAAGTATTCAAAATTGTGATTTCAGATTACACGATGATTACATGAATTCTGTAATTGTGAATGTCTATTGCAAACATTTATTAGGAGACTTGAGCACTTGCACAATAAAATTATTTTCAGGAATGATAGATAATTTTAAAAAGGTGTTCCTGTGGATTTTACTCTGCTAGTTGTTGCTGACTATAGGGGGTAGTGCTCATCTCCGTTTCAAGACCATTGAAGCAGTGTTGTCCGAAGATATTTCCAGAGTCATTTGGCCAATATGTCACAGAGTGCTGTTACCTTCCCACTGTAGTGGTACCTATTTATCTACTCGCATTAGCAAGCTGCTAGGTTGGCAGGAGCTGAGGTGAGGATGGGAGCTCACCCTGTGGTGCTGCACCTGGGTCTCAAACCTGGAATGTTGGCTTTCCAACAAGCCCAGCTTCTTAACTGCTGAGCCACTGCGCTGCCTTATAGTAGATAATATACTCTGAGATTTCTTTTCACCTTCTTTCATTTAATTAAATTGCATATGCCTTTGTGATTATAGAAAAGAGTCAACATTTCCACTATTACTTAGCAATATGTTTAAGTGTTTCTTCGCATGTTTGCTGCTATTTGTTTTTAAGAAATTGACCTACACATATTATTTTTTGTCTAGCCTTTTCATAGTTTAAAGATTTTCCTTCCCCATTTTCAAATAACTTTTAATTCTATATGGCATCTTTACATCTTACTCTGATCTCCATGAAATTCAAATACTTTTTTTAATCTATGCAAAGTGCTCCCATTCCAGTATGCAATTATCTACCACAAGTTAAATTCATTTTTCAGGCCAATGTTGTTTCCAACATTTGCAAACAAAAGTACCTTTTCCATAGACAGTTGGAGATATCTTTGAGCTTCCTAGATTCACAGTTGTGGCTGGTCCGGAAGGAATCAGTGAAGCAGGAAAAGACTGAACAGTGTTTTTTTGAGAAGTTAAAGTGTAGGGAGACGAGGTAGTAACAACCCTGGGCACTGTGGTTTTCACAGTAGTTGTACTGCTCTTTTCCACCATTTTTGTGGGAATTCCAGAGGAAGAAGATATTTCAGTAGGAGAGGGCAATGGAACTTTTTGAAGCTTTGTAGTGAACAAATAATTCATAGTTGATGCTGAAGTAGGCAATCTTCCAGGTGTGTGTGTTATTTCTGTAGGTTTTTTGCCTATGGTTACTGTTGATGAAGGGAAAGTATTCTTTTGAGGGATTGTATGCAATGGTATAGCTGTAGTTGCTTTTGCTGACTCAGAAGTAGTGGTCATTTCCTGGAAATAGGGTGAAGAGGTAGTTGTAATGGGTTCATTCTCAATACTGATTCCTGGGAGAGTAAGTGTCCGTCCCTTTGTTTCCTCTTGGGAAGTTGTTCTTTGCGAAGAACGGTGGGCAGGCTGTTCAGTAATTTCAGTCAGAAGAGAAGTTCCAGTTGCCATCAGAATAGTGTTGTTCACCAATGGATACACCGTAGTTGGGTGGTTGTATTCGCCATGGGAAGTTCCTGTCGTGCGTAGTTCTGCTCCAGTTGTTCCTTCAGGCTCAGTCATAGAAACACTTGTTTCAAGACTTTCACTAGGCTGTAACAACGAAGGTGTTGAAGAAAGTGAAGGCAACACAGAGGAAAAGAAAGGCAGTGTGGGTGGTTTTGTGGATGAGAACATGGGCGAAAATGTCATTAGAGATGTGGGTGGAGATGATGATAATGGTAACGGGAAAGTAGAAAAAGAGGATGGGACAGAAGACTTGGCTGAGGAAAACGAAGTGGATGGGTGAACTGGTGGAAGTGAATCCTGCTCTGACAGCCTTGTAGAGGAAGATGAAAATGACAAGCTGTCAGTGGATGCAGATTCTGATTCTAAGTAATACTGAGTTGTGTGTGGTTCACTCACTGTAGACGAATACTCTGGTGTTTTCAGGGAATGAACTGCCAAAGGCTCTGTTGAATTTTCAGAAAAATCCGTCTCACTTGAAAAGAAAGACTGAACTGACTCGGAAGCGCTGGATATTTCCACAGAGTAAGTGGAACTTCCTGAAGAATCAGCTGAGGTGCTGTTGTTTGGAAGAGACAGCAATGTCCTTTCTCCACCCTTGGCAAAGGTAGTTAAGGTGTATGTGCTGTCAGTATGAGAAACAGAGGTCTGCTTCCCAAAGTCAGTTCCACTCATTGGTTGGTATTCTGTTCCAGTGTCTGAAAAAGAAACAAACCACGATTAACTATTGAGATAAATTTTCTATTCATAAAATAAAAATGAAAGAGATGATGGTCTAAGGCAGAGCTGTTAAACTGCTGGCCCGTGGGCTGAATGCGTCATGCTCTGGCCACGCCCACATCCAGTTTAGCGAAGGGGAAAAAAGTCCAGATACATCACATAATGCTGCCATGACGCCGTGAGTTTGACATCCCTGGTCTAAGGTACACTTCAAAATAAATGCCACAATCCTGGAAATTCTACTTTCCTGTTTACTGGTTCAGAGCATTCCAAACCAAGGAATGGATGATCTTATTACACTGCCTGCTTTCTGTGATTTGTTTGGCAGGTCTTTTGTCCCACTGTCTTCTTAGGTAGGGACTTCTGAGATCTGGTCAGACAGAAGGTGTATGTTTTGGGAGTCACTTGTATACCAATGGACATGCGATAGCAAGGATGAGCTAGGACATGGCTAGACTTTACCATTCCACAGGATGTGAAATGTCAGGGTATTCACACTGATCATTGGTCTTTCTGCAATGGTTTTGCCATGGCAAATTACTATGGCACACTGTTCTTCTGAATCCTCTCATACATTCTGGAACTCAAGAGAATGCTTTCCAACTCTATTACAATTAAATAATAAGACTAATAATGTATAAATAGGACTAGAACGACTGTAATCAATGAAGGCAATTGAAAAGACAGTTGAGGCGAAGTATTGGTTAATATTATCCTGAGGAGAGTGACAGACCTCTGCAATGCCGTATTTTTGGGATGTGAAAAGGGTCTTAAACTGTTGGATTGGAATTATCTATTTTGGATTCTTTGATAAATGTATTATGTTTATGCTGAGTTATATGGCAAGAGAGCTACGTTGGGGCATGCAGAAGATCTGGTTGTTACCCCATTATGATGGTTGGAATTAATAATCTTGAAGAAAGCCACCACTACAGATACTATATGGAATACAATTATAATGTCACTCGGGTGGTTGTTTTCTTTTTTTTATATATACATACATGAAGATATTTATTATTGATGGAGGCAGAGGACAACTGAGGATTCCGAACATTTTGCTGGAATTAGGATGTGATGTTACCCTAATATGGGTGAAGGAGTTAATAATCCAGTTTAAAGACATTACAGAAGACATTATATGGATTACAAGTTTGAAGTTATTGATTTTATCTACATAAGGGATATATATATATATATATATATATATATATATATATATATATATATATATATATATATATTTTAGCAGGGTGGGCAGAAGAATAAAGATATTAAGAATTGTTATTTTGTAGGAAAGTGGGTGGAGACAGGCTAGTTTATTGATGGTTTAGTTTAAGAAAAGAGATGCCTAAGAGATATATTTATGGGAGTGGAGGAAATGGACAGACTATGAGTTGAATAAATGTTAAATTAAATTAGGATTTATTATATAGTTTTATAGTGGAAGGCTGCTTTGAATTATATAGTTTTAAAATGGAAGGTTGTTTTGAGATGTTATATTAATATACATAAAAGGTTTGATTTAAGAGATATATGTATGGGGGAGGAGAAAAAGGGTAGATTATTGTTAAATTGGGAGTTATAATAATATTACTATGTTAAATCAGAAGTCATTATACAATGTTACAGTAGAATGTTATTTTGAAATGTATAGTAAAAGGGGGATATAATAATATTATTAGAAAGAAAGGGTCAGTATTTGGGGATGGAGTAAGGGAATGGTAAAGTATTATATAATCTGTTATGAATCTGGATTTTACTTTGAAGAAGTCACAGGGGGAGGGATGGTGAGGGGGGTTAGGGGGGAGGGGGGGAGAAAAAAGAGGGAAAAATTTGTATTTGAAAAACTTTTTCAATAAAAAAAAATGAAGGCAAAGATAATAATAATAATAATAGTAATAGGTGCCTTGGGTGCAATCCCAAAACAATGGAGCATCACTTGCACACCACCAGCATTGACAAAATCACCACTGATCAATTGCAAAAGGCAGCTTGACTTGGAACAGCTTACATCCTGTGATGGTGCCTTTAACACCATCAAACAACATTATCTGCCTATCCCAGGTTCTTGGGAAGGAGTCAATAGGTTAACAAAAATGACAAATCCAGTCTAAACACCTGGTTGACTCTACCTAACAATAGAGTATTTGTTACAAAGAAACTCAACATTAAGAAAACTAAAACCATAGCATCCGGCCCTCTCAATTCCTGGCAAATAGATGGGGAAGAAATGGAGGTAGTGACAGATTTTATTTTCCTGGGCTCCAAGATTACTGCAAATGGGGACTGCAGCCAAGAAATTAAAAGACGCTTATTCCTGGGCGGAAAAGCTATGGCAAATCTAGACAGCATACTAAAAAGCAGAGACATCACCCTGCCAACAGAAGTGCGTATAGTCAAGGCTATGGTGTTCCCAGGTGCAATGTACGGCTGTGAAAGTTGGACCATAAGAAATGCTGAGCACCAAAGAATTGAGGCCTTTGAACTATAGTGCTGGAGAAGACTCCTGCGAGTCCCTTGGACTGCAAGGAGATCAAACCGGTCAGTCCTAGAGGAGATCAACCCTCACTGCTCTTTAGAAGTCCAGGACCTGAAGATGAAATTCAAATATTTGGCCACCTAATAAGAAAGAAGGACTCACTGGAGAAGAGCCTAATGCTGGGAAAGATTGAGAGCAAAAGAAGAAGGGGACGACAGAGAATGAGGTGGCTGGATGGAGTCACTGAAGCAGTAGGCGTGAGCTTAAATGGACTCCAGAGGATGGTAGAGGACAGGAAGGCCTGGAGGAACGTTGTCCATGGGGTCGTGTTGGGTCGGACACGACTTTGCAACTAACAACAACAGTCTGCCTTTCAGAATACTACTATATGTGAAAATTCTGGAGACAATCAATTGGTCAATGGACAAGTCAAGTTGTATTTTTTGGACTAGCTGTGGCTGGTCAAAGTCTCAGAAAGGATTTTAATCTATTTTGACCAATTTCCTAAGGAAAAAAAACAGGATCTCATCTTGGAAAAGTATTCATACAAAACATGTCCTAAGAAGCTATGGGTTACCCCACAAAGAAAAGGCCCTTTCCTTCCAGTTTCATGAGCTACTTATAGGAGTCTAAACCAAGGGAAGTAATATACTATTTTAGAATGAACTCTCCAATGTGCAAATGTATTCTTCATGAAACAGGAAAACTGCATTTTTTTCCCATTACAATTAACCAAACACATAGTTTATAGTTTAATCCAGGGGTGAAATCTAAAATTTATTACTACGGGTTCTGTGGGCATGGCTTGGTGGTGGGGGTAATATGACTGGGTGGGCGTGGCCAATTATTTTTTTACTTTTAAAACCATTTTTTACATGTAAAACCATGTAAAAAAATGCTTTCAAAAGGCTCTGACAATCCCAGCTGAGTTGCCTGATCGTCAGAGGTTGGATCGTCAGAGCCATTTAAAAGAAAAAAAAGGCTCTGATGATCACGCGGCTCAGCTGGGTATGGGGGGCGGGGGCAGGGATTTTTGCTACTGATTCTCTGAACTGCCCGCCGCCATCGCTACCTACTCGCCCGAGCCGGTCCGAACTGGGAGCATTTCACCCCTGATTTAATCCATTGGCAAATTGGCCATCTTTATTTTACTATAGAGAATTCAAGATAAGGATTCACAAACTAGAACATAAAAGAAACATTAAATATTAGATACATAACCAACATGGAACTCAGTGCCTATTATGCCCGTCAATTACTAATGGAATAATACATGTGAGATTCAGAGAACATTTAATGTTACTTGATCTGAAAGTAAAAAAAAGAACCATAAATATATTCAAGTGCGTTACTGATTCACTTTCAGACACATCAAATAAAATATTCTCCAAGAAAAGCACAATTCATTTACTTATTGAAGAAAAAAACCAGACAGGAATTGGGTTTGAGGCTGGCAGAAGAATATAATAGGAAACTAACCTGAAAGTTCACTTTTGGAAGAAGAATCAGTTGATGAACTAAGAATTTGGAAAGCTTCAGTTGAAGATGGTGAGATATCCAAATCTTTTACAGATAAATGTGTCATTCTAGAGTACGTCTTGGATGAGGAAGGTTTTGATCTTGTGCTGTCAAAATTTTCCATATATGATGAGACAGTTTCAGACTCTTCCATCACTGTAGTGTTAATTGTAGGTTGTGTAGTTTGCTCTTCATCTTCATTGAATGGGGCTGAACTACCAGTGCTGATTGTGTGAAAATGCAAAACTCTTGGCTCACTAGTTGAATTATCAGTGCTTCCAATAGCTGAAATAGTAATTTGGACACATATGTTTAAAATGGCAGATAGTTCAGTATCAGATTACTTATAATATTAAGCACAGTGAATTAGAAATGTAGCCTTGCATTTTGAAATGGAGTACTGCACTTTACTTCTGCACAAACTAAATCCAAACAAATGATATAGTTTATCATAAATGTAGGTATTTTGATTCTGCATACTGGATATGTCTATAGAAATAGACATGAATGCCAATTTATATGCTGGCATGCTGAATGTACGTACAATATGTTGTATGTGCATATGCACATATTTACAATATTGGACATGCACAATACAAACCGTATTGATTACAATCTACATTTTTCCTTTGTTCTTTGCCATATAGCAAACTTACTTGCTGAATCATTTGGTGACAGGGCTGTAGGAACACCAGAGGAATATTCCAGTGAATGCTCAGTTGAAGGCCCAAGGCTCACTTCACTTAGTGAGACATTATGCATTTCTGTTTCAGGCTCTGAAGACAAAGTCAAGCTTTCCCCTGAAGATTTGGAAGTTTGGGAATTGTAAGGATTGCTGTCAGCTGCATCCTCAGACGTGCTGTTATCCGGCAGGGATCGTAAAGTCCTTTCTGCCCCATGTACAAATGTGGTTGATAGATAGATACTGTCTGTTGAAGCAATCGAAAATCTTCTTCCCACCTCGGATCCCTTAATGGTTTGAAAATGGTCTGTAGAGCCTTAAATAAGATTAAGAATTCAGATTTCATAAGCACCACTTGTGCAATGTGTCCCAACACTACAAATCAAATTAAGGGGCATAATAAAAGAACAGATTCTCAGCAATTTGAAGTTAACTCAACACAGCATGATTATTCTCTGTCCACAGAGACATGCTGTGAATTAAACTTCTAGGCATAATCCCTATATCCTTGTTATATACACTTTGATTTTTTTTTAAAAAAAAACTATTTTTATGGTGACTTTGTGCTAATCTTATTACAGCTTAGAAAAAAAAAAGATGAGGTTTAATTCATCTGTCTTTTACTAGGTAATGGTTATAAAAAGAAGTTTCTGTTTATGTATTATCTGATACATCCAATAACTTCTCAGATTCTCTGGGTGGATATTTTTTTGTGTGGTTTCAAGGCATTGTTGACTATCTGGACTAGCCCTTGAATTTACCTGCTTCCTAGGGCTGAGAGAGAGTGATAGGCCCAAGGTCATCCATTTACTTTTATGCCTCAGGTAGGACTAGAACTCACAGTAACCTGCTTTTTGGTCCAGTGCCTTAAACACTATTCTAAACTCTCTGAGTGCATTACAAAGTTACTTTTGCTTTTCAATGCTATCACTTTTTTCAATTAGTTTGTAGTTGCATATAAAGAGACACCAGTTTTTTTAAAAATGGAATCTTATGGAGCACATAGCTACCAAAAACTAACAAGTAGCCTGAGTGGCGTAGGAGGCTAATGCCTCCTACTAAGGCAGCATTTAACATCCAGCTGCCTGCAATTACTGTGAGTTCAATTCTCACCAGGCTCAAGGTCGACTCAGCCTTCCATCCTTTCTAAGGTAGGTAAATTGAGGACCCAGTTTGTGGGGGCAATAAGCTGACTTTGTATAAAATATACGAAAGTATGAAAGCTATTGCTTAACGCATTGTAAGCCGCCCTGAGTCTCCGGAGAAGGGCGGCATATAAAAATAAATTTTAAAAAAATTAAATTAAAAAAAAAAAGTATTTGACTTTTTTCCAGTAATACCATAAAATCAGGAACAATTCACGTTTCACTTATCACAGTTAATAACATTTTATACTGTTGGTAGTACAGTACCTATATGATAAGCTGAAATATCAGTACCACTTTATAAAACCTTAGTAAGACCACACCTGGAATATTGCATCCAGTTTTGGTCACCACATTACAAAAAAGATGCTGAGACTTTGGGAAAAGTGCAGAGAAGAGCAACTAAGATGATTAAGGGCCTGGAGACAAAATGGAGACATATGAAGAAGAGTTGCAGGATTTGGATACAGCTAGTCTAGAGAAAAGAAAGACCAGGGGTGACATAATAGCTGTATTCCAGTATTTGAGGAGCTACCACAAAGAAGAGGGGGGGGTCAACTTATTCTCCAAAACAACAGAGGGCAGGAGAAGAAACAATGGTTAGAAACTAATCAAGGAGAGAAGCAACCTGGAACTGAGGTGAAACTTCCTAACCATGAGAACAATTAATCAGTTCTCACTGATTGTGGATACTTCATCACTGGAAGTTTTTAAGAGGAGACTGGACAGCCACTTGTCTGAAAGAGTATAGGGCAGTGATGGCGAACCTATGGCACACGTGCCAGAGGTGGCACGCAGAGCCCTCTCTGTGGGTGTGGGTGCTGTCACCAGCTGCTCTTCTGGGTTCCATCGTGTGCATGCGTGCCAGCTAGCTGCTCTCTTCAGGGTTCTGGAAGAGCAGCTGGTGACGGCATGCACGCCCACAGAAAGGGCTCTGCGTGCCACCTCTGGCACACGTGCCATAGGAACACAGAAAAGAGCAGCTGGCTGGTGCGCATGCGCATGACGGAACCCAGAAGACAGCAGTTGGCTGGCGCATATGCGCCAGTGATGGGTTCCTCCCGATTTGGCCTGGTTCGGCTGAGCTGGTAGCGGTGACGATATGACGTCACCGAACCGGTACTCTTTATTCGGGAGCTGGGCCCTCCCGCCCCCCCGGTGTTATTCTTACCTTTTATTTGGCCCCGTCCCCAATCTATTGCTGCCTCCCGAGTCCCAGCTGATCAGCTAGAAGGAAAAAAACTATTTAAACTCTTGCCGCGGGGCTTTAAAGGGCCGCCCTACAGCTGATCAGTGTTAAAAGGCAGTGTGGTGGTAGACCGGTGCCTCCAAAAATAAATGAGTAGACCGGTGCCTCCAAAAACAAATGGGTAGACCAGTACAGCTCTGCAAGCAGTTAAAAGCCTGGTAGACCAGTACCTCTGCTAAATCCTAAAGAATTGTCACATGACCATCAAGCCACGCCCACAGAACCGGTAGTAAAAAAAATTAGAACCCACCCCTGGCATGCGCATGATGGAACCCAAAAGAGCAGCAGGCCGCCATGCGCATGCACACTGGGCCAGCTGCTTTCTTCCAGTTTCTGGTGGTCTGACACGCACCCGTGCGCACTCCAGTTTCAGCACTCAGTGCTGAAAAAGTTAAACATCGCTGGTATAGGGTCTACTGCTTGAGCGGAGGGTTGGACTAGCAGATCTCTAAGGTCCCTTCCAGTTTATTCTGAATTGAAAGTCCTCGAGTTACAACCTTAATGGAGACGCCCATCACATTCATAAGTTATAACAGTTGTAAAATCAGACAGTCATGTGACTCACCCGATTTTATGTTTCTTTGTCACCATTTGTTAAGCAAATCACCATTATACAAATGTCATGGTTATTAAACGAGCCAATGGTTTGTTACATATGCTGTTGTGTTCCAAACCATCATACAATGCAGTCACGTGATTATGGGATTCTGCCAACCAATGTAAATGTAGCCATGTTTCCAAGTGCCCAAAAGTGCAGCCACATGACTGTGAGGAAGGGCCAACCATCATAACTTCAGATCTGAGTCCTAAGTCCCCTTTTTGGGGTCTGTTGTTGCTTCAAATGGTCATTAAGTGACCGTATGTAAATCGAGGACTATCCGCGTTACGTATTTTCATCTTAAATCATTTCAATGAATGAATATTCCAAGAGGTACACAAGGAAGGCATATGTTTGCCCAGCTGAAAAATGGCCTTATCTTTAACCAGCAGCAAGTGCTTATTCTGAATACAGCATTTTAAATCACAACCTTGTTTTCTGTATATTTATAAGAGTCCCCACATCCTTGTATTTGTGCGAAATAAATACAATTATCATATAGTTTCAATGAGCAGAATAATCAGAGGTTGTATTCAGCCAGTTCGCACTGGTTTACACAAACTTGTAGTGGCGACCTGGCGCTATGCTGTCCTATTTAGCCACGTTTTCTAAGCTGCACGCATGTCTGCAAGCCATACGCACAAGCAAAGCGCATGCGTGGAAGGCTGCGCGCATGCAAGGAAGGCCCACGCACAAGGGAAGCAACCGTGTGCGCGCGCACACTCACATTTTCGTTGCATGGTAAAATTATGTGAAACCCGCCACTGAGTATAATTGCTGTGATAAATAAAGCAAATATAAACATTTTTGTCAGATAAAAGCGTGAGACCTGAGTCAAAAGGTTTACTATTTGCAAGCTTCATGCCTGCAAAAGTATATATCAGTGAAAGTAGAGGGTTTTTTAAAAAATGTAAACAGGAAGGGAAAAGAAAAGAAAAGAACAATTTGGAAGGCCTACAGGGAATGAATTAACAACATGGTCTCTAGTGGATTTATAACCATGGCTGTACCAAGAATGAAAAAAAAAACTCACTTGAAAAATCTTTTGTAGAAGATGAATAACTTGAAGCTTTTGATGAAATAGTATGTGAAGACTGTTCTAGGGTTTCTGTGAAATCCGTTTCAGTAGAGGGAGAATTTTCTTTTCTACTTTGCAATGTGGCAGACAATGTCTGGATTACCGCAGAAGAACTAGCATTTTTCAAATCAAACCTTGACAATTCCGTTGTGTCTGTGGATCTGCTCTGATTAGTTAAAGATCCAAAGGTCTCATCTTGGATCACAGTAGAAGAAGACATACTCTCAGTCGGAGTGGCCTCAGTCTTTTCTATATAGAAGTCGCTCAAGGCATGTGGCCTACTTTTGGTGTCTGCAAGAGAAGAGGCAATCATTTGGCAATCACTATGCATTAGAGCAGGGATGTCAAACTGGAGGCCCGCAGGCCGGATGCGTCACACGCAGGCCACGTCCACCCAACTCCGCGAAGGGAAACAACATCGCGAAATGTCACGTAATGGCAACGTGACGCCGTGAGTTTGACACATGTGCATTAGAGCTTCAGACTACTGGAATACATATTGTATATGATAGCATAAGAATCATTGTTTGCTGAGAAGTTCCAGTGCATTCAAGGGAATAAACTACTCCTTTGTATGTGTGTTTATGTTGTAGCCTAATTTTATTTATATTATTACTACACTTTTCAATACAGTTTCATCACGTTAAAGACCTTCATGTCCTACTTTTCCTGAATGTAAGGGCAGAAAACATCCTTGTGATATTCTGATAAATGATTGTTCTAAAATATCTGGAGATTATCAGTTTAGGAAAAATTGTTCTGTAAAATTGTTGTAACATTTGACATTGCCTTGAACGTATGCTAGAAAACAATCAGAATAGAGAATGTAAAATTTGGAAAAGAGAATGTAAGAAAAAGGCCAAAGCATTTTTGTTCATAAATTACTTTTGAACAAAGTTTGTTGTTATTAAAATTGTTTAATATTGGATTCTTAAAAAAGAAGCTGTTATTTTAATTCTTTTTTCCACAGGAATCTGGTTTACATCAACCAATTTAAAAATTACTCTGAAATCTGACATAACAAGATATTCCTCTCTTACCTGTTGTTTCTGATGGAGCCTCAGAATATGTAAGTGCTTCTTCAGTGAAATCATTATTCCCAGATGATGATGAATTCATTTCTCTGGTGTGTTTTGGCGTCATTGTATAAGAAGAATCAGCAATATTGAATGAGCTAGTGGTGTTATCATTCTTAGAACTGGATATTTGGGTTATATTAAAAACTTTCTCTATTTCTCTTGAAGTTGATCGTGTGAGCTCATCATTTCTGTCTGATGAACCTGAAACAGATGCACTGTCCTGATAAGAATGGGAAAATCTGGTCTCTATATTTGAGCTGCTGCTTGGTGGATCACTGCTTCCTACACCTGAAATATAATAGTCAAATATTAGAGGCATTATGTTCATATGCTAAAGGAACACCACAAATATGTTACAGTCATGCAGCTCTAATAGAAAACATTGATTTTTCAGGGAATAACTACTGTCTTATTGAAGAAATGAACAATCAAGTTAGAACACTGTAACTAAAGCAAGTTAAGTTTTTTTCATATAGAGCTCATTTTTGTGTTCAGCTATCATATGGCAGAATGGCAGAATGTAAGATTAAAACATATGAAGAACGGTTACAGGAACTGGGCATGGCTAATCTAGTGAAGAGAAGGACCAGGGGAGACATGATAGCAGTCTTCCAATATTTGAGGGGCTGCCACAGAGAGGAAGGGGTCAAGCTATTTTCCAAGCACCTGAAGGCCAGACAAGGAATAATGGATGGAAACTGATCAAGGAGAGATTCATCCTAGAAATAAGGAGAAATTTTCTGACAGTGAGAACAATCAACCAATGGAACAGCTTGCATACAGAAGTTGTGGGAGCTTCATCACTGGAGGCTTTCAAGAAGAGATTGGACTGCCATTTGTCAGAAATGGTGTAGGGTCTCCTGCTTAAGCGGGGGGGTTGGACTAGATGACCTATAAGGTCCATTCCAACTCTGTTAACTCTGTTACAACATATTTTATTCTTACTGAAATTAATTTAAAGCATTATGTTTTTTGTAAAAAATCTTAAAAGTTTTGACTTTATCTTTTATTTGAGGTAATCCTCTTTAAAACAACCTCTCTATATTTTTCTAAGTGAGATCTTTCACCACTGAAGATCTCTTCAGAACTACTCAAAAAATTGCATCATAAGAGAAAAATCTTTGCTTCTGGAATACACTTTATCTAAATGTAGGCTAATGCCCCAAGAAAATGTTATTACTAACTAACAACTTTCAAGAACTTTATTGATATGGTCTAGAACTGGACCTGCTTTTATAAATTAAATGGTTCTCTTTTCTGAAATAAATTGCCTTTACTAATTGAGCTGTAAAATATAACTTGGGAATTTTCTGCACAAGAAAGCAAAAATGCATTAAAACAATTATATAAATATATTTAAAGAAACTAGTATCCCAACTTTTCACAAATATCCATAGCCACATTCTTATCCATTTACTATAACCCAAATCTGGAAATCAGCCCAATTTTTTATGACATTCAAATCATATGCCCACCTTACCCTATGCCCTGAGGAATTCTCCTATGTATTAGATAACATATTTCCACATAGTTATGTCTAACTCAAAAATAATACTTTTTTAATGATTTGAACCCAAAGGAATTATAACCATGATTCATTTTTCTCTTAGCTTCACTGTAAATAGAACTACACTGTAATTTCAGAATTGCTACATCTATTGTATTTTACTATATACAACCGACAGAGGATAAAAACACTTGCCTATTAAACTACAAAGAAAGGAGATTCTGAATTATGACTCCAATATATGCTCCATTAAAACAAGTGGAATGAAATCTACCTCAATGCTAGGAAAAAAGGTGAGCTTTTTTTTCTCACCTTGAATTCCTAGTGCCCTTTAGCCATGGTTTCTTTCCTACCCATTGCTATATTAAGCTTACAATGGCAGGATGAAAGAAGGAATATGCATTTGACATTTCCTTTAATATTACAAAACCAATTGAATGGTCCGGAATCAAATTTTGGAAAAGAACTATTGGTGGGGAGAGGCTATGATAAGAGATGAGATTGATGGGCACTAATACGTAGCAATATCAAGGAAGGAATCCACGGCAGATCATGTGAATGGGAAAAGCCCAACCAATAGAGATCTTTACAAAGCTAATGACTTTGAGTGTGATTTCCCAGTTTGGTACTGAATTGTTTTCTAGAAGCAGCAAGAAAGCTTATCCCTAAATGTGAAGCAATTAGCATGTGGATAAGGAAGGGAGAAGTAAGGGAATTTGTGAGAAGTAAGAGGATTTCTGTGTGGCTCTTTCTTCCTAGGAAAAAAGATTCAAAACAGTGACAAATCATATGAATATACAAATATTAATTCTAGCTGCATGGAGAAGAGCAGGCAAGAGCAAGCAAGACCCTGTCTGCAAATGTCAAGCAATAATACAATATTATTGTATTGTAAAGCAATAATAGTCCTCGACTTACAACAGTTCATTTAGTGACCGTTAGAAGTTACAACAGCACCGAAAAAAGTGAGTTGTGACAGTTTTTGTAATATCCCCATGGTCACATGATTAACATTAAAACGATTGGCAACGGTTCATATTTATGATGGTTGCAGTGTCCCAGAATTATGTGATCATCCTTTGTGACTTTCTGACAAGCAAAGTCAACGGGGAAGCGAGATTCACTTAACAACCATGTTATTAACTTAACAACCGCAGTGATTCACTTAACAACTGTGGCAAGAAAGATCATAAAATCGAGCAAAATTCACTTCTCAGCTGTCTCACTTAGCAACAGGAACTCAGGGCTCAATTGTGGTCATAAGTCAAGGATTTCCTGTAGTGTGCTGAAAACTGAAGCCAGATGTCTTTCATTCTTACCTATTTTTTCTGAAGAAGCTTGAAAATGTGTGCTTGTTCCTTCAGTGAAATCAGTGATCTGAGGAGTTAAATCTGTTTCTACCGGAGTTAACAGGTAAGAAGAACCAGTGAGGCCTGAAGAACTAGATGTTTCATTGGGCCAGGCTATGGATCCTTGCGTTACATTGTGAGTGTTACTGACATCTCTCGGGGTTCGTAATGTCCTCTGCCCATCTAAGCCAGATAGAACTGAAATGGAGATGCTGTTCAGGTGATAAGTGGAGAAAATGCCTTCTGTACTTGAGCGGCTGCTGAGTGACTGACCATTCTCTTCAACTGAAACAGAATAGGAAGGAATTAGTTTTAGTCTCATAAATATGTACACGAAAACTTTCTATCAATTTTCAAATTAAAAAGTTGTTCTTCATTTCCTTCGGAATATTTTATTCTATAAAAAATAAGTTTAAAAATTGCTCTTAACTTCCCTTGCAATTATATTTATTCCACATATGTTTGGGAATACTGAATCAGCTGCTGCTGCTTCTGTTTTGAAGAAAAGGATTCTGAATCCTTATTCAGGTAAAAAAAATTGAACCTAACCTGAGATTCTGGGAGTTAGGTGGCATATAAATTATTTTTATTTAGCTTTCATTGCAAGATGAAAGTTGTGGATCCTAAGGACTCGTTTTTATGTGATAGCCCGCTGCTTGCACTGCCCAGTTCTAAATAGGCCCCGGCCTTAGTGGGCCACAGCCCGGGGGTTGGAGACCCCTGATCTAGTGGTTAAGGTACAAGGCCAGAAAGAGGGAGACTGTGAGTTCAAGTCCTGCCTTAGCCATGAAAGTCATTCTCTCTCAGCCCATTCTTCCTCAGGATTGTTGTTGTGGGGAAAACAGGAAGAGGAAGCTGTGTTGGATATGTTCACCTCCTTGAGTTGTTTTTAAAAATAATTAAGGTGGGTTATAAATAAGTAAACATAAAAATAGAGTAGAATTGTAGGATGAATACACATCCTTGTTATATATCATTCCATGACAAGAAGGATTGGAAGATATTGCCATGTACACAGTAAGTTTCAAGTTGCTATGCTCTCAGTTTCTAGGAACATAATATTTTGCTTTCTTCTTAATTTGCATTGGGCTGTTTAAGTTCCTAACCAACTTCCACTGACATCCTGGTAAGATGGAGCTGGGTGGGGACCACTGGTGGTTGATGGGTGAGCCCTCTTTGTCCCTGAAGGGAGAAGGGCCTTGGGGACATGTCAGGATGAGGAGCAAGGATGCAATTTCCTCGTGGTCCACGGCTCCTTTTGTTTCCCTCCTCTCTCCCAGAAAAGAAACAAGCAGTTCCACAGGTCAGCCGAGGAAGAAGAGAAGTGATTTCCAACCCTCCCTGCCAACATCTCACAAACAAAATCAATGGAGAAGCTGGCCAAGAAGTCAGAAGTAGCTCTCACTCCCCCTGCTTTTTTGCCCACCTGTGGTCATTTCATTGTTCCCCCTCCACCCAAAAATGTAACAAGCAGTGATATTATGCTGCTGAGGAAACACGGAATTCAATAAAAATCAAACTACTTTAATACTTATACCATAATCTAAACAAATTCATCATTAAAAAGTGTTTTTAATTTATTTCAAGTATTAATTATAGGAATTAAAAAAATCCATCTTTATTATGGTCCGTAAATTAACAAAAATATATGAACCTATAAGATCTCAAAATGCATAGAAATCTCAGGAATTGCTGTTTCTGTGAGAGGTTTATCTTATCCTATCACATTTGTATTATCTTTTACACAAACCCAAAACAAATAATTGGGGGGGGGAATTGCCTTTGAGTTATTCTTGACTGCTGTCAACCACCTTGACAAGTCCTGCAGTTTTCTTGGAAAAGTTTGTTTTGGGAAGTGATTTACCCTTATCTGTTTTCTAGGACTGAGAGGGAGCGCCAGGTCCAAGGTCATCTAGCTGGCTTCATGTCTAAGATGGACTAGAACTCAACCACTACACCAAACTGATTCTTCAAAATAATAAACATAAATTCAGTCCTCTGAAAACTTTATCCTTTACCTGTTGTTTTTGAAGGCGCCTGAGAAGGTGTAAGCATTCCTTCAGTAAAATCAGTGTTTTCAGGTGACAAATCTGGGCCAATCTTTTCTGGAGTTTTCGTATGAAAAGAATGAGCAAAATCTGAATTGCTGGAGATGGTAGTATTGGCAACAGCAGATGTTTGTGTGTCATTTTCAAAACTGCTGACATCCCTTGCAGTTCGTAGTGTACTACCTTCATCTGTTTTTGATAGACTTGAAATAGATACACCATCTCTCTGAAAAGTGGGAATTTTCTCTTTATAAGAACTGCTTCTCAAGTGGCTATCATCTGCATCTGAAAAACAACAGTAAATATTTATATACACCACCTGCCAGCATGAAGAATGAATGAAGACCATGCTTTATAACCTATTGGTAAAAATTAATTTCAAATATCTTTAGCCTGAAAAATACATTTTAAACATTATTATGACAAGTAAATGAGTACATATGTTTGTTGTAAGGTTTTAGACCATCTTTTCATTAGATAAATAGAAAGTCAATAAATGAATTCAGGTCTTGTTATGTTTATTTCATAATATGCAAATTATTAATTTTGGGAAAAAAGTTTTTTCCCCATGAATCACTTTCTCAATAACTGTAAATTTTTCTTGTCCTGAAGGACAATATGCTGTAGTGTACGAGTTCAGATTATTGGGCTATATCTAACATTATGAAAATTAATTTCAGTCCATCAGCAGAACTGGATGCCTCTGGTAACTTATTGTGTGAGTTCCTAACCTTCTAGAAGAAATTTGTGGATTGTGGTATAGTGATGAAGGAGGAGAGAGGATCTGATCCACTGATTTCAGACAATGAACATATTTATATGCAACTTTCTACCTCAGAAATTTATTTTAATTGTTGTGTGGAGCAGATTAG
This sequence comes from Arizona elegans, assembly GCA_022577455.1. NCBI lineage: Eukaryota > Metazoa > Chordata > Lepidosauria > Squamata > Colubridae > Arizona > Arizona elegans. The sequence continues at coordinate 108,025,243 of JAKOOJ010000001.1, forward strand.
CACATTAAACATACACAGACCATATGAAATGTAATGATGAGACATGTCCTATTTCCACACATATTTGCAAGCACTCAGAACGTTATTAACATTTTAATTCAATTTATCCTATGTTCAGTCTCATATTCAAATACCCCTAATATTTTTGCTAATTTTATACCAAGATTAAATGATTAGATATAAGTATCTTAAAATGTTTTAAGATTACTGTATCAGTTCAAACCAGTTCTAAAGAGAAAACTATCAAGAAGATTAATAGTATCATTCATTTAGCCCTAATTTCACCTGAGCACACTTTGACATTAAAAAATCAGTTTAGACTTTCTTTGGAATTATATTTTATTCATAAAGCAGGTATAATAAGAAACCATCAGCAATTGTTCCATGACAAAGAAAGGAGAAGAATCTAAATTATAGTGAAATTCCATCCAGTTAAAATAGAGTATAAAATAAGCACATTCCAATGCTAGAATGTCAGGAAAAACAGCATGATCCATTGAATGACAAGTGTGCTTGATCCTAATTTTCTACAACATATGGAGTTAAATCTAGCTGTGGTTCATGCTAGAGATCTCTAGTCTCCGAGGTATTTGATTTCCCTGATTCCTATAACTCACAGCAGTTTCCAGTCCTATGATTCTGTGATTCCTCACAAGAACTGGATTCAGTGAAGTATAGGATATGGTACACAGAAGATACATTACAGCATAATAGAAGAAAAATGGCAATCATTTAGATCTCCCAATCTGAATTAAAATTATTTCTGATACAATGAAATCTATTTGGGATATATATTTTCTCTACATCTCTTCTAGTTATTTATCTTCAGGTCTACAGAGATACCGTATATGTATGGGTGCCTCTATTTATGCAAGAGTCATTTGAAAGTCAGACTGATAGACTATTGGACTACTGCAGTGCAGTTTATATGGAGCTGCCCTTGAACAGCACCTGGAAGCTGCAGCTAGTACAGAATGTAGTGCTGCAAGCAGTCATGTATTCCTCACCATCAGAATGTGTTACACCTCTCTTCTGTGAACTGTATTGGGTGCCAGTTTGCTTCCAGGTTCAACTGGTTGTATGATATGTAGGATTTTGAATGCACTTTCCTGCATCTTTGTTTATATTCATAGCTATTTGTTTTTAATGGTTTTAATTGTTTTGCCGAACTATATGTGCCACCTAGAGTCACAAATGTGAAATGGGTGGCTACAAAAAATCAATCAATCAATAAAAATCAATTCAAGAGGCTGGGAGTTACCTTTAAATTCCTTCATAGCATGAGGCCAGGTTATTTAAGGGACTGTCTCTTTCTGAAGATGTCTACCCATTACATTTGGGCTGTTAGGAGAGGACTGCTCTGGATCCTCTTTGTTAAGGAATGCTATCTGTTAATGATGGTCATTTTAATTTTTTTTTACCTCAGCTACTAATTTACATGTATGTTTTTTATTACTGTTATATTCTTTATGGTGTTTTTAACTCTTGTTGGCTGCTCAGAGTAATGAATTTGAGATGGGTGGCCAAATAAATTGAAATTGCAAATAATAATAATAATACAAAACCAGCATACTTTTAATAAACTTCACCTTCAAATGTCTTAGCAGTTTGTTTTTCCATTTACCCATCCCAATCCTTTTTTCTCGTTTAATGTTTAATCGTGACATTTTGCTTTTATCTTAATACCAGACAAGGTTCTGAAATTCAGGGGGGAAAAAATTCTTTACCTGTTGCTTGTGAGGAATCCCAAGGATATGTACTTTCTGCTTCTATGGTGAACCCAGGTGATAAATCTTTTTGTCTGGTTTGAACTGAACTCAACACAGAAGAAGAATCAGTAAGAGCTGAACTGCTGGGTATTTCACTCTGAGAAGCTGTGAATATTGACTCTGGATAGTAAGAACTACTGGTGTGCCCTAGAGTCTGTATTATCCTCTTCCCACTCCTGTCAGATCTGTTCTCTGTGTAAAAGGTGGAAGCAATGCTCTCCATTTCTGAGCTGCTCAGTGGCTGACCATTTTGTTCTGAAATGCAACAATAGAAAATTAAACCATTCAGTTGCAAAGAACCCAAGCAAGTTTTTATTTACTTTTTGGAAAGCCCACAATAGTACTACTCATTAAAATCCACATAAAGAAACAATTTAAGATCTTAAAGGTAGTTATGTGATATGTAACAAAACCAAAAAGGAATAGAATATCTGCTCATACAAATATTACCTGTTCAGTGCTTCATCTTACTGCCAAGCTCTTGTAAGTTCTTTGGTATGCTCTATCTCTAATGCACTGGGTTTGGTAAATATATCTAAATTGTGTGCTTTCATGGAAACGCAATATGCCATTTTATGATTGGTGGAAGTGAGATTTCCACCATAGTTTAAAGAGTGGCTATCAGAATGATCACATTTATCTTTTTCAAATGTATTGTAAGATTGCCTGGTTGCCAAACTGGAGAACAACAGAATAGTTTAGGAAATCTATTAATATTTTTAAAAATATGTATTAAAAAATAGAACAAGGTTCTAATGTGAAAATAATTACTGTTGGGTATGGTAAATTAGTGCCAATTGTTTTGATCTTATTTCACTATACCAACAGTACTAGAATTAAAACTTTACATTTACATTATACAGTCTCTCTTTTTTCCCCCCAGAATAATCAATGTTACAGAAGAATTTGACAAGGTAAAAACATGTATCTTTTAAGCCAATTTAAGATTAAAAGCTTCTTTCATGATTTACCTATAATCATATTTATTGAGAAGAATTAGTGAATGGATAATTTTATTACAAACAACTATCAATATTATTAGTATAGTACTCTGATCTATTACAGGTGAAATGTTTTTCTCTAACCTTTTAAACAGGACTTGGTTTTCCTACTGTCAATTATTACAGTTTTTATCCACAGTTTTTCAGAAATTTCCCCAATAATCCTAATTAAAACTTGTAATAGGAAATCTAATGTATGCATTAGTATTATCTTTAATGCTTTACAGGATAATAATTCAGTCTGTCCCAGTGCTTTAAACTTTGTCATACATATTATTCCAGACTAGAGCCAATTTAAAACTAGATTTTATTGTCCCATTAAAGAAGATGCAATTATTTCATTCATCTTCATCTCCTAGCGACTTCAGTTTATTGCCTCTTTCTAAATAAACTGCTTGTTCTTTTATCTTGTTTTCTTGTTTAATAGCCACCCCAAATATTTTCATTTTATCTTTATCCCAGATAGCCTTAGCAATGCTTGAAGAAACAAGAGGATTTTCCTTATTTACCTGTAGGAGTCTGGGAAAATGTAAATGCTTCTTTAGTGACGACAAAATCCCTGTGCAACAAATCCATTTGTTCAGTCTTTTCTGGTCTGGATGAAAGCCTTGAAGAACTGGAAGTGTTAGCGGTGGTGAATGCTTGTGTTACATTCTTAGACTTCTCTTCATCTCTGATTAATACTCTTGAAACAGTCACACTGTTCAAGTGAGAACTGGGGATTTTGCTCTCTGTGTTTGATCTGCTGTTCATCTGTTTAGTGCCTTCCACGGCTGAAATATATCAATGAAAAGATGAGATGAATCCTCTACAGGCTGAATTAACATAATGCTTTTCCCCTAATGGATATTCACATATATTTAGTGGAAAATATCACTTCTGTTGGGAATAGGTGTTTTATTGTTATAAAAAAGATCAACGAGAATTTAGATGTAAAACTTATAATGATGACATTTAAATTTTCCTCTATATAAGCTTCTCAGAATCAATTGATTATTGGAGCAGCATATAAACCTATGAAAAATATATAAACAAATAGATGAGGAATTAAATATACATAAAGAAACCAATCCAATTCTATGTTCAGATATTGTCACAACTTACCAAAATATTTATTTGTATTTAAATCTCTTGGTGTTTTTTTTTTCTTTTCACATCCAATGTGAAAATATATATGTCTTTTCAAGAAAAGTTATTCCAGATTTTAATGCATCATTTAATGTTTGGAGATTTTGTTTGTGTTTATTATCTGATATAGTCAATTTTTATCATATATAAGACCAACTCAATTTATCTCTGATGAATATTAGCTTGTGATATCTAATCTGTCCTTAATTCCTTAAATTAAAGTGGGGGGAGAAAATTTCTTCTATTTCTGATAATATTATCAGAAATAATATTAGAATTTAAAATTAGCTAAGGTAGATAAATAGTGAGATTCAAGATATATTATATACATAGCACATAGGTCTGGTTAACTTACTGTGCTAACCCAGTTGCTTATTCATTTATTGAATAAGCCAGGTTGGGTTCAACAATACCCATAAAGCATTGTTTAGTAAATCACATCAGTTGAGTTTATTCAAATCAATACAGGTAGTCCTCGACTTACAACAGTTAATTTAGTGACCATTCAAAGTTACAACAGCACTGACAAAAGTGACTTTTGATCGTTTTTCAGTTATGACCATTGCAATATCTCCATGGTCACATGCTTGACAACTGACTCATATTTATGACAGTTGCAGTGTCCTGGGGTCATGTGATCACCTTTTGCAACCTTCTTGCAAACAAAGTCAATGGGGAAGCCAGCTTCACTTAACAACCATGTTACTAATTCAACAACTGCAGTGATTCACTTAACAATTGTGGCAAGAAAGGTCGTAAAATGGGCCCAAACTCACTTAACAAACATCTCACTTAGCAACAGAAATTTTGGACTCAATTGTGATCATAAATTGAGGACTACCTGTAAGGTCAAGCTAAAATTGAAATCCAGTAAACCACTTTATGACTGTAATTAAACTACAGAACATAGAATTGAGTATTGTGATGTGGTGTTGGCCATTACCGTATTATGGATACCTTTAAAAGAGTAGTGAGAATTCAGGGCCAGTCAATCTATTGATGGCTCCCCATTATGAATGCTAAGTATTACCTCTGGTATAAGTCTTGGGATGCCTGTCTATCTCAGTTGCTTGAGAACATGTGCAGAAAGGTCTTTTGCACTTCTCTCTAGTATGTGGGCTTTCCTTGGACATCTGATTGGTCACTGAGAAAGGATGAGAATACAGAATGCATGACACCTCTTGCATTTCATACACTTTTGATGGTACCATTTCCCACAACCTGGATCCTGACAGTTATTTTATTCAACATAGTGTAGTATAGATCTTCCATATCTTCTGTAAACATCCAGAAGCCACTAGATGATGGTAATGAGGTCTAGAAAATGCTAACTCTTTGTTGAATACTAGCGGCTCTCTGTACTTCAACATACAGCTAAAATCTTAAATCATTTTTAATATCCATTTTAATGAAAAAGTCCTTTTTCTGCAAAGGTATTCATATCCATAGCTTCTCAAATATTTCATGTGAATTTTGTTCTAAAGTTTGAAGCTTGTTAATTTCAACAAATTGTTTTTCAATAGATTATATTATAAACAATTAATTTAACACTTATTGTAAAGGGTATATTCAACTCGACCAAAGATTAGAAATATATTCCAAGGATTAGAAAAGTAAATATCTCTTTAAGATTGAAAAGAAAATACGTAAGCCATGGGGACCTGCTAGTAACTATTCATTTTAGTCTTAATTGCATGGAAAATAAAAACCATAATTAAATTAAAGAAAATTGTTTTTAAATTGTTTTGGACATCTGCTACATATTTCATATAATAATGTTGAGAAGGAAACATCAGCAACTGCTTGCATGAAGTTCAGTTGTACCAGGTCTTTGCAGAGATTTCTTACATTTTTAAAATGTGTTGTTTTACAACAATGTTCTAGATTTGTTCATTATTTAGACTCTGGACTTCATCAAGAGAAAGGGTGCCATACAAACAAAACAGATTATCCTAATTATGAACATAATCATCATTCCTTTTATTTCAATTTTATTTTGGAATGCAGTTCTTATCATTTCTCAGTATTACCTTCCCTGCATTAAGATAAAGCCAATGTTGGACATATCTAATTTTCTTCAGTGATTTCACCTATTATTAATATGATTTATTTGAATCCAATAAGATAAAAGGAAGAAAAGAGCCTTGGTGGCATAGCAGACTAAATCACTGTTAAGTAACACCAGCTGCCTGCAATTACTGCAAGTTCAAATCTCACCAGGCTCAAGGTTGACTCAGCCTTCCATCCTTTCGAGGTAGGTAAAATGAGGACCCGGTTTGTGGGGGCAATAAGCTGACTTTGTATAAAAAAGAACACCGCTTGGGGGGGTGGGGCGAAAGCCCTACTAAGCAGGTATATTCAAAAGTATGAAGGCTATTGCTTAACGCATTGTAAGCCGCCCTGAGTCTCCGGAAAAGGGCAGCATATAAATCGAACCAATAAATAAAATAAATAATTTTGGTAGCCAAATAATCTTTAGTGCTGACATCACTCAATAAAGAAGCAACCCTCTGCAACAACTTTACTCTTCCTCAGTGTTTCAAATGAAGATTTAATTAAAACAGTCATATATAAATTTTTCTGCTTTTTTTCCAAAATAACTTGTTTCCCTAGGGATAACTTATTTTTCCTTTTCTCTTTCCTTTTTTTTTTCCTATTCATCTAGAACATCTGGCTTTATCTCGATATGAATAAAAGATTCAGAAATCTTGATCAAATGCGAGATCCTTCTCTTTACCTGTAGTTGTTGAAGGTGACTGAGAATGTCTATCTGTTGCTTTAGTTTCATCAGTCTCTTGTGTTGACAGATCCATTTGTTGGGAATCTGCAGGCACTATCACGTAAGAAGCATCATTGGGGTCTGAAGGGGCAGACATTTCAAGGATAGAGATTGTGGATACAGAACGTGGATTTTGAGAACTTCTGCTCTCTCTGACAGTTCGTAGTATCTTCTCCCCATTGGTGGGCATTTCAAGGTTAGAGATTGTGGACACAGAATGTGGATTTTGAGAACCTCTGCTGTCTCTGAGAGTTCGTAGTATCTTCTTCCCATTGGTGTACATTTCAGGGTAAGAGACTGAAGATGTAGAATGTGGACCTTGAGAATTGCTGCTCATTCTGACAGTTCGTAATATCTTCTCCCCACTGGTGGATATTTCAAGGTTTGAGACAGCAGATGTAGAATCTGGATCTTGAGAACGGTTGATGTCTCTGAGAGTTTGTAGTATCTTCCTCCCATTGGTGGACATTTCAAGGTTTGAGACAGCAGATGTGGAATGTGGACCTTGAGAACTGCTGATGTCTCTGAGAGTTCGTAGTATCTTCCCCCCATTGGTGGACATTTCAAGGTTTGAGACAGCAGATGTGGAATGTGGACCTTGAGAACTGCTGATGTCTCTGAGAGTTTGTAGTATCTTCCCCCCATTGGTGGACATTTCAAGGTTTGAGACAGCAGATGTAGAATGTAGACCTTGAGCACGGCTGATGTCTCCATGAGTTCGTAGTATCTTCCCCCCATTGGTGGACATTTCAAGGTTTGAGAAAGCAGATGTAGAATGTAGACCTTGAGAACGGCTGATGTCTCCATGAGTTTGTAGTATCTTCCCCCCATTGGTGGACATTTCAAGGTTTGAGACAGCAGATGTGGAATGTGGACCTTGAGAACTGCTGATGTCTCTGAGAGTTCGTAGTATCTTCCCCCCATTGGTAGACATTTCAAGGTTAGAGAGTGCAGATGTAGAATGTGAATGTTGAGAGCTGAAGTCATTTATAGTTTGAAATATGTTCTCCTCACTTCTGTTGGATCTGCTCAGAATTGTCGTATACTCCATATCAGAACTGGAAATTCTTTTTTCTGTGTTGGAGTTTCTGCTTAACTGATGAGTATCTTTCATAAATGAAACATAGCAAAAAGAAATTAGATACGTGCCCTACATATTGGGCAGAATCTCTCAAAGTGTATTCATATATAATTATATTTCTGCAAATATAATAGAAGGCTAGTTAATCAGGCAGAATAAAATCCACAGTCTGCTTCACACATCATATTTGTTATGGCTCAGTGTGATATGTAACATCCCCCTAAGAATAAAATCATACTAGTTTTTCTTTCTACATGTTAGGGTAATGCTCAGTTAGCTTGCCTGGAACGATTCCAAGATGTCACTCAATGGCCCAAATGCCCAACCCAAATCTTCAAATCTCAAATGATTTCAATGATCTCTAAATTAATCAATATGTATAATATTTTCTTTCATGAGGGCTGCAGACATCCAGCCAGCATTCTAGTGTTGCGGGGAGTGGGGAGATGGCACCATATTGCAGACTCCAGGATGACTTTTTATATTACTCTTTTCTTCTTTTAAATGCAGAAATGGAAATATCCAACAAATCAATTTAAAGAAAGTCGGTAGAAATTAATACACCCAGAGCAACACACCTTCAGATTAGCTCTGCCCCACAAGTCAGGTTTGTGCCAAGCAGTGCTGGCAAAAACATTCTCATGCAGTGAACAAAGCTGGCATTGTTATTATAACTTTATTCATTTTAAGTTGTAAAGTTGAGTCAGTGCAAGACTAATATGTTCTGCATTGTCTTAATGATCTCATTTAATGGGATGCAATACTCTAGCGGAAATCATTTGCTTGTTTGTGGACTTCATGTATGTCAAAAGAAACTATTTCTCTGAACTCAGCAAGCTGCGCACTCAGACTTTTACAGTGAAGGTTGCCAAGCTACAATTCTAAAAATGTGAGAGAAATGGATTTGAATTATTTGACAACTCTGTGGAGTAACTGCAAGCAGAAAAACCTTCAAAATACTTTGTCGAAGGCCTCTTTGAGTCCTGACAGAATTTCTCTCACACAAACAGTGGAAAACAGATGAAAGAAAAAGCAACTATTCCATAGAAAAGAGCAGCTGTAGAAAAACAAATTTAAAAAGATATGATGCTTGCCAAACTGTGTTATTTGGCAGACTTATTCCTGGTAATTTCATGCTCCATTTTGAAAAGAATAAAAGAGACAGCAAGGAAAGCTAAGGAAATGGAGCAGATCTGAGGTACAGTATATATATTAAATGTTGTTGTTGTTGTTGTTGTTGTTGTTGTTATTATTATTATTATTATTATTCCCAGTGAAGGTTTCTAGACCTAGGGCCTTACACCCTAAATCAACAAAACGAAAGGCAAAAGAGTAACCTATCCACATATGAAAAAAGATAATCAGTTCTGCACTATAAATGTATTTCATTTTGACATCTAGATTGAGAAAGTTTAATATTTTCCACCAATTATTGAGACAAAGATTGGGATTTTATTTACCTGATAATTATAGATTTTCCCCAGTTTAGTTTACTCAGTTTATATTCCATCCTACCCAATCCATTTTATATCAATTGAAGATTGTAGCAAACTAATTTTGATCTAAACCAGACATGGGTAAGTATGAACATAGTTGACCAACCCAGGATTGATGGCAACTGGCACTGAAGAGGCAATGGTGAAAAGTGTTTCACACCACAAACTGCAATTTGGAAATATGCAATATGGCGAATTAAGGAGCATTTTAGATTGTGGGTTTACTCTTGAAGAGGAAATGCAGAACCATCTAGCACATACTGAATGTCTGATTGCCTACTGAACCACAACACATTTGTCTTGTCCAGATTTAATGTCACGCATTTCACTTTCATTCAATCCATTACAGGTAGTCATTGACTTACAACAGTCCATTTAGTGACCAAAGTTACAACGGCACCAAAAAAAGTGACTTATGACCGTTTTTCAGTTACGACCTTTTTAGCATCACCATGATCATATGATCACAATTCAGATGTTTGGCAACTGTTTCATATTCATGATGGTTGCAATGTCCTGGAATCATGTGATCCCCTTTTGCGACCATCTGACAAGCAAAGTCAATGGGGAAGCCAGATTCACTTAACAATCAGGTTACTAACTTATCAACTGCAATGATTCCCCTAACAACTGTGGCAAGAAAGGTTGTAAAATGGGCAAAACTCACTTAACAAATGTCTCCCTTAACAAAAGAAATGTTAGGCTTAATTGTGGTCGTAACGTGAGGACTACCTATACCAAATTAGAGTTACGTTCTAGAGCAGAATTTTGACAAGTACCCAGCCCTATTCTTTGTAGTCTTTTTTTTAACCATACTGTCAATTATAGGTGGTACCATTATTTTAAGCCAGATAACTCAAAGAAACATTCATATGAATTCCAGAAAAATAGTTAAGAAAAAAATGAAAAATCCTGCCCCAAAATAGATGTCACAGTTCTATCCATTTGCATCCATATTGCTATTCTTGCAACCCAAGATTGCCATGAAATATAAAATGTGAACTCAAGGCCACCAAAAGTTTGCCCACCCTGCTGTATTAGCATCACCTGCTTTTTTTGACAGTAAGGAATAGAAAATATGGAAAGATACATACTAGTTTGTGGAGAAGTATAAGACCGAGTAAGCACAATCCTAGTTAAAGAATCAGGCTGTTTGGCATTTGATGTCCTACTTTGGGGTATTGGAAATGTTACATGAGATGACCATTGGATCTGACCAGAAGACGTAGCAAGTTCTTTTTGAGTAGCTGGCCGTTTTCCAGTGAAATTCTCTCTAAGAAAGTGGGAAGTCCTTTCTGAACTCTGACTGAATGTTGCTGAACTGCCCATGTCTGGAATATGGAAATTGGAGGTTGTGCTGTCTTCATCCCAGGTATTAGCTGTATGGTAGTTGCTCCCAATGGCTGAAATAAGAAACAGGGCTGTTTCATTATGTCACTCTTCCTTGGTTTATGATTTAAATTTCTAGAGCTGGCCACTTATCAGTTACTCTCAGTGGCTAACAATGAAGGTTTTCCCCCCCCTACTTTTGTGTGCCACCCAGAGTCCACTGGAATTTGATGGCCAATAAATTTAAATAAATAAATAATAATTTTGAAATGATGCACGAATGCATTGAAATCTGTAATAAAAGACAGTTATACCAAGGAAAGAAAATCTCTTAAATGTAAATATAATAGCAGTATAGTAGCAGAATACAAAGTTTTCTATTTTACATGGTTTTTTTTTAATGAAAAGCATTAAATGGAAAAACATTAATAAACTTTAACCCTGGGTAAGTTGAAACATGTTTTAGGAGGGGATGAAGAGAAACAGACTATTTTTATTCCAATATTTTTCTCATTAAAAGATACATCAAATGTATAAAATGTCTTTCTATTGTTTGAGTAGAAGATTATAAGCAAAAAAAAAAAAATGAATGCAAGGGATAGTGTTACTTAATTCTCTGCTTCTCACCATCACGTCTCAACTCATAAATGAAGCCTCTATCTTATGATTATGTCATCAAAATCAGTTTTCTGTATGAAGCAACATTTTTAAGGTTTTTACCCAGGCATATGCCTAGAGCAAGGGTATCCAACCTTGGCAATTTTAAGATTTGTAGACTTCAGTTCCCAGAATTGATGGCTGGCTGAAGAATTCTGGGAGTTGAAGTTCACAAGTCTTAAAAATTGCCACGTTTGGCAACCCCTGGCCTAGAGTATAAAACTAAATACAAGTATACAAAAATGGATATCTAGTCTGTTCCTTCCCATTTGGGATTCAGGAGAACATTTAAGTCCTGTTTATTATGTTAAATGCAAGGAGAGGAGCATGCTGTAAATGGATATATGAATTTGGTACACATGTTTTTGATTTATTTATTTATATTTTCTATTTGATTTATTTTGTGGGTGGTCTTTATTTTGGGGGGGGATTCTGATAATTCGTACCATGTACCTTCTGGCACCATGGCATACAAATAAATAAATAATTTGTAACCTGCTATGCTTAATAAGTAGCCATTTTATCTTTTTAACAGTGTGTCCAATTATGGTATTCATTTTATGAAAATATCCACAAACATCTTCCCTATAAAGGTTGCTTAATCATATAATACATTATATTGTTTCAGTGTCTTCCCCCCATTTTAGGTCAACAGTTCAGATACTGATGATGAAACTCACCTGAATATTTTTTCTCCAAAACTGGAAAATTTGCTGTCTTGGGCGTCACCGATTCAGATTCGGCAATACCTGCCATATTTCGTGAGGCACTTGCTCGCTTGGTTTGTATCATTTGAGATAACTGTGGTGTCACATTCACAGATCTGATTATTTTGGTGTAAGATGTGGTGCTTCCTGTTGCAGCTACAGATGCTGAAGCTAAATTGGTCCACAACGTCCTTAATTTATCATTTCCAGATGTACTGGCTGCATCTAGATTCCGTATATAGGAAGTGGAAATCTTTGCTTCAGTGTTTGGACTATATACATCCTTTTGTCTGGTCATAACGGCTAAAGATGAAATGAAGAAAAAGAGAACAGAAACAAGGCTGAGGTAAAATTTAACGACTCTAAGCAAGTCTATATTTATTGATGGACAGACATTTGCATTTGAATCCTAATATATGACTGCGCCAAAGGAAATTTGGCAGAAAAACCTAGATGGAAATCTATCAAGGATGGATGGAAACTAATCAAGGAAAGAAGCAACCTGGAATTAAGGAGAAACTTCCTAACAATGAGGACAATTAACCAGTGGAACAGCTTGCCTTTAGAAGTTGTGGGTGTTTCATCACTGGAGGATTTTAAGAAAAGACTGGACAGTCACTTGCCTGAAATGTTATAGGTCTCCTGCTTAAGCAGGAGGTTGGACTACAAGATCTCTAAGGTATCTTCCAGCTCTATTCTGATTGATATAAGTTTGGGTATATGCCTATGTATATAGGACTAAGTATGGATATATGCTCATGAATGGTAAAAAGTAAGATCCATGTTAGTCATATGCATGTTGACGGTATAGGATCTACTAAGCCCCATCTTATGCCTTCCCTGCCTTAGCCCTTTGAGTGTGAAGTTCAGTCTACAAAAGTTTCCCACTCATGGAAACAGTTTCTGAAGCTCACTTGAGTAGCAGACTGATATTTGTGGACTTTCTTGGACTTTCTTTTCCTGGTTCTGCTCTTGTCACTATGATCGCCTAAATCTTGACTTTATTATGCTTGAGTGCCTTCTTATTACCCTGTTTTTCTCCATGTTCTGGTTCTTTTGCAGCTTGATTGCTGGCTGACCTACTAAACCCTTTAAACCAGATTATATGAACAATATAAATGATTGTAAGTTCCTGTTTGTTTCATATTTCTCGTTTCAGGAACATCCATTGGATTAAACAAGAACATACTGGGCTTTAGTTAAGTTGTTTTTTTTTTCATAACATACCAACATACCAGCATCTGTTTTGTTTTGTTTTTTGAAATAAACACATACCCCAACATCATCAGACCCTTTGTTTTTGTATCTTCCTCATTCTGTGAGAATGAGTTCATAACATTCATGAATTACAGGACTTTGGCATTTATCTTGGTTTTCTAATCACACACACACACACTTAACCTTTAAATATGTTCCCATCCATACAAAAGGATGGTTAAAGAGCACTTGAGAGTAGTCACCAGAAACGGGCATGCTTTGGCAATACTGAGAATTAAAGGATATCCATATGGAAAACCAGGGGTAAAATCCAGCAGGTTCTGGAGAACCAGTAGCGGAAATTTTGAGTAGTTTGGAGAACCTGCAAATACCACCTCTGGCTGGTCCCAGAGTGGGGTGGGAATGGGGATTTTGCAGGAACCTTCTTCTGGATTGGGGTGGAAATGGGGATTTTGCAGTATCCTTCTCCTGAAGTAGGGTGGGACTGGAGATTTTGCAGTATCCTTCTCCTGCCACGCCCACCAAGCCATGCCCACCAAGCCACACCACACCCACCAAGCCACGCCCACAGAACCGGTAGTAAAAAAAATTGGATTTCACCACTGTGGAAAACTGCCTTGACTTGAAACACAGAGGCAGGAAGATGTGCATCCAAGTAATATATTCGCAAGAGTCACAAATGTGCAACTCTGGGAATATGTTGCCTGAATGTGTGTCTTCTTGCCTCGGCGTTTGAAGTTAAGGTAATTTTCCATCTGGCCAACTTGGTGTTATGGATTTCCCTCACAAGATGAAAATCATCCTTTCAGAAGGGGAGGGACAAACAAAAATGACCTGCTTGCTCCTCAAAGTCGATATTTTGCAAAAACAACAAAGTACCATATTTTTTTGAGTATAAGACGCACCGGAGTATAAGACACACCTTAGTTTTTGGGGAGGAAAATAAGAAAACGGCTGATTGGCAGGTGGATGGGCCTCCCAGAATACCCCCAATCAGCTGTTCCCAAAGGTGAATTTTAACAACAGGTTCCTTGGTTATGAGCTCTGTGCCTTGCTTTTTTTTTTGCTTTTTTTCTGCTTCTGAAACTTCTGAAACTCTGTTTCAGAAAAAACTTTTTTTCCTGCCTCTGAAAGACTCCGAAACAGAGCTTCAGAAAAAAGCCTCTGAAGCTCTGTTTGCAGGCTTCTTTTCTGAAGCTTCGTTTCTGATGCTTTTTTCGGCCTCTGAAACCTCCATTTGAGAAGTCCGGCGGGGCTACATTCGGAGCATAAGATACACCCAAATTTTCACCCTCTTTTTTTGGGGGAAAAGGTGCATCTTATACTCTGAAAAATACGGTAGTCTTATTCCACTGCATGCTTGGTCCTTAGACTAAATAAATTTAGTTTTAAAAGCACCTGACATATTATCAATGGTGTGGGATGGTATTATATTTAGTTCCTTTGATATTTTTGTCTTTGTTGTAGCTAACCCAGAATCCTAGTACTACTAGAACTGATGATGTTACCTAGCTGGGGTAACGAAATGTCTTCAAGAAAACAACCAAGCTCAGAGAGAGCAACAAGGACCCCTCATTTCAACCCTGAGAACCAGAAGTGGTATCCAGCCAGTTTGTACCGGTTTGGCGAACAATTAGCAGCGACTGCTGGTGGGCCCCCTCAACCGCCCGGACGTAATGCTGTCCTATTTAGCCATGTTTTCAAGGCTGGGCGCATGCGTAGAAGGTGGACATGTGCGCAAAGCACATATGCGAAGGCGCACGTGGGGGGGCAAACCAGGCACGCTGGTTGAAGGCGCACATGGGGGGGGGCAACCAGTGGTAAGTGTTCCATACAGTGGAACCCACCACTGCTGAGAACAAATATTCTCCTTTACTCAACCCAGAATCCATCAGGATTTGGGTGAGTTATAAATATTATTAAAGAAATAATTAAAAAATAAAACATGTCCCCACTTAACAAACACTAGCTGGAACCAACTTGAGCACTCAACAATTTGCCTCCTATCTGAATCTGGGCCTCAGTATCTGATGTGCAGAGAAAGCCACTGATCCTGTCGCACTTAAGCAGAATAAATTAGCTATATGAGCACATGCAAAAGCAAAACACATACACCCTTCTCCCTTCGTTTTCAGAAAGAACCTTGAGCCTGATCCAGAATGCCTTGTCCCAGCAAGTCTTAATAGTATGATTTCATTCATTTCATTTCATCAATTACACCCATCTAAGTGGTTCTTATACAGTTCTACTGGAGGGTACATCTAATTCAGTATTTTGGCAAGGCTCCAGAGTACTAATGATATTATATACATCAGCAAATCTACATATCTATCATTTTGTAACGTAAAACCTTACATTTCACACAAAAGAGAAGGGCAAAGGTAGCTGAGGAAGTCCCCGTTTTTCAGAAGTATAAAAACAACCTGAGGTAAAAGAAGGTGTCAACAGAAAGGAAGTCCCAACACCATCCCCAACATCCATACCCAGTGAAGATGGTACGTGCTCAATAGCCACATAATGCTGACTAACTGTTATGAAAGAATGGTAGGGAATTTTAAAAAGGATACGAAATGGAGTGTCTTTAAAAAAGGGCATGGCTGACTGACAAGAATCCTGAACAGAAGCATTCCATAGGACAGTATATTGCAGCAAAGTCCAATTTGGTTTGCAAATGTATTTCAGATTTATATATAAATGTTTTATATGCATCTCTCTCTTTCCAAGCATAAGAACTGTAACCTATACAACTCCATTTTCTCCCACAAGTATTAGTTTTTCTTAATTTGGGATTACGGACTTTTATGTGTGCAGCTAAATCAATGGGAGAGTTGCAAGATTCAGCGTGGGCCAATTATTTTGCATTTTGCAAAAGCAAATTCCACATGAGTTCAATGATGCTTACACTCAGGTTAGTGCTGGGAGATTTTAGACTTAATTCAGGGATCATCAACTCACAGGTTACATTTCCTCCCTGATAGTGCTACTTTGATCGGAAAAGAGATACGTGGCCCACCATATCTGATCGGGAAGCTGAAACTGGAGAATGTGCTGCAGTGACAAAATTGAAAGTACATATTCTAGAAGTTTAACCAGATTCAAGCAGGAAGGGCTCCCGTTGTATACAATTATCACAGAGCAGGTCAGATTTAGACATCTGGAATATGGTCTTTAGGATTTAAATAGAAACCAACAACAATTACTGTTTGATGCAAAGTTTAAACTGTGGCTAGTGGTTGTGAATACAAATGAAAGGGAGGACATATCCCTAGAATGCAATTTATTTTCTCTTTTTTTATGCTTTTAAAAATGTAAATGTAGTAGGATTTTTTGTTTATTGCTTTATCTTGCTTTTTCCTATTTTCTTTGTATGTCAATATTTTAACAATAAAACATAGGGATTATTTAAAGACAAAGAAGAAGAAATTGCCACTCCACAGGCTTCCAAACCCTTCCCTGAGCATGCCATCAACAACTCTGCAAAACACTATTTCTTCTCTCCTACTGGTATGCTAGTAAAGTAGATATCCACCAAAAAATATCTTTCTCCAAGAGAAGAAAAACCCACTCGTGACATCAGGCTTAATTCTTAATCAGGACATAAGATTCTTCAACATTGTTTCAGAAAGGTCAGCTACAAAAAACGGTTGAAGCCTGATCCCCTACTTAATGCTCGTAGAGAAATAAATGGACTCGCACTTCGGATCCTGTTCCTTGTTAATCTGTTGGAAAAGCTCAAATTAACTTTAATAAGCAACATTTCCCAGAGTGTGAATGAAAGCAGTGGAATGCAGCAGTTGTTCAACAGAAACATCACAAATATTTGAAGAACGTTCAACCCAACTTTTTTTTTTTAAGGTGGCTTACTTTTTTTTTTTTTTAACCATATAGATGCAAGTATCTCATTATGAGTAAAGTGCTCTTTTGTTTTGCAAATCTAGTAGCATTATTTTCAAACTCCTTTCTGGCCTCTGTGGACCTATCACCTGCCTGCCTTTTGTGCAAACCATAAAATATTTTCTTATTCTTTTTATTTTTATTTATTACTCCTATTTACAGATCATTCCTGTTGCAAAGTTTCTTGCGTGGTGTTTTCTGATTTATAACAAACTTGCTGAGAGTCTCTGTTTTTGTTTTTGCTTTGCTCGTGTACACTGCTGAGTTGCCATAAACTTTTCGAAGATAAATAATACCGTATTTTCCGGCGTATAAGACGACTTTTTAACACATGAAAATCTTCTCAAAAGTCGGGGGTCGTCTTATACGCCGGGTGTCGTTCTCCTGTAACCAGGCAGACCAGCCCAAAAGACTCTAACGAGCCTTAAATGGCTCTGGCGATCGAAGCTCTGACGATCCCAGCTTTGCCTGCTAATCAGGCAACTCAGCTGGGATGCCAGAGCCATGTTAAAGGGAAAAACTTTTTTCCTTTTACGTGACTCTGCAAGCTCTGACGATCCCAGCTGAGTTGCCTGCCAATCGGGCATCGCAGCTGGGATCGCCAGAGCCATCGATCCAAGCTCTGACGATCCCAGCTGCGTTGCCTGCTAATCAGGCAACTCAGCTGGGATCGCCAGAGCCCAGAGCCCTGTAAAAAGCAAAAAGTTTTCCCCCTCCAGCTTGCTTACCTTAGCTGGTAATCGCCACGCTTGCCTTGCTTCGCTTGCCTGAATCCATTCCATCAGCAATCCACTTTCTGCCTGCAATCATGCAGGCAGGAGTTGTGGACTTCAACTCCCAGAATTCCTCAGCCAGTAAAAACAAAGCTGGCTGAGGAATTCTGGGAGTTGAAGTCTACAAGTCTTAAAGTTGCCAAGGTTGGAGACCCCTGTTCTATTGGGTAAGTTTTTTTCCCCTTTGAGAGCTTTAAAAAAATAGTTAATTGGGGTTTTTTTAGTTGTTCTTTTTTAGACCTAGCCATTTAAAGTTTAGGAAGTTTTAAATTTAGTTTTCATATAAAAATAAAAATAAAATAATATTTGTGCAGCTTTCTGAGATGTGGTGTGTTTCTGTAGTGTTTCACTCTAACTACACAAACACACAAAATCTCACAAAGCTGTATGTGGAATTTTGTGTGTGTAAAGTGTGAAGGTTGATTTTTTTGGGCTTTTTGTGGCTGTGTGAGGTTCCTGCTTGTTGCAGGGGCCATTTTGGGTCTAGCACAGCTGCTTTTACATTGTGGGTGAGCCTGTTGTGTTGTGTGTGTGTGTGTAAAGTGTGAAAGTTGTTTTTTGGGCTTTTTGTGGCTGTGTGAGGTTCCTGCTAGTTGCAGGGGCCATTTTGGGTCTAGCACAGCTGCTTTTACATTGTGTTGAGGCAGTTGATGTTTTTTAATTTTTATTTGGTGTGTGTTGGAAGAGGGGTAGTCTTATATAGCGAGTATAGCCCAAACCCTATATTTTAACAAGAAAAGTTGGGGGTCGTCTTATACGCCCAGTCGTCTTATACGCCG
This sequence comes from Arizona elegans, assembly GCA_022577455.1. NCBI lineage: Eukaryota > Metazoa > Chordata > Lepidosauria > Squamata > Colubridae > Arizona > Arizona elegans. The sequence goes on from JAKOOJ010000001.1 coordinate 108,043,854, forward strand.
GAAAATACGGTAAATGTGTTACATAAATTGTTTCTATTGCTGTTAGAATATTGTCTTTTTAAAAAAATATTTGTTACAAAGACCAAAACATGAAACTTTTTTTTATTAGAATAAAATATAACTGGAGCAAGGTATCAGGAAAGTCAACTCATGTGATTTTAGCTAAAATAAATAACTGCACACGTAGTCACAATCTTCAAAGTTTGTATATGCTAATTGTCTTCAGTACCTATCCTTTAAAAATGAACTTCCCAGTTAAGCATTTAAGGACAACATAGAAACCAAATTGAGCAAGGTTCCTTATGAGGTTTTTTTTTAAAGGGTGTGGGAGGGCTCATGGCCATTGAAAGAGCAAGAACCCTTTCCACATCCTTATCCTTTCATAACTACTTTCCATTCTAGAAAAAAATAAAACCAAAACTGTTACGATACCATTATACATTTTTGCATGTAGTAACTAATTCATTTGGCCAAAAGGCAGAATTATACGGTCAAAGAACAAAAGCACCAACCTCCAACCCATCTATTATTTTACAGAATTACATTAACACAAGGAGAACACAATTTTTTGGGTTGGGGAGCACCACTGATTAAATATTCAGTAGGCTTATTTGCTTATCTAGATGTCTGCCCCACTGAAAGTTCACGATGCATTTAAAATATTTTAAAATATTTTTATTTTTAAAATATTTTAAAATACATCTTAAGAGACCAAATTAATATGAAATAAACAAAACAACCCAAGATGGAATAATCATTTTCACAAGCTTAAAAAGGTAAAGGTAAAGGTTCCCCTCGCACATATGTGCTAGTCATTCCCGACTCTAGGGGGCGGTGCTCATCGCCGTTTCAAAGCCGAAAAGCCAGCGCTGTCTGAAGATGTCTCCGTGGTCATGTGCTGGCATGACTCAATGCCAAAGGTGCACGGAACGCTGTTACCTTCCCACCAAAGGAAGTCCCTATTTTTCTATTTGCATTTTTTACGTGCTTTCGAACTGCTAGGTTGTGATAGACACCATTAGAATGGCATGTTCTGTCATCTGGATCTACACAAGGCATCCACACAAGCTGGTGTTATATCTATAGCCCTCAAGAAACTCAGAAATGGTACACTCTTTCTAAAATCCAAAAGGATCTTCACATTCTATAGTCAAGAGATATATATTTAATTTTTAATATGTAATATATATTTAGACTGGCAACTGCTTCATGACCTGGAACATGAAAAAGCATGCACTACAGCTGAGCCTGAAACTCTTAGGCCTTAAAAATATCTATTGAAAGAATTGCCATGTTAGATAAAAATTAAGAAATATTGACACCTCATTTCCAACAGGAAGATACCTTTAAGTAATGAGAAGGCACATTACTCAACCTGTCAGAGAATCACTGAATTGTAAAGAGCTATTCGCCCTCTCAAGCTGGCATTTTTTCACTGCAAGAATCCAAATTAAAGTGGTTCCAAGCAAAATAGATGGCTTTCTGTTCTCTATTTGAACACACATTGAGGGTTTTTGCAGTTGTTCTTTCCCTTTTTAAAAATCCATTTCATTTTTATTGTTTTTTTTAAATATTTTTTTTTAAATTTTTAAATGCTATTTTTTTAACAATAAAAATATAATAATTTTTTTTAAAAAAAATCCATTTCATTTCTATCCCACGGTTTCTCCCAGAGGAGCACAAATTACAATAGAACAGTAGCCCAGTTCTTGTTAAGTCTTAAATAAAATCTATACAATGACCAAAAATAAAACCAGGAAGCCTAACTACATTATCAAATTTAGCTATTATTTACAGGCATTTCCTCTGCCACCCCTCCTACCTCCTTAGCTCCATGTTATCAATGCAAATATCCTTTAAGTGCTCTCCTCATCTTTAGAAGAGGAGACTGCTGTGGGGGGAGGGAGAGCAGGAAGGGAGAAGGGCTTGGAGAAGACACTTTCCACCTTCCCCATTGCACAGACTTCTCTACCCTTCTAGATTCTGAAAAGGATGTGTTGGGTTTAACACAGTTGCTGCAATGCTGTAAAACTGTTGCCTGCATCTTTGAATCGGATCCTTTGAAAAGGATCCTTTTAATGTTGTAAGCCGCCCAGGATCTTCTCTCATCGAGATGGGCAGCAAACAAATTTAATAAATAAATACTTTCTCAGTAAACAGATAAATGGCATCCTTTAGAACAGGGGTGTCAAACTCAAGGCCCGGGTGATTGGAGCTGGCCCGCGGACCCACCCTGCAAACAACGAAGGACTGGCCCACAGTGCCTCTGCCAGCAAAAATGGAGCTCGGGAGTACCGCACACATGCCTCCTGGGCTCCGTTTCTGGCCACAATGGCCTCCTGCAGTCCTCTGCCGGTGAAAACGGAGCTCGGGAGGGCCGCGTGCAGCCCTCCCGGGCTCCATTTTCACTGGCAGAGGGTTGCAAGAGGCCGTCGTGACCAGAAACGGAGCCTCAATGAGTGACGTTGAACTGGCACGTCTCCCCGGCCCCACAAGGTCAAACACAACTCTGATGCAGCCCTCAATGAAATCGAGTTTGATACCCCTGCTTTAGAACAAACATTTGAGGTGTTCTTCTTGTCACTAAAATAAATCTGATTCGATGAAAAGCTTTGCTCCAATCTGGGAAGAAGAAGAAAAAAATCTCACAAGAAAAACAATTAAAACCTGATGCTGGCCAGAGCATTTGCAATCTGGAAAATCAACCCCAGTGCTCAGCCCCTGAGAGACCCAGTCCTAGAGGGAAATCTCAACTCCCTTCATTCCTGAGTCTGTTCAGGAAGTCTTTAGGAGTAAGATTGAGGCTGAGAAAGAAGAATAACAAAAAGGCTCGGCCTATCCTGCCTCACCGTGAGGGCATAGTCAGCCGGCTCCTTTATCAGCTACTAGGGAAGCGTCTCTGGGCTGTGTTTTTCAAACATTGCTGCGGATGTAATGATTATGGGTGGAGGCTGTTTGGGAGCCAAGGGAGTTTATCCGAACAAAAACTTCAGACCTAAATCTGGACTGTTTCAGTTTCCTTCCTTGTTCTCTCCCTGACAAGAGCAGCTCTGAGAAGGAAAAAAAAAAAAACCCTCAGAACAGAACAGCAATTCTATGGGACTTTTAACATGTGGCTAATAATCCATTGTATTCATTAGAAACCAGGAAATAGAATTAACCTTTTTTTTTTGCCAAATCGGCAACATGTTAATTAGGCAAAACCCAATTAGAAGTTAAAGGTAAAGGTAAAGGTTCCCCTCGCACATATGTGCTAATCGTTCCCGACTCTAGGGGGCGGTGCTCATCTCCATTTCAAAGCCGAAGAGCCAGTGCTGTCCGAAGATGTCTCTGTGGTCATGTGGCTGGCATGACTAAACAGCCAAAGTGCACGGAACACTGTTACCTTCTCACCAAAGGTGGTCTCTATTTTTCTACTTGCATTTTTTATGTGCTTTTGAACTGCTGGTTGGCAGAAGCTGGGACAAGTAACAGGAGCTCACCCCGTTACATGGCAGTAGGGATTCGAACCGCTGAACTGCCGAACTTTCGATTGACAAGCTCAGCGTCTTAGCCACCTAGCCACCGCGTCCCTCAATTAGAAGATAGGCTATATCCAAGTATTTTTATGTGTATGGAAGCTTCCCAATGTGATCTCATATCTGGCTTGCACACTTACAACCACAGCATAGTTATTTTGTAGTAGTTGCCAATCTAGAATCAAGCTCAAGGTAATGGGCTTGAAATCCCCCAAATTAGTTGGACATTTGGGAGGTGGAGAAACATTAGATAGCTAAGATGGTGAGCATTTCTTCAAAGAGTCACAAGAGAATAACCCACCTCAATAATACCTTCAATTGAAAAAGTCTCCCTCCCAGCCCAGCCCCACCCTCAGATCATGCATTGGAACACGGGCAAGCTAAGAGGAACACATATAACTACATGCCTGCTGCCATTTTCATAAGTCATGATAACTGTCGCCAGAGCAACTTCCTTGATCATAGTCTCTTGAACTAAAGGTTGCAGGTAGCACTCTATGCATTTTTGTGCAGGCAACACTGCATCACTTAGATTAAGGGTAGTTGCAGATCCATAACATACTTCCTGATTGACATTCACCTATAGCGTGATATGACTTTCCTAGGAAGGCCATTCCATCTTATCCATATTGACTTCTACACTAGAAAAACCAGCAATGCACGACACGCAAAAGCTAGAAAGGCTCACACAAGCCACGACTATGAGAGGGCCTAAAAGCTAAATATTGATCACTGTAGAAAGGAAAAGACAGAAGCTCCTTAATCACTTTACCAACCATGTCTTAAAAGAATTAATAAAGAGTTGCTACATGATAGGTATATTACTATAGGCCCTCATTATCTTCCATAGTTTCTGCTCAATTGATACATTCTGGTAGAGTGTGCATGTTCTCCACTATTTAGCAGTACCATCTGCTAGGACCTAGAAGATAAACTTTCTCTTGTCAAAGCACTTTGCCCCTTGGAACAATGCTCTCTCTAGCACACTCCAGATTCATTTGGCCCCAGATTCTTCCCCAAGGACCTAAGTTAATGAGGTATATGGATAAGGCGTTTGATAGTGTTGTTGTTTGTATATTTGAGATTTCCCATTTGTATTATCTGCATTTTGTTGGTATTTTCATTATGCACTGCCTCTCCCAAGTCTTCATAAAATTTGGCAACTTTATAAATGTAATTTATTGTCATTATTGGGTGGGTAAAATGAGGACCCAAATTGTTGGGGGCAATATGCTGATTCTGTAAACCACTTAGAGAGGACTGTAAAGCACTGTAAAGGGATATAAAAGTCTAAGTGCTATTGCTATTGCTATCGACACATAAATGAATACTGTGTCACAAACTGGAGTTGACTCCAGTGACTTGTGCCTTGTCCAAGGACCTAAAAGTCATGAAGGCACTACCACAAAATGTATGTTGTTCCAAGAAAGGAAGTCTTTTGCAAAAATTAGTAGTAATGAATCCAGGAAATTTAAAATTTCTAAATATTTGGTGAATCCTTTTGGTATTGCATCAAGAATTCCAATTACGATTGATATACTGTAACAACTGATTTTTCCCCCTCCATAATCTTTCCACCTTGGTTTGTAAATCACAATATTTTGTTGCTTTATCCAATGATTTTGAATATCTCCAACTGAATAAATTAAAAACTGCCATGGTAGTCAATCTTTCACTGCTTCTTTGCAGCTTTCATTTGGTTTTAAAAGGGCAGAGAGGTATTATGCTCTCACCTGAATCAATACCTTCTTTCTTTCTTTGTTCCAATCTCACAAAATCATCCAAGCCAATCATGAATTTAGTTGTGCTTTTAACTCTTTTTTTAAATAATTAAAGAGTAAAAAAGAGTCAAATTTTCCTGCAACCTGTGGGAAAGGGCTTAATTTTGCCCCTCCTCATGGTCCCTATTGAAATCTTCCCCCACACATCTGCTGTTTCTGCAGAGAGAAATATGAGTTCAAACTTTCTAGCTTTGCTATCAAAAATCCCATTTAAACAATTATCTAGACATTGCAGTTTTAGCTTTATAATATGGGATAAGACATAAGGGATGAATACTGAGTGGGTGATGCAAGTAGTATTTTTCAAACTAGGGCTTCCAAGACAATTTGATCAGGAATTCTCCGATCTCTCCAAATTCCCAGCTTGCCTGGGAACCCTGAGAGTGGGAGTTGCAAGCTTTTATACAGTATATCATATCTGGACAGCCCAAAGTTAGTGGCGAAGAAAGCTATCTGGGGGGAAAATACTCATGTTGGTAAATATAGTTTCACTCATTTGTTTGAAGTCTTACCCACTGATTTATCCCTTTTTGGAAGTTTTCTGTAAATCTTTTCCTTCCTGGGGAATAAAAAAGGGGAACTGGTAATTTGGGCTAAAAAAAAACAAAACCCAGGGCTGATATGGGTGTGGCTGAGTGGAAATGGCTCTTGAAAGAGAGAGATCCTATTTTGTCCCAGCCTCAATTCCTGCTCTCTTCTGATGGCAGCAGCTTGGTTGGAGTCTGTCAGACGGCTTGGAGAGGAAGTCAGATTCCACCGGTGCAGAGTTGCTAGGTCACTGGAACAATAAAAAGGCAAGAAAAAAAACATCCTGGCTGCAACACAGACTAGCTGAAAGTATAACTGTGTATGCATGTGCAATGTATATGTGCATGTATGTCAGGGGTGGGTTCTACTTACCTTTACTACTGGTTCATATTGTGCCCGCGCGCGCATGCGCAGATCAGAGGTGGGTTTCATCAGGTTCTGACCAGTTCTGGAGAACTAGTAGTGGAAATTTTGAGTAGTTCGGAGAACCAGTAGTAAAAATTCTGACTGGCCCCACCCCCATCTATTCTCTGCCTCCCGAATCCCAGCTGATTGGGAGGAAATGGGGATTTTGCAGTAACCTTCCCCTGGATTGGCGGAGGGAATTAAGATTTTACAATATCCTTCTGCTGCCACACCCACAGAACTGGTAGTAAAAATTTTTGAAACCCATCACTGGCGCAGATGGTCTGTGATGACATCCGTGTCAATGGGCGGAGCTTCCCGCCAGTTTTACTACTGGTTCTTGCGAACCGGTCCAAACCAGGGACAACCCATCACTGATGTGTGTATGCATGCAGAGAGAGGGTGCAGATAGGTTGGTGCTTTGATGGGTGCTTCATCACTGGAAGTTTTTAAGAAGAGACAGGACAGTCACTTGTCTGAAATGGTATATGTTTCCTGCTTGACCAGGGGGTTGGACCAGAAGACCTCCAAGATGTTTTCCAGCTCTATTCTGAGTTAAAAATCAATATAGTTCCCTGGGTGTGCAGGGAACAGGTTGACTGGAATGAGAAATACCTTCAGGCCTGAATAATGTGGAACATTGACAGGGTACAAATCTTGCAAGGCTGATTTGTACCCTGTCCAACTGGGATAACAATAAAGGAATACAGGTAGTCCTCAACTTACAACAATTCATTTAGTGACCGTTCCAACAGCACTGTAAAAAGTGACTTAGGAGCATTTTTTACACTTATGACCATTGCAGCAGCCCCATGGTCACGTGATTTACATTCCTATGCTTGGCAACTGGGTCATATTTGTGACGGTTACAGTGTCCCGGGGTCATGTGATTACCTTTTGTGACCTTCTGACAAGCAAAGTCAATGGGGAACACAGATTCATTTAACAACCGGGTTAGTAATTGAACAACTGCATTGATTCTCTTAACAAATGTGGCAAGAAAAATTGCAAAATGGGGCAAAACTTACTTAACTAATTTCTCACTTACCAGTAGCAACATAAATTCTGGGCTCATTTGTGGTAGTGAGTCGAGGACTACCTATACACATCTGTCTAACATGTTCTTTGCCATGAGGAGATGCCTTTCGGAGGCATGCAAGGGAAGCCTAAGGGCTGTTAGATGATTTTCCATAGATGAAGATTTCCACTGTCATCCAAATTCCAATCATATCATACTACGCTGAGCCTGGGAGTCTGCTCAGGAAATGTCTACATTCTCATAATCTGTGATTGGCAGGAAAACTGTCATTAAACAGGAACAGATCTGAACAATAACAGGGAGCAAACTCTTGCGAGCGGCTCCAGGATCAACCAGATGGCATGCCAAGGTATTCCAAAATTGGGTATTTCAGCGCTCATATTTGGCATCATAATTTTGATCAAAGATCTCTGTGGTACCATATTTGGTGAGAGTGAGAGCCTCATTTAGATAGGAATTGAACAAACTTTGACCCTATTCAGGGTCCTGGGTAATCATACCATTGTCCAGAATACTTCATTTTCTTTCCCATTCTAGCCTTACTCTCTATCTCATCCCTTCCAGAGAGTTTTACAATAAGAAAATGAAATGCAGATCAAAAAGAAGCACAGAAGCACATTTCAAACACTGGGGAAATAAATATCTCCCACCCAGTGACAATACGGTAACAAAGTTGATTGCCAAGCAGGTCCAAGGAGGCCTGTGCAGCAGTTCAAAACCATCTGCTTATCTCTCTCTCGGAACTCATCATCTTTCTCCAGTAGTGGATCACAGTAGACCTTGTGGGCAATTGGTTTCCCCACTGGAAAACCCTTGTTTCACTCTGCCAACAGACTGTTCAGCCTTAGCTGCCACAGCAGGGCCTGCAAGGAGAATGATGGCTTGTCAAAGGAGCCATCCTAACAAGGAAGAAATGGGCAAGCATTCTGGTTTGGTTTGGTTTTTACTTCTCTGCTACAGGAAGGCCTGGGCATGTAAAGTATTCGGTTTGTATTTTAATTCTTTTCTTTCTCTTGTCATGGAACTGGGAAGCAAGTTCATTATCTCAGAGGATGAGAGTCAATGGCAGTACTGAAAGGGATTTTACAATGATTTCCATTTCTTATAATCTAAAAAGAACATATTTTGCAGGATCCAATCTGAGTCACTCACTGGGACCAAAGGTTTATTCTACCAAGCCTTTGGGCTCCTGCTGGAGTCCATCATCGGGGAACCTCTCCTCTCCTCTCTCTCTCCTCTCCTCTCCTTTTGTGGCTTTGTCACAAAACATGGCAAGTCACCCAATCTTTGAGGCTGCTCTCCAGTAAGATCTGGTTTCTACTGAGGAAGATCTAAAACAATGCAGTTTTCCCAGTTTAATGCACTCCAGATATTATTGGTCATTCTGAGTGGGACTAATGGGAATTGTAATTTAATATAATTATGGTAGGAGCAAGGAGAATGTTGGATTCACACTCATTACACTTGCTCTATTAAAAGATGCACAACTTCAATAGTGTTTCCAATATCTTATTTCCCCAGTTTGAGATCCAGAGGTCGTTAAAGCCACAGAGAAGTTGATGGCCAACAGGTTTTTGCTGAATTTACAAGAGGCGATTTTTGCCAGAAAGTGAAAAGCAGAGCAAAAAACACTTTTCGGATCCCAGACAGTCCTGCACTTTAAACCCTAATAATGCCCTCATTCTTCTTATTAAGCACTTGAAAAGCCATCTAACTTTAAAGCCAGAATAAACAGAATATCACATTCTTATCTCGTCTATTGTCTTCCTTTGGTTCCTTAGGGCAATACACTGTAAACTGCTTAGAGAGGGCTGTAAAGCACTGTGAAGCACTATATAAGTCTAAGCGCTATTGCTGTTAAGAAACCCAGGTAAGAAGAATTGCCCACACTGTATTCAGGCATTGCTCAAGACTGTTCTACTGTTCTCACAAAGTGCAATTCTCACTGATTGCCTCTTTTCCAGAGCTTCATACTTTTCTTGACTGTCCTTGCATTGCACATTATTCCATGTACATAATATAACTACTGTTTTCACCTTCCTTCTTCTGGCATTTTGAAGGCTGTGTTTCCCGGTACCGTTTTTATTACAACTTTTCTTCTAAGTAAGCATTGTCAGCAGTGGCCATATTTCCCAGCTGGAAAACTTGCCTGCGCTCTGTCAAATCAATTTCAAAGATCACCTCTAAGGAAGATCGCATGCCACCATCTCCAAAGGATACAGCTGCTTCAGCTGGAGATGCATTTGAGAGTCAGCATCATATTATTTTCACCTCTCTTCCTTGACATAAACCTTCCTGCCACCTGGCACAAGTGGCAAGGGAAAAGAGAGTCACATTTAGGACAGGTTCTTCCTGTGCTAATCAAAACCCCAAGAGTTCTGTTTGAATCCTGAATGCAAGCATGACAGAACCAGCAGGCAGTAGCTAGCAGAGGGCTACATTTTCACTGTGGTTTAAGAATCACAGAGTTGGAAGGTACCTGGAGGTCTTCTAGTCCAGCAGTCCCCAACCTTTGCATCTTGGCAGTCCAGCGGGGGGGGGGAGAGAGAGAACTGGATGTGTGAGCAATGGGCCGGTGTGCACACATGCGCATGCAGCTCAACCTGTGCAAGTTGAGCTGCACACACATGTATGCACCAGCCCGCCATTTGTGCAGCCCGGTTGTGAATAAGCCACAGCCTGGTAGTGGGCCCGACCCGGGAGATGGGGACTCCTGTTCTAGTCCAACCCTCTGCTCAAGTAGGAGACCCTACAGCAGGGCTGTAAAACTCCTGGCCCATGGGCTGGATGCGTCATGTGCTGGCCACACCCATGCTGGGTTTAGCGAAGGGAAAAAAAGTCCCGATATGTCACGTGATGCTGCAGTGACAACGTGAGTTTGACACCCCCGACCTATAGCATTCTGGCTAATGGTTGTTCAGATTCTTCTTAAAAACCTCCAGTGATGGACATTCCACAACTTCTGGAGATAAGTCATTCCACTGATTAATTGTTCTAACTGTCAGGAAATTTCTCTTTAGTTCTAGGTTGCTTCTCCCATTAATTAGTTTCCATCCATTGCTTCTGATGCTTTGGATAATAGGATGGACCTATTGGCAGCCCCTTAGATATTGGGAAGCTCCTATCATGTCACCTCTAGTACTTCTTTTCATTAGACTGGACATACTCCATCCCTGCTTTTATTCCTACTCCTTCCACCCAAAAAACCAAGTTGTATTGGCTGGAGCAGGGGTATCACTTCACTCCAAATGCAGTTGTCGGACTAGAACAGAGTTGTGTTCTGCAAAGGCTTCTCACCCTACAATCCACATTCCTGGTTCTGCCAGGAATCCCTCTGCCCATTTGACATGCCGGGCAGCCAAACCCTTGGCCTTCCCGAGATGCTGTCCTCCTGCCAAGCACCACCTTTCCCCCCATGTGCGTCATTATTGGTCCTCGTCTGCTTTGAAGATAACCATTTCCTCCAAAGATTGTGGATCTGCGCTTGTATTCTGTTTCTTCTTACATTCATTTTAAAAGCTTGTATATTTATTTTATGGTACTGCTTTTCTCCCATGAACTGATAGCCAGACTAGTTAATAATATATCAATAAGACAGCCCGGAAAAAAAAACAAAGCAAATCTACCATTACAATGAACAGAAGTTTAAAAACAAAAACTAAGGCAGCTGTCCACACCCAGGCATACTCCAGATGTGTTGGGAACATGGATTTAAGAATTTCAAGCCAAGAGAGCCATCCAGCCACTTGTTTGATATTTTCTCTCCAAAGAAATGGAAAGTTATGTCACTAATGGTTTTTTTTGTTGTTGCCTGAGTCAGTTTTTTTGACTCCTGGCAACTGGCTGGGCAAATTCCTGTAGTTTTCTAGGCAAGATTTTTTTTTAATTGGTTTTTATTGTGAAATATAGAAATACAATTCAACATTTTTCAGTTCTGTGGTGTTAAATATAAATACATATTATTTACATATTATTTACATAGCATTGCATATTTGCTTGTATATGATTTGGATATTATTACAAATAGTAATGCACACTTCTTTATGATCATATATACATGTTACTTACTTGTTGTTTACATAGATTACAACCTTAATTCAATAATACTCATGGTAATAGTTAACTCTTTATGATCATTATTAGTTAACCTTTATACTTCTCAAATTTCACTTTTTGTTTCTTTTCTCTATCCACTCATACCACAGCTCCCACACATTATAGTATTCCGTGTTCTCTCTTTCATTAAGTTCTAATGTTAGCTTATTCATTTCAGCGCACTCTAATATTTTCCTAATTACTTGTTCTTCGGGTGGTAGTTTTTTCTCCTTCCAATACTGAGCGTAGGTTATTCTTGCCACTGTCGTTATATGTATGATTAAATATTTCTTCTTTTTTTCGTATTCTGTTTTCAGGATTCCCAGGAGAAAGATTTTCGGTTCAAAATCAATATTATCTTTTATTATTTCCATAATCCATTTCCAAATCATTTCCCAGAATTTTTTCACTTGGGGACAGGTCCACCAGCAATGGTAGAAAGTGCCTTGATGATGGCCACATTTCCAACAATTGGGACTCACATTGGGTTTATTTTGGTTATCCTAGCCGGGGCTAGATGCCACCTGTAAAGCATCTTATATTGATTTTCCTTATAAGTCACCACTCTAGTCATTTTAAGGTTGCTATTCCAAATTGTGTCCCATTCGTTTAAGTTTATACCTTGTCCGATGTTTTTGGCCCATGCTATCATCTGCTCCTTAACCACCCCTTCTATCCTATCGTATTCCAGCAAATAATTATATAATTTAACTAATATTTTGTTGTCTGTTCCCATCCATATCTTATCAAATCCGTTGATACCTATCTCAAAGCCAAACTCCTTCTTATCTTTTTTATAATGGGACTTTATTTGTGCATACGGCCACCAATTGATGTGGATGCCCTGTTCTTCCAGTTCTTCATTTGTTTTAAGGTTCCCTCCCCCATCTAATATCTCTTTGTATTTGACCATTTTCCCCATTTCCAATAGGTTGGGATATATCATGGCCTCCATTGTGGAGAGCCATCTCGGGACTTTTGTATATTTTTTTCATCTTATTTCACCCCATGTCTGTATTAGTGTATCCCTTATTTTATGACTATGGAAATATGTCCTTGCTCTTTTTCCTGTGTCCCAAAGGAAGGCGTGCCAGCCCTTTTGGAGATCGTGCCCTTCCAGGGTCAGGAGTCTTTTATTTTCCAGGGTTGCCCACTCCTTCAACCAGACCAAATTTGCTGCTTTGTAGTATATTTCCCATATTGGGAGTCTGAACCCACCTCTGTCCTTTTTGTCTTGCAAATTTCTAATCGCTATCCTGGGTTTCTTCCCACCCCAAATGAATTTTCTTGTAATAGAATTAAGTTCCGAGAAGAATTTTTTATCCAATTTGATAGAGGCAGTTTGGAACAGGTACAGCAACTTTGGGAACACACTCATTTTTATTGCTGCGATCCTGCCTAAAAATGATATCTGAAGTTTACCCCACTTTTCTAGATCTTGTTTAATGTTTCTGATCAAGGGCACGTAATTGTCTTCCTTAAGGGCCGAGCACCTTGCCGATATCCACACTCCCAAATATTTTACCTTCTTAACTATTTGGAGCCCCATTGCTTCTTCAAGTGTTTTCTTTTGTTCCTCGGTCATATTTTTGGTTAGTAATTTAGTTTTGGTTTTATTTAATTTAAGGCCAGCCACCTCTCCATATTTACCCAATTCTTCCAATATTTTTACACCTGTTTCTAATGGCTCCTCCATAATAAGGGCCACATCATCAGCAAATGCCTGGGTCTTGTACATCTCCTTTCTAATTGTCAATCCCTTAATTTCATTGTTATTTCTAATCCTTTTTAATAAGACTTCTAGGGCTAATATATACAAAAGTGGTGACAAGGGACACCCTTGTCTCACCCCCTTTTTAATTTGAAAGGTTTTTGTCAATTCTCCATTAAGTAAAATGTTGGCTCTTGTTTTCCATATATTGTGGTTATTGTGTTTTCAAAATTTGATCCGAAATTCATCTTTTTAATCTGTTATATCATGAAGTCCCAATTCAAGTTGTCAAAAGCCTTCTGAGCATCTAAGAAGACCAGTGCTATTTCTTTATTCGGGTGTGCCTCATAATATTCAAGTATGTCTATTACTATCCTTGTATTGTTTCTTATCTGTCTCCCGGGGAGAAATCCATTTTGGTCACTATGTATCAAATTGTTCAAAATTGTCTTTAGCCTTCCTGCTATGACACTCATGTAAATCTTATAATCCGTATTGAGAAGTGAGATAGGTCTGTAATTTTTTTATCAGTTTTGGATCTGCACCTTCTTTTTGGAGGAGTATAATATACGCCTCCCGCCATGATTCCGGTATTTTGGATTTTATCATTGTAAATTTCTAACAATTTTGGTAGGAGAATTTCCTCTAAGTGTGGGTTTTTATATAGTTTTCCTGGGAATCCATCTGGGCCTGGTGATTTGTTCTTTTTGAGTTTCGATATTGCCATCTTTAACTCCATCATTGTGATTTCTTTATTGAACATTTCTCTCTCATCCTCCCCTATTAATGGGAGTGTTTCTTCTGATAGGTATTTATCCACCTTTCCTTTTGGAATATACTGTGGTTTCTCTTCAGATCGTATAAATCTTTCGCCTTTTTCTAGGCAAGATTTTGGAACTAGTTTGCCACTGACTTCTTCCTGGGGCTGAGGGAAAGGGACTGGCTCAGGATCACCCAGCTGGTTTTATTCCTAAGGCAACACTAGAATTCACAGTCTACAGTGCCTTCATCACTACATCAAGCTGGCTCTCTAATACAGTACACTTGGTAACACAATCCCAGAAGCCTCTGGGAACCACAAGCTGCTCACCCCTCCTCAACATCATCAGGCTCACTCTTGCACTGCCATTGATTGGTGGTTTATTTGTAATGTGCACAATTATCAGACTTGTTAAGCAGAACAATAAGCTAGTCTGGCTCCCAATATCCCCTGATCCTTTCCACCAATAACTCTTTGTTTATACATAATATGTATCTTGAGATAAATAATTTGACGCTTTGTTGATATCAATAAGCACAGGACCTATTCGCACAATAATTTTGACTGGGTTGGCGTGAGTCAACTAACCTATGTAATTTTACATTTAGGTTTAAACAGGCCCAGTATGGTCACAGATTCAATCAATTGTGCCGTGGGGTCTTCTAAAGCAGTATTTCCCACTATTTCCATATTTTATTTTATTTTAGTTTGTTTTATGTTTTTATTTGTATCCTGCCTTTGTTATTTTTACAAATAACCCATTTTTAACACACCTTCCTTCTCCTATTTTCTCCACAACAACAATAATCCTGTGAAGAGAGCTGGGCTGAGATATATGAAGTTTGGTTCCCTGAATTCCCTGTTAAGGAATTTGGGGAAGTGGCATCTCTACATCAGGAAGTTGTCAAGACTGAAAAACAGGGACCTAACCCCAGTCAACTGACACATTCTGCTTACTCATCCAGATGTGAAAAGTGGCTAATTTCTAGGTTTCTTTTATGGAAGTCATATTACTAACCTATAGATATTAATTTTAATTACTACTAGGCTGGTCTATGACTGTAATAAACATTTTTATTTAATTACTGAAAAAAATCTCAGAGATCATGAATATCAGCTTTGATGCATAACTAAATGGAAGTCAATAACTATGAAAAGTATCCGTTTCAGCTGCTACATTCCACTGGAAAAAATGTACAATTAAAAAAAAAAAGAACGACCTCTAATCATTCACCGCTTTACTAGTTTACATTTCCCATTTTTCTTCACAGCTATTCCAAGCTGAGATCATGTTGCTGCTTTTCAAATCAGTAACTGAAAAGCCCCTTTGTTATCTGCCAATTTAGCTCCATATCACATCCCACACTGGATAAATGAAGAGATTGTATCACCAAGGACCAGAATTTAGCCATTTAAGCTGGGAACAAAAAACGATGAAATTTAAAAGGCACCTTATAATCTGGTTCTCATTCTACTGAGCAGGTTGGGGGTGGGTGGGCTGGGGTTGGCAGGGTATGTGATGAAGCTGTCAACAATAGCCTGTCCTTCACCTTTGGGCTGGCAAGTGCCTGAGCACAGGTGCAGCCTAGGGCAAGGGCAGAGGGTTGCTGTTGTGAGCCTAGGGTAAGGTCCTGTGTGTATGCTTGCATGTCTGTGTTGTTTCTGATAAATGTATTTCTTGGGTAATTGGTGGATGAATGCGGTGAAAGAACCTCTTGGCCTAGAAGAAGTGAGTGAGGGATCAGAGAGGGATGGGGGAGATAAGAGGTCATGCTGGAAACATAATGATAGACAGAGGGAAGGCAGGATATTAGATCCTTGGTGGCCTTGGACTTGTGGCTGGGCCATGTAGTGGTATCACCTTCCTAGAGGTGCCCCCTCTAGGGTGGTGATCCCTTTGGCATTGAAGGAGGCTAAGGGAAGGCAATGAAGAAAACAGTTGTGCTTCAGCTCTAGAGAACCTGAAGAAAGAAGATTATCTGGACCCATTTGAATCAGGTTTCAGGCCAGGGTTTGATATGGAGACATCATTGAGCATGTTTGTTGATGATTTGCGGCATAGCCTGGATAGGAGCGGTGCATCCACCTTGGTGCTCCTAGATATCTCAGTGGCTTTTAACACCATCAACCATGATATGCCTTAGGGCTGGCATTAAGGTTTGGAGTTGGGATGTTCAATGGGATTTTGTGTGGTTGGCTTTTCTCTATGAGTAGTTTCAATAAATGTTGATAAGCAGGGAGATACCATGATCCTAGCTCCTTACTTTGGAGGTATTGCAAGATTTGATGCTCTTTCCCTTCTGTTTAACAACTACGTGAACCAGTGGGTGAGGTCATCTATCAGTCTGGGGGTCACATATTTTAAGGAGTACGTTAAGGAAAGATCTGGAGAGTCAGGAGGAAGAATGGCTACCAAGGCAATGGCCAAATGAAAGAAACCTGAATCCAGAACAGAATTATAACCCAAGAAAGCATCTCAGACAAGACCCTTCCCAGTTCTCACAAAGATAGAAAGCAGGGAAGTATATGCAGACTTTTCAGATTTTGTTATTATAAACTTATAATAAAAATAATACTGCATGCATCATTTTGATTTCCTAGTGTGGTCTACCTCAAAGATCAGACATAAATTATTAGTATGTTGACGATATCTATTTATACATCTCAACTCATGGACTGGCCAACCAACACTGTCAATATCCTAGCCCAGTGTCTGGAACTATGCAGGTCTGAATGGGCAAAAAGAGACTCAGTCTCTGTCCTGACAGGACCAAATGGCTATGCTTATTTGGTCCACCTGGTTCCATTGTAACAGATTGAAAGTGTCCATAGAGAAAGGAGAACAAAATGGTGCATCATTAACTCTCAGTGAGATTGTACTTCCCTGTTTGAGATTGGTAGACAATCTCAATCTGGGGGCCCTCTTGGAGTCCTGCTTTAGGAGGGCAGGAGAACATGTGCACAGGTACATGTGTAGTGTGCCATTTGTACTACTTCCTGGATTGGGAGACTCTTCAACAATTGTATGTGCCCTGGTCTCTTCACTGTTGAATTACCATAATGTGCTTTATATGGGACTATCTATCCTTAAAGATCATCTGGACACTACAGCTGGTCCAGAAAGCAGTGGCATTGTTAGTGTTAGGAGTGTTGCATTACATTATGCTCATATGAATAATATAGTGCAATATAATGCAGTGCAAGCTGCACTGGTTATCAGTCAGCTTCCTAGTGCAATTCAAGGTGCTGGCTATCACCTTTAAAGTCATTCATAAAGTCTCAAATTGCTCCGTAAACCAATCGATTTGTAATGACGCTATAGGGCATTGCATGCCAAAGAAACCAGACACAAGGACAATATTTTCTCCAATCCCATCACTCTGCTAAACAACTAATTCCCACAACACTGTCTTATGCTCTGGGTTGTCAAACCACCTAGTAGGACTGTATTACTATTATCCTTCTCATCTTTCCTATTACTTATTTCCTAGCTTCTTATGACTATAACTCTGTTGTCTGTATCTTATGATTTATGTTGTCTGCTTATTTAGTATCCTGATTATCACTGAGTGTTGCATCTTATGATTTATGATGATCGTATTTTATGATTATGATCATGGCTTATCACTTGTTGGTTGTGTGTACAACTGAGAATTTATGCACGGGAGAAATTCTTTGTGTATCCAATTTCACAAAGCCAATCAAGAATCCTATCCTATCCTATCCTATCCTATCCTATCCTATCCTATCCTATCCTATCCTATCCTATCCTATCCTATATTTCCACTCCACTCCACTCGATTCCATTGCATTCCATTCCATTCTAAAAACCTCTCTGTTACATTTGCAATCCCAGCGTTAATATCTCTCAACCTTCTTTTTCCTGAGAAATGTGTTTATTTCTTCAGGAAACTCTCAGACTTTTAGCTGTTACTGAATTCAGATGTGGCTCTAATCTATGGTTTTCTTAATTTTAATAATTTTAGTTAATTGAATAAACCACAACTGTCTAATTTACATAAACTGCTGAGCCTTTCATGATGGTTTACAAACTGTAATGGTTGGGTTTATACATCATGCTAAGCTAGAATCAAACTGACTACGGTTCAGTGTGGCGTATGAGTCTAGCTCTTGTTTTGAAATTTAGTTCTATCTCTAAATAGACAATATAATATATAATTTTAGATGCTGAATTTCTGGGAATCCCCTTTGGATAACTATGGGCAACATTCCAGTAGGAAAACCCTCAGATATCTCTTCTCTTCACTATTCCAGGCTTGACTGTTTTTTTTCTACATAGCTGTAATTTTAATTTTATTTCATCTGCATTCAGAGTATAACTTTCAGCCCACATGGTGCCACTCACAGTGTCTACAGAGGCCAAAAATTCCAATAGATGTATTCTAACAGTGCTTCTGAAGGGTCAAGTTGGACGCTTATCCATAAAAATCCCCAGATACAGTACTTTGCTTTCCCCCACCTCACCCCCAATCCAAGAAGGCTCCTCAGTGAGTCTTTTTTGGGATGTGTAAATTTAGTCTACCCAGGGATAGAGCTGTCATGGTATGATGGTATGATATTTTGAACCTTTTGTTTAGCATTCTATAAGCTGTTTAGAGCCATTAGGAAATATTTATTTTATTTTATTTATTTATTTTATTTTATTTCTATACCGCCTTTCTCCTGCGGGACTCAGGGCAGTGTACAGCCAAGATAAAACATAGCATATAAAATTTAAAAAACATTTTAAAAAACAATTAAATAATTTTGGCCCAAGTTTAAAACAACCCAATTAAAACCGAATCCAAATTAAAAACTGAGAGGATGGGATCAAGCCAGCCCAGCTAGATGGAATAAGTGTGTTTTCAGGGCCCGACGAAAAGTCCGGAGGTCTGATATCATGCGTATCTCAGGGGGCAGGTCATTCCAGAGGGCAGGTGCTGCCACAGAGAAGGCTCTTCCCCTGGGGGTCGCCAGCCAGCACTGTCTGGCCGACGGCACCCTGAGGAGGCCCTCTCTGTGCGAGCGAACTGGTCGGTGGGAGGCTATTGGTGGCAGAAGGCGGTCTTGCAAATACCCTGGCCCTAAGCCATGAAGTGCTTTAAAGGTGGTCACCAACACCTTGAAGCGCACCCGGAAGAGCACAGGAAGCCAGTGCAGCCCGCGCAGGAGAGGTGTTATATGTGAGCGCCCCGTCGCTCCCATAATCCCCCGCGTGGCCACATTCTGGACCAACTGCAGCCTCCGGGTGCACCCCAAGGGGAGCCCAAGTAGATAAATAAAATTAACCTAGAGTTTTAATTCACGACACAAATGATCAGGCTCAAATTATACTACTGTGGACACAATATACAAATCTATAGAGAAGACTCTAATGCTGGACAAAATGGAATGAAAAGAGAAGAAGATGACTAGCAGCAATGTGCATGGATTTAGTTACAGCAGTGATAAACATACTCTTGAAAGACTTGAACAATCAGATCATGGAGAATAACTATTTACAGTATGTTGTCTGTAAGAATCAGCAATGGCTTGATAGGTAATACAGGTAATCCTTGACTTACAACCAGTTGCTTAAAGACCAGTTGCTCAAAATTACGACAAGCCCAGAATGGGTACTTTATAATCATCTTAAAATGTTGTGGTCCCCACCTCCCCAGTTATGTGACCATGTTTGAGATATTGGCAATCTGTTCGCCTTATTTACCGGTTACAGCATCTCACAGTCACATAAACAGAAGGACAGATCTCAGTCCTTTGGCTACCTGAATCAGAGGGGTTTTTGATCTTCACTTTGATCAGTTGTTAAAAATCTGGCCATGATATTGCTCCAAAAGCAGCAAGCAGAAGAAAAAACGCTTGAAGCAACTGTTCAAGCAAGCGGAAGTAACAGCGAAGCCCTTCTCCTCAATGTCAGAGTTCATCATCTGTGAGTTATTTCGCCATTGGGGCAGAAAATCCCAGAAACACTTCTTTTCTGCACAAGAGTCATAATGCACAGATGTTTTAATTTGGTGCTTTAATTAGCGGGCTTGATTTTTCAGCATTTTTTTGTGGAGGGGATTTACCCCGGTTGAGCAAATCTGTGGTTGTTTAGTAAATACCAATGGTTCAAACCCACTTTTCTAAGTGTGTGTTTTTGGCTGGAAATTCTTTGACAAAGCAGATGGAAATTTTCTTTAGCCAAGGTGCCTCAGAAAAATTAGAGCTAAGCTTATGTGGTTGAAATGGATGTTGTTTGGGGCATGTGAGAATCCACCTTAAAATCATACATTCTCTATGAAACAAATTCCAATTATAAACTGCAGGATGGGAAAGATTCTTACACCCTCACCTGACAAAACTTGGATTTGGACATTTACAACAAGGCTTTGTCTTCTGTTTTAATACTGAGCAATCCCCGTGACATTTCAGAAGCCTGGATCTGAAGACAGATGGCAGCCAAACAAGCAATAGCTATTTTAATGCCGAAGTGGAATGCTACAGCTTGAGAATTTCCTCACGGGAGATGCATTCTTCTAGGATTATATTATTTCTTGGGCTGACTGCCTCAAGACTACAGCCTCCCATTTCCCTTTTGGGTGGGAAAGTTTTTCTCCTTGTTAAGGGACACTAATTCTAATTTGAGCCTGAACGGCTAAATTAGACATTCCAACAAGACTGTCTAGCTAGGAGTTGTGTCAAATAAGAGGACACAGTGATACAGCATTTAAGTTGCAATCATACATGCCAGGGTCATTTTGTATGCATTTTCACACAATTTGTCTATCCACAGAACTTTGCCCGAGGATCTGCTCCATTCACAACCCATGGTTATAAACAACCAGATTTTACATAGGTCACAACTCCAGCATTCTCTAACTTTTGCTCTGTTCTGATTAGAAAGTTATGGTCAGAAAATCCTAATTAATGCTCACATGCTTTCTTCAAGAAGAGATATCAAGTATGTAAATAATAAAACAAATCATATGTATTATACTACATCACAAAAACATCCAAGGTAAAATTCTCCAAAGGAAGGAAAGGTAAAGCTTATGGAAAGTGCTGGCATCACTCTGGATGGTGATTCAATACAAATAAAGAATGTTCAAACCCAGGGAGAAACCACAAATTGTTACTAAAAATAATAAATGAATTACCCAACATACTTCAATGAAACATCACCACCCTTATGGGCATCAGAAACCAAATTCTTAATTTTTTATTCTGCTAATGCAACATTACTCCATAAAAATTAAACACAGTTAGTTGAGCCTGTGTGATCCTTGCTGTGATAGAGACCAGTCCGGTGGTTCTTAAAGTGGAGGTAATTATCCCCCAAAGGGTAAATTGGGCATATCCTGGAGAAATAAAGCAATTTGTAATTATTTGTTTGTGACTCGATGATCCAGTGTAAGACTGTCCCTGGTGAGACACTTCTGTAAAACAACAGAGTCTGGAATTTTTTTTGTGGAGGTAATGACATTATTTGAGACCGCTGAAAGGGGTAATTGGGTCAAACATCTTAAGAACCACTAGACTAATCCTTAAAAAGAAGAGCTAGTGAGCTTTAGTTCGCCACAAGACTGCAATTTTGCTAGGCAAGCGTACCGTAAATCGGTGGTCATATGGGTGGGGTCAGCTGTTCCCCATCCAGAAGGCCACTCCTGACCAACATGCCTTGGCTCCTGTTCCTTCTGCTATGTCTCTCTCATGTGGAACAGAGAAACACAACAGATAAGAAAACAGATACTGTAAGCAATCTCTTCCCTCAAGTCTTTCCTTCTTCCTCTATATAATATTAAGATTTGGTAAAGATGAGTGAAGAAGTATTTGGTGGCAATGACTTTTTCTTCTTGATGTACGGAAGTGTGTGGGACAGTGCTGGAAGAAGCAGTGGTAACTGGGAAGATGAAGAGTACATCCTCCTGGTATTCTCAGTTCAATCCTAGCGATTTTGATGGACAAAGAGTAAAATTTCACATTCTATCCAGGAATTCTTCCAACTCTGCTAACCTCATATATTGTTTCATCCTTTACACTATAATACAGGTAGTCCTCGACTTAAATAGTTTGACCATTCAAAGAGCGGTATTGAAAAAAAGTGACTTATAATGACTGCTGCAGCATCCCCATGATCAAAATTTGGACGCTTGGCAACTTCCATGTATTTATGACAGTTGCAGTGTTCCAGGTCATATGATCACTTTTTGTGACCTTCTGACAAGCAAAGTCAATGGGGAAGCCAGATTCATTTAACAACCATGTAGTTACTAATTTAACAACTAAAGTGATTCACTTAACAACTATGGCATGAAACTAAAATGGGGCAAAATTCACTTAACAAATATCTCTCTTAACAACAGAAATTTTGGACTGAATTGTGAGTGTAAATTGAGGACTACCTGTAGTCAGGTTCACAACACCCTAAGCTGTAAGCCTCGGGTTGATTTACCAAGTCCATGTGCAGTGTGACTTTTCCTGTTGAAGGAAGAAGATAAATCTTTTCCTGCAGAGTTTTTGCACAAACGGCTCATCTCCTGATAGATATTACATATGCATAATATTGTATAAAGATATTTCAACTAGTAAAACCAAAATGATTACTCGTACCACGGCTTAAAAATGTCTTGAAGAATATTACAGGTAGTCTGTTTTTCCTTCTTATTGAAAGAGCAACAGAAAACTATGCTAACATATATATTAAACCCATTCATTCATTTCTGAATCTCAAAGTACAGAAGCTGGAAGACTCTGCTAAAATCTGAGACTAAACTGGATCTACAGAATCCTTGCTGGTGAATAGAACAGTTGCTTCTAATATAACTATGTTTTGTTCTTTTTTATTTAATTCATTATATTTTGTTAAGGATATTGGTGTTGTGTTACCAACCAGCAGAGTAAATGCACAAGGAAACGTTGCTGAGAGCAATGAATAAGAGTTATGCAAACTGGTTTATCAAAAGCTTACTTTATAGTGGAAAAAACAGTCTCATAGTCTTACATATTATAAACATATTTAATCTTGAAAGAAGTGGCACCTAGAGGATAAGAGCATTTGGTCCACGATTATGTCTTAAATAATGAGTAATGTTGGCCACACTTCCTTTCAACTTTGAACTGGGACGCATATTCAGTAAGTCACACTTTATTACAATTTCTGTTAAACATTGTTTCCATCTTTTATCCAAGGAGACTAACACATGTTGATTAAAGTGAATGAACCATACTTATAAATACAAACAGTGTGGGAAAGCCATTTATAGAATCATAAGTTTATGAGAATTTGATTCTTCATTCAATCGTGACTTATTTTATCAGGCATTATAAGTTTTTGGTCAATTCAGTCATTTAATATGTAAAGTATTAATAATGGTCACGTACCAAATGACTGACATTGATTGACTCACGGTCAAGTGTTAATAAGTTCCAAATATTCCTAAAACAGTTGCAGCCAACATCCAGTTTCATTCTGATCATCACATAGAAGAGTTCTGTGGATCTTAGACATAATTAAGTGCTGTTTGTGTACTTGATGTATGCAATTTGTGATATGTTAAGGCATAAAGGAATAATTCAATGGTACATATCTACTAAAAGTGCTTTAGAAATAGTCTTAGAAACAAATTATTTTTATGTGCTGACAAATGAAATATGTCTCCTTGATCATTATGGATGTTTAGACCAGTAAATTACCATTTAATGATATAGTATAATACTTTAGTAGATTCTCAGGCTATTCAATTAATAATATTCTCATATAGTTTCTGTGGGCTATAATATGCTTAGGGACATTTTCAAAAATGAAAAGTTTGAATGCATTTAAGTATATCTTCATTTGTGGATGTTAGTATTTCAAATTGTTTGTCACACTTATATAAAAAAATGAAGAAAAATAATGATTTTCGTATATGAAGAAAAATGAATAAAATATGAATATTAGTATAGGTGAAATATTAGTGCTGATATGGATTCCTATATTAATACTTTAAGATGTTTTAAGCATCTTAATAAATTATTAAGAAGCTTTTTATGGAATTGTCTAAGTGCCAGAATTTCTATATCTAAGCTACATTTTTCATATGGTGACGGGGAATTTAATTCTCCTGATTTTCAGTTTAATTGTAGTTTTACTATTATTTCTTTATGGAGTTCAAGTGTTTAAATTCAATTTAAATATGATCCTTTCAATAATGTGGCAGTAAGTTGTTTCACATTTTAGTCAAAATTGTATTTCCAGCATTAAAGGCCATAAGACAAATTAGGGGGTAAAAAAGTTACAATAGCTTTCTAATGTTGACCTTTGTTTTCATTAGAAATTTACATTATATAATCATCCCAATAGAGGAATGATACATAGCATTAGAAGGTTACACCTTATTCAGAAGAAACAGACTCCACAGAAAGGATGAGAGGTACCGTATATAAAAAATAGGAATTCAGGAATCAGGCATGAAAATCCTGTTGAAAGAATCTGGATAAGTGATACCAGTTTATTGCTGACACTTGGCAGGTAGAAGATGCAGATAAGACTTTCTGTGTTAAATAATCTTTGAAAGAGGCATGCAGCAGTAATAATGAGAGAAATTCATTTCTCTGACATCTGTCAAAACTATTGACAGAATAGTTTTCTTTTCTATTCTATTGGTGATAACTCCATGTGTCAGCAGGCATAAGAAAAAACAAAGGATATGCTATCCTAGGCCCAATCCAAACCAATAGGATAGAATTAATTGAAGAAGTGAAGGTGACTGAAACCTTGGTGGATAGTGTTCATGTTATTCTTGATTTTGTGATATACACTGGAGGAAGAACTGAGAAGAGGCAGATCTGCAAACTGGAGTTCAGAAGATTTTGATGAATTCTAAAGGAAAGTAGATTGGACTCAGTAGCTTCAAAGACTTAAGGAGAAAAGTATCCATGAGGATTCAGAAATCCTTTGAGATACTGACGGCATAATTGCAAACAATTCTTACAACAAGGAATGATAAGAGTTTAAAAGGAAAACATGGACACACAAAGGGCTTCCTAACAAGCTGAAGAAAAAAAAAAGCCAAACAGGTATAGGAAATATAATGAGAAAATAAAATCAAAGAAAAACACAAGGTTATGTCCAGAAACTGCAGAGATAGGGACAGAAAGGCTAATGCTGTGGCTTGAAGAGCATAGCAAAATAACAAAAATAACAAAAGAATACCCTATTTATTTGGGTACATTGGGAATAAAAAAAGAAAACCAAAGAAGATGCAGGCCCATGGTGGGGTAAAATTAATGAATGATGGTTGATGGTGAGTTGATGGTAGGTTATAATGAGAAGAGAACTTCTTAACTTAAGAAGTTAACTCTGTAATGGAGCACTAGCTGCTTATTATAATATCACTGGGAAAAGAGGGAGCTGCATCTTAGCATAGACAAGGAAATATAAGAAAGAACTTAGTCATTTTAAATGAACTTAAGTCTCCAGGACCAGATGAATTTCACTGGAAAGGCTTGTCCCATCGTTGACCCATTCTGTTAAGATATCCATTCCATACACATAATAAAGTTTAGAGAAATGGAGTTGAATATGTTGAACGATACTGTACATTAAAAATGGAACGTATTACTGTGTGAAGAATGTGGATTATTGAGCATGGTCCAGGGATAACAAAGAAGATCATTCTGTTCTTGGATGGAATGGAAAGATGGTGGAATGGAAAGATGGAAAGATGGTGCCACCCCCATCTTAAGAGTCTCTGATTGATCATGTCTTTTTGCTCTCTACTTATAAATTGTCTTTGACATAATGGAAATATTGACCAATATTATTTTAAGTGGTGAAGGTTGAACACTACCTTTAAAACTTACATACATTTGGTAATCACTTATTTTTTCCTTTCTCTTTCTATTGGCTGCCGCTTTTCCCAAAACTTTTAAAACTTTTATATATATATAAAACTTTTTCAAAGCAAGAACATTTTTTAAAAGGGGCATTAATCTTAAAGACCTGGATGATCTTTTTCATTAATTTAATGGAAACCTAAGGACCAACTTTTCATAAGGAGTCCTACACTAGTTCCAGATTAATATTGTTCCACTCAGAAGATCTCTAGTTCTCCTATAGAGATCATTGTCACTTTCTACATTCTGATACCTAAAGGTGAGTAGAAGAGGCTGTGAGTGGAGAAAGCTTGTGCTGCAAACTTATAAATTTTCTTTTAAAAGTCACTGTTATTTAAATCAATGGTATGCAAATTTGAGCAAAATTCAAATTAAGTGTCCTTAATTCTATCCATGGGTCCCATCCTGCATCACAGTATCCTTTTCTAGCCAAATCACATTCTACCTTTCTGCTCTTTCTACTTTTAGGTAATTTTTGGTACTGAATTAGAGATCATTTACTATATATAGAGAAATCATTCTTTCAGAGCCATAACCTTGGCAAATTAAAGAAAATAAAAACAAATTGATTCCATAGCCTTCTTCTAGTGCACACTTGCCTGCTCGTTTTAGTTTGGAACCCAAACTCAGAAGTAAGTCTCACTTAATTGATTGGATTTGACTCCCTCAGTTAAATCTCTCATGTGGCATACCAGATATGCCTCACCTATTGTAATTCAACAGAATATTATCTGAGTTCAGCCAATATAGGACTGTAGTGGAAGTCCAGAGGTTCAAACTACAAATCCAAGTATTCCATGATGCGTGGATGTTAGCTTGCTCTGCCAAAATGGGCATTTGACCTTAGTTTTTGTTTTTCATGATCCATCCTCTGGTTTGGCTCTGTCTAAGCACAGAGCAAGAATCTGGAAATGAAAATTCTATTTGCTTGCCATATTTTGGTATATTTGTATATCACAAATGCTTAAAAAAGCACTTTTGTTGAAAATACTTTGGTTATTGTAAAGATATAACAATTGGAACAATCATGAATAAAGCTGTTCCAACAGTTTATAAATTACCATTCTGGCATACAAAATATGTAACAAAATTGTTTTCATTCTATTGCCAGCATCAATTTCCATTCACTTAACTGCAGAGGCATTGATGTGAGAGAGAGGGGGGGAGAGAGGGAGGGAGGGAGGGAGAGGGGAAGGAGGAAGAGGAAGAGGAGGAGGGAGGGAGGAGGAGGAAGAGAGAAGGAGGAGGAGGCAGAGAGAGAGAGGGAGAGGGAAAGGGAGAGGGAGAGGAAGAGAGAGAAACATAGTCTAATTCAGTGATGAAAAAAATTATTCCTACAAAATTTTAGCTAGATTTACTCAGAAGCAAAATTTAGCAGGGACTGTGGCATTTTCTCCAAGTGAAGGGTATAAGTAAACTTTAGCAAGTTGCTATATGAGTAGATTTAGTTCTTCAGATTTCACATTAGCAACAGAGTTGGACATATTCTCTCCAAGAATGTTCATACACTGAATATTATCTAATTATCTATCAAGAACACATCTAGAAATTCTTATAATAAACAAACATCACTTTGTCTCTTTAAGCCATATGGAAAGTGACTATTTTACTGGAAACAAAATGATTTGTTTGATGTAATAGTGACAGGAAGAAACCAGCTTGTTTTGATCACTTGATCAAAGCTTATTAACCAAACTAAAATCAGTTTCTACTGAGAATCTGCCGGCGGACTGACTCTTCAGGTCCTGTAAACAAATCCCCTCAAATCATTTTGCCAAGTGCATAATGCCACTAATGTAGAGTTAGTCGCCCCCCCCACCCCACCTCCCTTATGCTCCTCTCTTAATACTTTGCAGCAGACAACTGATGCTAAGAAAATGACATATTCCCAGTAATCTCTCAGGGGAAAATCCCGTTTACATGGGCTTCCTTCCTAAGACCTACTGGAGAGGGAGAGGGGGATTTAATATTTCAAATGGTGTGTGTGATAAATTATATATACATTTGTGTGTGTGTGTGTGTGTGTCTGTGTGTCTGTGTGTCTGTGTATACAGTCAGTAGAGATGTACTTACTATTGTCAGTTTTCTTCTAAGCACAACTGGGCAGTGCTTAGTCTTACTGGGCAGACTTGGAGGCTGGGCGCAGAGGGAGGAAGACTGAGAGAGGGAGGGAGAGGGGTAGAGAGAGATTTTCTATTGTGGGGAAACTGGCAAAGGGAGGGAGAGGGAGAGGGGGAAGAGAAAGACTGACTTTTTATTGTGAGAAGCTGGCAAAAGGAGGGAGGGGGAGAAATGGAGGGAGAGGGAGAGAGAGAGAGACTGACTTTCTATTGTGGGGAAACTGGTAAAAGGAGGGAGAGGGAGAGAGGAAGGGAGAGGGGGGAGAGAGAGACTGACTTTCTATTGTGAGGAAACTGGCAAAAGGAGGGAGAGGGAGAAAGGGAGGGAGAGGGGGAGAGAGTGGGGAGAGAGAGACTGACTTTCTATTGTGGGGAAACTGGTAAAAGGAGGGAGAGGGAGAAAGGGAGGGAGAGGGGGAGAGAGGGGGGAGAGAGAGACTGACTTTCTATTGTGGGGAAACTGGTAAAAGGAGGGTGAGGGACAGGGAGAGGGAGGGAGAATGAGAGAGAGGGGAGAGACTTTCTATTGTGGGGAAACTGGTAAAAGGAGGGAGAGGGAGAGAGGAAGGGAGAGGGGGGAGAGAGAGACTGACTTTCTATTGTGAGGAAACTGGCAAAAGGAGGGAGAGGGAGAAAGGGAGGGAGAGGGGGGAGAGGGGGGAGAGAGAGACTGACTTTCTATTGTGGGGAAACTGGTAAAAAGAGGGTGAGGGAGAGAGGAAGGGAGAGGGAGGGGGGAGAGAGAGACTGACTTTCTATTGTGAGGAAACTGGCAAAAGGAGGGAGAGGGAAAAAGGGAGGGAGAGGGGGAGAGAGGGGGGAGAGAGAGACTGACTTTCTATTGTGGGGAAACTGGTAAAAGGAGGGTGAGGGAGAGAGGAAGGGAGAGGGAGAGGGGGGAGAGAGAGACTGACTTTCTATTGTGAGGAAACTGGCAAAAGGAGGGAGAGGGAGAAAGGGAGGGAGAGGGGGAGAGGGGGGAGAGAGAGACTGACTTTCTATTGTGGGGAAACTGGTAAAAAGAGGGTGAGGGAGAGAGGAAGGGAGAGGGAGGGGGGAGAGAGAGACTGACTTTCTATTGTGAGGAAACTGGCAAAAGGAGGGAGAGGGAAAAAGGGAGGGAGAGGGGGAGAGAGGGGGGAGAGAGAGACTGACTTTCTATTGTGGGGAAACTGGTAAAAGGAGGGTGAGGGAGAGAGGAAGGGAGAGGGAGAGGGGGGAGAGAGAGACTGACTTTCTATTGTGAGGAAACTGGCAAAAGGAGGGAGAGGGAGAAAGGGAGGGAGAGGGGGGAGAGGGGGGAGAGAGAGACTGACTTTCTATTGTGGGGAAACTGGTAAAAGGAGGGTGAGGGAGAGAGGAAGGGAGAGGGAGAGGGGGGAGAGAGAGACTGACTTTCTATTGTGAGGAAACTGGCAAAAGGAGGGAGAGGGAGAAAGGGAGGGAGAGGAAGGGAGAGGGGGGAGAGAGAGAGACTGACTTTCTATTGTGGGGAAACTGGCAAAGGGAGGGAGAGGGAGAGAGGAAGGGAGAGGGAGAGGGGGAGAGAGAGACTGACTTTCTATTGTGAGGAAACTGGCAAAAGGAGGGAGAGGGAGAAAGGGAGGGAGAGGAAGGGAGAGGGGGGAGAGAGAGACTGACTTTCTATTGTGGGGAAACTGGTAAAAGGAGGGTGAGGGACAGGGAGAGGGAGGGAGAATGAGAGAGAGGGGAGAGACTTTCTATTGTGGGGAAACTGGCAAAGGGAGGGAGAGGGAGAGAGGAAGGGAGAGGGAGAGGGGGGAGAGAGAGACTGACTTTCTATTGTGAGGAAACTGGCAAAAGAAGGGAGAGGGAGAAAGGGAGGGAGAGGGGGAGAGAGGGGGGAGAGAGAGACTGACTTTCTATTGTGGGGAAACTGGTAAAAGGAGGGTGAGGGAGAGAGGAAGGGAGAGGGAGAGGGGGGAGAGAGAGACTGACTTTCTATTGTGAGGAAACTGGCAAAAGGAGGGAGAGGGAGAAAGGGAGGGAGAGGGGGAGAGAGGGGGGAGAGAGAGACTGACTTTCTATTGTGGGGAAACTGGTAAAAGGAGGGAGAGGGAGAAAGGGAGGGAGAGGGGGAGAGAGGGGGGAGAGAGAGACTGACTTTCTATTGTGGGGAAACTGGTAAAAGGAGGGTGAGGGACAGGGAGAGGGAGGGAGAATGAGAGAGAGGGGAGAGACTTTCTATTCTGAGGAAACTGGCAAAGGGAGGGAGAGGGAGAGAGGAAGGGAGAGGGAGAGGGGGGAGAGAGAGACTGACTTTCTATTGTGGGAAAACTGGCAAAAGAAGGGAGAGGAAGGGAGAGGGAGAGGGGGGAGAGAGAGACTGACTTTCTATTGTGAGGAAACTGGCAAAAGGAGGGAGAGGGAGAAAGGGAGGGAGAGGGGGAGAGAGGGGGGAGAGAGAGACTGACTTTCTATTGTGGGGAAACTGGTAAAAGGAGGGTGAGGGACAGGGAGAGGGAGGGAGAATGAGAGAGAGGGGAGAGACTTTCTATTGTGAGGAAACTGGCAAAGGGAGGGAGAGGGAGAGAGGAAGGGAGAGGGAGAGGGGGAGAGAGAGACTGACTTTCTATTGTGGGAAAACTGGCAAAAGGAGGGAGAGGGAGGGAGAGAGACTTTCTATTGTGGGGAAACTGGCGGCGAAAAGGAGAGCTCTACAGCCGTTCCTTTTGACAACCTGCAAGGAATCCCCAGTCCAAAATGGGATAATAAAATATGCTGCACCGGTGGACGGACGGATGGAAGGATGAAGCAGAGCATTCTCCAGCAGCTGCTGTTGTCCGTGCAGTGCACTCCCCACACACGCACGTATACACACGCACCGACACAAACACAAGAGTTTCCCTCTTCCCCGCCCTTTTCCCCCTTTCCTACCCTTTCACTCACCCGGGCTGTCGCTGCCGCCGTCTCGATCCGCCGTCCGATCCCAAACGCTGACAGATGCCGCGGAAGGCTGCGGGCTTCCTTTCTCCCTCGGAAGTCGCGAGGAGGAAGCCGCAAGAAAAGCGATGGTCGCCGCTGCCCGAGGCCCCGCCGTAGCGACGGAGGGACGCTCGGCGGGCGAGGGAGAGGAGGCAGAGCCCAGGGAGAAAGATCCCACAAAGAGATGCGGCCCCAGCAGCAGCAGCAGGAGGCTGAGGGGACGGAGCAGAAACAGGCGCGTTGCTGGCATGGTGCTTGGGATTTCACATGCCCGGCGTTGTTGCAAAGCAGTAATCATAACAACCACCACAAACATCACCACAACCACCATCATCATCCTCATGAAGCAGTTGCAGGCAGCGCCATGCCCGGCAGGCGGGAAGGGAGCGGGCGCTTCAGAGAAGCAGAGCCGCGGGCGCGGCCAAAGTTCCCCGGGTCAATGGCGAGGCGGCGGCGGCGGCGGCCGGCCCCCGGGACGGCATGGTCGAGCGGGGCGGACGCGGCTCCGGCAGTGGCCGCTCGCGGTGGCGCGGAGCCTGAAAGTAAAAGCGCCCGCAAGGGCAGGCTCCTCCTCGCGGCCGCTGACATCACACCCTGCCGAGGCTGCTCTCTTTCCCCTCAAGCGGCCGTCCCGCTCCCCTCCGCCCCTGCAGGCTGCTCCTCGGGGCATCCCCCAGTCGAGACCCGGTCCTATCTAGGGAGGGGCTGGGAACGGGCCGTCGGGTAGAGAAGGGAGTATGAGAGCCGCGTGTGAGGAGCCCAAAGGCGCGAGTCGAGACTCGAAGCACGAGGGAGACCCTGACGCGCCGCTTTGAAAGGCCCGGAGGGAAGAAGTCAAGCGTGAAGTTTGCTGGCCGACTCTGATAGCCAGAAAAGTGTCAGTCTGTTATGCGTGTGTGTATGCACCCATTCACACATCGCCGCTTTCAGCGTGAAGAATAATCCTTGAGGACTAGAAACCTGATGGTCCTTTGCTTCATTCCGATGAGCTAATGCCCACCAATGGATTTTTGTCCTTTCCCTTTTCTCCTATACATCGACCGAGGCAGCCAAATTGTGACTTGTGGGCTATGGGGATTCTTAAATCAGAGCAGAGAATTTGGCTCCAAATGTGAAGAGTAGAGTTGTCAGAAATTTGGATGTCCTAATGTGGACTTCCAGACACACTTGCATACCTACACACATCTCTTTGGATATTTTCAAGCTTATCAATGCATTTTTTCCCCATTTCCTGCCACTATAATTCAAAAGTATGTTTCATGCAATTTTATTTTCAAGCAATGGTGAAAGTACTTAAGTGATATGAAAATAATAAAAAAAGGCATTTCGTTGGTTTTTATTGAGGTAACTGACTATCCTGTAACAAAAACCTTAAATGTAATTCTGGCTGAACAAACACATTTTATTTTCAGAGATGTGATGACTGTCTAGGATTATATTCAAAATCCCAGAAACAAAAAAAAAAAAAATTAATGCATTTACAAACTGCAGCACTTGCATAAAAGCAAGTTACACAGTTTTTGGAAAAGTCTTTAAATATTGGTCTGAACTTCATCAAATCTACACCCTTTAATCCAGGAATAATAAATCATATTTATTTCTCTGAACAGTTATTTATCATCTGCTTTCATCTAAACTATACTTCCTTGTTCTATTGTCTGCCTAACATTTACAAAACCATGACTTAAAGATTTAATCAGAGAAAAGAAAGGGAAAGAGTGTGTGTGGTATTCATGCCAGGGGCAAGGGAAGAAAGGAATAAGGGAATTGATGTATTAATTACAGATAAATTAATGCAGAAAGAATTTAAAACATGAAAACTGCAAGATAACCATTTTAGCAAAAAATCAATGATCAATCAATGGTGAAAATTAATGAAAATCAGTGATTTGGAAAATGAACCTGTGAATTGGAACAAGCCAGTTAAATATGAAAAAAATGTTAGCATTAATAGGATGCAGTTCCTATTTTTTCAAATGCCATGGAACCAAAATAAAAAGTAGCAACAAGGAGATAGAAAGCATTTATGAATTGCAATTACAATATTACCCCTATGAGTCCATACTTATTAATTTGTCAAACATGTACAAGATAGCAGGTACATACAATATGAACATGGACATGAACGAAGGAAATGAATACAAATATAAATTTAATAAAATAAATAAATAAATAAATAAATAAATGGGGACAGTAGGACAGGGATGGTAAGCACGCTGCTTATGCCTGTCCCCGCCCCTCTTTACGGACCTCTTAGGAAAGGGGTGAAGTCCACAGTAGACACGGTAGTCCAGTTTAAGGTTGAAGCTGTGAGGGTTTGAGGATGTAACAATGGAGTCGGGTAGAGCATTCCAGGCGTTGACCACTCTTGCTGAAGTTGTATTTTCTGCAATCGAGTTTGGAGCCTTAAGTTTGTATTGATTGTTTGCCCGTGTATTATTGAGGTTGAAGCTGAAGAAGTTGTTGACAGCTAAGACGTTGTAGCAGACAATTTTGTGTACTATACTTAGATCAGACTGCAGGCAGTGCAGTTCCAGATTGTCCAAGCCCAAAATTTCAAGCCTGGTGGCATAAGAGATTCTATTGTGAATAGAGGAGTGGAGTACTCTTCTCGTGAAATACCTCTGGACCTGCTCAATCGTATTAATGTCTGTTATACAGTGTGGATTCCAGGCAGACAAGCTGTATTCGAGATTAGTCTGGCAAAGGTTTTGTATGCCCTAGTTAGCAATACAATGTTACCGGAGAAAAAGCTTCGCAAAATTAGGTTAATAATTCTTAATGCCTTTTCAGCAGTGCTGTTACAGTGAGCTCTGGGGCTTAGATCATTTGAGATGAGTACTCCTAGGTCCTTGGCAGAATGAGGGTCATCTACGAGGCCGTTTCCGCCCAACTTGTATTTGGTGTTCTGATTTTTATTGCCAATGTGTAGGATAGAGCATTTATTAGTTGAGATTTGGAGTTGCCAAATAGATGACACATGGTCATCTAATGATAATACAATTACAGTATATACAATACCTGTCTATAATAATAGTCACAGGCCACTGCTACTTTCTTCAGATATGTAGATATTGCAACTAATAATCGTTAGAAGTCTGGATATCAGCTTGATTCAAAGGTAGAAGTGGGAGAATTGTCAAGAGAGCCAGAGATGTAGCACTGGCTTCATTTTTAATTTTATGAGTACCTTGAAGTTTCCTCTAAGTGGTCAGCAAAATAATACCTGCAAGCATTCATACATCCATGATCCCTAAAATGATATTCAACGTAACAAAAGTCGAATGAGAATCTGGAATTTCGTGAGATGAAAAATACCCACATCTTGCAAGATTCTTGAAGGGAAATTACCAATGATTCAGTATTAGGACTATTATGTAAAGTTGTATAATAAATGCCTCTAGATCAGAAGTGATTGACGCCACATTAAGATAAAGCAATCTGCATTAATATATATTTTCTAAAAATAAAAATTATGTTGCAGAAGATAGCCAAAACCTTCCATTCACTTCCCACTTATCACATCCATCTTCCATCCTTGCAATGTGAATTCTTTCCTAGAAGCATTGATGTGCTGCTGAATCATGAATTTAGACTCATTGCAACAGCAATTTGATACAACATTAAAGATAATCACTTGCAAAGAAAAAAAAACCCACAGGCATAAATGATTGCCATTTGCAGTTTTTAGGAGAAGATAAAGTACCATTGCATTATCCTCAAAATATCCCACTGTAATATTTACTACTGAAAATGTTCATAGTTTGTGAATAGTTAGGAGGCTGGGATATTTTTTCCCTTGAATCTTTCTTTTTCTTTTTTCCACTTTTACTCTCCTCCCTGCTACAAAAAATATCATGCATATCCTTATTTTTCCAGCTTTAAAAAGGTTTATTTATTTATTCATTACATCTGTATAAACCATCAACATTTGCACTATAAGAATTATCTGTGATTCCTTATGCAGTTGTAATTTCTGCATGAATTTAATACAATTCCACAGTAACAATTGTGTTCAGTTATGCTGCTGTTGGCTTACACCATTTCCATCCCTCTCCTTTTACCTCCAGAATTTTATTTCCCTTCCAATTTGATCCTTATGGTGGACTTCTAAAGTGAGATATATACAGGTAGTAGTCCTCAACTGAGCCCAGAATTTATGTTGCTAAGTGAGAAACTTGTTACGTGAGTTTTGTCCCATTTTACAACTTTTCTTGTCAGACTTGTTAAGTGAATCACTGCAGATGTTAAAATTAGTAACAGTTGTTAAATGAATATGGATTCTCAACTGACTGCTTGTCAGAAAGCAGTCGCAAAAGATGATCACATGAACCCGGGACACCCCAGATGCCAATCATGCAAATGTAAATCACGTGACCATGGGGATGTTGCAGTGGTCATAAGTGTGAAAAATTGTCATAAGTCACTTTTTTCAGTGCTGTTATAACTTCAAATGGTCACTAAATGAACTGTTGTAAATCGAGGACTATCAGTACTGAGATATAAGAGGGCTTTCAAAACTGGATGAGGTCCTTAATCAAATTGTGTCCCAGGCTCACCACACCATGATGTTGTGGCTATGTATTATAGACTATGTAGCTGTCAAAGCCAAGATCCCAGTTATGGAATAAAATCAACTGTTCTTAAGTTTATTTTTCACAGGTAGAATCTGACACAAGCAATCACATTTTCAATGGAAGGGAATGAAGGAGCCAGCAATGAAAAAGTGCTTTGATTTTACTGCATTTTTTTTTCTTTTTTATATCTTGTCCCATATTTGATGCTCTCATTTCTTTCAGTTCTTTGCACAAGTAGGATAACCTGAATGCCTTAAATATAATATTCTAAAGCGTGTAGTCATCATGCTTGAATTAGCTGGGTAATTCCGACATAAGGTTTAGATATTGCATTCCTTCCTTCTGTCATAAACATTTTATTTCTGTGCCTCACGTACTGTGAAAAAGCAGCATTAACTTTCTTTAGGATCTAAGATGAAGGAAAAAAATATTTTAACACTCTCTCATTCTTTCATTCTATCACACACACACACACACACACACACACACACAAACCCCAGACATAATTATATTGCCATTTTGAGAAACCTTAAATGTAAATCAAAATCACATATTTCTTCTTTCTCGGTCACAGAAATATACATAACCTAGTTTTGGTGATTAACAAGCATCAAATGCTTTTAATTATACAATTACCCATTTATCTAAATATGGAATAACAGATCATCAAACCAAGCAGTTCAAAGGAGCTAGTTAGATTATCAAGCTCAACCCTCTGTTTGTTGTACAAATTGAAATTAAAGCATTCCTTACAATGGGCTTCTATATCAAGCCTCTGCTTGATCATTTCTAGAGAAGAGGAATATACTTTTGAAAGTAATGGATTCCACTTCCATTCCACAGTTATTTTTATTGCTGAGAAGTAGTTCAGCTTGTTTGCTTCGCACACTTTAAGCATTAGCATTAGTAACAACAAAAAACAGGAACGTTATAAACTATTTTTTTTCCTGATTTTTCATTGGTTTAATAGGCCCCATTACAATCAGTAGCACACTTTTTTCTGCGGTAGACATGTTCTAATCTGAAGTCCTCACACATAATGGATTAACCCAGTGGTGAAATCCCAATTTTTTTACTGCCGGTTGTGTGGGCATGACTTGCTGGGCATGGTGTGGCTTGATGGGCATGGTTTGGTGGGCATGGCAGGGGAAGGATACTGCAAAATCTCCATTCCCACCTCACTCCAGTGGCCAGCCAGAAGTGGTATTTGCCGGTTCTCCAAAGTACACAAAATTTCTGCTACCGGTTCTCCAGAACCTGTCAGAACCTGCTGGATTTCACCCATGGATTATCCCAATGATTTATTTATTTAATAAGATATTTTTTAAAATTCTTAAGAAATTAATTCAATAAATAAAATCTAACATTCAGAAAATGAAATTTAAAAAAATTAAAACCCAAACTTTAATTCCAGAACAAATTGTAGAAATATTTGCAGCCTTTAAAAAAAAAAAAAAAATTTTTTTTTTAAAGGATTTGTTTTTTTTCCAGCATAAAGTGAAAGTGGATTTATTTCACTTACGTTAAAAATTTGAAAAGGGTTAGCAGGACATCTTTTTCTTCATAGAATATAAAACTAAATCATAGTTCTCTTAAACTGCACTGTGCAGTCAAAGAAGAAGTGCCATTTACTATTCGTTTTAGCAACACTTATTGTTCATCAAATAAAATAAAGGAGGAAAATAATGGAGAGAGATTGAGACAGCAAAAACAAAAAGAGGGAAATAGATGATGATTTTTGAAAACCTGGTATGAAAAACTCATAATATTATACTTAACATTAGGATTATGGACTTTATTACAGCCTTTCAAATTGTAAGCAAAAGAAAGAGAAAGATAAATGAATAAGTAGCTTTTAATCTTTGTGTAAATATGATAATTTATTAACCTTGAGGACTCTTACTACAGAACAAAACATGTTTCCATAGTGTTTCCAATTACTTAGAAATCCAATTTGGCAATGTTACTTTACTGGCATCAGATTCCAAGTCGCTTTACCAAGCACATGAATTGTCTCAAAGGTGCTTTTTCAAAAGGCAACTGGACTGATACCCCCGAGGAAGAAGACGTTTCGCTTCCCACAATTGGGCTCAATTGTGGTCGTGACTACCTCTACAGCATCCTGGGCAAGACCTAGAAGGCATGGAAGTCTGAAGATTAAAGTGCAATTTAAGTTGTATGTCACAGTTAATTGTTTGTGCCTAACTTTTGAAATATAAAAATAAGGAAGCATCAGTATGAGTTTAAAGTATTGTTCAGGATAACTGCAAGATTCAGAAAAGTTTGATCCAATTCCAGAGAAGGTGTTAGAAAACGTATCTATTCCACCCATAGTAAACACTTGCATTGATTGCCCATAGCATCTTTCTCTCCTTATATCCTGTAACTCAGGAGTCCCTAAATTCTTCTGTTCATTGACCTCTTCATTAAGTTTCAGATTGCTCCTCATCCCCCAAATATTTATTATATGAAAATAATTTAATAAACACTAATTTAATTAACAGTTCTACAAATAGTAATGTTAACAACAAAACCAATTGATCTTTAGGGGGTCAATACCAACCCCTTTGGAGAAACCTGGGGCAATTCTAGATTTCAGAAGGACCTGCCTGGGGAATAAAATTTGGGGTGTCCTATGTTCTCTAGCAAATACAGGTAAGTGTTACAAAACCATGTTCTATTTTAGATTGATAGTTATTGCACAAAAATATCCGATGCCCTGGAATGAAAACCCAAATCCTCTTCTTTTAAAAGCAGGGTTTGAATTTGCTTGCCGCTCCTTCCCCCTGACTCCCCTTAATTGGAAGTTTCAGCATTCATTAAGATCAGTTGTGAAAAGATCAGTTTGTAGTCAGTCTTTAATTGGCTGGTAAAGTGAATGGCACATAGCTCTCTCATTGGAACTGATGGACCAACTCTTCTCGGGTGATAACAGAGGAATGATGGTAACGATCTCGGGAAGCAAAATCTGTATTCTCTTCAGTGAGTTGAGTGGTCTCCATGCCAACTGTTGCAAAGGTCGGTGTCACAACAAATCGCTCCTCCGGGGATGGCCTTCCCCTACAAAACAAAAGAACATAAAAACCTTCAGATGCCCCATTGTTTCCCAATACATCTGCAGCTGCACTCTGAACTATATAAATAAAACAAAAAAAGAAGAATGCATTCCATGAAGCGCCTCAAAACTTCACTCCAGAAAGGAATGCCAGCTTTTTCCTTATGGCTCTCGCCTTTGGCTGGAATTCTTTCTTATGTAACAGCAATTCTAAAAACATGCAAGTCAAAAACTTTTTCTTTTGCACACATATTTGCTTCTTCTCATTTATTGCCAAGTGCTTTAGCTGCTCTGATCCATGCAATTAGAAGATGGAGGTTTGTTCCTGTTACAATGTGCACTTTATGGCAAAGGACCAACCTCTTAACATGATGCCTGCCGCTTCCAAACATTCCTTGTTAGCAGGCAACTGTCCTGAGAAAAAAGT
Organism: Arizona elegans; assembly: GCA_022577455.1. NCBI lineage: Eukaryota > Metazoa > Chordata > Lepidosauria > Squamata > Colubridae > Arizona > Arizona elegans. The sequence goes on from JAKOOJ010000001.1 coordinate 108,082,675, forward strand.
GAGAGGGGGGAAATGCTCAGAAAACTTATTGTGTACAATTCCCACAATGACCTCCATCTAATACAAATCCTCTTTTGAATAGAAATGGTGAATTTACATGTTTAGACTTTCATATTTCTCTTTAATTTCAAAGTCTATATTGTTTTTAATTTGACTTCTTCGCTCCTTAATAGTTTGATCTTTTGTTTAACTTCTTTTCTATTCTGTTAGAATACTTAAGTGTTTTGTTAATTCCCTATTAAACTATACATTTTTTGGAAAAAAAACTTAGCATAATGTTTAGTTACATTCACACATGTCTGACAGTAAAACGGCACTTATTATATATCACTCGCTAGAGTGCAAAAATAGCTGTAATTAGCCATGAAGGTCTACTTCAAAAGTTTAAAATGACATTCATTTACAAGAGGTCCTTAGACAATTTGTTTTAATAATATTGAACAAACACAGCTGCTGGAAAGCTTCTTTCACTTGTCACATTCCCCAAGTAGTGTTATAGCAAGATAGATGTAGCAAGATAGTAATGTATTCCTGGGTGTTCCCAGATCACCAGCCATGGTCACCCATGTTTCAATCTTGAGTGAACAAAGCACTCCAGCTAAAGACTCAATGGGATGTCTGAAAACTAACTGTGGAAACCAAATTAACCAGGATCTTTTTTACATTTTGCTTTGAGTTAACATTCAGTGATAAGGTGCTTCCATTTTGTTTTGTTTTTTAATGGAAATTTGTACACAAATGTTATAAGTAAATAAATAAATAAATATACTCTGATCTAATGCAAGCACATATGGGTGAACTTGGGGATGGGTAAGGTAGGCTAAGTTGTTTGTCATCAATGTTCATATTCCAGCAATGATTGTCCAGGAAACATTTTCAGCTGCTCTATAGCTAAGAACTATATTTTTATAGCCACAATACAGGGGCTGGGTAATGAGTACCCAGATTGTTGGGGGCAATATGCTGACTCTGTAAACTGCTTAGAAAGGGCTGTAAAGCACTAAGAAGCAGTATATAAGTCTAAATTCTATTGCTATTATAACTTGGATGCTTACCTCCCACATTGATACAGATTCTGAAAGGGGAGATACTGTATCTAGATTTTTATTTATGTATTGGTTCAACTCCTTGTGACTCTTGGATAATTAATAAGAAACTTCTTATTCATTCTTTGTAAACAATTATTGATTATAAATGCCTTAAAATATAGTTTCAGAACTTACATAAAAACACAAAATTACGATGATTAGAGGCACTAAATAACGCTTTTAACATGTGAGGAGATAAATGAATTGGCAGATGACTCCAAAATGTTTTTAATATCTCTATAAAGCTACTAGAAGAAATAATACAAAGCTCTGAGCCAAACTGTTATCCATATGCAGATGATCTCTCTGTCCTTTTATATTTACTTGCCTTGGGAAACCACACAACTTTCCTGTGATATAAAGTTTGTGCTGGATGAGAAGAAATAATGATGGAACTTTGTAACTGCTGAGAGTTGGCTTACATTGACCTACAAAATAAGTATGCAATTTAAGAGTTCTTCTGAATTCTAGGTTAATGGAGGGCTCTCAAGGGGTACCAGAAGTTTAGAGTGTTTTTTAACCTTGGTTCAGTTATCCTCTATTTCTATCATCCAGACCAGACTATTCCAGTGTGGCATTGTCTTTAAAGATGATTTGGAACTTCAACAGATATGGCAATCTGATTATTTGGTAGGATCACAGCAATCAGAACATGGGCGCCTCTGTTGCACTACTGGTAGTCCTCAACATACAACCATTCCATTTATTGACCTTTCAAAGTTAGAACAGCACTGAAAAAAAGTGTGATTGTTTTTCACACTTACAACTTCTGCAGCATCTCCATGGTCACGTGATAAAAATTTAGATGCTTGGCCACTGGCCTGTATTTAAGACAATTGCACTGTCCCGGGATGATATAATCACCTTTTGTGGCCTTCTGACAAGCAAAGTCACTGGAGAAGCCAGATTGACTTAACAACTGTGTTACCAGTTTAACAACTGCAGTGATTCACTTAACAACGGTGGCAAGGAAGTTTTAAAATGGGCAAAATTCACTTAACAACTGATTTGCTTAGCTATGGAAATTTTTGGGCTCAATTGTGATAATAAGTCGAGGACTACCGTAACGAGTATTGTCTTGCACTAGACTTCTCAGCTCAATATAATGTTCAGCCCTTTAAACCAGGAGCCACAAGTAATTGGATTTTTTTTTTAAGTTTACAAAATTTACAAAATTCACAGAGAAAACAAATGGAGATATGGAGATTCTCAATAGGAGCAAGCAAGGTGCTTCAGATAGGTCTTAGCATGTATTTAGTTAGTTCAGAATTGGCTTTCACTGTTAAATAAGGGCAGTAAGGCTTCACTTAATAGGTCCAGAAAGCAAGAGAAAAAGTCACAGTGCTGAACTTCAGTGCTATGGTCCAGGGACAGTCAAGGGGCTGTCGGTTTCCTACCCCTGCCTAAATGACATATGGCTGAGCTGTTGAGAAGACAGCTTTTGCTAATATTACTTCATTTCTCTTTTGACATTAACTGAAGCTGAAGCTCTTCTCCGATGCCAGACTGACTCTGAAGGCACTGCAAAGTGGCTCATGAAGGGATGACCCATGTTGGTTCCTGCTGACATAACGCCCAAGAGGTGAAGGCATTTTGAAGACTTATGATTTTTTTTCTAATCCTTTTGAAGGATTTTTAGAGCTAGGAACAGTTAATATTCAGTGTTCAATATTTTAGTAGTGCTTAGTAATAGGGTTTTGTACCATACTCAATCACACATTTAACTTTGGCTTCTTATTTAGTAATGTTCCAAAATTTTTGTACTTCAAACTTATTATTTCATAATTGAAAGTGAGTAGGGTAATGCACTATATGGGGTATTTTTTACACAAGGGTTTTAAACTACAGGGACTTTATTTTTCATTACAAAATCATTTGTGGCTATTTAAAATCATGATGATCAGTGACCGATCCTAAATTCCATTAGACTCAACATCAGTTGTTTCTCAGTTTTTCTTAGTCACCAAGACCAACCTGCAGACATTAAGCAAAAGGAGTTTAATCCACTTGAAAAGGCTGAAATTAGCTGCCACACCTGTAGGAACAAGAAACAAATGCAGATGGTTACAACTGGGCAAAATGTTAAAGAATGGTGCTAGGCAAAACATGTTAGCACAAGGGAAGTGTCTCTCTTCAAAGTATTAAAGCTCTTTATTTTGGAGAATTTGGACACCCGTTTCGTCCAAAGGGAATTTTCTGAGGGGAAGAGTTATAAAAGCTAAGAGTCCTCCTTTAAGCTTTAACAATTGAAGTTAGTTTGAGCAAGTTTAAACATGTAACCATAATAGAAATGTAGTTCTCCAATGTTCTTCTTAAACTAAATTTAATTAAACAATACAGGCTCTAAATATTACCTATATTAGGAGACTTTCTAACCTTTTCTCCATGATGCAATGCTATATTTCTAAAGTTGAGAAAAGCTTAACCTTTATTTTGAATTGCAATGTTGAACAGCTGGAATAAATGTTTAATATAATTCATTATACCTGCATAGAGAGCAGCAAAAAATAAATTAGTTGTTCCCAAATATTTTTTAAAAGCCTTTAAAGATTCTGCCATCAAATATTGTTTGCAAAGTGGCTGATGCTGAAAAATGGAAGCATTGTCAACACTTCTGTTCACACCACTGCGCTTGTAATTCAAGGACAAAATTAAGACTGATAGCTTTAGTTCGGCGATTCTTCAGGACTGGTGTCAGTTTTTATAAAAGACAGCCACTGAGGTTATAACTGGAAAAGTGGAAAAGATCCACAATCTTTTCAGGTCAAATATGATTGTCCAACCTGCTGTTATTATATTTTGAATTCATGGTACTTTTTCTAATCTTCAGTGCAGTAATTAATTTCCAGTAATATAAAAATATTCTAGAAATTCTCTTTACTTTCTATCTCAGGTTTTAACAACCACCTCATTTTTAAAAATAGATTATTGTCCTAAAACCAAGTTTACAATTAAGAGTAGGCAACTTCATTTTCACCTGCTCAAACTTTATTCCACATTCATTGAGTATTGTAGGATTAATTTTTACCATCTTCAACAATTCAGAATAAAACAAATTTATAAGTGGAAGTAAAGACTTTAAAGCACTTAAATTTATCTAGCAAGTGAGAAGGTCAAAGAACATAAGGCAGACCCAGAAGAAGATAGAGAGGCAAGAGCCATAACATTGTACTCCCTTAGGAAGAAGATGGGGGGGGGGAGAGAGAGAAAAAAATATATTTACCAGGTGGTAGTCCTGGACTCGCTTTGCCAATGTAGAAATACAAAATAATTGCTAGTCCCAAATTAACGAGAGTATAAATCCACTGAATAACGAACATAATGACTAATGAAACTATTGCCTGTAGGAAAGATGATATTTAGGATTAAGCTGTGATAAATTAAATTTTGCTGTTTTTGTTATTAGAATGATAGTTTCCGTGGGAAAAAAGGTAAGAACTTTACATTCAAAGGCAGATAAGATGTCTTAGCATCTTCTACTTCTTGCCTCATTATTGGTCAAGTTTTAAAGAATTTTTGGTGCAAGTAAACTAATTTAAAAATTATTTAAGTGATTGAGTGAGTAAGCTTTGGGGACGTGAAATCTTTTAACATTAGAGGCTATATACCTTTCAGAACCAATTCCTGTGAATTTGAACTTGTTATTAGACTGTTTGAAAATCCAGAGTTGAGCCATATAGGAAAGGCAGTTTCAGCTCTCAAATTTAATCTGTTTTATTTAGTGGACAGGAATGTAAAGATATGAAGCCAACGATGTTGCAACAGATTAAGGGTGCATTTAATCCATCTAATTCCAGAACTGACCAGCAGATCAGTGGCGACATCCAATTTTTTTTACTACCAGTTCTGTGGGTATGGTTTGGTGGGTGTGGTGTGGCTTGGTGGGCATGGCTTGGTGGGCATGGCAGGGGAAGGATATTGCAAAATCTCCATTCCCACCCCACTCCAGGGGAAGGATACTGCAAAATCTCTATTCCCACTCCACTCCAGGGGAAGGATACTGCAAAATCCCCATTCTCTCCCCACTCCTGGGGGAAGGATATTGTAAAATCTCCATTCCCACCCCATTCTGGGGCCAGCCAGAGGAGGTGTTTGCCGGTTCTCCGAACTACTCAAAATTTCCACTACTGGTTCTCCAAACTGCTCAAAATTTCCACTACTGGTTCTCCAGAATCTGTCAGAACCTGCTGGATTTCACCCCTGCAGCAGATGCTTCTGGGAAACTTATTCAGCCAGTTATGAAAATATTAGCTGCCACTCCGAGCAATTGGTATTTAGATGCAGAATGTCTCTAGCTGAAATGTCCAGGTAGTTATTAAAAGTTAAATGCAATTGTACAGTAATCATTTTAAGTCTTAGCATTTTAAATGATGTTAAGATATCTCAGGATTGTCTTTGAATTCAAAGAGCTGCAAAGTCCTATTCTATGTATAATGATTTGAAGTCTACTATGGGATGAATAGTAATATTTATAACTTCTTGCCTACTGTGTTACAAAGAGGATTGAAAATTAGAAGGTGACTCACACCAAAAAAGGAAATCCGATGATCACAAAGCTTGGAATAGAAAGAAACTGGTATTTTCTGAATTTCTAATTCTTGGCTTTGTTGTTTTAGATTTAAATCTGCAGAACAGGAGAGAAAAGAAAACTTTCAAAAAAAATTGTAAGATGGATACACTCAAAAGCATCATTTGTATACTCTAAAACAAATCAAAATCCACTAGGGACTGGATAGTTTACATGAATCAACAACAACAAAAATCCATTCTACTTGAAATTGGGCATAATTTTACCTTCAATTCCCCTTTCAGAAATGTAGAGTTGAAGAACTAAAACTCCTAGTTCCAACTCACCCAACTCTCTTATCTCTTTCAGAAAATCCTGCAGATTTGACTTTCTCCTTTTCTAATCAGAAAAATCTATGTCACGTATTCTGCTTTAAAAGAAACAGGTTTCATGAAGATTTAGGCAAGTGGTTCTGCAGAGTAGTTCTATAGCTGGAAGCAAACATTTAGGCATTCCTGGTCAAATTGTATGTTCCTCAGTAAAGAAAGACAGATATAATATTCCACAATATGAAATTAAACATGACATCTTTCTGCATATTGAGATGCATATCACTTTGCAATCCTCCCTCTGGAAATATTTCCAAATGTTTCCTGTAGTCAGCTATGAGTCTCTCAGTTCTTCCTTTTAGAATTTATTTCCACTCTTCCTTACAGAACTCTTCTAGCTCGATGTTTTGATTAGGAGATATTTCACTTAACATAGTTACTGGGTGAAATTCTGCGTTCTGCAAGCAAACTTCTGCCAATGCAGTAGTTCATCTCTTTCTATCCCCCTTGATAATCAGCTTCAGACAGGGAAGGAAATTTGGAGCATATTTTGAAGGAATATAGGGGACTTCTACTAGCTCTACTAATAAAAAGGAATTCTAGCAATGGAAATACCCTAACTGGATTTCACTAAGAGAATGCTGCATGCCTCGGATTCTTTTTATACAAGTCTATGCATGTTTCAGATATGTAAAAATATATATACCCAGCTATGCAATATAATAAATTCCATTTTTAACTCAGAATTGTTTGGTGTCGAATACTACAGCCATTTGTTCTTACACATTTTGAATTAATGTTCCAAGTCTTAACATTTGGGATGTATTGCCACCCATGTAAAGATAAAAATAAATGCATTTCACATTGCCGTATGGATGAGAGATGCATATGTACAGCACTGGAAAAGAGACAGTAAGCAATAAATTATCTCGTAGTGAATTAACTCTGGGCCACTTTTCCATTGGCAAATTAAATTAAAACAGTCTCTGTGCTCAGTTGTAAAAAAACAACAACAACCCACAGTTTGTCACAAGGGAAAACAGCCTGAACACATATAAATGATCACTTCCCTTACTTAGAAAAGCAAATGAGCATTCTTCATTTTCAAATACACAATAATTTAATGCGCTCCAAATCTTCTTACCCTCCATCTGTGGACTGGAGGCTTTTCGCATTTCATCCAAATGTTGGTCTCCATCTTCTTCCTTCTGATTGTTTTTTCTAATAACAGATGGAGATGCATCATTTCCATCCCCGTCTTGGCAATTTGGCTGTGAAAAATGCTGCACATTTTTGACACTGGATCTTCGGGAATCATTGCAAGGCTCCTGAATATGAGCAATGTTGTTCTCAAGAGCCAAACAAAAGCTGTCTTCTAATGTTTGCTTGGCTGCCTTCTTTTGCTTTCTCTGCTTGATCACTTGAGCGGCATCTACATTATTTTCTTTTAGTTCAAGATCAGTCCCTGGATCTTGACTGACAGGCTTAAAAAGATGGTTCATATCTTTTGTGAATTCCAGCAAAGTTCCATCTGACCTGCACTGATCTCTTCCGTTTGATCCATAACAAGTTGATTTGCTGAGCATTAGAGGTCGAGAGCAACTTAGCACAGCCCTGGCATCCTCTTGCCGCATCCTTTTGGAGTTCTGCTTAAGATTGTAGCTCATGGAGACTGAGAAATAGGAATAATCCACAGCAATATATGTAAGCATGAAGTTGATCGTAACTATTGGAGCAAGAACATTCACTTGGCCAATGAAAACGAAAGCCAAGGTAATGAGGCTTGTTAAGCAGATTGCAGCCACTGGAGTTTTGTTTGGTCCTTTCTGCATTAAGAACAAAGGGTTAATCACATAGGCAAAATAATCTGTCAAATATTTTTGGATAATGTTTAAATCATGTATAAATCTGCTTGACTGGGACATCCTCAGATGAATCCTCATCTAAGGAAGAACAACAAAATAAGTTTGCTGATTGACATCCTGAAGACCCATGTACCAAACAGAACAAACAGCCACAGTGACTGTCGCTACCTTTGACTCTTTGGATCCAGATTACAACATTTATAACATTCCTGAATAGCCTGCAGTTTGTTTCAGGATAATTAGTACTGTTGGTCTTATAAGAAAATTAAGAGCTCCCTGTACAAAAGTCTTTGCAGATTTTTGAACAACATCAACAACAACCACCTCATCTTGTATCCACTGAGCAGTGGTGAAATCCAATTTTTTTTACGACCAGTTCTGTGGGCGTGGCTTGGTGGGTGTGGCTTGGTGGGCATGGTGTGGCTTGGTGGGCGTAGCAGGGGAAGGATGCTGCAAAATCTCCATTCCCACCCCACTCCAGGGGAAGGACATTGCAAAATCTCCATTCCCACCCCACTCTGGGGCCAGCCAGAGGTGGTATTTGCCAGTTCTCCGAACTACTCAAAATGTCTGCTATCAGTTCTCCAGAACCTGTCAGAACCTGCTGGATTTCACCCCTGCCACTGAGCCATGAACGTAAATTTGGTAACAATTTTCTGTGCAAGTGACCTTTACGATTGCTTTGATCATAACTTTTCACTCTATCCTTTGAACTTCCTATTTTTACTTCATCAGAATATAATGAATTCTGAGTTGTTTCTTGAACATTTCTGCTGTGCCAAATCAATGGTGAATAATTTAATAATTCAATCTTATTTGAATATTTATTCATATTTGTTTGTTCATCCATCCATTCAATTCCTGTAGCCACCGATCTCAGTCAGTGACTCAAAATTAATAGTCTGAAGTTTATTGGGCATCTGAAATAGGGCAGGATTGTTAGAAAACTTAGTGTGAAAAGGAGATGAGAGAGGGGTGCTTGCAAGTCTAAGGGTCATTATTATATCTACTCTACTTCTGTTAATGGGAAACCATAGTTGCCATTTGGAGCATGAACTAAACTGAGTCACATTAAAAATGTTTTTATGTAAGATATTACTAATGTTTATTGATATCATACACTTTAAACAATGTCTTTAACTTATATTTGAAGACCAGAGGTTCTGGAGAGAAGACTGACTCTACAAAGCAATGACGTTCAGTAAAAGACCCTGGGAAAATATTACACAAAGAGGACAGTGTATGGCATTACTGTAGCTTGTTTGTTTTAAAAATTAAACAGAGATATGTTGAATGGTATTAGCAGTGTGGAATGAAAGTCCATTCTAAATAAACTTCATGATTTGGAAGTGTTTTTCAATATAATATCACAGTCTTTCTTATTCAGAATGACCAAAGGTCTAAATAATGCTTATCAGACAGTTGCCTAGGGAAATCTATCATGGATGACAGAATATCTATACACGGAAAATAAACAGAAAATGTCTTCCTTGTTTACTAACCCCATGTCCAAGAAATGCAAGAAGAGGTATCACTTTCTCTTGAGCAATGCATTGAAGGATTCGGGGTGCTCCATAGAGACCTCCCATGCAAGATGCTAAGGATGAAATGTACAAACCAAGTAAGAATAAGAAGCCCACCAAGGATACCTAAGAAAAAGAAAGAGAGAGAGAGCAAAACATTTTTTTCTTGATTAATATTTGGAAGGCACATTTGATAAAAAATCACTGTGACTTAATGGACTATAGATATAATACAATGATTAAGAACATGAATCAGATAATCTGATGCCAAATCTCATCAGCCATTAGTAGAAGCATAATATTCTTATATCAAATTGAACCATCAGTCCATCTAATTCAGTGATGGCTAACCTTTTCTGGACTGAGTGCCCAAAGCACACGCGCACCCCCAAATGCCCATAATGCAATGTGTGTGCCCCCTCTGTGCATGCGCCCTGCCCCCACACGTGACCCCATGCATGTGCCCCACCACGCATGTGTCCCACCCCCTGCACATGTGCCCCCATACATGTGCGTGACCCTGCACATGCACCCCACCCCACACATATAGCCCTCTGCACCCGTGAAAGCATGGCAGAGACCCGAAGATCAGCTGTCCAGCGGGAGGCGCACGCACATGCGCAGGGGAGCTGAACTAGGGTGACGGCTCGTGTGCCATCAGAGAAAGTGCTGTGTACCACCTCTGCCATGCATGCCATAGGTTCGCCATCATGGATCTAGTTTAATACAGCATTGTCTACATTGATGATTGGTTGATTTCCTAGAGTTTTAGTCTGAATGCGTTCCCAGCCCTATCTGGAGATGATGAGTATTAAACTTGAGATAGTCTGAACAGGAAGCAAACCCCATACTCACTAGCATTGATGATGTTACCTAATTGGATAATGAAACATCTGTAAGCAAACAACCGGGCTCAGACAACTTCAAGGACTCCACAGTTCAGCCTTGAGTTACATATATTATCTTCTATAGTCCAAATGCACAAACACCTTTCTTTTGTAGATTTCTCTCAGTCTCATTCCCCATAAGAAATAGGGGAGTGACAGCATGTTTTACAATGCTGGCACAAAGATTGTTCTGATAATGCATGCACAAAACTTGAAGAACTGTGTTTTAAAAATGCCCTAATCAGCCACAAACCAGTGAGAAGCACTTTGCTGCAAGAAAAGATTGATATTCTGTCCCTAATTAACAGCACACAAGAATATACTTTAATTTGTTTTGCCCAGAGTAAAGCAATCCAATGGGAAAAGCTTAATTTAGCAGCAATTTCAGAAGAAGCATGTACATCTTACAGAAAATGAAGGGAGTAACAGATATTTTATACCATTTACATACTAGAACAGAATTGTAGTCCAGGAGAATGTATTTATGTAATTTCACATAGACTAAATTCAGATGATATACTTTAATTAAATAACATGGTTTTTTTTCTATGACATGTTTCAAATGAGATCTTCCAGCAAATAATTTTGGACAGCAATCTAAAGAGGCAGTTATTTCGGGATCAGTGAGGCATGCAAATTGAATAATGGATTTTTGCCTTTACTTTCCTAATTAAAACCTACAAGTTTTACAGTCCTATACTTTTAGCTGGTTGTAGGTCATATTGAGTTCATTGGGTGTTAATGCTAAGTAAGTGCACAAGTTTGAAGTATTATCAAGATATTGTTTCCAACACTTGGAACCTTTGATTATAATCTCTCTAGGTAATTTGTGCATGTTAACAAATAAAGCCTAGTATGCTATTCCCTCTTTCTCCTCCTATTCTCTTTTATCAGATCATAACTGAAGGCTTCACCTTGGCATCCTATTCTGCATGATTAATTTTTCCTCCTAGACAGTAAAGCCACAAATCCTGATGCAAAGGAAAGTAGGTTATATGGAATAATGTTAGTTGAAAATAGCTAACTCCAATCATATTTGCCCTATTTTCCAGGGATGATAAATTTGCCTTCAGTCTCTAGCTACAAATTTGTACTGCAAATAATTGCAACAACCATAATTAGGAATGCCAAACATTAACTGAAAATTGTGGGATATATTATAACACATCCTCTGAAGCTTTACTCAGAAGTAATTATCACTGTGCTCTAAAGGACTTTAGTTGGAAAGTATTATAGCTAAATTTTGTTTCTGGTTAGGACAGTATTCTGCAGCACAAGGAAGTAGTACTGGAACTCATTTAAGAGGTCAGGATTCATCAAGTCCCAGCAAACCAAGCCAACTTTTTTTAAAAAATAAAAACTGTGTTACTAACTCATACAAAGTGTTACTAACTCACACAAAGTACAGAGAAGACGTGGCAATTGGTAGGGAATATATGGAAAATAGTCAAATAAAAGTAAGTTGAAAATGGCATTGTCGAGTAATAATAGTACTTTTTTGGTGCACTCAAAAATACTATGACTAGATCATGCTTTGTACATAATTAAAATGGCTTTATTCAAAGTGTCATGACATTCCACTCACACTTTCTGGGGAAAATGGCTTTTGCACCAAGACAGTCAAAAGTATATTTGCAGGTGCAACTCCTAACATATAGTGCTGAAAAATTCTTCATTGTTGCAGCTTAATCACTTCATATGTTCCTTTTTTCTCTCTGGATCAGGCTGAAGGTAAACCCTGAAACTGAGTTGGTATGGGTACTTATGTTGCCACTAGAGTTTTTCCCTGACCTATAAGTCCATCAAGGGATAGGTTCATGAAGAGGAGGGGTCCTTCTAGATTTATGGCCGGAGGACCCTATCATCAGCTCTTCTTGTGCATCAGTTACAACCTACCTGGGACTCTAGTAATTATTTTATCACTATCTGGTTGGACTACTGTACTATAATAAACTCATCTTGGCTCTATCATTAAAGACAATTAGAAAACTACAGTTGGTCCAAAATGCAGCAAGCCACAAACTCCTGGCTATCACTGTTGGTAGCAAATAGCACTGCTTTTCTGCATTGGCTGCCAATTGGTTTTTCAAGTACAATTTAAAAAGCTAGTTTGGTTTGTTTTTCTCCCTACAGTATTGCTATCAGTACTTTCCTTGACCAATTTGATCAAGTAAATGGAAGCTACTACTGATCCCATATTTTGGAGATATCTAGAGAGCTAAAACAGGAGGTGCTGGTTTTCTATTCTGTAAAACAGTTTCCTCATTAAGATCAGACTTGCTTCCCCTTGATAATATTTCAGAAAATTTTAAAAACCAAATTATTATTGACAGCCTTCTCCTGGTTTTGTTAAGCTATTTATATTCTCTTTTTTATGGTCTGTAATTTTTTTTTGGGGGGGGGGTTGTTTCACTATTTATGATTGTATTGATTTTTATCTGATTTTATACTGCCTGTAAGTCGCCAATAGGGTAGAAATGGGATTAATAAAGAAATATAAATAAATAAATGTTCAAATTACATTTGAAAATAAAACTCTCCCTAAAAATAATGACATACATATCCTATCGATGTGTAGAAACTGAAATTCTCCTATGCATGGTGAAATCTAATTCTGCCGGAAGCAAATTGTAGTTTAATCCTCTTGTCACATTACAGCAGTTTCTTCTGTACAAAATGGAAATAAAACTCCTGTTTCTCATTTTGTTTCATGATGCATAAAGATGGATACAAGAATTCCATTGAAAAGAAATTGTTAAACATTTGCTTTCCCCAAACGAAAAGTGTAGACCAACCTTCCATGTTGTCTGTATTCCTTCTGTTTATTTATTTAAAGTAACATCTATGCATATGTCTTATTATATTGGTTAAATACACATTCTGACAACAAGATTAGCTAACACGCAGTATAACAGGTGCTGATTTCTCAACTGGGGCAGAGAACATAGTATTTCCATATAAAGCAAGAGAAATCCATCAAGAGAAGCTTCTGCCTATAAACTGAATGCAGGACTACCCAAACACACAATGTGATGTATTTCCTGGTTAGGTATGCAATTTATTGAGTCAGTCATTCTTTCTCAGCTTAATTTATTTTACAGCGTTGTTAAGAAAAAAATGAAACAACTCCACTCTTGTTGTTCTGAAATACTGGCAAGAAAGGCAGCATTGCAACTCATGGCAATAGTTGAGGAGATGAATCTTCGAGTCAAAAGATTTAAAATGCCTATCAGCCACAGCCAGATACCTGCAGCACAATCTGATATTCTCAAATGTATATTTGACAATTTGGTAGGCTGTTATAAAGCCCGTGGACCACAGATTAATAACCTATGGTTTGAAATTAATTTTGTTATTGTCTGTATGAGAAAGAATGTTTCATATCAAGTAACCTGTCCCTCTGTGTTCCAGCTTAATGTCATAAAATCTGATTTAAGTGAAAAATAAGGTGCAAGGCTCAGTTGTTACAGTGGTAAGAAAATAAAAAGGCATTATATTTATTTATTTATTTGTTTCCATTTCTATTTCCATTTCCATTTCTATTCGATATTCCATTCCATTTCCATTTCTATTCGATATTATGCCTCATGTCATATACACATATGCCTATTAAGACAACCAAAAATACCTACCGTAAGTTTTTAAAAAGAAAAAGTAAAGAAATTTCATTTTGGGAAAGAACAAAGGTTCATTCTTAGGTGGTAAGAATAATATCTTTCCCATTGTATTATTCTGAGGAAGAGTTTTCAGTTAGAGTCTACTCTGGGTTACCTTACAAAACACAGCAATGTGTAGCTAACGGAGCAAAGTGGAAAAAGTGAGGCTGATAAGATGGTAGGAAGTAAGAGAAGGTTATCACTGAATACCACAGTATCACAAAGCAGAAAATGCCCTAGAATGCACACAAGGCTGTCACTCAAGGTGCTTGCCAGCTATGTTGAACATGTGGTGGCAGAAATTAGTTTGGAGCATCTCTCCAAGTAATAAAGGCTTTTAAAGTACTTCCCACCTACCCAGTGGACTTTATAACAAGTCTTTTTGTTTAGCAGGCCTTGCTTTGGCAACCAAGGTCTTTTAGTTTCTGACTCTAAGTTTAGATAAAACACCAGAGAATTTCTGGAAGCTTGGCATTCTAACAAAACAGCCAGCAGCAGACATATAGAGATAACCCCTATCTACATACTTTCTAAAAGATAATGTCAAGAAAGGAAACAAACATCCTCTCTAGCAACCAAGTCAGATATGCAGGAAGAAACACTAGCTAAACTATCAGAGAAAAAGTAACACCCTAATCAAGATATTACCAAGAAAGAACCACATCCAAAACCAAGTCTAGCAGGGCAAGCTACTATATACAAATAGCCTGCAAAATTCAATCTCCCATTTAACTAAAAAAAATTGTTGTAATATATAGAAGGAACAATGAGAATATAAGTGGCTGAAAGGATTGAGATTTACATTATGCTATACTCTTAATGAGAACTTTTATAAAATGATGTACCATTGATATATATCATCAGATAAATTGTCTAGAATATATAAAAACACTTCAAATTTATGTTGGAAATGTGAGCAACATGAAGAGAATTTTTATCATGTTTGGTGAATATGGAAAAAGGCTAAAACATTCCAGATTCAACTACATACATTGATTCAGGTTTTTTTTTAAGATTAATATACAATTGAGACCAGAGGATTTTATTTGGGATTGATGGACAAACATTTGAAAAAAAGTCATGGAACTTTGTTCTTATATATGATAAACGCAGCAAGATTATTGTATGCATAAAGAAAACTAAGGTGTGAAAAGAGACCAAAAGAGGGAAAATTTATTCACAAACTGTAGAATAAAATCATGATGATATACTCCAGACACAGAGTGAAATCTAGTGTTGTATGTATAAATCATGCTTCTGTAACTGGTTGTTTTTGTTTCCTTCTCTCTTTCTGGCTCTTTTACTCACAAAATATACCCTAGAGCAGGGGTATCAAACTCACGTCATCACGGTGGCATCACATGACATATCGGGACTTTTTTCCTCTTTGCTAAACTGGGTGAGGCGGGGCCAGCACATGATGCATCTGGCTTAAGTGACGTTAATTTGACACCACTGCCCTAGAGGTTCTCTCCTAACCATGGGAGCAAATTTGGAGCATGTTCATGGGGCTATAGGAGAGAGGCCTTACAGTTGATTCTGAGAAGCAATTTGGCCAATAGGTAAACATTATTGCTCTTCATCAAGAAACCAAATAATTTAATTAAGAATTAAAAGATTTGCCTTATGTATTCAAAGTTACCTTTTCTGCTATCATAAAATTATAGCGGAGTGAGTCTCGGGTACAAATAGCTCCCAGTAAAAAAACAAAAACAATGTATAAAAACCACCTGTAAAGAAATAAAAAAAAAAATCACAGCTTTTTTTTTTAAAAAAAATAATGTCCTTAATAGCATATGCTAGTTCAGTAAGCAGTAGGTTTCCTTTGCTCTGAAAATATTTTAATCATTGAAGGTACATAGTATTTCTCATTCTTAACTGCCTTAAGATGTGTGGACTTTAAGCTGGGGCTGGCTGGGGAATTCTGGGAATTGAAATCTACACATCTTAAAGTGGCCAAGGTTGAGAAACATCGCATGTTGTAGATGCAACTGAAATAGATAGAAGTTTGAATGCAAATGCTAGAGGAACATGATTTCAATCTCACTCTGCAAGAATGGAAACAGAGGGCCCAACTAAGAAATAGAAGATCCAAAGTTCGAAATTCTACTTTACAACACGTCGAATTTGGTTCTTGATGCATTTTGACGTGAAAATATTGTCCCGGTACTTGTTCGTTTAGTATTTGACATATTGCAAAAGGGAGATGACTGCAGAGAACAGTCAGAAAGTTGCCTATGCTGGGAAGGTCACTGCAAAAGAAAGTGGGGAGCAGACGCAGAGCACGGACAGGAAATTGGCCATGCTGGGAAGGTTGCTGACATAGAAAAGGCAAGACAGGAAGTCCTTTCTGGCTGAAAGAAAGGGTCATGTGGTAAGTCACATGATTTGTTTGGCCATTGTCGTTTTTAGTATTCGTTGCTCCTCCCAGAACCAATTAATGATGAGTACTGAACTACCACTATACAACATAGTTCCATTGAGGAAAAGGGCCCAATCTACCTTTTAATGGGCAGATGTTGAAATATCAATTGTTCCTCTACCATCCAAATCTAACTCCTAGAATAGATCCTCAACTTATCAGTCTGGATCTATTTGCTTAGGACTAAGGATACAATGCTAAAACATTTCATAATTTTATGAATTAGGTTTATTATAGTTTTTTTCATGACTGTAACAAAAATGCCTAGGAACTAAATTGATTTTTGAAAACAACAATGTTCTTCAAAACAGTTATTGTAAATCAATTAAATCAGAGTCAGAGAGCTAAGGAACCTATTTGTAGTTATATTTTATTCCGATTATTGTGAAAGAGATAATTCATTGCCATCATGCATTTAACAGAAGCTGAATTGAACATCCTAAACTAAAAGACAGGATATGCCCCTCAAAGATGCAATATAAAAGTTGGAGTATTGAAGACAACTACAAAAAAAGAATGAGGAAGGGAAAAGGAGCAGGAATGAGAGAACAGTAAGAAGGAATGTATTCACATATGTATATCACACTAGCACTGATAATGTTACCTAGTTTGGGTAATAAAACGTCTGCAAGCTCAGAGAGCACCAAGGACTCCTTAGTTCAATCCTGACCTATTAATATTCTCCTTTATTGAAATGTATTCAGGCTAATATTACACAGTTTGCAACAACTGTAAATGATGATAAAGAGTCAAATCTTTATTTAAAAATATGAATAGCTAAAAAGTAGTTTAGAGGAGAGAGGTGATGCCATATAATGAGGAGGGTTTCTACAAGTTTGTTTTCCTTTTCCTTTTTCTTCCTGAAACCATGCCCTGGCTTATGAATATAATATGATTAAGGCTGATAATCTTCTTTCCATTCTCACACATAGCATACCATTCAGTAGTTGGATCTAACTACTCTAAGCCTACAAAATATTAGATCCTGATGTTTAATTACTGTGTTAGGAAGTAGCTATTCAGCAAGGAATGTAATCAAATCTTTTTTAAGTTCTGTCTCACATTCTCTGACTATGACTGAAATCATTCACCTGTAAATGAAAATGAGAAAATATCATCTAGACATCAAGGTATCCCATTTACTTTGTGGCAAGATTGGCAGCAAACAAATTTAATGAATTAATAATGAAGCCACAGGTAATGGATCTGTTTTATTTAAGAATTCTTCCTAAAAATCAATGTGCTGTAAAACATATCTAGGGATTTATAGAGAGCATAAAAAAAGGCAGCCCACACCTTACATGTCGCTCATGGGGTATTCCGTACTAGAAAGGAAAGCTAATTATTTATTTGTTATTTATCAGTCCTATAATTATTCTGAAAAGGTTTATGTTCCCGACATTTGGAAAAGTGAAGAAGATGGGAGAATATTAAATAATTTATCTCTTTGTAATGTTTCCGGGGCAGAAAGTGATCAGGGATAAACAGCTGAATCCCTGCCAACTTTGATACAGAAGAGGAAGGGAAAAAAGGAAAATTTATTATAATAGGAAATGGATTGACTACAGAACAGATGAGATGAGCAAAAAGTTAGTCTGAGCAGAAAACCTTTTTTTTCTCCCAAGGAGGTGTTCCTCTTTGTTTATAAGGACTTACGAAATGCCAATGGCAGATAAAGATCCTAGAGGGATATTCGTTGCGGGTTTCCTGAGATCTCCACTCATATTAAACCCAGCCATCACTCCTGCAATTTGAGCACACACAAAAATAAACACAACAGAGTTAGTGGGCTGTAAGACGATGACCTTTTTTTTTTTAGGGGGAAAAAAAAACCCAACCCTGGTGCACATACTGATATCGGTGCCATGTATACAGCTTCATGATTAAGCAACTAGGTATCCACTGGCAACAGGATGCTAACCACATACCCACAAAGAGATTCTTTGTTCTAAATTGGACAATGTACTAGAAGAAAGGCACGGATTTAGACAAAAACAGCTTATCTGAAAACTATCACTTGAAAACAGTCCCTTTCCAAATGCCCACTCACACTGAACTTGGCAGACCTTTCAGC
Organism: Arizona elegans; assembly: GCA_022577455.1. Classification (NCBI taxonomy): domain Eukaryota; kingdom Metazoa; phylum Chordata; class Lepidosauria; order Squamata; family Colubridae; genus Arizona; species Arizona elegans. The sequence continues at coordinate 108,101,026 of JAKOOJ010000001.1, forward strand.
TAGGCTCCCCATTACATGAGTGGTTATCTCCATAGACATGATAGATTCTGACACTTTCACAGGAAACTTTTGTTCCCTGTTTTTTAAAACAATAAGCCTTCAGATTGTTAATGTCTGAGGACTGTTACCTATTCCTTACCTTTTGGATAAAATGGCTCTTTATACAAATAACTAAATTAATTTTTTTTAAAGTATTAAATTGAACCACAGGAAGTCTTCAGCTTACAACCACAATTGAGCCCCAAATATCTGTTGCTAAGTGAGGCAGTTGTTAACTGAATTTTGCCCCATTTTCGACTTTTCTTGCCACAGTTGTTAATTGAATCACTGCAGTTATTAAGTTAGTCACACGGTTGTTAAGTGAATCTGGCTTCCCCATTGACTTGGCCTCTCAGAAGGTCACAGAATATGGTCACATGACCCCGGGACACTGCAACCGTCATAAACATGCGCCAGTTGCTAAGCATCTGAATTTTGATCAGGTGACCATGGGGATGCTACAATGGTCGTGTGAAAAACAGTCATAAGTCGCTTTTTTCCATGCCGTAACTTTGAATGGTCACTAAATGAACTGTTGTAAATTGAGAACTATCCGTATTTCTGAAGTCACACTCACACATTTAATAGGAAATGGAAATAATTATTCAGCAACTCTAATACAATTTTATCTTTCAGTTAAAAGACTATTGAGCCATACGTGCAGCCCAAAGTCAATTAATAGGATCAATATCCACCATCTACTTGAGAGCTATCAATCAGTTAGATATGTCTTTGCCCAAATAGTGCTTTTCCATTGTTTTAATTCAATCTAGTTACAACCAGGAAATAATCCACAATGTTTGACATATTAAATATAGTTTGATGCTTTCTACGTTCACCCTCTGTTAAAGCAGTTAAGACCTCCATAGGAATAATGACTATCAACTATAAGTTTATATGTCTTTTTATTAATACATAAGCTTTCACAGTACTAATCGTATTTATACAGATCACTGAATTCAGTAGGCCTTATTTCTGAGTAATTAATTTTAGGATTGCTACGCAAGTAAAATACGTCAGTCAAAAATAATCAGACAGAAGAATATATCCCAGTTCACTGAATAAGTATATGGTAAATATTTGTATACATCCAAAACAACTTAACAGTATTTTAAAATCACCTATAGTTGTGACTGATCTAACTGAAAAATCAGCATATCCCAGACCTACAAGTCTGCATACGACTCATTTAACAGTTCTATTACTTGGATGATAAAAAGTCAGTTCTTAACTATCAAATGCAAAATATTTGGGAAGAAAGCCAGAGGTTCTTTTGAAACGCTTTAAGTACCAAGTACCAATTTCTAAGAAATGAGCTGTTTGTGTGACAGTCTTGCTTATGTAACTATATAATAACATTAAATTATTATCCTTGTGTAACTGGGGCACATGGCAAACAAACATACAAACAAAGTACAGAGGTATTCAGGAAAAAAAAATAACACAAATGCTTCAGTTCATAATAGTGAAATTATTTCCTGTCAAGGAAATTGCAAGCCTAATTTAACACCACTGGAGCAAGGAGTAACTTAGTTCAGCTCTATGGATTAGCATCAATGAGACCGAATTCTGATACGGTACAATGAGGGCTAGAGAGAGCTTGGCCTGTGCAGCCAGAGATCAAATGGCTTCTGTCACACCACCAAATTTAGTTAAATTCTCGTCCATTTTTATAAAGAGTGGCTCTCTTTCCTACATTACTCATGCTGCATTCTCCCTCCCAGGGCATAAGAGCAAATTTGAGTTTACTTTTTTTTCTAAAATAAAAAGAGACAAAGAAGCAGGCAGCAAACTATGGGAACAGAATCCCCACCCCAAAAAGCTTTTGCTGAGCAGCAAATACAGATTTATAGAACCGTGTTAGCAGAAGAAGGTGCTAAAAATAATACCAATGCAGTTGTGGCTCCTGACGCTGCCCTATATATTCTTTTTTTTTTTAAAAAAAAAATAGTTTTCTACCCGTGCATATAAAGATGAAGTAACTTTCATCCCTTGCATCTTTTAAATTCATTATAGACCTTTAAAAAAATGGAATAATTTGTTGACTACCAGTTATCTGGTGGATGCAGAAATCAAAACATTTGCTCTCTCTTTGGCCACTGCATATTCTTTAGTAGATTTCAATAACCCCAGCCTTACTCCTTCCTCTTATCATTATTGTACCTTTGAGTCAGTATTTATTCCTGGCCACTGCCTGAAAAAGTCCCTGCAGTTTTCGAAGTGGTTTGTTCTTGTCTCCTCCTTCCTGAAGCTAAGAGAGATGGGACTGGCCCAAGGTCACTCAGCTGGATTTGTGCCAAAGGCAAAGCTAGAACTCATGGTCTCCCAGTTTATAGCCAAACTGATTCTTCTAACGCTTCTAATCAGTTTCAGTGTCTTCTGACTTTAACCACTGCAGAAACACCTATCTTGATATCTACTAAAATACATTGTAATGTGCATCGGGGATAAGCAAACTATTTTGTTTGTTTTTTTAAGATAATCCTGTAAGAAAAACTCACAAGGCCATATGTCGGAAATATTTTCTACTTGATGGTGCAGGACAGTCATGAGTCATTTATCTCAAAAGCAGTTAGGAAAAAAAAAGATTCTAGAGAAAAAATAAGGCAAGAGGATAAATCAGAACATGTTTTACATGCCCCATAAGTGAGGCAAGGACTAGGGGTTTAGTCTTCCATGCATTTGGACTTGTTCCGGAGCCCATCCTTAGCCTATCCCTTTCTCTGTAAGAATGATCCTGCAATTCTAGCATGGTTACAGGTGCCAAAATCAATACACAGAGACAATCTGTATCCAACAAAAGATAGAACAAATACTTAAGAGGAGGAAACTGACTTTCTACTAACAGTCCAAAAGAATATGCTGGATCTAGAATAGGAACAGGAATCTAAGAGAAGCAAAGAGCTTGGTGGAGATTAAAGAGTTAGAAAAGAAAATATTTCTTACGCAGTTCAAGATTAAGTTGAGGAATTTCAGTCAGCAATTGAAATGATAAAAGGTAATTTGGATACTTTTAAAAGGACATTGGATAATTTTATAAAAGTGCTGGGTATGCCTATATGCTGAATCTTAACCAGCCTGCCTGTCTTAAGTACTAAACTTGCTAGATTTGCAAGTTTATCAAATTCCTTTGGTTGTCCCTTGCATGAGACAGAATGCTAGACTAGATGGATCAATAGTCTGATTTAGCAAGCTTCTTTTTGTTTTCTTATTAATCAAAAAGAAGCCAGATGGAAGCCAACATTATGTGTATGAGAAGCGAATGCAAGAATCCTTTTGTATTAGACTGGATAACTTTGTTTCTGATGCTTGTTTGGGATTATAAATAAGAGGGCCACAAGGCTTGGTGGGTAGCTTTTGTTGGTTAAGTGAGGCTTAAGAAATTCATGTAAGATACTTTTATTTGACTACCTCATTTTTAACAATGAAAGTTAAAAATGAGGTACCGTTTCCCCCCAAATAAGACATCCCCTGATAATAAGCCTTTTGAGCACATGGCAATAAGTCCAAGCGCTTATTTCAGGGTTCAAAAAAATATAAAACAGGGTCTTATTTTCAGGGAAACACAGTAGTCAAATAAAATTATTTTACATGAACTTTACCCAGTTTTCCACAGAATATAGAAGTATCCAGAGCCTGGATTCATATAGAATTTCAGATTATAATCAATTTAATAATGTTGTTAAAACTCCTATCTCTTCTAGAAATTTTTCTTTTACATGCTGCATCACGGAGACTCAACAGGAAGTTGTTTTTTAAAAAAACTTCATGGGTTCCACCTGCATATAATGAATGAATGAGAGGCAGTTTAAAGCATATTAAGTTAAATACAGGTAGTCCTCATTTAGTGACAACCACAGACAGTGACTGTTTGGAGTTATAATAGTGATGACAAAGTAACTCTGCACCCAGTCCTTGTTTTTATGACCTTCACAGGTCTGCAAAGCAAAGGAAAGCTGAGGTAGGATTGTAAGCACGGTCACAGTTTCACTTAATGACTACTTCATTTAACAATCAATTGTCAGTCCCAATTCTGATTGCTAAACAAGGGCCGCCTATACTATGATGGAATATTACATACCTTTATATACCTATATGTGAGGTTCAGAGTTCAGGAACTTTGCCCAAATGGAACTGCTTAGAAGACACAATCTGAACACAATCTGAAAAGAGTATGGCAAAATAATATATAGAGTAGAGTAGAGTAGAGTAGAGTAGAGTAGAGTAGAGTAGAATAGAATAGAATAGAATAGAATAGAATAGAATAGAATAGAATAGAATAGAATAGAATGACCCTTTCTTAGCTCTCATCTGATTGATACTGTGATGCTTGGACAGACCTAACAGTTTTTAATATTCTTGTTCAGCCTCCAGAGAGCAAAGGTTTAACCTGCATTTGGCAAATTGTTATCTTCCATACCTAGAGAAACAGTACATGCTTTCCCCCTTCTCCTTTAAACTGGAGAAAATTTTCTGCTTGCAAGTTTAAAATAGGATAAATAATATTTAGAAAAAAATGACTTCTGAGCAATACATGAGGGTTACACAAAGCTTTCAAGAGATTCATGGGAAGCATTCCTGCCATGCTACTTTTTTAAGTAACCGATCCTTCTTGTGTCTACTTCTAAAAACTAAGTGACCACACAACTTCACTCTATGTCTGTAAACTTGTTGATAAATCACAAGAAATATGAAATGTTCAATCTGCTGAGTAATTGGGGCTACAAATTTATTTTTCAAATGTTGACACTTTTTTTTGCTATTGTGGCTAGTATGGATACTTATGTGTGAAGACTGTTTCTAGTCTGGCCCTCAGCCTCCAGATCATTCACTGATCCATGCTGATATTAAAAAAACAAGGGGGAAAAAGACCAGGGGGGTTGAACAGAAATCTTCCATTACCATTTTTCAGTATGGTTCAGAATGGGAATTCGTGCTTAGGAAACTGGATATTCATGTATCACAGTGTTTGAATGCAAAATATTTTCCCTGAGTAAATCTTTATGGCAACCTTGTAAAGCGAGCTTGCTTTTTAATGGCACTAGGCCGACATCCGAAGCATTCTGCATGAATGTCCAGTAAACAGCACAGTTTCTCCACACATGCTTTAAAATATTCTTACACCATTTCACACTGGAAGTCTTTCTGGCTACTGGATTTTCTGGAGAAGGCCATGAGAACAACATGAAACTTATAGAAGACAGGCCAACAATTTGTAAATAGATTTAGTAGATTAAATTTTTTGGGAGTGCCTGTTTCGGAAGGCGTGGGAAGTAATGTTTTAGTAATCTACTGATCAGTATCCAGCTGATTGGGGATATTATGTGTATGTGTGTTGTGGTTTCTTTTTATCCATTTTTAGAATTGTTTTGTGTTTTTTGACTTTTGGATTTTTTTTGTTGTTTTTTTGGAGTTCTGTATTTTGTATTTTAATCTTGTTTTGAACAAAATAAAAATATATTTAAGGGGAAACAACATGAGACAAAACCACATAGCACTTTCATGTCATTCTTTAGAAGCAGGGAGCTGTGCTGTTCCATGAAGCAACTACAAAGAGTGCTTTGTTTCAAGAAGTACCAAAGCAAGGGCAGCTCTCTAAAAGTGTGTGAGCCAATATAATGCCTCTTGTAGAAAAAAGTGAAAGGGTTTAGGTATTGCATCAAGGTATAATTATGGCTTATTTGGTTTTAATCTAGCATATTTGGCAAATCCAACCGCATTGAATTTGTTTAATAAATCACAGTTAAGTAAACTAATGTTTCGTGTATTATATGAATCCTGCTAGCAACTTGGCTGATACCATTCAAGGCTGAACTGGGAGGGTTTAGCATACGCTGGCCTCTCATGTATCAACTGATTAAAAGTTGCGAGCACTGCATTTCCCATCTCTTGTTAGTCTGGCTTCACTAGTTAGAGAAGGTATACAATCCCATTTCCTGACGAGAGGGGGCCAGGGCTGATCTATCCTGCATCGATGAAGGGATTGGTTTGAGATTTACAGCATCTAAGGCATTCCTGAATGCTCTGGGAGCTTTTCCACGCTTAATGCCTTCCAATTCTATTGAGGCCCTTGACAAACGATAAGATAAGAAGGAACACTTTGTTTGTTTGTTTGTTTGTTTGTTTAGCATATGGCAAATAGAAGGAGCACAAATTCCAGGGCTCCCAAGAGCCCTCTGTGGTTATGGGAAGCCTGTAATGCCCACTATTTGCTGATGAATCTGGGCTTTGAATCAAATGGTTACAATAGAGGTGTAGTAAATCTTGAGGAAAGTACAACCAAATGCCCATTAGAGTACACACTAAATATACACCTATTGAATAAATGTGGTGGAAACATTTTATTTTCATATCTGCCCCAAATTAGGTAGGATGTTATTACAGAATCAATGTAGGTTATAGTGGGATAATCTGGTTAGAGTTTGTTGGAAGGGTTTCAATTATTCCGGCCCCAGAAAGTAGAAAAGAAGATTGTGGGTTTAGCCTATTACTTATTCTCTCTTAGCTGCTGGACCACCTCTGGAATGGTTGGACAACTTGGACTGCTGCAGTCCGGAGAAGGGCAGAACATTTCAGTTTTCTCCAGAATATTTTGTTCTTGAAGAAGTAGGTATTGTACAAACACAGTTATTGTCCTCAGCACCTCTGAGAATTTTAAATGCATTCAAATGCTCATTGTAAAGCTAAACATTGAATGCTAAACTAGATGGCCAAATTCAGGTTCTTTCCAAATTTTGCAGTACATCCTCTAAAATTCCCATCAAATTCCATGGTACCTGTGGCAGCTGGGAAGAAGACACCAAACACAGTGAAGAAAGATTCTCCTGAGTTGTAGTCTGGCAGTGTGTTGTTCAATAGAAGCTCCTCTGAATAGCCAATGAAGCCATTTTCTGTGGGTATGAAAATGGAGGGGAGCACAACATTAGCATCACAGGCCGTTGTAATTTTTAAATTCTCCTAAAAGCATATTCAAAAGGAAACTATTGTTATATATCATAGTTTGGAAATTAACAGGATATTCTGTACTTAGAACATTGAAAACAGTGATTAGGAGTTCACTGAAAGATAACCTTTTTTGTCAATTACAGATAGTCCCTAACTTACAATCATTCATTTACTGACTGTTTGAAGTTACACAAGCATTGAAAAAGGTGACTTATAACTGGTCCATGTACTTATGACTGTCACAGCATCTCCACCACCACTTGATCAAAATTCTATAGAACCAGTAGTAAAACCGGCAGGAGGCCCCGCCCACCGACCCCGACGTCACCAAAACGCTTCTGCACATGTGGCCCCACTGCAAACCAGTAGTAAAGGTAAGTAGAACCCACCCCTGGGTCACATGATGATCCTTTGTGACTTTCCCAGCCAATTCTAACAACCAAAGTCAATGGGGAAACCGGATTCTCTTAATGACCATATGCTTCACTTAACAACTGCAGTGATTTGCTTCACTATCATGGCAAAAAGGTTGTAAAATTTGGCAAGAGTCACTTAACAACCACCTTGCTTAGCAGTAGAAATTCTGGTCCCAACTGTGGTCTTAGGTTAAGGACTACCTATATATAAAACACTCCAAAGAATTCACTTTTCTATAACTTGAAAAGATTTTATAACTGAAACTCCCATTCAGTGAACTATTTAGAAACTCAGATTGTACATACACTTATTGCTCCATGTTCTATTGTTAAATAACCAGATTTAGATGTAGGTGTTTTAATTGTATAACACATTGTGAAGATATATAAAGTCTACCTTGTTCAGCACAAAAGAGATGTACATTGCAGTTTTTATCTCTACTCTCTACAGTCCCTATGCCTGTTCTTATTTTTAGTCTTTACACATCTTTGAAAATGGCCCATTTTCCATAAACTCACTTGAAGTCAACAGCATCATTCCTAATCTTCAAGGAACATTAAATCTTACACTGAAATATAGGACATCTACCAGGCTTCTGGAACGCAATGTTTTAGAGTAAGAAGAAAACTGTCTAATTGGCTGAACAAACACCTCCAGTGGTTATTAACAAATAGCTCCCCATTGCCTTGGAAAATAGCACTCAGCTGATGTCACAGTGACTGTCCATAATGTCTTGGGCCTGATGCTATTTAACTTTTTTGTTAGTGACCTGCATGAAAAGACTGAGGGAATGTTTATAAAATCTGCAGCTGTCAAGAAACTAGGAAGAATAGGGCAGGTTCTTCTGAAAAGAATGAGAAGATTCAACACGTTCTAAACAGGCTTGAATGATGGGTTGAAAGAAACAGGGTGAAATTTAACTGGGAGAAATGTCAAGTCTCACATTTGGGAGTAGGGGAAGGAAAGGTAAATTTATTGAATGGGGTGGGGAGACACCATACTGTGTTGTGGTATACGGAAAAAAGTGTGGTTGTTCTAGTGTAGGATTCCTTCAGCTAGGTTTCTCAAGGACTGGAATAGTTTCCTCAGCGTTATGGGGACCAAAAACAAACTTATTGCAAGGGAATAAGACTGAATGGGGGAGGGGGAGAAATCCTGTGGAGAGGTTTTTTTCTCCTTCCTTTGTCCCTTGAAAAGTTTCTAAGATTTCTAATTTAGAACCTAAGATACAGTGGAAAAGATAAAGCTTGTCAGATGACGTTTAAAAGCCCCACTCCTACTAATCAGGAGATCTGGTTACATTTCCTGGTTGAAAGTTTCCAACCCCAGGTCTGGTTGATGATAGGTTAAATATGAGCCAAGAGTGCAAAGCAGGCAAATGCAATTTTGGCATGTACTAGCAAGGCCATAGAGTCCACATCACCAGAAATTATTGTTCCATTCAATTCTGCCTTTATTGGGAATATTACATCAGTTCTGTAGTTTAAAAACAGCACCAATAAATTGGAATGAGTTGAGAGGAGATATACCGAGTTGGTGAGAGAAGCTAGTGTGTTTTGAGGAACAATGAAAGAAACTGATATGTTTAGTTTTTGTGTGGTGGTGGGGATCTATTTGGTTGGTTGAAAATGACTTGAACATAGTTAATCAATGTTTCACTTGCAGAAGAAGAGATTGATGGAATAATTATTAATAGTCTTCAGAAATCTAAAGGATTCTCATATAGGGAGGAAAGTGGACTTGTTCTCTGTTGGTCTGGAAGGTATGATCAACAGTTCTCTGTTGAAACTGCAGGGAAAGTCAAGTTAGATTATTAGGAGCAATTTCCAAATGTCAAGAGCGACTGTATCAACTAGAGGAGCAGATTGTTCCTTGAAATGATATATTCACTGGAGAGCCTCAAATACAGGCTGGATATTTATCTGCCCGAAGATTCTACACTGAGCAGAGGATTGGGCCAAATGATGCTTAAATCTTTTTGAACTGTGTGATTAGATGAAACAGTTGGAAAGAAACCCACATGTACTATACCAGAGATATTTAACACAACATTTTAAATGAAACATAGCAGTAAAATTATATATTTAGAAAAAGGAAGTGGAGATTCTGGAGTTCAGATACTGCTGAAATAGAATTTCCAATCTTTATCACCTTAGGGAAAGTTTTTCTAATGGCAAAGATATTTGGGCGATACCACAACTTTCCTATCCAAGGAAAGTTGGCCTCAGTTGTCTGGGCCTGTTGACATCTGGCAGAGGTCAAGAGAATCACAGTGGTCATTTCTATCTCCATTGTTAGACATTGCAAAAAAACAAAATTGTTCCTATTGTCTTGAATAATGATTACTGAGCCATGGAACCTGAGGCATGGTGACTATTATTCATTTGTGAAGTTTGAAGAAGGCAAAACACAATAAAACTTTATTTTTAGCTCCCTGGGCAAAATTATTAGGATCATGCCTCCTCCTCATAAAATATGCCGAACAACCATATTTTATCCCTCAGATGTCATCACATCCCAGATTAAGAGCATGATGGGCGTCATTGCAAAGAACACAAGCAATGTGAAATAAACATCCATAATCTCCACTAGCTTTCTTAAGTAAATAGATAAACTTCCTATTTGCTCTCTAAATCTTACTGGAGGTAAGATTTGTTTTTGCACATATTTAAGAGCCCGTATGTGAGGGGGGAAAATGTTGTGTTTTAAAATTTTAGAAATGTTTAGCATTTTGCAGAATAGGTCAGATCTCCAAACTTTGGAAAAGTATGAGATTTCTGTCTACTGATTTGAGAACTTGGAAAATTACTCAAGAGGTGGAATCCCTGCCAGTGAGCAATGGTTATATGGGGAGAGCTGTTATGTAACTGCAACAAAGATATCCACCATGGCAAGTTCTGTGAAAGCTGGACTTCATCACAGATTACTCAAGTTTTGGGTCGAATTCAAGATAAAGCCAGTTCAAAAGTTAAAGCTTTGCAAATCTTGGCACTGGGGCCATAGTGTGAAACCTAATAACACAACACTGAAAATATTCTTAAAGGATTATCACCATGCTAAGCTGTTCTTATAATGGGGGTTGTGGGGTGAGGAGATGTTGAAACAAAAAAAAAAAAAAGGCTGTAAAAATAGGAGCTTAAATCAAAATTCTAGAGACTGAAGGAAAAATACCTGACTCAAGCTTTAAATGTTTTCAGATGCTAGGATGAAGGGATTTCAATTAAAACTGGCATGCAGTATGCATCCTAATGGATTTATTTTGTGCTATTCAGCAGTATATTTTCAACTCTTTATAAAGCAGCTCCATAATGCATAGGATATTGGTAAATAGAAGTATGCTATGTATGATGTCCATGTCTCTATAACTGAGTATTTTGTTATCGTGTTGAGGGTAAGCAAAGGATTTTTTTAAATTATGGTTTTCAAATCTTTTGAGACCCTAAATTGATGATACAATTTCTATATTATAATGTTATAATTTTTTTTTATTTTACTTGATTTATTTTGTGTGTGTGTGTATGAGAGAGAGAGAGAGAGAGAGAAAGAGAGAGAGAGAGAGAGAGAAGGAGGGGGAGAGAGAAGGAGGGGAGAGGGAGGGAGGGAGGGGGAGAGTTCTGGAGAATGTGTACAATATAAAAATAATTAGAATTCAGCACTTATGAGCTTATGCTATATCTCAAGAGACAAAGAGCAAGGTTTGTACACAGCACACCTAAGAACCAATTTAAGTAAGTCACAATAAAAAAACACACATCATAATCTATTTAGTTCTTGGACTGGAGAAAAAAGCTTGGCTATTTTAATTGTTCTATTTCCATATGAGATAAGGGCATTCTTACCAGTAATTTCAGATAAAATATTAGCTAGCAAGGAAAGTTACTTTTAAGGGCTTTTCTGGCCAGCCTAGTTGCCCCATCACCAGAAATGGCCAGCAACCATTCTTTGATGATGGTCACTAAGGGTTCTGACAGAACCGGTAGCGGAAATTTTGAGTAGTTCGGAGAACTGGCAAATACTACCTCTAGCTGGCCCCAGAGTGGGGAGGGAATGGGGATTTTGCAGTATCCTTCCCCTGGAGTGGGGTGGGAATGGAGATTGTGCAGTATCCTTCCCCTGGAGTGGGGTGGGAATGGAGATTGTGCAGTATCCTTCCCCTGGAGTGGGGTGGCAATGGAGATTGTGCAGTATCCTTCCCCTGGAGTGGGGTGGGAATGGAGATTGTGCAGTATCCTTCCCCTGCCATGCCCACCAAGCCACGCCCACAAAACCAGTAGTTAAAAAAAATTGAATTCCACCACCGGATGTCACTCTTCACTCAAAACAACCACTTCATAAGCGCATGGCACAACATAAGAGAACAAACACATCAGGACTAGATTCAGCAGTCCATCTCCATTTAAAAGACACAGGCCACTCTTTTGAAGACAGCAAAGTCCACATTTTGAACAGAGAGGACCACTGGTTTGAAACAGGGGTCAAAGAGGCCATCTATGTCAAAACTGAACAGCCCTTTCTCAACAGAGGGATACAATATCATCTATCTCCAATCTACAACACAATCCTTTCAACAGTTCCAAGAAGGCTCTACACTCATTTGCATCACTCAGGTGACTCTGATGCCACCGATAAACCTCCAGGTGATGTTAATGACTTGCTAAAAGAATGCAGCTGACCAGCTGTCTGCAAGGAGTATAATTCCATTTCCCACCATCCAGTCAGAGCTGAAAAAGCTTCTTGGATGAGAAGTGAAACATCTTCAAAGAAAAACCAGAAAGTCCCTCCACCCGACTCACTTTTTCCAAGAAAGTCTATTGTTGCCTTTGTTACAAGGCTCTCTTGGGCTCAGCACTTGGAATGCTGGTTTCACATACAGCACACCCACAGTCATATAAATCCAGCAACAACTTTTTAAAAAAATACTATTTTTCTTTTCCTGATCTCATTATTTTCCCCTGAGCTTTTTTTTTTTTTAAATAAGTCCAAGGGAACTATATTTTTGCTTCATTTCAACTCGGGGACATTTTGTATATAAAGCAAGTGTTGTGCCACTAACATAACATTGTAAGAAAGAAAGCAAAAAAAAAAAAAAAAAAAAAAAAAAAAGACCCTGTGAGAAACTCTGAAAGTGAAAAAAGAAAAAAGAAAAAAGAAAGGCAATCTAATTTCAAAGATGGCTGTGCCTGCAAATATGGGTTTAATTATTTGTATTTATTAGATTTTTATCCAACCTCTCTATCTATTTACTGTACACCAGAGGTGGGTTTCAGCAGGTTCTAACCAGTTCTGGAGAACCGGTAGCGGAAATTTTGAGTAGTTCGGAGAACCGGTACTAAAAATTCTGGCTGGCCCCGCCTCCATCTATTCTATGCCTCCCCAGTCCCAGCTGATCGGGAGGAAATGGGGATTTTGCAGTATCCTTCCCCTGGATTGGGGTGGGAATGAAGATTTTACAGTATCCTTCCCAAGCCACGTCTACCAAGCCACACCCACAGAACCGGTAGTAAAAAATTTTGAAACCCACCACTGCTGTATACACACACACACACACACACACACACACACACACAAACACAATAGCTCTGTGTATTAAAGTGTATCTATATATTTAGGTGCAGTAAGACTTGCCTACAGAAAAGAAAATGAACGGTGATTGCTTTTCCAGTTTAGAATTAACCAGCTTAGAATTAACCTTCAAAAAGTGGCAGGAAAGTAGCAAATGTTATCATCACCACCACATATTTTCTGTAGTTACTTGGTGTACATTATTTCCTGTAATAAGGATATAAGATATGTTAATACTAAGTGTAACATCTTTTAAAAACATGTTTATTTCATCAAAAAGAGGGTGGGTTATTCGCAATGTAAGTTGTGGTTAACTTCCAGAAATTCCAAAACTATACCTTAATGATCCTGGGCTCTTATATATTAATTAGCGTATGTATTTGGAAATAAGCTTCATAGTGAAGTATTATAATTTTAACCCCTCTTAATTCCAAATGAATGGATTTTTAAAATATCAGTCTGAAAATCAGTGTACTGTGCTACTTTTATGGTTTGGGACAAATCTCCAGGGAAAAGATGATACTGTACATAAAAGCACAATCAATGGATCAAATCAAGGCTCATCTTAGACTTTTTCCTGTTCTACATCTTCAACCAGATGTTTCTGGGGGTGCTTATAAGCTGAAAATGATTATTACAACATGGCACATTAAACCCAAAACACGCAATGACAAGAATGCAAGATTGCCAGTTCTGAACACAGATACAGCACTGTAATTAATTTGTTGTAAAAGGCAGAATTTTGAAAGAGAGCGCAGAGTGAAGCCTTCTCTTATTGTTCACTTCTGTACAGTATTCAACCCAGTGAATTATTCAATTACTACAGTATTGATTCTGAATTCCAGAGGCCAAGCCGAGCAAAAGAAAATGTGCAGAGTTTAGCTAAAATGGCTTATAACAATCTAACAAGGCTGAGCCGTGAGAATAGCAATTCAGCCTCCTTATCTATTGATGAAAAAGAATGTGCTCCCTCAGATGAATGATGTGTTTACCCAAAAGGAAATCTCCACCCTTCTGGAGTACTGACTATTTTTTCCTTCCAAGTTACTGTTTGCTAATTCTGACTGGATCTCCCAAGTCTTCGCATTTAAAGCCAACCTCCCCACCCCCAGCAAAAAATACATCCCCAGAGTCCCTATAGCTGCATTTCAAGGGAAGGTACTTCATGGCCATCTTAGTTTTTGTCAGTGTCGGGGAAAATGGGATACAGTTGACTTTGGAGTGCTGCATTATTTATATCCAGAGAGGCAATTATTTGCAGCCTTCTCCAGGAGCATCTCAGCTCTAACTACGGCTTGCTGTTCAAAGGGAAAACAATCTCTGTACTGTACACAATCCCAGTAGAGTAAAAATGAAACACAACATTGCTGCATCTTAATTTAGTCCGGGCAATGTTATGGATGTGTCCTCCACTTGTTAATGATTGTTTTTCACAAGCACAAAAACTGGGCAGAGCACAGAACTAAAGCATCCCAAGAATATCAATCTGAAATCCTATATTCACTTTAGGCAGGCAAGGATAGAGTTGCAATTATGATTTCCATTAAAAGAAAGCAAAGTTAACCCTTAGGAGATAGGACATCCTTCAATGAGAGAGCATGTGCTTACTTGCAAAAGCTCCCAAGCTAAATCCTAAGCATATGTCTTCAGGCAAGGTAAGAAAGACTTCTAAGTTCTCAAGAGCTTCTGCCGGTTGATGGAGATTGGGGTCACACATTGCACAAAACTATCATTTCTTGCAGCAACTCAGTTACTGTTCAATATATTGCCTTAAGTCATCAGACAGACTTTACAAACCACAATGGCCAGATTCATACTAAACCAAAAGCAACCAAGCCACATTACAACATAGCATGTGTGAATCCAGCTTATGTTTGGCTGGAGTTGAATGGATGTGATTATACATGTTACGAGTTACAGAATTCAGTATTTTCACAGTTCTGAATTTGGTATCAGAAAATTAAGAATATTTCATTTATTTTAATTGGTTTATTCAACTAAATATTACATAAAATGTATGGCTGCTAGCAAAGGCAACACATTTTGCATTTCTCCTCTATATCTCTTGTTTCTTTTTTAATGTATAAGAAGTCATTTCATTCAACATTTTCCCAACCCTGAGTCCATATCATTGGTAGTTACTTGTAAAGGGGAAAGAGCTATGAAAATCCATCATAGAGTGAAAAAGGCTATGTTCACATTATTGAGTTACTTTGAATGGTGAGATGAGCAACATATAAATTTAAAGCATTGAGAAAGCAAGAGGGGGCATCTAGTATGTTCCATGCAAAGTAATCTTCAACTAAGAGACGGATGAAGCTATAAAGAGAGATGGATCCTGGGAGTTGAATATGATTTGAAGGCATATCTATTGCTGCTATCACTAAACTATGACAATATATGTGCATTATACGATAGGTTTCCAGTATAATAAGGTTTTTAGAAAAACTGAAGAGAGCTTGGGGGCAAATCTGTTCATGACCCACAGCTCTGGACCCACAGCTCTGGACTGTTCCGCCTTTCCTACATTGTCTGTAGACCCCCTGAAACCACTCTACCTTCCTGCTGTTGCTGTGTATAAAAAAAATACTAGACACACACAAAAGGGGGAGGTTTAGTAGTACTTTGAGTTGTAAAATATGGTGGAAGCATGGAGTCAATAACACATACACCTGAGGATGATGGACAGGAATTAAGGAACTATATATTTCCACATCGCTATTAAATTATACTGTTTGTGTCATGCCTGCTCTCTTAAATTAGAGAAATCCAGTCACAATTTTGTTCCACAAAACACTGCATTTGCCAACTGGTCTGCTATTCCTATGGCAGGAAGCATGAGCCCACCACAACCAGTATCATATCACAAAGAGAATTGAACCGTCAGTACAGTTATGAAATAAGATTTCATGCCTCTAGATTTGTCCACATATTTCTTGACTTAGTCAGGGGAAGCTATTCAAGCATTATTACATTTGGAATAAAATGCCGCTACTAGATGAATTCTAGAATAGCATAGCTATTACACAGATTTTATATTTCTTTTTGTGAAATTGCAAAAGTGGGGGGGAGAGGAACAATCCACATCGCATTAAAAAAAAATGTGGAGTTTGTAGTACTGAATTTGGAGGAGGGGAAAAGTTGGATGGGGAAATGTAGTAATAAAAAAAATGCAAAGAAGTAAAACCGGAAAGGAACAAAACTTTTTAAAGTCTAATCACAGGGCAGTACAGATGGAAAATTTCACAAATACAGAAAGAGATAAAAGTTTAATCAAAACAAATTAAAGAAGATTTAAATGTCAGCTATTTGATCAGCGTGATGTAGAAGGTCATAGCTTGAGAACGATAAGGAACTTTAAAGATATTGTTAGTTAACTGGCAACTCCCATCCTATGACCAAAGTCTTTTTTTCCTTAATGGACTTAGCTATCTCATTCCACATCCTTTGAACCTCCCAAATTATTCTATAAGAGAGGACATTGAGTTCCCACCTTTCCATCAAGTAAAATCTCATTTCTACATGAAATGTATTTAGTGACATATTGTGGCACAAACTTACATTTGCCACTGAATATTTGCCATTAAACATATTTCTTTAGTATGATTTACAAAGGGAAACATAAATATTTAAACTTATTGCAATGAGTCAACAATGAGATACTTAGACATTTCTTTCAAATGAGAAGGTATGGAAAGCTATTATACGTATATTTCACATATATTTATACAGTAATTATGCAAGCTTTGTACTAAAGACTGATGCAGTAGTGGGATTCATCTGCTGTTACCCTAATCTGATTTAGTAACAACTCTGGGGAATCTCTACACACTGCATGATAGTCTACTGCTCCTTATTTATGTTCCCATTCCCATATTCCCGTTCCAGAAAAGGAGATTACTGTAGAGTCATATCTTTTTACCATCTCCCAGCAGGCCCTGGTTCAATTCTTTCTACAGAGTTCAAACTACAGGGAAACTTTGTAGGGCATACAAACTTTTACTAAAACTCATCCTGACCCTTGAACATTCTTATATGTTATTTCATTGACTTCTCAGTGAGCTTTGGTCCACACTTTTGGCATTTTTTTTCCAGGATGTCCCTTGGCATATGGCAACATCACTCTGAAGTGTTCCCCTCAAAATAACTTCATAACCATATTTGAAATCAGAGCACTCCCTAGGCCAGTGATGGCGAACCTATGGCATGCGTGCCAGAAGTGGCACGCAGCGCCCTCTCTGTAGGCATGTGAGCCATCGCCCCAGCTCAGCTCTGCCATGGAGGGGGGGTGTATGCAGGGGGCAGGGCACATGCGGGGGCATGTATGCATGCACAGGAGGCAGGGTTGCATGCACGGAGGTCGCGCGCGCATTGCATTTGGGGGGTTTGCGTGCTTTGGGCACTCGGTCCAGAAAAGATTAGCCATCCCTGCCCTAGGACCAAAGGCACAGCATTGTGGAATATGTTCAAGATTAACCACAGATCTGTGACTGAGTGATATAATAAATTATGATTGATCAAAAGCAGAATCTTCTGAACCTCGTCCCAAAGGAAGATATGGTAGTTTCAGGTACATTATTTCTTGATTTATTTAAAAGATTTGTATGGCTTCCCATCCTTGAGCCATAACACTTGACAGCTCACAAAAATTATGCAAACCCAAAAAATCATACAAAAAGTAAAAGCAAAATCCAACAAAAACAGAAACAAGTCTGTTGTTTCCAGAGACCAGCTAGACATGGATTGGTGAGACTTCAGGAAATGAATTTAGAAGACCATAGACAACATGTTAGTCTTACTCATTAGTTGTCCTTTTCTGATTCAGTTTTCCAACATCTTCAAGCACAAGCTATACCAGCTTGTCAATCTGAAGTGTATCATATAAAGGTAAGGGTACGCATGGGGGCTCAACTATTGGGCAGCTGACATTGCTGCAGGAAGGCAGATACTCCTCTTTCCTGTTAGTGGCCTCTTGATTTTCAGGACCATTTTGTCAGTGAGCGAGTCAGGTCTCTCCCAATGCACTTACCTAGTGTTCTCTTACCTAACCCATTGGTGGTAAGAAAAATAGAGATTGGAAAAGAAGCATGCCCTCCCTTGTCCGTCTTTTAACCTCTGACCTTGGTCTGGTACTTTTCTCTGAACTTCCCTTATTTTCCTGAAGTTTCTTCCCACCACAAGAATTGAACTTGGCTCCCTATTAAGTCCAGATCCCAATTTAAGTTTTTGATACTAGCATTTAAAGACTATGGTTACCCATTTCCACTACCTGTCCCAGCTTCTATCTTGGCAAGATCCTTTTGTTCAACACAATCAATCACTGAGAAGATTCTTTCAGTGAATGAAAGAATGTATACATATAGAATGGAGCAATATGTGAAGAGGGCTTCACATGTTGCTCCATTCTATATGTATACATTTCAGAATTTGTGTCCCTGATTACGGAATTCTCTTTTCACCATTATTCCAGTTACACACATCTCTGAGGATCCTTAAGACAGTTCTGAAAAACAGAGAGATGGAGAAAAGCAGTTGTGATGAAGGTTGAGGACAACAACTAGTAAGATAACATGGAAGTGTAGTTTTGTTGTGGATGGGGGAACAGCTCCACTGATGCCAGTTTTCTGATCTATCAAAGCACTCCTAGTAGAAAACTCACTTCTTTGCCATTCACGGCAATAGAAGTCTCTCCTGGTGATGAGAGGAGGAATGTTGAAAGATATACTAGAGAATGGTTTCTTTAGTTCAAGTTCTCCCATCCATGGAGAACAGAGGTGGTATTCAGCAGGTTCTGACCAGTTCTGGAGAATCAGTAGCGGAAATTTTGAGTAGTTTGGAAAACTGGTAAATACCACCTCTGACCTGGCCCCACCCCCATCTATTCTCTGCCTCCCGAGTCCCAGCTGATCGGGAGGAAATGGGGATTTTGCAGTAACCTTCCCCTGGAGTAGGGAGGGAATGGAGATTTTACAGTATCTTTCCCCTGGAGTGGGGTGGGAATGGAGATTTTATAGTATCCTTCCCCTGCCATGCCCACCAAGCCATGCCTACCAAGCCATGCCACACCCACCAAGCCATGCCCACAGAACCGGTAGTAAAAAATTTTGAATCCCACCACTGATGGAGAACCAAAGCAGAAGACCTGCAGGCACCAAAGAAGGTCCCCAGTCCCCTCCTCTCCACTCCCACCTCTCTTCTTGTGCAGACAGCAACTTTGCTTCTAGTGTATTTTCTGATGGCTCCAGCACTCAGTGGGTAATAGCACTCCAGAGCTGCCAAGCAGAAAAGCATTATGACCATTTGTACAAGCTTTGGGTAATCATAGATAATTTAAAGGACTATTATACATTCAACCTATACAGAAGAAGTTCACTTAGCAGCACCAGTTTAATCCAGCAAGTTTTGCGAATTATGATTTGCCTTGATTTCCAATTATGCAGCCCATGAAATTTCACAGACTCTGCAAATCCCATTTTTGCTTTTGAATACAACTACTGTATAACAAGATCAAAAAGCAAAATGATAGACAAGGCTAATCAGTAGTAGTAATGAGAATGATACGTCAAATTTTAATATTTTGGCCAGCCAAAGAGATGTTACAGTATGATGCTGGTAAATTACACTCATTAATTCTCCACTTTCATCCCTGCTACCTCATAAATAGGTAATCAGTTTTTTTTTAAAAAAAAAAAATCTTTCTTTGAACTATTTACTCCAGACATTCTGCATTTCCTAAGCCCGTTGTTGTAAGCCCCCCAACAATGTTATTTAAAAAAAGAAAGAAAGAATCTGCATTGCAAATCAGACACCAGACTTATTGGCAGGTAACAAGTTAATAAATTTCTTAGCCATAGACTGGCCTATGGTCAAGAGTGATGTCACATCAATTCAATGCACTATAATTGGAAAAATGTGGGTGGAAGCAAGCAGGGTGGGTTTTCATAAATAAGAAATCGCATAAGCAATCTCCTGATCTGTTCACCCATAAAGTCTACCTTATACAGTAGTTAAATGGAAATTCTGCTGCTGATTGGAGGGTCGATAATTTTGTAGCACCCATTTCCAGTTGTAGCACCCATTTCCAGATGCATTTAAGCAAAATAGCATTTAGCATTTAGCATTTATTAGATTTCTATACCGCCCTTCTCCCGAAGGACTCAGGGCGGTGTACAGCCATATTAAAACACATATAAATATACAAAATTTAAAACAATTTAAAATTGAATATATAAAAATTTAGCCCATAGATTAAAACACACATACACCCATTCTATAGCAATAGCACTTAGACTTATATATTTCTCAGTAGTAGTTTACAGCATTCTCTGAGCAGTTTACAACGTAAGCATATATTACCCAATAACTGTCTATGGAGATTCTCAGTCATCCAGGTCATGGTTGTCCCGAAAGTGCTTTGTTAAGAGGCAACTGAGCTTTCTGGTTTTTCTTTGAAGACGTTTCGCTTCTCATCCAAGAAGCTTCTTCAGCTCTGACTCATTTGCAAATGACCAAATGTCTGCAAAGAGTATAAATCCTTCCATTTCCCTTTATTCCAATCAGAGCTGAAGAAACTTCTTGGATTAGAAGCAAAACTTCTTCAAATAAAGTTTTGAAAGTTCAGTTGCCTCTTTAAAAAGCACCTTTGGGGTTTGCCCAATAACCTGGGTCCTCATTTTACCAACCTTGGAAGGATGAGTCAACCTTGAGCTGGTCAAGACTGAACTCATGGCTGTGGGCAGAGTTAGCCAGCAATACTGCATTCTAACCACTGTACCATCAGTGCAAAGAAGAGCAAAGCCTCAGAGAAAAGGAAGGTAACTGTCTTTCTTACCAAATGCATTCCTCTACAAACAGAACTGAAATCTTTCTGTGGTTTATCTTCCAAAACACCCCTTATAGACCAAATAGGCAAAAATGTTTTTTTAAAAAAATATTTAAAACATTTTTTAAAAGTCTGCTAGTTCCACCCCAGGTCTATAGATATCAACTAAAGATCAATTTCTTACTAAAGAAATAGTAACACACTCTAGTCTAGGCAGTTAACATAGTCATAATATCAATAGATTAATAAATGGCAAAAATAAGAAAAGCACAGAAAAGCAAAGTATAAATAAAGAAAGATTTAAGGCTCCAGCACAAGTGTTTTCTCTGTGCTGCAGTGGAATGAAGGCTGAAATTTATACATACACTTCTGGCTAGACATGTATGGAATCACATTGTAAGTGAATTCAGTGGCATTCTTTGTACCTTTTACGATGCAATACAGGGATGGTTTTATTTAAGATGATGGATTACTTCTGCTGAACCTAAACTTAAAAAATAACGCAGGGTGTTTGAAGTTTTTTGTTTTCAGATAATACACCTTATCTAATCAATAATGACAGGACTATAATATCAGCAACAAGACATATATGTAAGAATAATCCAGGTACAATAGTAAATGTTAAAGGAATTAAATATTTTATAATATTTGAGTATAAGAAAATAATATTTTGATGAAATAACTCACCTAAGAATTATAGAGTGGAAACTAGATTATACTGCTATAATCTAGCAGGTATATTTCAAGATTCCTATGATTTTTTTCTTTCATATGATTCTTATACTTACCTAAGGAGATATTACCCATATTTCATCAATGATTTGTGTTCTATAACTTTGATTTGTGTGTGTATGTCTCTCTCTCTCTCTCTCTGTATTTATATATACCGTACTTTGCTTTTCTGTGCTTTTTTTATTTTTGTCACTTATTATTCTATTGCTATTGTTACCGTGTTATTGCCTAGAATTCCTCTGTGAGACGGGTGGCCATATAAATCTAATACATAATAAAAACTTAATAAACAATGTTATCATATAGTTATAGTAATAATAATTATCATTAGTTATAGCAGTATGCTGCTATATTGTTACATTATCATATTGTATTAATATGATTAATATATTAATACAGTAATAGGTTAACAGATCCCATATTTAGTACTAGATTTACTAGATTTAGGACATAGAGGGAAGCAAGGAAAGGCATTGGAAGGACTGAGGAGGACCTAGGATAATGGGATATATTTTATTAGATGTTACTGAAAGGAGAAGGAGAGAGGAGGGACAAACATATATCAGCCAAAACACTTTTTAGTGTTTGGTGTAGATGAAATACATGAGACCTACTGCAAGCATATCATAAAGGAGAAGAAAAACTTTGTTTTAATAGATGTTAGCTTCTGAAGCACATAAGATACTAGGAGAAACCCTTCTAAGAAGACCCAATTATAGATAGTTTTTACAGTATAATAAAAGATGGTTTCAAAGCATCAGATAGTTCTTCTAACAGATTGTAGGATGATCTCATGGCTTAGATGCTAGACAAAACAACAGGTACCTTCTCTTTTAAAAGAGTAAGTGGTTTCCAAGATTGATGTCAAGCCCCACACAACTGAGCAAAATCAAAGTATTAAGACCCTGGATAATTTAGAAATCATGAAATTATTTAGAGTTGTTACTAGTCTGCAGGTCATTCTCTAAGACAGCTAACCACCAATATACCTAAATCAGCATTCATTGATGAAAACACTTATCATCTAAATCAGGGGTGTCAAACTCGATTTCATTGAGGGCTGCATCAGGGTTGTGTTTGACCTCTGGTGGCCGAGTTGGGTGTGGCCAGCTCACTTGTGATGGGATCGCCTATGGTGGCCCGAACGCACTGCCAGTGAATACAGGCTCCTAAGCTCCGTTTTCAGCTGTGACAGCCTCCTGCTACCCACTGCCAGTGAAAACTGAGCTCAGGAGAGCTGTATGCGGCCCTCACAAGCTACGTTTTCAGCTGTGACAGCCTCCTGCAACCTGCTGCCACCAAAAACGGAGCTTGGGAGGACCACATGTGGCCCTCCTGAGCTCTGTTTTCTCTGGCAGAGGCACCATGGGCCACTCCTTCGCTGTTTCCAAGGTGTCCGCTGGCCACATCTAAGCACCCCACAGGCTGGATCCAGCCCCCGGGCCTTGAGTTTGACACTCCTCATCTATAATATCAAAAATATAAATTATGAAAAATAGTTATCAGCTTTTAGAAAACCTCATAATAAGTTTAGAATAAAATAGTCTGCTGATTATTTCAAATCAACCTATGCAAACATAAAACAGTCTCATTTCTTGATTTCTTTGTGATCATAAACTTCCCATCACTTATTTCCATCTCCTAATGTTATTTTCTTCATTGCTGTAGAACACTCATTATACCAGCTCTCCTTTTTGTCTTCCTACCATTAGAACTTAACTTTTACCTCTTGATTCCCAAGCCAGTATTTATGCCTTTTGGAGGTCAGTTCAACATGCCACTTTCAGACACATGGACATTCAGCCAATTACTGTATTACCCAGAGTTCTAAAAATGTCCTTCCAATTATTTGGCTAGTGACTGGATTCACATGTCACACTATGTCTGGGTTTTTTTTTATCACATCTAACTGAATAAATTACAATTAGCTGACTTTATATAAGTTAATGATACTTTCTAAATGACCATTCAGAATATTTAATATTCACCCAATGTACTAAGGCACAAACACAAACAAGCAATCGTAGTATGGCTTCACGCAATGCTAAACCAGATACATTTAGACCAAGAAGGAGATATTAATGTAATTCCAGTTATGAGCTACTGAATACATCCAGGTGGGTGAGTTAACATGCAATCCACTAATCCTTAAACCAACAGGAAAGTATGCTGGAATAAAATTTGTAGCCCTGATTATCGATCTCTTTTCTGCCACAATAACAAGGTAATTTTAATTCAGGACAAGATAAGGTGGATGTCAGCGTTCCAAGTAATGCACCCATAGAAAGCAGAACTCCAAGGCAGGCATATACCTCAAAGAACAATTTATTGGATACATCATATTACACAATTGGTGTAAGCCGACTCTGAAAGTTCCTGCGGCTTTCACCTAATTAAAAAGTAGAAGTTTCTCCTTTCCCACAAGTCACTGGTCACGCTGTCCAATGAAGGTGCTGGCCAGTTGCTTGGTTATGTCATTCCTCCCCTGGCCAGCCACATGTCAGAATGTCCTTGGTTCCCACAGGAAAACTTTTTTTGTTTTGGCTACAAAACCCTATCTAGCTATTTCCCGCCTCCCTGCCCATTCTTCTGCTTTGTGGCAACCCTGAAGCCTCCAAGATGGCCTCAGCCACTTCAGGGTTCACTTCAGGGTTGACAGTGGATTCTCCTGGGTTTGTTGGCTCTCCATTGATATTAGCCACTGGGGATAAACCATTTGATAGCTTTGGTTAACAGGGGGCTTAAGCCAGTTTGGGATCAGAGCTACACAGCTGATTTGTGGTAGATGTCACCTGCTTGATGAACACAGGAGTGGAAATCCTCCTTTAACAGGTAGACTCTGCCCTATCTCTGTGAAGAAATCAAATAGTGTCAAATTAGGTGAACATCATGAGAAGGACATGGCATGGAAAATGGTTTCCAGGGATGAGAGGATGAACCTTAATTTTAAAAAGTCTACAGTTCTTTTAAAAATAGGTATGAAACGGTTTGCTTAGTATGATCAAATATATAAAGCTACACCAAGTTATGTTGCATCTATTTGTGAAGAATGTTGTTCCTTTTATACCTAATTCCTTCTTTTAGGCAGAAGAATTTAAACTATACTATTGTCCACAGAAGCTTTGCTACTTTTTATCTGTCTTCCTTTTCAAGTGTAAACTTCAAACAGTTTAAGTCAGTGATGGCTAACCTTTTTGCCATCGCATGCCAGGAGTGGGGGAGGGGCGTGTGCGTGCCCACACCCATAATTCTATGCTTTCAGTTGGCAAAAGGGCCGTTTCCAGCTTCCAGAGCACCTGGGGGGGGAGGCTATTTTCACCCTCCCCAGGAGGCTCTGGAGCCTGGGGACAGCAAAAAACGGGCCTTCCCCACCACCACCCCGAGGCCCTCCAGAGGCAGTAAACAGCCTGTTTCCTTACTTCTGGTGGGGCCAGAAGGCCCAAAAATCAGCTGCGCTCACATGCCCACCGATATGGCTATGTCTGCCACCTGTGGCATGCGTGCCATAGGTTCGCCATCATGGGTTTAACTGAAGCACTGTTGAAACAAATATCCTACACTTGCTGTTTGCGCAAATTCAATATTCTCTAGAAGTTCACTTAATCTGGGGAATGGGCTTGATTTTTGCTGCTGTTGGTAGCTATTATAAGGTCATAACCACTGCTGGAAAAAAAAGTCTTGGAGCTTTCAAAATTTGCTTTCCCAAGTCTACCCCTTAGTATCTAAATTCTTCCATTTATTTTTATTTTTGTCCCACTTCTAGCTGCTGCTTTTCCAAAACCAGACTACCTTACAGCTAAAAACATGAGGAAAGCTGTTAAAGTGTGTGGCATCCAATAACAAAATCTGCACCTAAACATAGCCACTCTAACAATCACAGCAGCTGACACAAAATACAAACAGCAAAAGCAACAAAGTCTCTTGTGAGTACTTCACAACTACCCAATGCACCAAGGATGAACTTTTGATGACTAAATGTTTCAGAGAGGCTTATAACATATTGAAAGTAAGAATCATGAAGTTATGTATTATGTATAAACGTTCAAAATAGTCTGCAGGAAAATAATAAAGAACTGTCTTCTAAGGGTTGATGTACCACTCAATCAGGGTTATGATCAGGGTGGACTTGTGTTCTTATGTTCCTCCAATCCCGAACTCACTGAAAGAAGAAGTAGCAATGAGTGAAAGATGTTAACAGTTAAAGTTTGGGACACAAAGTCTTCCTCCTGCAAAATGTTATCCAACAAGATCTGGAAGATCTTTTCGCACACAGTATATAGAAAAATGTACATATCCCAAGACATGACCCTGATTCCTTCCTATATATTCTATGGAATAGCCATGCCATAGTTTCAACCTACAGCAGTCTGAGTCATACCTATTACTAAACAGTAAATCATGGCTTACAAACCACAACTATTGGGTTCACCTATTACCCTAAATGAAAATTAAAGCCAATCCTGCATAGATTTTGTTTTGAAATGGACCAAGAAGGTAGCTGTGTGGAGATCTGTATTTACTCTAACTTGCCTTACGATGAGAATCCTTTAATTCTAGATCTCTAAAGCTACAAAGTTTTGAGACTGAGGAACTTTTATAGGGAGACAGGGAAACCACATCAGAGAATAATCCTACAATGAAAAATATGTGCTTGACTTCAACTTCTAAAAATAAAATAGCAAAGGGAAGGAAGTGACTGAATCTGGGATAATACTGATGTGTGTGTGTCTGTGTGTGTGTGTGTTCTGTTTGGGGAAATGGGAGTGATACAGCTAGGAAACTCCACCCAAGCCTAATCACGTAGCGAACTTCATTTGAGTTCTATAACGAGGATGTGCATAAGTTTGTGTGCTTTTTTAGCTATGAAGATTAAAGGGGGGGGGGACTCTAATACTACAACATGGTTGTTTTAGGATGAATAATTTTAATCTACCATATTTCTTTGTGCCTCAGATATAACTTGATTATCAGTTACAGCTACAGAGGGTTTTATCTTTCTAAAGAACACTTTAGAAAGAGCACTAAAGAGCAATTTATTTCTTCTTAACCACTCATCTTCCTCACTTAATACTTTTTATTAGTATTACCACATAAGCCACAATGCACTGTGGCTTAAAGGAAACATTATTGATCAATTACA
This sequence comes from Arizona elegans, assembly GCA_022577455.1. Classification (NCBI taxonomy): domain Eukaryota; kingdom Metazoa; phylum Chordata; class Lepidosauria; order Squamata; family Colubridae; genus Arizona; species Arizona elegans. The sequence goes on from JAKOOJ010000001.1 coordinate 108,127,683, forward strand.
TTCATATACCTAATTACATCTTCAAGGTTCTTAGAAGACATTTTCCTCCTTAGAAACAACAATAGAAAACTACTGCAAAGAATTAAAGCCAAGAATAACATGGGGAGAGAGGACAAAATTTTACTGCGTTATAGCAGTCACTCAAACTGTATATCACAAACTTTTCTCTTGCATTGGCTTCTGATATTTTTAACATTTCTTGCACATTTGTAAAAGGGATCAAGATCTTTATTTTTTTAAAAAAGTCTATATACGTTTAATACCTTTGAAATTCATATGACAGAGACAGAAAAAGTAAGGTCACCCTTTCATAAATATGCATGTAACTCCAATTTCTTAAGAATGTTTCAATACCCATGAAGAGCATTTATATGAGATATCTGAAAATCAATACCTAGGTACCACATAGAGGATGTTTGTGGTATTTCAGGACTTCCCAAATAATAGTTTAGGAACAGTAGAGAAAGAATATTTTGAATGGGAAGAAAGAAAGGATCTGTGAATTACAAAAGAATCTCATGTTTTTAAAAAATGAAATATTAGACAGTCAACAAAACACTGCCTACATCCTGAGCAAAGGCAAATTAAAAGGCTATTTAGTCCATGAAATTATGTGAAAAGCATCATAAGCATCTTCTTGTTAACAGTGGCTTAACACACTAGAAATCTTTATCATGGAGACTGTCACTTTTGGTGGTGCTACACTGCCAGTTTTCAAAAATGTAAATGTTGCATAAGGATGTTCTTGGTTTTTTCTATTTGTATTACTTACTTATTCTTTGGATTAGTTTCAATATACAATGCATGTGGCATTCTTAGTTTCTGGTCTAAGGATGCTTCTCAGAATTATTTTTTTAAAGAGAATGCTTTTAACTATCATAGCCAAATGATAGCAGTAATAGTTGCAACAGTAGAAGAAATCAGCTCTTTTTCATTTTTCAATTCTTCAGCCAAATGAAACTGAATTCCCTGAACTTGGAAGTCTTCTCTATGACATTCCAGATACATCATACCTACTGGAGAGGTTGAACCATCTTAAAAGAACTTGGTGCAATCCTCTAGGCATCCTTGCTGTAATCTACCATTTAGGACTAAATGCTGTACAGAACATAATGATAATCAAGACTTATTAAAAATCTAACTACAATCTGAGATGCACAAGAAATAACCAAATGTATTTATCAGGAAGACAAAAAATAAGCAAGCAAGCAAGAAGAAAATGGATCCTGTGGGAACACACTGTGGTATTTTGGTCTCAGCACTACTTTCAAAAGTTCTAAGGGTGAAAATTGGTTGCAGATATGTATTCAGAGTTTAAATTCTGTAAATTGAGCAATAAATGATCTTAGGGGATATCTAGTCAATATTAAGTGACCTTACATTGGCAAAGAGACTTCAATTATTCTCTCACAGGAGAACATAATCTTTATTTATCTAAAATAAATCTAATTGTGCTCAGTGGGTCTTATTCATTAAAAATGCTTAAGGTTACTACATAAGGAAGCAAAAACCTCAGCTGCCTTTTACAAACTGTAAACAAGTGTTAGGTAATTCTAAACTATGTGTTCCAGGCTACGATGCCATTGAGATTTTCTCCTGAGTTGAATCACAACATATGCATTGTTAAAAATTCTCTCCAGATAAAGAGATTAGAATATTTGCAGGTGACTCATCTTCCTGTCCTAGTTTTTAGATTTTTATATCAGTGTAGATATTACATGAATGCAAAGCCAAGAAAGAAAGAAAATCTTAACAAAAAAGCTGAAGATAAAGTGACACCTTCTGTTTAGTTGTGTAACTACATTTACTTTTACATGTTTGAATTTAATAACTAAAAACTGTATGTATATTTGTAATATGTTTTGCAGAATATGCCCTTTTAAATATACAAATACTCTCCTTCATTTTGCTTGACTATGATAAAAGAAATAAATTCCAATTGCATAAATGGAACTGGTATGATTAGAATACATAATAAATTGTCACATAAGTATAAACACATTTGTAGTAGTGAATCTGATCCTAAAAGCACTCACTGTCTTTCATGGCCTATATACATTTATTGAGGATTAAATCCTATTGTTGGGGATTTACCTAGGGGAAAGTTCTCTGAATCTGGAGAGCAGATTTTCAAGTTGGTAAACACTGTCATGGATGATAACCTCATTTGCATCAGCTTAACTAAAGGCTGAAAAACATTGCTCTGCTTTTTGTATAGTGAGGAATAGCCAGCTTTGGCTCTACTAAGTCAAATGCTAATTCCCAGAAGAAGCCCAAGTTGAGTCTAGAAACAATATCAGTCTAGATCTGGTATATTGCATCAACAGTGATATATTTAACGTTCCAATACATGATAATAAGTGTACTCAGGGTTGAACTTTAGAGTCCTTGGTGTCCTGTGAACTTGGTTGATTGCTTGCAGATGTTTCACTATCTGACTAGGTAACATCATCAATGCTAATGAGTGTGAGATTTGCTTGCTGTCTATATATTGTAGCTTGTCCTGGCAGCGTTGTTGAAAGTGTGGTTTCTCAAGTGTGGTTTCTCAAGAAAGTAGTTCCTTGATTAGAGTATTGTTTTCTGCTCGATTATTTGTCTGGTGTTAATCCCCGTTTATCTGGGCGTAGGATACTGGAGAGCATGTGTTCAGGTCATTTAGTTTCCTTTTTAGTCTTTTTATTGTCTTTTTTAAATGTTGTGTTTATGGACTGAAAACTGCTCAGCTTCATATTCCCAGCCAACAAAAGTACTGTGCAGCTTCCTTTAGTTTTTCATACATGGAATTTATAATGCTATGATTCTGAAACATACGATGCTCAACAATGCTTAGAAAGGCTATGGAAAAAAAATAATTGGGAAGTGATTTGGAGGGAAAAATAGAGCCAAGAAGACAGGTTGCAATATGCAGCAGGTATTCTATAAAAGAAGCAGTTAATAGGTTGACCAGATGAAGTGTCTGGATAGAGCCAGCCCTGAGTTTCATTAGGCTAAAACAGCTGTAGATGGGTGTATCTGTTTAAATAACCTTCTGAGTCATTCTGTTTTATAATTTTGTTCAGCTTTAAATTTCTCAAGCATCCAATGAAACTCATAATAATTTACTATGAGTATTTAGATATAAATATTTTCATCCAAAATTGCTAGGGGTGGGGGCAGTCTTCAATTGGTTATTTTCTTCCATTGCTTAATTGCATAGCCACTTCAATTCAAGTGAATTCATTTCAGTTTCTTTCTATATAGTAATACATCAGATTGAATTGTAAAATACTTTAAAGATTACAAAATATTAATTGCCCAGCACATTTTAAAAATCACTTTCAATCAGTTCTTATTTTTTAAAAAAACTGAAGATGGCAAATATATTTACCTAATAAACTATTTATTATTACCTAATAAATAATAAACATATGCAGCTAATGCATAGGAAAAACATCTATTGTAAAGGTGTTCCTTTATGTGGGGAGGGAGGGAGGGACAGAGGGAGGGAGAGAGAAGGGAGGGAGGGAGGGAGACCATAAAAAAGATATACCACATGTAAACATAAAGAAAGAAAGACCGTGGCTTTAGAAATACTTTTTCATATTAGCATATTTAATCAACATATAAATACATAAAAACTTATTTCATTCATCCATTAAGATGGTTCTCTTGATTTGGAAGAGTCAGAAAAAGTTACCTGGACTGAGGTGTGTGAAAGATCCAATGACAAAATCCAGTGTGGAAACAGCCAGTAGAAAGAGAAGTAGCAGCTGAAGTCGTATTATCCATTTCACCCCAGCCAGGTTAATTCCAAGCAAGGCCAGCAGAACTACAAGAGAGATGCCTCTGATTGCCCAAATATTAGTGAAGTTCAGGAGGTCAGAGATTGATTCAGCAAATCCGGTAATATACATAGCACCTGCAACACACTGAAGAACATTTTTATCTGTGAAGAGCCTAAACTTTTTGAACTGGGAGATAATGATTATGTTATTTATTTTTTATCTAAAAAATTGTTATTTGGAAGCTCTGCCACTCAGACTTCATTAAGAAGAGAAAACTCAGAAGAAGATACAAGATTCTCAGGGAAGTTAAAGGCCTAATGTAGGTTCTATTAATAACAACACTGAGAAAGGATAAAAACTCGAATGTTAACAAGACAAGCCAACTAAATCTGATTTTCTATATTTTTTTCCTTTAGGAAAGAGATTTGTGCCTTGAGCATTAATAATAACTAGAAAAGTTAATTCCAGTTTCTGACCCAACTATATCCCTCTATCAACTACACAACCCATGGTCAAATGGATTTCTTACCCTCATCCCTAATATCCAAAGTATTATTTCTACAGTAGGAAGAAGAGGAAGCAAACAGCAAGTATTGATAGTTTTTAATAATAATCATTTGGTATATAGAATATTTTTTTAAAAAGAAAAGTGATACTCTTGGAGAACATAGTATACATGGTCTGAAAGTTGACTCTGGGTAAACACTGAAAACAAACTGAGGGAAAATATTTCTCTCACTGAATATCACTCACAACATTGAATGTTGTAAACCAGGGATGTCAAACTGGCAGCCCACGGCCCAGATGCGTCACACATAGGTCACACCCATCCCAGTTCCGCGAAGGCAAAAAATGTCACAATATGTCATGATACGTCATGTGACGCAATCGAGTTTGACACCCGTGCTGTAAACAAAGGCATCTAGTGGGGATGAACTACCCAAGGCTAATCAGAAACCTATTTTAAACAAACAAAAATCTGAAAAACCCATTCCTTGATAGCTTCCTAGGTATAGTAATGTTTGACAGATGTTGATGAATCAAGTTGATTCACTTGCAAAATTAGGAAGTACCAATTAATATAGTAGAATGGTTTTCAGAATATCTTAATTATATCTATGTATAAAATATTATGATGCTATGAAGAACAGCTCTTTTTCTTGGCTACTGCAGTACAATTTTATTAAATTATGGCACTAAAATGTTTTGCTAAAATTCAATTGATTCTGAAGCTCTATAAATCTAGTTCCCAAGTTAAGCCAATGACATTTTTTAAGATAAATACAGCAGCATACATGTGAACCATATTCTAGTAAAGAGTAACAGCTTGCATAAACTTTTGTCATCTTTTAACTTGTTCGTCGTATAGGAATCAATGATAGATTTCTCGGTAGCATTAATAAGAACTGTTTCTGCATTTAAATATTATGATGAGTCTCAGCCTGGACTGATGGGCTTTTGATTATTTTTAATGTGTTTTAATATGTGTTTAATATGTATTTTTAATATGTTTTTATTTGGATTGAGATTGTATTTCTTAATTGTTGTGAGCCACTCTGACTCCTATGGAGATAGGGCGGCATACAAATCAAATTAAATTTAATTAATTAATTAATTAATTTCAATGTCAGTGGTGAACATAATTAAGGCCTCAGAATAAATTAGAATAAATAGACTAAACCAGCTGAAACTAAACAGGTATGGGTCTCATTTGTGGAATGAATGGGAAACCAGAGTAAAAATATATCCTCATTTAGGTTATTTGATAGAAGAAAAATGACGTATTAGACTTCTATGAGACTGTCTACCACAATTTTTTTGAGTGGGTGGTTACATTTGGAGTTTTAACAGTATGCTATGGCAATGGCATATAAGGATTATCCTCAAAAAGACTGCCATGGTGGGTGAGATTACAACATTAAAAATTTACCAAAACGCATACTAGAGGGACTATGTTCTAGCTTTACCGAGCACTCAGATGAAGCTAGCTAATGACTGGTAGTGTATTCACAGAGAAAGGACATCAACAAGCTTTAAGAACAACAAAGCATGGCCAGGACCCTGGAGAGCTCACTGCAGGAAGTTAAAAGCTAGGTGAAAGCAGTTGCTCCATACATTGCCAATGTTTAACTGAAGGATTAGGAAGGTTGGAAGGGTCATCCTTTGCTTGCTAATTTAAAGAGGCTGTGGCTCTATCTGACATCTGAGAGACTCACATCAGGTGAGTCAGTGTAGAAATTTGGAGCTTCTTCTGAATTGGGCTGACATGGAATTCATCATCATACTCAGTAGCTTCTTAAGAATCTTGCTAAGAACCTGATTTTGGGGCTGCCGCAGATTACTCCTTTAAGTCCTGGATATACATTACCAATGAATAGTGAATTATAGTTGCTCACTGTTTTTATTTTTAAAAAAATTAAATTTACGTGAGGCATTCATGTAAATAAAAATTAGACTGAAGGTTGACATTTTGCAACATGCTAGGTTCCTATTTTTCTTTAATTGAATATTTTTTTAAAAAAAAATCAAAGTAGAAAGAAGCTGGAAGCACCAAGGAAAATGTCCACAAACAATATATTATATATTAAATAACACTGTACTAAATAAAAATGTTGACTAAATACATTCCATTTTTAAGCAGATCACCAACAATTAGAATTCTCAGGTGAAAAGTTATAGGGATACAGTCAGTGGTGGGATTCCAATTTTTTTTACTACCAGTTCTGTGGTTTTACTACCAGGCTTGGTGGGTGTGGCTTGGTGGGCATGGCAGGGAAGGTTACTGTAAAATCTTCATTTCCTCCCCACTCCAGGGGAAGGTTACTGCAAAAATCCCCATTCCCGATCAGCTGGGACTTGGGAGGCAGAGAATAGATAGAGGCGGGGCCAGTCAGAGGTGGTATCACTTCTCCAAACTACTCAAAATTTCTGCTACCGGTTCTCCAGAACTGGTCAGAACCTGCTGAATACCACCTCTGGATACAGTCTAATTTTTAAACATCATAATTTGGAAGTACTTCATTTCATTTGAGTTTTAATGTTTGCATTTACTTAAATTTCATTTTGTGAAAACATTGGGATTTAACAAATAATGTGATATACTTTTAAGTTTTTCAAATGTTCTTTCAGGACATTTCTTCGAACAACACCTGGTATCCAAGGCTTGGAGTAAGAATAATCTTAAATTAAAAGGCATCCCATGCATAGAATCATATGCAAATCCCCACTTTACTTTCCAGGCTATCACAGAATTTTCAAAGAGCAGATAGCATTTGATTCATACTGCATTCAGTTTTCCAATAAAGAAAAATGGTATTTTAGAAAGGCACATTTAAGCAAGATTAACTTCCATCACACCCTAGAGTTTTCAAACCAGTGCTCTCTTTTTTTGGAATAGGTATCTTTTCAATTAACACAACAGAACTTGCAAAGTTTGGCTATTATTGCCATGAACATAAAGGGAAAAATTAATGGGGGAAGATTACATTAATATATATATATATAAAGAAAATAGCATTCTTACCTGACCAAAAACATAAAGTAGGCCAATGGTCCCTCCAACCTGACCTCCAAGGACAGTAGAAATCATTGAATAGACTCCTCCGTTTCCAATGCTACATCGTTCACAAACCCCAATGCCAGACAAGACGGTTACTAAGGCCACCACGATGACAAAGGACACCAAAAACATGCCCATTAGAATTCCAGTGTTCCCCTGAAATGGAAGGGGGGGGGGGTTGAAGCAAAAAAGAATATGATGCATAAATTAATAACTACACTAGGAGCAAACCATTGGGGGAAGATGGTTGATATATAATTCATAAGTGAAGTTACTTCAAACAGAAAGACTACTGTTTGTTGTTTATTTTATTTTTTATTTATAAATAAATATTTATTTATAAAGTTTGTTGTTTATTTACTATGACAAATTTAGATAGCATACTAAAAAGCAGAGACATCACCCTGCCAACAAAAATATGTATAGTCAAGGCTATGGTGTTCCCAGTTGCAATGTATGACTGTGAAAGTTGGACCATAAGGAAGGCTGAGCGCCAAAGAATTGAGGCCTTTGAACTATGGTGATGGAGAAGACTCCTGCGAATCTTTCCTATAGGAAATCAACCCTGACTGCTCTTTAGAAGGCCAGATCCTGAAGATGAAACTCAAATACTTTGGCCACCTAATAAGAAGGAAGGACTCACTGGAGAAGAGCCTAATGCTGGGAACGATTGAGGGCAAAAGAAGAACGGAATGACAGAGAATGAGATGGCTGGATGGAATCACTGAAGCAGCAGGTGTGAACTTAAATGGACTCCAGAGGATAGTAGAGGACAGAAGGCCTGGAGGAATGTTGTCTATGGGGTCGCGATGGGTCTGACACGACTTCGCAACTAACAACAACAACAGTTTATTATCAATGAATTAATTCCTAAGATTAGCTTGTGCACTGATCCCATGCCACTTCTCCCTGTACTGAATTGTACTTTCATAATGAACCGGGATGTTCAAAGTGGTAGGACTAATTTAAGACTAATTGAGAAATATGTCCTTTGCTGCAACTATCCATAAAGATTAGCTTTCTTGAGCAAAGGAAGAGAGGTTAAGCATGAAGGGTTTTTAACATGCAACATTTAATTCTCCTGAAAATCATTCTAATGACCAAAACATATGCCTAGTTTTTCAGAAATAATCAGATACGACAAGATTTCTCCCTGCATCTGCATCTTTCACAGGCATCTACTTATAAAATTAGGCACAGCACACAGATAGAGTTTTACATCATGATCTTTGGATAAGGAAAGGAACAAGTTCCTGTGTTCTTATATTTCCACATTTGTATCCTCAGAGGGACTTCCAAGTATTGCCAGCATGTAAATAAAAAAGTGATCTCTTAAACTTTTCCTCTCAGCTTTAGAGATCCCTATTGTGAACAAATCCAAGCCTTTTGCTTCCTTCAGCTCTTCTTCAAAGCACTTTCTGTGTTGCTCTTATCCAGCGGGCGTGGTGTTCCTTCCTGTAGCAGCTCTCCAGAAGGGGAAGTGATTTTAAGCTTTTTGGCTAATTGTTGCTTTGTGCAGAGTATATTAGACTATACTTATACCATCAACATATTTAAGTAGCACTCTAGGTTCATTGCCCATTTGAAATATATATCTAGTGCACATAACTTTAAAAAAACATGATGCAAGCTGCAACAATGCTTTCCTTTTCAGAAATAGCCCTTTAGGGAGGGAGTATAAAAGGACTAGATGCCAGCAGATGTGAACATGCTGAGTCCTGGCTCCGGTTCTCCTTGATCTTCTACAGCTGTCATGAAACACAGCAGGGCAAGAAATTGAAATAGAATTTCATGAATGCAGCTGCATTCTGGATAGATATTGGTTAGCAAAAAAGATACAGGAAAAATAAGATTATCAGAAAATCAGAAAAATGACTTTTATAACAATGAAAGAATATAATTGGGCCCATGCATTTGCTAAGTAATGTTTGCTTAACTATGGTTCATGGAAAAATCCACAATTAGAAATAGAAGGAGCCTGGTGGCTCAGCAGACTGATAGCATTGCGATTAACACCAGCTGTCTGCAATTACTGTAAGTTCAAATCTCACCAGGCTCAAGGTTGACTCAGCCTTCCATCCTTTCTAAGGTAGGTAAATTGAGGTCCCAGTTTGTGAGGTTTGAAGCTGACTTTGTATAAATATACAAAAGTATGAAGGCTATTGCTTAACGCCTTGTAAGCTGCCTTGAGTCTCCGGAGAAGGGCAGCATATAAATCAAATTTAAAAAAAAAATTAGTTGGATTTAGAAAACACAGGAAGCCATAGGGTAGAAATAAATAGTAAGACCATCAAAGCTGGAAATATTTCAACTAAGGATGAGTCTACTCCATCTCAGCTTCTGCCATTTGCAGTGAAAAATTTGTGATCTTTTCTTAGAGTCCAATGTATAAACCAGGGGTCGGCAACCTTAAACACTCAAAGAGCCATTTGGACCCATTTCCCACAGAAAAGAAAACACCGGGAGCCACAAAAACCTTTTGACATCTAAAATGAAGATAACACTGCATATATAATTTTTTACCTTTATGCTATGTATAAAAAAACTATAGTGTGTTGCATTTATGAAATCATTGAATTGCTACAGAGAAAACAAATTTTTATTTCTGCATGCAACATAAAACATTTTGAACTCAGAAAAAAAAAGCTCAATAAACCATGTGCCAGTGGATGGTTGTGCCAGTTGGCGGTTGTGACACACATTTTGAGTGACAGGGAGCCGCAGCAGAGGGATGAAAGAGCCACATGTGGTTCCAGAGCCACGGGTTGCAGACTCCTGGTATAAACCCACATGTTCTTGGAAATAGCAGCCTTATTTGAGTTTATCTATTTCCTTAAATTTATTTTGCACAGCAGCTCATTATTTGTAGAATTTTGGAAATGCAATTACCACTATCAACAACACTGCTCTATTAACACAAACCCTACTTTATCCTGGGTTGCATTGCACCCATTAATTTCAACAGGTTGGCCTACCTATCAAACTCATATGAATGTTTCAACTTTTGAATGTGACCCATGAGTATCAATAATTCTGACAAAAATATTTAATAAAATCAGGGGAAATGTTGCAAAAGAAATATATTTGATATATTTTAAAAAATGAGTAGGATTACTGTTTTACAGCCGTTACCTGAGATGATACCAAATTCTTTAATGTTTGGGAGAATATGTCACTATGGCAACATGTTTCACCTGAACAGTTATTTTTAATCAGCTTCATTACAACTAATCCAAAACACTTTATTGCTATTTTTACATTCATAGAAAAACAAAGAAGAAAACAAAATATTAACACAGCTATAAAAACTCTATCATATTTTAATTGTGTTTAAATATTGAACAAAATGGACATTTCAGTTTTATCTATAAACTTTTGTAAATGGATATTGGAGCCGCAATATTATGCAGCTTATTCTGAACTAGTTTTGAATTATTTCAGCAAGATTTATTTTTTTAGAAAACCTGAGAAAGAACTAAAAGAAGGCTAGGGATGGATGTTGTAGAAAAGTCTGATGATTTTATAAGATGATGCAGATCTGGTGAGACAAACTGGGTTATTGATCTTGGCAGTTGTTGGCTCTCCAATCTTGTTTCGATTTAGTTTCTGAACTTTTTGTTACCAGACTATGTAATATCATCAGCAGGATTTTCTTCTCCTATTCTCCTTAGTTTATAAATGTCTTGTGTGTCAGTTTGGTCAGTGAGTCATGTGGTTGGTTGTTCATTTGGAGCTATATTTAAATTCTGAGCAGCTGATTGGTTCTCTTCTTGGTTGGTCATTCAAATGGTAGCATTAAGAATTCTTTTCCGAAACACCAGGCAAAAGCCATTTTGTTTCACACAACTATTATAGCTGTATCAGTGGTAGAAATATATTCTGCAGAAGTATCAACCTTGTTGCTACTAAATATTGAGAATTTAGCAAGTTGTCACTACCAAATGAATTCAACATTTGGTAATATCAGGGCTGGGGTGTTCAGGGACAATAGAGTTTTGCCATTTTCAACTCATGAAATGCTGTTGTAGTTAAGTCAGCGCAAACCACTCTTAGCTTTAACACAATGAGCACAATTCATTACTTGCGAGATATATCAAAAGGGTATTCCATGCATCTTGTTGACAAGCGGTTACTCCAGTTACTCCAACATATAAATCCTTGACATTCACATTATATCACAGCATAGTCCAGTGATGGCGAACCTTTTAGAGACCGAGTGCCCAAACTGCAACCCAAAACCCACTTATTTATCGCAAAGTGCCAACATGGCAATTTAACCTGAATAATGAGGTTTTACTACCTAAAATAATGATAAACAACAAGTTCAGCTAATTGTTCTAAGAAAAATGTGATAAATGCACGTTTTATGCTCCTTCATTTTTTCTGCTTTTGAAATATTACGTTTAGCAATAATAAAAAAGAAAAACTTTTGTAATATCATTTCTCTTTCCCTCCCCCTCTCTTTCCCTCCCTCTCTTTCCCTCCCTCCCTCTCTATCTCTCTCTGTGTCTCTCTTTCTCTCTCTCTCTCTCTTTCCCTCCCCCATTGTGAAGCGCACGAGTGAAAAAGTTCACTCAATCAATTCCAACTTTGCGAGATCTTTTCTTTCACGAGAAGTTGGAATTGATTGAGTGAAATGCGATAGAGAAATGCGACTGGGGCATTTCAGGGGTGGCTGGGGTGACTGCGCACGTGCCCACAGAGAGGGCTCTGTGTGCCATGTCTAGCACGCATGTCATAGGTTCGCCATCACGGCCATAGTCCAACCCAGGTGTCAGCAACCTGCGGCTCTGGAGCCGCATGTGGCTCTTTGGGCCCTCTGCTGTGGCTCCCTTCGGGTGATCCCACCCACTGGCTGGCCCCACCCCTCTCTCTCCCCTCCTTACCTGGCCTGGGAAGGTAAGGGCGACAGCAGGTGATGGAGAAGTGGCTGGGGCAGATACAAAGAGAGGGGGAAAGAGAAAGACAGAAAGAGATACAGAGAGAGAGGTGGGGAAAGAGGGAGAGAGGGGGGATGGAGGGAGGGAGTGATGTCAAAAGGGTTTTGTGGTTCCCGGTGTTTTTTAACAACTGGTTCTCTGCCCTAATGACTGGCTGGGTAGGCATGTCTGGGGGGGGGTGTTATGTGATTGGTGGAAGTGAGTGACGTCAAGTAGGCCACGCCCACCCAGGTTTTGTGGCTCCCGGTGTTTTCTTTTCTGTGGGAAACGAGTCCAAATGACTCTGAGTGTTTAAGGTTACAGACCAAAGATTAAGTAAATAAAATAAAAGCCATGTCTGGGATTCTTGGGGTGGGGCGGGGGGGAATGGGACGGGATGGGACACATCAAGGTAAAACCTTGATGCTCACAGCACACTGATCTACAATTATCTAATTCTACAGGCAAACGCGGTAAGGAAAAATGTTAATCACACAGTTCATTGCTTTAACAGTCTTCCCTGTTGCATTCTTAATTTGGTTGTAGGATGAGCTGTTTGCCAGTATTCTAATGATATATCTCTCATCTTCATTATGCATTGGTTAACAAGCTGTTTAAAAGCTAACAATAACTGCAGATGGAGCAGCTGGTAATAGTTCTGCAGAGCAACATGCATTTGATGTTTTTTTTAAAAGAAGTCTGAGAAAAACCCTTTACTTGAAAAGACACCCCTTGTTTCTGGAATTTGCTTTTTTTTTTAAAAGGGAAGCTATTTTTATACAAGTTGTTCTCCCCTTTACGACCACAATTAGGTTCAAAATGTCCACCGCCAAGCCAGGCCCCCACCCCACAATTTTATGACCTTTTTTTTGCTGTGTTTTTTAAGTGAATCACTCAGTTGTTAAGTGAATCATATGGTCATTAAGCAAACATGGCTATTCCTATTGGCTTCCTTTGTTAGAAGCCAGTTAGGAAGGTTGCAAATGGTGATCATGAAACCGTAGGGTGCTGCAACCAGCGTCAATGCATACCAATTTCCAAGCCCCTGAATTTTAATCACGTGACTATGGGTCCAACAAGTTATAAGTGCAAGGACTGTTCGTTAAGTCGCTGTTTTCAGTGTGTTGTAACTTCAAATGATCGCTAAATGAATGGCTGTAAGTCAAGGACAAGTGCATGCATTGTTTTTAAAAGATCAGCAAAGTAAAACCACACAGTGTAATAACCTCTATGAGTTATTGCTTAATTCTGTATACTTACAACCAGCCAGCCTGTCCGTAGAAAGAGAACTACTCCAAAGATGTTAATCATACAGGAAGTAAAGACTCCATCCCATGTTCCAAAAAGCACTGGTTCCCAAACAAAAAGTTGTATTTTCCACCAAGGCTTGTTAGGCGTCTGATAACCCTGAAGAGAAAAAAAAAAACCTTTAATTTATCAGCTTCCTAAATATGGCAGCAAAGCAGTAGAAAAATCCATCCAATCTTGTACCGGAACATGCATATCAAAGCTTTTTATTACATTGATGATTTAATTATTTTGTAAAAAGTTAGAAATCAGTATGAGCCAATTTCATAGTTTATAAAAAAAGTTGATATGAGAAATAGGGGAGAAAATCTTTATAGTTTGGAATCACAGAGGAACTTGTCTTAACGGCCAGTCGTTTAGCAAACAGTCAAAGTTACAACCTATTTGAAAAAGGGGACTTAATGACTCATACATGAAGTTCTGACAGTCACAGTCATGCGACTGCTTTTCAGAAGCTTGGCAATACAAACACATTCATGGCTGTTTGCAGCATTGTGCAGTCACATGAGTGCATTTTGCAACGGTTTTGCTGAAAACTGCCCGTTCTGGGTTCACGGCAAATTGAGTCCTCTTAGTGAACAATGGATTTGCACTTACGACTGTGATGTTCACTCAACAATCGTAGTGTTCACTTAACAACCAGTGGAAAAACATCGTAAAATCAAGCCAGTCACATGACCGACACATTTTATGCAAAAGACCATAATGAACTGGCTCTTGTATGTTGAGGTCTAGCTGTATTCCATTATGCCCTTTGTCCTGCAAGGTCTCAGAAGACAGAACTAGGTTGATAAACAAAATATAAGCCTTCTTAACATACCTGTTTGGCTTCTTCAAGAAAAAGTTCTTGCACATGCCCATTACTTCTCATGCTGGTCCTGACTTGGGACAGAAATGTTCTGCTTTTCACATTGGATGGTTCTGCCATGACAAAAACAAGCCACTGCAGAGAATTCTCCAGGTCAACTATCATGCCCAGATGAATCCCTGTAGGAGTAAGATGTGCCCAGCAGATATTTCATGGCTTTATGGCAGCCAGGCTTGGCAGAAACACAGTCACCTCAACACATATTGACACAACCAGGTTTCACTGAAGTGGAGGAATAAAACTGGAATAAAAATAGCATGATATAAATTGTTTGTACTGTTGATAGCCTGAAGAAGACATTAATATTAAGGCTTATGCACCTATCTGAATGCTAGATCTGGTTTTACTTCTCTGCGCTGTGCTGACTTACTTCCCTAATGCCTTGCAATGCACCGGCATGAAAAATAAATATATCTTCAAGTCAAGCTTGATAGCCATGAAGTATTCTTGGTAGCAGTGTGGGTTTGCTATATGCACTTTTTCCAGGATGTTTTTCAACTTCCCAGTCTTGTCAATAGCTCTGAATTCCCTATGGGAGACCAGAGAATTGATCTATGCAAGAATTAATCAGATCTAGCCCTACTTAGCTTCCAACCCCACAGAAAGTCAGCTAGGAGCTGCTACATGCGAAGACACCCAAAAGAGAGTGATTTTAAAAAAACACAGAGTTGTCTGTGCTAAGGTTCCTTCTTTGTTTCCTGACTCACCGCTGTTCCCTGGGCCTCTGGTGCTCACTTCGGCCGGGATTAAGTTGGTCAGGAAGGCTTCGCGGCAACTATGGCATTTAAAGATACTGGGAAGGCCCCTGTGGAACAAGAAGTAGCAATTCATCGAACCAGAATTACTTTGACAAGTCGCAATGTGAAGTCTCTTGAAAAGGTTAGAATTCTTGCTTTTTTACAGTTTGTGCAGATCTCATCAGAGGTGCTAAAGAAAAAAAATTAAGTGAAAGGGCCTGTTCGCATGCCTACTAAGACTCTGCGAATCACTACGAGAAAAACACCATGTGGTGAAGATTCCAAAACTTGCAATCGTTTCCAAATGCATATACATAAGCACCTCATTGATTTACACAGTCCTTCAGAGATTGTCAAACAGATAACTTCTATCAGCATTGAGCCTGGGGTGGAAGTTGAAGTTACTACTGCTGATGTTAAATGATTGTTACATGTATCAATAAAAGCTGTTAAGTTTTTATCATTAAAAAAAGAAAAGAAAAAAGAAAAAAAAACCATTTCCCATCAGTTAGCAGATGGAAGGAATGCAAATTGAACGTTCTTAGTTTTAGGAAAGAAGATGGACAGACTTTGTTGAGCACATAGTTATAGTAGAAGAGCAATTATTTCATTTACTCTTTTCTTACACATGGAAAAGGAGTTTATGATTTCCAGATATTAACTAATACTGCCAGTATCCCTCTCCAGGCTATCTGGAGTTGATCATCGGTCTAGTTCAGCAACAACTTGAAGCTCAAATCTTGCCCTCTTGCCTTCTCACTGGGGCAATATTTCTCCTTATCCTTTCTGTCTTATAGCTCTTTTCTACATATTGCCCACTGAGTTTATCCAGTGCACTAAACTATGTTGGGTAACTCACAAATTATATTGGCTGAGTTCAGGCTCTTCTCACATATTGTTAAGGTATTCCTGCACTCTGTGCAAACTTCCCATGAAGCCAAATTGAAGCAGTTAAGGTTCATTGATTTCCCAGTGCTTATTCCCCTCCAGTGGAAAGAAAGAATCTTTGCCAGCCACCACCACCCTTGCTGTTTTTTCAGTGTTACTGTGGCTTCACACAGGGAAGAGATCAGCAGGGAGCGATGAACTTACAACACAAAGGAAAATTTTTAATGCAAATCAGTAAGGAAAGTAAAATGTCAGGCTGCTTTTAAAAAGAATCCATCAGAAAGCTGCAAGTAGAAATTTTATTTTGCAAACGCTCCACTACTGTTTCCAATATTCATTTTTTGTGGTGAAATGCTTCCAAGAAAAACCAAAAATAAATTGAATATTTCTAGGCACGTCCATTGGAATGCTTTATGTTCCCAAGGGATTTGTTTAATGTAATGATGTGGCATTCAGAAAAAAAGTCTAGTAACATATGAAGAGAAATGCATGTACAGAAAGCAATTATTCTAGTATTCTGAAAAATGTGAAAACTGATACCAATTTTCAAAGGATGGCTGAGAAACCCAAAGTGACGGATGCAACTAATTCTCCTTTAACATTCACTTTAATATCTGACTTCTTTTTCTTTCTCTCCCCATCTGTTCCTAGCTGCCAGGGAACAGATAGACAGTTATTAAAGGTGTAACATGATTGCTTGCAAAGGGCTTTTGATCTTGGAGCAAGAACTGTCTGTGAGCCAGAGTCTTCTGATGCCAAGCCTTTCTTTAACAGTTATGCACATGAAGTCCATATGAATTTAGTCTGAAACAGGATTTTTTCAGAAAGACTAGCTGCCTGACTCCATATATTATGTAAAAATCCTATAAAACTCAAAGCTGGTTCACATATTACACTAGATTAAGCTATACTGTGTGGTGGATTTTCTGTTTTGTAAACTACCCTAAATCACTTGTGTGAGATGGGTAGCTCTATAAATCATATAAATAAATAAAGGAGCTATAGCTAATAATGGTTTACAAGTAAGTTATAAATTCTGTGTACTGAAGCTGTATGGGTTATTGTGATATGCAGTGAGCCTTCCTCTGAAACGAGTGTGTATTCAACTGAATTTGACAGTGTCTTTACTTATTATCAATAAACTTTTGGAAATCTTTCAAAACATCTGTGGAGCTCTCATTGAATTGTTGATATATTTACAAAAGTTCTCTTTTTACATAAGGTTCCTTTTTCCTCAGGACTTCATCAGACAATAGTTTTATACAGCTGTATTAGAACTTGTTTTCTGTGATCAAACAGCTGTTACTGTAACTTCAACCTTGTATTATTTGGTTTATCTTTCCCCAATTTCATGTATATGGGATAATTTATCTTTGCTATCCCATTCATATATACAAATAAAAAAAATATACACATCTGCATTTAGCTTTATTATAGTGCTCCACTAAAGTCCCAGAGCGAACTACTAGCTGGTAAAGACCAGATTGCTTTGAACAACTGATGGGGAATGAGAGGCTGGACATTCATTTTGGCAGTCTGTTTTTATATTCATCCTTAATAACTTTTTAAAGTTTGTTCCATAGCTTCTCTGTTTGTCTGTCAAAGAGATTCAGGATGTTAAAGCAATTCCTGTGTCTGCATATTAAACATACCTATCTCTTTAACTATCATTCAAATAACTTGGTTTCTCACCCTCTCACCATCCTGCAGCCCTCCTCAGAACTCACCTGCTTGACGCTGTCCTTTTTGAGCTACAATGCACTAAATTAAACACAAGGGTCTGATCAAGACAAAGCATAGTGGCATAATAACTTCTTGTGATCTGAATTCTGTTTCCATTAATACCTCCTAAAAAAGCAAGTGCATCACACTGCTGGGTTCATGCTTACCATGTGATCTCCTAGAACATTTATTCATTACTGTGCCAAGCCAGATCTTCTCCCCCCCATCTGTACTGCACCTTTTTTTCTCATCACATGCAAAATTTTATATTTATCTGTGTTAAATTTAATCCTGTTTGCTTCAGCCCAGTGTTCAAACCTGTCTAGAATTTTTAAAATCTTCTCCTTCTCTTCTAAAGCATCGGCCACGTCTAGTTTTATATCAGCTGCATATTTGGTAATCATTTACTCAACTGCTTCAACCAGGTTATTAATAAATCGTTGAATAGCACAGAGCCCAGGGCTGAGTCCTGTTGCATTCAACAAAGTAGAACTTTCCAATGTCAAGCCATTTGTATTTCTGAGTGCAATCATTCAGCCAATTATGAATCTGTTACAGTTCTATCTTTGGGACCATTTTATTAATGTCAAATGCTTTGATGGGATCAAGATATGCTTTGTCCACAGCACTTTCCCCAATCTAATAAAATAATATGTCAATCAGAAATGAAAATAAGGTTAACGTGGCATGACTGTTTATGCAAAATCCTTGCAGGCTCTTGTTAATTGTTGAATTACTCTACAAGTGCTCATAAAATGTGCTCTTTAAGAGACCATTCAAGGACCTTGTCCACAATGGACTTTATATTAATTTCTCTGTCCTATTTACAAAGATGGTAGCTTAGTGAGATTAGATCTGCCTTGGTTTCTCTCCTGCTTCTCTACTTCTGAGAAGCAGTAGAGGCCACTTTATCATAGGCCACTTTATCATAGGCCACTTTATCAGTCTGGTCTATATAGTTATTAGGTCTATTGTTTAGGCATGACCAAAAATAGTATGCCTATTTATTACCCGATGTTAGGCCTATCACCTGGCCTGAAAGTTGTATCTCTCTGCTGCTATCTAATGGTCTTAGGGATTTTTGCACAGTTTGAATATGATAGCTGTATCAGAGATAGCCAGGTTGTCAATATTTAATTTATATTAAACAAGCAACTGGATCCAAAATTTGCAATTCTAGAAACATGTACTTTAAAGACCACTTGTGCAGTAAAAAGTTCAGGTAATATAAAAGCTGAATTAAATTAATTAATGAAAAAAACTAGCCAATCTCCAATGTGAAAATAGTTTCACATCCATATAGTGGTAAAATAGAATGGCCTTAGAACAAGATACAATAATTGGTGGCTTTTCCGATTTGAGCTCCAAGATGCTTTTGGGAAGCACACCACAATAATAATGGGGGACTTTAACTACCTTGACATCAACTGGGAAACAAACTCTGAATCTAGTGGAGGATCAAACAGATTCCTGACAAACCTAGCAGACAACTTTCTCTCCCAAAAGACAGCGAAGGCAACAAGAGGCTCAGCCATACTGGACTTATTGCTAACAAAATTCTCAGTAACAGAAATGAAATTATAGAAATTACAGAAATTACAGGAACCTTGGGAGGGAGTTACCATGCGGTATTGGAATTCAACATAATGCAAGCACAAGGGAATAGAAAAAAGTCAAACTTTAAGAACTTCTGGAGAGATGATCCCTGTAGGCAATACTGAGCCTGACAGATCAGTGCTTGTACGGATCAGAGCTTGGTCCTGGTTATAGAATCTGGGGACCCTGTCCAATAAAGTTGCCAAAAAAAAAGAAGTTAAAACTGCTAAAAAAAATTCCTAAGTCTTATGTGCTGTATTTGCTTGTATTATGTGATCATATGCAAAAAGCATTCACACAGATGAATGGTCAAGTTTGTTATAGACACAGTGTGTGCACAAAAGGCAATCACACACCCTTCCCCTCAAAAAATCCTACAGACCTCACATTCCCAGTTTACAGGGCTGCCTGCAGCATTGTTCATTTTAAGGCACTTAAATAATAAAATATTTAATAAAATCTTCCTGAGACATGGTTACTGCACCATTCAACTGCTTAAACTGCACTATTTGTCAACCTTGGCAACTTGAAGATGTGTGGACTTCAATTCCCAGAATTCCCCAAGCTAGCTGTGCTATGCTGGGGAATTCTGGGAGTTGAAGTCCACACATCTTCAAGCTGCCAAGGTTGAGAAACTCCGGCTTCCAAATGTAGGCTCGGCTCCTATCCGTGAAGAGGCAGCCTGCCAAGAAAGAGACCCAACCCACGCTGCGACGTCGGCGGCTGCGTTTTCCTGGATCCGGGAGCCACCTGTCCCGGTTGCCGAGCTTCCCTCCCCTCCCGTTTCAGACGGAGCCATTCGGAGCCTTTTCCGAAATGAGGGAAACGCGCCTCCCGCCTCTTCCGAAGCTTTGCTTGAGTCTTTCCCGCTCTTGCCCCTTTAACACGCCGGCATCCCACCCTCTTCAGACGGGCAAGAAAGGCGGTTTTCCCTCGCCGCCCCTTTGCTTGACCCGCTCCCACCTGCAATCTCGCCGCCCCGAACCATCCAAATTATGGGGTCGCAGCGCTCACCTGTCTTCTGCGCCTGGTGCAGAAAAACCCGAGGCAGCCTCCACGCCTCATTTGCTGGGCAGTCTGGATTGCCTCCCTCCTGGCTGCCACGTGGGTTGACCTGTGGGTGGCTCTTTATGGGGCAGGAAGGGCAATTTCCAGGATGTTTGCTCTTATTTTGGCCCTCCTCCTTTCTGTCTTTCTGTCTGTCTTTCTTTCTTTCTCTCTTTATTCCTTCCTTCCTTCGTTTCTTTCTTTCTTTCAATAATTTTTATTAAACATTTTCAACATTAAAAAACAAAACACAAATTTTCACTCATTACAGCATTTCCATATCAATATCATCCATAACACTCATATTTACATAGGTTCTATTTCTATGATTCACTATCCTATATTATACAGTAATTTCAATTATACTAATATTTACACACAAATATGATATAATCATATTGTCATCAATATTATATAATTCTTAAACAATAATTTAACTCCTATTTTCTAGCCATGTATACCATCTACTCCAAACTTGATAGTACTCCAATTCTTCTTTCTCTTTCAATTCCATAGTCAACCTATCCATCTCTGCACACTCAAGTATCTTTCTTATTATCATTGCCTCTGAAGGAATATTAGTCTGTTTCCAATTCTGAGCAAAAACGATTCTGGTTGCAGTTAATATATGTAATATATATTGAAATTTTTTACCCATTTTCCCATCTAAATTGCCTTATTTTGGCCCGTCTTTCTTTCTTTCTTTCTTTCTTTCTTTCTTTCTTTCTTTCTTTCTTTCTTTCTTTCTTTCTTTTCTTTCCTTCCTTCCTTCCTTCCCTTCTTTCTTTCCTTCCTTCCTTCCTTCCTTCCTTTCTTTCTTTCTCTTCCCCTCTCCCTCCCTCCCTCCTTTCTTCCTTGCCAGGAGGAATTCAAGCCTCCTCCTGCTGAGAAAAAGAAAGACTAAGGCTTGAATGAAGCCCAACCTTTTTTGTTGCTAAGCAAGAGAATTAAGTGAATTTTGCTCTGTTTTATGACCTTTCTTGCCACAATTAAGTGAATCACTGCTTGGCAGAGATGATCATATGACCCTGGGACAGTGCAACTATCATGCCAGTTGCCAAGTGCCCAAATTTTGATCACATGTCCATGGTGATGCTGTAACACTTGTGTGATGTGTGAAAAACAGCCATGTCACTTTTTTCAGTGCTGTTGTAAGTTTTGTCACTAAATAAATGGTTGTAAATTGAGCACTACCTGTATATGCAGAAGGCCAATTTTAAACAGATAACCTTGAACCACAGTTCTTTAGAGGGAAGGAAATGCTTTTTATATGGAGGGAAGGATGGAAGGAAGGAAGGAAAGAAGGAAAGAAAGAAAGAAAAGAAGGATAAAGAAAGAAAGAAAGAAAGAGAAAAAGAAAGGAGACAAAATAAGAGCAAATCCTGGAAAACTGCTTTAAATAAATAAATCCTGTTATTAAACATTTTGTGGCAAATAATGTTCATTGATGTATTATTAACAACTGAGCAAGAGCATTGAATATTGAATATTTTCAAATCTGATTTTGTAATTTGGTTTTGTTTTCAAGGGTGCATCTGAGGGTATTTTCACAGCTACTGCTGTGTATGGAAAGAGAGAGGGGGAGACAAAGGAGGCCAAAGCAGATAAAATATGCAGTTATGTAGATTTCTTTTAGTGAATAACTTAATAGAAACTGGATTGTACATTTCAATTACAGGTAAGGGAAAAAAACCCGGAAAACCAACATACAGAAAGGGATCGTAATTTGACACTGTCTTGGCTATCATGATAAACTTTTAAGAACTTTATTGATTAATTAATCAATTGATTTCTTTTTTGTTGCTGTGAACTAGCTTTGAATCCCGAAATTTCCATTTCTCAAAAGATAAGAGGCAAATTCACTATATTTTATTCTTAATTTTCTCATCAATTTTTAGAATAGTTCATTTATAGCACAGAAAAAGAATTGGTAACTTGAAGCATCGTTAAGCCCTTAATGAATTTATCCAGGCTGTTGCCAAAGTTAAGATAAATAAAATAAGACTTCCAGCAAATGCTAGCTTTTATAAATATATTGCGTATCACAGACAAATATTATCTGAAAGAGACATGGTTGTTCAAATATTTCTTAAAATAATATTTTCCAAATGCTGTTAAAGAATACTTTGTTTTGCTATAATGAAGTAGAAAAACAGTATTTTGAAATTATATTAGAAGCCTTTGGGATAGAATACATCCACCAGGCCATTAATAGTTCTTTTTTTTTTTTTGTCTCTTTACAAAATATTAGCTATCTTGCTCAGGAAATTAGTTTACTTGTTCTTCAAACAGCTTTACAGTTTGTTTAATTCATGCAGTGACAGATTGTCCAATCTTTTCCCCCTATTGCATATAGGAAACTGGGTTAAACCCATCCTGATATCATGTAAATTGTCTCCTGGACCAAAGAATGCTTCCAAGGCATTTTAAGGGTCTAACAGGAATTGTGAAAACACTAAGATGGTTTGCAGTAGGAAAAAAATAAATAAAGACCACAATCAGTGTGTCTGAGCACAGACAACATAAGGCACACCCACTTTGGATTTTTTTTAGAATCATGAAGAATGCAATTCACAGTTCTAGCTTCCAGGTGATAGTTCAAGTTGATCTAAAACTTGGATGGCAGAATATTTGACAATAGTGATATCCAGATGGCATAGAATTGTATTATGTTCATTATTTATTACAGTTTTCCTATATCCCGTTCTACAGTCCAGATTTTCAGAGCAACATTGCCAAGAATTTCTAATCATGACAAAATAGCGGTAACTAGAAGGACAACACATTTAATTGCTTAATGCATTTTAAGCCTCCCTGAGTCTCCGGAGAAGGGCGGCATATAAATCAAATTAAAAAAAAAAACACACATACCAGCTTAAAAGCATTAAAATTGTTTAAAAATTCATCAGAAAATATCAGGGTGGATTTGATTTAAATCAAACTGATTTAAATCACGATTTAAATCACTAGTCAGGCTTGATTTAAATCATAGTTTTCTATAAAAAGACTAATTCTTGCTGGTATAACTTTAATATGCAAGTAGATGAAGATTTTTAGAATAACAACTTTTCATATTAGTTTTTTTATCCCCAGTTTAATAGGTTAATCATTCATATTTGGACAACTTTTCTGTTGTACTTAGGAAGGAGAAAAATAATCATTACCTTAATAATAACAATTTAAATAGATTTATTCAACTGAAACAATAACATTACATCATATGTTATTTGCTTAAACAAACATCCATGTTTGTTAACTAATTTGGCTAAACAATATATATATATTTTAAGAAACTTAGACTGTCAGCCCAGCCTACACATGAAAAACTTAATACTGTCCTCTGTAGCTCACTCGTCATCTTCATCTTCTTCTTTGTTCATAATCTGGAAAAGAAAAACAAGCTTTCCTGCTTTATCGGGTCCCAAACGATTTCTCAATTTAGAATGAATGAGTCCAAAGGAAGAGAATATTCTTTCAACGCCTGCAGAAGAAGCTACTGCTGTTAAAAGTGAAATCGTTACTTGAACAGTCTCTAAATCCAAGTGCTTAAGTAACTTCCACCAGTTCACTGGTGTGACTTTCTTTAAAATATCTTCAGCAAACATATATTTCTTGAATGGTTCTCCCTTAGCTTTGAAGTTTATTATAGTTGGCATTACAGATGGATGATTGCTGGATACCCATGTCATAGCTAACTCCTCTTCCTCAGCACTTAAGTTTTGACCCTGATACTGGATATTGACAATATTTGCCAAAAAATGAGCTGGAGACAGTACTTGTCCCATTCATTTTTTTAATGCTTGTAATTTAATTCTGTCCATGTGTAGTTCTGTTTTTAAGTGTTCACTCAGTTCCTTCCAAATTTCAACAGCATCAGCAATAAAACAGCTATTTTTCTGTATTTTGTTTAAAGCTTCAGAGATGGGTTTCAGGATGCTCAGCATATGTTCAACATTTCTCTTAAGCCCAATGTTGAGGATTTTGGCCGTGACAGTGCCATCTATTTTATCTCGATTTTCTTCACAAACTGTCATCAGAATAGGACAGTTCTTGATATACTGCTCAAAACAGTCCACCACTGAGTTCCATCTAACATCTTGTGGGAGCGTTAGCTTGGTTCCACCCATCCTTTCCAGAGCTGCTGCAGCAAAATGATTGTTACGGAAGTATTTAGCAATTTCAACAACATTAGTCTTTATTTCTGGAACACTTAAGTCTTTGGCTAAGAGGTGCAGCAAATGAGCACTGCAACCATATGTTATTAGCTTTGTATTCCCTTCCTGCTCTTCTAAATTTCTTCTCATCTTGGATATATTTGCCGCATTGTCTGTGACCAAACTGCGTACTAGACATTTGAATTTTTGTTCACATGTTATTATAGCTTTTACTGTCACTTCTTGTAAGTATTCTGCTGTGTGTGCATTTCCTGATGTATCAATTGTTTGTGCTTCTTCTGTTGTTATACAAGCACATACAATAGGATCATTGTGGACATTACTCCACCCATCAATACTTAGGTTAATAATTCTACCCTCCAGAGCTGTTGCACATTGCTCCATTTCTCTGTCATACACTTTATCCAGCAACTTCCCTGCAACATCTGCTCTGCTGGGTGGACTGTATCCTGGTCTCAGTGACTGAACCATATTAATGAAATGTGGGTTCTCAGTCAGACAGAAAGAAGAGTTTGTTGCATAAACAAACTGGGCAATTTTTTCATCAATTAACTCTTTTTCTAATCTGCTAGTTTTTATCACAAACTTATCTATGGTGGTTCCAGGAGGGAAGGGTTTTTTCTTTCTTTTAGGTGATAGTGATATGTGGCTGTGGGTGTCTGATGATGATCATGCTAATGAAGCACTATCCTGGATGGATAACTCTGAAACTGTAGAACAGGAGGATGGTGATCTTGAAGGTGGATAGTTTCCAGAATCCATGAATTCCCCTAAACAAAAAAGTCAATGCTGTTATTTTATTGTTTATACAATTTCTGCTTATTGTACACAGCACTGCCCCAAAAGGAATATTTGCTTTTCTTCATAACTGTACCAAATGACAGTAACATGCAGTAATAATAAGAAATATAATTTTGCTCAAACATGACAGTTCAAGGCAGTCTTTAGAAATATGATTCAATAAAAATGTTTACCAACCTGAAGATCCTGCCTGTTCAAATGTGTTCCTTTGGTCATCTTTATCACAGCACTTCTCATGATGTTGCCTCATTCGGGCCACCAGGCCTTGCATTTCTTTGTTGCATTTCTTGTTTGCACTCATGTCTGCCTTACCGATAGCTAAAGGAACTTCATTAAAATATTGCCAAACTGGGTCTCTTTTACGGCCTGCTGCCATTATAGGTTTTTTCCTCCAAGGAAAGAATGTGATAAACCTCAGGTCATACACACAAAAAGATCCAAAGACTTGTCTGTCTGTGGCTGTGCTGTATTGTGCTCAGAAAGTTTCACTTTCATTTTGTACTGCTTGTCTGCTTGCCCCTTCCTCCTCACACTTAGTTTCACTTTCTTCTTGTGCAGATCTATTCCACTCCAAACAATCAGAAAAATATTGTTTCTATTCTATTCACTGAACTTCTTGAAACTTAGCACTGAAGGGGTTGATTCTGTATTCATAGGTTTGTAGAACAATAGGATTAAGGTCTTTTTCTCAACTCTGTTCATGTTATAACATTTTTGCTGTGAAGAAGAGGCATATGATCTCTGCTGAGTCAAATTCAGTTTTGAGAATTGCAAAAGTAAACCAAGCATCTGTGATAATATCTTGTAGGCAGAGAAACTGCCCAATAATCTTACAAAAACCTCTGGAAGAGCATGACATTGTGAATGGATTAATGGAATTTATTTACCAAAAAAATTAAACATATACAGCCTTATTCTACATAATTAAAAAACTAATCTTTATTTCATGATGGAATAACCTTTGGATGGTAATACATTTTCCTCAAAAAGCATTTTATTTAAAAAAATCCGATTTAAATCAAAAAATCCGATTTAAATCAAAAAAATCTGATTTTTTTAAAAAAATTTTTTTAAAAAAACCATTGATTTTTATCAACCCTGGAAAATATAAAAACTCCTGGCCAAGTGAAAATATTATCCCCGTATGAAAAAAAAAATCAGGATGAATGAGGTTTCTTGGAGAGGGACTTCTGTAACTGCAAAGATCAGGAGAAAATCTTGTTCTTTTCTGCCGCCAGCCATTTTCTCTCACACACCTTGCTCCTTCTGACTTATAGTTTCCTTGTGACTTTCCTGTCTCTTCCTAAGAGCAACTAAGAAAGGGTAGACAATTCTTAGCAAGGTCTAATTTCATTACTCATAGATCTTAATTAACTGAAAAGTTTCCATTGGTTCATTCCCTTAAGGCAGGGATGTCAAACTCAGGTTGTCACGGTGGCGTCACCTGACGTATCAGGACTTTTCCCCCCTTTGCTAAATGCATGGGTGTGGCCAGCACGTGACGCATCCGGCCCGTGGGCCGGGAGTTTAACAGCCCTGCTTTAAGATAACCGGCAGCACCTTGAACTATGTTTCAAAATAAAGCAGCAGGTAAGACTTGGAACTCCTGGCACTGTAATTTACATTCTGGGGGAAAAAAACATTATAAATTAAAGCATTGCAGATATTTTGTCTGTTAATTAATCTTGTTAACCAACCAGCTACTGAGGTCTCTCAGTCATTTACAGGTCAAAGCAGAATAAAAAATTGTTAATACAAGATATATTAACATCAAAACAAAATAACAAAGGATTAGATATGTTAAATGTGAATGCTTAGGACTTTTTATAAAGTCAGCAAAAAGTTCAATCCCCTCAGTTTTGCAGATAGTGCATTTCACAAATTCACAATAGCCAGCGAAAAGGCTTAACTCTGAGTTAAAGTACATAAAACCTGCAGCAAGTGTTTGTATGTATATAATTGTAATTGTTAAGTGAATCATACAGTTGTTAAGCAAATCCAGATTTTGCTCGTCAGAAGCTGCCTAGTACAGTTGTAAATGGTGACCATATGATATCAGGATGCTGCAACTGTCAAAAATACATTCCAGTTGCCAAGCAGCCAAATTTCTATCATGTAACTGAGGGGATGCTGCAAAAATTGTAAATGTGAGGACCAATCATAAGTCATATTTTTTCAGTGCTGTTGCAATGTTGAACAGTTACTAAAAGAATGGTTGGAAGTTGAGGGTTACCCATGACATCTCTAGGATTCTCCTATCTGAGCATTAACTAGGACTTACACTTCTGAGCCCAGACAAAAGAGTTCAAATACTGCCACAGCTGAGGCACCTATTAATAACACGAGTATACTATTATTATGATATCTGAAGTAATCTTCCCCCAAGTCAGTTTCATACTGTGAAGACAAAGCACAGGGTTCAAAACTGCTTAGCTTCATATATGGAAGTTATGATAACCAAGGTGAAATGTTCATTTTCTGTAATGCATAACTGATTTCCAATAATTGGATGTTCTAAAAGCTAGCTCTTGCCCAAAGAAAAATGGTGGTTGAATTGAACAGTATGGTACTGAATTGAACAGTACCAAGCAGACAAAAGGGAATAGAAAATGTGGTTACAAAATGTTGCAGTGAAACTCCTTCACAGAATGGAGTATTTTTAGGGCAGCAAGTTGCCACAGCAACAGCCCGTCTTTCTTGCCAAATTAGTGAAAACTTTCACAGTAAAGTAGGCATCCCACAGGATCCTAGAATCTGGTAAATGGGAGGCATAGAGGGGGAGAGGGAGTCAAAACCTTGCTAAAAAAAACAACAACAACAGAAAGCTGTTCCAAACAATTATTAGCTTAAAAAGAGCAATTATGATAAATAGAAAAAAATATAGTTCCAACAGAAAATGGCGACCCAAGGAAAGGCCATGATTTTTGGTTTACTTTATAAAGACCGTCTCCAACTTGGTGCTCTCTGGAAGTGCTGAGCTACAATTTCCATTGTCTACAGCCAACATGGCCCTAATTAGCAACGCTTGAAGTTGGTGATGAGATTTGTGTTCAGTGCATCTGGAGAATGCGAGGTTGAAACTTTTGTATAATAGGTACATTATATCTGGTCAGTTTAAAACTATCAATTTATTTTAGGAACGAGAAACATGTGGTCTGAGGCCATATGCCATTCTTGGCTCACTTTCAAAAGCCCGCTGGAAGCAATTATGATCCACCCTTTGACCAAAGCTATCTGTCCCTTCCCTCTCCCAGTCTGCAGCTTCGATGATAGAACATGGCATCTGAAAGAGAATGAGGTATAGAAAGGGGAACAATTAAGAAAGGGGAACAAACAAGAAAGAACAGGTGTAAAAAAAAACACACACAAAGGAGGAAGGGAATGGCATCAGCTGTTTTAGGCTGTGATGACATCCTGTGCTGGATTCATTTCCACCTCCCAAAGCCCCCTGGGTAATGTGACTGGAATGTTATTTTTTTTAAACTTTCATCTCTGCTTTAAGATAGCTACTGATAGCATTGAAATTTGCAGAAGAACAAAGGTTGGGGTGTGTTTTTTTTAAAAAAAGGGGATCATTGTTTCATGGATTTCAAATAATTCAGATTTTGGATTGACTTGGTTTTGTTATGCATAGACTTTGACTAAAGAGTCACTTGAGGATAGGAATAGTTCTGAAAGAGATCTGAAAGTATATGTTTTCCAGTAATTCTGTCTTTTATATAGGTAGGTTCTTTGGTACCTATGTACATCCCCTTTGTACTTGTACTTGTAGTTCTCCATTTGTAGCTCCCAAAGCATTCTTAGATTGTACTGCCAGATTTTAGTGGTGAAATGGCCATTTCTCAGTGATGTCATTTTTAATTCAAAAGCAGCAAAGTAAAAGTAGGAATGGGAGTATATACCTCTGGGGAAGTTAATTGTTCTTGTTCCCAATCCAAATCCAGAAAATTGATTTAAAAATGACCTGAGTATTTCGCCCCGCTCTTGCTAGTAAAGTTACTGGCTCACTGGAAGACCTCCTGCAGCAGGCAACTGATTTTTATGTATTTTATATATAATTCTAGTATACTGTCCATCTCGCCAGAGGGACCATGTTGAGAGGAAGAGAAAGATGCAAGCTTGCTGGAGATAGTTGCTTTTTTTTTTTTTAGTATGAGAGACAAATACACAGCTACTAAATTTGCCTCTATTCTGCTTTGAAGATATGTGGCTGTGGTTTCCGGCATCCCGGTATAGCCAGCTGGTTCCATCGCTGACTATTGGGGGTGAGTTCTTGGCCCCCTCAGAGAGGGCTCGCAACTTGGGCGTCCTTCTGGATGCACGGCTGTCTTTAGAAGATCATGTGACGGCTGTGGCCAGGGGGGCTTTTTATCAGGTTCGCCTGATTCACCAGTTGCATCCCTTTTTGGACCGGGACGCCTTGCGCACAGTCACTCATGCCCTCGTCACTTCCCGTCTGGACTACTGTAATGCTCTCTACATGGGGCTCTCCTTGAAGAGCACTCGGAGGCTCCAACTGGTCCAGAATGTGGCCGCGCAGGTGATTATGGGAACAACACGGTGCACCCATGTAACACCGCTCCTGTGCGAGCTGCACTGGCTTCTGGTGGTCTTCCAGGTGCGATTCAAAGTGCTGGTTACCATCTTTAAAGTGCTCCATGGCTTAGGACCTGGGTACTTACAAGATCACCTTCTGCCACCGATAGTCTCCCATCAGCCAATTCACTCCCACAGAGGGACTCCTCAGGGTGCCGTCAGTCAAACAATGTCGACTGGCGACCCCCAGGGGGAGAGCCTTCTCTGTGGGGGCACCTGCCCTCTGGAATGAATTGTCCCCGGAGATTTGTATGATCCCTGACCTACGTACCTTTTGCCGTGCCCTTAAGACTTTATTGTTTCAACAGGCTGGGCTGGCTTAATAACGAATTTTAATGGGTGTTTTAGTTTTTAATCTGGGCCAAATTATTTAATATGTTTTAAATTGTTTTTAAATTTTATGGATATATGTATTTTATTGTGGCTGTGCACCGCCCTGAGTCCCTCGGGAGAAGGGCGGTATAAAAATTTAAATAATAAATAAATAAATATAATTTCTAAAAGGAACTAAAAAGTGATGACTCTCGGCCCACAGGCCAGATGCATCACACACTGGCCATTCCCACCCCCAGTTTAGCAAAGGGGGGAAAAGTCCCAAAATGTCACATGACAATGACATGACGATGTGAGTTTGATACCCCTGTTCTAGAATGTTTGGGCACAACCAGTGGTGAAATCCAAATTTTTTTACTACTGGTTCGGTGGACGTGGCTTGGTGGGTGTGGCAGGGAAGGATACTGCAAAATCCCCATTCCCTCCCCACTCCTGGGGGAAGGATATTGCAAAATCTCCATTCCTTCCCTATTCTGGGGCCAGCCAGAGGTGGCATTTGCCGGTTCTCCGAACTGCTCAAAATTTCCACTACCGGTTCTCCAGAACTTGTCAGAACTTGCTGGATTTCACTCCTAGGCACAACTGAACAGAGCAGCAGTGAGTAATACAGATTAACACTGCAATAACTATAGCAGTGAGATACTTCCTTGAGAGAGGTGTGTAGATACGAATAAAGAGGTAAAACTGTATGTATTCATCAGTGATAGGAGTCAAAACATTGCAGAAATTCAAGGGAATATTTAGGAGGCTCAAGAGCAGGGGTGGGCAATTAATTTTCCCAAGGGGCCACATAACAAACTGGGACTGTTGAGGAGGGCCGAACCAATGTAACCTGAGTTGATGTCCTCAAACTCCATCACCTCAACTCCTCAGGCTGCTCCAAGGAAAGGGAAAGCACTGCACGAAAGCGCTTTCTCTCCTCACCTTCCTGCAGTCACTAGCCAACCAAAGGAGCCCAGGGTGACTGTGCAAAGCTGGACCCGAAAAGTGACCTGTGATGCACTTATTTACTTTTGATTTCTAATTTCCAATTGACCTCATGTGCGCTGGACAGGGACAGCCAAAGGGTTGGATGTGGCCTGGGGGAGTAAAATGCCCAGGTCTGCTCAAGAGGATTCTTTTCCTCCAAATGAGCTCATCTTCTTGCCATTATCAAGGCAGTTTGTTTCCTTCTCCTGCCTCCCTTTCTCTAGACGCGGTTCACATCAGTGCTCAGATGGAAGTTGAGGCAAAAGAGATTAAGGCAATTGGAGGCTGTGTTCCTTCTTATTGCTTGCAAGCTTGAAGATTGCAGATAAGCAGTCAGCTAGATGAATGGCAGGGATGTTGATGGCCCGTGGATTCCAAGATCTGGTCAATAACATAGATGTGATATGGAAGTATGGAGCATAAATATGATCCATTAAAAATATTCTTTTTTTTTTTCTTTAGAAACCTGCCAAAAACATATCCTGGAACTGAAAAACTCACAAAATAAAGAGCAGTTTAAGTAAAGAAAACAGAGAGCTCAGCCAGCACATGAAAGGGCTTGAATGACACACTTATGACTTACAAGCTCTTTCTTGCCTATGAGCAATCTGTGGCTGTGTTTCTATGACGTGCTAAACCAAAAAGGTCATTTAATCTGCAAGGGCATCACCATTTTACTTCCTGTTGCCTGAGTATTTTTTAAATAAGTTTTGTGGCTGACCATGTTTTCTAAGCCTAACTTACCCTTCCGAATTTCTGAAAAACAGGGCTTTTGCTCAAGGTTGTTTTAAAAAAAAGATTACAAACTTAATTCTGAAAGGGGTTGCTTTCAGCTACAGAACTGCACTTGATCATGGATAAAATAGCAGTACATGCAGACTCATATGTGAAGGATAATTCCATCAGACATTAAAACCAGTCAGTCAGAAAAATGACTGACCCCCCAACAATATCAATAGACTAATGAACAAAGCCAGATCAATAACCAGGGAGGGCATATTTTTTTTTAAAAAAAAAAACATAACAGAGGAACTAAACAACCAAACACCATGAATGGTCACTCATATCTCAAAGCATAAATCACTCAAATACATTATTAATAAGCTACAGAACATACTGGACAATGACACTGCACTATCTCAGGCATTGGGTGGTGGGCCCAAACTTGCATAGACACAACCACTCAACTTGAAGCAGATTCTCACAAACAGCAAGAAACAACAGGACAAAATGGGAACCAGACTCTGCATCAAATTCCAGACATTTACTTTGTCTCCACATCTACAACAACAGCACCATCACAGGCCCCAACAAGCCTATAAGATTAGAGGTGTTTCTCCTCCAATAGGATTTGCCCCCTCTGGATTCTATTTAGAATAAACAGGAGAAATTTTGTGCAAAAGAGATAATGACACAAGGTTAGCATCAAAATCAGATAAGGTAATGTCAACGCATTCCAACCTCTCAGGAATCTCCATAGTGAATGTTTTATAAAATGGGAACTTCAACAGTATCATCAAGTGAGAAACTGTTGAACTCAAACACTTCAAATGTTCAGGCAATTTCAGGAGAGCTCAACAAATAGTGAGTTTTAACACATGACAACCGTTAATTAATAAAGTACTTCTAATCTATCTCCCATGTAACCTGTATCTGCATAACCAACCTTTCCCATCTCATTCTAATCCTACTTCAATCTAACCACTCCAGGCATCTAATGTGTGATGTGAGCAGCAGATCGCAGAAGCTCATCTTTTTAACAAACATTGTTAGTTAGAAAAGATGCTATCAGAGTCCAGATTTCATATAGTAGGTGGAAAACCAAGCTTCTTTAGTTTGGAACAAATGTACAACATTTGTGCTAAAATAAAAGGCAGTGAAATCCAGTTGACTCTGTCTGCTGGAGACAATTGACAGAAGAGATTACCCTCTTTTTAGTAAACATTCTTCACCCTTAAAATATATTTCTCAGGGCTTGAGGGGAAGGGGGGGTGGAAAAAGGAAATGAAGTTATCATGCTGAATTGGATATCACCAGACTTGTTCCAGACAGTCCTATTCCTTAGAGAGAGAAGAAAAAAATTATAATGATGGACTTGCATTAGTAGAAATAATCAATAGAAATATTTCATGAAGATTCCGAAAGAATCAATAAAGGATACAAACAGTTTATAGCCACTATTCTATGTCATGTAACATCTACTTAATCAAATCCTGGGGAATACCATAACTGAATTCTTGCATTCAGTTTCATAGACCATCTTAATAAAACCACTGCAGGAGAAAACATTGTTCAGTCTCTTCTGGTGGTGTAAGATAAAAATCCAAAGAGAGTACTTCTACTATGGTACTATTTGGTCAAAGAATGTTACTCTACGACCGTTTTGTTGCTATATTCTTTATATGGTATCATCTAGGCACATGACTGTTTGAAAAGGATGGCAATAATAATAATAATAATAATAATAATAGTAATAGTAATAATAATAATAATAATAATAATAATAATAATAATAATAATAATAATAATAATAATAATAATAATAATTTTATTTCTATACCGCCCTTCTCCCGAAGGACTCAGGGCAGTGTACAGCCAATTTAAAAACACAAGACACAACAATAATTAAAAATTAAAATAATTAAATAGATTTGGCCGATTTAAAACCCCAAAAATTTAAAATACCCCAATTTAAAATTATTAAGTTGATAGCCCGGCCTGGCGGAACAACAGGGTCTTCAATGCGCAACGAAACACCCGGAGGTCGGAGATCTTACGTATTTCCGGGGGCAGTTCATTCCACAGGGCTGGGGCTCCCACAGAGAAGGCCCTCCCCCTGGGTGTCACCAGCCGACATAACTTGGCTGATGGCACCCTGAGGAGACCCTCTCTGTGGGAGCGGACTGGTCGGTGGGAGGCTATTGGTGGCAGAAGACGGTCTCGAAGGTACCTGGATCCTATGCCATGGAGCGCTTTAAAGGTGGTAACCAACACCTTGAATCACACCCGGAAGACCACTGGGAGCCAGTGCAGCTCGCGCAGGAGGGGTGTCACGCGGGCACAACGAGTTGCGCCCATAACCACTCGCGCGGCCGCATTCTGGACCAGTTGGAGCCTCCGAGTGCTCTTCAAGGGGAGCCCCATGTAGAGAGCATTACAATAGTCCAGCCGGGAGATGACAAGGGCATGAGTGACCGTGCACAAGGCGTCCCGGTCCAGAAAGGGCTGCAACTGGCGGATCAGGCGAACCTGATAAAAGGCCCCCCTGGCCACGGCCGTCATATGCTCTTCTAAAGACAGCCATGCGTCCAGGAGGACACCCAGATTGCGAGCCCTCTCTGTGGGGGGCAAAGATTCACCCCCAATAGTCAGCGCTGGCACCTGCTGACTATATCGGGACGCCGGCAGCCACAGCCACTCGGTCTTGGACAGGTTGAGTCTGAGCCTGTTCCTCCCCATCCAGACCCGCACGGCCTCCAGGCAGTGAGACATCACATCAAGGGCATCGTTGGGGTGGTCTGGGGTGGAGATGTACAGCTGAGTATCATCAGCGTACAGATGACACTTCACCCCAAAACCACGGATGATCTCACCCAGCGGCTTCACATAAATGTTGAACAGAAGGGGTGAGAGGACCGACCCTTGTGGCACTCCCCATGCGAGACGCCTCAAGGTCGACCTCTGCCCCTGCCAACACGAACTGTGAGCGGTCGGAGAGGAAGGAGGAGAACCACCACAAAACGGTGCCCCCTATTCCTAACCCTCTCAACCGCTGCAGCATGATACCATGGTCGATGGTATCAAAAGCCGCTGAGAGATCTAATAGGACTGGGACAGAGGAGCAACCCCTGTCCTGAGCCCTCCAGAGATCATCCACCAACGCGACCAATGCCGTTTCTGTGCTGTGCCCCTGCCTGAAGCCCGACTGGCATGGGTCTAGATAGATAGCTTCATCCAGGTGCCCGGGCAGTTGTCGTGCCACCACACTCTCAACAACCTTCGCCACAAAACGAAGGTTGGAGACCGGACGGTAGTTAGCTAATTCAGCCGGGTCCAGGGAAGGCTTCTTGAGGAGAGGCCTCACCACCGCCTCTTTCAAGGCGGCGGGAAAGGCACCCTCACTCAGAGAAGCAGTTATAATCCCCTGGAGCCAGCCTCGTGTAACCTCCCGGGAGGCCAGTACCAACCAGGAGGGACACGGGTCCAATAAACATGTGGCGGCACTAATCCTACCCAGAACCCTGTCCACATCCTCGGGAGCCACAGGATCAAACTCCTCCCAGATAATATTCTCAAGACCTGCCCGTCTCCTCCCCTGGACTCATCCAATCGGAGTCCAAGCCATCCCGGCTATGACAGGTCCTTCATCCCAATGGCTTATGATCAAGATTGACAGTTCTAAAGTTGTGGCCCCTACAGCTACTTCAAACCATACTGCTCTATTTTTAGGCACAGAATGAGCCACAGAGTTTCCTGTTACTTTGAGGCTCAAAAGAAACAAAAGCTGTAGTGTAAGTCAGTGGTGCCCAACCTTTCTGGCTTGGTGGACCAGTGGGAGGAGGAGAGAGGGGATGATTCTCTGTGTGAGTGGCAGGTGTGCGTGGAAGCGCCCACCGCTCACGTGAATAGAGCTTCATGTGAGTGCCTGCCACTCACGCAAGTAGAGCTGCATGTGTACACTTACCTGCCGCTTATGCATCCCAATTCCAAACAGGCCATGGTAGTTGGCCGGTGGTTGGGGACTCCCTGGTGCAAGCCTTAAAGTAGGCTTAATTCATATAAACTTGTAATCCCCCCCCACCATTCCTGATGGAGAATTCCAGTTGAATGTGTGCTGTGGCCTGGACCACTTCTTGTTCTTATCTTACTAACTGCAGCTCAATTGTCTTTTCTTATGTGCCGATAGAAGAAAATATTTGTCACTCAGGGTTGAGCTGTGGGGGTCCTTAGTGTTCTCTCAGCTACAACCAAGTTACAATCAACCACCAAGCTCAGAGAGTATCAAGGACCCCATTGTGACACGTAGCCACAGCCATCAAAAAGTTACTTATCTCTGATGTAATAGAAAATACTATAACCATGAATACTTGGTAAAATTGCAGTTGGAATTTTTTAGAGTATAAAACAAGTCATCGGTAATGTCCTGTGCTTCATTTGTTCCTGTGAGAATCCAATTGTATTAAAAGAAAATGGTTGCTTTTCCAAGTTGTGCAGTAGGTTAAGCTGCAATTCATAGCCTACACTTTTGCCACATTTTAAGGTGGTCTCCATTATCCCTTACACATCACTGCATGAGGACAATAAAATGCATGTAGAATTCTATATACTTGTTTTGCCTACTTCTCTCTAGTGAACATTTACGCTGTGTCCCTTTGTAACACAATAGTCACGATCGTGACTGTTGCTGTATTATCCGCTTATTTTTGTTCAACGTATTGTACACTTTAAAAAAAAATATTAGAATTCTGAAACCACAACATACCAACCTGTTGTAAATATGTAGCAATGAATGTCATTTGGTCATCCTGAATGTAAAAGATAGCAACGTATTACTGATGATAAAGTAGCCAGTCAGGATGACAGTCAGTTGTGCAAGCTAAACTCTGCTTATTCTAAAAAATGTAGATCTTCCCTCGTCACTTCAACCTATCAGGTATCTCTCAAAAACTACTTGGAAGCACTGAGGAACCTCCCCCCACTCCATTTTTGAGAGTACATGTAGAAGGGAACAAGACTCCTTCCTATTGCACTCACAATTGGATTTTACTGCATTAACTATTCCTTCTACACAGGAATCTGATTTATCAAGAAAACATGTTTATGGCAGATGATGTACAATATAGTACAGAATATAGAACATAATACACAGTGCTTATAGACTGCCAACATCTGTGCTGAGAATGATAAATGTCTCTTAATCTCCAAACATGAAAAGTGCAAAGCACCAAACTGTTTCTAAGACTACTACAACAACCAGTTCACCAACCTGCTCAGAAAGTTAACAAACGGTTCTCCAGAAGTGGTGCGAACTGGCTGAATCCCACCACTGGTATGGGGGATATGATGGATAATGTGTATTGCTGATGCTAAAGCCAATAAAAACAAGGCACTATGAAACATACTTAGATTAGTACTTCCAATTTATTTATTTATTGCTCAGATTAACCGCATTCCCAGGGAGATCAAAACACATGATTAAAGATGTTATCTAGATTCTCTATGAAACTGAAATGACTGGTGCAAAAGAGCCCAAATATCTGAGTAGCATCTGACTCAGCCACTTCATCATATAGTTCAAGTTTACATTATTTCCATGTCATGCATAATAAATAGCATATCTCCATAGGGATTCCTATGATTATCATAGAACACTTAGTATGAATTTGAGTTATCAGAAAAAAATATATGATGAGCACATGGATATGATAGGAATTATGAAGTCCTGTGAGACACATTTCTTCTAATTTATTGCTGTTAATCCTAAATTACCATTGAAATGTTCTATAATATTTACAACATGAGATTGAGTAATTTTGGTTAATGTGATGGTATATGGGATTTTCTGCAGAACAGCTAAAGAAAACATTAAATTTCAATCTAGAAAATTTGACTGTAAAGGGGAAAAGCATAGTATTTATCTTTCTTTTTTTTTAAAAAAAGGAAATCTATCCCACAGTGCACAGCAACAGTGAATTTGTTTTTTAATTTGATTTATATGCCGCCCTTCTCCGGGGACTCAGGGCAGCTTACAATGCGTTAAGCAATAGCCTTCATACTTTTGTATATTTATACAAAGTCAGCTTATTGCCCCCACAAACTGGGACCTCAATTTACCTACCTTAGAAAGGATGGAAGGCTGAGTCAACCTTGAGTCTGGTGCGATTCGAACTTACAGTAATTGCAGACAGCTGGTGTTAATCACAATGCTATCAGTCTGCTGAGCCACCAGGCCCACCAAGATACTTTATGGTATCTTGGTGGGACCCAGCTGAATTCAAGCCAGTGAATTTATAATTTGCAATTCATGCTGTAATATGCAAATAGGCATATATTTATAAAGACTCTGTTTAGGTGTCTGTGGAGATACTCAATCATCCAGGTCATGGCTGTCCCAAAGGTGCTTTTACCAAAAGGCAACTGGACATTTTTTGTTTTTTCTTTGAAAATGAAACATCATGTCATTTCTCATGCAAGAAGCTTCATCAGTTCTGACTACCCACTACTCCTTCCACATTGGTCCACCACTTATTCTTCGCTGTCAGAACTGAAGACACTTCTTGGATGAGAAGCGAAATGTTTTGAAAGAAAAAACCCAAGAACATCCAGTTGCCTTTTGGAAAAAGCACCTTTGGGACATCAGTGTTTACGACTGTTACCCTAAACAATCCCTGTTTTGTAATGTTTGATTGAAAAAAATAAATCTTCCATACATAAAATATACAGTTTTTGAAGTCCTATCTTACAATTTTTCAAAAACTGAGGAAGAAGGAACAACATCATTTGTGATTTTATCGCCTAGAACAGTGATGGCTAACCTTTTTGCCGTCGCGTGGCAAAAGCAGGGAGAGCGCGGCGAGGTCGCCCACATGTGTGCCCACACCCATAATTCAATGCGCCCTGCCTTTGTGCATGTGGTTCCCCCCCCCCCCCCCGCTTTTAGCACGTGATAGCACAGTGGGCCCAGTAGGCCCGTTTTTCACCCTCCCCAGGATCCAGAGGCTTTCTAGGAGCCTGGGGAGGGCGAAAACGGCCTTCCCCACACCCCCAAAGGCCCTCCGAAGGCCAGAAACAGCCCATTTCCCAACTTCTGGTGGGACCGAAATGCCCAAAAATCAGCTGGCCGATGCACACATGCGTGCTGGAGCTGAGCTACAGCAACGCTCGCATGCCTACTGATACGGCTCTGTGTGTCACCTGTGGTACCCGTGCCATAGGTTCGCCATCACGGGCCTAGAATATAACTTAGTATAAAGAACTAAAATATTAACGTTAGTATTAAATGCATGCTGTTGTAAAATATTATTAAGACTACCTGTAAAAAAACATGCAAAATCAGATACTTTTAAAAATATTAATATAACAATGAACATTTTATTTTCCTGGGCTCCAAGATCACCGCAGATGGGGATTGCAGCCAATAAATTAAAAGACATTTGCTCCTGGGGAGGAAAGCTATGGCAAATCTAGACAGCATTCTAAAAAGCAGAGACATCACCCTGCCAACAAAAGTGCTATAGTCAAGGCTATGGTTTTCCCAGTTGCAATGTATGGCTGTGAAAGTTGGACCGTAAGAAAGGCTGAGCGCCAAAGAATTGAGGCCTTTGAACTATGGTGATGGAGAAGACTCCTGCGAGTCCCTTGGACTGCAAGGCAATCAAACCAGTCAGTCCTAGAGGAGATCAACCCTGACTGCACTTTAGAAGGCCAGATCCTGAAGATGAAACTCAAATACTTTGGCCACCTAATGAGAAGGAAGGACTCACTGGAGAAGAGCCTAATGCTGGGAAAGATTGAGGGCAAAAGAAGAAGGGGATGACAGAGAATGAGATGGCTGGATGGAATCACTGAAGCAGTAGGCGTGAGCTTAAGTGGACTCCAGAGGATAGTAGAGGACAGGAACGCCTGGAGGAATGTTGTCCATGGGGTTGCGATGGGTCGGACACGACTTCACAACTAACAACAACAAACAATGAAAAAGTATGGTATAGTAACTATGCAGACGCAAGCTAAACTGTGAAATACAGTTAAGTATCTAAAGCTTAGCCATACTAGCCCATAACTAAGTATTTAAACTCTAAATAGTCTTTATAGGAATCAAAATATTAATTTATATAAATACAGCAAATATTGATATCAATGGAAGATTAAAATTTAGATAATCTATATCATAACGATTTTCCACTGAGCAACCATCTCTTGCTGGAAGTCAGTTCCTGGAGATTATACATGCTGCAGTGCAAAATATAGCAACTGTATATGTTATTATGGGATCATAGTCTAGGTCTAATAAACAAAGAGAGGCTTAAGCTGTATGGGGAGATAGCACCAT
Organism: Arizona elegans; assembly: GCA_022577455.1. NCBI lineage: Eukaryota > Metazoa > Chordata > Lepidosauria > Squamata > Colubridae > Arizona > Arizona elegans. The sequence continues at coordinate 108,168,014 of JAKOOJ010000001.1, forward strand.
TTCATATGTCCGCCTGAATTAACACTGAAAATCATGTCCAGGAAATGTAACTTTTCCAAATTGCAGGAACCTTCATGTCCCAGATACATAAGGTTTTATTTTCCCTCTAAAATAGTTAAACTGACAGACAGAAACTTTATTTTGGTCATTGACCAATAAAAGTACATTCAATATAACAAAACAGTGCAGAACTATCCCCTAACAACAAGAACTATGAGCAACAATTTGTGGTTCAGGTTTACACATAATGCAGCAATTTTTGCTACTTTTAGAGAGCTAAATTTATTTAGATGATTTAACAAATACTGTAGTTATTAAGAGTGCCCAGGAAATTTAAATAAATTTGAAGGGAGGATATCGCACCAAGCAATAGTCAGGCTTTCTAGTTTTAATAACTTTTCTAGATCTAAATACTTCTAACTGCATAAGATGTTTGTTTTTGCTTTTGTTTTGTTTTTATTAAATTTATATACCGCCCTACTCCCGAAGGACTCAGGGCGGTGAACAGGCACAAAATAAAATACATAGATACAAAAGTTAGAAACATAATTAAAACCAGATTAAATAATTTAGCCTGAGACAATTAAAAATCCCAATAATTTAAAATAGATTAAAATTTCGATTTAAAAGAATTTTAAAACAGGAGAAAATTAGGCCAGGCCGGCTTGCTGGAATAGGAGGGTCTTAAGAGCACGGCGGAAAGTGCACAGATCCAGGATCCTCCGTGTCTCTGGGGGGAGCTCGTTCCAGATAGTGGGTGCCCCCACAGAGAAGGCTCTCCCCCTGGGGGCCACCAGTCAACATTGTTTGGCTGACGGCATCCAGAGGAGCCCCTCTCTATAAGAGCGTACCGGCCGGTGGAAGGCTGTTTGTGGTAGTAGGCGGTCCCGTAAATAATGTGCCATAGGTCTGTGCACCTTCAGTAGTCAATGGTAAGATTTGAAAGCCTATTTAGATCAGCCTAGTGCTCTGTGTCCGTATTCATCATCTCAACACAGCAGGGAGAGCAGATAGGAGGAAGAGAGATCTAGGAAACCTGATTTTATCATCAGGGATTGCTTCCAAACAGACTGAAATCTGCCCTCCAAAGACAGATAAACTGTACCGAGAGAAAATGAGTTTTAGCCAGTCATTTAGTATAGATACCAGTCACACCAGTGACTAAGATGAAACATCTGGATTTGATCTTCAAAATTTAGTTTCAATTTGCTCAGTGGGCTATACCCAGCTGTTCACTAGAGCATCTGTCCCAGTGTTTTTACTATAAATAATATACAACTCTTTTTTTGTTTACAAGACTCTAATGGCAAATGCATTCCTTTGAGCATTTTAGGCAATATAGGAATATGAAAACCCATCCCTAGATACTAAAGGATTATTTACCTACTTAATTGTGGGTTCGTGCACTAGACATACTCTCCTAGCAAAATTCAGGATTTTGATCTTTTGATAGGAATTTTCAATTTATCCTCTTGAAGAATTATGCTCTTCTGAGACCTATATTAGTCCTAAATAATATAACCACAAAGGAACGCAGTGGCTCATGAGGTTAGGACGCTGGGCTGACAATTGGCAGTTCTGTGTTCAAGACCTGGTTGCCACCATGGGCGAAGGTGAGCTGCTCCCATCACACGCTCTAGCTCCTGCTGACCCAGCAGTTTGAAAGTGGGTGATCGCAAGTAAATAGATGGGTACTATTTCAGTAAGCAACGAAAGATGCTCTCAACTAGGCGTCCTGCAGGCTAGTTGATGATGATGATGCCACTGGCTGATCCTTTCAGCGCTTCGGTGCTCCCGACATGCAAGTATAGTAGAGTTGTAATTACACCACCTGTATACATTATAATAGATTTCTCATTCAATTTAGGATGAATGTCCAAATTGGTTAGGTAATTTGCCATGTCATTTATGTAAACAATCAAGGGGCTAATATACATCCCTGTTTAACTCTCTTTTTTTGTTGGTAGAGTGGATGTTAAATTACCTTGGGGACATAGCTGGTTTATGGCATGACACTGCTTTTATCCCACCCTCTTCACTTCATCCACAGATTCTTCTGCGTAGCGGTAACATTTGTCTTCAGCTTTGTAACCTCATCAAGAATTAGAATAATGTAACAGATACTGAATAATTGAGGAAGCTTCCAGCTTCTCCCACAAATTATCAGAAAATGCTGACTTAATAATATCCCTATATAAATGTACTATGAGTATTTGTTTTGGAGTGATGCAACCTGGATGATTTCAATGCTGCTTGTAAGAGAGTAAGGATGATTAAACTCTATTGCATGCACATATATTCCATTCAAATCATTTTACCCTTATGCCAAATAACATAGTTTCATGTAAGCTACAATTATTACAATGTACCTGAGAACAATTTCTAACATTTTTAAAAAATGAAAATGTTCATAACGTTGGGGCAGTGAAGCATCAATGCCCCATTTCAGAATCCTTAAGCATGTTCTTTAAAAAGAATATTTGTAAAGAAAAATATTTCACATTTTGATTTTTGAGTAAAATATTTTCTATACTAATCCTCTATTCCTACAAGTAGTTCTGGCCAAATTATCATGAACTACTTGCTATTAGATTCTACTTACAGAGTTCATTATAATCTGCTACTATTGGCTGGAATTGACTGAAAATACAATACAAGGTTTGGCTATAATACAACCTTAATCTGAGCTCAGAGGAAGATTAATGGAAAAAAGAGGAAAACAATATTTGTCTATAATATCTATCCAGTTCTAAGAGTAACAAGTTCTTTTTTATTTCTTTAGTTGCTATATTTAAGAAATCATCTTTTTTTAAAATATGCTTATTATTTTATTTGTTAAAGCACAAAGAAAAAAGAAAAGGCAAACATAAATGAAGCAAAAACTGAAAGCATGACATCATTAGGAGTGAATTACATGAATGAAATGACACTTGTGATAATTTATTCTGAGAGGGGGGAGGGAGAGAGAGAGAGAGATTATCACTGCATGAAAATGTGGCACTTTCTTCAAGAATTGCACAATGTATGTTTTGGAAAATTGAATTATTATATAAGAGTGCTCACTAATATTTCTTTTGTTTCTTACAACAACCTGCATTTTTCCAATAAGCAACCCACCATATGTGCCCAATCACCACAGAAACACACAGTCATCACAAAATTCCTGATATTCCAGGAATCCTGCATCACCTAATTTATTTCAAATACAAAATAATTACACAAATTTATAGATTCAAGATTTATACAAAATGGTCTGCATTATTTATACATATTTTTAAATTCAAACTGGGAATTTAATTGGTTTTGATGAAATTATAAGTAACAGTAAAACAGATTTGTTATTGTATGCTAATACTGTATTAACATTAAAATAGATACTCATTGATATTAGAGGGGATTTTATGAACTGAAAGTTAAAGGATGCATATGATTTCAGGAAAACAAATACTGTATCAGAAAATGCATTCCAGTAGAATTCTGTTCTTTCCTTGAGTCCAAGCATAGCATTCTTTAATTGGCTGTACAATAAAACTTTATGCTTTCTTCCAAAGTTAGCCTATTTCTGGACCCATGTATAGATCACACAGCATGGTTCATTGAGTGCCCTCTAAAATTAAAGTTGGATTTATTTGAATACCAGGATTTTTTTCCCAAGACTGTTAAAATAAAAAACTACACAGACAAAATCCAGTATAGTTTCCAACAACAAAATTTTCCCAAATACTGTTGCAAAAATTCCTTCTACTGAAATGATTTGCTACAATAATAAAAAGCATACATTACATATAAAAAGATACCAGTGTACTAAAAGTGACAGAAGTGAACTAGCAAATCCTTCAAAGCACATATTATATAAATGACTAGCATTTAAAAACATTTCCTCCTATAAAATGTAGGTCATTTACATTTATAAATCTTTTCCCCCACTGAAACGAGTTTTCTGTTATTCAACTTTGTACAGCTTGAAACCACAGTTCAAACTTAGTTTCTGTTTGACTTTTTGATTTCTTTCACTTGAATTAAATAAAGCTCATCTCATCAGCTGATAATTCCTATAGCAAAAAGCAATTTTATAAAAATAAACCATGACTCAATGCTCAACTGCAGTGTACAATATGAACAGAACTATTTCCTTATATTGCACAAATCTGATTTATAGAGATGCATATTAATATTTTCAATCGGCACAGAAATGGTGTGGGAGAAAAGTCTTTTCTTCCTTCCAGGACACTGACATTAGGGTAGTCTTCATCCTCTTACAGAAGTGCAATTGAGCCATTAGTTTCATAATGAATGTGTGTGACAGGTGCAACACAGATCTAAACTCTGTTCTTCCTGCAACTCCGATTGTGCTGTGTAAACAACATTATGCTTCAAACAGAAAAAAATGTCGGATTTATTGATTAAAAACATTAACTTAAACAAAACTACTGAATTCCCCAAACAGTTTTTGGAACTATCCTTATGCTACTTGTACAGTTAGCATGGTTAGGCATTATTGCTTACATACAGTACATCATATGCCTCCTGATATAAAGCAGTACTATGATCTGTTTATATACAAGGTTCTTTTTTTTCCTTTTTAGTTTAAAAACAAGCTGTAAAAACATTACATACTTTACAGACAATACAAATTCCCACATTGGTACTCAAGTCTAACAAATGGAATGCATAACATTAATAAAACATCATAAAGGAAGACTGACAGTAAGTCCTTGATTGTCAAGACACATTTATATTTTATATATAAACTCTTAACTGTGCAGAATCAAAAGATTCAATCATAGGTACATCCTTATTTAATAACTCATATTTACAGAACAATATTGCATAAAAAAATAAAATAAACATTTACATATTTCTATTTTTCCATGTACTGGGGTAAAGAATGCAAGAAACAACTCTGAGAAAATTGCTTGCTTCAATTTGTGTTTACTACCAAAAGAACTCTCTCTCTCTCTTTTAATTGTTATTGAAAAGAAAAACAATGATTTCTATATGTATAGCCAAACCAATTAGAAAACTTCCCTGAAACAAATTAATTGAAAAATAATGGAAGCTAAATTTAACATAATGTTGTTTTTCATTCATTGTAATACTTCCTCAGGACATCCTCCTTGCACGCAAAAAGAACAGTTAAAAGTCCTGCATACCTAAAAACATGCATGAACAGAAATTAAAAGCATTTCAAAAAGTTGCAAGGCTTCTGTTGAGCAGAATTTAAGAAAATATAAACATAGTTTTTATTAATAATTTCATCAATTGGAAAAATTACATTGAGGTTTTACCAAATGAAATACCCAAATCACAAACACATTTCTGTTTTCTAAATTTCTGAACTATATTCTAATATCTATATCTCCCTGCAACTTGAGTAAGAATTTCTACCGGACAAAATTTTAGGTTGCAAATTTACAAATACAAAGCAAGTTAATACTGAAATATTCAAGCAGGCTGATCTTGGATCCACTCTGGATCTTCTTCAAATATTCATGAAACATATTACACACATCATTAAAAATAATCTGAGGAAACATGGAACATATGTTGTATGTATCCAAGTGGAGCTATTTCTGAAGATAATCCCAAAACTATGGAAGTAAAATCCAAAAGCTATCATTAAAATGTATTAATTCACACTATTGATTTGAATCCCCCTTTAAAATCACAAAATAAATAAGGAAAAAAAGCAAGCATATGACATTATACTGTATTTCATTCATTTTGTCCACAGTCTCTTAATTTGCAGCACTTACACAAATTCTCTGCAATATGATTGGCTAAAGTTACAGTCATAGTTTTAGCTCTACTACATGACTTTACACCACTCAAGAGAAACAAGGGAAAAACCAGCTGGGGAATTATCAGATATTCCACAGAAATTACAAAAACATTTTAGGTTTCAACAAATTGCTTGTTCTCTTGAAATATTGTGGCAACCTGCTTTACCTTGGAACCTATATTAAAAGTTTTAGACCAATTTCAGAAAATGCAAGAACGGTGATCTAACATAAATGAAAAACAAATCATTCTAACTGTTCTTCAAACATGTAGCGCACTGCAGGTCATCACATTGTTTCTCTTTAAATAAATCATTCTTGGTAAATTATACAGCCTGAGTCATTGAGCCCCCCCTCCCCCAAATGATAAGATTGCTATTTCAGCTCTAAATCAAAAACCAATTCCTTCATTTACATTTTTTTTTATAAAAGAAAGACTCTGAGATCTAGCATGTATCCAAATATGATCTACTGAAGACTGAGACAATAAGAATTTGTAAAATTAAGCAGTATATTTCCATTAAAAGCTGACACCAAAGGATAGTCAACCCTAACTGTAAATATACTGTTGAATTTAACAGGATTTTAGGACCTTAGCTAAAATGTCTTAATAAAATGTAATAAAAATTTATTCTAGCAAAATATAGTTTTAGTAGTACTATCTCACAATGTACTGTGGGCATGAAATAGACCTGTGAAATTACCTCATCCTAGGTAATTTAGAAAGCTGCTTTTAGGTAAAAAGTAATTTGGGATCTTACATTATTTTTATGGACCGGATGATAAACACCAAACCTAATGCTTCTACTCATACATGAGGTATTTCATGTATACTCATTCTATGCCATTTTGGGTTTAAACATTTCTTGCTAAAGCACCCCTTCTCCAATTAGGGAATGCTGCAGATTTAAGGATGCTATGGAGTAACTTCCCTCAATGCATCTCAAGAAGCCATCATAATCAAGCACTCTGATGTTTGTAGCCATGCCCATAAAGCACTTTGGATGTCTGCTAAAGTTCATTCTGTGCCTCCCTTTACAGTATTCATTTGTTCATATTGGGTATGTTTGTATGAAGTAAACACCTACATTTTCTTAAAGGCCCTGGCTCCACACACCTTGGGTTCCTCTTGGCTATCCGCAAATAGCTTCAAACTTTTCTAGCCTTTTATTCCAGCTACTGAACATGTCTACATTGTTTTAATTGCCAATCTTGCTTACCTCACTGGAACATAATCTATTGTTAACTAAATAAATAGGGGAACACTGAGATATCATGCTGGAAATGCTTAGTTAAAATTAACATGTTATTGGGGCTGAAATACAACTAGCAAATGGAAAAACAGAAGATTAATTCTTTAGAAGTATTTGTGTATAATGGCATCATTACTGCAGTTGTTTAATCAGGTATTTAAATTTGTAGGCATTGTATAGAGGAAAATGGGATGCATTCGCCTAATTGTGATTGAAAGAAATGCACAGGGGATGTTGAGACTATGAATCTATGAAGATTCAAAAGTAGATTTAAAGAGATTATCTTGCCATCCAGAACTCTCAGGTAAATACTAAGATGGCCCTGATATTCTACTGAAGAAATAGGAGAAGGAAAACTGCCAATGGGATGGATAGGAAGCTATGTTTAATCAAAAATCACAATTACTCTGGATTTTTTTCTTAACCAAATTTTTAGGTTTTGTGAGAGACAATAGCAAGGAATATATCTTAAAATAATATATGCCCCCTTCTTCCCTATCTGAATTATTTTAATATGGGAAAGAGAAGCACTCAGCTTTTCAGTAATACTACCTAAAGTTTTCTATTAACGGATACATAGAATAGAATTCATGAAAAGAATAAAATATTTTTTTTATTACAGACTGAAATAAAAATCATCTTTTCAGTTTTAAAAAGGGTTAAATTATCCCAACATTTATGTTAAGTAAAACCATGCCATTTTAAAAAGTGTATATAGAATTGTTGCAGCACACTGTTTAACTGAGGGCAATTTTACAGTGAAAATGGGAAAGGGATAAAATTTATACTTTATTATGTATGAAATATATTAAAACAGGGACTGTATAGCTTTTTGTCATTGACACTGTTCACCAGCCCTGGCTGGCAAAACTACAGTGGAATTGCTCATCCAGGTTAAGAGGTGCAGCAAGAATAACTGCTTTAGAGAAAGTTTACAGTATCTAACAAGCTGAAGTGCCGAGAGTTTCTGGGTAAGCAAATCTAATTTTGTGGATGTTAAGGCATCCCCTTTAATTTCATTGTTAATTTTTTAAAAATTCTACAATGTGAGGTGAAAATAATGCTGGATAATGAGCCTAAATCTCAAAAATAGTTTATGATTATTATTTTTTTTAAAAAGGAGAAATATGAGGAAGGATCTAAGTGCTCTAATGTTAATTATTGCAAATTTGTAGGATGAAATACAGTTAAATTTTAAACCCTGGAATTTTATCATTTATGTAACATTACAAAACTGGGAACATAGACTGCAAAGCATTTAGCTAAAATCTAACCATCTCATTAATTGTCATCACTGGTAAAAATTAATTGAAATTTAAATGCATGAATAATAGGGACTTAGCTTTTAAATAACTTTTAATTAATTAATCAAACATTTAAATAGGAAAATGTGTCTAGCAAACATCATTGTTTTCATTAAAGTGTATTAAAGGAAACCAATAAAAGGGTGATTATGTGTATGTAACAGATATTTTTTAAAATAAGCCTCCCCCACCCAATGCTTTGTAGCTTCTAGCTACAATCTCCTGACATTTAAACTTTTGGATTTGTACAGCTTATTCATATTCCCTGATGAAGTGCAATAACTAGACTAATTAAGAAATGCAATATGAATAATTTCATAATGATCATTCTCTCCCAAATAATCAAAGTTAACCGAACTAGGAATTTATTAAGGGAGAGATATCTTAACTGGATTATTTTTTTTTTTTTGGTTTGCTTCATTTTTTAAAATCAATCTCAACACAGCAAATTCCTGATCTCAAAAAAAGGAAACAGCCACCTGCCTTTTCAGTGGGCACCCACTTATAAGGCAATTCAAAAAGAATGACAATTAATTAAAAAAGTAATTATTAATATGCTGTACCAGCTTACTTTTTCATTATAACACAAGGCCTTCAATCTGTATAGAAGCCATCTTATACAGAAGACACTCATTCTCAACAGACCTGTGGTAAAGTGCCAATGTTATTTCTACAGGTTTTCTTAGCCAAATGTTTGGCCTGTTGTTGCATCAGGTGATGAGTTCATCCCTGCCCGAGCATCATTTACATTCACCAAAGGAAATTCTGGGAAATCAGCACTTGCCCCTGGTCCCCGCATGTTCACTTGTCCATTAGCAGTATTAAACTGAGATGATAATCCAGCTCTTGTTCCATGATACTGAGCCCTGAAGGGTTGCTCAAACGAGCCTATCTGATACGCTTGATGGACAGGCTGTGCCTCTGCCTTCTTCTGAGAGGTCACTTGTTCCAAGAAGTCCTGGGTGGAGGAGGATGAAGAGTGATTTGGCTCATCACCTGAAAAGGGAAAAGAGTGCTGGGAATCGCCAACTATAAGTCCAAAGTGAGACTTGTCTGGAGTTGTTCTCAGGGGAGAGTTCATTCCCGATCGGAAACTGTTAACAGGTATAGATGCATAGACCTGTTTGTCCATAGCAGGGAATGCTGGTTGCCCTGTAAGAGTCTGGTTGTCATTCACAAAATTAAGGCTTGAGTTGTTCAAATAGGCATCATTTTGGCTCGTCCTGTCCAAAGCTTGCTGCAAAAACTTGGAATATTCCTGTAACATACTGGCTTTATCAGAGGAGGAGCCTTGAGAACTTGTCCCAACATTTTCCGGTTGTGTAACCTCTGAGACTTCAGAAGAATTTATGGATATGCTGGAAGTCACTTCAGTATCAGCCACATTGAAAGCAATTTCATGCTGGCCATTGGCTTTATGGGAATAATGGTCTAAAAGAGTCTGAAGTACCTCATCTGGAATGACACTTTTGTCATGGTTTCCTTTAATTTCCACATTCAGTGCCGATGTATCCAATATCGACGCTGTACTACCTTCATCTATCACACTTGCAACAGCCGCTTGGGTGACCGATGGCTGTGAAGCAATAGTGCCAACATTCAAAGCATATTCTCTGCTGTTACTATTAGCCGCTTGGAGATACCGTCTCTTCTTTAAAAACTGCATTGCGTCATCATAGTTTGTGCTGCTGTGGACGGGTTTACTGGGACCTTCCTGTAAAGAATCAACTTGGTCAATATCAGCGTTGCCTTCAGAATCCAATAAGCCTTGTTTATCCACAAGATCGAACGCGTATTTTGAAACCTTGCTGTCTTCATAAGAAGCTAGGGATGAAATGGTCTGACTCTGCTCTAGTGGCTGCTTGAGGGTTCTCTTACTGTTAACTTTTTTGAGCACTAGTTTAGGTGGGTGTATTTCTCCGGAATTTGCTTCCTGTAAATGCCCTCCAGTGACAGAAGAATGGGGCATCTCAACTGCGTATTCCGCCACCATATATTCATCCTTTATTTTAGTACTGCCAGCATACAATGGCAAGAAATCATTCTTATCTTTCTTATGTTCAGACTTGTCTGTCCCAGTTTCTTTATCCATCCCAGAAGATTTCAATTTCTCAGTTTTTTGCCTCTTCTTTTTTGGCAAAGAACAGTCTTTCAAAGATATAGGGAAGCCTTGATCATCATCAGGAGCCAAAAGGCCAACTTTGGTGGCACTTCTATTGGGTTTCTTGTCACGGTTTTCGTGGCACATACGTTTGTGTTTCAGTACACGATCAGTCCTTGAGAAGAACTACAGGGAATATGTTTGGATTAGAAAAGAAAAAAGAAACAAGCTTTTGGCCAATTTATTTTTTGACATGGGAAAGTCTTCATAAGTCATTTTCAATTTTATAATTAATTTTAAAAACTCCAGAAAGGCATTACAGACAGAAATTACAGTGTGAAACCCCACATGTCAAAAGATATGGCTCAGAATTTATGTTAAAACAATTTAAGTTATTACAAAATTCAACCCTTTAATTCAGTTCAACAATACTGATTTGTCTCAGCTTCTCTGCTCTTGTTTTTTCTATAGCTAAAAACATGGTTTCTTAAGGGTTTATGTTTTTCTTTGTTGACTGATCATTCAACCTGGTTCAAGTAAAGGTTTGAAAAATTAAATGTACAAAAACATAATAAGAAATGTGCTCCTCTTCTACAAAACACATGTTAGTTAACATCTACTATAATACAGTTTATCCTTGTCCAGTAATTCGGACTGGGAACTCTGTCACTAAGCAACACATTCATAAGGGATGACATGGGGCCACGGCTATTTACAATGGTGGTTCCATGCAGTTGCAGTGTCCCGTAATTGCCATTTGCAACTTCCCAACAGCTTCCCCATTGATTTTGCTTGTGGAAAGCTGGCAATGAAGGTCACAAATGTTAATCACATGACCACAGGATATTGTAATGGCCACAACTACAAGAATCCCTTTTAAATACCCCTCATTCAGCAATATTAAAATTTTGAAGTCAGTAACTGAATGAATGTTAAACAAGGACTACCTATACTACCTGTACAAGTTCATCACTTTGCTTAAATTTATTTCCTTGAATACAATATGGAGATGAATTACATGCAGTCATATTAATCAAATAGTTCTAACAATTTTCTCCTTCTCCAATTACCTGAAAGCAATATTCACACTGATAAGGCTTCTCTCCACTATGAGTTCTCTTATGTCTTTCCATGTGATACTTCTGTATGAATCTCATGCCACATTCATCACATCGAAATGGTTTCTCACCTAAGAATAAAAATAGAAAGTTGACTAAATGAGAAAGTATTGTTAAATAAATGAGAAATAAGATATATGTATGCTAACATGCAGTAATTTTTACTGTCAAATACAAGTAAGATACCACCACAAAACTTGACAAGAAAATGCCATAATATTCAGAACATACAATCTGGAATGAAAACCAGCACTGAATATATTTATTTTCATTTGGGTGTATCAGAACTAGAAATGTATCAGACACATATTCTCTCCTAAAAAGTTTTTGACATGAAGAGCTATGTAATGGTGATGGTGGTGGTGGAATATTTCTTTACCATCAAGCAATTTAAAAATAGTAAAATTTTGTACTAAAAGTGTTGCATTGAAGATTTCCTATTATTTTTTCTGACTATTGTAAAGAGATCAAGTAATTGTACTAGCTTTGAATACGCTGTAGTCATTTGTTAACTAATTAAATATCCCAATTCTACATTTATTTTGTTAGGCAATATAAAAAGAAAGTAAATTCCTGGGGGAAATGTTGTAGGGTATCTTTAGTATAATTTTAGATAAATCAAAGTTCTCTCTGAGCTTTCTTTAAACTACTCCTGAAGAAAAGAAATAGTTCCATGTCAAATCAAGAAAACAGTCCTTGAAGGTTATATGAATATCATGGATTTTTTTGAAAATGTACACAAACATAAAAACATAAAAACTATACCTATAGTTTTTAAATCCTTTTTTAAAATGGTTTTCTGGGATCTAAATTTCAACCTCTCAAATATATGCTAAAACTTATATTTTCCCATAAAACACACCCTTATTCCTTTTGCCTGAAAATGGGATGTGCACCATTCACAACAGTTAATAAAGTCTTCTTAATTTAAATTCTTTAAATAGTGAAAATGGCTCTGTATTTTCAAAAATACCACAACTGATAATCAAGCATTTAAGAGAAAAACCAGTTTTTCACAAATTTCTTTTTGATTTTCTGCTACCTGCTTGTCAAATCTGATCTCCAATTGTACTTTCTATTTTTCACGAAGATAACAGCTCCCAATGGAAAAACTCTTAATGAAAAAAAATGTAGTAACTGTAATTTTCTTCTAGTTGCAAGTTCTAATCTGATATTGGAAATAACTTTGTCTTTAAAATTATATTTTCATGTATACAGGTAATCCTCCACTTACGACAGTTCATTTAGTGACCATTTGAAGTTACAACAGCACTGAAAAAGTGATTTATGACTGTTTTTCACACTTACAACCATTGTAGCATCCCCATAGTCATGTGATCAAAATTCAGATTGCTTGGCAACTGACTTATATTTATGAAAGTTACAGTATCCTGGGATCATGTGATTACCTTTTGTAAGACCTTTGCTTCTGACAAGCAAAGTCAAAGGGGAAGCCAGATTCACTTAACAACTGTGTTACCAATTTAACAACTGCAGTGATTCACTTAACAACTGTGGTAAGGAAAGTCGTAAAATGGGGCAAAATTCACTTAATAAATGTTTTGGGCTCTATTGAGGTTGTAAATCAAGGACTACCTGCATTGACATTCAGTCTAGTTCTGCTTCTAATAACTGAAAGTGCACAATAAGTGTATTATATGATAAGCTGTAAAATAAATCACAATTCATAATCTTCACTGATAACCTGCCATAATGCAAGGAAAAAGGTTGCTATTCAACCTGAGGCACAAATGACCTATCTCGAATTATCCTAGTGAACATATTATGGAAGGACTTAGTTCTCTGGAGAAGGCTCTGAGGCAGAGAAAGGTGGAAGGAAAGAGAAGAGGATGGCTGGCAGCAAGGTGGATGGACTCAGGTATAGTGCTGATGAGTATACTGTTGAAAGAGTTGGGTCTATATTGACCAGGTGAAGGACAGATCATGGAGAAAATCTATGCAGTCACTAGGAGTAAAAAATGACTTGATGGCATATAGTCAATCAAAATTTATAGACCAGAAGAAATAAAATATTTATTTAAGTAAGAAAGCCTGAGGTGAACCATTATTTAATTTTAAAAATAGTGAAGAAAACCTTTGAAACCAAGATTTTGGTTTCAAAGGTTTTTATATGTTCACTCTTATATTCAACTCAGGGAGGGGAAGAAAACTTTTTGTGGAAAAGATGGACTATTTCATGGCAGGATTTGAAGTAAAAATCACATTTGAAATAGCAAACTGGAAAAAAACAAGAGAGACTTTTCTCTAGAATTTTTCACAAGGCAAATTCTGCCTCATGCAAATGGATAAATGCTGTTATGGTGCTTTTTTTTTTTTTTTAAACAAATGGTCCCTGCAGTATATTGTAGGAATCGGATTATATTCCTAGATAAAAATCTTCTCTGTACATCAGTTATCAAGTTACAAATATAAAAAGTAATCATACTGTACAGTACGCTCCCACAGAGAAGGACTCCTCAGGGTGCCGTCAGCCAGGCAATGTCGGCTGGCGACCCCCAGGGGGAGGGCCTTCTCTGTGGCAGTTCCTGCCCTCTGGAACAATTTGCCCCCAGAGATACGAAGGGTATCGGATCTCCGGGTTTTTCGCCGTGCCCTAAAAACTTTTCTTTTCCATCAAGCAGGGCTGGCGTGAAACCCCCCCCCCTTTTTTTTTTTAGTCTTTTTAGCTTTTTAAATTGTCAAATGGGTTTTAGTTTTTTAATGTTTTAAATTTTGGGGGCACAGTTATTTAATTCTTTTAATAATTTTAAAGTTTGTATTGATATGTGTTTTAGTTCTGGCTGTGCACCGCCCTGAGTCCACTTGGAGAAGGGTGGGATATAAATTGAATAAATAAATATAAACTGAATAAATAAATAAATACTGTAACAAATCTGACATTAACAGTATCTTAGATTTTGAAATGTAGGTTCACGGAAGTGTGTTCTTTGAAATGTCAAACACGTCCTTTTATCACACAATACAACATGTAGAAAAAACTACCTCAAAGCATACATTGTGATTGACTGTAGAACCCTAGCATATGTTATGGAGTTACCTTTTATGCAAATACCCATGTGGCTGACACTGCTACTCTTGACCATGAGCTTCTAAATGTTTAATAGGCAGCATACTATTTTACAGTGAATAACAATTGTTAAAATAGTAAAGTACACTACTGCAGAGTCTAGGGCTGATGACTCTGTGGAATATGTGGGACATGGTGAGCCATGTGAAGCTTTGGGGTATAATCACTTATAAAAATAAAATGTATTCATGATAAGAAGTTGCAACATGATTCTCATTTTTTTTTCATATGGCATGGAATAAGGGTTTTGGAAAACATGTCTGTAAAGATAAATCCAGTAACAAATTAGTAGATAAGTAATGGTGGCAATACTCAGATAACAGAAAAACCAAAAATATTAAGCAACTGCTAAAATTCTATGTTAACAAAGGACACATTTCTTACTGATTATCATTCAGTCTTGGCACAACTGGAGACTTTTGTAGAAAAGTTCTACTCCCTGCACATCCTCCTTATCAAAACATCCCAGAGAAGGGTTTTATTTTGCCATCAGTGAATTATTTAGGAAGCCTAACATCATCATGGAGTGAGGGAGGAGCCCTTGCAGGGCAGAGCTGAGGATTTTGTAGAGTTTCTGCAAGATAAAATCATTCAGATCTGGACTGGGTTGGATTCTGACTGGGCAGAGTCTATCGAAGAGGCAAGGGCTTGTCTTGAAGGTAACATCCGGGTTGAGTTTGAGCCTGTTTCGGTGGATGAAGTGGACAGGATTATGGGTTGGCTGGGTGCCTCCACATGTTTATTGGACCCTTGTCCCTCCTGGCTTGTTTTTGCAGCCAGAGAGGTGACTGGAGACTGGATTCAAGCGGTTATCAATGCTTCATTAAAGGAAGGGGTCTTCCCGTCACACTTAAAGAGGTGGTGGTTCAATCTCTCCTTAAGAAGCCCACCCTGGATCCAGACTCCCTTAACAACTATCGTCCAGTCTCCAACCTTCGCTTTATAGCTAAGGTTGTTGAGTCCATGGTGGCACAGCAGCTCCCTCAGTTCCTGGAGGAAACTGACTATCTGGACCCATACCAATCAGGTTTCAGGCACGGTTACAGCACGGAAACAACATTGGTCGCCCTAGTGAATGATCCCTGGCGGGCCCGAGATGGGGATTGCTCCTCCATCCTGGTCCTTCTTGACCTCTCAGCGGCTTTTGATACCATCGACCATGGTATCCTACTGCAGCGACTCGGGGGGTTGGGGGTAGGAGGCACCGTTTTACGGTGGTTCTCCTTCTAACTCTCGGGTCGCTCGCAGTTTGTATGGACAGGGAGACAGAGATCGTCCCCGAAGCCCCTCACATGTGGGGTGCCTCAGGAGTCGGTTCTCTCCCCCCTGCTCTTCAATATCTATATGAAGCCGCTGGGTGAGATCATTCGTGGTTTTGGGGTGAAGTACCATCAATATGCTGACGACACTCAGCTTTATATCTCCACCCTGGACCACCCTGGGGATGCCCTTTCCGTGATGTCCCGCTGCCTGGAAGCAGTGCGGGCCTGGATGGGAAGAAACAGACTCAGACTCAACCCATCCAAGACTGAGTGGCTGTGGATACCGGCATCTCGTGATCTAGTGGTCCTGTCACTTGTGATAGGAGAGGAGGTACTCACTCCCTCAGAAAGGGTTCGCAATCTGGATGTCCTCCTGCATTCACGGCTAGCTTTAGAAGTGACCAGGGGGGCCTTCCCACAGGTATGCCTGGTGCGCCAGTTGCGCCCTTTCCTAGACCGGGATGCCCTTGCCACGGTCACCCACGCCCTTGTTACTTCTCGGTTGGACTACTGTAATACCCTCTACATGGGGCTGCCCTTGGGATGCACCTGGAAGCTATAACTAGTCCAGAATGCGGCCGCGCAGGTTGTTACAGGGGCTTCTTGTTACTCTCGTGTGACACCTCTCCTGCGTGAGCTGCACTGGCTGCCGGTGATTCTTCGGGTCCGTTTCAAGGTGCTGGTGCTCACTTATAAAGCCCTACATGGTTTAGGCCCGGGATACTTGCAGGATCATCTCCTGCCATCATTCCATCGTCCTGTGCACTCCCACAGAGCGGGCCTCCTCAGGGTGCCATCAGCCAGACAATGTCGGCTGGCGGCCCCCAGGGGGAGAGCATTCTCTGTGGAAGCGCCGACCCTCTAGAACGGATTGCCCACCGGGCTTAGGACAACCCCTGATCTCCTCTCCTTCTGCCACGAACTAAAGGGCTGATCCATTGGGGGATTTTTTACATTGAAATAATTTTAATTAATTTTTAATTGGATTTTAATTTTTATGTAATTTTCGAATTTGTTGAATGTTTCTTTGTAAGCCGCCCTGAGTCCTTCAGGAGAAGGGCGGCATATAAATTAAATAAATAAATAAATAAAATAAATTTGTCCTCTTATCTTAAAGGACTACTTAATACTACCTTCCTCCCCCAATGCTTATACTTTTCATCTCCTTTTTTATCTGTTGTTTCCTTTTCCATAAAATGTGGTTTATCTTAAACCTTTACATTGTAATAAATATTTGGAATTAAACCAATTCAGTCTCACTATTTTAAAAATAATTGAGGATTTTAGTCAACTTGTGCTGCAACTTTCTCTGGCAAACTCTGTTTTCTAGTCCTAGAGCCATGCTTGTATACTTTTAGCATACAGGAGTAGCAAGCAAAAAAGCAGTAAATTCAGATAAAAAACAAACTGTACTTATTAATTATATTTATTTGTTGCCATTCCCATTCAGATTCTACTATTACTTTGTTTACATGTAATTAAAATTATGTATCATTAATGTGATTACTCTCTAATTGCAAATTTGATTATTTCTTCCTTCTGTTACAGTGAAAGGGTCTGCATTAAAGGTTTTCAGGGAACATATGCAGCGCTTGAATCTCAGATTATGCCCCTTTCCTAAACTGTTTTAACCATGGTTTATAGAATGAGCCACATCTGGATGCAGCTACGCAACATTCTAAGGATTGTATTGTATTGCCAATTGCCAAGTGACCTCTTCAGTCAGAGACATAATCAGATTCATACATAAAATTAAAATTATAAATATCATAAACCATAGTTTAAAAATCATAAAGGCTGGGTTCACAAAAAGATTCAACATGCTATGTGAATCAGGCCACATTCCATTCAGATATATTAATAATGTAGTCTCATTAACCTTAGTTTAAGATTATGAAGAAAAACAGTATTTATTCTGGTTTGTATACTGCAATCATTCTACTCTGGGAGACACTTGGGAGTGAGGTTATATTATTGCCAAATGTGCCAGATAGCTAGTTGTGTTCTTCTATATTGGTCAGAAGACCATAACTGCCTTGCTAGGAAAGGGCAATTTCAAAAAGTACCTTAAAGGAACCATTTGGATTGGTCAAGGAATTAGCTTTAGTAATTACAAGACCAATGAGAAATGTGATCAGTCAAAGGTTCTGGCCAAGGCTTTAGAAGAAAATATATACGGGCCCCGGCATGTGGGGGCTGACACATAGAGGAGTTGTTTATGACTAAAGGAAGCCAAAAGAAGGAAAAGAGCAAGTCTTCCCCTCCAAAAGCAACCTTAAATTAGGGAGGTGGTAGTCATATGATGTTAAGAAATCTGGACTCCGCGCCGAACGCTTTCATGAAAATCTCAAACAGGCAACAGAACTCAGAACTCAGGAAGATGAAGCATGAGGAACAGATCTGGAAAGCGATTCAGCCTGGAAATCAGAAGAAAAAGTGGAGAGCAGCTGAAAGCTGCTGAACTGTGCAGGATTTGGTTGATGAATTTAAAGGAAATGTGCTCTGAGTGACAGGCTACTGGGTGCTTATTATGTGGGGGGAAAAAACATCCACTAAACATACAAAATGTAAATATGGCTATTGTATTTCAACTTGGTACTTGGAAAATAAGCAATTTTTAATTAGGCCAGTTTGGTCTAGTGATTAAGGCATCAGGCCAGACGCCGGGAGATAGTGAGTTCTAGTCCCACTTTTAGTCCCACTCTTTCTTAGCCCAATTCACTTTACAGGGTTGTTGTTGTGAAGAAAATAGGAGGAAGGAGGAGTATGGTGTGTGTATGCCACTTGAGTTACTTATAACATTAATAAGGGCGAGATAAATAAATAAAAATAAATATTATTTCCTTGCCCAACTAGAATGGTGGGTCTCAATTCCTTGCCTTTGCCATAGTACCGTATAGGCTACTGAGATTTTGTTAGATTAACTGTTGACATCTAGTTGTCCCCTGGATTTTTGCAGCCCAGTTTATTTAGCAGCCTATTACAATGTGCGACTATAATGTATACATTCAAATTTAAAGCTTCAAGAGAAATCATCAGTAACTGATGGTAGCTATGGTTATGTTCTATATAACTGAAATATAAATTACATGATGTCATACCCCCGTCAGAGCCTGAATCTGCGGAGGAAGACCAGCCAGAACTGGAGCCAACTGGAGGTGAGTGGCAAGCGAGTGAGCAAAACCAAAACTATCCCCCTGGTCTGTGGAAAAACTGTTCTCCACAAAACCGGTCCCTAGTGCCAAAAAGTTGGAGACTAGTGCTAAAGGAGAAATATAGGACAGATGGAGTTTAATAGCTTGAAACTCAGTAGAGTTTATTCCTGTTCATCTATATTATTGAGATAATTAGAAACACTAGACTACTATTTGTACCTCAGCTAAAATTTGGGATCTATGTTAACTTGTTAGAGGAAAGAAAATGAAACTGGACAACTATTTCTTTAAAACAATTTAAAAGGCAATTCAGGTAATCCTTGACTTACAACCATTCATCTAGTGATCGTTCGAAATTACAACGGCACTGAAAAAAGTGACTTACAGCCATTGCAGCATCCCTGTGGTCATGTGATCAAAATTCAGATGCTAGACAACTGACATGTATTTATGACAGTTGCAGTGTCCTGGGATCCTTTGGCGATCTTCTGACAAGCAAAGTCAATGGAGAAGCCAGATTCACTTAACAACTGTGTTACTAACTTAACAACTGCAGTGATTCACTTAACTGCTGTAGCAAGAAAGGTTGTAAAAGGAGACAAAATTCACTTAACTTCTATCTTGCTTAGCAATGGAAATTTGGGGCTCAATTGTGGCGATAAATCGAGAATTACCTTTAGTGACTTTCCTGCATATGAACGGAGAAGCAAAATCTAAACATCTTCAGAGAACAAAAAGATTTCTAAATATAAAATGCATTTTAATTATGTCCTGAATTTCAGTGACCCGGCCCTTGAAATCTAAATTAAATGCAACTAAAATACTGAAGCAGAATTTTACACACAGAAGGTTACAGCTTATACATTCCAGTTCTCCCTAGTCAAACCCATTTGCAAGAAAGCACCGGAAAAGAATTTAGAGAATTTTTGCTACACAGTTTATGGATCATCTGATATTATATACAGTACTTACAGTATATAATCCTAATACAGCTATAGCAATTATACAAATTGCATACTTTGGGATTTTAACATTTATTTATTTGTTTAAAAAGCAGCTGTTGGTGGCTTTAAGTAGGACTACAGGAAAGAAAAACATGCAGCAAATGTAACATCTTTCCCAATCTACCTTTCCCCATTTAAATAGGCCATAAGGGTACTGATAACCAGCTTTTTTTCTCCTTTACATGAAAAGTAATACTGTCAAGATTCTATTTTGGGAGGAAAAAATGATCAACAGGGAAAAGGAAATGTCACTTTCTTTTCGTTTTTGATTAAAGCTTCCTATGGCTAATTTTTATTATCATTCTGGGTAGCACTTTGGATTCTGCTTCCAAAGGATGCTCTGGAGTGCATGAAAGCATGAATGTTGCTACTGTCTCACTACCAGAGCAGCTGCAAAATCCCAGGAAAGGGTGGCTCTATTTTAGTATATTTGCTTTCCCGCACATTCTGAAACACGTTCTGGAAATCAAGTTCGAAGCTATACATAGCTCAGCTATTATTTATCTTCAAGGAGAAACACTGCTTTCAAACATGCCATGTACCAATATAGACTAATACAATGGAATTACAGGTTTATTGAAGCTTGTTTGTAATTCCTTAGCTGGCTTTCCCAATGATAATTGCCCTGTCACAAACAGATTACAAATCCATTCTATCTGGGTCCTACTCCTTTCATGTCATCATCTCTTCCAAGTAACATATTGCATTTTTTGTTGGGCGTCACATCTTCATAAATTAGAAAAGTGTATATTCCAATAAACTGCACAAATTAAGCGGGTTTATGCATATTTAAAAATAATCTGAATAATTAATCTGAGTGAATCTGAAGTATTTTTACAAGTGACATCTAGAATATATCCAGACAATCTTTCCTCTTTGTAAATGTTGGAAATCTTTTGGAGAAGTATTTTTATGCTAAATATACTGTATATGCTAATCATTTCAATTTACTGTGCAGAATGCTTACATATCCCTAGAGTAGAAAATTAGTTTTTGAAAATAAACTGTATGTTTACATACTTATACTAAATTGTTTAATTAAGTACATATCAACTATATTGAAGAACAGCAGCAGAAGAAAGCCAGGAAAAAAAAGATAAAAATTAAGCATAGCTTTGGAAAAAGCAGAGGAGTCAAGATGTCAAACCACAAATCCAAATACTGTTAAAACTAAGATGCAAGCATTCCAAGATTTGTGCAGGCAAGTTTACTGTGAAAAAAACGCTATTGTGTTTCTCAAGGTTTACATACAGACCAAAAAATACTAAGCATTAGTAATTTTACAAATTTGAAATATCTCACCAAGCAATACTTAGCTTATGTGCAAGTTCTACTTTTCAGAAAGAGTCTGAAAATTGGCATCTAGAAGTCCAAGGGGACTGTACTCCTAAATAATTATGGAAGCAATGAAAAGGCATGCACCAAAATGCCAAAAACCTACTAATGTCAAAGCGGTTTAGAAAATGTGGTTTTCCTGAAGTAGATTTTTTAAGGCACAAATGCAGTATAACTGTCTAATTTTGAATCTTTTTTCTTCTATTATCTGTTGCTAAATCTCTACCTCATTTTTAATTTTCCAAATTAAAGTTTATAAAAGAAAGGTGCAAACATTTATACAACAGGCACTTGGGCTTTAATATTTTTGGAATATTCCTTTTTATTGTTTACCCAACAGTAAATATTTTGCAAGCAGTGTTTGTATCAATTATCAACACTTCATCACTTCAAAAAAAAAAAAAAAGCAAACTGAATTGTATACCTAAATTCTTTCATATATTAAAACAAAGCTGCCTAAATCACCCCAAACTTGGCCATGATTTGGAGAATTGTTTAAAAAAATATCAGCACTATACTCACCAGTATGAATCTTCTCATGTCTCTGTAGAAGGTACTTCTGTATGAAACGCATCTCGCACTGATTGCACTGAAATGGTTTTTCACCTTAAACAATATAATTCCACATCTGTAAGTTAAAAGCTACATACATGCATTTCTAAATACTCTCTTGTGAAATGAAATAGTTAATTATTGGAAGCCAGCAACCAAGTGAGCTCCCAAATGTTTTAATTTAAAAAGCCTACCTAAACTCTCTGGAATAAAATAGTGCTCCTGAGACACTACATAATATATATTTAAAACCTTCATTGGCCAAGTAAGAAACCAGAGTCTATTTTATAAACAAACCAAAATACGTTGCTTGTAAATAGATGACATAGTATCTCTGTGTAAGAGCAACACAATATATGTTAAGTTAATTGTAAGGACATTAATTCTTTCTGGTATTTTTTGACACCTTGGTGCATGAAATACCTAAACTTAGATGCCAGATGTCCTGCACTTCGGAATCTAAAATACTTTATATTCATTATTCAGTCAGTTGTTTCAGATTGTTAATAGAAGAATTCAAATTCAAATTAAATTCAAGCAGTACCTGTATGAATGAAGACATGTCTTTGTAAATGGTAGTTGGTTCTAAAGGCAGCATTACAATGCTCACAAATGTGAGATTTGGTAGTTTTCAGACCAAGTGATCCATCCTCATTTATTGTAAGGATCTATTTTTAAAACGGCAAAATTCAGTCTCACATTAATTTCTGAATAATTATATTCAATGCAAATTCATACTCAGAAGAGGGAAATTAAGCACTTTAGTATCAAGCCACAATGCAAAATAAGGAGTTTATAAAGGTGGATGAACTGTAATTATTTCCTTCGGTGATATAACAGTGTTATATTTTCAGTGTTTACGATATAGGTGAACAGTTTGCCTCTTGAAGTTCCATTGTTGGAGGTTTTCTAGAAAAAATTGGGATGGTATACCCTTGTCTTAGAACAGGGTTATCAAACTGAAGGCCCGGGGGCCAGATTCGGCCCAGGGGTTGCTTAGATATGGCCTGTGGGGCCGCCCTGGAAACAGTGAAGGACCAGCCTGTGGTGGCTCTGTTTTCACTGGCAGAGGGTTGCAGGGGACCATGGCAGCCAAAAAGGGAGCTTGGGAGCCCATTTTCACTGGCAGAGTGCTTGGGCTACCACAGGCGCTCCTGACATGAGTGACGTTGAGCTGGCCATGCCCACCCTGGCCATGCCCTCCCCAAGGTCAAAAACAACCCCGATGCGGCCCTCAATGAAATCGAGTTTGACATCCCTGCCTTAGAAAACCTCCAAGGTCCCTCCCAGCCCTATGATTCTATGTAAATAATAAAGTAGAACAGCTAAAAACATGTTGATACTATTGCTGCTGTAACATTTTTTTTCTCTTAACACTGCATCCTGCAACAACTTTAAATGATCTTTCTGGGAGACCTAAGAAAAACAAGCAGCAAAATAAGCTATAAAGGGAGCGGGTGGATGTTTGCTTACAACTTACAAACTTTTTGCTTACAAATACTTTGTTTGTGGGATAGCCATAGTGATATCATAGTGTGTAATTTGCTCCCTTGCTTGCAGATTTTCAGTGAAATTTTAAGATTTCTCTCAAAGGAACACCATTTTTAGTCTTAATTACATGTTCATGCATAAGCGGTATGTTGATTCACCTTGCCTGACAGCTTCAGCCAGGCTTCTCTGCCTGGCAGAGTCCATGCTATCTTTAACCTTCTGTGTGAACCATGAATTTTGTCTTTAGTATTTAGAAAGCTATGCACTTTCAGCTAAAAGTGCTGAAATTTCACTAGAACTGCTGTTTTAAAAACACAAATATACAACTGGGGACTCTTAATCCCTAACCACACATATGAAACACAGCAGAAGGCATATTAACTGTCATGCTCTAATTAGGTTAAATTATAATTTTCAAAGTCGTTGTTTAAAAAGACCTCTTAAGTAACACTCAGATGCCATTTTTTGCAGGCAATTTTGAAACCTAGTTTATACCATACTGAAAAAGTCTGACGGATAATGAAAAAGGAGAACATGGTTCTTTTACTATTTTCAGATTATGAATGAAACAACTATGTGAAATGTTTAACTGGTTCTGCATACAGTTAATGAAAAGTTAGAAACTGAATTAAACAGGGGAAATATTTTCAACAGTGATTATTTTCAACAGAGACAACATTTGACATTCTCAATCTTAAACCTCACAGTATGAAACTTGCCACTTAGAACATACTGCTGAGTGGAAATTAATGAGGACAAATAATTGGAGTTCACATTTGCAAATGGCTACAGTGTAACAGGGAGTCTGAATTTAAAAATATGTCTTTCATTTCCAAGATCTTACACATTTTTGACTTAGTTAATGGAAGGAAACTCAAGCTGTAAAACCTTAAATAATAAGGTTTAAATCAACACAATTTCTTTCAAATTATTACAGCTGATTATCACCTTTTCATTGTAAGATAATTATTTCATTTCAGATACACACAGTGATTACTTTCAGCACTAATGCACTGTATGGGTAAAAATAAAATTCATAAAATCCAGTGTTATTTAATTTACCTCAATACTAAGCCCTTATTAAAGCTGTGTTATTCATCTAAGTGTTCATTTCTAAATGGTCTTTGTACAGCATAATTATAGAAAAAATATTTAGAGAAGGTCTTTCCTGAGATGTGAAAGAACACCAAAGGCTTATGCTGTGAAAAGAAGTTCAAAGACACATGCCATGAATATCTTTGCTTTAGAACTGTTGCTAGGTGAATTTATTATTGGCAGATAGTATTTCCAATGAATAGATGGATTCTATGGTAAATCACCATGCCCTTTAATTACCAGTTCTTTAATTAATTGTCTTACCTTTGCTGGAGAACGCTGCTTTCTTTTCTTCTTCTTTTGCATATCTATGCCTTCTCGCATTAACTTTTTGTCCCGTTTCTGCTGCTCAGCCACATCAGTAAATGTAATTTCTTGTTTCACACTGATCTGCTAAAATAGAAAAGGCACATATTCTAAGAAATAATGGCAAATTCACTTGGAAGGGCTCTGTGTTTTTTACTATGCTGGATGGGGGGTGGGGGACAACTTTAATTGTTTATTGAATGCTCTACTGATATTACCCTCTTGTTATACTTTCAAATACAGTTCTACTTGAATAATGTGCTATATATACAAATAAAAACTTGATTTATTGGAACAAATAGAGAGAGGCCATGTCTATTATTGCCAACTGTATTAAATCAGATAGGATGTCCTCAGTTGTGATATAACTACACAAATTATGCAGATTTCAGGAATGATATTATTTAAATAATGTAAGATGACACAAATACAATGAAAATTTTGTCCACTGCATCTGAGGTTCATTACGTTAAAGTCTGTTAAACTGGAGATTTATTGAAAACATGTTTACTTAAATATTTAAAAGGGATAAACCATTTTAAATTTCGGATTCATGACAATGCAAAAAGTAAATTCTCCCTCAAATTAAGCTCAACTTCTGATGCCAGATGGACATGATTACATGGACCATCCATCCTGTTTTCTTGGCAACAATATTGAGGTCATTACCACAGACCTTATCCTACATGTTTATTACTTCTCAATCTTATGAAGCCTTGGGACTCCCAGATAGTCTGTCTACTTTTCAACTATTAATCAACTCTGTGTTTAGCTTTTCAAATTCAGATAGAGTCAACTAGGATCTGACATTTACTGTCTTAGTCACAATATGTAGGAATGCCAATTTTGCAGTGGAAACTTGAGCCTAGAAATTGGCTCACTGCTCAAAAAGGCAGTAATTAAATGGGTACCTAGGTCATAGTATTTCTAATCTAAATTTTTGATTGCTATTTCTCAGAATTGCAATATAATTCTCAAAAGAATGTGAGGTTCCAGGATTTCTTTGACTGAAATTAGTGTTGTTTTTTCTACAGAATAGCAATTACTGTAATTCTTTAATGTTTTCTTGCAAAGACAATTTACATTCAAAGCAGGTGTTAAAAGTCAAAACAGGTTATTTCCCACAGAGAAGTAATACGCAAATGTGTTCAGTTTGGCATTAAGATTTAGACACATGGCTTTGTTCTACCTAAGTGTTTATAATAAAATTCTCATGTTTTATGTTCTATATCTCATTTCCGTTCCCAAGATTTTTAGCAGAATCTTCAATTGTAAGATCACAAGGCAAAATCTGACAACATACATAATGAATTAAAACATACAAGCAGACCTTGCTTAGCAACTGCCTTGGGTAGCAATCATTTGATATTACAACTGTGATTTTAAAAAAGTAATTTTGGGACCAATGCCCACATTTAAAACCTTTGCAGTGTCTTTCCCTCTCTCTCAGTCATGCGTTTGCCACTACAGTCAGTTAGTATATGCTGCCCTATGCCTGATCCATTTTTTTATTCTCCCCCCTTTCCAATAGAGTGGAGAGATTGTCTAAGCAAGTAGTTGCTCCTGAACTGAGTTTTTTCAATGTGTAACTGCTTCCTAAAAAGTTCTAAGGCAAGTTAACAAGCTCAGCTTTCTGAACTTAATTAGCAGGCTTAACAGCTGCTGCCTGTAACTGACAAGACTTTAATCATTTTCACAACTTTGACTTTTATTTGCCTCCTAAGTAACTCATGCTGAGAGCAGTCAGCATGCTAGGCAAACAGCTGGCACAAGCATATTTTTCAGTATGTATTTCCCATTGTGTGTCTGACTATTTTCTTGTAATCCCTACTTTTCCAATGAATATACAAACATTACTTTCCTTCTTGCTGATTATCCCAGCCTCAGAGTGAATATTCCAAAGGGGGGGGGGAAGGGGGGAAGGGGGGGGAAAGATTCTAAGACAGTGGTCCCTAGCCTTTCCAGCTTGGGGGCCTGGCCCTGGGAGGAGGAAGAATGTGAGTGGCAGGCGAATGCACGCTCCCTCTAGTCACACAAATGGCGCTTCACATGCAAGCGGAGGATGCTTGTGCTTGCACACGAAGCTCTACTTGTTTGGAGCTTCGCACACGAGCACAAGACCCTCTGCTTATGGAGCTTTGGGCATGTGTTTGCCTGCCACTTGCACAAATGGAGTTTCACATGCAC
Organism: Arizona elegans; assembly: GCA_022577455.1. Classification (NCBI taxonomy): domain Eukaryota; kingdom Metazoa; phylum Chordata; class Lepidosauria; order Squamata; family Colubridae; genus Arizona; species Arizona elegans. The sequence goes on from JAKOOJ010000001.1 coordinate 108,195,045, forward strand.
ATGCTTGCCCAATTTCTCCTGCAGCCCACTTTTGAACAGGCCCTTGGGAACCCCTACTCTAAGGGTAGAGTTCTGGAAACCTTACCCACTGTTTGGCTGACCTGGCTGTTTAGGGTTGTAGCCTTCTGACACAGTAAAGTAAAAGAAAGCTGAAGTAAAATCATAAGCACAATCACACTCATGTGATTTTCTACTGAGTGACAGCTTTGCTTAATGACCAAGTTGCTGGTTCTAATTGCTGATCGCTCAATGAGGACCACCTGTAGTTGCTGATTCTCAAGCTCAGAAATTCTTCAATTACAATTAACAAAATTGAATCTTTGTTTCATCTTTTCAGAATCAAGGTCCCCAAGTCTTGAGCTATCTGAAATGAACAGGTCTGCTTACACATACAATTTTTATATGGTGAATGAAAATCCATACCTAATTTGCATAAACTTAGAACTGACGTGAATGAAGAGGTGAATTTTACTGTGTAAAATCATCTCAGAACCCTACAATCTTCAATAAAGTTTATCTTCAGTAGAATTTTTTTGTAAAAGCAGATATAAAAATAACTCATGAAGAACAGTCCCATGATAAAGTTTTTATAAATCTTTCTTTTTTTAATTATAAAACAAAATTTCATCAACATTAGTCAAATAGTTTGGCTTAAAGGCAAATTTATGCTAGTAAAATGCTCATATCAGCTATCTTTGTCTTTCATTCAGGATCAAAGTCATCTTGTACGGTATATACACAAAAAGTACAGTGCCCCAGCAGGATTTTCAGTGCAACTTACTACCCCATGTCCATCCACTGCATTGTTCCCCACTACATTGTCAATCCCTCACTTTAATTGCCATGTTTGTTGGCTTTTCTGCCTTCCTTCAGTCCTTCTCAGTGCCTTCCTGCCCACTCTCCTCCAATCCTACTCTTCTATTCATCTGCTTAAAGGTTGAAACTTTTCTAAGTATTTCAAAATGAAAAAGAAAATAAACCTGCAATTCTGCAGGAGGAGAGTGTCTACAGTATTAATAAAGGAAAACTCTTTTTCAGTGTCATAATCCCAACAGCAATTTTAAGAACCATTATTCTCTTTAGACCACAGAGAAGAGGCTAGAAAGGCCTTTAGTAACAAACACATACTGTAGTACCAAGGACACACACAACTAGAAAAACTGGAGGAAATTATCTTACAACAACCTTTTAAAAATATATTTCTTTCCACTGTTGACTTCAAACCAAACCAATCATTAATTAATGAAATAAGATATCCATAAAGCACTGCCTTTTTCTCATGATTACCCTTTGCTCACCCTTTGAAGCAATCTCTACATAATCGCCGCAGGCAAAATTAGGGAAAGAAAATACTTACAGGAACATTAACTGCATAATGAAGCCCTTGAGGAAGTCTGTCTTGTCCCTCCATGTCATCATCATTTTTCACCGTCTCTTCATGAACCATAAGTTCATCATGAGGGATCATTTCTTGTGGTCGGAGTTCAGTTTCTTGTAAAACTTCATCTGCAGAAAGAATTTCTTGACGTGCCATAGCCCGGTCTTGAAGCACTGCCTCTTGCCGTTCCACAGAAATTGCTGACTGGTTAGAGGTGGCACCCATTCCAACCATATCCCTCGATGACTGCATCTGTTCTATGCTACCACATTTAAGAAACAATCCTCCCAGCTTATCTTCAATGTTCATTCTTAAGTGCAGTAACCTATAAAAATGGAATTAATAAACCAAGTTAAAAACTATATATGAGATACATCCTCAAATCTTGCTGACAGCATTGCTGAAAAGAATATTTCCTGACTAAGTGCAGTGTAGGGAACACAATATACACTGCTCAAAGAAATAAAGGGAACACAAAAATAAGACATCCTAGATCTGAATGAATGAAATATTCTTAGTAAATACTTTGTTCATTACATAGTTGAATGTGCTAACAACAAAATCACACAAAAATTATCAATGGAAATCAAATTTATCAACCCATGGAGGTCTGGATGTGGAGTTATACTCAAAATTAAAGTGGAAAAAACACTACAGGCTGATCCAACTTTGATGTAATGTTCTTAAAACAAGTCAAAATGAGGCTCAGTAGTTTATGTGGCCTCCACGTGCCTGTATGACCTCCCTACAATGCCTGGGCATGCTCCTGATGAGGTGGCGGATGGTCTCCTGAGGGATCTCCTCCCACACCTGGACTAAAGCATCCCCCAACTTCTGGACAATCTGTGGTGCAACGTGGCGTTGGTGGATGAAGCGAGACATGATGTCCCAGATGTGCTCAATTGGATTCAGGTCTGGGGAACAGGCGGGCCAGTCCATAGCATCAATGCCTTCATCTTGCAGGAACTGCTGACACACTCCAGCCACATGAGGTCTAGCATTATTGTGCATTAGGAGGTACCCAGGGCCAACCGCACTAGCATATGGTCTCACAAGGGGTCTGAGGATCTCATCTCGGTACCTAATGGCAGTCAGGCTACCTCTGGCAAGCACATGGAGGGCTGTGCGGCCCCCCAAAGAAATGCCACCCCACACCATTACTGACCCACTGCCAAACCAGTCATGCTGGAGGATGTTGCAGGCAGCAGAACGTTCTCCACGGTGTCTCCAGACCCTGTCACATCTGTCACATGCTCAGTGTGAACCTGCTTTCCTCTGTGAAGAGCACAGGGCGTCAGTGGCAAAGTTGCCAATCTTGGTGTTCTCTGGCAAATGCCAAACGTCCTGCACGGTGTTGGGCTGTAAGCACAACCCCCACCTGTGGACATCAGGCCCTCGTATCACCCTCATGGAATCTGTTTCTGACGTTTGAGCCGCCAAATGTACATTTGTGGCCCGCTGGAAGTCATTTTGCAGGGCTCTGGCATTGTTCCTCCTGTCCCTCCTTGCACAAAGGCGGAGGTAGCGGTCCTGATGCTGGGTTGTTGCCCTCCTACGGCCTCCTCCACATCTCCTGATGTACTGGCCTGTCTCCTGGTAGCGCCTCCATGCTCTGGACACTTCGCTGACAGGACACAGCATACCTTCTTGCCACAGCTCGCATTGATGTGCCATCCGGGATGAGCTGCACTACCTGAGCCACTCCGTCTCATGCTACCACTAGAGTGACAGCACCACCAGCATTCAAAAGTGACCAAACCATCTGCCAGAAAACATAGGAACTGAGAAGTGATCTGAGGTCATCACCTGCAGAACCACTCCTTTATTGGGGATGTCTTGCTAACTGCCTATGCTTTCCACCTGTTGTCTATTCCATTTGCACAACAGCATGTGAAATTGTCAATCAGTGTTGCTACCTAAGTGGACAGTTTGATTTCACAGAAGTGTGATTGACTTCGAGTTACATTGTGTTGTTTAAGTGTTCCCTTTATTTTTTTGAGCAGTGTACTTTACTGATGAGACAAAATCTAACTACAAGAGATTTATCAATCCCTTCCCAGAAAATGAAGTACATCACTCCCCACCCCCAACAAATAAAATATTTCAGGTCACCCTTAATTCTCAAACCTGGCAATTATACAGAATCAAAACCATACACATTACTAGAAAAATACAGAACAGGATGTATTTGCCCTAGAGATTTAACACTACGGCAGTGAGTTTCTTGCTCCCTATGTTACTGGGAGTCATAGGACATTCAGAAGATTTCCTCTTCTAAGAATGGGGTAAGGCTCGGATTTCCAAGAGGAAACATCCCCCCCCCAGCATTGGATTCCCCTCTCCCCAGACTGTCTAAAAGCTTCAGCAGATTATTTTTTTTTAACTGAAATTCCAACATCAGAAAAGGGGAAAATGAGGAACATTGGAGACCACACTAGATTAAGCAAAACTTTGGATCTGTGGAATCCAAAGGTCTCCTATTCATCAACCACACTCCCAAAATAGGAATACGTATTTATACCAACCCTAATTTCCCTTCCATTACTTGCAAAGGGGAAAAACAGTAAATAACTGTCATCCTCACTTTGGCTCTGTAGCATGAGTGCAGCAGGGCTTTGAATATGAGAGGCTACAATATAAAATCAAAGGCATAAAAGACTGCCCTATTAGAAATCAGCATTATAAAAAAATACAGGAATCTATATTTGCAAAGTGGAAACCTAATTTGCTAGCATGTAATCTATGCCAATATGATTTAATTCTGGAATATTTTAAGTACAAAAGAATGCTTAATTTTACCCACTTAATGTGCATTTTCTATCACAAAGTAGCTTCCAAGGGGTCTTCAAGGACAGCCTCCTTGAAAAGAGAGAGTTCCGGTGTCCAATTGTGACGTGATTAGAGCATGAGTGACTGCCTGAAGGGCCTCCCAATCTGGGAACAGACACAACTGGCACACCAGATGGATCTGTGCAAAGGCCCTTCTAGCCATATCTGCAACCTGCTCTTTGACTTCCAAATTGCACTCCAGTCTCAAATGAGAAAGCTTACGAACTGGGATGTTTGTAAACTGATTTAATATGTCAATTCCTCTAATAATCCATAAATGCAAACACATTCAGAATGGGATTATCCCAAAATGTAAATTTGTTACCGTATAAGAATTAGAATTACCGATATATTTCTGCCAGTAATATACACTTTGCTGCCTTTATAACTGAAAATGCAGCAGATTCTCGATTAAAACAAATACCCAAAGAAACAATTTTCAGCAATGGAATGGAATGGAATGGAATGGAATGGAATGGAATGGAATGGAATGGAATAGAATAGAATAGAATAGAATAGAATAGAATAGAATAGAATAGAATAGAATAGAATTCTTTATTGGCCAAGTGGGATTGGATACACAAGGAATTTGTCTTTGGTGCATATGCTCTTAGCGTACATAAAAGAAAAGATACAATAACAAAAATATATGTATTGGTAGGATCATATAATTTAAAATTGCGCCCAGGATTATTTATTTAACCTGACTATTTGAATTCTATAGAAAAATAGAAGCTAAAATAGTCAATGGTAAGAGTTGAAAATCAGGAAAGTTAAAATCCCTGTTATAATCTACCACCCATAATTTAGATAAAAGAAATACTAGGGGAGTGTTGTTCTTATTAAAATCATTCTTCAAAACTCACCAAACCTGCTTCAAGTTCCTTAAAAGTATTAGCAAGGAATTATTTCTAAGAATTTTAGAATATTAATTATTACATTTGTCTTTCCTTATAACAAATAGGAAAGATACTTTCTCTACTATCTATCCATTTATATAAAAATAAATTGGAATAAAGACTTATTGCGATTAATTGAAATACCTAATAATTTACCAAACTGTGGCATAATAGCAATAAATTTTGCCACAAAATATTCATAATTTCCAATAAGACATAATATATTATCAACATAAAAATAATTTGTTCAACTCTAGCCACTTTTATGGCCAGAATGTCCTTTGACTGATTGACAAAAGAGGTCAAATTAAATATAAGAGGAGAGGTCACACTTGATAAGTTTCATCAAACATCTTGACAGATAAAGAAATAGTCCCATCTGTAATGATCCTGGTCTTTGTATAAATCCAACAAATAAAAAAGAAGGAAATCCATGTTTGGCCAAATCTTGACTCAAAAATTTCATCTACTGCTTATTAAAGATCCTTTCTTCACCTAATGAGAAAATTATTGCCAATTCTATTTTTTTAAAATTAATGTATGCCTACAATATCAATTAATAATAGATAAAAGGCTAGTTGGCCTTTTAAGAAACTAGACTGCAGGAATTAAAATAAAAGTACCACAAACTTCAATTTAACTATTTAGGAAGATAGAGTAACTGTTAAATCTATATATACTATATCATAGTTCTTCAACCTTTTTGGCTTTGCAGACCAGCAGGGAAGGAGAGGGAATGGTTCCGTGCGCTGTTCATGCAGATGGAGAATGCATGCATGCACTCTCCCACTGCTCCTGCGAATGGAAACGCACACACGGACTTGTCTGCCACTTCCATGGCCTAGTTCTGAAAGGCTCAAGGCCTGTAGTGGGCCACGGCCTGGGGGTTTGGGACCCTAGTCTATATAACAGGGTTGCTGTCAACATTTTACTATCAACGTTTATTAAGGAATCATGCAGTAATTTATATAATTACTTTACCAGGCATCAAAACCACTGTTATATTATCTTGATAAAGGAAACTAAAAGAAACTTTATTAAAGCAAGTTTCAATATAACTTTCCAACAATGAAGAAGAATCCATCCCTCTTCATTATGAATGTTATATTACTAAGGTGGACTAGGAATTTTCTTTTTTTTATAACTTAATAGAAGCTGTTAATTCTTATACATACAAAGGTGCAGCCAGATAATTAACTTGGTGATGTGTAATATTTGGAAGAACTATAGTAGTTAAAATGATTAATATCTCCCTCAGCACAACCAAGCCCCCACCCAAACAGAACACACCCCCATCCAATCAGAGCACAACCAACCCCCCATCCAATCAGAGCACAGCCAAGCCCCTAACCAATCAGAACACACCTTCACCCAATCAGAACACAGCCAAGTTCCCACCCAATCAGCTCACACCCCCACTAGCAGTTAAAAGGAAGAGACAGCTGCGATCTCACATTGCTCCTGGAAGCACGAAGCCGAGAACACCAGCCTGAAGATGATGAATGAGACTTCGTCGAAACGTCACCAAGACACTTCCAATTTTACGTGGGAGAAGACCCGAATAACCAAAGACATACATACATACATACATACATACATACATACATACATACATACATATTGTCCTGAGCATCCTTAGTAGTAATTTGTGGTTTCTTTTTAATCAAGAAGCCAATAATTTCCAAGTCTTTCCCCTTATTCTCTCTATAGAGTCTTGTTTTATATAATTCTATCATGCCTGCCTGCCTGCCTGCCTGCCTGCCTGCCTGCCTATCTATCTATCTATCTATCTATCCATCCATCCATCCATCCATCCATCCATCCATCTTTCCTTCCATCCATCCATCCATCCATCCATCTTTCCTTCCATCCATCCATCCATCCATCCATCCATCCATCCATCTATCTATCTATCTATCTATCTATCTATCTATCATCTTCTTTCATGTTTCGATCACCCATCTCCCTCATAGTTGAAATTCAAAAATGGAATTAAGTTCCAACTGAGCAGATATAAAAGCTTTCTATGTTTCAGGGGTAAATTGGTGTGTGTGTATATATATATATATATATATATTCATAAGTTTCTACATTCTTTTCTCCAAATGCTTTTGCTCAGATTTTTTTAATGTTTCTTTTTTCATGAAGCATAAGCAACAAATAGATATATATGTCTTAAAATGAACCTGAAAACACAAATAAAGTTCACAGGGGCTTTTCTTTTTTTAAAAAAAAAATCTTCAAAAACCTTATTTCACTTCTTTTATAAAATGTGATAACGATAAATAAAACAAAACAATCAAGCAGATGTTGGGATCAAAAAAGGAAAATATGAGAAGTATATTTCCTTCAGCCGCAAATTAAAACTGGAAATTTCTAGAAAAGACAACAAGGTAAAATGGAATCAGAAGTTTTTGTTTCTTTTGTTGCTTAGGTAAACACAGATGTGTAGTTAGTATTATATTAAGGTTATTTTTAGTTTCTGTGTATTTTGTCAGCTTTATTGGCCAATGCCCATGGCCTCTATTCAATCTCATGCTGTTTGATTAAGTCAGGATTGGTGCACAGAATTCCCCTTTTCTTCTTACACATCTATATTACCCTGGAATTTATCCAGAATATTATAATTTATTACAGAACTTTGGAGCAGCAATATATAATGTTAACACTATAATCTCATTTATCATTAATTTTTAATGATAATATTGACTTATAATTTTAATCATTAAGATTTACATTTTCCTTTCCTTTATTTTTAATAAAATTGATTTTTAAAGTATAGATTGGGTATTCTTATCCAACTCTCAAAAAAGGGGATAGATTTACCTAGTCACAGCACTCCAAAAATTATAGGCTACGATCTACAGAGATTTTATTATTGTTGTATAATTCTAATATCATGTGTCATGGCCAATGTTGGTCAGATGCATTCTTCACTTGAGCTCCACCCACCAACTTGGGAACTGCATAGGTAGCCCACACCTAATTATTTATGAATTCCACAGCTCCCCTATTTGCAGTTGGACTATTTTAAATTGTTACAAAATTAGATAATCCAAATTCTAAGTCTTTGCGGTACTGCATCTGGTGCCCCAATAACAAAGCACACCTCTATTTGGCTTTTAACATACCATTCTTAAGCCACTGCAATAATTTGGTGTTGTACAACTGCCCTTCGATGTATTTTTTAAAATGCTCATGGAGTGCTTTGTTTCCAAGTGTTGTTGTCTGCATACAGTTTACCAGATAGTTCTGCTTGGATCCTGCCCATTCCTATTGTGTCCAAGTATTTTTACAGATCTTTTAGTATGGTACCTAGAACACAAACCACTATTGGCACCATGACTTTCTTTTCCTCATTTGCTTGCTATCTCTTTATATTTCTCTGCTTTTTCTTTCTCATTGATCCTTCTATCGCCAGCTACTGTGCTGTCAATTATCCACACTTGTTTCTTTGTAACGACAGTCATAACTGGTTATTATGGAATATATCCTTATTGGTTTGTGTGTGTAGGTTCCATGGGATCCTAACTTTTCTGTTCTTCTTCAACATTGTGATTGGCTTGCTGGTAAGATGTAATTCTTACCTAGATTCCAATAAATAAGACCACTTTACTGCATCTTTTAAATAGTGCAATCTTCTCACATCCACATACCATGTGTTCCTCCTGTTCTTTGCATAACTGACATGTTTTCTCAGTTTTAGCTTTAATTACATTTATATATTGCGACTGTTCTTGAGCCACTAAAATAAGCTCTTCTGTTTCCTTCTTTAATGAGCCTTTTTGAAACCATTGCCATATATTTTCATTTACTAACTTCCCTTGAATGATGTTAAACTACCAACCGTGTAATGGCTTATTTTGCAAATTCTGCATTTGCATCACCAGCTGCTCATTCTAGTATACATTTGGTTTCATTGCTTTTCAGTACTGTATACCTTCCTTTGTTAGGTCGTTTAGTTTATCTTCTTGGCTATGTATTCAGCCAGAAATATTTTTTTTCCTTTTTCAATTGTTTCCTTCAGTTGTACTGCTCCATGTCTGCTTTCATTAAAGGGCACATATGGCTATCCGCCTCACTATAGGGATGCAGTGCGCAGTCTATGATCATAGTTTTAATCTAACGCTTCTAGCTCAGTCTGTGTCTATTTTACAATTCCAACAGAGTATCAAAAAGTGAGATAACCTAAGTCATAATGGCTTTAACAGCATTTTTATCTTTAAGTTTGGACTTTCCTTACCCTTATGTATACCTTAGTTAGAGTGGTTGGACTTCCATTTGTTTAATACTATTCCACCTAATGTTTCAGTCTATCACTCTTAACCTTTTTTTTTTTTTTGGTTTACTACGGTATTAATGATACATATTTGTTTAGCTGAAAAATATGTGGCAATGTCATTGCTATAATTTTGATTGTATGAAGTTGTAGTTCAATTTTTAACTTTCACTTTCTATACAGTGGAACTTAAAAGTTTGTGAATACCCATATATGTAGCATTGGATCCTTTTTCTCAATAAATAAAATGTTTATAATAAAATGATTCATTTAATTGGGTTCTCTTTATGACTGGTTTTAGGACTTGAGTGGATAACAAATCACATTTTAGGTCACATTTATTCAGAAACATTGAAGGAGTTCACAAATTTTTAAGAATTACTATAGTTTCAGATAATCCATATATAGGAAGTGCAAAAGCTGAATTGAAGTTTCAGTGTCTGAAATCCAGTCCACATTTTAGTCAAAATTATTAACAGGAAAATCAACAGTGTTACCAATAGTAATAATGATAAGAGGAATATTCCTGAAATATTATTTCGCTGTTAATGTAATGGTATATGGGAAAAATCGTAGGAGGTAGGATGAAGTGATGCTGCCTAGACAATGGTCAGATGAGAGAATTTTACTCTTACCATGAGGTTGGCCTTAATAAGTAGACCAGACAGGAAACACAACCAGATAAACTAATTCTACTTTATTGTAAAGCTGTATTAACAGAATCTTGCAAGTCTGAAAGAAAAATTATTCTGCCATCAGCTTTACGACGCAAGAAATTAGGAAGGGTCCCTCCTTAAATTCTTGCTTGGTCCACTATGCAACTGTGGATTATCTGACACTTATCTGACACTTCCCCAAACAGCACCATCTCTTTGCTCCATTACCCAAAGTCTTTCCCACATATTATTAAAGTTAACTTGGCTGATTTATTCACGACTGATTATTAGCTATGTTTCCCACAAGTGCATTGTTTTTTTTTTTAATTGTGATTCACTTCAGTTATTTCCAAGCATTCTGATATCCAACTCTGTGATAACATCTCCTCCTTTCACAATTTTCTAAAAGCAGTTTATTAGAAGCTGGTCTTAGTGTTTTATCTATTTCCTTTCTGTTTAATTGGTAACACATTGTTTTTGTATATGAATTAAATAGTATCTGCTTGAATAGCTGATTTTGAAGAGTACCAGTAAAAGTTCAGTTATTATTGTTGTTATTTCTCTGCTACTTACTTGTCAGTTACTCAGGTAAAGCAGCTATAGGTAATCCTTCACTTACAACTACAATTGAGCCTAAAATTTCTGTTGTGAAGTGAGATTTGTTTAATGAGGTTTGCCCCATTTTATGACTTTTCTTTCTTTTCTTTTCTTAAGTGAATCACTGCAGGTGATAAAATAGTAACACAGTTGTTAAGTGAATCTGGCTTCCCCATTGACTTTGCTTGTCAGAAGTTTGCAAAAGTGATCACATGACCCTGGGACACTACAACCGTCATAAATATGAGTCAGTTGCCAAGCATCCGAATTTTAATCACATGACTATAGAGATGTTGCAACGGTTATAAGTGTGAAAAAGTCATAAGTCACAATGCTGTTGTAACTTCAAACAGTCACTAAATGAACTGTTGTAAGTCGAGGACTACCTGTACACCAAGGTGGGTCAGGGTGTATAAATTCAGAGGATTTCTGAGGGAGGAGAGTTGAGACCTCCTCCCAACTTTCACACAATGCGCTCAGCTGTGCCTCTTAGTGATCTATATTACAGTCACCTATCTGTTCAACTGAGAATTAAGATACTAAGAAATAATCAAGTCAGGAACACATAAAATATGGAATTGAAGAAAAAGAATATTCTTTCTTTGAAGGATTTAAATGTCACCATATATCCAACTTAAATTCCAACAAATAATGCTACAATACAGTGGTCTCCAACCTTTCCGCCTCGACGGACTGGCAGAGGCGGCGGTGGAGGTGGGTAAGATGGTTTCATGCACATGCATGCACCACTCTCACAAATGCAGCTTCACAAGCGCACATGTGCATGCGTGCACTCACCCACTACTTCCATGGCCCAGTTCTGAACAGGCTGCAGCCTGGCAAGGGGCCATGAACCGGGGGTTGGGGACCACTGCTATAATACTTTCCACTTACAAGAAATAAATATAGCAGGAATAATGTTGGAATGTGGTAGTGCAGAGGCTTAATGATGCTGTAACTCCTGCCCAGAAATGGTCTGCACTCTGCTGGTTTGAGCCTGGCTCTGTGAGATAGAGTGAGCTCCTGCCCACCCAGCAGTTCGAAAGCATGCAATATTGCAAAAGATAAATGGGTACCACTTTGGGGGAAGGGGAAACCCTAGCTGCATTTATGCGAGCAGAGAGCAGAAGCTAGAGCTGGACCTGTATAGATGTGAGGCATTGCAACACCAGGTGAGGCAAGACTGGCCGAGGAGCCCTGAGGAGTCAGCAACCTGAGTGCCGTTAGTTAATTGATATAAAGATAGTTCACCAAGGATGCACAACTGCTGAAAGAATTAACTAGCAATCTAGGCTGTCAACACTGCATTGTGTCTAGCATGTGTGGATTTCTCTAGGCTAAATAACAAAATAAACAGCTGGAATAATATTTTGATCCAAGCAAACAGAACAACTAAATATCTTCATCTTTTATGTTGCGACACATATCAGAGAAGGAAAGCCATTGGTAACTATGGTTCCCAAGAATATTTTCAGTGATAGTCTTGATAGGTCAAGCACATCTTAGGTTTACATGGCAAGAAAAGGAAAATTATATTTAATAGCGTTATTTTTCAATAGGCAGTGCAGCTTTAAAGAAATAGTAGCTGAAATTTCAAAAATAGCTGGATACTGAAATAAGGCAGACAAAAACTAAATTGTATCTATAAGGGAAACTGTTCACAAAACAAGCTAATAGAATATATGTATATTACTCACACATTAAAGGCATATAAACTCCAGTGAGGTAGTATATACCTTGGTTTTAAAAAGGGCAACTTTTAAACATAGAATTCTCCCTATTCTCAAAATTATATTCAGCTTCCTTGGGTATTCTTAAAATTTAGCAATATAGTATGAGAAAAATATACAAATCCCTCATTTATTGTGGCCATACAATAAATGAAGGATTTGTATATTTGTATACAACACCAGTCCCATTTTTTAAAAATCTGACTGTCAAAATATATGGAGGATGTATGATAAAAGCTGATTTATTCAATTATTTGCAAAGAAGTCAAGAGTTGCTTGTATTTTGGCTCAAATGCTTGCAAAATTCTAAACCCCTGCTTCTCTGATGACCACCCCTGCTATATACACACAAGAAGCTTTGCATGATTTAATAAAAGCTATTACCTACACAAAGGAACATGAAAATAACAGATTCAGGAAAATGTTGCACAACTTTTAATATTTTCATTGAGATTCCTAAATTAAATTACTGGCCTCTACTATGAAACATTCAACTGATCTTTTTTTTCTGTTGAAATATCAAGGAGGGGATAATTAATCCTTAATCATATTAAATTTTGTGAAAGTGGCTTACAATTTTCTACTTTTATCTCTGGAATTATTTTTCCCATTATAGTCTACATCTTGGGGATTTCCTGGTGGCCTTCCATCTAAGCAACATTTTGCTTTTTCAAGAGGAAGCTAAGTCAACTAAGTATTATTTGACATGGACAGTTGTGTGTTTATAAATTACTGATAGAAGTATTTGCATATCTAGTATCCCTTCAGTAGAATAGGCTCCATTAACTCCTCTGAAAACTTTATATTCTCCCATCTGTTTTGAAGGTCTCAAGAATCTTTTTAAAAAATTGGAGAATAAAATGAGAGAAACCTAGTGCTACAGTAGATCTTTTACTACCTCTCCTAAATATTATGAGTTGTTGAGGTTATCTAAAAATTACAGATGCTAAGAATATCAATTAGCCAAAGAAAATCTACTGGTATAATTCTAAACTGCACAAATGATATCGTACTTGCAATTTAAGCCAAAAAAAGATAGGAATTGTTACTATAACTAATTTCATAAAAGCAGAATTTAAATTTGTAAAACAGAAATATTGATATTGTCCAGGTGACACTTTCAGTATATTTTGACTCAATGTCTAGGTCTGCTTGAAGTTAGGCAGATTTCTGCAGCTCTCGAGAAGGACAGAAGGCAGAATTGAGGTTCTGTCCCATCAAAAACTAAATGGAAAGTGTGGCAGACAGATGTAGTGTCTGAAGATATCCTTAAAATCAGATGAAACCCTGGGAAGTAGGATCCAGATTGTGTCTGGAGGCTTCAGTTTATAAATGATATAGGTAGTTCCTTAAATGGAGAACAAATGACTGAGGGGCACTGCAACGACTGTAACTTTGAAACAGGATCTTAGGTAGCTTTGGGGGGGTGGGTCTATCATAACTTCAAATAGCTGCTAGGTGACCAGCTATTAAGCAAAGACTACTTGTAATTATCTAAATCAGGGGTCAGCAACCTACAGCTCTGGAGCCACATGTGGCTCTTTCACCCCTCTGCTGCAGCTCCGTCACTCAAAATATGCATCACAACCGCCAATGTGCAACACCCACCAGCACGCAATTTATTGAGTTTTTCAACCCCTGGTAGGCCAGCCATGGATAAATCCAAGAAGAGAAAAGTTTCAGAAGAAAACATAATGTTTACTTCAACTACATATGATAGTTTTGTGGCTGCTCAAGAAATAGTCAGTCACAGGAAAGGTTTTGTGGCTCCCAGTGTTTTCTTTTCTGTGGGAAACGGGTCCAAATGGCTCTTTGAGTGTTTAAGTTTGCAGACCCCTGATCTAAATAAACACCAAAATACTTACAAAGTATCTATGTGATCTGTATCATTGTTTCAGCTTCAGAAAAACTAAGAGCTATGATGAGGTCTATTCTTTTATATTTAGAAAATTACAGAAAGAATCCATCTAGATCTGTTCACTTTGTGGTGTACATATTGATAACTTCCCTGATATCAGAATAGGACTGAGAGAATAGGGCATAAAAGAACAGAAATTATTGTCCAGAAATTTAGGATGAGCCTTTATTTGGATGAGTGTAATTTTTCTATTCTGGTAACAATCAAGGCAAGACATACTGAAAAATGTTACAGAAGTTTTTTAAAAATGGTAATGTAGACATTTTATTAAACTTTCTTTGTTGGATAAGAGCCAACAGACTACAGATGGAGTGGATGGCAGAGAATAATTTTTATCTATGGCTGTTTTAGAAAATACCAATGTCTCTGTAAGCTCATTTGCTATTTTAAGAATAACTGGATTTCTCCCACACAGTTGCTAATAGTATACTTTATCCTTATATAAAAGTTATGAACAACACCTTTAAAACAAGTAAACAGTAATTGGGAAACCTGGTTGCCTAAGCAATGAAAAGAAAGGATCTCATCGTTTAGTTGGATTGGGGGTTTTGTGCATGTCATCTGGCATTAACAGTTCTAAAAGCACTTGGCTTCTGATTATGAACTAGACTAGTTCATCTTCAGGAAGATAATGAATGGTTTCACTTTTGATTAGATAATTATCTCCCACGTCTAAATTACCTTTATAGTGTGTGATAATGCAGCTGTGAGTTTCTCCCAAATTCTATTACCTACTGGTAACAAATTCTTGCTGTTTCGGGCTCCCTCATACTGCCTATGAGATACAAGGAATGTACTTGTATGTACAAGTACAAGGATGAGTTTAGGAGAATGGGGTGGAGGGGATTATCTCATAACCATTAATTTATTTTAAATCTGGGAACCAAAACTTCAAAAAGCTAATAAGATATAAGGTATAATAGCAAAAGTCATTCAGGGATTATGATGGTGGGGGGAACCTTTTCAAGCCAAAAGTAAAGATTTCAAAAACATGGGACTGTTTTCGTTTATGGAAAAGGGTAAAAAGATGGGTCTCTAACCAAAGAAAAAGATTTAATCCATAGAGGTGGAATTCAAAGGGGGGATCTAAAATGCAGTGGCAGTGTTCAAGATGAGATTATGAAAAAGAAAGGGAGCTGTGATTTATCCTAGTACAAACAGGTCCCTGAGCTTCTAATCTCCTTCTCACTCCCACCTCTCACCAGAGTCTGCTTTCTTGTCTCCTCAGAAGATCAAAAAGATATGAGTGAGGGTCAACAGCTCTCAAAGGCACTGATGGTGAAAGACTGAACAATTTAGACCACCAGGGCCTCATTGTTCTACTGCATTCTCTACTGCATTCTGGCAAGAAGACTAAGCCAACCTGTGGTTGATTTATCTAGTTCTTACCTTTACTGCTTGGAAATGGGGAAGGGGGAAAATTAGATCCATATTAATGTTCTGGATACTTGCTTTGTAACTCATGGTGTGTTGTTTTTTTTAATGTTAACCCTCTGTGTGCTGCATATAGTAAATATTATGAGATGGCAGCTATACCTTCTTTAAATAAATGGAGTAGTATATAAGGTGATGAATTGCTGAAATATACAGTACAATGAAGGGATCTGCTTAGTATGCTGTTTAATGTTTCAGCAGGTTGGGTATTCCCATGCCATTTTGCTGAAGTGTCAGATTTTCCCAAGCCTTACAGACAGTGATTGAAGGATACAGCTCTCTGATTATTATGCTTACCCTAAGAACTAAGCCATTAAAAATAAGTCCAACAATGTTATGGACAACAATTGTCCATAAATGGAAGTCCTATTTATGCAAAGGAGAGTTCACTTCTGCATCATTTCTTCCAGCACGTGCGTGGGCTCACACCTTTGGGAGGGTTAAGCAGTGGCTCCCTGAATCTTGTTACTCTAAAGCAGGGGTGTCAATCTTGATTTCATTGAGGGCCACATCAGGGTTGTGTTTGACCTCGGGGGGGCGGGGGGCATGGCCAGGGTGGGAGTGGCCAGTCCGACATCACTCGTCAGGGGCACCTGTGGGAACCTGAGCACTCTGCCAGAGAAAACGGACACCCGAGCTCCGTTTTCACTGGCAGAGGCACTGCAGGTCTATCCTTCACTGTTTCACAGATCTGGCCCATGGGCCTTGAGTTTGACACCCCTGCTCTAAAATATTCATGTGATCTCAGACTATTTGCTTCTGATCTTGTCAGAATTTGTTCTTGCCACCTTCCTTCCATTTCCTCCTCTTTCTCTTCCCTTTTCATAGATGAGCCTGTAATCTTCCACTGCTTCCATTTATGTTTTGGTTAAAAGAGCCTTGGTAGTACAGTAGTCTAAGGCACCCTGTTATTAAGCTGGTTATTAAGACCAACTGCCTGCAATTACTGCAGGTTCGAATCTCGCCAAGGCTCAAGGTTGACTCAGCCTTCCATCCTTTCTAAGGTAGGTAAATTGAGGACCCAGTTGTGGAGGCAATAAGCTGACTTTGTATAAATATACAAAAGAATGAAGGCTATTGCTTAGTGCATTGTAAGCCGCCCTGAGTCTCCGGAGAAGGGCGACATATAAATCAAATTTAAAAAATTAAAAAAAAAATTAAAAAAAATTAAAAAAACCCTGAAAAAGTCTGTCCCCCCAAATCCCATCCAGGGGTGTTGTCAGTCAATGGTACATTCTAGGAAGCCCTGACAAGATTCATGTGTACTTTGAAGAAACACCTATTTTACTGCTTGGAGTTTCTGGTAAAAAGTTCAAAACCTCAGAAATGGGATAAGGTGCACAAGTGTCAGGCAACAGACATGGGTGGTAGCTACTAGCCATACAAGTTCTGGAAAGGTGACATACAAGTAAAGAATTAACTGAGTTCTTGTAGGTAAGCTTAGCTATATGCAAAAAGATCATACCAATTGTTTTGTTGATCGTTCACAAAGCAAAATCATTACTGACATCATTCTTTCAAATTTCCCATCACATTGGGGGGGGGGGGGGGTAATTGGGAGAAGAAAAAAGTAAGTTTAACAACTATGAAGTAGACTGTGAATTGAAAATATCTGCCAGAAACCAGATATTACAGCATGCCTTCATGACCAAAAATCTGGTAAATAAACAGATAGACTGTTTTGGGGGCAAGGAAAGGTCATGACAGGGAATGACAGGCTCCATTTTGAAATCAAGTCAAACTTGGAAAAAAAGACAGCAGTTTCTTGACATATCGTAGATTGGTAATGAAGTACATATCTCAAGATCCCTGTGGAATGGGAACACCAACTAGAGGTTTAGCATCATAAGAGGTGTAAAAGAAAAAAAACATAACTCTTAGCATCTGCTGGGAAACAAGGCCACCAAAAGCCATTGAACGGGAGATGAATATTTTAAATAGTCCAAAATGTCCACCTTGCTAGCTGTTGTGATGGAGCTCTAAAATGTCCTTCCTTAGAGACTAAGAGAGGAAAGTTCAGTCAGACGTTCTATTGCAGTTCTCCCTAATTCCAAGAAAAAGAGAAGAATGAATTGAGGGTAGTGATAGTGGTGCTGATTCCTAAAGGTTATCTAGTCAAGCTCATCCATATGGATCTGCAGCTGGGGGAGAATTTGCTCAGTGATGCAGGGAAGCATGTCTTCCAGCTCCCAATATTTCATGGACCAAGGCCAGTGTTGTTCTTAGGAGGCTAGAAAAGGGTCAAGGTGAACAAAATATTTGTGCTGATTGATAGACCATCGTCATTTGCTTGTTCTATGAGCTGGAAATTCACAGATTTAAAATAAGGGGGAAATTGTGCCCATCTAATATTCAGTGTATGAATTTGTTCGTGTTCTAGAATCCTGTTGTCTGTTCAGACTTTGTTGGGGTAAGATATTCCTTTCAGGAACATGGCACCAATGTTAAAAGGCATGTGCAATTGCTCATCTTAGCTATTGCCTCAAGAAAAAAAAAAGGCCAAGTTTTTCCTAAACTTTGGTAAATCTGATCTATTTCAGACCGTAATGACTTAACACTGGCCAATAATGCTCTTACAAGATTTCAGAGATCTAAACTGAGTCCAATTGGCAATATTCATATGTTTCTGTGCATTATCTTGCAGCACCCAAAATATTTCTGTGATTCTACTATGAAATTTTTATTGTACCTCCTGAAGAATATTGCTCTTACATTCTGTGATGGCATTGATTATATCAATGTTTCTCAGTGTAGAGATCATGTCTCTTTCTAATCCACACATAAACAAAGAAATCATGAAATTATCATCTGAATAATTGCTTTTTGTCTTTGCTGATTTAACTGAATTAAAGAACAGATTAAGGAGGTGGGAGTCAAACTTTCAGCATTATTGTAACTTTTTAAGTATAAAAAATGCAAGCAGAAGGACATTGTCAAACACTATAAAAAGTGACCAGGAGTTTTAAAATAAGGAAATAGCTAAAGAAAATTATGTTCATTATTATTAAATTATTAAATGTTCATTTAATATACATTTGGGGTGGTAGAGATTGTTTTTTTTCCTAAAGCAATCAATGTTTATGTCAATTTGTAAAAAGCATAACAATAATTTCATCTGATGAAAAGGATATTAATAATAAAATTGTAAGAGTTGTTCTTTTACTGCAAGGATGTCACTTTACCATTATATAATCTATTCCAGTGAGGTCAATGCAATTAAAAGGACAAGCATTTAGCCATCCTTATTTGTGAAATTCAAGTACTAATTAAACATTCTGAAATTGTATTTCCCATTATTGACAAATCTTTCCCATAATTCCACCACAAAATTTAGATGGACATGTCCGTTAAATTATCAGAAGTTGAATTCAAGGAAATTGAAAGAAAGATATGAAAGAATCTGACTTCCATCTTCCATCAGAGAGACAGAGAGAGAGAGAGAGAGAAGGCAAGATATATTTTTTAAAAACCATGAAACCACGCAATCATTACTTTTCAGATAAACATTATAGACTTCCACAAAAAGTCACAACCTTAACCCTTTTGAAAGCTACGTCAACATAATGACATCAACCTAACCCAAAGTTACAGATCCGCCAGTCTCAAAGAAATCCACAGAAGTAGCAGAGAAGTAAAGCCAGAGTTTCTCTCCCAGAAACAATTGTAACATTTTCAACATTGCAATCTGAAAAAGAAAATTTCCCAGAACCATTACTGATGCTTCGGTATCTACTTGTTTGCAAAAGTAACTAATAATTAAGAGTAAAATTCAAGATATCATATTTTTTTAGTCAAGATCTCTAGGAAGCTCTGCTTAAATTACTTAAATCAATTTAAATAATGCAAATTTACAACTTTAACTCTTAAAAGATAATCATGAAAATATCTTTAAAATATAAATGCTATCTACAAGATTTAACTTTTCTTTATGTGTAGCAACAGACCCCAACTGTATAAATTAGATATAGCTTGGCTAGGTGGCTCAGTGGCTAAGACACTGAGCTTGTCGATCAGAAAGGTCCGGCAGTTCAGCGGTTCGAATCCCTAGTATAGGTCTCCTGCATGAGCAGGGGGTTGGACTAGATGACCTCCAAGGTCCCTTCCAACTGTTACTGTTACCTGATATACATAAAAATAAATTCAGCATAAATTATATTTCATTTTCATACATTTTGCACATCATGTTTCATTCAGTTAAATGCAACTGACTCATTTTGCACAGTAGAAAATATTTTTAATTTCTAGTAAACTGGAAAGTAGAGAAATAAAATTATCTATAAACAAACACATTTAATAGAGGTCAATAATACATTACATCAAAACCAGAAAAATATGACAGAACTCACAAAATATTGTTACTAAGCCTCAAACTTAGAGTTGACATTTCCATAATTTTCTAAATTATTTTGAAACTTTATTTAAGAGTACTCTAGTTTATAATCTGAACATTTTTTCTCTCGTTATGTCCTACAATTTACATGCACAAGGTACTTTTACATAAGATTTCTATTATAAAATTGCCCCATCTGTAGAATGATACACAATTTCTTCTTTGGGAGAAGAAATGGTGAAAGTGAAAGCAGGTCCACTAAACACAAATAGATGACTCTTTGTAATTCCTCTCCAGAGAAGGAAAGGACTTGAGATCACCTACAGATGTTCCACCAGACAGTTGTTCCTCATGAAAAGACCGTAAGACAAAGATCTTCAGATCTAGAGCTCTGGGAGATAAGGGGAAACCATCTTCTCTTAAGGACACAGGGTTTGCACACTTCCTTTTCTAATCACTTTCAGAAATTGCTTATTAACTGCTTTTCAGCTATTAGGCACTTTTGAATCAACAAGTTTTGTAGCACCAGGTGAGCTTCCTTCAATTCTTAGTGAAATAAACTTAAAAACAAGTTTAAGAACTTAAAAAAAAAATATTTGAAATGCAGCTAAAGGGTGATTAGAACTTTGATTTTGGAAAGTTACAAACACATGGATTTGAAATAAGATTTTGGAGTTAATTATAAGAATCCTTCTCATAGGAAAATGCTCTCATTTTGAATCTTTTTTTAAAAAAATGATATGATGTAACTTTGAAGGTTGGACACGAGAGGGAACCAGAAGAAACTAAAGATTATAATTAAAGGAGAAAAACATTTAAATTTGACTTGCAAATACAATATCTTAATATATTGAAGGATATTTTTGAACAATGATTCTAGAAGTTAATTTTAAGAGTGTCTTCTATAGATAGACTGTGTTTAAATATGTGATGGAAAAGGAACAAGTTTTACTGGACAAGGTTGAGACTGATTTGAAAGTAGATTTAAAAATGACAGGCTATAAGAACGATATGGAAAAGATGCCGTACTGGATATACAACTGAAAACAGAAGATATCTTAATAGTTAAAAAGGGATGTAGAAATACAAATCAAACGAGTGTCTTGGATAACTTTCGAATCTCAGAATTATTAAACTGATTTGTTAAAGCTTTGAAGAATCTTGTGAGAAGGGATAAAGACAGAATGAAAAGAAAAATCAAGTTCTAAGACATTATTTGAATGGATTAAAAGTCAATGTTGTTAAAAGTAAAAGGAAAGAATATAAAGTTGGTTTATTTGATCAAGGTTAAAATAGATATGTTGTTGTCTCTGGTAATTAATACACTTTTGTTGATCAGGATTGAATGACGAGTCTTTAAGGATCTGTTTATGGAGAAGAAATAGGATATGGGAAGAAGAGATGTTTTGTTGTAATTTAAAAGAAGTGACAAGTTATTAAAATTGTTTATATTTGTTATGCAGAAGGGAAAACCATTTCTTTACATATTTTTTTCTTTACTATGATCTTATTTCTTATTTCCTTTCTACTCTATTTTTTCTTTTCTGTAATTTTTATTTTTATTTTATTCTTGAATTTTTTTTGTTTGTATTAGTTTTTCTCTTTTTAATTGTAATTTTTAGTAAAAACTGTTATATATAAAAAGAATATTTTCTGATATCCAAAAATAACATCATCTTCTGCTGTAATATTCATTTCCTTTCTTTCCTTAATGCAAAAACAAAAAATCAAGATAAGATGAAATTTTGGTTATTAGAGTTGAGAGCTATCAATCTGAAATTATCTTTATTCCAATATATTATTTATATCAGAATGTTGCCAGTGTTAACATATGGCATAGAATAATCATTAAGAGATTTAGAAGTCATTAGTGATATTTAGGTATGTCTCCACTTAAGTTGGGTCTGAATACTCTATCTAGTCTACAAGTATTTTTGATGGAAAGCAAATATTTTGATAATGAATGAGTTTTGTCATTATCACAATTCATTATGGAGGCATTTTTCAGATTATTCCCATGTGAGTAAACAGGAAACTTGATGCCACTGAAAATGTTCTCCTATGAAGATTTTTACAGATGACTTAACAGGTAGCTATAACCACGCTGATAAACATTTCCTGAAAAATATGTTTAAGCAATTCCAATATCCTCCACTGAAATATTTTTACATGCACTTCCAGGGGGAATAACACTTATTAGAAATGCTCCTGTTTTAGGTGATTTTAAGCATAGGATTTGCTTCAACATGTTTTATGGCTTAAAAACATGTCTATACTGTATGTGATTCTTTCAGAGATGTGTTTCTACCACAATACCTTAACCTAGGATCATCCTACTGTCTTTCTACTCATGCAGTGTTTTCTCAGAATAATAATAGTCTGGGATCTGTAAATGCTTGTTTGAATTGTGGCAAGTAGTCATTTTCAATTCTACATGTAAATAGATAAATGCAAAGAATTATGTATAGAGCATTACATCTTAGCTGGACATTTCTATTCATAAGTAATCTCCCAAACATTTTATCATCTTCATCTTATAAAGTTAAAAATAAATAACATAAGTCATATCATTGGGGTATATAGTAATCCCAAAAGTAAAGATGCCAAGTAGATGGGCTCAATTATTGTCAGTGTTTCTTACTTTCAAAATATAATTGTGCAAAGGAATGTCATTTAATAGTACAAGGAAAAAAAGACAAAAAATGGCAGTTATGGGAACAAATTTATTTCTGGATTCTGGATCACCCTTTTTGCATCCCAATGAACATTTATTAAAAAATAATTGCCACCGAGATTAAGCAGATTTGATTCCCATGCACACCTGCATAGGCATGCAGCCTCCATCTATGTTTCTGACGGTCTGTCTCCAAAGAGATGAGAATTCCTCACTAAACAGCAAAAAGAAGTCAGATACTGCTATTCTTGAATTATTTATTTTCAAGGTATTCTGAATCTAAAACTCCTTTTTTTTTTAAAAAAAAGGGGGGGGGACTGCTTCTGCAGGATGGCTCACTCATCTTTTATCCCGCCCCCCCAAAAAAATTCAGAATAAGTCAAAACCCTATCCGAGAATGGATTTCACAGATTAGGGAAGTTGCAAGATATATATATATATATGTATGTATGTATGTATGTATATGTATATGTATATGTATATGTATATGTATATGTATATGTATATGTATATGTATATGTCTTCTTAAATTATATCTTCTTAAGATATATATATATCTGTCAATCCCTTTGTCTGTTATGTTGAGCAGCCTGTATCCAAGATCCGAGGGAACTCTTTGGCTAAACAGGAAGCAGCTAGAGTTGGGGCTTGACCAGGTTGTCAATCTTTGCATTCAAGGGGGTTACGATCGGGGTGGGGGGGGTCATTCTTGATAGCCAGGACCGTATTATAGAGACTACCCATTCGAAGGGCAACCACCTTTTTGTAGTCCTAACTTTCCAAACTGGAGCCAGAGAAACAAGGGGGGGGGGGAAGCAATCGTCTTGGGCCAACGCGACAGGAATGCTTCCTACCTAGGGGTGGACCGGCCCTATAAGTCCCTTTGTCTGCCGGGGTCCTTCCTCCAGCCCGTTTCCAAGAAGAAGGCCCCCCTCGGCCGAAGCAAGAAAGTGGGGTGGGGGGGACAAGCCTACCAGAGGAGACCTGCCTGCCCACCCACCCAGGGAGCCCCCTTCCTTTGTTTGTGTGTCTTTCCTCGCTTTTGCCTGCCTCACCAAAGAGCCGAGGAAGAAACGGAGAGCTCCGGCGAGGCCTGCTTAAGGTTGCCCAGGGCCGGGAGACACACTTCACCTTTCTGCAACTGCAGGCCCCGGACAAGCGGGGTGCCAAACAGGGAGTCCTTAGTCGGGCCCGACGCGGGTGACCCCGCCCGGCACCCAGGAGGCCACTAAGGCCCCACCGGCGAGGCAAGAGGGGGCGCCCGCCGACCCCCCCACCTCCCCGCCAAACCGCCGGGCCCGCTTTGCGCTCCGGCTCCCTCGCTCGAAAGGGGGGGGGGGTTGTCCTTACCGGCGGCCCAAAACGGCGGAGTGAAGGGCGGTGGCGGCGACGGCGACGGCACGACCGGCGACAGGAGGAAGAGAGGAGGTGATGAGGGGCTCAGAGCCCCCAGGCCGCCGGTAGGGCTGCAGCCCCGGGCACCATGATGGCGGCGGCGGCGGCAACTGCAGAAGCGGCGGCTTCTTCCTGCAAGCTGCGGCGGCTGGCGGGCACCAGGCCGGTCGGGAAAGCGCAGCCGCCGCAGCCTCCTCCTGGCGGTGACAGCGACGGGCCGAGCCAGAGAGCAGCGCCGCCGCCGCCGCTACCGCCGCGGTGCAGCTTGGGAAAGAGCCGCAGCATCCGAACCCGCCGCCAGGCTCGACGAGAAAGGCTCTAGAGCTGAGGGGGCGAGAAAAGCGCGGAGATGGGGGGGGCGCCCACCCGGGGACCGTCACTATAATCTCGGGAGGTCTCGTTCCTGCGCGGCCCGAGCTTGTTCTTTACCCCCACCCACCCCTTCTCGGCCCCGGCGTTGGCTTCTGTGGCCGGACCACGGCTGAAAATCCCGGCCGGGGAGGAAAAATGAGGAGAGAGCAGGTGGGATGCGTTGCCGGGAGGTGAAAGGAAGCCGCCCTGGATATTCCCACGGAGCAGCGGTCCTCCACGTGGAACCTGGGCACCCCCGAGACCTTTCAGAGGGTCCGCGAATAAATCCAGTAAATAAACATTGTAAAAGTTCTCCCCTTTTAATCCCTAATCCAGTAAATAGCGGTGGATGCCACCCACGTCAATCAAAGCTTTTGGGCATCCATGGTTTTTAAGAAGGTAAAGAGACCAAAAAGTCGGAGAACGGCTGCAAGTAGAGAAGTATCCGCGGCGCCTATTAAGACACAACGGTCTCGGTTAGCAAAGCCAACACCCGCATTTAATACCGGTAGGTTGCTTGGGAAGCAAGAAAAAAAAAATAGGTTGTGTGAACCATAATTGCGATAAGCATGAATATATAGGACAGACACTCCAACCGAGGGATGATTCAGAAAAAAAACATTTATCATTAACGTTCCTTATTGACAGAATTTGAGGGAGTGTGACCCTCTTGTATTTTTCCATAGCTTCACTGATATTTTTTTTGTGGAAAACACACATTTCTGCACACCCAGTCCATTAAGGAACAAGAAAGTCAACCCTACTATATATTTTGGATAGTACTAGAATCTATCTATCTGGGAGCACCTATCCCATACATTTTGATATGTGAGGGAATAATCACCCTTTGTTTATGAATGGGAGAGGCAGAGTATGCATTAGTCATTTGTGTCCCAACATTAAAAAGAAGAAAAAATTCTAATAGTTTATAAAACAGGAAAAAAGCAAATTTCTATCCTGAAGTAAAGAGATGCAGAAGACTATATGTGTGCACATGTTTTACAAAAGGAAAGCATTGTCAAAGATGACTTGAAAGCAGTAAGAGGGGGCTGCGATTTAGGGAGGTGGAAAAATCTACCACAGCTGCAGAGTTTTCTCTGAAAATGCTCTGTTCTTAATAGCATCATTTTTTTTCTTGGTGTCCTGGCCAGACAGCAAGGCCTCAAATAGTAGTTTTGTTCTTAGGGATGCGAGCAGTCTTTCAGATACTAAGTGCAGCCCATTAAAGGCTTAAACTGGCACTTTAATTTGCTGGCAATTAATTGGATATCAGTATAACGTGCTGACTGCTTTACTCTTACAGTATTGATCATTTAGTGGCTATATTTTTAACCACTTGCAATTTCCAAATCATTTTTAAAGACACATGTTCAAAAACCAGAAGTGCAGGCATGTATTCTTTAATAACAGGAATACAAGCATACCAGCAGCCACATTGCATTCACTTTAACTATTCCTCATAAATTATTCCTTCCTGGCCCTTCATCCTTATCCTCTGGACATGCTTTTTTGGCAACAAATCATCTTAAAAAACATGCACATGTCCGGAAATGGATGTAATTTTATTTGTTTGAATAAAAATACCCACAGCAGGGATAGTATGTCCCTAGCCACTTTATGTTGCCACTATAGCAACATTAAATCTGTCTGTATTTAATGATTATCATCACACCAATGAATAGGTGACATAAGTTGTTAGCGTGGAAATCCTCAGGGACAGTATAACTCTAAAAAACCAAAGAAATTACTTTAAGCTTTGTCAATATCTGTTTAAAGTTATCTCATTTATTCATTAATGACATTTATACAGTCACCCAACTCCAATAATGTAATTTTGGGTACAGTAAAAAAAAAAGAAGACCTCATTCACATCAAATGCAATGGGCGGTGACTATCCATCATAACTGGAAGAAAAGGCAGACTTGAACTTTTTATGTGAATTAATCTAAAACAATTACAGTTCTTATTGCTAACTCACTTTACTTGCCTTACTTACTTTATAGGTACCTTACCACCATGCCTTATTTTCCTTTTCCCCCATATACTTATATGACAAGTATAGTCAAATTTTTATTATGATCATTGACCAACTATAGTGGGATATAATCATTAAAAAGAAGCATAAAGGTTCTAATGTACCAAGAGTGAAAAGAAAAATCTAAAATTATACAAAGTTAGAAGTTATATAAATTATAAGTTAAAAATTAAAAGTTTGTACAAAAAGTGAGAATCTGCAAGGAGTTGTGGGAGCATTAGATGGGTGTAAGAGAACATTAAAAGTTAGAATGTGGAAGACTATATCAAGTTATTAAATACTCTAATATGCCAAACTAGCACCCATTAGCTTTAATTTATATAGTTGAGCACAGATCATCATGCAATGAATTTTGAGCACTTCTGCATAGAACATGGTAATACTGTATGTTGGATTGGTATCTGAAAGCAACAGGCTTATGAAAAATTATCCTGTGTGCCCTGGGTATTTATGTATAATGATAAGATGAAACGAGAGTACAGATATCTCTGTAATACAGGCACTGGAGAAACAAGTCCTGTTGGTTCTATGGTATATATCCAGAGCCATAGAAATAGACTAATGGAATAGGAATAGGGATAGGGATAGGGATAGGGATAGGGATAGGATAGGATAGGATAGGATAGGATAGGATAGGATAAATAGAATAGAATAGAATAGAATAGAATAGAATAGAATAGAATAGAATAGAATAGAATAACAGGGTTGAAAGGGACCAACCCCCTGCTCAGGCAGGAAACCCTATATACCATTTCAGACAAATGGTTGTCCAATCTCTTCTTAAAAACTTCCAGTGTTGGAGCATTGTGTTTACATATTATATATCATACCATTTTACACACCAATCCTGGAAAGATCTCTTGCCTTAACCTGGAAGATTATTTAATTTTGTATTTAAACAAGCATTCAATATGGGAAACCACAAAACAAAAACCACAGCTTAAAACTCCAATGTAAGGAGCAACAAAAATTGATTAACAATTAAAAGCTTGGTTAGAGCAATTCATCTTTAGTCCCAAAGGTGCTTTTTCAAGAGGCAACTGGACTTTGTTTTTTCTTTGAAGACGTTTCGTTTCTCATTCAAGAAGCTTCCACAGCTGAAGAAGCTTCTTGGATGAGAAGCGAAACGTCTTCAAAGAAAAACCAGAAAGTCCAGTTGCCTCTTGAAAAAGCACCTTTGGGACAACCATGATCTGGATAATTGAGAATCTCCATAGACAATTCATCTTTAGGTTTTCTCAACACCAAAAATGTTATGAGCAGGAAGCATTTGACAAACCGTGCAGGCTTTCGGTACAGACACCATATCTTTTTTGCCTTTTGCAAAATAAAAGCACTATTTGCAACTTCTGGATATTTTTCAAAGGTTGTCCTAAATAGAGCACACTAAAATAGATGAGAACTATTAGTAGATCCATCTGATTTGTGGATTGCAATTTGCCCCATAGCCAAACTACCATAGCCAGAGTAAATTCAGGAACAGCTAAAGCTCAAGAAATACTCCCAGAGTATTTATTTTCAATTTCATCCCATCTATTTGCTTTCTGGTCAGTGTACAAAATTCTTCATTAGGGTGATGAGGAGCCTGGTGTGCCCAAGTTTTTAAAGAAACTATTCACATTTTATTGTGCCTTACATTATCAAAAACCTTGGTACAATCTTAGATATGTTCTTGGGGTTCCTCTGCAGTTTCTAAGATCCATCAGATATTAACAATCTTAAAATCTTGGATCCCACCAGGTAGACAGGAGTCAAACACACATAGTCCTCAACATACAACCACAATTGAGCCCAAAATTTCTGTTAAGTGAGTTTTGCCCCCATTTTATGACCTTTCTTGCCACAGTTGCTAAGTGAATCACTGCAGTTGGTAAATTAGTAATCTGATTGTTAAGTGAATCTGGTTTTCTTATCAATTGTTAAGTGAATTGGCTTTGCTTATCAAAAGGTTACAAAAGGTGGATCACATGACCTTGGGACACAGCAATGGTCATAAGTATGAATCCGTTGCCAAGCTTATAAATTTTGGTCACACAATCATAGGGATACTACAATGGTTGTAATTGTGAAAAATGGTCATGTCCCTTTTCTCAGTGCCATTGTAACTTTGAACGGTCACTAAATGAACTGTTGTAAGTCGAGGACTACTTGTGTTTGACTCCTGTCTATTTAAAAAGCTATTTAAAAAAAAAAATCTAGGGAATTTAAATTGTTGCAACATGAAGGTCTGGTTTCCAGCATATGCAATACACTAATCACTGCTAGGCTCACCCAACACATAAACCAACATAAATCACATTAAGCTCTAATGACGTGTGAATCTGTGGACTTTGTGCAGGTCCAGAGTGTCTTAGGAAAGAAAGGGAGATAAATACCTATTGAGTGCAGAAGAAAAAACTTATGTAGATATTATTTGAGGTGACCTTTCTACAGGGGGAAGCGATAATAAGAATGTGTTTTAAATGGCTTACTGAAATGGGAATGGTTTTCTCTAAAAATAATGGCCTTCATCTTTAGCCTCACCAGTTTAGCTTTCTGCAAAA
Source organism: Arizona elegans (assembly GCA_022577455.1). Lineage (NCBI taxonomy): Eukaryota > Metazoa > Chordata > Lepidosauria > Squamata > Colubridae > Arizona > Arizona elegans. The sequence continues at coordinate 108,224,093 of JAKOOJ010000001.1, forward strand.
GCGTGCATTGTTCGGAGTGCTTATGCAAGCAAAAAGACAAGCATATCTTCAATAATAATAATAAAGGATTGCTTTCCAGATGTGCCCGTGTATTCTGTAAAGATCTTTTCACTTCACTCATATGTCTGATTAAAGAGGGGAGGGGACCAGAAAAAGGTTTTCAGAGGTGATGCCATGTAAATATGAGACCATTGCAAAAAGGGAACAAAGCCATCCATTTCATAAAGTACACTACACTTCCCTTATGTCCTTGAATAGCAGAATGGTTCATTGTCACCGTTTTAGAAGATTCATATTGCTTGAGAGAATAAGGGAAACAAAACGGTAAGGAATATGTCATTAGTTTGCTGAAATATAAAAGACCGCTCTTTTCTGCTAAGTTGTGTTGCTTATTTTCAGTTTTGTTTCCCTTGAGACATGCCTTTAACAAGATACCTTAAAGTCAAGCTGGGCATGAAAAAAATAATCCCTTACATGTACTTTCTTTTAGAGTTTGGTCAGTGTATTTAAGCAGGGAATAGGGAATAAGCCATTGTTAGGTGGTTAGAGCATCACATCTTAATTTGCTTTTAAACTAAGATCAGAAATTCACATAGACTAGGAGAAGATCAGGAAGCAACTGAACAGAATGATGTCTGGTTTAGTTCTTGGCCTAAGAGAGGCCACTCTTTTTCCCAAGCCTACATCATCTCGACCTTTTCTCAAATTTGTTTGGAAGCCTATAGTTAAGTTAGATTGCAGGGAAATTATGGTTAAACGACTGGTGCAAAAGTTAGCAGGCCCATAATCTTCATGTCTCGATTCTTCCACCAATTTCTCTCCCAGGGTTCAGCAGCACACTACTGCTGCCATCTTCTCTTCCAAGATTTTGTAGAATAAAATTGGTTTGCTTAATGAGCAGCAATAGCTAGTTGATATTGAGAGCTAAGAATAATATTCACACTTACCTGCCCCAGAGGACTAAAATTCTCACTTTTTCCGCTGAGTTGACTACAACCGTGACATAACCAACAGATTAGTCATTACTGGTCTGCATCTGCACTTCCTTCTGACCATTTTTTCTCCTGTATTTCCAGCAGCATCAAGAGTATGTACAAGTAGTCCTCAACTTACGACCACATTTGAACCTAAAATTTCTGTTCCTAAGGGAGGCATCTGTTAAGTGAACTTTGCCCCTTTCTTGCCAAAGTTGTTAAGTGAATCACTGCAGTTGTTAAATTAGTGACAAGGTTGTTAAGTGAATCTGGCTTCCCCATTGACTTTGTCAGGTCACAAAAGGTGATCACATGTCCCTGGGACACCATCATAAATGTGAGTCCGTTGCCAAGTGTCTGAATTTTGATCGCATGACGGGATGCTGCAAAAGTCGTAAGAGTGAAAAATGGTCATAAGTCACTTTTTTACGTGCCACTGTAACTTTGAATGGTCATTAAATGAACTGTTGTAAGTGGAGGACTACCTGTATAAAACATTCTTTGTTGAGGAAGAAATAGATGGCAAAGGCTTCTGTGAGAAACAAAAGCCCTATGAAATGTATTTCAGCCTTCTAGCATGAGATCAATTTATCAATGTTTCGGGGCAGTAAATGCTTGGGATATATACAGAAATCAATTGGACTCCCCAGAAATGTATGACAAAACAAACATCTTGAAGGATGCCACCAGAGGCTTTTGTCATTGTTACTGTTGCAGTGGGTTTACATGCTACCCCTCCTGAAACGGGCTGTATACGTATTGATAATTCTTGTTAACTGTAGTATGTTTGTATTGTGATCACAGAACATAACTTTCATAACTGGGGGAGATATTCCCATCTTGAATTTGCATGTTAGATGTCAAAGTTATATGATAATGGCCTAGAGGAGAGGTCATATTTATTGGGACTTACTCCTTTTTTACTTTTTTGTAATAATTTTTTATTAGGGTTTACAAATATAGAGATAAAAGACTAATTCAAACTAAGAAAGAGAAAAGAGAAAAAGAGCCATGCAACGAGATAAATAAAAAAGAATCAAAGATATATAAACGATGATTTCCAGCCAGACAAGTATAAACAACTTCAGTAACTTAACACCATCTCTAATACTTCAATAAAAAAACAAAAGATTTTTTCTTCTTCTTTTGAGCAACTTCTTTTTCTGGTTTAGGGACAATCTGTTCCTTTTCTGTGAGGATCATTTCAATGTGGCAAGGAGAACTCATGTATGGATTGATGCCCCCGTGAGCTCGGCAAGTGCGCCTCCGCATTTTGGGGGCATTGTTAACCTGGATGTGCTCATTTACCAGAGACTCAACATCCAGACCCTTCAGCTCAGCATTGCTCTCCGCATTTTTGAGCATGTGCAGGTGGAACTCAGCACTCTCTGGGTCCAACCCCACTGCTTGGTCTGTGCACATCTGCCAACACTACCGTAGTAACGCTGGAATGGAATGCACTGCTTCTTCAGAGTCACATCCTTTAAATATTTGGTGGCCTTCCAAATGTGCATCCTCTTGATAACTTGGGCAGTCTCGCGTGTGTTCTTGAAATGGACCCGAAGGTTGGAACCCCTGGACTTGCATGATTTTGTGGGGTTCTCTGGGTCGAGTGAATAATGGACTATTTTCAAAGCTCACCTAAAGACGGCCACTACCGCCGGGAAAAAAGCAGACTCCTTTCTCATCCCAAGGACTGTTCTTGCTTTTAAGTAGCATGGTGCTGGCCGATTTCCAGGCCTTACCTTTTGGTTTGCACAACAGTCCCTACCTCCACAAAAGCATCTCGTAAAAACATGTCATGCTGGGATTCCATATAAGATAGGTTTAGCTTTTTTATCTCCATCAAAGCTTCTCCAGTGGAATACCATTTAATCAATGACACAGTTGATGATAAATACATTGACCCTTATCTTTCCACCCTTAAGAAGCTGGATTTAGCTATTAGATTATGTCTGCTCTACAGGTTAGACTAGACCAGGCACATCAGCAGTGGAGCACCTGCATGATCGGCAAAGCAATAGCCTCTTCAAAGAGTCATTTTCATTTATCTTCTGCTTAAAATAGAAAAAGATGAAGAAGAAAAAGAGCATTTCCTGCCTACTTATATCTAAACAGAAGGTCCTACTAATGTCTCTGTGCAATGAACTCTGAATGGGTGCCGAAAACCAAGAGGTAATATCTAGATTACCTAGGCTTATCATATTGACTTTGAATTCTTGTATATACATATTCCTCAGTCAGTATCATCACTCTTCATTGGCACTGAACTGGCACTGCAATATTGAGTGTAATGAGTTCTTCACTGAAGTTATTGAGGCAAGCTGCATATATAAATAGAGCAGGAACATGATTTAACAGGAATTCCATCTGCTCTTTTATATCAGCATCCATATTGCATCTATTCTTTTCAAAGTGCTGTAATCCTTACACATACTGTTCACATTCCCAAATCCCAAATTTTTAAAAGAGTGATAAGCATTGACCATGCTATATACATCAAAAAAAATCTGCTTTTCCAATCGTATAATTTCCATAAAACATGAGCCAGAAAATAAGCTATTGTGGCTTCGGGGTCAGCTCTCAGATTATTACATGTTCTTTGTTGAAAAGCTCTTAAGTGGCCTCTTATTCAAGCACAGCAATATTTTTAAAAAATCCAGACAACAGCATTTTATCTAAGTGCTTGCACAAGAATAAGGGGAATGTGCATCACAACGTTTTTGAATTCAAGCTTTGAAGTGAATCAAAACGTACATTTATAATTCCCTGGAATTTCACATAGTATTTTACTGGTTGGGAAAAGCAGGAAAGGGGCCATTCTGAAAAATAACCAATCCAAAATCCTAGGCATTTGGAGCTACTGTAGTTGTATTTCATGGATCTTTATATCAAAAAGATGTGAAATTTTCAGCTATGAATCCATCCCAATACAACTCTTAACATACCTGATAGTAAGAGCCTCTTTTTTCCTTGGCAGTTGTTAGGTTCTTTGGAAATTAAACCAACCACAGCTACTCTTACAGGCCAGATTCTAAATCCATATACCAAGAGAAAACACGATGGATGTAGAAGAGGGGGGCGGAAACTATGTTTGTAGAAAATAAAAATCATTGGTGAAATGTGGCTGAAGCTGCTTTGAGCAAAAATTTGGGGTTGATTCCTGTATTTACATAAAAATCAAAATAGCTATGCAATTACTACCTACTTTCCTCTTTGGAACATATTGGTTACATACCATATGTTCCTCTTTGAGAACTTTGGTCTTTTGAATAGAAAGAGCCTTGAAAGTTTACTAGGCCACAGACTACAGAGTAGATTTTAAAATACAAATTGATTTCCTTATTACTTAGGTTCAGGTTAAAAGATATAGTGTTATAGTTGTTACAGTTCTATATGCATAGTCAATCACAGAAAGTTACATTGGATGAAATCTGATCTGTGACATGACCAAATTTTGTTGGTTCTGGAAATGCTAGCTTTTTCTTCCACAGTGACCTTTATTTTTTAAATAAAAAAGCCTTGACTGCACAGCTAAATTCTGTATATTCACTAGAGGGTGCTGTATAAACATTTTTGCCTAAGCAAAATGTATTAGGTACAAATAGTGATACTATTCTGGCTGTATTAGGAATTTCTAATTATCAAACTTAGCTTCACCCAAGAATTGAAAATTTAACATATAAGCACAGTTAAATAGTTTTTTCAAGCCATATTTTAATCTATTGAATGGGATTATGGAGAGACTTGTATTGCGTTAACATGTATTTGGATTTATCTGTCTTTCCAATGATCGATCAATCGTTCAAGGAAAACAAAGATTTGCTTGTACACCATATAGACAACTACCTAGATCTGAATCATTACTTCCATTATTAAAGTACTTTAAACTTTCATTAACAAAGTGCTTCTCTATGATATTTAGAGAGCTGTTTATCTAAGATGTTAATATTTCAATATCAAAGATATTAATATTTCAATATCTGAAATATTTAATTATTATTATTAAAATTTATATGCCACACTTCTCCCATATGACTCGGGGCGGCTCACACAATAAAAACCACAACAATAAAATACTAAAAACCAATCCAAATTTAAAATCCCCAAAGTTAAAAGCCTCATAGTCGGTCAGGGAATTTGCTGAAAAAGCCATGTCTTCAGGCCAGCGCGGAAAGTGCGGAGATCAGGAGCCGTCTGGAGCTCGGTGGGTAACCCATTCCAGAGGGTTGGTGCGGCCACAGATAATGCCCTCATCCTGGGGGTTGCCAGCCGACATTGTCTGGCTGACGGCACCCGGAAGAGGGCAGCTCTTATGAGAACGCACTGGGCGGTGGGAGGCCGGTAGGAGGTGGTCCTGCAAGTACCTTGGGTCCATGCCATGAAGGGCTTTATAGGTAAGTACCAGCAACTTGAAGCAGATCCGGAAGGCCATCGGCAGCCAGTGCAGCTCGCGCAGGAGAGGTGTTGCATGGGACTAAAGGGAAGCTCCTGTAAAAACCCGCACGGCTGCATTCTGGACCAGCTGGAGCCTCCGGGTGCACCACAAGGGCAGCCCCATGTAGAGGGCGTTGCAGTAATCCAACCGAGAGATGATGAGAGCTTGAGTGACTGTGCAAAGGGCATCCCTGTCTAGGAAAGGCCACAACTGGCGCACTAGGTGAACCTGTGCAAAAGCCCCCCTTGTCACGGCCATTAGATGATCCACCAAGGACAGCCATGAATCAAGGAGGACGCCAAGATCGCGAGCCCTTTCAGAGGGAGTAAGCAACTCCCCTCCCATCAAAAGTGACGGGGTGACTAGATCAGGAAATGCCGGGATCCACAGCCACTCGGTCTTGGAGGGGTTGAGTCTGAGCCTGTTTCTACCCATTCAGACCCATACCACCTCCAGGCACTTAGACATCACAGAAAGGGCATCCCTGGGTTGATCCGGGGTGGAGATGTACAATTGGGTATCATCAGCGTACTGATGATACCTCACCCCAAAACTACGAATGATCTCAGCGGCTTCATATAGATGTTAAAGAGCAGGGGGGAGAGAACCAACCCCTGTGGTATCCCACAAGTGAGGGGTCTCGGAGAGGATCTCTGACCCCCCTGCCCAAACAAACTGCGTATGGCCCGAGAGGTAGGAGGAAAACCACTGTAAAACAGTGCCCCCCACTCCGAACCCCTGGAGCCGTCACAGTAGGATACCATGGTCGATGGTATCAAAAGCCGCTGAGAGGTCAAGTAGCACCAGAATGGAGGAACAATCCCCAAATATCAGGAAATATAAATGACTGATTTAATTATATTTATTAAATTTACATTCTGCCTGACACCCACCAACCCTGGGCAGTTCACAAATTGTTAAAAAACATTCAAAATAATTAACAGTACAGGAAACTATATGTAAACTTAAAAGTTTGAGAATACTTTTCATTTGGATTAAAGTGGATCAACCCAAAAGGTTATCTTTTCTCTCATTCTACCTTTATCCTTTTATCCCAAATCTGGTCTGAAAGATTTTCTCCCCTCTTTTGCAGGATACTTAAGGAACACAAAGAATTTGAGATTAGTCTTTCTACCAGTGATAGGATGTTATTTATCGCAATCCTGAAAATCTACTTCTAATGTTTGTTTGTTTGTTTTGTAAAACTTAATTTGGACCCAATTAATAAGAACAAATACAGGCATGCATTGTTCATTTTGCAAATGTCCAGTTTCCCCACTCTCTGCTCCCCACTTGTCCATCTTTTTTACTAGTCATATTGATGCATTTTGTTTTATCATTCTATTATTTTGTTTGCCCTTTGTTTAAATTTCCTTTTTCTTTCTTTTTTTTTTTAAATTGCTGTAAGATGCCCCATGTGAGATAGGATGCAAATAAATGCAATAAGAGTTCAAACAGACAGGACCTTGCCACATAACATCCTAGACTTGGGAAGAAAGAGTAAGAACAGTTATCACCTGGTTGTTGTGAAACATTTGCACATTGTATTGGCAAAATTTGCCATAATCGTGACTTTGCATCTTAGGGTCCAGAAGCAATGATTTTATAGATATCCAGCATGTATTTCTGCTTGCGAACTCTGACAAGTAGGATCCTTTTCAATATGATGTTTTTGGCCTGTAGTTTAGATGGATGTGCCTTCAGATGGCCTGAGAGATTAGGAAGTTGTCAGTATCTCTGGTGAGCGCAAGTCAGATGTCTTTAACAAGATGGTGGTGTGCTGGCTTTCCTTGGATCTAATTATTTTAGACAATTATCACCTTGATTCCCTTTTTAGGAAGGGATGTTGAGAAGTTGAGGTAGGCTTCAGATTTAAAGTGCCTAGAGGTAATGGATCCTTTTCAGTCAGGATTCAGGCCTGGATATGGATCTGACATTGCCTTGGCCACTTGGTGCAACCTGGAGTGACGGAAGTGTTCCGAGTTGATTCTTGTTGATGTTTCATTGTTGATTATTATGTCCTTTCAGATGATGTGTAAGGCAGTGGTGAAATCCATTTTTTTTTACTACCGGTTCTGTGGGCATGGCTTGGTGGGTATGGTGTGGCTTGGTGGGCGTGGCAGGGGAAGGATACTGCAAAATCTCCATTCCCACCCCACTCTGGAACCAGCCAGAGGTGGTATTTGCCGGTTTTCCAAACTACACAAAATTTCCACTACTGGTTCTCCAGAACCTGTCAGAACCTGCTGGATTTCACCTCTGATGAAAGGGTTGGCTAACAGAGGCTTGGCTCTGCAGCAGTGGTACTCCTTCCTTAGCAGGCAGTAATGCTCAATTATAGTCCACTGCTCTGCGTCAGATATGCCATGGAAGTCTCGACCCAGTGCATGGAGGCTGTGAAGGCCTGGATGAGACAAAACAAGCTGAACTGCAAGATGTCGTTGCTGCTTGTGCAAAGACCATCTAATTCTCTGTTGGCTCTGGTTATTACTTTGCATAGCGTGTCCTCCAAAGGAATAAGTCTGCAACTTGGATCTCTTCTTTGACAGCTAATGCTTAATGGCCTAGCTTGAGCTGGTGCAACTGTTGCAGCCCTACTTGGAGCAAGAACTAGTGACAGTAACTCATCATGCCCTAATCCCTACCAGAATAGATCACTGCAGTATATTGTACATTGGGTTACCTTTGAAGATTGTGAGAAACTGCAACTGGTGCAAGATGAAGCTAAGATAAAGTGGAGGATGAGAGCCATTTCAACCATGTTATTCCTCTCCTGTATGTAGTGCATTGCTTATCAGAAGGTTTGCAGGACGTCATGGAGAAGAAGGTATTCTTTCTCTTACCAAATATGCTCACCTATTCTATTTCTATTGAGTAAACAGTATGTCAATCATACAAGATGCTACAGCAGCACATCCAGATATCACTTATTCATAAAAATGCTCATAGTTCTGCAAGAGAATTTGGAAAGCCTACTTGCTATAATCATATCCTCAAACTACATAAGGTACTAGAAGAAATCGGCTGGAGAGAAACCTCAGATAGAGGTAAACTCTTACAAGAACTTTCTGGTGTGCTTCAGTAAACAGATTTTAAACATTTTTTTAATCACTGCAAATGTCAATCAGAACCTTCTTCTTGAAATCCGTAGAAACATGAAGCATCACTGAACAGAAACAAATGCTTGAAAATCTTCCGAAAGCAAAATACTAGATTTTTAAATCACAAAAAATGAGTAATTACAAATCAGTAATATGCTTTTCTTAAAACATACCAACAAAAAAGTCAAATTAAAGAGAATCCAAAATCAATATGAAAAACAAAACATAATAAAGGGTAGTTTTATTAAATATATTTGGCACAAACCTTTTGATACCTTCTCAAAACTCAATACAGTTAGCAAAAGACATACTAATACATTTATTTTATACAGCTTATGAAAGAAGGGTAAGAGAAGGAAGGCACTAGGAAGATCAAGTGCATGGAAAATATTGACTCAGAGTGCCTACTGATATTAAATTAAGGCACAACTACTCTAAAAGTCTACTATAAAAGTCTACATTTGTTGCTGCTTATTGTTTCTGGAATGTAAAAGTTTTATCAGTTTGGGGACTATATTCTACACTTCTCTGAAATTGAACAATGTGGTTGATTTACCTTAATGTACTAGATTTTCATTTGAAATAATTATGTAATTACAATTAATCATTAATCTTTTAAAAAAGTTCATAGGTTACATGATAGGCTGAAAAAATTATCTGCAAATATTATTTCATAATGGCCTTAGCAAAGCAGGTCTGATTTGAGGAAATAAACAGATTAAGTACTTTCTAGTATGTGTACTGTAAACTAGTTAAATCATGCTTGACAAAATGAGTACCATGATTTTTCAATGAAGATTCACAGTTAAGTCTGGTTTCATTCCATATTAATCTCTTAAATATCATTATGAAAAAAGCAGCCAAGGAGCATTAGAGCTTTCCGACAGCTGGGAATAAGAAATATAAAGCTAGCAAAAAAGATCTTCCTTTTTTGAACACATTGTAAAGATGACAATGCATCCTATACACCTCCTTTTCAAAGAAACCTAGACAAATGTACATTATACAAAATCAAGGCAAAGACATGTATAAGCAATCCATGTTCATATTGCAAATAAAGCCTATTTGATTTCATATTGGTGTTCTCAAGTATTCAAAAAGGGGACATTATTATATTAAAAAAACCAACTAACAATCAAATGCTTTAAGCTCAGAGATATTGAATAAAGGTAATATTAAACATGTTTATTGAGATCAGTGATAGTAGCTGTATGAGGTTTTGAGCTGGCAAACCGAAAACTTCTATAAGTAATTCCTACTGGTTTTAATTTCTGAGCTCAGAAACATCCCTGATATATAACAAATGAATATCCAAAGCTTGTGTTACAAAGTTTAGGGAGTTTTGTGGGATGGGGTACATATCTGAGATGTGCAACGTATGATACTGTGGAATATTACCAATACTTGGGGGGGGGGGGTGTTAGTTTTGTACCACTATATTTGGAAAACAAAGAACAAAATAATCTTCATCAGCATATGTTTACAATGTAGGTTACAGTGTTTACTATACTGTAACATAAAAAAGGGGGGCACTTGGAAATAATTTACAATAGTGTACAGATTCGTGGTATAGTTTGAATAGTTTGATTAATGTGATCAATGGAGCCAGCTTGGATCTTTCCTATAGCCTTATCTCAAAACAATTACAAAGTTCAGTTTGCTACTGCATGCAAAACAGGCCACAAGGTGGCCATCAAGAAACAGAGACCATTTCTTTGTGCCCTAGTTTCATAAACACACCAATTCCATGATATAGTAAATGAGGCAACTTAGCATCCATGTTCATGCATTTGTGCTTCGGTTCTCCAGCATTTCGCCAAGAAAGACAGAATTTCCTGTGTCACATCTTGCTGAAACATTCTTTTGCATTTGTCCAAACCTGAATTCCCTGGAATAACAAAACAGACAGAAAAAGAAAAAAATACGCATTTGAATTAAGCATTCAAGTAGACAAGTGATTAACTTGTCAAGGTTGACTCAGCCTTCCATCCTTTCTAAGGTAGGTGAAATGAGGACCCAGTTTGTGGGGGCAATGAGCTGACTTTGTATAAAATATACAAAAGTATGAAGGCTATTGCTTAACGCATTGTAAGCCGCCCTGAGTCTCCAGAGAAGGGCGGCATATAAATCAAATAAATAAATAAAATAAATAAATAAAAATAAACTTCCAGCAACATATCCATGTATCAATTTCTATTAAAACTATCAACTTTTTCTATGTCATGATGGAAGCATTCTTACAAATTCAACATGAACAGAATGTTCTACATCCACACGGAATAATACATAAATGCCAGAAGCCTACTATAAACAATGCAACAAGTTCTCTCTTGAAGTTTTCATTAATTTATGTTAAAACCTCATATTTTAACATTTCATATTCTGGTTCTTTTTTTGAAATTCCTTCTCTGTCAGGCTTACCTTTTTGGCCATACTGATCTGCATCACAGCATAACTGATCAGCGCCTCCTTTAAATCATGGTTCTTTTGCTCCTTGAAGCGTTCAATATCAGCCCAAGCACTTTTCATGAAGTCTCTGAAATAAATTAGAGCAAACAAGAAACACCTTAGCACAGAACCCGCCTCAAGTAAGCGGACTGATGACATGAGTTTATTCATACATTCAAACAAGAGAATGATTCTCCAAATGCATGCTATTTTCTATTAATTGCAATTTCTTATGTATCCATTTCATGCAACATTACCATCACTCAATATCTCCATTTCCTCAGCCGTTTTATTTCCATTTTAGACTCTCCTGTTTCATTTCAGTTTTGCAATCAACATAACATATTGACTTGAACATTTGAAGCTATATAAATACATTTAAAACAAAACAAAATCGTAACACATGCTTTTTTTATTGCTGGAGTTGTTTCATTAGTTTGTAGGAGTATTTTTGGCAAATTGTTGATTGAAATCTTAATCTCTCAAAGAAATGTTTAATATAGATGGCTTGGCATGTATGCACTTAAAACTTTTTTAAAAAAACAAATGTACTAATAAAAGATCCATATAAGTATATGCAATAATATTACTAAACTAATATAACTTTAGATTTAATCATAATTATCAAGTGAGAAGGGGCAACATTAAGTAAATATGACAGAACAAAATGTTGCATTTAACCAGCAATGTCATAATTGCAAAGAATTGAGCAATAAGTCTTCAGGGACATATTGTTTGATATATCTCAAGTTTAACAGAACCAACATTTCACCTTAATTAAGGTAGAAAACTTGCTAACTATGGAAATAGTCCAATAGGCTCAACCTTCATAGTTTATATTACAGCATGTACAAAATGTTTTGTATAGAGTTGTTTTGCCAATAATGGGATATTCATGAGCACCTGGAACATATACAGGGACACCCATAATCACTTGTAGTATATACACATTGGCACAAGTAATGGTTACCGGCTCTCTAAGTTCTTCGCTTTAAGCTGTTCTTCTCCATCATGTATCTGTTCTTCTAGAATCTTTATTTTTGCTTCTCTTTGTTCAGGTGTCTCCTGGCCAAAAAGCTTGCTGGTCATTCCTTTCAAGGAGAACGTTCTTATCGTCTGAAAGAAGTGTAATAATCAGACAATTTCAAGAAGTGCTTGACTACCTTCTAGAAAAACAAGGCAGCCAAATTTTTGCATGGAAAATGTTTATATAGGCTATTGCTTTAAGAGTCTGATAGTACAGTGGACTAAAGCACTGTTATTAACATCTGCTGCTTGCAATTACTGCAAGTTCAAATCTCACCAGGCTCAAGGTTGACTCAGCCTTCCATCCTTTCAAAGATAGGTAAAATGAGGACCCAGATTGTGGGGGCAATAAGCTGACTTTGTATAAATATACAAAAGTATGAAGGCTATTGCTTAACGCATTGTAAGCCGCCCTGAATCTCTGGAGAAGGGCGGCATATAAATTAAAGCAAAAAAAAAAAAATTACTAAAGATAAAAGGCTTTTATTTTTATCCCAGGTAAAATTTCTGTCTGCAATACAATAGTCTCCCTTTTCCTCTTCCACTGAGTGTACAGCTTCAGGAAGGACACCCAAGGAACAATGAAAAAGGGAGAGGAACAGAGGTGGGATTTAGCTGGTTCTGTCCGGTTCGGGCGAACTGGTAGTGGTGACTGCAGGAGGCTCTGCCCACCCGCCTGGATGTAATGTGCAAGCAAAGAGCATGCGCGGAAGGCCATGCGCATACACTGAGGAGGCGCGTGTGCGCTCACATTTGCAAACTGGTAGGGAAGGTAAGTGAATCCCACCTCTGGGAGGAACCCCCATCTAGCCAGCCATATCATCAAATCAACTCTACCAATTAATGGATGACAGATACCACATCCAGATCAGCTTCACACCCAGTCCAAAAGGAAACAAGATTTGCCCAGTCCAGATTATTGAACTGAAAACAAAGCATTTAAGTTCCTATTTTGTATTAGTGATTTAAAGCATGACTCAAATTATCTTCCAAATCATAAATAGATCAATCAAGAACATGCTGCACCTTATAAGTTCCATATCCAAATTCCATATTTGGATTGCTCAGTTCACCATGACATATTCTAGTTGCAGTGAACAGTACTGAAGTCAAAACCCCGGGAGAGACAAAGAAAAAGGCAGGGGTGGCGCAGAATATGATCATGAGCATTTTGTTTATAGAATATTTTAAACTGAATCAATCAAACACTGAATCTCTTTTAAAATGCCCATCAGATTCTTCCAAACCAACAGTAATGATTATTATAAAATGTACTGTTATTACAGAATAAAGAACATCATATTGTAATGTATAATTTAATTTTGAACTATGACATACCGTGTTTCTCCGAAAATATGACCTACCCCGAAAATAATCCCTAGTGAAGGGGGTGGGCATGGCCAACATAGGAGGCAGCCCATCCCTTCCCCAGTCATCTTATGGCTGCTCAGCCCCTTAATCAGGGCCTGCAGATCAGCTGAGCCAGCGAGGGCCGGGAGCTGCTTCTCGTTCCTCCTCTCCAGGCATAGCCTGTCCCTTTCAAGCAGTCAAATGTCGCTTGAGAAAAGGATGCACATCCCAGTATTGCAATACTGAAGGCTCGGAATGGAGCCTTTTTTGTGAACGGCAGGAAAATGGGGAGGGAGATTTTCCTGCCTGTCACCCTTTCCTCAAGCTCAGCACAGACTGAGGAAAGGATGACAGGTAGGAAAATCCCCCTCCCCATTTTCCTGTTTGCAAAAAAGCTCCATTCCGAGACTTCAGCATATCCCTGCAAGACTTATTGTAGCGTTGCGCGTGCAAGCAGTGGCATCGCCATGAGGTTCGTCACATCAGCGCAGCATCTTGGAACAGTACCCTGCAAGGATTGGTGTATCATTGGGCACGCGAGTGGCAGCACTGCCGCGAGCTTCATCACACTGGTGTAACTGGCGTCCTGCTGTGAGCGGCTGTGCTGGTATGTTGAACCTCGCAGCAGCCGCTTGCAGCAGGACGCCAGTTGCACCAGTGTGATGAAGCTCGTGGCAGTGCTGCCATTCATGAGTGCAATACCACAAGCAGCCTTGCAGGGTCCTGGTCCAAGAGGCTGTGCCGGTATGACAAACCTCACAGCGGTGCCACCCCTCCTGTGTGTGGCTCGCTCGAGTTGTGAACAGCCCGGGGATTTGGGTGCCTTTACAGGGCCAGGATGCCTGCAGGATCCCTGGCTTTCGAGTCCAGCGAGGCCCAGCGTTTGGGCTCCGGTGCGCTCTTCTTCAAGGCAGTGGTGGTGCGTCCACAGCGCGTCCGGCTCACTGAGTCTGGCCTGCTGATCTCAGCCGGCGGTAGCTCTGACCTGATCCTGGCCAATGCTCGGGTGGGGGGGTCGAACCCAGCTGGCTTCATGTGGGAGATGAGGTGCTGCAAGGCAGGGGAGAGTCAGTCCCCTTACCTAGTTGCCCTCCGCTGTGTCTTATCAAGTGTGTGTGTGTGTGTGTGTGTGTGTGTGTGAGAGAGAGAGAGAGAGAGAGAGAGATAGATATGGTGGAGAGGAAACCCTTTCAAACAGCCTTGCCTTCTCTCTCTCAACACACACATAGACATTTGATTGCTTGAAAGGGACAGGTTGTGGTATGCTTCTACTGTAAGCACACGCTACCCACAATCTTCCAGAATTGTCTTTTTCTCAAGCAGCAGCAGCCTGGGAGAGGCGGGAGGGGAGGAGCAGATTCTGACAGGCCGCATGGCTTTCTGCCTCATTGGCCCTCGCTGGCTCAGCTGATCTGCAGGCTGCGGTTAAGGGGCCCAGCAGCCTTGAAGAGACTACGCTCCCCACCTCCTGCACCTCAAAAAAAATAAGACCGCTCCAAAAATAAGCCCAAATGCTTATTTTCAGGCCTAAAAGAAAATAAGACCCAGTCTTATTTTCGGGGAAACATGGTATATGGAACTTACTTTTGTTGCCAACATTTAGTAGTGGAATTAATTTTTTTTATTTGTCCTTTTCAACCATCAAAAATGTTGATAAATTTCTAGCCAATGATCTTCCTTCCCTTCTGCCCTATTCAAAGACCATTCTCATCAGTATGTAAAGTCTATGTTGCCTTTATGCACGTGTTTACCAACACGGCATATATTACATGATGATGTATATCATATTATTATACAGTTGAACACATGTATGACATTATTTAGAAGAGCTGTTTCACGTGAACTATACAGCACATTTTTTATCCAAATTCATTCGGTGTCTTCCAAGTTCCTGAACATACAAGACTGTTCTATGATCTCATAAAATATCTGAAAAGATTCTGTAACAAGATTACAAAAATCCTGCATCTTGTTCAACAGCATATTAAACACTGTTCCAGTCAAGAAATACACTTGTATTGATGAACAGCATTAATTACTGTGAAATGCACGATAGAAGTGTACAACATGCATATACTTCTTCATATAATTGCTGATAGGAGATTTATAAAACACATATACATACAAACATACAGAGAAAGAGAACTTCATGAGCCTCTTATCAGTAAGCTATATATTAATGCCATGTTTGTTAAGAATATGACTCTCCCTAATTTTAAACTTTGGAAAACAAAGTGGGTGGATGGAGGGATGGACAGATAGAGCCAAACTTACACCTGTTGCCAATTCCTCACACTGCTGTTTCTTCGACAGGAGATCCTGAGCAACCATTTCAAACTCATACTGCAGAAGTTCATGTTTCTTGCAAACTGTCCTGAAAATAGCCATTAAAAATTATAAATGAAACATTTTGCTCATCAATCCAAATCTATGTACATTCAGAAGCAGTAAGAATGAATCTCATAGTCCGTATATTGAGCACTTAAAGTATGATTTGAGGATTACTGGGGGTCTCCCAAGACCCTGACAGGGGTCCAGAAAATCAAAATTTGCCAATTATTGAAGATACTTGTAAACATTGTCACTTTTCTTATTACTTTATTTGTTGAAAAATAGTTTTTTATGAAAAAAACATTTTATTTATGTTAATATCTATTGGATTTAATTTATGTGATTCAGTAAAGAAATATTCTTTGAAAGCATATTTTAATTTTAATTTTAAATGTGATAAATATCAATAAATATAACCCATACAAACAAATGCTTCATAATTTTTAAAAGGGGCCCTGAAAGCAAAAAGTTTAAGAATTGCTGATCTAAGGCATGTGAAAGGGAATCGTCTGCAATAGAGAACTTCTTCTATAGAGGTTCTTATTTAATACATAACCCTAGAAAATTAAAGTCCTTAATCATATAAGTGCCCAGAGAAAGAAATGAGACCCTCTCAACACAAAGAGCCACATTATTTTTAAAAATAAGATTTTAAATATGTTTCATTCCAAACAAACTTTTATCATCCCATTTGAGAGCTGCTCTCCCAATGTTAGATTAAGCAAAAAAAAAAAAAAAAAAAAAAAAAAACCATGCATTTCCACATTTAATAGAATATTCTGCAGAGACAGCATCATAGCAGAGGTATTCAGCAGGTTCTGACCAGTTCTGGAGAACCAGTAGCGGAAATTTTGAGGAGTTTGGAGAACCGGTGAATACCACCTCTGACTGCCCTGCCCCCATCTATTCTCTGCCTCCTGAGTCCCAGCTGATCGGGAGGAAATGGTGATTTTGCAGTAACCTTCCCCTGGAGTGGGGAGAGAATGGAGATTTTACAGTATCCTTCTCCTGCCATGCCCACCAAGCCATGCCCGCCATGACATGCCACGCCCACCAAGCCCCGCCCACAGAACCAGTAATAAAAAAAACTGAATCCCACCACTGCATTATAGGTATGCAAAAATAACACATTTCAACACAGAAGTCACCAAAAAAGTCAGAAATCTTAGGATCAGAACTATCGCTTTACTCAAACTATAAGTCTAAATCAAGCTTCTAAAGAAAGCACAATTTTCACCCCATTTTGCATGTTACTTTAAACCCAAAACGAATCTTCACAGCCTGTATATTCTGGAGTCATTTCTGGCTAGGCCTGTTTCAGCAGAAGTAAAACATGGGCCATCATCAATTGTTCCAGTTACAGAAGAAGCAAAACCCAAAGCAATTGTACGCTTACTTTAAGCTGTGAATAAAACAGGCCCTTTCTCCATGTCTTCCACATGATCTACCTGCCAGCCCGCCCATATTTGGTCTTCCAATAATCTCCATTCTATCTCCAAGTATTGGATATCCTGCCCACCTCATTTATCCCTCATCTTCTGAACACCTTACATTTTCCCCCTGCTTTCCTAAAGCCACTTTGACTGCTTTATTGGATGAATCATTCCTGTCTTATGGCCTGATCTTGATTTTAAGACTGTTTTGCCACAGGTTTGGTCAGTAGTTCAACCTGCTTTAAATATTTGGACAAAGGCTGAGACACAGCTGTCGGAAAGGCGAAATATTTACTAAATCCCAGGTCCTTAAAATTCACTAATCACTTTGTAACACACCTGCAAACCATTACTTGTAATTCCAGACAGTTGTAAATAATTACTTTTTTCACAAAGCACAAATCTCTTCAAAAGAATGGTAGAACGAGCATAATTTGAGCCTGTCACTGGCAGCCTCAGTATAAAATCTCAGGATAGGTTCTTTTTATTTCTCTGCCTAGTTCATTTATTACAGGAGTCAGCATAATTCCCGTGCTATGCAGAGATCAAGAAGCAAGGCTATCTGATAGCAATTTATTTCAAGGCTAATATGCAGAGCAACTTCTTCTTGCATGCCCATTCTGTTCATTCACTTTTATCAACTGTTTACCAAATGAGTTAACTGCAATGCTTTAAACTTTATCAGGAAAATTACAGCAGATGTATTAATATGCTTACCGAAGAGCTTCTGCATAAAAGAGGTATTCTTTCAGCTGATCTGCATAATGTTCTTCTTCCTCTAGTATATCATCAATAGAAGCTGCATACCTGGGCAGGGAAAAAAAAGAATACCAGAAAAACAAACTCACATTCCACAAACTTGATCAATGTTGCAGGGATATTTATTTAAAAATATTTTCATTAAGGCCTAATTAAAATGACTTGGTAAAAACATATTTTCTTTAAAGACAGAACCAAAACTCATATAAAAGATTTAGTGTCCCATTTTTGAAAACCTTCCAAATAATTACTACAGTAAAATATAAATTCTGTAGTGGCAAAAATTTCTTGCTTAAAAAAAAAGTTTTATTCTAATAGAGGAAAATATTCAAAAAGACTGGTTACAGGATTGGCAGCTAAACCATAAATAAAAACAGAACTAAAAGACAATTTATATTTATTTATTCCACATAGCCATGATCAAAGAGGGCATACATAGTGATCAATTATTAGAATATTTAAAATATATATTTTAAACATTGTGGTGTGGACAGGAAGAGGGTTGCATCTTGCCAATTAGAAATAGTGTCTCAATTTATTGCTATTGTGGTTTGTTTCATCATTTCTTCATTGCCTTCTAGGACCATCCTAGCTCTGACTGAAACAATATATAATACAAAGCCTATCTTCATTTATTGTTATTTTGTTGCAACAATGGTAGGATGATTCCAGAAGACCCATAATTTCCTAATGGAAAACGGTACTATGTTTCCCCAAAAACAAGACCCGGTCTTATTTTCTTTTGGGCCCCAAAATAAGCACCAGGTCTTATTTTGGGGGATGTCTTACCCGCTTACCTTAGGACCACCACAGCCAGGCTCCCCACGGCCAAACACCTGTCGCACCACTGCCTGACTTCTGCGGCCGCTCATGGCCAATGCTGCGTGGCTCATCACACCAGTACTGCTGCTTGCGGTAGGCTGTGTGGTGTGTTGCACCATTGCATGCGTGAGCAGCAGCACTGGTGCAATGTGTCATGCGGCATCTTGCTGCGAGTGGTGGCATTGGTATGATGAGCCACATGGCCTCCTGCTGCGAGCAGCTGCAACCGGCACCATGCGGCCTCCTGCCTCAGGTGGCTGCAAGCAGCTGCCGAAGACAGATAACACTGTGACAGGTGTCAGGGCATAGGAGGCCTGGTTGCAGCAGTCCTAAGGTAAATGGGTGTGGGGCGCAGGGGGCAACTTCACCCCTCCCACCCCTGCCCTAACTTGATTTTTATGCATGTGCCTTGCCCCACTTTGTACAACCAGGTGGTGGGTGGGACTTAACTAGGGCTTATTTTGGGGGTAGGGCTTATATTAGGCACAGGTGTGAAAACTGGCTAGGGCTTGTTTTCGGGTTAGGTCATATTTTTGGGGAAACACAGTATTTTGCAAAAGAATTACCATTAATGTTGACAATGCTATGGGATTATTTTCCTCAGTGACCAATCAGGAAAAGCAAGCCCCTGGGCATTTTAAAAAAAAAATCCTGCAATATAGGCCAATAATACAGTGTCTAGAAATGTAGCAATTGCCAAGTGAGCCCTATGTTCCGCTCAGAGTTTTCTGAAAAAATTGGCTCCTCTTAATGCCATAGTAGTCTATATACTCCCCAAATTAAAATATCAAATATGATGAATATTTAAAAAACAAATTTGTAGTTTCATAGCATCTGTAAAATAAGAGCAAAGCTACTGCTATCAAATAAATGGAAAAAAATCAGGTCTGCATTACATTATGTTTTATTCTACAACTTTCTGGCATAGAAATTTAAAGGAAACCTTGGAACAGCACCAGCCTCTTCTATAGTTTCAAAATAATAATAATAAAAAGAAATCCCTTTAAGTCACCAGGGACTCTTTGGGCTACTTAATGCAACAGATTTTAAAACAGCCCCAACCTAAGAGTCCATGAAATACAGCACAGCTCACACTGCTACTCCCCCCCCCACCAAAAAAAACCCTTAATGTGCTCATCTGGCTTCCATCAACTCTAATGCAGCCAATACTTACACATCCATGTGATGACCAGCACTCTGAAGCCCATCCCCCATCTCTTTCTCTATTGCACTCCATTCGCTAAAAGAAAAAGAGTTAAATAAGACACAGCATTGCACATTCTATTTGCTGTTGTTGGCAAAACGGACCTATTGCGTGTTATGTAAAATACAAAAAAAATGTTTTACAATATCTTTTGAGATCACTAAAACAGAACAAAAAATTGCTTTGGATTTATTTGCAGTGTATAATCTAATTTGATAATAACTTAAAATTCTAAAATGAAATAGGTACATCTCCATGTTATTAGACAAGGGAAATTTGTAAATTATCAAAGCTGCTTCCAAGCTAGGATAATAAATAATAAAGGATGCTGTGAGCAATACATCAGCAACATCTAAAAGGCCACAATTATTGGCCTAGAAAATTACATTTATCATGGCAAGAGACCACCCAGTCAGAAAGTCAAATTTCTATCACACTGAAGAATTATGAATATTGCATACTATCTTGGCATTTAAACCATATGCACCTAAAGACACAACTAAAAACAACATATCTGCACTATTATATTAGTCTCATTTGTTTTTTTTTAAAGAATTAAATAGTTTATGTCCAGAAATAATATTCTGCTATGTCCCCCTTTCTGGCAGAGATATGGTATAAACCACTTCATATGTAAAATAATGCAGGATGCAATAAAATAGCTTTACATACAGCTGTCATAGATTCAAGTTTATAAATGTTTTAAAATGAACTAATTCAGCAAGCTTTATTCTGACCACACAGATTTTGAACAAAATTAAACATAGGTCGCTTAATAGCTTCTTCTTGCTACTTTTACAGGGTGGCTGAAGGCAAGAAGAGCAATGAAACTTTTTAAAAAAATTAATAATTTATTGATTAAAGCATTTTTAAAAATAGATTACTATATAACAGGAAAAAGATGGGAAAAGATAAAGTGAATAAAGAACAAAATAAAGGATTTACAAGAATCATAAAATTTATTTCACTCATTAATTAAATGTACAGAACTGGGTTAATAACTACCATGTTTCCTCGAAAATAAGACCCTGTCTTATATTTTTTTGAACCCTGAAATAAGCACTTGGCCTTACTGCCATGCACTCAAAAGCCCGATTGGGCTTATTATCAGGGGATGTCTTATTTTGGGGAAAACAGGGTAAAAGTAAGTAATCTCAATAGAAGTTTAAACATTAATGATGTCGCCGATGTTTGTCATGGTTTCAAAAATAAATGCCCATTTTTCTTTTGACAGTTTTTCTCTCTTTTTTGTTTTTTTGTTTCCCTTTACATGATTAAGAAAAGGGAATCTCAAATATACAGATGCAGCTGGGCTGGGGCCCTTTATAAGCAGACAAATAGCAATTCTTAACTCCCTCCCCCCCCCCTTTTCGGTGAGTAACTGCATTTCATACTCTCAGTAACAAACCGCCAACACAGCAAATGGTCTCAAATACTGCTTTTCAGCAATTTCTACTGGCAGGAAAACAAATCCCAATTTAAGTTATACTTTGTTTTAAATGAAAATAGCAGGCATAGAGAGAGGGAGGCTATTCATGTTCCAATTAAGCCTCCCACCCAAAATAGCCTACACAAAATGGTTATCTTTGGTATACAGCCCAGGATGCAAAACTCTCTAACCTAAGAAGCTGACTTGGGCCTATGCTTACTGGCCCATCTGATCTCTACCAATGGCCCCGCCACGAGAAACCATTAAGAGGCTGAAGCTTTTTCTCCAGGGAAACCATTCAGGCAAGGCAGAAGCCAAACTGGCCCCATTCCATCAGTCAGTGAAAGTACAAGCTTTCCAATACTGGATGTCCTTATTTCTGATACACAATTATGGTCTATACTGTAGTTAGAAAACACTAGGGATGTGGCAAGGAATAATATTTTCTTACCTGTTCCTAACTACTCCCTCATTTCATATCCTCTTAATGGCTCATCTACTGCTTTCAAATTTTGGCTTTTTATCGCTTCAATCATTTTGAATGCTCACATAAAATTAAAAAGTTGGGGATAAATCTTCAAAATATAAAGGGATGATTTTACAAATAAAGTGTTCTCTCATCTTACCTGAACACTCTCCCGTAATTCCCGTGGACTTTATATACACCATATAAACGATCTGCCACTCTCTAAAAATGTAGAAACTGTATTTAATTAAAAATATTTCTCCCATGCCTGAAATATATTTTTAAAAACATTCAAGATTTTTGAAATTACTGTCTCTTTAGTTAGCTTAGTATTGTAGAAAACAAAAATGACTACGTTTACACTGATGCTAAAACTTGCTTTTTCCAAAACAAAGCCTTTATTGTGGAACAAACTGTTGTTGGAATCAGACTCCCTTCTTATTAGTGTTGAGCAGAAAACACTAAACAGTTTAAACATACTGTTTAAAATTGGTATATTGCCACCTGTATAATTTTATGTGGACACAGAGAATAAGCTGCCCAGTACCATTTGAGAATATGAATTTGTACAAGAAACAATTGAATTTACAAAAGGATAAATAAAATGATAAGGAATTGAAGTAGACTTCCTAGTCTCTTTTCCCTTTTAAACACTACTCAAGCACATTGAACACACCATTATCTTCACTCCACGTTTTGGTTCACCAGAATATCTACCAGGTATTATACCATGGACACTAACTTAAGCATCAGAACATTTATAAAATGACTTCTTCAGTTTTTTTAAAATATACCCATAACCATATACCCCATAGCCTGAGATTGGGAGAGAGTAGATTTGAGATATAATTTCTATTTGCAGACTGATTTTTCAGAAACATATCAGTTCTGAGTAGTTTTTTCTTCTTCTTCTAATATTCTGTTGAGTGCTAATTTTGGCGACAAAAAAAAAGCCAGTTATAAAGTCTGGCTTGCTTTCGAGATAAATGGAGTGTTCTATTAATAAATAATTAAATAAATAAATAATTATTAACCTGAAGACAGTGATAGGTTACATACAGAGAAAACAGATTAGAAATGTGTATGTTTAGATTCATGATACCAAGTGCAACTATTAAACCTAGAACTAGCCTTAGGGCACAGAAGCAATTAATTCCACTTCCTAGACATGAAACCATCCACATACACTGCTAATTGAAGAGCTTAAACACAAAGAGTCCAAACATAACTTCTTTTTTCACAGCTTCCCAGAAACATCTCGTATTGATTACATATGTCCCTATCATTTTAAATTATCCATATAATTTCTTGTATGCAGAGAAAGGGCTTATTTGATTCAATCTGTTTCACACAAAGAAACAAATGATCCCGTGTGTTGCACATTAGGACATGCTGACTTACATTATTTTCATCAGAATCCAAAGATGAAAACACTTACAGCTCTGACTCTTAGAAGATGCGATATGACAGACTGCAGCTCATCACTATAGTGTTTAAGTTCTGTAAATCTCCTAGAAATACAACATGGTGCAAATACATTATTAGCAATAGGGAACACAAACTTCTCCTCAAAGCAAGACAAAAATCCTGAATAAAAATCTGATACCTCAGAGAAAAACCCTACTTAATCCCTGGAACATATAGACATATAGACAAATCCCACTCAACCCCATAGAAGATATAGGAAAGCAGGTAGGTACAACAAAAATAATGTAAATCTTGACCCATACACAGGGGTACTATTCAGCAGGTTCTGACAGGTTCTGGAGAACTGGTAGCGGAAATTTTGAGTACTTCGGAGAACCGGCAAATACCACCTTTAGCTGGCCCCAGACTGGGGTGGGAATAGTGATTTTGCAATATCCTTCCTCTGCCATGCCCACCTGTTGTGGTCCGCCAGCAGCCTATGGAGCTGGCAGCGGAGTCGGACAGCGATGAGGCTGAGGAAGAACATGGGCCAGTTCTGGAGGCTGGGGAAGGCCCGGATGAGGGCTCTGCGTCAGAGGCAGAGATGGGGCCAGGGCCATCGGGGAATGAGGTGCGGACTCCAGAGCCTCCAGAGCCTCCAGACCCAGGTGAAAACAAATGGATGAATGGCTCCTATGGACACTGTACTGCACCAGAAGAGTGCAGGCCAACATTTCGCTTATATGCAGCTGGATGATACTGTTCTTACTTTTCTAAAATAATGTTCAAAATATTTTAGTATCCAGGATATCCACTCTTTTGACTAACAGAAAACAGGACAATTTAATTATTCCCTTCAGCAACAAACTTTATAGCAGGATGACAAGGGATTTTTTGGGGGGTAATAACCTTATAATATCTAATTGGCTATGATATCCACTGTATGCTAAGTTACACTAAAGCAGGGAGCTCCTAAAATACATTGTAGTCCTTTAAACAGTAATACTATTCCATGATTTCATTCAGAAACAAATTCCACTGAACTTAACCAGAATTCCATCTTTACATTAGTATAATGTAAAGATTGCTTAATTGCTTTTAAGCCCCATCACACTTACTTATCTGGATTTTTCACTCTGAATGTTGCATTAAGAGCTTTTAATCTAGAATCTGCCTGTTGGAGAAACACATGTTAAATTTGAAACAAAACAAAATTACAACCAAAAGTGATTGTGATAATTCTTGTAAGCAGCATAAAATTTAACAAAACTAATTTGCAGAACAAAGTCCATAAACAGAAGCCAGAAGTAAAATATAAGATGTATTTCAATCCGGATCAAATAAACCAACTTTATATTTGTTCCTTTTACTTCTAATGGCCTTAATCTTTAGCTTTTTCAAATATTGTCATAAGATTATATTTCTCTTCATTTCTTCTTTTTCCCAAGTTTTTCAAGATTTTAACAAGCATCTTTTGTAAATTCAGTAGAAAGAAATTTGAGATAAAATTATTTATAACCTTAGATAAGGTGAAATCACTAAATCTGTACTTGTTGTGATAAATGTTGATAGTCACTTCTTTATTTCTTTTCTCTTTCTTCTGTTTTTTCTTTTGCAATGTTTACTCCTTTCTATTCTACTGTCTTTAAATTTAGCATATATTATATTTCACTAATATAAGCAAACTTCTTAAAATTGTGTATAATAAAAAGCCTATATTCTGCACATAGGAAAAATTGGCACATAATTCATGCACTAAATGAAAGATTATGAGGGGCTAAAGCAGACCAATAATTATGTTGCTTGTAAGCAGCGCACACATTCTATTTGCTATCATGCCATACTATGATGTAGTACATTAATTCTCTCATAAAACACTTATATAATGTATTTTCAATATATAGCAAATAATTTCAAAGTCAGCTTTTTGGATTCTCCAAGATGCAATTATATTAGAAATTATTTTGGTTTCCTAAAAAAAAATACTTTAAGCTATAAAAGCATGAAAACAGCATCTGGAATATAAAACCCCAATTCAGATTAGAACAGTGATGTTGGAATATTTCAACATAATGCTAGGCATCTTTCAAAATATTTGTGGTAGCATTAAGTATCTCTTAAAAATGCAAGATTAATGTGTTGCTTGGCACTTAAGACAGAATTGTATATTCCTTTCCCCGCTGTCTTGCACAATCATAGCAGATGACTCCTTACTAAGTATGATTTATAGTTATGAAGATGGTATGCAGAGTTACTTAGCATTTTTTATGTGCAAATGCTCTCTTCTAAGTAGCATTTTAACCCATGTAGATATGCATATTTCAGAAGATAATTAGAAGGATATAGAACATTTATTTTCTAAATGAAAGGTAATTATAGAAAAATATTTTGAACTGCCTGAACTTTAGCACAGAATATTAAACTCTGGCACAAAACTTTATTAGTAAGTCAGTTTACATGATTACGTCATTTTGGATATATAATTATAGTGCATTATAAAGTAATTACCTTCAATTGAAATCCTGTTTCATTTACCATTTCCTTCCAGCCAGTTTCCTAGAAATAGAAATTATATTCATTATTATTTCAAGGCTTTATTAATGATGCACTGATTTTTATAGCAGCACTGTCCTTCCTTGTGTAAGGCACAATGTGGTGGCCCAAGACCATATAAACAAGAATTAAACCATTCTCAGTAGGGTTAAAACTAATCTAACAATCCTAACAATAATGATAAACCTATATCATTCACATCATTACATCCCGTGCCAGCAAATGCTATATTTATGAATTGGGTAAAGAATTGGGTTGATTTAAATGGATAATTGCCAAATTCTACTATTGTCTGAGAAGACAGAAAATTATATTTTTTCCATACAATGCTCAAATGTGTATATATAGATATAAAATATTCTATATAATTAAAACACTTGAACAATTAATAGATGCTGTCAGGGAGAGAGAAGATTGTAAAAGTGGTATTGTGTATGTACAATAAATAGTAGTGCAGGGGTTTATGTGATTACAGGATTACAGTTTTAGAACACATTATTTGTGCTCTAGGTATTTTTCCTCTTAACATAGAAATTAACATTTTTAACTTGTTTAATACTCTTTTATGAGACAAAAGGAATTAGGCTAATGAATACATTGGACCTCTCAAAGTATTTGTAAACACTCCCAGCATTTCACATATTTTTTAGATTTGTTTTTTTTTAAATCTTTTAATCTCATAGTCTATTTAAAGGGGCCAATGCATACCAATAATGTTTATACCATACATGTTTTGGAATGTAATTATCAGTGACATGGGGTTGTTTTATGCTAAACTGTAACTGTTTATCTTAAGCCAATCATTAACTTCCTAAAAAGGTTGAGGCTGGCAGTGTCAAAAAAAAATCACCTAGGAGTTAAAAAAAAATCAATTTGTAACATGAAAACTTGCATTTGATGTGTGTATATTAACATATGCACACTCTAATTTCTTTAATTACTAAGCATTAGAATGAGAGGAGACACAGAAAACTCTCTCACACTGGTTCTGCTATTCCATCTATCTGAATAATATCAATTGTCCTAGTTTTCAGTTAATTTTTAATCCTACTTGAGAAAGAAACCTGAGAGCTTTCTACCACAAATGTATATTCAATGAATTAGAATTAAGGTGCATAAGTATATTTTACAAAATCCAACCAACATACTAGGGTCAAAAATGCATTAAACATCTTTTCCTGGCAAAGAACTGGATGTGAAGCCACACGCAAAAGAAAGTTTTCCAAGCCAATCCTCCGTCGTTCTACAAAATCTGGATCCATGTTATCTGCCGAGAGCTTATGCCAAACAAATTCTGCCTGCAAAACAAGGTGAAAGGTTAATAGTATGAAATATTTATAATCCTTTTAAGGCAATCCACATTTTTTTAAAGTGCTGCATGATATTTACCTGACAGGAAAACAATTTATTTAAAATTTAAGATGATCCTTTAAAAGTATGAGAAGACAAAACAATGTGCAACATCCCATATTATCAATTTATGGATAATTGATGTGAGCACTAGCTGGAATAATCTTGGAGGTTTCTACCACCCATAAGAGAGAAAGAATGTTCATATGCATGAATATATTTGTGTGGATATATACTTGTTAGAAACCACACTGCCTCCAAAAAGGGGAGGAAGATAAGAATTAGTATTATTGGTTAAAATTAATTGTCTGTAATATTAGGTACCTTGTTTATAAAATTATTTCATTCTCTATTTGCATATATCAACTGTTTTCTCCCACATGCATTCGGACACAAAAATGTATGTAGGTAAATATGGTACTCTAAATTTTTTCACTCTAAATGACATATGAAGTATGTTAGCCATTATATATGATTTGCATAAATTTACAATGAAGCACTAGATTTTTTTTTAAAAAAAAGCTACACAAGCTCACTTTTAGCTCACATCGCCTATTTTTTAAACTTTAAACACTCCTTATATAAATCAAAGGCTATATTTGCTGCCTTAAGGGTAAAGATTGCACATGAAATAAAAATATAAGCCAAGAATCGCTCCTAAACCCCAAATTATATCTTGGTATGTCATCATAGAGGCATGAACTTTAACAAGTCCAAGTATGAATAATGTGATAAAAGAAATAACCAAACAGAATGAGCTGAAACTGAGTCTTACCCTTTTTTCTGGTAAAGGTGGTACAATGATATGTGGATAGTTCACTAGCAAGTAATTTCTCAACAATTCAAATTCACTGTATCGCCTCCAAAGAGAGTCTGGAGGGGAACATTGTCCTTCACCCATTGACTCCACAGACCTAAACAACATCAGAACCTAATTATGATAAGATCAAGTGAAGATCAATAGAATATCTAGTTTAATTTCAAGATACAAAAAGTGCATGGAGAAATCCATCTCAATGTCAGAAAAACTAACAGACACTAACCATACATTTTAAGTTTTGCCTACTGTATGTTTGATATGTGCTTTATTAGTTAGCTTTAAATTGCTAATTTAATTTACATGTACTAATCAGTTAGCAAAATAAATATAAGCTAATAAATACTTTAAGATGCTTCTATCAGTGTTTGAGAGGGAAAAATGATACTGTGTATTCTTCTATCAGCAAAACAACTATAAACTGTAACAGAAAACAATTGTAAGTTTAAGTATCCAGAAACATTGTTGTATTTGGTATTCATAAGCGGATGTGTAGCAGGATACAAACACCATACAACCACAGTGATATGTCTCCAACCCACTCCACAACGTGCTTGAGAGATATTTTCCCCCAAAATATCTTCAATAAATAAGAAATTTGTAAATTTCTTTGGCATTGTTATCTATTGTACAACTGCTCTTTAAAAACATACAGCTATTCCCAGTCAGTTTCAAATTGTCTAATGTTCTTTTTAAAGGTATGCATGAACATCAGCATATCAGGCAGATAGCAGACACTCCCAGGCAACATCTTTTCTCACATATGATCACAAACACCGAGCACAGTGATGGCTAACCTTTTTGCCGTCATGTGCCAAAAGTGAGGGGAGTGTGGGGGGGTCGTACGCGTGCCCACACCCATAATTTAATGCACCCTGCCCCCCCCCATGCATGTGCGCGCAACCCTGCGCTCCCCCCGTTTTTGGCATGTGATGGCCCGGTGGGCCCGGTAGGCCCGTTTTTCACTCTCCCCATGCTCCAGAGGCTTTCTAGGAGCCTGGGGAGGGCAAAAATTGCCTTCCCCACCCCCTGGAGGCCCTCCAGAGGGCCAAATTTCTGGTGGGCCCAGAAGGCCTGAAAATCAGCTGTCTGGTGCACGCATGCATGCTGCAGCTTAACTAGGGCAATGCTCGGGTGCCCACAGATATGACTCCGCATGCCACCTGTGGCACGCGTGCCATAGGTTTGCCATCACGGACCTAGCAGAAGTAGACCTCCCCAGCCATCATTCCCACATACTAACATTTAATTCATACTGGTGAACCACTTCACTTAATGAGTTCCCATCCCTACTCTCCCCAATGTATTTGTTAAATGAATGCATGGGTCATTACATGGAATAAAGGGCACCTCAGATGCAGGGGAGACCATAGTGCAGGCACAAGCTGACTTGCCTCCAGCCTCCCAAAGCCTCCCCCACCTCGAGATACCCTATGTGCAGACCCCGTCAATCAAGGATTTTTTGATTGGCAGGAACTAAGAAGACAGCCTTCTCTGCTGCTGCCCCTACTTTATGTATCATCCTCCCTCCACCCCACGAATAAGACAGACCCACATTCTCCTGACTTTCTGTAAAGGGGTCAAAACCTGGCTCTGCAGCCTTACATGGGGGGCACAAAGAACCATGCAACTACAGGGTTGGCTGGCTCCTTCCACCTTTATTAATCATGGTTAAATCTTGGAATTTTTTTAATGTCTCCAAAATGTTATGTTAAAATTTCACAATTTTAATTTTTAATCTTAATTTTAATATTCTAATGTTAACTTTATGTGCTGTTTTATATATCGATTATATTGTATACCACCCAGAGCCCCTCTTTGATCTGCTTGATCTGAAGCACTCATGAGCCGCACTGTTGCAGCCAATGAACTGTTTTTATTTTTAAAAGATTTCACAACAGTAGGAACTGAGTCAGCTCTTTTCTTATGCATAAGTTATTTTAATAAGTTTAAGAACAAAGAACAAAACGGGCTCCAAGCAATTCTACTTGTTCCTAAGCTTATTAAGACAGAATGGAAAAGCCACATAAACCACAAAATGCATTGAAAATAATTTTCAAACTAATAGTAAAAAAAGCTAATGTAGCAGTTAACTTTATTTTAATTTTAACCTACCTTGTTTCAACTAGGTATGCAGTATAAATTTCCTGCATGTTCATAGCATTCCGTCCAGTCCTCTTTTCGGCTTCAGCAATGCTGATTTCTATTTTTTTCAATAAACAGTCTTCCATGATCTTTTAGGGGGGAAAAGGTATGTCTGTAAACATTACAGCTGTTGCTCTATATCTATTAAAACACTTTGCTGCTGCCAAGTATCAAATCACTGGCTCTTAAAAAGCAGAATCAAGTATAATTGATTGTAAGGGATGACACTAATATCAATTTACAATGCATACATTATATTTTAATCTTTGCAATACCACCTCTATTATAAACCTTTTCACACAAGTCAGCGAAAAATGTCTGCCCTATCTGATTAGTTTATCCATTAGACAAAGAGTGTAGGAAAACATAAGGTGTTGCAGTGCATGTCATGGTAACTGTTGTATCAAATTATTGCATTTGCCTGAAAGAAGGGCTAGTTTTTCCCATTAATTTGTTTAAAGAGGGAGAATTACCTTAATCCTCCTACTTAAAGTAGGAGATTCACTTTATCTCAAGCATTTAATCTATCATAACTGGAATATCAGGTTTCACTTCCATCTGTCAGACCAGCACTCCCAACTATTTAAGAGTCACTACAGATTTCTTGGGAAAACTGAACTCCATAGGGCATAGGCAATCACCCTAGCAAAACTATTTCAACAACCATGGATGCTAAACAGTAACATTCCCAAGCATAGACTTCAGGTCATCAAGAACATCATTGATGCCAAAACTGCACACACTGCCACCAAATCCTGTGATTTTGTATCCACCTAGAACCGTTTCACCTTTGGCAATCAGTGACATTAACATCTTCATGGCTGACTTAAGAGTGATGGTTTCTTAACTCTCAACTCCCTGAAACCTCTTCATTACTTGAGATTCACTGATAACATCCTTATCAATTGTGCCCATGGAAATTAATCTCTCATGACTTCAAAACCTTCCACCTTCTATCAAGCTCAGCCTACAGAACAAGTCCATTTCCTTAATATCACTGTAATACTATAGAACAGATACATAAACATCACATTAAATAAATATAGCCACAGATTACTAGGCATACTTGCATGCTTTCACTTTTCCCCAAAAACACATCACCAAATCATCTACAGCCAGGCTCTAAGTTAAAACCATATTTGATTCATGAGCAGATATGCTGAACTGATGGAATTAAACTAGGCATTCAGAAGACTGAACTACGCACACAACAAGATCAATAGACAAAATCAATGGGGCTTGATCAATTCCTAAGAAGGACTTAGTAAAAGACAGACCACAGAAACAAAACAATAGAACACCACTGGCCACTCTCTACAGATTACAGCTCAAACCCACTCAAATGAGTTAGCAATAAACAACATCCCATACTTGACAATGATACTGCACTTTCTCACGCCAACAGGCTCATACTTGCTTACAGACTATCATCCAACCTAAAGCAGCAAAAATAGAACAATGACAACAACATGGGGCTGAGAGTCTGCCACAAACCCAGAGGTCTATGAATCTACATCAAGAGCACCATCACAAGATCCAACCACTGCACACACTAGATGAGATGTTTTTTGTACACTCTTCTTCCAATGTGATATGTGCCACCAATGCCTCCTCCTGATTTTACATAGGACAAATTTTGAATAAAAGAATTAATGGACAGAAGTTTGACATCGCAATTCTAAGCAAGGCAAGGTAATATCAGAACAATTCAATCTACCAGGACACTCCATAGTGATTGAATTCACATCCATCCAAAGGTTTCAGGCAATCTCTGGTGGTCTCAAAAAATACAGTGAGTTAACACATTGCAATTGTTAATTCATAAGGGTATTTGAAATCTCTCTCACATAACCAATATATTTTCTTCTGCCTTTCACCCCAAACTCATTCAAATTTAAATACTGTATCAGCCTATCCACTCCATGTATCTAATGAAGTAAAGTACAGTTCACAAAAGTTCTTGTCTTTTCATAACATTTGTTGGTCAGAAAAAGTGCTACTAGATTCCTGGTTTTTGCCATCCTATGATGGCAAAACAAGGCTCTCTTCCTATAACGTCTTAGATCATTGTCTATGCAGCTTCTCAATCATCCAGGTCATTGTTGTCTCAAAGTTGCTTTTTCAAAAGGCAACTGGATTGGTGTTTGGTTTGGTTTTTTGAGAAAGATGATGATGTTTTGCTTCTCATCCAGGAAGCTTCATCACTGTGATGAAGTTTCTTGGATGAGAAGTGAAACATCATCTTCTCCTTCCTCAAAAAAACAGTCCAGTTGCCTTTTGAAAAAGCGCCTTTGAGACAATCGTAGATCCCTGAGAATATGACAGAGGCACATGCAGCTTTTTTTGTTTAATCTTTTTTTGGGGGAATAATCTTAAAATACCAAATGAGTATCTAAACACTAACTTCACCTACATTAATGAAGCTTCTTTTCTCCTGATTTACTGGGCTTACATATTTTAATCACCTATTTATACCAAATAAAATGGAGTTGCATGGTAGTCAGTAAGTCCTTCCTTGAGTTTTATCCCTTGTAGTGAAGCATTCAGCTTGTATATTTAAGCAATTAAAATCAAATGTCTGCCCTCTTCCCTAGTTTAGGCAGGTTGTGCATTAACCTGGCTGGCTGGCATTAAAACAGCAGGATCCTGACTCTGGTATTCAACACAAAATGAAGCATTCAAAATTGGGATTCTAACAATGGGAATCTGAAGGCAGATGAAATTTGAACAGCCTACAAGATTCCTACATTACCCATGATAGAGTCCATATATTGTCCCTTTGCATGCTGAAGATATACTTCCTGCCTAAATTCCTTGGAGAGAAAGACACATCCAGCCATTGTTAATTATAATAACATTTATACCAACTAATGTAAAAGCTTATTGTTATTAAGATTCAGAAGAGTATCAATTAAAAACACTTAGCCTATTCTTTGAAACTTTAGTGACATAAGCTAGGGCAATGGCAAAAATTTATTCTCTGCTCTAATATTTAACATTTGCACTCAAAAATGGAGTAACATTCCATGAAACCTTGGAAGAGGGGACGTTAAATATTTCATCAGATTCTTCTCCCAACAATAGGTGTGTTGATAATCATGGTGTGTTTCAGCCACATAATGGCTAAATTGCAAAAACATGCTAAACCGAGTTTAAAAAGCAGATTGCAACTGGCTGGATCCATGCAGTATGCTAAACCATAAATCACAGTTTACAAGCCACACTATGGTTTATAAACGTGTTAAACAAAAAACCAATCTGCATGATAGCTTTGTGTACTATACAAAACAGCCAATTTAAGACAGTATTTAAAACTCCAGATAGCAGGAAGCCAGTAAAATTAGAGACAATTAAAAGATTTCACCGGTTCCTATTAACTCCTTAAGAAACCGGTGCAGATACCAATGACCTAAAGTGTTTCCAGTGTTGACCACTCTTACCAATTACAATGCACATTCATAAAATCTGTCAGCAAATCTAATGCTAAATTGGTCTGTGGTAAATTACAAACAAATCCTGGTTTTCATTTGGTTATCGGTGTTATTGAAGGGCCTTAAACATGATGCAAGTAGTCCCTGCTGTACGACCACAATTAAGCCCAAAGTTTGCATTGGCAGGCAGGACAGTTATTGAGTTTTGCCCCATTTTACGACCTTTCTTACTACAGTTAAATGAATCCTGCAGTTGTTAAGTTAGTAACCTGATTGTTAAGTGAATCTGGCTTCGACTTGTCATAAGGTCACAAAAAGGCAATCACATGACCCCAGACACTGCAACTGTCATAAGTACATGCCAGTGGCCAAGTGTCTGAATTTTTAATCAAATGACCATGGGGATGCTGCAACAATATTAAGTGTGAAAAACAGTCATGTCACTTTTTCCATGCTGTTATAACTTTGAATGATCACTAAATGAATGGTTGTAAGTTGAGGACTACCTGTAGCGACAACCTCAATTATCCATCTCTTTTATAAATTTCCAATGACCATTGGAAAGTAGATTCACCTCCAATAGTATGGAATAGTTTGGAAAATAAAGGACACAAACAGACTTCAGGTATTTTGAACACTAAAATACCAAATACATTGGACTACAATATAAGTAGTCCTTAACTTACAGCAGTTCATTTAGAGACCATTCAAAGTTACAACAGCACTGAAAAAAGTGACTTATGACCGTTTTCAGAGTTACAACTTTTGAAGCATCCCCATGATCATGGAATCAAAATTCAGATGCTTAGCAACTGTTTCATACTTATATCCGGCTGCAGTGTCCCGGGGTCATGTGATCACCTTTTGCGACCTTCTGACAAGCAAAGTCAATGGGGAAGCCAGGTTCGCTTAACAACCGTGTTACTAATTTAACCACCAGAGGGATTCACTTAATAACTGTGGCAAGAAAAGTGGTAAAATTATGGGGCAAAACTCACTCCCCAACCCATTTCTCACTTAGCAACCTACATTTTCGGCTCAATCGGGCTCCTAAGTCGAGGACTACCTCTGCTCCTAATACTGGAGGGGTTGCTCTGGCCATCTTTCCAAAGACAGCAATAAAACCATTGCTGGGCAGAGGATTAAAGGTAAAGGTAAGGGTTCCCCTCGCACATATGTGCTAAT
Organism: Arizona elegans; assembly: GCA_022577455.1. Lineage (NCBI taxonomy): Eukaryota > Metazoa > Chordata > Lepidosauria > Squamata > Colubridae > Arizona > Arizona elegans. The sequence goes on from JAKOOJ010000001.1 coordinate 108,258,762, forward strand.
CGTTCCTGACTCTAGGGGTGGTGGTCATCTCCGTTTCAAAGCCAAAGAGCCAGCGCTTTCCAAAGACGTCTCCGTGGTCATGTGGCCGGCATGACTAAACGCCAAAGGCGCACGGAACGCTGTTATCTTCCCACCAAAGGTGGTCCCTATTTTTCTACTTGCATTTTTTTTTTTACATGCTTTCGAACTGCTAGGTTGGCAGAAGCTGGGACAAGTAACACGCACTAGGGATTCGAACTAGCTGGAGCATATTCAATTCTGAAGTTTTCACCTTCCTTCTTGGTCTGTCCCAGGTGTCCCAGGGCCCCTTTCCCTTGTGGGTGGGAAGGAGTTTTGGAGAAAATAACAAAAAAAGGGGGAAGAGTGGGGGTGGGGGAAGAGGCAGACTTTTTCAACGGGAGCGCCTTTTCCTCGCATGCCCAGCACCTGCGTCCCACTAGGTATGGCAAGGGGTGCCTTGCCCTTCTTCTCCTCTTAGGCACTCTCTGCCACCAAAGCCAGAGGTGAGGGGCTCCTCTCCTATCCCCACTACCCTCCCTTCCCTTTTCCTCCTCCACCCCAACCCCGGGCTTAGCGTTCAGCCCAACCAACCTCCCCTCTTTCCCCTCGCTCCATTCCCTCGACCCCCTCTTCGCCTTCTTCAGACCGCGCCCCCGGTTACCAGCCCGCCCGCACCCCGAGCCCGCCCCGCGTTGGCTTCCGCCGAGGAGGCGGGACAAGCCCGTCCACGGGGGCCGCGGCCTAACCCGGTGCCCTGGTGCAGCGGCGGAGCTTCCCTTACCAAACAAGCCGGCGGTCCGGTGGCCGCCGCAGCCGCCGCTATTGCGGCTGTGGTCGCCGCTGCTGTCACCGCCCGGCTTGGCAGAAGACCGGGAGGGGATTCGGGCTCGTCGCCTTCCTTGCTGCCGCCGCCGCCGCCGCCTCCGCCTCCTCCGCTGCTGCTGCTGGTAGTGCTGGTGCTGGTGCTGCTGCCGCCGCCAGGGCTTTCGGCGCGGGGATGCTCCATAGCGAGCGAGCCGGGAAGACGAAGAAGGAGGAGGTGGGAGGAGGACTCGGAGGCCGCTTCCGCGCACGCGCCTGGCTCTTTAAGGCGGAGCGGAGGGGGAGGAGGAAGAGTGTGAGGAAGAGACGCGGGAGTGGGAGGCTCTTCTCGCCCGTCACTCCCAGCTTCGCTTCTGCGACCCTTTTTCTCGCTCAAAGTCGCCTCACGATTCGCTTGGAGCTTTCACGTTCCCCTTTCCCATGATTGAAGAAGGGATTTCATTTCAGATATAAGCGGGAACGATAGGAAAACAAAAGAGACTTTGGCGTTTGCAAAATTGCTCCGTGGCGTGCCTACTACTACTATTACTACTACTACTACCCTTCCCGTTTTACCGGGAAAGCGTCTGTCTATTATTCTCTCGACCGCGAGGGTGGAGAAAGGCGAATGCGATTTCTGCTTACTCGGCGCAATCGATCCGGCTACTCCCTACCAAGAGAGTTTTCACACACACACACACGCGCGCGCGCCTCCAAGGCTTTACAACATTAAAATAAATAAACAAATAAAAACTTCCAACGTGTAATAAAACCGTTTAAAAACGCTGCCCCACTCCGAAAGCAACAGTATAATCAGATTAGAGAAGTGATAATAAAAGCCAGAACGGAAGTATATCCATTTTTTTCTGTGTTTTTTCCCCTGTTCCTCCTGCAGATACAATATACATATACCCTATATACAAAATATACCCTATATACAAAAATCCATATGGTTTCTTCAGTCTAAACTCTCAAGACTTTTCCATAAACTGTTAATTAAACATTTCTTGAATTTCTCCAGTACAAACAACATGCAGTTCAATAATAGATAATAGAAACTTCCAATTATTTTTCCTAACCCGCAGCATTTCTTTCCAGATTTTTAAGCACAAGAGGTGTTTTTCCTTTATTGTTAAATAAAGGAAAACTTACTTTTTCCAGTTAGCCGGGCTGGCCTGATTCCATGTTAGTTTTAACGTTTGATACTGATTTTAATTGAAATGTTTTAAATTATGGGCCAAATTTCATTTAATTATTTTTAAAAATTATTTTAACTTTTGTGTACAAATGTTTTTATTTTGGCTGTTCACCGCCCTGAGTCCGAAAGGAGAAGGACGGTATACAAATCTAATAAAAGATAAAGATAAAGATAAATGCAGGTTTAGAACAGGCCCATTGGAAGGGTGAAAGCTGGTGTTTGCTGGCAGGTTGTTCTGATGCTCTAATCCCTGCGGTTGGGTTTCTTGCCAGGTGCTCTCTGACAATATTTTTTAAGTCGAGCAATCAACCATGCAAATATTTGAAGCATAGCTTAGAGAGAGAGATCAAGGGAATTTATTCGCCCTTACTATTTAGTCCAAAGATAAATGCTATAAAGAAAATGGAGCAACCTCAACAACAGGTATGCTGACATATTGATAGGTAAGAAAGTTAAAAGAGGTTCGGTAAGAAGAGAAATTGGAACACCAGTCACTTCAGCTTTAGGAGCCAGCTGTAATAATAATGAGATTTATTTAGAATGCATGCAATTATTTAAATAGTATCACTGGTGTGGATTCAGAAAATTCCAAAATGTTCATCTTTTAAAATATAAATAAAAAATACAAGTGACCCAAGAGATCTGTTGCAATATACCTACACACACACACAACAAACATCCGAGAGATTAATGCACCAGATACACTTAAAGCATTCACAAATTAAATAGCCATTTATTTTAAACAGAGTTGTGGGGAAAAAGTATACATGAGAAAAAGCAAAAATACACATGTATTTTTTTCCCTAAGTTAAATGTTCAGGAGAAGAAACTATTTAGAGAAAAATAGGGAAAACAGTTTAAAAATACTGTGGCCCAGAGGCATCTTTAGGACAAAGCAAATAAGTCAAGATGGCGGCTGCAACTGATGCCCTGCTGCTTTTTTAGTGCACCTCTACACTCAGGTACCCAAAGAATCTGGCCCTCCTGTATTTTTGACAGCAATTAAGTACACACAGTAAGAGAAGAAGCTTCTCTTATATACTGAAGAAGCTTCTTAGGTGAGAAGCAAAATGTCTTCAAAAGAAAAAACAAGCTAGTTCAGTTGCCTTCTGAAAAAGCACCTTTGGGACAACCATGACCTGGATAGCCGAGATTCTCTACAGACTGTTAGCTATACAATTTGGGATGGACACCCTTTGAATGGTGTGGAAGTAGGAATAGATTTCCAGAGGAAAAAAATTGCAGACTACAGGAACCAGGAGCATTACTCAGGTGACACTGAGGACACAGATAAACCTCCAAGTGCTTCAGTGACCCTCTAAATAAAAGGATGCAAATGACCAGCTGTCTGCAAGGAATATAAATCCTTCCATTCCCCACTATCCTGTCAGAGCTGAAGAAGCTTCTTGGGTGAGAAGTGAAAGGTCCTCAAAGAGAAAACAAGAAAGCCCAGTTGCCTCCTGAAAAAGCACCTTTGGGACAACCATGACCTGGATGACTGAGAATCTCTACAGACTTTTACATAAGAGAAGGATCCTGGAGGTAAGATGGTTATAATTATGGTAATTTATTATTATTAGCATGTATCTTTTTTCAGTATAAAAGAGTAAACTCTCTCTTCATGAGCTCTCCTTGTCTACTGGATGAGCCCTTTTGTGAGTTCTCATGAAGGATGGATGGAATTTCCCTGGTTTGCACTGTGGACAAAGGTGGGTGTTTGCTGGCAAGTTGTTCTGATGCTCTAACCCCTGCCGTTGGGTTTCTTGCCAGGCGTTCTATGACAATATGCCCAGAGGCTCTAGAATAAAAACAGAGAGCCAAATCTCATCATCCCTGGCTCTCATCCAAATATCTTGACAACTTTAATCTTCATTGGCTCCCCCATTTCTGGATCTGGGGATGAAAAGGCAAGAGGGAAAGAAAGACCCATGTGTCACATCTGCCTCTGACACCACAATTCTGCTTCAGTTCCTCTAGTCAGGCATCAGTTACAATGCAACGCTGATACAACTCATCCAAGGTGACTGGGGTTGCTTGTCCTGTTCATCTCAGAGGTCATCCTTCAACCCCTCACTAAACTGGCCAATAAGGGCCACCTCACCCCATGTGACATCTCTGGGCAATAGTTTAAAAATCTATGATGAACAACCTTATTCTCCTGTTGTCCTATTTGGATTTCTGAATCTTCTAACCAGTTATGATCCTTTGAATGGGATTGCCAAAATGGCTTCTAAATTTCCCAAGGAAGTTCTGTTAGTTGTCCAGTAATGGCTCATAGCCTTCTATCAACAGTTAATACTATTGATACAATTAATACCTATCTACCTATCTACCATTAAAGAAAGATACAACAAATTTGATTTTGCTGACCAGTATGTTTATCAATTGGACATAAATTCTTCTACTTTCCATACACACACACACGCACACACATATATACAAAAATGTACTTTCTTTTCTAATCAATCGTTCTTGCTGTGAGTCTTGGACACATTATTAATTTATTGTCATAATGGTAATGAAGACAAATACATTGAGGGCTAATGATGCAAAAGCGATATGGTATGAATAATCCTACTGGTCAGTGATTAAAAGTAAATAACCTTTGGTGGCCCCTTCCAGCCACAAAAGCATTTTCAAGGGGAGCCAAGACCTTATAGAAATAAGAAGACTGAAAAAGAAAACATCAAAGATGCTTCCCCATGTGATCAGAGAAATTGCAGAGGCCACAAAGACAGCAGGAGGAGAACCAAACATTGAGCTAAGCACCCAGACGGAGAAACACAAACACATTTTTAAAAAATAGAAAAAACTTGGAAAGTTTTCAGAGAAAAGAAAGTACCTCTATCCTGCCAGTTCTAAAGTCAGAAGAAAATGTGCTGCTCTCTCTCATTCTCTTTTTTTGGAAAAAAATAATGGGAGGGGAAATTGGCCCATAAACACCAATGTGGAAAAACTGACAGACTTTTGAAAAAAGCCAAATATCCACATGGATTGCATGAATAAAAATTTGTATAAACATGAGAAGACGCAAAGGAGGAGGCAACACAAATCCAAAGCTTTGGGGGAAGATTCACTTGGTTTGGCAGAAGAGTTCAAGAGATAAATCATCATTACTGTGGTTGCGCCACTTACATACGATGCAGTAGTGAGCAGACCTCAGCTGAAAGTTGTGATTCTAAACCAAAAAACAGGTCAAGTTGTTTTGAAGCTCACTTTGAGCCTTGGATCCTACATTTTGATTAAGCAGTCATGGTTGGCATAATGTCTACGGTACCCTGAGCCATTTGGAGGCAGGCTGACTTTTCGACTTCATCATTGTTTGTGTATTTTTTGATTATGTCTCTTGCCTCTTTGAGGAGAGGAGGAAAAGTAGGTCATGATGCTGGATTCAATGGCATGTCGGTTTTTTGAGGACTCCAGATTCAAAGTATTCAAGATGCCCTCCTAATTTAGCAAAAAGAGATAAACGCAGGAAGAGGTGATCTAATAGGAAAGAGTAGGCTCACATCCTGTCCCATGTCACAAGAGAGATCAGCTTGCTTTTGGCATAGCCCATTGCAGGAGATTAAACACAGTAGCTTATAAAAGAATGACTCCTGGCTTAGTATCTTGTATAAGCCCAAATCTAATTAACAAGAAAAAAATCATTAAACCATAGAGTAGTGTGGTATTTGACTTTAACCACAACATTGTGAAAGTCTGACTTGAATAAGATTTGGTTTTAGTGGAATAAAATTGGAGGGATGAAATAAGCGGGAAAACCCCTTTATGGGATGATGTCTGGTTAAAAATCAGGACTGGAATAAACAATGGACATACACAATGGAGGTGTGTAAGAAATGAAGCCTGCAAGGATTTGCATAAATCCCTTACTCTAAGGCTGGAATGAATATGGTTGAGCCTGTATATGGATGATACTAAATTATTCAGAGGAGTAGAAACAGAAAGAATTCCTAGATTATCTTCAAAATGGAAGAGATAACAAAATGCAAACCAGATTTGGGTAAGATAAAAGGAGGTAAAATAATATGCTGCACATTTGAATACAAATATGCTAATAATCTTATCTAGATTGAGCGGGCTACGATAAGACAGGTAAGGGGTTTTGGACGGGAGGGAACTAGGAAATAATTGAACTGGGTGACAATTGGAAAAAACATGATCGGGGACTCTAAAGGAAAAGATTTGGAAGTAAAATGTTGTGCTGATGTCATAAAATGTTGCGGTGAAGCTACACTAAGAAACAGGCAGATGTAGCAGAGTTTTTCCCTCTAGAGGCAGAATGGTTTTTAGGGTATTGTAAGAAAGAACTGAAAAATAGAATCCAATCTGGATCGGTCATCGGGACCAGAGATTTAGTTTACGGACTCGTGCTGGAGAGAGTGACACATTTCAGTAGAGAGAAGTTCCCTGAGGCTGGGCTCCAGCAAGAGTTGGAAAGCTTGGAAGACTAAACCTCTGATCTTGGTGACCGATCCAGATTAGATCCTACAACATTATCCTAGAACATGTATATTTGCCTTCATTCAACTGAAAAACAATTTAGGTTTTTCAGCACCTGCTTAAATGGCTCATCAATAGAGTAGAGTAGAGTAGAGTAGAGTAGAGTAGAATAGAATAGAATAGAATAGAATAGAATAGAATAGAATAGAATAGAATAGAATAGAATAGAATTCTTTATTGGCCAAGTGTGATTGGACATACAAGGAATTTGTCTTGGTGCATATGCTCTTGGTGTACATAAAAGAAAAGATATATTTGTCAAGAATCATGAGGTACAACACTTAATGATAATCATAGGGAAACAATCAATATAAATGTTAAGGATATCAGCAACAAGGTTACACTCATACAGTCATAAGTCATAGGACCCGGGTACCTTCGAGACCGACTTCTGCCACCAATAGCCTCCCACTGGCCAGTTCGCTCCCACAGAGAGGGTCTCCTCAGGGTGCCATCAGCCAAGTTATGTCGGCTGGCGACACCCAGGGGGAGGGCCTTCTCTGTGGGAGCCCCAGCCCTGTGGAATGAACTGCCCCCGGAAATACGTAAGATCTCCGACCTCCGGGTATTTCGCTGTGCACTGAAGACCCTGTTGTTCCGCCAGGCCGGGCTATCGACATGATAATTTTAAATTGGGGTATTTTAAATTTCTGGGGTTTTAAATGGAGCCAAATTTATGTAATAATTTTAAATTTTAAATTGATGTTTGTCTTGTGTTTTTAAATAGGCTGTACACCGCCCTGAGTCCTTCAGGAGAAGGGCGGTATAGAAATAAAATTATTATTATTATTATTAAGTGGGAGGAGATGGGTGAAAGGAACGATGAGAAGATTAATAGTAAATGGCTCATCAACTGTGCAATTGGGCACCCTACAATCTGAGTTTATACCACACAAAGGTTTTGCTGAGTTTATATCACACAAAGGTTTTGCCATTTCTCCACTAGGGACTGAAAGCATCTTGAAAGCACCATCTTTAATAGTGCTAAAGGCTAAAGCGGCATAAAGTGGCTATTCACAACAATGGTGGGATAATTGGAAGATGCCATAAATCACAAATAAGGAAATTATGCAAATCTGGTATTCTGCTCAGGTTCCAAAAATAAGCATTTTCCTTCCCTGTGCCACTGCTTAATTTCTAGGGATTTAAAGCAATGGCAGTTTCATACCCAAGTGAAAAAGAAAAAAACATCTCAGACACTGACTCGTGAAACACAATTACCTGTAGTAGAATAACTTGTAAGCCACCCAGAGTCACCTTATAGGAGAGATGGGGAAATAAAAATGTAATAATAAATAATAAACAAACAAATAAATAAATAATAAATAATAAACAAACAAACAAACACCTCCATAATAATGCTGCAGTTTTGACTCCTTCCTTAAATTGGACATAGACCAATTCAATTCTCCCAATCCTCGCAATTAGTACTTCAGAATGAAATGTAATGAAAAATTGTGAAATCCCATTTCTGGGGCTTGAGGATTCCCTGCTCATCCCCCACCCACCCCACACCCCCAGATCTTGTGCAAGAGCATATTCTCACATCCAAAGTATGAATGAGTCAACAGGGATAAGCCAGTGTAATTTGTCTTCTGCCTCCCAAAAGTTTATTATGATTTATCACCGAAACTGTGCAATGAACTCCATTGTGTAAACAAAAGCTGAAGTCATCAAGGCTTTTGCTTTCTTGGCCATTGTCTTCACTTTCTCAGCTTTCCCCTAGAAGAAGTTAGAAGCTCCCTACAGTGTAGACTTTTCATAGAGAAATGATTCCTAGGGAGCCCCGTCAGTATGTGTTTATCTCCCACTGGATATGTTCACACATTTCCAGGTTGCCAGTCACGATTTGCTTGCCTGATGCTTCCTTTCCATGAGCAGCAGACCTGCAAACCAAGCACCCATCTGTGGCTTTATTTTCTAGCCGCAAATGTCACACAGTGATTGCTTTTGGTCAGAAGAACCATTTGCTGGATGTTTGTTTTCCTCATAGGTTCCTTCTGTGTGTGTTTTGAATGGAATCAATAACCCGAAATAAAGTACAAAGACCTGGGTTGCAACTGGATTATTGAGTCATCCAGTAGATTCATGGCTAAACTATGGTTGACAGCATATGTGTCATGGAAACGCCCCCACAAAAAGGCAGACCAAACTAACATATGTCTAATCATTATTTTGTTTCACGTTGCAAAAAAACTATAAAGCTTTCATGTATGTTTTTATGACGTGTGCAGGGGTGGGCTTCAAAAATTTTAGCAAGTTCTCTGCCCGGTTGCTGGGTGGGCGTGGCCATGGTGGGTGTGGCCTAGTCAGCCTCCTGCACCATGGTGGGGGGGCATTTTTGCCCTCTCCGGGCTCTGGAGGCTTTCGTTGAGCCTCCGGGAGGGCGAAAATGGGCTGTTTCCGGCCTTCCCGAATTTCCCGTAGGCCCATTTTTCACCCTGCCTGAGCCTCCGCACACGGCCTGCACTTAACATGCATCCAAAATGGGCCGCATGGGGATTCCTGGGAGGAGCAGGGTGGGCGGGGTCAGCCAGGAGTGGGATTTGGGGGTTCTCCAAACTGCACAGAATCTTACCTAGAGGTTCTTCCGAACCCCTGCGAACCCCCAGCAGCCCACCCCTGGACGTGTGTCTCTTTCTTCATCCATGGAATGCCACACAAAATAAAGAGGACAAATAAAGATGGATGTGACCTCTCTTAGGCAATTGACCAGATCTACTTTGCTTTAGTCGTGTTGCTGTACCTTAGGCATGTATCATCTTTATCTGCTTCTAACAAACACATCAATAATGCCAACAAAAAGTCTTTTCAACCCTCTGAAAGTCAGAAAAAGTTATTTTCCATCAGCTTCATTCCTCTTTTCTCTGGAGATCCTGAAGATAGAGCAAGGCCTGAGAAATTGACTAAAATGAGGGCTCTGAGAAAAAGAGAGGATTTCTGGAAAGTGGATGGTTCTATCAGCTTCTAGCTGGATTAGGAAACCCTGTGTGCAGAATTAGGCTTGAAAGACACTCCTAATTACCACAAAAGGTTCATCCACATAAGGTCACTGATGACAAACTCATGAAATAGTGAGTCCAGGCACTTCCTGCCTGGACTATTGTAATGCTCTCTACATGGGGCTCCCCTTGAGGAACACCCAGAGGCTCCAACTGGTGCAGAGTGCGGCCGCGCGGGTGGTTATGGGAGCAACATGGCGCTCCCATGTGACACCTCTCCTGCGCAAGCTGCACTGGCTCCTGGTGGTCTTCCGGGTGCGCTTCAAGGTTTTGGTTACCACCTTTAGAGCGCTCCATGGCTTAGGACCTGGTTATTTATGGGACCGCCTACTACCACAAACAGCCTCCCACCGGCCAGTACGCTCTCATAGAGAGGGGCTCCTCCAGGTGCCGTCAGCCAAACAATGTCGACTGGCGGCCCCCAGGGGGAGGGCCTTCTCTGTGGGGGCACCTACTATCTGGAATGAGCTCCCCCCGGAGATACAGAAGATCCCGGATCTGCGCACTTTCCGCCGTCTCTTAAGACCCTCCTATTCCAGCAGGCCGGCCTGGCCTAATTTTCTCCCCTTTCTTTTAAATTTTTTAAACTGAAATTTTAATTTGTTTTTAAATTATTGGGAATTTCAATTGTCTCGGGCGAAATTATTTAATTTGGTTTTAATTATGTTTTTTTAACTTTTGTATTTATGTGTTTTATTCTGTGCCTGTTCACCGCCCTGAGTCCTTCGGGAGTAGGGCAGTATACAAATCTAATAAATGAATGAAATGAATTAATAATGTTTTGCCCTGTGGTCTGCACTCCTAGGTCAGATGTGTACTTTTCTTTTATGCAATCTGTTAGCAATCTGGCAGGGTAGTAGCCATGGAGTAAGGACTCTAAGACAGGTGACCCCATCGTGCTTGCTTGCAAAAGAGAGAAAAAGAGGCCATGCTCATCCCTATTTTAAATCAAAGAAAGAAGCAACCTAGAACTAAGGAGAAATTTCATGGCAGTGAGAACAATTAATCAGTGGAACAGCTTCCTTCCAGAGGTTGTGGGTGCTCCAATACTGGAGGATTTTAAGAAGAGATTAGACAGCCATTTGTATGAAATGGTGCAGGGCAGTGGTGACTAACCTTTTTGCCGTCGCGTGCCAGAAGTGAGGGGAGTGCGGGGGCGGGAGGTCATGCGTGCACATGCCCACACCCATAATTCAAGGGTGCAACGTGCAACACCCCCCCACGCACATCCCCCAATTTTGGCACACAATGGAACAGTTGGCCCGGTAGGCCTGTTTTTCACTTTCCCCAAGCTCCAGAGGCTTTCTTGGAGCCTGGGGAGGGCAAAAACAGCCTTTCCCACTCCCCCGGAGGCCAGAAACAGCCTGTTTCCTGACTTCCGGTGGGCCCGGCAGGCTAGAAAATCAGCTGGCCAGTGTGCGCATGCATGCTAGGGCAACGCTCGTATGCCCTACAGATATGGCTCCACGTGCCACCTGTGGCACGCGTGCCATCACGGGTATAGGATCTCCTGCTTGAGCAGAGGGTTAGACTAGAAGACCTCCAAGGTCCCTTCCAACTCTTGTTATTCTGAAAGTAAAAAGTTGGAGCTGGAAAATAGTGTCTCTAGGAGTCCTTCCTTCCATAGAAGGACAGACAGGCTGTTTGTTGGACTGTGTAGCATCATTGCATTTGTACAATTTTGTGTTAAACAATTGTTTCATCAGTTTGGGGAGAGTGTATTTTCTCTTGCTGATAGCTTTACTGTTTTTTTCCCCCTTTGTTCTAAAAAAAAAAAAAGTTGCCTTGAGCAGCGATTGCAAGGAAGAGCAGAACCAAAGTGGAATGATGGCCTCAAAGCAGAGACGGCAATAAATGCACAGAGGTTTTCCTAATTTCTAGATCTGTTCCACATTACTTTGTAATGGAAAGAGGTCTGATGGGAAAAGAGCTGCTGTATATGCCTTGATTTATGATTTCATCCTTTTTCTTCCAAAGAAAGGATTTGTACATTTAATCTCACAGGCCGGCTAAAATGGCAAGTTTTTTTTCCTTTCTTTCCTGTTCCTGAAACGGCTCGGCGTTGTCATCTTTATATCAAGCTTTGGTTTCTGTGCCAACTTTTCCTTCCCCCTTCTTCCTCCTCCTTCTCCTATATTTGTGTGCGTTCAGAACGAGCCAGCATTCGTCGGCTCAGAAACTTCAGTTCCTGGGCGGACCCCACACACTCACACAGCTGGATTTGAAACAGCTGGATCTGCCTCCCTTTCACTTTTAGCGAGGATCCCCACAAGCCCTGGACAGGCTGGTTGGCGGACGATAAACCGAGTAGCACTGCAAAACTGGGATTTGGTTGCTGGCAAGATCCAGAAAATGGGTTACTGGAGGAGGCTTCCTCAGCTTCTGCTATTGCTGCTTCAGTTCCGTAAGTAAAGAACTAACTTTCACTGTTTATTTTCCTTCTCTTCAAGCTCCATTCTCCTCTGTGGGGGATTAGCTGAAGGAGACGGCAGAGAGACTGGAGAATTTAGAATAGAGCTGACTTGAAAATCCAATCTGTGCTTCTTTTTCAGCAAGTGGTTGGTAATTCACTTCAGTTCTTCAGGTTCTTGAAGGCAAAACAGTCACTGCCATAGCCAGGTCTGGGTTGGCATTAGTGTTATGCAAGAGAACTTTTTAGCAACTTTTTAGAAACAGTTCAAAATTGTTGACATACATTATTTAACCAGACTGAATCCAGCTGAGATGATTGGTTGCAAGTTCGGCATATTTGAATGCTGAGATAGCTCCAGCAGCACTCTTCACCACCCTCTTTTTCCCATGCACTTTCACAGATTTAGGCAGAGAACTAATTAAGCTTAAGTAAACTAACACAGTTGAGAAGTGAAAGGCGCATTTGGGCAACAGCATCGTAACTATTTGAAGCTCAGCGCAGCCAGCACATAAGCAAATAATTCCTCGTTACACACGCTCTGTTTATATGTCTATAATCGTCTGTTACAATTCTCATGCCAGACTTTGGAAAAGAAAAAAAAAAACAGTTCCACGATACTACAAAGGCTACTTCCTTGGTTTATAACTTGAAGGCACTCACCCAGAGATGCCATATGCAAGTCAAAAAAAGTATACAGACTTCTCAGATGTGCGTAGCCTAAGGTATGTAACACCTGCAAATACGTACATTTATATGGAATTTGTATATTTTACTGACACACCCCATTTCCACTAAAACCAGATTGTTCATAGTTCTGAGAAATCAGGGGATAACTTCCAGGAAAGGACTTACTAACTATAAGGTGTGCCAATCCTATGTGTTCAGTGTTCTACGGGTAAAGCTTCGCTATTCCATGTGCTGCTTATTCCAGCTTCTTTGAAAGAACAGACCACGAGTCTAGCAACCTAAAACTAAGGAGAAATTTCCTAACAGTGAGAACAATTAACCAGAGGAACAGCTTGCTTTCAGTAGTTATGGGTGCTCCATCACTGGAGGTTTTTAAGAAGAGACTGGACAGCCACTTGTCTGAAATGGTGTAGGATCTTCTGTTTGAGCAGGGAATTGGACTAGAAGACCTCCAAGGTCCTTTCAAACTCTTGTTATTCTGTTTTCTACAGATAGTTCTTGTTTGGTGATCTTTTAGAGTCCAGCTATGTTGGCATCATTTACAATACTGTTTGGGCAGCATTCCTGCCATCCAAAATCCTACACAAGCTGGAGAGCTTCTTTGTGGCACATATTTCATATTTCTCCTTGATTGCTGAACTAGACAACCAGATTGGTGATAAACCATTGCACATAGGAACCTATACACATAAACCTATACAGAGCTGTCCATATACCCTGTATTCCCCAAAATAAGACATCCCCTGATAATAAGCCCAATCGGGCTTTTGAGCGCATCCCACTCCAGGGGAAGGATACTGCAAAATCCTCATTCCCTCCCCACTACTGGGGGAAGGATATTGCAAAATATCCATTCCCACCCTACTCTGGGACCAGCCAGAGGTTGTATTTGCCGGTTCTCCAAACTGCTCAAAATTTCCGCTACCGGTTCTCCAGAACCTGCTGGATTTCACCTACTGCCCATTATATCAAGTCACATCCCATTAGTATTGCCCTTAAGCGTTCCTATCCAATGGGACCTGGGAAGGGTGCATTTTCTACAGCACCTCCTGCCCTACTGAAGAACTTTCTTCCTGGGATCCAACAATCCCCCACCTCTTTCCCCTTTCAGAAAGCCACAAAGGCCTGTTTTCTTCCCCATGTGTATGGGGAAGCTTGGAGCCTGAGGATTGTATGGATAGATGAACTGGATGTGGTGGGTCAGGCACTTGGGGTTTTTGCTTTTATTTTTCTTGCAAGCTGTCCACAATTGTGTTTTATACCATGGGAGGCAGCATACAAATCAAATCAATCAATCAAATAAGCACACCCTTAATACCAATAAAAATAAGCAGTAATTTAATTCATATCTGAAATGTTTTGCATTTAGATAAACTTAGGATGAGAGGCTATGTCTCTAGTAGATGGATAATCAATTCAATCTCCGCAGCAAACCAGGTATAGAGAACAGGCAATCATATAAGATCAGCTAAGCCTCCAGAACTTTAATTTCTGTCTTTAATTTGCAAATGGGCATCTTTCCAGGGTCACTGAAAAATGCTGAGGAATATTCTCACCAGATGTACAGGAAGATAGTCTTTGGATAGCTCTCCATGTAGCACATGCTTTTCTTCTTCTCTCATCATTATCATCATCTGCCCCTCCCCTACACACCAGTATCATCATCATCATCACCATCATTATCTTCAATCCATTTCACAAAAGAAAATTATGTAGTCCTTCCCAAAGCAAGAAGACATGGATTACTTAGGTTCTTCCAGCAGAAAACTTTGATAGAATGAGGGGCCCTGAATCAGTGTACTTGACATATGCAATCCCCCTGGATTGAATGCATCCCTTTGTAGATAAGTAGAGGCACAAAGCCACCTGAGTGACTTTGGGCCAGTCACTTTCTCTCAGCCCTAGGAAAGAGGCAATGCCAAATCATTTCTGAAAAACCTTGCCTAGAAAATTGCAGGGACTTGTCGAGGCAGTTTCAAAGAATTAGACCCGATTGAACAGAAGAAAAGGGAACAAACAATTTTTTTAAAAAATTGATTTATATGCCGCCCTTCTCTGGAGACTCAGGGCGGCTTACAATGCGTTAAGCAATAGCCTTCATACTTTTGTATATTTATACAAAGTCAGCTTATTGCCCCCACAAACTGGGTCCTCAATTTACCTACCTTAGAAAGGATGGAAGGCTGAGTCAACCTTGAGCCTGGTGAGATTCGAATTTACAGTAATTGCAGACAGCTGGTTTAATTACAATGCTATTAGTCTGCTGAGCCACCAGGCCCAAATTGAGAGCCACTTTGGTGCAGTGGTTAAGAGTTAGGATAGAAACTGAGGGATTGTGAATCCTAGTCCCACTTTGGGCATGAAGCCAACCAGTGGTGGGTTTCAACCAGTGTTAACCACCGGTTCGCTTCATGCACGTGCTTCGTGCTTTGTGCGCGCTTCGCACAAGTGTAGTGTTTTACAGAACAGCTGAGACGCGGCAATCTACTCTACCGTGCCTTTCAGCTGGGCTAAAAACAACCTAATATAAGGTATGTATAACACAGGAGCAGGCAGGAAGGCCAAGCTAACTGTCAAAGAGAACCGGTTCACTCTCAACTCACCATCTCCGCTACCGGCTCGCCCGAACCGGAGAGAACCAGTAGCAACCCACCACTGAAGTCAACGGCTCTCAATCTGTCAACATGAGAAAGCTGGCAAGAGCAAAACCCTTGTGTGGATTCTGTTCTAAAATAGCCAAAGGACACCATGTTGATTATTCCCATAATATATTTATTTCTTTAATACATGATGAGGAACTTTCATGAGGAACATGGCTGAGTTGTTTCTGCCCACTATAGGTTAACGCATTACAGTAAGATAAAGATGTTATGGTTTGGTGTGTTTTGTGAAGCCATTTGTTTGGGGTTTAGTCACGAAGGCAAATCAGGATTGTACAAAACAGGTCTGTTCTTCACTAGGGAGGAAGTAGCTATCAAGAAAAATTCCCGATTTAGTTAGCACCTCATTGTAGCAGGCTGCAGAAGCCCAGCTCAGCATAACAGGATTTCCTTTCTGTCTGGAGGACATCATGACTTCCATCTCTTATATGGAATTCACAAGTCATTAGAGATTTGCTTTTCTTGATTGGTGACCATAATGGTACTTCCATCAGCATCCCTTGCTCTCCCCATTTGTCCAACTAGCTTTTCATCAATCACCTGAGTTTTAATCTTTGGTTGTTGGGCAATTGTGTTTAGTTGCTATTGGAAAATAGCACTTTCGAAGAATTAAAACTAGATAGCATCTACCTCTAGAGTTTGTTGATATTATTTAAAAAATAGAAAAAGAAGATACGGTAATTAGAGATCTTTGACTTATGTTTCCTACAGAAATAACTCAGACTATGTCAAGTGAAAAAGGACATGTAAATTTTGTTTAAATAGATATTTAAAAATTCAAAACAACAGTCCTAATATAATGCTTTTCATTTATATGTTTGTATTTTGCATGTGTTTTGCTTGTGTTGTTATATTAGTAATGTCCAAAAAGAAGACCAGACTCAATCAAAGATCCAATGTTTACTGCAGAATTCTTCAAATCCTTTTATCATATTTTTCAGAGTATAAGACACACCTTAGTTTTTGGGGAGGAAAATAAGAAAAAAGCTGATGGGCAGGTGGTTCTGCCTCTGGGAATACCCCCAATCAGCTGTTCCCAGAGGTGAATTTTAGCAACAGGTTCCTTGGTGTCGGCTCTGTGCCTTGCTTTTTTTTGCTTTTTCTTCTGCCTCTGAAACTTCTGAAACTCTGTTTCAGAAAAAACTTATTTTCTTGGCTCTGAAAGCCTCTGAAGCAGAGCTTCAGAAAAAAAGCCTCTGAAGCTCTGTTTGGGGGCTTCTTTTCTGAAACTTCATTTCTGATGCTTTTTTCAGCCTCTGAAACCTCCGTTTGAGAAGCTGGGCAGGGCTACATTCGGAGTATATGACATACCCAGATTTTCACCCTCTATTTTGGGAGGAAAAGTGCGTCTTATACTCTGAAAAATATGGTACTTGAAAGCAAGAGATAGATAGATAGATAGATAGATAGATAGATAGATAGATAGATAGATAGATTGAATTCTTTATTGGCCAAGTGTGATTAGACACACAAGGAATTTGTCTTTGGTGCATATGCTCTAAGTGTGCATAAAAAGAAAAGATACATTTGTTAAGAATCATAAGGTACAACACTTAATGATAGTCATAGGTTACAAATCATACTAGGAAACAATCAATATAAATTGTAAGGATACAGCAAGAAGTTACAGTCATACAGTCATAAGTGGGTGATAGGAACGATGAGAAGATTAATAATAATAGTAATGCAGACTTAGTGAATAGTTTGACAATGTTGAGGGAATTATTTGTTTAGCACAATGATGGCGTTAAGGAAAAACTGTTCTTGTGTCTAGTTGTTCTGGTATGCAGTGCTTTATAGCGTTGTTTTGAGGGTAGGAGTTGAAACAATTTATGTCCAGGATGTGAGGGGTCTGTACATATTTTTACAGCCCTATTTTGGTATCAAAACCAAGTGCATTTTTTTTCAGTCAACACTAAATTTTTCAAATTTGGAAGCTTTGGAGACTCTTTGGCTTTTGAAGGACTATAATGAAATTTCATCTGAATATGTTTTAAGATTTTATAAACTATTATATAAACATCTAGTTGGAACAGTTCATTTATTAGTAGGACTGACTAGATATGTATAATATTACAACACAATTTTGGACCACCAAATAATTAAACAGTCACTTACACATCTTTTTTAGTCCTATGGCACTGAGTAGGAGATGCTGCCATGTTTTTCATCCCCAGAGGGTATACAATATTAAATACACATACTGTATATTCAAATTTAAAAGAAAGTATAGCATATATTTTACATTAACATCTAAGTATACAATGTAGTGGCTCGGAACAGTGAAAGAATATTTTTTTATGTTTTAACGTGGCACTGAGTAAAGGGATATGTTTATCTGGGTGAAATGAAAATGGTTAGGGAGAAAACAAGGGAGTGGGGGAGGGGGTGTTTCCCTACTAATGAGCCATTCTTATTGGAGTTAAGTAGTTAGGCATGTGAGGAGAGAGATGGAACACAAACAATATGAGAACACAGAGAGAGGTTGAGAGAGCCAGGAATTGCAGTATTGGCTGAAGCCTGAAATCCTGAAAAGGTTGGCTGCAGACCTTGCTCAGAGATGGTTGGCAAAGAGGAACTGAGGCAATGGAAAGCCATGTAAAGACAAAGCCTGTAAGATCTTCTGGAGGTAGTGAGGGGCACCAAGATAATAGTGGTGGTGGAACATCATTTACAATAGATGCAGCAGCACTAACAGGAAGACATCTTAGGTATTCCAACAGTCATGGCTGCAATGCCAGGTGTTTTCAGCAAGGGTGAGTTCCAAAAAGGAAGCCAACATTGCAATAGCAGCCTGCAAGCAAGCCACCATAAAGTTGTAAGCAGAAGCTAGAGAACAACAGGAAACCGGTCCAAGGCCAAAGGAATTGATGAGGAAGAAGGAGAAAGTGAAGTGGTTCGGGAATAACGAGAGGCACAAGCACGCAAGTGACAACAGCTCTTTAATATACAGTGAGACTTCAGCAAAAACTCAGGGGCTGCAGTCCTCCTTATATACAATCCAGGAGGGACTGTCAGCCAATCAGAAACGTATGCAGGTTTGAAACTCCCGCTTAAAAGTATCAATACATAACACCCCTCCCTTCCCAGAAGGCACTAATACTCAAAAATTAACATATGTACAGACAAAATCTCGCAGGTGCTTAGGACGAGTTCTCGCCCTAGTTGACCTGCGCAGTTCAGAGTCTGGTGGGGCGTCGAGCTGGTCGGAGGGACTCTTTGTCTCTCCCGGCTCCGCCAATGGAACCTCCTGGATTTTGTCCGGGGCGTGGTTATCCCCGGCTGGGAGTGGCGACTCGCTGGGGCGGCGCTGGAACCAAGGCTTGTCAGCTAAGTATTCTCGCGACCCCGGGCTTGAGTTAGCTGTTTTGGAGCAGTGGTCAGAGTTAGGCTCGGAGATGTCTAAGTTAATGTTCGCCTCACCTACCACCCTTTTCCTAAGTTGGTCTATGTGGCGCTTCCAGAGTCTATCTACCCCAACGTCCACCGTGTACGATTTTGGGCCTGTTATTCCCACTATGGTTCCTGCAACCCATAGAGGACCGCTGGCATAATTGCAAGCGAACACCGGGGACCTGACCTGAAACTGCCTTAAACCACAGGTCTCTCCCTTAAAGTTTTCGTGCGAGTAGTTAGGGTGAAGCCTGTCTAACACGCACCGGAGCTTCCTCCCCATGAGGAGCTCTGCTGGGCTTCTCCCTGTTGCTGTGCATGGTGATGCATGCTGAACCGCTAGGAATTGATCTATCCTGGCCTGCCAGTCCCCATTGTCTAATCTGGACAGTGCTTCCTTAGCTGTCCTGACAAAACGTTCAGCCAATCCGTTGGAAGCCGGGTGAAATGGAGCTGATAGGGCATGGCGGATTCCCAGGCCGGCCAAGTAACTTTCAAAAAGGGTTGCTGTAAATTGAGGCCCGTTGTCCGATACCAAGGTATCCGGCAGGCCGTGGGTAACAAACAACTTCCTTAGGACCTTGATAACGGCTTCGGCCGTTGTAGATGGCATTAATATAATTTTGAGCCATTTTGAGTAGGCATCCACAACTATTAAAAACGTTTGGCCATGGAACGGGCCGGCAAAGTCAATGTGGATCCTCCCCCATGGGCCTTTTGGTTTCTCCCACTCTCGGATGGGCGCTACTGGGGGATCGGGGCGAGACTCCTGGCAGGGTCTGCACTTCCCCACCCACTCGGAAATGACCTGGTCCATGTTGGGCCACCAGACATAGCTGCGGGCTAAATACTTCATCCTAACAATGCCCGGGTGCCCTTCGTGCAGCAACTCCAAAACCCTATCCCGTAGTTTCATTGGAATTACCACTCTGTCACCCCATAGCAAGCACCCCCCTTGCATAAACAGTTCATTTCGTTTGTTGGCAAACCCTTGGTACTCCTCTCCGACCACCTTGTCCGGCCACCCTTTCAGAACCCAACCCATAACAGTCCGGATAACTGGGTCTCTATTTGATGCTTTCGCCACCTCGCCGGAGGAGATGGGGCCCAAAGTTAACGTGTCCAACAAAAGGACGGAGGCTTCCGGCGTTGGGTTGTCCAGCAGGTCGGGAAGGGGGCAACGGCTAAGGGCATCCGCATGACCCAGGGTCCGCCCAGGTCGATGGACGAGCTGGTACGAGTAGGCCGACAAAAAAATCGCCCATCTAGTCAAACGGGGGGAGAGGGCAGCGGGGGTTGGCCTGTCGCCTGCTAGCAGTCCTAGCAACGGTCTATGGTCAGTCACAAGTTCGAATTTTCGGCCATAGAGGTATTCGTGGAACTTCTTAACCCCCGCAATCACAGCCAGAGCCTCTCTGTCCAACTGACAATAGTTTCGTTCTGTGCTGGACAGGGTACGGGAATAGAAAGCAATGGGCGCCTCTAGGCCGTTCGGCAGTCTATGGCCTAGGACGGCACCAACTCCTACGGGGGAGGCGTCACAGACTAAGACGAGTGGCAGCTCTGCATTGTACTGTATCAGGAAGCTGTCCTCGGATAGGAGTCTTTTCACTGCCTCAAAAGCGGCTGCTTGCGGTTTCCCCCAGACCCATGGTACGTTCTTTCCCAAAAGCTTGTGAAGGGGATCTGCAACCGTGGCTTTATCTTTTAGGAACATAGAGTAGAAATTGAGCAGTCCAAGGAAGGCTTGGAGCTCTGCTTTGGATTTGGGGGCTGGTGCGCTCTTAATAGCTCTCACCTTGCTCTCGGTAGGGTGGATGCCTGTGCCGTCCACCCTGTACCCCAAGAATTCCACAGAGGGAACAGCTATCCTACACTTATTCCTTTTGAGTCTTAGTCCCGCTTCTCTGAACCTAGACAGGACGTTCCGTACCCTGTCCCCCAGCTGGTGTTCGTCCTGAGCACTGACTAAGACGTCATCGAAATAGGGCACCACTCCCGGGAGTCCTTGCAACAGGCGCTCCATGGTGCTTTGAAATAAGCCGGGTGCGACGCTCACCCCAAACTGGAGCCTGGTGCATTTAAATGCACCCCTATGAGTTACGATCATTTGTGCCTCTGCCGTGGCGTCGTCGACTGGTAACTGTTGGTAGGCTTGGGCCAGGTCTAATTTGGCAAAAATTTTTCCGGGCCCCAGGGAATGTAGTAGATGGTGCACGATCGGCACCGGATAGGTGCTCGGCTGCAAAGCCTTGTTGATCGTGCACTTGTAGTCGGCGCAAATTCTTATTGAGCCGTCGGATTTAACTGGGGTCACTATGGGGGTCTCCCACTTAGCATGGTCAACGGGAACCAACACCCCTTGCTTAATCAGCTTGTCTAATTCCGCATCGATCTTCGGTTTCAATGCGAACGGTACTCGTCTGGCCTTCAGTCTTACTTGGGCTACGTTGGGGTCTAAGTTTAGTGAAATAGGGGTCCCCACATACTTGCCCAACGTGTCCCCGAAGACATCCTGGAACTCGGACAGGAGGCTGTCTTTCAGGGTTGATCTGGACATCAGGTGGACGCCGGTGAAGCCCATGCCAAGGGCTCGGAACCACCCCATGCCCAGGAGGCTAGGAAGCTGCTTCGTGACGATGGTCAGCGGCAGGTCTCTTTCGTAGTCTCCGTAGGTGACCCGGAACGTGCCCACGCCTTCGAGGGGGACTCGGTTCCCCTGGTAGTCTAGGATGCGTAGTCTCTGTTTGGAGAGTTGATCCTTCCGGAACGACGGCAGGAGGGTCTTTAGGATCGTCCACAACATTATGGAGAGAGCTGATCCAGTGACGATCTCCATCGAGCACGGCTTTCTGTTGATCTCGATCACCATGCTGACCTTGTCTTCGATCGCCGTGCTGGCCTGGTCGATGTGTATGCTGCGGCCATCTCGCAGTTCAAATTCACGCCATTTTTTCGCGCCGCCTTCTCTCGTTGGCTGCTTCTGGCGCGCTGATTCCGGTTGGCTGCGGCGCTCACGTGGTTTGTGTCTTCTGGGCAGAATGGCTCTGCAGACTCGCGCCAAGTGCCCTTTTTTCTCGCAGCGCCTGCAAATAGCCTCTCTGTATTTGCAGGACAGTCTATTATGGTGCCCGCCACAGCTGGGACAGCTTCGCCGGGGGCTGCCAGTGTCTTTTCTCTGGTGCTCCGTTCGGAAGACGTCCTCATCCGACTCGGACTCCGAGCTGGATCCGGCGTCTTCTCTGTGCACCGGGGCAGACTTGGGGCTGTCTTTGCTGGTCAGCGGATGCTGCAGCTTTTCAGCGGCCTTTGTGGAGGCTTCATGAGCCCTAGCCTCGTCTAGGGCTCCGGCAAGCGTCAAATCAGGCTTGGCGAGCAGACGCCGTTGCAGCCTAATGTCCCGAACACCACAGATCAGTTGCTCAAGCAACGCATCGTCCAAATCTCTGTAGTCGCAATGGGTTGCGGCTTTTCTCAGGCTGGCCATGTACGCGCTGACCGGCTCTCCCTCTCGTTGAACGCGCTGCCTCAGTTGGTATCGCTGCACGAACTTGGAGGGGACGGGAGCGTAGTGAGCCCGGAGAGTTGCCATCAGGGTGTCCCAGGAGACTGTTTGAACCGGCGTTGGCTCACACAGTGACTCGGCCATCTCGAACACGTCCGGTCCGCAGTGGCTTAGGAATAGGGCTCTCTTTCGATTAGCCCGAGAGGCCCTGCATGTCGCTGGCTTCTAGCGAGCATTCAAACCTCGTTAGGTACGAGACCCATTTTTCGCGGGTCGGATCGAAAGGCTTGGGCGGAACGTAGGCAGACATGTTCGGTATGCCTCCTGTGGTTCGCCTCGTCGCCTAGCTGAAGCTCGTGGTCTCACTGGTTGGCTTCTTGTAGCCTCTATCCCACCTTCGTCGCCAATGAAGTGGTTCGGGAATAACGAGGGGCACAAGCAAGCAAGTGACAACAGCTCTTTAATATACAGTGAGACTTCAGCAAAAACTCAGGGGCTGCAGTCCTCCTTATATACAATCCAGGAGGGACTGTCAGCCAATCAGAAACGTATGCAGGTTTGAAACTCCCGCTTAAAAGTATCAATACATAACAGAAAGGTTGAAGAAACAGAAAAAAGGTTGGAATTACTGTAGTGGTTGAAACAGTAAAGTGAGAAGCAGTAATTGAGGATAGGCTTCTTTGAGGCCTAAGTAAGTACAGAATGGGGGGTGGGATAGAGACTAGTTGGATAGGATGTTTTTGGGAGCTATATAGATAAGGGGGTGTTAGTGAGAAGTGATGTGGATGGTTATTGAGCAGCCACTAAAAGAGTGTCATATCTTGGGATATGAATGAAAGCCTGGTAGATGTAGAGGAGTGTGGTGGATCTCACTGTTAATTGTCCTGAGGGAGGAAGGGAGGAGAAAGTAGAGAGAAGTAGAGAGGAGGAAGAAAAATTTAAGTTCTGATGACAGAGATAGATATGGCAGGCAGGATGCAAAGACCGGGCTTCCTTCAGAAAAGGCACATTGGAAATCAGAGACCAATTCCTATTTCTAATCTGACTTCATCGCAGGAGCTATACAGTCATCCAGAACTCTATAAGCCACCAGAAGCAGACTTTTATTGATAATGAATGCTATAATTCTGGTGCAATTCAGGATGGTGGGCACCATCTTTAAAGTCTTATATGGCTTAGGACAGGGGTTCTCCAAACTTGGCAAGTTTAAGACTTGTGGACCATCTCCCACAATTCTCCAGCCAGCATCGTTGGCTGAAGAATTCTGCGAGCTGAAGTCCACAAGCCTTGAAGTTGCCAAGGGAATGGTTATCTCAGAGCTTACCTACTATGAGTGGAATCTCCCCATCTGGTACATTGAGCAAGAGAAGGCATGTTAATGTTAAGGGTCTCTCTGCAGATGGAAGACTACCTTAAGTGACTGTATTCTCATGTCTTTTCAATAATATAACCCCCCACCCCGGCTCCTTCAGGGCAACCTTCTCTCAGATATCAAGACTGTCTCTTTCTTGTCTAGTTTTTGAAAAGGCTGGCTGTTCTGGAGACCATGAGATGAATAGATGGAATATTGAATTATCTCCAAATTGTGGAATGCCTTTTATTCTTGTTGGAAGACTTAATCATGGTTGTTTGCTCATTCTTTGTTATTGCTATGGTTTTTAATATTATCACTGTAATTAGCTAGTAAGCTGTTCTGAGTCTCCAGCATGTTAAGGCCAGAACAAACCAAAATATGTTAGGGGCACATAAATCTGACTGGAAAAAAATAAAGCAAAGCAAAATGAATCAAAACAAGAAGGACGAGCAAAATGGTTTTGGGAATGTGCCTAAATATAAATAAATAAAATTGGAACAAGCTTTATTTCTAAAGCAAAATGTTTTCAGAATTAGTGGCTGTACAGAATAGGACTGCTTTCAGAGAAGTTCGGAAGTAAGGAAGTTCTCTATTGAAATTGCATCTGTCAGACAGCTTTGTATGTGAAATGGCATAATCTCAGGTATGCTAGACTGAGAATAGGATAGTACTTATGCATGGCCTAAAGCTAGTTTACTTCCAGATAAAAGGATACAGAAATGTATTTTTAGCCTAAGATTTGCATATATATTGCAGAATATGCCACTTGATTCTTATGTACAGTAACAAGCAAAAGCTCAGTATCGTAAATCAAAAACTGTAGGTCCCAACAACTGGATTAAGACAACACCCTAATCTTCTGCCCCATGTATTTCTAAATCAAGCAGATAATTTCCTTTTTGGGAGGAAAGCCATTACAGCAAGAAAACTAAATTTGTGTCAACTGAAAGAAATAAACATAATGGCTTTGAAGTTGTGGTTTTTGAGATTACGTTCCTTCAGAGCTTGAGAATTGCTATAAAATAGTGTACACACTTTGGGAGAGAGAGAGAGAGGGAGAGAGATTGACTTCTGGTCAAAAATAAAACTCTGTAAAGAGCTCCTGATAACCAAGTTTCTCCAGAGTCTCTGTAGTTAATGCATATGACATATCTGTAGATAATGCCTATAACAGTTGTAGTTTTTGAGATTACAGTACATTCCTTCAGAGCTGGAGAAGTGGATAGAATTCTTCTTCCTCCCCAGTCCTTCTATGACTTCTCAAAATCTGCTAGAAATTGGGCGGGGGACACATTGAGAGGTACAGATTGGGAGAGGAGTGTACAAGAAACTCTATTTGCATAGAAACAGTGGACCAATTACACTGATCAATTGAATTAATTGTTAACATTGAGATATAATTTAACATTTCTGGAAGATAGAAATGTAATCAGCTGAAAACTGAATCAGATGCAAAAAATATGGTTGCTCCTGGATCGATCTGATTTTTGTTGTTATTGCTGTTAAAGATCATTACACCCCTCTCTTCATTTCTTCTAATTTAGTGGCATTTTTAAGAATAAGGTTCATTACTATAACAAAACAAATTGAAAAACTCTTAGTTTATTGGATTGCAGAACTGGATCTCTGAGTTACAGCAGCTGCCTTACTCTGACGTCTCTATGTTGGCTCATCAAAGCCCCACCAGATGGTCAATGGAGCGCCTGAAAAATTTCCAAACACTCCCCAGGCGATTCATCTAAATCAGCAGTAACCTATTTGCACTTAAAACACAGCACAAGCCCCCTTCTCTCACATGTTATATACCTTACATAACATTTCTGCCATATTTACTGTTCCAAAGATAAGGCTAGATCTCTTTATGTTGCTCTTTGCAATCCTTTCCCACCCATTTGGACAGATCTTTTTCTGCAGAGAAAAGA
Organism: Arizona elegans; assembly: GCA_022577455.1. Lineage (NCBI taxonomy): Eukaryota > Metazoa > Chordata > Lepidosauria > Squamata > Colubridae > Arizona > Arizona elegans. The sequence continues at coordinate 108,284,203 of JAKOOJ010000001.1, forward strand.
AACTCTAGGCAACGTAAGTCTCCATGACAGGATTTCCACTTGAAAAAATCAGGTTCTATAACACATCATTTGGTGTGTTGTTGTTCAATCATGTCCAATTTTTTGCGACTCCATGGACCACAACATGCCAGTCCCCCCGTCCTCCACTGACTCCCAGAGTTTGCCCACATTCATGTTCATTGCATCGATGACACTATCTAACCATCTCATCTTCTGCTCTCCCTTTCTCCTTTTGCCTTATATTTTTTCATCTTTCCAAACATCAGGGTCTTTTCAAACGAGTCCTCTCTTCTCATTTGGTGGCCAAAGTATTTATGCTTTGGTTTCAGTATCTGTCCTTCCAAACAACAGTCAGGGTCAATTTCCTTTAGGATTGACTGATTTGATCTCCTTGCAGTCCAAGGGACTCCCAAGGTCTTCTTCGACACCATAGTTTGAAAGCATCCATTCTTCAGTGCTCAACCTTCCTTGTGGAATATAGATCATTTAGAATCCATTCATTTGAAATGCATTCTACTGAGGTCAGTGAGATTTCCTTCCAGATGAAGTGTGTTTGTCGTTGTAGGAGTATGAAGCTGAATGTTTTAAGTTCCTATTCAGCCATGGAGCTTATGTGATGACTGTGGAGCTATCACTTTTTCTCAGCAGAATCTACTTCACGGGGTTAAAAAGTCTGTAGAGATTCTCAGTCATAGTTGTCAGGTCATAGTTGTCCCAAAGGTGCTTTTTCAGGAGGCAACTGGACTTTCTTGGTTTGTTTGGTTTTTTTTGAAGACATTTCGCTTCTCATCCAAGAAGCTTCTTCAGCTCTGACAGGATGGTGAGGAGTCCTTCCATTCCCCACTATCCTGTCAGAGCTGAAGAAACTTCATGGATGAGAAGCGAAACGTCTTCAAAGAAAAACAAGAAAGTCCAGTTGCCTCCTGAAAAAGCACCTTTGGGATACTTCACAGGATTGTTTGTGTGAGAAGACCTATATGTAAGCCATCTTGTACTCCCCCCAAAAGACGAATCTATAAACATATTTAACTTCTGCACAGTCACTGCAGGAGTGAAAAACTGCAGAATACAGTCCTGACTGTAATCTGTCTAATTCTTTTCCTTACCTCCCAAGACTGATATATATATATATATATATATATATATATATATATATATATATATATATATATATATATATATATATATATATATATATATATATATATATATATATATACAAGGATGATATCTGAGTCAAGGTTGCTTCCCATACTTTAAAATGCTATAGCTTTCATCTCAATTCTAAATATGATCCTTCTGGTCATTTTCTACTTACAGAGATATTATTTCCCAAATAATGGATTTGGTTCAACCCCACTGAACGATTACCTGCATATCTATTGGCTATCCACAAAGCCAGACCATATTTATAACATATCAGATATGGAGAGTGGGCAGGGGACCGTTCAGCCATTCCTAAATATATTATGACTTCTAGGCAGGGCTGTCAGTTCTGCTGCTTGCTGAGAAGGTGCCTGTTCACTTCCAATGTGCTTAGTTTATATATAGTTGTAAATGAAATAAATATTACTAGCTACCACAAGTCCCAAGTGCTCTCTCTTCTAAAGAAAGCTAAACCTTAAACAGAGCCCAAAATAGGTATGTTTTTAATAGTGTTATGAGTGTGGGTTGCAATAAATCAAAAATATTTAAGGCTAGGCAACATGGTGCTTTTGAAGACATTTTGAATTACACTTCTCACAATCTTGTTGGCATTGACCCATGCTGACTGGGACTGATAGCGATTGGTCCAAAACAACTGGAGGGCAGCAGGTTGCCTTGTCCTAAATTATACAAATGCAAAAGAAAAGATGATTCCATCTATGCAATTAACTCTATGATTTCCAGTCCCAGTAAGGACTTCTTCTTTATTTCCTCGTATATCGCTTAGGGTGTTGAGAGACCCAATAAGGACAAAACCTAAAAATTCCTAACAACATCCCCAAAAAACCCTTATTGTACAGAAATGCTTTGTATTTCTTACCACCTCAATTAGAATACTGACAGACTTGGAAAAGAGAAGTAAACCTTGTCTTCTTTAATAAATTTAGTTGTAAAGCTGGTTATGATGGGATAGATAAATAGAGAGAGGGAGGGAGGTGTCTATCCTGGCACTAGCTCAGTGCATCAACCCAAAATAAGATTCTTTCCTTTTATGTTACTAAGGACAGAATTTATCTCCATGATTTGGGAATTTTTAGTGTCTTCTATTTTCTCATAGTTTAAATGCTTGAAAAGACATTTTGTTTCTTTTTTTTAATCACACAAATAAATTCTTTGTAAGGGATAATTTGGGGTTGATGCTGTAAAATGTTAACTCTTTCCACCACTTGCCGTGCAAGTATCAATTTGGAAGAGCTTGAAGGTTATATAAATTGTTTTCATTTAATGGTACCTGCTTAAACCTGTGTCTGGATGCAAGTGTTTGCTTTCTGATGTTTATCTTGAAATATTTCTTTGGATTTAATTAAAAAAAAACCAAGTCAGTGGGAATGTTTCTGCTAGTACCAACAGGCTTGAGAGCAGACCAGGGGTCAAATGCTTCTTGGTTTTCATTTCTTTAGTATATGAATACTCCTCCCACTTTCTTAAGGATTTGCTTTGTTCACTAGTCTGATTTTTTTTTCATGCCTCAGTAAAATCTTGGTCCTAAATCAAAGTATGAGAGGAAACTATAGTAAACTTGAGCTTTATGGAGCCCTGAATTGAATTAATTACCACTCATATTTATTACGTGGACTGCCATAGTGCATATCCGCTTACCTGGGAATAAGACTACATTTATCTTGATTCTAGAGTAAGCGGAGAAGACACCTGCTTAATATTTGATATACCCTGGATCTAGCTGTGCAGATCCAGTAGAGATGACAGAGTCTTCATTTTGCAACATTATGAAGGATGAGTTGAAGTCTGCTGGTCCTGAGGAAGGGGACAGGATTCTCCAAGGTCTCAGTCCCACTACCTGCAGTCTAGAGTTCTTCCCTTCCTGGTTCATGAACACCTCCAGGAAAATAATGGGAGGCTGAGTCAGAGCAATGACAAAGGTGTCCTTGAGTGAGAGAGTGAATGAGTGGGTAGTACTTCCTACCTTGGATGAGGTAGTTGCGCATCCAGGAGAAGCTAGTGCTCAACTGAAAATTTTAGATAACTATCAGTTGGTTTCCAATTTTCCTTTTTTTAAGGAAGTCATTGAGAAGATGATGGGCTTGCAATAACAGAGGGCCCTGGAAGAAATAGATTACTTGGTCCGTTCTCAGCTAGATTCAGGCCCAGGCATGGAATTAAATCTACACTCATCACTATCACATAGATGGAATTTCTCCATGATGATCTATCCTTAACTTGTTCTTTTAGGACTTCCAAGAGATTGCTAATCAGCTTGGTGCTGGTTATTCACTTCCTTCCATTTTTTCCGGAATTAGAGCCTTTCCATAGAGTTGGGATTTTGCATAATCTAACTGAAATTGAATAATTTGAACCTGATCATTTGTGCCTCCAATGAAAACTCTGGATTGATTTCTTTGATGATCCATTGGTTTGTTTTCTTGGTGAACCACGACCATGATTGTTGTTGTTAGTTGCAAAGTCGTGTCCGACCCATCGCGACCCCATGGACAACATTCCTCCAGGCCTTCCTGTCCTCTACCATCTTCTGAAGTCCATTTAAGTTCATGCCTAGTGCTTCAGTGACTCCATCCAGCCACCTCATTCTCTGTCGTCCCCTTCTTCTTTTGCCCTCAATCTTTCCCAGCATTAGGCTCTTCTCCAGTGAGTCCTTCCTTCTCATTAGGTGGCCAAAGTATTTCTTCTGGCCTTCTAAAGAGAGTCAGGGTTGATCTCCTCTAGGACTAACCAGTTTGATCGTCTTGCAGTCAAGGGACTCGCAGGAGTCTTCTCCAGCACCATAGTTCAAAGGCCTCAATTCTTTGGTGCTCAGCCTTTTCTATGGTCCAACTTTCACAGCCATACATTGCAACTGGAAAAACCATAGCCTTGACTATATGCACTTTTGTTGGCAGGGTGATGTCTCTGCTTTGGAGAAGACCATGGTATTCTCCATCTTTTCAGCACCAAGATTCAAATGTTCTTACTATGTTTAAAGTCCAACTGTTGCTTCCATAAATTGTCACAGGGAATGCTATGGTTTGCATCATTCTGCTCTTTAGATTCCCATAGTTTTTACTTTTTTCAACTAGCTTTTTTTCTGTTAATAGGATAAGATCTAGGAAACTCAATTTTTTTTGGCTCTTTTTCAATGTTCCAGAAAAAATACGGTCAGTAAGACCACTAAGGAATTTTTGGAGCTTTGTAATCTTGGCTGAGTTGATTTTCCAGTGTTAAAATTAATAATTGGTCAATAACTTTAGGGTCTCTGGAGGAACCAAAGCTTCTGGAACATCCTACATGGACTTACAGCCACAAATTGTGCAGAAACAGGCAGCAGAAACTAAATTTTAACAACTTTGCATTTAATCTCTCTCTCCACATTTGTGTGTGTGTGTGTGTGTGTGTGTGTATCCAAGTTTGCAAATTTACATCTGGATCTATGTTAAGCTTTGGAAGACTTACAGTCATTTCATTTTAATGAAACAATGTAAACTGAATGGACAGCCTTAGGACTGAGTGGCTTCTCACTTTACCGTCTATCAAATTCTTGCAGGGAGAAACATGAGTACGTATAATTTTCCCCAGAAAGTAACTTTGGAAACCTACTGTCAATTAAAGTTATACTTTAGATCTAATATATCAATTCTGTCAGAGGAACCTAACAGACTTAATATGAGGTCTCACTATTCCAGGAAAAAAGAAACCTTGATTTATTTACATATTCATAGCTAAATCTGCTTCTGATCTGAATTATTCCCCTTGATCTTGAATTCTTTCCACTTGGATGAAACTCAACTCAACCCCTTTAAAATCGACCATCCAGCATTTATACTTCATACTGGATCTATAATGTACCAGACATATAATATAGAGGTCCAGTGTAATATAGTGGCTAAAGAACTGAAATAAGATTTAAAGTTTCAGATTCTAGTCCATCTGTAGTCATGGAAACATCCTGGGTGGCCCTGGGCCTGTCCCTCACTGTCACCTCAGCCTACTTCATGGATTGTTTGAGAGATAAAATGGAGACTCTCATATAACTGTCTTGAAATTATTTTTGGAGAAAACCCAAGAAAGCATCAACAACAGCAAGAATTCTGTAGATTAGCTTATTGGTAGCTGTCTCATGCAAAAAGTTCAATTTACAATGCTGTGATAACATTGCAAGAACTGTCCATTGGAATTTTTTGTAGAAAATTTGGCTTTATTATTTGCAAAAGCTAAAACTATTGGAAGCATGTGTCTGAAAAGTTTTTTACAAAAGCAATCAACATTTTGTGGGATTTCAAAATTCATATTGACAGGCTGAGTCAGAATATAATAACTAGACACTATTATTATAGAAAGAAAGAATGTGTGATCCATTGACCTGACAATTCTGGAAGGCAGTTGAATTGCTGGAAAACAACTGGAGAAAGTAACAAAACATTATGATTTACAAATTAAAGTCAAAAGTTTAAGGTAGAGGAAAAAATAACTTTTCATATTGATGGTCACTGAAACTAATGCTACATTACCAAAAAGATTCACCAGATTTCAGACATTTTAAACTTTATTGGACTTGATACCACTAATTTTGCACAAGACGCCTTTAGTTGGAAGAGTATACATTTTGTGGAGAGATTTCCAATATTAAGTTCTTGGCCAGGAACTGAATCCTTGGCATCATTATCCAGTTGATTAGATTGTGATGCTTGCACAACAACAATAATATAGCAGCAACAGAAACAACCATCAAATTACTTCACCCATGTGCATCTATCCAGAACTTTTTCTACTTGTGTACCCAATTTTCTGACCTAACAATAACAGAAAATTTTATTCAGAATTCCAACCGATTGTCAAAACGCTTTTTTCAAGCTCTCACACTAGGAAAAGCAGTTTTCAATGCAATCCTGCAAACATTTTTTGAGAAAAGAAATTATTTTTTTATTATTTCTCGCTCTGGATTCAGAATATCACAGAGATGATATTGGCTGTACTGCAAGGCAGACAAGAAAAGTGCAACAGTGTTATTACTTTTGGTTCTCTTAGCAGATTTAAATAATTTTAACTGCATTTTAATCCACTGAAGAAGTGGAAGGAAGGAGTTATTGCCTGGTTAGGGTTAGGGTTAGAGTTAGATGAAGAGATCACCCTCTTCATCTCTGAGTCCAATTCAGAAGGTGGCAAATGCCACCAATATGATGGTGGCACCTAGCTGTACTTCTTTTCTGTGAATTCAAGTTTGGGCTTTCCAAGAGCCTTCCCATGGCTCTTGGACTGAATATGAGTGAAGAAGCCAAAGCTAAATTCAGACCAGATGGAGCCACTGCTGATTATGGGGGCTGGATTGAAGGGTTTGGGTGGAATGCCTCTTCTCAATAGGGCAGGGGTGAAATCCAGCAGGTTCTGACAGGTTCTGGAGATCGGGTAGCGGAAACTTTGAGCAGTTCGGAGAACTGGCAAATACTACCTCTGGCTGGCCCCAGAGTGGCGTGGGAATGGAGATTTTGCAATATCCTTCCCCTGCCACACTCACCAAGCCACACCACGCCCACTAAGCCACACCCACAGAACCGGTAGTAAATAAATTTGGATTTCACCACTGCAATAGGGTCACCCTCTCCCTCAAGGAAAAAGTTTGTAATCTGGGGAATTTCCTAATCCAGGATCAATGCTGGATGGTTGCCCAACATTTGTGGCAAGAAGGGGCTATTATCAACTTCATCTGATAATCCAGTTGTGTTTTTCCATAGAGGCCAGGGGTAACACATGCCACAGTAACTTGAAGGCAAAATTTATTACCATGTACTTTCCATGGGTTAGCCCTTCAAGAAGGTCCAGTGCAGGTGACGATGCCAGAAGAGGCAGGGAAGGGCACAGTTGATTGCTCGGTCTCAGGCAATACAATATCTTGGCCAGGATCTGTTCAATTAGTCCCTGAGGAAAACACATTTATTACTTTGGTTTTGGTCAAGTTACTTTCTTCCTAATCAAAGAAGCCAATATGCTGTTCAATTTCAGCCAAGCAGAACCAACCTTTTCTTCACACGGTACTCATAGCAGTTAAACTCATTCAACACACCAAACAGAAACAAAAGCAACCACCTGACCTACAGGTTAGCATTTGCGGGGAACCTGGAGATTGTGTCTTAGTCAACAAACCATTGTGGCTTTAACACAATGTCTGAATTCCTCCTCCATTGATAGCTATCCCTGCTGCCCTGTTTGAGAAGTCATCATTAAGAGATGCAATGGATCTGGGTGGGTATTTCGAATTTGTAGGAACATTTGATTTTTTTCTTTTGAGGCAATTCTAGCCCACTCTTTCTCTCTGTGGTTAATCTGCTCTGGAATACAGGGCAGAAGAGACCAGTGCAGATATTTGAACTAAAACAATTGAAATTCATAACACCCTTAACTGAATTTCATTTCAGATTTATTTATAGCCTGTGGAGGAGAGGTACAATTATTTCCAGAAACAATCTGATTACTGCAAATGATCACAGATGTTCAACAGAAAGCCAGTGTAGAACAAATGCCTGAAGAGCCCATGCTGGTGTAGGGTTGAGTCAGAAAAAAGCCAGGAAATTTGCAATAAGCATCCATACTTTCAACATTTGTATTAAGAACACTCAAACATATATTGAAAACTTGTGAGGGGGGGAGAATCCTCTTCCGCTCCCCTTTAGATAACCTTGGGTTAAAAAAAATATGAGATCAAAGTTTTCATGCGCCCTCTGTCATAGTCAATCATATTTATTCTATTTAATATTTAAATCTGCTATTAGCATAATCAATTTAATATAAGCACAGTCAGCCACCAGTCTTATCAGACTCTTTTGATCATTGTGGACGGAATGCTTCCTTTTAATACGTTTCTAACTTTATGGAGAGAAAAGATTGAGCTTGCTCACATCAGAATCCCCTTGCTGTTGTCACAGCTTTACTCTTTCCAATGGTCTGCAGGTAGAAATATATCCCAGGTGTAGAGCCTGCTCCATGGTAACATTTTCCCTTGGCTGTAAAGTTTCTGGATACATTTGTGTAGGACAACTGGAAGATTGAGTTGGCCCTTGGGATTGATGGTTGATAATGAGGCCATTTGAAAATTATATTAAAGAGTGGGCTAATGGGAGTGAGAAATCAGGGAACCAGTCAGTTCTCTAATGGACCATGGTGATCAAGCCCACAAATATAATTCCTCATAAACTAAGAATTCACATCCCCCCCCCTGCCCCAGTGGTGGGATTCAAGTAATTTAACAACTGGTTCTCTGCCCTAATGATTTCTTCCAACAACCAGTTTGCCAAACTGCTCAGAAAGTTAACAACCGGTTCTCCTGAAGTGGTGCAAACTGGCTGAATCCCACTACTGCCCCCACCCCCAGGGATGTCATTGATTGATGGATTGAATATGTGCCATCAGGTTGTTTTCAATTCCTAGAAATTTAAGCAGATTTTCTCCGGGGGAGGGATTCCACAATTTGGGCGCTGCAGCAGAAGAGGCCCTCCCCATAAGGCCAACCAAGTGTAGCTCCCTAAATGTAGGAACCTGCAACATATCCATTCTTGGAAATCTGATGCGACAGGCAGATGAAATCAGGGAAAAATCTCATGCCATCTTGAAAGGTCAACACCAGCATCTTGAATTGAACCTGGAAACAAACTGGTAGCCAATGCTGCTTGTGCAACAGAGGTGTAAGTGTGCTCTACCAGAAACACACACAGCTGCTTGTGCCTCTGCATTTCCTCCAGGTAAAGTTTCTAGATACTCTTCAAGGACAGCCCCATATAGAACAGATTACAATAGTCGAACTGGGAAGTGACCAGGGCATGGCTGATCATGATTAGGACTGCTTAATCCAGCCATTCAATCAATATGCTGATTTCCAAGGCAATTGCTAAAATGATAAATTTCACCCAAGTATACTTAGAACCAAAATCTTGACTCAAAATGGGAGAGAGTCACAACGAGTTACATAACCTTGAGAGTAATCTTGAAAGTGCTAAAGCAATTCAGACTCTGTTAGCAGTTTGATAGAAAACCAGAAAATCCCAAGATTGAAGACTTGAGAAAGTTTTTTTTAAAAAAAAAAATCTGAAAAATGGCATTGGCAAACAATTTCTGCATTGTTGCCAAGGAAGCTTCATGGATGTAAATACTTTGTGATTGAGGCAATATACAAGCTGATGAATAAAATGTTCATTTTGTCACCAGGAATTGACTTAAGGAAAGTTTTTTTAAAAAAATGTATCTTCCAATAAATTCCCATTTCTTTCAAAGACTTTCAGTGGAAGAATACTGCAATGATGAAACGCCACTCTATCTTTTTTGAAGGCAATTTTTTTGTCCGATGGAACATGTGTTGTTAATTACTGAAAAAGTAGAGTAAGAAAGTTGCTAAACCTACTATTAGAACGTTATGTCCCTGAACCATTAACTTAGTTTAACTGCCACATCATTCAGCTTAGCCCTAATTAAACCCAGATGAATTCTTTCAATGCTAATACGCAGATAATGTAATAAAGCTGCACAAGCAGTTAAAGTACCAGCAAACTTTTTTTCAAAAAGCTTCCAGATGTGGCTGAGGCAAATGCAACACATCAAAATAAAAACTTTTTAAAAAGTGGGAAAGGAAAACATGGAATCGGCTCTCTAAGCTAATTAAGTGCAATTCGCTCTCCAAGAATAAATGGAAGACATAAGGGATTAACAATGCCACGGATCAGCTTTCTTGCATAGTGACACATGCGCTGTTCACACTCATATGAATTCACCAATTCTACAATTTATTTCAAACACTGGTTCTTTTGTCATGCAAAATATAACTCTTAGGCATCAGGAAGTAGGGCGGGAGACTTACTGTTGGTGTCATGCCAGAACAGAGGGCTTCTCAAAACAGTAAGGAGTCAAATAAAGGAAAATAATGGATATTGTTTGGAGGAACACCATGACTCTGATAATCAGAACCAGGGTCTTGGTTTTCTTTGCAGTTTCTGAAAGGATCCCCATTGGCAGGACCTCACTGGATTGAAAGAGAGAGAGGTAACGGCCTCCATGTTATGTCCTTATAAGGACATCCGCCCGGATTGGCTGCCAGCCACCGGGCGGGAAAGTTTGAATCCCTGTCAGGGGGCGGTGCGTCTGCCGGAGCGAATATAAGGAGAGCTCCGGCAGCGCACGGCAGTCTTGCTACTGTTGCTGTTTAATAAAGTTACTCATGTAACGAGCTGGTCACGTCTTCATTCTTGCGCCGATCTAACACTGGCGATGAAGGACTAGAGAGAAGAAACGAACCTTGTGGCACCAAGCCAACAAGACCAAGACTCCGGCACCTGGAACCACAGTAGGCATTTCCAAAGGCATGGCATCCGCTGAAGTCACTTTGCCAGCCCTTGCTCCTTTCCGCCCAGGGAAGGACAAGTGGAAATCCTACGTGGTCAAATTTCGGCAATACCTGAGAGGCAACAACATCAGGGACGCCGACGATGACCGGAAGAAGGGCATCTTCCTGGCCAACTGCGGCTCCGAAGTCCTCGACATGGCGATCGATCTCGTAGCACCACGAGACATCGAGGAAGTGCCATGGGCAGACCTGCTGCAGATCCTGGAAGACCACTATGCCCCAACGGGAACACCAGTGGCGAACCGTTTCACCTTCCACCAGAGGGATCAGAAGGAAGGTGAGACCATCAAAGAATTCGTGGCCGCCCTACGCCAGATCGCAGCCAGCTGTGAGTTTGACCACGTGGACAACGCCATCGCTGACCGCGTGGTTTTCGGCATGAGGGACAGGGGCCTCCAAAAGAAATTCCTGAGCAGAAAGAAGCTCATGCTCAAGGATGTGGTGGAGGAAGCCACCGCATCCGAAATCTCGGAGAAAGCAGCCACCGCAGTAAGCAGAGCAAAGGGAATCCACAAGATTCGCTCCACAGCGCAATCGTCAACAGAGGATTCCACAGCTGGATCCGAATCAGAGGGAGAATCCACCGTCCACAAGGTATCCAGACCCCCAAGGCGGGAAACCGCCCAACGGAACTACAAGGGGGAGCGCTGCGCCAGCTGCAGAGGGGACCATGCCAGAGCAACCTGCAAGTGGAGAGATGCGACCTGCCGACGCTGCAACAGAAGGGGTCACATCGCCGAAGCTTGCAGAGCTAAGGAACCAGCCCCAGAGCCCTCCAGCCACCGTCCCCGCGAGAATCGGAAGGATTACCAGAGGTCATCCAAACAGTCCTCTGGCCCTTCCAGACGCAGAGACGACGAATTTCCCCGGAGCGGAGCGGTCCACCAGACGACCATCGCTCACACGACATTAGACAATGCCACCAAGTTCCACGTGACCATCCACGTGGAGGGAGCACCCTGCAAAATGGAGGTAGACTCCGGCTCGGTCTACTCCATCATGGACTGGCAGCAGTTGAAGCGCCTGCAACCCAGCATCACCAAGCGAGAGCTGAAGCCACTACACTCCAAGCTCGTCGACTTTGGGGGAAACCCCATCGGAGTGTTAGGAAGAGCCAACATCTGAGTCACCTACAAGCAGTTCGAAGGCAAGCTCCCCATCACCGTCGTAAAGGACAGCCGTCCGAACCTGCTAGGAGTGGAGTGGTTCAAGCCGCTGGGGCTTTCAATTGAAGGCATCAACCAAATTGGCAGGGATGAACTCGACAACCTCATCGAAGAATTCAAGGAAGTCTTCGATGGTAAGGTGGGGAAATTTGTGGGGAGGCCAATCTCTTTCAATCTGGATAAGGGAGTCACCCCAATTAGGCTCAAGCCCCGCCGAGTTCCATTCGCCCTGCGGCCGAAAGTAGATGAACAGCTGGATAAGCTGATCGCCCAGGGCGTCCTGGAACCGATCGATCATGCCTCATGGGAGACCCCCATTGTGACCCCACTGAAGCATGATGGGTCTGTGCGCATCTGCGCCGACTACCGTTGTACCATCAACAAGGCGTTGGCACAGAGCGCATACCCAGTCCCAGTAGTGCAACACCTGCTGCATTCCCTGGGATCTGGCTCAATATTCGCCAAACTGGACCTGGCCCAGGCTTACCAGCAATTGCCAGTGGATGAAAAAACGGCGGTGGCACAAACAATTGTCACGCACAGGGGGGCATTCAAATGCAACCGCCTCCAATTTGGAGTCAGCGCTGCCCCCGGCATCTTCCAATCCATGATGGAATGCCTGCTCCAAGGCGTTCCAGGGGTGGTGCCTTACTTCGACGATGTGCTCATCTCCGGGGACTCAAGAGCCCAACTCCTTGAAAGGCTCAGGCTTGTCCTGCAGCGGTTCAAGGCCAAGGGTTTGAGAGTCAGGCGGGACAAGTGCATCATAGGAGTACAGGAAGTCGAGTTCCTGGGTTATCTCATTGATAGCACGGGCATCCACCCCACCAAATCAAAAGTGGAAGCAATCCATGAAGCTCCAAGCCCAAAAAACAAAACGGAGCTTCAGGCATTCCTTGGGTTGCTCAACTTCTATGCAATCTTTCTAAAACAGAAAGCCACAGTTGCTGAGCCACTTCACCGCCTGCTGGGGAAATCGGCGCCCTGGAAGTGGGGCCAGGAAGAGGAAGCAGCGTTCCGAGCCATCAAAGGACTATTGACGTCCAAAAGCGTCCTCATCCAATACAGCGAGACGCTCCCTATCAAGCTGACCTGTGATGCGTCGCCCTACGGGGTGGGGGCAGTCCTCAGCCACGAACTGCCCAACGGCACCGAAGCCCCAATCGCATATTTCTCGAAGACCATGTCCGGAGCAGAACGGAACTACAGTCAGCTGGACAAAGAAGCCCTGGCCATCGTGGCAGGAGTGAAGCGCTTCCACGAATATCTCTATGGAAGACGCTTCACCATAGTCACCGATCACAAGCCACTCCTGGGACTCCTCGCAGGCGACCAACCCACCCCGACCTTGTACCCGCGGATGACGAGATGGGCCATCTTCCTGGCCGGCTACTCCTATAGGCTCGTGCACCAGCCAGGCACAGCCATAGGAAACGCCGACGCACTCAGTAGATGCCCATCGAAGAACCCGGTGGAAGACCCAGCCCCCACGCTCCATCTATTCCACATAGATGACGACGCCAGCTGTCCAGTCTCCTCCGCAGATGTGGCCGCACACACCCAGAGAGACCTCACCCTCTGCCAAGTAAGGTCCTGGATCCTCAGGGGGTGGCCATCGAAACAGACGGAAGAGAGGTTCAGCCCGTTCACCAGGAAACAGACGGAGCTGTCCACCATAAAGGGCTGTCTGCTATGGGGAGACAGGGTGCTGATTCCAAGCACTCTGCAACGGCGGACGCTAGAGACACTGCACAACGGGCACCCGGGCATCGTACGCATGAAGGCCCTGGCACGGAGTTACGTCTGGTGGCCCTCACTGGACAGAGACATCGAACAATGGGTCTCCAGATGTGACCCGTGCCAAGAAGTCCGCCCCGCGCCACCGCAATCCGAAGTCACAAACTGGGAGACCCCCAGCAACCCCTGGTCGAGGGTCCACATCGACTTCGCGGGCCCGATGCAGGGGCGACACCTCCTCATCGTGGTAGATGCCTTCTCCAAGTGGCTCGAGGTGATACCCATGGCATCTACCACAACAGAAGCGACGATCCGAGCCCTGCGCCGCCTGTTTGCCACACACGGACTACCGGACGTGCTGGTCTCGGACAACGGCCCCCAGCTCACATCCCTGGCCATGGAGTCCTTCCTGGCAGGACTGGGCATCCGCCATGCCCTCTCCGCTCCGTACAGGCCGGCCGGAAACGGACAAGCGGAACGGATGGTCCGGCTCACAAAAGAAGCCCTCACCAAGATGGGCCCGGGAGACTGGCAAGAACGCATAGACAACTTCCTCCTCACCCAGCACATCACGCCGCATGCCACCACCCACAAGAGCCCGGCCAAACTCCTCATGGGCAGAAGGTTGAGGTCACCCTTGGACCGGCTGCACCCCCAATACAGCCCGGAAGTGACCGCAACCGCCAGCCGGCCGCTTCGCGCTTTCAGCAAAGGAGATTCAGTTTTCGCGCTGAATTTCAACGGCTCTCCTAAGTGGCTGAAAGGGAAGATTGCCAGCACAACCGGCCCCAAATCCTACACCGTCGAGTTGGAAGATGGACAGGTCGTGAGACGTCACATCGACCAACTCCGGAAAAGGTGGGGGGGGAGCAAACGAAAACCAGCCTGACGAGGGAGGCCTACAACACCCAGACGGGGTAGGCCTACAACACCCCAGCGAGGTAGACCTACCATACCCAGACGAGGTAGGCCTACCACACCCCTACGAGGCAGAGCAACGCCATCCCGACGAGGTCGGCCCAGCACACTACCAGGCACTGTCACGCCGGCAGTGCAGCGAGGTAGACTGGGGCCAACCGCACGGGGGATGGCAACACCAACCCGGCCAGGTGGGCACCCGGCACAACAGACCCAGGGACCCCCGACCCAGCCCGCAGGTAGACTGGGACCTGCCCAGAAGGGAAGCACCGCACCCTACCAGTGAAGGCAACCCACGGCAGCCCTACCAGGGAGACCTCAACGCAAGGCGAGTAGACCAGGGACCATCGCAGATGGGCACACCACAGCACATGGGCGAGGGTGGCACACAACTCCCCGGCGAGAGGGACCCCCACCCAACACAAGAAACAACCCGGCAACAACAACAACCCAACCCAGACGACCCCAACCACCAACGGGCGGTAGACCAGGGACTAGGGGGAAGGGAAAGCCGACAACAACCCGGCCAGGGAGGGCTGCGCCACCCCGGCAGGGGAGACCTCCACCGACCCGAGGAGGTATCCCCACAACGACACCCCGACCAGGTCGACCACCACCAACCCGACGGGGAAGGCCAACGCCTGCCGGGCCAGGGAGACCTGCGCCAACCCTGCAAGGTCGGACACCGCCACCCGAGCCAACACCACCCACAGCGGGCAGACCGGACCCAAGGGCACCGGCCCGAACCACCCTCCAGACCACAGCGGGCCGGGCCGCAGCAGAACCGCAGCCACCGGGAGACCGAGGAGGAGCAAGTGACAGCCGGGGTCTTACCGAGACTCAGACGCTCTTCCCGGGTCGGAACCGAACAGCACCGCCGAGGCGAAAGATCCACAGGCCAGGAGGAAGACCACCAGAACCAGCCATCCAAGGTCTGCGGTCCGGCCGGAGGCGCTGAGGGTGACCCCGCACACTCGCCAGCCGAACCGAGCCCGGTTCCGGGGAAGGATCCAGGAGCCACAGGAACCCCGTCCGTCCAGGGCGGGGACACGGGAGAAATGAGACTGCGTAGGTCAAGTAGGGTGCCTAGGCGTCCTACGTACCTGCAGGACTACGTCACGTTTATTGACGAACACTGAACGTTTTTTTTCTTTGGACTAGGGGGGAGGAGTGTTATGTCCTTATAAGGACATCCGCCCGGATTGGCTGCCAGCCACCGGGCGGGAAAGTTTGAATCCCTGTCAGGGGGCGGTGCGTCTGCCGGAGCGAATATAAGGAGAGCTCCAGCAGCGCACGGCAGTCTTGCTACTGTTGCTGTTTAATAAAGTTACTCATGTAACGAGCTGGTCACGTCTTCATTCCTGCGCCGATCTAACACTCCATATATCACTATTCAAGGCTTTAAGTCCCTAAATTCTATCTTATTCCAGTTCTCTAACCAGGAAATATTTTTGTTAACCTCCCAAGATCCAGTGGCAAGTGATAGAAAGTTAGCAGGTCAAACACTGTCAAATCCAGTGTCATCTTGAATCTCTTGTTGAGCAATTATCCATCCTTTCATCCGATCCAAGCATAATGCTATCCCAGGATTTTTCAATTGTTGAACAAGTTTTATTATTAAAAAAAAGATTACATTGCTCATTTATATAGGCAGGTGGTTTCCAAAATAAGCTTAAAATTAAAATGTTTCAAGTCATAACTGCCCGCCCCCTCTCCAATCAAAACAACCTTGAATGGCTACCCAACCATAATTGGATTAGTGGCTGATTGTCCACTGGGAAAAAAAAAACATTGTCCATGCTTTTCAGAATGCGAGGAAGACTCTGGGAACAGCGTAGCGTAATATCAAGGCCATCACCAAGGAGACCTCTCACAGCAGACTTTTGATCATTGTGGTGTGCCAGAAGTATTACCAATTTTTAAATTCTTGCCTAATACTGTAAAATGGAGGAATTCCATCCATTCCAAGTGAAGGTTCCACATCAATAATAGGCAACTTGGTCCCCCCTGGATGATGCCCTTGACAGATTTCCCTCCCCTCCATTCCCTCCCCTCCCCTTCTCCTTCCCCAATTTAGTCATAATCCTATACCATTACAATGTACTACTTACCTTCCTTACGAGTTCGGAAGTGCACACGCCATGCACGCGCAGAGGGTTTTAGCCAGGAAGTAATGACACCCGGGTGGGTAGGTGGAGCCTCACGCCACCATCGCATTCTTCTCTAAGACTCTGGCGGCAGCTGAGTGCAACTACAGCCAGCTGGATAAGGAAGCCTTGACCATCATGGCTGGCATAAAGCGCTTCCATGAATACCTCTATGGGAGGGCATTCGAAATCATCACTGACCATAAGCCCCTCCTCAGACTCTTCGCAGGCGACAAACAAACACAGACATACATGTCACCCAGGATGACGCGCTGGGCCATCTTCCTCGCCGGGTATTCGTACACTCTCATACACAGACCCAGTAAAACCATCAGTAACACAGATGCCCTCAGTAGGTGCCCAATGCAGGAACTGGTGGAAGACCCCGCACCCACCCTAGGCCTTTTCAGAGCAGGCCAACTACCACCACTGGAACGCAAGGACCCACAACGCCAATCACGATGGCTGCAGCGACAACCGAGACGAAGGACCCGGATGACAGCAGACACCACTAACGCCGAAAACCAGCCACAGAGTGAAGGGAAAAGAACAATCGATTTACCGGGTTCCTGGCGTCCAGTCCTGATCAGTGGCGAGTTGCAGCGGCTGAGGCATCATTCCCGGGGGCCGCCGGGGAGTTCCGAGAACCCA
This sequence comes from Arizona elegans, assembly GCA_022577455.1. NCBI lineage: Eukaryota > Metazoa > Chordata > Lepidosauria > Squamata > Colubridae > Arizona > Arizona elegans. Next base: position 108,301,362 of record JAKOOJ010000001.1, read on the forward strand.
GCCGGAGATACTGGGCCGGAGCCCGCACACTCGACGGCCAAGTTCCAGACAGTTCCAAGGTGGGAACCGGGAGAGACAAGAGCCTCATCTGCATGGGTCGACAGTGAGGCAAGAAGTAATCTGCGCAGGTCAGATAGGACGGGGAGGTGCCCTGCCTACCTGCGCAACTACATCACGTATGTGATCAATAGAGAGACGGACTACGAACTAAGAGGGGAGGGGTGTTATGTCCGTATATGGGCATCCCCGCTGGATTGGCTAGTCCACCGGTGGGAGATTTGAAGATCTGTCCTTGGCCGGCTTGCCTGCCGACTCCCTTTATAAGGCGAGCCCGGCAGCACAGTCGGCTGTTCTGATTCTCTCAATAAAAGTGCTGAACGGACCACTCGCTGCTCGCGTATTCTTTTTCCCTGCGCCAATCTAACAATTTCACCACTGCATTACATGGCTAAATGCCTTTCCTTTAAAATGTTGGTCTTTTTCATATTCTGTGAGATCTCTTTGTGGCATAATTATTAGCTACTTCCCCACAGGAGATGAAAGGAGGAGAAACTGCTTTTAAAAAAAAGTGGTTTTCCAATCTTATTTTGAGTGGTCCGTGGCAATGCTTCTGCTTCTCACAATAAAATGGGTTAAATGTAATTTAAAAACTCTTCTGGGTCAAGCTTCAGTCCTGGTGACTTTCAGAAAATATTCATGTAGTTTCCTGGCAACAGTAGGGGAGTGATTTGCCATTGCTGTCTTCCAAGATTTTTTTTTTCAACTTCCATCGAAGGAACTGACTCTATTCAGCTACAAAGCCCAGTCAAGATTGGTCAGTGCTGTCCTCTGCTATTATCTGAGGGATAAAATAGCAAATTGGGTTTGTTAACCTCAGAGAAAATGTAAAGTTTTTCTTCAGCAAGTCAAAGACATCTTCTTGTTTACATTTTTTCCTGAGCATTCTGAGGAGTGATTTCAGGAGGTTTGCAAGGAAGCCAGTTGTACAATTGTACTTGTACAATGTTTGTCCCTAGCATTGGCTAGGTTGGATGACTTGGAAATTTTCACAGCTTGATCGTATCTTTTTTCCTCACCAGCCCTATTTAACTGGCAGTCTTCAGATCTGTAGTATTCTTGATCTTTCCATTTTTCTTTAGAATATCTTCTCCATTAATCTTTCCCACAAGTCATAATTTTAGCCATAACTTTCTTTTAAGATCTCCTCTAAGATCTTGTTAGATAACTTCTCTTTGAAACTATAAAAGAAATGCTTTTGTAACTTGCAAAAAAAGAAACCATTAACAAGTTTCTATGCCATTGTCTCACTATACATTTAATATAAACGTTCAACAATATGTTAGAAGTTGAATCACTGGTTTACTTGTCCCATTGAAACTATAATTTCCTTATTAATTGGATAGCATCCATCTAATCCCCTTTCTATTCTCCCTTTGGGTTTAATGTGATGTGCCAAAAATACAACAATTGAATAACACATACCTTTTTCTTGCTCGATAGGCCACTTCCCTAGACTGTAGTTAGCTGTTTGAAAAGAAAATAATGGTTTCCTCGCCAACAAAATTTTCATAAAACTCAGATCATCCAAGTTATGTGCAGATTATTTTCCATCAATAACAAGGGGAATAACAGGAGGCTGAATAATTGGCGAAGTCTACACCAGGGTTGTCAAGCCCATGGCCTGCGGGCCCGATGTGTCACGTGCTGGCAATGCCCATGCCTGGTTTAGCAAAGGGGGGGAAGTCACGATACATCACGTGACGACGCCATGACGCCATGAGTTTAACACCCCTGGTCTACACTGTTGGTACTCCTCAATACTTTCAGGCAGCCAATTGCCTGCAGATGTTGGTGCACCATTTTAAAAATGAAAAAAAACACCACTCAATTTCAATAACAGTTTTCCTGACTGGTTGCTTGGAAATTATTTTATTTTAATTAACCAATCAAGCAACTTTTCATATTTGGAAACAGAAGGCAGACTGTGATACAATCTCAGGGAAAATTGTCTGACAGTAAAAACAGTTCAGAAATTGTATCAATTAGGCAGAGATGCAGTGAGCTTCCTTACCAGAGTGCTTTTCTTTCTTTCTAATAATTTTATTGAAATTTGTATTAAACAAGTAAAAACTAATGTGAACTAAATTAGAAGGGGAAAAAAGGGGGGGGAAACAAAGTTTAGAAGGTGCAGGGTTGGGGATGGGAAACAAATTTTAAAAATAGAACAGAAAAGCTACTATTGTTAACTTTTCATCCTGTTTTAAGATTCTCAAGTTTAAAAAATTCTTCTTTCCATAATATCTGTGTGCAATCCCCAAATCATCATCTTTTCAGTCTTGGTTCAGAAAAAAAAAGTTCTTTAGGAGTTATAAGAACTATCAGGTATTTTATCTTTGATCATATAGTCCAACTTTGTATTCCTCTTATTGCTTCCTCTCACAATCATGACTTTTAAATGGTTTAAACAGCATCATAGGATTTGATCTTTTGATCTGGCAGTCAAAAGAAGTCTTGAAAGCTTTCACCAGCCTGTTTTGTAAATCCCATAAAGAGCCAGGATTTCTTGTTGCAGCTGTTCCACATCCAAATCCTCTTCTTGATTTGTCTTTTTTATTCCTATTTTGGTAATCTCAATTTTGTTATCTTCCATGCTTTCAAAGTCTCTCATGTTTGTGTCAAGTAAGAATTGTTTTATTCTCTCTCATCATCCTGTAAAAGTTTTAACCACTGAAATCCGTATCATTTCTAAGAAATCATTATTAATATCTTACTCAATTTTTTGAAGGACTCTTTAAGAGAAGTTAAAAGCTATAAACAGCCTAATCATTTTAATTCTTTTCTATCTGGTCCTTTAGTTCCATCTAGTGTCCATTTGCAACTTTCCAGCCTTAGTTCTTAACATCATTTTAGTTCCATTCCAGTTGTATCCCATGAGTATATTATTTAATTATATAGTTGTTTTTCAAATGTTACAGAAAAAATAATCAATATTCCAAATCTCCCTGGTCTCTCAGTCCATTTGAAATTTTCTTCAATAAAAAGGTAGCTTTTTTCTCTTTTTTTGCTATTTGTATATTGCTGTATTTGAAACTGTTAAGACTGTTTAAAATGCCTTACATTCAAAGATGAAGGTGGAACTCAACAGGATGGCAAACTTAAACTTGCTGATTAGAAGGTCTCTAATATCCATAATGTGGTTAAATCAAACATTTCCAAATGTGATTAAAAGTGAGTTTGGCTGACTTAGGGTCCTTATCAAAAGATCGACTGCTGCTGAGAGCAAAGAAGTCATCTCACTCAGGTTCTGATACTCAAACCCTTGGGAGACCGCTGTTTTATGGTCTCCTCAGAGGACTTCTGGTGATCTCCCATTCTTTCCTTCTCTAGAAAGCCTCAAAGGACAAGTCTGTATTTCTTGTTTGTAGAGACATCTTCAGTCAGCCATGAGTCACTCAAAAGTACCTTGCTGGGTATTTTCTGATGGAGGTCAAACAGCTGTCTGTCTGGGAAGTCTCCCTGCCCTGAGCATCCATTGGTCTCCTAAGTGGCCACTTTCAGTTCTCTGATGTTATGATCAGAGACAGAGAGAGAGGGAAAATACTAAAATAATATATTAAATACCAGAATGTTTAATTTCAGCAGAGACAGAGAGAGAGAGAGAGAGAGAGAGAGGCAGAAAGTGGATCTTGTTTTGCTTACTTGCTTCTTTCATGCCTTTGTACCATATCTATTCTCCACACATATGACTGAAAATATTCCCAACTGAAAAAAAAAGGCAAAATTAAAAGATCATAATGTCACAATCTGAAAGTTGTTTAAAAATCACATTTTTCATCTGTCAGGAAAATCCAAGAGTTTATATAAAAAATTGGGAAGCTTAGCCTCTCATCTCCTCTCATGCTCTGTTTTGATCTTTGACATAACTCTGTTGTTTTAGTTTGTCATTCCATTCTTTTGATCTTTCCCAGATCTGGGAAATCTGCCAGAAGGGAGTGGGATCATTAACAATGTTTGTGTGAAAGAAAGCCTTCCTGTGTGATCTGCCAAATGAGGTCCAACCATATCTTCATTTTTGCTTGACACTCTACTTTTTGCCTATGTTTAAACAAAACAAAACAAAACATGTTATTTCCAAAGGTGACAAATATTTGAAATCACCCACCATGTCATACACAGCAGCCTTCTCCAACATGGTACCCTTCAGAAATATTGAACATAAATGTCCATCATTCTCTGTTAATATGTACTGGCTGAGGATTATAAAAGCTGAAAGCAAACCTAACTGGTGACCAAACTGAAGGAAGTAAATACAGGTAGTCTTTGAGTTACGAATGAAATGTCCATTCCATTCGTAATCCAAGGATTCGTGGGAGTGAATCTTGTACCTTGAATGCAATCACTCCCTCCTTTCACCCACACATTTGCTAATCGAATGGGGGCTTGTTAACTGCATATGAGGTATTTCAGGGTGGGGAAGGTCATGGGGTGTCTAGTGGTGGAATAGGCCACCAGTTTAAGGCCACCCAAGTCCTCCCTGACCCACTGAAATACCTCATGCTCCTCACAATTGCTTTCCCCCTCACCCAGCCTGCTGCGCCAGGTCACTTACCATGCGAAAATCTAGCAAGCCGTCTCTTCTCCAGCCTCTCAGATGCACGTGCCCCTCTGATGTTCTGTTTAGGCCTGCGCCCCTCCGAACCTCCATTTGGCCTGCAACGTGCTGGGCGAGGCCTGCGCAGGCCTAAACAGAGCTCTGTTTTGGCCAGAAAAATGCCCTAACCCTAACCTCCATTTTGGCCAGCAAAGTTCAGGACGAATGTTGCAGAATCTCTGCAGTTGTTTGTAAGGACAAACAACTGCCATGGTGCTGCAAGATTTGTAGTTTTGGGATTTGTTCATAAATACTGGGGGGCGCTGATCGTGTAACTTAGAATGTTTGCTAAGGGATTGTAACCCAGGGATTACCTATATGTAATTGTAGCATAGACCTGACTTCAATTTTCCATTAAACAAATGAAACTGAAGACAAATGACATTTTTATTTCAGTAGATGTCCAATCAAGCTTTGATTGAGATCTAGCTTACAATGTTTGAATAGGCAGTTAATTTCACTGCTTATGTCAGATTTCTAGAAAAAGGCAGCCCACATATAAATCTTAACATTAGTTTACAGAACCCTTGAATTCAATCTCCAAGTTTTCACATACATTCCTTTCTGTAATGTCCAGTGGGCAAACACAGACGGAGGCTTGGTTGCTCGAATTTAACTTTATTAACTAGAACACCAAACAAGAACCACCAATGATGGCAAGCAACAGAACAGAGCCCAACTCCTGACATCCACTTAAATAGTAAGCTGTCAGACGCGAGAACCAATGAGTGAGTAGCGATTTCCCTCCACTTCAGCTGCTTGCGTCAGAACCAATCAACATAGCCCGGCAACAGCCGCGGCCACGTAGAGTCGTAACTATGGGGATTCAACACCCCTTCACACCCGGCTCACGCATTCTTAGTCCTCCAAATACGTGGCACGACGACGGCGCCTCCCAGACCATCTCAACACAGGTGCAGCCGATGACTCAGGCGGAGCCCCGCCTTCTCTCACAGGCACAGCGGGAAGTGGAACGTTGTTCAATGGAGAAGGACTCAAACTCGTTGCCGGACCCCGGATATGAGGTAAGCCCTCCGGCGAGAACGCTTCGGTCAGGGGAGGCCGGGCGGGATCTGGACTAGGAGGCGGTTCGTCGGGACGGCATTCTGTTGTTGGCGATGAAGGGTCTAAAGTAGGCCGAGGCTCCATTTCTGTGGCCTGCCATCTCAGCTGATTTACATGCCGTTTCCAAACTCTCCCATCAGTGAGTTGGACCCTATAAAAATAGGCCTGGTTATTTGAATTATTTGTCCTGGTAGCCACTGTAGGTCTTTATCAAAGTTCAGCTGCATATACCAGGTCTCCCACACCAAAGACCTTTGGTGGAATGCACGTTCCGGAAGATGGTTCGTGGGCGTAGTTAGGGTGCAGGCGGTCTAAGGTTGTCCGAAGCTGCCTGCCCATGAGAAGCTCTGCGGAGCTTTGCTTAATGGTGGTGCAAGGGGTCGTGTGCTGGGCTAGCAGATACTGGTGAATTTTGTGGTGCCAATCAGTGGACTCTAAACGGCGCAACACCTCTTTGGTGGATCGTACAGCCCTCTCCACCTGCCCATTAGCAGCCAGATGTAGCGGTGGTGTCTGGGCATGGCGGATGCCCAACCGGGCGAGGAACAGCTGGAAGAGTGCCGAAGTGAACTGCAGCCCATTATCAGTGACTATGGTATCCAGTAACCCATGGGTGGCAAACCAACCCCCCAATATCCTGATGACAGCCGTGGTGGTAGTAGAATGCATAATGGCAAGTTCCACCCATTTAGAATGGGCATCTACCGCGATCAGAAAGGTTTGGCCTAAGAAGGGCCCTGCTAGGTCCAGGTGGACCCTCACCCACGGTGCCCTGGGTGGCTCCCATTCCTGCACGGGCGCTGTAGGGGGAGCTGGACACGTGTGCTGGCATTGGTGGCAGCGGACTACGCATTCTTCTTTGACATGCTGGTCAAACTTTGGCACCAAATGTAGCTTTGGCCGAGGGCCTTCATTCGAACCACCCCCAGGTGGACAGTGTCAAGGCCAGCCAGGACCTGGCCCCTAAGATCTGGGGGCACGACCACTCTGTTACCCCAAAGGAGGCAGCCCTGTAACACTGACAACTCATGGCGCCTGCGGAAGAAATGAAGAAATTCTGCAGACCCCTGTGAAGTTGGCATCCCCTGCACACCCAGTCCAGAACCTTGGACAGGACCGGGTCCACCGCTGAGCAGGCGCAAATCTCCACCATCGTCACCAAGGAAGGCAGTTCGTCCACTAAAAGGACGGCTGCCGTGGGGGCTGGGTCATGGACAGGCAAGGGAAGCGGGCAGCGGCTGAGGGCATCCGCGTGCTCAATAGCCTTACCCGGCTTATATAGTAACTGGTAGGAGTAAGCCGCCAAAAATTCCACCCAGCGCGACATGCGCAGAGATAAGATTTGGGGGGATCTGCCTGTTCCCTGCCAGCAACCCCAGGAGAGGCTTGTGATCAGTGACCAGGTAGAAAAACCTGCCATACACGTAGTTGTGCAACTGTTTGATTCCCGCTATGGCCGCTAACGCCTCAAATCAATCTGGCTGTAGTTCCTCTCCACAGCCGACGAAGTCCTGGAATAGTAGGCGACAGGAGCCTCAGTGCCGTTCAGCAAAATGTGGCTCAGGACAGCCCCACCCCGTAGGGGGAGGTGTTGCATGTTAAAGATAGAGGCAAACAGTCGTCATACTGAACCAGGACAGTGTCAGAGGAGAGGACGTCCTTAACAGCACTGAAAGAGTTGGTGGCGTGCAGGTCCCAGCGCCACAGGGATTTGGAGTCAAGGAGCCTATGGAGAGGCTCCGCCAAGGAAGCCTTGTGGGGCAGGAAAATTGAATAGAAATTGAGGAGGCCAAGGAAAGCCTGGAGCTGGGCTTTGGAGGTGGGGGCAGGGGCATGTCTGATCGCCTCCACCTTGGCTGGGGCGGGCCGGATGCCAGAAGCATCAATGAAGAACCCCAAGAACTCGACCCGGGGCACCCCGATGCAACATTTTTTCTTTTTTCAGTTTTAACCCCGCCTTCCTAAACCATGTAAGGACAGCCCTAAGCTTATTGACGAGTTCTCCCTGATCAGCAGCCGCGATCAGGATGTCGTCAAAATAGGGCACCACCCCCTGTAACTCATGGAGCAGCCGCTCCATAAGGCTCTGAAATATCCCAGGGGCAACACTGACTCCAAACTGAAGACGGGTACACTTAAACGCACCCTGGTGTGTGATAATCGTCTGGGCCAAGGCAGTATTGCTATCAACTGGAAGTTGCTGATAAGCTTGGGCTAAGTCCAGTTTTGCAAAGACCTTTCCCAGGCCCAGGGAGTGCAGCAAGTGTTGGACAATGGGCACTGGATAATGGTTGGCTTGGAATGTTCAACTGGCTGAACATTATCTGAAGCTTATCTAGCTCCCTGTCTATCCTGGGCCGCAGGGCAAGGGGCACGCTCCGCAGTTTCAGCCATATGGGCGCTACCTGAGGGTCCAGATTAAATGAAATAGGGAGGCCGTTGTATTTACCAAGGCGGCCATCAAAAACATCAGCAAATTCATGCATAATGTCAGCAGCAACATCAGAGCCATTGGTGTGGATACCAGAGAGGCCGAGGCAGAGGGCAGCGAACCAGTCTAGGCCAAGTAAGGAGGGAAGGCTGTCCCGCACAATGACCAGGGGCAGGTGGCCAGAAAATGAGCCATAGGACACGTGGAAGGAACCACAACCTAGGATTGGTATGACTTTCCCCTGGTAATCCTTCAACGTGACATGACAGGGCTGCAAGCGCCGGCGGGAAACAGAGGGAAGCAGGGCTTTGAGCACGGGCCATGCAATCAAGGATTTGGAGGAGCCCGTGTCAACTTCCATCCTACAAGGGGCTCCCTCCAGGAGGATGGTCAAATAGATCTTACTGTCAGAGAATAGGGAAGAGACGTGGCTTATGGAAACCACTGACACCTCGGCATCCTGAGAGATTGCGAAGCTCTCTCTCTGTCTCTCTCTTTCTCTCTCTCTCTCTCTCTCTCTCTGTGGCCAAGCCATCTAATCTTCTTCCGCTTGAATCCCGGCTCCTCCGCATCGTCCGAACTTGGGAAGGCCATGCGGCAGACCCTGGACAGGTGCCCTCGCTTCCCACAACGCCGACAGATGGCAGACTTGAATCTGCAATCGGCCAATGAGCAAGCAGCAATTTCCCTCTACTTCAGCTGCTCGCATCAGAACCAATCAACATAGCCCGACAACAGCCGCGGCCGCATAGAGTCGTAACTATGGGGACTCAACAATTTCTTTTTATGCCATGATGCAATACTGAGGTTACCTCAACCTTAATTCTGTCTTTGTCCCTTTCAGAAATCTGAACCTCAGAATCTGATGATTAACACTTCCTCTGCCAAATCTAAAGTGGCTTTTATGCAAAACACTTACTATGGTCTTTTCCAGATCCAGCATTTTATACAGGTTTCTGCATCTGTTGGGGGACACAAAATGAATCACTCCAGCCTCTTTAGTGAATCAAAACACTGTGTCATGCTGTATTATGTGACTCCAGAACCCTAGTCACCTCTCAGATGTGAAGAAAGCAAGATAAAGATGTGGGACCACAAGGTGCTCCATTGCAAAAATGGAGTCTGTGTCTGTGTGTCAAGAAGTCAAGATGTTGGTTGTGACTGCATGGTCGAAGCCCAGTCTGGGTTACTGGCAATTTGGGTTAATGATGTACTGTGAACAAACCCTAAAAGTCTTGTTAGGCAGTAATTGGTACTCTTCATACATGTTGAATTGCAATGACCCCTCAACCTATTTCAATAAGTTCAGTGTGTATTTCCACAGCCAAAATACAGCCTCCTTCTCTGTTTAGATATATGTGACTAAATTAACATCTTGTTCTGAATTTAAGAGTGATTTGTTTAATTGTGCGATTTGGAATATTATGTGAAACCAGCCTTAATACCTAAAAACTGTATTTATGATTTAGCATGTAACACAAATCTAGTCAAATGTAGTTTGTATATAAATCATTATTAGATAGGTCATGATTTAATACAATATCTGAATGCAATTAATGTGTAATTAGTTGGATTGACTGATTCAAAGAGATGGTTTGTCCATACTACAGTGCATGGCCACCTCAACTGAGTGCTTTGCTCACTGTGTATAATTCATTATATAAGGAATGGAAACTGACAGCCTGTTTAATCTTCTAGCATGTTGTACAAGATCATACAGGTTGTTTATAATTCAGTATATCATACAAAATTGTGTTTCTCCCAGAAGCCATGTTTGGATGAACAGAATTATAGGAGATTCGGCACACAACACAAGAACAGTGTGAATTAGATGTAGCTCAAAAGCACCCTTGGTGCAATCAATCCTTTGGAGCTGAGCTCCTTGCATTTGAGTGTATTGGGCCAAATATTTCTGCTCTTATTTGACATTTGTTGGGATTTAGGAAGGCAAAATGGATATATTAGGTTTCTGCAAGGCTTAAGATCACCATTCCAATCAACTTCTTCCAAGATGCTCAGATCTGTCCATTTTTAAATCACACTTCTTCTCCTGCAGTGCATCACCTTAAGCCAGGGGTATCAAACTCAATTTCCTTGAGAGCCTCATCAGGGTTGTGTTTGACCTCAGCGGGGCCGGGGGGGGTATAGTCAGCTTGATGTCACTCATGTTGGGGGCGCCTGTTGGGGCCCAAGTGCTCTGCCAGTGAAAATGGGCTCCCGAACTCCATTTTCAGCTGGGACGGCCTCCTGCAACCCTCTGCCAGTGAAAATGGAGCTCGGGGGGCCCCGCGTGGCCCTCGTGAGCTCTTGTTTTGGCTAGGATGTCCCCCTGCAACCCTCTGCCAGCAAAAACAGAGCACGCGGCCCTCCCAAGCTCCATTTTTGCTGGCAGAGGTAACATGGGCTGGTCCTTTGCTGTTTCCAGGGTTATGCACCCTGGAGGCCAGATCTGGTCACCGGGCCTTGAGTTGATACCCCTGCCTAAGGCCCTTCTTTAACTATTCATAGTCGATGGAAGACAGTGTTGAAAAGCATACCTCAGCTCACATGGTCAAGTAAGACTCAGAAAGGTTTTTGTGCCGATGCTGAAACTTTGTTGTTCAATTTTATATTCACAGTATGCACCAGCCAAGCTGGAAGGAATGTGAACAGCAATGTCTGCAAGTGGTGTGACAATACCTACCCCATCTGTGAAAATCAAGTGTGCTACACCAACTGTAATTTTAGCTCCTATTGTGAAAAACCAGAAGAAATCTGTGTTTCTCTATGGTAAGCAAACATTTTTTAAAAATTCCCAAGAACGACAGCCTAAAATAATTGTCTATTATGTAGATTCCTATGTAGCCCTTTTTTCTCTGGTATTTGACTTAATGGAATCTTACACTGATGCATTTGCAAAAATGGAGCAGTTCATGGAAACAAAAGGACAACATTTTGCATAACCTACATTCAATCATCACAGATAAAATCTGTGTGCCTCTCTGCCTGCTTATGAGAGAGAGAGAGAGAGAGAGAGAGAGAGAGAGAGAGAGAGAGATCAATAATAATATTTATAGTGATCACTTATTAGCATGGTAAATATCAATTTTTGGGCTGGAAGTTTGCCTGAACAATTTAAAAAAATTAATATGTTTGGAGTGGCATCATTCCTTACCCTAAACCAGTGATGGCTAACCTTTTCGGCACCGAGCCAAAAGCATTTGCGCGCGTGCACCCATAATGCAATGCGTGCATGATCCTCCCATGCATGTGTGAGTGACCCCCATGTGCACCCCGCCCCCACTCATGCACACGTGATCCCCAGTCATGCGCCCTGCCCCCACACATGCATGTGCACCTCCCGCATGCGCCCTGCCCCCCAGATGTGAAGCAGAGACCCGAAAACCAGCTCGCCAGTGGGAAGCACGCGCACATGCCGGCAGAACTGAGCTGGGGCGACGGCTCATGTGCTCACAGAGAAGGCTCTGCCATAGGTTTGCCATCACGGCCCTAAACCATAACATAATATGTTTGATTTATAGTTTAGCCTGCGATAATCTCGATCCATTATGTTTTATTTAACAAACCGTGGTTAAGGAAAATGTAGCTTAGTGTGAGGTGTGAACCAGGTCTTCTGCTCTAAAAAAATGAACGACAAAAATGGAAAGCAAAATATATGATAATATTACTATTTGAACATTAATATCTATATCTTTCTTGTCATTTCAGGAAACAAGTCAATGCAAGTATAAAAGTAAACACTTTCTGCCACAACCCACAGCTGCCGGTGGAAAATATCATGATATCAAGATATAACACGTCACAGTGTGTCATGATCCGGCAGCAGAATGAGGATGGCGTCTTTTACATCTGTGGTTGTGTGAAAGAGCAGGAATGCAATGACAAGCTTATCTTTGAGAATCATATCAATGGTAAGTCTGCTTGACTGGTGACCGGCACATAGCTGGAAGATTGAACATTCAGATATTCCTGACTTCTCACTTGTTCCTCTTTCCCACAGGACAATCTGTGAGAGGCTGGATATGTGGTCTCCAGAGAAATTAGGATATTTTCAAAAAAAAATACCCTTCTCCCTTTCCTCCAGTTTATAAAGGAGGATAATTTTCAGGAGAAGCCCTCAGGTTTTATCCTAAGGCTACAAGAAGGAATGTTTATGTGCCAGATATCTGATCAATATGGGTTGTGATAGAGTGATCTTGTCATTCCAGAGACCAAGAATTCCCGCTTCTTAGAGTAGACCCTTTGTAGATCCACCACTGTAGGTCTGTGCCTTAATCTTATCATGTTAGTTTTACAAGAAATCGGATCTGTTTCCTGTTACAGTTTAGAAATAGAGATAGCATACTGTCCCCAGTTCCTCAAGCATTCCACAAAACATTTGCTTGTCAGGCAAAAATATAAAAACAATAAAATATCAGCCTGGAAAGAAACAAGTTGTGGGAATCAGATATTTTTCCCAATCTCTGCTCGTCTGACTGGAAGTCTGCACATTTTCAACCGAGAACGTGGCTGTAAAATTTCAAGCAAATTTTGTGCTTTCTGGATGAGGCTGAAATTTACTCTGGGAAACAGCTCTGCAAGCTAATGTTTAACGGGTTTGAATCCTCCCTGTGGCAAAACATATCGGCACATCTATATGTCAAGACAAATCAATAAACACTTGGCCAATAAAGAATTCTATTCTATTCTATTCTATTCTATTCTATTCTATTCTATTCTATTCTATTCTATTCTTTACCCAGCACAAGCCCTGTTATTTGTGTAACACATACCACTTCATCAACTACTTTTATTGTTTTTATATTTTTGCCTGACAAGCAAATGTTTTGTGGAATGCTTGAGAAACTGGGGACAGTATGGTATCTCTATTTCTAAACTGTAACAGGAAACAAAATTAACATGATAAGATTAAGGCAGAGACCTACAGTGGTGGATCTACAAAGAGTCTACTAAGAGGAGGGAATTCTTGGTCTGTGGAATGACAAGATCACTCCATATTGACCAGATATCTGGCACATAAACACTCCTTCTTGTAGCCTTAGGATAAAACCTGAGGGCTTCTCCTGAAAATTATCCTCCTTTATAAACTGGATGAAAGGGAGAAGGATTTTTTTTGGGGGGGGGTGAGTTCTGTGTTTCCTCAGTCGTGTTTCATGTTATTTATTACAGAATTGAGCAACAAATGATCATGGGTGCTATAACTGATTGCAGGAAGTTACAGAGATCAAATGAGCAGTGCAACAATCCTAATCAATAAGGTGTTTTGCTAATTTCAGATATCAAACAAACAGAATTTGATCCAAAGTTGCTTTTTTTCAAGAGGCAACTGGACTTTCTGGTTCTTCTCTGAAGACATTTCACTTCTCATCCAAGAAGCTTCTTCAGCGCTGACTGGATGGTGAGGAATGGTAGGTTTTATACGAAGCAAAATGTCTTCAAAGAAAAACCGGAAAGTCCAGTTGCCTCTTGAAAAAGCACCTTTGGGACAACCATGACCTGGATGACTGAGAATAGACATTTAATGAACAGAATTTGACTTTCAGCTTTGCAGAACTAGTGTTTTTCTGTTTTATCCTTGATAGCAAAAAGGACTTTGGGGTAGCCCAGGATTTCCAGTGGAAGGTAGCCTTTATACCAGACTGATTTCAAGATTTATAAGCTATAGTAGCAACTGAAATGTAGTGATGCCGTCATTCCTTGTCTGAACCCAACCTATATATATCATGCAGGAGTGGGGCGGGGGGAGATTTCTGGCAGAGACCCAGCTTTGAAACCACAAAGAAATACAAGGCAATGTCTTTCTTTCTTTCTTTCATTTGTTTTCAAAGAAAGCAGCCTGCCTGAAACTTTTTTAGGCTCATGCAACAATCACTGCTACAAATTGATGACTTTGCATTTACGGCCGAAACTTATTTAAACAGTTCCCAGGAGTAATGCAGCCAGGAGGCATTACTTCAGGTTTGCACACTGCAGCCCTGGAAAACGCTAAAAAAAGGCTCTGTTTTCCATCGAATGTCACCATTTCAGAGATGTTGTCATGCCCATCAGGAAAGTCCATTACCGAAAAAGATAGCGGGGGCCTCACACTTTCCAAAACAAACTTAAATTCTATCATTTGACGTTGATCTTGTGGTTTGAACTTGGTGTCTTATTTTAGAAACATTCACGGCTTAAGCAGAAAAAAAACAAAAAGAAATGAACTGCAGCAGACTTTTTTCCCCCCTTTACAGAAAGTGCCAAGTCAAACAGCTAAGGGGTCTGGCTTTCTTACTCCCAGGATCTGAACAGTAAATTTCACCCACTGAAGTTGTTCCCTGAAGTCTTTAGCTTGAGGGATAGTTTTGAACGACCCATCCTTCACTATTTTATTGGGCAAGAAATCCTTGCTTTGAATTTCATGAGTAAGAATGAAATAGATCTCTCTATTGTATCTACTGTATAGATTTCTCCATGCTGGGGCAAAGAGATAAAATCTCATTTGTACTAAATGACACCACTGTTCTAGTAATGATCAGAATGAATTCTAAGGCTCTTGCCTTTTTTTCTTTCTTTTTTTGCACCCTACCTTAGACCCAAATACTTCAGACCCAAATACCAGTTGGACCAGCTCTTCCATATCACTTTCTCTGCCCAATGGGATTGTTCTTTTTTAGAGCTTTTTAAAATTGAAGTTTCTGTTCATTAGCAGACTGATGGAGACCTTTCAGCAATGGCTCCCTCCTTTTCAAACATCAAACACAGAAAAACATTCTGATCACTTTCATTGAAGAGCTGTCAGTTTGTTTTCCTGTCTCAAAAAATGGTGACTTTCTCTGGGCTCAGAAACTGGTCAGTGCTTGGATAGGAGAATCCCAAGGTTGCCGGTTAGATCAGGCGTCCCCAACCCCCGGTGGGGACCAGTGTTCTCAGTGTCCCTACGGCCCACTAGTAACCGGGGCACATGAGAGGCAGGCTGATGTGCGTGCATGAAGTTCCTGCGAGTGGTAGGCCAGCAGGCACACAGGTGCACAGTTCAACTTGCAGTCAAGTCCATGTGCATGTGCACTGATCCACCAGTCCCGTAAATCGAACTGTGTGCAGGCATGTACACCATCCCACCACTTGCCCGTCCCAGTCCCCCCGCTCCCTTCCTCCAGCCAGACTGCCAAGCCACAAATGTGGAGACCACTGGGTTAAATAGAAGAGTAAAACAAAACTGTAAGAAGGCTATGGAAAACCTCTTCTATTCTTTGCCCATAAAACTACATGGACTGTCCAGGAGGTCACTAAGAGTTCATCTCAACTCACAGAGACTTTATCTACTTGTTTCCTTAGACTTTTAAGCATTGTTAGTCTTGCCTTTTCATTTAAAAGTGCTTTGACTTTATCAGTCTGAATGGACCAACGCTTCATAGGGCTTATTTCTACTTTTTTTAAATCCATATTGTTTCTTAGTGAACATAAATGAGTACATGCTTATCAGAAAGATAAAGCGCTTTGGTTTCATGCCTTCTTTTTTTAAATGCCTGATAATTAATAACAGGAACAAAAAGCCTGGAACAAATGAGTTACCCAAGTTTTCCATCCCCATTCTCTTGGGTTCAAGAACGGGGAACTGTTCAAGTATGATTACTTTCCATCAGCAAAACTATTTGGCTCAGCCACGTGGCGTTCACAAGATGCTGCTTTATGCTGAATCAGTCTATTGACCGACTGCCCTTTTCCTCAACCTGGCGTTCTCCAGATGTCTTAAAGAATAGTTTCCGTTCTGCCAGCCCATATGAGATCAATCAGAAAATGGAAATAAAATGAGAATAAGTGTACGCCATATACACAATACAACTGCATTGCTTTTATTTTCAAGCCAATTGTTTGTTTGTTTTTCAATTTATGTATATCTGTGTTTGTGTGTCTACAACCCTATTAATTCAGCTCTCCACAATAATCCATGTTTTTTTTGTGACCCCTTGGGAAAATTAATTGATCACCCCTGCTTTAAAGGACACAAGGTCAAACAGAGCAGAGAGCCTAAGCAGCAGGAAGGGAGCTGGGAACAGCCCCGCGCTGCCTTTCCTGGTAGCTGAGAGATAACTTTCTAATATGGGCAACAATGCCCAAGAGGTGCAGCGTATAATGGAGTGGCTATCCAAGTCAGCATCTTGATGTCCTGAAAAAGCTTCTAAATGCCTTCCCAGAAGGCTGTCCAGAAGACCTCTGGAAAATCCAGACATCACTGCTGTAGCATCCTCACCTCTGTTAAAGGTGAAATAAAAGAGAAGGAAAGAGGCTGGTGCTTGCTACTGCTGTCAACTCTGAAATGAACCTGGCTGAAGCCATCTTGTGTTGCCTCACAGTTGCCACGAAGCCTGAGAGTGGAAAGGGAGGAGGGAAGTAGATAGCTGCCAAAACAATAAGTTTTCCTGTGGGAACCAAGGTCATTGTAACAGGTGGCTATTGGAGGAGGAGATGAGCCTGCCATCCATCCTAATTGGACAATGTGACTAGTGCCATCTAGGAGTGGGATTTTACTCTTTTAATTAGATGAAAACCACGGGAAATGTTAGAGTTGGTTTTCACCAGCTGTGCCGACATGATTTATCCAATAAAGATATTCTTTGAGGAATCTACCTGTCTCGAAGTTCTGCTTTCAATGGGTGTGTTATTTGGAATTCTGACAACTGCCTTGTTATACTGTAATTGAGGAATCTATATATATATAAACGCAAAAACCACTCATGCCGTAATCATGAAATCTCCAGAACCATAAAGCCTACAAATTTGAAATTTGCCATGTATGTTCCTCTTGGCTTCTAGGTGCTCACTAAGAAAGGATTTATTGAAATGACCATCAGAGCATTAGTATTTCCTATATTATTACAACACACTCTGATGCTAATTAGTTACACCCTCTACTCCCCCTCCCAACTTGAAAATAACTCTGGAGAGAATGGGATAGCATAGGACAGATTTCTGTGGGGCAAGCCTGAGGGAGAGAAGGGGATAGGATAGGAGATGTTTCTGTGGGGCAAGGGTGAGGGAGAGAAGGGGGTAGGATGGGGAGGATTCTGTGGGGCAAGGCTGAGGCAGAGAAGGGGATAGGATAGGGGAGGATTCTGTGGGGCAAGGCTGAGGCAGAGAAGGGGATAGGATAGGAGATGTTTCTGTGGGACAAGATTGAGGGAGAGAAGGGGAGAGGAGAGGCCGATCGTAACTACTCATTAATTTTCAAGTTTTAAGTGTCAATTTATCAAGTCCCATCACATAGTTTCGTAGTGAAGCATGGGTATCCAGCTAGTGAGAGATAAGAGTACTGTACAGATAGTGCTCGACTTACAACCATTTGTTTAGGGACTGTTCAAAGTTACAACGGCACTGAAAAAGGTGACATAGGACCATTTTCCACACTTACGACCATTGCAGACTCCCAGCGGTCACATGATCAAAATTTCAGGCGCTTGGCAACTGGCTCATATTTATGATGGCTGCGGTATCCCGGGGTCATGTGATCATCTTTTATAACCTTCTGACAACAAAGTCAATGGGGAAGCCAGGTTCACTTAACAACTGTGTTGCTAACGTAACAACTGAAGTGATTCATCTAACCACCGTGGCAAGAAAGGTCATACAATGGGGAAAACTCACTTAAGAACTATCTGGCTTAGCGGTGGAAATTTTGGGCTCAGTTGTGGTCATAAATTGAGAACTACTTGTAATCTTTTTTTAAAAAAAATAAGAACAACAAGCACAACAGTGAAAAGGTTATACAGTCTCTCTTTCAGGTGATATAGGGAAGGAGCAAGTAGCCCCTTTCCTCTTTGTGTCATGCTGAGGACATGACTGAATACTGTAGGTTGCTAGAGAAGAATGATGGGGTGGACAGCAGGGAGCCTTTGAGTCCTTCCCAAATCTTCTGCTGCCATGGGAGCAGGAACCCAGGAATCCTTTCCTGTTGTGAAAGCAGGCATAGGTAAAGAAAGGCTCCTGCTACAGACAATTGTGTATTACTGGTGGAGGAGCAACCTTTCACTGATGTCACCAGAACAATTGAGAGAAAGGTGAACCTCCTGTACGGTATTCACCATAGGACTGTTGCCTAAATTGGATGCTAAAATTAGAGGACCTCTGGATTATGGCCCCAAGTCTTGGGCTGAAAAGTTAAAATGTGAATAGAATAGAATAGAAAATAGAATAGAAAATAGAATGGAATGGAATGGAATGGAATGGAATGGAATGGAATGGAATGGAATGGAATAGAATAGAATAGAATAGAATAGAATAGAATAGAATAGAATAGAATAGAATAGAATAGAATAGAATAGAATAGAATTTTATTGGCCAAGTGTGATTGGACACACAAGGAATTTGTCTTGGTGCATACGCTCTCAATATACATAAAAGAAAAGATACCTTCATCAAGAATCATAAGGTACAACACTTATGTGTCCCTGGGGACAGCTATGCAAAGTAATTGCTCTGCATATGTGGCAACATTCTTGCTAATTTCTGCCTTTTCCTTTCTCCGTAGGATACTCCATGCTACATAGCAAGGAAATCATCCCTGTGGCAGCCATCAGCCTGCTGCCCCCACTGTTGGTGGCTATCATGATCACCGTGATATTTTATCTCTGCCGAACCCATCGGCAGAAGAGGCTGTCCAAGCAGTGGGCCCAGAAGCACACTCAGTGCCGTGAGCGGCCGGAATTCAACAGAGCCCCTACTTACGATGAGATCCTGTCCGTCAAAATAGATCATCATTCTGCTCTCCACCCGGCCTGTGCCGGCAACCTCAACCATATCAACGAACTCCTGCCGGTTGAGTTGGAAGAAAGAGTGGGGAAAGGGCAATTTGCAGAAGTCTGGAAAGCCAAACTAAAGCACGCATCTTCGGGCAAGTCTGAGATGGTGGCCGTGAAGATTTTCCCTTGCGAGGAATTTGCATCCTGGAAAAATGAAAGCCAGATCTTCACGGATGCCAACCTGAAGCACTGCAGCATCCTTCGGTTCCTTTTCGCAGAGGAGAGACACTCTGGACTTCAGAAAGAATACTGGCTGATCACTGCCTATCACAGCCAAGGCAATCTTAAGGATTACCTGTGCAGGAATATTCTCAGCTGGAGAGACCTGCAGAAGATGGCTGGTTCCCTTGTGAGTGGCGTGACCCACTTGCACAGTGACTACACTGCCAGTGGCAGTCCAAAAATTCCCATTGCCCACCGGGATATCAAAAGCACAAATGTTCTCATGAAGAACCATCAAGAATGCGTGCTCTGTGATTTCGGAATTGCTCTGAGGCTGGATCCATCTTTAAGCGTGGGAGATTTTGCTAACAGTGGACAGGTGAGCACTGAAAAACAAAACTAAGAGTTTATTTTGCTTGTGGAGAACTTGTTGACTCAAGCAAAGAAGGCAGTGCGCATTTCTCCAACACACTATTGGGTTGGAAAACGAAAGCCTAGAAGTGGAGCTCTTGCCTCACAATCAGGAGATTGTGAGTTCAATCCTAGGTAGAGGTAGAATGTAGGGTCTCCTGCTTGGGCAGGGGGTTGGAGTAGATGACCTGCAAGGTCCCTTCCAACTCTGTTAATCTGTTCTGTTCATCACCCAACCCCACATACATTCTTGCATTTTTCCACCCCACTTGTTTCTTCACCTGGAACGCAGGCATATGTAAAGAGGAATGATATCCTGTGCATGCTTCCTTCTGATCAGGAACATGTTCCATCTTGCATGGAAACACACATGTGTAGAACTCTCCCTGTTTTGTGTTCTCCTGTGCAAATGTTCATGCTCAGCATGAAGATATGGTATACAGTATTAAAATAATTAATACTGCTGCGTGCAGGATTGTTCTTGTTTACAATTTCCCTTGCTTGAAATCAATCCAATGAATGTTGTACTAATGAATGTGGTAACCCTTTAGATCAGATGTGTCACTTGGCCCTGCGTTCATTATGAGCAATTAAGTCCGTCACAGTTTCCTTATTTTGGAGCTGGCTCTACCCAGAGCAGTAACATGGTGGCTAGCAATGTTTACAATGGAATGGATTGATTTCTGATGCACACACACATACACACATACACACTCATGCACACACAATGTGTGCACACACATACACTTTCTTTATTCGGCACCAGGTCAGTATCATCTCTGTTGATCAGTTGGTTAGGATCTCAGACTAAAACCATGCTATTTTCCATAACTTCCTTCTTTTTCTGTCTTTTGGAAAAAAGCAGCAAAGGATATGGAGGAGCATTTATCAAACCAAAATGAGTATTTCCTGAGGATTTTTTTGCATATTCACTACTACTCAAAATTTCAGCATAAACGGTTAACATATTCCTTGGGCAGAATTCTGAAGATTAAAGATTGAAGATGTTCCGTATTTTATGATGGTGATTTAAAAGTGTATTTTATTCTGTAGCCAAAGCCTATGACAAGACATTTCATGTGATGGGATGGATCCGCCATAGCTTTTAGTGTTGCCTTTAAATTGATATGGCTTCTCTCTCACATTTAACACATGTGTACCTGTTTTAATCTGTATGTGGTTATCATTAGGTGGGTACTGCCAGATACATGGCTCCTGAGGTTTTGGAATCCAGAGTGAACCTTGAAGATCTGGAATCCTTTAAACAAATGGATGTCTATTCTATGGCTCTGGTTTTATGGGAGATAGCCTCCAGGTGTGATGCTATAGGAGGTAAGGCAATCAACATTTCTCAATCGTCTTTTTCTGGACCAAAGGAGAGGAATGAATCACCTCTCATTTTCAAATTATTATTGCAAATATTATTTCCATCTGCTTATTCCAATAAGTATTGGCCAGAGGGCATGCGAAAATGCATTCCTGAAATGGAAGACATTCCAGGTTCTGTAGAGAAAAAATCTGGTCATTATATTGAAAAGTCACTATATCCAAGAACCATGAAATCAACATTAGAGTAATGACTGGGTGATTTGGCTCATTGCAATGCAGTTTCATGCAATTCACATGGGATTGCACTACTTACCCACTATGAAATAATTGTTACCATTAAATTATATTAAAATTGTTCTCCACTTTAGCAGAGCTCAGAATCATCTTCGCTGACATACCTTAGTCTCAAGACTCATTAGACTTGGAGAAAACAGTCAAGAGGATCAAACGATACTAAATGATGTATTGTTTCAATGATAATCTCAACGGAAGTGAATGAATGAAAATTATTTTGTAGGGACAATAATACTCTCTTACTAATTTCCAAAATGGTTAGGATTGGAAATATTCAATCAGATGTAGGGGAAGGCAGGCAGGCAGGCAGGCAGGCAGGCAGGCCGGCCGGCAGGCAGGCAGGAAGGAAGGAAGGAAGGAAGGAAGGAAGGAAGGAAGGAAGGAAGGAAGGAAGAATCCAGACTGTAATTCAAGACTTCTACAGCATCACCAGTTCAAAGTGCTGCTGTATCCTGCTGATTTACAATCAAATGCCTTTTTGGGGGGGGGGGGGGGCTCATTGGCAGCTGTCTGAATCACAAGTAATTGTTCCAAGCAAGATTTGCCTTCTTTAGCAAGATTTATTGGGATGTAATGGATAAGATTATAAGACGAATTTTAGCAGCTGAACTATTTCCAATTTAGAATCAAATTTCAGAATTCAAAAATACATTTGGATAGAGATATTTTTAGTTTGTTTCATCACCTGTGAAATGGTGATATGCAGTTCATTTCCCTGATAAATGAGCAGGCTGTTTATCAAAAATTCCTGAATCCTAATCAGTCTGTGAATCAAACAGCAGCAGCAGATTATACTTCCTCCAGCAGTTGTCACATATAGTATATGTTAAATAATACAGGAAAGAAGACCAGGTTCGTTGGTCTGTGGTCAAGGACTCCACTACTTATCTCCCATGACTATTCCAAAAATTGTAGAAATGGAAACACTACAAGATAGTGCCTCCTATTCTCAATCCTTTCAGGTGGTCCAGAAGGATATCATGGGAAATGACAGCAGAAACTGCTAAAAGGTCTACTGAGAAGGATGTATTTCTACCATCCAAGTCCTGATGAAGGACATCTACTAAAGTAACTAATTTTGTTTCTATGCCATGATTAGGCCAGAATCCCAACTAATGGAGACTTAGACAATTCATTTCCTCAAAACTCCTTTGTAAACAATATAGGGTTTCCTGCATGAGCAGGGAGTTGGACTAGAAGACCTCCAAGGTCCCTTCCAACTCTGTTATTCTGTTAATAGAGTGCCTACCACTTTCTCAACAAACTTCCACTAAAAGAGGAAATTTCAGACAAGAATAAAGTTGTCAAATATGGCGCTATCAAGACATGAAATAGCAATAGCAATAGCACTTGGATTTATATATTGCTTCATAGTGTTTTACAGCCCTCTCTAAGCGGTTTACAGAGTCAGCATATTGCCTCCAACAATCTGGGTCCTCATTTTATCCACCTCGGCAGGATGGAAGGCTGAGTCAACCTTGAGCCTGTTGAGATTCAATCTGCCAAACTGCTGTCAGCCGGTGATCAGCAGAAGTAGCCTGCAGTACTGCACTCTAACCACTGCACCATCGCAGCTCAGAGAGGGCACCCCACCTGCCTTTTCTGAGAAGCAGGTACAAGACTCTTCCTCTGAGAACAAATCATTGCCTCATGAATCCAGCTGCACATATTCTACCCGGTTATATGAAGAAACTAGCAAGGACATGGACCTAGCTATGCAAGTGGCAAAGCTCAGATATTTAATTGGTTGATTTATCTGCAGCCGCTTGATAGCGTCTAAACATGGAACCAATAAGAACGCAGGAAATAAGCATGTAGGGCTTTTCCTCACTGTATTTGATTTGCAGCAATGCCATATTTTGTGATTTCTCCCATTGTAGAGGTAAAGAATTACGAACCACCCTTCGGATCAAAGGTCCGAGAACGACCTTGTATGGAAGTTATGAGAGACATTGTGCTGTATGGTCGAGAACGGCCAGAGATACCAACAAACTGGTTGGCCCACCAGGTGAGTTCTCAAGCCATTCCAGACCAATGTGAGGTCTGCATTGCTAATTTTAATACAATTATTAAAAGATAGTAATGGGACGTCCACCAGTAGAATCTTTTATTTGGTTGAATGTTCACCTTCTTGTAACCAAGAAGATCAATGTAATTATATAACTAAAATAATTAGTTATAATTATTTATAGATATATAATTACAAAGTAAGTACATAATTAATTACTTTGAAATTATATTACCCATAGTTAATTCTTGCCAAAGGCAATCTGATTTAACTATCAAAGAGCTTTTTTTTGTACCTTTTTCCTTTCCCTTCAAAACAGCAGCCATTCCAGTGCCAGCAGAAACAGGCAGTGCATCACAGAACCCATTTCTGTTTAATTATTCCTTCAAAAAATAATTAACATTGAAATATCTCTTAAAATATAAATCTGCTTGAGAGTAATATTAATTTTAATAACCTTAATCTTGGGCCACCAGCTTGATGGAATTTTAATCCATCTATTAATATCCATAGCAATCTTATCTATAACATTAACCATATTACTTTCCACGTGTTTTGAAATGTTTTTGCCGTATGTGATCCTAATTATTTAATATATTCTGTACAGAAAGCAAAAGCCAACCTCTTACAGTGAACTTTCATATATCAAAGAAACTAAATTAATTTTTCCAATTAATTTATAACCTGACTATTTAACAAATTGTTGAAATATCTGTATCAAGTTAGGCAATGAATAATTATCCAATGTTGCAAAAAATGTCATCAGCATGAGGAAATAATCCATACAATGTATCTAACAATAACATGAGGTTGTTGAAAATAATTTTCTCATTAAGCTACACATAAAGGTAAAGGTTCCCCTCGCACATACATGCTAGTCATTCCATAGGGGGTGGTGCTGTCTGATGACAATTCCATGGTCATGTGGCCCGCATAACTAAACGCTGAAGGCACACAGAACACTGTTACCTTCCCACCAAAGATGGTCCCTATTTTTCTACTTGCATTTTTACATGCTTTCGAACTGCTAGGTTGGCAGAAGCTGGGGCAAGTAGCAGGAGCTCACTCCGTTATGCAGCGCTAGGGATAGTACCTACAGCAGCTACACATAGTACCCCCAAAAAAGAAAAAAAACAGAAATATGCCAATATGATATTTCAGTTTTTTCTTTTTAATACTATTTAATACTATTACAGACATTTCTAAACTTCTGTTTTCACTTTGTCATTATGAGTTACCAAGTATAGATTGAGGGGGAGAAATAAATTATAGAATCAGGCTACAGCATAACAAAATTGACAAAAGTGAAGAGGTCTGAATACAATTTGAATGCACTGTATCTGCAATGTTGAACCTGGATATAATCCAAATGGGAAAACACTGTCTGTCATGATAGCAGAATATGGATATGTTGTGCTGGACATCCCAGTGGGAAGGTGGAATATGTGGCTGTTGTCTTTGGCAGGAATTTAGGCTAGTTTGAGCCTGTGTTCAGCAAGCAAAGTAAAGAAGTGCAGTTTGAAAAGGAAGAAAATGGAAAACTCGCCTTGCTTACAATGACTGATTAAGAGACAGCTTTGCTGCCATTCTCTGATACTTATATGTAACTGCAGAAATAACATTTGTATCATTTCATCATCTAGGCTAGAATTTTTTGTAAAAATTCTATCCTAAAATTAGCTATTAGTTCAAAGACTCATTTTTTAAAAAAAGCTGGAGTGCAGCATTCTGTGAGGCACAGCTAATTATTTCTTTTAATTTTTCTGTTCTTTCAAAACTATCCTCTTTCCATCACTTTTTTTCCCCTAGTAGGGACTAGTAGAGTCCCTTCAGGCAGCCGAAGATTTGATAAGCAAAGGAAACCCCCAGGCACCTATGAATTAACGCTTGGCTGACTTTAAAGATTAGCCTTTCTGCTTTGAAAGAGCCATTTGCCTGCTGAATTTTAAATTTTTGCTAATTCGTAAGGAAAAGGTAAAAGTTCCCCTCGCACATATGTGCTAGTCGTTCCCGACTCTAGGGGGCAGTGCTCATCTCCGTTTCAAAGCCAAAGAGCCAGCGCTATCCGAAGACATCTCCATGGTCATGTGGCCAGCATGACTAAACAGCAAAGGCGCACAGAACGCTGTTACCTTCCCACCAAAAGTGGTCCCTATTTTTCTACTTGCATTTTTTACGTGCTTTCGAACTGCTAGGTTGGCATAAGCTGGGACAAGTAACTGGAGCTCACCCCATTATGTGGCACTAGGGATTCGAACCACTGAACTGCCGACCTTTCGATCGACAAGCTTAGCATCTTAGCCACTGAGCCACCATGTCCCTAATAAGTGCCCCTTACTTCATCTCTGTCCAGTTTCGCTTGTTTTTTCTTCCCTTCTCAGTGCAGCCACCCTTTTCCATTTTCATGCTTTCTGTTACTATTAGGAGGTGGAAGCAGAGTCTATTTTGTGTGTTAAGAGGCAGAACAGTTGATATATGCACATGAGGATTTTATAAGGCAGATTATTTTACAGAGGCACGCAATCAGTGATGGGTTTCAAATTTTTTTACCACCAGTTCTGTAGGTGTGGCTTGGTGGTTGTGGCTTGTCTTGGCGGGCGTGGCAGGGGAAGGATACTGTAAAATCTCCACTTCCACCGGATCCAGCTGGGACTCGGGAGGCAGAGAATAGATGGGGGTGGGGCCAGTCAGAATTTTTACTACCAGTTCTCCGAACTACTCAAAATTTCCTCTACCGGTTCTCCAGAACTGGTCAGAACCTGCTGAAACCCACCTTTGCACACAATAGTTAGGGCACCAGGCTTGGGAGACTTTCATTTCTAGTCCCTCTTTAGGCACAAAATCTTGGCAAGAAACTGCAGGGACTAGTCCAGGCAGTCACTAGGAATCCACATGGACTTGAAAGCACAAAATAATATATAGGTTATAATTTGCTTAATGTATTTTTATGCTCTGCCTTGCTTCACTTCTGAAGTGTGGCTTTTGAATCTATGCACGTACAACACATGTGCAAGCGTGCTTATATAGATAGATGGTGAAGACTTTCAAAGACTGATTTCAGCTGGGGCTTCAAGTCCATGTCAACTTTACAAAGGAGACCAGACTAAAAAAATAGATAGGTCAGCATTACTTTTATTGTAGCAATTACAATAACAAAAACTTGCAAGTCTGAATGTGCTTCCCCCCAGTCTTTTGAGTGATGTTTTCTCAAATTATTTTCTTGACCTGGGCTCAAGTTCTGACAGTTGCCTTGGTAGGGGCTATTTCTTGTATCCTTCGTGGTCATTTCTTCTGCCCTGTACATTCAGATAGACACTTTCATGTGCTTTCCATTTAGCCTTGACTCCTACAGCATCCAGGAACCAAAGAACATGCACTGAAAAATATGAATTCAAGTTGGAATTCAGTGTAGATCATGGTCCTGGAGGTGCTATCTCCAAACCTGTCAATGAAGCACCCCAGATTATCTATGAGAAATTTTGCATTTGGGGAAAGAAAACATCATTTCCAACCCAGAATAAATGAAGACCACTTTAGGATGCCTTAGCAGGAAGTTGGGGATAAGATGGAGACAACAAAATGAGGATCTGTCATTGTCAAGGTGGGATGGTGGACATTTAAAGGTTTGTTTGTATTATTAGATTGGCTGGCTGATTTTGGAATGGTTGAGAAGGAATAGTCTTGAATTCAAGCAATTCTCTTAAAATGAAATATGGCACTTTCAACTAAATTGTAGCTTTAATTGTGGAACAAGATTGTAGAATGGTTGAGTGTTACAGTTTTATCAAATGGAAATTTACACCAGGGAAGGGACTGGAGAGAGGTTGAAAATGGACGAGATGTCTCTTGGCAACGATTAAGCATGGGTGCTACTGTATTTGCACTGAACCCTCATCCCGCCATATTTATGGTGCAACTGAGTAAATCCTAGTCACAAAATTACCATTATGAAATTAGAATGTCTAAATATTGCAAATTTACCTGCATGAAATTTCCAGTAAAAGAGTTTGATCTAGGAATCTTATTTTTATGGATTTTCAGCATAATCAGCTTTAAAATGGAAGTTTCCTACTTGTTCATTTCAGGGAATGCATTTTCTGTGTGACACCATCACAGAATGCTGGGATCATGACCCCGAAGCTAGACTTACAGCCCATTGTGTCGCAGAGCGATTCAACTTGATGGAACAAACAGATTGTGATGACATTCTCAACAACAACAGCATCGACAATGAAGCAAACAAAATGGATTGTTCAAGAGATGAGAACCAAAATAATGACAGAAACATCCAATGACTAGAGAAATGAAAGCAGAACAGAACCACAAATAGGGCATGTCTTCCAAGAAATATATCATCAGCTCCATCATTTAGTCTCCTGGACAGATAAAAAAAATGTGTAAGACCCATTTATATTAGATTATATTAAGGTTTCCTTCAACACAGAATATTAATCATTTAATACTTTTTTAAAATGTACAGTGAAATGCAACAGGACTCCAAGGATGAATTGCTCTGCTGATTTCACATCAGCAGAATGGAAAGTGGTACTATAAAGGCTACTGCATAGGTAAACTTTGCTGTGTGAATAAAGACCACTCGTGCTAAAGCAGATACATTAATACACAAGGCATTTGTTTTTGCGTTTAAAACATTTTTCTTCTTAAATATTAATTCTACCAGATGGACTAAATATTGACCCAGTCTATCTTTTTTCTAAAGAATACTTTTTTTTAAAGAAGTTAACTTTGTAAAAGCTGAGCTTTCTTATTTTTTAAAAAACAAATTCTTTTCAGAGATTTGCTAGTTTAATACAGATTCAGATAATGCACAAAGCCAGACTACAGTTTGGCTTTGGTTTAAATGTGATATGTAAAACCACCATCACAGTTTATAAACCATGATTTATGACTTACATATGTAGGAACCATGCCATTATGGGTTTAAGGAATGGTTTAGAAATCACTTCTTGGAATGTAATAACCCAATGTCTTTGCTGTGAACTATTCTGTTACATCATTTTAAAAAAATCTGTTAACCAATATGAATCCAAAATCTAAATCTGCTAGCTCAATCCTGAAGTAATTTATTGTGAATTTTGCTTAGAAACAATCTTTTCTCCATTACAGCCAGAGTCCATATTTTAACTGAAGAAAATGTGAATCGCTTGTTCTTTAATTCTTTTTTCTTCTATATTTAAGAAGCATAAACAAATGATCAATTTCAAGCCAATTCATATAGACCCCTAAATAGAAGTTAGGACTTTTCAACACAAACATCCTTCTCATCCAAGTTCCTTAATTCTCCTCGTGAATTCAGGGCACCCATTGGACCAGTACTGATATAAAGTTTGAGTTACAATTGGATTACATCATAAAACTTTCTACATACATAAGTTTCAGTTATTTACATATATGTGACTGTCTGCAATGCGTATTGTAACCAAAATGAAGTTCTATTGAAACTGATGAAACTTATTTTGGGATAAATTTGTTTAAAATTACGAACTGTCTGACGTATTTTTTCCCATTGATTGGCACCTCTCATTGAATGTTCGCATATTCCAAGTACCGTATTTTTCAGAGTATAAGATGCACCTTTTTCCCCCCTAAAAGAGGCTGAAAATTTGGGTGTGTCTTATACTCCAAATGTAGCTTTTTCGAAGCTTTTTTTCAGCCCTAACTAGGCGCTAATGAGGCACTAGCCGACTCTCCACTGTACTTTGACTCTCCACTGTGCTTTAACAAGGCACTAGCGAGTGAAGCAATCTCCATGCTTTGCTCCATTCTCAGCTGTTCTTTAGAAGCTTTTTTCAGCCCTAACTAGATGGGTGAAGCTTTGCCTGCTTTTCTCGTTACTGCTTCCTCTCAGCTGTGCCTTAGAAACTGTTTTTTATCCCCAAGCAGGGGATAAAAAATTAGCAAACTAATGTGCTGAAGCTCATCAGAGTAAGGATGCTAGCCAGATGAATACCTGGTAGGCAGATTTTTTCTTCCTATTTTCCTCCCCAAAAACTAAGCTGCGTCTTATACTCCGAAAAATACAGTACATTGTTACTCAACAGAACTCTAAAGATCCTAAAAATTGAGCGCTTGCTTACAAGATCTCATTCAATTACCTAGAGTCACCATAAACTGGCATGTGAGTTTTTCAAAGGGAGGAAGAAGAGAGATACTATCAGCAATTAAAAGCCATAAGGAAACTTAGCATCCACCCTCTGCAGCCCCAAGTACAATCAGTGCTGATTACTTCATTATTATTAAAGCAGAGAAAACAAAAAGTTCCTTTTGATCGTTTTATTTCTGTCCCTCCCTGTTAATCACACATGGTATCATACACAACTCACAGTTAAGGTTTCAGTGCATTTCACGACAAAAAGAAGAAAAAAAAAAAGAAATACAAGGGAATATCAACCTGTATGCGGCTCATTCCTCTGAGTTCTTTTTAGCCTTTGTGGAATACAAGTGTGGTTATTTAACCACATTTGGGTATATATTAATATATCCCTGTGTATGGAAGAAAAATAAAAGCACTTGACAAACACACATACGCACACATTTTCATGATGGAAGGGAGAGGCTGTTTTGTTTTTTGTTGACTATGGTATATACACTGATTGGAAGACTACATCATAAGAAATAGAGTAAGGCACAACTCTTAGAAAAATTAAGGTAGCTCATAGTAATAAGAATGAAAGCCATAAATCAGTACTATTCTTAATTGCCAGCAATTCTTGGACTTCAATAAAATATTGGTAATATAAAAACAAGGGGTACATTTACCTGACCATGGGTTCCTGATATCAGATTGCATTTGGTTTTGTATGCACCCCCATAGCAAAAAAAGCAAGCCTTTTCAGGTACTATAGAAAAATTAAAGGTACAATCCTTCTACTCGATGGGCACATACAAATGCTTGACCTTGAACAGAGAACAGAAAGGAAATTACTTGCCTGGACAGCTCAGAACACTAAGTCACTTTTGCTGATGACCCAAGAAGCAAGGAGATAGAGGGGCAGAGATAAAGTAATTTAAAAAAAAAAGTTGCATAATTCAAGTCTCAATCTTCTTTTATAAGGAGACTAAATATTTTCATGGTATTTACAGTGGGAAACAATTACAAGCAGCTCACAAAGGAAATGAGGCTGGAAAAAAAATCAGCTGGAAATTGGTCTGAATTTTACCCTCTGCCCCATCTTCCTCTTCCACTTTATTTTATTTTTTGCAGGCAGGAGGGAAAAAAACCTCTTACTTAACAAATTCTAATCTACACTACAATGTTTTAAATATGATGTAGCTAACACGAATCCCCCATTCTTCCACATCTATGCACGCGCTGCCCTCCAAGAAACAACTTTAAAAATTAGTATCAAGTTCTGATCCAGGCATCTCATAACACTGATTCCAAGGTCAGATCTATGAAAAGTTTTCCTCTTCATGATTTTCAGCAAAGGGTAATCCAAAGCAGCAAAAAAAGTGGCTTCTCTTTACAGGAGCACTAAAGTAGTTCAGATATGGGTGCAAACTGAACCCCCGATTTTAAAAACACTGTTCAGGTTTTATTCCGGATGTATATCCATTGGAGCAAAATAGCCTAGCAAATTCTCAATGCCTCTGCATCTAAGTTGGTTGGTTGGTTGGGTTTTTAAAAAGAAATCTTAGGCAGCTTTTGCAGAGTGTGCTTAAAAAGACAATGTCCAAATAAAATGTTGAGTACCAGATAAAGGTGGTTGGTTTTTAAATGAGGGAGCAGAAACATAGCTGGAAATGTCCTTTCTCCTACCTTTTGATTTCCTACAACTTTAAAGTGCCCTAAAAGTTTTATTCTTTTTCTGCTTATTTAATTTTGTGCAATTGTATAAAAATCCAAAAGGACTCATAGTCAGGATACAGCATTTTGGAAGTTGTACAGATTAGACAAAAGAGAAGAATTATTATGAAGAAATGTGTCTAGTTAGTGTCCACTTCATGATTTTGTACTGCAGGCATCCTTTTCCAGAGTGGGTTATAATAAACCCAGCCATCTCCCTGCAAAGAGAGAACAGATTGAATACTTGAATGGTTTCCACATTAACCCAACAGCAAACACAAGTTGCCCTAAGCATCAAATAATCTGTATCTTTGTATATCATTAACCCATAAGATCCCAAACTATAACTTGATTATTCCCACTCACTGTAGCTGAAAACCACAGCAGACCAAGCTGGGACATTGTAGGCCATGGTGGATAGTTTAAAACTTAAAGGGAAGTCTGCCCTCTGGTGGACATGAATGGAGACAGAAAAAAAGTGGTTACTGGAACTCAGGATACCGTGACCTTATTCTCACAGAAGAAAACGATGGGTTGTATTTGATCTAAAAGAGCTATCTGAACCTTCAAAGCGCAGCAGGAAATCTAGTGTAGTGTAGTGTCAGTTTTGAGACATTTTTCTAACTAGTACATTACACTTGCACTAACGACTTGGACTTGTGTTGTAAGTCAACATAGCTGCCTTGTTAAATCCCATTCCAGCCATGAGCTCTCTTAGCCACTGCCAATCTCCATCAGCAATTCAGGGAATAAATGTGAAAGAAAGGAGACAGATGAAGTATATTACAATATTGCAGTTTTACAATAAAAATAAAGAGAAATAAAGAGAAGAGCATTTTGTCAATTTAAATTTTTGACAAGGAATTATGTCAGTTATTGTGATGTATTTTAAGTAGTCCATGCACATAGGAAGTAGGTAAAATTTTAGCAACTTGGCTTTTAACTTCCTCACATTAATGTATACTTTTATCTGTTCCCCTGAGATATATAATCAATTTTAATTCTTACAGAATCAATGCTGAAGTAAACAGGCCAAGGCTGACCAAAATCTACCTCTGAATACTTATTGTATTATCCTACATTCCGCATTGCTTAAACCTCATCCCCAAATACTGTGTTCAGTTCTAGAACTACAGGGAAGGGAAGGGAAGGGCTATGAGAATGACCAGGTGACCAAAAGACTGGACCTTAGGAGAGTCTAAGAAAAATGGGCATGATAAGCCTTGGTAAAAGTGGCAGATGAGGTGAACACACTTCGCCACCCGAAGAAATATCGCTTGGAGGAAAGCCATGACCCCGTCTAGAGTGGGATAATAGTCTTGGGTTACAACAAGGTAGATTTCAGTTCAGGAGGAGCCAGAAAAGCAAACAAAGAAGCATTTACTAAGCTTCCCTCTGAAGTATGTGCCCAACTATCTATCTTCACAAGCCTTAAAAAACGGATCCCTGCACTGGACAGAGGATTGTTGCTGGAACTGTCCCCCCCCCCCGTCCCCCCCTTTTCAACGCTATGATTCTACAAAGAAGCCGAACCAAAGCTACATTTGAAAACGTGTAAAACGAATAGAAGAGGTGTGAATCTGTATTGGGGCTAGGAAAAATATACTTGAAGCAGTGGGTGGAAGAGGAATAGAAGCAATAACAAAAGAGAGCAACGCTTGCAACCCGCTCACTGCCATCATCTCTCTTCTCAGCTTCCTTTGCACATGCAAACATGTCCAGAGCAGAGAAAAAAAAAGCATAAGAGGATCTGAATATATCTGAAGAAGCCTGCCAGGCACTGGCTGAGGAGTTTCCATCTCATATCTATGGAAGAAGGAACTTATCTTGCATTGTTCTTCTGTTTAGATAACAGATGGTGTGCAATGCCAAGAAATAAAAAAAATAGGCACGAGAAAATGTCCTCCTGGAAAGATACCCTCATGTCTGCTGCAGGCCTTGAAACTCATACAGGGGAACCAGTGATTGAGGCCTCTGTGGTATCTCAAAGCTAAGCAAGCAGCAATGGCCCTATTTGGGGCTTGAAGGTTCACCTTTCCGCTCTTCTGTTTAGGTTTCATTACTTACATCCTTAACGAAGTGTTTCGTCTGCCATGGGGTGCCTGTCTCCATCCGGAGCCTCTCCTCATTTCGCTGCTGTTCTTCAAGGGCTTTCTTATGCTCTGTGGCCTTTTCGATGTCCCCTTGCCTCAAGGACTCCGTCACGTGTTGCCACAGTTTCCTGAATTTGACAGGGAGGAAGGGAATTCAAGCTGAGGCTGTTTGCCACCTTTACTAAATCCAAGACCACGAGTATAACCAGAGTGAGTGTAAAAAGGTGGCATGAGGCGAGAAAGACTATTTATTGAATACTCCAGGAACCCGCCCTTGCTGTCCTTAGGGTACTGGAATCATGAATTTATTTGAACCAAAAACCTGTGTCAATTCTCAAGTATTGCATGATTAGTAGACTGAAAAGAAGTTGCTTCTTTCCAACAGCTGCCCAGATCTGCTTTGCCTCTCAATTAGGTCCTGGAATTGGGCCCTCTCTTGCTAAAGAAGCTTTTCTTATCTCTTGGTTAAAATTATGGGTTATCTACTCTTCCCTTCCCTTTAAATTTTCCTCAGCCCTTTCCCATTCTCATAATTCACTTATTATCATCTCATGGGGCAGAAACTGGTATTGTCACCTTCTTCATTGTTGTCTAAAAATAGAGCCTCTAAACCAGAATGAATACTTGTTTCATCCTTTGTTTTTTTGCTAATGGCTCCCCTGACTTACAAATATCCCCCTCAGACCTATCTCGGCTCAAACAATCATTATAAGGGCAAAGGATTAGAACAGTGTTTCTCAACCTTGGCAACTTTAAGGCATGCCGACTGGGGAATTCTACGAGTTGATGTCTACCACATGTCTTAAAGTTGCCAAGGTTGAGAAACACTGGATTAGAAGGTCACCTTTTAAAGTTCTAGCCAACTAACACCTGCAATCTCACGGTAGCACTAAACAAGCAGCCCATCTGTAATTTCTTCCAGTGTTCTCCTGCAATGTCGAAGAAACTACTGTATGTCCCCCCACCAAGCCCCGACCCAAAATGACAAATTTAGTATTGTATTTCAAGATCACCACAAACCCCATGTTCCAAAAATAACTGAGGAGCCATATGTGATAGCTGTATCTGTGGTTAGTTTCCCAATTAAGAGAACGGATGATTCCTCTCTGATTTACGTAAAGGGGGATTGAGAGACACAAGGAAATGCCCAACTTTTGGTTATATTTCAATGTGCACTAGAATGAAACTATCACTCACTTAAAGACATCCCTGCATTTCCTATATGGATATATCTCCCTTAAAAAAAAAAGATTGGAAAACTCAATATTTAACAACTGGACACACTTGATCAAGATGAGTAAATTATTGCCATTATATATCAGATACAACTGGAAACAGACCGTGGCACTGAATGAACAACTTGCATTGATGAACAATCCTAGGACAGGGGTAAGCAGCTTTTCCTTGGCGAAGGGCTGCATCTTGCTCCTCCAAACAATTAGACACTGGAATGTACATCACCAGAAAAACAGTAACATCCCAGTAAGGGGCACAGCCAATTTTCCAGCCTATTTGGAAGGTGTGATTCAGGTTTTTATATTCATGAATGGGAGCAAAAAGCTTCTGGACAACGAACTACTTCCAGTTTTATTCTTTAAAAGCAACTAACGTAGACCCCTCTTCCGAGATCCAATAGTCTAAAATTGAATGCATTCTGAGGAGGAAGCTCCTTGCAGGCCATAATTTGCCTGTTGTAACAGACATACAAAACATATGTACAAATGCTGGAATGTCAAATAATGATCTTCAGTGGAAAATGAGGGGAATCATATAGTCTGAGCTACATACTATAGGCGTCTAAAGTTATATGTTCTATTAAGAGATAATTTCGAAAACAGTTTCTCTCACCTGGACTCGAATGGCCCTTGCTTTTCTATGGGCCGCACCCTTTTCCGTGTCACAGACAACTTTGACAAATCCATACATTTAGTTTCTCCGTTACTGTAAGTGAACTCAAGGATACTGTTCCATTCACCTTGTACTTTACAAACCACTGTGTTAGTAGCATTCTGCTTCACCTCACCCGTGACCCTGAAAGCAGCAGAAAAAAAGACACAATAAAAAATAACCTGGAAATGACAATGATATATTGCTTAACTATATAAACAAGAAGTAATGCAGAACTTGGCACAGTTATAAATGGCTACTGCCTGCAATCTTATTTACATCCCTATTAAAAAAAAAAAACAACTTGCATTTCCGATGCTAATGAAAACTGTTTACTTTTTGCAATCTCTTCACTGATCTTTATGTAAAATGAATTTTGCATTTTAAAATAAATAAAATTGGTTTTGGTATTAATAATCACCAATACAGGATAATAAATATACTGTTAAAAACATGTGGTATATCAAGTAATGTTAAAAGTATAATGAATAAAATAACAATGGCTCTTTGACCAGTTTAAAATACCACTAAAACGGTATTTTTGCTTAGAGTATAGTGTTTAGCTGAGACTACGAATTCCTTTGAAAGAAATATATTATACTCCTTATACATTCTAATAAGACAGTAAAATTTGGAATGGATAAAAAAAAAACTCTGCAAGTTTTTCTGATACACTGATCACGGAAATCTAGCTTGCTTTTCCACCTACAGTATCAATCAATTAAATTCATTTTATATAATGTTCTACAGAATTTACACTATTCGAATAATACAGTTAATTAGTATAAACAAGTACAAAGGATACTACCACAGCCGGAAATAAATCACAAAATGTTATTTAAGCAAAGAAGCAATTCATGTTGCAGAATTTTGGCCATTAGCAATATATTCCCTATGAAATGTACAGTGAATGTAAAATGCCTGAGAAAGTTCTGAAAAATACCACTCCTTATTACAGCAGTATTTAAAGAATACTTTTTTCTCCATCTCTGTTGGATATCTAAGGACAAACAAAATAGCTGAGAAAAAAAAAGAAACCAAAGCCTTATAGAAAATGTGAGCTAGACATACACATACTTCCAAATGCTGCTGTGCAACACTGTTATAATATTTGGATTTCTTGCAAAGGAAGGGTCTAATTTCAATAAACTTGTTCTGGGTATGGAACATCCCAGTGTCCTCTAGAATGTTCTGTTTTTCTCTCAAATTATGATCATATCACTGTAGAATGACTTAGGACCAAACTACATCCAGAACACCACAACCAATCCCCTTCTGAAAGACAGATTTCTCAAGAATCACAGTCACTGGAACGGTGAGTATATTTGCCTAACACAACAATAAACATTTTCTAGATTTTGAATGAATAGATCAAATGGTTGGTTTTCTTATTTAATCTAATTCTATGCTGCTAAGTAATACACTAAGTGTCACAATTCCCTTGGAAAACCTTGATTCGGGCTTGATAGACCATTGACTGCTAGAAAATCAGGTTCTTCAGAAAACTGCAGAATGTAACTTGGGATACCTGTAGAATTCTCAGACTTGGACTGGGAAGACCATTTCCAAGTATTCCTAAAACTACTGAAACCAGTTACAGGCAGTCCTCGACTTATGACCACAATTAAGCTTAAAATTTCTGTTGCTAAATGAGTAACATTTGAGTTTTGCCCCATTTTACAACCTTTCTTGCCACAGTTGTTGAGTGAATCACTGCAACTGTTAAGTTAATAACACGGTTGTTAAGCAAATAGGGTTTCCCCATTGACTTTGCTTGTTGCCAAGCATCCAAATTTTGATCACCTGACCATGGGGATAGTGCAATGGTCGTAAGAGTGAAAAATGGTCATAAGTCACTTTTTTTCAGTGCTGCTATGACTTTGAACAGTCACTAAATGAACTGTTGTTTGTTGAGGATTACCTGTATTGTTTCTTGGATGAACATGCTCCAGATGATACATTAAGGTTCTTCAAATAAGGTTGAAAAAACCATTATTCCTCTTTTTTAAAAAAGCTAAGAAAATACCTATCCAGACATAATGTTTGGCAGTTATAGCCTTAGAGTCAAGATAAGCTTTGTTAAGCCATTGAAGGTTACTTCACAATTAAATTTAAAAGCATTTTACAAAAATCATTTGACTTCTTTCGATGTATTTTCCAAGTCTTCAGCATAAACAAAAAGATGAATTGAGGCATAAGTACTATAATTTCTAGTATCCCATTTCAAGAGCATTTCAGAAACACGCATAATCAATTTACAATACTGCACAGCACTACAATTAAAAAAAAAAAAGTCCTGTCAAACAGGAATACTCGCCTGTGAAGTTTGCCACCATAGAAAGGCTTGGTATGAAATGTAATACTTGCAGAATATCCCGTTTTTGCACAATTAACACTGACTTTCCCTCCCAGTTCTACCCAGGGGACAGTCAAAATTGACCGAGCATATGCACAAGGCAAGGAGAATGTGTATTCCTCTCCAAGTTCCAGAAGACTTAAAGTACCTGTGAGGGAGGAAATAATAAATATGAAATCCACATTAACTAAAAGCAACTTATGTTTTCCGTCATTACATCACAAGATGTTGCCGAGGTCTATGCTGGGCCTCTATGCAGATCCTGCATTTTGCCATCATTCTCATTCTGTGTTAACAGTCAGTTTTGCAATGCAAGATTACTTAAATGACAGCAAACAAAAATAATCTCATCTTTGTACCACTAGATAAACTTGACTTGAGGGAACATATTCATTGTAAAGAGAGAAAAACCAGGATTTGGGCAGTTTGTCCAACAGGGATAAATTAAGCAATTCATTTATAGATATTTTTTCTTCCATGCAAAAAAATGAGATCAGTTTTAATCGGGTTTTTCAAACTGAATTCCACGGAACTTTATGGTTCTGGGAGGAATAGATTCCATGGGATTAAGAAAAAATATGAAAAAGCTTAATCCCCTGTGGGGAGGGTTCCACCTTCTCCTTTTTAAAAAAAAAATCACTAAAATGCAGAAGAAAAAGTGGAGCTTGTCACCAACATTCAGAAACTCTGCCTCTCTAGACCAGAGGTTTGGGGAACTTTTTTTTTAACCGTTTCCAAGTCTGGGAAAAGTTTGAAAGCCCCAAAGTAAGGCCACCTCAACCTGGTGTCAAAATGAACAGCAAACCCCATAATCTTCTCAGCCAGGGGCGGGCAATTAATTTTCCAAAGAGGCCGCATGGGAAACTGGGACTGTTGTGGAGGGCCAAACCAATAGGGCTGCCATTGGCCACTGCTGCGGCCCAGACAGGGACAGCCAAAGGATCAGATGTGGCCCACAGGCCCTAACAGACCGGATG
Organism: Arizona elegans; assembly: GCA_022577455.1. Lineage (NCBI taxonomy): Eukaryota > Metazoa > Chordata > Lepidosauria > Squamata > Colubridae > Arizona > Arizona elegans. The sequence goes on from JAKOOJ010000001.1 coordinate 108,339,608, forward strand.
AAGCCCATGGGCCATAAAATGCCCAAATCTGCTCTTAGCCATTATGGCAGATGGTTCTGCTGGGTTAGCATTATTAGCTCTGTAGTCCAGGACATCTGGGGAACATCTTGCCTTTTGTGCAGTGATTTCTATTATTCCCACTCTCTTAAATTTATGCTTTTCTGAGGTGATAGTAAAGACAGGATCAACAAAAATTCTGATTAAAAACAAAACAAAAAAAAACAAAACAAAACTCATAAATATTCCCATATAGCTTCATATTACAAACATGAGATGTGGAGCAAAACTGGCTTTTTTCACTGCTAGTCTTGAACTGAATATGCATCAACCATCAAAGCCAATTATTTATAAGTAATATTACAGATTCACCAAAGGGTTTACAGAGCTAAGATGTGGCATAAATGGGAATGCATAAGCAGAAGAAAAACTGGGGGGAAAAACCTGGATGAAACACAACATGTGATCAGGAAAAAAAAACACATATGGAAATTAGGAAACCTGTGGAGACTGAAGCAACATTAATGATCTCTTCAATCATGAAATCTAAAAGCCATCTTGCTTCTAAAACAAAAACCTATATACCAGCTCTATTACAAAGCTTGTTATAACTCTCAAAACATTTCTCCTAAATCCTTCGTGGTTTACAGAAGCCTTTATTACAATTAATTAGAACAGCAATTGTCTTTGTCTGCACTTACAAGGCACTTCATATTTCATTTTTTTTTTTTTTAAATCTGGTTTTTCTCAGACAAGAACAAAATGCATTGTTTGGCAGGATCTAGCATTTTGAGATGCAACTCAATCCAGTCTCTCTCCTTTTTTGATAGAATAAACAATTAAATTAACTACAGGAATGAGGTAGACTATTATAGCCCAATTTCAGCAAATCATTCAGTAGAGCCTCCCTTGAGATCATAGTGGAAAATATGGCAAAATATGGACTGGACGATACTGGCATTTGTTGGATTCAGAACAATCATACCCACACAAAAATATATAAAGGGAATCATGTCAAGATGGAATGATTACAGGTAGTTCTCATTTAGCAGAATGAGAGAAGCCACAAATGAGACCTGCAACTCCATTGTTAAGTGAAACGATCATTAAGCAAAAATGCCCCTGTGTTTATAATCTTACTTCAGTTTTCCTTTGGTTTATGGACCTGCGAAGGTCATGAGAGGATTGATTGTAAAGTTACTTTTTCATTACTGTCATAATGTCACTAAAAGAGAAATTTTATACAGAGTTCTATTCTAGGCCCTCATATTTATAAACAACTTGCAGGAGAAATTATAGAAACTATAAATAGAAAAAAATTCCTGTGAGATAAAAATGAGGACGGGCAAAGAGGGCAGTACCAAGATCAGAAGGGCTTTGATAAACCAGAACAAAGAGAAAATCCAGGAAGGTGAATTTCAACACAGATAAATGAAAAGTCTTTCATATGGGAAGGAAAAATGAAAGGTGTGAGTTCAGGAAGTGATGGATTAGAAGCAAACAATAGTGTGATACAGCTGCAAAAGAAGCAAATATAATCCTAGACTGCATCAACAGAAGGATTTAATCAAGAGAGGACAGCATTTCTCGATTCTACATTGGTAAGAGCACATTTAGAACATCATGTTTAGTTCTTGGTGCTGTATCTGAGGAATTGACATTGCCAAACCAGGGTATGTCCAGAGGATTGCAACCAAGATGATAAGGGGCCTGGAAGGAAAAATTTATGAAGTTGAGGTATTGTATGTGTTTATTCTGGAGAAGGGAAGACTGTGACGAGACATAATAGTTGTATTCAAGTATATGAAGTGCTGTCACATAAAAGACATTATAGATTTGTTCAGGAGCCTTTCAGGTAGATAGAAAAGGAATAAAGGGGTATAAATTACAGAGCAATAGTTTACAACTAGTCATGAGGAAGAACTTCCTAGGGATAGGAGTTATTAAACAACAGACTGCCTTAGAGGTGGCGATCTTTCTTTCACTTTAAGTATTTAACTAGTAGCTGCATGGCTATTTGTTAGGGATGCCACAGTGTTATTCCCATTCTAGGCAGAGACCACATTAGATTATCTCCTAGGTCTCTTTTCAACTTTAACTCCCATATAGGTAGTCCTCGACGTACAACCATTTTTATTGACTGAAATTACAACAGCACTTAAAAAGTGACTCATGACCAGTTTTCACATGACTCTTGCAGCATACCCATGATCAAGTGATCAACATTTGGATGCTTGGCAGCTGGCTTGGATTTATGACAATTGCACTGTCCCAGGGTCATGTGTTCCCCATCTGTAACCTACCCAACTGGCTTCCAACTAGCAAAGTCAATGGGGGAAACCAGATTCACTTAATGCAGAGGTGGGCAACTATGGCCCTTTTATGACTTGTGGACTTCAATTCCCAGAATTCCTGAGCTAACATGGCTGGTTCAGGAATTCTGGGAGTTGAAGTCCACAAGTCATAAAAGGGCCATAGTTGCCGACCCCTGATTTAATGAGATGATTCACTTAACTGTGGCAAAAAGGTCGTAAAATGAGACAAAACTCACTTAACAAGTGCCCTGCTTAGCAACAGAAGTTTTGGGCTCAATTGTGGTTGTAAGTTAAGGACTACCAATACTTACCAGCCCATTATCCAACACTTTAGGAAGTCATTAGATTGGAACAGGCTGTGTCAAAGGATGAGCAAAACACCTCAGCTCGACGAATGATAGCATTCTTTCTAAAATGCAGCTCTCCAGAGCTGTAGATCGCAACTGCCCAAAGAGTGTAAGGAGCACTGCAACATTTTCCACTTACCTTCACCAACCATGGTTACTCCTATTGACATGCCTAGGAATTTACTTTTTGTCCAAACATGGGCGTTAACGCACATCTTTCTCTCCACACATTCGGCATAGAACCCTGAGACCGGAGGATGATGAGACACTTGTTCTGCGACAAATCGGACAGTGTAAGAGTCTGACTCTTCTTGAGCCTGGCTCTCTTCTGAAACAGGCACTTGCTCGGAGGCAGAATGAGATGAAGAGTTACTATTAGTGCCATTCAGTACATCGCTCTTCCCCATCTTCCACGAACAGTGAAATGTTTCCCCGATGATGGGATTGTATGGTTTTTTGGCAATTGCCCCTTTGCGTCCTTCGTGAAAGGAAGTGAGATAATACTCAACAAAACGGATCATCCTCTCCTCGGGACTTGTGCCATTGGAAATGGAAATGAACAGATCTGGATGGGACATGAAATCGGCATACATTTCCAACAAAGAGCGCTTCTCTAAAATAAAAGTGGGAAGAACCACCTACAATAAAAGAAAACAACATTACAGAAACATACATAATGACCTTCTGATTTTCTTTTCTTTTCTTTGTTTAGAGCACCAACAAAAGGGGCGGGGGGAGAGAAAGGCTTTAATGGAAGGCACAATGGTATACATAACAGTTGTACATTTCTGGCTTTTAGTGTTTTTTATATTTTCTCATACACAGTGCTTTTATGCTTCCACAAGACATTTAAAGGAGAAGGGGAGGGGGAGGGGAGTAGTAATAGTAGGGGGAGTTGACTCAGTCTTCCATCCTTCCAAGGTCGGTAAAACAAGGACCCAGATTGTTGGGAACAATATGTTGACTCTGTAAACCGTGTAAAGAAGGCTTGTAAAGCACTGTAAACTGGTATGTGAATCCAAGTGCTGAAGAGGAGGAGGAGGGAGGGGGAGGGGGAGGAAAGTTTAAACTGTTATACTGTTATACTGTTCACTATATATTTCTATACACTCTGTTCTTGTAAGCAATCATTGCTTTGGCCTGGCTTGTACAAGTTTTACATATTTCATTGATCACGATAACATTTGTAATCCAAATTCATTTAGGACCCATTTAGTCTTGACCCTTACACCTTTGTGTTATGTCACACATGCTTCTTCAGCAACCCATTCCAGTTGCATTTAACTTATTTTTTAAGTTTCTTTTGGTACGCCCAACTCACGTGTAGGCCATAGCACATTCTTAACTATTTTTTGACAACAGAACACATGCTACCTACTACTTTTCAACCAGCCTTTTCACATCTTAAAATTGATTTAGCTATCTTTCCCTCTTTAAGAAATATTCTACCAGGGCACACAAAGTAACTGCTTGCTTCAGTTTTTTTCACTAAATACATATAATTTCCAATTGTTCACTCCATTTTCCCCATCAAACACAACTACTTCAGTAACTTGTATAAACAGACTTCCCAATCACTTCCAACATTTGCACGTGCATTCCCTGTATATATCTTTATAGCCAAGGGGACATCACAAATCCTTGTCTCATTCCCTGTTCTACACTGAACAGTTCATTAAGTTTCCAATTTAGTCTCACACCTGCTTTACTTTCATCATCACATACTGCCTTTGTTGCCTTCAGCAACCAACCTTAAATTTAATAGTCACACCAAACCTTCCATAATTCCTCTTAGCATATGTTTTCTCTAAGTCAACAAACATACAATAAACTTAGTTTCTCACATTTGTACATTTGACAAGGATTTGTTGAAAATCAAACCTGACACTTTCTGTCTGGCACAAAGCCATATTGAGCTTATTTTACTTAGTGATAATCAAAATTCTGTCGAATGGCTTTCCAGGCAGACTTAACAAACTAATTGCTCTGTTGTTGTTGTTGTTGTTGTTTTGCATTCAGTCTTGCTACTTTTTTTTTTATAGAGGGAAAAGAACCACTTCAATCTTCCTATCATCAGTTACAAATGTACACACATGTGCACATGCATACACATACTACAAAACTCACAAAATCATATCAACATATTAACATGTTTCCAGTTATGACATCTACTTCTGCAATATTGCTATTTTTAAAGATTCTTGGAGCATTTTTTTTAAAATCTTTTTTTTTTTTTACACTAAGGCTTTTCCAGCATTTATTTCAATTTCATTCTTGGGATATATACCGGTATCTCTTTCATTTCTTTATCAATCTCTTTCTAGGATTTCCCATTTCAGTTTCATCCCAAATAATTTCATTCTTAATTCCATTCCATCAGCTTTGCTGGGGGATCCTTTTTTAGCCCTTTTCCACATATCTGCTGTCGGAAGTTAAAACCCACCCTTGTCCTAGAAAATGAAATATAAGAGAGGCAGAAACTCATTCTCCCACCACCTTTGTCAATGGGCCATTAAGGCCTGAGCCAGCTCATCTGCCTGGGAGACAACCTACAAAGTTAGCTAAGACCCCGCCCCCTGGGAGTCTGACAACCAATCAGGATACATTTCTTATACAGGAACAAGAAACTCTGAGGTGGTGCGCAACAAAGGGTATAAAACTCAGGCACTCTCAGCATCTCGGCCCCTTTTCTCCTTCCCCCAACATCTTGAAGCATGTGATCGCCCTTTTTCTGCTCAGGAACTCAAGCCATGTGGTCCTGTCCACCATTAAAATCACCTTTCCAAGCAGTCTCCATGTTTCCAGTGTCTTTTTCCCCACTTGGAACCGAACCCAGGAGGACATTTCTTTCCAACACTGCAAAACTATTTTTTAAATTCCCATCAACGTTTTTAATTTCCATCCTCTTTTAATTTTAATCAAGCCTTGCTTTCTCTAATCTAATTCTCTGGAACTATTTTTGTTTTATGCACACTATACAGCAAATCTCACACTCTCACACTTACAGCCTTCATTCCCTCATGTGTATTTTTCTCATCAACAGTCTCTTTCAGCTTCTTACTGCATCAAACATTCTTTTTGTTACTTCCCATTAGCATAACTTCACACATTTCTGTGACCTGCCGAAACAAAATTCCTTTCATTCTGTTCCAAGCAGCTTTCACGTTCTTTTTCCTTATTTTCTTATTCTTGAGAGAATAATCTACCTCTTAATTTTTTTTGATACAGCCCTAGTACTTTCTCTTCCTGCAGTTAATTTACTTTCACTTTTTTCTTTCACTTCTTTCTTCTTCTCCTATATCAATTTTTCCCCCAAAAGAATCTTTTTCTGAAGATAAAAGAAAATGACATCCCACATATTAAAGACTGGATTTAGAACATGTGCTATTTGGATTGTTGACTTCTAAGATGTCTTTAGGCTTAAAACTAATAAGATCTGTTTTGATTTATAGCATGTTAAAGAAAGAAACAAAGTATATGTGAATTTATATCTATATACAAATCTCTTTAATTTTCATTTTATTTCTCGTTTATCATGCTGTATTTTTATTAATAAGCAAAAAATAGAAAAATACCAGTTTTTCTGATTTACATATTCAGAATCTTTCATTAAGAATCAAGTCAATCATGCTTTTTCATTCACTACTTTTCCATGGATACATAGGAATAGATTTACAATTAAGCACACAGGCAAAACATTATGCAACTATCACAACCCATGGACTCCTATTGTCATAGGCACCCACATAATCTAGATGACACCAATTCATACTTTCTGACATACATCCTAGTCCTTTTGTTTATAGTTAATCTTAAAGCTTGACCTCCTGCATCTATTAATCAACTCTACTCTACAACACCAGGCCATTTTTGTTCTAATATATTACAGTTTTCTTTCAGTATCACAGAGACACAGCATATCTTTCTCCCACCCCCCACCCAATTTCATTCCTGAATTCATATTCTTTGCCATTTACTCTACTTATTTTCTAAGTCACATTTTTTCATGTGTCTCTGTAATCACATGAACCCATGTGACTTGATCAATTGATGCTTTCACTTTTTTTGAAAAATAGAGAAGGTTATGAGCCTGAGTAATATCCATGCAACACCCAGCATTCTTTGCTAATGGCAAGGGCCACAAGGGTTAGTTTTGACACCTTTTGGTCAGTATTTCACAAGAGCACCCAAAAGCCAATTTTACCCCAATCAGACTCATAGTATTCTAAGGCACTTGGGGCCTGTAAGGCTATCTTGTAAGTCAAAAAACTGTTGCTGCATCTCATCAATTAGGAGGTACTTGCAATGTACTGACATACAAAAAGGATACAAGCAATATGCAACGGTGTGAATTATACACTTACACCATGAACACGTCTTAAAAACTCACAAACCTCAATATGTTTCGAAGGTAGAGCAAGCAGCTCGTTTCAGATCCCTTAATGGGCAAATCCTAAACATCACATTTAAGATAATGATTTTAATATGATGGTTGAATCCCAAGCCAGTTCTCTGAACTAACTCTAACATGGCATAGCTAAGACGAACTCCAGTTTATAGGAGTGCATTTTTCTGCTTTTAATACAGATCAATATTTAGTAACTTACTCTTGTTAAGTCCATGCCAAGTTTGAGTTGAGAAAGAAGATGCAAGATAACACTGCGCTGTTCTTCCACAGCTCCAAGATCATCCTCTTTATTCTCACATGTGTCTTCCAACTCATCTTCTGGATTTATTTCTTCTGGTTCCTGGGATAAATTTCAAAAAAAAAAAAAACATAAGGTATTTAAAACACTTTAGTATTCCAAGCTTTTTTGTTGCCCTAACTCAGTACAGGCAACTTCTTAAATTCTACAAACAATGTTTCTTTACTTAAACAACAAATGATATCAAGTTCCATATGTATACATTCTCCTTCTTTTAGCCTACCTACAGATGAGGCTAGAGACTATAATAAGATCCTATAATGGTTTGGGGTTTTTTTTAGTACTGGCAATGCAACTAGCTCACATATTTAATTATATTACAATGTGGAATTTGCATCAAATAATCTTTGCAGCAAACAATAATTAAATCTCTTCTGCACATAAACCCATAGACGAAAGCTGCCTATTTTTATCTAGTTTAGTTTAGTTTTAGTTTTATTTGATTTGTATACCGCCCTACTCCCGAAGGACTCAGGGCGGTGAACAGCCAACAATAAAATACATAGATACATAAAATTTAAAAACCCAATAAAATCAAATTAAATTATTAATTTATTATTATTATTAAATTATAATTTAATAATTATTATTTATTAAATTATTTAATTAAATTATTATTTGGCTAGATGTCATGCCTTCCAGAGGGAGCTGTTGCTGTAGGTAAAGTATGACTTTCTATTTCTTTTCCCTGATCTTCTCTTTACACTCTCCCAACAAGCACACACATGTCTAGATTCTATCACTTTACCACTCTACCGGATTATCAGAATTCTTTCCACAATTCAAGCTCATTATTTATTCCGTTGTTTATAACATGTGGCTTGGTTTCACTTCTCCAGACAAATATGTCGTTTCCTAAGGCTATAGTCCATGTGCAGATGTGATTGGATACTTTTATTACTGCAATAGCTATCTAAATCCTTCTCAGCCATCTGAAGCCGAGAGCTGGCAATTATTACAGCCTGGCTAAAGAGAACTCCCCAAATCACAAGACTACGCCTGATTTACTTTGGCCATGTCATGCGTGCCACTTCATCGGAGAAGTCAGCAATGCTAGGAATGAGTAGTGGAACAAGGAGGGGCAAGCAAAGAACCCACTGGCTTGATAACGTCAAAGCTGATACAAAGGTGAACATCCAACAACTGAAAGAAGCTGTGCTTGACAGGGTAGCACGGAGATCACTTGCCTATAAAGTCGCCAGGAGTTGGACATGACTGAATCGTTAAAACAACATAATAGCACTCCTGGAGATTTTGTCCTCATAAACTAAGTGCAAAGAAGAATATATAGCCACTTGTTGTCTTTCCATGGAACAGAATTATGATGGATGGTAATCACAACCACCCCATCTTTGCCAAGAGAAGAAAGCAGAAATGGAGCAACTAAGTAGGCTGAAGGACATGCTCTGCTCCTTAGTTATTTCTGTACTCTAGCAACCATCTTACGTGGGATAAAAAGGAGAAATAATAGCCAGAGGAGTAGCCTGAAGAGAAGAAAGCTACAAGCAACTAACAGCAGCTACAAAACTAATAGTTTAGTTTAATTTATTCATACTTATATGCCACCCTTCTCCTAAAGGACTTGGGGTGGCTCAGAAAGATAAAACAACGGAACAATAAAATACTAAAATAATCCAATTAAAATCCCCAAGAAGTTAAAACTAAGACTCCCAGCAGATCAGGCAATTTGTTGGAAAAGCCATGTCTTCAGGTCACCACGGAAAGAGCAGAGGTCGGGGGGGCTGTCCGGAGCTCAGTGGGTAACCCATTTCAGAGTGTCAGTGCGCCCACAGAGAACGCCCTCATCCTGGGCGCCATCAGCCAACATTGTCTGGCCGATGGCACCCGGAGGAGGGCAATCCTATGTGAACGCACTGGGCGGTGGGAGGCCGGTAGGAGGTGATCCTGCAAGTACCCCGTGCCCGTGCCATGGAGGGCTTTATAGGTAATACAATAAATCCTCTACTTTTATCCTCCCAAAATAATTTATCTAACTTTTATTATTTACTTACAGTATACTTTTACTCGCCCTTCTCTTTGAAATGTTTACTACACACTATATTATGATCTGAATCTGCATTCTCAGCTCTGTTATGCTCATAAATTAGGAATGTTTGGGTGTGGAGAATTCTCCTTCACTGAAGGAGAAGTTGGGCATTTAAGTCTTTTCCAGTGCAGCTCTTCTAGGTGGTTGCAAATGCTACGAGCAAGAAGGGCCACAGACAGTGACCATTTCCTGGATTATATTATATCACAAGCAGAAACAAGCAAAAATGAGAAAAAAGATATATAAACAGCAGCTATTAAAATGGAAACAGCCTCCCTTCAAGCGCTGGCATTTGTTGAGTACTACCCGAGCAAGATCATCAATATCTACTATGCCTGTTTGTCTATTAAGAGCTCCACTGATGTATGTCTAGCGATAGAGAAAGGAAGGAATAATAAATTCCCTTGCTATATAAAGTTTACTCATAGGGACGCTTCTGAAAACAATTCCTGCAATAAACAGCCATGCCCAAAAAAGTTTATATCCATCTATATATACAGTAGTTGCCTCAATAACCTAGCATTTTAGAACCTAGTATTTTAGGACATCCTTTCCATTTGCCTTTAATAAAAATGTAGTGATGGAATGTGATCTCCCAAGCTCATTAATATTACAAAATATCCCTTTATCTAGGTCAAGCAAAGCAAATTACTGTTAAATTCCTCTGGAAGTTCTTTTTTTTTTTTTGATTTTTTATTAATAATAAAAAGAAAAAAACAATACATTAAAACAACATACAAAACAAACAAACATCAATTCAGTCCAATGACTGACTCTTAGAAGTTACTACCACGGTGGGTTATTTTTCGTCTTTCTAATTGTATCAATATCTACAATCACCTGTTTACATGATTATATATGTATATATATAATTGACTCCTCTGGAAGTTCTTGATTTGCATTCCTTGAGTGTTTTCAGGTTTAACCCACATATTACTTTAAAAAAATACATAGCTACATTAATTAAAGTTTCACTAATGTTCAGTTGTCCCAATATTCAGCAACATTTATTGCTTAAAAGAACAGCAAAAAGTAAGAAACAATACTTATTTTAAGTTTAAACTCTAGTCACACAGAGTCTGTTCTTTTCTTGATATTTCTAACCCTAGTTGAATATTCCAAGAGCAGTCCTTTTCTTTAAAAACAAAACAGGAAAAAACAAAACCACCATGTAGAGCTAAGGGTTTTAAAGCTTACCCTGGTTAGCTGATCAGATTCAGAACTGGACTGTTCCTGTCTGACTGATTCTGGCTTCGTTTGATCTGCAGGGAAATTCTGATCAGCTCCATTTTTGAAGTGATTTGGCAAAGAAATCTTTGGTTCCAACCAGCTGATTGTTGTTCCTGAAGGAAAAGAGACCTTACGCTGAAATTTGCTCATATTTGAGGAATTGAAGCTTTTCCTAAAATTGCTTCTGCCATTCAAAAGTGTCACGCCCTCTCTTCCAAAACACTGGAGGCAACTAAAACTTGCTGTGCAGCAATGAGAAAACAGGTGGATGCAAAATAACACCACCTTCTCATATTCTTCTCATTAGAATGAGGCTTATGACTGGGCAATGATGACACAGAACGTGTTCCCGACTAGAAGGAGATGGGGTTATGAAAGATGTAATCAGACACTAGATGAAGAACCCAGTAAGACTAGATTGTTATATAATATCGTTAAGACAGGTTGCTGAATCAACATTGTAGGCATGTAATTAAAACAGGGAGAAGGAAATATAACCAAAATTGAACAATGCAAGTTTAAGTCAAAAAGAATGTCACCATGGTCTGCTCTGTTATATAAATTAGTTGCTTGAAAATTTAAAAAAAAACAACTATGTAATGATGCTGGTATCTCCAATTACCTCTCCACCCCCAGTCAGTCTTCCTGAATGGATACATTTCCTTATCAATAATGAAAATGTTCCATTCTGTTCTCAAACGATAGTGTTTACAGAAACTAATAAAGTCCTGTTAAAAAGAAGCATATAGATAATAAAGAAACATCTGGGTTCAGACACTACTGACACCCTGTTGCATCAGCTTATTCACTAAAAAAAATGCACTTAATAGTGTACTTATCTGGATAGATTGAACATATTTTATGTACAGTACTTAAACTTCAAGCCAACTGCAGTGAAGTCTCTCAGGAGTTCTAAATATTGGAGAAGTGTGTATGTCCTACTTTGCATATAAATCCCTACACTTATCACTTTGCATAATAATCTCATTTCTATATGGTGGGCATTGTTTTAATCCCTATATTTTTAAATAGGCATATTAAAAACTTCTAAAGCATAGAAAACAGACACAAATTCAAGTGCATTAAGTTATATAAATTAAATGTGTTCTTGAAAAAGGAACATCTTCCAAGAACTGGGATCCAAAGACCATCCCAGACTAATTATGACCTGGTTTACAGACTGCATTAAGTCATGGTTGGCTTAAGCACTATTAACTGAATATGCCATGATGGACAGTTTGCATAATGGACTTTATTATATGACTTAATGCCAGACAGGTAACATATCCTTACCCACTTAGAGGAAAAAGCAAAATCATTTATAAATAAGCTACTCATGCTTTGATATTCTAGTCCCAACAAGTACAAAACTATATAGGCAAAGCTTTATATTACCCCATTCTAGTTCTTGAAGGACACATTTTTAAAGCATTTATTTGTCTTAAATACCACTATACTATATGTTGATTTCCATCAATGTGTAAAACCCTACAACAATAATACAGAAATATTCCTTAAAATTATCAAAGCCTTTCATCACTCTGCTAAACAAATAATTCCCTCAAACTGTCAAACTATTCACTAAGGCTGCATTACTATTACTATTAGTTTTCTCACCGTTCCTATCACCCATCTCCTCCTACTTATGACTGCATGACTATAACTTTGTTGCTTGTATCCTTACAATTTATATTGATATTGTTTCCTGATTGCTTATTTGTACTCTATGACTATCATTGTGTTATACCTTATGATTCTTCACGAATGTATCTTGTGCTGTGCCAGCCCACTGGTGGAAAGGCGAGGTTGACAGAAGGGTGCTCTTTCTGGCGAAAGCAACATTAAACAGTGGACACTTGGCACAGGATGGGTTTGGGAACTATGGGAACAGTTGCCAGTTGCGACCCTGACTTTCTCTGGGGAACCGATGGAAGTATATTATGCAGTGGATTTGGGGGAACATGTAGAGTTATTTTTGAGGGCTTGAGTTGCTACTAATGGTTGCTATTGGATAAGGGAGGACACACACACCCTCCCCTCAGGCTCTGGCACTGTCCTTGTAGCCTTACCCATTTCATTCAATAAACTTTGGATTTGATCTATAGGAAGGAAACTTCAGCATGCCAACTTAAAAAGCATTTAGTGCATCGGTATGATCGGATTCGGGATGGCTTGGACTCCGATTGGATGAGTCCACGGGAGGAGACCGGGGCAGGTCTTGAGAATGTTATCTGGGAGGAGTTTGATCCTGTGACTCCCGAGGATGTGGACAGGGTTCTGGGTAAGATTAGTGCCGCCACGTGTTTATTGGACCCGTGTCCCTCCTGGTTGGTACTGGCCTCCCGGGAGGTTACACGAGGCTGGCTCCAGGGGATTATAGGTGCTTCTTTGAGTGAGGGTGCCTTTCCTGCCGCCTTGAAAGAGGCGGTAGTGAGGCCCCTCCTCAAGAAGCCTTCCCTGGAGCCAGCTGAATTAGCCAACTATCGTCCAGTCTCCAACCTTCGTTTTGTGGCGAAGGTTGTTGAGAGCGTGGTGGCACGACAACTTCCCCGGCACCTGGATGAAGCTATCTATCTAGACCCATACCAGTCAGGCTTCAGGCAGGGGTATAGCACAGAAACAGCATTGGTCGCGTTGGTGGATGATCTCTGGAGGGCTCGGGACAGGGGTTGCTCCTCTGTCCTAGTCCTATTAGATCTCTCAGCGGCTTTTGATACCATCGACCATGGTATCATGCTGCAGCGGTTGAGAGGGTTAGGAATAGGGGGCACCGTTTTGTGGTGGTTCTCCTCCTTCCTCTCCGACCGCTCGCAGTTCGTGTTGACAGGGGGACAGAGGTCGACCTCGAGGCGTCTCGCATGGGGAGTGCCGCAAGGGTCGGTCCTCTCGCCCCTCCTGTTCAACATTTATGTGAAGCCGCTGGGTGAGATCATCCGTGGTTTTGGGGTGAAGTGCCATCTGTACGCTGATGATACATCTCCACCCCAGACCACCCCAACGATGCCCTTGATGTGATGTCTCGCTGCCTGGAGGCCGTGCGGGTCTGGATGGGGAGGAACAGGCTCAGACTCAACCCCTCCAAGACCGAGTGGCTGTGGCTTCCGGCGCGCCGATATAGTCAGCAGGTGCCATCGCTGACTATTGGGGGTGAATCTTTGCCCCCCACGGAGAGGGCTCGCAATCTGGGTGTCCTCCTGGATGCGCGGCTGTCTTTAGAAGAGCATATGACGGCCGTGGCCAGGGGGGCCTTTTATCAGGTTCGCCTGATTCGCCAGTTGCAACCCTTTCTGGATCGGGACGCCCTGCGCACGGTCACTCATGCCCTTGTTACTTCCCGGTTGGACTATTGTAATGCTCTCTACATGGGGCTCCCCTTGAAGAGCACTCGGAGGCTCCAACTGGTCCAGAATGCGGCCGCGCGGGTGGTTATGGGCGCAACCTGTTGTGCCCATGTGACACCCCTCCTGCGCGAGCTGCACTGGCTCCCAGTGGTCTTCCGGGTGCGATTCAAGGTGTTAGTTACCACCTTTAAAGCGCTCCATGGCATAGGACCCGGGTACCTCCGAGACCGTCTTCTGCCACCAATAGCCTCCCACCGACCAGTCCGTTCCCACAGAGAGGGTCTCCTCAGGGTGCCATCAGCCAAGTTATGTCGGCTGGTGACACCCAGGGGGAGGGCCTTCTCTGTGGGAGCCCCAGCCCTGTGGAATGAACTGCCCCCGGAAATTCGTAAGATCTCTGACCTCCAGGTGTTTCGCTGCGCATTGAAGACCCTGTTGTTCTGCCAGGCCGGACTATCAACACAATAGTTTTTAAATTGGGTATTTAAATTTATTGGGGTTTTAAATTTGAGCCACCTTATTTAATTATTTTAAATTTTATAATGTTGTTTTGTCTGTGTTTTTAAATAGGCTGTACACCGCCCTGAGTCCTTCGGGAGAAGGGCGGTATAGAAATAAAATTATTATTATTATTATTATTATTATTATTATTATTATTATTATTATTATTATTATTATTATTATTATTATTATATGAAGTAGGCAGTCCTTAAGGCTTGGTATCCAGGTACCAAGTCATGTTGGATTTTAAGTTTCAAAACCAGTACTGTGAATTATACCACAGCCCAGGGGTGAAATGCTCCCGGTTCGGACCAGATCACCCGATCCGGTAGCGATGGCGGCAGGTGGTTCGGAGAACCGGTAGCAAAAATCCCTGCGCCCCCCCCACCATGCCCAGCTGAGCCGCGCAATCATCAGAGGCTTTTTTTTTTACTTCAGCTGGAGAGGTTGTAGAAAAAATGCTTTTAAAAGCCTCTGATGATCCCAGCTGAGTTGCCTGATCGTCAGAGGCTTTTAAAAGCATTTTTTTCTGCAACCTCTTCGGCCGAAGAGATTGTAGAAAAAATGCTTTTAAAAGTAAAAAAAAAAAAAAAAGTTGGCCACGCCCACCCAGTCACGTTACCCCCACCACCAAGCCATGCCTACAGAACCGGTAGTAACAAATTTTAGATTTCACCCCTGCCACAGCCGCATACAGTGGCTCTCGCTCACCTAGTGGGCAGAAGCATTACAGACCAACTAACTGCCGGTTCTGAGTAATTTTCAAGGGTAGCCATGCTTAAGAGTGAATTTCAGCAATCTAATCCAGAGGCACCAAATGTTGCCAAATGATATAACTGACATATTAGCCAAGGATTCCTAGCTACAGCTTCTACCTATCTGTCTAGCAATAATAGTGAACCTATGAGGCCTCCCAAGTTGTAGACTAGTCCTTCAGTAGAACTGCTACTCTTCCCCAGTTACCACTGGAATGGAGTGCCAAATGGTTTAAGGGTAAATAGAAACTCAAGCCTTGCTGGGATTAAACTTTTCCCATCCAAATCCTAACAGCCCCAGGGACTGAGCAAAGACCTCCACTTCATCACTGATTTAGCTGGGATGTCAAAATATATTTGGGTATCATCAGTGCAACTAAGATCAACTCATCCCACACTGATAGCTTCCTGTAAACATTAAGCAGCAAAGGGGTGAGAGAAGAACTCTGTAGTATCCTGCAGTGGAGCAACCAGTGAGAGCAGAAGATCATTTTTCCTGGACTACTGCTGATTAAACCATCATTCAGGAAAAAACAGAAGCAGAGCTCCAGTGCAGGTAGTCCTGAGGAATATCATGATTGATGAAATCAGAAATCATAGTAAATCTCTAAGAGGACCAGGAAGGGCCCTTATCCAGATTGTCCAGCGGTGCTATCGTTGGGATTGTTGTCCTATACCCAGGTTTGAACCTTGACTGAAAAGATCCAGATAATTCTTCTCCCAGGGTGCCATAGAGTAAGGTGCAGATACTAAGGATCAGTGGTGAAATCTAAAATTTGTTACTACCGGTTCTGTGGGTGTGGCTTGGTGGTGGTGGTGGTAATGTGACTGGGTGGGCGTGGCCAATTTTTTTTTTACTTTTAAAACCATTTTTTTCATGTAAAACCATGTAAAAAAATGCTTTCAAAAGGCTCTGACGATCCCAGCTGAGTTGCCTGATCATCAGAGGGTTTTTAAAAAACCCTCTCCTGATCAGGCAACTCAGCTGGGATCGTCAGAGCTTGTATCGTCAGAGCCATTTAAAAGAAAAAAAGTTTTTTTCTTTTAAATGGCTCTGACGATCCCAGCTGAGTTGCCTGATCGCAGGCAACTCAGCTTGGATCTCAGAGCCTCTGATGATCACGCGGCTCAGCTGGGCATGGGGGGCAAGGGCAGGGATTTTTGCTACCAGTTCTCCGAACTGCCCACCGCCATCGCTATCTACTCACCCGAGCCGGTCCAAACCGGGAGCATTTCACCCCTGCTAAGGATGAAATCATATTTATTGTGCTACAATGACTTCAGAGATAGACATGTCAACAATTATACATAAGGAAGTATTACACCATTCCCCACTAGGGGGCAGTGGGTGGACTTCAAATAAAGGCTGCAGTTTTGAAACAATACATCATGTGTTCTGTATTATCTCTTTACACAGCCTTTCCACTCAATGATGCAGAATTCAAGATTTTATCCTCTGGAAGTCAACTTTGGAATCAGAAATTCAATTCATGGGTCAAAAATATTACAGGATTCTGAACAAAACTGTGTAACTGAATTATGAGTCATTGGCCCCGCAGCCTTTTGTATAAGCCTATTAGAAAACCAAATGTCAGCAGAGTGGATAATTTCTAAGTTACCAAATCCTAGTGAACTGCTAAAGCATGTCTTGTCCTTGTTTGACAGGCTTTACTTGAGGAAACAGCAATTTTAGCAATTGAAAATTTGCTTCTATGAAGAGTGCTTTATCCAATCGATGGCTTTAATGGGTCTACTAAATAAATTCTGCTTCAGCAATTTTTCCCCATTCATTTAAAATATGTTTGCATATATGGTAATTCTAGTGTGATCCGACATGATTTAATGTGATCTGTCTTTAGGAATAGGCAGTGTATGCAAAACTTCGACCATAAAGTCAGAGACAAATTACAGAACAGAGATAAAAAGATTGCAGCTATTACAGTTCTAGCAAATGACTGCTTAAGCAATTAATTTAAGGCGTGCATTTTTTGTTTTATCACTACTGCTCTCTATAAATACTGTCTGAAACTTCTCTCCAAATATAAGTCCAAATAACACTGAGAGTAAAATTCCCACAATGAATCCACCTTCTAAAGAGGAATACATCAGAGATTGCTTAGAGCAGGGGTGTCAAACTTTTATTGAGGGCCGCATCAGCATTGTGTTTGACGTCGGGGAGTGGGGGAGGCGTGGCTGGGATGGGGCGTTGCCAGCTCAACATCACTTGTGTCGGGGGCACCTGTGGTGGCCCGAATGCTCTACCAGAGAAAACAGGCTCCCGAGCTCCGTTTTAGGCTGCCTCCTGCAACTCTCTGTCAGCAAAAACAGAGCTCGGGATGGCCACAGTCAGCCCTACTAGCTGCATTTTTGCTGGCAGAGGTACTGCGGGCCGGTCCTTTGCTATTTCCAGGACAGCCCTGCGGGCCAGATCTAAGTACCTTGCAGGCCAGATTCAGCCCCCGGGCCTTTGAGTTTGACACCCCTGACTTAGAGGTTTCCAGAAAAATAAAATAAAATGCACAACTTCTGTTTTTAACCTTTTTATTCAAACAGAGCAAAGATAATAACTCACCAGTAGATAAGGATCCCTTTTGTTGTGATGCATGCTGCAGCTGGAGAATGTGAAAACAATCATTTAAACAATTCATTGTTGCCATGGAGGTTGCCTTGAGCATCAGTAGGTCTTGGTCTAAGGAGGAAAGATGACCGGAGGCAGGAAGGCATTCAATACTTCTTACCAAATCTCTCTGCTGTCCTTCAGCTTGAGACATCTTCTGCAGTTAATCAAGGCACAAAGGTTTTACAATGTCGTTAACATGAAACTTCAGGAAAACTTTTTTTTTTAAACTTAAAACACGTCCATGGTCAAAATGGTATTTTGTGAAAACAGCATTCCTTATAGTTTAGTCAAACCTGACTGTTCCTTACAAGGGTTGTAAAAATCTGTAATTTACTCTCTAGCAAAGAAACAGGTGTCACTACAATAACTGACAACTTATTAACTAGTCTTCATACATATGAATAAGAAATGGTAGTAAAGAGAATAATCAGTTAAAGTTTTTTTTTTAAATCCAGAACCATTCAATTTCTTAGCCTCAGTAATCAGCACCCAAGTTCTCTGCTTCTCAATATAATATACTTCCTTGGTCTTTGATTCTTACCTAAGATTTCAAAGTTCTAACAAGTTCTCAGATTTTATAATGGATATTGTATATAAATTAATTATAATTGTCTTATATTTTGCATTTAAATCTATTTCCCATTTCAAAGGAAGGAATTTTCTGAAAATGTGATAGGAGAGATAAATTCATTCAAATGAAAAAAATAACAATTTAAAGAAGTAAGGGCATATAATATTTTGTTACATAGTCAAAATCCAGCACAAGTACTTTATGTATTACTTCAATATTATATATGTATGAATATTATACTATCGCTTGCATCTGAGAAACCAAGGATTGGAATCAACTCCAAACCAATAAAAGAAGCAGCCAACACAGCCTATTAGAAATGCTAATGCCAACATTCTTTTCCAGAACTCAGGATTGTTGTTTTCCCACTCTTATATCCAGGCACCATATATGCATATTCTCATTAGTTTGTCTTCAACTTTCTAAGAGTTCTCAAACACGATTCTTAAAGTTTGCCTTCATTGCAGAGCTATAAGAAAAAGTAAAGGAATAATGTTCTACATTTGGTAACCTCCAATATTTAGACTTTTTCACTGGATTTTAAAGTATTTGAATACAAAAGAATCCATTGAACGTTTCTGGCTGCATTTGATATTATCTTTCATACAAAATAGAAGATTTTGTGTTCTCTTACACCCGGTTTACATGCTCAAATTTTTCTCCCCTACTTAAAGTCTTTTACAACGTCAAATAAGTTCATTTTCCATCCATGCTGAATCAAATATTAATCCAGTCAGCTTTCCATCAGTATTTGGATTCTGCTTCTAATTCTACTGCCAAACTCTAGTGCATTAAGGAATGGCAGCATTTAGCAATGTTGAGATGTAAAGGCATATATAGAAAGAGAATGGAGGATGAGATGTATAGAAGGATAATGAGAAAAGTCAGTGGGCCAAAGAAGAGAAAAAGAAAAAAGTAGATGAGGTCAACTGGGCATTCTTTGGCTCCTAGCTTTGCCTAAGAAATCAAGAAACACAGTGACTACACTGTACCTGACTTTCACCCATTGTTAACTAACATCTATAATGAAAAAGGAAAACTGAAATGCAGGGTTGCAGAATTCTCACAACTTTAGTTTTTAATTTGCATACAGCCCTGTCCAAAACTACATGCATTTAACGTTTTATACAGCAATCCTTTGTTCTCACAAATCAAGATTTGTTTTAATGCAACAATAAATAAACATTAGAAACACTCTTTTACAAACTGCCCTAGTCAGTTACAACAGTAGCTCAAGATATGATGAAAAGCAACATCTAACTGATGTAAACTGATGTACAAGATATACAAAATAGTTAGTAGATCATTCAAGCCTGTGCTACAGATTTTTGCCAAGTCACTAGTTCAAATGTTTTACTAACAGTATCGTTTTAGAAAAAAATATTACAAGAAAGTAGCTTCTAAATAAGCCTAAGCAAATAGTAGGCAAAATATTCCTTGATATATTTTAAATATTAAATATTCCTTGATATATTTTCAACAATCAACCATGTTGCTGGAAGCTGGGCTGCATATAAATTTATTAGTAACAGTACTAGCAAAGGAATGTTATAGATATAGAGAGAAATGTGTACTTTTTTTAACATGCAACTACAGTACGCAAATAGAAATATTCAACTTAAGGGGACATGTGTTGTATCTGTGCATCCTGTGGTATTCCAATCTGAATTAGAACTATGAGAATGTGTTTTTTCTTAAGATATCAGTGCATATTATATAGAGAAGTGCAAGCCTCAAAAAGTTCTCAAAACTGATAGGGTCCCAGTGTTTTTCCACGAAAATAATCGTGATTTTTTAAGAAGGCACAGGTTCACATTCACCTTCTAAAGACAAACCATTCTTCCAAGGGGAATCAAGAAAAACAAAGATCCATACCAACCTCTCGTACATCGATTAAATGATCTGGCTGCAGAATGGGAATTCTCTTCCCAGCTGGCAACTTGTGATGGCCAACACTGAAAAAGGAAGATGCATTTTGGCTGGGTCTTCTCTGCATACCAGGAGAGCCACTTCCTTGAGAGGCGAGAGAGAAGCTGCGAGATTTCAGAGGAGGATTGTTCTGGTGAACAAACATATGTATTAGGAAATCCTTGAAAACTAATTGTTTAAATGTCCATCCTTCTAACTTGCCCATTTTATTGAAGTACTTAAATATTCCCTTATTAAACTGCTTCTAAATTCTTGATAATATATTCTAATGCAATTATTAATACAACTAGGAGCTATGACCCCAGGCCCAGCATGGAAGACAATGTACTGTATTACAGTATGGTTGTTAAGTGTTTGTGTTTCACTTTTCATATAGTAAAATCTGATTAATTCTAGAAAAGAATTTTAGCACTCAAGGTTGCAAGACATACTTGGAAAATTCTTAACCATAACTTGAAGTTCTATCTCTCTTTATGTGAAAAACTGATAGTCTGAGATAACTGAATGTAAAAGTGGCTATTGTTTTGTTTTAATACTTGTCCAAAAAAATTAACATTCTAGTGCAGCATATTATTATTTAATTAACCTGATCCTGTGTAAAAACACTCGGGGTGATCTAAATATATTCAGTTAAAGCGTTTTTTATTTCTCAGTTTAGCTCAGATGTTTTAGCTATTTTTGAAATTCCCAATTACTTGATTGTTGGAAAGTATCTTAAATGAATTTAAACTCATAGTTAATTTGCAAGAATTTTGAAATCAGAATTAGAATACCCTATTAAGATAAATAAACTTTAAAACTTTAATATGTTTAAAAGAATGTAAAATGAATTTGTTATGTTAAGAATAGATTAATTCATCAAAATATTTTTGTTTAATCTCAGCATATATTAACCATTATAAATCTTTTTATCCTGAAATTAACAAATTTGAAGATATTTTATACATATTAAGCCTACAGTTAATATACTATTTTTATCATTGTTAATATTATTTGGAGAAGACAAGTAAAGTCTAAAAATGATATTACAATGTTGAACTATATACCCAAAACATGGAATTTTATAAATTTATGAAGAATTTGGGACATCAAGTTTACGGTGCAGCTAAAAAGAGAAATTTGGATGTTTGCAAAGGAATAAACTCTAGACTTTAAATATTGGACTAAAGTAATACATTCACTCTCAGCTTTGAATTAACAAAATAAAAAGACTAATCAGTATGATCCTATGAACAAGATTTAGTTATCTGCTTAAAATGGATTAGCTTTTATTTATTAATAGTAAATATTTTTAGGTTATTACCTTTGTTTTGCTGTTCCTTTTTCATACTTTTTTATTTTACACTTTGTCTTTTTTGCACATTATAGCAGTGCAAAAAATGAAAATAAAAACATAAACATGTGGAACGGGGGAAGCTTCTTCTATAGACTGAATCTGCCTCAGTAATTTTATTTTGGCAAAGATATAACACTATGTCAAAACAAGTATTCTTTTCCAGATGGCTGGCTAATGATAATGCTTACAGCTTAAAGCCAGATTCCACTGTTTATGAGCAACTGAAAGAGGACATGACAAGCTTAATTTTGCAACCGAGAAAACTGGTTTATCAGTCATGCTGCAGCAACACATTTAGGAACTGCAAGATACAGAGAATTCATTTTATTCGATGAATCACTTAATAGAACTCCTCAAAATGTTACAAAACTCCATTTGAGATTTACTGAGCTATCCCAGCGACAACCACTTGTACACATGCCAGCTGCTGACTCACAATGATTGCACGATTAACTGAGCATTAACCAGGATAGTCAATACTATCAGATAAATATTATCCACCTTTTCATTTCTGCAAGAGCAAACACATTCATAACCCACGTTCATTCTGAAACAAGTCATACTGCATTCAGTATACTTTACTTCCAGATATTAACACAGGATTGCGGCTTTTAATTTTACCAAGTGAAAACAGATCCAAGACTTCCCAACTGCTCCAAGAGACAATTATACATCAAATAAGTTAAAACAATTAGAAAATTACAGAGGCTCATATAAATTGATCAGACTAATAAGCCAATTAATAAAAGGACTTCTGGGGGTGTATATAGTTGCTTTGATCCTCTTTGGACAAGCCGTAAACAACACAGAAAATCTTTCAAAACATGACTTTCATCAATGTTTCATCTAAACTTCAAATAATAATTTAATATTTATTGCTTGTTTAAATCCAAGGACTATAATTTCCTGTGACTTCTTGGATTGTTTTCAGTTCCTATAAAGATAAAAGTAACTATATGCACATATAGGATTTTTTTTAATGAGACTGTTTGTCAAAAATAACTGGAATCTTCTGCTTTAAATTGTTTTGTTAAATTGTATCATTTTTTAAAGGAAAGAGGAACTTATAAATCAGCTACAAGAAGTTTGACCCCCTAATCTGTAGAACTGTTTTTCAAATTAAATTAAAGCTAATTGATCTTGACTTTGTTGTTGTTCTTTATCAGGTTTTCTTTTCTTTGGTAAATGTAAGTAGGATCTGTTGGTCTATTGGTCCACATGATTTGTAGACATTATACATTCTTATTGTTGCATGACTTACAGTGTTTGTTACAGACAATACCTTTCCAATTGCTTCAGTGTGGTGTTGTGTGCATATCTGAAGCCTGCTGACCCAATGCTGTCTTTCTTTGGCATCTGTAGCTGAATAAAAAGCAAAAGGAGAAGAATTTTCACAATACAATTTCAATTCCAGTTATACTGAAAGAGTCTAGCTTCCTGAAAATGGACAAATGAAGTTCCCCACCATCATCATAGCAAAATGACAGGCTATTTCCACCTCTCCTAAAAACTTTTTTCCAGAAGAACGTGAAAAACTCCTAAACAGCAAACAGATTATGCTGGAGATTGCCAGAGGAAAAAACGTGATGAAAATCACTGAATAAATCTTCTTTTTGCTAGCAGCAACATTCAAGCATAAAATTTTGCTCAAGGGAAACTAAACTGGAAAAATTTAATGACAGACTCAACCTCAATGGCTACAACTGCAAGAGCTAATAACAAAAAGCATACTCTGTCTTTAACATTGCATTCATTTTCAGATGACAGAACAAAAAATAATGCACCTAACAAAAACAAATGTGTACACTAAACTTTATAATAATTTTACACAAGCTGGTTAGTGTTTACAAAGATCTGGGTGCAGATATCTTCAAACTATTTCGAACCAACCACTGTGTTGTTTTATATATAAAACCTATAAAAACCTGCACTCTTTAAGTTTTTCAGAAGTCTCTCTTGCTGAATTATGAATTAGTTCAATGAAATAAATACCTGGATTTTATTTTCCAGAACATGCTTGCTTCTCTCTCTGTATCAACAAATACCCTGCCTGAATTCAGACAGAATGAAAGCAAAGGCCAGTACAGTTAGTCTTCGACTTACGACAGTTCATTTAGTGACCATTCAAAGTTACAACAGCACTGAAAAACTTAAGACCCTTTTTCATAATTATGACCTTTGCTGCATTTCCATGATCATGTGATCGAAATTCAGATGCTTGGCAAGTGTTTCATATTTATGACCTTTGCTGTGTCCCAGGATCAGTGGTGGGTTCCTCCCGGTTCGGCCGAGCTGGTAGTGGTGACGATATGGCATCACCAAACCAGTTCTCTTTGTCCGGGAGCTGGGCCCTCCCACCCGCCCCCACGTTATTCTTACCTTTTATTTCTTCTTTTTTAGCTAAGCTGATAGGTGCAGCAGAGTGGATTGCCGCACCTCAGCTGGGCAGATTCCTATTGCGCTTGCACGGCGATCACACGCAAAGCGCGTGCACGAAGAGAACCAGTAGTGAATCCGGTTGGAACCCACCACTGCCCAGGATCATGTGATTCCCTTTTGCAACCTTCTGACAAGCAAAGTCAATGGGGACGCCAGATTCACTTAACAAACCAGGTTACTAACTTATCAACTGCAATGATTCACTTAACAACTGTGGCAAGAAATATCGTCAAATGGGGAAAAACTCACTTAACAAATGTCTCGCTTAACAACAGAAATTTTGGGCTCAATTGTGGTCCTAAGTCGAGAACTACCTGCATAGACCACAAACCAAAGAAGTAGGATTGCATCCTAGTGAACAAGAAGCAATGGAACTATTTTTTAAAAAACCCATACCTCTCAGTTTATACTGTTCTCCGCTGGCAGCATTCACTGTAAAAGTATGAGAATCTTCATCACTAGGTGATATTACAGCTCCAGCCAGCTGCAAGGTACCTCTAGGTTTCTGGTTTCTGGACTGTTCATTCACAAAATACTCTAGGAGGCCAGCTTCATTGTTTAAAACAAAATACCTGTAAAATGATGAGAGAAAAATTCAAAATTCCCCTCACTTTTTCAAACTTCCAAATTTGAGTCCTTTTCAGTTAATATGCCCACATATAGATTTCAATCCAGGAGGCCGCAATCTTCTCCTACTAGTGACTATCTGCACAGACAGCTTTTGAAAAGCCCTGAATGCTTCGATGTGAGCTGGAAGCTGAATAGTGAAAGGCTGCAGTCCTTTGGAAGACTTTGAGGTTGAGCCTATGTTATCCAGCTGTTCTGTGACATTACCGCACAATTCAGAGAGAGGAAAGCTTCTTGCTGTTTGTCCAGTGTACGGGCAATACCATTGCAAAAATTATAACCTAAACCAGTGTTTTTTGAATTTGTCAATTTTAAGATGGGTGGACTTCAACTCCCATAATTCCCCAGATAGCATGGGAAATTGGGAATTCTGCATGTTGAAGTCCACACATCTTAAAGTTGACAAACTCAAAAAACACTGAGCTGATCTAAACAGAAATCATATACTAGCCTGGATCTTGACTTAATTCCTTCTTGGAGGAACCTACCTCGCTCTGAATTTTTTTTTTTTTTAAAGAAAGAGAGTGGATATATGGAATATATTTTATAGAGAAAAGACATTAATTTTTAACCATCTCTCAGCCATTTGTGCCCAATGATGTTTTTGCCAGAATATGGGGAAATAATCTGTGGAAGGTGGCATTGGGTACTGTACAGGGAGAGGACCAAATGAGAAAAAGCTGCCTTCTGCCATTCTTTCATCTTCCACTGGAGGATGGAAAAATGTGGACTCAAGCCTTTGGGATTAAGCAGGTGAGCTTTCTGTTTTCTGCAATGTTTGCATAATGTCCCTGGAAAAACAACAGGGAAGCAAATGATGAAGCACTAACCAAATATATTGTAAGACAAAACTCTCAAAAATTAAGACAAGGATGAAAATACTTGGAATATATAAAAAAATTAAAATGGCCTGTAAGGAAAAAGATGCCTGGATTCAGTTTTGAAGCTTTTATTATCACTGAGGCCTCTGCTAAAAGAATTCAAAAATCCAAAAGTGTGATATGGCTTGCCATTCAGACTCATCAGCCGCAATGTTCCTGGGTACATGGCCAGCTGAAGCTGGGAAGTTTTAGTAGAGGAGCCTTATACTTTGGTACAAGCAAGAAAGCCTTCCTAACACATACAGGAAAAATTCATACATGTATTTATCAAATCTGTATGTTGCCTGACCCCCAAAGGCTGTGTACATGTTCAGAGGCTTTTCATCTTTTCATTTCTTAAATGGGATTTTGCACATTCTCAGAGATTTTAATCCTTAGATTGAAAAACTCTTGATATAAACAGAAGAAGGTGGAATTACAGAGATCATAAGGAATCAGGAGGCATGGCTACTAATATATCCTTATTTCTTAGCTGAGGTCTTTAAATAACAAAGAAGCAATGAAGACACCAATAACTAGCAATAGCAATAGCACTTAGACTTATATATCACTTTACAGCCCTCTCTAAGCAGTTTGCAGAGTCAGCATATTTGGGTCCTCATTTTACCCACTTCGGAAGAATGGAAGGCTGAGTCAACCTTGAGCCTGGTGAGATTTTAACTGCCAAATTGCAGGCAGCCAGCAGTCAGCAGAAGTAGCCTGCAGTACTGCACTCTAACTACAGCGCCACCACAGCTCATAAGTAGAAGTAACATTCCAAACTTTCCCCTAATTTGAGCTAACTTGCAATCGCTGTTTGAAAGAAATCCCTATTTTAGTAACAGCGAGTCATACAATATGGCAGGTGTATTGGGCAATTTTGACTAGGCAAATGATTCTGTGCTTATTATTGTTATGATAATGGTACAATATTTTTTAGCTTCAGTGGACCAATAAGAGGACTGACAATGTCCAAATAAAACCTATGCTAAGGAAACATATTTGTGTTATTTATGAAGATTCCATTTTATTACAATGGTAGCGCCTCTAAGAGCAAGATAGTTACTACTCCTTGGATACCAAAGATGCAATGGTTTGATATGGGCATAGTTTAATCACTGCAGAACCAATTGTAAATGAGCCTCTGTAGCTCAACAAGACTATGCAAGTCCTTGAGATTTTGCTCCTAGACCGAAGAATCAACTTACATTGCAAATATCAGGAACAGGTGGAATATGGATCCCTAATGTACAACAAACCGAACTCAAAGCATGCCCGGGGGGGTGGGAGAGGGGTGGGCGGAGGTGTTCAATAGACTGAAGGAAAAACATGAATGTTTTTTTTTTCTTGTTTAAGACCATGCTTCAGAGAGTATTTCAAAGAGAATAAGCATTCCCAGGATAATGTCATATCATAGCAATTTTTATTACAGAAGGAAAGACAGGAGGAAGGTAAGCGAGAGCAAAAATTTGGTTCCCCAGAGCCTTTGCAAACTTTGAAAAACTCAAGTGTTCAGATCTTATTTTCAAATTCACACAAATATTCACTAGAAAAAAAAGACAATTGTAACTGTGTCTGCAAATTCCTACACACAGTCCTACATATTAGGAATTAAACTACAGAACAAAACCATGAAACTTGTTTCTGAATAGACATGCAGCAGAAAATTTTTTATTGTAATTATACTTTCAGAAATCTCAAAATATGAGCTCCAATCTTTTAAAACCTTGTAAATATTATGACTAATCAAAAGTCAATATTGCATTCAAAATCATTTCTGTTGCTTATAATAGCAACTGTGTTATGCCCTCCATGTTCAGATATATTTCATAGCTGTATTTTTCTTTGCATTATCTTTTGAAGGGTAAAATACACGAAGCCCTCTGGTTCAATTAAAAAATTACCATTCAGGGAATTGAATACATGCACTAAAACAAAAGATTATTGCTAAAGCAATTCTTCATTCACATATTATTTTCTAAAACAATCAGAATATTACTAACAATTTCTGCCTTATGAATAAAGCTATTCCATCTGAAATAGTGATGTTTTGGAAAATCGAACTTACCGGTACTGCCAGCCTGTTACAAGATTTGTATATTTCATTAAATAGCCAGAAATGTTTTCCATGTGATCACTGTGGCAAATATAAGAACAGAGTTCATCAGCTATAGGCAAATAACAACAATTAAAATACCTCACATACATGCTGCGTAATTTCATATTTGATAGAGTAATAGAAGAGACTTCGTAACTCAGCACAAATCTCAAACGACTTTTAAAACAGAAATTCCTGCAAGCTCTTGCTCCTTGTGTGTCTTTGCAGAATTGATTTAGAACTGAGATGCTTTAAATCATCTACCAATCTGAAAACTGGGACCCACGTTACTGATGCATAAACTACTGGAATCAGTAACAAATTATTGGATACCTCTTGCTTATAAAGCTTCAATATTAAAGATTAAATTACTAAATGCCCTTCAGCTTTCCAACCTTAAGGAAAGGTTTTTGGGCTCTTTAACTATTATTCATTATGAAAATGGAAGTTGATGAAGGTTAAAAGAATATCTTTAAAATTGAACTATACAAATAAATCAGTGGCCACTATTAATTAAGGGAAAGTACATTTAAAATTTTGAAATGATACACAATTCTTGGACTCCTGAGTATCTATCATAAATCATCAACATAATTGAAGACTTTTATTTTGCTTTGTGTGCCACATCTAGCTTTTCTTGGTGTACTGATCTGTTTTTTAATATGAAAAAACCCTTAGTTTTAAAGCAACATTTAATGCAAAAAAAAAAAAAATATTCCAGTTTTCAATCACCTTTATTTCCAAAAACGCCTTTTCCCTCATATTCCATTTCCAACATCCATAGAAAATAAAAATGGTGTTTCTCTTTGTGGTATGCACTTAAATACAAGTTAAGCAGAACTACAGGAAAATATACTAGGAAAAAATATACTAAGCAATACAAAGGGAGGACATTTGTCCAACAGTGCTTTATACAGTAACTGTTACACTTCCCCTTTAAAGCCATTTTATAAATGTGCAAATTCTCCCTACCAAACAAATTTCCAAATGCAACCAGCAGCCAAAACGAGTAACTAAAATAGGTGCCAATAACTGGCACTTATTATGTTACATAGTTTGGGTAATGAAATATCTGCAAGAAAACAATCCAGCTCAGAGAACACCAAGGACCCTTCACTAAAGTATATACATCACAGAGCAGATCTACTCCATGTTATGTATGTCTTCCTATACAACATCTTTGCACTGTTTCATAGGAATTATATTAATGTCTCCCTCAAACAAAGTTTGTCCCCTTCTGGGTAGCAATAGAGAAGTTTGCCATTCGAGTTCAAAGCCAGTTAGATGCTGCCATCTAGTGGAGTAGCAATTATTAACAATCATAAGGTGCCGACAAGTGGAAAGAAAGATAGGTGTCCTTGAAAAATGTTCACACACAAACACACACACTTCAAAATACACAAAATTAATTTCTGCCCAGGAGACCACAAAGAACAAATATTCCTGCATCACATTCAAGAAGCTTTAAAGGCAGCAGAGCATTCCTCTAGGAAATTGAAGACATGACTATTTTCTTAAATTCCACAACGAGAACGTGGGGCCTTACATAAAGAAGGGATTTCAAAGAATTAAAGCCAATCTCAGAAACATCTAAGCCCCTTATTAGTTCATAACAGATTAGCACTCCTAGTAGAGCTACACCTGAAGGAAATTTTAGAAATCAGAAGCTACAAATGAGTCTTGCAAATCTGAAATCATTATTTCCTGATCTATGTAAAGTACCTTAAATGGTCAGAGAAACTATTCCAGCCAAGAGATTTAATCACATCGCCACATCTAGATATCAACAGCAAATTATATAAAATTGTTTTAAAGTTTAATAAATAGTTATGAATGGAGATACCGTATTTTACTAGGCTTTTCAACAAAATAAATCAGTACAATTGGAAACTGGCCTCCTAAACAAGCAACTGCAATAATTACCTGAAAATGCCTGCTAAATGTCAATTCAACCTATTTTTCATTCAGAAGTCTATGTCACAGACCTGTCTCTCAGAATAATGTACAATGTACTTGAATAACTAAAAGGCATGAAAGGATTCAGAAATATGACTCATTTTAAGTTACTTAATAATGAAGAAATATATCAAAACTTTCTTGAATAACCCAAATGATAATATCCAGATACCTAGGAATGTCCTCCCAGGAGGCAGCAGGAACCACTTTGTCACAATTTCTGAAAGCATATCTGAAAGTATATATTTATTTTTGATATCTTCTCTCCACAGACAATATCTTTGTATGTAATAATGCCTTTGAATTCACAGACTGATTGCTGATTGTGCACCTATTCTAAGGAGTTATTTCAGAATAATTCATGTAGAAAGTGAGAAATTTATGAATGGTGAAGAAGACCAAATTAATTGCCTATGCTCAGTAGAATGAAAGTATATCATAAATCTGGAAGCAGGGGATAACGTATTTGGGGCAGAAAACTGTGGAGGAATTAGGAAGGAGGAACTGCTCTGATTTTTTGTTCTCCATAGAATAATCCTGAGATGAAACCGAGTCTTGCCTGCTACAGGAATAATTTAATGTCAGTAGTGTAAACAATTTTAAGAAATTACTGTATGCTTTTAAAACTTTTGGGGTCATGAAACAAGCTGCTTGGCTGAAATCTGAATTTTGGTTCAAAAATTATTTCTTCTATCAAAGCTCATTTGTACTGACATCAGGGCTGCAAAACTGTAAAAATGATACTGCATTTGCTAATGTACACAGTTAATCCCATTTAAACACATAAATGGCTTTCATAATCAGCTATGCAGGACTTTC
This sequence comes from Arizona elegans, assembly GCA_022577455.1. Taxonomy (NCBI): domain Eukaryota; kingdom Metazoa; phylum Chordata; class Lepidosauria; order Squamata; family Colubridae; genus Arizona; species Arizona elegans. The sequence goes on from JAKOOJ010000001.1 coordinate 108,370,102, forward strand.
ACTTAATTAAACTCCTACACAGAATCCTCCACAGAAGACAAAGAGCCTCTTCTACAGACTCAAATGTGATTAAATTCAAATCCTGATTAAAATACTGTAGAATTAGTTTCAGAGGCTAATTATTTATTTATATGTACATCCACCATAAGCATCCTGACTCTGGGTGGCTTACAATATCCAAAATAACCAAAAACAAACACTGCAACTTAAATGAAAGCACCCTTAATTGGCAAGTAATTGGCAAGCAGGAACATGCAAATGTTAAGCCTCCTCTGGACAGGATTCCCATCATCCCAGCCCTGGTACCAAAGGAAATCTCCAGGCTGTTAATGTTTTAGTAACACCAATAGATTTGGGTCCATACATTGACCGGGGGGGGGGGGGGGGGGGGGTAGGGGAGGGGATCATTCCAGAGGGCAGGCCCTACCACAAAGAGAGCCAATCACTCTCTTTGAATTTCAATTATTTCTGTAGAATGCAAAGAATTCTTATTTCATGGGAATCAAATTATTCAGTATTTTATAATGCATTTTATACACAATTATTATTTGTTCACTGAATGCTTGCATATTTTAAAAAATGCTTAATTCCTTTGATGTCTCCTGTACTATATGAACCATGGGGGGGAGGGGGGCAGAGCTGAAATTAAATTTTCCAAAAAATACCATCTTAAAAACAACACCCAAATAATTACAGAAGTATTTCAACCAATAAATCATCAGAACTGAAATCTAATGAAACTAGAGGAGGGAGCACCTCATTGATTGGCAGCTTTCTTGTTGATGTCACAATGCATCCTACTAACCAACTATAAGCTAATTTCAGAGAAGTAGCACAGAAAAATTAACAGAACTGGAAAGAAGAAAGCAAGCAGAGAGCATTCAACCATGTCTGCCTCAACACAAAATAATCAGGTTAGTATTCTTAAAGTGGAAGAAACAAAGAACCTCCATATAGTAATACTGTGGCACAGGCTGTCGAGAACTTGTGTCTATCTAAAGTCTTAAACTATTCATCATAGAAGTTGGATCATACGTAAAATCACTATTCTAGTTCTTATTTTTCAGTTTATCAGCTGACCTACTTGCAAATAGGAAGCTGATCTAAAGGTTGTAAAGATCAAAAAAAACAAAATGTTATGCAGTGTATAAATAGAATAGCATTTTATTCCTTAATCTAGGGATGTCCTTCAAATATTCTGAGTTAGAATGCTTATCATTCCTTGGCACTGTCAATTTTGCTTCGGCTGACAGGAGTTGTAGATCCAACAGACAGCCTTGCCCAGTCTTATCCTGAAAAGGAATGCAGAGATAACCTTGGTGAAGGAATGTGTAAGCCTGCCTTGGTTCTGATATAAAATGGGGCACCTAGAAACTCTGACAAGCTTTCAAGATTCTTGTTATAACCTACAATAATAACGTAGCAGTTGATTCCTGGAATCCTTGCAGTTCTGAGTCTTGTCTACCTCAAAAGGGTAACATCCATTTGGAAAGCCTCTCTAAGTTTTTCTCTGCCTGATCTTACACCAATCAGAATCAAACTGGGGTTATTTTTGATTCCCACCCCTATGCTTTCCACTTTCCTAAGACTGAATTACCATTTCTTGGCCCTTAATAGCTCATCCATTCCTTTATCAAAGTCATCTCTACATTCCTTTACATTCCTATACCAACTTCTGCTGACCAAATAAATCAGAAATACTATGATGCTATATTAATGATTTGGAAAATGAAATACCTGCAAAATTAATCACGGAAACAAATAAAGATATTCAATAATTTGCACAGATGAGGTCCAATAGGAGCTTTTCTAAATCAACATTGGAACACAGCACGGTACACAGAGTAAATGGTACAAATAAAAAAAGCAGACGTGGAGGAAGCCTAGCTATTTTTAAAAGCATAAAAGAAAGCAAGCTACCGCAAATTTTATATACCAATCACCTTGCTCATCAGAAGATCAAAAGCTCTCAATTTAATGGATTCTTTGGCAAAACTTCAAAAGTTCAATCTGCATCAGTCCAATTATTAATACTTGCACAATCCTATGCACTGGGTAAGAACATAACAATGCATACACGGTGCCCTGCAGGATTTGACCCCCTGGCTCATCTAGTCTAGCACATTTCACAGTGGCCAACCAACTGCAGAAGGAAGCCTCTGAGTATCCCAGCAAATGGATTCAGAAGCAGTCATATTCCCATCATGATTTCCATGACTTGGTCAAACCAGTTTCTGAAGCTAGACAAAATCTTTTTGAAAGTAATCATCCAATGGTAACAAATTCCAAATCTGAATGATAAATTGTCAAAAAAAAATGGGTTAGCCTTTGGTTCTAATATTTTGGAAAAAGGAAAAATAGCTTCTCTTTGTTCATTTTATCCACTACATGCCTAATTTTGTAGACTTGAATCCTACCTCCTTTCATTCTCTTTCTTTTTAGACTAAACATCCCAATTGTCATAAGGATTCCTCATGGGAAGCTGCACGATCCTCTTTGCTCTCCTCCGAGCCTTGTCCAATTCCACTATATCTTTTTTGAGCTGCGTTGTCCAGGACAGCACACAATATTCCAGATGTGGCCACATAATTGATTTATATAAGGGCATTACAATAATGGCATCTCTATTTCCAGTACAATTTCTTATTAAGCCTAACATACCATTGGCCTTTTTTTTTTTTTACAGTGGATGCACACTTTATTGGCACCTTTATCGAACTGTTTACCATTACTCCAACATCTCTTTCCTCATCAGTCGCTGCTTGCTCTGACCCCATTAACTTGTATGAGTAGTTAGGCTATTTGGGATCTACATGCATCACTTTGCATTTGCTCATCGAGAACAACTTCTGCCATTTTGACCCGTACTCCCCCCTAATATGCAAAGGTCTCTCTGAAGCTCTTCTCAGTCCCTGTTTTGTTTTTATCGCTTTGAACAATTGAATGTCATCAGTAAGATTGGTTATTCTACTAGTCATCTCCAATTCCAGATCATTTATCAATGTTAAAAAACACTTGCCCTGTAACAGAAGCCCCTGCTAGTTAGATCCCTACATTGTGAAAAAATGTCCATTTAGCAATAGCACTTAGACTTACATATCGCTTCACGGTGCTTCCCAGCCTCCTCTAAGCGGTTTACAGAGTCATTCCCCCAACAATCTGGGTCCTCATTTTACCCACCTCTGAAGGATGGAAGGCTGAGTCAACCATGAGCGGATGAGAATTGAACTGCCAAACTGCAGGCAGCCAGCAGTCAGCAGAAGTAGCCTGCAATACTGCATTCTAACCACTGTGCCACCACAGCTCATCTACAGATAGTCCTCAATTTACAACCATTTCTTTAGTGACCGTTCGAAGTTACAACAGCACTGAGAAAAGTGACTTATGACTATTTTTCACACTTACAACCATTGCAGCATCCCTGTGATCACAGGATCAAAATTTGGACACTTGGCAACTGGCATGTATTTATGATAGTTGCAGTGTCCAAGGGGTCACTTGATTACCTTTTGCAATCTTCTGACCAGCAAAGTCGATGGGGAAGCTAAATTCACTTTAGAACCATGTTACTAATTTAACAACTGCAGTGATTCCCTTAACAACTGTGCCAAGAAAGGTGGCAAAATGGTGCAAACACACTTAACAACCATCTCCCTTACCAACAGAAATGTTGGGCTCAATTGTGATTGTAAGTCGAGGACTACCTGTATACCTATTCATTGTTTGCTATGCTTCAGCCAATTGCTTACTCAAAGAGGATCTCCTTTTTATTCCATGGCTGTTAACTGAAAAGTATTTGATGAGGTATTTTATCATAGGCTTTAAAAAACAAAACAAATGTGTCTACTGACTTGCCATTATCCACACGTTTATTAATATAGTTTGTAACCAGGTGCCCACTGATTTTCTCAAATCCACCAGGTTTCAGTTACATCCAGAATATCTGTACTATTTTCTTAGACCAAGCATGCCAATTCACCTCCTCTGGCCTATATTAATGAAATTTAGGGTTAAAAATATTTATATGCCATCTCCTGAAAAGCACACACCCTAGTTATGTTCAATTGATCACATATATGATTTACAACATTAAAACACACACACACGACACCTTCTTATGAAGGTTTCAATCTTCGTATTCCTTTAAGGAAGAGTCTATTCCATCTTTCTATTTATTTCTTGAGACCAAAGAAAACATGCACAGGAGGAAAATAATCTCGCCAGGTTTGGATTTACTATTTGTGATTCCAAAGGAAGACATTTTGTCATAGTCATAGATAATTGCATAATATAAATTCTACAACAATTTTAAAAAAAGATGTGCATTCCACTTTATGGAATACTATTAGAAAATGAAATGAAAATAAAATAGTATTGTAATGTTGCAGCATAAAAAAGCCTATGGCACAGACCTATTTCACCATGTCTGATTCTGAAAATCTGATCTGATCTGGCAAAAATCTGATCTGGCAAAAGAAAAGGGGGGGGGGGCACCCAAAATCCTTCTGTATAAGAATTTAAAGCTCTTTTCAAAAAAATGATTTTAAAGCCTTTCTCTCAAAATCAAAAGTCATATTAAAAAGTAGGAAAAAATAACATGGAGATACAGAATAAGTACCTAAAGGTTTTTCCATTATTTGCAATACTGACCAAAATAATAATGATTCATTTAAAACAAATAAATATTTTTCAACATTTCACCATACATGTATAACATGGAATTCATAGTTTGGGGCTAAAACCTTTTACAGGTCCTTAGATTAATTCATGGAGAGTAGCTTTATTAACAGTTCCCACAATAAATATATTCATACCTCATTTTGACCCTGAGCTACAAATATTCTCCTTTACTGATATTCAAATCTAGTATTAACTCGTACTTTATGTTCATTCTGATTTATTGCATTAGACATGAAATTGCTGGCTTGTCCTTCATTCTATAGTTTATTTTCTTCCACTTCTGCTCACTCCCTCCTCATGCTCCGATCACCCTTAGTTTTTCAACTAAACTGTAGTACAAATACAAGCTCACCGAAATAATTTCCTGCTTATCCCAAACATACCATGTGTAGACTCAGTATATGGCCTTTTTCTGGCTATGCTTGGAAGATCACACACCAAGGAAAATTCAGCCCCTTCTCTTTCAAGCAGATGCCATTAGGACCCAGGATAGCATGATTTCTTAACCCTTCCTTTCTTACTATGAACAAGGAGGCAAAAAGGAAATGCTTCTTCACAAACTTTTTATGCCCCCGCTGGTGATACAATGCTCAGTTAACATACTTAAGGAATACACTTTTGACTGTGATTATGTTTCACCCAGATCTATTGTATTGCCAATTCCTTTCTTCCTATTATTGAGAGCGATCCATAATTTTTTTGAATGGGACTATTGTCCATTTTTCACAATATCAGAATGGACTGTACCTGCATACAACATTTGCCTTTATTCCGTGAAGGAACAATTTAGATGCCTTTAAAGCAGATTTGACAGTTTCCCAGAAAATCTCCAGAAAATGCTAGAGGAGAACAATGCAAACCAAAGCTCTTGTTACAGGACATTCAATGTACTTCCTTGGGATCAAAGAGATGAGCTTCAACTGTTTAATCATGCGCCCCTACAGAGATTTGCCTTCCTTCAGCTTCATTATCTATTGCAGCCTAAGTTTACAGCTTTGCGAATAGTGAGCAATGCTTGTCAGGATGCATAGAGCAAAGCAATCCAGCAATTATATTTAAATAAATGTTAGCAATTAAGCAAGATAAAACTATGTGTTAAACTATGGAATTAAGTTGTAATAATGACAGCCAGTCTGGATGGTTTTTAAAAGGCAGGCTAGTTATTTCAGATCAATGAATTCCAATACTGATGGTTGTTTATTACTACTGAATTATAGGCAGCAAATGTACAGCTTGCTATAAAAAAACAATTGAGAGCTTCCCAAATGAATTCAGTTGGTCCCTGCATGATACAATGGGATGGGCTAGATTAATTGGGATCTTATTCCACTATAACATAAAGCTGAATTATTTTAAGTATATAAAATTATAAAATGATCAAAATCTCTCATGTAATTCTTCACACTCTTCCCTGGATACTGTAGAGAAAGTTACATAAGAACCCTGAAATCTTCTCTGTGTTCTAACAATCAATCTAACATATAAACATTATTTAATATCCATATTCCACAGAAATTGTCCATGCAATGCCAAGTCATACATAAAAATAGGTTTGGACATGAAATAAGTCACAGAAAAGCAAACCAGAATAAGCTTTAGCACAATTTACAAATATGACCTATAGCTCAAATAAAAGTATCAGAAGACTGAACATGTCATATCTATGGAATTCCACGAAGTAACTTGTTAGTGCAGAGTTGGCACATGAAATTCTGATTCTTTTTCCCCCCAGTCTTTATTTCCAAAATTATTCAGCTCAGTTCATTTTATGCTGCTCTGTGAATGCAAATGACTTCATTTTTAAACTATCAACAATATCACAGGCAACCCTATGAAGACTCAAATTAAAGGGAATCCATTCACCTCAATTCTCTATCAAGAAAAATCAGATTTGCAGTTACACCTCTCATACAACTGATTTTCTAATTTAAGTTTTAACATACTTTGAGAAATACATTCATCAGTATTGCAACTTTTAAAAAGTACTTTGTTTGTTAAAATATTCTATATAATTTCAATATGCTGAATCAGTCCAAAGGTTATCTAGTCCATAAATAGTAGCCACCCTTTCCAGGTGGCGTGCATGTTTTTTTCTGAGAAACCCCAAAAACAACTGGATTCAAAACTACAATTCAACTAGTTTTTTCCAGCAATTTTTATTTATAGGCATCCTATCTCTGAACCACGAGGTAATGAGTAACTCTATTATCACTAATACTCATTAATAACTTTATCCTCCATGACAGAAAAAAATGGATAACACATTGCACTTCTCAAACCTATCTAAGGTACGCTATTAAATTCTGCTTATGTTTGGTTACACAAAAATAACCCAAGCAAGTAAGAAGATAACAGAGAATATCTTCCATCTTTAGATAACCTAGAGGTTGAATTACTAAATATCTAAGCATCTTTGCTCAGAAATGTAAGTTTAAGTGTTATACAACCTGAAGAACACATTCTATGGATAGTTATTTATTTCCGTAGAGTCAAGAAACTGAAAAAATTTTTATGCCTCATTAGTAGGATCTGGTGGCATCACCACTGCAGCTGCCTCTGAGAGCTGTAGAGCTACGTATGTCAAGCCTTAACTTCTATGTTAAATAGAAGTGTTTGATACATATGGAGTTCTTTTTTTCCTTTTCCATCCAAACTTTTGCTCAAATGAGGATATGCCTAACTGTTTGGAGCCAAGACACTGCTTTATTCTTTACTTTTTATTTCATCCCAAAGAGCCTTTGTTAAATAATTCAACTTAGCTGAACACAAGTCTGACTACGTGGCTCAGTGGCTAAGACACTGAGCTTGTCGATCACAAAGGCCGGCAGTTCGGTGGTTTGAATCCCTAGTACAAGTCTCCTGCGTGAGCAGGGAGCTGGACTAGATGACCTCCAAGGTCCCTTCCAACTCTGTTAGTTACTGAAGTCAGTTATATGTAAGGATTCAAAATGCATTTCAATACTGGATTTTAGTTAGATGGTAGCTAACTAAGGAAACAACTATGCAGATTACCATATGTTTAATCTTTTGTAAGCATGATTTTGGTCGGGAAATCATACTAACCTCTCTTATCATCTCTGACTAAATAAAAGAACTACCTAGCAATTAAGATGCTGGGCTGTCAACTGGAAAGCTGAAAGTCTGAAAGTCAAGTATGTGTGACAGGGTAAACTGCGTTCTTGCCCTAGCTCCTGCCCACCTAGCAGTTTAAAAGCAGGCAAATGCAAGCAGATTATTTGTACCACTTCAGTGGGAAGGTAACAGCGTTCCGTGCGCCTGTATATTCAATCATGCTGGCCACATGACCATGGAAAGGGCAACCCTAGTCCCCCTAGGCTAGGAAACAGAGATGAGCATCACCCCCTAAAGACAAACACAACTGGACAGGGGAATCCTTCACCTTAACTTTTTACTGTAACCTACTCTCAAAATTTTCTTCCAATGTACAACTTCAAAAACAACTGCCCTTTTCAGATGCAATAAGATTTCTGTTTTGTTCTGTTTTGGAGATGGCCATGCCAATGCTAAAATAAACCTACATTAAAATGGTAAATTTATGCACGACTGTCATTTCTGCCCTTAGGGACATTTTAAAAATGAGCACTCTGTTATGGACCAGGAAACTATTTATACAAATAATGAGGTGATTTGGTTTGTTCTTCCATTTCTAAGCAATGTGTGTTAGGGAAGGAGAAGTGAATAGGGAGAGAGAGAGAAATGAGAACCTGCACACTGGACTATTTGATATTCAGAGCTAACGCTTATTATATAAGTGACTTACAAGGTGAGAAAAAGTAGAAAAGCTGTTTTGTATAAGATAGAAAAGAAATAGATAAAAAGTATGTTTTCTCCTCATGTACTCTGAACTTCAGAAGCCTTTGCATACTATGAAGATCTATTCTTTTCTTTATGCCTCTGAACAAAAAGAATACATGAGCCCAATAATTTTTATAGACATGTTTGCAAAGCTAATATGATCCAGCCATAAATCAATATGGACTCCACACGATTCTTCCCTGTTACATATTTCCTGCTGTGTTTCATATCTCCAAGGTTAACATCAATCTTTCAATAACAAGTCATTTGTAAATGAGAAATATACAAAGATACAAAGCAATCTCTTTGGAAGATTTTAATGACTCAAAATATTACCTCTAATATGCACTGCCAGCATTTCACATAATTTCAGATAGCAGTGACAAAGGACATTTCAAAGTGCCAGATGGGGAATTAAATCATATGAAGATGCCGTATGTTGAGTCAAACTACTGTCCAGTTAGTTTAACCTCACTTGAAAAACTGTTTTGGGGTGTACGGCTCATTGACTCACAGGACACCTCCCAAATGTTTCATGATATCACTGTCTAGTTCAAAGCTTCTTTCAAGCTACTGATGAGGAAACTGTGATTTTACTGTCAAGAACAAGACATTTTCTTCACACCTGAATCAATATTTTATCTTTGTATGGAGAAAGGACTTTTCTATTTGCAGTCACAGAAACAAAACAATATGCCCATGGAATTAAAAAAAAAACCGAACTTTTTCTACATTTAGACCATTCTATTCTTTTTCGTGCATGGAGAATTGGGCTGCCTTTTACAAAGCTACATACAGACAATATGGTGATGGAAAAAAAGAAATGAACAAACCTGAGTCTCTTCTCCATGATCACTACAGGTAGTCCTTGACATACCCCAGTTCATTTAGTGACCATTTGAAATTACAACAGACTGAAAAAAGTGACTTATAACTATTTCTCACATTTATGGCCATTAGAGCATCCCTACCTATACAGGACTACCTGTGTGCAGAGGAGAAATTCTACTTAGGTTAAATGGGAAGGTCCTCTAAGTCAGAAGTTTCCCTATCCTACTTATTAACTAAAGTGACTGTTCAAAGGTATTCCTACTTGACCCAAATATGCAAGGGATTGAAGCTGGGGCCTTCTATGTAGAAAATCTATGTTGTATCATTGACATACTGCCATTTCCCAAAGGTCAATTCCTGTATACAGGTACTCCTCGACTTACAAAAGTTCATTTAGTGACCGTTCAAAATTACAATGGCATTGAAAAACGTGACATGACTAGTTTTCAGTTATGACCGCTACATCCTTGTGGTCACATGATCAAAATTCAGATGCTTGCCAACTGGCTCATATTTATGATGCTTGCAGTGTCCTGGGATAATGTGATCATCTTTTGAGACCTTCTGACAAGCAAAATCAATGGGTAAACCAGACTCACTTAACAACCATGTTAACAATTGTTAACTTTACAATTGCAGTGATTCTCGTAACAGCAGTGGCAAGAAAAGTCATAAAATGGGGCAAAACTTACTTAACATAAATTTTGGACTCAATTGTGGTCATTAAGTTGAGGACTACATGAGGGCTCAGGGGAGGGGCGGGGGGGGTGGCGGTTATTATTAACGAGGATCTGGGTCCGAGGGAGACCACTGTGCCTCAGATAGCCGGATGTGAGTCCCTCCTTGTGAGGTGGGGTCGTGGGGTTCAGATGGGCTTGTTGCTTATGTACCTGGCTCCCTGCTGCGTGGTAACAGCCCTACCTGAGCTACTCGACGTGATAGCCACGGTGGCAGAAGATATACCCAGGCTTTTAGTCATGGTGATTTCAACTTGCCATCCGTTGGTGAAACGTCTGAGGTGGCTCGGGAGTTCATGGCTTCCATGATGGCCATGGACCTGACCCAGTTAGTTCATGGCCCTACTCACAGGGGAGGTCACACTCTGGATCTGATTTTTGTCTCTGGGCAGTGGTTGAGTGGTCTTGTTATTGGGGATATAGACGTGGAACCCTTGTCATGGACAGACCACTCACTCCTTCGCCTGGATCTTCGAACCGCTGCCCCCCGCCGCAGGGAGGCGGATCCAATTAGATGGATCCGCCCCAGGCGCCTGATGGATCCTGAGAGGTTCCAGATGGAGCTTGGGCCATTTCCTGAGGTTCTAGCACATGACTCGGCCGAGGATCTGGTAGCCGCCTGGGATCGGGCGGCTGGTGGGGCCTTGGACTGAGTTGTGCCTTTGCGGCCTCTGACCCGGTGCCGATCCCGTGCGGCTCCTTGGTTCACTGAGGAGCTAGGGAAATGAAGCGCTGGAAAAGACGCCTGGAGAGCGGTTGGAGGGCCAGTCTCGCTGAATCTGATCGAACACTGGTAAGGTCGCATATTAAGGCCTACCTAGTGGTGATAAAGACGGCAAAGTTTAATTACTTTTCCGCCTCTATTGTGTCATCAGGGAATCGTCCGGCCGCCCTGTTCAGGGTAACCCGCTCCCTGCTCCATCCGGGAGTGCGGGAGGATCCCCTGGAAGGCAGGGCGGAGGATTTCGGACAATACCTGTATGACAAAATCACTCAGATCCGGGGGGATTTGGACTCTGACTGGGTAGATCAGGGCAGGGTGACGAGGAATAGTCTTAAGAATGTTATCTGGGAGGAGTTTGATGCTGTGACTCCCGATGATGTGGACAGGATTTTGGGGAGACTTAGTGCAGCCACATGTTTACTGGACCCGTGTCCCTCCTGGCTGGTACTGCCTTCCCGGGAGGTTACACGAGGCTGGCTCCAGGGTGTTATCAACGCTTCGTTGAGTGAGGGTTACTTCCCCACCGCCTTGAAAGAGGCGGTGGTGAGGCCTCTCCTCAAGAAGCCGTCCCTGGATCCGGCAATATTGGCCAACTACCATCCTGTCTCCAACCTTCGCTTCATGGCGAAGGTTGTTGAGAGTGTGGTCGTGTGACAGTTTCCGCAATTCCTGGAGGAAACATCTTATCTAGATCCGTTCCAGTCGGGTTTCAGGTCTGGGCACAGCACAGAAACGGCATTGGTCGCGTTGGTTGATGATCTCTGGAGGGCTCGGGACAGGGGTTGCTCCTCTGTTCTGGTCCTGTTAGACCTCTCAGCGGCTTTTGATACCATCAACTATGGTATCATGCTGCACCGGCTGGAAGGGTTGGGGGTGGGAGGCACTGTGTTACGGTGGTTCTCCTCCTTTCTCTCCGACCGGTCGCAGTTTGTGTTGGCAGGGGGGCAGAGGTCGATCTCGAGGCCTCTCATTTGTGGAGTGCCGCAGGGATCGGTCCTCTCGCCCCTTCTGTTCAACATTTATGTGAAGCCGCTGGGCGAGATCATCCGTGGCTTTAGGGTGAGATACCACCAGTACGCTGATGACACCCAGCTGTATATCTCCACCCCAGGCCACCCCAACGATGCCCTTGAAGTGATGTCCCAGTGCCTGGAGGCTGTGCGGATCTGGATGGGGAGGAACAGGCTCAAGCTCAACCCTTCCAAGACTGAGTGGCTGTGGCTCCCGGCATCCCGATATAGTCAGTTGACTCCATCACTGACTATTGGGGGCAAGTCGTTGGCCCCCACAGAGAGGGCTCGCAATCTGGGAGTCCTCCTGGATATGCAGCTGTCTTTGGAGGAACATCTGACGGCTGTAACCAGGGGGACCTTTTGTCAGGTTCGCCTGATTCGCCAGTTGCGGCCCTTTCTTGATCGGGATTCCCTGTGCACAGTCACTCATGCCCTCCTCACCTCTCGCCTTGACTACTGCAACGCTCTCTACATGGGGCTCCCCTTGAGGAGCACCCAGAGGCTCCAGCTGGTCCAGAATGCAGCAGCGCAGGTAGTGACGGGAGCAGCATGGCGCTCCCATGTAACACCGCCCCTGCGCGAGCTGCACTGGCTCCCGGTGGTCTTCCAGGTGCGCTTCAAGGTGCTGGTTATCATCTTTAAAGCGCTCCATGGCATAGGGCCTAGCTATCTTCGAGACCGCCTGCTGCTACCGACGACCTCCCATCGACCCGTGCGCTCCCACAGAGAGGGCCTCCTCAGGGTGCCATCAGCCAAACAGTGCAGGCTGGTGACCCCCAGGGGGAGGGTTTTCTCTGTGGGGGCACCTACCCTCTGGAATCAGCTGCCCCCAGAGATAAGGAGAATCCAAGACCTCAGTGCCTTCCATTGTGCCCTTAAAACCTATTTTTTCAAGCAAGCCGGGCTGGCTTAAGAAGAAATTTTTAAATGTTTTAAATCTTTTAATTGGTAGTGAGTTTTAATTGGGCCAAATTTATATATCTTTTAAGTGTTTTTTAATATTTGTATTGCATGTTTTTTAATTCTGGCTGTACACCGCCCTGAGTCCTCAGGGAGAAGGGCGGTATAGAAATTCAATAATAATAAATAATAATAATAATACTATGCATTCCTCTAAAGAGAAGAAACTGAGCATTTTAAGTTGTAGAACTTACTTTGTTTTGTTTTTCTTTTCAGTCACAAGTTAAAACATCTATTTAAGAACTTCACCTGTTCAAGAACCTTTGTCAAGGTCAGTTTGCAGTATATGACCAATTAAGTCCAAATATGATGATTCTTAAAAATAATCTAGGATACAGGAATAACAATTCTTTCTGCTCATCAGAAATAGTAGCAAAAAAACCAAGCCATGTAACTGTAAGCATCACAGGAGCAAAAGCTAGAAATCTGCATTACAGTATTTTGTCTTTAAGAACCATTTTATGCATTCTTTTAAAACAAATGTATGTCTAGTTGAACCTACTGCAGAGAAAGAATTTACAGATTCACAGGCTATATACTGGCAAGCTGTTCATGTAGAGATGGAAGGCTGTATTTTTATGTATGGTTGCCTGCAGTAAACAGATAGGGTCTTCTAGTATCTGCAGTCTACCAAATTCTGCAGACAGCATTTTAAGCAGTTGCCAATGAAAAAACTGTAACAATTTAACTGATATTGCTGTAACTTTTTCTTTACTTCTTTGGACACCACCCTTTCCCACGCCTGAGCTAATGTTAGGAACATTTAAAAACTGATATATTTTTTGAAATCGATAAAAGTATGTTTATCCATATAAGTACGTTTCTAGACGTTGCTATGGTTTTAAGAGCAACGAGGGAATGTCTGCCTACTAAAATGAAAAAATGTATTGTATATAGAGATGGTCAACTAACTGTCATTGACTTCTGCCATGCCTTCAATTGATACTAAGTGGCTGATTTTAGGAAGCAAATTCAGTTACAAAATATCATTGTTACATTCCTGGAAGTCTTGACACAGCTTATGCTTGTGATAAGGAAGCTTCTGGGTTCAGTGGGTAAAAATTCAGAAAATGCCTAACTTGATACTGCTGTTCCCCCCCCCCCCCATGTACACCCCTGAACAAAGAGAAACAATTCCATCCCCCCCACACACACACACGAGGGTCCAAAGGCTGCCACCTTTTTCTCACACAGCCTCTAAACTCACAAGTTAATGGGGCTGCTTTCAAGAATAATTGTCACTGGATATTGGGGAATACTCCCATCTGACCAACAATGTTATGACCTGCCACCTACGATAAATATAACATAGATTTGCTATTACTAGCATAGCCTGATATGATGCAGATATTGTGTCAAGCCATGGTTTGTTTAATTATAGTTTATGAGATAAAACAACTCTTTCCATCCTGTAGTCTGAACATTACTGTTGTTCCATGTGGCTACTTGCTGTGTCTATGGTGTAAAAAACAAGACCAATTTAAAAAAAAATATGCTCACATGAGACTCATAAACAAAGTTAGTTTCTTTACTAACTGAGAAAGTTGGAATATTCATAAAACTTTGGAAGATAAAACTCATCCAAAATCTTACAGGTTTTCTGGTAATAACATTGAAATATAGTAAGATTTTGGCCATTGCAGGTAAATTTTGAGTTCTACCATTTGTGTTGAATCACAAACAACATGGTGCATAGAAATGCTATACTGTCAACCTGGATTATATATTGTAATACTTAGCATTGTTTATGACAATGAACTAATCTATCCCAAAGGGAAATAACTCACAACTGTTGGAACCTGACAACAAAAAAAGATGAAACCAGCATTCTTTATTAAGCCTTACTGAAACATGCATTGTCAAATAGTAGGAAATTAATTCATCGATCCAGCAGCTTCATACACAACATAATTGTCAAATTTGCAAAATGAATTTGGATTTATTGTTTACAAGAACATAGTCTAATCCTTCTGGTTTAATTCTTTTCACCATCAAATAAAGCTAAATTATTCAGGAACCATAAACTCTCATTATGATCAACACAATATCCTGATTTGTCATTCTTGTAACAAACTCAGGAATTAGAAATCCATTTCAAACAATGGTTTCAGATTCTGGTTTATCTGGGGAGTAATAAAGTAGGAATTCCGCTTCTGAAACAAAAGAGTTTCCCCCTCACACTCAATTTCTGATGAGTTTAGTCATATCCACTGACAACTAAGGGCAACTATATAGAATGCATCTATAGTCCTCCTGAAAAGTATTAAGCAGAGTTGTAACATCATACAATCTTTTTAAATTCAAAGACGGGCTTTTATTTAAAATTAAAGTTAGAGTAAGCTTCTCTTTCAACATTCTCTGATTCAATGTCATGCAATTTCAGGTAGATGCCGAGATACTTCATATCAAAAGCATATTAAATTATAGATTCAAGTTAATATAACTGTATTATGGTCCCTTATAGTTATTTTCGCAGTATGTATGTTCAAATGTCTGAAAGCGACAGAACAGTTATTGTAACTACATTATTGTAATTTCTATTTGCATTCAAGTTAGAAAAAACAATCAAATATCTATTTTTGAATTTTTTTCCCCCTCTAGCTTTGTTTTTCACATGGGATATTTGCTCAAAATGTAAATCAAAGGCAAGTGCTGACAGCTATTTTAGGAACTGTGTTGGGTGTCAGACTTTAGATTTTCTAATCTCATGTCTAGAGCATTCAAGTGTAACAACAGGGTTGTTTTTTTTTAACAGCACCTATTGCTGATAAATTTGACAGGCTGCTTAAACTGACTTTCAATTACCAGACAAGTTAAACATGAATCATATTGTATTTTTACAAAAGGACACAGAACTGAAAACATTTCACTTTTGACTTGGGGCATATTGTGACAAATAATATTGCACAATCAACTATTTCTTTATAGTTTTCATTTATTATAAGTAAAACATTTGTATTTTTTCAGAAATTTACTGTATGTATTCTGTTTTACATTCCTCTAGATCCATTTTGTACACTAATTGATTCACTATTCTGAGATTTTTTTTAAAAAAAAAAAACAACCATGATGGATATTCTTTTATTTTTATAAAACTCCCGAATAACTCACATGCTATAAGAAATTCAATAAAGTAGTTTAACATAAGTAATTATTGGCTCATGATAAATCCTCTGAGATTTAAGTCTCATTAGAAAATTAACTATTTTTCCATAGCCATTGTTAACCAGACAGAAGAAATCCAAGTCTCTTCTCCATGGGGAAGTCTACCATAGACAAGTAGTATAGTATAGTAGTATTGTCAAGGATGGGTAATTTCCTCTGCAGAATTTTTCTGAAATTAGTCAATTTTCATTATTTCCGATCAATGAAGCTATGAATTATTGCAGTTTATTTGTATTGTTTTAATTGATGTTGACTGAATTGAGAAGTTTAATTTTGATTGCATCTATTAATCTATGTATACTGGTAATTACTTGTATTATGCTGCAAACCATTTTAGGCAGAAATGGATTACTAAGAATCAAGAGGAACTTGACAGCAAATAATCAAGCAACAAGCTGTAGAAAGGCCAAATTAGAATATAACCAATATCCCAGCAATTTTTCCTATTCATCTCCTATGAATACTCTTTCACAACTATTTTAAACAACAAATCTAGCCAAAAAAATCCCAGAGGGAATAATGTATTCTCTGAAAAGGTAGACATGCCTTAATATTTACCTTGTTCCTTTTTATTCAGAATTAAATTTTGCTAGATTTGTAGGACCAAGCAAATGTGGATATGACTGTAATCTTTAACAACTGTAACCTTACAATTTAGAAATTAATTGAACAGGTATTTTTGAAATTACAACTAACATGCATACAGCATTGATTTAAAAGCTAGGCAAACCTAGCAGCTAATCTAATCTAATCTAGATTGTTTAACCATTTTAATTTTACTTAACTTCTGATAAAATTATAATTCATAATGGAATAGATTGGTTCATATAGGTGTCCATAAATGTTAAATGATCAACTTTTCAATTACATCTTCTCTATACTCACCTTTTTTGTCTAAAATGCACTCCCTACTAAAGTAAGATTAACCTTGTTGACAATTTAAAAGGCTTTAAAGCATACTTTAACAGCGTTTTAATTGTTGATGGCTTCATGTTCATGTTTTAATTGCTACTTTAATACTATATAAAAATATTTTATGTGTTTTAAAGTATCTGCTTTGTTTCATTATAAAACATGAGATTTATATTATGTACAGCTACATTAGTCAATAGTCTAACAGTTAGAAATAAATAAAAAGGCACGCATTGACAAGAGTTCCTTTCTTCTCTTCAAGGAAAAGGGCATCATATATTAATATTTAGAAGGAAGGAAAATGATTATTTAACATAAATCTCAAATTTTTAAAACAAGTTAATTAGTAGCTGAAAATATTTTATTGGCAGAATTTTTAATGTGTTGATATTTTAAATGCCCACATTATAGGAAAACAATCAAATTACAAATGCTTGTTTAAATCATTTTGGCTTAAGTTTAATAGAAATGGCTAAATTTTAAACTGGGTAAAATTTGAGAAATAGTAAATAAATTGATACCCAAAAGAGCTGTGAGATTACAGAATACTGAAGAATATACAGTTGTGAATGCAGCAAGTAAAACTTGCATTTTATATTGGCATATCTATAGCATTCAAGATAGAAAAAATATATTATACTCTTATTTTCTTTGTACTATACAAGGAACCAAATAATATTCTTTTCCACAACAACTTTATGAGCTGTGTTCGGTCCAGAGAAAGTGAGTAGACCAGGTCACCCAGCTGATTTTCACTCCTAAGGAAGAACAATTCCTCATTCTGTTTTTAATCCATTACACAAAAATATATTTATATTTTACCAGATTATATGAAAAATATAAATAATGCAGATTGAAAATGAGCTTTGGCTGAAAGCAGGCACACTGACCTACTTCAAAAATTCCAGTGCCAGATTTGGTGACTCACAAACATATATTCAAGAAGTAGTTCCAGTTCTATCACACCTCCCTGATTAGCTGCCCTGAATAATGACCAAGAGAAATTAATTTGATTCTGGTTCACACAATGTGTAAATTTAGCAATCGTTCTATTATCTAAAGGAAATTGTGATTTAGCATAAAATATACATACAGCTTATAGGTTTACAAACTGCTATTTCATTTATATTTCATTCACACACCTAAGCATATAACATCTATAACTCTTACAATGAAAAGGCAGAGGACCATCCCATATTGGCGTCTGCCGAATATACAGTAATTAAATACCCCATACTGCGATTACAAATATATTAAACATATGACATGTATCATATTTCAACATATTTATACAAATGTTCTCTCTGAATAGTGGCATTTCTGGAAAAAAAATATTATACATAACAGCAAGAAGCGTTAACTGATTATAATGGATTCGTCTTACTTCCTGTAATAGTTCTGACATTTTAAATCAAACTCATTCTGAAAAATGGGAAGCACATCAAAGCCCTTTGTCCTACTGCTCTTTCTCTAGAGCTTCTCACTTACCTGTTTACCATTTGTGACTGGCTTTAATTATCTTATTTTTGAAACATACAGACCTACTAAGTAACTTTGAAAGTTAAATGAGCCTGTTTAATGGCAGTGGTTAAAGCATCAGGCTAAAAACTGGGAGACCATGAATTCTAGTCCAGTCTTAGGCACACAGTCAGCTGAGTGACTATGAACTCGGTCACTTTCTCTCAGACCAAGGAATGAGGCAATGGCAACCCACTTCTGAAAAAGTTTGCCAAGAAAACTACGACAGTTGTCGAGGCCAGTCTCTGAAAATTGGACATGAATGAACTGGGGGTGGGGAGAATTGAAGGGTTCAAAATACACTTCCCCTGTTGGGGGTTCAGAGAAAAGGATTTTGAAAATACAGCTCCCCATCTGGAAAAGCACAAAGTAATGAATTTAAAAGAATAAAGGAGTCAAAAGGGACCTGGGAGGTCTTTCTGGTTCAAGCCCCTGCTCAAGCTAGAGACCCTCTCTACCATTTCAGACAAATTGTCCCAAAAGGTGCTTTTTCTTCTGAGCTGAAGAAGCTTCTCGGATGAGAAGCCAAACATCTTCAAAGAAAAACCAGAAAGTCCAGTTGCGTCTCAAAAAAGCACCTTTGGGACAACCATGACCCGTATGACGGAGAATCTCCCATACACATTTCAGACAAATGGCTCTCCGAGCTTTCTTTTCTTTTCTTTTCTTTTTTTTTTTTTTTGAAAGCCTCCACTCCCAACTTCTGAAGGCAAGCCATTCCACTGGCTTTATTGTTCTGTCAAGGAGCATGTGACCTATAAATTATAAGATTTTGAAAGGAGCACAGCCTATAAATTATAAGATTTTGAAAGGAGCATGACCTATAAATTATAATGCAAGTAGGATTTTGAAGGGAGCAGGGGACAAAGCATGGCCACCATTTCTTATTAAAGGCGCCTGTGCTCACCCTCTCACACTCCCAGATTACAAAAGCAAGATCACAGCCAGCCAGCCAGCTGGATTGGGATTCCTAAACTGTTGTTCCCACCTGGCTCCAGTGAAAAGCACACCCCTTACCTGTATTGCCACACTTTGTTGCTGGTTCCCCCTCGACTGCTGTTAAGCCCGCCGCCGCCGATGCTGCTACTGCTGCTGCTGCTGCACTTGCTGGAGCAGTTTTGGGCCGGGAGGAAAGTCTCCAGCTTGCCTTCGCTCTCCGACACTTTCATCGCTGTAACCACCGTAGCTGCCGGCATGGGCTCCCCGCTTTGCATGGCAAAGGAAGAAACGAAGCCGCCAACCCCCGCCCACCGGAGGGGTGGGAGGAGGCAAGGCAGGGCTGCTGCACACTAGGGCCACAGCCGGGCAGGCCAAAAGGCGACAAAAATGGCATCAATTTGAAACAAAAAGGAACACGAGCCTTCAGCAAGCAGCAGCAGCAGCCGCAGCCTGGAAGGAAACTTTTCCTCGAGGGAGAAAGTCGACCCAGGAGAAGAAGAAGAAAAGCCAAAGACTGGTTTCTTTTCTTTTCCTGCAATGGCGGGGAAAGGGAAGAGTTCGCTCAGGAGCGACGCCGGCGAGGAAGGCGGCCGGGGCGGAGGCTTAGCCCGAGCTCGCGGGGATGTGTAAACAAGTGTGGGGAGGCGAAGGGGAGAAAGAGAGAGAGAGAGAGAGAGAGAGCGCTGGGCAGGAGCCACAGGAGGAGGAGGAGGAAGAGGAGGGCGGCAGCTCTTCTTCTTCTTCTTCGCCCCTGCCAGGAGAAGGATGCTCCCGGCGCAAGGAGACCGAGAGGTAGCTCTCCACCCTAACCCAGAGGCGGCCGGTGGGTTGCTCTCGCCCTCGGGCAACAGCTCCGCCTTCGCCTCCTCCGCCCGGCAAAGGAAGCCCGCTCCTCACGCCCTCCCCCGCCCCCCGTCAGATCCACCCAAGGAAGGAAGGAGAGAGAGAGAGAGATACAGAGAGAGAAAGAGAGAGAGCCCGGCTCGGCCGAGCTGCCTCTCCCCCCGCCCCCTCCGCTCCCCGAACCAGGGAAGCAAGCAAGCACCAGGCCGCCACCCCTTCCGGGTTATAGCCTTAAACCCCACCCCACACCGCCTGAGAAATAAGGAAGGTGGTGCCGGCGCCGCCATGTTCGCTAAGGGCAGAGTCCACCACGCTCAAACCCCCACCCCACCTCACGCTGCGCGAGCAAGCAAGCAAGGAAATAAGCGCCCCTCGTTTTGTTGCGCGTGCCAAAATGCAGCGCGTGGTTTTTCTTTTTTTTTGTTTTAATGAAACGTAGGCGCGTATCGTAGGGCGGTGGAGGGACGTTAGGGGCGTATTTTTGTGGGGGATGGGGTGGAGGAAGGCTGTGAACGCGGCTCTTTGGACTTGAGGTCGCCCTTCGGTCAGGCTTGCAGTTTCCCGTCCCCTGCACGTGATGGCTTTCTGGCCACAACGTGGGGGGGAGGAAAAAAAAAAAGGGGGTCGGGCGGAGTTGCAGAGCTCGCGAAGGGGGTGTAGCCCTCTTTCGTGGACCGAGCTCTTTCCCCCCCCCCACCAATCACCACCACCAGCATCTAATTTTAGCTTCGCCTTCCAGAAAATCAGGTTTAAATAGCCGTGCTTTTATTTATTTATTTATTTATTTTTAAAAAGGGGTCTTTGTGATTTTTTTTTTTTTTTTGCAAGATACATGCAACGGTACTACAATTATATCCTCCCTAGATTATACAGCTCAGGAAAGATGCAATGGGGGTAAGCACGGGTGTGTGTGTGGGTGGGTGTTTTTGTGTGTGCCAAATACTGCAGAACACTTTTTTAAAAAAGAAAGAAAGAAAAAACTGGGAAGTAGTTTCTAATAAATGAATGTATTTAGTTAAAGCCCCCCCCCCCCCCAAAAAAAAATGCAGATCGAAATGGTTGGTCATTTTACAAACGCTGCCTTTGGTGGTGGAGGTAGTAAAGTAGCTCACAGAGTAGGAAGCTTCGTAGCAGAATATCATATGCTCTCTAAATCTTTCCAAATCTAGCTTTTTTTAAAAAAAAAAAAGGAAAAAAAGCGTTCTTCTCTTAAAACCGTCAGGTGGAAACATTTATTTATTTATTTATTTATTTATTTATTTATTTTATTTATTTATTAAATTTATATACCGCCCTACTCCCGAAGGACTCAGGGTGGTGAACAGCCAAAAAATAAAATACACATAGTACAAACATTAAAAAACCATTTAAAAATACATTAAATACTTTGGCCCAAAACAAATTTAAAACACCCCAATTTATAAAACAAATTTAAAAGCAATTAAAAGGGAGGTTAGGCCAGACCAGCCTGCTGGAAGAAGAATGTTTTGAGGGCACGGCGGAAAGTGCGCAAATCCGGGATCCTCCATATCTCCGGGGGAAGCTCGTTCCAGATGGCAGGTGCCCCCACAGAGAAGGCTCTCCCCCTGGGGGCGCCAGTCGACATTGTTTGACCAACGGCACCCTGAGAAGACCCTCTCTATGGGAGCGTACTGATCGGTGAGAGGCTACTGATGGCAGAAGGCGGTCTCGTAAACTGGTACAGGCTTTCTGCCTGTACCAGTTTGGCATAGGCTGCGAACTGAATGCAGGAAGTTTGAAATCACTGAATCTGATGCTCCCCACAATTGCGGGTCGCTCGTTATGGGCCTGTTGCTAATGAAAACGCCCTGCCGGTTACAATAGTGGAAATTTCTTTATGCAGGCAACAGAAGTATCAATAGGAGAGGGGCTACATTGGTATCAGAGTTGTTTTCCCCCATAGCCCCTTCTGTGAATTGGCCCCATATCAACCTTCACTGAAAGGAAGTTTAACCTCCTGAATACATTTCAGACATTGCACTAAAATCTGATAATTAACTTTCCATACAATGCATAAACTCAGCCAGTGTTTATCAGCCAAGCTAATTTTCTTATGTCCCATGTGGTCATTTTAAAAGTTTTATGACAGGTAGGTAGGTAAATAGATATAATTCATCACAACATAAATACTGTGAGTACTGCATAGTTTTAACAATATTAATATCCAGAATTTCTAGTACTGCTTTTTTTCTCTCAGTTGTGGCTGTTTCCAAGTGGGATGCTTCCTGTTTATGATACTCTGCCAAATTCTGGAATTACTTCCTCCTCATTAGCTTTTTATGCTGCCTTTCCTATTTAGAACGCTTTACATGCTGCCTTATTTATTTTGTTGACTTCTGTGTTTTATTGTGTTCATGTACATTTATATCAAACAAAATGAATAAATAATACAGACATTTACTTGCAAGCATATATATTAAAGAAAGTAAGTACTATTTTTATATGCCTTCATGGTATATTCTTTTATATTGCTTCAGTAGTTCAGATATCATTATGTCAGACTACTATGTCAGACTACAGTAGTGCTAAATTATGTCAGCCATAATTAGCCTCTTCTGAATAAAAATTATTATAGGAGTAGGTATAGTATAGCTCCTATAGGAGCTATGGGGTAGCTGTAGCAGGGAGTTGCTTTAAGAGTTTGATGATCTACTACTCTAATCTACTATTAAAGCGTGCTATATAATTATGGTAATAGACATACTAAAAATACCAGCATATTTAATAATGGAGCTATAAGGATGCAGAGTCAAATTAACAAGCTTTGCTGGGTGGAGCCAAGGAAAAATAAGGCATTTTATAGCAAGACAAACCTGACTGATCTGTTATAAGGACTTATTACTAGTTCTGTTGAGCCTATTTTACATCTAAGCCAAGTAAATATTATCCAATTCTTATCTCATGCAATTCAATCTATTTCATTCTGCTAGTAAGCGTTAGCTATATAGTTCAAGACTTTCAACTGTCAATGAGTTGGACCACCACAATTGAAGTGTTCAGTAATTATGCACATGTTCACCCAGTTACTAGTTAACCAGAATTTGAAACTAAGGGCACTTGTCAATTCCAAATTCATGTAGTGTTAACTAGAAACACTGCCTGCTGTTCATTTACAGTTGCAAGAAAAAGTATGTGAACCCCTTGGGATTACATGGAGTTTTGCATGAATTGGTCATAAAATGTGCTCTGAACTTCATCTAAGTCACAACAATAGAAAAACACAGTCTGCTTAAAATAATATTACACAAACATTAGATGTTGCCATGTTTTAATTGAACATAACATGTAAACATTCACAGTGCAGGGAGGAAAAAGTATGTGGGCCCCTAGCCTAATGACTTCTCCAAGAGCTAATTGGAGCCAGGAGTGAGCCAACCTTGACTCCAATCAGTGTGATGATATTGGATGTGTTGCTGACAGCTGTCCTGCCTTTAAAAACACACACCTGTTTTGGGTTTACTGGTTTCAAGAAGCACTGTCTGATGTGAACCATGCCTCGCAGAAAAGAGCTCTCAGAAGAACTACAATCAAGAATTGTTGACTTGCATGAAGCTGGAAAGGGTTACAAAAATATTTCCAAAAGCCTTGATGTTCATGTGTCCACGGTAAGACAGATTGTCTACAAATGGAGAAAGTTTAGCACTGTTGCTACTCTCCCTAGGCGTAGTCGTCCTGTAAAAATGACTGCAAGAGCACAGCGCAGAATGCTTCATGAGGTAAAGAGGAATCCTAGAGTGTCAGCTAAAGACCTACAGAAATCTCTGGCACATGCTAACATTTTTGTTGACACATCTACAATAAGGAAAACATTAAACAAGAATGGAGGACATGGGAGGACACCACGGAGGAAGCCATTGCTGTCCAAAAAAAATAATGCAGCACGTTTGAAGTTTGCAAAAGAGCACCTGGATGTTCCACAGCACTACTGGCAAAATATACTGTGGACAGATGAAACCAAAATTGAGTTGTTTGGGAAGAACACACAACACTATGTGTGGAGAAAAAAGGGCACAGCACACCAACATCAAAACCTCATCCCCACTGTAAAACATGGCGGAGGGAGCATCATGGTTTGGGGCTGCTTTGCTACCTCAGGGCCTGGACGGATTGTTGTCATTGATGGGAAAATGAATTCCAGAGTTTTATCAAGACATTTTGCAGGAAAACATACAGCCATCCGTCCGCCAACTGAAGCTCCGCAGAGGATGGGTGATGCAACAGGACAATGACCCAAAGTAATTCAACAAAAAAATGGCTTCAACAGCACAGAATACGCCTTCTGGAGTGGCCCAGTCAGAGTCCTGACCTCAACCCGATTGAAATGCTGTGGCATGACCTTAAGAGAGCGATTCACACCAGACATCCCAAGAATATTGCTACACTGAAACAGTTTTGTGAAGAGGAGTGGTCCAAAATAACTCCAGATCGTTGTGCAGGTCTGATCTGCAACTACAGGAAAGGTTTGGTTGAGGTTATTGCTGCCAAAGGAGGGTCAACCAGTTATTAAATCCAAAGGTTCACATACTTTTTCCTCCCTGCACTTTGAATGTTTACATGTTATGTTCAATTAAACCATGGCAACCTCTAATGTTTGTGTAGTATTATTTTAAGCAAACTGTGTTTTTCTATTGTTGTGACTTAGATGAAGTTCAGAGCACATTTTATGACCAACTCATGCAAAACTCCATGTAATCCCAAAGAGTTCACATACTTTTTCTTGCAACTGTATATGTCACATCGCTAGCAAATGATTGTAGTTAAGCACTTTCTAGGAGAAGATAAAGAGGCTGTCAGAATGTTCATATACAAATGTGAATGATTTAAAGTGTTGCAATTCATTAATTTTCAGATCTTTTTTGCACTTCCTGAAATAAGATTTGTAGTTATATAGATTAAAATAAAATATTAAGACTGCAATCTTGCTCATTTAGTATAAGTAGTATTAAAGCAAGTAAACAAGAAAAATATCTGAGATAATTTTCTTCATGTCATGGCAAGGTTGTTTGCATTTCTAATTAATAGCTGAAGGTTTAAGGTCAACTATAAACAAGATGAAGTACTGATTTAATGAAGCTTATTCCTAGGTAGGCAGGCACTTTAGTGTAGTGGTTAAGACACCAGACTGGGATATTTGGGCTCTCCTGCTACCTTAGGCATGAAGCCATTTGTCAGCTGACAATGACAAATTATTTCTGAAATACTGTCAAGACTTGTCAAGGCAGTTGACAGCAATCAACACAAATTCTAAATAACAAATAAATAAATCCCAGGTTACTATGGTGATGGTCATACAGCATCCTAAGCCAGGCATATACAAGGCTTTGGAGGGTTTTTGTTTTGTTTTGCTGATAGATTTGCATTTTTAAAAATTAGTTTGGCCTTTATGGACCACAGAGTATGTCCTATTCTGCTGTGATGCTCTCTGTGTGGACAAAGTTTTTCGTCTTTAGAGAGTTTACAGTAGACATTTGTAGATACAAAGGACAAAATGTAGCCTCGTAGAGGATGAAGTTACCTGTCTGTTTTTTTTCTCCTGGAAAAGTACTCTTATTTAAGCTTGAATATTCTGCCCATAAATTCAAAATGAGTAGCTCATCGCTACTGCCACTTGGTGAAAATAATCAGGCATAGCCAGGAAGCCTCTAAGAGATGCTTTTGGCCACAAAGCAGCCAAAAGCATGGTCCAAAATTTGGAGGTTGCTATGGCCATAACATCTTGGGTAGGAGCAGTGACACTCCATCTGTTATGTATAATCACACATACGGTAGGACATGAATCATGTATGTTACGTCATTTGCATCATGACATGCCTGATGCAATTTCCACAATTTAATAAAGTAATAATATCAAGTAAGGGAATTTAGCTGATCTTGATATATAAGGCAAGAATTAACAGGTGCCCAATCTAGAATGGCTTCTAGAAAAGATGATCTCCTTTTAGGGAAAAATAACGCATAATAACAAAACTCAAAATAACCCTGGCTTGATTTTGTTTAGTATAAGATGGAATAGACAGAAACTTAGACATTTTTTTGAGATTTTAATACTTAATCTTATTATAATGAAGCCATCTTTTCCAATGGCCTTGGACAGAGGAGCCTTTGTGAACCACATATTAAGATTCTCAAGAACTGCATGAAACTTAGAGGCCTAAGGAAGTCTCAAGTGTTATTACACTTATTGAGGGGTTTAGGAATACTTCCGCTCATCATGCATTTAGGAGCTACAGATACAAATTCATAGATACTTTTCTTTTATGAACTGGACACTTACATTAGGGTTGATCCAGATTAGGAAATGAAATTGAGAGTAGGATATCTTCTTTCTCTGCTGTAATAGAGATGGAAGATACAAAATTCATTTAAAAGTTAGGAAAATAACCATGAGACAATTAAGAGACTTTCTAACATGAGGCATGACACTTCTGAGAAACGGGTAAAAGCGGCATTTGCAGATAAAAATAACTTTTTCACCACCAACCTCAAATGTTGTGGGAGAACATTCCAAATTCAATGGCAAAATTAATTTTGTGGCACAGAAATTTCCTAAAACTATTAGGATACAAAAGTGATTCCCTCATATTGAGAATGACATTTGCATGCATTTGTACATATCTGATAGTAGTCAAACTACAGACTACAATGTACGTTGTATTGCAGACTACAAGTAGTACAATGTACAGGCCACAATGTGCATTTGGGCACACTGATATTTGCACATTCAACAAGAACTGAAGATGTGACTCATGTTTTCATTTTTAGCTTCTTTGTCTTTTGATTTGCAGTTGCATTTTTCTTTCTGATAGCTATGAAATATGTGTAAAGCAATTTATGCTGTAGAAAGTCCTATTTGTAGAACACATGTTTGCTACATAAAAAAAAAATCACAGATTCTGATAAAAATGCTGGGAACACAGATGGACCCTCCTGTTGTACCAGACTAGAGACTGGGAAACTGTGAGTTCTAGTCCTACCTAAAACATGAAGCCAACTTGGTAATTTTGGGCCAGTTATTCTCCTTCAACCCTGGGAAGCAGGCAAGAGCAAACCAATTCTGAAAATCCTTGCCAAGAATTGCAGATATTTGTCCAGATAGCTTGCGTGAATCAACAATGATAAACACACACATACACATAAATGGCTGTTAGGGCCAGGGTAGCAGTTTGCTAAATAATACATAGAGCAGCTAACAACATTCAGGACAAAAATTTAGAAACTAACCTCTCTCTGCTATTTTAATAGCAATAGCACTTATATACTGCTTCATAGTGTTTTACAACCCTCTCTAAGCGATTTACAGAGTCATCATAATAATAACTGATAATAATAACTTTATTGTCATTGTACGTGTATACACAGTATACCCATACAATGAAATTCACCTAACACCCAAAGACCAGGTCCAACACACATAATACCCAAACACACTCCCACCCACCACAATTCCCCACCCCTAACCCACCCAAACATCCATACAACAGACTAAGTAATGCTGTCCAACAGCTCACTAATGGTGGCCCTTTAGTTCATTGTTGAGTGCAATTATAGCTCTGGGATAAAAACTATTCAGAATATTGGACATATTGCCCCCAACAATCTGGGTCCTCATTTTGCCCACTTCGGAAGGGTGGAAGGCTGAGTCAACCTTGAGCCACTGTTTGACTTGAACTGCTGAACTGCTGGCAGTCAGCAAAATTAGCCTGCAATACTGCATTCTAACCACTGTACTACCACAGCTTTAAACTTCTTGTAGAATGCAAAATAAATCTCAATATTCTTTGTGAGGTCCAAAATCACATTATTCTTTATTTATTATATACAATAATAAAGCATTTTTGTTTCCAAAATACTCAGCAGGGTAATAATATACCTACAAGAGCCAGTGTTAATTTTTTTTAAGGTAATAAAACACCAACCTCTATATTGTTTTTAATGGGATATATAGTATTAATGTTGATTTTCCCTTACCTTTACATTTTCCCTTACCTTTAATATATCAGTTACAGATCTATATCATTTCATAAGCTTATTTAAGATGGCATATTTTTTCAGGGTCTGGAGTGAAATTTGTTAAAGGAAGTTGCTCCAGCATTCAACCTAGTTCAATATTTGGTCACAATGAGTGTTGATAATAGACTTCCATAAAGATAACGGTGAAGAAAGGGAAGTGGGATCTTCAAAGCTTTTGCATTTAACAGCTCATATTGTCTATGAACGTTCTTCAAAGTTTTAGTGATGACATTTCCCATTATCTCAATGTGGGATTTAAAAAGAACTCTGCCATAATCACATTTTCATTTATGAATATATAGACCTTTTCTTGGCCTAATGAAACTGAACTCTACCAGAAAATTTATGTTGGATTTTAGAATTAGGACATAGAACAGCTTCAAGTTATTTAGGGAATACTGGCATTCAACAGAACACAGTTCAAGAAACAACAATGGCAGAGTTCAAACATCATTGCTAGCATTCCCACCAGAAGCTGAAATAACTAAGTTTGGTTTCAGATTTTAATCTAATTGTAAAATAATTAGACTAATTAAAATAATAGAATAATTAAAATATTCTAGATTCCAGTCATCTATTGAATCTCAATTAAGCCACAATGGAAATTAGGAGGCTGTATAGGATGATGCTAAGATGGCAGGACCAATGTTCTCATTAATCAAACTCAGTGACTAAATGTGTTTATGAGAACATATTCTTCAGTTTAGCATAATATGTAAATCCAGTCAAGAAACAGCAACCTCCAGTAAGGAAGAACAAACCTCTTGAGTATTTTGATATTTAACTTTTTAAGTTCAAGATTAAACCTGGGCATTTTACAGCTCCCAAGACACATCCAGTCCTTTGGCTGTCCCTGTCAAGCCCACATGAGGTCAATCAGAAATTAGAAATAAAAAGATTTGATGCAGCTAATCAAAACCATATAATTTACAGCTTTTTATGAAGTGATAAAATTAATATTGAGCAGAATTAAGTTCAGCCTATTGGTTCAACCATCTATAACGATCCCCGTTTCTCATGTGGCCCTTTAGGAAAATTATTTACCCACTCCTGCTTAAAAAAGTATATATAACTGCTCCAGTTTTTCCCACTACAGATTTGTGGGGTAAATTGGGCTAAGAAGACATGACTGGTCTAAAGATGGTCAGTTAGTTTTCGGGGCTAGTAGACTTTAACCTGGATCTCTACAGACTTTTATAATCCTTTACAAATCTTAACCTTTACAAAACACTGGGTTTTTTTTTATCAAATGATTCATCAGAGCATTTCACAGTAGTTTGTATCTCAATGGAAAAGAAACGAAAACTGAAAATACTGGCTTTAATTGCATAGGTACAGCTCCCTGTACTTAATTATCCACTTCGTGTAGTGATAGCTACCATAGGATAAAGGCCAGCAGGGGGCATCAGTAGCTGATCTTTGCCTTTCTTGAAAAAGCAAAGCAAAGTTTACCATTTGGAAACACTGCAGAGCTGAAAAGTAAGTTAACAAAAGGAAGTTAACAACAAACACAATTGCAGAAGCCTACCATATTGGTGCCAAGAAAATGACATGGATGTGGACATGTAACAATCAAAATTTGAGCTTGGTTCAATGGAAACATCATAAAATGCTAAATGATTTAGCACAGTGTTTTTCAAACTTGGCAACTTTAAGATGTAGACTGCTGGAACTCCCTCGCTGGCTGTTGGGAGTTGAAGTTGCTAAGTTTTAAAAAACACTGGTTGAGCATTTTCTATGTGGGTCCCAACTGTAAGGAACACACTAAACTGTAACTTGTAACATATTTCCCATAGCTCTACAATTTATTTTTAAAAGTGCATTGCTCATTTGTACCTGATCATTTACTTAGATATGTGGGTCTATGAATCTTTTAAAAATATACAGTAACAAAAATAATCACAGAATTACAAACAAACTCCATGCTCTTTTTAGAGAGTATGTAGCAAACTTAATAATGAAACTATGCCAAAGGGTTTGTTTATTTTATGGTTTGCATTTCAGTGTGCTTTGGAGAAATGTAAATATATTTCCTTGATAACAATCATCAATCTACCAGAAGGCTAGAGCTATAAGTTCATAAATATGGCTCATTTATCTTTGACATTTGCCTCCAAAGGATGTGTTAGAAAATAGGAAAAGTTTGCCAGAACTATACTATCAGAAGAGAATAAAGAAAAAGAGCCTTGATAGTACAGTGGTTTAGTGCACCCTGTTATTAACACAGCTGCCTGCAATTTCTGCTGGTTCGAATCTCTCCAAGGCTCAAGGTTGACTCAGCCTTCCATCCTTTCTAAGGTAGGTGAAATGAGGACCCAGTTTGTGGGGGCAATAAGCTGACTTTGTATAAAATATACAAAAGAATGAAGGCTATTGCTTAACGCATTGTAAGCCACCCTGAGTCTCCGGAGAAGGGCGGCATATAAATCAAATTTAAAAACAAAAAAAGTAAACAGATGGGAAATTAACTGTTATTTCAAAATAAAGTTAGATTAAAGGCTGGAGATGGACACCAGCACAGAAACTTACCTTAGTTTGTTTATTGAAGATTTATTGAATAGATAGTATTGGCTGTATTTGTATAACTTGCTATGACAAACTCAATAAATCACAATTGTTGGTCTTAAATAACATCAAAGCACTCATGGCTTAGTAACCTGTGTGAACCCATCTATTGTGAATATAAGCCATAGTTATGGCCTAATATATTTTGACTACCAAAGAAGTCTTTCCAATTAAAATTCATCATATAATGCAGTTTGTTTATGACGACTGTGTTGGCATGAATAGTGTACATTGCTGGACTAAAAAAAATACTGTAAAGATGGCTAACTGGGAAAAGCTGATTTGTTTGATCAAGAATGAAGTGGACAATCTGTAACAGCAACCAATGAGTTTCATATGCAAGATGAGTTCCTTGCAGCCTGACATTGAAAGGAAAGCTCCAGCAGAAATTGACACCATTGTCACACTAGAAGCAATGTAAGAAATTTGTTATAGTATGTAGGAATGACTTCGGGAGACGGGGAAGAGCCACAACCAAGATAATGGTTGGATAAGAGACAATTTAGCCAGCAACAGGAATGTGATTATGGCAAATAGAAGAGACCCTCTCTAGTTTCTGACTGTAAAGGCAGTGGGAGAGAAATGTTCTTTCAAGCTTGCAAGATTCTGTTAAAGAATTCTTCAATAAAGTAGAATTAATTTATCTGGGCCTGCTTCTTGTCTGGACTGCCTTGCAAAGTTGATACACCATTATGGCCTGGAAATGAAGCTTTATTCTATGGAATCTTGTCACAAAGTTTTACTTCTGAAGAAAGAATTCAAAATCCAAACCTCAAGTAAGTCCAGTTGCCTCTTGAAAATGCACCTTTGTGACAACCATGACCTGGATAACAGAATCTCCCTAGACATTCAGGAAAACTCATGGTTATAATTTTTTGATACATAGATGGATTTTCTTGAACCTGATTACACTATAAGCAGAGTGCCCTCCTCAATACAATTAAGCCAAGTTTAGAAACACCAGGACAACTTGATGTAACATGACAATGCTGAACTTCATGATCCACCCAGGTATCAATTGCAAAGTTGGATCTCCCTATTTTATTCCATCTGCCATATGGCCCAAGCTTGGTGCCATGCAACTTCTGTCTTTTCCCAAAATTGAAGAAACAGCTTTGTGGGTTTTCTGTTTGATTCAGATGAAGAGGTAGAAAGGATCACGAGGACTTGGATGAAGAGACCAAGCATGGAGTTCCTTTGTGATGGCATTAAGAAGCCTGTCCATGGTTGGCAGAATTGTGTAATGAGTGGCAGTGATTATATGGATACATAAAAACAGGTGGCAAAAGAGCTCATTTCAAGGATTATTTTCCTCTTCATTTATCAAAATATTCCTATTTAGACTAAAGTTATAGAGGTGGAGGCATTAATTTTCATTCCAAACTTGTCACTTCTATTACTGTATTAGCCACATAAAATGTATTGAATTTCTTCTCCTTCGTATACTTACCAAACAGCTTTGCTCTTACTACTCCTACTTGTAATTTTTTTTGTACACCGGTTCCTATGGCAACACTGAATCTCTACATCTGCCATATGCCACCCACTCTAACTTAATTTCCCAGGCCTCAATTGTGGTTCTGATATTTGGCAGATTAACTGCTAGGAAGGCTCTGTGCTATGCCTGGCTAGCCAGGAATTGCTATGTATGCTGGGAGTAAGGAGAGAGGGAGCAGGAATAGTAATGTGATGTAGGCATTATTGCTGGGTGGAAATCTACCGCAGATAAAATTGTGTTTGTTGCCTTCTTCGACCAGAATGAGACTTCTTTACGCTACATGAGCATCACTGATTTTCTAGTTTGAAGAATAGGTTTTGTATAATGTAAAGAGCTGTGAGTTTGAGGATGTTATCCATTCAGTCATGTCGGACTCTTGGTGATTCTATGAGCCAGGTCTCTCTCTCCACATCTCCCGATCTTGCACTACTTGTGTGAATTTTTCTATGCTGTGGCTGGTGTCAGCTTTAAAACATCTGTCAATTTGTCTTAAAGTGATTGTGTACTAATTAGACACCTTTTCTGCCTGGGGATGATAAGAATGGTCCTAGCAATAGCAATAGCATTTAGACATATATACTGGCCCATAGTTCTTTACAGCCGTCTCTAAGCAGTTTTCAAATGTCAGCATATTTCGCCCAACAATCTTGGCCCTCATTTGATTGACCTCAGAAGGATGGAAGGCTGAGTCAACCTTGAGCCAGGATTGAACTACTGGCAGTCGGCAGAATTAGCCTGCAATACTGCATTCTAACCACGGCTCTATTAGGCGCATAGGTTGCTTTGATCTGCAGAAAATAAAGGTAGAATATAAATGTAATACAAAATTTAAAAAATGAATATGATAAAAGGGTAAAAGGAACATAACAAACAGTTTGGACCATCTTGCCTTTTTCACATATGCCCAGAGGGCACCTCAGCCTGACAAATTGCCAGATGTTTCATCAGTGTCACTTGTTTTGTTCTGGTTTATTATCCAGCCATTATTGTATGTAAAGTACATTCTATAATTTGGCATATTATTTAATTCCATTTTTGGTTTAGCAAATTATTGTGTATAGAGATACATAATCCTATCCCAACACCTCATTAATTTGCAGGTGTATTATTGGAATATGGGCACCAGACAAACATAAAAGTTAAACTGCTTGTTTCAAGCTTATTAACATGGATTAACTATACCACACTCTGGTTTTCATATTTGCAGCCATTAATGTGGATTATAATTTCCATTTATCTAAAATAAAGTCTCCAAACTTGGCAGCTTTAAAATTGGCCAGGTGGGGAATTCTGTGAGTTGAAGTCCACAAGTCTTAAAGTTGCCGGATTTGGAGACCCCTGATTTAAACCAATGTTTGAAAGAGGTGGGGGAAAAGTGTCCAAACTTTGACTGATGTTTATTCATGTTACTCAAGGGCTAAGTAAGCAATATTAAAGAATTTTGATATTAAAGGCTCTAGAAAAAAACTATAATCCTGAGTGTAAGTATATAATATGAATAGAATAGTTGAATGAAAGAGTTTGGCTAGGATGTCAAGGGGATAGATTGTGATATATTTTATATTGTAACCATTTCTGGAATGTAAAATTCTAGCCACTGTTGGAAACAGAGTTTGGATTCTTTAACTGGCAACCTTAATCTGATATAGAGAGACATGGATTTGGCAGGTGAGAGCATCTGGATGCCCCAGTTGGGACTTAGATACTAAAGAGGTCAGCCAAGCTTAATAATTGGAGATTCTGTGAAGACAAGACAAGCACCCCAACATAACGCAATGTTATTTATTCAGTTTGTATCCCACCTTTATTCTTTTTACAAATAACTCAAGATGGCAAACATACTCAATGCACCTTTCTCCTCCTATTTTCCTCACAACAACAACTCTGTGAGGTAGGCTGGTCTGAGAATAGACTGGCCCAAAATCACCCAGCTAGTTTTCATGGGTAAGACGGGACATGAACACATGGTCTCTCCCTTTCTACCCTGGAGCCTTAACCACTAGACCAGGGGTTAGCAACCCATGGCTCTGGAGCCACATGTGGCCCTTTCATCCCTCTTCTGCGGCTCCCTGTTGCTGGTCAACTCCACAATTGATAGGGCTTTTGGTTAGGACAGGTAAAGGAAAAAGGACGCTGCATTAGGAGGAGACTATGGTGGGGGAACCAGACTTCTGGTTGGCAGAGGAAAAAAGATGCAGCGCTAGGAGACTCTATGGTGGGGGAACCGGACTTCCGGTCAGCTCCAGAATTGAATGAGGGGCTTCTGATTAGGACCTTTGTGGCTCTTTGAGTGTTTAAGGTTGCCAACCCCTGCACTAGACCAAACTGGTTCTAGATCACTCAGTAAGAGCATTTCCTTTCCCATGTCAGAACAAGTTTATAAAGAAATTTCAAATATTTTATTTTTAAACCGAACTAATGTGTTTGAATGAAGTGATACCAAACAGAAAAACGATGTCAGTGTGGCTGGCATTCAAGCTAATCGGTGAATTCTCTTCCAATGTTTTCTGTCCTTTGCCCTGTTTCTCAATGCCTTTTACAGGTTCTTTATCGCAGCTAGCCTGTCCTAATAAGCGGGATTAAAGAAAGGGTAGCTTTTGTGCCCCCGCAAGCTAATTAACTGTTGGTGTTACAACAGCACCCTATGACTCATCCAGCCAACCTGCCTTCCTTTATAATAGAATAAAAAAACAGAGACATAAAAATGCCATCGAATGGTGCAGATAAATGCTTCTCTGAAAATGTCAGAGTAGACAACAAATCCCCAGGACCAGGATTCCCTAAAAGATAGGGAAAGAGAAAAAGAAATCTCTCTCATCCTTCCTGTAAAATGCTCTACAAGCAGAGTTTTGCTTTCAGATAGTCTGGATCGGTTTTCCAGACAGGTGGCATGCAGACATGGCCATCGCAAGTAGTAGAAGGTTGTTTGAGTCCCAATCCTTAGTTCATCTTCCCTAATCAACCGTACTTCCATTGTATTGGTTGGAAATTAGAATCTAGACTGGGGGAGGAGAAGCTGTAGGCAACGTGTTGTAGCTTCAGCAGAAAATGACTTTGTTGATACTGTTCAGCCTTAACATAGGCTGATACTGGGGTCTTCCAGTGTTAGAGAGATAATTCAGTGGTTTTTAAGGCACAGGGTAGAAACCACAAAACTGAGTTCTAGTCCCACCTTAGACATGAAAGCTGGGTGGGTGACTTTGGGCCAATCACACTCTCTCAGCCTACATCAGAATCTGGAGACACTTCAGTCAATCAATTCCTGTTGCAACCAGTGGATCAACACTGGGTTGTTGGCTCTGCATTTGCAGGAAAATACCAGGAAAAAGAAAAAAAAATCCCACTGGTGTCTTCTAATGTTCATAGATTTAAAGATATAATTACAAACTGCTTTGTTGCTTTACAAATTTCAGAGCTTCAGAATGTAAGAGCTGTTTTGCTGTTTTAGATGAAAGGATCTGTGTTGATTCTCTTCTTTTTCCATATGTGAGCATGGGAAGTTCACAAACTGGACATATGAGACATACCCCTGCCTTTTCTTTATGCCCAGAGTATGAAAGTAGGATGTAATTGCTATAGGACAATAAGTTGAATTGCTTTAACTAAGAATTGTTATATAGACAAAAGTTCCAAAAAATGAAACCTATGGTATAATGTTTCACCTAAATAGAAAATACTAATTTTTTTAAAAATTACTTTGGAATGAATCATTCTGTTTGAACTGCAGTGGCCCCTGAACCCAGGAGATTAATTTTATCATTCTTGCACAAATTTATTTCTCATCCCGTCGCAGCCCTCCTACACAGAGGCAATCTTAACTGATCAAGGAACCAAAGTTCAGTGTACAGAGATGTACACTCTTTGAAGATTCAAATGATTAGCACACATAATTGAGATTACATGTGCATTGCCTTTTGGTTTTCAGAAGTGGTATGTTCTTTATCTTTCAGTCTAATACTTCCATCTAGTTTCAAGAATATTTAAGCTGAAATCAGTATCTACAAAAGACTTTCCCTTAAGAAGACTGGTTTGAAATGCTGTCCAATAGAAGTTTTAATTATTCAACATAATTTTACTGTGCAATGATTCAGTATAGTGTGATTGTTGAGATGTTGAACTAGGACTGGGGCAGTGTTGAAATCCAATTTTTTTTACTACTTGTTCTGTGGGCGTGGCTTGGTGGGTGTGATGTGACTTGGTGGGCATGGCTTGGTGGGCATGGCAGGGGAAGGATATTGCAAAATCCCCATTCCCACCCCATTCTGGGCCCAGCCAGAGATGACATTTGCTGGTTCTCCGAACTACTCAAAATTTCCACTTCCGGTTCTCCAGAACCTGTCAGAACCTGTTGGATTTCACCCCTGGACTGGTGGAAATCAATCCCTCAGGCTTGGAAACCTATTTGGTGTCTTTGAGACAATTTCCTCTTAACCTAATCTTCCTCAGAGGTTTGTTGTACTTATATAACTTGAAGATTTCATTTTGAACTCTTGGGGGAAAAGGCTGGATATAAATCTAACATACAAAGTATCTGGTATTTCTGGAGAATAGTCAATATCCTTTGGAACAGACATTTCGATTGAAATATACAAATTACAATTTAAAAAAGAACATGGTTAAACCTTCATTCTTTCTCAGCAGAAGGATTGCCTCGATAAAAGTGAACTCCACTCCAGTTCTCCGAATGTAAAGAATTGCACCATCCCAAGTTAGACCCAGGGACTCCTGGCAGCAAAGTCCAACCTTCGTGGAATCGATAGCTAATAAAGTAAACCACGAAAGGCGCGAATAATTTCAAGCACACACACACACACATCTGTTTCTCGCACCTTTCGCAGCCACGGCACTGGAGAAAGTTGGAACGTGTGCAACCATTGGCTGCTCCGTTACTCAAGGCAGGGGGCAGCACAGCTGGCACTCGACCCCCAAAAGGAGGGTATGCTGTTGCTCTTGGCAGGGTCTGCGTGTGTCCGAGTATGTGTTTGTGCCCATTCTACCTAGCGGCGCCTTAACTAAGCCAAAAACCTCTTCTGCCGCTCTCTTAATACAATGAGAGTCCCCCCACCCACCCACACACACACCACCACATTCCCTAACGGGAAGAGAACCCTTGGACTCCTGGCCATATCTTGGCCACATATGGTTATTACCTCTTTGCCACCTCTCCCCAGCAGGCACAAAACTCAAAAGGCGACACAAACAGCCCTTTCGTGTTTGATACTTGTATACACACACACACACACACACACCCCACTCTTCCCGTTATGTTCTTACTCCTTTCCACTCGGCTGCTCCTCTTCCCCCTCCAGGATCCCACCCTTGGGGACGCTTGGCTCCAACCGCGGGCAACCAGCGGAGACCGAGCCCGCCTTTCTCTCGGGCCTCGGTCTCCGGGCTCGCTCTGATCCCGCTCTTCTCTCGTTGGTCCGCAGGGCCGCCTTTCCCTCCCCTGCGGGCTGGATCTACGGGACGAGGCGGCGGGCGCGGCTTCCAGGTGGGCGGGTGTCAAAGCCACCGTCAAGGCGCTCCAAGCGGAGGAGCGCACGACTCGACGCTGAGTGAGCCGGTGGCAGCCGAGAGATCCCAACCACGGACCGTCAGACACCGCCGACACCATGCCTCCTTTGAAGGTCTGCATCATCGGATCCGGCAACTGGTAAGGATCCGGCAACTGGGGGGGGGGAGGGGGGGAAAGGAGGCGGGGAGGGAGAGGGTATCAGATCTGTTGAGAGCCCTCCCCCTTTCCCTGCTTTTGCCACTTCCCGGGAGCTCAGCTTGAGGTTTTTCGGGGTGGGGGTTGGGGTAACGGGGACGGCGGAGAAAGATCGCCTCTGGTCTCTTTTATGAAGCGAAAGAGCGAGAACTGATCCCAGCCTCCCCTGTCAGGCGATCAACGAGGATTGCGTCGTTTTTTGTTTTGTTTTTTTACAAAGGAAGTCGCCAGTTTTATAGGCGGCCAGTTCTTGGTCAGATCAGTCTTCAGGGAGAATCTACGGTCTCCCCGAGGATCATCACACACCTGAGAAAATAGCGACACCTTCCACACAATCCGCGCTCCCCCCCTCCCCAGTTACGCGTTCCTTTACCACATAGGAGCCCTCCTCCAGGGGTTCAACTGGTGTCTGTTGCAGTGAAATCATCCATGTTTTGTGGCATTTTAAGAACTAACACGTTTATTAAGGTCTCTGCTTTCCTGGACAGGATGACATCTGTCTTTGGCGGTAGGGGTGGGGGGTGAGGAGGAAATAGTGGGCCGATGGGGAAATGAAATGTAGGAAGTACAGAGCCTGGTACTAGCTAACTTAGAAATTGCAACCACTCACAAAATTATTTTGGGGATTCACACATTCTTGCTCGCTTACATTGAGATTCATGAAACCTTGTGCCGCTGCTGCGTATGTGTTGGTTTTTAAAATACTCCCAGACTTCTGATTGTTAAATTATTATTTGAGTATCCTTTATCTACTATTCTACAAAACCAGGCACTCAGGAAAAAAATGTTCTTTCTAGCCTGGTGATGAGCATGGGTTTTTTAAACATTTCCATGTATTTCATTAAACTCTATAATATTGTGCACCTTTCCTTCACAAACTTCAAGAACCTCCCTCATTTCTTTATAATTTTGTCGACCCAATAATCGCTTGAGTTGAGTGAAGCCGAAAAACAAGTATTTGACACAAGATCACAATGAAGCGGAAATTCAGTTTAATGATATCTATGACAATGATACATAAAGACACTATATAGAGATGGATATTAAATTTTCTCTGAAGGTGTTTACAAGGATTGGAATTGAAATATCAAATATATTCTTAAAGAGTTTGATGAGAACCCCAGAGAGAAGTGCAATGCAAACTTAATTGTTTTGTCATGACAATCTTTTGATAAAACATCTCTTGTAAAAATCGATCCACTCCAGGTGATTTATATGGGACAAGGAGACATTGGTTCTGTTTTGGATTAACAATGCTATTCATTTAGAGATAGGGTGGGGGGAATCCAAGCAACTGAAAATTTACAATTTAATTTACAGTTTTTTTAAAAAGGACAGGCAGGGATGTAATAAAACAAGAAGAAAATAATGGAGCTTACTAGTATCCTCTATATGTCTCCTATCTAAATAAATATTAACCAGGCCCAAGCTTTCTTGGCTTCTGAATCCAGAAATGTGCCTATACTTCAAAAAAGGGATTAGGACGGATATGGTTGATTTGTTTTGGAAGGGGCTAAGTGGATCAGATCCTGAAGATGAAACTCAAATACTTTGACCACCTAATGAGAAGGAAGGACTCCCTGAATAAGAGCCTAATGCTGAGAAAGATTGAGGGCAAAAGAAGAAGGGGACAACAGAGAACGAGGTGGCTGGATGGAGTCACTGAAGCAGTAGACGTGAGCTTACCATACCATACTGTACCATACCATACCATACCATACCATACCATACCATACCATACCATACCATACACCATACCATAGGATGGTAGAGGACAGGAAGGCCTGGAGGAACATTGTCCATGGGGTTGCAATAGATCGGACACGACTTCACAACTAACAACAACGACGAAGTGGATTATTACAGCCACAATTTATATCATTTATTTATTTTTAAATTTATTGGTTAATTTGAAAGTCAGCTTAAAGTGAGTTTTTGAAATTTGCACCTTAACAGAAAAATAATAGAGAAGTTCTAACATTAGACAGAGTGAGGCAACTTTCCAGAGTCCCTTGGGAGTTGGGCGGCATAGAAATTCGATAAATTAAATTAAATTAAATCTCTGCTTGTTAGCTCTTTCAATTCCATGTCCCGAAATAACTTGATTATAAACTTTTTTTTGTCCCAGGCAGCAAACTCCCATGGGTTAACACTTTCTACATATTTTCAGATGATAATACCTGATTTACAAGCTGAGTCTCTAATAATGTTTACACTGATCAAATCCATTTTTCTCTTCATTTTACCCCACCCTGCTCTTTTCATGAAGTCTCTGTTAATCATCTTTCAGTTTACATAAAGCTTTACATTTCTATTATACAACAGAAGAGCTTTGTTAAC
Organism: Arizona elegans; assembly: GCA_022577455.1. NCBI lineage: Eukaryota > Metazoa > Chordata > Lepidosauria > Squamata > Colubridae > Arizona > Arizona elegans. Next base: position 108,410,387 of record JAKOOJ010000001.1, read on the forward strand.
CAGACATCCAGTTTGGCCATTCTCCCAGAAATCCACATTCTGAAGGCAGTGCTGTTTTGCTTGAGTAATTATTCAGTCTTGAAGAAAATAATGTAACTGTATGCATTACGGGTGCCTGAAGGCTTTTGCCCAGCAGCTGATAGACCTTCTTGATCTGATGATTACGTGTTCCAGCTTCCTCCAGTTTACTTCCAGTCTCAATATTTTTTACAAAAGTTTTATTGGATTTTTGTTTTTAAATATACCATGTTTTCCTGAAAATAAGACATGTCTGGATAATAAGCCCAATCAGGCTTTTCAGCCCATGCGATTATATAAGCCACCCCCACAAAATAAGCCCCCCATCAACTAGTTATATGCATGTGCAGCCGGTCCCACCATTTCCTCTGGTTGCTTGCCGCGCAACCAAAATGAGTTGAGGAGACGAGGCCAGAGGAGGGGTGACATGCCCTCCCCTCCCTGTTCTTTGCGCCGGCTGAGCGGCCCAACACATCCCACCCTACCCCAATGGCAACAGCAGCCTGGCTGCTTCCCTTCCCCACCATCTCTTTATCAAGAGGGATGGCAGGTGGGATGGGGGAGAAGCAAGATGCGTGGAGCGAGATGTGGCTCCCCTTGCTGCCTCTTCTCCCCCCCCTCGCCAGGCATGGCAGGGTTTCTGCCCCTTGCTTAGCCACCTGCCCCCTTTAGGGATGCAATTTGGGGGTGGCAGGCGGGGCGGGCAAGAAGCAGGACGCAGGTCTTTCCTTTCAAACTTCGTCACTTTCCTCGCTGTTGTGTCCAGGGAAACATGCTGTAAAAGAAAACCTTCTCACGAGTTCAAGAAGTTTGATTGAACTCACAAGAAGGTTTTCTTTTACAGCGTGTTTCCCTAGACACAACAGCTAGGAACTCTGTTTCGGAGAAACATGGTACATCAATATCAATACAGGAACAGTGTGGCCTCTGGGTATAATTCATTTTGATACAAATAGCAATAATAATAATAATAATAATAATAATAATAATAATAATAATAATAATAATAATACTTATGGCTAATGAAGAAGAACTGGGTGAAGTTGAAATTAAACGAGGCATTTTCCAGGGCGATTCCCTTTCACCCCTACTTTTTATACTCTCAATGCTACCACTGACAATCATTTTGAAGAAGATGAACTGTGGATACGAACTTGCAAAGAAAGGACTGAAAATCTCGCACTTGATGTACATGGATGATTTGAAGCTGTTTGGTAAAACAAAAGCTGAACTGAATTTATTAATTGAAAACACAAAAGAATTCAGCCAAGACATTGGTATGCAGTTTGGAATTGACAAATGTGCAACAATAGCAACCAAAGCAGGCAAGATCATAGAAGAGGATGGAATAGAACTAGAGAATGAAGAAATGATAAAGGCAGTAAAATCAGAAGAAGGCTACAAGTACTTGGGGATTTTAGAAGCCTCTGACTTAATGCATAATAAAGTAAAGAAATTAACTTCAGCCAAGTACATTCGGCGAATTCGTAAGATATTAATGTCCAAATTGAGTGGAGGAAACATCATAAAAGCCATAAATACCTGGGCTATACCTGTGATTAGATACTCTGCAGGAATAATTGACTGGAACCAGATGGAGTTAGACAATTTGGACAGAAAAACAAGGAAGCTTATGACAATGAATCATGCCTTGCACCCTAAAAGTGATGTTGACCGATTATATTTACCAAGAGCAGAGGGTGGTCGAGGACTCCTACAAGTAAAGCAGACTGTGGAAGAAGAAAAATGCAGCTTGAATGATTACATCCAGAAAAGTGAAGAACCAATGATTAAGGAAGTAAATAAAGGAGGCCTTTTAAAGACAACTAAAACAAAAGCAGAATATAAGAAAGAAGTAATTGAGCAGCGAGCTGAAAATTGGAAACACAAGGCTCTGCATGGCCAATACTTGAAAAGTATTGAAGGCAAAGCTGACCAGAAACTAACTTGGAACTGGTTAAGATCAGGAGTACTGAAAAAAGAAACAGAAAGCTTTATTTTGGCAGCTCAAGAACAAGCCCTAGCCACAAACTGCATGAAGGCAAAAATTCAACATGTTACCACCAACAGCAAATGCCGCCTCTGCAATGAGAAAGAGGAGACAGTTGACCACCTGATCAGTGGGTGCAGCAAAATTTCACAAACTGACTACCTACAACGCCATGACCGTGTTGCTAAAATCATTCACTGGAAATTGTGCCAGAAGTTTGGATTTGAGTACAGCAAAAACCACTGGGAACATCAGGTTGAGAAAGTTTTAGAGAATGAGAAACTCAAGATCTTGTGGGATTTTAGGATTCAGACTGACAGGCACTTGGCCCACAACACACCTGACATAACAATAGTTGAAAAGAAAAAAGTATGGTTCATTGACATTGCAATACCTGGTGATGCACGAATTGAAGATAAGCAGCAAGAAAAAATCACAAAGTACCGGGACTTACAAATTGAAGTTGAGCAACTGTGGAAAAAGAAATCGTGTGTTGTCCCGATTGTAATTGGAGCCCTCGGAGCAATACCCAAAGGGCTACCCCGCTATTTAGAAATTCTAAATTTGCCGGACTTGAACATTTTGACTCTACAAAAAACCACCTTACTCGGAACAGCTTACATCCTCCGACGATACCTTAACAGTTCCTAGGTCCTTGGTTAGGACTCGAGCTGCTGAGCTATTAACCAGCCTCAAAGGCTGTGAATCTCACTAAAGATTAACCAATAAATAATAATAATAATAATAATAATAATAATAATAATAATAATAATAATATTTGTTACATTAATCAAATTTATATAATCCTAGTATTAATATACATGTTTGTTTTAGAGTAGTTATTCAATATTTCAATGTTCCATTTTAATGGTATTATTAAGTGACATAGTAATACCATCTTTCAACCTCTAATCTTTCCATCTAGTTATTATTTATATTCTATTATATAAAAATTATATCTGCTAATATTTCTTATTTCTTCCTTTATTCTAGCTTCTAGTTAGGCCATCTTTACTAATCCTAGTGTTAATAGATATTATATTAAGGCATAGTCCTTCATTGTTTGGTTATTCAAAGTCTCAGTACACCATTCTATACCAATCATCCTATAATTTAAACATATCTAATAGTACCATCTTTCAACCTCCAATCTTTCCATCTAACTATTGCTTTATATAAAGGTGTGTATTCTTATTTCTATCTCTATTCTAGTTTTTAATCAGGTCATCATTATATTAGAAAAAAAAATAAAAATAAAAATTCCTTTCTATCCATCATCTCTTTCCGTTTTAATACTTCAATTTTTATTTGTTTTTTAGCTTGCCCCACATACTTCTCTCTTGGATCTTTATCTCTATCAGCATCTGTGTCTTCACCATTCAGTCTGAATATTTCTCCCATCTCTATCCTCCTAAGCTGCCAGGTCTCCAGAGAATCCACCCATGCCCCTATCTCCCTTTCAAAAGTATTTTCCAGGTTATCTGATTCCATTTTTAAATCTCTTAAGGTACTTTCCCCTTGGTTTATTTCATCAGTCCTTATCATCTTCATCATTTTCTCCTTCTCATCTTCTTGCTTTATTTGCTGGTTTGTCTGTTCTATCTTTTCCTCTATTCTTTCTGCTGTCTCCTCTCTTTCCAGGACTCTTTGATCTTCATTATCAGTTGTAGGATATTTTCTATTTTCCCATTTATGCCTTGCAATAGGTTCTTTTATCTGTCTGTGATTCTTGTCATAGTATCCCTAATGCTTTGAAACATCAACGGCATTTCTTTTGAAATCTTACTCATTTCTCGCTGGTGGAGCATCTTGTCTTATTTTAGTAAGTCCTGCTCTTACTTAATAGTCCAAAAACAATATATTCAAGTCCAATGTTGCTCCTCAGAAAGTTCAGTAATCATAGTTCTTTACATCTCAGGATTATTAATCAGTTCCATTTAAATAGTCCAGGCAGCTTTCCACAAATCAAAAGTCACTTTACTTAAGAGTCTGCCATATTCTCACAATAGAGTCTCCAGTAATCATAAAGTCAGGTATTCAAGTAGATAGTTCCAGCATTTTATAATGCCTTTCCAAAACAATGCCTACCCAGTTTAAAAATCCAATTTTTTATGTTTTAAAAGCTAAAGCTTTTCTCCCCTTAGTTCCTTTCTTTTGGGTCTAGGATTTTTCTCTCTATGGTTGTTCACTGCTTTAAGAAATAGTTCTAAGAGTCTCTTTTCCTTGATTTTCCTCTTTTTTTCTTTTAAAGTTAGGGTCTAAATAAAAAAGAATCTTCTCATCCAGCTCCAGTCACTGTTCATCTACACCACTCCTGTACATTTCTTTGTTGCCTCGGCTGTCCCAGCTTCATAGCAGCCATCCATGATGGCTGCCTCTTCTCTTCGTTGTGGATGAGAGGGAAGAAGTCCTGAGTTGCTGCTCTCTGTGACCTGCAGGGCACACCTCTTTTCTTCACCACCCCTACAGGGTGGCTTTAGCTCCTTTTGGAGCCCTCCAATGGAGAGAACTTGGCATGGGAGTGTGGAAACCCGCTCCTCACCTCTGATCTCACCACAACGTCAGCCAGAAGTCGTCCTTCCAGTCTCAATATTGGTACCAGCTGCAAAGCTTCCTTCTTTCTTCTTTGGGTCTTTTCTCTTTGTAGCAGTTTTGTGAGTGTACAAACTGAAGAGGTCATCAGTGAAAGGGCTAACCTCTAAAGTTGGCCATGTGGTCATCCAAGAAGAAAGAAAATTCTCAATCAGGAGCAAGGTGTACTAGATAAGGGCACCCACTCTGCAAAACAAAACAAAGAAAAAGGCCAAACAAACTTTTAAAATAAAAACCCCAATTTTTAATTTTTAATATCCCCCCCCTTTTTTTTTCTGAAAAATTAGATGTGGCCTCTGGCAATCCCTTGGTATAGCAGAGACCTTATTTTATAAAAAAATTAAGTTTCCTGAATGACGGAAACACACTGCTTATCATTGAGGTAATCAATAACAATGAAGAGAGCTACCGATGATCTTTGCACAATCACCAGAGATGCAGAAGTGATTTGAGTCTAGGAAGGCAAAGATAAGTTCTCCCTTGAGTTGAACAACTTCATTAACACAATGATGAAATTTCCCACAATCTCCAAGCATTGGCCAGGCCCAGCTTTGTTTAGCTTCCAAGCCCATATATCACCATTCAGGTGCCGTCACCTACTAAAACTAAATTCTGGAATTTACTTCTAAAAATGTGTCTGTCTATGCATTTAAGCACAGCATTGAATGGTCTCTGGCCAGAGATTCACATACAGTCTTCAGTCCTTTTTATTCAGCAAAAACCATTGAATCATCTTGGTACACAATTTTACCTTTTTTTAAAAAAAGAAGATGCATAATAAGTGCCTTAGATTTCTAATAGTGTTAAGCTGTTTTAATAAAAGTCCCAAACCCTACAAATTTGGCAAAGTACTAAAGATTCTCCTTTGTCTGCTCAGGTATCACTGCCCTGCACCCACACCATCAGCTATACCCCCCAAAAAATTAAAAGTTTTTTTCAAATTGCAATTTCCAGGCACAAAATGGTGACTTGCCTTGAATTAGCATATGAAACTTTTTGGCTTTTATGACCTTGTTTTTAGGGAACAATCTGATCTTTTCCAGTAATACATAAGAACTTAAAAACAAAGGTAGTGCAGTGATAAAGTTGGGTCAGCCTGATCCTAGTTTTACAAAAGCATGGAAAGCTAGCTTGATGACTTTGGGCCTGTCACTTTTCCTTGGTCTAAACTGAGAAGTCATTACAATCAATCTATTAACCTACCATGGAATCAGCATACTGTAGTAGATTACAGTCCAAAACTTTCAGTTGATCCTACAATGGGTCAACTCAGGCTGATATTAATAATATACAGCAAGTGGATGTTTTGTGAGTTGCATCAGGCCTAATTGGCATCTAGATAATTCATCATCTGTGGTAATGAATTAGTTAAAAATGAATCTGGTTTTGAGTTTGATAGCTAATATTTATACTTTGCTTGAGGATTAAATAATTGGCAGAACTACTAGATCCAACCAGCAGCTGTTTCTAAATATGAAATAGCTAATCTTGTATAAAGATCATGAACTCTGCATATTGTACCTCTTTAGCAAGAGAACAGCTATTGAGAAACATGTGGCCAGTGTCTTCGTGCAAGGGAGGCTTTTTTTCCCCAAACATTTTTGAAAAGATTACTCAGCTATACACTCTAACAACAATTTTGTGGGTTAAAGAAATACTCTTGATGACAAGACATAATAAATTGATGCATGCCGCTTGAAGTTTAGTTTCTCTTCCTCAGTTCCAGAAATTTGGTGTCCTTCTATCTCCCTTACCCAGAAGGACATGATCCCATGGAGCTCACCTCACCCCATGAACCCTATCTACATTTAATAGCTTTGTAAGGCAGAGGTGGGTTTTAGTAGGTTCTGACCAGTTCTGGAGAACCGGTAGCAGAAATTTTGAGTAATTTGGAGAACCGGTAGTAAAAATTCTGACTGGCCCCTCCCCCATCTATTTTCTGCCTCCCGAGTCCCAGCTGATCGAGAGGAAATGGGAATTTTGTAGTAACCTTCCCCTGGAGTGGGGAGGGAATGGAGGTTTTACAGTATCCTTCCCCTGCCACGCCCACCAAGCCACACCCACCAAGCCATGCCATGCCCACCAAGCCACACCCACAGAACCGGTGGTAAAAAAATTTGAAACCCACCACTGTTGTAAGGTCACACCCCTCGTTTCTGGGAGACTTTGACCAACAAACTTTTTGTATGAAAGTAGTTTCAAGTTACATGTATCAACCTTATTATCTTGACCAACCAGGGATAAGGGAGTTCACTTTGGTTTTTGAATGACAAAAGAAATAAGAAGCAAATGATTACAGGTAGTCCTCGCCTTACGACCACAACTGAGCCTAAAAGTTATGCTGCTATGTGAAAAAGTTGTTAAGTGAATGTTGTCCCATTTTACAGCCTTTCTTGCCACAGTTGTTAAGTGACATTGCAATTGTTAAATTAGTAACACGGTTGTTAAGTGAATCTGGCTTCCCCATTGACTTTGCTTGTCAGAAGGTTTCCAAAGGGGATCACATGACCCGGGGACATTGCAACCGCCATAAACATGAACCAGTGACAAGCATCAAATTTCTGATCACGCGACCATGGGGATGCTGCAATGGTTGTATGTGAGAAAAATGGTCATAAGTCACTTTTTTCAGTGATGTGGTAACTTCGAACAGTCACTAAATGAACTATTGTAAGTCGAGGACTACCTGTATGGTAACAATGACACAATGAAAATTATGTTGCTTCATTGGAAAACCATCCCTTCCCCCTCAGAAATCCTGAATTTCTTGAAGAAGAAGTTACAAATTTTACATATTGCAAGTGATAGAGCTTTGACAATGATACTACAAATATGCTTGTGTAAGAAATCCTTGAATCTGGCTACCCTATTGCCTACTTTCATTTTGTTTGAAACATAACAGCCTTTGCTGAGAAACAGTTATTGCTATTGGAAAGTCAGGAGACTAATTTTTGAAAGCCAAAAGTTAGGGATGAATTCCTGGGATATATTATGAATAACAGGGTACAGAGGTCTCCTCCTATATGGTCAGAAAAGTCAAGATGGCAGCCATAACAGTGCAATCGAATCTTAACCTGTTTTTATGTGCATTGCCCAGAATTCCTCCAAGATATTGTGGCTGCCATCTTGGGTTTTTTTGACAATACCCTATGGACACGCATGGCAGGATACCTCTTACTCAAGAAATATACTAAATTTAACTGAAGGAAAAACTAGTTTGTTCCCCCCAATGGTTGACTTTTAAAAAATAAGAACATTATCTTAGAACAGCGAGGAATGCAATAATCAAGGCAGATTTTTTTTTTAATTGCAAAAGTTTTACAATTACATTTTCACCCCATTTCCCCCCCCAACCCACCCCAAGCTACCCAACCTAACCCTCCCAAACCCCCCCTAACCCTCCCCTCCCCCCTGACTTCCACAGAATATAATCCCATCAAAATCCCCCTTTTTATAAAACCTGAACCCCTCCATCCCCCATATAATTCATCTTCACAAAATTCAAATATTTCTATTTTTATATAATACTTTCAGTGAAAAGCTATTTGATACTTCCTAGTTTGATATTTGTTCTGCACATAATCTATCCACCTTTTCCATTCCCCTTCATAAATCTCTTGTGAGCGATCTTTTAAATATGCTGAAATCTTCGCCATCTCTGCAAAACTGGCCATCTTCAAAGTCCATTCCTCAATAGTGGGCAAAGCTTCATTTTTCCAGTATTTACCTATCAATAATCTCGCTGCTGTTATCATATACAATATCAACTTTGTTTCATCCTTTGTAAAACCCTTAACTATACCCAATAAAAACAATTGTGGAGAAAATTGAATTTTTTTCCTCAAAACATTCTGCATAACCCACCAAATTTTTATCCAAAAAGCCTTAACTTTCTTACAGGTCCACCAAACGTGATAATATGTAGCATCTAAACAATCACATCTCCAACATTTTGGCTGAACATTAGGGTACATACACGACAATTTCTTAGGATCTAAATGCCATCTATAAAACATTTTATAAAAAATTTCCCTCAAATTCTGCGACTGTGTAAATTTAACATTCTGAACCCAAATTTTTTCCCATGTCTCTAACATCACTGGCTCTGCAAAATTTTGTGCCCACTTAATCATGCAGTCTTTAACCAATTCAGTTTCTGAATCCCTTTCTAACAACACATTGTAAAGCCTTTTAATATGCATTGGACCTTTCTCTTTTATATGTCTAACCAATTCTTCCTCATGCAACATAATACCAGTTTTTTGGTCCTCTTTCCATCTCAGTTGAAGTTGATTATACTGTAACCAAGTTAAATTAATCCCTTCGTCCAACAGTGTCTCTAATGTCTTCAGTTGCCATCTGTCCGCATCTGTAAAAAGAACTTCTTTATATAACCCCCCCCCAGTGACATTATATTTGTATTCCACATGATATGACCAAGATCCAACCATAGCGGTATTTTATAATCCCATTTGAATCGGTGCTTTTCCAAACTCTGATCAAAGAGTCTCTAAGTATATGGCTTTTAAACACTTTATCCACTCTGTTCTCATAAAATAAGTAGGCATGCCAACCAAATTCAAGATCAAAACTTTCTTTATTCAATATTCCAGTCTTTTTCCTTCCAAACCAATCACTTGCTTGGGTCAAAGCTGCTGCTTCATAATATAACTGTAGGTTTGGAAGTTTAAGACCTCCCCCTTTCTGGAGCATCTTGCATAATTTTCAGTTTCACTCTCGGTTTTTTCTCGTTCCAGACAAACTTATTCAATCCACTTTGCCATTCTTTCAGTTGTTTATCACTTTTAAGCACCGGAATCATTTGAAACAAAAAAAGAATTCTTGGCAAAATATTCATCTTAACTGCTGCTATTCTTCCAAGTAAGGACAGCTGCAGTTTTTTCCAAGTCTCTATATCTTTCTGTATATCTCGCCACAACACCTCATAATTATTTTGAAACAATTTCATGTTTGATTCTGCAACCTGAACTTCTAGATATTTAACCTTAGGTACAATCTCAAAACCTACCCTACTTTCAAGTTCATGTTTTCGATCTTGTGTCAAGTTTTTAACTATCATCTTAGTTTTTTTCTGGTTCAATCTAAATCCTGATACATATAATGTCTTTCATCTGGATTATTGATTCCATCGGCTGTGTTAAGGTAACACAGAATTTTTTTTTCTTTTTCTGATAATCATTGGAACTGGTTGCCTGAAATTCAGGATCATTTTTCCATGGGGTGCATAAAATGAGTTAAAATATAAAAAAGAAAACTGGCGATTTTTGGAGAGATCCATTTCTTACTTCATTAATTCCTCCTCTATTATCATTGTGCAAGTTGGAGAAATTCAGTCTAAAACTGAAAAGCATCCATCTATAAGATGCTTTTCCCCCTTCATTGGTTTTGCATCATCATCCCCAATTACTATACTCCAGAATTCCCAATTTCTGAATTTCCTTTTCATTATTGTCATATGAATAGATGCTTCTTCTCACAGGAGGACAAAATGAAGCGTAATGGGATTAGATTTATCCATTTAAATCAGCACTGAGTATATAAAGCCACATATATGTAAAGCAGTTATGGGTGTCAATTTGAAGAAGGAGAAAAATGAAGGAGAGAAAGAGCTGTTTCCTTGCCAAGTTTCTGTTGGCATCAGTGTCTTAAGTTCTGCTGATAAGAAACAGAATGTACAAGGAACAGTTAGATGAGAGAAGAGTTAGTTTCCTGGCCTTTGAATGCTTTGAATATAATTCCAAGGAAGCTATTCAGATGTTCTGCAAACTTAGCACCTCTTATATTAATTAAATCAACCCATCTTCCTTTTCACAGAAGCCTGGGGAAAAAGAGGGGACAGTGGTTCTTAGATTCACATAAATTTAATGACGGAAACTTTCAGGATTGTCATCCTTGCTAGTCCTGGCTGAGATGCCACAGGATCCCTCCAGGAATTGTCCCTAAATCTAGGATGTGCAATGAAGTCAGAGATGCTTATTCAATACATTGAAAATACAACAATATTAAGTATAATGAATTCAATGTATTTAAATACACTTAATGAAATCAAAAGGTTTCTGTTGTGGCTTCCTCTACGTCTTGATTTATCCCTCACACTTTTTCAAGCAGTTCTGCCTGTGCTAATTAACTAACGAACAAATAATTTCATTTGCCCAAAGCTGGAAACAACAACATGCTCCAACAAACACAATGATTATAAAAAAGGTGCTAGAGTGTGCAGAATCAGATAAGTTAACGATGGAACTTAAGGACAGAGAGGAAACGATTTATTATGAAACATGGAAGATGGTATGACTGGCTGGAAAAGGAATCTAAAATTAATGGATAGTGTATAGCAAAAGGGAAGATATTACAATGGAATGTTATATTTAATGTGTAGTAGTTATCTATATAAAATGTATTGATTATAAGAATAAGTATGTAACAAACAAAATGTATATGTATTTTGTTTGAAAGATAAATTGGATATTACTAAAAATGCCGGTATTGGAAAGCTGTAAAAGTGTAACTAAGATTTAAAGATGTAAACGTTGAATAAAAACAATAATAAAAAAAAGACAATGTGGCAGGGAGCTTAGAGATACCAAGAGAGGCATCCAGGAGATATATTTTTTTCAATATAGTCAATTTGCTACATTTTTTGAAGTGTTTTGTTTTGCACATGCCTGCCTAATTTATTACTCTAGCTATTCATTAGAAACATATTATGTTTTAGCTGTCTGTGTATAACTTCGATGTGTGTCTTGAATTTATGGCTATTACCTGTATGTTGTCTTCAAACATAAGGACAAGATAACCTGTAGTCTCCTAAATCCTACTGGGGAAGCATATGTATACTAAGCTTATAAATAAATCTGTTCTATAATATAAACCTTGTAGAATCTGAATTCCATTATAAAGATTTAATATTGAGGATGGGGTCCCTACTCTTTCAGTCTAAGCTATCTTATTGTTGAACTATTTGGGCTCAGGGTTTACAAGAGAGATTGTCTTCATTCCCCAAAATTCTTGTCCTTTTTCAAGACCAGGTGTCTCCAAACTTTAAGATTTGTGGACTTCAGTTCCCAGAATTTCTTAGCCAGCTATGCTGACTGGGGAATTCTGGGAGTTATTTATTTATTTTTAATTTGATTTATATGCCGCCCTTCTCCGGAGGTTCAAGGTGGCTTACAATGCGTTAAGCAATAGCCTTCATACTTTTGTATATTTATACAAAGTCAGCTTATTGCCCCCACAAACTGGGTCCTCAGTTTGTTAGACCAGAAGTCTTAAAGTAGCTAAGTTTGAAGGCTCTTATTCAAGACTGTTACAGCTGGAGTGCCTCCCATCACTCTCTTCCCCTTAAAAGCACAGATGAGGCCAGGTACCAACTATTCCTCATGGTGTTTTGTTCATTCCACCTTTTTTCCCTCTTGAAAAAGACAATGTATGGGCCTATCTCTGTGATGGCAAACCTATGGCACGTGTGGCAGAAGTGGCACGTAGAGCCATCTCTCCGGGCACACCAGCCGTCGCCCGTTGTTCTTCTGGCTTCTGGTACCCACGTGTGCGCCAGCCATCTGGTGTTCACGCACCCATGTGCAGCAGAAACTGGAAGACCAGGTGACCAGATTGCAAGCACACACCAAAAAACCAGAAGCACAGCTTCCTGGCACATGCATACATGCCAGGGAGCTGCTCTTCCAGTTTCTGGCACTCCCATGTGCGCGCACACTCCCGTTTCGGCACTCGTTGCTGAAAAGGTTTGCCAGCATTGGCCTATCTAGTTGTTTAGAACATCTCCTCTGTTTCAAAGTAGAGAGTGAGATCATTCATTTGATAAGTCCTCCTCCTCAATGTTCTCTAAATCAGAAGGTGAGGCGTGACCTTGGATTTGATCCCTCAGCTCAATTGAGTTGTCCACGTTGTTTTAATAGATAGAGCAAGTTATCATATATCTTACAAAGTTCAATTGGTAGATTACAACTAATTAACAAATATTAAAGGAACAATTCATATCCTTCATCATTTATGAAGCAAACTCTGTTTACATTGCTCAATCTGGCAGAGACACAAAAGAAAGAGCTATGAAGAAAGAGATCTAATTCTGATAAATTTGCCTTTTCTTAGCTGAGCTTTGCAGTATACGTCCTGAATTCTTCCTAACACCCTTGCCCCTTAAAGTATTAACTGCATAAAATACACCATTACCTACATATATTTTTTAAAAACAAACTTTTATGAATCACAAAAAAACAGCTTTAAAGACATTTGAAATATGTACAGTATTAGCTTTTGGCAACAGCAATTATTCTAAGCTTTTTGCGATTGTTTTCTTGGTAAATGCTTTAATTTGTTAAACTTCATATAGCAAAAAGAGAAAGTTATTACCCAAGTTATAGGAATTCCACAATTTGCTATTGTTTTTTCTTCTTCTTTAACATATGCACCTGTAAAGCATGTGGATATTAGTTCACCTGAAAGTTATTGAATAAATCATGTAAAAATCTCCTTCCAATTGAGCTTGGCTCAAAGTGATTCTAGGTATGATCTACTATAGTACAGCAGGCATGAGGGCAAGTCATCTGGCCAATTGATTGATTAATCAATCATTTCATTTCCCTGTGATGATCTGTCCCTAACCTGATCTTTTACAGTGGATGCATCACCACTGTAACTGAGTCTACCTTAATGTTAGTCATCCAACTGGACAGAGTTGATATAGTCTACAGCAGCGCCCCCCAATCTTTTGGGAACCAGGTACCGGTTTTTCCATGGACCAGAGGGGGATATGGTTTTATGTGCTGCCTGCATCGCGCAGATGGCGTTTTGTTTATTTGCACAGCCCGGTTACTGGCATGCCGCAGCCCAGTGCCAGTCCACAGACTGGTGTTGGGGACCTCTAGTCTATAGTATAGATGCTTTATAGAATAAGTTAATGAATAGAAGCTTGGGTCTCCTTCATAATTATTTATTTATTTGATTATTAAATTGCTATGCTGCCCATCTCATTATGAAAAGTGACTCTGCATTCATAAGAACTGAGCAACAGTAAGTTTTCCTAGAATCCTAAAGCTAGAGGGAGCAATTAAGGCCATAGAATGCAAAACCTGCTCAATGCAAAATTGAAATTCAAACATTCCAAGGGTAATTTCTAAGTCTTCTTTCCTTCCTCCCTCCCTCCCTCCCTCCCAAGCTTGAAATATTTAGAAATGTAAAGCAAAAGGTTGAGACTGTAACTTTTGTGTATTCTACTGCTCTGAAAAAAGTTGGAAAACACTACTTTCTTCCTTCCTTCTTTCCTTCTTTTCTATTTTTAAAGTACATCATATTGTTGGAGTTGCATGTATATTCTTTTTCTTTTATTTAATACAATCAATTAACTTGTAAGAAAGTATGGTCTTTCTATGAATCATATAAATAGTTGCAATTTCACATTTCTCTTTTTTTTAAAAAAAGGGGATCTGCCATTGCAAAAATCGTAGGCCAAAATACCAAAAGCTCCAACCAGTTTGACCCGGTTGTCAAGATGTGGGTATTTGAAGAACTAATCAATGGTCGAAAACTCACTGAGATCATTAACCAAGAACATGAAAATGTGAAATATCTCCCAGGGCATAAAATACCTCCAAACGTGGTAAGTGACAGCAAAACATACCAGAATGGATTCAGTTTTAAATGATATTCCAGTTAAAGTTCAAAGAAAGTAGAACAAATAAGTAACTTAGGCGAGAACAAATTACAGCTCCCAAATACATAATGTGACATTGAAACATAAAGGATATAGATGAGATGTGTTCAGTGGGGCCAATTGACTTATCTTGATTGCCAGAAAAAATTTAAAAATTCCAAGCAGAGTGTGCCATATAAAATAAACTAATGTTTTAATTATTTTTTTGTTGTCATAATGTACATTCAGCTGCAGCATCCTGCATCTGATCTCTTCTCAGCATGTTATTTTATTTCATTACTTTAAACAATTTACAGTATATAGCTACCCATTTCACAACAACAGTGGCTTTAAGCCAGGGGTCTGCAACCTTAAACACTCAAAGAGCCATTTGTACCCGTTTTCCACCGAAAAGAAAACACCGGGAGCCACAAAACCCTTCCTGTGCCTGACTATTTCCTGAGCGGCCACAAAACTAGCATATGTAGTTGAATTAAACGTTCTGTTTTCTTCTGAAACTTTTCTTTTCTTGGATTTATCCATGGTTGGCCTACCGGGGGTTGAAAATCACATGCCGGCAGATGCCGCACATTGGCGGTTGTGACACATATTTTGAGTGACAGGGAGCCACAGCAGAGAGGTGAAAGAACCACATGCGGCTCCAGAGCCACAAGTTGCTGACCCCTGCTCTAAGCAGTGCCTATTAAAATCAAAAAACACCACCATGTTTTAACTCTGCTTACAGCCACCTGTTTAATGTCCATTTGAAGTTACAGTAGTATTGAAAAAAGTGACCAATGACTGGTCCTTGCACATATCATTGAGTATTCCCAGTGGTGGTATTCAGCCAGTTTTATCTGGTTCTGGCGAACCAGTAGCGGCAGCTGTGGGAGGCTCCGCCCACCTCCCTGTATGTCATTAAGTCCCATTTTTGACCCTCTGCGCATGCATGGAAGGCTCAGTGCGCGCTCACATTTGTGAACCAGTAGCGAAAGTAAGTGAATAGTACCCCTGAGTATTCCCACAGACACAGGATGAAAAATCGGGAGCTTGGCAATTGGCATATATTTGCGACAGCTGCCGTGTTCCAGGGTCACAGGATTGCCATTTGTGACCTTCCCAGCTGGCTTCCAACAAGCAAAAGTCGACAGGGGATGCTGGATTTGCTGAACGACTGTGTGACGCGCTTAACAAACGGCAGTGTTTCACTTAACAACCGTGGCAAAAGTCATAAAATCAGGTGCAACTTGCTTAGCAATTCCCTTGCTTAACACTAGTCCAACTGTGGTCATAAGTCAAGGATGACCTGTACCTATAAAAAAATAACATTCCAAAAAGAAATGATATAAGTGTGAGATCAAAAAAACCCAACACCTCACTTCATTTTTAATTCTAAAAGTGGAATGAAAGACATAACCAGACTCACTTAACCTGTCCCCCAAAATGCGGGAAATTGGCAATTACTGGCCAAAAAACAGTCTGTTTTCTGCTGGCAAGAAAGAACAAGATAAAGCGCCACAACATACATACAGTACACATGATGCCCCACTAGGACATAAGGCACATACTCTATAAAGAGGTGCAGTGATTCCACTCTGGGGCAAGGCCTGCTTTCCTTTCTCCCACTTCGTTGCAGACACCCACTGCACATTAACAGAACACTAGACCAAAGTGTCTCAGGCCATTTTCATTGCTGAAATTTAAAAATCTGCCTGTCCCTAAAGAATTCTGCACAGGTAGACCTTGATTTATGGCCACAATTGATCCCAAAATTTATGTTGCTCAGTGTGACGGTTGTTAAGCGAATCACTGCAGCTCGTAACACAGTTGCTAAGTGAATCTGGCTTCCCCACTGACTTTGCTAGTCAGAAGGTCGCAAAAGGGGATCACGTGACACTGGGGCACTGCAACCGTCATAAATGTGAACCAATTGCCAAGCATCCGAATTATGATCGAGTGACCATGGGGATGCTGCAATGGTCGTAACTGTGAAAAACAGTCCTTTTTTCAATGCCGCTGTAACCTCAAGCAGTCGCTAAATGAAGTGTTGTAAGTCAAGGACTACCTGTATTGTCAATGTAAAGCTGTGCAGCTTTTCTCTCTGAATTAACTGCAAGAGAAGCCCTTCCTTCTGTGTGGCAGGAACAGAATTCTGTATGGAATGTTCTCAAATAAACTACTTTATGTGGTCCAAGCCTCTTGTTTTGTTAAGGAACCTGAATCACCCGTTGCAATTGCTGTAGGAAACACTGATGCTATGTGTACAAACTGCATGCTTTTAAACACCCGTGTGCAAACATTGCAATAAAGATAAGTATGTGTGATGTTTAGACTGTGCCAAGCATATGTTCCAGCTGTCTGCATTTTTAACTTTTGCACAAACTGTTGAGCAAACAAATATTTAAGGCTTGTTCTATGTTCTATGTTCTCTGTGCTTGATTGTTTTGTTGTGGTAAACGTCTCCCGCAGTGTTTTCCTCATTCAGTATTCAGTAGGAGAATGCTATAATCTTTTTTCCTCTCAGGTTGCTGTACCAGAAGTAGTAGAAGCAGTAGAGGAATCTGATATTTTAATATTTGTCGTACCTCATCAGTTTATTCCCAAAATTTGCGAGCAACTTACTGGTCACGTAAAAGCAGGAGCAATTGGGATTTCACTGATCAAGGTAAGGAATGGCATCTTCTTGGGATAGGTATGTTTGACATATGTTTTAAAATATGAGGATAATTTTGTTATTTTATTGTTAACCTCCTTAAATGCTACTTATGGGAGAAAGCTGGAGTATACAGCAATTAAAAAAATAAACAGTTCAATAAATACTTACGCATACCCATTTTAAAAATAACTGATGTAAATACATTAAATATTGCTCAGTTTACACACTGCATTAAGCCATAGTTTGTATAACCATGGTTTATGGAACAAATCACATTTAACTAAGCTTATGGTTTATCCAAAGTATAAATCATAGTTTAAAAATCACAATGGCTAAGTTCATACAATCTAGAAACCATAAAAACTACTGTTGAGAGAAATATCCATCTGGTTCAGTTTCAAGCCAGGAGAATGGCACCAGAGGCAAAACTGAGGCTGGAAGTGGATTGGAAAGAGGGTCCATTTCAGAGGTAGGTTTCAGCAGGTTCTGACCAGTTCTGCAGAACTGGTAGCAGAAATTTTGAGTAGTTTGGAGAACCGGTAGTAAAAATTCTGTTTTATTCTATTCGCCCCATCTATTCTCTGCCCCCCAACTCCCAGCTGACTAGGAGGAAATGGGGATTTTGCATTAAACATCCCCTGGATTGGGGACAGAATGGAGATTTTGCAGTAATCTTCCCCTGGAGTGGGGTGAGAATGGAGATTTTACAGTATCCTTCCCCTGCCACGCCTACCAAACTATGCCACACCCACTAAGTCACACCCACAGAACCGGTAGTAAAAATTTTTGAAACCCACCACTGGTCCATTTATTGATGAAGCAGAACAACCAAGCACGTGTGATTCTGGGTAGCTGACCACATGGAGTTGAGTGTGTGTGTGTGTGGGGGGGGGGGGTTATAGCTTTTCTTGGGCTTTGCAGTTGAACTTTCTGTTCCTGTGCAAGAACATATATTCTATTGGCTGTTGACAAGACTCTCATGGTGCCATGTACAAATCCTAGGAGTTTCTCTGAGCTAAGATTGGTTGGAATTTGGGTGATGCAATGAAGAGGTTTGTTGGGCAATTCCTATTGTGCCTGAGGGCTAACCCTACCTTTGTTCAGACCTTGCTGCAGGGAGTAATGGATTACCAAATCTACATTTCTAAAGTTGGCCTCGGTTTAGTATCTGCTTGTGGGTAGGGAGCCGAGGCTCTGAGGTTCTGTCTCCCTTAAGATTTTTATTTCTCTTTTAGGGGAAATATTTTATCCTGCCTTTTTTTAACATTTCTCAAAAATTTTCATTCTTCTAGGAGAGGGGTGGGTGCTAACTTTCTACACTACATTCTGCTTTAACTCCATGTGTGAAATTAATCCATGTTTTTCAGTAAAGGGATTTGGCATTCTGTACAACTTTTTTTTTTTAAAGCATTATTGTGGAGTAGGGGTGTTAAACTTGCAGCCCACGGGATGGATGCATCATGTGCTGGCTGCGGCCCCGCCTGGTTTAGCGAAGGGGGGAAAAAGTCCCGATACCTCACGTGATGCCGCCGTGACGATACGAATTTGACACCCCTATTGTAGAGGAATATTTTTAAGAAAGGGAGATACCATACTTTGGAATAGGAATCCTCAAAACTATGTTTATTCCATGGGTGGGTTCTAAATTTTTTTACTACTGGTTCTGTGGGCATGGCTTGATGGTCATGTGACAATTATTTAGGATTTAGCAGAGGTACTGGTCTACTAGGCTTTTAACTGCTTGCAGAGCTGTACCGATCTACCCATTTATTTTTGCAGGCACTGATCTACTCATGTATTTTTGCAGGCACCGGTCTACTCATTTGTTTTCTTTTAACACTGATAAGCTGTAGGGCGGCCCTTTGAAGCCCCACGGCAAGAGTTTAAACAGTTTTTTTCCCTCTAGCCATCAGCTGGGACTCAGGAGGCAGCAATAGATTGGGGATGGGGCCAAATAAAAGGTAAGAATAATGCGGGGGTGGGGGTACGCGGGGGTGGGGGGTGGGCGGGGGGGCAGAACCGGTTCAGTGACATCATATCGTCACCGCTACTGGCTCGGCGGAACCGGGCGGAACCGGGAGGAACCCACCACTGCTTTATTCCCCTTTATTCGTTTTAAAACTCAACTGCAGCTTCAGGGTCTCATAAATGCATAGACAAGCAGGTTGTTTTCTGAATACTGAATTATATATAGATCAGTGCTTCATATGTATTTCAAAACTGAAGTAACAATTGTCTTCAAGTGGCTTTTCCAGGCTGGTTTAAACATTAAGATTTTTAAAAAAAAACAACCCCCACCCCCACCCAAAAAAACCTTGAGTGGTGAGTCAGTCAGCAGATCACACAGATCTTGGTCAAAGGTCACTTCTCCTTTCTCTGGCTTTCAGCCCTCTTTTACCCAGTGGACATATACCATTTCTGTTTTTGTGAAGACCTTTCACCTACTTCTAGAAAACATAATGATGCAAATATGATTAAATTAGCAGCGTACACAGGATTACATATTGCCATGGAGGTATCAGTTGACATATGAGGTCGGGTTAATTAGCTGCTAAATGGAATATTCCACTACACTCAGAATTTATGGCTCTGCTAAAAAAATGTTAAAGAAGCTCTCCTGTTGAGTGTTAAGAGAGGGATTTGCCATTATCTTCTTCCAAGATAGTTTTTAAACTATCTAACAGCCCAGCATTCCCATGTGGACCAATCAGGTTCAGCCTTGCTTTGCTTCCCAGATCATGCAAAATCAGCCTGGAGCTGCCCCACCGACCAATGACAGCTTTGATATGTAAAATATTTCCTCTATAATTCAGAGCCATTATTTTACTTTTCTATGTTTTGTATATCTTACTTTATACCAGTAGCCCTCAACTTAGAACCATTCATTTAGTGACCTTGTGAAGTTACAACAGCACTGAAAAAAGTGACTTAGTTTTTCACACTTCCAACTGTTGCAGCGTTCCCATAGTCAGGGGATCAAAATTTGGTTGCTTGGCAACTGGCATGTATTTATGACGGTTGCATTGTCCTGGAGTCATGTGATCACTGTTTGTAACCTTGCCAGCTGGCTTCCAATAAGCAAAGTCAATGCTGGAAGCCAGATTCGCTTAATGCCTGCATGGTTCACTTAACAATTGCAGTGATCCATTTAACAACTATGGCAAAAAAAGTTCACACAATGAGGTTAAATTCATTTAACAACTGCCCTGCTTAGCAATGGAAAATTTGGACTCAATTGTGGTCATAAATCAAAAACTAACTGTAAGCCTTTTAAAAATCTGTTTTAAAAAGCATCTTTTTTCGTTCTGATTTTTTAAAAATGTTCTTTATTGTTTTTATCGTGATATTATACTTTTGGAATTGTAAGCCGCCCAGTCATTGATGGGTGTCTATAGAAATTGAATGAATAAATAAATGAACGTTACAAAATCAGAACATAGCAACTGAACTGAATCAGAAAATACAATGTACCATCATGTCAGGGATGCTCAGCTGACCTTCTTAATATCAGGCTTGCATATATGGTACTCATTTAGGCTACCCTTACTATCTGTGATGGAGTGTGTACCTGGAGAAGCAGTGGAGGGGAGTCTTGGCAGCACAGAGCTTTCCCACAGTGAAGGCAATATATAGCAATAGCAAAAGCATTTAAACCTATATACTGCCCCATAGCACTTTACAGCACTCTCTGGGCAGTTTACAATGTAAGTATTATTATTATTACTATTATTATTTGCATATTGCCCCAAACAATCTGGGTCCTCATTTTACCAACCTTGGAAGGATGAAAGACCAAGTCAACTTTGCACCCCGTCAGGATCAAACTCCAGGCTATGGACAGTTTGCCTACAATACTGCACTTTGACCACTGCACCACCATTCCACCAAAAAGCCCAATTTAAGAGACTGTGCAGACCCAAACTGGATGGGGAGGGAGGAAGAGGTTCACGGGAGCCACACCGTGTAATCTCTCAGGATTTATCTATTAGGGTTGAAGGCTATGGCTTTAGTTTGGCAAGATTCTGTCCATTGGGTATAAGCAAATAAAGCTAGGACTCGGTTGGATTTTGCTGTGTCATTACTGAGCTTGGACCTAACACTATATGCAAACGAATGCTGCATTGCTACTACAAGTTACGGCCTCAAACCCTGGAAACAAAGATACTACAGCTTGAATGGACTGGTCATCTCTCATGATGTACCCTAAGGGAAGCTTAGCTTCTAATTTTAAATGAAACTGAAATGTCAGTTCCCATGAAGGAAGAAAGGGGAAAAAAACCATTTGTTGCAGCACTGGTTCTTGGGTAAAAAGGTCATCCTTAGGTCTTCCTTGCCCAATTTTCAGAGAAAACAACTGGTTCCATAAACTAATCTATTGCAGCACAGTTCAATTTGGTTTTTCGTTGCTTTGACCCCTCTTTTTTCTGTTAAGTAGGGTATAGACGAAGGCCCTGAAGGACTGAAACTCATCACTGACATCATCCGAGAGAAACTGAAGATAGATATGAGTGTGCTCATGGGTGCCAACATTGCCAATGAAGTGGCAAATGAAATGTTCTGTGAAACTACCATCGGTAATTGACTCATAAATTATTGGTCTGTCACGCTAGGAAAATAAATCCACTACTAGCAGATGGAGTCAGCCAGCTTCTTTTTATAACCGATCATATCATGGATAATAGTCATAGATTTTTATCAGCCAAGATTTTGTGTCCTTTTCTTTGTATGCTATTGCAACATTTCTCACACCATCTTGTTCATCTTTTAAATTTGCATCCTAATTTTTACACAGAAAGTCCAAGGCAGTGGATGTGGTTCCTTCCTACAATTCCCCAGCCTGGCTGGGAGACAGTAATTGATCAATGTCACTAAGTAAAATTCATGGTCGAATGACCCTGTCCTAAGTAATATCTGGCACTCTTAAATTAACTGTGGTTTGCTTGAACCTCAAGTTTATTCAACCCATTTTTCACGAATAACGGGAGGCACAGAATCACAAACTAAATAGCTTCTTTATTAAGCCAATCAGTGTATTGTAGGGGATGCAGCTGGTCCATACTGCAAATCCAGATTTTCCTCATGGTCCCTGTGGCACACTGAACTAGTTTTAATCTACTCTCCCACCATACAGCAACTATTGTAAAAACCAGCTAATCTCTTTTATTTTCTTCTAGGACAGTGATGGCTAACCTTTTTGCCATTGCGTGCCAAAAGCGTGGGGAGTGTGGGGGGGGGTCGCGGGTGCCCAAGCCCACATCCATAATTCAATGCGCCCTGCCCTCCCACGCACGCTCCCCCCGCGCTCCCCCCCCGCTTTTGGCATGCAATGGCATGGTGGGCCCAGTAGGCCCGTTTTTTTGCCCTCTCTAGGCTCCAGAGGCTTTCTTGGAGTCTGGGGAGGGCGAAAACGACCTTCCTCATCCCCCCAGAGGCCTTCCGGAGACCAGAAACAGCCCATTTTCTGATTTCCGGTGGGACCGGAAGGCCCAAAAATCAACTGGCCAGTGCACGCATGCATGCTGGAGCTGAGCAAGGCAACACTCGCGTGCCCACCGATATAGCTCCATGTGCCAACTGTGGCACGCGTGCCATAGGTTCGCCATCATGGTTCTAGGAGTTGAAGTTTTTTCCCCCTTTAAGCAAATGCAGGAAGTTTATTCTTTAGGAAGCCTAGTCCTCTTGTGTTCTCACTATGATAGTTTCAGTAAATATGTCCTTCTCCCCCCACCCCACCCCACCCCATCCCACCCCACCTTCCCTCAGGAGTGCTGCCATAAGACACCACACAACTCTTCTGTATTCATTTAGGGGCCGGTATTAAAAGAAAAAAAAATTAGTTCATATATTACTTGAAATACAGATAGTCCTCAACTTACGACCACAATTGAGCCCAAAATTTATGTTGGTGAGTCATTTGTTAAGTGAGTTTTGCCCCATTTTATTTTTCTCGCCCCATTTGTTAAGCGAATAATTAAATCATTAAGTGAATCATTAAATTAGTAACACAATTGTTAAGTGAATCTGGTTTCCTCATTGCTTGTCAGAAGGTCGCAAAAGGAGATCACATGACCCCAGGACATTGCAACTGTCATAAATATCAGTCAGTTGCCAAGAATCTGAATATTGATCATGTGACCGTGGGGCTGCGGCAACGGTCTGAAAAACGATCATAAGTCACTTTTTTCAGTGCCGTTGTTAACTTCGAATGGTCACTAAATGAACTGTTGTAAGTCGAGGACTACCTGTAGAGTCTTTTCAGGAAGCTTGAGATAAAATCAATGCAATCAGAAGGAAAACATGCATATGTGTTTTATTTTTAAAGAATCATAATTAGTATCCTTCATTATCCCATGGTATAATTATTTTACCTGTATTTATTTTTTTATATTAATATTTCACCACAGTGTTTTGCAATTGACTTTGCCATTTTACTATTAAGAATATAATATAATCTTATTTTTTTCCTCAGAAAATCTATTTCTATTTCCTATTTATTTCACTGTCTTTTGATCAACTTGGAATATTTCACCCAATAGCTAATTTTCACAGGAAAAGTGTCTCTCTTTTAAACATTTTCTGTATATTTTTGACACAAAGACATTTAAATGAAAAATCATACAGGAAATAATTTTATCCAGTCAAATGCTTTCTTCTATTGTCAGTTATAATTCTAACGCATGTGCTTCTTTTCTTAGGTTCTAAAAATGCTAAAAATGGGAAGATCTTAAAAGAATTAATGCAAACACCAAATTTCAGAATTACTGTGGTGGATGACTGTGATACCGTGGAACTCTGTGGGGCCTTAAAGGTTTGTTATTCCAAGGAAGTAGTTGTGTTCATACGATATATCAGGGGTGTCAAACTTGATTTCATTGAGGGCCACATCAGGATTGTGTTTGACCTCAGGGGCTGGGGTGGGCGTGGCCAGGATGAGTGTGGCCAGCTCAACATCACTCGTGTTGGGGGCACCTGTGGTGGTCTGAGCACTTTGCAAGTGAAAACGGGCTCCCAAGCTCCATTTTCAGCTGCGACGGCCTCCTGGAACCCTCTGTCAGGGAAAATGGAGTTTGGGAGAGCTGCACGCGGCCCTCATGAGCTCCGTTTTCGCTGGCAGAGGTACAGCAGACCTGTCTTTTGCTGTTTCCAGGGCGGCCCCGCAGGCCAGATCTAAGCACGTGGGCCGGTTCTGGCCCTTGGGCCTTGAGTTTGACACCCTGCGATATATTAAGCTATACTATGCTTAAATGTAACTTACCGAATAATACTCAAGAGCTAGATATATGCAACAGATATATATTAAACCATCAGGCATGATTAATCTATCTCGCTGGCTCGGTTCACATAACACTCTGAGCTATAAACAAAGTCACCACATTTTAATATTTGTGTGAAACCCACCATAGTTAAGCCAAATGCAGGTCTCTAGACTGGGTTTTCTGCTTAATTGTTAAAATGTGTCATAAAAGCTTTACATACTGATTTTTAATTGAGTTTATCACCAGTAAATAGAAACAGTATATCTTTACATTCTAAAGATTGATTAAATACACCTATGAGGTCTGTCTCAGGTCAGTAGCTCTAATATTAATGAAAGCTGTTCAACTATAGTTACTAATTGAGTATGCAAAGTGCATGCTTTTTTTTTAGCAATCATTTTTCATGATTTTCTGCTTTAGCATCTTAATCCCTAAATTCTGACTAATGAAGGTGGAGCAGAGGTCAAAGTTGTCCATTATTAATACAAGTGACTCTTTGTGTTATCCAAGTAAAACTGATCTTGGGCATGTTTAGATCAATTTGACAGTATATAGTAAATTCAATCATAAAATGCAGGTAGTCCTCAATTTACAGTCACAACTGAGTCTAAAATTTTGATTGCTAAGCAAGACAGTTGTTAAATGAATCTGGCTTTCCCACTGACTTTGCTTGTCAGAAGGACACAAAAGATAATCACATGACCCCAGGACAGTACAACCGTCATCAATACATGCCAGTTGCCAAGCATCTGAATTTTGATCACATGACCATGACGATGCCTCAGCGGTCGTGTGAAAAGTGATCATGTCACTTTTTTTCACTGCTGTTGTAACTTGAAACAGTCAGTCACCAAATGGTTGTAAATCAAGGAGTACCTGTAATTCAAATTCAAATTAAAGTGCACTGAAGTTGGCACCTAGGAATGGAATATTATTTTTACCTCATTCAGGGGTGGTTCTACTTACCTTTATTATTGGTTTGCATAATAATAATAATAATAATAATAATAATAATAATAATAATAATAATAATAATAATAATAATAATTTTATTTCTATACCGCCCTTCTCCCGAAGGACTCAGGGCGGTGTACAGCCAATTTAAAAACACAGGACACAACAATGATTAAAAATTAAAATAATTAAATAGATTTGCCGATTTAAAACCCCCAAAATTTAAAATACCCCAATTTAAAATTATTATGTTGATAGCCCTGCCTGGCGGAACAACAGGGTCTTCAGTGCGCAGCGAAACACCTGGAGGTCGGAGATCTTACGTATTTCCAGGGGCAGTTCATTCCACAGGGCTGGGGCTCCCACAGAGAAGGCCCTCCCCCTGGGTGTCGCCAGCCGACATAATTTGGCTGATGGCATCCTGAGGAGACCCTCTCTGTGGGAACAGACTGGTTGGTGGGAGGCTATTGGTGCCCGAATTTGTTTATTTTAGAATATTTTTATTATTTTTCAAAAAATCTGTTATTTTTATGTTTTTCTCTTTGTCCTATGCAATCTTCTGAAACAGAATTATTACTACATAAGAGCCATATATTTTTAGTGCTAATTACAGTCACTAATTAAAATAGTTTAAGCTGTAGTTTGTTCAGCCATAATTTCAGTTTTTGCTAGCTGGGTTTGTTATTTATGTTTGTTATGTATTAAACTATAAAACATAATTAACATCTGGATTAGCCTAGTGGATGGTACTAAGTGGTAGTTATGGATCTTGTGTGGGAGAACCCAAGATTTGAAGGTTCTCTCTGAGCTTGCTTGTTTTCTTGCAGATGTTTCATTACCTAACTAGGTAACATCATCAATGCTAGTAAAGAGTGGGGTTTGTTCTTTGTTATTAGAACTCAAGATTATCTGATGTTTTAAACTGCTAACTTCTTTTTTCCTCTCTTCGTCCTCATTTTTCCATTGGCCTTTAGAACATTGTGGCTGTTGGAGCTGGTTTCTGTGATGGGTTGGGCTTTGGAGACAATACCAAGGCAGCTGTGATTCGCCTGGGCTTGATGGAAATGATTGCCTTTGCTAAAATCTTCTGCAAGGGCACAGTCTCGATAAATACATTTTTGGAAAGCTGTGGGGTTGCAGATCTGATTACCACATGCTACGGGGGACGTAACAGGAAGGTGGCTGAAGCATTTGCACGTGGTGGAAAAGTAAGGACATGTTTTGCTATATTCCCTTCATGAAGTTGGCTGCATTTTTAAGATAAAACTACATAGACTAGTAGAGCACAATTTATGGGAAATAGCCAGAGATGCTGCTGGCTGAGAGCGGGAGGGCCAACATGTTTTGGATTTGACATGTCTGATAATATCCTGTATATATTACTACAACTCTCATGTTTGTAACCTTTAACTGGACATTCATCATGGGACAAAACATTTTCAACCAAGGTACCTCAAGTGGTCTAACTTAGAAAGCATCCAAACTCTGGGATCCATGACTCCCACGGAATTGACATTTGGCAAATTTTATAAACCATTTAATGACCTAAAATGATCATAAACCATTTTATGATGTAATAAAAATGTCATAAACCATTTCCTATGGTCAATGCCTGATGTTTGACTGGGCTCTACAGTTCAACATGAACTACTTTGAAGGCAGATGTATTTGTGAATATCTCCCTGAATTTTTAAGGGAGATATTAATTTTTAATTAAGAAGTTTTAAAGTACAGGTAGCCTCCACAGTCCTGTGATTTCTTGAAAGTCAGCCCTTATAATTGAAAAAAGAAACCCTAATCTTTATAAGTTTGAATTGAGACTGTTTTCACACATTGCAAACACGGGGAGAATGCATCGCCTCTTAAGCAGATTCCCCATTATTCACTTACAGCAATAGCAATAGCACTTAAGATTTATATACCGCTTCATAGTGCTTTACAGCTCTCTCTAAGCAGTTGTACAGAGTCAGCCTATTGCCCCCAACAATCTGGATCCTCATTTTACCCACCTCGGAAGGATGGAAGGCTGAGTCAACTTTGTGCCTGATGAGATTCGATTTGCCAAATTGCAGTCAGCCATCAGCCAGCAGTCAGCAGAAGTAGCCTGCAGTACTGCACTCTAACCACTGCGCCACTGTGACTCATCCCCTAGTGTCAGCTAATTATCTCTGAATCCATATTTCAAAAATGAAGATGGGCTTTATGTTGTTTTCAACACAGGTTGAGTACTGTTAGAAGATACAGTAGGTGCCCGAGGATAAATCAGTTTTGTAAACCCAGCCAACTGGTTCATTCAATGGTTAAGATGTGAATGCAGGTTTAGCGTCACATGTAGCTTAGCTCTAAATTATATCATTATAATAATACATTTCATAATTTTAAAACCATCAAGCTCAAGTAAGTTTAGAAATTGCTCCAAAATCCTGGTTATTAAGTTGTATTGGAAAACACAAAAGCAGGATAAAGGGTGCCCTTTCATTGCTAGAGCTTTAAGACGTTCAGATTTGTTCATCAGCTTATATAGAATTTAATGCCATTTCCTTTCATTCTAAAACAAGCAATTCATACTTTGCCTATTTTAGACAATTGAACAGTTGGAAAAAGAAATGTTGAATGGACAGAAGCTACAAGGACCTCAAACATCAGCTGAAGTCTATAAGATCCTGAAGCAGAAGAATTTGGTTGACAAGTAAGTAGTTTGTTTTTAGATACTAAATACACCTGTGAGCAGCCATGGGTCATTCAGAACATTTTAACTATAATCCTGGGAGTTTTGTTATTTTTGTTGGCTGCAAAAATCCAGAGCAATATTTTCACTAGATAATAGTGAAGAATCAGATCTCTCTCTTTCTCTCTTTGCTGCTCTCTAGTGGTCAGAATTTTTGCAACCCAGTTATACTAGTCCTAATTTTAGGCATGATATTATTATTACTTAATCTAAAATTTTCAGTGAATTGAGACTACAACTCAAGCTAATTCAACTTAATTTTTGTTGTTACCCTTATTGGTATAGCTACTTAGTTATACAATGTTCAATTATTATACACCCAACAATCATATTTGTACACCTATGTAAACAAAAAAATGCAAAGCTACTCACAGAGGACTTTTTTTCACTGTGCTAATTTTTCATTCTTTTTTTAAGTAGTGGGAAATTATATTCAGATATTTAATTCCATACTTGTGGTATAAAACAATTGCTTTCAAAAGATGGAACATCTCTAAATGTTTTAATTTGGTTTCCATTTCCATGTGATTATAGTACATCATGATCTACTGCAGGTAAATTGATAATTCAAGTTTCTCCACAGAAAGGAATTTAGGACATCAGTCTTTTTAGTGTTTTCCCATTTTATTAATATATTTTCTCATTATCAATCATCTCTTAGTCTTTCTAAAATTCCATCGTTTATTGATTTTTTTGGTCAGTCTTTTATCTCTCTCTCTTGGAATCTTGTATCTCTTTTTAATTTTTTTGTGTCTACTAAACTTTCCCTTCTGGGTGCCTTTTGCCTCTTTCTGCTGCATTTTTTGAATACCCATCCACAAAACTTCCTTTTGTTTTTGACATCAGTCTTTTTAGATGGCCATTCATTGTGAAGGACAGTTTGTTGAGGGTAAAACTGCCCTCTGCAAAGTGGTGCAATGGACCAGACAGCGAATAGATACGTTGCTTAGCAAAACACACAGATACTCACAGACTCTGAACGTTTAAAGAAAAATAAACAGTCTTTACTTGTAGTAAAAAAAAACAAACTTGGCTTCTCAAAACAAAGATAACACTTCTTCAAATAATCACGGTTCAACACAAAAACATAGTTTGCTTACAATTCCAGTTCTCTTCAGTAACACAGACACAGTTCCTTTCAGCAGTTCAACCTTCTAATAGCAGGAGCAGAAGTGAATGAACTTCCTGCCTTCTTTTATGTCTGCTTAGCACAGCCAATTAGTCATCTTGTAGCAGTTAAAGTTACAGAACATAGTTTTCTATATATTTCCTACCCAACCGTAGGATAAGCTTCCAACAGAGTTAATTGAAATTTTAAATTGATTATAGCAATTTGTAAACAAAACTTGTGAAACAGTTTGATTTATACAATTTGTGCCCTTTATTTCTAACCAAACTGCTATCACTATCCTTGAGAAATCAAATGTACGAATCTCAAGATCAAATTTCCCATGTTATCTAACAATCTAGTACAGTAGTCACCAACCAGTGGTCTGTGGACTACTGGTGGTCCATGAGAAAATTTTGGTGGTCTGCAGAAAAATTATTTGCATTTTTTTATTTTGCACTAAATACTATTTATCTTTTTAAAAAAATCATTAGTGGTCCGCGGGATTTAAAATTATGAATATAGTGGTCCCTGAGGTCCGAAAGGTTCGTGACCCTTGATCTAGTACAAACTAGATTGTTAGATAGATTACTTGGGAAATTTGATCTTGAGATTCCAAACTAGATTGTTAGATAGATACCATAGATAACTTGGGAAACAGGGATTGACTGTTTCTTCCTATAGATTTTTTTCATGCTTGCAACCAATACATATCCAACCATCTGTGGCAGCTCCCAAAGTTTTTATTCTAAGGATTTCCTCTTAGACAGACCAGATTTCCTCAGGTGACACTATACACTTTAGGGCAGTCTTTCTCAACTGTAGCAACTTTAAGATGTCTGGACTTCAATTTCCAGAATTCTGGCAGGAGAATTCTGGGAATCAAAAGTCCAAAGTTGCTAAATTTGAGAAACACTGTTTTAGGGATAATTAAGCAGCTGCTCCAAATCACAAGACAATGATGGGGCTTTGGTTCTCATTTATTATGAATGAAGTGATAGCTTCATTATGTCTAATGGAAGGACCTCCTAGGTGCAATCTATGGCAACGATTGTGCATGCTTAAGAGCTATGAGATAACAGAAATCCAATAGTTAAACCTGCTGTATTCTATTATAGCAGACTGAGAGAAAAACTGTCTGGCTTCGCTATTCAGTGATAGATAGTAAATGTGACTCTCTTTAATAATGCTTCAATTATGTAGCTGTCGTAATCTAAATATTCTCTAGCGTTTTCATCATGCAACCAGTTCCATTATCAGTTTTAAGATCAAGACTGTGACATGTGAAAATAATCTTTATTACAGCCACTTCCAGAGTATTAAAAAATCTGAATGCTAAGGGCATCAAAGCTAATCTGAGCAGTTGACCTTGGTCTTGTACATTTAGGCTAGCAAAAACATCCTACTGTTTTCCTCATAATGCTTCTCTATGTATTCCTGTTGCTTTACAAAGAAGCAATTTTATCTTTTTTTGTTGATGTTCAAAGGCCCTCATCAGATTTATGTGTTACGCAAGCAGGAAACTTACTGTACTTATGCTACACTTATTCAAGAGTATATGGGACACAGATAAACGACCCAGGTGCCTGGTGGCCTCCAGTTATGTTGGATTATGAGGGTTATACATAGGTCAGAGTATCTAGAGATCACAAAGTTCGCCTATAAAAATAAGTGTAACAAAATGCTAGTTAAAAGAAGATTGCTAGTTAAAAATTACCTTACTGATACCGATCCTTGTGTACACATCAGTGATTATACAGGGTACGAAACAACATACTGACTGAAGATTTACCTTCAACTGCATTTCTCCTAGGTTTCCACTATTCATAAATATCTACCTAATCTGCTACCAAGGAAAGTCAATCAAAGAGTTCATCACTTGCTTGCAAAAGCATCCGGAACATATGTAAGATCCAATGCTGCAACCTACCAGTATAGCCTGTCTCGACTCAAGATTTGTCAGCCTGACATGGAAAATAAAGCCAGCAAGTAAGGTGTCTGTCAACTTGACAATGGAGAATTAAAGCAAGCGCGCAACATGCAAACAAACAAACAAACAAAAAGCCTCTGGTATTAACTTCATTGTGGTCTTAAGGGAAATTACTCTGTATTCCTTTTGAGTAACCATCTGCACCGAGTGTGAAGACAAAACGGTATTACGCATTTCGGCATTGACTTCAGGAACCAATTATAGAAGACTCTGAAGTGGGAATGTCATTTTCATCGCTCATGTTCCATACAAAGCTGAAATTGCAGAAAACCAATCATCAAAGTACAGCTCTTGTGAGAATTGTTCAGACTTTTGTGCTGAACACCCGATAATTGCATAATTTGTATCAAGAGCCACATTTCTTAATTCAGATTGAGTGAAGTAGAATTTAAAATTAGATGTTTATGGCCAAAGAAACAACTACAGGTAGCCCTCCGTTACGACCACTTATTCAGCAACCATTCAAAATTGTGTCAGTGGTACTTATATAACCAGACCTTGAAGTTCTGGCCATCCCAGCACCCCCATGATCACATGAATGCAATCTGGGTGCTTGGCAACTGGCTCGCACTTACAATGGTTGCAGCATCCCATGGTCATGTATTCACAACCTGTGTCCTTTCCTGGTGGCTTCCTATAAGCAAAGCCAATGGGGAAGCTGGAAAGGAAGGTCAGCGTTTCCTCTGGTAAATTGTTCCCAATCCCATCATTTTTTTCGCCCTCAAGGATTTGCTATTTCACAGTGTGTTTGTGTTGGGCCGCAGCAGCTGTCTTCACAATTGACAGCAACCATCCTCTCTATCTGATGGCCATGCTTGTGCTGCAGCAGTCACTCACCCACAGCCACTTGTGTAAGTTCTTGAATTTACTTGTGGGAAACTGACAGTAAGTCACAAGGAGGTCCTTACAATTCTCGCTTAATGAGGGCAATGGGACTGTTGGGATTGCTGTTGCTAAGTGATGCACTCATGTGACATTGTGCTTTAGGGACTGCATTGCTTGGGAAATTCCAGCCCCAATTACCTTTGTTAACTGAGGACTATCTGTAGTTGGTTAAACTGCATATGTGATGTTGATGGCTAAACTCACAGTGCCATAATACAGTTTGTTGGCTAGCTTATACTCTTTGAAACCAGCTGTGTCTTCTTTGACAAAGCATGTTTAAGCAAATAAGTGCTCATAATCTATGACTTCTGCTTGCTACACAACATACCAATCTGTTAATACTACTCTAGTCATGTCAACTCCTAAATTTCATTTCTATGTGTGTCTTAGGGAGCAGTTATTCTGACATCTCCGGGTAATTTCAACTGGACTTAGCGATAAGAGGGGTGCAAAGCTGACAAGACAAGGTGTTCTATTTCTATTCCTTTTACTTTATATTCCAAAATTTCCAGCCACTGACTAGCTTGTTCTGCGCTTTTTAGCTCCAGCCTTATTAAAACTCAACCTCTTTCCTCTGCCAACTTAAACTTTCACTATTTATATCAGGGGTGTCAAACTCAATTTCATTGAGGGCCACATCAGGGTTTGACCCCAGGAGGCCATGGTGGGTGTGGCCAGCTGGACGTCACTTGTGTCAGGGGCGACTGTGGCAGCCCGAGCGCTCTGCCAGCGAAATCCCAAGCTCCATTTTTGGCTTTGACAACTTCCTGCAACCCTCTGCCAGCGAAAATGGAGCTTGGGAGGAATGCCCACAGCCCTCCCAAGCTTCATTTTCACTGGCAGAGGCACCACGGGCCAGTCCTTTGCTGTTTCCAGGGCGGCCCCAAGGGCCAGATCTAAGCACCCGCAGCCTGGATCTGGCCCCCGGGCCTTGAGTTTGACACCACTGGATTTATATCATGCCTTTTTTCTCTTTGTCCACTGTCTTAACTCAATTTTTTTTTCTTTCATACACATTAACTTTTCCTCTTTAATATAACCCCCCAAGACTCTGCCAAATTCTGCTGAAAATATAAACCCGCAAAGGAAAATAGATACATCAAACTAAGAGACAACAAGGCTTACAGCATTTTTAATTAGGATAAATTCCAATGAGGTTATTTAAAATATTATTCTGGATCATACAATTTTGATATCAGTATTTTTTTAAAATAATGTCATTTATCATTCTACGGTATTTTTTGAAAGCAGCTGTGAGTATCTTCCATATTTGTCGCAGTTTAGAAACAAATGCATAAGTAAATAAGAGAAAACATTAACACTTTTTAGAAATAAATTTTTTTAATTGACACAACAATGTTCCCATGATGAACGGTATACTAAAAGAACCTTCCACAAATTTTAACATATGCAATAGAAATATTTTGAACATCAAATAATTAAGCAGCTTTTAAATCAACTCACAAATAAATAGAAAATAATTCTGTATTTACATCATGTAGCAAATATTAATTTCAATAATCTGAAACAAGTTTCAGTTTGAGAAATGAGAATTACACATGTAAAAATTAACATTTGTATTTCAGAGCATCAAACTACACAAACGTACAAAGTGAACTGACACACAGCGTTTTCCAGAAATTCAGGGAAATTAAAGAACATCAATAATGTTACATTTTATAGATATAGGGTTCATATAAAAGCAAAATTTCTGAATTGGTGAATCACTTCTTTGTTTTCCCAAAGATATAATTACAATAGCATGAAATGCTGAATTAAGGTTAAATTTAAGTTTGTTCAATTGAGTCCTTCCCACCGAAATGGTACCTATTTATCTACTAGCATTTGCATGCTTTTGAACTGCTAGGTAGGCAGGAGCTGGGGTAAGAAATGGGAGCTCACCCTATCACATAGCATTCGGGTCTGGAACCCGGGCTACCAGCTTTCCAGTTGACAAGCTCAGTGTCTTTAACTGCTAAGAACATCAAATAATAAAATATCCAGCATAATTATTAGTTTTAAAATCCTAAGTAGGCTGAAAGACTTGATGTGCTTGAAGCCAAAGTAGGCAATTATTATTAAAAAGTTTACTTCTGTGTAGGAAGCCATTACTCTGACAAGATATTCAATTTATATAAACTAATTCCTTCTCTTTTTCTTTCCAAAAAAAAAAAGAAGCAGCCATCTCTTATGCCTTTTAGACACAGCATTGGTTTCCAAATGATCTCATAACTGGTGACACTCTATGGCAGGGTTTGGAAAATTGTATTTCATGACTTTCAAACATTCTGTGACCGACCTGAAGGGATTCCATGAGAAACCAAGGAGGGGGAAAATTCACGTTCACTTTTTGAGCAAAATTTACAGATATTTAAAAAAAAACCCCACTACAGGTAGTCTTTGACTTACAACTGTTTGTTAAAGATAGTTCAAACTTACATCGGCCAGGGAAAAAGTGCTTTATAACTTCTATTTGCCCTTACGACCGTCATGCCATCCTTACAGTCACGTGATTGCAGTTCAGGTGCTTGAAAATCAGCTCACATTTATGAATGCAGTATCTTGTGGTCACATGATTGCAATTCGTAACTTTTTTTGCTGGTTTCCAGCAAAAAAAGCATCCACTGGAAAAGCCAGATTCCCTGAGTAATGATTTGTTTAATGCCTATGGTAAAAATGTTCATAAATTTGGATCCAGTCACGTGACTCAATTTATGACTGCTGTGACTTACAATGGAAATTCCAGTCCCAACTGTGGTCATAAATTGAGAACTACCTGTAACAGATCATGTAGCTGAAAATGTTTGAAAACTCTTGTATTTAAAAAAGACTGCTTAAATGCAGGTCTGTTATCTGAGACAGTGTCAACATTTATTTTCTGCACTGATTAAAGACTGTATGAAGGCTCATTGGTTTGCTGGAGTATTTCCTACTAATACTGGAAAGTGATTTAACTTTGCGATTGGATCATTAACTGCTATCATGTTCTCACTCATACAAAGAATCTCATCTTAAAGCAACCACACGTCTGTATCGTACAATGTATTGATATACCGATGTTTACATACAAGAGTAAAACAGTAAAAATCTCTTTAAACGTTGTGTGCTGTCACATCATACTTTCTTCTTCCTAGCCATTTCTCAAAAGGATCAGCAAGAATCCAGCAACAAATTAATCATTTCTCAGTCAAGAATGCCATGGCATTATTTTCACAGCAACATTACATCAACAGAGATATAAATACTTACAAAACCAAAAAAACAAACAAACCCTACTGCAGTGCAATTTTTTTTTACTTCAAGACAGGGAAAAAAGGTTCAAGTATTTAAAACATCCTTACAAGATGCCATTTACGTTTTACATTGCACATATAAAAATAGTTTGTCTTCCTTATTTTTATAGATCTGTTTCACACTAATATTTGAGCTGTATAACCATTTGGATTAGAAAATGAACTCCTATTCCTCATTCGAAGTATGCACATTTCTCAAACCTAATATTTTATTGCTATTCTCGTGACTTCCATCCCACCATCCTTCCCTTTTATTTAAGGCTAATACAGGGTGTGTAATATAAGCAAATTCTGTCACACATTCTTCAGTCAGCCTTTGCATGTTGTAGAGCAGCGGTCCCTAACCTTTCTGGCTTGGCGGCCTGGCTGGGGTGGTGGGGGAAAGGGGATGGTTTGTATGAGCAGTAGGGGCACACACGCAGCTCCATTTGTGCAAGCAGTGGGCACATGTGCCTGCCGCTCCCGCAAATGGAGCTTCGCCTGTGAGCGCCTGCCGCTTCTGCAAGTGGAGCTACATGTGCGCACACGCTTGGCCACCGCTTGTGCGGCCTGGTTCTGAATCGGCTGTGCCCCACTAGTGGGCCACAGCCCGGGGGTTGGGAACCCCTGTTCTGGAGAGAAGCCACTTAATTTTCACCATTTTCTTTCTAAAAATAAGGACTACTGTAGAAAAAATGTTATCCAACAGGCACTGTTATAGATTTTCCTTTAGGAGCAACTATACTCTGGTTTGAGAGAAGAGTTCTTAGGATGGATCCCATCTAAGATTCTTATTTAGTCCCATAGTCTAGCCTGCTTCTACTGGAACATTTCACAAGAAGCTTTAGGAGCATTCCTAGTCACCATCTCTATTAGTCACAGCTTTCAGTGAATATGAATCACCATTAAAACTACATAACATTTGCTTCCCAATCTGAAAACAGCATCAACCAGTTAAAAGAGAATACCACAACTTGGTCCTTGAACATTGTTCATTTTCCAAGGAATTGGATTATAAAAGTTATTCACTAAATTTTTATATAATGTGCAGTTTTCTGTGACACAGTAATTAATCTGTGCCCTGTAAACAGTATATATACGTTCCAATAGAAGAGAATATATGTAATCAGGGTTGAATTATGGAGTCCTTGGTGCTCTCTGTGCTTGGTTGTTTCTTTGCAGTTGTTTCATTACCTGATTACGTACCATCATCTGTGCTAGTGAGTGTGGGGTTTGCTCCTTGTTTATACACAATTTATGTGTAAGAATGGTAAGAGCCACTATGTAGGACAGACAGGTAAAAAACTAGCAGAGCACATCCATGAATATCAACTAGCAGGCAGAAGACATGATGAGCACTCCTCACTCTCACAAAATATGGAGAAACTCAACCATGGTTTCAACTGGGAAACTCTGAGCATCCTAGACCAATCTAAAACCCAAAAGACTGGAGAATTCCTGGACACTTGGCATTTAGACAAAGCAGACATCCATCAACAAACACATGAAGGTAAGCCACATTTATACACATTCAAGAGACAATAAAAAAAGCTAAAAAGGAAACATCCCCCCCTCCAAGAACACATCCTTTCCAATAACCAACACCCACATAAGCAGGAATTAATACCAGACAAAAATAAAGCAGAAAACAATACTCTAATCAAAGAATTACCACGGAGAGAAATCACACTACCACAAACCTTGTAGGGCAAGGTAGTGCTTATAAACAGGGAGCAAACTCCACACTCTCTAGCACTGATGATGTTATCTAATAAGGATAATGAAATGTCTGTGAGCAAACAACCAAGCTAAGAGAGCACGAAGGATTCCATTATATATTCCGTAATGTAAATTTAAAGTTAACTGTTCTTTCATCCAATAGTCAAATGGGCTCCCTTGATAATAAAACAACTGTAGTTTTGCTACAAAGGAATCCATATGTTATCTGTAATGTTTTCCAATTGCTATGTTACCTTTTCGCTAAGCATTATGCACTACAATCTAATGGTGAAATATGTCATCATTTCAATCTCTTTAAGTCAACTGGGATGGGGTGAGATGATGCAATCCAATCTTTGCATGTTTCGCAACCCAAGGGAAATATCTACGAAAGTAATTAATTCCTCAAATTACCTGGTAAGAAACAAAGTATGTAGCTCAACCAAATTCAGTTACTCAGAAATACTGTACTATAGGTTCAACTGAGTTCAAGAGAGTTTACATCCCAGCAGGCATATTTTGTTTCTAGCCTTTGAAGAAAAAAGCCATTAAATAATAGTTTTGCTTACTGTTAAAATGAAGATATAAATATTTTCATTCAAATATTCTAAAAGTGCATACTGTGCAGCTGTTGAAAAGCTCTTTCATATTTTGAGCAGCAAAAGCTTCATAGAAGAAATAACCCGGAATCATCAGAGTCTTCAGAGTAACTCTGGAAGCATCTTAACACCAAAGCCAAGACGCTTTTTAAAAAAAATAAAAAATTCTACACTTAATGCTGAGTTGTTCTTAACAGTAATGGCAACTGATTTTATGGCTTTTGACTAAAGGAAACTGAGGTATATCTCTGTCAAAAGATGCCAAAACAAAAACCCAACTATCAAATTATATCATAGAGAATTGCACATAATAAAAACTTCATCCTGAATAGTGGCACCCGAAGGCATTCAACTACACTGACAAATTTGTTCCTCCAAATTTGTTATCAATGTGAAAATTACGTATTTCGGTCAACACTAATTCTTCATTGAGATAACCTTCTAAACGTTGTCTCTATTTCTCTAGAAACTTTAGTCAGCCTTTCCTAGCTGGACTCTTTCCAAAATGTAGACGATGTGACTGCCTTTTTGGATAGCTGCCTTCAAGATGCGCTCAGGTGTAGGGGACCTTTGACAAACAATATGCACATTTTAACTCCATGCACATAGAAGAAATCCAGCTAGGAGTGGAAACAAGTTCACCATCAGTAGCCATAGAGTTATTACCAGGCTGGGAGAACAAGAACACAGATCTAAAATAGAAGAAAATAGTACAAAGAAAAATAGTACAGAGAAAAAATTTTTTCATGTACTTTGAAGAGCATTTAAAATATTTATTATCTCCTGCCTCTCAAAAGGAGTTAAAAGTTGAGATGCTTCAGGAATTTAGGAATTAATTTATCAAATGAAAGACTGAAAAAAATAATTATAGGTTGTTTGTGTGAATCTGTCAGAAATATTTAGAGCAAGGAAGTATAGCTACAATAGTTCTTATCCTCTGCCTAAGTGATTGAAGCTTAGGTCATTATTTCTGTTAAAAATCAGAAATAAATATAATTAAATGGAGCAATTCTAAAAACTTTTATTCTGATTTTACTTACCAATAGGTGCAACTCTTGTTAAATTAGCAACTGGAGGGGGATCTTGTTCAGGCGGACAGAAATCGCAGAAATCCAAGCAGGCTGGGCAAATTAGATTCCCCATATGTAGCCATCCATTCATCTGAATATTCACTGCGAGAATTTGACCTGAGTGACTGCACAAATATGCCATGTCCTTGATCCAAACAGTCAGTCCATGGGGAGAGCAAGAAACCTTTGGAATAAAACCAAATATGATATGCTTACAAGTAGATTGCATAGAGAAACTATTTCATTATAGCAGCTGCTTTTGAACTTTTCATTATGTACTTTGTTTCCGATCTCATTATATAAAGAAAAATGCAAAATGTATTGGCACTTTCCAAATAATTACTCCTAAGAACAATGATGAACCTGCTCTATTTTTTCACCTTAGTATTAGTAGCTGATCCAAACACGTTATCTTCCACATGCATTTGGTACAAGGTTTATGAAGGTTCAATGATCACGTACATATACATGAGAAGAAAATATTTTACAAATTACTTAATCTGTAAATTGATAATTGTGTAGTTTTTTCCTTCAGCATTCTTAGAAAAGTCTAGTCATATAACACTTTACCTCAGTATAGAAAACATGCAACAAATAATCAAATTAATAATCTAATTATTTTAATGTAACAGTGGTACAAAATACAAAATTAAATTAAAATGTGTTGCAGTTACCTGATAACAGCCACTACCCCAATCAGGATAACTCAGTTTCTTTCTGCACTGTTCCATAATGAAAGCTGACTTTTGAATGAGGCAAATGGAATTTGGCCCATATTTCTCTGCACCATAGTTTCTGAAAGGATCTGCAAAAAAAATAATAATAATGCAGTTTTCTGCTAAGATCTATCAGATTATAGAGACAACAAAATTATCAGATATTGCTAGGATATTTACATCCTAAGCAGAGCTGGCAGTAAATTATTTTTCTAACTTGTTCACCAACTTTATCATTTATTCAGTGTATACATCCACTAGGCAGGCAGCTCAGAAAAAATGTGACCTTTTGAAGAATGCGTACATGATTTATGACTGGATGTAGCAAATTTAAAATCAACAGCATTGTACAGTTATTAAAATAAATATATTCCCATGGTGAGACATATGTTCAGCATGGGCAGGCATTTCTATGTAATGATGATCGATAGCCATTGTCATCATGTTCTCTGTAATGCTAGCACTAATTGATAAATCAAATTTTAGTAAATGAGCAAGCAATGTGTAAGCATCCAAGATATAAATGCATTTTTCAACTTCTGTTCAGAAGACACCAAGAAAACATATTGTTTTCTGCAGCACCTGCATATAAAAAAAATTCTAAATAACACAGACTGGTATCAGATAAATACTATTTTCAAGTTATCCCATCAATTGTGCTAAAAGGGTTTGACAGAAACTTAGCTATAATGACAGAATGTGAGATAACCTCAGACCTGATAATAGAATAGCTGTTTAATCAGCATACATATATGAATTGGGGTATATACAAAATAGGAAAAACCCAAAACAAAGCATAGTGCATTCTGTACTTTTTGGGACCAGCTGTTCTTTTAGCCACCATAAAATTTCAGCATAGCTGTTTCCCATAAAAAAAAACAAAAAATAACCTCATTCAGTTCTGTGCACAGAGCAGAATACCTGATTCCCTCTTCTGATTCAGGTTCACATCACTCAAATCCAGATATTCTACCCACAAAACAGCTCGTGAGGACAATTGGCACCTCCCAGGTTATGGAATGGTTAGGACAGGGTGAGAAGGTGTGGGCAAACCAATGCAGGATAAAAGAACACCTCTGCCAAATCCTAAACATTTCAAACGCAGTACTGGTAAAAGAAATCTCAACTACAATTTTCAGGGAAGGGAAAAGTACTAAAATTGATCATAAGCCAAGATTATTACAATTCAAAGAACATATATAGTTGAAGTTCTTGCTGTCTCGTAGCTCTAAGGCTTCCTACGGAATGACTTGGGATCACCTTGCACCATGATGGTGAACCTATGGCACGTGTGCCCGAAGTGGCACGTGGAGCCATGTTGCCTGGCATTTGCAGCGTCGCCCATTCCTTTTCTGGCGTGCATGCGCGCGCAATGATCAGCTGCTCTTTGTGAGCGTGGCAGTCCTGGAAACCGGAAGAGCTGGTCTTCCATTTTCTGGCATGAGCATACGCTCTGGCCAGCTGATCGGCGCATGTGCATGCGTGGTAGTAACCGGAAGACTTGCCGGCCGGCGCGCACAAAGTGCTCCCTTTTCAGCACTCGGTACTGAAAAGGTTCGCCATCACTGACCTAGCATATTGTGTTAAATTTAAGTTAATCTTACACTACTGGATATGATGAAAGGTGGTATCAAGTACCAAGCCAACTGACCTGGTTGGTTTTCCAGTATCCGACAATCTGAACTACGTTGAAATTCACCACTTAAGTGCCAGCTGAATTCTTGACTAAAAGGGCAGTAGTCAGCAATTTCAACCGACCCACCATAGTGAGGCAAATCTTTTGGCAACACGCCATATAGACTATCAAAATACTGTAAAGAAAAGAGTTGCGGGAGCAAGGAAAAGTTAAATTACAGTCACAGTTTTTGGCGATAACTGCATCTTTATTGCTAAAGGAGAAATTATATTCACATGCAGCAGCTTCAAATGAAAGGAAACTAGATAACATAACTGCAATTGTTACTAGAATTAAATCTGTCTCAGGATATGCTTTTTGATAGTAACAGCTGTTGACAAATACATTGTATTTAAAAATGCAATTAAAAATACAAAAAAGAACAAAAACATTTAAAAATGTAACATACACCCAAGAAATACATTGTTATACTACCAAAACAGAAAAAGAAACAAAGAATCACACAAATAAGTTCCCCAAGAAGCAATATATTCAATTGATATATGTATTTAACAATATACCAAATTACATATAAACAATTCTCTGTTCTTATAAAATAGTATGTAATCTTTGCCAAAGGAGAACATATTGTGTCATATTATGATTAGTAGATAAAATGATCTTTTTAGAAATTATGTGTTGTGACATATAAGCTTGTGCTGTGCTATGCTTCGGAAGTGACAATGTGTTTACTGTCATCCTATTAAAACATTTTCAAGAAAAATATCAAAAGTATAACATTAAACCAATATACAGTTGTACAGCGAGAAATGTGATTTTACAATACCGTACAATGCTCCAGCTCAGTTTGCCCAGTCTGTAACTATATGCCTGCTTATTGTGAAATACATCTACAACTATGCTACTTTCAGCAATAATTATTTTAGCAAGGCTATTACGCCTATGTTTTACCTCTGGCAGTGAGATGTGCAGCCTGATGCTTATGGATTAGACATAGCCCCAGAGTACTGAGACTTGACTACTGAAATTCAAAATGTCCTCATCTCAGTTGTCCAATTTTAAAGTGTTTCCTACAGCTAAAGTGGAATAAGGATTGAAATAAAGGTTTCCCTATTCTATTTTTTTACTTTAAACTCTTAAAATTGCCCCAAATCAAGATGTAGTATTGAAATCTAACTTGTAATATTGATAAAAAAAAATTCTCTTTCTCAATCTTAAAAGTTATCTAAATAATAGATTAACTTTAAACACACTATACAAATAACAGTGTATTGAGCAACACTAAGTACTAAGATTTATAAACATAATAAATAGGGGGGAAAAGAAATATTTCTACCTCTTCCAGTAATATTATTGTGTCGTCCAACGATCTGCCAGAGCCCTCCAAAAGTTCGAGAGGCTGAGCTACCCATCCCTGATCTCACGGTCATATATTGCATTAAAGTGTGTATTGTTTAGTTACGGTTTGTTGAATAAGAATGAACAAGAATTCCTATCACAGGATAAGTGAAACCTGACAAACCACAATATGGTTTACTTTAGCGTCATGCATGAATTCAGCCAATGATGTATTCAAATATATTTCTAATCATGCTTGATAGCTCCTACCTTATCTCTCTATTACTGCTAGAGCAACAAGGATGCTTCCAAAGCTGGCTGATCTTTAGATAAGATTAACTTCTATTTAAATCAGTTTAGGTTTAATAAGATTAAAAGCTAATTAATGAAATACGTCTGGTGCAGTTGTTAAGGCATCAAGCTAGGAAACTGGGAGACGATGACTTCTAATCTTGCCTTAGGCACAAGGCCAGCTGAGTAAACGTGGGCCAGTTCCTCTCTCTCAGGTGTAAGAAGAGGCAATGACAAACCTTTCTGAAAATCCTGGCCAAGAAAACTGCAGGGACTTATTTAGGCAGTCTCTTAGAATTGGATGCATTTGAATGGAAAAAATGAAACATTGAAATTTTTAACCCAATATTAAGATGCTTGTAAACTTTCTTCCAAGTATAATTATACTGATTTCAATTCCTTTTAAGTTCAAAAGAAGTAAGTTGGATTCATTAACAAACACTAATCTAAACATTTTTTCTGCTATGCTGGAAGAGTAGCCAAGAGGCAGGGATGATGAAGACAAAGGATGCTTTCATAATTATTAGAAGACCAAAGATGCCCTTGTAATATTAAACCTGGATTGACACAAACATGGTGAAGGAGGATGCATGGCTTTTCACAATGTTTAAACCTAATCAATACAGTTTGTAACAGGAGAAGTTGCTCGTTATGACTATTACATTTTGTCTTCCTGCTCTTTGAACCAGCAAGGTATCTCTCTGGGACATTTTATTTCCTAATTTGGGGATTTAGGTAGTTTTAAGAGGCAAAACAGGTAGCCTAAGTTTTGCAGAACCTTAAAGCATTTATCTTGCCTCTTAAACCCTTCTCCACTAGACAGAATCAGTGCAACTATAAGCATACGGAAGGATACTAGGGAGGCTTTAAACCCTTGCAGTGATAAAACCAAAGTAATTATCACCTAATACATAAACCCTGGCACAGCGCATTGAGTGAATACAGCCTTTGGTTTAACATTGCTTCTGAATAAGGTTATCAATTCAGAAGAATGAGACATACTTTTGTTTCATGTGTCATACAACATACCTGATATTCCTGAGGCAACTGTTGAGGGAATTTCTGTAAATTGCACACTGCTACTGCTCTTTGGTCCTGCCTGCATGTTAATTGTAATGGATTACTTCTCAGAGTGTCACAATATGGGGCAACTGGTTCTTTTCTTAAGATTAAAAACAGAACAGCAGTTAATGTATTATATATATATGCTTCGGTGTATTAATAAACACTACTTATTATTCACAATAGTTAATGTGTAAGGGCAATTTCAGGGCCATCAATGAACGTGCAGTTCACATATATTATTCTTACTTTCTCCGTTGCTGATTGATCCAAAACTTGCAGCTTTTCATCACAAAGTTGCATCCTTTTCCTCGGCCCCATTCTAGTTTTTCTGCCATGCTATAATTCACTTTATACCAGCTGCAAAAATAACAAATGGAAATGGAAATGATTCTTTAGAGTCCAACTTTCTGAACTATTAACAACAAAGAATCAAAGTGTTAATAATCTTAGGGATTATTAAATTGTAAAGAAGACATCTCTGTTA
This sequence comes from Arizona elegans, assembly GCA_022577455.1. NCBI lineage: Eukaryota > Metazoa > Chordata > Lepidosauria > Squamata > Colubridae > Arizona > Arizona elegans. The sequence continues at coordinate 108,454,424 of JAKOOJ010000001.1, forward strand.
TGTTGCCCAAGATTCCTTGTTCTCTTTTCCAATACTTAAGCTTATTCATTAATATATACATTATGTACTCTAGTATATGTACTCTAATAAGCAAATTACAAATATGATTTGTCTGGTTTTTTTGGGCTATAAACCAAGAGTTCTCAACCCCTGATACATGGCCCAGTACCGGGCTGTAGCCGTTCAGACCCAGCCATGGAAGTGATGGGCGAGTGCATGTGAAGCTGCGTTTGTGAAAGCAGTGCGCATACACGGAAACCATCCCCTCTCCACCCCCACACCGTCGCAGGTCCACTGAGCTGGAAAGGTTGCTGCTATAATATGCATGAAATCCAACATAAACACAGTTCAACTCTATCTGACTCGGCACCTATCCACCAGCTTGCTGCTATTCTCTTCCATATCTTTTTATGCATTTCCAACAGTTCAGGGAAATCATGATAATTATGGCCTGTTAGGAAGTATCTTCTACTGTCCGCTTGCTAGAGCTATGCAACATTTTGGAAGTAATTTAGAAAGCACTACACTATTGTTTAAGTAATATTATATAACTACAATGTATCTTTTATTACCCAGTGTCTTCCATTAATGCCAGAGTGATCCGGGAGAAGACTCTGTTCTGTGTTTGTGATCCAGTCATTGCTTCATTCTGGAATTAACCAACATCAATAATAGTTACTGCAGTAAAGCAACCGAACAGAGAAATAGCCCTGCATTTTCTGGGACGCAAACAAGTGGGAGGGAAAAATAATATTTTTGCCAATAGGAAAGCATATTTCATTACGTTAATAATCACAGAGAAATTAGGAGTTGCTCTTGGGATATCAGGGAGCTATCTATAAATTACAACCAGGATTATTTTCTTATAATAAGAAATAGAGCAATAGGGAAGCTACCGGTAAATGGAAGAATGAAGAATCTAAATTTACTGTAACTCTTACCGTGAATGCTTCTAAATTATAAAATATAAATGAACTTTCATTCCTGGCCTGGTATCTTGACAAAGATACCTGCATCTTTTTTTCATATACTAAACAACCAATTTTGTATTATTTACAGACTAATATTAACTTCAAAATAAAGAAATTAAGTAAGTCCAGGTATGTAGGAAAAGAGTACAATATACTGGTGGCTTTTAGTTTTTAGTTAATGCTATATACCTGTATTCATTCTGGCTGTACTGATCAATAAAAAAATCATTCTAAATATCCTTGAGTTGCTCTATTACAGCTTACCAGAGACAAAACCGGCTGAGATTCCACAGGCTAATTTCAAACTGGAACAACACTATGTATATCTATATCTTAATTGACTAAACTAACCTCTAATAACCGTTTCTCCCAGTGATTAAGCTCTGTGCCTATGCCACCTTGATTTTCCAGTTCCATTCCTTCTAAATGTGGACAGTCAAAGTGTTTTCTTGCCTCCTCCTTCAGAAAGGTATTAGACAAATCTCAACATTATTTATTTCAAAATAACAACTGCTTCATTTTACACACAAAGTTTACATTATATTTATCCAACAAAGATTTTTAATGAGAGAACCCTAAGATGCTTGAAGTCAAGAAATTTCATTTTAAATTAATAGCACTTGGAAACCAGCAAAAGGCTATGTACTTCTGTGATAGGTCACACAACCTGAACCCTTGCAGGTCATTATTATGGAGCATTTAGCAAATGATTCAATTCTTGAAATCATTACAAATTACAGAGAGCAGGACAAAACATAAATATTTTAATAATTTAAACACAACTGGAGCCTTCAAGAATTCCCCATAAAGTGGAAGAAGCAGCAATAGTTTGGTACCCAGCATTGGAAGTGGAATAATTTTCCCAGAACCAAATTGCTACACATAACAATGTGTAGCAATTTGGATGCTCATCAATTTAACTCCCAGGGGCCCTAGGAAGCAAAGTGCAATAAGGGATGCTGGCCGAACTAAATTAACACCTAAAAGATTGACAAATTTGCTTGTTCTGCTATAGAGAATTGAGGGGGACAAAATATTGAGGCATTACAATTCTTCCAGATTCTGTGGCAATGTTTGAAGGACTTTGGGGGTTTGGAGAATAAGTATCTATAGGTACAGTTTATATTTCCTGGTTAATCTTCTCTTGTCATTCAGAGACCCCCAGGAATTTATTTCCAAGCTAAACTGATTTCGAAAATAAATTGACAATATGAGGAAACATTTTTGTCAGCTATTGAGTAGCAGGGCTGTATTGAATATGGCTTCCATCACTATTTGCCACTAAGGGTCTAGACAACCAGCTCAGATTTTTGTGAAAGAAAATAAAAATAATACTTACAACTACCTTAGGAGTTACCAAAAGGAATACATTATGAGGCAAAATGTTATTATCCCGCACATCCCATAATCTTACTGCTTTACGTATAACTTTATCACTCCACTGATACACACCAAGGCTGAAAGGAAGACAATTCAGTTGTTACAACTGGGAAGCAGGATCAGTTCTCAATATGATCAATAAGCTGAGTCTCAACTATTGAATATATGAGTAAAGTAGCAATTGTATCTTCAAGACAACTGACTTCCAATGCAACTACCACTGAAAACTAGGAAGCAGTTATGCTATTTGCATAGTAATGATTTTTAATTATACCTACAAGTACTGTTCAGTGAAATCAGTTTTGTAAAAATTGTAAAAGTCAGTATATACCTTTCATTAAAGAGTGGCAATCCATTTGCGTATCTAGCGGTCAAAGGATTTCCATCATCATCATGATAAAATGCAAAAAGTCCAGCGGAGAAACCCTTAAATAGAACCCCAGAAGAATTTTAGGTTATGTTTAACCCACAACTTCTGACAGAAAATTGTTAGGAAGATTGGGACCAGTAACAGCATCACTAATGACATGACTAGTAAACAAGATATCACACCAGACTTATAACCTCACTTTTGCCACTGTCATTAAATGAATCATCAGCAGTCGTTAAGCAAGGACCACGGGTGACCACAATGTGCAACTTTACTGACAGCTTCTTTATTGACTCTGCTTGTTGGAAGCTGGCTCTGAAGCACACAAATGACAATCATATGACTGTGGGACACAGCAGCAGTCATAAGTATGAGGATCGGTCATAAATTTACCATATTTTTCAGATTATAAAATGCACCTAGCTTTTGGGGAGGAAAACAAGAAAAAAAAAATCTGCCTCTGCCTCCCAGCAATCTGTCTCCTTGCAGCAAACAGCAAACAGCCTGGTCAGCTTCAGCACAGCCTGATTTAGCATGAGCAGCTGACTGGCGGTTGGATCGGCCTCCCGGAATACCCCCTATCAGCTGTTCCAGGCTGTGGGGATCGCCACTGTCATCATCACCCATCACTGCTGCCGCCTAGCGCTGCCTATCGCCCACCCCACAGACATTTCCACTCACTTTGGAGGGGCGGTGCATCTTATACACAGAAAAATATGGTACATTTTATGTAAACAATACATTTTTACCATTGTTGTAATTTTGAATAGTTATTAAACAGGGCAGTCATTAAGCAATGTATATGAAATATTCACAAAAACACAACTATCACAAAAATTCTAGCATAGTATAGCAGGAAGAAAATATGACTAATATGTTAAATTCCAAACCAAGTATTAGGGCAATGCCTTATTTAGCCAATCTCAAACATAAGACTTTGAAAAAAAAATGGTGAATGAGAAAAGATATAAAGAGAAGCTGGGGAATTGGACAGGATCAAAAAATGCTAACAATATTGAAGCTTAAATGTTTATAAATAGTCTTGATTTTTCACCCTTTTCCTCTGGTGAACTACTACCAATTTTTCTTCCTCCTCATCTTTTAATATTGTGCCTGCTATAAAGATCTAGAGATTGTGATCATGTATTCTTTATAGGATTTTTGAGCCCCAGTACAAATTTTTATAATTTTTTTAGAAATCTTTTTTACGGAATTTTTAAAAAACATAGCATCAAATACTAGCTCTTACCAAAGCATGAATGATTTCATGTTTTACTGTAGACAACATGCCAATAAACTCCTGTGGTTGGGTTGAAATCATATTTGGACACAGATTAGCATATCCTGCAATTGGTCTGGAAAAATGGTGATACAAAATGAGGAACTTAAAAATGTTAATCTTCATTATTACATGTAAATACTTTGTATTATCAGAGCCTACAAATGTCTTATATACAAAAATGTCCCTCGAGTAACCTTTTCTCATGCAAACATTAAATCTGTGGAATGTAAACTCAGAAAAAAGAAAAAAAAAATGTCCTCTCACAATTAGTGGTACTTATGCATGGACAACTATAGTACCTGTACAGATTTCATCTATGGGATTTCCTATCAATTATCAATTTTTTCCCCTTAAGCTCACTTGAGATACTCACTTTTTCCTGTGCTGAGAAAAAACTCAGTACTGCTCATATAACTAGCAACACAGGCCATACAGAAGTAAGTGATTCTCATATTTGGGATTTTGTCAGCCATGGATACAGTATATGATCCTGAGATGATGACCCTTAAGTAAAACATTTCTCACTTCAGACTACAAATCTTTAATAATTAATGTGTTAATATCATGTCTTTCCTCAAGAAGTTTTAAATAGTTTTCACACACTCGTTATTGATTTATTTTTCTCATAGCAACTCAATGAAGATAGGGGGAATGTCCAAGTGCAAGACCACAATCCTTATATCACTGTGCCTCAAACTTTTTGGCCTGTGGGAATCTTTAAATATTGACATGATATAGGTGCTTTCGCAAAAGTTACCGTAACTAAATTGATAGTTTGTGGGATATATAAATCTAACTGAATATAGCCTCTCACCTTGCATGATACTCAGTAGTGGGCTGCAACTGGTTTAACAACTGGTTTTGTGAGCGCGGGCACAGCATTCAAAATACAGCAATTTGAAGCTCAGCTGCTTACCTTCTAAGGCAGTCCCGCTAAGTAGAACAGCAGAGGCGCAGAAATCAGCTGTGCTGCGTGAATCAGCTGAGCCAGAAAGAAGGAAATATAGGACAGGATAGGGCAGGGGCGGGGCCAGCTGATTGTCGAAACTACCAGTTCGCCTGAACCGGTCTGAACCGGCAGCAACCCACCACTGATGATACTCCTTATCACTTTTGTCCTTTTCTAGACAGATGAGCATATTTCTAAACAAAGCCTATGTTGCAGCCAACTATTATGTATACAGTATCTAACTGAAGGCCAGCAGATTCTGGAAATAAAAGTTGGTCTACCATTTTTAAAAAAATGTTAAAAGAAAAAAACCAAGTGGGATAGGAAGCATGAAAGATACCATGGGAGATTCTACAGGCCAACTCTCCCCCCCTCCCCCCCCTGGGGCACCACAAGGGGAATAATTGTGGCATTACACTATAAAATGTGGCTTCCTATGAAAGCCTTCAGATCATTGCAGGGATGTCATTCTATTATTCTCACATGGGAAAAACTCAGCCAGCAGGACTCACTTGGAATCCTGTTTCCTGCTGCTCTCTTCACTGAAGGTTCTGTGTGACCTTTCCTGCAGTGTAATCACAGAATAATGCATTATCAACTGAAGATCAGCAGGGAAGAAGTAAATGTGGTAGGATATTTATGTCTGATTTCTTGGCGACATGGTCCATCCTTCCCTCTCTCACTGCTCAAAACAGAATGCATGCAGATAAATCTTCATTGGCAAGACATGAGGTCTGTAGCTCCCCACAGTCCACCTCCTGAACCAAACTTTCTGAGATTGGGAAACAATAACTTTGGGGGAAAATAGTCAGTTGTGAAAACTAGTTGTGACGTCTAATGACAGATCATTCACTATCCTTGTCCTTGGAGAAATCTGATCAATCCCTGGATGGTAAATAAGTCTTTTCAGAACATTGCATCTGATTGTTCATCAATTTAAAGTTAGCTTGGAGATTACCTGTCCATATCTGCTTCTAGCTGACAATATGCTGCATATGCGATGATGTTTTCTTGGCCACATCTTTCAGTAGTCAGAGCACTAACATACAATATAAAATCAGCATCTCGAATGCCTTCCTTGTCTGCTTCGCCAACAGTTTGACAATTCCGTCCATTCGTATTACATACCCTGCATTGCTAAGACATTACATTTCAAGAAATCAGTGTCAAATAGTCTTCAAATATTTATTTATTTAAATTATATAAGGGTTTGAAAGGTTCCAAAGTTTATAAAGAAATTTGAAAAAGAAGGAATGTAATATTCAAATATAGATTTATCATCTTTTTTTCTAGGTTTCTGTTTTTAAAAACAAAAAACAAATTAAAAATTTTCAAATGTCATAGCTCAGCTCTCTTACATCAGGCAAATTAAATTGATATATGTGCTTTAGCATTTTTATTAGCAAGTTTTGCCAATTAGAAGGAAATGTGGTGGCTACTATATTTGCATGTTTTGTTGGTATAAATATTCCTGCATAATCTGAGCTACAAATCATAAAATAAGACCGAGTTACCTGCAGGTGTTCTTCAGGGACTATAACTGGCCCACACTTGGTATGTTCTGCACAGGCTTCTCGACAGTATCTGTGAGGATCATCCTTCTTCCTTAAATACTGGTTTGTTACACACTGTCTTCAATTAAATCATAATCACGTATTTGTGAGTGAGATGAATGCACATAACAGTCCCATACAAACAATATCCTAATTATAAAAGCTATTAAGCATTGTCATCATGTTAAGTTACTTATTAAACTTGAGCTCCTCTCTTCAGCAGATGAAAAATAATATATGGAATGCATTTGTAAAAATAAATCTAACTGATTCTCCCAATTAAAAATGCTGAAAATTATACATACCTACTTAACAGGACAGTACCCATAGGTTTCCGAACTTGAAATGCCTTCTCTAAATAAGAAATAGCTTGTGGGAAAAGCTTGTTCTAAACAAAAGAAAAATAAAACAACAAAAAAGGATTTGACACTTTAAAAAATTCCTTCTAAAGATTTAAGTCAAAACTCTAATGACCCTGTAATCATATTTTCACAGCCATTAACGCAATGTAATGAGTTAGCTTTATTTAAAAAGATATACCGGTAGTAGCCCTTTGCCAATCATGAGAGCTCCATTCTTGAAAACTCTCATAGTTGGATAATTTGTGGTTGGTAAACTTAAGATCTTAGGGAGGGGAAACAATTCCCCCTGATACAAGACCTCAAAGATATTATGTCAAACCTATAATAAAGTAAAATAGTAACATCAGAAAACAAGTCGGAATTTTAAAAAGAAAAATAATCCAGAAAAGCACTGTATATTTAGAATACTGGCACTTCTGAAAAGATTATTACCTTTACTGATATATCTTTTTATGCTGAATCTACTAGTTGACGGTTGAGGCACAGATTCTGGTGTTGAAATAAAAGTTTTGAAGAATGAATAGCTGCCTACCTACTTTTGTTCATCAGCCGAACTAGCTGCATGCTGCAAATATGTAAGGGCTGAAACTGATGAGGTGGGAATTCACTTCTTTAATCTGGCAGGTAACTTGTTATCTCTGGGGTAGAAACAAATTAATCCTAACATATTGTGACTTTTGCTAAATCTGGACTTAAAACAAAATGAATTTGCATAAGGGAGGTGTAAAGAAAGGAAATGAGAAAATGTGAGCCTGTATCTTATTGTTGACATGTTAATCATGATAAAGGAAATATTATATTTATTCTTTATTAGAATGACCTAATCCATGCATTGTTTTAAATCAAAAGCAAAAAAACAACATTCTGGTTTAGCATTATCGGTGAATTATATCTGCCATAATTTCCTAGAACAATTATAGACGTTAGGCAACTTAGAATGCAACCTTGAAAGTATACATCACACAGATCTTTAGCCTAAAACAATTAAACCAGTATTTCATGTAAAAAAATAGAATGCAAAAGTAAGTAATTTACCTTTATAAGTTGTTTTTTTTCAGGGAGCAATCTATGAACAGAGAGAGCAGTTAGTAGACATTTTTTAATCTTCATAAAGCACTGTTACTACACAAATTACAAATTACTTCTCTTTTTATAAAACCAGCTGAGTTCCATTCCCTTTGCTACTAGTTACCATTTGTTTTAGCTACTTGTTTGATAGGGAAATTGAAAGCTATTCCTGTTAACAATAATAATTTTGGAATTATTATACTTACTCTTCAACACTTTTGTCATATACAGTCTTAATTCTTAGCTGTTCATTAATGTTTCTTTTCATAACTCGATTTTCTTTAAGATAAACTTTGTAAACAACCTGTTTGGAGAAGAGATGCATTTAATGAAAGTGCTTTTATAAGACTTAAAATTTATGATGTTTACATCCGAACTGAAGCATAGATACAACTGCTTTGCGTTCAGTTCCTAACAACCTCAATGAGCCCTGTTCCTCAATAACGTTTGAGGAATATAGAAAGGAAAGTAAACATATTTATTCTGACAGATTGTAATTTTTTTGATATTTTATTATTTGGTTGCACAGCCTTCTATTATTTCTACTTTCTATTATTTCTATTATTCACCACAAGTATATAGGCAAAGTTTCTGAAATAGATCTATGAACTAATTTCAAGTGATTTTTTTCACTTTTACAATTTTCAAATTACTTGCCAACGAGTTTTCAAAATATTTTTTCTCTGGAAAGCCTGCAAAATAGATATTCAGATATGCAAAATATTCCGAAAAATAGCCTGACCAATAAAGCATACTGATGAAATCGGGAATCCAACAATGTAAACTACTAGGTAAGGTGTAAGGGGGCTAAACTTCCAGGTAAACCGTTTCGGGATTATTATTATTTCAATAAACAATTGACCAAGGACCGCGTTGGTTTTAGAATAAAGACTTTAAAAACACCGTTTCAGCCTTTTCTTTCGCCACCCACATGTATCACGAACCTGGAAACGCCGTTTTGAAATGTGGCTGTACTTCTATTAGTGACTCCACCCCCCCCCCCGCACAATTTGGCTCAATAATATGTTGTTCAGTCAACTAAGTCACAGATACGATGGGAGCAACTCTGAACACTTAAACGAGCAAGCGGGGTGGGGTGGGGGACACATAAAAATGGAATGTATGGCTTAAGCCCCGCAGTTCAGCCCATCTTTTTTTCCCTTGTTCGGAATGTTTTGCCTCCCTCTATATTCCCCCAGGATCCTCACCTCCCTGGCACTGGGAATGTGGTGGTGACAGAAAGGAGAGGCGATGTTAAAAGCCGGGGCTTGAGCCAGCAAAAGCAGCTCAGCCAAAAGAAGGAAAGCCGACAACGGGCTGGAAAAAACTTCCCGAGCCGCCGAAGCGGCCGCCATCTTGGCCTCCTTCTTCCCGAGTCCCCGTATCACCAAGGTGTCCGAGCCGGAGCAAAAGCGTGCCGGTCCTGACAGCCAATAGGAAATCACGGAATCACGGTAGAATGAACGCTATTGGTCACACCTCGGCACAGAAGGGCGGAGATAGAAGGAGCCCGGGCCTCTAGGGTGCGTGAAGAAAGGCCAAGGTTAAGAGCCACGTCACGCGCATCTCCTGCTGTCTGCAGATTGCTGGTGGTTCCGTTGAATGGCGCTGAATGGGACAGGCAGAGATCCCGTAGTAGCAAATGCAGAAAGGAGACTTTTATTTAATACCGATAGGACACCATCACTCATAGTTTAGGGCCCTTACGGTACTTTTGAATTTTCTAACCTTCCAATAAATTCGATTCTGTGCCTGCTGAATGTTAAAGAAAAAGGCTCCCGCCTTGCAGACGGGATACTTCTCCGAAGCAATTTTTTGGAATCTTAACCCAAGCGCTACCGTTACACTTTCGTATATTATGGACCTCTTTTAGATGCTTTCCTAACCAAGTTTTGGAGAGCATTATTTCATTATTAATGAGATCATATATCCTTGTATTTTCACAACCGATCCAGAAACACCTTTAAAAAAAAAAAAATAGGAAGCTTCCTCTTCACGTTCTGATTCGAACAATAGATGTTTGAAGTGTAGGAAGTTAGCACCCACCCCTTTCCTAGAGGAATTAAATATTTTAGGAAATATAAAAAAGGCTGAATATTATGTTTCCCTGGATGAGAAATGGAGAAGCATGTTTTAAAGCAGCTCCCATCTTCTTGCCCCTCACCCTTTTTTAATGGGTCAGAGGCAGAAACTCAATCTTTGTCAATGGACCATCACAACACAATAGGACCCATCTGCAACATAATAGCAACAGAAACTCACCACATGTGACCTGGGAAGATTACATCAGCCAGCAAGGCTAGCTAAGACCCCCCACCCCCTGGGAGTCTGACAACCAATCAGGATACTCTTTCTGGGCCCAGGAAGTTCAAAGCCAGAGAAAGCATAAAACCTGGGGACTCGCTGTATCTTGCCCTTTTCTGTTCAGGAACTCAAGCCATGTGATCCTATCCACCATTAAACCATCTTTCCAAGCAGTCTCCATGTTTCCAGTGTCCTTTTCCCCACTTGGAGCTGAACCCAGAAGGATGTTTCTTCCAACAATTGAATGTTGCTTTATATTGCAATGACAATAAGCATTCCAAGCAAGATAAAATTCTGATTCTATACAAAATGACAAGGAAGTGCCTAAGTGAGGAAGGAAATCCAATTTTTATTATTTATATGCCACCCATGTCACAGTGAAACAACTCTGGACAGCTTATAAAATGATAAAAAGATAATATAAAAAACAATTAAAATTATAAAAATAGAGATCAAAATTCCAACAGCAGAAACTGATCCTGATTTCTGCTGTACTCCTTAGATGGGAAACCTGGAAGCATCCTCTTCTGCTTCTGTACAGAAATAAAAGCGTTTGTCTTTGGTCTTCCCTTGTTTTTGTGTGAAAATTGGCTTCTTTACATTGGGCTTCTGTACCAAGCCACCTTTTTGGCCTGCCTTGCCTCCTTCCTGGGATAGAGAGAAAGTGACTGGCCCCAGTCAGCAGCCCGCATTGCGCCCAGAAAGGGCAGGACAAGATCTCCCGGCTTTTTTAGCCTGCATCAAACTGTTTCTCAAACTTCATTGTTAAGAAATATGAAGCTGGCTTCATATTTAAGGGCCTTCTCTGTGGTGGCCCCCCTTCTATGGCACAGCATTCCCCCTCCCAAGTTATGGTTGGTCCCCACCCTCTTGCTTTTCCGATAGGCCCTAAATACATGTTTTTATCAGCAGGCCTGTGGACCCTGAATTGACATGGAGCTGATCAAATGGTCAGTTTGATTATGTTGCTGGTGCCATTGGTGGCTGGAGTTTTTTTTCTTGGTTTTATGTCTAGGATGTGATTTTTAATCTTGTAAATTGCTCAGGGTCACCTATGTGTGAGATGGGCAGCCATATAAATTTAATAAATAAATGAGAGTGAAATATTAGAGCAGGGGAGTGAAATACCGCCTAATTTGAAAAAGCAGAAGAGCCATGTTGGTCCATGTTCAGATGCTCGTTCTAAATTTGATCACAGTACAGGCAGTCCTCAACTTACAACTGCATTTGAGCCCAAAACTTCCATTGCTAAGTGAAACACTTGTTGTGAATTTTGCCCTATTTTACACGGGGCTCCGGACAGCCCCCGGCCTCTTCTCTTTCTGCCGTGACCTGAAGACATGGCTTTTCCAACAAATTTGCTGATCTGATGGGTGATTTTTAATTGAGAGATTTTAATTGATTATTTCAGTAGCTATTTTTATTGTTTTCATTGTTTTAATTTCTGTGAGCTGCCCCGAGTCCTTTGAGAGAAGGGTGGCATATAAGTATAAGAAATAAATAAATAAATAAACCTTTCTTGCCACAGTTGTGAAATGAATCACTGCAGGTTGTTTAAGTGAATCTAGTTTCCCTATTGACTTTGCTTGTCAGAGGGTCGCAAAAGGTGATCACATGATCCCCGGGCACTGCAATCATCATAAATATAAACCAGTTGTCAGGCATCCAAATTTTGATCATGTGACTACAACTGCAATTGTCATAAGTGTGGAAAAATGACAATAACATTCTTTTTTCAGTGATGTCATTGAATGGTCATTGAATGAACTGTTGTAAATCGAGGACTACTTTGTACTACTGTATCTTTTTGGCAGGGCTTAGCTGTGGAATAAAAAGGTATCTAAAGTCCCAGTCATTACTGCTAAGAAATCACCCCCAACCGAATTAACAGAATAACAGGAGTTGGAAGGGATCTTATAGGTCATCTAGTCCAACCCCCACTCCCTGCCCATGCAGGAAACCCCTCATCATTTCTGACAGATGGCAGGCCAGTCTCTTCCAGCGATGAAGCTCCCACAACTTCCGAAGGCAACTTCTGTTCCACTGCTTGATTGTTCTCAGTGTCAGAAAATTTCTCCTTATTTCTAGGTTGAATTGTTCAGTTACCATCCATTATTTCTTGTCTGGCCTTCAGGTGCTTTAGAAAATAGCTTGACCCCTTTCCTCTCTGTGACAGCACCTCAAATATTGTAATATTGAATATTTGGAATTAAACAGGACTCAGCTCCCACGGCGTACCCCAATAGGCAACCAACGGCCTTCGCATGATCTGGAAGACAACTCCCATCGGCGGCATTGGCTGGAGAAGGGATGGGCGTTGGATAGGTCAACATGCCTAGAGGGCGGTCGGTAGGAGAAAGCCGCTTCCCTAAAAGCTCTCGCGAGGCGTGGCCAAATTCGACCGGAGAAGGGAAATCGAAAGTGGAACTTGAGAGTTGTGTCTCGACTTCGGAGCGAGAGGATGATGGCCGAAGGCGAAGTAGCTTATCGCTTTCCGCTTGTGGTCGAGGGGAACTGGGGTTGCAGCCTGAGCAAAACTCTGAAGAACAAGCTCCTCTGTTACTTCCAAAGCCCGAAGAGATCGGGAGGAGGGGAATGCAAGATCCATGTGGATCCCGGCAGAGAAGAGCAGATCACGGTGTATTTCGCTCAGGAAGAGGGTAGGTGTGGTAGGGTTGGGTTGGGTTTCGCTTCTCGCTGGGGGGAGGAGAAGAGATGCGATGCGGCCCTTTTCGGAAGAATATCGGGAAATTAAATGAACTCATACAGCCCTAGCATAGTGCTCGGATGAGAGAACGCCCAGGAGAGACGCCGATTAGAATGAGAAGCAAAACAGTGTAAGGTAGTCCCAAAGGTGCTTCTCCGGCAACTGGACTTTTCTTGTTTTTCTTTGAAGACCTTTAACTTCTCATCCTATAGAAGTTTCTTCAGCTCTCCAGTTCTTGGATGAGAAGCGAAACCTCTTCAAAGAAAAACAAGAAAGTCCAGTTGCCTCCTGAATGCATGTTACATTTCATCTAGTAGTTCAGGCATCAGGCTAGGGAGACTTGAGTTCAAGTCATGCTTTAGCCATGAAAGCCAGTCCCTTAGCTTTAGCCTTGAAAGCCAGTCCCTTGGGGGGATTTTGGGCCAGTTACTACCTCTTAACTCACTTCACAGGGTTGCTCTTGGGAAAATAGGAAGATGTGTTGGCTATGCTTGCCTCCTTGAGTTATTGTAAAAATAATAAAGGGAAATAAATATAAATGTAAAAATGTAGTTGCTCAAAATCATCCTAAAAATATAGTAAACTTGAATGTTGAAGTTGTTTATATACTTCTTTGGGCCCTTTCTTTTATTTCCTTTTATTTGCTGCTAATACAGTGAAACTGAATTCCAGGAATTGTACTTACTTAGTCTGCTAACCTTTACATTTACTGCTATTCCAGCACATCTACAGTGTAATCTCAAATAGGGATATATCTTGAAAACATACTATTACTAGAACATTCTGTTGTTAACTGTAATCCTGAAGTGTTACTGAATTTTGAATTGTTTGTGAGTTGATGTAGTTCTAAATATCCTTTGTTCTTTCTAACTAGAAAATGTTTTAAACCACCAAAGTTCTCTCAGAATGTAGTCTTATCTGCTTCCACAAGTTGGAAATAGAAAGTAGCTGTATTCAGCCTGGTGTAAACCCAAAATCTCAGGGGATTTCCTAACAGATTGTATTGTAATGTAAGGAAGCTTGCTTTCAGTTCCTGGATTCCAACCAATACCCCAATAGCTCATTTTTGATATAAGATTAACTAGGTCAAATGACAGCTATCCTTTTCTACATTTCAGTGAGAGACAGTGTTCTTAATATTAAGAGCCATGAACTCAGTCTGCCAGAAATGAAGAGATTGAAGCTAACTGTCTCACTGCCTTCAGTTGAAGTAGCACCTAATAACAACGTGCCTCTGGAAGAACAAGACCCAAGCCAGGTAAGTATGTGCGCTATACTTACATAGAGAACATCTGTGCTTTGTATCCTCCATACACATTTGTTTCTGAGACTATGGGTGTGCTAGTTCACATATACCATTAATGATGGTTTGTGGAACTAACTGTAGTAGCCTTATGCACGTAACAGAGAACTAGTTTGGTGTAGCGGTTCAGGTCCTGGCCTAGAAACCAGGAGAGACTGAGTTCTAACCCCCATCCCACCCCCACCTTAGACATGAAAGCCAGCTGGGCTAGTCTCTCTCTCTTGAGTCTAACCCTTTTCACAGGGTTATTGTTCGGGAGGGGGGAAATAGGAAGTAGGAGTGTTAAGGATGCTAGTTACTTACAGACAGATAGGCAGACTGATAGACATACATACACAGAGGGTGGAAGATAAAATTTTAATAATAACACTAAGCCTTATTTTGGTTTACGACACGGGTGTCAAACTAGATCGTGTCACGTGATCTATCATGAAGTATCACAATGTTTTTTGCTTTTGCGGAGCTGGGGTGGGCATGGCCTGTGGGTGACACATCCGGCCCATGGGCCGTCAGTTGCTTTATAAGAATATTTGGGTCCACACCCCTTTCTGAATTAAAATCACACAAGCTGCATTATGTCTTGGTATTGCCAAGCCTTTATAAGTATGTACTTGGGCCACCTATAACTTTAGTGCTAAGGATAAAGTCAACTCGAGGAACAATATCATCAGGAAATTGATAAATGGGGAATTCAGCCATCTACGTTGTGCACATCAGCTTTGGCCTTGAGCATCTTTGTAGCAGAGTATGCTGTCCCAGTATGGGGTGCATCTGCATATGCAAAAAAAGTTGATATCAATGAAGTAGTATGCTTAGTGACAGGGTGTCAAGAAAATATATTCTCTCACGGGCATTCTCCCACCTAAGATCAGGAGAGAAGTAGCAGTAGACACCGAGAGAACTAAGCCAAAGAATGATCCTCAGCATCCTCTGAATGTCGAATGGACATATGCCCCAAACCTGCCAACTCAGATCTAGGAAAAACTTTATGGCAAGAACAAACATTCTTGAGGGAAGCAATAACAAAATTGAATCAAAAGATGGAGGATGGAGACTATCGAGCAAGGAAGAACGTTAAAGGAAGATACGGAGGAAGGATCAGACCTCCCTTGTACAACTTGGAGGACCATGAATAAGTTGAGGATTGGAATGCCTAAGCATACAACTAATATTTCAGTTAGAGGCTCTTAGCAGATAACAACATGTGTGAATATGGAGAGACACAAAGGCCAACCCATCTGCTGGTTTGTTTACTTTTATCAGAGACATGTACTGATAATGACTTACTTTTGGTCAAAGCCAAAGCCAAAAAGGTGCTTCATTCAGGTTGTCTAAAGATTGATCTAGACATGGAAAAAGAAGAAGAAATTCTAAATCAGGACTTTATTGCCAGGGGTGTCCAGAGCAATAGTCTCTGTGACATGGAGCACAATATATTTTTATTTTTGCGCTGAGTACAAATGAGGCCATTTCAACAAAATGGCGGCAGACAAAGGCCTGTTGTTTTTAAATGTGTGAAGTACATGTAACACCTGTTAAACAGAGCCAGAGTTGTGATCATTGGTCATGCCTGTCATTTTGGAGCCAATGGGCATTGCTTTGAATATCCTGGTTACACTGTTAAGAATCATGCTTGGTTCAAGAAGGTATTGTGGCCTCATTTGGACACTAAAGTACACATATATTATGCTTTAGTATGATGTGTACATCAAATGTTGAAGCGGCAAGTGAAACATTCTGTTGGAAATGCAAAAAACATTGCTAGGAAGGTGAGATGTATGGTCCATAGCTTAGCAATACCAATAACACTTAGACTTATACTGCTTCAGAGTACTTTACAGCCCTCTCCAAGTAGTTAGAGTCAGCGTATTGCATCCAATAATCTGGGTTCTCATTTTACTGACCTTGGAATGTTGGAAGGCTGAGTCAACCTTGGACCGAGAAGAATCGACTGTGGCAAAATTAGGCTGCAATACTTCATTCTAAGCACTGCGCCACCATGGCTCATAATCAAAACCTATATTTAAGATTCCTTGAAAATTTACTGGAGAATTTGAGTGAAAATGCCCAATGAGTAAGTTTTGCAAAGGAGGAACCTATATTATCCAATATGAATTGTCCCTCCAGTTTACAAGTTCAGGGAACTGTTCTAGAATAGTTTTATTTCTGAAGTAGAGGTCTGATTTGGACATCTTACAGTTTTAAAAGTGGATTGTATATGTTTCCATTTTGGGAGCCCTAATAATAATTTTGCTTACTTTTTTTCCTGGTTATTCAGTTGTTAACTGCTGAATTTCATGGATGTAATCTTTCACCTCTTTTGGGGGGTTAGTTAGCAGTAGGCTTTTTTTTTTGTAATATGGATTGACAAGTTAATTGGTCTTAGTTAAAATCAATTGAAGAAGCAAGCAATGTCATCTTTCTAATGGTTACTTGTTGCCTTACTTTTAGAGGCCTGTGATGGCTAAAGAAACCCATCAATTTGGTAAGTGATATTAATTATTGTTTCACTTGCTGGCGAAATGCTGGTTTGGCATAGTGTACCCTGTTTCCCCGAAAATAAGATATCCCCTGATAATAAGCCCAATTGGGCTTTTGAGCGCAT
The DNA here is from genome assembly GCA_022577455.1 of Arizona elegans. Taxonomy (NCBI): domain Eukaryota; kingdom Metazoa; phylum Chordata; class Lepidosauria; order Squamata; family Colubridae; genus Arizona; species Arizona elegans. The sequence continues at coordinate 108,471,278 of JAKOOJ010000001.1, forward strand.
GAGCTAAAATAAGCCTCCCCCCGAAAATAAGCCCTCCCTGAAAATATATAAACGCAGAGCTGAAAATCAGGTAAGACGGCAAGAGGAGCACCCCAAAATAATAAGACCTCCCCGAAAATAAGGCCAAGCGCTTATTTCGGTGTTCAAAAAAATACAAGACAAGGTCTTATTTTGGGGAAAACACAGTAGTATATTTCTTCATGGTCATTAACCCTTAAACAAAAGACAGCTATGGTGTTAAGTCACTGATTTTAACAAATGTCAGATCTCCAATCATCACCAACGGAACAACTTTTTTTCCAAGTGACCATTGCTGAAAGATCTTTCTAATTCAAACAATGTTTTTGTTTACGTTTTATATAGTGTAGGTGAACAGTCTTTTTGTAAACTACAGTTCTTATGATGTTTCAGATTACACAGAAAAGGAGGCAGGAAAAATGGCCATCCAGGAGGGATTGAGCGTTGTGGTAACAGCAGATTCAAGCAGAGAAATTCAGGTAGACATCCTAGAGCTATACTTTGAGAATAAGAGGCATTCTGGCGGAGGGCCTGTGAAGTCCTGCATTAAAGATGGACAACAATTCATCGTCACCTTTGAAAAAAAAGCAGGTAATTTCTATCACAGCTTTTTATCTGAGAGATACTTTATTTTAAAAAGATGGGCTATTTCTACTTTTCTTGCTCTTGCTATGAAGATCATGTCACAAGTATTTGGGGAGGTACATTTTCCAATCTTGAACAAAGCGTGGGTCCTTAAAAAAATGGTCAAAATCTCACTTCCTCTATTACATGCAAGTTCATAAGAAAATGTTGAGTTCTCACAAGATTTGGTCAAGATGAAGGCCATTTACATTTTGGCATTCTGCAAACATTGCTGTCTACAGCAGGGGGTTCTAAATTTTTGTCCTCACACCTTCCTTTAGTGTACTGTAGTCTTAATGTACACACCTCCCCTAAAAATCTGATCACCAAAGTGATCCCAATGAACAATGAAGACAATACAATGAAATTTGGGGAAAGGTATGTGTGTGTGTGTGTGTGTGTACATACTGTATATATGTGTATTTGTGTGTGTGTGTATACTGCATATACACACATACAAAATACACATACTGAAACCTGAGCTTGCTTTGCCTACACACACTCACACACAGACACGCTTTTGTGGGAGTGGAAGACTTTGGTTAGGTGTTTTTCTATAGTTTGTGGAATGTTAGTTTTTTTAAAATATCTTTCTCTTCAACTAGATGCTCAAGAGGTTTTGCAAAGAGATCGTCACCAAATCAGTAAAAGTGTACTTCATGTCAAAAAATACCAGCAGGAATTGAGTCAAGAGCCATCATCTTCTCAAGTGGTTCTTGAGAATGTGCCAAAGACTACAATTGAGTGCATGGTCATTCTGTTGGTAGAGACTGTGAGTGGCCTCTCAGAAGAAGACAAGGATTTTGATGTGGAAATGATGCCTGAGTGCAATGCTGCTGTCATCACTTTTATCAACCACATTGGTAAGAAAGCATAAGGAATAAAATAATAATAAACATGCCTTACATACGTTGTTTACAGCTATAGCACATTCAAATTCTTTAGAGCTTTTCATTGAGCAAGATGTGAAAAAAAGAAGGAGCTTTGGGGCTTTAGGAAAACATGACTGATTTAATCATTAAAATAATCACTTCTCACACAGCTAAAAGTTTTAAGGTAACGTAGAAGGAAACTAGGCATTTACATTGGACTGTACAGATGGAATGAATGTTTAAAGTTGTATTCCTTAGTATTGGTAGAGTGAAGAAACTAGCAGACAGTAGTTGAATTCCAGGCAGTCCTGTGAGAGTTTCCTCTGCATTATTAAATGATGGCACTCTCTGGTTTTCTATGATACATCTCTCATAAAACATCTGGAATAAGCATTCATGCTTTATTCACAAATGTAAAAAGTTGGAAGCCTTAGGCCAAGATTGGCTACACTGTTAATATTGTTACATTGTTTACTCACAAAAAGTTTATACAAAATAGTTTACTCACAAAAAGATTTGATTCTGTGAGGGGGATTGGAGGATCCATTGGAAGATATATGGAAGGTATTTTATCTAAACCGTTGTGCTCACTATATATGATTTTGGAAGTGGCTCTGTTTACTCTAGTACTGGTTGTGGTTGGTGGTTACACAGGCCTGGCATATCTGGTTGGAAAAAATCCAGCAGGTCCCAGAGAACAATAGAAAGATTCAGAAAACTAGTGACTGATTTTTTTCAGCCACCATCTGGCTAGCCTTTGTGGCACGGTGAGACTTTATCATGTGTGGAATTCAAAAGTTCAATAGTTGGCATTCCAGTTATGTTTATGAGAGATATTGTGAAGTGTTGCAAGTGCACAAAACAATGAGATAAATGGATTATTGGATGGATCTGAGCCAAAGTGGTTTCTTGGGTTTTACTAATTTAAGGAAATATTTATACATGTATATGTAAGCAAACGTCAGTTGATTATTGTGAATCAAATGGAACAGAAAAACAGATTGCACTTACAAAATATAATTTATTAAATGTGCATTGAATGCTTAACAATAAAATGTAATAAAACAATGGATTAAGCCATAGTCCTTAAAAAGGAAATGATAACAAAATACTGCCATTTGTTTATGACTCATACAGTTCCATTCTCTTACAGGAAAAGTGAACGAAGAAAAAGGTCTTATGGGAATCTAAAGATATAGTGTAGAATTACATTTTTATATTAGAAGACCAGGGTAGACCTTCCGCAGGCTAGAAGTCATTTAGCACCATTAAGACTCTTTTTGCAGTTTTGAAAGTCACATAGTACCTCAGAATCAAAATTCAACCAAAAAGCAGAGGTTCTCTGCCTTTTGAGGGAAAATAAGTGCAGAGGAGTTGAAAATCCCTTCCCGTGTTGAAAAATGTGTGCTTATACATTATATACTTGAAATAATTTTAGTAGTTTAGTATAGTGGTTCAGGGCCTAGAATCCAGGAAACTCTGATTTTCTAATCATGGTCATGTGATCGCAGGAGACTGCAACTGATTGTGATTACAGGTGTGTGAGGCAGTTGTAGCTTTCAACTGTCGTTAAGTAATCAGTCCTAAGTCGAGGACTTTCTGTAGATTGCAGTTGAGCATACTTGCCTGATTAGAACAGCAACTTTTACAGGAAAAATAAAATGAATGGGTTAGGTAATCAGTGGCATTATCTAACATCTTTTTTTGGTTTATGTTTCAATTTTGTTTGCAGAAATAGACAAATTTATCAACGCATTCAACCGGTACCATAGGGTTCAGCAACAAAAGATTTCAGCTCGATCTTTGGAAATCCCTAAAAGCATCTTGGTTGAAAATATTCCCCCTGAAATTCCTAAAGACTATATTGTTATCTATTTTGAAAGCAAGAAGCACGGTGGTGGTCTGGTGCTGAATATCAGTTACACTCCTGAAGACAATTCTGCCATAATTACATTTCAGGAGAGCAAAGGTAATGTGTGGTAATGTGTGCGACACTCACTAAATATAATTTCGTTTGGTCAGTGAATGCAAAAGGCAAATAGGATCCAATTATTCTTGGCCCTGATGTATGTTTTAATGTGTAGTGATGGAACAAAGAGGTATAGGGCATATTTATGGAATATATCACTTCCTGTTTCAGAAACAGTTGGTCTCTCAAGACATTTGCTGGGTAACAACTGGGAGGAAGACAAATGTTTTGTTTATGGATTCTTGTGGAAATAGAAAAATAGACTAGGTAGGCGTTCTGTTGAATCCAGCACAGGTGGATTTTGTTTTTGGTTCTTAATCAGTGATTTCTGGGCCAGTAATTTTTCCAAGGATAGTCCTTTCCAATTCAGGGAGGTTTGACAGCTGCAAAGTTTTATAGTAGTTGCTTTATAGGCAGTTGTTGTGAAAATGGAAACGCAGGGAGATAATGGCTGTCCTTGACTAGCTCCAGTAATTGAATAAGAGGAGAGGGAAGCAGTAGCAGTGAAATAAATGTCATAATTGGAATCATATGTCTGGGAAAACGTCCCAATTCCTTGCAAAATCCACATTTTGATTCATAATTACTTTATCTAAAAGACTACAATATATAGAATATATATGCTGATCCCATTCCTGATCTGCACCCTCCATCTTTCTAGCTAAGTTCTGGGCTACAGGTAGTCCTTGATGTACGGCCACAATTAAGCCCAAAATTTCTGTTGTGAAGCAAGACAGTTACTAAGTGAGTTTTGCCCCATTTAACAACTTTCCTTGCTACAGTTGTTAAGTGAATCACTCCAGTTGTTAGTAACATGGGTGTTAAGTGAATCTGCCTTCCCTACTGACTGCTTGTCAGAAGGTCACAAAAGGCGATCACATGGCCCTGGGACATTGCAACCGTCATAAATATGAACCGGTTGCCAGGCATCTGAATTTTGGTTACTGACCATGGGGATGCTGCAACGGTCGTAAATGTGAAAATGGTCATAAGTCACTTTTGTCAGTGCTGTTGCAACTTCAAACAGTCACTAAATGAATGATTGTAAGTTGCGGACTACCTGTATTTGAGTGTAACCGGTTCTGCCCCCCACCCCCCATTAAGAGAAAGGTAGCTAAATTGCTGCCACCTGTTCTTCAATAGGAATGTGTCTCCATGAGTTGGAATCTGAATGGGGCAGAACAAAAGCTTCAAATAAATGGCTTCAGGTTTCTCTTTTAATTAGGCTTATCAAGCCCAAGTGATTGTGGGACATTGGAGTAACAAGGAATAAATAATACTTTATTAACTACAGCAAGGTCAGTACTTCAGAAAGAAAACAATTAAATAAGATAGCAAGGAGCTTAGATCTAAGTGGCAGCCATTAACTTGTAAGATGAGGTTCCCCATCTGGACAAAGAAACATGGGAGAGAAATCAAATATCTCTGATGCTTCTGTTTCCCTTGCCAACTTTAACCACCTAATTCCCCAGGGTTTTGGGGCAGTTGCCATCTAGCCAATAATTTACCTGTGTGTGGGACAAACAATGATACTTTTCTTTCTCCCTGAATCCATACCAATGTCCTCGTTCTGAAAGAGGAGGGTTTAGAACTGCAGAAAGCTTAACTGTTATAATTGCTCAGTGCCCTACAATAAATTCAAATGTATTTTAAGTAAAGGTTGCAGGATAGGTTCGGTGGAGCTTTTTTTCTAATTGTGTTTTCCTCTCGTTATTTTTTTTTAAAGTTGTAGCTACCATCTTACAGCAAAAGCATTCTCTTATGAATGTCCCTGTTTCTGTTTATCCGTACTACGAAACTTTGGGAGCTGCCGTGTATGGGAAAGAAAGACTACAAATTAAGATGCCAGATCCATTCCCTGTGTCTATTGACCCCTATCACTGGAGGTTTCTACAGCAGAATTACTGTTTACTTCAGGAAATAACACGCGAAATGGCAGGTCGTTGTTGTGAGATCAAATGGCCTTCTGAACTCTGTGGAAATCCGGAAATCATGGTACATCCTTCCCATGATTTGTCAAAGAGAAAACGATCTTTGGTTAAGATCTGGAAAGAAGATGCTTTAACTGTTCTTACACAGATCCTGTCACGGCAGAAAGTTGTCAAGCGTGAAATAAATTCTGAATTGTGGGAAGCCATAAGAAACAGTCTAGTAAAAGATGACATTTTGATCATAACAGATGCTTCAAAGAGAGAAGTGGTTTTGGTAGGGGCAACAAGCAGTGTAAAGGAAGCAGAGGAAGAAATGAAGGTGCTCATAGAAAATGTTGTTAGAAAGATGGACAGAGAGAGATTGACAATAGAGGAAACCATATCGATTCCTGCTTGCAAATACGCCATTTTATACAATTGTGGACTACAAGAGAACGTTTGCTCAGCATATCCAGAGCTAAAGATTACTTACAATGCTTCCAAAGAACTTATAACTCTGCGTGGCCTACCTGCTGAAGTGTTTAAAATAAAAAGTGACATCCTTGAAAAAATGTCCAGCATGGTTCAGAAGCCTGTTGATATTAATTCTAATATTTTTGTTTTTCTTCAACATGTTGATAATGAGTCTCTGTCTCGGCTCTTATTCTGGACCAAAAAGATAAATGCCTACTATGAACTCAGTGAAAAGTCTGTACTACTGTTTGGAGGAATTCTTCAGGACCTTCACAGAGCTGAGGAGGAACTCAAGAAAGATCTGACTTACCAAACTATTGAACTGGAGGATTGCACAGTTACAAAAAAGAATGAATGGCTGGAACTAACAGAACAGTTGTACAAGGCATACAATTGTTCAAGTGAAACCATCTTAATTCAAGAACAGGAAGGTAAAATAGTCATTGCAGGTTATTTCAAAGAAGTGGCCATCGCCCGTCAAAAACTCTCTGATTTTGTTGACAACCATACATACATTCAGAGAAATATCAAAGCTAAGTCTGCTGCGGTTGTAATGTATATACAACAGGAAAAGAGCCCAAACTGGAATAATTTAAATGGACAAGGTGTAAAAATACATTTTGGTATACTTAGAAGTCGCAAAGTGATTTCCCTTGAAGGACCCAGAGTTGCAGTTCTGAAGGGAGTTGAGCTTTTTCATAACATTCTGTCTTCTCTCCATGCTATCAGCATAGCCATTGATAAACCAGGGGCCAAGTCATTCTTCAAAGAACGAGAAGAGTTGTACATTAATGGTGCAAGACAAAGGTTTAACTGTTTGATCAGGATTCAGGAAGGCACAGAAGAGGTTGAAGAAACTGGAGAAGATGGGAAAGGCTATGGAGAGGAGCAGCAGTCGTGCTATAAAATGAAGCTAGGAAATGGTATTCTGGTAGTTCTTCTAAAAGCCGACTTGACCCAATGTTCGGCTGATGTTGTAGTCAATGCATCAAACGGAGAATTGATGCATATTGGTGGTCTTGCAAGTAGGCTGCTGGAAGCAGCGGGTCCAGAGCTACAAAAAGAGTGTAAGGACCAAGTGAGGCAACATGGAGCTTTGAAGCCTGGTTGTGTAACAATCACAAATGCTTGGAAACTGCCATGTAAACAGGTGATTCATGCTGTTGGGCCAAGGTGGCAAAGTGCCGAAAAAGAAAAATGTATACAGTTGTTAAAAAAATCTGTGAGGGAAAGTTTAAAGCTAGCAGACCGCTGCCAGCATAGCTCCATAGCTATCCCTGCCATAAGTTCTGGAGTTTTTGGGTTTCCATTAAAAGAGTGTACCCATTCCATTATAACAGCCATCAAAGAAAGCTTAGAAGATTTTTCTGAGAACAGCTGCCTAAAACAGATTTACCTCATGGATATCAGAGATGATACTATTCAAGCCTTCTCTGAAACCCTAAATGAAATATTTGGGCCCTCACTTTCTACAACCTACCCGATTCCCAAAACTAAGCAATCTGCTGCAAAAATCCAACCAGAACCGGAAATGTTGATGACAGCTGAAGGCTTAAAAATACTGCTTCTGAAGAAAGGAATTGAAGAGGCAGCAGTAAGTAGACTATAGTTATTTTAATATAGAATTGGGGAGATTTTTTGCCTCCCGAAACCCCGCCTCACATGCCCCATTTTTGCCAAAAACAGACCCCTTTTTGCAGAGGGTTTGAGAGGCTTACAGAGTGCTCCTGGGGGCCGGGGAGGGCAGAAACTATTTTTTTTCTAGTTTTTCTCTTTGAAATCTTGGTGCGTCTTATACTCCGGTGCATTTTATAATCCGAAAAATACGGTAAATTCTTCTACATGCCCAAGAGATCTCTTTCTTTGTATCCTCTTTGAGGGCTAAGGCTGCACAACCCAAGTTGTCAGTCTTTTTACTTATTCTTTTAATTCCAACAATCTTCACCTATTTACTAAAAAGATCTTTGGACATAAACTGGTAACAAAATGTTAGCTAGAACTGTATAGTTGAATCTGTAGTGGGGAAAAAAACAGGGATGGCTTAATATTATATAGCCAACGTAGGTAGGTAGGTAGGTAGATGTATCATTGGACAATATTCTCCATATTGATTGGTAAAGGTTCAGAGATGCCTGTTGACTATCACAATTATGATTAGATGTTTTTAGTTATGCATAATATTTGTGTTCGCCTTTGTTTTGTCAAGATCGGTACAAGTTTGAGTCCTTTCAGTTTTAATCATCTATTCTAATGTGTCATTTTTAGACTGATGTGATTGTCAATAGTGTTGCCCGAGATTTGCAGCTGGACAAAGGACCACTTTCCAAGGCTCTTCTGGCCAAAGCAGGAGCAGAACTCCAAGTAGAGTTAACTCAAGAAGGTCAAGGGAAAGACATCAAGGAAGGATGTGTGCTCAAAACCAGCGGTTATGCTCTGAACTGCCTTCACGTTCTTCATGCTATTTTACCTGCTTGGAATCAAAGAAAGAAATCAGAAAGCAAGGTAAAGGTCTTTTTGATACCTTGGACACATAACTTGGTGCAATTATCACTGACCTTCACTAGAAATTTTGATAACCTTTGATACATTTTTGCACAACTGTTCAGTGATGCTGCTGCAATGAGAATGTATTTGTGTACAGGTAGTCTTCAACTTACAACAGTACATTTAGTGAGCGTTCAAAGTTGTAACAGCACTAAAAAAAGTAATTTAGGATTTTTTTCACACTTACAATCCCCTTGATCACATGATCAAAATTCAGAAGCTTGCAATATGACTCATTTATGACGGTTGCTCAGGATTGTCCCAGGTTCATGCAATCAGCTTTTGTGAGCTTCTGACAAGCAAAGTCAATGGGGAAGCCAGATTCACTGAACAACTGTGTGACTAACTTAACAACTGCAGTGATTCACTTAACAACTGTGGCAAGAAAAGTCGTAAAGTGGGGCAAAACTCACTTAACGAATTTCTCAATTAGCAACATAAATGTTAGGCTTAGCTGTGGTCATAAGTTGAGAACTACCTGAACCTACTTTCAACCATTTGGCTTTGGATGTCTCTATCGTCTATTGGTTTGGGATAGTCCAGTATGATAGCACAATGTGCTGGCAAGTTAACTGATGGATACATCCTTTTTCCCGATTAGCGCAACTATATCCATGTTCCAATTTTTTTATTCATACCATTAGTTTAATTAACACCAAGGCATATTTCATTGCAGACTAATCATTTAAAAATATTCTAAGACAATTTTATTTTGTGATCCCCCAGGATTTAGGGAGCATAATTGAGGAATGTCTAAAAGTCACCGAACAACTCTCCCTGAGTTCCATCACCTTCCCAGCTATTGGAACTGGAAATCTCGGCTATCCCAAGCAATATGTGGCTAAAATGTTTTTTGATGAAGTTTTCAAATTCAGTCAAGCTGAAAATCCAAAGTCCCTTAAAGAAGTCCATTTTGTGCTTCATTCCAGTGATGCTACCACCATCCAGGTATTTTTTTTTTATTTCGCTGCAGTCTCTTTGAAATGTGTTGCATTTTAAACATGGCTCCAGAAGATCCTAATTCTGCTGAGAACACCCTCAGTCTTCTTCAGCTTGTCTCATGCCTGTCTCAAAAAACATAATAAAAGGTTTTTACTGTTGCTTAACTATCTTGGACATTTAGCGTCCTGACAATACATTAGACATTGGCCTTGGAGAATCTGCTTTAATAAAGTTTTGTTTTTGGTAGAAAGCAATTCCTCTTCAAGTTTCATCTATTTTCTGCAACCTGCCCTATATTGCGTTTCCTTCCCCCTCCTATTAGAACTGTGCTGTTTCTTTTAACCATCTGATCACAATTCTAAGAAAAAGATCTAATCATATAGAGCTGTACAAAGCAATCAAATAAGTGGATTTGCAGGAATGCAAAGTGTACCTCTTTTCAGGTTATTAAAATAACTAGATCCTCCTCATGGTTGCTCAGGGTTGTCGAACTGGATTTCATTGAGGGCCGCATCAGGGTTGTGTTTGACCTCAGAGGGCTGGGAGGGGTGGGTGGCTCGACATCACTCATATCAGGGGCCAAGTGATAAGGCAGGATTTCCCTGAGACCCTTCCTCACTCATTATAATCTTCCTTCCTTCCTTCTCTTCTTTTTCCTTCTCTCTTCATTCTCTCACGCCCCTCCCCCCTCCCCGCCAAGCTCCATTTTCTCTGGCAGAGGCACTGTGGGCTGGTCCGTTGCTGTTTCCAGGCCAGCCTCATGGGCCAGATCTAAGGACTTCATGGGCCGAATCTAGGCCGTGGGCCTTGAGTTTGACACCCCTGCTCTAGCTGCTTCAAAAGCTGGTCCTGGCTGTCTGCAATTGTATACATGTACAGCCACCCATTTCATTTCTGCCCAAGTGTTGTGAAGTTCTATCTCTAATTTGCACTTGCCTTGTAGTCTGTTAATTGTGTTTTCCCCTTTTCTCATTAGGCATTCATGGATGAATTAAACAATAGGTTAAGTATAAGCCAAACAAGCTCTTCAGTGCCCAAAGCTTCATCTGAGAATTTTCAGCAGGGAAGTCAAGGTAAAACTTAATTGTGGGTCTTTGGAGGTCTCTGAGCTTGGTGGGCTTTTTTTTTTAGCAGACAGTTTATTACCAAACTAGATAACATCTTCAGTGCATGTGTAGTTAAGAAATAGAAATCTTTTGTGAAAAATGAGAAAGAATACAGTCATGTAATTTTTGACCGGTTGCTTAATGACCATTTGAAGTTACAGTGACTCTAAAAAAGCTACTTACAGCCTGGATTTGAACCCCACCACAGTTATCTGGCCACATTTAGGGTGCTTGGTAACAGGGCAGGGTGGATTTGATTTAAATCAAGTCAATTTAAATCAACTCAATTTAAATCATAATTTTTAAAAAGCAACTGTCATCTCTGACCCGCAGCAGCTCCTCTTCTGATGCTACATAACTAAGCTCCATTTCATCCTGAATAAACTAAATTATTAATGTATCTTAAATAGAAAACTATCTTTAGATAGATTTTTACTCCAAAAGCATTTTATTAAAATAAATTTCATAAAAATAAAAAAAAATCCGATTTAAATAAAAAAAATTGGATTTAAATTTTTAAAAATCCATTTTTTTATTTTTTTTTAAAAAACTCATAAATTTTATCCACCCTGCAACAGACTCGTATTTATGGCTATTTGCAGCACATGACTGATTTTTTTCACATTTTAACTGACATTTACTTATGGTTTCTAGCAAAAATCGCTCCATGGCAAATAATGAGTTTGCTTAACAACAATGACTGCTGCAAAAAAAAAAAAAAATCATAAAAATTGGGGGCAGTCACATGATGAACCCATTTTAGGGCCGCCGCAGGTTATGACTGATATTGTGGGCTCAATTATGGCTGTAAATCGAGGACCATCTCTATTCCAGTGTCACTGGGCACTCTGGAGAATATGAGGGATCAGACATTTTCATGCCACAGAAGCATGGGCAGTTCATGGAAGAGGCTTTGGTACAGGGGCTGCAGAGGCACAGAAACTTCTTCCATTTTTCAGGATGCTAAGTGGGCAGCGAAGCAGAGCAGAACGCAGTTGCTTCTCTTCCCTCTTAAAGGGTGTGTGTGTGTGTAATGGTGTATGCAGTAGGCTGGGGCAGATGGGATGACTCATCAAATCAAAGCAGCTGCCTCCTCATATCTTTAGAGACCTCTCAGATTCTTGCCCTTCTAATGACCTGCTTGTTTAACTTCTGAGAGAGGGGCTGATTTTAGACATGAGCTGGTAGATGTAGCTTGGAGTTTGAAAACAGAAAGCAGGTGTTTCCAATAATTGTGGCTTCAGCAACAGTAGATAAAGAGGATGAAAGGGAGGCAAGGTCACAAAAGCCTGAAGTCTGTTCTTGCTAGTTTATAATACGCCAAAACCCATGGCCACAATTTAAGGCCTTGAGCCTTGAACACCTGGGAGGTTTCATCTCAAGAGATTGCCAGAGATTATCCAAATATTGTTCACATACAGAATTATTAAACTTCTAACTATAATGAAATTCAGTTAATTTTATTTAATTGAATTTCAAAAGTAATTAAGTGCAAATGGAGGACAGCTTAATTATTGTTCTTATTCTACTGTTAGTTTTTAGTATAGGACACCTGTCATGGCACTTCAGAGCCAAGAAAACATTATAATACACGTGCCTTAAATTAAGCGATGTCTAAATTGGACAAACATTTATTAAAATTTTAATTAAATCTGGAATTTTGTCATCTAGCTTAGCATTCTGGCTATCAGCTGAAACTATGTTGAATTAATGAACTTGATATATATATATAGAGAGAGAGACACATAGAGAAGCGTAGGATAAAAATTATGCAGCCACAGATGTTGGGAGGCAAGAATGCAGAATAAATGGATTTGTCTGCCTCAACCTCTCTTTTTACCTTCTTACAGGTTTTTTTGAGCCGAGTTCAACTCTAAAATATGGAATTCTTAAAATGCAAATTGGCTCAGTTGAACTGCAACTGGAAGAGGGCGATCTTACTGAACAGAAGACAGATGCCATCGTAAACATAACCAATCACACGTTTAATCTCAGAAATGGTTTGTTTTCAACACTATAGGCGTCCTCCCTCAAATTTTGTCCTAAAATTTGACTTGTTCTCTAGCTTATTTACTTTTGTTTGCTGTAGTTAAGTGTGCTTCGTGGTCCAGTTTTGGTGGGTGGGGTACAGGAGGGTAACATTATTTTTTAAAAGTAATAATCTGCTGAAAAGAGTTGCTCATCACATCAGAGGACTTCCTATGGTTGTACAGGTGGCCCTTGTTTAATGACCACTTGTTCAACAACCATTTGAAATGAGCCACTTAATGAGTTGTACTTAGGACCAGTCCACAAAGTTCTAACCATCCCAGTACTTCTGCAATCACATGACCACAATCTGGACACTCAAAACTGGCTCATTTTTACCATGGTTAGAACATCCGTCAATCACGGCTGTCATTTGCACAACCTTCCCTGCCCACTTCGTGTAAGCAAAACCATTGGGAAAGTTGGCAGAAAAGGTCATAAGCCACGTAGTAGGTTACTTACACTGTCCCCTTTCTGGCAACGGCCACCACTGGCCTCTCCATACTCGCGTGGAACTCCCTCCACCTGCCCAGTAGCAACTTACCTGCTTGCAAGCTGGCTGGGACTTGCTTAACGGCCTGTGATCCTTGCTTAACAATGGTAACAGGGAATGCCTGGATGCAGTCAGTTGATGTCGCATTTTATGACTCCCATTGCTTAGTGATGGAAATTCTGGTCCAAGATAATTATACTTAACCAAGGGGTAGCCTTTTTTCTTATTTCAGTTGCATTATTTATTTTTTTTATTGCAAAAGTTTTACAATTACATTTTCACCCCTTTTTCCCCCCTCATCCCACCCCAAACTTTCCAACCTCCCTAACCCACCCTAACCCTCCCCTCCCCCCCAGACTTCCACACAGTATACTCATATCAAGTAAAAGGAAAAACCCTCCTTTGTATATAAAACTTGAACCCCTCCCTCCCCCTTATAAATTTTCATCTTCATTACATTAACCTATTTCTATCTTAATATAACATTTTCAAATAAATTTTCATCCTCATTACCTTAAAATATTTCTATCTTAATATAACATTTTCAAATAAATTTTCATCCTCATTACCTATTTCAGTTGCATTATTAATGAAATTAACAAGTGATGCAAGTACTTTAAAGATGGGGAACTATCATTTATAGCAGGGATGTCAAACTCACAGAGTCATGTGACATATTGCGACTTTTTCCCCTTTGCTAAAACGGCATGGGCGTGGCCAGCGCATGACGCATCTGGCCCGCGGGTTTGACAGCTCTGATTTATAGGAACAGCCATGCTGAATTATGTCAAGGCTCATTTTAGCCCAATATTTACATGTAACCTCTTCCACTGTCGCTCCTGTAGCAATATTTGGAGGCAAAGTGGAGGTATAATTGAATTGCAAAATTAATAGCCCAGATAAAACTGTTCCCCTGAAGTGTAACCATTCCTTGTTAACATCTATCCAGATTAGTAGCCATCATCACCTCAGGGAGTAATAAAGTCCACAGGTGAAATATTCAGCATATGTGAAGAACTGTTTTCTTTTATCTACATTAAATCTTGATATTTCAGGAACTGGCTTCTCATAGAGAAGCTTGTATACTGACCATTTGCATCCTGTTTTCTGAGGCCTGGGTGGAAATCTCTCTTCCACTCCTGAGAGCCAGAGTCCTCCTTATCTCTCTGCACAAAGAAGGAGCAAATTCTGAGTAGAGAAAGGCACAAAATAATTAGCAATGGACAAAGAATCCGTATGTTCCTTTATTTTCTCTGAAGAGGAGGGTTTCCTTTATGCCGACAGGAGGTCTTCAGGAGCAATTCACCATAAAGCCTCCATTATGAATCCTGTGAATTTTGAAATTGGTTCAGGCCTCATTAAACTCTCTCCTCTTTTTCTGTATGATCATCATCAAGAGGGCTCTTTCTTACCAACCTTATAAATGGAATTAATTTCTGGGTCATTGTGGACTCTGATCCGAAAAAGATTGTCCACACCCTCAAGAAAAAGGATGGAGTCAGAGATTCACATGTTGAAATGATTGTTTTTATTCAGTGTTTGCTTTAAATATAACCAGGCATGTTATCTCACCTGCCCGAACTGACTTATTTGTTTAAAAGGTGTTTCCAAAGCAATTATGGAAAATGCTGGTCCAGAGGTGGTGAAAGAATGTGATGATCTGGGTAAGGAACAATGTTTTTAATAGGATTTTTATGGCTTAATTGATTTTTATGGCTTAATCAATTTCAGGATACTTCTAAAGACAAGTTGTGGAAAATCAAATACATTGGAATTGTTTGTTCCTTGTACTTACATTGTGAACAATGTTTCATATCAATCACATTTGCCTACAAATGTATTAACTTTAAAATGTGTATTTGCAGTAAGTAAAATAAAATGAAATTGTAGATATGGATTATGCAGGCAACAAAGGAAGGCATAAACTGATTCTATCTATTGACTAAACCACACTTGGTTTGAATTGCCATTTGTTGAAGTAGTCATACCGGTCTGGCTGATACTTGCTAACCATAAACCCATAGTTTTGGGGTTTACTCTTTGTTTTCAGCCAAAACCAAACTAACTCGTACATCTGTTGCAATATATAACCCAGCTGTTCTCAAATATGAAAATGTGTGTTCCTATTGATCCCGGGCTTGTTTGCTCCCTAGCTGACTTTTGTTTTCATTCAGCTTCCCAGCCACACAATAACTTCATATGCACTCAAGGAGGTAATCTGCCATGTAAAAACATAATCCATCTTGTGCACAGTGATGATATCAAAAAGCAAGTCTCTCAAACACTCAAGGAATGCGAGCAGAGGCAATTTACATCTGTTGCATTTCCAGCAATTGGGACAGGTCTGTATCACTTTGTGAAAAATTGTATGAGTAGAAAGGGTCATAATGAAAGTTCTAGTAATAATAATGTTGTAAGGCTCACCTCATGTTGCATCATAATCCTAAGTAGCTAGTAGCATCACTGAGGATATTAAGTTTATATGTGAGCTGTGTCCTTGACCACTGAAGACTAATTTAAATTTGGGGAGTCTATTTGGAAAATTGAGTGGGACTCAAAACTGAACTGCAGGCCAGTAGTTGATGGTTATATCAAGGGAAGTGTATGTCATGGACAGTCAGAGTAACAATGCTAGGAATGGGTAGTGGAAGAAGAAGAAGGGGCAAGCAGAGAACACGCTGGCTTGATAACATCAAATCTAATACAAAGTTGACCAACGATTGAAAGAAGCTGTGCTTGACAGGATAGCATAGAAAGTCCTTGATTTTGAAGTCACCAAGAGTTGGACACAACTAAATGGTTAAAATAATAAAAATGTCAAGGGAATGGGTTTGATCTGTCCCCGTCCACACACACACACACAAACACAGCCAGCCGAGGGTTAAGGAAACACTTTGGAACGCACCCAGGTCTTATCTCCCACTTGGCAGCGATAGACACACCGTCTGCCAAGTGACTTTATTTTCACAGTAAAACAGAAAGATAAATACTCAAGAGTCCAAATGTCCGACACTATAAATCTTTCTCTCAGCAGTTCCGGACGAGGCTTTAGTGACTATCCAAGGTTTGCTTTTGTTTGTCACAAGGATCCCTGATCACTACCCTCTATTATATAGTCTCTGGGGTGTGGTTCAGTGACTCAGTTCTAATCCCTAGCACGCCTCCTAAACTGCTGCAATCGTTTATCACGCCTTCGGAGGCGTGCGTCCAGGAATGATGTTTCTACGTCACTCTGATCCGAACCAGCTGTCTCCCTGCTGATCTCCTCTCCCTCGGCCGACACCTGAGACAATGCCAGAGGGGAGGGGCCTGGAGAGGGAGGCCTGGCTGACTCCTCTTCCTCATGCTCGGAGCTTTCTTCCTCCGATGGGACAGGCTCAGAGGGCGGGGCCACAACAGGGTTGGGTATGTTGGGTTAAAGGCAAGACCTTGTCAAGGAAGAGTAACAGTACCTTTTCAAGACCTGTGATCACATGGAAGAATCTTTTGTTTCCTTAGTCAGACATTTTTGGATTGCAATTCTCCCAAACCTCTGATAATTAGCCATGTTTCCTAAAACTGTTAAGGATTGGAATCCAATATTTGGAGTTTCAAAATATTCTTCCCTCTTGCCTCCCCTCCCAAAAAAGAAAGCAGTAGAGAACTTTTAGCTGAAATTTCCATTGTTGTACGATATTAGAAGAATTTTCCCTTCACAAAGAAAAGTGGGGTTTAGTAGTGCCCAGTGAAATAAAAGAGTTGGTTTGAAACACACACTTTTTATTAACCCCGCAGGAGTTGCAAAACGCGATCCGGTTAGGGCAGCTGATAGCATGATTGATGCTGTAGTGGACTATGCAAGTACAACATCGCTCCCCGGGGTGAGAGAAATTAAAATAGTCATTTTCCAGCCGCACCTATTAGATGTATTTTATGCAAGCATGCAGAGAAAAGGAGAAACGACTAGTAAAACTGGTGGTGGTATGCGTACACCGAAATCCTTTTTCTCAAAAGTAGCAGGTAAGAAAATGTCTTCCATTTGGGTCTTAAATATTTGGCTGGCAGATGCATTAGTTAGAAGCACTGAATCCTTGAATATGTTGATTTGTTACAGAATTCTTTACCACCAAAAAACCTGCTGTGGAATTAAAACCTGCCTTATTTTTGGAGAGAACGTTTGAGCCAGTCATTTTTCAGATTTGCGGTGACCACCAGAAAAACGTGGAAAATGCAGCGGCGTGGATTAAGAGCCTGATTTTAGAGTCCCAGAATGAATATATTATCTCAGATGAATGGATCTCAAACTTTGGAGAAGGCGAATATAAAAACCTGGAAAAACTCCAGAAAAAGTTGCACATTGCCATTAAACTAGATAATGAAACTTCTCCTCCCTCGCTTTGTATTTGTGGGATAACTAAAGATGTCTTGCACGCCAGTACAGAAATACAGACAATGATCAGAAGGATCCGAGAGGATAGAGAAGAAAAATCCAAGGCAGAACTTCTGACAAACCTTGTATTGTGGCGGTATGAAGACAATGGGCAATATAAATCTTTTGACAGTCTGACCAATATGCAGATAGAAGCTGCAGCACAACATCAGAGGTTGCACGAGCTGACCATAAACAACAAGTGTTACAAAGTGGACCTTAGTAAAATGCAGGCTGTTGATGACCAGGGAACGTGCATTGCCCTTCGACGTGTTGCAAAAGTAGAAGGTGTGTTCTATACCTTGGCCAACATTTATGACTTCATTCTGTATCCTTCCTTCCTTCCGTCCGTCCGTCTATGGAGATTCTCAATCATCCAGATTGTGGTTGTCCCAAAGGTGCTTTTCCAAAAAGCAACTGGACTGTCTTGGTTTCTTCATTGAAAACATTTCACTTCTCATTCAAGAAGCTTCTTCATCCATCCATCTTTCTTTCTTTCTTTCTTTCTTTCTTTCCTTCTTTCTTTCTTTCTTTCTTTCTTTCTTTCTTTCTTTCTTTCTTTCTCTCTCTCTCTCTCTCTCTCTCTCTTTCTTTCCCTCCCCCCTCACCCTCCAATTACATGTCCTCTAATTTACATAGCCCTTGAATTTAGTTCCTCTCCACTAGATCAAATTGGCTGCCTGCTAGCATCCAAATTCTGTCACTGTACTGCAGACACCCTTTAACGATCACTGCCCACTTCCTTTATTTGTTTTGCTTCAGATTGAAGTAGCTACCCTTTGCTGTATTTTAATGCCAGGTATAATGCAAGTAAAAGGGATGCGGTGGCTCAGTGGCTAAGACGCTGAGCTTTTTGATTGAAAAGTTGGCAGTTTATCGGTTTGAATCCCTAGTGCCGCGTAATGGTGAGCTCCTATTACTTGTTCCAGCTTCTGCCAACCTAGCAGTTCGAAAGCACGTAAAAAATGCAAGTACAAAAATAGGGACCACCTTTTGTGGGAAGGTAACAGCGTTTCGTGCACCTTTGGTGTTTAGTCATGCCGGCCACATGACCACAGAGGCGTCTTCGGCTTTGAAACGGAGATGAGCATCGCCCCCTAGAATCGGGAATGACTAGCACATATGTGCGAGGGGAACCTTTACCTTTACCTATAATGCAAAGTAATACAGTATTTTTACTTGATCCATTGCCCACGCCCCCATCTGAACAAGCAAATGACAAACAGGTCATACAGTATTGTACCGTCTTGTCAGAGGACATGATGCATGCAACCAGACATAGCTCTTGTTATCCATTCAGACATGGCTCGTAGAACTTCATAAGGATTAGGTGTCGTGAAATTCTGTATGCTGCATTTGAGAGCAAAGTTGGCACTACTAGGCAGAGGGCGGTCAGTCAGTTAGCAGCATCACTATTGAATTAGGCCAATTCCTTTTTGCCCAGACTCCATAGATAATTTGCTCTTGTTTTCCATTTCCCTCCCCTCTCCCTCCCCCCCCCAAAATGGATGTCATGTTGTAATCCAAATTGTAAGAGATATTAACACTGTTTTTACATTTGGCCTAATTTCTGTACTTAAAAATCGGAATTGGAAAGTGGCGATTTGTAAAGGCTTACGGAATTGTCTCCTATTCATTTTTATAAAGATAATCCGGCAACCGCAATTCCTGAAGAGTGGGATGCCATGGAGGAGACGATGCGTATTAAAGTGGTGGAGCTGAAACCAGAAATGACGGAATATAAAAAAGTCCAGGATATGTTTAACCTAACATGCAAGAATTATACCATTCAAAAGGTAAAGCAATAACAGCAACCAAAAAAAAATAAAAATAAAATAACTACCCCAAATCTTTTGTTCTGCTGCTTTGAATGACAAGTAAAGGCTTGTCTCCTTTAAGGCATTATCTCCAAAAGATGATGCTATCCATTCATTAAACACTAACATTAAATGTCCCAAAGGTGCTTTTTCAAGAGGCAACTGGACTTTCTGGTTTTTCTTTGAAGACATTTCGCTTCTCATCCAAGAAGCTGAGAGCGGAAGAAGCTTCTGGGTTGAGAAGCAAAACATCTTCAAAGAAAACCTGGAGTTGCCTCTTGAAAAAAGCACCTTTGGGACATTTAATATTAGTGTTTAATGAACCATGACCTGGATGACTGAGAATCTCCATGGACACTAACATTAAATGCTTAGAAGAACTTGGATTTCTACTGTCCCTTTTACAGTAGTGTAAATACTCATATTGCACTCAGAGGGGAACAAATGTCTTATGAAATTGAGCAAGTATCAGAAGTCAACTCTTTTTATTACACTGTGATCTTAGAGCAGGGTAGTCTAAGATAATTACAGGTAGTCCTCGACTTACAATGATTTGTTTAGTGACCACTCAAAGTTAACAATGGTCCTGGCAAAAGTGACTTATGATCATTTTTCTCACGACCATTGCAGCATCCCCATGAATGCAGACACTTGGCAACTGACTCATATTTATGTTGGTTGCAGTGTCCTGGGGTCATATGATTCCCTTTTGCGATCTTCTGAAGCAAAGCCTATGGGGAAACCAAATTCACTTAAGAACCGCGTTATTAACTGAACAATGGTGGTGATTCGCTTAACAGTGGCAAGAAAGGTTGTAAAATGGGGCAAAACTCACTTAATGTCTCATCTAGGAACAGAAATTTGGAGCTCAGTTGTCATAAGTCGAGGACTAACTGTACTAGAAGAGAGTAAGGCTGTGTAGAGAATTGGATTCCATGGTCAAAACACATACATGGCATATTCACATACATTCCAGATGTCTTATGCCAGTGATGGCGAATCTTTTATCCACTGAGTGCCCAAACTGCACGCATGTGCATGTCCAAACTGACAGGTGTGTGCATGCGCAAACGTGCCTTTGCAAACATGCACAGCAGCAACCCGAAGACCATCTGGCTGGCGAGAGGAGGGGCATCCCAACACCGGCAGCGTGGCAAGAGGTAAGATCTTTTTCTTTTGTGAGCGTCTGTTTCATCATTAGCAGGGAAACAGAAGCTCACGAAAGAAACGCCACGGAGATCTGACCTAAGGCAATGGCACGTGTGCCAGAAGAGAGGGCTCTGCGTGCCAGAGGTTCGCCATCACGGTCTTATGATCTTCAAATCCAGGCTGCTGCACAGATATAGAAAAGTTCTCAGAACTGTCCTTGGTCGAAGGAATTACTAAATGTAGTTTGCATTCTTGTTAGGTAGACATCCACCCTTGGCTTACGTTACTTCTGCAAAAGAAACTGCATCATTGAAGTACAGACCCTTTCCCTGGCAAACAGATTGACATTAGGAAGTAATTTGAATGCTTCCCTGAAATCAGCTTTCTTTTGCAATCTGAGAAAATCAGTCTGTCTCCTCTGTGAGAGTCTTTCTGATATTTAGTAGTAGCGTACTTCTAAATGATCTGGAAGGGGCTGCCTAAAGAATTAGTGTTAGTCTGGCTCACTGAATTGGAGTATTTGTGACACCAGAATTCATGCAGGAACACCAATGATCAAGATAGGAGTAGAACAGGGGTGTCAAACTCACATCGTCACGGCAGCATAACGTGATGTATCGGGACTTTGCCCTCCTTCGCTAAACTGGGCGTGGGCAGTGTGTGACGCATCTGGCCCATGGGCCGGGAGTTTGACAGCCTTGGACTAGAGGAATGGGTGATGCTACAGCTGTTGCCCTTTAATAGCAATTGTGTTAAAAAAAATGGTTGGTTTCAACTTTTTGTTTAATTTATTTTAGTAAAGAAAAGTACCTCTGCTTGAACTGCTATTCTCCAAAGATCCAAATTGATTCTTTCCTCCCCCCCCCCCTTTTTTTAGGACATGGCTTATTACTAATTTTTTCTCTCTTTTCATTTGCAGATTGAGAGGATACAAAATCCCTACTATTGGCAGGCATACCAAATAAAAAAGCAGGAAATGGATGTTAAGAACGGCAGCATAAATAACGAGAGGCTCCTTTTTCATGGAACAGCCAGTACATCCTTAACCCACATAAACAGCACTGGCTTTAACAGGAGTTACGCTGGATTGCATGGTAAATTGTGCTTTAAGGCTGGTTTTTGGTAGCAGCTGTTTCACAATTTGTCCTAAGCCCTGTTTGGTTTAACAGGTTTACTCAGCTTCAGTCATCTGGGGTTATAGGCTAAAGTGTAACCATGATTTATGGACCACTGCAGCAGGGTAGCACAACATGCTAAGCCAAACCTAATCAAGCCACATTACATCACAGCATAATTTGTATACATCCGGGGATGGTGTGGGGAGAACAATTTTTTTTCTCCTGAAGCCTTTGCTGACCTTGGAGAAACTTGGAAGAAAAATGTGCTTGCTTTACATTCTGGCAGGAGTCCAGTACATTACCTAGTGACTTGGTCAGTAGTGAGTCAAATGTCTGGACACTAAAGATAGAAGAGGGGAATTCCCATGGAAAAGGAATGATCATATGACTCTGGAGGGGTTGACGATCTCCAGAATGATGCTAGATGTAGTCCAGGCAGGTGGAATGAGTAGAAGGTGCTTTCCACATGCAGTAAAACATCTTTGTATCTGAGCCCAGAACTCCTAACTTTGTAATTACAAGTAGTCCTTGACCTAACGACCACAACTGAGCCCAAATTTGTCATTGCTAAGCAAAACAGTGGTTAAGTGAGTTACAGCCTTTTCCCATCACAGTTGTTAAATGAATCACTTTGGTTATTAAGTGAATTGTGCACTTGTTAAGCAAATCTGGCTCCCCCATTGACTTTGCTTCTCAGATTGTGGTGATCGCACACTGCAACTGTCATAAATACATGCCACAGTTGCCAAGCACCTGAATTTTGATCACGTGACCATAAGGAGGCTGCAACGGTCGTAAGTGTGAAAACTGGTCATAAGTCACTTTTTTTTAGTGCAGTTGTAACTTTGAATGGTCATTAAACAAAAGGTTGTAAGTTGAAGACTACCTGTGCAATTATCCATTCATGGTGGAAAAGTCAGGTGCTGAGATACAGTTTAAAGGGAAGAGCTAATGGAGGGTAATAGCACTTAGCAATAGTATTTCGACTTATATACCGCTTCACAGTGCTTTACAGCCCTCTGAGTGGTTTACAAAGTCAGCATATTGCCCCCAACTATCTGGGTCCTCGTTTTACCGACCTCGGAACGATGGAAGGCTGAGTCAACCTTGAGCCACTGCAAGTCGAACTGCCGAATTGCTGGTAGTGTCAGTCAGCAGAATTAGTCCGCAGTACTATGTTATAACCACTGCATTACCACGGCAGTCAGTGGTGAAATCTAAATTTTTTTATTACCAGTTCTGTGGGCGTGGCTTGGTGGGCGTGGCAGGGGAAGGATACTACAAAATCTTCATTCACATCCCACTCCAGGGGAAGGAATTGCAAAATCTCCATTCCCACCCCACTCCAGGGAAAGGATACTGCAAAATCCCCATTCCCTCCCCACTCCTGAGGTGGTATTTTCCGGTTCTCCGAACTACTCAAAATTTCTGTTACCGGTTCTCCAGAACCTGCTGGATTTCATCCCTGACGGCGGTAATGCTCAAGATGACATGATGAGGTCCATTTATTGCAGATAATCTTGGTTTATCTCCATTTGTTCAGCGATCATTCAAAGTTATGGTGGCACTGACCAGTCCTCAACCATCCCATCTATTGCAGTGTCCCTGTGGTCACTGGGTGCCCAGATTGTGATTATTATGAGGATTGCAGCAAGCTACGTCACATGATCACCGTTTGCAGCCTTCTCTGCTGGCTTCCACCAGCAAAGTCAGTGGGGAACCTAGCAGTCAAGGTTGCAAGGTACCCCACTAAATTGCTCCCCCTGCCTTTTCTCCTAAGGAACATACTATGCACTCCCACCTGCCTGTACTTTTGTAGACATATCTGCACCCGCTTGCCCATATGCCAGTGGGCTTTGCCAACCTGTCCACAGTCTTTAGGCCTTTGCTCTTCTCCCCCCCCCCAACCTATGTACCTTCCTTCCTTTCCTTTTCTCAGACTCCTGCCTCTTCCCGCAGGGATTATTATCACTAATTGATGCGGTCATACAATGTCGTTCTTTATTATCACATCGCTTAACCACAGCCATTTTAGTCTCAGTTGCCATCGTAATCTAAGGACTACCCATACTCGGAAAGTTTGTTTTTATTGAGGGTTGACTTTGCTATAACCAAGGTACCATGTTTTCCCGAAAATAAGACCCTGTGTTATATTTTTTGAACCCTGAAATAAGCACTTGGCCTTATTTTCGGGGAGGTCTTATTATTTTGGGGTCCAGAGGAAATAGTGGGGACCAGCTGCGCATACATTTAAATATTTTTGGGAGGGCTTATTTTCAGAGGGGGCTTATTTTAGTGCATGCGCTCAAAAGCCCGATTGGGCTTATTATCACGGGATGTCTTATTTTAGGGGAAACTGTGTATTATTGGGCAAAGTGCCTTAAAGAGTGAAAAGACAGAACGCTGGTTGTTGCTGATTCTTTACACCTTTTCTTCCTCTTATAGCTGCCTATTTTGGAAATGGAACTTACTTTGCCGTAAACGCCTCTTACTCTGCCCACGATACCTATTCGCAACCAGATGCATCTGGGATAAAATACATGTACCTTGCCAGAGTGCTTGTGGGAGAATATTGTGTTGGGTCAAAAGGATTAGTCGTCCCGTATCAAAAAAATGCGACCGATCCAACTGATCTATATGACAGCGTAACTGATCACCTGAAAAAACCCACTCTTTTTGTAATTTTTAATGACATCCAAGCATATCCTGAGTATCTCATTACATTTAAAATTTAACTAACCAAGTTTCCATAACTAAATGGAAACTAATAATGCAAAAAAAATAAAATAAAATTGAATGATATATTCATGTGCTTTTGTAAAAAAAAAACATGTCTGGATGAATAAAATAATGCGCTATTCAGAAGATATGAAACTTTCTTCCTTTTCTGTTAAAAATGAAAGTTCAGAAGTTCCAGTTTCTTCAGGATGTGCCATATATTGATAAATTCAGACAAAATAGATGCAAGAAGTTAGGAAGGTTAACAATAACCATACCAGCATGCTAATGAATTTTCAAGAATAGTATGCTAGTCTTAAAGTCAGTAACTTTTATATGGCATCAATCATTTTTAGATCTGTAACGAAAGGGGAGTGGGGAGCCTGTAAATGGATCACAGTGGGCCAGTAAGGTAGCAATGATGAAGATGCTGAATTTGATGGAAAACTTCACATTCAGATTCCCCCTGCCATTGTTGTTCGACTCTGCCTACCTCACAGGGCTGTTGTGAGGGTAAAATTCAAAGCCTCCTCAGACACATGGAGAAAAGACGGAATGTCAATCTAAGAAATTAATGAAAATTAAATGCCTTGAGAAATACTTTTTCTTGCTTCTTTGTCAAAAATGAATTCATTCAAGTGGTGGGATCCATTATTTTATTTTTATTTTTGATTTGATTTATATGCCACCCTATCTCCGTAGGACTCAGGGCGGCTCACAACAATAAAATATCCGAATAAAAGTGTGTTAAAATACATGTTAATCCCCAGTCCAGGCTGAACAGCCATGTCTTTAAGTTGCGGCGGAAGGTACGGAGGTCAGGGGCCAACCGGAGCCCCAGAGGAAGTTGGTTCCAGAGGGTGGG
Source organism: Arizona elegans (assembly GCA_022577455.1). NCBI lineage: Eukaryota > Metazoa > Chordata > Lepidosauria > Squamata > Colubridae > Arizona > Arizona elegans. The sequence continues at coordinate 108,496,333 of JAKOOJ010000001.1, forward strand.
AGCACCCACAGAGAAAGCTCTGCCTCTAGGGGTCACCAGTCGACACTGTCTAGCCGACGGCACCCTGAGTAGGCCCTCCCTGTGAGAACGCACCGGGCGATGGGGAGCTGTTGCTGGTTGCAGATGGTCCGACAAATATCCTGGACCTAAGCCATGTAGGGCTTTATAGGTCATCACCATATACTATAAACTTGGGTTTAAATTTTGCCTTCCTGCATTGGATTTTGCCTTGCAATATTGAATAATAGTATTGGCTTTCCCCACCCCTTAATAAATTTCAAATGATGGGAATGGGGAAAAAAAAGCATGTGCACTTTTGATCAGCAGCACTTTCTTCCTCCTCCCCCTCATACATTGACATTTTTATTTGTCAAAGAATGGGGAAGACCCATAGACATGTAATAAAAATACTTAGACTTAGACTAACTTTATTGTCACTTTAGAATGTACACTAATTGGCATATATTAAAATGAAATTTCATTGCATCTAGCTCTCAAAGGATCATCACCTCCAATATACACTACATAAACATGACAAAAATATAAATAAATTTGCATATACATATAATGACACAGAGAAACAACACAATCTAGTTTGGATGTATACACGTACATCACGAGAAAAACAAATCTTGCAAGTTTACCAAATGGATGGCACAGGGAACAAAGCTGTATAGGGCAGCAACTGGTGAGCAGAAGTGGAAGTCCAGGTCCAAAGAATCCAGGTGATGTCTAGATGGAAGGGAAATGCAACAGAGAAACTGCACTGCGGAGCATGTGCTGCAATAAATTGGAAAGTGCTAATTTTGCAAAGGAACAGAGAAGCCTTCACTATGCTGGCATAGTTGAGAGTGACATATCCGTTCAATGCAACTGACAAAGCATTGCCTGTCCTCAAGTCTCACTCAATTTACATTTCTGATCTTCCCATCCTTTCCACAAGGAATTCAGGGAGATGTCCATAGTCTTTCACTATCAGAGCCCACCCACACAACTTGTATTTTCTGGAGGACTGACAATAATGGATTTAGAAATTCTTAATCCAAAAGAAATTTATTTTACCTGGCAGGCAAATGCTTTAATATGAAGTGTGTGTCCAAACCCATTTTTTTTGCAATATCCTTCCCCTGCCACGCTCACCAAGCCACACCACGCCCACCAAGCCACGCCCACAGAACTGGTAGTAAAAAAAATTGGATTTCACCACCGGACAGGAGGGAATAATAGTCCCGGGAATCCACCGATTGACCCTGGCAACTGCTGTCTGGACAGATAATCCAGCCCGCATTGGTGCCAAACGGAACGATTTCTTCTGCTGCTTCCTTTTGGAGAACAAAACTCGGAAGAATTCAGTCGAACAGTTTCTGAGCGAGGCAAAGAAAGGGAAAGGGGCAGGATTGGAAGCAAGCAACGGAGAGAGAAATGAAAGATAAAACCTAGCAGTTTTCTTTTAACCGATGCGCATACGCGGTTTTTATTTTAATGCTTTTTTCACGCACCCCTAATGTCAAAGGCAGGGGAATTATCACAGACTTGCAAAACCTTTTTCGGAAGAAAAGAAGGAGAAAGTGGGCGATGACCGTACTCGAAATGACTGGAGAGAAATGCGATCCAGGGGCTGGGAGGGGAAAAAGCCAAATATCCAGTTGCCGCCTTGTCACTTCGGTTTATCACGAAGACCAGGTGGTAAAAATAAAAATAAAAATCTGGGAATCGAGTTTACAGTGGGAAAACGAAAGTGAAAATGCTGCACGGTCAGCCTGACTCGAAGAGTTTTGCCGCTATCCCACAAGATGATGGAGGAAGCGAGGATGTGCTCCTTTCCTGTGCTGCTGCAGGGAGCCTGGGAGAGCCCCGATCCCCCCCAAAATTTGAGAAACAAAATTCTCTGCTACTTCCAAAGCCGGAAAAAGTCGGGAGGTGGAGAATGCGAGATCCAGAAGCAAGGGGGGCAGATCTTGGTTTGCTTTGCCCAGGAGGAAGGTAAATAAAGCGTCTTATTTTTCTTCGGTGGGCTTCCTTGGGAATTTTTATCTTTCTTCCTTGCTTGTTTGCTGTAGGAGCGGCAAAAATTTTAAATAACGACGTGAAGAGGAAGAGGAGGCTGGAATGCTAGTTTTCAGGATCACGGTGTCCGATTTGATGAGATAAACACAGTTCTTCTTCCTACTACTTATCGGATTCCTGCAAATTAAATTTTTAGTGTAAAAAGTCGCTATTTCTCCACTTTCCACTTGTCTATCCCTTCCACTCTTCTAATCTCTCCAAAGCAGTCTGAAAATTTTATTTTCAGAGCCACAAATTTCGGAATGCTGATAAAGATTACCATCCTTTGGTATTCAATAAACAGTTTTTAACTCCAGATCTGGAGGTCCTCATCAAGCCTAATATTTAACTGGTCATTTAAGATTTGGGAAATTGTTTAAAGTAATTAAACAAAATGCTAAACTTAGATTAAAAATGCACCTCTTATCTTACTTCTACTGATGTAGGAAAACTAGGGAGAGCAAGTATTGCTGAACTAACCTATATTAAGCATGATGGCACAAATGTTGCATTTGCTGCCTCTTTGTTTTTGTAGTAGAAATATTCTAAAGATTCCCATAATGTATTTATTTATTTGACACAGTGAGGCAAAGAGTTCTCTCCCAAAAGATCCATGAGCTTGACTTGGCAGAAAAAGGAACACTAAAGCTGGAGGTTTCCCTGTATGAAACAACAGACCCCGCTAACGATAATGCACCTAAGAAGGAAATAATTTCTAAAAAGGTAACATTCACCTCATAAATTTCATTCCTTTAAAGAGAAATCAACTGGCAATACATTGGTATGCTAATGTTCCCCTCCCTTTATTATTTTTAGGCTCTGGGAGAAGGCGGCCAAGGAAGAGAGATGGGTAAATCAATTGGAATTTTGGAGATGGGAGCAGTTGCTGATGACAGCAGGTTCTTAGTATTTATAGGCCAGTTCCATGACTGTCTAAGGAACAGATGATCTACCAGGGCAGGTGTTTTAAAGTGTTCTGGACTTTAAAAAGTATAGAAAACAGCAAATCAGAGGTTCAAATTATTCTGAGTTTCTTCGGAGCGTGTTAGCATAAAGAAGAAGGCAAGAAAAATGGGGCAAGGTTGAAGATTCATAATACTATAATAACATGCATAAAGTGACTACAGAGAAAAATGGTCCATTCAGAATATTAGCATATACAATTTCCCAGTAATAGTGAAAGATGTAAGAGAAAAGGAAGGTCCTTTCCCGAATAATTCATAGTCCACCTATAGAATTTTTTCTAGTTCAAAATGTGTGTGCAGCCACTGGCTTCGGTTGCTTTAAAGGACATTCAACAAATTCAGCATTTACTTTGGGGAATCACTATGGGTAGAATTGAGTTCATGTCTCCTACATCAGAACTGAATCTGAATTATCTTAAAGAGAAACCAGGAGAATGATAATTAAAAATAATAAATATGTTTGAAAAAGAATACCCTGGCATTTTAAAATAAAAAAACATATGTCACTTCAGTATAGTGAATATAATTTTAAAATAGTGTGATATTATTAATTTTAATGCTGCCTTTTTAGATATAATTCAGGACAGCAAACGTACCTAATTCTCCTGCCCCTTATTTTTTTCCCCAGAACAGCAATTCTGTGTGGCGGGTTGGGCTGGGAAAGAGGGATTGGCCCAAAGTCACCAAGTGAGCTTTTATGCCTAAGGGATAGCTAGAACTCACAGGCTCAACTGACTCCCTGATATATTTAAGTAACTTAAAAATATAAGCCAACCCAGTGCAGCTGAATCTTCTTTTTATTTTTTTTCCTTTTTGAAATTAGAAGTGCAACAAGACTACCAAACAAAGAATGTTACCCTAAAAGATGGGCCAGCTGGGGAAGCTCCACATGCTGAGAAGGATATTCTTGACTATCCTCAAAAATCTTCACAAGTAATTCTTGAAAATGTTGAAGAAAATATTCACCTGGACACATTAACACTACTGGTAGATAACATCAGTGCTCTTTCAGGGGATAGTACCTTCCATATTGAACAGATAAATGAGAAGAAGGCTGCAGTAGTAACCTTTCAGCAAAGCACTGGTAAGATCTTTAAGCTCATTGCTCAGATATTTAATATTTGGAGAATTCTATGGTGTACAATATGCTTTCCTACTCAAGTGTGTTTCTGATATATTGGATTGCAGTCCCTGTCACTCATAGTCACGTGGGGGTAACAAGAGTTTGAACCCCACAAATCTGTGAGAGTGTTGATCAGAATTCTGATTCCTATAGAATCAGTGGGTGGCACTCCCAACTCCGTTTTCACTGGCAGAGCTCTCGGGCTGCCACAGGCACCACCAACACGAGGGACATCAAGCTGGCCATGCCCCCTGGCCACGTGCATCCTGCTCCCCCACAAGGTCAAACACAAGCCTGATATGGCCCTCAATGAAATGGAGTTTGACACTCCTGACCTAGCTGATCAGCATTCTGATTCTAAAGGAGAAGAATTTATGGCAGATGCTCTTCCTCCCTCTTTTAAAAGACATCCATAATTAGGCAGATACTATTCAGCACTACTGTTTTCCAGTTCCACTGTATAGGTAGTCCTCAGTCTGTAACCTAGTGTCAAAATTTTGACCGCCAAGGCCTCCCAGTAGTCACATGAGTGTATTTTGGGCAACTGGCCCGCATATCACATGGGGACTTGACTGCAATCCATGACATTTTTTGCTGAAAACCAGCCTTTACATTTCGATTTTCTGCAACAATGCTTCATAGTAAACAATGGCAGTGGTGAAATCCAAATTTTTTACTACCGGTTCTGTGGGTATGGCTTGGGTGTGGTGTGGCTTGGTAGTTGTGGCAAGGCAAGGATATTGCAAAATCTCCATTCCCACCCCACCCTGGGGCCAGCCAGAGGTGGTATTTGCCAGTTCTCTGAACTACTCAAAATTTCCGCTACTAGTTCTCCAGAACCTGTCAGAACCTGCTGGATTTCACCCCTGAACAATGGGTTTGCTTAATGACTGCAGCAATCCCTTGACAAATCATGATGATCCTCTTAATGACCATAAAAAATGGATTGTAAAATTGGATTGTTCGTGACTTACAACTGTAATGGGCAGGCTTTATAATGGTGGTATGTTGAGGACTACCAATACTATCTGCTAATTTATTCAATTAATCTCTCCACCCTTTTTCTCAAAAGAGCATTCAGTTCCATATAAAAGCTCCTGATCTAAGCATAAAGGCTGCTTTTAATGTGCTATGAAATACCTGATGAAAGGGACACATCTAGGCTGTTGGTTTGAGTTGTGTCTTCCCAGATATTATCAATGCTGGGAGCCACCTGCAAACTCAACTCTTGGTGACCACATGGATACCTTCATGTACTATTCTTGACAACCGTATGGAAGTGGATTACGTTTACTTTTTTACAGGATGTTTTTTCCATTCCCAGTTTAACTTTCAACTCGAGGTATTCCCTGGAAGTATCCTATCCAAATAACAACCTGATATTTGCTTAACTTTTGGAGATTGGCAGGGTTTATGAAAACATACAGACAACATTGATCTGTTGCAACATCGTACAGGTAGTTCTTGACTTACAGCAGTCCATTTAGTGATGTTTGAAGTTACAACGGCACTGCAAAGTGACTTATGACTGATTTTCACGCTTATGACCATTGCAGCATTCCCCTGGTCATGTGGTCAAAATTCAAATGCTTGGCTATTGACTCATATTTCTGATGGTTGCAGTGTCCCATGTGATCACCTTTTGCAACCTTCTGACAAGCAACCTCAATGGGGAAGCCAGTTTCAATTTAACCATCGTGTTACTAACAACTGCAGTGAGTCTCTTAACAACTGTCGCAAGAAAGATGGTAACATGGGGCAAAATTCACTTCACAACTGTCTCAGTTAGCAACAGAGATTTTGGGCTCAGCTGTGTTTGTAAGTTGAGGACAACTTGTAATTGAAACTTTAAATTCTCTGTGTTTGTATATGTGCACAGAAATGGGAAGTACATATTTAAGAGCTTCTGATTTCTGTTTTTAGCAGCTGCAAATTTTATCAAGCAATGCTCCACGAACTACAGATTCTGGCAGTATGGACTTACAGCCAGACTTCTCGAATTGACTCATGTAATCAAAGTGGAGAACATCTCAGCTGCAACATCCAGAGAACTCCTAACTCTCTACTTTGAAAGTCCAAAACACGGAGGAGGACAGGTGACTGATATTCAGATGTTACCCACAGAAGATTCAGCTCTGGTTACATTTGGTGACTCTCAAGGTAATTGTTCTATTTTTACACAAAAAGAATTTGCTCCTGCTTGGCTAGAAATAAAAAACTAATGTAGGAAGTTTGGACATATAACAGCATTGGGCTTGATGTGTACCTATTAATAGACTTTCAAATGGCCGAATTAACAGAGAAGACACAGCAGCAGCAGCCCAAAATTGATTACAGGTAATCCCCGGATTATGAACGTTCCCTTAGTGAACGTTCAAAGTACATGATCAGTGCCCTCTAGTGTTTCCAAACGCTGAAATTACAAATCTTGCAGCACCATGGCAGTTGTTCACCCTTAAGAACAACAACAGAGGGTCCACCCTCCAGAAGCCACATTCATGCATCCAGAGGCCTCCCCCGGCCTATTACAGGCTGAAATGGAGCCTCCATGGGCCGGATTCGGCTCTCAGAGGCTCCATTCGGCCCTCCGCAGGGGCCCTCATACTTAAATGTAGTTACTTTTCGAAGTGCTCCAGAAGTGGCTGACCCACATGGCAGAGAATAGAATAGAATAGAATAGAACAGAACAGAATAGAATAGAATAACAGAGTTGGAAGGGACTTTGGAGGTCTTCTAGTCGAACCCCCTGCCCAGGCAGGAAACCCTACACCACTTCAGACAAATGGTTATCCAACCTCTTCTTTAAAACTTCACAACTGGAGTTGTGGAGGCAAGTTGTTCCACTTATTAATTGTTCTAACTGTCAGGAAATTTCTCCTTAGTTCTAAGTTGCTTCTGTCCTTGAATTAGTTTCCACCCATTGCTTCTTGTTCTACCTTCAGGTGCTTTGGAGAATAGCTTGACTCCCTCTTCTTTGTGGCAGCCCCTGAGATATTGGAACACTGCTATCATGTCTCCCCTAGTCCTTCTCTTCATTAAACTAGACATACCCAGTTCCTGGAACCGTTCTTCATATGTTTTAGCCTCCAGTCCCCTAATCATCTTTGATTATTATTTGATTATTATTAATCATCTTTGATTAAAAGCCACAGTCTTTTATTCAGAAACCTGTAAAGCTGTAAGAATGTGAGATGTAAGGAAAGCAGATTTCCCCATCTGAATAAAAGATCAGCTTCTCTTCCATGAGAGGGAGCAGGCCTTCCATGAGGGCCTTCAGGCTTTGGGCCCAGTCTGGCCAATGTCAAGCAGCCTCCTCCCTGCTACTGACTGGTTAGTTCGAATGAGCAGCTTCAGGGATCAGGGCGTGGCAGCCAATCAACAAGGGGATTGCAGTTCAGCCCGATGAGACAAAGGAAGCAAACTCCTCATTGATTGGTTGCTGCTGCTGCCTCAATCCCTGAAGCAGGAGGCTGCTGTGGCCCTGCCCAGGCCTTTTCTACTACCAGAGGCCTACCGGCCACATGGCCCCAAGTCTTTTTACTCAGAAGCTGGCAAAAATGTTTTCCTTCGATTTCACGTTCTTACAGCTTCGCCATCATCTGAATAAAAGACTTTGGCTTCTCTGCCACTGGATCAGTCACTTCTGGAGCTCTGGAGAGCTTCAAAAAATAAGTGATCCATGGGAAATGGGGTGGAGAGGAGTAAGTGGAATCCGGGACGCTAGCAAAGCATGCCCAATCTGTGGAGACCTGGCGGGGCAGGATGGGGGGGCGGCGGAAGCAATTGTGGGGACCCCAGGGGAGCATGAGGTATCTCGTAGATTGGGGGAAGCCTTGGATGGCCTGCTCCAGCACTAGGTCCCGCATGCTCTTCCCCATTCTGAGATTACTCATGTGCATTTAATGACCTGCACACTCAATTAACAAATGCATTGGGGAAAGCAGGGAATGATCATGTTCATTTAACATGATTCAGTCAGAGGAATCCTCGAGTTATGAAGGTAATTGACAGGCTCTATGACATTCGTAACTCGAGGATTACCTGTACAATATAAGGGTAAATGTAATATATCATTTAGTGGCCTATTTAATTATAATGTATTTGAAAATTGTATAGTAAAATAACTAAAAACAAATAATTCCATATCAGATATTTTTAAGCAATATGCTTATTTAAAGTGTGTGAGGGAACCCTGGCTCAATTATTTAAGTAAGAAAATACAAAATGAAATAACGGAAGGCATCTTGGCAGGCTCTATTACATTCGTAACTCAAGGATTACCTGTATTACACCACGGGACAAAGATTGGAGCTTGTGAGACAGGCAATGTGCATTTTTGATCTCTGCTTTGCTCCACGAATGTGGTGTGCAGAGTAAAGAATTGGGGTTGAATTATGGAACATTGACTGCAGAAATGGAGTTGAAAGTTGTCTGCTGAAAGATATAAGAGTATTATGTGAAAGTAGTGAGTTTGAGTGATACATGATGGAAATGAGTATGAATATTAACAGATCCAGATTAGTATCTTTGTGGAGCCGCATCATGTTTTATTGTGATGGTTATTTGTAAGTCTGGACTGTCAATTTTTGCTTTTTTTTATCTTTTTAAATTCTGTATTTGGATTTTGTAAATTGCCCAGAGTAGCAACCATAATACATTTAATTAATAATAATAAATGGTTATGTTTTGATCAGAGAATAAGTCAAACATGTATGGTGTGAATGAAATATGAGGAATACTTGTGACTTAATTCAGGTGTCCTCAAGTTGTGGGCTGTGGCCCACTACCGGCCAACGGGGAAATTGCCACTAGGCCACATGAGTGGCCAGCTGCTGCACGCAGAGCCCCACTTGCACAACTCAGCCTGGGTGCCTGCCTACGTCCCCACTTGTGCGAGCCTCATTGCGAGTGCCCACAGCCCTACTTGCGGTATTCTCGTCACAGGCGCCCACAGACCCACTCACGCTATCCTTATCACAGGCACCCTGGGCCCACTCCTGCTATCCTTGTTGCGGGCACCCGCAGCCTGACTAACACTTGCCTTGTCGTGGGAGCTCACAGCCCCACTCGCACCTGCACTTGCCTCGCCCACAAAATCATCCCCTCTTTCCCCCCTCCCCATGCTCCAGGCTGTCTGTGTTCCAGGACATTCAAAAAATTGTCTTTGTACATGGCTTGACAATTCACTGCATGGAAGTTGAATTGTATCTGCTTTTATTTCAACTTCTGATACAAGTTCTCAGTATATTCTATTTATGTTTGTTTATAGCTGCCCTGACAGCATTGAAAAAGCAGCACTCATTAAATGGCCAGTCAGTCCAGGTTTATCCATTCTACAGTTCATTGGAAACTGTTTTGTATGGAAAGAAGAAGCCACAAATCAAGATGCCAGAATCTATCAGTGTCCCTTTAAATCCTTATATATGGCAGTTCCTACAAGGAAAGTATAAATTAATTCAAGAAGTAGAGAAAGATATGGCCAATTACTTCTGTGAATTAATATGGCCCCTGGCAATTTGTGAGCAACCAAAAGTCGTACTGTCTCCCTCAGCTACCTTAGCTAAACAGGGAACATCCATAAAAGAATTGGTTAGATCTTGGAAAGATAAAGTTTCTGTGGAATTTGCATGTATCCTATCAAAATTCAGGACAGTTAAATGCAAAATCATTCCAGAAAAATGGGAGACCATTAAAAACAATGTGCTGAAAAATGTGTTGGCTGTGCCAGATGACTCAAAAAATTGTGTTACTCTAGCTGGTTTTGTATTGACTGTGGATAGTGTGGAAAAAGAGTTGAGGGAATATATGGAACGTTTGACCAAGGATGCTGAAATAGCTGGGCAAACATTACAGCAAACGTTGTCAATTTCCCCAGCGAAGTATAAAGTTTTGCAGCAGATCTTGCTAGAAGAGAATATCTATGAAGAAATCACTGGGCAAAAATGGTGTTACAATGCTACAGCAAAGCAGTTGCAACTGAATGGAATAGCTACAGAGGTCTACAAAATGAAAAGTGACTTACTAGAGAAGATGGTCAGGATAGGGGAGAAAAATGTCAAGATTCATCCTTCTATTTTTCAATTCCTGCAATGTGTAGATTCTGATAAGGTGTCAGGGAGCCTGTTTAGGGCCAATAAAATTAATGCTGCCTATGAACTTACACATGATTCTATAGCATTGGTAGGATATTGTCCTGAAAGCCTCTTAAAAGCAGAGGAACAAATAAAGAAATGCTTGACTCATGAATGCATTATATCGAAGGACCAGGAACTCATCCACAGAAAGCAATGGAAAGAATTAATTAAGCATCTGCAGAAGCTAAACAATTCTGTTGAAAAAAGTGTAATAATTGAGGACTGGGTTGATTTCGACGGAGACACTGAAATTATTGTGGCTGGTTATACAAATGTCGTAGCAGATGTCTACCAGCAACTTTCCGATTTTGTTGAAAGAAACACCCACATGCACACAGTAATTCCTGCCAAGTCAGTGGCTATGGTGCAGTTTATAGAGGAGGAAAAGCGGAAGGTTTGGTGTGATTTAAGCAAGAAGGGCCTGAAAATTAATTTTGGAGTCCTGCCAAAACAGAAGAACATTGTCTTGAGTGGACCCAAAGTAGTAGTGACAGAGGCAGCAGTGATGGTGGAACAAATGCTGTCTTCACTGTACTCTGTGAATGTGGTGTTTGATAAACCTGGAGTGAAAGACTTTTTCAAAAACCAAGAGCATCATTATGTTAACCAAGTGAAAATGGAATTCAGCTGTTTGATCAGATTGCAAAGAGATGATGAGAAAAACGGAGGTTTTGTGGAAAATGTAAAACACCGTCAAACCAAGGTAAACTTAAAAAATGGCGTGGTGATAGAGGTCTGTACGGGAGATCTGACCAATTATCAAGCTGATGTTGTAGTCAATGCATCAAATGAAACACTGAAGCACAGCGGTGGCCTTGCCTATGCTTTGCTAAAAGCGGCTGGCCCACGCTTACAAGGTGAATGTGATGATCTCATAAAGAAACACGGAGATCTGAAGCCTGGCTGCGCAATAATTACAGGAGCTTGGAACTTGCCGTGTAAACAGGTGATTCATGCTGTTGGGCCAAAGTGGACCAGTGCCACGAAAGAAAACTGTATACAACTATTAAAGAAAGCTGTAAGGGAAAGCTTAAAACTGGCAGAAAAATCCGGTCATCGCTCCATAGCTATCCCTGCCATAAGCTCTGGGATTTTTGGATTCCCAATAAAGGAGTGCACTCATTCCATTTTAACAGCCATTAAGGAAACCTTAGAAGAATCTTCTGAGAATGGCAGCCTGAAACAGATTTGCCTGGTAGATACAACACCCCAAACAGTTCAGGCTTTTTCTGATGCTTTACACAAAGTGTTTAAAAGTGGACCACCTCAGCCCACACCACTGCCTTCTCCATCAGTCGGTCAACTTTTGGAGAGTAAAGATCTTGTAGTGACTTCTGATGAAGGTCTAAAACTTATCGTAGAAGAAAAAGGAATCGAAGATGCTACGGTAAGCATTTATATTAGCAGAGAAACTTAAATTATTTTCAATGCAGCTAGAATATATTTTATTAGACCCATTTATTATTATGCTTCTAAAATGCTGTTCTTTCACATTGAAGGAGAACTCTAAAACAAAATCGGCATCTGATTCTGAACACCGTCTTCTCCAACTCCCAGTTGGATTTGTTGGGTTAGATTAGAATTGGATGCACATCTTGGAGAAGACTGGAATAGTCTTTTAGTTTTGACTAATTTTAAAGGCTGTTGCCTTTGCAGAGAAAACTGAACCAGGGATGTGCTGCTTAAGTACTAGGAAATTCTACATTTCACATCCAGCCAAAGGATATGGACTGAATTTTCATGCTGTATTTTGTGGATTCGGTTAATGGAAAAGGCATGCTTAAACCTTGATAAAGGAAGGAAGTACTAGTGATTTCTCTGCCACTCGTCCAATCTCTTGAATTAATAATCAGAACCAATTCATTATGATATGAGTCACAGAGATGAGAGTTGCAAGGAATTAGGAATCCTTTTCTCATACCATTCCCATTCCCTGCTGGAGCCCCCTGTGAATCAAAGATGTCTTATTTGTTTAGGGACTATTTTTTCCTGTGTTACCTTAATCTTGTAATACATAAAATCATCTTGGAAGTAATTTTAATGTGGCTTTGGTTCCAGACGGATGTTATCGTAAGCACTATTGGTGAAGATCTAAAGCTTGGTGTAGGTGCACTTTCAAAAGCTGTGTTGCAGAAGGCTGGAGTTGAGCTTCAACTTGAGTTCCATCAAATGGTCCAAGATCAAGGAGCCCAAGGCAATTGTCTAATTCCAACATTCGGGCATAACCTTCCTTGTGTTTTCTTGTTTCATGTCATAGTTCCACAGTGGGATGCAGGAAAAGGGAATGCAATCAAGGTACTGCTTCATTTTGCTTCCTTGTTTGCTTTAATTGTCATGTAATCTAATGTTCATGAGTCAAAAAGAAGGATTGAGATTAACAATCCAGTTAAAGAATAATGGGAGCTGATATTTCTTTTATGCTCCTTATGCATATTCAAGGCAGTTCCTTGAGCTTTGCCAATACTTTCCTTGGCATTCTCTATGGCTCTGCTATACAGTTTTGGTTTTAACATCAGTTTTTGTGTGCTAGTTTGTACTAAAGATATAAAACAGGTATGCTAAATTGTCCATCTTATCCCTAAGTACTTTATGTACTTGAAGATAAACTAGGAATTTTAGATGTTAAAATGCACCTAAAAATGAGTTTGGCTGATCTGCAGATTCAAGGATATATGATCATAGTTTTTAAATTACCTGTATATATTTGTGAATTAAGCCCATCTATATATGAGCTGACCCTCGAATTTTTAACTAAAATATCATGACAAATTTGGAACAGGTTATCCATGGGTGGCATATTTTCCATCGTACATTTTTTTTTAAATTTGAGGGTTGGCTTATATGTTGATGGGCTGATATAATATACATTATGTCTTTTTATTTTTAAAAAGATGTTTCTTTGTAAGCCATTCTTCAATACCAGAGCTATAGTTTTGATACAATTGAATTTGCTGAGTTGATGTAGTTGAATGTAGCTCTTCATATTTTTCATATCCCTGTCTTTATGTGTGAATGAGGTTGATCTGTACATACCTCTTGTCTATTCAGGCTCCTAAATTAAGTCTTGTGTTAATATTGGTTCTTTTAAAGCATAATTGTGAAATATTGCTTTATATTTTACAGAAACTTAAAAATATCATGAGAAATTGTCTGGAGAGGGCCGAAATGTTGTCATTAAAGTCTATCTCATTCCCAGCCATTGGGACTGGAGGTTTTAATTTTCCAAATTATGAGGTGGCCAAATGTATGTTTAAGGAAATACTTATGTTCAGTAGAAAGAAGAATTTCAAGTTCCTTCAGAAAGTTCATGTTCTTCTACACCCAAAAGATAAAGAGAATATAAAGGTAATGTTACTTTCCCCAAATAAGAAACTGCCGTTTGTTTTTAAGAAACTTCACACTTTAATTTGCAAAAATAATTGTAAGTTTCCAACTAATTATTAGAAAAACAACAGCAGCAGCAAAGCTGGACTGTTGGATGGGCATCTACTTCCCCAGATACATTCAAAGGTGGTCCACGTATCTTTCAAAGCTATAGTGCGATAAGCTTGATTTTGGTTAAATTCGTTTGTTTGTTTTTGTTCCAACTTTACTACTTTTACAAATAATTCATGGTTTCCTCGTTTCTAGCCATCACACCAAACTGGTTCTCTTACCAAACATAATGCTTTGTTTTGTTAGGGTTTGTGACATAATATGTTCAAATCCAGCCAGATGCGGTTTATCCCATTAAACTTATGCAATAGTGCACATATGATTCTCATCGTATTTGGCAGTATCTTCCATTCAGTCATCTCTTCTTCTCAAAGATGAACATCAGTGATGTCTTTCAGGACAGGCAGATCAACCAGTTTTATCCAGAGCCTCCTGGTTTTGTGTGTGTGTACCAATTTTGCCATAATGTTAGTAAATTTTAATAAAAACATAGAGTTAACAGCTTACTGGATTCCCCCTTTTCTGGCAGCTGTTATATTTTATTGAAGATGTTGGATTTTTAGTAGAAACACTCATTGTATCCAGGGGTATCCAATGACACTGTCCTTCAGGACACGCAAATTTGCAAGTTCACTACCCTCAGTGCCATTATTGACATGTGCCATTATTGAAATTGTTCCGTAGTGTTATTGTTCCTTCTTTGCATTGTTTTGGAAACATGTCGATAACTTTGCCCCCTAGGCATTTACAAAGGTTTTTCGATCTGAGATTGCTGATATTCTCAAGACTGAGCCACCGAGCAATGAAGAAATGGCAGGTAATGGGTGGGCTCAGTTGGACGGACCTGTTTGGAATCGGGCTGTGGAAGTGGCGGGTGAGCGTGTGTCCTCACCCCGCTGCTCACATGTAATCATTTCTTCTCCCTTCCCCCTTCCGTCAGTTGGCAAAGCCAGAAAAGTTCGGGGAATCACTGTTTTAGACTTTATTTCAGAATGCCTATGACCACATATGTGAAGCAATAGCATGATATGTTTGGTTTTGGTAGTTAATGCAGTGTACAAATACAGCTAATTTTGTTTGTGAATTGTAGCTTAGTATGATTTATTTATTTGTTTGTATCCTGCCTTTATTATGTTTACAAATAACTCAAGGAGATGAACTTCTCTTCTTCTTTTTTGAGTGAGTGGCCCAAAATCACCCAGCTGGCTTTTATGCCTAAAGTGGAAATTGAACTCACAGTCTCCCACTTTGTAGTCTGGTGCCTTAACCACTAGATCAAATTTACGATGCACAAACTAGAGTAGAATGACTTGTTCAGCAAATCCTTGATTATAATGTTTACCTGTTAATGTTATTTCAGCATATGAATGAACCATTTTTTTCTCCTTTTCTTCCTCACTTGGCAAAAAACTGTTCCAGTGTGGCATATGCAGTTTCAGTGGCCCTTTTGGGGGACCTCTATTAAAATTTTGGGGACATCTGCTAGATCTTGATCATAGATCAGGGGTGTGAAACTCAAGGCCCGGCGGCCAAATCTGGCCCGCAGGGTGCTTAGATCTGGCCCGTGGGGCCGGCCTGGAAACAGCAAAGGACCGCTCCGTGGTGTCTCTGCTAGTGGAAATGGAGCTCAGGTGGGCCGCGCTTTTTCACTGGCAGAGGGCTATCAAAATAAACTAATAACAAAACAAAAGAGGAAATGTTTCCCCTTTTGAATTTGAGCATCCAAGAAGGGACAGGAAAGGAGAAAGGGAAAGGGAAAGAGAAAGAGAAAGAAGAAAGACAGAAAAAGGAGGGAATATGAGAAGAGAGCAAGGAAGGAAAGAGGGAAAGGAAGAAGAAAAGAGATTGAAGAGGGAAAGAAAAAGAGGAGGAAGGAAGGAAGGAAGGAAGATTAGAATGAGAGTGAGGGAGGGTCTCAGGGAAGGCTTTAGCACTTGGCCACAGGTGCCCCCAACACTGCCTTAGCATTTGGCCACCACAGGTGCCCCCAACATGAGTTTCATGTCACGCCCACCATGGCCATGCGAACCATGGCCACATCCCATGCTCCTCCCACCCCGGCCCTCCGCGGTCAAACAGAACCCTGATGCAGCCCTCAATGAAATTGAGTTTGACACCCCTGTCATAGATCTTCTAATTTCACCCTTTGGTGATCATGGAAAAATTGGCAAAGTTCAGTAGCATCTTAGATGTTCAAGATGCCACGTTTAAGAGTAGCATTTCCCAGATGCACAGACCTTATTTTCCTTGGATACAGAATAAAAAATTGAAGTTTTTTAAAATGTATCTTGAAATAGGTATTTATATCTTGTACAAAGAATAGGAGGATAGTGCTCAGCCCATGGATATCAGTGCTATAACTCAATCATAATGTTTCTTTTCTCAGTCACAGGTTCCTTTGGATCCCTTTCTACCTCAGCTTCAGGGACTAATGAAATGCAGATTGGATCCATTACCTTCCAGTCAGTGACAGGAAATATTGTCATGGAAAACACAGATGTTATTGTGAATGTGACCAATGAAAAGTTTACATCCAAATTGGGTACTGAATTTCAAATGAACATCTTCTGAACATCCTAATAAGCTAAATGCTCATTCTTGGCGAGACAAAAAGCTATTTGGATATGGAAAAGTCTGTTTGCACATGTGTAAATGAATGTGAGGGTGAAATAAAGATTAGTTGAAATAACTGAAGAATTTAAACTATTTCTTTGTAACCAAACTATGTCTTTGTAACTAAGACATAGTATTTCAGAGTATTGTGGCTCGATTCTGTTGGATATATTAATGCAGTATCTAACTCAATCCCCATCTCACAAATTCTTAGCAATTTTCTTACTATGAAATGTTTACAAGCAAGCAAGGTTATGTTTTAAGTTCATTATTTACATTCCTACATATTCCTCCCCCTTTTTTCATTTCTTTACAGGTGTCTCCAAAGCAATTTTGGAAGCTGCTGGACCTGAAATTGAAGCAGAATGTGCAAGACTTGGTAAGGTGCAACAAGAGGTCCCATTTGGTTAGGTAATGGAGGATTTAGGGAATTTCAATTGCCAAATATAGTTTGCATGGTATTTTCTAAATTGTTCAATCATGGTTCTGAATACATTTGTCAATACAAGTAGTCCTTGAGGTACAAACCTAATGGAGCCTGCCCATTAGGTTCGTAAGTCAAAAAATTCATCAAATCAATCAAATCCAATTTTACAAATTTTTAAAATCAAATTCATTAATTGAATCAAATGGCTCGTTAAATGAATGAAGATCTGACTTACTTCCCACCTGGCCACCAATCAACTGGTTCCACCTCCACTGATCAGCTGTTTCTGGTACAGGGGGCAAAATTAAATTGCCTCCAAGCAGGCTTGCAGAGCTCTGTGTTTGCAGTTTTAAAAAAAACTCATTTGCTACTGATCAGCTCAAGCGTCTTCAGACAACTGCCTAGAGGGTGGGGTGGGGTAGTAATTTACAGAACTTTTTTTTAAAGCAGTTGTTTTAAAAAAAAACAAAACCTGCCACTAATTACTGGTAATTTAAGAGTCTCTAGCCAATCACTGAGGGAGATGAGGGAGGGAGATTTACAGAACTCTTCGCTTAGTAGAGTTCTGCAATAGTAACAGAGATGGGAGGGATCTTGAGGTCATTTAGTCCAACCCTCTGCTCTCACAAGAGTATTCCTGTTAAATGCCTATCCAGTCTCTTCTTAAAAGCTTCCAGTGATGGGGTACCCACAATTTCTGGAGGCAATTTATATTAAACATTTTTTAAAAAACACTGTCCTGATCAGCCAAGCATCTCCAGGAAAAATCCAAAAACTCATAAATAGCTTGCAAATTTGAAAAACAGAAGTTTAGAGAAGAGATATAGCACACAACATTATAGAATGCTTGATGTAGATGCTGGCTAGCATTTCTACAAGCAGTTTCAAAGCAGGTGCAAACAAACTTTATCTTTGCACAGAACTGTACAGGTAGTCCTTGAGTTACGAATGGAATGGAGCCTGCCCATTCCATTCGTAACACGAGGAGTCATGCGAGTGAATCTCATACCTTGAACGGAATCACTCCCTCCTTTCGCCCACACATTCACTAATCAAATGCATAGTTTGTTAAGTGCACATGAGGTATTTCAAGGTGGGGAAGGCCTAGTGATGGAACAGGGCATCTGCTTAAGACCACCCAAAGCCTCCCCAACCCACTGAAATACCTCATGCTCCCCACAGGTGATTTCACCCCATCCAACCTGTTGCATCAGGTCACTTACTGTGCAAAGATTTAGCAAGCTGTCTCCTCTCCAGCCTCTCAGCTGCGCCCACCCCTCTGCAGCTCCATTTTGGCACGCACAGGCCTTGCCCGGCAGGGTGGAACAACTGTCATTGTGCTGCAAGATTTGTAGTTTGGGACCTGTTCTTAAACACAAGTGGGCGCTGTAACCTGGGGATTACCTGATATTTACAAACACAATACTGTAGTTTGCAAAGTATAGTACAGTACTTAAAAAGAAGCAGAGCAGTTCCCAAAGTGCTTACAAACAAACAGTACTATACTGTACTACAGTGTAAAAAAAAAAGAATACTGTATTTTTCAGTCTGTAAGACGCATCTGACTATAAGACCTAAATTTAGAAGAGAAAAATAAAAGAACAGCCTTTTTTCGGCCCATTTTTGAGGCTTTTTTCGGACCGTTTTCGAAGCTTTTTTGGGCCCATTTTTGAGGCTTTTGGGGGCCATTTTTGAAGCTTTTTTGACTTGTTTTTGAGGCTTTTTAAGCCTATTTTTGAGGCTTTTTTGGGCCCGTTTTTTTCTCAAAAAAAGGGCCATAAAAAGCCTCAAAAACAGGCTGAAAAAACCCCTCCAAAATGGGTCAAAAATCCTCCAAAATGGGCTGAAAAAAGCCTCAAAAATGGGCAAAAAAACACTGAAAAATGGGCCCCAACACACTAAAAAATGGGTTGAAAAAGTCCCCAAAATGGGCCGAAAAAAGCCTCAAAAATGGGCCAAAAACACTAAAAAATGGGCTGGAAAAACCTCCAAAATGGGCCAAAAAAGCCTCAAAAACAGGCCGAAAAACTCTCGACAATGGGCCAAAAAAAAGGCCTGAAAAAGGCCCAAAAACATGGTGCGTGGAGGCCAAAAAATGGCTGGCAGGTGGGTGGGGCTTTGGCAATGATCTATAAGACGCACAGACATTTTTGCCCCCTTTTGGGAGACAAAAAAGTGCATCTTATAGTCTGTTCCAGAAGGAAGAGGATGTGACAGCAAGGACATCTTCCAAAGAGTATCCTAACAACTAGATGGGCTCATTTAAGGGACCAACAGTCCTAGAAATCAATCATAAATAGCAAAGAATTTTAATTTTAATCTTTAGTATTCCTTTCTGACAGGCAAACATCCAGTTACTGAAATTGATCTTTTGACCTACAATCAAACTTATGATTCCTGTATTTTGTACCAATTACCAGTATGGATGCTATGTTTGGCATCATTTGTAATTTCCAAATACTTTTCAAGAGTTGCCTTTCATGGGGCGTGTTGTTGAGTCAAGAAAGACAGGATATAATCAAGTTGTGGATTATTTTTAAATCTGATTAGTTTAGGAAAGATGGCCCATAACATACTAGCTAGAAGGTTACAAATGTAGCCTTGCTACTGTCAGTAAATCTAGAGCCAGCTGAGGAACACTCAAGAAATAGTACTAGACTGCAAACTAACTTTTTAAAGAGTTGCAGCTTCATCTCAAACAGGCTAAACCTCAGGTAAACAGGTAAAATTTAAAAGGATCCTATGGTTCCTTGGAATGATGACAAGGAAGAGATGTTGGTGTCAGAATAAGCATTCTGATGGCACCATCTTCAAAATGCCAGATATCTTCCCTTACCTTCTGAGGGTAACTTCCCACCCGAATGCCAGAATATTTATGAAGATGAAGGAACAGATTTTGGAAAGAGTCAGAAACTGCTTATCTAGCTGGCACTTCCGATGTCTTTGACCATCAGTGAGAAAAAGAGAGGAAAACATAGTTTTCCTTATTTTCTTTGTATGTGCCAAAGAGCTTGTGAGAGGGCTATATGTCTACAATTTGACATTAAAAAGAACATTCAATTTTTCCAGCAATGTGCCAAAATGTCTTTGCAGAAGGCAACAAAGGGCGACCTGTTGTCAGTCAGAGTTTATAGTTGGTGCTTTTCCCTTAAGAAATGTATTTATAGATACTGTACCTCCAATGACTGTAGTACAATGTATGCCAAAGACAGTTCATGGAGAAGTTATCATTTTTATTTTTTTAGCCTCGCAGCCTCACAATGGATTTGTAACTACAAAGAATGGCAAACTACCCTGTAAAAAAATTATCCACCTGGCTCCTTGCTCCAGCATCAAAACTCAGGTCTCCAAAGTACTTCAGGAATGTGAAGCAAAACAGTATGCCTCTGTAGCCTTCCCTGTACTTGGAACAGGTTTGTATTTTTTCCCCAGATAATCATTTGTGCTTTTACCATGGCTGGATTTGCCATTCTAAGCTAGCATCATATAGCAATAGCACATAGACTTACAAACCGCTTCACAGTGCTTTACTGCCCTCCCTAGGCAGTTTATAGAGTCAGTATTTTGCCTGGGTCCTGGGTCCTCATTTTACCGACTTAGGAAGGATGGAAGGCTGAGTCAACCTTGAGCCAGTTAGAATTGAACTGCCAAACTGCAGTTGGACAGTAGTCAGAAGTAGCTTGCAGTACTGGATTCTAACCACTGTGCCACCATGGCACCATATTGACAATTCTGACCTTCTGTTTTGTTAAAATTGACTTCTTAATTTCTCCTTCGTGATTTCTGTTCATTTGCAGACAGCAGCCCCTGATGTGGTTAGGTAGTTTGATCAGAGGCTCTTGGGGAATAACAGAGCTGTAGACTATGCTTAGAAGTTGAAATAACATCCTAAAAGAATGCAATGGCAAGCTCTTCATGTATTGCTCTTAAGAAGGCTTTATGAAGGTGTCCATGAAGTCTTTGGGAGTTCAAGCTTGACTTGGAACAGATGTGACTTGACTTTGCTATCGCCTTCATTCTCCTACTCCTACTCTTGTGATCTTTTGAACCCATACTCAGCACATCATAGGCAAACCAAAGGGGCCAGAGGAGAAAATGATGATGATACATTATAATAGAAAGGGGTGACTTGTATTAGATATGTGGTAGCATCATGAAGTGCGTTGTCAACATTTCATGTCATTACAGATTGATCTGGATCATGCTGCATAACACAGCTTTATTTGAAAAGCTTAATTGTTGAAAATCAGGTTCATTCTTTACGTGGACAGCACAGTAATACAGCTGCACAAATCCTATACTGTAATTCAATTAACATGTTTAAGAAACAATAGAGGACTAAGACTAACATGGTAAACACATGCCAAAACAGAGAAGTTCTCAGAGAAGAAAAACGTCGCACAGATGCAGAGTTTGTAAAGATGGCACCATATTGAATGTGAAATCTGTTGAATTTGAAGATTTTGTTAGAATAACAAAAAAGTCTGTGCCAAGATGTTGCAATCTGATCTCCACTGCTTGCATATGTTTGTGCAATGTCACAGTGAACTTATAAAAGGGCTTATACATTTATAAACTTATAAAATTGGGGATTCCAATCTAGATTTCAACATTTTTCCCAAGTAGATGCCCATTGCCTCCACTTATTTTGAATCCAAACACTGCATGATTGTATGTTGCATCGAGGTCCTTGGCCTCTCATCCTGAAAATCATTAAAACTGAGATCCTGACTACAAAAGATCTGCCCACTCCTGTAGATCTATGGAGGGGGGCTTTTTCTGAGGCTACTGCCAGTGACTGACCCTTATCAACTTCTCCAAAGGCAAAGTGTGAAAATAGAGAGAGGGTTCTTTGGGCGAGCATCCCTCATCAGGAAATGGTGTCTAAGGAATTCTGGAAGTTGAAGTCCACAGGTTTCAAAATTGCCGAGTTTGGAGACCCCTGCTCTAAAGGCTAAGCTTGATCCCATTGATGGAAGAAAGGCAAGAAGTAAATTCATGGTCCATACCTATTCTATAAGGGAGGTAGGCAGCATTCTGCTTGACTGATTGATTGGCTATTTTAGAAATGCACATGTTGATTTGTGGGAATATATGAGGGTAATGCTACAGTATATAGCAAATATTAGCAACTCACTAGTAAAGAACCAGTTGCCTCCCAGATGTAAGATTCTTCCATATACTTGATTCAAGCTTGAATGACCACAGTTAGGGATGATGAGAATTGTAGTCTGATATCTGAATTATAGTCCCATATGGGTTGTCCATCCTTGCTTTGAGTCCCTCATTATAATAAGTACTAACAATAAGTAAATTTTATTGGGTTTTCTGTTGCATCTGATATAGGTCAGGAAAGAAGGAGTCCTGACGAAGCAGCTGAAGAAATTATCAATGCAGTTGCTTACTTTGCAGGAAAAGAGTTGCCTAGATACTTGAAACTTGTTAAAGTTGTTGTCTTTCAGCCACATATGCAAAAATCCTTTTTCACCATTTTGAAAAATAAAGAAGGTAAGGCATTGCCCACTTCTGAATCTATATTTTCTAAGTTTAAAGACAAGTTTAAAGTGTGGGGTTCCTTTACTCTGAATGCTTTTCCAATTTTTTCCCGTTGAGTGTGCACTTACAGAATTTCCCTTTTGCTTATAGGGTGTCTGATTGATGGGAAGTCACCTGTTAAAAAGAAAAGTTCTACAGTGTTGGAGAAGAAGATTGAGACATCATCATTTGAGTTATGTGGCGAAAACAGGAAAAAAGTGGAAGAGGCTGAAGCCTGGCTAAGGAAATTGGTTTTCAAGGAACAAACAGAAAAATGTATTGTCGATGACTTGATATACATGTTTGCGGATGCTGAAATCAAGAGACTGAATGATCTCCAGAAAAGATTGCATATTGTCATTCATATGAATAAGATGGAGTCTCTTCCTTTTATTTTGTTATCTGGTATCACCCGGGATGTCCTCACTGCTTACACAGAAATTCAGAACCTCTTAAAAAAACTTACAGCTGACCAGGAAAAGAAATCCAAGGCAGAACTTGTTCAAGATTTGGTTGAGTGGCAGTATTGTGCAAATGGAAATGTCTTTGTAGCTTTTGATTCATTAAGTAACCTTGATTTAGAAGATGCTAAAATCAGCAAAAAAAAACACATTCAGGTCCAGATTAAGGGACGGAACTACACAGCTGACTTGAACAAGATGTGTGTTGTAAATAGCCAAGGAAAAAGTATGAAAATTAAGCGTGTTGGAAAGGATGAAGGTAATGAACATCTTAAATAATTGGGGATGGATTAGTGGCTAGATTACTGTTTTGATCAGAAAAAATTTCCAAAATTTCTTCACCAGGATTTAAAAAGTGTGCAAATGGACTAGGGCAAGGGTACAAGACAGGTGAATGTGCATGTATCAAATGGAACTTTTTTTAAATTACAGGAATCCTATCCCCAAAGTGAGGGAAGCAATGAATAAGTTGATAACAATGCTCATTACTTCCACTAGGTCTAGAAACATCTTTCTTGGCTCATATCATTCCTTCTCCATCTGAATTTGAGGGTTTCTAACTTTTTTTTTGTAAAAAGAATAAGAATAAATAGCAATAGCACCTAGACTTCTATACCATTTCACAGTGCTTTACAGCCCTATATAAGCGGTTTACAGAGTCGGAATATTACCTCAATTTACCGACCTGGGAAGGATGAAAGGCTGAGTCAACCTTGAGCCTATGTGAGATTTGAACTGACAAATTGCTGGCAGTTGGCAGTCAGCAGAAGTAGCCTGCAGTGCTGCATTCTAACCACTACGCCATCACATCTCAGGAAGATGATTTGTCTTCCAGACTCTAGAATTATCTTTATTCCTGAGAAAGTATTTGGATTTTAATGTAAGTACTTTAGCTATATTTGTAGTATTTAAAAATGGGGAGAGGAAGCAGTGGCTGAGAGCACCTCTATCAGAGAGTAGATGGCTATTAACTATGTCTTTTGAAACTGAACATGTCCACTAAGATTGCCAGTTTCTGAAAAATAATCTGTTAATGTTTGCAAAAATATAAATTATCTTAATTGATCAGTATTTTTAAGTGACAAAAAAAAATCTTACCCTAGAAATTGCTCCTGAAACACAATGCCTAAGAAGTACTCTAAAAACATTTGCAATTTGTAAATTGCTCTACTGAGCAGAACAGAAACTTCCAAGTATTCCGATAAGTAGAAAGAAAGGGAAAGTGGTCAGTTATTGGAGGAAAAGAGTCAAAAGAAATCTGATTTATGAGTGAACAAAATGAAAAAATGGAAATAGTTGTTTGGAAATAACACTTAAGACTCACGCTACTTAGTTTGTGAGTGCTGACAGGACAGTTATGATGAAAGAAAGTTATCCTGTGCAGAAATGCAAAGCCACTGTGAAGATTTTAACAATAAGTGAAATGTTTAGCACAGTGGTGGGTTTCACTTACCTTTGATACCGGTTCGCTCACATGCACAGAGCGTATTTGATAACGTCTGGGCGGGTGGGCGGAGCCTCCCACCGCCACTACTACCGGTGTGGGTGAACTGGTAGCAACCTACCACTAGTTTAGCCCAAGGGGAGATAATTGCGAATTCCATTGATTTCAAATTTATTCACAGTTCTATTTTCTGGTTGTCATTACTTTTAACAAAATGTTTATTTTGTAGGCAAACTATTAGAACGCCTTCCTGAACATTGGGAAGATATGAAAGGAAGCCATGCCAAATTGGTTCCACTACAGCCTACAGCAGGAGAATATAAGGATGTTGAAAAAAAATTCCGGATTGGCTGCCCTAAAGTCACAATTGAAAAGGTGACACTTCTCCTATTTTCCCCATAACAACAATCCTGTAAGATGGGTTTTGGCTGAGAGTGAGTGACTGGCCCAAAGTCAGCCAGCTGAAAAGGGCCACTTTTGTATTCCACAACTTTATAACCCATAGAACACCAGTGGGTTTCTGTTTTGAGTTCTTGAGTGATGTTGAGCATCAGTGACTGGCTGCAAGATTGGCTCAAGAGTTGGTAATACCTTCGCATGGGAAAAGAATTAAGTAGAATAATGTGTAATATCCTGACAGTGAGAATATTCAGATTCACCCTGTATCTATATCACTGGAGTGTAAAAGAGAGGAAGGAGAAAAGAGCTAGGAAATATGTCACTGAGCAATGTCCATGCTCCTTCAGAGTTTTACAACCTAAAAATAGATTTAATCTTAAAAGCCTTCAATCTGAAGGTCAAATAGTAACAATAACACTTAGATTTATATGGTGCTTTATAGCACTCTGAACAATTTACAATGTCAGCATATTGCCCCCAAAAATCTGAGTCCTCATTTTACCAACCTTGGAAGGCTGAGTCAACCTTGATCCCATCAGGATTGAACCCCAGGCTGTGGGCAGAGTTAGCCTGCATCATTGCACTTCAACCACTGCGCCACCAGGCCTCCTTAGTTTGGAGTTTCTGTTGCATTAGACTGTTGACCTCCCCTCCATGGCCTCCATGGTTCTTGGTCTGCTACCTCTTACCTATGGACTGGGTCGTAATGCTTAACAGCCCTTGCTGACACATTCTTTCTCCACCATCAAATGTCTTCTGATCATAAAGTACACCAATATTGACCAATTGATACTGGTGCTGCTGGCTTAGTAATTTCATCTTCTGTACTTCCAAATGGTGGGTGTAATAAACCTAGTTCTACAGTGGTTGCTTTTGCATACATTTGGCCCATTTTGAGTTTAGCAATAGTAAAAGTATTCCAAAGGGAATATGATTTTCTGACTCTTGCTGCTCTAACGTACATGAGGAGCACTTTCTAAAGTTCTTAAGCAGTTAAGGTAGCAAAGATGTCGCTGGCCTTTCCATAATCCAAAATAAGCCATCAAAGAAATTGCATTTATAGCTAGTCCTCAATTTACGACAACAATTAAGCCCAAAATTTATGTTGCTAAGCAAAACATTTGTTAAGTGAGCTTTGCCCCATGTTACAACCTTTCTTGCCACAGTTGTTAAGTGAATCACTGCAGTTGTTAAATTAGTAACATGTTTATTAAGTGAATCTGACTTCCCCATTCACTTTGCTTCTAAGGTCGCAAAAATTGATCACATGAGCCCAGGACACTGGAACTGTCATAAATATGAATCAGTTGCGAAGCATCTGAATTTTGATCTTGTGATCATGGAGATGCTGAAATTGTTCTAAGTGTAAAAAATGGTCATAAGTCACTTTTTTTAGTGCAGTCATAACTTTAGTGTTACTAAGTGAATGGTCAGTAAAGGAACTGTTGTAAGTCGAGGACTATCTGTATTTTGCCTGCAGTGAATTTTAAGAGTACAGCTAATCCCCGGGTTACAAGTGTTCATTTAGCGCCTGTTCGAAGTTATAAGCACCCCCTAGTGTTTACGAGCAAGTCCCAAAATTACGAATGTTGCAGCACCCCAGCAGTTGTTCGTCCTTACAAACAATTGCAGAGGTCTGCAACATTCCCCCTATTCCCCCTGCCCCCACTCCCCACTACGGCTACCCCCTCCCATTCTATGGTGCTGGACTCACTTTACAAGATCTGTCTCCCCTCTGCCACAGTTTCCTTGCTTTTGAGGGAGAAGGGAATTGATGGAAGCTCCTGGGTGCCATAATATCGCGCAAGTTCAGGCACCCATCCTCTTTTGCAGAAACTGGGTGCCTGAGCTCTCCCGAGATCATGAACCCCAGAAACTTTCATTAAAAAGTGCCTGTCTCCTGCTCCCCCCTGCCCAAACTCTTTTCCACCACCACCCCCCAAATAGAGACTGGAAGCTTCATCTGCGTGCAAATGGGCCCTTTAAAAACAGAAGGTTTCTCTCTATTTGAAATGCCCCATAGGCACCTATGAGGCCTTTGAAAACGGAAGGATTTGCTTCATTTTGAATCATTCCATAGGCACCTATAAGACCTTTGAAAATGGAGGGATTTGCTCAGTTTTGAAATGCCCCATAAACACCTATGAGGCCTTTGAAAACAGATTCGCTTGGTTTTGAAATGCTCCATAGGCACTTATGAGGTCTTTGAAAATGGAGGGATTTGCTTGGTTTTGAAATGCCCCATAGGCATTTTGAAAACAGCAAGATTTACTCAGTTTTGAAATGCCCCATAGGCACCTATGAGGCTTTTGAAAATGGACGGATTTGCATGCAGATGAAGCTTCCGCTCTCCGTCAGCTCTCCATCTGGGCAAAAAGTGTCCTGGTGGGGGCAAAAAGGAGTTGGGGGAAGGGAGGAGCTGGAGACAAGTGTCGCAAACACTTTTTGTGCCCAGGAGCTTCCATTGACTCTTCTTTACCTCAAAGCAAAAAATAACGCAGCAAAGAGGAGACAGATCTTTGCAAGGTAAGTGAGTCTGGCGCCTGTTCCATTACTACCCCGCTTTTGGCCTTCCCACCCTGAGATACCTTATTTGCGCTTAAAGAACCACGCATTTGCCCACACATTAAATTAGCAAATGCCTGGGAGAAAGCAGGGAGTGATCTCGTTCAAGGTACAAGATTCACTCCCACTAATCCTTCAGGTACGAATAGAATGGGCAGACTCCACTGTATTCGTAACTCGAGGACTATCTGTACAGCAGTGATATGAGCAGTTACTTTAATACATAAATAATAAAAATAAATATGATCCCACACTTCTTGAATAAAGGCAATACAGGGGACAACAGGACCTTTTTGGCAAATAGTAACACGTAAGAGATTCCTTGCCAATTCTCCATTGCAACCTTTTTTCTCAGACTGTTTATTTCTAATCTCAGCATAGTCACCAAGGGAGAATGATAAAGCTCACGGGAGATGAATACAGATATTGTATGCTAGGGAATGATACTGTAAATGAATAATAACATTTTTACATTTTCAATCTGTGTAGATTGAAAGGGTACAGAATCCTTACCTCTGGCGAGCCTATCAAGTCAAGAAAAAGGAAATAGATACACAAAATGGCCATGAAAAAAATGAGAGGACCCTTTTCCATGGGACTCCCCATTCCACACTGGTGCCAATTTACCAGACTGGCTTTAACCGCAGTTATGCTGGAAAGAATGGTAAGATCATTCCAAGCAGATCTAAGGGAATAAAGCACTATATTTCAAAAATGTATAAAGATCTTTAAAAAGCAGCCTAACAGCATCCCCTCCCTTGCCCTTCCCTTCCCCTCCCGTTCCCTTCCCCTTCCGTTCCCTTCCCTATCGGCAGCTTGCAAGATTTAGTGAAGAATCTGGGTTGTTGGTTTTTTTTTTTAAAAAAATCCTATTGGAAAAAAAAACTTGCTGAAAGGAATACACTCAAAAGAAAAATAGAGATTAAGTCCTAAGAGGAGAGCTTTATACTGTCACATCCTTCTTTAAAAGGCAACAAAAACTTATTACAAAAGAGCATTTAGAATCAAAGTGGCTGATACAATGATAAAATAGATACTTCATGAAAGTATTAAAACTGTCGTAAGAGAAAAACACTCTTCTTGCAAAAAGATCTGTAAACTCTTAGGCAACACTTGGTTGGTTTGAGCGACCCCTTTCTGGGAGCTGTGCAAACTCAACACACAGAGAGAGGGACTCATACGCCCAGCTGCATTTTCACACCAGCCAATCTGGTGAGAAGAGTTTATACACAGAGTTTTATTTTCCTTCAGGAGAATCTTGGGTCTATCAGGTTGACAGCTATGGGAAAAAATAGTATTCTTTTTCTGTCCTCTTGAGTCAATAGGATTGTGGCTGCTCAGCATCTCATTCTCCTCAGTGAATGATTGAGGGAACAAAACATGCCAACATCTTTTTTCAGTTCAGTTCAATTGAGGAGAATGGAAAAACTAGGCTGTCATGTTTTTATTTTTCACGAAAGTGGTAGTTGTGACATCTCAGTTTTATAACTCCCTGCTGACAATGTTCGCTCTTCCTAAAATGAGGTTTCGGATTCCTTTCCATCAATTTGCTGTGACTGAATGAACAACACAATCAGTGGCATTTTTAGAAATTCAACCGGCTAGATAACCTTATAATTCATCACTCAAAGCTGAAGTACAAAATATTGGTGCTTTTAATACTTCTTTTAATACTTTAAACCCTTTTTTTCTTGGTTTCAGCTGCAACGATTGGTAACGGGACCTATTTTGCCGTCAGCTCAAACTATTCTGCACATGACATGTACTCCACTCCAGACCGAAATGCCAGAAAATAT
Organism: Arizona elegans; assembly: GCA_022577455.1. Lineage (NCBI taxonomy): Eukaryota > Metazoa > Chordata > Lepidosauria > Squamata > Colubridae > Arizona > Arizona elegans. The sequence goes on from JAKOOJ010000001.1 coordinate 108,525,276, forward strand.
ATGTATGTTGCCCGTGTTCTGACCGGTGATTATTGTATGGGAAGATTAGGACTGATTGTACCACCACCCAAAAATAGAGGTGGATTTGTCTTATATGACAGTGTAACTAACAACATGAATCAACCATCAGTGTTTGTTATCTTTCATGATGCTCAGGCTTACCCAGAATATCTAATTACTTTTAGAAGATAAGTTAATAGGCAAAAGATGATTTCTTTCCTTTTCCTCTCACAGTAAAAGCAAGCAATTTGAATGAACCTTTTAAAAATACTTGTCACTTGAATCTCAATTCATTAATTAGTTCCTTTCTAGAACAGCAAAGAATAAAATAAGAATAAAATCCAGTAGAGATCGGAAAATGATGTTCAAGAGAGAGAGGGTAGAACATGAAGACTTTCTGGATAGAGAATCTACGTGAAGGAAATGGTAGAACTAAGCATTGCAATCTTGTAAATACAATGAGGATATAAAGATAATCCATGATTTAAAGAATAGTTTGAAGTCTACTTAACTCACACAGATCAGATTTTCAAACTGTCCCTTTCAGTTTCAATGAAAGTCATTTTGCACATCAAATGAAAAAAAAAAACAATGGGTGTTTTTTCTAAGGGAGACACTGATGCTTGAAACTGCCAAATTAGTGTTTTCTCTTATTTATTTTTTTCTGGTGGCTTTACCCATTCTTCTGAATTCTGCAATTCTGAATTTTGCTATCGTGTCACTTTCCCTGTCCGCCACCAATGTATCTGTATTTTCTAGGTACATTCAGCACCTATTTCTGCATGCTCAAAAACTGCATTTCCCTCTGGTTACAAGCAAGTTATGAACAAGAATTTTAAAAATTATTTCTGGAAAAATGGTTAGCAATACCTATCAAGGAATTCTTACTATCAAGGTAGTAAGAAACCAACACTCAACTGTAAAGCTGAGAAAACTTGGGAGTAGTTTCCATCTCATCCTTAATCTAAATTGCTTATGGTATGCAGAAGAGAACAGCTTGTGAGAAATTTTACTATCAAATGGTGTTAAAATAAGTGTTGTGCTTTATGATATTGTATCACACTGAAAACCAGTGGATTCACCCAGGAGTGAGATCTAGTGGCTTGGTGGTAAGGTGACTGGGAGGGCATGGCTTGTTGGTCAGGTGGGCGTGGTCAAGTCAATGTCACTTCTTTGCCCTTTTTTAACCTACAAAACACAACACAACACAACTGGCTTACCCACAATATAAAAGCAGCTGTGCTAGACCCAAAATGGCCCCTGCAACAAGCAAGAACTTCACACAGCCACAAAAAGCCCAAAAAACCAACTTTCACACTTTACACACACAAAATTCCATACAGCTTTGTGAGAATTTGTGTTTGTGTAGTTAGAAACACTACAGAAACACACTAAATCTCAGAAAGCTGCACAAATATTATTTTATTTTATTTTAATTTTTATATAAAAGCAGCTAAATTTAAAACTTCCTAAATTTTAAATGTCTAGGTCTAAAAAAAGAACAACTAAAAACAACCCCCAATTAACTATTTTTTTAAAGCTCCCAAAGGGGAAAAAAACTTACCCAATAGAACAGGGGTTTCCAACCTTGGCAACTTTAAGACTTGTAGACTTCAACTCCCTGCCTGCTTGATTGCAGGCAGGGCGATTCAGTTGCTTGCTGATGCAATGGATTGCAGCAGGGATTACAGCAAGGCGTTGCAACCAGCAGCTAAGGTAAGCAAGCTGAGGGGGGAGGGGAGGGATTTTTGCTACCGATTAGCAGATCATCAGAGTCATTTAAAAGAAAAAAAGTTTTTTTCTTTTACATGGCTCTGGCGATCCAAGCTGAGTTGCCCGATTAGCAGGCAACTCAGCTGGGATCGTCAGAACTTGGTTCCTCATAGCCATTTTAAAGAAAAAAAAGGCTCTGCTGATCGCACAGCTCAGCTGGGCATGGGGGGCGGGGGCAGAGATTTTTGCTACCGGTTCTCCGAACTGCCCACCATCGCTACCTACTCACCAGAGCCGGTCCGAACCGCGAGCATTTCACCCCTGGATTCACCCTACAGCCAGAAATTGGTTATTTCAGTTATAGAAAGCTGGTGGCCTTTTTGAAAGGACTTGGGAGCTCACAAAGTAGCCATAGAACTGTAGTTGTTTTCAGACATTACTGGAAAGAGACACATCTACCTGATGAACTTCACGAGTCAGAAAGTAGTAGCCAAAAAGAGCCAGAAAAATCAGTTTCCCAATTCCAGAATGGAGCTGCCATCTCTGGTTGATTTTCCTCACCTCCATTTAGAAATATAACAAAGTGAGCTCTCTCATCCTGCCAGATGCCACATCTTTATTAACTAGGATTATCTTGCCCTACATACTGAAGTGCCTGCATTTATAATCTTTTTAAAAATTACCTCATGTCATTTAGTCCAATAAACATTTTCTGAAAAAAATGTGTTTGATCTTCACATTTATTCTTGGGCTACATGAATGTCAGCTTTAAGGAAGATTTATGGTTTAAACCACAGTTCAGTTTAGATAGTCTTCCAGATTTTTCATTTCCTCAATTGGCCATGCTGATGAGAATTGGAATTCATTGGAGTACCATCAGTGGGTTTGGGAAAGCTTGTAACTCTACAGAAAACATGAATTTGTTTCATCTTGCACTTGTGCCAACAATTCTTTCGTATGTATGTGTGAATATGGGATTATCCTCCCCTTTTCTAATCTGATTAGGACACAACAAAGATGATTTTCCTGAAATTATGTAGTTTAAGCAGAGAAAAGAACACCTACACCAAATTGCCATGCAGGTCCTAAATTCCTTATTAAAAATTAGCCTTGAAGTGCCAAATACAGGCAATCCTTGAGTTATGACCACAATTTAAGACCAGAATTTCTATTGTTAAGCAAGGCAGCTGTTAAGGAATCATGCTTGATTTTACAACCTGTTTTGCCATTGTCATTAAGTGAATGCAGTAGTTAAATGATTCATGATTGTTAAGTGAATCTCTGGTTTCTCCAATGGACTTTGTCAGAAGCTGGCTGGAAAGGTTGCAAATAGCACTCACATGACCCTAGTACTCTGCAATGCTGCAAACACCTAAATTTTGATCATTTGAACAAATGGGGGATGCTAGGGTGGTTGTGAAAGAACTGGTTATTACTTTTTTTCAGTGCCACTGTAAGCTTGAATGGTCATTAAACGAGTGGTTGTAAGTTGAGGACTATCTGTACTGGACAGTTCATGGTCAAAACAAGGCATGTTTTCTCTATATAAATCATTGCAGAGAAAGAAATCAAACGTCTGAAAGTTGGAGGAGGAGAGTGGTGTAGTGGTTAAAGTGCTAAATTAAACAAAGTTGGCAGACTCAGGTTCAAACCCACTGATGCTTGAGAACTCTAGATGTCCCTTAGTCTGAGCTATTCCACAGGGCGATGGTTGTAAGAATAAAAGTCATTTTTTGCTCATGAAGGAAGTGCTACTATTCCAATACATACAGTCTCTCTTCAAATAGAACAAATCACACACAACCAGAATAAGATTTTTATTGTTTCTTGGTTATATTTCACAATAGGCCATGGAACATACACACTGGCTGAAAATAAATGAGCCATATATCCAGGGATGGGTTCTACTTACCTTTACTACCGGTTTGCAGCGGGGCCGCCTGCGTGCACTTGCTTTGCTCATGTGCGCACACTCTTCTGCGCATGTGCAGAAGCATTTTGATGACGGCGGGGTCGGTGGGCGGAGCCTCCCGCCGGTTTTACTACCGGTTCTATAGAACCAGTGCAAACTGGGGGCAACCAACCACTGCATATACCATATAATTTCCTGAAACTGGAAATTTACTATTATGCTTTCAAGTCATTGTTCTCTGGAAAGAAAAGCCTATCTAACATAACAGCAAATATATTTTCTTCCAAATAAAAAGCTTTAAATGAGGGGAGAGGTTGCATTAGGAAATGCCTCTGAAAACGCTCATGTGAGAAAGTTAATACACTTTTAGAAACTACTCTAGTAATTGTACATGAAATTGATTGTAATGGTTTCTAATTCAAATATTGATTCATTTTCTCCTAGGCCCACTCTATTTTGAAACATGGTTTCTGGGTGGGTTAGGGTGTGTGAATGAGTGTGAATGTGTATGAGAGGGAGAGAGAGAAAGAGAGAGAGAGAGATCCAAAATTTGGTTGCAGCTAGTTGGCAACTTTAAATTGACAAAGTAGAGAAGCAAGGCATTGAGCAAGATTTTCACCTGTCCTGTACTCTTCCTTAAAAGGGGCGGGGGGAAGCAGGGCACCATCTTAAATTAAATACATCCTTCCTTGAAGGTAAATACAGTATTCCCATTTAGTTGCTGAAAGGAGAGGTCAGTAAAGAAATTGCAATGAAAATGGTAAGTGCATGATGATATAGTTTTACAAGTTTCTTGAAGAAAGTGTCCTAGCAGCATAATACAGGCTCCTGTGTTTTTCTGAAACCAGGGCATCAAAGTAACAATCTTCTAAGAATATGCAAAATTCTTTGAAGCATGAAACATCCCAGTAACTATCTTTCTTCAGTTTGATAAAACCACATAGCTACTTCCACAGTCAGCCATGAGGAATTCTGGGAGTTGAAGTCCACAAGTTGTAAGGTTGCCAAGATTGGAAACCCCTGGTCTAGACCATGTCTTCAAATAGATGATGGGAAATCAATGGGGCAAAGTAGAGGAATCTCATCTGATTGGATAAGAAGAGTCCTCCACTCCTCCGCTCGCAACAGAATACCTTATGCCACCAGGCTTGAAATTTTGGGCTTAAGACAACCTAGAACTATGCCGCCTTTGGTCTGATCTAAGCGTAGTACATAAAATTATCTGCTACAATGTCCTACCTGTCAATGACTACTTCAGCTTCAACCACAACAATACATGAATACACAATAGATGCAAACTTAAGGTAAACCACTCCAAACTTGATTGCAGAAAATACAACTTCAGCAACAGAGTGGTCAATACCTGGAATGCACTACCTGACTTTGTGGTTTCATTCCCGAACTCCCACAACTTTAACCTTAAAACTGTCTACTGTTGACCTCACCCAAATCCTAAGAGGTCTGTAAGCGGCGTGCATAAGTGCACCAACGTGCCTACCATCCCTGTCCTAATGTCCCCATTTATTCGTATCCATTTCATGTACTCATAAACATGTTTATATCTGTTATCTTATACATGTTTGACAAATAAAAGAAATAAAAGTACCACCAATGCCAAGCTCTTCAGCCACCATCCTGTTTTAACCGTATTAAACATACTCTACTGTAATTCAGTCTGCTAAAAACTAGGAACACACAACAGCTCTCTTAATTTTGAAGATTCACAACATGGCAAGGGTACCAACCCAGATTTAAAAAAGGAAATTACAAGCTGGAATTCAAAATGTTATCAAATATTGTAATCAAAGAGACTAACTATCCATGCATATAGTCATATTTAGGTTTGACATTAACATAACTACAGTGAAGCAATTAATGGAGTTTGTTTCTATGAAATATTTTTGGATTGCAGCTTTGATCAAAAGTAACAATTCTTTTAACTTGTATCTATCATTCTAAATACAACACCATTAATTGAACAATTGTTCTGAAATTCTAGAAGGCAAAGAATACTGCCAAAGCTATTTTTATTAATCCTCCCCTGCTAAATTAAAATGTTATATATGTAGACAAGCTAGAAGCTCTGGAATTTTCACAGAAGTAAAAATACTCATTCAATTCCTTTTGCCTTCAGCTCTTCTCTAACACATTTCAGGTGATTAGAATCAGGGTAACCAAAACTAGGAAGGAGACAAGAAAGAGATTTGCTTAAAGAAGCACTAAACACATATGTTTAATAATACTATCCAATGCTGAATTGAATTATTTTAAAAATGTACTTAGTTAGCAAATACAGTAACTAATTTAACAGTTTAAATTATACTTGAGAAAAAATGGGACTTGAGGACAGGCAATGCTTCATCAATTACATTGAACGATACCTCACAACTGAGTTCTCAACTATGCCAGCATGGAGTGAACCTGCAAACAGGCTTCTCTGCCCCTTTGCAAAAGTATCACTTTCCAAGTTATCGCAGCACAAGCTCAGCAGTGCAGTTTCTCTGTTGCATTTTGCTTCCATCTAGACAACATCTGGACTCTATGGAGCTGCCGACATCTCCCCTTCTGATCACCAGTTGCTGCCCTGTACAGCCATTTTTAGAAGGCCAACATCCATGGAGACAAACATGCCTGTGTGAAATTTGACCCACACTGGGTTTTGTGAGGCAGGTTTTGGGCATGATTAAGGTGGGTTCCTTCGCTATCCAATGAGCACATCTTTGAAAGGCCAGTACTCACATGTGCACCTGGTGTGTAAGGAAGAGTTGACCAGTTGAACCACTAAACTTCCCCTCATCCTTGTCTGGTTTATTACTGAACCTTTTAAAAAATACTTATAACCAGTCACCCAGTGAAACAATCAATTTAAAGAAATGTTCCACACAAATTACTTTGGCAGTGTTATTTTGCTTATTTTTCCACCTCTGGGCACTGTGATAGCTGTCTGCTAGTGCTTCCTCCCAATATTCATCAATTTGAGAGTTTTGAGAGAGAAGTTAAAATTGACCTAGTTTCTACCAGTATATTTCTAATCAAAGGGAGAAGAGGAGCTGTATTGTTTTTAAAAATTGTAATCTCACACTATTCTCACTAACACTGATGGGGTTACCTAATTAGGTAAGGCAACATCTGAAAGCAAACAACCAACCTCAGCGAGCACCACAGATTCCAGAGGGAGAATTGTTAAGCCTTTGTTCAAATGCAGCCATCTACATGGAAAACCAGAAGACAACTTTGGATCAGTCCAACACAAGATTAAGGTCCTCTCTCCACCCAATGAAATGCTTGATGTGAGCAAGCAGGCTCTCCTGCTTGGAAAGATCAGGCAGGGAGAGCCAAGTTCTAAACTTTCAAAATCAACCGACTTTCCTTTACATGAAAACCTCAGCTCCTCAAAAGACCTGGTCATAGGAAAAAACCTGATTGATGCTTGCTTGCATGCCTTGGAGAGGAGGGTATAATATTGTTGATCCCGGGAATTCACCAGTTGACTCTGTAACTGCTGTCGGGATAGATCATCCGGGTCCGCATTGGTGCCAAATTGAACAATTTCTTCTGCTGCTTCCTTTCGGGATTGAGTGGAGAACAAACAAAACTCGGAAGAATTCAACCGAGCAGTTTCTGAACGAGGCATTAACCAGGAGGCAAAGAAAGGGAAAGGGGGAGGAGGATTGGAAGCAAGCACCGGAGAGAGAAATGCAAGATAAAACCCAGCAGTTTTCTTTTAATCGATACGCCTACGCGTATTTTTTTTAAGGGCTTTTTTTTTTTTCTTCAAACCTCCCCAATGTCAAAGGCAGGGGAATTATCACAGGCTTGCAAAACCTGTTTCGGAAGAAAAGAAAGAGAAAAAGGGCGAGGACCGCGCTCGAACTGACTGGAAAGAAATACCATCCAGCGAATCAGGGGTGGGTAGGTAGAGGGAAGCCAAACACCCAGTTGCCACCTTGTCACTTCCGTCTAGCACGAAGACCACGTGACGAATAAAGAAACTCTGGGAATCGAGTTTATCCTGGGAAACGAAAGTGAAAATGCTGCACGGTCAGCCAGACTGCAAGGGTTTTGCCGCTATCCCGCAAGATGGCGGAGAGAGCGAGGACGTGCTCCTTTCCTGTGCTGCTGCAGGGAGCCTGGGGGAGCCCCGATCCCCCCAAAATTGTGAGAAACAAAATTCTCCGCTACTTCCAAAGCCGGAAAAAGTCGGGAGGTGGAGAATGCGAGATCCAGAAGCAAGGGGGGCAGATCTTGGTTTGTTTTGCCCAGGAGGAAGGTAAGCGGCTTTTCTCTCTCTCTCTCTCCCTTGATGAACGTCTCTTTTCTTTTATGTACACTGAGCTATGCACCAAGACAAATTCCTTGTGTGTCCAATCACACTTGGCCAATATAAAATTAAATTCTACTCTACTCTACTCTCTCTCTCAATGCGATTCCTTGGGAATTTTCAACTCCCCCCCGCCAAATTTCTGGTTTGCTGTAGGAGGGATGGTTTTAAAGACGCCCCAGGAAGAGGAAGCTGGAGTGCTAGTTTTCAGAATCACAGTGCCCGTTTTGCTGAGTTAAACACTATTTTACTGACTACTGTAGAAAGCCAGTACCCATCCACCCTCCTAGAGAATGTAATATTTTGGGGAATATTAAAAAAGGCTGGATAGAATATTTCGCCTAAAGGAGAAAATGGGGAAAATTGTTTTAACGGAGGCAGAAATCAGCCCCGGTTTCCCTGCCCCAAGCGGAAACTGAGGAGGCCAGTTTTTAGAAATGCAGATTTGGTAATCCATTCAGAAAGACTGGATCAAGACAGAAATTCAGATAAGCAACAAACAAAAGGTTGACAAAGTTCGCTCAGATAAATACCTAGGATTTGAATTTCCCCTTTTGCCTGTAGAGCCAGCCATGACCACATAGAAATCAAAAAGGTATAAAAACCCACCCCACTCTCAATTCCATTTGGTCAGCTGTCCCAGAACTGCACAAGCTGTGTGTATGTTGGATCGGTTCCAGGGGTGAAATGCTCCCGGTTCGGACTGGATCGTTCGATCCGGTAGCAATGGCAGCAGGTGGTTCAGAGAACCAGTAGCAAAAATCCCTGTGCTGCTGCCCCCCCCATGCTCAGCTGAGCCACACAATCATCAAGGTTTTTTTTTTTTAATTTTATAAACATTTTTTTCTACAACCTCTTTGGCTGAAGAGGTTGTAGAAAAAATGCTTTTAAAAGTAAAAAAAAAGTTGGCCACGCCCACCCAGTCACATTACCACCACCACCACCAAGCCACGCCCAAAGAACCAGTAGTAACAAATTTTACATTGCACCACTGATCTGTTCAGCAATAAACATAATATTTTTTCCAATCAGCCTCCATTTTATTCCCTAGACCTGGATTTTTCATCCAACACTACCTAGGGGACGGGTGGATTCTACTTACCTTTACTACTGGTTCGCAACGGGAGCGCACGCATGCTTCTGCGCATGCACAGAAACTTCTGAGCATGTGCAAATCACCAAATATGATGTCAGGGTGGGTGGGCGGAGCCTCCCGCCACTTTTACTACCGGTTCTCAAGAACCTGACAGAAGTGGGAGCAACTCACCACTGCTAGGAGATTGTTGGAAAAGTTGTAAGAGAAATTAAGTTTTTGGTGGAAAAAAGTCACTTATTTCCCCTCCTCTCGGTCTTTTCTACCCCCTCTGCCCCTTCCACTTCTTCAATCTTTCCAAAGCAGTTTAAAAACTTGTATCTTCAGACCGGCAAATTTGGAATGCTGATGATAAAGCTGTAAAGGTTATTACTTTTTGGCATTGTACGAATAGTTTTTAAATCCAAATTTATAAGTACCATCCTCATCAAGTCTAATATTTAATTGGTCATTTAAGATTTGGAAAATTGTTTTAAAAAATTAAACAAAATGCTAACCTTAAATTAAAAATGCACCTCTTAATTTGTACTGATGTAGGAAAATTAGGGACAGCAAGTATTGCTGAAGTAGCTTATATTAAGTATGATGGCACAAATGTTGCATTTGCTGCCTCTTTGTTTTTGTAGTAGAAATATTCTAAAGATTCCCATAATGTATTTATTTATTTGACACAGTGAGGCAAAGAGTTCTCTCCCAAAAGATCCATGAGCTTGACTTGGCAGAAAAAGGAACACTAAAGCTGGAGGTTTCCCTGTATGAAACAATAGACCCCGCTAAAGATAATGCACCTAAGAAGGAAATAATTTCTGAAAAGGTAACATTCACCTCATAAATTTCATACCTTTAAAGAGAGATCAACTGAAGTTCCAGGCAGTCTATTTGCATGCTAATGTTCTCTGCTTTTTATTTTTAGGCCCTGAGAGAAGAAAGCCAAGCAAGAGAGATGGGTAAATCCAACTTTTAAACATTGAGGCAATTTTACTTTGGCACCAAGGGGAATTTTGGAGATGGAAGCAGTTGCTGATGACAGCAGGTTCTTGGTTTTTAACAGGCCAAGGAGCAGATGATCCACCAGGGCAGATGTTTTACAATGATCTAGACCAGTGGTTCTCAACCTTCCTAATGCCGCGACCCTTTAATACAGTTCCTCATGTTGTGGTGACCCCCAATCAGGGGTGGGTTCTAAATTTTTTTACTACTGGTTCTGTGGGCGTGGCTTATTTTGTGGGCGTGGCCTAGAGGTCATGTGACTGGGTGGGCATGGTTAGCTGGGCATGTGACCAGGTGGCCATGGCTATGTGTATAGGGACTACTCAGGGCTGAAAAAAAGTCATTTCTGACAGGTCCTCGCACTTTTGACTGGTCCTCACACTTATGACCATCCTCACATTTATGCCTGTGCAGCATTCTTAACAACCATGTCTCTCATTTCACAACTGCTTCTCTTCACCATGGTGACAAGATAGGGCAAAAACATAAATTGTGAGGACAGTCGTAAGTTCGAGGACTGGTCAAAAGTGCGAGGACCAGTCAAAAATAACTTTTTCAGCCCTCTGAGTAGTCCATATGCATAAAAGGATACAGCAATAGAGAGGGATGAAGGAAGGGAAGAGAAATTAGAGTAGGAGTGAGGGTAAGAGAGGGAGAAAGAGGAGGGGAAGGAGAAAGGAAGAGGAAGTAGGGAGAAGAAGAAGGGGGGGAAGAGAAAGTAAGAAGGAAAGAAAAGACAGAGGTGGTAGGTTTGAGGAGAAAGATTGCTGTACAATAAAAAAGATGAAAGGGAAGAAAGCCAACCCCAAACAAATATAAAGATATTAAGATAAAGAATGAATTGTTAAACTTTAAAGAATAAAAGAGAACAAATAGCAATAAATAGCAATAATTAGAAACACACATACAAACATACAACGTATTTTCTTTGAACAGAGTATTTGGCCGGTCCACAAATTTAAACAGTTGTAGGAGGTTAGCACCCACCCCTTTCCTAAAAGAAGGAAATATTAAAAAGGCAGAATATTATATTTTCCTGGATGAGAAATGGAGAAGCATATTTTACAGAAAAAGCAGCTCCCACCTTCCTGCCCCCCACCCTTTGTTAATGGGCCAGAGGCAGAAAGTCAATCCTTTGTCAAAGGACATTTGCAACACAATAGCAACAGAAACTAACACAATGGGCCCCATCAAGCCATGTGATCCTGTCCACCATTAAAACATCTTTCCAAACAGTCTCCATGTTTCCAGTGTCTTTTTCCCCACTTGGAGCAGAACCCAGAAGGATATTTCTTCCAACACAGTATTTAGTCATTTCAATTAAATTTACAATTTCTATATTTCCTTTTTACCATATTTATTCCTCATCTATTTTTTTTAAAAAAACCAATATTACCCTTCATCCTCATCTCTAATCTTAATCAAATTCAATTTTTTCCTTCTATATTATACCCCTTTGCATTGTCATCTATTTTCATATCCATCCTCACATTGGTTAATTATGTAATACAGTTGTTTAATACAAATTCAACATTTTAATATAAATCAATTAGTTATATAACTATCTTTTTTTGTATATCAATATGAACATGAATATTCCAATTATTTCCATGCAATCCAATTTCTTACAAATCAATTAATTATATTTACCAATAATAATAAACCAAATAATTTCCCCCATATATTCCTCCAAACCACAACTTAACCATTTCTGCTTTCAACACAATATAGAATTAATAGTATCTCAATTATTACAATTCTCTAGTTAAATAGAGCTTTTTTCTTTTGTGTTTTTAAATCTTGAACCTCCTCTTGCCCTAAATTTCCCATTGTTTGCAGTTTTGTACCTACCTTTTTTGGTGAGGAAAAAGAAAAAGAAATCTCTCTGCCTCATTTTGTCACGTTGCAGCTAAAACCCTGCTTTCGCTTTCTCTTTTCAGCATAGGTAGGGGGAAAAAAACTTGCTCCAGGAATTTACCTCTTTGCAGCTAGCTCTTTGAAGCCCTGCGGCAAGAATTTAAAGTTTTTTTTCCCTCTAGCCACCAGCTGGGACTCCGGAGGCAGCAATAGATTGGGAGTGGGCGGGGTAAGCGAACAGCGACCGGGCGATCCAACAGAGGCAGAGAGTGAGGGTGAGTGAAGGCGTGGGGGGGGGAGGGCTTTGGCGACCCCTGTGAAATGGCCATTCGACCCCCAAAGGGGTCTCGACCCCCAGGTTGAGAACCGCTGATCTAGACGTTGAAACGTATAGAAAACAGCAAATCAGAGATTCAAATTCTTCCGAGTTTCGTTGTTTGGAGCTTGTTGGCATAAAGAAGAAATCAAGAAAAGTGGGGCAGGGTTGAAGATTCATAATACCAGTATGCAGTATACATAAAGTGACTACAGAGAGAAATGGTCCATTCAGAATATTAGTATATAGATAGTCCTTGACTTACAACCACAATTGAGGCCAACATTTCTGTTGTTAAGTGAGACATTTGTTAAGTGAGTTTTGCCCCATTTTGCAAACTTTTTTGCCACTGTTGTGAAGTGACTCACTGCAGTTTTTTTTTAAAAAATTATTTATATGCCGCCCTTCTCCGAAGACTCAGGGCGGCTTACAAGGCGTTAAGCAATAACCTTCATATTTTTGTATATTTTATACAAAGTCAGCTTATTGCCCCCACAAACCGGGTCCTCATTTTACCTACCTTAGAAAGGATGGAAGGCTGAGTCAACCTTGAGTCTGGTGAGAATTGAACTCGCAGTAATTGCAGGCAGCTAGAAGCTAAATACTACCTTTTAACAACATTAGTCTGTTGCGCCACTCAGTCTCTTGTTGTCAAGTTAGTAACACAGTTGTTCAGTGAACTTGGATTCCTCATTGACTTTGTCAGAAGGTCGCAAAAGGTGATCACATGACCCTGGGACACTGCAACTGTCAAAAATACAAGTCATTTGCCAAGCATTTGAATTTTGATTACGTGACCATGGGGATGCCGCAATGGTCATAAGCGTGGGAAATAGTAATGTCACTTTTTTCAGTGCCGTTGTAACTTTGAATGGTCACTAAATGAACTGTTGAAAGTCGAGGACTACCTATATATAATTTCCCAATAATAGTGAAAGATGTAAGAGAAAAGGAAGGTCCTTTCCCAAACAATGCATAGCCAACCTATAGAATTTTTCTACTTCAAAATGTGTGTTTACAGCCACTGGTTTGGGTTGCTTTAAAGGAGATTCAACAAATTCAGCATTTACTTTGATGGATCACTGTGGATTGCTATAGATATAGCTTTTTAGTTGCAAGTAAGTATGGGTAGAATTGAGTTAATGTCTCCTACATGAATACTGTATCTGAATTATCTTAAAGAGAAACTAGCAGAATGATAATTAAGCTGGGATGTTTGAAAAAGAATACCCTGGCATTTTAAAATAAAAAATAAATGTAACTTCAGTAAAATGAATACAATTTTAAAGTAGTGTGGTGATATTTTTTTTATACTGCCTTTTTTGATATAATTCAGGACAACAAATATACTCAATTTTCCTGCCCTCTATTTTTTTCCCCAGAACAGCAATCCTGTGTGGTGGGCTGGGCTGAGAAAGAGAGACTGACCTAAAATCACCCAGTCAGGTTTCATGCCTAAGGGAGAGCAAGAACTCACAGTCTTTATTGGTTTCTGGGCCAGCCACTTAGCCGCTATACTAAAGTGGCTATATTTAAGTAACTTAAAAATATAAACCAACCCTGTGCAGCTGACTCTTCTTTTTATTTGTTCCTTTTGAAATTAGAAGTGCAACAAGACTGCCAAACAAATAATGTTATCCTAACAAGTGGGCCAGCTGGGAAAGCTCCACATGCTGACAAGAATATTCTTGACTATCCTCAAAAATCTTCACAAGTAGTTCTTGAAAATGTTGAAGAAAATATTCACTTGGACACATTAATGCTACTGGTAGATAACATCAGTGATCTTTCGGGAGATAATACCTTCCACATTGAACAGATAAATGAGAAGAAGGCTGCAGTAATAACCTTTCAGCAAAGCACTGGTAAGATCTCTAAGCTCATTGTTCAGATATTTAATATTTGGAGAATCCTATGGTGCATAATACGCTTTCCTACTCAAGTGTGTTTCTGATATATTGGATTGCAGTCCCTGTCACCCATAGTCACTTTGGGGGTCACAAGAGTTTGAACCCCACAAATCAAGATTCGGATTCCTATATTGAAATGGCTGAAATAAAGTGTGGGATTTGGTTGATAGCCAGATTCACTTAACCATGTTACCAATAACTGCCGTAATTCTCTTAACAACTGTGGCAAGAAAGATTGTAACATGGAGCAAAATTCACTTCACAATTGTCTCATTTAGGAACAGAGATTTTGGGCTCAATTGTGTTTGTAAGTTGAGGACTACCTGTAATTGAATCTTTAAAAACTGTCTGTGTTTGTATATGTGCACAGAAATGGGAAGCACATATTTAAGAGCTTGATTTCTAATTTTAGCAGCTGCAAATTTTCTCAAGCAATGTTCCAAGAATCACAGATTCCAGCAGTACAGATTAAGAGCCAGACCTCTCGAATTGACTCATGTAATCAAAGTGGAGAACATCCCAGCTGCAACATCCAGCGAATTCCTAACTCTCTACTTTGAAAGTCCAAAACACGGAGGAGGACAGGTGACTGATATTCAGATGTTACCCACAGAAGATTCAGCTCTGGTTACATTTGGTGACTCTCAAGGTAATTGTTCTATTTTTACACAAAAAGAATTTGCTACTGCTTGGCTAGAAATAAAAAAACTGATGTGGGAAGTTTGGACACATAACAGCATTGGGCTTGGTGTGTATATAACAATAGAATTTTAAATGGCAGAATTAACAGAGAAGACACAGCAGCAGCAGCCCAAAACTGATTATTACACCACAGGACAAAGATTGGAGCTTATGAGACAGGCGATGTGCATTTTGTTGGCCTCTGCTTTACTCCATGAATGTGGTTTGCAGAGTAAAGAACTGGGCTTGAATTATGGAACATTGACTGCAGAAATGGAGTTGAAAGTTGTTTGTTGAAAGATATAAAGAGTTTTATGTGAAAGTAGTGAGTTTGAGTGATACATAATGGAAATAAGTATAAATATTAACAGATCCAGGTTAGTATCTTTATGGAGTCCCATTATGTTTTATTGTGATGGTTATTTGTAAGTCTGGACTGTCAATTTTTGCTTTTAGTTTTTATCTTTTTAAATTCTGTGTATTTGGATTTTGTAAATTGCCCAGAGTAGCAACCGTAATACATTTAATTAATAATAATAAATGGTTCTGTTTTGATCAGAGAATAAATCAAACATGTATGATGTGAATGAAATATGAGGAATATTTCAACTTAATCCATCAAAGATATATTAAGTACAGTAGTTGTGTTTAATGGGAAAATGGACTGAATGATGCAAGCTATGCACAAATGGCTAAAAACTAGAACAAGCAATTGATTGCACATAAAGAGCAAATGCATGGAGATACGTTTTAAGATGTACAAATGCTGGTAAACAGATGTAGCTTATTATGAGAAATATGGTATATCAGCAATGAGGAAATGAATATGTTTGGATTTAACAAAAAATGTTGGTGAGGAATCCTTAATTGATTTTCCGAGCTGTGTTCCAGGAAATTCAAAAATTGTGTTTGTTTTGTAAATAGTGTACATGGCTTGACTGTTCACTGCATGGAATCTGAATTGTATCTGCTTCTGTTGCAACTTCTGATACAAATTATATTTGTGTTTCTTTGTTTTTAGCTGCCCTGACAGCATTGAAAAAGCAGCACTCATTAAATGCCCAGTCAGTCCTGGTTTATCCATTCTACAGTTCATTGGAAACTGTTTTGTATGGAAAGAAGAAGCCACAAATCAAGATGCCAGAATCTATCAGTGTCCCTTTAGATCCTTATATATGGCAGTTCCTACAAGGAAAGTGTAAATTAATTCAAGAAATAGAAAAAGAAATGGCCAATTACTTCTGTGAACTATTATGGCCCCTGGCAACTTGTGAGCAACCAAAAGTCGTACTGTCTCCCTCAGCTACCTTAGCTAAACAGGGAACGTCCATAAAAGAATTGGTTAGGTCTTGGAAAGATAAAGTTTCTGTGGAATTTGCATGCATCCTATCAAAATTCAGGACAGTTAAATGCAAAATCATTCCAGAAAAATGGGAGACCATTGAAAACAATATGCTAAAAAATGTGTTGGCTGTGCCAGATGACTCAAAAAATTGCGTTACTCTAGCTGGTTTTGTATTGACTGTGGATAGTGTGGAAAAAGAGTTGAGGGAATATATAGAACGTTTGACCAAGGATGCTGAAATAGCTGGGCAAACATTACAGCAAACATTGTCAATTTCCCCAGTGAAGTATAAAGTTTTGCAGCAGATCTTGCTAGAAGAGAATATCTATGAAGAAATCACTGGGCAAAAATGGTGTTACAATGCTACAGCAAAGCAGTTGCAACTGAATGGAATAGCTACAGAGGTCTACAAAATGAAAAGTGACTTACTAGAGAAAATGGTTAGGATAGGGGAGAAAAATGTCAAGATTCATCCTTCTATTTTTCAATTCCTGCAATGTGTAGATTCTGACAAGGTGTCAGGGAGCCTGTTTAGGGCCAATAAAATTAATGCTGCCTATGAACTTACACATGATTCTATAGCATTGGTAGGATATTGTCCTGAAGGCCTCTTAAAAGCAGAGGAACAAATAAAGAAATGCTTGACTCATGAACGCATTATATTGAAGGACCAGGAACTCATCCACAGAAAGCAATGGAAAGAATTAATTAAGCATCTGCAGAAGCGAAACAATTCTGTTGAAAAAAGTGTAATAATTGAGGACTGGGTTGATTTCAACGGAGACACTGAAATTATTGTGGCTGGTTATACAAACATTGTAGCAGATGTCTACCAGCAACTTTCCGATTTTGTTGAAAGAAACACCCACATGCACACAGTAATTCCTGCCAAGTCAGTGGCTATGGTGCAGTTTATAGAGGAAGAAAAACAGAAGATTTGGTGTGATTTAAGCAAGAAGGGCCTGAATATTAATTTTGGAATCCTGCCAAAACAGAAGAACATTGTCCTGAGTGGACCCAAAGTAGTAGTGACAGAGGCAGCAGTGATGGTGGAACAAATGCTGTCTTCACTGTACTCTGTGAATGTGGTGTTTGATAAACCTGGAGTGAAAGACTTTTTCAAAAACCAAGAGCATCATTATGTTAACCTAGTGAAAATGGAATTCAGCTGTTTGATCAGATTGCAAAGAGATGATGAGAAAAACGGAGGTTTTGTGGAAAATGTAAAACACCTTCAAACCAAGGTAAACTTAAAAAATGGCGTGGTGATAGAGGTCTGTATGGGAGATCTGACCAATTATCAAGCTGATGTTATAGTCAATGCATCAAATGAAACACTGAAGCACATTGGTGGCCTTGCCTATGCTTTGCTAAAAGCGGCTGGCCCACGCTTACAAGGTGAATGTGATGATCTCATAAAGAAACACGGAGATCTGAAGCCTGGCTGCGCAATAATTACAGGAGCTTGGAACTTGCCGTGTAAACAGGTGATTCATGCTGTTGGGCCAAGGTGGACCAGTGCCACGAAAGAAAACTGTATACAACTATTAAAGAAAGCTGTAAGGGAAAGCTTAAAACTGGCAGAAAAATCCGGTCATCGCTCCATAGCTATCCCTGCCATAAGCTCTGGGATTTTTGGATTCCCAATAAAAGAGTGCACTCATTCCATTTTAACAGCCATTAAGGAAACCTTAGAAGAATCTTCTGAGAATGGCAGCCTGAAACAGATTTGCCTGGTAGATACGACACCCCAAACAGTTCAGGCTTTTTCTGATGCTTTACACAAAGTGTTTAAAAGTGGACCACCTCAGCCCACACCACTGCCTTCTCCATCAGTCGGTCAACTTTTGGAGAGTAAAGATCTTGTAGTGACTTCTGATGAAGGTCTAAAACTTATCGTAGAAGAAAAAGGAATTGAAGATGCTACGGTAAGCATTTATATTAGCAGAGAAACTTAAATTATTTTCAATGCCGCTAGAACATATTTTATTAGACCCATTTATTATTATGCCTCTAAAATGCTCTTCTTTCACATTGAAGGAGAACTCTAAAACAAAATTGGCATCTGATTCTGAACACCGTCTTCTTCAACTCCCAGTTGGATTTGTTGGGTTAGATTAGAATTGGATGCACATCTTGGAGAAGACTGGAATAGTCTTTTAGTTTTGACTAATTTTAAAGGCTGTTGCCTTTGGAGAGAAAACTGAAGTAGGGATGTGCTGCTTGAGTAATAGGAAATTCTACTTTTCATATCTAGGGAAAGGATATAGACTGAATTTTCATGCTGTATTTTGTGGATTCAGTTAATGGAAAAGGCATGCTTAAATCTTGATGAAGAAAGGAAGTACTACTGATTTCTCTGCCACTCGTCCAACCTCTTGAATTAATAATCAGAACCAATTCATTATGATATGAGTCACAGAGATGAGAGTTGCAAGGAATTAGCAACCCTTTCCCCATACTATTCCCATTCCCTGCTGGAATCTCCAGTAAATCAAAGATGTCTCATTTGTTTAGGGACTGTTTTCTCCCTGTGTTACCTTAATAATAGCAATAATAGGTCAAAGAATACTCTGTAATATACATTCCTAGCTCCTAGGCAGTTAATCTTGTAATACATAAAATCATCTTGAAAGTAATTTTAATGTGGCTTTGATTCCAGACGGATGTTATCGTAAGCACTATTGGTGAAGATCTAAAGCTTGGCGTAGGCCCACTTTCAAAAGCTGTGCTGCAGAAGGCTGGAGTTGAACTTCAAGATGAGTTCCATCAAATGGTCCAAGATCAAGGAGCCCAAGGCAACTGTGTAATTCAAACCCAAGGGCATAACCTTCCCTGTGTTTTCTTGTTCCACGTCATAGTTCCACAGTGGGATGAAGGAAAAGGGAATGCAACCAAGGTACTGCTTCATTTTGTTGTAATTATCTTGGAATGTAATGTTCACGAGTAAAAAAAAAAGATTGTTTATCACCTTTGTTTATAATCTTCTGTCTCTACATGAGATTAACAATTCAGGTTAAAGAATAATGGGAACCAATACTTCCTTTTATGCTCCTTATATATACTCAAGGCAGTTTCTTAGCTTTGCCAATACTTTCCTAGGCATTCTCAATGGATCTTCTACACGGTTTTGGTTTTAACATTGTTAAAACATCAGTTTGTACTAAAGTTACAAAGCGTGTATGCAAAATTGTCCATCTTATCCCTAAGTACTTTATATAGTTGAAGATAAGCTAAGAATTTTAGTCCCAGAGATGCTTTTTCAAGAGGCAACTAGACTCTGAAGCTGAAGAAACTTCTCAGATGAGAAGCGAAATGTCTTCAAAGAAAAACCAGAAAGTCCAGTTGCCTCTTGAAAAAGGTGCTGAAATGCACCTAAAATAAGTTTGGCTTATCTGCAGATGGGTTTATCTACAATGATATATCATAGTTTTTAAATTACCTGTATATACTTGTGAATTAAGCCCATCTGAATATTAACTGACGCTCAAATTTTTAAATCAAATACCATGACAAATTTGGAACAGCTTATCCATGAGTGGCATATTTTCCATCATACTTTTTAAAAAAAATTGAGGGTTGGCTTATCCATTGATGGGTTGATATAATATACATTATGTCTTTTTATTTTTTAAAATGAGATGTTTCTTTGTAAGCCATTCTTCAATATCAGAGCTATAGTTTTGATACAATTGAATATGGTGAGTTGATGTAGTTGAATGTAGCTCTCCATATTTTTCATATCCCTGTCTTTATGTGTGAATGAGGTTGATCTGTGCACACCTCTTATCTATTCTGGCTCCTAAATTAAGTTTTGTGTTAATATTGGTTCTTTTAAAGCATAATTGTGAAATGTTGCTTTATATTTTACAGAAACTTAAAAATATCATGAGAAATTGTCTGGAGAGGGCCGAAATGTTGTCGTTAAAGTCTATCTCATTCCCAGCCATTGGGACTGGAGGTTTTAATTTTCCAAATTATGAGGTGGCTAAATGTATGTTTAAGGAAATACTTATGTTCAGTAGAAAGAAGAATTTCAAGTCCCTTCAGAAAGTTCATGTTCTCCTACACCCAAAAGATAAAGAGAATATAAAGGTAATGTTACTTTTCTTCCAAATAAGAAACTGCAGTTTGTTTTTAAGAAACTTCGAACTTTAATTTGCAAAAATAATTGTATGTTTCTACCTAATTATTACAAAAACAGCAGCAGCAAAGCTGGATTGTTGGATGGGCATCTACTTCCCCAGATACATTCAAAGGTGGTCCACGTACCTTTCAAAGCTACAATGTGATTTGCTTGATTTTGGCTAAATTTATTTGTTCGTTTTTATCCCACCTTTACTATTTTTACAAATAACTTAAGGCAAATAACCAACTTACCTTCCTTGTGCTATTTTACCCACAAAAACAACCCGGTGAGGTTGGTTGGGCTGAGAGAGAGTGACTGGTTCAAAATAACCAGGCTAAAATGGTACTTGAACTCATGGTCTCCTAGTTTCTCGCCATTACGCCAAACTGGTTTTCTTACCTAACTTAATGTTTTGTTTTGTTGGGGTTTGCGACAGTATGTTCAAATGTGATTTATCCCATTAACCATGTTTAAGCATTCTATGCAATAGTGCACATATGACTCTCATCATATTTGGCAGTATCTTCCATTCAATCATCTCTTCTCAAAGATGAACATCAGTGATGTCTTTCAGGACAATCAGATTAAGCAGTTTTATCCAGAGCCTCATGGTTTTGTGTGTGTGTATGTGTACCAATTTTGCCATAATGTTAGTAAATTTTAATAAAAACATAGAGTTAACAGTTTATTGGATTCCCCCTATTTTGGCAGCTGTTATATTTTATTGAAGATGTTGGATTTTTAGTAGAAACACTCATTGTATCCAGGGGCATCCAATGACAGTCCCTCAGGACACGCAAATTTGCAAGTTCACTACCCTCAGTGCCATTATTGACATGTGCCATTATTGAAATTGTTCTGTGGTGTTATTGTTCTTTCTATGCATAATTTTGGAAACATGTGGATAACTTTGCCCCCTAGGCATTTACAAAGGTTTTTCGATCTGGGATTGATGATATTCTCAAGACTGAGCCACTGAGCAATGAAGAAATGGCAGGTAATGGGTGGGCTCAGTTGGGCAGACTTCTTTCTCTACCTTTTTCTTATGAGTTCCAGAAATATATTGGGCCAAATGGGATGTAACATGAGAGATATGTGGACAGGCCTTCCTTTAAATAATATCAGTAATGACTACTAGAAGAATGGAAGGAGTACATTTACAGAAGATATTTTATACCGGGGGTTCCCAACTCCCGTCCCATGGCCCACTACTGGGCCTTGGCCTGCTTGGAACTGGGCCGTGGAAGTGTGTGAGCGTGTGTGCTCACCCACCACTCACATGTAAAAGTTTTACAATTACATTTTCACCCCTTCCCCCCCCTCAACCCACCCCAAACTTCCCAACCTCCCTAACCCTCCCCTCCCCCCGGACTTCCGCACAGTATACTCATATCAGGTAAAAGGAAAAACCCTCCTTTGTATAAAACTTATATAAAACTTGAACCCCTCCCTCCCCCTTATAAATTTTCATCTTCATTACATTAAAATATTTCTATCTTAATATAACATTTTCAAATAAAGGCTATTTGATACTTCCTTGTTTGATATTTGTTCTGAACACAATCTATCCACTTTTTCCATTCCCATTCATAAGTCTCTTGTGAACAATCTTTTAAATATGCTGAAATCTTCGCCATCTCTGCAAAACTGGCCATCTTCAAAGTCCATTCCTCGATCGTGGGCAAAGCTTCATTTTTCCAGTATTTACTATCAACAATCTTGTTGCTGTTATCATGTACAATATCAATTTTGTTTCACCCAATGTAAAACCCTTAACTATACCCAATAAAAACAGTTGTGGAGAAAATTGAATTTTTTTCTTCAAAACATTCTGCATGACCCACCAAATTTTTATCCAAAAAGCCTTGACTTTCCTACAGGTCCACCAAACATGATAATATGTAGCATCTAAACAATCACATCTCCAACATTTAGGCTGAACATTAGGGTACATATACGACAACTTTTTGGGGTCTAAATGCCATCTATAAAACATTTTATAAAAATTTTCCCTCAAATTCTGCGACTGTAAATTTAACGTTCTGAACCCAAATTTTTTCCCATGTTTCCAACATCACTGGTTCTTCAAAATTTTGTGCCCACTTAATCATACAATCTTTAACTAATTCAGTTTCTGAATCCCTTTCTAACAAAACATTATAAGGTCTTTTAATATGCATTGGACCTTTCTCTTTTATATGTCTAACCAATTCTTCCTCATGCATCATAATACCAGTTTTTTGGTCCTCTTTCCATCTCAATTGCAATTGATTATATTGTAGCCAAGTTAAATTAATCCCTTCAGCCAACAGTGTCTGTAATGTCTTCAGCTGCCATCTGCCCGCATCTGTAAAAAGAACCTCTTTGTATAAAAAACCCCCGAGTGACATATTTGTATTCCACAAAGTATGACCAAGATCCAGCCATAGCGGTATTTTATAATCCCATTTGAGTCGGTGCTTCTTCCAAACTCTCATCAAAGAGTCTCTAAGTATATGGCTTTTGAATACTTTATTCACTTTGTTGTCATAAAATAAGTAGGCATGCCATTCAAATTCCAAATCAAAACTTTCTGCGTTCAATATTCCAGTCTTTTCCCCTCCAAACCAATCACTTGTTAAAGTCAAAGCTGCTGCATCATAATATAACTGTAGGTTTGGAAGTTTGAGACCTCCCCTTTCTGGAACATCTTGCATAATTTTCAATTTCACTCTCGGCTTTTTCTCGTTCCAGACAAACTTATTCACTCCAGTTTGCCACACTTTCAGTTGTTTATCACTATTAAGCACCGGAATCATTTGAAACAAAAAAAGAAATCTTGGCAAAATATTCATCTTAATTGCTGCTATTCTTCCAAGTAGAGACAGCTGCAGTTTTTTCCAAGTCTCCATATCTTTCTGCACCTCTCGCCACAACACCTCATAGTTATTTTGAAACAATTTTGTGTTTGATTCTGCAACCTGAACTCCTAGATATTTTACCTTTGGTACAATCTCAAAACCTGCCCTTCTTTCAAGCTCGTGTTTACGATCTTGTGTCATATTTTTAACTATTATCTTAGTTTTTTTCTGGTTCAGTCTAAAACCTGAAACTTTACCATAGTCTTATATAATGTCCTTCATCTGGATTATTGATTCCATTGGCTGTGTTAGGGTAACGACCAGATCATCTGCAAATGCCTTTATTCTGTAGTCCTCTTGCCTTATCATTATACCTTTCAAGATATTAGAGTCCTGTATTGTGTTTAACAAGACTTCTAGTGTTAAAATAAATAGAAGTGGGGACAGCGGACATCCCTGTCTTGTTCCTTTTTCAATTTTAAACTCTGTTGTCAAACTTCCATTGATGATAATCTGTGCCTTTTGCTCTTGATAAATTGCTGAAACCGCCTGTATAAATTGATCCCCAAAGTCCATCTTTTTTAAAGTCTTTAATAGAAAATTCCAATCCACTCTATCAAAGGCCTTCTCTGCATCCAAGAAAACCAGCACTGCAGGGATCTGTTTATTCTTCTCAAGATATTCCAATAAATCTATTACTTGCCTTACATTGTCCTTCATGTATCTACCCTCGATAAATCCCGCTTGGTCATCATGAATCACCTTTTGAATTACTGGCATCAACCTGTTGGCTAATACTTTTGCATAAATTTTATAATCAGTATTCAGAAGAGATATTGGTCTATAATTCTCCGGTTTTTTAGGACCTGCTTGCTCTTTTGGTATCAAAGAAATATAAGCTGTTGTCCATGATGGGGGTATTTTACCCCCTTGTTGTATATTACAAAATAAATCTCTGAGTTGTTCCACCATTTCTGCTTGCAAAGTTTTATAATACACTGCAGTCAGACCATCCGTTCCAGGAGCTTTGGCTGTTTTTAATTGTTTAATTGCTACTATTATCTCCTCCTCTGTTATAGGATGATTCATTCTTTCTTTTTGTTGGTCAGTAATTTTTATAACTCTTTTATTATCTAAGTATTTTTCTATAAATCCATTCTGCACATCATCGTTAGCATATAATTTAGTGTAATAGTCCACAAAAGCTTCTTTAATTAATTTTTGTTCATAAATTTCTTTCCCTCCAATATCGATACTATCGATAGTCTGTATACTCTGTTTTTTCCTCAGTGTATAGGCCAACCATCTGCCCGGTTTATTGGCATTACAAAATGTATTATGCTTCGCATACTGTAAATTTGTTGCAACTTGTTCCGCCATAAGCAGTTGGAATTGGTCTTTCAAAAGTTTTATAACACCACGTATTCTTTCATCTGTTGGATTTTTAATAAGTAACTGTTCTTTATTCTTTATTTCTGCTTCCAATTCAAGTCTTTTCTTTTGTCAAATCAGTCTGTGTTTAGAGTTCATATAAATAAGCACCCCTCTCATATAAGCCTTGCTTGCATCCCACACAATTTCCGTTGGGGTGCCTTTATTCAAATTTATTTCAAAAAACTCTTTCAAGTACTTTTTAAGTTCTATTATATTTTTTTCATATCTGAACAAGTTTTCATTTAATCTCCAAGAGCGTCTCTCAGTCTTACCTATCTCAATTTCTATCCATACTGGGCTATGGTCAGTCAAAGTTCTTGGAAAAATCTTTGTTCTTTTTGTCTTAACAAGTAAATCATCTGACAACAAAATGAAGTCAATCCTAGAGAAGGATCTATGTCTGTCAGAAAAGAAAGCGTAGTCCAATTCTTTTGGATTATGTATTCTCCAAATATCTTTTAGTTCCAAATCTTCTTTCATATCAAAAAAAGTCTCTGGTAATCTAATCCTAGACTTCGCCAAACTCTTTTTATCTAATTTAGAATCAATTACTCCATTCCAGTCTCCCATAATTAAAATAGATCTGTAATCCCATTGTAGTATTTTAGTATGTAACATTTTGTAGAAGTGGTCCTGTTGTTGATTGGGAGCATAAATTCCAATCAAAAGAATTTGGCCATTTGCTGTAAGTAATTCAATTGCTACAAACCTACCATCTTGATCTGCTTCTATAACTTTGGCTGTTAATTTTTTATTTACATAAATAACCACACCATTCTTTTTTTGCATAGTTGAAGATATAAAGTGTGTTCCTAATTTGGAGTTTTTCAAATAGTTTTGATCTTGAACTGTAATATGCGTTTCTTGTAGACAAATTATATCGTTATTAAATTGTTTCAAATATGCAAATACTTTCTTCCTTTTCTGTGCTGAATTCAACCCATTCACATTCCAAGATAAGCACTTAATCATCATCATTATCTTTCTGGAGCAAAGAGCAGAATAACCTAATGTCTTCCGAAATCTTCGGTCCTGCTCCTCCCATGGCTTCAGTCTCTTGTGTAGTACTCTTAGCTCCCTTTTTATCTTGTCTTTCCTGTTGTTGCTTTTCTTTAAGTTGCTTAGATTTTGCTCGAGTTATACGCTGATCCTTAACTTCAACCATCCAAACCGGGTCCAGGATTGGAGAAGATTCCAACAAGGGCTCATCCAAAAAACCACCTTCAGCGCCCTTCATTTCCTCTGATTCCTGCTTAGACTGTTGTTGCGATTCTTGTTGAAGTTGCTTCTTATCACTCTCCTTAATCTCCAGAACTGTGGATGTACGTGGAGATGGTGTTCTTTCTTTAAAAATGGTAGTGTAAAAATACTCCACCTTCTCCACAGTATTCAAACGATGTCTTTCTCCCTTGTATCTCAGAATTATACCAGTTGGGGCATCCCACCGAAATGGTATCTGTTGATTTTGCAATTCTTTAACAAGAAAGCCAAAGTCTTTTCTGGTTTTCAGCATTTTAGGTGGTAATTCTTTGTAAACTCCAATTTGTGAACCCCCTATTTGCACAGAGATATGAAAAGATTTTTGCAGGATATCATTTCTTATTGCTCTATCCGTAAAATATATGACCACATCTCTAGGCAGTTGTCTTTGTCTGGCCACCCAGGAATTCACTCTGTAAATTTTATCTATTTTGTAAAAAACCACATCAGGATTAATTTTTAAAATCACAGCCAGAGCCTCAGCACAGACCTGTCTCAAATCCTGTCTGTCATCTTCTCTAATTCCTCGAAGCCGTATAGCGAATTCCATTGCCCTGAATTGCATCATAACAATTTCGTTTTCAACTCTCTGCATTTTATCATCAACATCAAAAATTTTGTGATCATTGTCTTTCATCTTAACATTGACTTCTGATTTAAATTCATCCACTTTAGAATCAACTTTAATAATAAATTCTGCCAGGCCAGACGCCACATCTGATATTTTTTTGGTCACCTTGTTTTGATTCTGTTTCACCATATCTTTAACTTCATTAATTTCCTGCATGATTTCCTGTTGAGACTTTTGAAGTTTGTCATCTATTTCCTGTTGGGATTTTTGAAATTTATCATCCAAAATTTTAGAAATAAATTCTTTTAAATCTCCCATATCAAAATCTTTTTTCTGAGTCTGTAACTGTTGAGCAGGGGGAAACTGCGTTTCATGTTTATGTGTGGGGGATCCCCCCCCTGCTGCCTTCCCTTCCTGCTTCTTTGAGGCCATCCTGCCACGTAAGCTAGTTTTTCTGAAGAGGGAAGTTCCTTTTCCTTTTCCTCTCCCACCTCCACAGAGACTTCTAAAAAAGTCCCCCAGATTTAATCAAATAGAAACTGAGGTAAAACAAAGTCAACTATTAAAAGGGAGAAATTTTTCTCTTGTTTCTCTTGCTACAAGCGAAGCAAGAGAGCAAATTAGTAACTTTGTAACAAAGCAAGATGACTTCAGCAATCCACACTCGCTGGCTCGTTCACTCTAATGCTGAGCGCCATATTTTTTCAAGTCACTTTCACTCATTCGCATTTTTTCTCAAGTTAAAGATTCAACAAAGTGCTAATACTTGCAATTCTGAGTTTCAGGGTTCAAGTGGATTTCCGCTGCTTATTTAGGTTAGTTCCTTTCTCTTTAAATGTTTCCTGCAGCCGGCTTGTTCTGCAAAGGCAGAATCGTCCCACGCCGCCCGGAGTCTCATCAGGTTGGGAGGGAGCCGCGCCTGTTTCCTCCCCAGAAACAATTCCCTGGGGGGGTTACAGGGGCTCGACCTGTGCCCTGCTATCTCTCCTCCAAGAATCCTTAGGATTTTGAAGTTTTCAAGCCGCTTCTCGATCGCGAAGCAGCTCTACAAACAGCGGGGCTGGCGGTCCTTCAAAAGGCACCGTCGTCGCCGAAGACAGGGAAACCCACCACTCACATGTAATCGTACCCTCTCCCTCCCCCCTTTTACCCATCTGCAAAGCCGGAAAAGTTGGGGGAATCTCTGTTTTAGATTTTCTTTCAGAATGGCTATCACCACATATGTGAAGCCATAACATCATATGTTTGGTTTTTGTAATTAATGCAGTGTATAAATACAGCTACAAATGCAGTTTGTGAATTGTAGCTTAGTATGATTTATTTATTTGTTTGTATCCTGCCTTTATTATGTTTACAAATAATTAAAGAAAGTGAATTCCTCCTCTTTTCCCAACAACAACACAACTCTGTGAGGTGAGTTGGACTGAGAGAGAGTGACTGGCCCAAAATCACCCAGCTGGCTTTCATGCCTAAGGTGGAACTTGAACTCACACTCTCCCACTTTGTAGTCCGGTGCCTTAACCACTAGACCAAATTTACGATGCACAAACTAGAGTAGAATGACTTGTTCAGCAAATCCTTGATGATTATAATGTTTGAGTTATTTCAGCGTATGAATGAGCCACATTTTTTTCCCTCTTAGAAATGTCCTGTTCCTCACTGGGCAAAGAACTGTTCCAGTGTGGCATATGCAGTTTCAGTGGCCCTTTTGGGAGCATCTCTATTAAAATTTGGAGGACATTTGCTAGATCTTGATCATAAATCTTCTAATTTCACCCTTTGGTGGCCATGGAAAAATCAGCAGAGTTCAGTAGCATCTTAAGATGTTCAAGTTACCACTTTTAAGAGTAGCATTTCCCAGATATGCAGACCTTATTTCCCTTGGATATTGAAAAAAAATGAATTTTTTAAACTAGTTCTTGAAATAGGTATTTATAACTTTTACAAAGAATAAGAGGATAGTGCTCAGCCCATGGATATCAGCGCTATAACTCAATCATAATGTTTCTTTTCTCAATCACAGGTTCCTTTGGATCCCTTTCTACCTCAGCTGTAGGGAGTAACGAAATGCAGTTTGGATCCATTACCTTCCAGTCAGTGACAGGAAATATTGTCATGGAAAACACAGATGTTATTGTGAATGTGACCAATGAAAACTTTTCATCCAAAGCAGGTACTGAATTTCAAATGAACATCTTCTGAACATCCTAATAAGCTAAGTGCTCATTCTTGGCGAGACAAAAAGCTATTTGGATATGGAAAAGTCTGTTTGCACGTGTGTGAATGAATGAGAGGGTGAAATAAAGATTCGTTGAAATAACTGAGGAATTTAAACTATTTCTTTGTAACCAGACATAGTATTTCAGAGTATTGTGGCTCGATTCTGTTGGATATATTAATGCAGTATCTAACTCAATCCCCACCTCACAAATTCTTAGGAATTTTCTTATTATGAAATGTTTACAAGCAAGCAAGGGTTATGTTTTAAGTTCATTATTTACATTCCTACATATTCCTCCCCCTTTTTTCATTTCTTTACAGGTGTCTCCAAAGAAATTTTGGAAGCTGCTGGACCTGAAATTGAAGCAGAATGTACAAGACTTGGTAAGCTGCAACAAGAGGTCCCATTTGGTTAGGTAATGGAGGATTTGCCGAATATAGTTTGCATGGTATTCTTTACATCATTTAATCATAGTTCTGAATACATTTGTCAGTACTATTCTGTAAATTGGCTATTGTTGTAGTAGAGTGTTTTTGAGTCAAGAAAGACAGGATATAATCAAGCTGTGGATAATTATTTCTAAATCTAACTAGCTTAGGAAAGGTGGCAGATAACATACTAGCTAGAAGGTTACTACTAATGTCAGTAAATTTAGAGACAGCTGAGGAACACTCAAGAAATACTGCTACACTGCAAACTTATCTCTTTTAAGGGTTGCAGCTTCATCTCAAACAGGCTAAGCGTCAACCCCAAAGTCTAGTTTTGTAACAATAGCTTTTGTTGGGATTTAATTTCAGCTCTTTCTTTCCCATCAGCCCATTATTGGACATAGGTAAAGTTTAAGAGAATCCTATGGTTCCTTGGAATTAGATGACAAGAAAGAGATGTTGGTGTTAGAATAAGCATTCTGATGGCACCATCTTCAAAATGCCAGATACCTTCCCCCAGCTTCTGAGGGTAACTTCCCACCCGAATGCCAGAATATTTATGAAGATGAAGGAGCAGATTTTGGATAAGAAACTGCTTATCTAGCTGGTACTTCTGATGTATCACAGTCTTTGACCATCAGTGAGAAAAAGAGAGGAAAACATAAAGAGTTTTCCTTATTTTCTCTGCATTTGTCAAAGAACTTGTGAGAGGGCTATATGTCTACAAGTTGACTTTTTAAAAAAGACCCAATTTTTCTGACAATGTGCCAAATATGTCTTCGCAGTAGGGAGCAAAGGGCGAGCAGTTGTCAGATAGAGTTTATATGGTGCTTTTCCCTTAAGAAATGTATTTATAGATACTCCAATGACTGTAGTACATTGTATGCCAAAGACAGTTCATGGAGAAGTTATCATTTTCATTTTTCCAGCGTCACAGCCTCACAATGGATTTGTAACCACACAGAATGGCAAACTACCCTGTAAAAAAATTATCCACCTGGCTCCTTGCTCCAGCATCAAAACTCAGGTCTCCAAAGTGCTTCAAGAATGTGAAGCAAAACAGTATGCCTCTGTAGCCTTCCCTGTAATTGGAACAGGTTTGTATTTTTTCCCCAGATAATTATTTGTGCTTTTTTAGAATAAAGTTTTTATTAACGAGAAACATACCATATTTTTCGGAGTATAAGACGCACCTTTTCCCCCCCTAAAATGGGGTGAAAATTTAGGTGCGTCTTATACACCGAATGTAGCCCCGCCCACCCACTTGCCTCCACCCTTTGGCCTCTGCCTTCCAGCATTTACCTCCTTGCAGCAAAAAGCAAGAAAAAACAGCTCCTTTCAGCTTCAGCACAGCCTAATTAGCACAAGTTGATTGGATCGGCCTCCTGACTTTCAGCTGTTATGCTCTCAGCTGTCTTGCGCAGGCCTCTGCTGCTTGCGGCAAGGAAGAGCCTGGTTTAACTCGCAGACTAAAGCACCGTAATTAACATCCAGCAATTACAGTCTGCAATTACACCAGTTCGAATCTCCCCAGGCTCAAGGTTGACTCAGCCTTCCGTCCTTTCTAAGGTAGGTAAACTGAGGACCCAGTTTGTGGGGGCAATAAGCTGATTTTGTATAAATATACAAAAGTATGAAGGCTATTGCTTAACACATTGTAAGCCGCCCTGAGTCTTCGGAGAAGGGCGGCATATAAATCAAATTTAAAAAAAAAAGAAAGGAAAAAAAAAGAAAATTGCTGGAGCAGATTTTTTCCCCCTTGTGTTAATCAAGCTATGATGAAAATGAAAGTAAAGCAGGCTGTTTGCTGTTTGCTGCAAAGAGGCAAAATTGCTCAGAGGCAGAGGGAGATTTCTTTTTCTTCTTTTTCTCACCAAAAATGGTAGGTGCGTCTTGTAGCCTGGTACATCTTATACTCCGAAAAATACGGTATGTCCTGAATCCTAATCATAATTTCCTAAATTAGCTCATTGTTAGAAAATGTGAGCTGTTGCAATGGATTTGCCATGCTAAGCTATACGGACAAGTTCCAGTGTTCTGCTATGTGTGAACATGACAAAGGAGATGAAATTCCCCTGCATTCCATTCTCAAAATGAAGTAGGATCCATTTCTGACCTTCTGTTTCTTAATTTCTCCTTCGTGACTTCTGTTCATTTGCAGGCAACAACCTCTGGTGTGTTTAGGACTTCGATCAAAGGCTCTTAGGGAAAAACAGAGCTGTAGGCTATACTTAGAAGTTGAAATAACAGGGGTCAGCAACCTTAAACACTCAAAGAGCCACAAAGATCCTAACCAGAAGCCCCCATTCAATTCTGGAGCCCACTGGAAGTCCAGTTCCCCCATCATAGTCTCCTCCTAGCGCGGCATCCTTTTTCCTCTGCTGACTGGAAGTTGGTTCCCCCACCACAGAGTCTCCTCATAGCGCAGGGTCCTTTTTCTTCTACCTGTCCTAACTGAAAGCCCTATCAATTGTGAAGCCAACCAGCAACGGAACCGCAGCAGAGGGATGAAAGAGCCACATGTGGCTCCAGAGCCACGGGTTGCTGATCCCTGTCCTAGAAGAAAGCAATGGCGAACACTTCACGTATTGCTTTTAAGAGAACTTCATGAAGGTATCCTTGAAGTCCTTGGGAGTTCAGGCTTGACTTGGAAGAGATTTGACTTGACTTTGCTGTTGCCTTCATCCTGCTTTCAAGCTTTTATCTTAAATCTAGAGTTAATAACCAGGGATCTGTTACTCCTTTTCTTGCGATCTTCTGAACCCATACCCAGCACATCATAGGCAAACCGAGAGGGCCAGAGGAGAAAATGATGATACATCATGATACAAAGGGGTGACTTGCGTTAGATATATTGTAGCATCATGAAGTGTGTTGTCAACATTTCATGTCATTACAGATTGATCTGGATTGTGCTACATAATGCAGCCTTATTTGAGAAGCTTAATTGTTGAAAATCAGGTTCATTCTTTACGTGGACAGCACAGTAATACAGCTGCACAAATCCTATACTGTAATTCACTTAACACATTTAAGAAACAATAGGGGACTAAAACTAGCATGGTAAACACGTGCCCAAGCAAAGAAGTCTCACAGATTTTGAATGCAGAGCTTGTAAAGGTGTCTGTTGAATTTGAAGATTTTGTTAGAATAACAAAAAAGTCTGTGCCAAGATGTTGCAATCTGATGTTCCCTCCTTGCATATCTTTGTGCAGTGTCACAGTGAACTTATAAAAGGGGTGGATTGGGGATTGCAATCTAGATTTCAACATTTTCCCCAAGTAGACATTCATTGCCTCCACTTATTTTGAATCCAAATACACTGCATGATTATATGTTGCATCGAGGTCCTTGGCTTCTGATCCTGAAAACTGAGGTCTGACTACAAAAGATCTGCCCACTCCTGTAGATCTGTGGAGGGGGGCTTTTTTTGTGGGTGACTGTACTGCCAGTAACTGATCTGATCCTTATCAACTTCTCCAAAAGTGAGGTGTTATAATAGACAGCTGGTTCTTTGGGCGAGCAAAGAAGCAGTACATGCCTATTTTATAATGGAAGTAGGCAACACTCTGCTTGACTGATTGCTGATTTTAGAAATGCACATGATGATTTGTGGGAAGAGATGAGGGTAATGCTACAGTATATAGCAAATATTAGCAACTCATAAGTAAAGAACCAGTTGCCTTCCAGATGTAAGATTCTTCCATATCCTTGATTCAAACTTGAATGACAACAGTTAGGGATGATGAGAATTGTAGTCTGATATCTGAAGAGCCACAGATTGTCCATCCTTGCTTTGAGTCCCTCATTATAATAAGTACTAACAGTAAGTATATTTTGTTGGGTTTTCTCTGTTGTATCTCATACAGGTCAGGGAAGAAGGAGTCCTGATGAAGCAGCTGAAGAAATTATCAATGCAGTCGCTAACTTTGCAGGAAAAGAGTTGCCTAGACACTTAAAACTTGTTAAAGTTGTTGTCTTTCAGCCACATATGCAAAAATCCTTTTCCTCCATTTTGGATAATAAAAAAGGACAGGCATTGCCCACTTCTGAATCTATGTTTTCTAAGTTTAAAGGTAAGTTTAAAGTGTGGGGTTCCTTTACTATGAATGTTCTTTTCCACTTTTTTCCTGTTGAGTATGCACTTACAGAATTTTCCTTTTGCTTATAGCGTTTCTAACTGGTGGGAAGTCACCTGCTAAAAAGAAAAGTTTTATAGCATTGGAGAAGAAGATTGAGACATCATCATTTGAGTTATGTGGCGAAAACAGGAAAAAAGCGGAAGAGGCTGAAGCCTGGCTAAGGAAATTGGTTTTCAAGGAACAGATAGAAAATCGCATTGTCGATGACTTGATATACATGTTTGCGGATGCTGAAATCAAGAGACTGAATGATCTCCAGAAAAGATTGCATATTGTCATTCATATGAATAAGATGGAGTCTCCTCCTTTTATTTTGTTATCTGGTATCACCCGGGATGTCCTCACTGCTTTCACAGAAATTCAGAACCTCTTAAAAACACTTACAGCTGATCAGGAAAAGAAATCCAAGGCAGAACTTGCTCAAGTTTTGGTTGAGTGGCAGTATTGTGCAAATGGAAATGTCTTTGTAGCTTTTGATTCATTAAGTAACCTTGATTTAGAAGATGCTAAAATCAGCAAAAAGAAACACATTCAGGTCCAAATTCAGGGACAGAAGTACACAGCTGACTTGAACAAGATGTGTGTTGTAAATAGCCAAGGTGAAAATATGAAAATTAATCGTGTTGGAAAGGATGAAGGTAATGTACATTTTACATAATTGGGGTTGGATTAGTGGATAGATTACAGTTTTGGTCACCTCTCAAAAATCTCTTCCGCAGGATTTTAAAAGTGTGCAAATGGGGTAGGGCAAGGGTACAAGATGGGTGAATGTGCGTGTATCACATGGATTTTTTTTTAAATTAAATCAAAGTTGAATGATTGGCATCAAAACATGACACTCAGTTGATACAGGATGTGCAAGGCTTGTTCATGTGTAGAGCAAGTGTTCCATCTATTCATTTCCCAGCAAGAATTTTAAGCTGGTTCCCACTTTTTGGTAGAAACTGACAGTATAGGAATCCTTTTCCCAAAGTGAAGGAATAATGAATAAGTTGTTTACAATGCTTGCAACTTCCACTGGGTCTAGAAACATCTTTCTTGGCTCATATCAGGCCTCCATCTGAATTGAGGGTTTTTAACTTTTTTCTTTTTAAAAAATAAATAAATAAATTCAAAGATTGTTTGTCTTCCAGACTCTAGAATCATGTTTATTTCTGAGAAAGTATTTTATTGTAAGCATTTTAGGTATATTTGTAGTATTTAAAAATGGGGAGAGGAAGCAGTCGTTGAGAGCTTCTCTGAGTAGATGGTTGTTGAGTTCATGAAACTGAACATGTCCACTAAGATTGCCAGTTTCTGAAAAAATAATCTGTTAATGTTTGCAAAAATATAAATTGTCTTAATTGATCGGTGTTTTTTAAGTGAACAAAAAAAAATTCTTACCCTAGAAATTGTTCTTGAAACACGATGCCCAAGAAATACTCTCAAAACATTTGCAATTTGTAAATTGCTCTATTGAGCAGAACAGAAACTAACAAGTAGAAAGAAAGGGAAGGTGGTCAGTTACTGGAGGAAAAGAGTCAAAAGAAGTGTGGTTTTTGAGAGAACAAAATGAAAAGATGGAAATAGTTGTTTGGAAATAACACTTAAGACACACACTACTTAGTTTGTGAGTGCTGATGGGACAGTTATGATGAAAAAAAGTTATCCTGTGCAGAGATGCCAAGCCACTGTGAAGATTTTAACAATAAATGAAATGTTTAGCACAAGGGGAGATAATTGTGAATTCCATTGATTTCAAACTTATTCACAGTTCTATTTTCTGGCACGTTATGTCACTGCTTTAACAAAATGTTTATTTTGCAGGCAAACTATTAGAACGCCTTCCTGAACATTGGGAAGGTATGAAAGGAAGCCATGTCAAATTGGTTCCACTACAGCCTACAGCAGGAGAATATAAGGATGTTGAAAAAAAATTCCGGATTGGCTGCCCTAAAGTCACAATTGAAAAGGTGACATTTGATCTGAGTTTAAGGAAGCAAATAAACCCAACACACTTTCCTTCTCCTATTTTCCCCACAACAACAATCCTGTGAGATGGGTTTTCGCTCAGAGAGAGTGACTGGCCCAAAGTCAGCCAGCTGAAAAGGGCCACTTTTGCGTTCTGCAACTTTATAACCCATAGAACACCAGTGGGTTTCTGTTTTGAGCTCTTGAATGATGTTGAGCATCAGTGACTGGCTGCAAGATTGGCTCAAGAGTTGGTAATACCTTCGCATGGGAAAAGAATTAAGTAGAATAATGTGTAATATCCTGAAAGTGAGAATATTCAGGTACACCCTGTATTTTATCACTGGTGTGTAAAAGAGAGGAAGGAGAAAAGAGCTAGAATAGGTAGGAAATATATCACTGAGTTGAAGACAATGTCCATACTCCTTCACAGTTTTACAATCTAAAAAATAAAGCCTTTAATCTGGAGGTTAGGTAGTAACAATAACAATAACACTTATACCATTCCATGGTGCTTTACAGCACACTCTGAGCAATTTACAATGTCAGTATATTGCCCCCAAAAATCTGAGTCCTCATTTTACCAACCTTGGAAGGCTGAGTCAACCTTGATCCCATCAGGATTGAACCCCAGGCTGTGGGCAGAGTTAGCCTGCATCATTGCACTTCAACCACTGCGCCACCGGGCCTCCTTAGTTTGGAGTTTGTGTTACATTAGACTGTTGACATGGCCTCCATGGCCTCCATGGTTCTTAGTCTGCTACATCTTACCTATGAACTGTGTCATAATGCTTAGCAGCCCTTGCTGACACATTCTTTCTCCACCATCAAATGTCTTCTGATCATAAAGTACAGCAATATTGACCATTGATACTGGTGCTGCTGTTTTAGTAATTTCATCTTCTGTACTTCCAAATGGTGGGTGTAATAAACCTAGTTCTAAGTGGTTGATTTGCATACATTTGGCCCATTTTGAGTTTAGCAATAGTAAAAGTATTCCAAAGGGAATATGATTTTCTGACTCTTGCTGCTCTAACATTCATGAGGAGCACTTTCTGAAGTTCATAAGCAGATAAGGTAGCAGTGATGTCACTGGCCTTTCCATAATCCAAAATAAGCCATCAAACAAATTGCATTTACAGGCAGTCCTCCATTTACAACAATTGAGCCCAAAATTTATATTGCTGACCGAAACATTTGTTAAGTGAGTTTTGCCCCATGTTACGACCTTTCTTGCCACAGTTGTTAAGTGAATCACTGCAGTTGTTAAATTAGTAACATGGTTGTTAAGTGAATCTGGCGTCCCCATTCACTTTGCTTATAAGGTTGCAAAAGTTGATCACATGAGCCCAGGACACTGGAACAGTCATAAATATGAATCAGTTGCGAAGCACCTGAATGTTGATCTTGTGATCATGGGGATGCTGAAATCGTCGTAAGTGTGAAAAATGATCATGTCACTTTTTTCAGTGCAGTTGTAACACTGAATGGTCACTAAATGAACTGTTGTAAATTGACGACTACCTGTATTTCACCTGCAGTGAACTGCTGAAGATATTAGACATACAGCTTGTGAATATTTGAATGACTTTTATAGATATATGGTTGTTTTTGTACAAGCTTTTTTAATATTAACAGTACAGCAATGATATGGGCAGTAATATAAAATTAATAAATAATAATAATAAATATGGTCCCACACTTCTTGAATAAAGGCAATGCAGGAGACAGTGGGACCTTTGTAGTAACATGTAAGAGACTCTCCTTGCCAATTCTCCATTGTGACCTTTCTTCTTCTAATCTCAGCATAGTCACCAAGGGAGAATGATAAAAGTCACGGGAGATGAATACAGATATTGTATGCTAGGGAATGATACTGTAAATGAATAATAACAATTTACATTTGCAATCTCTGTAGATTGAAAGGGTACAGAATCCTTACCTCTGGCAAGCCTATCAAGTCAAGAAAAAGCAAATAGATACACAAAATGGCCATGAAAATAACGAGAAGATCCTTTTCCATGGGACTCCCAGTTCCACACTGGTGCCAATTTACCAGACTGGCTTTAACCGCAGTTATGCTGGAAAGAATGGTAAGATCATTTCAAGCAGATATAAGGGAATGACATGAAGCACTATATTTCAAAAATGTATAAAGATCTTTAAAAAGCAGCCTAATAGCATCCCCTTCCCTTCCCTTCCCTTCCCTTCCCTTCCCTTCCCTTCCCTTCCCTTCCCTTCCCTTCCCTAGAGGCAGTTTACAAGGTTTAGTGAAGAATGTGGCTTGTTTTTGTTTTTGTTTAATTCCTGGCTAGATTACTTTATAATCCATCACTCAAAGATGAAGTACTAATATTGGTGCTTTCCACTTTTTTTTTCACTATCTTTTAATGTTTTAAAACCTTTTTTTCTTGGTTTCAGCTGCAGTGATTGGTAACGGGACCTACTTTGCTATCAACTCAAACTATTCTGCGCATGACACATATTCCACTCCAGACCACAATGGCAGAAAATATATATATGTTGCCCGTGTTCTTACCGGAGATTATTGCATTGGCAGACCAGGACAGATTACCCCACCATCCAAAAATAATGGTGGATTTGACTTATATGACAGTGTTACTGACAACGTGAATCAGCCATCAGTGTTTGTTATCTTTCATGATGCTCAGGCTTACCCAGAATATCTAATTACTTTTAGAAGATAAGTTAATAGGCAAAAGATGATTTCTTTCCTTTTCCTCTCACAGTAAAAGCAAGCAATTTGAATGAACCTTTTAAAAATACTTGTCACTTGAATCTCAATTCATTAATTAGTTCCTTTCTAGAACAGCAAAGAATAAAATAAGAATAAAATCCAGTAGAGATCGGAAAATGATGTTCAAGAGAGAGAGGGTAGAACATGAAGACTTTCTACATAGAGAATCTACCTGAAGGAAATGGTAGAACTAAGCATTGCAATCTTGTAAATACATTTAAGATATATAGATAATCCACGATTTAAGGAATACTGTATTTTTCAGAGTATGACGCCCTTCCCGCTCCTTAAAAGAGGGTGAAAATTCGAGTGCGTCTCATACTCCGAATGTAACCCCGCCCACCCACTGGTCCCCACCCTTTGGTTTCTGCCTCCCAGATTGTCAGTTGAATTGGCCTCCTGACCCTCACCTGTTTCAGGCTGCAGCGATTGCCTATTGCCGCTGTTTGCTGCAAGGAGGCAGAGGCAGAGGCTGATTTTTTTTTTCCTTGTTTTCCTCTCCAAAAAAGGTAGGCGTGTCTTATAGTCCGGAGCATCTTGTACTCTGAAAAATACAGTAGTTTGAAGTCTACTTAACTCACACTGATCAGATTTTCAAACTGTCCCTTTCAGTATTTTCTCTTACTTTTTTTTTCTGGTGGGTCTACCCATTCTTCTGAATTCTGCACTTTGCTATGTCACTTTCCCTATCCTCCACCAATGTATCTGTATTTTCTAAGTGCATTTGGCACCTATTTCTGCATGCTCAAAAACTGCATTTCCCTCTGGTTACAAGCAAGTTATGAACAAGAATTTTTAAAATTATTTCTGGAAAAATGGATAGCAACACCAATCAATCAAATATGCCTATTATTTTTTGACAAGGTAGTAAGAAACCAACACTCAGTAACTCTAACAGAGTTGGAAAGGACCTTGGAGGTCATCTAGTCCAACCCCCTGCTCACGCAGGAGAAAACCTGGGAGTAGTTTCCATCTCATACTTAATCTAAGTTCTTTTATGGTATGCAGAAGAGAACAGCTTGTGAGAAATTTTACTATCAAATGGTGTTAAAATAAGTGGTGTGCTTTATGACATTGTATCACACTAAAAACCTCACAGCCAGAAATTGGTTATTTCAGTTATAGAAAGCTGGTGGCCTTTTTGAAAGGATTTGGAGCTCACAAAGTAGCCATAGAATTTTAGTTGTTTTCAGACATTGCTGGAAAGAGCCACATCTACCTGATGAACTTCACAAGTCAGAAAGTAGTAGCCAGTTTCCCAACTCCAGAGGAGCTGCCACCTCTGGTTGATTTTCCTCACCTCCATTTAGAAATATAATGTCTATCTCATCCTGTCAGATGATGTCACATCTTTATTAACTAGGATTATCTTGTCCTATATACTAAAGTGCCTGAATTTATAATCTTTTTAAGAATTACCTCTTGTCATTTAGTCTAATAAACTTTTTCTAGAAAAAAATGTGTGTTTGATCTTCATGGTTATTCTTGGGCTACATAAGGGACAGCTTTAGGGGCAATTTTAGGGTTTAAACCAGAGTTCAGTTTGGATAGTCTTCCAGATTTTTCATTTCCTCAATTGGCCATGCTGATGAGAATTGGAATTCATTGGAGTACCATCAGTGGGTTTGGGAAAGCTTGTAACCCTACAGAAAACTTAATTTGTTTCATCTTGCACTTGTGCCAACAATTCTTTTGTATGTATGTGTGAATATGGGATTATCCTCCCCTTTTCTAATCTGATTAAGACACAACAAAGATGATTTTCCTGAAATCATGTAGTTTAAGCAGAGAAAAGAACACCACCAAATTGCCATGCAGGTCCTAAATTCCTTATTAAAAATTAGCCTTGAAGTGCCAAATACAGGCAATCCTTGAGTTATGACCACAATGTGGACCAGAATTTCTATTGTTAAGCAAGGCAGCTGTTAAGGAATCATGCTTGATTTTACAACCTGTTTTGCCATTGTCATTAAGTGAATGCAGTAGTTAAATGATTCATGATTGTTAAGTGAATCTCTGGTTTCTCCAATGGACTTTTTCAGAAGCTGGCTGGAAAGGTTGCAAAGAGCACTCACATGACCCTAGTACTCTGCAATGCTGCAAACACCTAAATTTTTATCATTTGACCAAATGGGGGATGCTAGGGTGGTTGTGAGAGAACTGGTCATCACTTTTTTTCAGTGCCACTTAAGCTTGAATGGTCATTAAATGAGTGGTTGTAAGTTGAGGACTATCTGTACTGGACAGTTCATGGTCAAAACAAGGCATGTTTTCTCTATATAAATCATTGTAGAGAAAAATCAAAAGTCTGAAAGTTGGAGGAGGAGAGTGGTGTAGTGGTTAAAGTGCTAAACAAAGTTGGCAGGCTTGGGTTCAAACCCACTGATGCTGGAGAACTCTGGATGTCCCTTAATCCGAGCTACTCCACAGGACGATGGTTGTAAGAATAAAAGTCATATTTTGCTCATGGAGAAAGAAGGGCTGCGATTCCGATTTGTACTTAACAGTCTCTCTTGAACTAGAACAAATCACTCAACGCACAACCAGGATTAAGATTTTTATTGTTCCTTGGTTATATTTCACAATAGGCCATGGAACATACACACTGGCTGAAACCAATTGAGCCATATACCACATCATTGCCTCAAACTGAAAATCAACTATTATTTCAAGTCATTTTTCTCCGGGAAAAAAAAGCCTGCCTAACCTAACAAAAAAAAAAAAAAAAAAAAAGGATTTTCTTCCAAGTAGA
This sequence comes from Arizona elegans, assembly GCA_022577455.1. Taxonomy (NCBI): domain Eukaryota; kingdom Metazoa; phylum Chordata; class Lepidosauria; order Squamata; family Colubridae; genus Arizona; species Arizona elegans. Next base: position 108,565,899 of record JAKOOJ010000001.1, read on the forward strand.
GGAAGGGAATTGCATTAGGAAATGCCTCTGAAAACAACAGGAGCTCATATGTGAGAACACTGAGTAAATAGTTTTAGAAAACACTAGTAATTTTACATGAAATTGATTTTAATGGTTTATGATTCAAATATTAATTCATTTTCTCTCAGGTCCACTCTATTTTGAAATGATTTCTGGGTGGGGGGAGAGAGTGTGTATGAGTGTGTATGTGTGTGAGAGAGATCCAAAATTGGTTGCAGCTGCAGTTGGCAACTTTAAATTGACAAAGTAGGGAAGCAAGGCATTGAGTAAGATTTTCACCTGCCCTGACTGTACTCTTCTTCAGGGGAGGAGAGAGAGAGGCAGGGCACAAATAATGCCAAGCTTTTCAGTCACTGTCCTATGGCTGAACCTATAATTTTACCATATTATAGGTACTATTGTCATCCAGTCTGCTAAAATGTAAGACTACACAGCAGCTCTCTTAATTTTGAAGCTTCACAACATGGCAAGAGTACCAACCCAGACTTAAAAAATGAAATTACAAATTGAAATTCAAAACAATATCAAATGTAATCATAGAGATTAATTATCCATGCATATAGTCATATCTAAGCTTGACATTAACACAATTGCAATGAACACATTGAGTTTATTTCTATGTAATATTTTTGGATTGCAGTTTTGATCAAAACTATTAACAATTCTGAATACAACTGAATACAACTGTATAATTCTGAACACAACGGCATTAATTTAACAATTGTTCTGAAATCCTAGAAGGTAAATACTGCCAAAGCTATTTTTTATTAATCCTTCTCTACTAAATTAAAATGTTATATATGTAGACAAGCTAGAAGTTCTGGACTGTTCCCAGAAGTAAAAATACTCATTCAATTCCTTTTGCCTTCAGCTCTTCTCTAACACGTTTCAGATAATTAGGATCAGGGTAACCAAAACTAGAAAGGAGACAGAGATTTGCTTTAATCAAGGACGCACTAAACACAAATGCTTAATACCATCCAATGCTGAATTGAAGTATTTTAAAAATATACTTAATTAGCAAATACATAAAATAATTTAACAGTTTAAATTATACTTGAGAAAAAAATAATTTCACTGATGTATGAATAAGGAACAAGTTGATATACGTAATAATGCTGATACAAAGATCTAATAGAAGAGAAAATTGGTAGCTCAGGGTTGAATTGTGGGGAGCTGGCCACACCCATCCTCGCCCCATAAGGGGCCCTGATGCAGTCCTCAATAAAATAAGAGTTTGACATCCCTGCTCTAACCTAATATTGGTTGAAGCACCCATAGGGAGCTTGGATTTCTAAGGAAGTTAAAACACATGGAGGGAAAGCACCCCCATCTTTTTCCAGGCCTTTTGCCTACATGCACTTCTCATTCCCAGATCCCCCCGCCCCCTTCAGACAATGTGGGATAGGAAAAGAGGATTTGCTCTGAGGAAACGAACTTCATTCAAAATTCCCTGCTCTTCATCAAAACCTACCCCCGTCCATTCAAAACATATTTGGAACACTTTAAAAGGGGGGGGGGAAACTAGTGAGATATTCCTGCTAAATTGAATGGGAAGACTGATTGCCACAAGCTATTAGATCAATCCCCACTCAGGGCAGGCTGAGAAATTCTAGGAGCTGAAGTCCACAAGTCTTAAAAGTTGCCCAGTTTGGAGACCCTTGTATTAGATCAATCATTTCTAGCATACGCTGGATTACAAAGCTTGTGTGCCCGAACATGGGCATTGTAATCCCATTTACCTAAAAGGCACCCAACAGGAAACAATTGTTTTATACTATTTCACTGACTTTGTGATGAAAACCAAGGTACGTTTGCTTCACTCGGCTTGGTGGTGACATGGACACTTGACGCGTTCCAGAATAATGAAAATTGCATGCAAAATGATATCAGGGGAAATCTATTATTCTTTATCTGAAAAAAAAAAATAACAACAAAAATTTGAACTTACTTTTTTTCTCCTCCATGAGGGGAAGTTTTGTGATGAATGTCATTCCAAGTAACCACGTCATTCACACCTGTTGTTCGTGACTGGCCCACTGTGAAAATCAAACCTTGGTCAAAAGCCCGTTCCAGCAATTTCAGAATTTCTCTTCCTTCTTGGTTGTCAGGCAAGTATGCTGTGCGGGACGTTCCAGGAAAATGTTTCCCTGGGTGAGGATGCCTTTCCTGGTTTGGAGAGAGTCAGAAATATTAGACATATTCCACTTGTTTCAGATTTAATTGTAAGAGATTAACCGTTGTGTAGCTATTCTGATTGGAAGTTGAAAAGGTGTAGCAGAAGGGACAGGGACATATGTGTTGTACTGTTACCGCATTCTTAAAAAAGCAGTAGCTCTCTCTGCCAATGACAGGGTAGAACTGCAACCCTGGGAAACCCTGTGCTTGAATTACATCAGAGGTCTTCAAACCTGGCAGCTTTGTGGACTTCAACTCCCAGAATTGGCTGGAGAATTCTGGGAGTTGAAGTCCACAAGTCTTAAAGCTGCCAAGTTTGGGGACCCCTGAATTACATAAATAGTAAGAAGGGACCATAATCTTGGTGCATGCTGTCATCCTGTTCTTGAATTGAACACGTATTTTCCTGGAGCTGAAAGCTTTCTGTGAATCTAGGACAATGATAGTGAATCTAGGAAATGCATGTCAAAGGTAACATGCCATGACATCTTGTGGGAACATGCCAGCATTCACTAACTCCCGACAACAACTACAGTGGTACCTTGCTACTTAACTGCTTTGAAACTCATTGAATTTGGTACTCAACACATTTTGATACAAAAATTTCATCCTGGTATTCATCATTTGCTTGGTACTCAATGCACAAGCTAGAACTTATCAATGTCGGCTTGCCTTGTGACTCACTACATTATTCCTTATGGGAAAAATCTGTTTGGTACTCATCATTTTTAATACTCATTGTGCCTTCTGGAACCAATTAACACAGAGTATTGTACCACTGTACCTTGGTACCCATTGTTAATTCTCAAAGTCGTGCCCTGTTCTCTTGTGATTCTTGAAGGTTGTGGAGGCCGTGCGAAAAAAGGGGTGTGTTCTCAGCCTCCAGACCTTGCAGAAAGCAAACATCTGGGCCACGCTATTATGTGGCCTTAGAGCCTCCCAAAATTAGCTGAGAAGAGAGCAAGCTTCCACTGAGGCTGTAGACGCCGTGGTATGCATGCCATTCTAGCCTCTGCATAGATCTAAAGATTTCTACATCTCTTGCTTTTACACTCCCAGCTGAATTGGTATTACATTATTTCTTTGTAATGTAAATATTTTTTTAAAAAAGCCTGAAACACAAGAGGGAGACTAATTATGGCACAGAAACATTATACTGTTGCTCCAACTTACTGTCTGTATCCCGCCAAATATATGGTAATTAATAGTGATGGTTCCAGAATTCGTATGACCAGGTAGGGAAGTGCTAGTTTTGTAGACGTCCATTTTCCCTGGGGGTTGATTTCCTTTTATATTTCCATAGAAAACATTGCACACAGGGCAGACAGGTTTGTAATTCATTGCCGTTCTTATGCAGGCTGCACAAAATGCATGCTTGCATTTGGGCAGCACTTCTTTCTGTTGGATTGTATTCAGGCAGATGGGACACTCCTCTGGTTGGTCTTCCGTTGCCTTCCTTACTGGCGGTTCCTGAGAAGGGACCTGCTGCATTTTGTGATATCTTTGTGACTCAAAGGATGCGCTTGTGGCAGCCCCAACACCGGAATCAGGATTGGCTGTTGATTCACTATTTACAGCCACAAATTTCTCACTATTCAGGGACTTTATGGCCACCTTTGTTTGTTCTGTGGAATAATTTCCTTTTAGCTTCCCACAGACTTGGTTGCACACAGGGCAGACCGGGTTGTAATTCATTGCCGTTCTTATGCAGGCTGCACAAAATGCATGCTTGCATTTGGGCAGCACTTCTTTCTGGTGGATTGTATTCAGGCAGATGGGACAGCACTTCTCTTGTTGGACTTCCATTGCCTTTTCTGCTGGCTGCTCCTGAGAAGGAACCTGCTGCATTTTGTGACGTCTTTGTGACCCAAAGGAGGTGCCTACGGCAGCTCCAACACTGTAATCAGGAATGGCCGTTGCTTCACTATTTACAGCTACAAATTCTTCACTATTCAGTCTCTCCATGATGTGCTTCTCAGCAAACAATATGTTTTCAGGAAGACCGCCAATGTAAAGGCAGTTTTCCTTTAGAGACAGTTTTACTTTGGGATATTTATATTGGAAATATGTAAATAAATCCTTCAGTTTTCTTTTCCGATCTTCCAGAGGTTTCAAAGGAATTTCTTTTATTTGTGAACTGTTTAAATAATTCAGGTACTCATACTGAAAAAACTCAGAAGCTTCTGAAGATCGATCTAAACGTGCATACGTCTGGGGCATAAAAATGATGCGTGTTAAGTGACCATCTTGACAATGTTTCTCCTCCATTCTAGTACAACACTCGTTGTTTATTAATTCAATTTTCCGATTTAACATTGGTTTGAGAAATGCAAATACAGCAGCCTCAACTTCAATGCCAGATGGCTGTATGCGGGGATCATTTTTTTTATTCCAGTTCTTTGCTGTCATTTCGTCTAACAATGCCTTTGCATCTGAAACTTCCTTTGTGGGGCCTTGAAGAACAGCTGTGTCCTTGTATTTTTTAATAATAATGTGTTTGCATTTGCTTTTTATCATCTCATATGTGTGGCTCTCAATGAAAGGAACTGTTTCCTGTTTTAGATCTCCTGCTACTTTCTGGAAAAGCTGGACAAACTCCTCCTGAGCTTTCTTGGTAAAGTTTGGTACCCCCATTGAAGAAAACCAGACAGAAGTAATTCCATTCTCAGTGTTGCCTGTTACCAATTTTACATTGAATGTCTCCTCATTTTTTTTAATTTCTTCCTTGTAGACTTGTCCAAAATATTCAAAGATACCTGAAGGAACTTCCATCTTGGCCAGTTCTTCTAAATCACTCCTGTATCTTCTGTTGTGATCTTCCTTTCCTTCAACACAATTGTCCTGCTTTTTAGGTTGCAAAAATTCACTGTCGCGATGGTCTCTAAGGAGCTTCTCAAAATGACAGTGTAACTTTTTAATATCCTCATAGTGTCCCACCACTTTTTCAATACCAAGATGACTTGACGCAATTTCTATGTTTAAGGTGGGATATAAAGCGATCACCTGATTTCTCTGCTCTTTAGTGAGCAAGTCAGTATTCAAGGTGGCAGAAACCTCAAGAAATATCTAAAAATAAATAGAGAGGTGGAGTACACAAAGAAATGTGAGCCAGTACAATAAAAATGATACACCAGATTTAACATATAAGGTTCATTTTCTAGAGCGAAGAATTTCAGTGAGATAGCACCTTCCTACTTTAGTCATTTTTTGGTATCAATCTATTCCTTCTAATGAACAAGATTTTCCAGCATGGCAAATATACTCTCCTACACTTTGGCTTTTAAGCAGGCCTAAATGTTTATAAATATTGCAAATCAGCAGATATATAAAAAGGAGGAAGTCAGAAACTTTATAGTTTTTATAAAAACTACTTTAAAAGAAAAACTTTAAAAACTTTTTGCTATTTTGAATTTCTTAAAACTTTTTTGTTCATCTGCATTTTCTTCTATCAACATGTATAAACACATAGATGTGCACATGCACACATACACTTGTACCAAATAACAATATCTAACAAATAACAACTCTGGGGCTTGATTTTGCTAATTGGTAAAATGGAAGTGTCATTATTATGTAAAATTAATTTATGGTACATACAATGTCTCACTACATGGGGCTCCCCTTGAGGAGCACCCGGAGGCTCCAACTGGTGCAGAGTGCAGCTGCGCGGGTGGTTATGGGAGCGACGTGGTGCTCCCATGTTACACCTCTCCTGCGTGAGCTGCACTGGCTCCCGGTGGTCTTCCGGGTGCGATTCAAGGTCTTGGTTACCACCTTTAGAGTGCTCCATGGCTTAGGACCCGGGTACTTACGGGACCACCTGCTGCTACCAGTAGCCTCTCACCGGCCAGTACACTCTCATAGAGAGGGGCTCCTCAGGGTGCCATCGGCCAAACAGTGTCGACTGGCGGCCCCCAGGGGAGAGCCTTCTCTGTGGGGGCACCTGCTATCTGGAATGAGCTCCCTCCAGAGATACGGAGGCTCCCAGATTTACACACCTTCCGCTGTGCCCTCAAGACCTTTTTATTTCAACAGGCTGGCCTGGCCTAACTTCCCTTTTTAATTGTAAATTTAAAATCTGTTTTAAAATTTTAGGGGTATTTTAATCTGTTCTGGGCCAAACGATTTAATTGGGTTTTATACTGTCTTTTAAATTTTGTAGTCTGTATGTTTTATCTCTTTGGCTGTTCATCGCCCTGAGTCCTTTGGGAGTAGGGCGGTATATAAATCTAATAAAATGAAAATGAAAAAATGAAATAAAATGTCTCACAACATTGAAGATTCAGGATTATCTATGGTCACATGTAATATGGAGATAGTTGGGAGCTAACATAAGCATTTTAAGTTAAGTAGAAATGTACCTTTTTTCTACCACTTTCATAACCAGCTGCATAGATTTCCCCGTGCTTGTTTTTAAAATCATTCTGGAGGGGCAAAAAGTTTGAAGAAAGTGAAGTTGGAACTGAGCTTATTGCGTTGCTTGCAAACACTGTTCCTGCAGCATCAACCATAGCCAACTCCGAATCTGGAAGAATTTTTATCTTCAAAGTTTCCCCCCCAACTTCTATAGTATGTCCACGATGGGCCTTCACACGCTTCTTCACTATATCACGTTAAGAAAAAAAAATAGAATGATTAAAATACGTATTCGTCTTGCTTATATTTTTAGTTATTATACCATAATGGGATGCCCACATCACACAAAGCCCCTCTTTGAGGGAGATGGACAGTTTAGAAATATAAATAAACAATAATAAATAGTTTGGTTAGTATTAGCATATTGTATCAATTCAATCACAGAAATACACAATGTATAGAAATGTTATAGAAATATAGAAGTTTATAGAAATCTAATTTGCATGTCTAAAGCATACTGCTCCTCAGGCCCCAGAAATGCTGAAACAATGTCCTACATGATTCATATTGAGGACAGGTTTAGAAACCTATATAAGGTGAAACTCCATTTACCTTGGTAATGGAATCATGTATATAACAACTTGGCCAGGCATCCTGGAATTTCCTATAAACCCAATTTTGAAATTTTGTAATAAAAGCGGAGAACATTGTTCTCTCTCTGTCCTGATGATTTCAGGGCCCCCATTGAATAAGTCCCTGCCTCTATGACCACTGCAGGAATTGGTCACGGAGGCAGAAGACCACTACAATCTTCCCTAAACTGAAGATTCTTCACTTCAAGACTCAGAATTCTCAGCAGCAACCATGCTGGCTGGGAATTTGATAAGTCCATGAATTTGGAGAGGAGCTTGGCTGATTATACCAACTTCTCCACCATAAATTCACTTGGATGATGGATTTATTACTAGTCATTGGGAAGTTAGTTGCCTTCCATAGTTTTCTCATTCTCCCAGGACTAGCATGAAAATGCAAGCAACTTTCCCCCTGAATAATAAATATATGTTGAAATTTGCAGCAATCATAAGGCAACATCACATAAAAGTTTTTGTAATTCCTACCATGTTGTAAATCTCAATCTAATCCAAGAATCTTAGAAATTCCTAATACAATTAGTTTCCATTTCCATGTCCCCCCCATTGGGGGGGGAACATAAGATAGTTTAAGCTTGATTGGTGATCAGCATCTACAATCTCCTTCAAATGTTTTTTTTTTTAACTTGTTTGGGACCTCGCCATATTTTTCCCTTAGCTCAATGCTTCCCAAAGTTAGCCGCTTCCAGAGTGGCCTCCCAAAGTTTGTCAGCCAGCAGGGCCATTTTTGAGAAGTTTGGAAGTTGACATCCAAATCTTTGGAAGTTGCCAGAGTTGAAAAATATGATTAGTTCAGTGATTTCTTCTTAAGAAAGAAATTCCCTAGTCTGTAGCCTCTGAAAACATATGAAAGTGTGACTTTGCAAAACACACTGGCTCATGCAAATAATTCCTTCTAGCAGCCATGTACTTTCAAAATTAATGCAGTTGCTTTGAAAGTCATCCCAGCTGTCTGCCTGTAGCTAGGTATTCAGGAACACAGGTTTCAGCTGGGGCTGCCGTCAAGTGAGACACAATGCATGAATACACCTGTAGAAATTCCTGGAGAAAGTCTTTGAAGCAGCTGTGCTGCCATTTCCAGAGGATGTGGCTGTGTTAAAGCTCCAAGGGATATTTCTCTCACAAAAAAAAAACACTTTGTAAAGGGCCTTTCTCAAATGCTAGTCTTATCATGTATCAGAAAGCAGCTGATTATGAAGATAATCCACTGCATAATAATGCAAAAAGCAAATCACTACCCCCTTGACAAAAGCTTTTTCATGGGAATTCGGGGAGCTGCAATCTCAAATCTTAACCTCAACTCCAATGTAAGTCAAATATACTTGCTCTAGTTGCAGGGAGGTGTCTGGGAAGAAGACTGAACTTAAATCAGAACTGTTTTGTACTGAAAAAAATCACACAATTTAAAACCAGGGTTGCTATTTTGACTCTGAATGCGCAGCAGACTTCTATATCATGAATTAGCTAGGATTATATCTCAGCATGTTTTGGCTAGCCTGTAGTGTGGATTATTTTAATCACAAATTAAGGTGTGACACAATAATCAATACCTGGCCAATATCAGGGACTTGAATCAGGAGGTGGTTTTTTTCCTCCAGGGAAGGGAGAAAATGGCACTGCCATAACATGCTTCATGATAAAAAAATCCAGAGCTGGGAGGCTGCGAAGCCTCTCTATCGAATTTAAAAAAAAAAAAAAACCCCACAAAGATGGACGGGCGTAATTTCTACCCGGAGATCAGTTTCCAATTTTGGAAAAGAAAAAAAAAAAAAGTCCCTCCCTCTCTTCCAGCCCTATTTCCCATCCAGCTGGTTGCCGATTCACATTAAAGGAAAATCAAAACTATTCTTTTGAAAAAAAGGAAGAAAAAAGTTTCGGGGTAAACGCAACTCTTTGCCAATATCCTTCCCGGAAAGTTGAAAGCGTTCCGGAGCTTTTTAACAGCCTGGAAACAATCTAGCAAGGGATCGGATCTAATATCCCAGCAGTAAAGTTATTTATTAGACTTCTGACGATCACGTATGCATTGGGGAAACCAGCCTTTCCCGGAGTATAATTATTGTTGTTTGAGGTTTTTTATTATTATAATGTAATAATAATAATAATAATAATAATAATAATAATAATAATAATAATAATAATAATAATAATAATAGCAATAGTAATAGTAATAAAATTATAATATTATTAAGTCCTAACGGAGTTTACCCTTCCAAACTACAGTGAAATTTATCCCCTTAGCTACAATAGGTCAAAAATCCCCACTGAAGCCCATGAATCTCTCCGGATCGCTCCCTCCTCGCTCCGCAGGATACCTTCTTCCGACCAGAACCGCACCGAATAGATGCCCCGTTCGCGGTTTTCCATTCTCACGTTGCATTCGCCGCCGTTCGATTTCTTCGGGGACTGGAAATAAATCTCCAACTTGGCCTCTAGTTTCTCTGCGAAGGTGTTGGGAGGGAAAACCTGGACAAACAGCGGAGTAACACGGCTCGCCATGGCTACGGCCATTTGCCCCCACCCGCTTTGAAAGGGAGCTTTCGCTTTCGTTTCTTTCGCAAGCGATCTGGCCCGAGAGCGGCAGAAAGGGAGAACTCCTCCCTCCTTTGCAAAGCGCGACGTAATCCGGCGTCGCGCTGCGGCTCCGGCCTTTTGCGCCACCTGCTGCCTGTCCGAGAGAGAGAGAGAGAAGCTGCCAGCAGAGGGGGAGGTGGGGGAAAGGACACTGTTTCCAGTCTGAGTTTTCCGCGGAAGGTTTCTCAGAAGAGTCTCGCAGGGAAGCAGCGAGCAAGCGAACTTTTCCCCTTCGCTTCAGTTCTCTTGCAGATCGCTCCGCTCCTTCACAAAGAGTGAAATGCGTTCTTTTTTTTTTAGGCTCTCTGTGGGAAGCCCCCTTTCCCCCCCTCCAAGAATTAAATATTTTGGGGAATATTAAAAGAGGCGGAAAATTATATTTCCCCAAAGGAGAAATGGAGAAACATACTCCAGCCTCAATTTCTTGCATGGTAAAATAGCTTCCAGAAGAATTTTTTAGAGGTGGAGAGGCCCATTAGCCTGTTTCCCTGAAAATAAGACATCCCCTGATAATAAGCCCAAGCGGGCTTTTGAGCGCATGTGCTAAACTAAGCCTCCCTCTGAAAATAAGCCCTCAAAAATATTTAAATGCAGAGCTGGAAATCAAGTAAATGGCAAGAGGAGCCCCATCTTGCTCCATGAGCTCCAAAATAATAAGACCTCCCTGAAAATAAGGCCAAGTGCTTATTTCAGGATTCATAAAAATATAAGACAGGGTCTTATTTTCGGTAAACACGGTAGAAATCCCAGCCAATTGTTCATCAGCAAAATATCTCCAGCTCCAGGGTCATGGGATTAAGGACAGGACATGACCTTTCAGGATATAATAGGATTAATCCACCACCATTTAGCAAAAGATGCAAGCCCCTTCATTGCACAATCCCCAGAAAAAGTTCAAACCTCAAAGTCACAAAAACCTATAAAGATCCATCCGTTCATTGAACCATTTGGTTAGTTGCCCCAGTTCTGTTCCATCAATAAACAGAGTCTTTCTTTCCAATTAGCCTCTATGTTATTTCCAGCGTCTTTCTCCCAGCTTGGAAATGAAACAGATGGATTTTCTTCCCAACACTTTGTGGCTTTTTAAGTGGTGTGTCCTACTAGGGATGGTAGTTCTTCTATACTTCTCATCTTGCCCATTTTGGACGGTTACTGCTATACAGGTAGTCCTTGACTTGCAACAATTTGTTTAGTGACAGTTCAGAGATACAACACCACTGAAAAAAGTGACTTGTGACCGTTTTTCACACTTGGGTCCATTGCAGCATCACCATGGTTACATGATTTACATTCGGATGTTTTGACAACTGATTCACATTTATGACGGGTTGCGGTGTCCCAGGGTCATATGATCACCTTTTGCAACCTTCTGATGAGCAAAGTCAGTGGGGAAGCCAGATTCACTGAACAACTGTGACTAACAACTGCAATGATTCACTTAACAAACGTGGCAAGAAAAATCGCAAAATGGGGCAAAGCTCACTTAACAAATTTCTCACTTAACGATAAATTTGGGGCTCTATTCTGTAAGTTGAGGACTACCTGTTCTTTTGCGTCTGAGCACAGATGAGCAAAACACAATTATCTTGGCCTTAGAGCCACTTTGGTGTAGTGGTTAAAGCATTAGGCTAGAAATTGGGACTTGCTGAGATGTTCTCCCGCCTTAGGCATGAAGCCAGCTGGGTGACCTTGGGCCAGTCACCTGCTCTTAGCCCCAGGAAGAATGCAAAGGAAAACCATTCCTGAAATCTTGCTGAGAGTATGAATCATTCAAAGACACCCAGCTAACTTTCATGGTTAAGGCAAGACTAGAATGTATTAATTAAAATACAGGTAGTCCTTGACTTGTGACCACAAATGAGCCCAGAATTTATGTTGCTAAGTGAGAAATTTGTTCGGTGAGTTTTGTCCCATTTTATGACTTTTCTTGCCCCATTTGTTAAGTGAATCACTGCAGTTCTTAAATTAGTAACACGGTTGTTAAGTGAATCTGGCTTCCCCATTGACTTTGCTTGTCAGAAGATCGCAAAATTTGATTACATGATCCCAGGACACTGCAACTTTCATAACTGTGAACCAGTTGCCAAGTATCTGAATTCAAATCACATAAACATGGGGATGCTGCAATGGTCATAAGTGTGAAAAATGGTCATAAGTCACTATTTTCAGTGCCACTGTAACTTCAGTCACTAAATGAACTGTTGTAAGTCAAGGACTACCTGTATATAGAGATTAAGAGAATTGACAGACACCCAAGTATTCCTAATTTTTTTTCCTGCCAGGTTAGAGATCTTCAGTTGCCCAGAATTTGTTGGATTGCAATCCTCCTTATCTTTGATCAATGGCCTGGTGGGAACTAGCCCAGTTCACCCCTGAATTAATGGTAAGAAGCAACTTGACAATGGCATGGAGTTTCTGGCAGGGATCTCCTTGGTAACTGGGCCAAAAGATTCTAAGGGAGGTGACTGGTGAGTTGAAGGCAGTTCCTAGCTCTCAACTCAGAGAAATGGAAGAAGAAAATAAGGACAACTAAGAGGCCACCAGGAAGAACAGGATCAAAATGGGGAACATGATGAAATTACTAGTAAGTGAATAGAAAGAAAGGTTCAAACAGAGCTTTCCCAGCTTATGATGGAAGAAGAGCCAGTGGACATAGACTTGGGAAAAGCAGGGGAAGCTTAAGCAAAATTGATGTGAAAGGACCAAACTGTGTTAAGGTGTTCCAAAATATTTTTCCCCCACTAAAAAGGCTCCATTACACATTCACATTAGATTTCTCCTTGGAATTAAATGTCCAACCAGAAAAATTGAGGTTTATTGGCATTTGTGATCACTGGCATATCCACCTCAATAACCTCTTTGGGGCTGTATAGCCACTGGGAGCAAAGATGGAGGATGGCAAATGATAAAACATTTCTATGTACAATTGAGTTACACATGTTTGTTGAAGTGTGCAGTGCTTTTCACAATGTTGCTAAAATGCTTAAAGAAACATGTAATCTTTCAAAAGACATTTTTTTTCTCTCTCTCTCTCCCTCCCTCCCCCTCCTTCTCTCCCTCCCTCCCTCTCTCTTCCCCCTCCTCCCCTTGCCTTTCTAAAGAGTCAGCTTGCAATTTTACCTTCTTCTTTTATTATTGGAAGATTTCACATGAGAACCTGTTCATGTTGTAGCAGAAATACTGTCAACACCACACACATGCGTTTATATTCCCCTATTGCCAGTGAAGTTGAAAAATTTACATTTTCTCTATTATGTTATAAGTCATGATGAAAGTTTTCTTCTTCATTGTGTCTCATATAAGGAAATGTTTATTACAAACAATGTTGCTAGATTTTGTCTGGTAGCAATGAAAATTCAAAACAGATAATTAAGACTACTGAAAATGAGTAACCTTACTTAGAATTCCTCTTTTGTTTTTATTATTTATCTGTTTTTACACCCTTTTCTGGGCTTCAGAGCCTCCCTTTAGTATGCAGTATTGGGAAACAATTTTTCTACACATAACTCTGTTTTAATATTATAGTATTGTGTTAGCAATGCTAACTTTTAGTTATTTTTTTATCTCCTGCAAGTTTCAGTGTTCAGTGTAACAGTGAAACTTGCAGGACATAAAAATGAATGTAATTTTTTGAATGTAATTTTTTTCTGATTGTATTTTATACTGGTCTATAACACAAATGAAGATTAGGTATAGATAGATAGATAGATAGATAGATAGATAGATAGATAGATAGATAATAAACATAGTGATAGACAGACAGACAGACAAAAGATCGAGATAAAAATGTATTATTTACTTATTTAATCAAACTTATATGGCCACCCATCTCAAACTAAGTGACCGTGGATGGGAAAGAAAAGAAAAGAAAAGAGAAAAGAAGGAAGGAAGGAGGAAGGAAGGAAGGAAGGAAGGAAGGAAGGAAGGAAGGAAGGAGGGATCACTCTGTGTACATTCTGAAAATAAATCTCATTAAATTCAGTCAGGGTTACTTATAAATAAATATGTTAATTTAGCATATGGTTTGTACAGCATAATGGATTAAAATCTTTGTCTCCTTTTAGTGTATTGTTTCAGAAGAGAAGTTATTAAACTGAGGATTTGCAAATAAGGATCACATTCATAAACATTTATGTCAATGGCTCTAATTTAGACATTAGGAGAGACTAATTCTGATTGCTTTGCTATTATTTTCACAGACTTTCAGTTCTGAGACTACTAAAAAAGCCAATGCAGGTAAATAGTCTTTGTGTCTTTTAGTAATACAATTTTCACTGAGGGTCCTTATAATTTCTCTCAGGGTTTTTGTACTCAAGATCTTCATACTAAAAATTTCCATCCTGCATCATCAAGTTGTATGTACAACATCACACATGTACTGCCAAATATAAGCAGAGCCCTGAATGTATCCATAATTGTTTTTCTTCTAGATCTCTAATTCACATGTGATAGCTGTTAAGCAGTTTTATACCATTTTGTTAGGGTGTCTCAACCTCTAAATGGGTAATCAAGAAACCTAGGATCTCAGAAAATATCAATATGCAGATGTGTTGCAAAGAAAAAGGGAATAGGTTACAGAATCTTTGCAATCTAAAATATCTGTACTTGGCTACTTGGATCCCCATTATATAGCAAGTACATTAAGGTTGATTCTTCTTGATATTTTTGATCCTCTTTTTAACTCTATTGATTTGAAGGATAGGTAGCTCCCTGTTTAAGAGAAATGAACAGAGTATCCATCTGCTCTTGGCATTCCATTCCAGCCACAAATTCCATTGCTGGCATCCAGCTGACTTCCTTTGTATCAATAGCAAACAAATGGGAATGCTTAAAGAGCCTTGGTAGTACAGTGGTCTAAGGCACCCTGTTATTAAGCTGATTATTAAGACCAGCTGCCTGCAATTACTGCAGGTTGGAATCTCGCCAAGGCTCAAGGTTGACTCAGCCTTCCATCCTTTCTAAGGTAGGTAAATTGAGGACCAGTTGTGGGGGCAATAAGCTGACTTTGTATAAATATACAAAAGAATGAAGGCTATTGCTTAGCGCATTGTAAGCTGCCCTGAGTCTCCGGAGAAGGGCAGCATATAAATCAAATTAAAAAAAAAATGTCACAAGATCACTAGGTTATTTATGTTAGGAAAAGATGGCATTCTGCAGAAATTATATATTGGCAAGTAATTTTCTTCCCTGGGTCAGGAGGGAGTAAAATCTTCAAAAATGAACAGTGGGAATCTATGTACATATTTGCACAACCCACCAAAAGTTAATTTCCATTTATCTCCCTAGAAATTAGGATCCCGGTGGATGAGGAAATGCTATTGATTCCCATCAGTAACAGCATTTATGCAGTTCTTAAGAGGAGAGAGAATTACTTGTGCAGCCTTCTTCAGAAGAAGTTTGGCTGTATCTGTGTCCTTAAGAGCATAAGGAATCCCATGGAAGTATATAGGAAAAGCCTGAAGGAAGGAGTGGAAGTTTCCGTTTGGGTAGATGATCTCACGAGACATGAGGCCGATGCTTTGGTGAATGCAGCCAATGAGTACCTGCACCATTTTGGAGGTCTGGCATTTGCTCTCCTGAAAGCCGGTGGGCCAGAAATTGAAGAGCAGTGCAAACTTTTTATTGAAAAGAATGGTCCACTCAGTGCTGGCCAGATTGTGGTCACCAGCGGAGGAAGACTGCCGTGTAAGCAGGTTATCCATGCGGTAGGTCCAAGGTGGTCAGAAGATCAGAAGGAGGAATGTTGCCTCAAGTTGGAAGCTGCCATAATAAATGTTCTGAAATATGTGAATGCTCCAGAAAACAATATCAAGTCTGTGGCCATTCCTGCGCTGAGTTCAGGGATCTTCAATTTTCCTCAGGATTGGTGCGCTCAAGTGATTGTACAGACAATCAGGAACTTTGTTCAACTTGCTCCATTATTTGGCTACTTGCAAGAAATCCACCTTGTAAACATTGATGAGACCACAGCTGATGTCATGAAAAGGGCTTGCGAAGATCTTCTGGGGGTTAACGATATTGTGCCTCCGTCAGGTATTACTGATTCTATCACAGTCAATGAACTCTGCCTGCAGATCAAAAAAGGGGATATAGAAACACAGCAAGTAAGTCTTGTGGATTATAATGTTTCTTGTAGATGTATTGGCATGCCAAGAATATATTTTTTTTATTCCAATGCAGAAAACTACTAGCCTTCTTGTTGCTCTACTGAAAATTATATGATGTGGAAGATACATGGGCCACATCCAACATTAAATTTGTTGCTATTTATTCAACAGGATATTCTGTTTGAATATATCCTAAGATTCCCTCTGTGCATGCCTCAAATTATTTCTAGAAGTCCCTAAACCTTACAGAACCTTTCTTGTAGATATACGCAGTAGTGGGATTCAAGTAATTTAACAACTGGTTCTCTGCCCTAATAATTTCTTCCAATAACTGCTCAGAAAGTTAACAACCAGTTCTCCCAAAGTGGTGCGAACTGACTGAATCCCACCACTGGATATATGTCCTGTCCTTATGAAGATGGGGAGATTATTAAGATTCCTTGCTGTTGATGGAATAGTATAGAATTTCTTGTCTGTAGAAACCTGGCATGAAAATGGCATGAAAAGTTTCACATTTTACATTGCTCTCTTCCAGGCTGCTATAATTATTAATTCTGTGACTGTGCAAGATGATCTTTTTCAAGGAGTGGTTTCAAGAGCAATTTTGGAAAAGGCAGGTCCAGCTTTGCAGGAACAATTTCTCTCGGAGTTACAAAAACTTCCATCAGAGAGGCCCAATTTCATATACACAAAAGGATTCAATCTCAATTGTGAACATGTGCTCCATGTGGCTTGGCCATCTTACTTTGAAGGCAGCAGGCAAGAGGTGATAGTTATTTCCTATTCACTTTACAGCGTTTCGTTTGTATGAATTTGGGAGAAGATCAACGTATATATAATTGAATTTCTTTCTGGCAGGTATTAAAAACAGCCATTTCTAAAGGGCTTTCCAAGACTCGGGAACAACAGTTGTCAACCATTGCTTTTCCTCCTCTTGGAATTAAAGATTTACATTTACCAAGTAATGAGGTGGCCGAAATTATGGTGGAAGAAATCATGCACTTTGCAAAGGAACAAACTGGGAAGAAGCTGGATGTCTACATTGTGATATCTCTGGACAACATTGATGTTTATGAAGTAAGCTATTGAATATTCCTTGCAAGGGGTCTAAAGAAAGCATATGGTATTATCAGTCAGTATTACCCATGAGACTCAAGTTACTCTCCTTGCACTATTATATATGAAACTATTAAAAGATAGAGAATTGCTTTTCAATGCTCTGGAAAATATAGTTATTGGCATGATTTGCATAGCCCTTGGAAATATTGATATCTGCTAATATTTTTGTCCTTTGTAGGAGGTGGTGGGGTTTTTTTTGAAGACATTTAAATTCTATGAATATCATAGAATCAGAGACTTGGAAAATACCTTGGATGTCCAACTCCCTGCCCAGGATAGGAATTCTCATATAATCCCAGACAAAGAGCCGCCCACTGTTTGGCTGGAAGCCTTGAAATTTATGCTTGAACATTTGTCTAGCAACCCAACTGATTAGTTTATTCTGTCTCTACATTTTAGCCATATGCACCATTTTCAGACAGATAGGAAAAGTTTAACTATAAGGTGGGTTAACAGAAAAGGTGAGGGTCTCGGAGGCCAAATCTATGAGGAAACCTTGAAGCTTGAAGAAAGGATAATTATGTTATGGTGTAATAACCATTTTCTGATTTTTTTTTTTATTGAAAAAGTTTTCAAATACAAGTTTTTCCCCCTTTCCCCCCCTCTTCCCTAACCCCCCCTCACCACCCATCCCCCCCGTGACTTCTTCACAACAATAGGCTATTTCATAACTAATTACATACATAATATCTTTCCTTTCCCTTACTCCCTCCTCAGAATACTGACCCTTAGCATATTATTCTTATAACTCCCATTTTTACGATAATCTGCCCTTTTTCTCCTCCCCTAAACTTATAGTGTATTATCACAATTTAACATTTAATCTTTTATATATATTAATATAACATTTTAAAGCAGCCTTCTCCCTACATCCAGATTTAACGTTTATTCAGTTCTATCCAATTCCTCCACTCCCCTAAATATATGACTTAAGGATCCTTTTTCTTAGACTAATCAATCAGTAAACTAACCTATTTCAACCCTTCAATTCCTACAAAATCATGCAATACAATTCTAAATATAACCCACTGCCCACTTTACTAAAATATACACATATCTATATATGCATTCCATTTTATAAAAAAAAAAAAAGACAATAACTTTAAATTTATAATCCATATAATATCTTCTTTGATGTCTTTCCACTGGATCGTTAAACCCATCACCCATAATAGGGTAAAATAACATGCTGGTGCAACAGTTTGTTCAAAATCTTCAATCATCTTCTGCCCCCATCAGTAGTAGATATCCTCGTATATATATAAAAGTAAAAACAACCACCCGAGTGACATTATAATTATATCCATATAGTTATAGTTGTGGTATTCATCAGGATTGTTGATTCCCATCATCCTAATGGGTAACAGCCAGATCTTCTGCATGCCTCAGCGTGACTCTCTTGCCTTGTAACTCAAAATAATCATAATATATTCACCAGTAAAAGAAATCCAGAGTAGATAATTCAAATCCAACAAGGTAAGGCTCTTTTCACATCCCAAAATCACGGCATTACAGAGATCTGCCTCAATCCTCAGGATAGTATTAAACAATTGTTCGCCTCCACTATCTTTTCAGATGTTCATTCATTTTTAAAGTCCCTGGCTTCACTGTTGCTTGGTTTAGAAATTGCTGTTTCTATGAGATCTATTTCTTTTCTTTTTCTTTTGCGGGTTGAATTTCCATCCTCGTTTCGTGCCTACCAATTGTGTATCGGCTAATCGATTTTCATTCTGCTTTGTGAGTTGATCTTGTTGGGTTGGTTTTATCATCTCATCTTTCTTCTCCATCACTTGTATATCAACTGGTTGATTTGCGCACTTGTCTGTGACTTGATGGTTCATCACATTGGAGTCGGATGACACTGCTCTCTTATTTATAGACAGTCCAGCTGGGGTATCCAGAGAGTCCAAAGACAACTTATCCACCACAGCCTCTGTAATTTGGTATTTTCTTTTTGTTTCCAACTCCTTTTGCTTATCCTGTATTATGCCTAAAGATGTTAAATTCATTTTTAAAAATTTTTGATAAAATTCTTCCGCTTTTTCAACAGTGTTCAGTTGATATCTTACTCCTTGGTGTCTCAATATTAAACCAACTGGGGCATTCCACCTAAATAGGATATTTCTTTTTTTTAACTCAGTCACTAGAAAGCCAAATTTCTTCCTCTCCATTAACATCTTAGTCGGGAGCTCCTTAAAAATCCAAATCTTTCTTCCATGAAATTGCAAAGTAGAATTAAAAGAGTTCTGCACAATATTATTCCTAATTTCTTTATCTGTAAAATAGATCACCACATCTCTAGGCAATTGCCTTTGCTTTGCCAACCAGGAGTTTATTCTGTAAATTCTATCAATCCTGCAATACACTTCATCAGGTTGAACCTTTAAAATCCCAGCCAGAATTTCAGAAGATATTTTCCTTAGGTCATCTCTATTATTTTCCTCAGTCTAAGCAAACCTCTCAGTCTAATTGCATATTCTGTAAAATTATATTGAATCATTAAAACTTCTCTTTCAATCCTCTGTTGCACATTTTCTTCATTACCAGTCTTTTGGTCAACCTCCATTTTAGGTTTGTCTTCTGAGCTATTATCCTGAATGTTTACCAAATCCTTTTTAATTTTTTGCGTCATGTCATCCAAATTCTCCTCAGTTTCCTTCATTTTCGACTCTAATAATTTAGTCTTTGCATCC
The DNA here is from genome assembly GCA_022577455.1 of Arizona elegans. Classification (NCBI taxonomy): domain Eukaryota; kingdom Metazoa; phylum Chordata; class Lepidosauria; order Squamata; family Colubridae; genus Arizona; species Arizona elegans. The sequence goes on from JAKOOJ010000001.1 coordinate 108,585,597, forward strand.
ACCCGAATCAGAAAGTCTGATAAACCATTAGCTGTTTTTAAAATCTTTCGATTCAAAAAGTCAAACTTTGATTTCACCAGTTCACCAATTTCTTTAATTTCCTGCTTAAATTTTTCAAGTTGCTGGTTCACAATCTCATCCCTTCTTACAATCTCATCAAGAAGAAATTCTATTATATTAAAATCAGGTTTCTGACACTGGAGAGTTAAAACTTGTTGGTGTAATTTATTAATGGGGGAGATTCCCCCCCGCCTGTTTGTCTAGCTGTGTGAGTCCCGGTGCCATTTCCCATACAGACAAGATTTAGTGGAAAAGAGAGAGAAAAAAAAGCTTGTTTCCAACCAAGATCAATATCAGATCCCCCCAAAAAAAAGGAAAAAAAAAAGCAAGAGTGGGAGTGAGGTTTTGCCTCAATTACGGCCAAAAGTATTCATTCCGCTACTTTGTAATAGAAAACGGAAGGACTTTCCCTTTCAGCCTCTCTTCAAGCCGCAGCTTTCAGCCCTTCTCCAGCCACGGCATTTTCTGATTTTTGAATGGAGGATCTTTGTTTTCTTTCTCTTCAAAGTTAGGTTATAAATTTGTAGCTCAAATAAGAAGAAAGCACTAAAAAAGTATAGGCTTTGTGAGAAGTTTTATATCCAAATTTATTTTATTCTTTATACTGTTTCCATCTTTCCTTAACACTTTAACAGAATCCACAATCGTCTGAGAATCAGCGTCTCCACTAGATAATTGACAATCAAGCTGAAACTAAATTGATCAAGTGAAAATAGCAAACGGGGAAAATACTAGTACTTTAGCCAAACTTCCTCAAACTTCCAAATAAGACCTAATCCACATTTCAAAGGTTAAGGCAGTGGTGAAATTCAAATATTTTTACTACAGGTTCTGTGGGCATGGCTTGGTGAGCGTGCCTTGGTTGGCGTGGCAGGGGAAGGATATCGCAAAATCTCCATTCCCACCCCACTCTAGGGGAAAGATACTGCAAAATCTCCATTCCCACTCCATTCCAGGGGAAGGATACTGCAAAATCTCCATTCCCACACCACTCTAGGGGAAGGATATTGCAAAATCTCCATTTCTACCCCACTCTGGGGTCAGCCAGAGGTGGTATTTGCTGGTTCTCCGAACTACTCAAAATTTCCTCTACTGGTTGTCCAGAACCTGTCAGAACTTGCTGGATTTCACCCCTGGGTTAAGGTCTGCAAACACAGTTAATTAAATTAGGCCTCCCTGCGGAACTGTATGTTCACAAGAATTCATACTTATACAGACACACGCCCCTCAAGTGTCACCCTAGAATCAGCACGCAGACACTTCCACACCCTGGACAAGCTCCCCCTATGAAAATCTGCACCCCATTTCTCTGCAGCCTGCCCTTAAATGCAAATTGTTTTGCTTTTAGGAATAAATAGGACCCGGATTGTGGGGGCAATAAGCTGACTTTGTATAAATATACAAAAGGGTTCGCAATCTGGGAGTCCTCCTGGATATGCAGCTGTCCTTGGAGGAACATCTGACGGCTGTAACCAGGGGGACCTTTTATCAGGTTCGCCTGATTCGTCAGTTGCGGCCCTTTCTTGATCGGGATTCCCTGTGCACAGTCACTCATGCCCTCGTCACCTCTCGCCTTGACTACTGCAACGCTCTCTACATGGGGCTCCCCTTGAAGGGCACCCGGAGGCTCCAGCTGGTCCAGAACGCAGCAGCGCGGGTAGTGACGGGAGCAGCATGGCGCTCCCATGTAACACCGCTCCTGCATGAGCTGCACTGGCTCCTGGTGGTCTTCCGGGTGCGCTTCAAGGTGTTGGTTATCACCTTTAAAGCGCTCCATGACATAGGGCCTAGCTATCTTCGAGACCGCCTGCTGCTACCGACGATTTCCCATCGACCCGTGCACTCCTCAGGGTGCCATCAGCCAAACAATGTAGGCTGGTGACCCCCAGGGGGAGAGCCTTCTCTGTGGGGGCACCTACCCTCTGGAATCAGTTGCCCCCAGAGATAAGGAGAATCCAAGATCTCAGTGCCTTCCGCCGTGCCCTTAAAACCCACTTTTTCCAGCAAGCCAGGCTGGCTTAAGAAGAAATTTTTAAATTTTTAAAATGTTTTAATTGGTTTGTGATTTTTAAATTTTTGGGCCAAATTTATATATATTTTAATTGTTCTTAATATTTGTAGTTCATGTTCTTAATTCTGGCTGTGCACCGCCCTGAGTCCTTAGGGAGAAGGGCGGTATATAAATTGAAAAATAAAATAAAAATAAAATAAAATAAATATACAAAAGTATGAAGGCTATTGCTTAATGCATTGTAAGCCGTCCTGAGTCTCTGGAGAAGGGCGGCATATAAATCAAACCAAAAAAAAAAAAAAATCTTCTTTCCTCACAGCTATCTGGATCTCATTTTTATTTATTCTTGCACAGCCCCAGTTCAAGTTGGAACCACAAATTATTTTCCTGACAGCTTGTTGACCACAAAATACCTTGCCTTAGAAAATGACGATCCCTTCTTCACTAGCAGCATTCGCTAAAAAAGCTGGTTAAGAATTTAGCGATTTGTACTGTAATAGAGGATTTCCTGCATTGGTCAGAAACTGGATTTGATCATTTTAGAGATCCTTTTCATTCTTTGATTATATAAAAACAATCAAGAAGATAATAGACCAAGCATGGAGAAAAGTCTTAATAATAAAGGAGGTACCTGCCCAAAGAAAAATAGCTTCCTGAACAATACTTTGTATGTTGCTAAAGAAATGCAATTTTAAAAGAAATTGCAATATATCTTGTTGTCACCAGTCTGCAATAATCCTTTGAAGTCAGCATGAGTTCTAGACCTTTCCCTACCCAAAAATCTCAGCCAAGGAAACAGTGTTAAAAATCCGCAGAGAATAACTATTTCATTTACTAGTTAGTATGAATGACATATCACACTCTTTCTGGGACCTTAAATCAGTCTTCTATTGTAAATGTCAGCTAAACTGTTAACATCAGTTGTATCTTCTTGTTCTTTATGTTTGTGTCCGTAAACATGACTTCACCAACTGAGTTTCCAATCTATTCCAAGCATTCAATATTGGGGAGAAACATCTTATTTAAAACTGATTATTATTTTAATTGCCATTTGCTGTAATGTCCATGGTATTATATGAGCAAAAACAAAATTCCAAACTAGTAGTCATATTATGCTGATTAATCATTATTTTCCCCCTTTTAAAGGCTTTCTGTGCCAAGCTTATGTCAGTGAAGAACAAATTAGAAGAAAAGATGGATTGCAGCAATATTGACACAATGGGTAAAAATAAATTGGAGGCTTAAAATTTATGGGAATTCTTGGCTTAATTAAGTTCAATGACCTGAAATAGATTCTTTGTCAAGACCCTGTCCAATGATTGAAACATTAAGAACGTGGAGCTCAACAACTTTGAACTAAACAATTTTCTTGACAGTGATTCAGTATATCCCATTTACTCATCATCAGTGTCATTGCTTTTGACAATGATGGTGATCCTGTGTATTGTGTTTGTAAAATCTGGGTTTTGGTTTAATATGGAAGGTGAACCCCGCAAACTCTGGCTTAGCCAGCAACCAATGGTTTAAGAAGTTGTGTATTGGTATACTGTGAGAACCAGCCATAGAAGGAGAAGCTGAAAGGTGGGTGGGATAAAAGAAAAGCCGTGGGGAAAATTAGTCAAGATAGGAGGGAGGAAGCATTTCAGGGAGGGGGAATTTCCTTTAGATTTTAAAAGCTGGAAAACCTTAAAAACTCTAAATTCTTAATCTTATATAATCTTGTCTAAAAGCAAGATTTGTCTCAGTGAAAGCTCCTGGGTAATTGTGTCTTAAAAATTGCAGAAATTGTACAATATTTATTGTATAAAATCATATTAAATATCTCAAAATTGTAACGACACACCACTTCATATACTGTTTATTGTTCTTTAAATTTTTCACTTGTTTTTGAGAATTTCATCTACTTCATCTGAAGAGTTCCCTTTCCTCTTGACCAATTCATTTTTTTTCTCCCTACATCTGTTTTGCAATTGATTCTTAGTCATTCTGTCTTTATGACCAAATTATCTCAATGTTCTGGTCATTCTCATTCCTTCTTGAGCCTCCAAATGGTCATCACTTTTTTGGAACTCTCTAGTCTTATTCCTAACTATCCTTTCCTGTCACCTACCAGCATATTTTTTTCCCCATGGATTGTACCCATTTGGATGCAATCATTCAGCAGTGCAAATTTTTCTTTCTTTCTTTTTTTAAGCAGAGCTACAGACTGATGTCCAAACCAGTCCAAGTTTTGAAAGAAATGGGCCTTTTGTGGAACTGATAGGACGCAGCCATGATATTTTGGAGAAAGCAGGACAGTGGCTCAGAGATATCATATTGGTTGAGGAAACTGGACAGATTGTTATAAGAAACCACAACATTTTAAACCTGAGCAATGTCCAGCCTCTTGAACTGTCTCATCTCCAGCAGCATTTTGGCATTACCATCCTGGAGAGTGTAAGTGGAGCAGGGACAGCCCTAGAGATCGAAGGCTCTCCCCGAGCTGTGATTGATGCAGCCTTTGCAATTGAATTCATGCTGCAGTCAACAGCCAAGCAAGAACCTCTTAAGATGGATGGTACGTAAAGTTGCATAAGCATATTCCATTGATAACAGAAATTAATCTAACCTTTAACAATTGACAGAATAATTAACTGAAAATCTTGGTTTAATTAACTTTTTAAAAGCATTCTTCTAGTATTTAGAAACAGCAATTTTAGAAATTTATGTACTCTTCGCTGAACTTAAAAGGAGTTTTGTTATAGCAATTTCACTCTGAATTGCCTAATGCTTGCTAAAAAGAGCAAACAGTGGACGGGCAGAATGCCGAGACAAAACTGCACAGACATAAGTTGTACCTTTAAACATGTACATCATGACTTTATTCTTATAATGTAGAAAGTAATAGAAATCCATGTCAGATAAATTAAAATAGCAGAATTGTACAATGATAGTCTGAACATGTTCTGCTCTGAGAAAATCACGCAACCGTCTTATTCAGAAAGCCAGAAGATGGCTTCTTGTCCCTATTTTGTTAAATCATATAAACAAGTGCAGTGTTAGAGTATTATTTAATCTTTGTGATCAGCTACCAGGTTTCATATTGCAAATTCTAATAAAATTGATACATCTTTTATTCTATCACTGGAATCCACAGGGGATCAAAACTTTGAAACAACATATAGTAAACAAAAAAATATTTTAGTCAAGTGTTGGCTAAATTAACTATTTTTTCCTTATTTCATCTTAGAAGTATCATTTGTACAGATATCCCTAGTGAGAAATACCAAATAAAGTTTTTTAAAATGTTTTTCTTGTTTGAATGTATGTGGGGTGGGAGTGGGGGATGTACATATACTCACAATTTTTATTCTTTTATTTTCTACAGTTGCTATTGGTATTATGGTTACTATTATGGCTTTGGTTTATTTTTTTAAAAATTGTATTTTATTATCTTTTTATGTTAGCACAAAATTTTTTAGGGCAAGTTATTGCAAAGCATTATTCTATATTTTTTTTTCCCTTTTGTAGAACAAATGGAATTAAAGAGCATCATCCCATTCCTTTTGAGTTTATTTTTCAATCTGGTTTAAATCTTGGTTAAATTTTTATCTTGGTTTAAAACTTGGTTTCATTTTTATTAACCAGTGTATTATTTGCATTCAGGATCTTTGGAGAGCCATCTTCATCAGGAAGGGGATCTAGAGATGACAAACAGATGCTTTTATCAAATCACCCCAATAGAGTCTTATCTTCAAGAATTTAAAGACAAAGAAAAACAGCTCGAAAAAGCCGGCCTCCAGGTTCTAAAGGTGAATGGCAAAATAATGCTAGGAGAAGATTGTGTTGCATTATACATGTATCAAATTAACCAAAACATAAACAAAATTGAAATCAATCTAATGATTGACAGGGTTTCATTGACACAAAGTCTCTGGATGACCCAAGCTGCAAGTTAAACTGGACATTAACTGGTTGTCACTTCTCCCTTTCTGTGAAGCAGCTGACTGTTCAATGCTAACAATGTCAATTTTGAATCCCAGGTTAGCCTTCCATGAAGGGGAAAAAAAGATTATTTAATCCATCTGAGGGATTTAAGGTTATTTAATCCATCTGATTTGTTGATTTCCCATTTTACAGCTCCAAACCTGATCTTCCATACAGCTCTGTAGGGCTCTGCAGCTTTTATTGAGTCATATTGGCCTGTAGGAGTTAGCATAACTCGCCTTCTTCTCCCTTCCATTATCAGGAGCATCCTTTAAACTGAGGATTCCCTGCTCATGGAAACTTGGGAACGAATTGTAAACCTGATACAACTGTAGCTTATGTCTGTGTGTATGTATGTGTCAACTCATAAAGCTTTCCAGGCCTTTCCATGTGTGTGTTTAATCAAACACCAGCCTTGGGAGGAATAGAAAATGTATCACTCAGAGCAAATCATAAGATGATGTCAGTCTCCTATACTATAAATCATGAGCTCAAGCTAAATTTCAGAAGAGGCTACAGAATTCCAAAATATGCATCTAAATAAAACTAATAAATTTATGACAAATCTGAAAAAGGATAACAACTAACAAACAATGACCTAATTCTTATTGTGAATGGAAAAATAGATAGGCTTAATATTTCACAGAAAACAAATCCATATTCTGCAACAAAATCTTGATTGAACATCGATTTATTTGTACAGAAAACAGATAATCCTGGAATGAGATGTTTCTTTGATTCAAGTACCTGGATTTCCTCCAGAATCCTGGAGACACATACCAGGCAGCATCTCTTGTATGAGGAAAGGTTTGCTGGAACAGGGAGTTTCTGCTGGTTGCCAGGGGAATTACACTCATACTCATTTTACTACTGGTAACAAACAGGGCACATCCTTACCTTTCATTTTTATTACAGATAGAGAAAATACATAACCCTCTTTTAGAATCTGCTTTCCAAAGGGTAAAAAGGAAAATAGAAGGAAGAAATACTGGAATGCCTGTATGTCATAGATTGTACCATCATGTCCCTGCTCAGTATTGTAGCCTGGTATGCAAAACTGGATTTCAGAAAACTTACTCCTCATCACAAGGTAAACCACATGTTGTTGTAATGCTGTAAGAAGTGCAGAATATTTTTCAGCATATTAAATACCTTATTCATGTGCAAATTGAATATTTTTGAAACAACACAAACATGTCTTAAAAATTAGTATTTTACAACTGGTTCTTAAATTATAATTTCTATACTGGTGAGAAACAAGACTGGAGTTTTCATTCTTAAGTGTAAGGAATCCAAACTAACAGGACTAGATTGTGGTGCCTCTCTTGTGTCCCCTTGGGATTCATATTCAGACTTGGCAGTAAATTACAGACTATCAGAAATTTAACCAGGGGTGAAATCTACTTACCTTCCCTACCGGTTCGGAAGTGCTTGCTTCGCTCGCATGCGCATGTCACATGCACACTTGGACCCTCTGCGCTTGTGCAAATGCTTCTGCACATGTGCAGAGGGTAAAAAAAAGTTTACTTCCTGGTTACAACCAGGAAGTAATGATGTCTGGGCGGGTGGGCAGAGCTTTGCGCTGCTGCCGCTACTGGTTCTCCAAACCACACACTGCCACCACTACTGGTTCGCCCGAACTGGTGCGAACAGGTAACATTTCACCCCTGCATTTAACTCTTAATTCACTTCTCAGGTATTCTAGGTAGAAGATTCCCAGAAAGATTAGAAACTGGAGGGTAAGCAAGAATTCAGCCTCAAACATAGTAGCTGATTCTCCACTGCAGACCATATATCTATGTTCCAGAGTACCGTATAAACTCTAGACTTCTACCTCTTGCCCATTTGAATTATCAGATTAGCTTGTTATTTGTTGGCTGTGGTATACCAAAATACAATTACATAATACCTTCGTCCTAGCCTGAGAATTAATGAGACCCACCTCTCCAACCTCAGCTTTAATTACTCTATTTCTAATTGTTATGTGTGATTATTTTAGTGGTTATTTTCAGCATGGTTCCCAAGTTTGTTTACTGCAGTCAAATTAGTCCTTATGATTCTACCTAGTATATGGTTGAAAGACAAAAGATACTGCAGCTACTCGTTTATATTGCTATAATAATAAAAATATGGTAAAACAGCCTGCATTTTGTGCTGTTTTTCAGATCAGAAATATGGAGCTGGCATATATTTTAAAAAGAACCCCCGGAAACTTATAGCAGATACCAGAGAAAAATGTGAAATGGACCATTTGATCTGTATGTTTGAAGCAGAAGTTGTAACAGGGTCGTACACAAGGGGCAATCGGAGTTATGTAGCGCCACCATTAATTAACGCAAGCAGTATGAAACTCTACGATAGTGTGGTTGATGATATTCATAACCCTGAAATCTTTGTAATTTTTAATAAGGAACAAGCTCTACCACTGTACTTATTGACATGTTCTCTGCTTTGGAGCCCTGATCAGAAGGCAAGTTTGGAACCATCATCCTAGAATCTCTGAAGCCTTAATGTTAATTGAAACACAGACACTAGTTCTGTGTTAGATTAGGTAATAAACATATGGCAGTTCTGTAATGCAATGAAAAAAGAAATCCCTGCAACATTATATTCGTGAAGTCTCCTTATTCTTTAATGTTATTTCAACAAAAGTAGTTAAAATCAAGCCTTCATTTTTTTTTAAACAGAACTGCTGCAGCCACAAATCCTTATATTAAAGTATTAATTTTAAGCCATCTGAATACCTGGGGGAGGGGGGAGGGGGGTTTATATTTACTTACTTAATTCTACTGTGGTCATTAGCCAGTACAAGAGAATTGATACTCAAATATCCAAAACTAAATTGACCATCTCAAGATTGTTAAGGAAAGTACATATAGACCAAAAAATAATTGGCTGAAAGACAATATTAAATCAAAATATGCAAAATATGCTAATGTTTGTTTAGGCTACACATATGCAACAACAACAAATTAAAATTAGCAATCTGGATAACTTTGAAATAACAGTGTAAAATACAAATGCAATGCAAATACATATATACACATATACATGTACTCATGTATATTTGTAAATAAAATAAAATTTTCCAAAAAGGATTTAAGAATTACAAACTTCTCTTACAAAACCTAAAAAAAAATATAGTACAACAGCTGACATGGCATTTACATTCCAAAGCAAATGGTTAATTCAGAGCCTCATCCATTTCTGGTTACCGATACGCAGGCACGTTCAATTTCTCTTAATTATTTTTTTACCTGGTTTTACATGGCAATCTTATATGTTATCTCAGGGTTGAAATTGGGAAGTAGAAATTATTTATACTGTTGATTGTTGTATTTTGCTAGTCAAAAGTAAAGTCAGAGCATTTCAGGGTTCTGTATAAAACTGGAAAAACAGAAGAACATGTCACAAGGACCTACTGGTACTCGTATGGGATATAGGTTTTGTTTTTGTTTTTTTGTATTTTTGAGCCAGAAGAACTGAAGGTATAGTATTTACATTGGGCTTAAGGTTAAAGTCCCTTTCTGATAAGGTTAAAGTCCCTTTCTGATATGGGATGTGAAGCTATTCTGGAATCAAAACCCAAAGCAAATAATTAGATTCACTGCTGTGATCTATTAGTATATATCGGAGGGGCTCTCCTCCAGAAGAATAGTGGGAAACACATCCCTGCAGATAAGAGTTGCACCCATAATTTCAGAACAAAGGGGAAAATAATGCAAAAAGCAAGGAGAAATGATACATGCATAGATATTCATAAGTAATTACCTAATAGATCTCAGGCTACTTCCTACCCTTTTGTTATCTAGAGAACAGTGGCCCTGGTTAGAAGAAACATTTGCATCTTATGATTCAGGGGTTGTTTTGGATTGTTCTGATAAAACTTAGCATATGCCCTTTGAGTTGCAAGGCCACATTCCACATGTCTCAATTTGTCTATTAAACAGTTGCACTCATTTAAAAACTGATTTTCCTCACACTGTATAAGAAGCTGGTGTCAGAGTTTATCTCTTGCTGTCTGCCATGGGAAGCTGAGAGATATTACAAGCATCCTTTTGACAGTCTATATTAAGCATATGTTACTTAAATTTGACCCTTGCTTGCTCATAGTCCAAAGATAGTGAGGGAAAATCCTAGGAGTGTGTGCTGTAAACTGCTTGCTTCCACCCACTTTGAGATCTGTCTTCTAATGCCAGGAAAACTAAGAAGGGAAAAGTGTCAGCTCCAACTAGTAAAGAAATACAGCTTGCCATATTCTAGCCTCCTCTTATCATTCCAGCCTATACAGTAGTGAAGTATTGGAGATATGATGAGGAATTTGGGAAATTGCATTTAAAATTTAGATTGATCACATTTAATGGTATAAGATTGGGAGGGGTGTGTGTACACACACACACACACACACACACACACACAGAGCCACTAAAGCCCTTAGCTCCACTATCCAGCACTCAATTGGGACTAACACACACACACACACACGGTTTCTTAAACATGAATATTTTGCAGAATATATTTTTTCTCTAGTTAATTTCCTAAAATTAATCTCAACCAGAATTCCAAATAAATTAATGTTTATATAAAGGGGGTACAATCAGTGTTACAATCAGTGCTGGGTGAAATAACCTACAATTGTATAATGGGACTTCACTTGTTCTCAGCATTCTCATCTTTTCTGAGGGTTTTAACTTCCTACAGATTTGCGGAGAGGGGTGAAACATTCAGTTGATAAATGCTAGTCAGTTAGAAATTAAAACAGACCTACTATTGGATGTCACAAGTTATTTATAAAGAATATCTAGAAACTAGCTAACAAGAAATAAGAATTGAGTGTCTCATAGAGTGATACCTTGATATTCAACAGCTTTGAAACACATTGAATTTGATACACAACACATTTTGATGTGAAAAATTTGTCTCAGTATTCATCATTTGTTTGATACAAGCTAGAACTTGTCAATGTCAGCTGCATTGTAACTCACTACATTGTTCCTTATGGGAAAAATTGTTTGGCACTCATTGTCACAGCGTTTTTTTTATTTCCCAGCTGAGCTTCATTATTTTTGGACTAATAGACTTACTGTAGTTTGCCAAGTTCCTTATCAGTACTCTACTACGCATGTCTGCATTCCTTCACTTGCTTCACACACTTCTTTCTTTGTTCTCTTGCCAGAGGTCCGGCTGGACCAGCAGGAGATCTCGCTTGCCAAAATGTAACAATTTATTTTTCTTAGTTAGTGAGGTGTTTTATTTTCTTTATAACAAATAAATGAGTTTTATTAGAAACTTTCCTTCGCGTTTTTCTTTATCAGAATATTGCAACTTGGAATAAGCCACGATCCATCTCCTCTAAACCAGGGTGATTTTTCCCAGAGCCAAACATGGGATTAATTGATGCCCTGACATCTGGTAGCACTCGGACGGTTGATTTATGGCTTTTTTCCTTGTTTTGTTATTTCTGATAAGAGCGCATAGGCAATTAGTTTTTAGCTACTGAGGTACGCTAATTATATTGCTAAGATGCCGAAACAGAAGAAAAAAGGCAAAATGAAACTAAGACCACTCTTCGTAAATGATTTGATTCATCTTTCCAACGAAGAGGTGGCAGACAGGAGATTTTCAGATTTCCAGCCCCTTGCTACAGCCACACGCCTGGAACAAGAAAAAGCTGTGGGAACAGAAATGGAGACAGATAAGACAGAAGCTGTTTTTGAAGGAGAAGCACTACGACTGAGGTCAGTAACTCCCCCTTCTAATTATGCCAGCTCTCAACCTGTCTCCCCAGAACCTTCTGAATTTGTAACGCTCGGTGCAAGGCTAAAGCACACTGCCGAGCAAAATTACTCCCACGCAGAGAGAGAAACAATTCATTATTCTCCTCGAAGCTCTAAGCTCACCCTGGATGAGCTGGCTATGAAAGCCTTTCGTGACCGTATAAAACTCTATGAACAGCAGCTATCCCAGGCAAAAATGGCTATATCTATGCTTGAGCAAGATAAGGGAGACAACTTAAGATTTTCAAAAAGCGCCATATTGTCTTCTTCCTCGGAGCCAAAGACACTCCCCCTGGTGGATTTTGTGTCAGGCCAATTAGGACAGAGGGCCCTGCATACGTCACATGAAAGTCTCCCTGATCAAGTTACATATAAACCTGCCACGCAATCATTCCTTGTAAGTGCAAAGCTGCCCGAAGCTAAAGGTGCAGCATCTGCTGGCAAAAGTAATTTACTACAGGAAGCTGAAATGCCACAAGTGTTTCCACAGGCCCAAACTCAAACACCCCCTGGTGGTGATGGTGCCTTTTTAGATGGAACACAGGCACGCTTTATGAAGCAAAGGCAAATGACTGCATCTCCAGCAGGTCATGCCAATATTGCAGCTCAAGCACAAATGGCAACTGGAATACAGCAGATTCCAGTGCATCAGCCACAGCAGCCACACATGCCTGCAAATGTGCCCCAGCCACAAGTGCAAATAGGGCCACCTCCTGGCCCACCTCCAATGGCACAACCAAGACCATTTTTAGGTCCACAACAGGCACAGCAAATACCACAGGCATTTCTGCCAGCACAGCCAGCATACCAAGTGCAGGCTCCTTACCAGGCATTTTCTGTCTCTCCACTAACTGGTGAGTCAAAACTAAAAATGTCAGGACACAATTACAAAGCCTGGGTCAGTGAGATTACACTATTGCTTCTTAGAGAAGGCACGCACTGTATGGTGTTTAACCCTCCTGCACAACCTCGGGATTTTGCAATACGAGATTTAGAGATAAGGGCTCGCACGACATTATTGATGTCCATGGATACTGAACTGCAGGTCACTTTTCCACCAAATACAACAGCCCGTCAAATTTGGGCTGAATTGGAAAATTGCTACAGGCCTGTCTCAATTGAATCTTCATGTTTACTCATGTCTGAACTCCACGGTTCGAGATTGAAACCTGGTGAACAAATTGGAGGACATTTGACCAAACTGAAAGGTCTGAGAACAGAATTGAGAGAAAGAGGCCATAACATTGAAGATATTCAAATGATCAGCATCATTATTAACTCTTTGAATTATGAATGGAAAGATGCTGTTACAAAAATTAACCAAGTCCCAATTGCTCAACGCACAGTGGACAATGTCTGTAGACTTTTAATTGAAGAAGAGGCATTCATGTTGGCCACACCACACTTGAGAGGACCACCCGCATCAAGAGCTCCAGCTAGGCGCCCCTTCCGAGGAAGGACCTATGCTCCAAGGATGCCAAGATGCAACATCTGCAACCGTGTGGGACATGCCACCCGGGATTGTCCCCAACGAGTTCCAGTTCCTGTCACATACCAGCCCAGAGGAACAGATTCCAGAGGCAGAGGCAGAGGCGGAAGACAAGGTCGTCGTGGTCCCCGGCGTGATCCACAAACTCCACTCGCCACATTGGCTTTAACCACTGATCCACAACCTCAACCAGAGTACGACAGACGACTCCTGTGGACTTTGGACAGTGGTGCAGCATTGCATGTTACCTACAGAAAGGAACTTTTCACAGAGATGCACGAACCTGAACCTGAACTACGTGAACTTTATTCTTTTTCCAATCATCCTTGTCAGGTCAAAGAAAAAGGAACTGTTTATGTTGAAGAGCTCGATGCATTCATTCCTGATGTTTATTACATACCAACAGCAACCAGTAATTTGCTTAGTCAGTGTCACTTGTCTAGAATGTTAAAGTTCCAAGTTCACCACCTTGAAAAAGCAAGTTACATAGTTAAAGATGGAGATATTGTTGCTGAAACCATATTAATTGGTGGTGTTTATTACTTAAAGCCAAAGCCTAAAACACAAACACAGGCAAGTATGCAAACTCCAAAAAGGGAAGGCACAGGCCCAGAGAGAGATGCTCCAGTGAGAGATCCTGTTGCTACCCCTAAGGCTCCTAAAGCCAACAAAAATAGAATTGGTAAACAGGTTGCTCAGACCAAGCCTGAGGTTCTGCATAAAAATGTTAATGTTGAGAATTCACTAACAGGTAAACCTTTGCATTCTAGGTGTATCCACAAATGGCATAGAAGATTGGGGCATGCCAGTTTCCGTGTTCTTAGGAAGATGCCGGAGTTCGCAAAAGGTTTGGATCTAAAGGGATGTAAGGTGTTTCTGGATTGTGCTGTATGCAAAAAGGCCAAATCCAAAGCAGCAGCCATTCCCAAACACGCTACACGCCTGTCAACATGCATTTTTGATTTGGTTCACATTGACATAGTTGGTCCTTTCCCGCCATCATTTGGTGGTAGAAAATATTTCCTAACAATTGTTGATAATTACTCTAGATATGGATATGTATATCCTATGAAAGAAAAATCAGAGACTTTTCAGATCTTTAAAGACTTTGCAACCCTTGTTTCTTCCCAACACCAAGTTCGCATTGCCAGAATCCAGAGTGATCGTGGTGCTGAGTTCATGTCTCAGCGTTTCCAGGACTGGATGCGTAAGAATGGAATTGTTCATCAGATGTCGGCCCCTGACACATCAGCTCATAACGGAGAGGTACTGCAAACCATGATGTGTTGTCTCCTAGAAGACGCCAATCTTGATATGATATACTGGGGTGAAGCTATCAAGTATGCAAATTACATTGTCAACCGTACTTGGAACAGTGTAACAAATCAGACTCCTTTCTTCATGTTGTATGGCTACAAGCCCGATCTTAAAAACATCCATATTTTTGGTTCATATGCTATGGTGAACATTCCCTTAGCTCAAAGAAGAAAAGGAGATCCAACAGCAAAGAGACTGAGATTTATGGGTATTGATGATAATTCAAAGTGGAGCAAATTTATTGACTCTAAACATGCAATTGTGATTTCCAAATCTGCTAATTTTGAGGAAGACATTGACTGGTCCAGGATTCATTCCAATGATCCTGGAGTTTATTTTCCTAGAGATGATACCGCTGATGCTACGCAGATTGATGATCAAGATTCCACTGATTCTTCTCAACCCAATGTTCCATCTTCGCAAGCCGCGGATGCTGACGCTAGCGACGAAAGTGAGGACGAGGACGAAGTAGAAGAAGACTGGACAGTTGTTCCGAGACGTTCCAAGAGGGTCACAAAAGGAATCCCTCCACAACGATATTCTTGGCAACTGACAAAAGCACCCTTGCCTTTGATTTGCAATGTTACACTTCCACCTGATAATTTCACACAAATCAAGCAGCTCCCTGATTCAGAGCAAGACAAATGGTATGAAGCAATGCAGGTTGAAATGGACAGTCTAAAGAAACTTAAAAGTATTTACACCTGCAAAACCTCCAGCAAACAAAAAGGTCATTGGCACTCGATGGGTCTATAGAATCAAAAAGAAACCAAATGGTGAGTCATTGTACAAAGCCAGACTTGTAGCTCAGGGTTTCGCTCAACGTTATCCTGAGGACTACACAAATACCTACTCACCGACAGTCAGAACTGAGAGTGTAAAAATTGCTTTAGCAACTGCAACTATCCTTGGTTTAGAAGTTTTCCAGTTTGATGTTGACACGGCTTATCTACATGCAGACCTAGATGAAGAGATCTACGTGAGAAGTCCTCCAGGATTCCGACAGCAAGAAGGGGATACCTGGTTCCTAAATAAAAGTCTTTATGGTCTGAAACAATCTGGTTTAATGTGGTATTTATGTCTTACTGACAAACTAAATTCAATGGGCTTTATTAAGTCCGAAACTGATGAGCGCGTGTTCACAAAAAGATCTAACAATGCATATGAGATAGTTCTTGTTTATGTTGATGATATTGTTTATATTGGTCCAAATAAGCAAATGAGTGAGATTTTTGCCAAAGCTTTGCAGAGATACTTCACATTGAAATCATTAGGTCACATTAGCACTTATTTAGGTGTTCAGATTGAAAAAACACAGAAGGGGTTTAGTCTTTCACAAGAAGATAAAATTGAACAAATTTTGCATCATTGCAACATGAAAGATGCTAACACAACAAAGACACCCATGCAAACAGATTTTCACAACTTGACATAAGAAGAAAGTCCTGAGTTCGAGGATCAAACACTTTATCGTTCAGTCATTGGGTCACTGTTATACATTAGTAGTTGGACCAGACCCGACATTGCACTTAGTGTTAATCTCTTATCACGACACGTAGGTAAGGCAAAACAGTTTCATTGGACATGCATTAAGAAATTATTGAGATACCTAAAATACACCAAACATTTGAAGTTATTGTTAGAACCAACACATACTGATTATGCAGAATTATGTTGTTATGCAGATTCTGATTGGGCAAGTGATAAGAAATCACGCAAAAGTACTTCAGGTTATATGATGTTCTTAAATGGATGTCCTGTTTATTGGCAAGTACGTAAACAGAATTTTGTTTCTTGTTCATCTACTGAAGCTGAATATGCTTGTGTTTCAGATGCATGTAATTCTCTAACTTGGTTTGATGCTTTAGTCACAGATATCTGGACACACCCAATCCGACCGATCACCGTGATGGAAGACAATGAATCGGTGGTTTATATTTCTGAATCTCATTTCACAGGTTCTAGGTCCAGACACATTGACATCCATTATCAAAACATAAAACATTTAGTGAAAAAAGGTTTTGTCAAAATGCAATATGTATCTACACATGATCAAATTGCTGATATGCTCAACAAACCACTTCCAGCAGCTCAACACGAGTATCTGCGTGAGAAGATGTGCCTTATTTGATGATCTACTGATATTCGCTCAACTGGCAAAAGAAGGGGAATGTCACAGCGTTTTTTTTATTTCCCAGCTGAGCTTCATTATTTTTGGACTAATAGACTTACTGTAGTTTGCCAAGTTCCTTATCAGTACTCTACTACGCATGTCTGCATTCCTTCACTTGCTTCACACACTTCTTTCTTTGTTCTCTTGCCAGAGGTCCGGCTGGACCAGCAGGAGATCTCGCTTGCCAAAATGTAACAATTTATTTTTCTTAGTTAGTGAGGTGTTTTATTTTCTTTATAACAAATAAATGAGTTTTATTAGAAACTTTCCTTCGCGTTTTTCTTTATCAGAATATTGCAACTTGGAATAAGCCACGATCCATCTCCTCTAAACCAGGGTGATTTTTCCCAGAGCCAAACATGGGATTAATTGATGCCCTGACACTCATCATTTTTGGTACTTATCATGCCACCCAGAACCAATTAACAATGAGTACCGAGGTACCACAGCATATAAAATATCAATAATTAAGAACTAATAAATTAAAATCAGTATATATGGAGTTCAGTTGCTCAATAAAATATCGAACATTCAGAAACAAGTTTTCTGATTTGTAATAGCTTCTATCTACAATGCTTTAAAGTTTTTTAAAAATGTTATTTAGCTTGGTATTTCTTAAACCAGGACTGTTTTTCTTTTAAGAAAAAGTCTGTGAAGGTACAAGCCAAATATAAGAGCAGTTAGTTTTAAATGCTGCTCATAGTCCAACGAAGAGTTAGAACTCTATGAGCCCACTAAATTCATTTATATTTGTTCGCATCGATATTTAGACATACACATATAGACATTCCATAATACTAAACATAAAGTTCTCTTATTCCTTTATATTTCTATATTAATGAGAATAATATAGTTTCTGGTACAGTCATTATAGTTTTGTTTACATTCTTTTTAAAAAAATAAACTTTACAAAAAGTTTTAAAGAGACTATAAAAACTAAAAGAAACTCATAAGGATAAAGAAAACAAAGACAAAAGACAAAAGGGATAAAGAAAACAAAAGCAAAAAAAAGGCTTCCAATTTCCTTTGCAGTAAATATAAATGATTACAAAGTCATCACACTGTAATTACAAAAAGCTCACTTTTTTTCTATTATCTATTTTTTCCTAATCATCAAAGGTTCACAAATCTTAAGTGCTTTTCCCCCCTCTTTTAATGCAAAAAGTCTACAAGGGGTTTGCAGTCAGCCATATCTAGATACTGTCTTTTCTCTAATCAAGGAAATAGGGAAATTGGCCATCTCTGCAAGTTCCATCATCTTCACCAATCATTCCTCTGTTGTGGGTAACACTGAACTTCTCCACTTTTGACCATATAATTTCACTGCAATCATCATTTATGAAAACTAAATTCCATGGTTTTTTTTAATCCCAAAAGATTAAAGTTTCTGGTTTCAACTGTACATTCATCTTTATCTTCTGAATTAATATATTTGTATCCAAAAATTGTGTCTTTTTTAACATATCCACCATATATAATAAAATATCCCTTTATGTTGTTCACATTTCCAATAAATATTTGAAGTACCTTCATATATTTTACTCAAGCCGCCTTGAATCTTCGGAGAAAGGTGGCATACAAATTGAACAAATAAAATAAAATAAATAAAAATAAATAAATTTCTCTGGTGAGAAATGCCAACAATACAGCATTCTATAAGAATTCTCTTTAAGGCTAGAACATAATGTAAATATAATGTAGTCCTTTCAACCACCTATTTTCCCATTAATCCATTTGTGGAGGTGGCGCAGTGGTTAGAGTGCAGCACTGTAGGCTACTTCAGCTGACTGCTAGCTGCAGTTTGGCAGTTCAAATCTCAACAGCCTCAAGGTTGACTCAGCCTTCCATCCTTCCGAGGTGGGTAAAATGAGGACCTGAATTGTTGGGGGCAATATGCTTACTCTGTAAACCGCTTAGAGAAGACTGTAAAAGCACTATGAAGAGGTATATAAGTCTATACCTCTACAGACTTGTTAAGTCTATAGTCTATAGTTAAGTCTATAAGTCTTGTTTATTGAGGTGAAAAGTCCTAGCCCATTTTATCTTACATTCTTTCTTGTTCTTCTGACTCATATTTTCACAAAAGTTTATACATTTTGGCAATAACATGCTCATCATTTGTGCATAATTCTATTTCAAACTCAGTCCTGCATTATTCAAAGACATATTTTATCCACTTTAAACCTTCCTGATAACTGTATATAAGAAAGCCATTGAAAATAACCACCTATTGTTAAATCCCTTGATTTTATTTTACAATCCTTTTAAGAAGACTCTAGTACATTTATGCTTACTTATCATTTTTCATCTACACAATGCTTTTTATGCTAAGAGCCATAGAAGTGTTTTGGGCACAATCTAGTTTATATTTATTCCATAGTTTTGCATTCTTAAAGCTACATGGATTTCAAAAATATAAGACTTGATTTTACTGTATCATACCTTCTAAATGCAATTATAGAGTTGTCAAAGGACATTGTGATTTCACCATTTCTGAACACAAGCACTCATCGATCATGAATTCAATCAAACTCATTAGATAGATCTCCTTAGGCCCACAGAATGAAATGGCTATATAGGGAAGGTAGTTATGGGGCTCTTGTAGCAATCCTAGTACACAGAGATGAAAGTTGACTTCATAGGCATGCAGACGTCTGGTATCAGTTTCACTAATCATAAATCTCAAAAAGATACATTTACTCTTTCGCTGCAGTACACACCAAGTTTTTTAAAAATGTTAAGCTTAATTTAAAAGGATTAAAAAACCTTCTGATATGTAAATGAACAAACTGACTCTTTTATTCTGCACTATTTTATTAAAATGTCCCATGTAAACAATTTCTACATTAGTCAGTTCCCCTTCAGTGTCCCTATATAACAAAATAATAATTATACATAACTTTACATATTTATTTGGCCCTCTAGTGAATTTTCTATGTTCTAACTTAAAAAATCTATCACAGACTCAATGAACAAGTACACATTAAAGTTGTCAATTATACCACAGTAATTGAAAATCCCTGATATTTTTATCTGCATTAGTCTCTGAAAGCTATTCCAAGACTTCTGGAATTTCTCCATCATCCACAATGAGCATGTGAAGAATTCCTTCCCTTCTCTTCCCACTGCTGATAGCTTTGATATAACAGTTGTGCTTTCCAATACTGAAATGTGTTTCTGTCCCATCTTCTACAAATTCACCCTGACCAAAAAAAAAAAAAAAAAGATTAAAAAAACATTTGATTCACAAATGTTTCAGACTTTTACTAGCTATCGAATTATTTTAGTTTCAACAAAGCATAAAACATTCAGAGTTACAGCATACAAACAGGACAGCAAGCTCAACCTTTAATTTTTCCGGGACTAGGAATTTCAGAAAAGATATCAATGCCATTTGAACTATAAGCGTGCAATTATTTTATGTACTGTATGGAATTTCTCAAAGAAATGTTCCGTTTGTCTTGTAGTAGAGTTTAGCTGTGTAAAAGCTGAGGTGTTTTGATCTGGAAGCCGATGCCAAGGTTCTGGAAGAAGGAAGTCCTTCTTTTTTGTAAGAGGCATAAGCATTCCAGAACATGCATGGATCTTTGTGTTTTTTCCACCTCCCAGCCATTAAACTAAGTGATAAAAGGAGTTCCGGCAGCAGCAAAGATCAGTGGGAGCTTTCCAATACTGACATGTATGATTTGGGTTTTCTGCTGAAGGAAGAAAATTCAACTTAAGAAAGAACTTGTGACACATGTCTATGGAGATTCTCAGTCATCCAGGTCATGGTTGTCCCAAAGGTGCTTTTTCAAGAGGCAACTGGACTTTCTGGTTTTTCTTTGAAGATGTTTCGCTCAGCTCTGAAGAAGCTTCTTGGATGAGAAGTGAAACGTCTTCAAAGAAAAATCAGAAAGTCCAGTTGCCTCTTGAAAAAGCACCTTGTTGTGAGACAGTAAAGATGAGTTGGAGTATTGAAAGACTAAAAGGAAGAAGAAGAGGAAGAGGAGCCTGGATAAAGGAAAAATACTTTTCACGCCAGGCCACATGATGACTTTTGTAAGCCCCATACATTTTTGCTTTGTTGAGGCCCCTACTTCCATAAAAACAATATTATTAAAAATTACATTCCATAGGATTTTCAGTATTTTCTGTTTTTTTTTAAACAAAGAAACAGATTATAAATAATAAACATTATTCTGTAATAATAATAAATTGTGGCCAGTTAGTTATGTCTGTCACACATGGCTACAAACAAGATTTGTTGTTCATGTTTTGTCAGTTTCTTGCATGCTTTTATTAAAAGGTGGTGAAATAAATATTTTTTAAAAGGCACCAAAATAAGTAACTTCTACTTCACTGTTTTCTGATTTAAAAAAACCCACATTAAAATATTTTTATGAGCCCTTTGCCTATTATGCCTAATGGATAAGTCAATCCTGTTTTCAATAGTGAAACAAAGATTTATTTATTTAGTGTATGGCAGTGAAACAAAGAAGAGAGATACAACCGTTTGGAAGAGCCGAGTGTTCCTTCCAAATGACTCATCTCATTCAACAGAGATACACTGTACAAACTACACTACAAGGGAAGCAGTAACCTGATGGCAAAAGGCTGGCAAGAGAAAGGGAAATGAAAGTGAAATTTGATAAAGTGGCTGAGGAGAACTCAGCATTACTCAGAGATAGTCATCAATTTGGAGACCAAGAGCAGCAGCTTGATTCTTAGCTTATTTTGTTCCCAGACTGAAAACTGAGATATGGAAACAAAAAGAAGCCTCGTAAAGATAAAGTTGCACTTTTCTATTTGCTCAAAAATACTGATTCCTGCATGGAAAAATACAAATCTGTTTACCTTCTTTCTGGTGTCTGTATCATCTAAAAATGAACCTGTGACACCATCATGATTGTTAATTTATGTTTTATTTTATATTGGGCTGCTGCAGAACTATAACTTCCACTATCCACAACCAGTAGGACCATTGGCAGGGTTTGCTGAAAGTGTAGTTTTTCAGCAGCATTTGGAAGGCCACAGGTTTCCTACCAGTAATAATCTTTAAAATTTTATAGGATTATGCTCGTTATGATTGCTTGTTAAGCTATTCAGCTATCACAATTATTTTGTCTTGATTGTCAATTTCTTGGGGGAGGAGAGAAAGATGGTATGAAATAGCCTCTTTAATTTATGACTTAATTATTTTCAACTAAAATAATCTACTTAAAATGTTTTTTGATGTTACATACTGCTGTCTCCACTTTTTTACCGTTACACCAGACATCCATTGTATCTTTCTCTGAAAAACAAAATCAGAAAAGGATTGCTACTTAAACTATTATATACAATTTCAATATCTTAAGTATAAAAGTTGTACCCAGATCAAAACTCTTCTGCAGTTTACATTATGTTTTATTTTGATTGAATTCTACAAAACGCTATAAATGCATTTCTAATTGCATTCTGGTCCAGATGAAATCTCATTATATGCATGATGTTTTTCTAAGAATGCTGTTCATATAGTTATAATATCGTGCTTTTGGAAAAAATAAAAAATTAACAGAAAACTTATAGAATGTCAAGTGGCCACCGAATGCTGATGGAATATTGAGAAAAAGAATCCAATGGGAGGAAGAATAGAATGAATGGTATCCTTAAGAGAAATGCACTAAACTGGAACAATCACAAGTCCTGCTTATTCTATGACTGCAAGAATGTTAAATGTCTATCAATGTAATAGAAAATAGATTCAATCTGAAAAAGGGCAATCATTTCTATGTAAATAATGCCTTATGAAAGTAACTTGTCAATTTTTTAAAAAAAAATTACTTAAAAACCTGTATTTCTGAAAAACTCAAAACTGCCTAAAAGGTGTGACGTTTTGAAAATTAGGGTGACTACTGAAATTGGGGTGCAGATGAGTGTACATTGTTATCAAATCTATAGCTGATGCCAGTTTGACAGAAGGACTTTGATTCTGGTAATCTTTCTGCAACTTGCAAAGGGCAAGAGAATGCTGCATGTGACTTTTTTTAAGATATTATGGTAGCAGATACAGGCTGATAGTAGACACAGATTTATTTACAAAATGCTGCTATTATCTTAAAACCAGCTTGTTAGTCAGTATCCTTAATTCTCATAGTTATGCCCATAGCCATATATATGTCCAACATGATGTTTTCTGGATTTATAATAATGCTATTTTCTATTTTGTTATACAATAATCACATTGCCAACAATACATAGTTAAGATTCAACACTAAATGTAAACCAATGCTAGTAAATTATAAACAGCTATTAAAATTTAACACTAATTTAACAAATCCTTTTCGGAACCAAGAGATCTTGTTGTAATCCTAGAATGTCTCCAAGGTAAGAGTATGTAACTAACTTGATTATGTGCCATGCAGACATTGTCAATTCTAAGCAACCACACATATTGATTTTCTATAAAGGTTCCCTTAGTCTTTATTTCAAACAAAGGGGTTATAGCATTTATATTGGAGAGTACCAAAATACAACTAAAATAGTACATGAACCATACAAGAGACTTCAGGAAACATACCTAAAACAACTCTAAAATCTGTACCATCTAGGTGTAAAACCCAAGTGTTTGTTGTTTTTGACCGATTCTCCAAATATTTCTTGAGACTTTTTCCATCTATTTCCAGAGTATATTCATATGCAAATCCGCTGACTGCATCAATATTAATAGTAGCCTTTGTGTTAGCTGCTCCAACTGTAAATGTCTCCTTTCCCACTAATTTAAACATCCATTCTTTTCTTATTATTTCCTAAGGATAAAAAAAAGACATTTAATACAAACATATTTTTGCTTCAATTCTGAAAACTTGATTGCCATAAAACCAGTCAACTTTTTTGTTTTATTATTGGAAAAAATGATCAAATCAGATGTAATCAAAAGACTTATTATCCTTTCATCCTATTGTATGGTAATATTTCTTTAACAAGAACATAGAATCCAAATCACAGGAAGTAATTATTAAATGCTATTCTGCCCTGATTGTATCCCATTTCTGAGACACTTTACACTTTAAAAACAAAAACAAACTGAAGAGCAAGTTCAGAAGATGTTTACTAACATGGTGAATTATTATGGTTTGTTACAGTCAGTGGGATGTTTAGACTGGATTTGGCATTTTATCCACTTATCGAGTCCTTCTAAGGATTAGGATAGATACTGTTTGATGGTATTAAAATACTGTCACAGGATTATTATTATTATTTTTAAAATTCCTAGCATTTCCCCACACGAGCAGGGTCCAGAAAGTAAACTCTATCAGGAAAGATAAATAACATGTACTGTATATAGGTTTAGATAACTGAGGGGGGACATGATGGCAGACTTCAAATATTTCAGGGATTGTCACAGAGAAAAGGGAGTAAACTTAGAACTATCACCTAACAGGGCTGCGTGAATTGAAACTACAAAAATAAGATTCAGATTTATTTATTTATTTATTTATTAAATTTATATACCGCCCTATTCCTAAGGGACTCAGGGTGGTGAACAGCGAACGAAAAAAATACATTTAATATATCCCAGTTTAAAATAAAATAAAAAAAAAGCAATATAAAGGGAAAGTTAGGCCAGGCCGGCCTGCTGAAACAGGAATGTTTTGAGGGCACGGCGGAAAGTGCGCAGGTCCGGAATCTTCTGTATCTCTGGGGGGAGCTCGTTCTAGATGGTGGGTGCCCTCACAGAAAAGGCTCATTGTTTGGCTGACGGCACCCTGAGAAGCCCCTCCCTATGGGAGCGTACTGGGCGGTGAGAGGCTATTGGTGGCAGAAGGCGGTCTCGTAAGTACCCCGGTCCTAAGCCATGGAGCGTTCTAAAGGTGGTAACTAAGACCTTGAAGCGCACCCGGAAGACCACAGGGAGCCAGTGCAGCCAAGATTCTAGAAACTGTCAATTGTAGTGTAGGTTGCTTTGTAAAGCGATGAGTTCTCCTTTGCTAGAGGTTTTTAAAAAGAAACTGGATATCTTTATTAGAGATGCTCTACTGGACCCTGCACTGAGGAGGAAGTTGGACTATGTTATCTCTAAAATATCTTTCAAGTCTATGACTCTATAACAGTGATGGCTAACCTTTTTGCCATCGTGTGCCAGGAGAGGGGGGGGGTGCGGGAAAGGGTCGCGTGCATGCGTGCCAACACCAATAATTCTATGCGCCCTGCTCTGCACATGCGCGCACAACCCCCCCTCTCCCACCCCCCCCCGCTCCTGGCACATGATGGCCTGGTAGGCCCGTTTTTCTTTCTTACCTGGTTCCAGATCCTCTCTGTTTATCTGAGAAGGGTGAAAACAGCCTTTCCCACTCCCTCAGAGGCCCTCCGGAGGCCTGAAACGGGCCATTTCCCAACTCCCGATGGGACAGGAAGTGATGTTTTTTGCTGTCCCCAGCCTCTCTAGGAGTCTCTGGAGGCTGGGGACAGCAAAAAACGTCACTTCCTGTCCCACTGGGAGTTGGGAAATGGCCCGTTTCAGGCCTCCGGAGGGCCTCTGAAGGAGTGGGAAAGGCTGTTTTCACCCTCCCTAGACTCAAAGAGAGGATCTGGAGCCAGGTAAGAAAGAAAAATGGGCCTTCCCCATCCACCCCCGAGGCAGGAAATTGCCTGTTTCCCTACTTCTGGTGGGCCCAGAAGGCCCGAAAATTAGCTGGCCGGCGCGTGTGTGCGCACCAGAGCTCAGCTGGCGTGCCCACTGATATGGCTACATGTGCCACCTGTGGCACGCTTGCCATAGGCTCGCCATCACGGCTCTATGATATCTAAAATATAATAGTCCTGAAGAATAGGTACCGTTTCCCCCAAAATAAGACATCCCCTGATAATAAGCCCAATCGGGCTTTTGAGTGCATGGCAATAAAGCCAAAACGCTTATTTTAGATTTCAAAAAAATATAAGACAGGGTCTTATTTTCGGGGAAACACGGTATGTATGTACCAGAATATACATTCTGTGAACGTTCTTTCAAATACACCTGCATACACCTTATATTTATGTATTTGAAGGCTGAACACTGCTCTAGAACAGTGATGGCTAACCTTTTTGTCATCATGTGCATTGGCAAACAGGCCATTTCCGGCCTCCAGAGGGCCTCTGGGGGAGGTGGGGAAGGCCGTTTTCGCCTTCCCCAGACTCCTAGAAAGGCTTTGGAGGCTGGAGAGAGCAAAAAATGGGCCTTCCCCACCACCCCGAAGCAGGAAACAGCCTGTTTCCCTACTTCTGGTGGGCCCAGAAAGCCTGAAAATCAGCTGGCCAGCACGTGCATGCACGCTGGTAAGCTAAGCTTGCATACCTATCGATATGGCTAGGCGTGCCACCTGTGACACACGTGCCATAGGTTCACCATCATGGCTCTAGAATATCCTTTCCCTATTTGTAGGACTAATCCTACAAATGAACAATAGTGTAATTGTGCTAGGGAACTGAGTTTATGAAAGGATAGTAATTTAATTTGCTGTATAATAAAGGTCGTGGCAGAAGGGTAGAGGCACTTGTATGATTTGCTGCCTAGGCAATGCCTCAAATCATAAAGTATATGCTACAATAATATGCATTCACCAAAGGAAACAATGTAGCTGACCCTGACTTTTTATTTGGACAAATGAGATAGGAAGCTGGAAGAAGATATGCTACCTACTCAGAATGTGATTCTACTCACATACTGATTCCCTCAATTTGGGATAGAAGCATTTGCAGCACTGTGTTGGTCATTTGGATGAAATAGATCTAGTCTCCTCTTCCATCTTCTATTGCATGTGCTTTTCTGCCTTCATAGAGAAGGAATACCTACCCAGGTTTGATCTTATGGGATCATTCAAATACATTGGCAGGAGCTGGAGTTCAGTTCCCAAAAGCCAGAAAGAAAGGAATCATCATACTGTCAGGATGCCCCTTTCTTTACCCTTCTACTTGAAAAAGAAAATAATATAATGGGGAATGATAAAAAATGGAATGAAAGGAATTAGATAAGGAAAAATTATGCCTAAAAAGCAATCTGATAAATTAAGCCATCTCTCCAATTAACCAGTTGCTCATTCATATCTATTACGACTGCAATACTTCTCAATTTCCCAATATACATCTGTATACCTTAAATAATGATTTTCTATATAATATCTGCAGCAAGACTGACAGCAAGATTCTAGTACCACGAGGCATTCATTCCTTGCACTATGCATTCAAGTGATGTATGTTTTCAAGAAACAACTGAATTCCCAAACTGGTTATTGTGTATTTTTTGAATATATTAACAGAGAAAATTAATTAATCTATCAGTTTAACACTGTGAATAAATATTCTTTTAATAGCTAAAAGCTGAACTCAACATCTGTTCAGAAGAAAAATATTTCATAAAACTGCATTATTTATCTTTAATAGCAAATTTTCAAAACTTTAGTTCAACATTATTTATCCAATATATTTCTATACTGCTTCTTTTGCTGGAGCATCTCAAAGCGATTTTCACTAACAGCAATAAAATCTAATTTCAAAAAGAATGAAATACTTATTTAGTCTAAACCTCCTTCTATAATTTTGATTTCAAATAAAAATTGTGTAACTGAAAACTGCTGAAAAGACTAATTTCAGCATGTGTAATGGGTAGTGTACATAAAGATAGTATTTCAAGTGATAGTTATTTAAGGGAACCTTAATCTATAATTATCTATCCCTCATACTTATCAAGGACCCTTCATACTTACCCCTGAAATCGGTGGGCTAAAATGCTTTCTTGCTTATCCTCTTTTAGTGTCTTTTGTAAATTCTCTTGCCAGTGCTAATGTATGGCCTTACCAAAATAAGATAGAGTACCTCCATTCTCAACACCACACCTGGGCATTTTACAGCCCATAGGCCACATCTGGATGGCAGGTGAACCCAGTCCAGCCCATAGCATCAGAAGCATTGAGGCAATGTCAATGGTTTTCCACAAAAGTCCCAGTTTCTCATGTGGCCCCTTGGGAAAATTAATTGCCCAGCCTACTCAACACCAATTAGAAAAGCTTTCTTGAGATGTACTCTTTCAGCAAACCATGTTTTACATACACAAACTGTTAACTTGTTGTTTTTCAAGGAACTATGCATTTTATGCAAATATCCTACCTTTCCATCTACATACACAACACGCTTTCCTGATGTGGTCCCATGTTCAAATTCAATTTTGTGAACACCATCACTCAGGCCTACTTCCCAGACAGCCACCAGGTCTGCCATTCTGTCTATATAACTGTAATGAGACATAGAAGAACAAAACATTTAAATATGTACACTTGACCTACTTCAAGCAGTATTATTCAAAAGTGAAATACACTTCTAAAGTGGCTCCAACTAAGCCAGGCTCTCTTTTTGGAAACTTAATTATATTTACAGAACATACTATGCAGCTCTTTAAATTATGAGCTTAGTTTTTACTAAATGTTTTGGTCACTCAGGCATATACATATCCTTGTCTGTATACATATTTATATTTTTATTACACCTAATAAGAAAAAGTGACATATTACATTATATATAGCAAAAATCCGTCAGCCCAATTTTTATTTTTAAACACCTTGTTAAATCCCAATCATACAGTCATTTCATTGTACTGATACAAAATCAGTTTATAGACAGAAAGTGAACATATTTAATTGTTCCAAGCCTAAAAGATTCCTTGGAATATTTATTCCCAGATATCAGTATTTAAAATAATTTAAACAAATAAAACTCCAATTTTTACAATTTTCATTTAAACTCTAACGAAAATATGTTATTTGATTAATTGAGTAACCTGATAATTTGCCAAACGTAGAACTTAAAAAATAATTATTAAACTTAATATACCACTGGTTAACAATAACAATCAATCCTAGCCAGTTAAATCCAAATCCAGTCCTGTCTTTCTGATAGATAGACCTATCGTTCCAATATCAAATTAAATACAGTAACAGATAAAAGTAATCTCTGATAAGCACCACAAAACACCTTAATAAGAAACATATTAAATATAGCAGAGAAATTAAAGAACCACATATATGAACATTGTATTTATTGAATTTTATTTGGTGTTTTTATTAATATTCACCATTGGGAACCTTTGTTGACTATAGCAGTATATAAAACAAACAAAGAGAGAAATTAATATTTGGCTAAGATTTGTTTCAAAAATAACTTTCCATATCTCTTACCCTATGGGGTATATTTTACCTTACATCTTCATTGTTATCAGTCTCCATCCAAGTTGCCATAGTATACAAAATGGCTTTTAATCCAATTAGCAGCAAAAAAAGAAAGAAAGAAAAAAGAAAGCAGAAAGAAGTAGCAGCAAAAAAGTAAAAAATAAATTGCAGATGTTTAGAATAATTGTGTTCATGACAAATCACTATTTCAAATATTTTGTCCTGAGCTGGGGGAAAATGCTGAGAAAAGCATTCTAATTTGACTTCTTGATTTTACCAATCTGTCAGTGGCTTGAAATTAATTTGGATACACAAATGCAGTATACCTAGAAATACCATAGTTACTACTTGCAATCATTCACTAAAAAGCAGTCTGAACCTGTTCCTCAAATATTTGCAAGTTTGCCAGTAGCATTTACAACCTTTTGACCTAGCTCAAAAGAACTTGAACCTCAGTTAAGGAATGCAACAATATGTTACAATCACTCAGTTACTTAACAAAAATAAATTTCTAAGCTGCTTGCTCCAACATATCAAAGCTAATGTTAATGGTCAGCAATTTCTTCCTTCTGGTTTCTACTTTAACTTTTTCATTCTTGTCATTTTTGGAACACAAAGCAGCACATTTAAAAAAAGACATAAGGTTTAAAATAGCAGATGTTACAGCAGCACCCACATATTTTCCCCCAGGACTTGAAAAGTTATTTTTATTATAAACAAATAAGCAGAAAACTGGCATGCAGTAAAAAAAATAAAATGATTAAGCCCAGTATTATATGCATTCCATATTCATTAAAGTGGCAGAAGGATTCCATAGGCATCCCTAAGAAATAAAAGGTGGGATGGCAATGTTTGGAAGATACTTATCAATCTACATAAAAAAGACAAATGGGTAATACAGAATGCTGACAAATTAGTGAAAGTGGAGATGAATTCTAATTAATGATGTTTCATGATGGAAAACATTTTCCACAGCAGCCACTTTAACCTGCTTTTTTCTGACTTTGGCACTTTTTACAAATCTGACAAGAATAGAGTAACCTGTATAAATACTTCTCTACTATGAACTAAAACAACAATAAGTTCTGTGCTATGTGGGCTACTAGATTTCTTTGTGTTGATGTAATGCTTAAATTTAAACAGTATTCTTTGCTGAGTTCTCCAAATTTCATTTGATGAAAACTATAGCAAAATATTCTGCAAAACAAATTCAATTAAATTCTAGGCATCAACTCTGAATTAAAAAAGAAATGGCAGTGTGATTATAGCACAAATTTCACCTAGTTTGCCCATATGTTAAGATCTATTCCATAAACCATAATCAGTTGACTTTGCAAGAATATGCCATCAAATACATTTAAAAGTCACAAAAACTAACTTCACACAATAGGCGTGTTGCTTGAAAAAATATTAATGCTTGCAATGTTGTATGAACCAGCTAAGCATGTCAATTTTAATTTCGTTCAACCCACATTTCTGGATTCTAAAAACAATACTGAAAAGGGGTTATTAGAGAAAAAGGCCTCCCTATTTATATGTGCTTTGGGTGACTTTAGTTAAGGGAAAACCAAGTATTTTTTCAAAGTGATTCTTTTTATTCCTGATTGATCTGAAATAATGAGGCTGGGTACAATCACCCTTGGAAAAAGCCATTTCCCTGTAGAGAAAAATTACAGCGGACAAAAGGAATCATACCACTTCACGTTATTTCTCTTTCTAATAATTTCTATGCAGGAATAGGATCTGAGATTTATATACAGGTAGTCCTTGACTTACGACCACAATGAGCCCAAAATTTCTGTCACTCAGCAAGAAACTTGTTAAGTGAACTTTGCAATTTATGATCTTTCTTGCCACAGCTGTTAAGTGAATCACTGCAGTTGTTGAGTTAGTAAAACAGTTGTTAAGTGAATCTGGCTTCCCCCTTGACTTTGCTTGTCAGAAGGTTGCAAATGGTGATCACAAGACCCAAGTACACTGTGCAACCGTCTTAAATAAGAGTCAGTTGCCAAGCATCTGAATCGTGATCACATCACTATGGGGATGCTGCAATGGTGGTAAGTGTGAAAAACAGTCTTAAGTAACTATTTATTTATTTATTTATTTATTTATTTATTTATTTATTTATTTAATCAAATTTCTATACCGCCCTGCTCCCGAAGGACTCAGGGCGGTGAACAGCCAAGATAAGGCGAAACGTGTGCAGGTCCGGGATCTTCCGTATCTCTGGGGGGAGCTCGTTCCAGATGGTAGGTGCCCCCACAGAGAAGGCTCTCCCCCTTTTACAGTGCCCGTTGTAACTTCGAACGGTCACTAAACAAACTGTTGTAAATCGAGGATTACCTGTACTCCTTTTCTAGGGGGACATCAACAGATACTTGAATTAACTCCTTTTGGATCAGAGGGAAAAAAAGACCCTCTTCCATGTCATTTTTAGACTTAGACTTAGAATAACTTTACCGTCACTTTGAAATGTACACTAATCAGCACACATGAAAATGAAATTTGGTTGCATACAGCTCTCAAAGGGTCACCCACCTCCAATACACACTACATAAACTTGACAAAATAAAAAAATGCAAAATTATGCATATAAATACAAAACTATGCATATTTGAAGGAAACGACCATTCGGCCCACTTCCCCCATCTGCCAACCATTAATCCATTTTAAGGCTGTTCTGAATCCGGTTTTAACAACGCG
Source organism: Arizona elegans (assembly GCA_022577455.1). Classification (NCBI taxonomy): domain Eukaryota; kingdom Metazoa; phylum Chordata; class Lepidosauria; order Squamata; family Colubridae; genus Arizona; species Arizona elegans. The sequence continues at coordinate 108,617,254 of JAKOOJ010000001.1, forward strand.
GGGTTGACTTCGGTCCGAAAGAGCTATGGTGTTTTTAAAAGGCCCGTTCTCTACCTGCCTCAGGGATAGAGCGCCTCCCGCCCGCCGGTCGAAAGCGAGGCCTCGTCAGTGTGTGGGAAGTGAGCCGCGCCGGCTTCGGGCGAGGATAGCGGGTGCTCCCGGCCCGAGGAGGAGAAAGGGCCGGGGGAAAGCCGAGGGGAGCGGCTTCGCCCCTTTCCCCCCCTCGCAAATCTCTGCGTCTCCCGCGGGGCTTCTCACGTTTCCGAGAGCCCTCGCGAGTCTCAATATGGCGGTGCGGCCCGGGAGAGGAAAGCCGGGAAAGCGTCGCTTGGAAAGCGCAGTCGGCGCATCTCTCCTACCCTGGCAACAGGCGCGCACACGCGCGGGGACCGGCCGAGAGACGCGTCCCGGAGCCGCCGCCCTCCGGAGCGCCTCCTCATCTCTGCCCGACGCCGGACTTCTCCCAGGCGCCGCCTTTGGAAACGCCTCGCTGGCTGCCCAGGCGAAGCGAAGCTCCTCCCGCTCCTTTCGGTGCCTTTTCGAGCTTTTTCTTTCCGCCTCCTTCCAAGGCTCTCCTCCGCATCAGGGTTGCCTTCTTCACCGCTACGAGCCTCGTTGCTTTCGGGGGGTGTTGCTGTTACTCCGAAGGAAGCCTCTGCAGAACCTCGCAAGGGTCTCTTTCGGCTCCGTTTCTATGCTGGACCTTCTGGGGTTTTTTCCCTCCCCAGAAAGTAGGACAAGCAAGGATCCTTTGGTTTAAATTGCAAGGAAATAGATTTTGTTGGACACCGGGGAGAAAAAAAATCCTCATGGTGAGAGCCAATTAAAAAAAAAAAAAATCAAACATTACTTTGGGAGGTGTTGGATGGTTTTTCTCTTTCACTGGAGTTATTAAGCAGTCTGAATGGCTCTCTTTTAGGGATGCTGCAGTAACGGATTCCCGCACCAAATGGAGTCGGACTAGATGATCTTTACTCTTTACAGCTCTTTACATTCTATGGTTCTAACCTGCTAATCTGTAATTAGCACTCAGTCCAGTTAATTTAGCGAGTTTGCACAATATACACTGCTCAAAAAAAATAAAGGGAACACAAGCAGAAGACATCCGAGATCTGAATGAATGAAAAAGCCTTATTAAATACTTTGTTCGTTATATACAGTAGTTTTGTGTTCCCTTTAGTTGTTTGAGCAGTGTATAAACTACTGTATGTAAAGAACAAAGTATTTAATAAGGCTATTTCATTCATTCAGATCTCGGATGTCTTCTGCTTGTGTTCCCTTTATTTTTTTGAGCAGTATATCAAACTATAAGCTAACTGACTAGACTGCCTTTATCATGTTGAGAAGCAAACTAGCCAGGCATATTTTAAATTTAGCATTTTGGATCAACGGTTATAATCTTGTTAAGGAAGGCGGGATTAAAAAAAAATCTAATGAAATAAATAATATGGACCTCTGTATGTCTCCGACAGGTGAAGTACAGGGGTTGCTCACTGGAGAAACCCCCTCCCCTTCTTTAAAAACAGCACTCTGTTTTGGGGGTGCTCTTCTAAGAAAAGATTGCCTATGTCATGTTTTTAGTACAAAAGAGGGTCTCCCCCCCCCATCCTGATAACCTCTTTTGAGGCATTTTCTTGATACCATAAGAAGATACTGAGTGCTAAAAATGGATATAAGCTTCCTCCTCCACTGTTTTCCTACTGGTGAACAGCTACAGAAAATAATGATAGTAAAAGGCAGAGATCTCTTTTTTTGGAGGCTCAATCTCCATTTCCAGAGCAGAGGCTTTCATTTCATTTAAGTAGGAAGGCAATCTTTGCAGCCAGCATCCCCTATTCTCCTTCGAATAACTTTTCCCTTAATAATCACTGCTAAGAATAACTCCACAGGCAGTCTGGTCTTTTTGGAGACCAGACTAGCCTCGTCGATTAAATCGAATATACCTGCGGAGTATATAAAGCCTAAGAAGCCCGGCAGCCAAAAATAAATAAATAAATAAATAAAAAATGACATCGCTGCTGCCAGGGACTGAACCTGAAACGTGTCTAGTATTTTTAAGGCTCTGAAATTTATCCGGAGGTCAACTAGGGCCGGGCTTCAGCTGAGCTTTGCGTGTAACCTGGCAGAACCGATAGGTTTGTGTACAGACGTTTTTGCAAGCAAGTGTTTCTCCTCCTCCCCCTACACCCGTAGCCGCTTGAGAAGAGCCAAGAGGTGGAGACTGGAAGCCAAACCCAGGGGCGGCTCTACTTCAGCTTGTGAGCCCGCCTTTAACGGCCGCGGAAGCTCTCTCGCCTTTGCCTTTTCGCCGAGCAGACAGAGGCAGCGGGAGAGAAGGCGCCTGCTCCGTCTGCGATCTTCTTGCGGCCAAGCGGAGCAAAGGAGACGGCGTGAAAGAACCCCTCGAGCAGTTCGGAGCCGGAGGGCCTGGCTGGTGGGCTAAGGCGGGGAGCCGTGGTCCATTTAAAGCAGCCTCTCTCCGGTGAACCTTAGTTTCTTATGGGTTGAAGTCTTGATGAGAGAGGCCTCTTGGCGTCGCTAGTAAAGCTTTTGTTTCTTTTTGCTCGTTGTAGAGAAAAACTGAGCATCGGGTTTTTGTTTCTTTTCTTTTTGGCCGGTGTTTAATAACAGATTCGATCGGGACTGCGGTTTTATAACGTTATGATCGAACATAAGCAGACTTGTAAACCGAACCGTAAGAATAATCAAGGTTGTATAAACTCAGTTTGTTCTGCGTTCTGTTGAGGGTCCCAGGCAACTTCCTATTTTGTGTCTGGCTTCTTTAGAGTAAATGCCATTGCCTGCCTTGCCAATGTTACCCGATCCAGTTTGCATCCTTATCCCACGCTTCTCACATCATGTATTAGGCAGCGCTAATTAAGGGGAGAGATGTCCAGTGGTGGGATTCAGTCAGTTTGCACCACTTCGGGAGAACCGGTTGTTAACTTTCTGAGCAGTTTGGTGAACTGGTTGTTGGAAGAAATAATTAGGGCAGAGAACCAGTTGTTAAATTATTTGAATCCCACCACTGGAGATGTCCAATATTTTCACCAGATGTAGATGTAGCTGCTCGTTAGTAAGTCTTACTTTCAGTGTTGACAGTGAGGATGGGATCAAAGCTTGGATTACCATCCTAAAAAATGCATTTGAGTTTCACATCTCAAAATATTTGGGATATGTGTGTGATCCTGTGGAAGGGAATGCTTAAGTGTACTTAGTTGGAGTCAGCTAGTAGAGATTGATTGATTATGAGCCATCAGGTCAGGTTTTTTAACTCCTAGCAACCACATAGAGTTTCTCCATGGCAACCTATCCCTATTCTGGTATCTCAGGTCATCCAGTGGAGAAAGAATGTACAGTACCGGTAGTCCTTGACTTAACGACCATTCATTTAGTGACCATTCAAAGTTACAATGTCAGTGAAAAAGACTCGTGACCGTTTTTCACACTTAAAACCGTTGCAGAATCCCCCTGGTCATGCGATCTAAAATTGGATGCTTGGCAACTGCATCCTTTATGATGGTTGCAGTGTCCTGGGGTCATGTGATCACCTTTTGCAACCTTCTGAGAAGCAAAATCAATGGGGAAGCCAGGATTCACTTAACTTCCATGTTAGTAACTTAAGAGTTGTAGTGATTCACTTAACAACTGCAGCAAGAAAGATTGTAAAATCGGGGCAAAACTCACAAATGTTTTGCTTAGCAACATAAATTTTGGCCTCAATTGTGGTGGTAAGTCGAGGACTATCTGTAAATGATTTTCTTGCTTGAATGAGGTTTCCCCACCAGCTTGGAAATTGTTTTGATCTCTTGCAGTGACAGTCCTGATTGATTATTTAACCTGGTAGCCACTGGTAGCCACAGGAAGCTGTTGAATATGCTCTTAGAAAAACACAAGTAAAGCTTTTGTTTCTTTTTATAAAGAAAAATTGAGCAGTCCAGTTTAGTTTTAGGGATGCTAAGTATAATTTCACATTTTTCTTGAACAACAATGCAAGCATGCCCTGTCAATATCCTTTTTTATTCTATATCCCCATGTTATATCTTTATCTCATCTGTTAGCCATGAGTAAGACAGCAAGATAGACTGCTGTCTTAGTATTAAAGAAGTGTTTCCCCCTTTTGTGACACTATCCAAGGGCATCCTAAAGGGATACTGAATTAGGCTTTGAAACTTATTAGGACTCTGCCACACTTTGGATCAGATCTCCCAGAGGTTGCTTCAATGTGTAAACATACACCTACTTGGAACTTCTTGAAGCAGCTCTTAACTCTTCCCAGGAACATGCTACCGAAGGTTCTCACATGTTTCAAACAACATTTTGAAGATAGAATGCAAATGCAAATGCTGCATAGCTATATCGTCCATTAATATGGAGTGAAATCAGGGGACTGCTGTAACTTAAAACAGAGGTACAGTAGAGCCGGACAATGGGGACAACACAACTTTTATGCCAATACAGATAGCTTCAACTTAGTAGTGGGGAAGGGCCCTATATTAAGTGAATCTCGTTTCAAAATCTGGGAGGAATTGATTTGTCTTTGAAGGCTGCTTCTGGCAAATTAATTTTTTGTATTTTTTAAATATTTATACATGTGAGACATTTGAGCTATAAAACAGTACATAGCATAGCGTTGATCAATTTTCCTCATGCTGTAATGCTGTTTAATTTTTTTGCTTTTCCTATGTCTACTTCCATTTTCAGATTTCAGAAAAAATAGGTGTCATATTGACTGGTCAACTAAAGTCAAGAGTTCAAAATTATAATGACGGAGGTATATCTTTCTTGAACCATGCATAAATAATAGCATGTTAAGGTCACATAGAATTGAATTACTTTCAGCAAAAGTTCAGTAGTTCAAAATGTGTTATTTCATATTTTACATATTCAAATTTTTATTATATTGTTCAAAATGTTTTATTATACAAATTTTGCTGCATTATTTTTATGTTAGTATAATATTATATAGAAATAATAAGTTACTAAAGAGCAATAGGAACCTGTAAATAGAGTGCCTACAACTCACTGTGTAATATTAGGTTCAAATTTTTATCTGCTGTAGCCAGTATGCCAGTATTCAGGACAGTAATACTTGCAGGGTCTCTTGCCAATTGTGTATTAAGCCATCTCAGAATTTTAATAAAGATTAAGATAAGGTGTTCTAAAAGCACCTTATCAACTTATATTATGAATTATCATATCTCAATATAAGCTTTGGAGCTGTTATATATAATCTGCTTCTGTATAACATTGTTCATGTATTACGTTAAATGTAAGACTACAGTTCTAAGCCTGGTTTCCTAGAAATAAACTCAGTAGGATTTCATTGCTAAATAGGATGGGAAGAATTGTCACATATGTGTGTTTGAACATAATAGTATGAATCCTAGATTTTCAAGAGAGGCTTCTGTTTATTGATTCTGTCCATAGACTGATACAGAGAAAAGGGAAGGAGGCAATCTGCATTAATTTCCTCTCTAACATCTTCATTAGTGTTTCAGAATTTCAGTCCTTTGGAACAAGGTGCAAAAAGAGCTGTGAGGAAATGGATAGTTGTTAAATTTGTAAGCCCTCCTCCGGTTTATGGGAGTGACTTAATGAGTCTTTATTGAGTTGAAATTCTTACCTGTGGTTCATTGGTTACGAATCAAGCCTTAGTGATAAATAATTTTGTGGACGTGCTTTTCAAAGCATCTAAAGTTGCAGACTGCCCAAAGAGGACTATAGAGTCTCTGTGATGGTGACATCTAATACCCAAAATATCCACAAGCTGGGATCATATAGCTACAATAATAAAGACTCTGTATTATACTGTTTTTAAGAGAGGGTTGAAAGTGTAGGGAAAAAAATTATTGGAGAGAATTGTGGAAACCATCTAGTGATTTTGGTTTCCCTTTTTCTGTCTCTCCCACTTTCCTTTTGGTTATTTTCTTTTTCTTCTGTGTATGTTATTTTGAAGGAATCTGAGGGTAGTTAAATGCATACCTATCCCATAGATAGAGCAGAAGTGTTTAATTGGAGGTACAGTATTGTAATGAAAGTTCAGAAGGAGGATGCTAGAAAAACGGAGCTTGTGGAACAGACTGGATAAATGATATTAGTGGTTCACAGGTCTATATTAAAATCAGTAAAATAGAAATGATATAAAATAGATTTATGAACTCTCAACTTTTATGTCATATGTAAAACTGAGAAAGTAGTAAGGCCCTTCTTTCACTGTTAGAATGAAAAAGCAAAGGACTTAAACCAAGAGTGAAATGCTCCCAGTTCGGACCGGATCGCCCAATCCGGTAATGATGGCGGGTGGTTCGGAGAACCGGTAGCAAAAATCCCTGTGCCCCCCCCATGCCCAACTGAGCTGCACAATCATCAGAAGCTTTTTTTTTTAACTTTTCAAAGCATTTTTTCTACCACTTTTTCCGACGAAAAAATGCTTTTAAAAGTAAAAAAAAAGCCTCTGATGATCGCGCGGCTCAGCTGGGATCATCAGAAGCTTTTCAAAGCATTTTTTTCTGCAATCTCTTGACCGAGGAGGTGGTAAAAAAAATGCTTTGAAAAGTCTCTGACGATCCCAGCTGAGTTGCCTGATCAGCAGAGAGGTATTTTTTAAAAAGCCTCTCTGACGATCCCAGCTGAGTTGCCTGATCGGCAGAGGCTTTTCAAAGCATTAGAAAAAATGCTTTGAAAAATAATAATAAAAAAGTTGGCCACGCCCACCCAGTCACATTACCTCACCACCACCAAGCCATGCCCACAAAACCGGTAGTAACAAATTTTACATTTCACCCCTGACTTAAACTTGAGAAAGCTTGTGATATGTAGCGCTCTCTCTCCCCCGGTATGTTTGCTACCGTGTCTATTTTCAGAATTTTACCATGAAGTAGCAATATTAGGTGACCAGTTAGGAGCAATTTCAGAGGATTGCATTAGAGAACAAGCTGGCAATGCTTTGTAATTATAATATGAAAAACTTTCTATTTTTTTCCCCTGTAGCAAGATCAAGAATGGGAAAACTTAAACAAGTTATTAAGACAACATGGCTTAAGACCTGTGTGCCTTGATATGCCTGGAAGTCGTGGAAATGTGCCAGGTAATCAAATTTTTTACTAAACTAATTTAAATTCACTACAGTAGAGTCTTGCACTTCTGTTACTGTTTGAAGATTTAGATACTTAAATACTTAATATATTTATAAAATATTATTTACTACTGACATTTCTGTGCATATCCACTCCAAATGGTTCTGAGCAGTATGTGATACAAGAGAAACATTGGTAACCCATCAATGTAAGAAAGAAATTTAGGACAGGTAAAGTGAGTTTTCAGTAGTTAAGGACAACTTTAAATGGTCCTATCCCATAGGATGCAATGCGATTCCTTAGCATATAAAACTATGCAGGGCATTCCTCAATATGAAATGGCTGGGATATAATTACATGAAAACAAAATATATTTATAGCTTAAAAAAGATACAAGTACTAAATTATGAATACTTGAATTATGCTTACAGTTTTCCTTCAAGCAAGGAATGATGATAACACGGTACATTGTTGAGGTCTTAAGAACACCACATCCAAACTTCTTTCTCCCAAATTAAGAATCCTCCACGAGGCTCAGGTCTTCTACAATTGAATGACTTCCCCTTTGCCAATACAAGTACCATCAGTTAGATTCAACATGCAAAACTCCAAGAATTCCGCAGACAGCTTAGCCATTGCTGAAAACATTAAAAGAGTTGATGTCTGCAAATTGCTGAGGTTGGAGCATTTATTTTGATGAGTATGGTATAGTTCATATGTCAGGTTGGGATTGGGCTGCTGGCTCTTAATCATCTTTGTTTTATACACTGAAGTATGTTACTATTAATGAGCCAGATAATAATGATGGTTGACATGCCATCAAATTGTTGTCAACTGTTAGCAGCCATGTAGATAACTTTTCTCCTTGAAGATCTATCCCTAACCTTGGACTTCAGCTCTTATTAATATTGTTCTATATTCAGCGTTTGAGGAAGTGTCTAACATTGGGTATAAATAGGGTCCATTTGTGATTCTTTATTGGTTATTTATTTAAATGTCATCTAATGTCAAACTCTAGGAAGCTCCAATGATAAGGTATTATGATGATAATGAACCAGGCAAGTAGGCATTAAAGAGTTACTGTTTCTAGATTAGTATCCTTAAAATCTGAATTCTTTTAGTCTATGAAGAACTTTGATTATATTGAATTTAGACACTTGCAAAAAAAAATGGCCAGTTATAGCGATAGAAGCATACTCATGTTCCAGACTCCAAAAGTTGGCTTAATGAAATTTATCAATTCTCAGGAAAGGCAAGCTCATACTAAACAATTCTGTATAGTCTGTGTTTATTTCATTGTTTAAAAAATGAATCATAATATTGATATTGAAAAAAGTTCTACTAATTTCTTATTGGTTTATTAGTCATGTCAATGTAAGAATATTAGGGCATTGTCAGCCTTTTGGGGCAGGTCAGGTCAATCAGACATTGCAAAAACTATGAATCCTACTTTTTTGTTGTAAATATAACATCAGCAGCTTTAATGCCTGCTAGAGTTTCATCTGTCCTCTCTTATATCATGCAGAAGTAAGAGGATTATTTTTAGTCTTTTCCTTAAACTTAATTTTTTTCAGGGCTGAGATTTCATTTACAGTTTCATTTATTTATGCTTTGCTTTCCTATCCTATGTCTGCCTCCCTTTATAGTATTAGTTATGCTATACTTACGCTTATGCCAGAGTCTTGAGTAAAGATGCTGCTACTAGATGACTTTGTGTGTTTCTATTCAGTAGATATAAATGAAGCATAGCATTTCCCAAAGAACGTTCATTAATAGCATGCTTCCATGTAGCCCAGCTATATAGAATGTATCATTAAAGGCACTTGCTTTGTTATTAGTAATTGGAATTATTTACCTTGTGCCATCTCTTACATGGTACACATTTAGCATTCTAGTTGATTGGGAGATGCTTTAAAATAATGTCTTTAAAAGGCATTTATTTTTTAAAATACCAGACGCAGAGAAAATTGTTATGGACAAATCGTCTTCCGAAATAATACAGCATGCACTGAAAACATTACTGGAAGAGACAGAGCGTCAACGAAAAATTATTTGTGGTTTGATAGAAGACAATCACCAACTTAGGTAAGATACTTTCTTAGACTTCAATTGGATGTCATTCTCTAGATCAGGGGTGGGCAAATGTGGCTCTTTTACAACCTGTGGACTTCAACTCCCAGAATTCCTGAGACAGCCAAGCTGGCAGCCAAGAATTCTGGGAGTTGAAGTCCACAGGTTGTAAAAGAGCCACATTTGCCCACCCCTGCTCTAGATGAAATATACAGCGCTCTCTCTCTCTCTCTCTCTCTCTCTCTCTCTCTCTCTCTCTCTCTCTCTCTCTCTCTCTCTCTCTCTCTCTCTCCTCCTCTATCCCTCCCACCCCCCTCTGTCTCCCTCCCATCCATCCATCCATTTATCTATCTGTTGTCTCACTTCCCAGTTTTCACTTAGCCCCTTAGTCTTATGGTTGCTCTGTTTGGTTTAAAGGTTTTCTGTTCTGCTGTGGCATTTTGGAAACTCCCTGTGTGCTATCCTCATCACTGCAAAGTTTTCCATTTAATAAAGATTCAGTGAAAAGCTAACATTCAGTCAGAATTCCATGCTTTCAGTGTAGATTCATTCCCTTGAGTTCTTACTGGGCAAGGAATGACAATACAGCTTCTTTGCAGCATAATGAGCTTCCTTTATTACAGTAAGTCAGGTTGATGCTTTCTTCTGGGTTGTGCATTTTAGGAGGCACGACTTAGACCAGGTGTGTCCAAATCTGTGGCCCATGGATTACATCAGCCTTGGACAGCTAGTAATGTGGCTCCACAAGTTCATAAACTTTTAACATCATTACATAATTTATATACATTAACTATATTATATATTTTATACACAGCCCAAGACAATTCATCTTCGCTCAGTGCAGCCCAGGCAAGCCAAAAGATTGGATACCCATGATCTTTGGCTATTTAGGTTTTAATGTATTACCCAGGATAATATCATATAATACTATGAACCAAGCTCTAAGGTGGTTTCTTTAGCTTGGATTATTGCAGGGTTGATTCACCCATGAATCTCCGATTTTATTAAACTCTACTGGCTATTATAGAATTAAATAACATGTGTGGGCCACAAATTATCCCTACTCCCACCCCATAAATAAATCCAGCCTTTTTCCTTTGTAATCCATGCTTTATAACTTCTGAACTAAATCATTATAGCTTGTTCAAAAACCATTATTAAAACAAATGTGCATTAGCAAATTGTGTGATACAGTCTTTTAGATGAACGCTCTTACGTTACTTTTGATTTGAACTTACAGGTAGTCCTCGACTTACAACAGTTCATTTAGTGACCATTCAAAGTTAAAACAGCATTGAAAAAAGTGACTTATGACCGTTTTTCCCAGTTACAACCTTTGCAGCATCCCCATGATCATGTGATCAAAATTCAGTTGCTTGGCAACTGGTTCATACTTATGACTGTTGTAGCATGCTGGGGTCATATGATTACTTTTTGCAATCTTCTGACAAACAAAGTCAATGGGGAAACCAGATTCATTTAACAACCAGGTTACTAGCTTATCAACTGCAGTGATTCACTTAACAACTGTGGCAAGAATTGTTGTAAAATGGGACAAAACTCACCTAACAGATTGTCACTAAACAACATAAATTTTGGGCTCAATTGTGGTCATAAGTTTCAGGACTACCTATATTTGGGGATAGCCTATTGTTTCACTAAAGTTTATTTTTGTTTGGTTTTGTTTTTAATTAGAGATGAATTACGCTTGGAGAGGAGTCGGGCTTCCCGACAGGAACAACGAGCGAATGATTTGGACGTTATTGTGGAAAATGTGAAACATAAAATACGTCAGCTAGAAGACGAGTCAATAGCCAATGCTTCTCAGCAACATAACCAAATCAGAGATCTTCAAAAAGATCATGAAATTTCACAGGTACTTTAATACTGTTTGGAATTTGAAATTCCGGGAAGGTTTGTTTATTATAGATGAGAGGCTTTTAAAGAACTACAGCAGCTGCAAAACGAATTCTAAATTGCATTATGTCAAGAGCAGCAGGTGGTTATTATACTTTAAATCAGAGGTGTCCAACCTTGGCAACTTTAAAATTCTCCAGTGAGCCCTGCTGTCTTAAGTTGCCAAGGTTGGAAGCTCCTGCCTTTAATGAATATGCAAGAAAAAAAGTGAAAAGTGTTATCTCTGGCTATAGAAGGCAGATATTTTTTTGAATATTTATTTATTTATTTATTTATTTATTATTGGTTCGATTTATATGCCGCCCTTCTCCGGAGACTCAGGGCGGCTTACAATGCGTTAAGCAATAGCCTTCATACTTTTGTATATACTTGCTTAGTAGGGCTTTCAGCCCTCCCTAAGCGGTGTTCTTTTTTATACAAAGTCAGCTTATTGCCCCCACAATCCGGGTCCTCATTTTACCTGCCTCGAAAGGATGGAAGGCTGAGTCAACCGTGAGCCTGGTGAGATTTGAACTTGCAGTAATTGCAGGCAGCTGGTGCTACTTAACAGCACTTTAGTCTGCTGCGCCACCAAGGCTCTTGGTGATTGTATGGCCAGCTAGTAAATTGATAGTATGGCCAGCTAGTAATTTTTTTTTTTTGGTTTTTTGCAATTTTCTGGTTTTCCGAACCAGGCAGTGTACTGCCACCAAGCGAAACAATTGGAGGAGCAAGAAAAGACGATTGGCCATTTACAAAAGGAGCTTTCCAAGCTGGGTCTGGAAGAGCAGCAGCGTATCGCCACTCAGAAAAAAGTGTTCCGCCAGTTTTGTAAGCAGGCTCCAAGAACTCACTTGGATCAGCAGTAAGAAATTCTGCATGCTTTTTTTTAAACTAAGTGTGTGTGTGTGTGTGTGTGTGTGTGTGTATGTGTGTGACATATTAAATGTGATTTTACCTAGGAATTCATGTTAGGTAGTTCTTCTCTGCATTACACATTGTACTTTTTCTTTTTAAAAATATTCATGTTTATGCATAAATTTTTTTAAAAATATTTATGCTTATGCTTTGATGTGCAAATAAAGAAAAAAAATCAGTGTCAAGCCTCCCACAGCCCCAGTAAAATATTTATTTATTTATTTATTTTATTCGGCTTATATGCCGCCCTATCTCACAATGGACTCAGGGCGGCTCACAACAATAAAACACAAGCCACAATAAAAATAAAGACTAAAATCTAAAAAATTTAAAATTAACCCATTAAAACCCTTAAAACCCCGTCATCAGACCAGGTCAAGGGATTTGAAAAGCCAAGTTTTTAATTCCTGGCGGAAGGTGCGAAGGTCAGGCGCTAGTCGGAGCTCCAAGGGGAGTTGATTCCAGAGGGTGGGCGCCCCAACCGAGAAGGCTCTACTCCTGGGGGCCGCCAGCCGCCACTGTCTAACCGACGGCACCCTGAGTAGGCCCTCTGTATGGGCGCGAACCGGGCAATTAAAGGAAAAAGTCACTTAGCCCAATTTATAATTTATCTTTGATTTCACAAAGAAATATTGATCAGCCTTGGCAAACTACTTTATAGATTAAATGGGAATATATGTAAGTGAGCCTAGATTGCATCCTTCTGGTCTCACATTATCTTTGAAATATCAAAGAACTTTTTTTGCTGCACTGTATTTGTATTCTTTTCTTATATTTCATATTTCTAAACCACCTATCTCTCTCAAAGTGATAATAACATCCAAACGTTTTATATATAGTTCTAGTAAATTTATATCCTTAAACCATACTGCACTTTTAATATCTTATTGACAAATTTATTTGTCAATATTAAATTTGACAAATATATTTGTCAATATATTAAATTTATTATATAAATTTAAATATAAATAAATAAAAAATAAATAAAAATTTATGAATATGAAATTGGCACTAGGTGATAGTAGGACACACCTATATCATAGAAATGTCCCCTCACCCATTTTACACTTCCAAGTACAGTAACAAGGTTCACACCAGTTCTTTTTAATATTTATTGCTTGTCAATTTGAAATTCTTTGTTGGATTAGTCTCATTCTACGATCATACAAAACATAACCACAAACAGATTTACTCCTGTGTTTTAAAACTCTTAAACATTGATTTATTCATATGGGTCATTCCAATTTTTTAATTCCAGAGTTCTAGCAACAATTAATATCTGTCTCAATCATACTCTTTGTTTGTTAATAAAATATTGTAGACTTAAAATAATCCAAAGCACATATCTACATCAACAATATTTGTATGGTTTTAGATAACGTTAATTATCTGAAGTCTAATTACAAATCTGCAATGTGTTTGCTATCATCTTAAATTGTATATCCTTTCTTTAGGGACATATAAAAGTTGCATCCATATGGCTTGGGTTTATGTTATTTACATAACACATTGATGGAAAAGTACTGTACAGAATTCCAAAATTTAAATAGGATTGTTAATCAGTAAAGTATGAAATACAATGGGTGGCTCCATCTTGGAAATACCATTTTAGATTTCATATTTTTAAAAACCAGTTTCTACTTTCTCCTCCAGATGTTTTGGCCCATAATGCTCATCAGCTACAAGCGTCAATAACAGAGTGAAATTTACAGAGTCTCTAGCTTCCCATATTCATCCAGCAATTGTTTGGACATAATTTAATTTCCACAAAAAAGGGAACCCCTATTAGGGAAGTTTAAGTTGCATATGTATGTACTACTTAAGTTTAAATATTAGGGGAAAAAATAGTTCTTATTTTAATTTTTGAATTGAGAATTATTGCAATTATTTTATTTGCTCTGTTTTAATTTATGTTGTGCTCATTCAATATTATTAATTTTCTTGACTCAATGGATTCATAAATGTGGATATTTTTTCTGATATATCGTAATATAACATTTTCTGCAAAACCTAATCTTTCTCAATGGCATACATATAACTTAAAAATTGTTACCTTTGTATTTAATGGCTATCTTTGATAGTTGAGCTTATAGCAGAAAAACAGAACGAAAGATATTACAGTGAACTAAACTTTGTCTACAAGTTCACATTCTTTCTTATAAAAGTTATTCTTAGGGCAGAGTGAGATATCCATATTTAACATTTGCTGATTTATATTGGCTAAATTAGGGTATTCTTGTTTTTTAGGATTTGTTGCCTAATTGATCATTATGAATCTCAAATCAGCCATGTGAGAAAAGAACTAAGGTAGGTAAAATGGTTGGTCTTATACAATTTGTGACTTATCTTATGCTGCAAGGTATACTTTAGATGACAAAAGTGTTAAGAGAGACATTGTGGTGAGATATCCCCAACCACTCGTAGACTGTAACTCGCATCAGCCTTCATCACTAGTCATGCTGTCAAAGACTGATGGAAGTTAGAGCTCAAAAATATTTGGAAGATCACATTACTTATCCCAACCTGAATCATAACTGAGATATATTAAAAGTTTTATTTAAAATTTGTAGGGTCAACCAGCTGACATAACAACCTTACATCGCATCCAATATTTTTTGAATAGACTTTGCTTCTTTTGCATGTGTTCAAACTCTTTGGAGCGAACTTGCAAAGGGAAGGAAGATGGAAAAAGGAACATTTTTTCGGCCGAACAAATTCACGCTGTTAAATGTAAAAGTTTGTTTTGTACTTCTGTAAATTTCGCTTAAGTGAAACTTACCCAATTTCCTTCATAGGAAGTACAAGAAAGAGATCAATCATATACAAGATGAAGGAAAAGATGAGGATGAATTCTTGAAGAATATAGATTCTACTGCTAATTACAAAGCTCTGCTTATGGTAAGGAAATACTGTATAATCCTAGAGGTACATCTGGAATCTGGACAACCTCTAGGCATAAAGTTATAACTTTCCCAGTCGGTAAATTATAGTGTGATTCACTTTAGGATTATGCTGAAGGTATTGGTTGATAGCCTTCAAATGTATCCCACTAATGTCTACAAATGAAAAACGAAGCTTAGAGAACCCACACAACACTATACTCCAACCTTGAGCTACACATATCCTCTATCATCATAGTTTGTAAATACTATGTATATCACAAACCCATTTTGCTTTTTTCAGCAGGTATTCATTTTTTGCATCTTACAGTCTGCTATCTTTCCACTAGAATCTTCCTAATTTTTCTCTCCATTTCCCCATTTTTTGTAAACATTCTGCCAGATACAGAAATTCATCTTCCTGCTCTTATTTACCAATTCAATTTGAAAGATAAAGCATTGCATGATACATTTTATATCTTCAGATATTTTCAAGTAGTTAAATACATGGATTTAAATCATTGGAAATTTTATTTTAAGGAATTTTTTAGTTTTTTAAAAAAACCATTAACTCTGGATTTCTTGGGTCAAACTTTAAGTAAGCCATTATTTTTCAGCATTTATTAATATATCCTATTCATTAACCATCTACCTAATTGTTAGGACAAATGAGAAGATGCTTTGTTTGCATGCATATGTATGAGTGTAATATTTGTAATAAATATTTCCAAGTCTTTCCAGACACAGATAATTGAAACAAAAGCTCGAAATGAACAACTTGTGCATGAAAATATTAATCTCAAGAAAGAGATGGAAATTAGGTGAGTGGGCAAAACAATTTCAGCGCAACATGCATGCACGGATTTGATTTAAATCCTGGATCTTAAATTCTGTGTGAAAACATTCACTACTGAACATCAAACAATCTCTACAAGCCATTTTTCAAGTACCTGATTCATGCTGTCATAACAACAGATGACCATTTCATAAACTTACTGAGAGCAACAGAGGCGTGATCTGGTGAATGTTTGGCAGGGGTGTTACTGGCCTTGTAAAAGCAACAAACAGCAATAAATCTACAAGACAAATATTTTCATTCTGAAACTTGACAGAACTGTTTTCTTCCTTTCAGGCCAACTGTACAAGAATTAAAATTTTATAAACACCAAGTGAAGAAGCTGGAGAAAATACTGAAGAACATCAAGTAATGCATTTTGAATAAGCCTTAATCATTAACCTGTTTTGTAGATGGATAAAAATGGGAACGGTGCAGTGATTATTTATCTGAAATCTCGGGTTAGACACTTTAAAAGAGAGGAAGCCAAAATGGGAGCACACTCAAAGGGAAAAACAAAGAGTATAACCTGAGCCAGTGAACCCATTTGTTGTTATTATAATTTGTAGTTTTTCTGTGTTTTTAAAGTTATGATTTGTGTAAAACATCTTGTGAAAGATTGCATTCTTATTATTTTTTTCTTATTTATGTAGATGCTGACCATATAGTTTACTTTAGGTTTTGTTTATTCTGTGTTTGGTCTTTAAGGCATGGAGCAATTTATTTAGTGTGTCTCCCTTTCCTTTCTTGGGTTGTTTGTTAGATCACCTGAGAGCAGCGAAGAAGAAAATATGAAAGAAAACAAAGAACTTAAAAATGGTTTGGGAGGGAGCCAGCTGCAGGAAGTTTGCAGAAGATATTTACAGGTGAGTGTGGATTTCTGTTGCAGAAATTCTGCAAAAAAACCCCATCCTAATATAACATGAAGAAACGTTTTCTCAGGTTTACTGTTCATTACTGTTCTCCTCTTTCATGGCTACAAGGATATTGTGATTAGTTATGAGAAACCTGATGCTTTCAATTTAACCTAGCCTATTTAACACAGAGGTTTATTTTAGATTCTCAGGAAAAGAAAAACTTAGGAGTGAATCAGGGCTTCAGCTCCTGATTTGTTCCCTAACTTGAATTTTGACAAATTATAATTCCTTGAATTCATACATCTTATTTAAATGAGAAAGAGAAGGAAAAGGCAGTGAGCTGCATCCTATGGCAGGAAGCCATATTTTCCCAGTTAAGTATGTAACGGATAGGGCTCACAACTTGGGCGTCCTCCTGGATGCACGTCTGTCTTTAGAAGAGCATATGACGGCCGTGGCCAGGGGGGGCCCCGCCTGATTCGCCAGTTGCGTCCCTTTCTGGATCGGGACTCCTTACGCACAGTCACTCAGGCACTCATCACTTCCCGCCTGGACTACTGCTCCCCTTGAGGAGTACCTGGAGGCTCCAACTGGTGCAGAATGCGGCCGTGCGGGGGATTATGGGAGCGAGGCGGCACTCCCATGTGACACCTCTCCTGCGTGAGCTGCATTGGCTTCCAGTGGTCTTCTGGGTGTGCTTCAAGGTGTTGGTTACCACCTTTAAAGCGCTCCATGGCATAGGACCTGGGTATTTGCGGGACCGCCTTCTGCCGCCGATAGCCTCCCACCGACCAGTACGCTCCCACAGAGAGGGACTCCTCAGGGTGTTGTCAGCCAGGCAATGTCGGCTGGCGATCCCCAGTGGGAGGGCCTTCTCTGTGGCAGCTCCTGCCCTCTGGAACGATTTGCCCCCAGAGATTAGAAGGATATCGGATCTCCGGGTCTTTCGCCGTACCCTGAAAACTTTTCTTTTCCATCAAGCAGGGCTGGCGTGGAACACCCCCCCCCTTTTTTTAGTTTTTTAGCTTTTTATCTTTTAATCTGTCAATGGGTTTTAATTTGAATTGTTTTAATTTGGGCCAAAGTATGTAATCCTTTTAATAATTTTAAATTTTGTATTGGTATGTGTTTTAGTTCTGGCTGTGCACCGCCCTGAGTCCACTAGGAGAAGGGCGGTATACAAATGGAATAAAATAAATAAATAATAAAAATAAATAAATGAATAAATAAATAAACTGAGCCAGAAAATATGCCTTTATTAAAAACTTCTGCTCATTTAACTCCCTGTTCCTCTAAAAATGCCATCTGGCAACAATAGAATCGAAGCCTTTCCTAAATCATCCATCATGCTTCTTGATTGTATTGAGAATAATCCCACTGGGTTACCAGCTGACAGCATGTATTTTCAGATTGCAGAATTGTACTGCTCTGATAACTGCTAAGACCATAGCTTCTATCTGGGAATGCTGTATTTCTTACAGTGTAATCTACTTGATGTTGCTGTTTAGTAAATGTAACATTTGCAGTATGGAATACCTATTTTCTTATCATTTGCATTTCAGGGAGAACAAAACTACCACACACCAACTCTAGTCAGGTGCAAGTGAAATTATGCTTGTGGCTTTTTTCATTGTGACTTCCATGACTACCAGTCTGTCTTCCAGTTTAAACTACTTTTATTATTTGTGTGAACTAGAATTTACTTAGAAATCACCTCCAAAAGAAGCTTGCAAACCAAATAACAATTTAATGTTACTTCACAGACAAACTGATTTTGCTTAGTGAAAGCACATAAGGAAAAATTGGAGCAGGCTTGTTCATGCAGTGCTAAATTATGGTTTGCTGTTGTGCCTGGACTGACCAACTATATTGGTCAAAACAGTGTACTTAATACATATAATATAGCTAGAAAGCCAGTTTCACTGAATAGTACCATGCATGTTTAGTTAAATCATATATTCTGTGTTAAAAATGTAGTTTCCTTGCTAAATATAGAAACACAGGGACATAGTGAAAGATTGATACGTTTGGGAGTTGGTGAATAGGAAGAAGCCTGATTATCAGATACTTCACAATACAAAGCCCATCCTAATCGCTGTTGGATCAAAACTCAAGAGAAGTGTAACTCTCTGAGATCTTATTATTTCAATGAAAAGTTGAACATTTGCCTAACTGTCAATTTAAACTTGAAATTTTAACTAGGACTGGATTATGCTCAGTATTCCTCAGATATAATCAATGTTACTTCAGCCAAGTGGCTGTCTGGAACATTACATAAAAATTAGTAAATAATGTTTCTTCTTTCTAATATTTTAACACTAAAGGTATTATCCAGCATTGACTCCATTATCAGAAGCCCAAGAAGAGCTCCTCTAATAACACTTACGCAGAAAAAGGGCCTTGGGAAAAGCTGGGCTGAGGAGGAAAGTGGATTTGAGCATCTCCCTGCTGTGATTGAAACCTGGGCAGATCAGCTAATGGCCCTGAAGGTACTGGTGATCTTTGACTGCTCTCTTCAGCCTAGGGACCTGCCCCTGTCCCTGGTTCTTCCAATGAACATCCTTTGTGTTTTCCACATATCTTTGTACTCATTTTCAATTATTGTAATTGCAACATAAAAAGGTAAAGGTTCCCCTTGCACATATCTGCTAGTTGTTCCTAGGGGGCGGTGCTCATCACCGTTTCAATGGCAGAAGCTGGGATAAGTAATGGGAGCTCACCCCGTTACACGGCACTAGGGACTCGAACCACTGAACTGCCGACCTTTCGATCGACAAACTCAGCGTCTTAGCTACTGAGCTACCGCGACCCTCTAATTTCAACATACAGGTAGTTAAATAATAAACGAATGTATTTCGCAGCAAAGAATTTTTTACACTTTATCCTGAGAAGTCTTTCTCTCGCCTCACTTGAAATGATTTGATTTTAAACAAGGAGAAGGATACAGGAATCTGATCTTCCCACAGTATCCTATTAAATTCTTACATTGAAAGCCCAAAAGAATAAGAGTAACACATCAACATCTTTCTTTTGTTCTTTCAAGATCTTGCACCAGTCCCTGAAAAAGCTATTTCTGCGGTTAGTTCCTTGGCATTCTAAAACTATGCAGGACACTAATGAATATATTAGAGTTGAGGATCTTCAGCAAATAGTGGAGGAAATCTCTGAAGAAGTAGGCAATGAAGAAAAGGTAATCTTGTTCAAAAATTCTGATTATTCAGAAGTCTTAGTCTAATGTGTTTCCTTACCTATGTGGAAATATGATAATAATAGTATGTCATTTTGGTCCTGAAAGTACATATGCATTCATATGTATGTAATGTGGAATTATAATGCCTATTTAGAAAACGACACCCTAGTTCTTTTCCAGTTATTATATCTGGGAGAATCCTAGATTTTAGATAGAATGCATCCCCAGGTTCTATCATGTTTAATTGAAATGATTATTGCCCTCCTTTTGTTTTTATTCATATCCTACAGAAAAGTCTGATTCCTTCACAACAAACCTTGTATGCCATTGTCTGTCATTTTCAAAAACTGTTTGATGTGAAGACTCTAAATGGCGTTTACCCTCGAATGAATGAGATTTATACAAAACTTGGTGAAATGATCAACGCTATGAGGAACCTCTGTGACCTGTTAGAACTAGGTAAGAATCTGTTGTCCCTTCCTCTAACCTGCTCAAAGTCAGACCAGGGTAATGTGGGGATAAGGAAAAACTCAGATGTGTTCTTTGAGGGGTGTGTGTGGTGTGCCTGTATATTGAAAGGGCATGATAGGTTTTGCAGGAAGAGAATGGCTGCCATAACAATTTTACCTCAGAGGAACGCTTTTTCTGCATCTTAAACTTAATTGCAAATGTACTTGAATTGAAATAAAAATTGAGGATGGAATAATAAAATACAGAACATGGCACCAAATCACATTGAATTCTACATATTTGGTTTGGTTTCATTTTAATATTCAAAGTTTGGTAACATACAAGCTCAGCAAAAGCATGTTGCAAAAGACCATTAAATGCAGCTTCAGATTTGCCGCTGAGTCTTTGGGATTTATGGATTTTAAAAACCCATGTAAGGCAATTATTCTGCAGCTCCCAGGACTCTATAATGGCCACAAGAAAGACTGGAAATACATTATGGAGGAGATCTGGTATCTCCTTTGCTATGTCTCTACAGAAAATCCCATCATTTTTTGAGCTGTGGAAGGATAAATGGGAAGCAGATTAAAATTGTCATATATTCCCCATATGCATCTTGTTCCCTTCCTTCCTTCCCTTCTTTTAAATGTAAATTATTATTACTTATAGTTTTAATGTTGACTAGCTTTTAATGTTTGTAAGCCACCCAGAGTTGCCTTTAGACAAGATGGGTGCCATACAAGTTAATCAAATTACTCAGATAAATCCATCCAATCTCCACACACAGTCCTAAATTCTCTTTCTGATAAACGCCTTTTTTCCTCATTGCCTATAAAATAAGGATTTCTTCCTGTAAAGAAATGACAGGCAGGAATCTTCTTCCATCCCATCCTGTTGCCATGAACCAAGCCAGCCTTGTGAAATATCAGGGCCTCCAAAATAACAGGATTGCTCTGTTAATCCTGTTGGTTTTATCCTTCCACTATCAGCACCACAATCGTTTTAATGGGTTGTTGGTTTCGCCTTCCCATTAAAAACTCCGGCATGCCTGTCTTGCACAACCTTTTCCCGTGTTGCTTAGTTTGGCTGTTTGAGTTGGCAACCATTTTGAGGAACTTGCTGTTTCATTTGCTCCCACTTTTACCTGTTGTGAAATGTTACACAGAAACTGATACAATGTTTCTTCATAGATTGCTCAGCACCACCTAGTGTCCTGGTGAACACGGTTGGAAAGCTATGCAATTTGTTTAATGAGAACGTGGCCTGGCAGGTGGAACAACTGCTGGGCACACAAGACATTGAAAGGTATGCAGATCTTCATAGTTAACTAATAGTAGCTTTGGAAAGATGCCTTTAGCCCTACATTCTAAGTGCATAATGGAGAGAGAATGGTGTGACGTCCTGTCAGGTATTTGAAGAACACTGTCACGACCATCGTAATCATGTTATTCAAGGCAAATCTTAGAAAGCTTTTTCAGTTTTTAATTGAGCTTAATTTCTAGTGACCTGATCCTCTTTGCCTTCCATTTACTCACAGTGCTCCTTAAAAGTGTGGTATCCAAAGGTTGATATGGATACTTCACGTGTGAGGCCTGATCATAAGAGAAGGGAATGCTTCATTCTTATGCTTAAGTATTCTTGTGATATCACAGGTAGACTTCACTTAATGATGCTAATTGGGACTGGCAACCCTAAGGATGGGGTCATAAAGCATGATGTCACATGGCCACACTAATTTATGATTGCAGTTGCAGCAGTTTCAGTTGCCATTAGTAGGTGAATGCCACACAATCACAGTGTCCTGCGATCCTGTGACCACCATTTGCAATTTCCTGCTAGTTTCTCCATTGACTTTGGAAACTGGCCATGAAGGTCACAAATGGTGATGACATGACTGTGGATATTGTGATCCTCTTGACTGCCAGCCAGTTGCCAAGTGTCCGAATCACAATCATGTGACTTCAGGGATCCTGCAACAGCAGCAACTACAAGGAATAGCCATAAGTCCCCTCATTCAGTGCCATTGTAACTTCAAATGGTCGCTGAATGAGTGATAGCTGTATGAAGACTACCTGTACATTTTTGCTGATAAAATCTAAAACTATATTTGTTTTTTTTTTTGAAGCCACATGCGCTGCTATCTCATACTCAATTTGCAGTCAACTGTAATCAGTTGACCATCATGATAAGATTAGGGCATGTTGTTTAAATTACAAAATGAGACAATGAATGTTTGTCAAATTGATATTTTTCAGCATTATCTACAAGTTAGAAGAACATGATGACTTTTTCCCAGCATTTCATGCTCTTATTAACAACTTGCTTCGTGTTCTAGGTAAGCACTTTCTGCAAATTAATGATAATAGAGAGGCTAAGGCTTTCAGTAAATTATTCCAAATGAATTTTGTTTTCACCAGAATTTAAGGGCAACATTGAACTTTTTGAACTATATCTCAAAAGAAATTTATAATCATGTGGGATTATCCATTGTCCTGGTAAATCAGTATTGTATATCCCATGTCAAAAACAAATTAAGTGATCAAAGGCTACCCAAAGTTATTGTTCAATTGTAATTTTAATACATGTCTAGAAAGTAATATTATAAATAAGTTAAAATTGTAAAGTAGTTTTCCCTCTGCATCCTTTCTTTTTTGGAATATATGTCTACATGCTATATAATCTTACTGTCAGAATCAAGTAGAAAGTGATCTTAGGATTGTTCAACAAAATTCATGGTAATTATATAAAGATTGTACACATGGTGTTTTATATTTGCTACTTATTTTATTGGGGATTGCCAACCATTCAGCAGGACAATTCAGTCATGATGTTGCTGTGAGTGATATGCTGTGACTACATCTTTTGAGACGCTCGGTGCATTTGCTTTGAAAGCATTTTAAGGTCTTCCCAGGACCCCAAAACACTTCCCCTTGGATTGCCACTGAGGGTTGCTTGTTTTTACTGCCATTTTCATTGGAGGAGTCCACTGTGAATGTAGGTGAGATGACTTTGGAAAAAAGCCCGAAATAGCCATGTTCAGCCTTCATGTGGACATGCTTTTATGAATTGTAGCAATATTGCAAGCAAAGAACCGTTCCATTTCAGAAGCTGATGAATGTAATTTAAGAAATCCTTAGAATGTATATTCAACCCTGGTCATTTACAATATAAAGTATAAATATAGAGCCATACCTTTTAAGTACTCCATTGGATATCTAAAAATAGGCGATAGTTGAATTGAAAAGGCAAAATAATGTTTGCAAAATTGCTTTTGTTTCAGAAGTCAGAAGTCTCGCAGAAATATTACCTGCTGTACAGAAGCTGAAATGGATGGTCCAATAATGTAAACTAAATGTAAACCTTTATCGTATTGACTACCTCTTATATTTTTAAATATTTTTTATTAAAAATGTCTGAATGGAATCTTGAAGATTTGTTATTTGCTTTCCATAGCATAGGAACCAAGTTTTCAAAGCTGATTAATGAGTATCAATGAATAGAATATTGATAGTTAATAACTCATAAGCAGCTATTATATCGTAACTTAGTTTATTCTTTAAAAGCACATTACATCTTTAAAAGCACATTCATTTAGACAAACAGCTTCTGAATTAGATTCTTTGGCATAAATAATGCAAAACATGGTCTGTTTTTTGTACAAAATTTAAGGCAGTGATTAGATACTAGAGCATTGGCCTCTTTGCCAGCCAGCCTCTTTCGTTAACCCCTTGGATCATTCAAAAAGAATCAGAGGATTTTTAGAATAGGATTCAATGAAATGTGAGGAAATGCTGCTTGAAGGACGGGTCCCCCCACTCTAGCTGCAGGGATGAGGGATTTTTCTTTGTCTCCTCACCTCCCAGAAAAAGAGGGTTAGATCCAGGCTAAAAAAAAAGTACGTTCTGTAAGCAAAGCTAGCATACCTGTCAATGTGATTTCAAAATGATGTGGACCCTGGTTTACTTGTGGCACTTTGTGTGGTGGGATAGAGCTGGGGAGGAAAAACTAAGCAGCAACAAAGAGTGTTTGGTCAATAAAGCCTGAGAATATTGAAAGCAGAGCCGTCTGCCTTTGGATGCCACCTGTCTTTGGTCAATCAATTGGGGAACTCCTCCAATACACATTTACTGTTTACAAACTTTGCTGTTAAAAGTTAAATGTAGGATGATGCTATATTCATCCCTTGAAAAAGTCAGAATTTTAAGAAATTGATAGTAATATGTTAAATAAGTTAAGCATTATTGAAGTATAAACATTTACAAAATCTTATAGCGGCCTTCAAAGTTCCAAATATACAGGAAGTGTGCTGTTGATCAGGTATGAAGGAATCAACTCTGGGGCTGTCCATTTATTGTCAACTGATACCTGTAAAAAAAAAGGTGGCATGATGAGTTAAGGCAGATACTCCTCCACTAACTAGCTTGTTATATCCCTGGCTTTCGTGTGTGTGTGTATGTGTGTGTGTGTATAAGGCAGGGAACCAAAGAATCCCAATGGAATTCATGTTGTCTGGCCTAGATGTGGTTGCATTATCTGGCAGTGTGAGGGTGAAATTATCAGTTGAATAAAGCGCGGTTAAATCACTGCATTGGTCTAGTTATCTTAAAAACAGCCTTCTAGATACTCCTTCCCGGTTCCAGGATCTTTTGCTAGAATCACTTAACCTCAAATATTCAAAATGTTGCATCATCATTCTCAGGCTGTTTGAAAGCAAAACGTTTGGAGTGACAAAATAAATATATCTGTGGCCTTTTCATATTTTTCAGTGTTAATTTGTTTCCTCCCTATTTTATGAAATCAAGTTTTTAAAACTGACAATGGTGAAAGCAGCACAGCTGCAGGACCAAGTCCATATCTAACTAGTACTCAAGCCATCGTTTCTTGGTTTAGCCAGAAGACCATTACTAAACCACAGCCCTACCCAATTTCTCATGTATTTGTATTAAAAACTTGTTTGGACGAATACTGACTGGCTATAAATAGATCAAACCTATCACTCGAGACCTTAACATTCCTCTCAATAGCAAAATTAAACGGATAGCGAGATTGCAATTTGAGTTGTTGCTGAATCCCATAGAAAGCAAAGGGGTGGAATATTGTAAAGCATAGCCTAAACATATGAAGTGAAATTCTCCCTAGATTTTCCCCTGCCTCTTTTAGGAGGGAGAGGAACCCGTATTTGAAACAAGCAATTATTTCTTCGGTCCATTCTGCACTATCCAGATCTAACACTTAATCCTTTCATTGCATCTAGCCCAACTTGATAGGTTGCATTGCTAACTTTTTATATGCTGACCATCCAAACATACCATTGAGAGAAGCCCTTGACTAAATCTTCCTTTGATAAGTCAATCAGCACCTTTAAAAAGAAAAGTCAGAACTGTTAAGCTGCTTAATTAAATAATTGAGTTACAAGTACATGGTTTAAAAAATAAAGTGTATTTCCACGTATAAACTGCCTAGCCAGCTCATCACAGTACTGCTATTTACTGTATACCTCTTCGTATTTTTTAAAGTACTTCCTCTAGAGAGTAGCAACATTTTGAAGTTATAGAGCAATCCACAGTTATTGTCTAAATAGTTTGTAAAGCAAATTCTTACTTGAAGTGTACAAGGATGGAGAGAGAAAGTGAAGAAAATCCACAGGAAGATGTGAATAGCATCTTTTAAAGAACATTTTACCTTTCCAAGTTCTTTCCTTTCATGTGAAATAAGTGACTTTCTGTTTTTCACAGCAACATCTAAGGCTCGTTTCTTAATGTCTTCCAAGGTGTCATTAAATTCAAATCTAAATGTATGAAAAAAAAAATGCTATGTAAATAGCAATTCTCTAATGCAGCTGTTCACCAACCTTTCTGGCTTGGCGGATCGGTGGGGTGGAGAGGGAATGGTTCCGTGTGAGTGGCAGGTGTGCGCCTGCCGCTCACACAATTATGCACACTCGCCTACCACTTGTGCGGCCTGTTCTGAACAGGCTGTGGGGCGGTAGTGGGCCATGGCCCAAGGTTTGGGGCCCTCTGCTCTAATGATGAAAGGTTAAAGTTTTAGCAAAATTTTAATAAACTTTAATAAACAATCAGTTAGAAAAAAATACATCCAATATGTAAGACCTGCTCAAATTCCAAACACTTCCAGATTGCAGAGGCAATGTTCCCATAAATTAGATCAGATGTGACTGAATCCGTGAAGCATGTTTCTTCCAAATTATGCCTGTTATTCTGGATTTAAGGCTGGCTATGCTAACCATCATTACATTGTAGTGACAAAAAGTCCTAAAGTCCATATTTCATGGCAAAATTCTGCTACTCAATGACACAGATACACCGTGATAAAAAGTTGCCCACAGAGAACTGAATAAATTATCTGTAGAGGTAACCTTGCTTTCTTTGAAAATTGTTGAATGTTTTATTATGTATTAGTTTTATTTATTATATTGGATTTCTGCTCAATGATTGTAATAAAGTTCTGGTTTTTTATATAATGTATTTCTGTTTATTTTTATCCTATCTTTATTATTTTTTATAAATAATTCAAGGCAGTGAACAAACGTAATACTCCTTCCTCCTCCTATTTTCCCCATAACAACAGCCTTGTGGGATGAGTTGGGCTTAGACAGAGTGACTGGCCCACAGTCACCCAGCTGGCTTTTTTGATTTCTCAAATTCAAAATTTGACATCATAGAAGGTGGAATTATACAGGTCATATTTTCATTTACTTCATTACTGCACAATCTCTAGATGGTGATCTTTCTTTCTCAAGCGAAAGGCAATAGGTCACTCCAAATCCTTTTTGCATCCAAGAAACATGGGCGATATTAAAAACTTTAGATTACTTCATGTTGCTCCCAGGACTGGATGTTTTGAAAATGGCACCAGAGAAAAACTGTGACCCTAACAATAAGGTAAAACTTAAACCGAGCTCTAATTACATCACCTAATGAGTATTGCATGTTTTTGACGAGCATTATGGGGATATCAGGTGCAACATCTAGGCCTCAGCAGGAAGCAATTTCATTACAGCATTTACTTACTTCTCATCATACTGAGGATTCAGTGTTCTTTTCTTCACAGTAGTTCTTCTTCGGGTTATCCATCTTTTGTCTGGGAGCAAGTAGATGCGAACATACGGATATGCTCCATACCGAGAGCATGGCGGTAAATTTCTTATGGGTAGAAAATGGTAGCATATTTACAATCAACAGACTAAGAAAAACTCTTGAAGAAAAGATTCAGTCAGGTTAAACCTTTTTCTTGAATTTGAACAACAACAGAAATCTAGAGGATCTTTGTCCATAATAGGCTATTCTTAGGATAGAATTTCTACTAAAGTTGAGCTGGATTGAAGTGAAATACATAAAAGGTCCAGCAGTTGCAGTTCTCTGAACGATCAGGAGCCCAATTTGGAAGTGTTTTTCAGTCAGCATATGTATGCAATTACATGAGGAAGACCCACTTGGAAGCTTCAACTGGACCAGAATGCACTTATACCCACATGATACCTCTGCTTTGTGAGCTATGCTGTTTTCTGTTTGCTTCTAGGTACAATTCAAGGTACTGCTTGTTATCTATGCCCCATAGGGCTATAAAGCCCTATGGGGCATGGGGCATGGTCAAATGAAGGACCATTTGTGTCCGTTAATATCTGCCCAGACAATTCGATCTTGCAGGATAGGTGCATTCTAGGATCTTTCAATTAAGCTATGCCTGAAGTGTATCTTCTCTGTCACTGCACAGAGAACCTCTAGATTGAGGTTCTCCTGGGATCTTAATGCTTCCACTTGCTGGTGTTTCAAAGGGCCTGGAAGACCTGGCTCTTCGCTCAAGCCTTTGATGGGGATGACTGAAGCTTCCTTTTAACCTAGGTTACTTTCTTTGGTTTTCACCTGCTTTATTTTTCTGCCTTCTTTACCTATTTCATTGTCTCTTGCAGTTTTCCATGTTTTGTTTTTATTTTAAATCATTTGTAAACGGCCTAGAATTGTTGGGAGTTGGGCACCATATAAATTTAAACAACAACAACATGTTCAGCCAACAATAGTTGCAGACTCTGATCGAATCCTCCAATCTAGAAAATTTGGAAGGGGAAATTGCTATGCATATATTCATTCTATTAAGCAAAGATTAAAGTAAAATAATTGCCGTTATACCCAAGATGTGTTAAGGGTAATCCAAATATTAAAAAGAATGGTATTTCTCTCAGAACATAATCAGAGATTGATTGCTAAACATTACTGTACCTGCATGAGTTGACCAACACAATGAGAGATTGCCTTAAGGAAGCATACCGAACAGTGATGTGAATCTCTCCCATAGACCTTCCATCAGAAAGTGTCCCACTGCAAGATAATTGGCTTAATTAAAGGAAGTTTGTGACTGAAGTAGCTGGCTACTTCCTGCTTGCTTCAAAGTGAAACTTCAAGTCTAATCCCACAGAAGAGTTAAACTTTTTTTGTTGTTTGATATTATAAACAGATAAGAGGAAAAAATAAAACCATCAGAAAGAGAAAAGAAAGAGATGCTTGTGCATTTTATTGTACACAAGCCAAACTGCCTTTAAATCATTTTCCAAAATATGCGTTCTGTATTTCAACTAAAATATATCTCTTGGTAGTTGTGGCAGTTCATTTTTCTCTCTCTGGTGCGTTTCTGTATATTACAAAACCAAACTAATATTAAAAGAAAAACTGTTAGTCAGAGACATGTACATTCTTCTGAGATTAAGAAAAGAAATTGATACCTGGGTATTTCAACAGGCCTTTGAGGAAAGAAGATTTGAAAGGTATTTGTGCTGTGTTAACATTATATGGGTCATGATTTCTCAGCATAGGAATATATTGCTGGTTGTTTTTAGTTTTGCTCTTTTAATCTTATATATAGTTTGATTGTAAGACACTTTAATTCAGTTGAAGACTGAAACAGCCTAGTAAAGTAATAAGTAAAATTCGAACCATAGAATATTAAGAGCACTTATACAAAAAAATATAAGATGCACAGTAACTATGACACCAGTCCCCAATAAACTATTGCATTTCTGTAATCTAATGCACACAATATTTGTTGAACTACTCTTTGCATCATCCCCAACCATGATGGCCCATGTTAGATAGCAATGACAGAAATTATAGCCCACCTGTTTCAGAGGAACTATTTTTTTAGAGGTCTGCATTAATTAGTCTGTCTATATTCTCTTATACTGAACCATAATTTTAATTATAAAATAATCTTTATATAGATGTCTTCCTGAAATAACCACTCTGATTCTTGAAGCCCTTCTTCCAAAGCATTATTGCACTTCCCTAAGGTGGGAAATACCTGAAAATTATAATAAAAGACTTATCTCCCAGAGAACACAAGCAAAATATCAGCTCCTGTCATGTACATATAATACAAGGTCCCACTCACTTTATATTGTAACTTCACCCTTTGTGGCTCTTTCCATAGAAAAACCACAATGTATGGCCTCTGTCAACAAAAGGTTGCCCAGCTGTATTCTAGCCAAAACCCAGATCTTAAGAAATGCAAGCCCTTCCTTATGAGACTTTGAGTTGACCTAGTTAGGATCCTCAATTTTTCTATAATGCGCACCTACAATTTAAACACAAATATTCTGGCATACGGAGTTCACCCCACCTATTTTCAATACTATATAAACAATTAAGGAAAGAGTGAAGTAAGTGGTAGGTAGGTCAGTTTTATGTCAGTTTGGGCTAGGTAGGTCAGTTTTATGTTACCAAATACAATTGTGAAATAAAATACCCAGCTGATGTCCTTTCTGACTTACTTATTGAGGTTCAGATTGCTGCAAGTTATATCCATGATTGAAGAGGCTTCTGTGCCTAAAGATGCAAGGCTGGGTGCAATCTGGAGTCTCTGCAGAGCTGGCAACGTTGGGGGCACTCGAGTGGTCTCTGGAAGTGTCAAGGACGTGGGGTCCAAGCCACCTGTAACTCCTTGCTCATTGATTCCAGCAACTGCCTCTATGACAATGGGCTCTGACAATTTCTCATTTCCATTAGGTTTAGCATTGCTGTCCACTTTGTCATTTTTGCATTCAGGAACGTTAGATTCTTTGTTTCCTTGGACTGCCTTGGGCACTTCTACTGGTGGTGGTGGTGGTGGAGGAGGAGGAGGAGGAGGACGAGGTGGTGGCAGCTGTGCCTTGTTTTGGTCCTCGTTCTGTTCCGGGGCTGAGGCAGGAACTTGGTTTAAGGCATTAGACCCATTGTTGGTGTTTTCTGAATCAGGGACCTCTATGTCCAGAGCCTAAGGCAGAAAAAAGAAGTTAGCCATGATCATATTGACAAACCAGACTCTTTAGAACCTCTTCAAAACTGCTACCGAATTGTTGATGCTTAGTGTGAGAAAATGCAAAAATTATTAAATATATAGCAAGCAATTGTGTTAATTATAAATAACATGTAGTTTCTGACTTGGCCTCATGAATATATTGAATTATGGACCTCATTCATTCATTCATTCATTCATTCATTCAGTATTACCACCCATCTCAAATGCATGACTCTGGGTGACTAACAATTAAAAACAAATTAAAAACAATAAATTAATGTATAAACAACATGAAATAGCAATGAGACACCAACTCATAACAAATATCCGCTGTTAATTCAGCCCAAAAACGCCATTCAAGGACCAAGTTTTTTCAGCCTAAAATAACTGCACATCCTTGTCTAAATGCAGAATTTTGTCTACACATTCTTGTCAATTTAGCTAAGAAATGGAAGGCCTTTAGCTGCTGTTTCTAGAAAAGGGGAGGTACCACCTCTCCAGTGAATACAATGACTGAAAAATCACAAGATTCCTATGTTCAACATGTGACTATGAAATATACTGTAGCATGTGCTGTGTTTACTGCTTTACATTCTTGTCATTCACCCTCATTGCTGCACTTGTACAAAGGCTACATTTGTCTACATTGCACACCATGTTTAATCTTATGTACTATTTACATAGCTTTTTGTTATTTACAATGAAGGTGTTTTTTTGTTATTTTAGTGCAATATCTATGCCTACAGTAAACGATAAGTCTTCAGGCAGATATTTGCTTGCAAAGGATGTCATACTTATTTCATCAGATTTTTTTACAGAGAATTTTGCCTTGATTCTATATTGATACAAGCAACTCTTCTATTACAGTAGAAACTGGTGTTGCCATAATCCTTCCCATTTATGAATTTTATTAGCAACAGCAGGAATTATTTTATTAAGAGTGAAAGTGAGATAAATATAAACTGTTGTATAATTTGTAGCATACAAATAAACCCAGAAACAATTTGGACCCAAGTGTGTATATGTTGTTAGCTTCAAACCAATTTCCATTTAATTGCTCACTTGGGAAAGAATGCAAATCATATGTTGGAAATGTATGTATCACATATCCACCTAAGATTATTCCTTTGAAAATCCGTGACACTTTTGTTCCTAAACTCCCTAGCTGTTCTTTCAAAGTCCAAAATCCATCTCCTGGAAAAGAAAAATTTCTATTTTAAAATATAGCAATGTGGTGGTGTATATATTCAAGATAAGAAATTCGTTTTTAAAATTAATCATTCACCTGATTTAAAAAACTGTTTTCCACCCACAACTTGGAAGCTCTGTAGCCAACTATTCTGCTTTATCACTAAGATGCCTCTAATGATAATCTTTTTGGGCTCTGGATGTCAATAGATTTAGGGTGCACTTTTCAGGGTTATGACTTCAGACATGCAGTAACTTAGTCTTTAAAATGTTAGTGGGGGTGAAGATATAGGACTTTTAATTCCTTTAATTTCTACTGCTGCTTCTCCAAACCAGTCCATTTATTTATAGAATTAATATGTATTTATTAGCAATAGAAAGGAATGGCACTCTTTGAAGGAATGCAAACATCAATAAATATTCAAATCTGGCATTTTATAGGAAAATATAGCTCTCTAGGACTAGGTCTTGCTGTAATTTAGCCCAGTTTTGCTCATGGTAAACCAGTGTCCACAAATGACATTCAGCATACAAACATCCATGCATGTAGAAATTAATGCAGCAATTGCATTCAATCTCCAATTAAGCCAAGGTTCAGTAAAATCTGTTTTTAATTAAAATTACTATAAATTTATTCAGAATTACTGCTTGTGTGTAAAACTAACACCAGTTACTGAAATAACTTCAGATGGAAAGTGTTATATAAGATCCAGGGAAGAACCAGCAGCCGCTAAAGTGCCATCCTACTTATGAACAAATACTCCACCTATATAGTGTTACATTTATATAAAGAGGCAAGATCAAGAGATACCTTTGAAGCATTAAAACTCATAATCCATTTGGCATGGATAATACAGGCCTATATATGATGTAAGTTTGGTTTCAGTATAGTTCTCCAAGACTCATTATCCTTAGAAAGAATATTTAGTCAAATTATTAGTACATTAAATTTGATGATAAGGCCACCACAATCTCTTACTTCATAGAAAAAAATATTAATTTCATGGACACACAGAAAAGTTTTCCACAAGAGCTGAAATAATTACAATGGGGAAAAAAAAAGAAAACAGAAGAAACCTAAGCTTACTCTCAGAACAATTTTCAGTTTAATAGAACTGTCCACACCAGAATGATCCAGTTGAAAATTTTGTTCAAGTGTCATCTCAGGGTTCTTTAATAAGCGAGCAAGAGAAATCACCAAAGTCCCAAGGGCATTCTCCTTCTCCTTATCTTTGATCTAGAACAAGGAAAACAGAGGCAGTACAAATGAGCAAGACAAGTGACTCTTGGCAGTGATTTAAACCTTCCCTTTTCAGATTACGTATACCGCCATTATGCGAATCAGCAGCACTTTCTGCATTTCGCATGGGAGCATTGAGACAAGATATATTGAAAGGAAATTCACCAATTAATGGGGCCATTTAAACCTCTTTATGGGAAATGACTACATTAACTTTCATAATGGATGAAGAAAAACTAATGATCATGGTAGGAATGCACTAATAATAAGGGCAGAATCAATTGGGCTGCTAGAAACTTATCAAAACATTCAAAGCTGACTTAACAGCTCATTTGGTCAATATAAGGCTTGAAGGCACTGGAAGAAAAGCTTTAAAAACAAGACTAATTAATATTCTCCAAATAAGTCTGGTGGTGGGCCATAGTGCCACATGGTACTTTAGATGCTGCAAATTGATGCTGCAACTTACATTTTCACAAAAATGACTCATGCTGTACTTGATAATACATAGAAGTGTGGGTTATTTGTAACATTGATCCATGTTTTCATAGGTGACCCAGATTTACCATAGGTCCTATACAATTGGGGTCTCCAACCCCAGGCTGTGGATCGGGACTGGTCGAAGGCCTGTTAGGAACCGAATTGCACAAGCGGCGGGCAAGCAAGCAAAACTTCATCTGCACATGTGTGGGATCTAGGTTGTGAGTGAAACCATCTCTCCCCAGGTCTGCGGAAAAATTATTTTCCACAAAACCTATCCCCAGTGCCAGAAAGGTTGGGACTGCTGCTGTAGAATATGGAGTGGGTCACTCTGCCTTATTGGCTGGAAGTGTGCTCATTAAAAACATTTCCAAAAGTATCATAAATGCATATCCCGCCCGCCCCAAAAAAAAAACACAATAAGAGGAGACCAACAAATGAATGTCCATATTTTGGAATATCCTGTCAAATCAGTCATAGGGTTATTAAGATATTATCTTAATACTTCACTACAAATGATTAATCTGTAAATGTTTTTTCTACTGAGCACCTATCCCCATAGGTTAAATAAATAGATAACAAATTAAGCAATCAATCCATTGGGAGTAGTACTTTTTGAGATTCACTGGCACTTACAGACAAACTGAGCAATATCATGAATTTTGGTCAGATTCTAGGGGGTGGGGGAAATCCTCCCTCAAGCCCAACAGTCTCCTTCTCTCTTGCTATAACTGCAAGTGATGGATATGAGTGTAGATCTATAAATCCCAGTTCTGCAATGATATTAGGGAGAGAAGAAAACAAACTGACCTCCAAATGAAGAGACTGAGATGGAGCATTATGGACAAAGAAAGTGAAGGCCTGCCTCCATGCAGGATCTTTAGTGAAATTACAAGTCTGAGGAAAAAGAAAGCAGAATTGACATCTGGACATTAGATCAAAGAGGTTTAGGCTGCAATTCAGTTCACAAAGGCATACTTTTAATTAGAAATGGATTAGAATTGCTCTATTCTGCATTCAAATCAACTCAGTTTCCCTGGGTTCAATGGGACATGGTTCAAAGGGTACAGAGCTGTTCTCTAGCAGGATGGAACATTTGGTTTCCAAGGTTTACTGAACTACAACTCTATGAATCCCTACCAGTATGGCCTATATGGAGGAATGCTGGGAATTGCAGTTCAACAACATCTGGAAGGCACCATTTGTACTACCCAAAGGAGACATGACTCAAGCTTTATGTATTAATCACCCTGCTTGTCAGTTCATTTTTTTTCACCAGAGCTATTCAAAGAATTGTTTTCTATTTAGCAGGTCCAGAATAGAATACAGGTAGTATTTGACTTACAACAGTTTGTTTAGTGACCATTTGAAGTTACAATGGCATTAAAAAAAGTAACTTATGACCACTTATGATTGTTGCAGCATCTGCAGGGTCATGTGATCAAAATTCTGACTCATATTTTCGATAGTTGCAGTATCCCAGGGTGACGTGATCCTCTTTTATGACCTTCTGACAAGCAAAGTCAATGGGGAGGCCAGATTTACTTAACAACTGTGTGACTAACTTAACAACTGCAGTGATTCACTTATCAACTGTGGCAAGAAAGATTGTAAAATGGGGCAAAACTCACATAACAAATGTTTCGCTTAGCAACATAAACTTTGGGATCAATTGTGGTCATAAGTTAAGAACTACCTGTATTAAATATTCATCTGACAATTGAGTAATCCTTGTGTAATGGACACTCTGAGCAAGGTGACTTACTTCGACCCTGAGGGAACAGGAAGAATTTTGCAGAGATTTTAAATACACCATTAAAAAGGCCACAGTTGATCCTGAGACCAGATGAATTAATCCTGAATTTAAAATGGAGCAATAGGGTGTTTCCTTTCCACCCCTTTAGGAATGATAATTCACTACATCAAAAGCTGTTTCCAAAGAACAGCTCAGGTTTTGACAGGCTGGTTCTAATCTACTCCCAGCATACAATCCAGATAGGACTTTCAGTCACCTTGTTCCTGCATAGGGGCACAGATCCCTGTCTACCCTGCAAACATAATGTCTGCTGGGGAAAATCAAGGACCTAAGTAATGAAGGATTCATTAGTGTTTGGATGAACTAGCAGCTCTCAAAATGGAGCTCAGGGAAAGCATTCTCAGTCATCTAGTTGTCTCAAAGGATGCTTTTTTCAATTGGAAACTGGACTGTTTTATCCTTGAGGAAGAAGACAACGATGGTGGTATTTCACTTCTCATCCAAGAAGCTTCATTGGTCCTGGCAGGCTGGTGGGGGCAATGAAGGATTAGTTCTGACAGGATGGGGGAGGGGATTGAAAAGAGGATGTTTCTTTGCAGTCATCTGGTCATTAGTACTCTTCTTCAAGTGGCTTCAAGAGCTCTCAGGGAGAGTGCTAACGACCAGATGACTGCAAAGAAATATGATCTTTCCAACCCAACACACACACACACACACGGCATCCTGTCAGAACTAATCCTTCCGTCACCCCCACCATCCTGCCAGAACCAATAAAGCTTCTTGGATGAGAAGCAAAAGGTCTTCTTCTTCCTCAAAGAAAAAAAACAGTCCAGTTGCTGTTTGAAAAAAAGCACCGTTGAGACAAGTGTACCACATCTATTTATAGATGAATATCACACTTTCCCACACTTGTAGGAAAGGTGATCAAATATTTGCCGAGTGACTATGCTGAGATCCAGTAGTATTGATACAGTGCAGTGGCATTATATTCAGATTCTTTAGAGCTCATATATTCGGTATTTGATTCAACAAATACCAAGTTCCTCCCTCTTTTCTTTATTACTTTTCACATCAGTAAAAATATTTGGGCTTTAAGTAGGATGCTTGAGGCTGTGTGGCTGCATTTGCATCCGCTGAACACTTTTGAAGGGTCTTTTTCAAAAGTTCTCAGCAGATGTAAATGCAGTCAAGCAGCCTCAAGCATTCAATCATCTAGTAATCTGAGTTCAAATCAGAAACCTCTCAAGATGTCACCTTGCTGCACCATTTGGGAAACATTGAGCTTTTCAAAAAAAAGCATAACAAGTGTATTCTTTTAATCCATGGTATGCTTTACAGGATCTCATCCAACCTCTTGCAAAATTACTTAAAATAAAGCACAAGGGTTATTTTATTTATTTATAAAGTTTCTTTCTTTCTTTTTCATGATTAAAAAAATAACCCTAACATGGAGATATTGGTTTAAGCAATAACCCTATCTTCAGCATATGGGGACCAGATACTACTCAGGGGTGAAATTCAGCAGGTTCTGACAGGTTCTGGAGAACCGGTAGCAGAAATTTTGAGTGGTTTGGAGAACCGGCAAATACCACCTCTGGCTGGCCCCAGAGTGAGATGGGAATGGGGATTTTGCAGTATCCTTCCCCTGCCACGCTCACCAAGCCACACCATGCCCACCAAGCCATGCACATAGAACCGGTAGTAAAAAAAATTGGATTTTACCACTGATACTCCATGGTGGGCCAAGCATTTGTATGTTTTCTGTTGCTTTGAACTTTAGAAATCTGAACGCCATCTTGCAGTATTCCTCGATTTTGGTCATGCTACTTAGGCTATTGGCGTCAGGTTCCCCAACCTTTCTTTTATCTTAAAAAATGGCTTGGATACTTTTGAAACAATTTTTCAGAATTTAGTTACCTCAAACTCTATTTTACCTTATGAAAAAGAAGTTGATGTCTATTACCTTGCTTTTGTGAGTTTTGTTGCCCACTGTGAGCAGGACAAAGGAAGAAGGTTCTCTTTCTATCTTCTGTCGTATTTACAATTTTGAAATAAAAGACAGTATTAATAGCAAGATAACATTCACAAGATAGAATGAGAGAAAGGATATAACATTTACTTGATAGTTTTAGAAAGATTGGAAGAAGGGTTAGAAGCCTAAACATGAGTCAGAATTTAGTATTTACATGTTATTCAGCATTTATTCTTGGTAACCCCATATATATCTTGGATTTGTTTGCTGCCTTGAGTTATTTATAAAAATAATGGAGGCAGGAATACAAATAAATAAATAAAGATTACCTAATCTTTGTTTCAACATTGTTTCTACATGCTGTGCTTCACTTACACATTTATTTCAAATATGTAGTATGAAATGGAAAGGCTAGGCCCATCTCCATTCTATTTATGGTGCAACTGAGGTAACTTGGCTCTTTTGACCATCTAACTCAAGGTCAAACAGGGAGGCGAGCAGATTGACAGCTCTGCCCAATTTAGCTGGGTTGAGAATTAGCCTCCACTTAGCCAACGATGGCAAGTAAGTATGTCATCTGTTCAGATGGATGCTTATAACTTGGCCTAGCTAGTTGCTGAGATTAGATTTTTCAGCCAGTGGGTTGGCTGGCTCAGAACTGAAATCTTTGCCTGATGCTGTACCAAACATTATATCCATTGTAACTCATGTAGCCAATCTCTTGTATTTCACTTTGCATAAATCTTGGCATTGACATCTTTGCACAAATCTTTGGCAGTTTTGCATTTAGTACCCTTTTCTTTTTTAAAAATCTTTTAGTATTTATTAAATCCTTAATGTATTCAGTTCAATACCCATTCAGAAATAAGAGATATTTACCTTGAGATATCTGTCTTTTCTGTATTTCTTTGCTCCATATTCGCCATTGGAATATTCCAATTGATTTTTCTACATTAGGAAAGGATTTTGAAATGAAAAAGGAGTTTCAGAAAATTAAGTGATATGACAGTGTAGGACTGTTTCCCCCATAGGTTTTACCTAGGATTTTTGTAGGACTATTTTCTATCTGATCTGTTTTATCTGGGTTGGTTGGCTTTGTATTTTTATGGTCCTGTTCTAGTTTCTGCTCCTTTTAGTTTATTTTCATCCTTTTCAACTTAATATATATTGTTTTCAAAATTAGTAAATCAATTGAAGCCCAAGACAGGGTAATACTAATCAGGAATGAAAGGCGTACTAATGTTGCCAGCAATGAGAATCTTAGAAGACAGCTAGAAAAAAACTAGCATGGATAAACATCTAGTAGGGAAAAAGTTCTTCTACCAATGAAACAAAGCTAAAATTCTGCAAACGGTTGATGCCAATAAGTTGGGAGAGCCAAGACAGCTTGAATAAATTGGGGACAAAATAGGAAACCTGTGACTTTCTTGAAGTTGCTGAAATACAACTAATAGCAATCCCAGGTAGTTTGGTCAATAATCAGGAATGCAGAGAGTGATAAATCAGCAACATCTGGGGGAATCTCTGAAAAACATATAAAGCTTAGAAAAGGGAAAACATCATCAGTTCACTTCATAATACTTTGCAGCTTTTTTCATCTCCTTTGATCTGCTAATCAGATACCGCTGATTCTCTGCTTTGTCTTTTGAAACCTTGATTTCCAACTATAATATACCCACAACATTGTTATTTGTTACATAGGCATATGTGCCATGCATTATATCCAATTTTGGCTGGGCAAGGCATCAAACTTACGTCAGATATATAGGTGTACATCTTGTACAAATAGCAAGTATACTAAACATGTAAACATGTAAGTTTGTGTCGCCAGAGAATATGTGGAAATGTTATTTATTTGGTTTACTTACAGGAAGGTTTAAAGCACTCTCCAAATACACGATGAGCATTCCGGTGGCAAGACCATTCCTACCCTACAAACAAACAATTCCACAAAAAATTAAAATACACATGTGGACACTGCAAATATTTCAAGGCCCTCCTCCATCCCCTAATAACTAGAGGGTAATACAAACATTACCCAATGGTGTGATATTACCCCAAACTCTACAGATCTCTGCCCAATCTCCAAACTCCAAATCCTGCCCAATCAATGCAACTGTATTTGCATTGCATGCTACAGTGATGTTTTAAATACAGCTCTCTGAAGAAATTATACAAGATGGCAGACACACTGGGCTATTTCATTGTTCTGAATTCTTTCAGTTATTTTGCAGTATATATTTCTTCTCAAGTCCCAGAAAGCACTCACCTCACTAAGTTTCTCTTGATTGGTGACTAGAGAAAACCACTCGAGTTTTAAGTGGACATGCCCACTTTCTATCTTGCTCAAGGGAAACCACTTCACAAAAAGAAAGAAACCACATCAGTGCCAGAAATACACATAAATTACATCTTTATGTTGATCTGTATTCAAGGAGAAACTGAGGAACTTATTTATCTTGATATTTTATGGGACCTGCTTTCAGATGATTCACAATGGTGTAGGATTTCCTGCCTAAGCAGTTGGTTGGACTAGAAGACCTCCAAGGTCCCTTCCAACTCTGTTATTCTATTCTATTCTACCTTAAAACCTGCTCCTTTTTAACTGTATTTGTTCAGCTGGAAAAGGGAAAACCATGATTGCTGAGGTACAATGAGCCCTAATTTGAAAAACAGATGGCATTTAATTTTACAGTAAATGACAGTACCCAAACAAATTATTTTTATGCTGCAGAAGGAAAGAATAGTCCTCTACCCTTTTTAGAAAGTCTTGTTCAAGTCCGATTCCTAGCAATGTTTTAGACATATCAGTATAATTTTTGGCAACTATATGAAAGGGGCTTGTTCACAACCTACCACACACACAATGTTTTCTCAGTTTTGCAGCTCACCCCAAAACTCTGCAATGCTGTTTAGTTTATCCTAGAAAACCAAGTCAGCTGCCATTAAGAATTGGGAATCTTGAGGGAAATGGGCAAGAAGGGGCTGAAACACATTCCTTAGATCCTGGGAAACAAGATGGGATGTAGAAAGGCTCCTCCTGATTCAATGGGATATAAGAGGGAGGAGCAATAAAGCACAATCAGGCCTGTAAGATTCTGTTTCAGATAGTCCTTGATTTATGACCATAACTGAGCCTGGAATTACTGTTGTAAGCTGCACTGGTCATTATGCAGATCATCACATGACTGCCCAATTTTAGGTCCTTTTCTGTGGTGGCGGTTAGTGAATATAGCAGATTGTAAAGCAAATGCTGCGGTTTTAAAGTAAGCACCACGGTCATTAAGCAAACTTAATGTCTGTAAAGGGCATTTTTGCTGAAAGCCAGAACTTCAAATGGTTGCTTAGCAACCAGGTATAAGTCAAGAACTACCTATATTGTATCCTATCTTAATAAAGAATAGTTCTAGAATTCCTATGGAATGTTTTCTGATCTAGTCTACTCTGAAGAGCTGACAGCTGCAACCTATCTAGGCCCTCCATGTTCCACTCAAAAGCAAATTGCTCCTCCCTTTAAATACTCTCAAAATGCTAAATCGATCCACTTAGTCTCTCAAGAATCAGAATAAGATCAGTAATCATTGTACTACATGTGCACTCATTTACTTGATGGTGCAAAGATTATTGCACCATTTGATCTGTATATTTGTACACATGCATACTTGTGGTACCACAAACTCTCAGTATAATGAATTTTCTCTTTAAAACCAATTATATAACAAAACTAATAATCTGTGGACATTTTACAAGACCCTGCAATCACACAACCCATACAAACATTTATAATTTCCTATAACAGCAATGAGAACTCATATGCCTGGAAAAAAAACACAATCCTACTTAGCATTTACATTTGGTAAAACCTTATTTTTTTATAGCTGATAAGCCACTCATAAAATAAGGCACACCTTTTAAGAACTACTCTGACAATGTTAAGCCAAAACCAAAACTTACCTCATCAACAATTCTGTCTTTCATCACATCTACAAGGTTTATAACCAAGCTGTGAAAAAAAGAAAAGAAGTCACACAAAGGAAATCTCTTGGGACAGCCGTATTTGTTTCCATAATGAATAGCTACCATATGCTGCTATGGAGACTTATAGTACCTTATACGGAACTGTGATTTTTTTTTTAATTATAGTACCTCCTGGAGTTCCATGAAATATTCTGGCTTGCAATCTGTGAGCAAATTTCAAAAGAATCTAGTAGATTCTAATAACTGAATGCTCCCAGGGAAGTTATTTGAACCTGAGCCTAGTTCAACAATAAAGGTTATAAAAAATAAGATCTCTGTAGACTAATAATAACTGACATTTTTTTTCTTCAATTGATACAATATGCCTAGCCTGAAAAAACATGGAATTTTTTGAGACTGGAGTGGTTTCTTCACTTACAAAACCTAGTAATGTTGTATACAGTATTTCTTTTTTCTTTTTAGTTTTTATTTATACATTTTTATTTAACATACAGTGGTGGGTTGCTCCCGGTTCGGACCGGTTCACAAGAACCGGTAGTAAAACCGGCAGGAGGCTCCTCCCACCACCCCGGATATCGTCATAGGCGATCAGTGCATGCGCTGAAGTTTGGCGCGTGCGCAAGCAAAGCAATCACACACGTGTGATCCCGTTGCAAACCAGTAGTAAAGTTAAGTAGAACCCACCCGTTAACATATATAAGTGCTTAATAAGCAGTGTATTTTCTGAGTCAATTTGCAAATACATAACAACAACATTCTTTATTTATATCTTTGCTTTATATTTCTATTGGATATTTTATATTAGAATTATTTGAAACCACATCCCGGTCCATGAATAATTCAAGTTGAGCAAGGTTCTGGCTTGTTAGGATTTATATTCAATAAGAGAAGAGACTCTTCCATTGCAATAGAAAAATCCACTACAAATTCTATGACTGTAGGAGAAGAAGAGGCAGAACCTAGGGGTGGAATTAATCCTGATTCATTACATTCCCACAAGCGATCCAAGCCCAGATTCCCCTTTAATACTGTTAACTCTTATGTAGCACCAATTTAGTGCTGACTGTTAGTTGACTAGATTTTTGTATACAGGTATAGACCATAAATCACCTTAACTGGAACCTAATGTGTGGTCCCTATTCTTCATGCCTGGCAATGACTGACTTAGTGGAAATCAGCTATGTGCAAGCAGGTTATGGTGATAGATAGACATGTGCCAAATTTACTAATAAAATAATCTGGATGGCATGCCAGTGACAAAACACCCAGAACTAACTCATATTTTAGTGACTTTTTTCCAGAGCAGAATGTGACATGAAAAAGTACCATTTAGGCTCAACTTTAATATACAATATGTACATTAAAAAGTAAAAGGTATAATTCTTCTTGGGATTGTACAATGCACATTGGAGGAATAGATATTTTTTTATATCAAAAATTGTTGTGCTTCTTTAAAGGTCAGATCAGAAGATAAGCTGGAACTAATTCACCCCAACATTACATTTCTTTTTTCTTTTTTTTTGAAGCAGGAGCATTCAAACATGCAATACTCTACCTGCGTTCAGAAAAATTATGCAACAAACAGAAATGTTTCTGAATGCACAAAAGTCCATACCAA
Organism: Arizona elegans; assembly: GCA_022577455.1. Taxonomy (NCBI): domain Eukaryota; kingdom Metazoa; phylum Chordata; class Lepidosauria; order Squamata; family Colubridae; genus Arizona; species Arizona elegans. The sequence goes on from JAKOOJ010000001.1 coordinate 108,659,947, forward strand.
TTTCATTGGCTCTAAGTTGCCACATGGCAGAAAAAGACACAGTGTAACATTACACACATAAAAAAGGAAATCTGTATTCCTTACCTGCCCAAAAAATCATCTTTATCTGGATCTTCATCATAAATATCAACTTCTAGATCTTGGCCGGGTACTTCATGAACAACAAACTGAAATGAATGAAAGAAAAATTAAGTAACAAAAAAGAACAGCTAGGAGTTATTTTTGAAAAATAGGAGTTATTTTTGAAAAATGTCACTATGTCAGGTAAAAAGTCTTTCAGTTTTTCCATGTAGGGCATTAAATTAAAAGTCTTCCAGTTCTTCTGAAGTTACTTGCATTGTAACAGGAGACTCGGTGGCGCAGTGGTTAGAGTGCAGTGCTGCAGGCTACTTCTGCTGACTGCAATTTGGCAGTTCAAATCTCACCAGGCTCAAGGCTGACTCAGCCTTCCAGCCTTCCGAGGTGGGTAAAACAAGGACCCAGATTTTTGGGGGCAATAGGCTGACTCTGTAAACCGCTTAGAGGAGACTGTGAAGCACTGTAAAGTGGTATATAAGTCTAAGTGCTATTGCTATTGCCACACACTTGCCACCTGAAGTGGCGGAAGAATAAAGTTTCTATTCATGTTCTTTATAATCAATTAAATTGAGGTGAGTGTAATAGGAGCAATGTTTCTCTTCGAAACAGAATTTAATTCATTACAAGAAAAAATATTAAAGGAACCACTAATGCATAAACAGACTTCTTGGTGAAACAACAGCAAAAATAAACTCTTTCAAATATTCTTTAATTTATTATACTGGTTTAATTGAAAAGCTTTTTTCAAGAGAACTTACTACAGTTATTACAAAAGCTTCATGAAAAAGCCTTTCAAATAGCCTTTCACTCACTTCCTTTAAAACACAACAGGACAAAGCGGACAATATTTAGAATGGGGTTTGCCCCCCTTTGTAAATTAGTTTTCTATTATTCTGGTAAACTGTTTAGTCCTGTAAATTAGTTTGCAATTAATCCATTTCTGTTGCTGGCAACAAGACTTATATTTTAATGACTTTTAGATGGTTAGGACTACAACGTCCTTAGACATGAAGCAAAATGGCTGACATTCAGGAATTCTGGGAGTTGCAATCAGAATATCTGAAAAGTATTTGGTTGCCTATTCCTGCTGAAATATTGTTTCCTCAATCACTTGATTATATTCCTTATTCACACTATTTACAGAAACAAAACGTCTTCTTTTAGAACACATTTAATTTCAAAATAGTCTGTATTCCTATATTCACTTACCAAGAAAAAAAAAGCTTCCCCTATATTCTATGGGGCTTAATTTGGAAAAGGCATAGAATTGTTGCTAATATATGCAAAACTCCAGACACAACCATCCAGCTGTTTCAGCTGATCTAGCATTATGTTAGTCAACTTCCACAATAATTTGTTGTTGTTTTTTCCTTCCCCTTTTCTCCCTTGCACTCTTTAAGATATGAACCATCTCAAATCCACAACATAAGATTCAGGAGGTGGGATATATTGTAAATAATCACCAGCACTTTACTTCTAAATAGGCAAGGAGAAGTATCACCTCAAATATTTCATTCCAGATGGGATTCAGGTCTCTTTGTACTGTTTTACTCCGGAGTTGCACCAGGCCGACTCGAAGGAAAGCATAAGGGTCCGACTTGCCCCTGATTGCTCCAAGGAAGTTGTCTTTTTGGACAAGATTTTCGGCTTCCAAAAGATACACTCTTAGGACTCCCTTGAAAATATACAATTGTTAAATATTACATAGGATGTTCATCCCAGAGGATCTCTCTGGTATATACTATTATCAACATAACATTAAGAAAAATGGGGAATGTCTCTAACCACAACCCACAGAAGCATCTTAAATGAGATTTGCCAGTAGAACATTTAAATTTATGAGAAAAATCTTCATTTTTATTTTGCTTTTATTATGAACCTTACATCAATCTCTGATCTTTCTTTGTGCCTCTTATTGTGGTGGATAAGGAGAAAAGCCAATTAGTTTGTTTTTGATGATTATCTGGTGAATTGGATGCAAGGGGAGACATAAACAATGCCTTTCTTTTTTTGCAATCTTTTTGCAATCAAAAAATAATTTACCAAAATAAACCTGCATCAACTATAAGTCTGCTACATATTTACTGAGCTTTATTCATTTTGAGCCGATTCCTACCATGCCTTTGTCTGCTCAAAAATTCTCTCCAAATCAGGATATTTTTTTTAATCAAAAGCAAGTTTTCCCAAACTTTTTAAGGTTATGTGATATTCTGGATAAAGAAAGGGATTGAAAAGTGAGGAAACGCCAACTATTAGATAAGACAACTAGATAAATCTTTGCTCTACAACTTTCTTTCCACTGTGCAGATTCAAATGCAAGTATGGGGCAAGTTTGCAATCTCTCCTTCAAGTGTCACTACACTGCAGGTGTGTAGAAGAACAAACAAGTTGGGGTAAGCCTCTCTCTTTAGAAGGATCCTTTTTTTTATATTTTGAGCCAGGTGCCTCACTAACAAGTCTTCAAAGTGCAACTCTAACCCCGACTTACACGTGGAATAGGAAACCGCAACTGAGCCACATTCAAGTTCTTTTTCAATGGGATTGTGACTCTGTTTGGCAACACCAGCCGGGAAGCAATGAGATCTTGAATTAGCGAGTCTGAAAATAAACTGAAATAATAAAGGAGACATTTAATTTAATTCAAAACAAAACGGAAGAGTCATATGTGTGTCACACTGCTTTACTGAGCTTGTGACTCTTGTATTATTTGTAGACTCCATCTTAGCAGACTGCCAAGGTCTGGTGCCCGTCAAGAGATATGGGATGCAGGGTAGGGGAGAGTAGAAGGAATGCTGGCTTAGGTTTATTTTCAGCCTGAGAGTTTAGGATGCTTTGTTACAAACAGGTAAGTCGTTTATGACAGAACATCTTGACTGCTGAAGAAAACATAGAAAACAAGGTTATTTACTGATGTGCAGATAAGCCTTGAGGTAGTTATGCCTTCAAGATGCACTTGACTCTAGCAAGTACCTGAACAAGTTCCTGATATTTTCTTGGCAAGATTTTCAGAGGTAGTTTGTGCTTGTCTTCTTTCTAAGACAGAAAGGGACTGAACCAATAACCCAACTGGCTTTGTGCTGAAGACGGGACTAGAACTTAGTCTTCTGGATTCTAGGCTGGTGTTTTAACTCCTATACCAGTATTTCTCAACCTTGGCAACTTGAAGAGGTATGGATTACAAATCCCAGATGTTCTATTGACAGCTGACTTTGTGGATACCAGATCTATATCCATTCTCTTGTCATGTTAATTTCGTTTATTTCAACAGCTTTTACTTTTCTTATCAGTAAATGTAAAACTCCTAACACCAGCAAATTCACAGGTAATTGCTTTTTGGAAGCAAAAACTCTTCTTCTTATGGGGTAAGAACCATATTTTTCCTTCACTAAAATAACCAAACCAAAATCAATAAAAAGAAACATAAACATTCGAAGTCATCTTTATTGTCAACAGATGTTGAGATTGTCAATACCTCAACACAATAAGATAGTTAATTTTCCTGTGGACATGACAATTTCCTTTGGTTACTATTGACATTACTTTTGCGGTGATGCAAGATATGGTAAATTAGCAAAGCAAGCCAAAACTCCCATTAGAAACCAAGTAGCTCAAATGGTTCTGACATTTCTAACATTAGTTTACAAAGAAAACTAAGAATCTATAAGAATTTTACCAGCAGGCTCATTCTGTGGTCAGTTCTTATGCCTCTACTTGCCGGAATGTCTGTGAAGGACATAGGTTCTGTTTGATCGGCCCTGTGCCTACCCACAATAAGCCGTTCCTATTATAGAACTTGAAGTGGTTCGGGAATAATCGAGAGGCACAAGCAAGCAAGTGACAACAGCTCTTTAATATACAGTGAGACTTCAGCCAAAACTCAGAGGCTGCAGTCCTCCTTATATACAATCCTGGAGAGACTGTCAGCCAATCAGAAACATAAGCAGGTTTGAAACTCCCGCTTAAAAGTATCAATACATAACACCCCTCCCTTCCCAGAAGGCACTGACACTCAAAAATTAACATATGTACAAACAAAGTCTCGCAGGTGCTTAGGCTGAGTTCTCGCCCTAGTTGACCTGCGCAGTTCAGTGTTTGGTGAGGCGTCGAGCTGGTCGGAGGGACTCTTTGTCTCTCCCGGCTCCGCCAATGGAACCTCCTGGATTTTGTCCGGGGCGTGGTTATCCCCGGCTGGGAGTGGCGACTCGCTGGGGCGGCGCTGGAACCAGGGCTTGTCAGCTAAGTATTCTCGCGGCCCCGGGCTTGAGTTAGCTGTTTTGGAGAAGTGGTCATAGTTAGGCTCGGACATGTCTGCGTTGATATTTGCCTCGCCAACCACCCGTTTCCTCAGTTGGTCTATGTGGCGCTTCCAGAGTCTATCTACCCCCACGTCCACCGTGTATGATTTTGGGCCTGTTATTCCCACTATGGTTCCGGCAACCCACAGAGGACCGCTGGCATAATTGCGAGCGAACACCGGGGACCCGACCTGAAACTGCCTTAAGCCACAGGTCTCTCCCTTAAAGTTTTCGTGCGAATAGTTAGGGTGAAGCCTGTCCAACACACACCGGAGCTTTCTCCCCATGAGGAGCTCTGCTGGGCTTCTCCCAGTTGTTGTGCATGGTGATGCATGCTGAACCGCAAGGAATTGATCTATCCTGGCCTGCCAGTCCCCATTGTCTAATCTGGACAGTGCTTCCTTGGCTGTCCTGACAAATCGTTCAGCCAATCCGTTGGAAGCCGGGTGAAATGGGGCTGATAGGGCATGGCGAATCCCCAGGCCGGCTAAGTAGCCTTCGAAAAGGGTCGCTGTAAATTGGGGCCCATTGTCTGATACCAAGGTATCAGGCAGGCCGTGGGTGGCGAACAACTTTCTTAGGGCCTTGATCACCGCTTCGGCCGTTGTGGATGGCATTAATACAATTTCGAGCCATTTTGAGAAGGCATCCACTACTATTAAGAACGTTTGGCCATGGAACGGGCCGGCAAAATCAATGTGGATCCTCCCCCATGGGCCTTTTGGTTTCTCCCACTCTCGGATGGGCGCTACTGGGGGATCGGGGCGAGACTCCTGGCAGGGCCTGCACTTCCCCACCCACTCGGAAATGACCTGGTCCATGTTGGGCCACCAGACATAGCTGCGGGCTAAGCACTTCATCCGAACGATGCCAGGATGCCCTTCGTGCAATAATTCTAAAACTCTAACTCGTAGTTTTGCTGGAATTACCACTCTGTCACCCCACAGTAAGCACCCCCCTTGCGTAAACAGTTCATTTCGTTTGTTGGCAAAACCTTGGTACTCCTCCCCGACCACCTTGTCCGGCCACCCTTTCAAAACCCAACCCATAACAGTCCGGATAACAGGGTCTCTATTTGATGCCTTCGCCACCTCGCCGGAGGAGATGGGCCCCAAGGTTAACGTGTCCAACAACAGGACGGAGGTTTCCGGTGTTGGGTTGTCCAGCAGGTCGGGAAGGGGGCAACGGCTAAGGGCATCCGCATGACCCAGGGTCCGCCCAGGCCGATGGACGAGCTGGTACGAGTAGGCCGATAAGAAAATTGCCCATCTAGTTAAACGGGGGGAGAGGGCAGCGGGGGTTGGCCTGTCGCCTGCTAGCAGTCCTAGCAACGGTCTATGGTCAGTCACAAGTTCGAATTTTCGGCCATAGAGGTATTCGTGGAACTTCTTAACCCCCGCAATCGCAGCCAGAGCCTCTCTGTCCAATTGGCTATAGTTTCGTTCTGTGCTGGACAGAGTTCGGGAGTAGAAGGCAATGGGTGCCTCTAGGCCGTTCGGCAGTCTATGGCCTAGGACGGCACCAACTCCTACGGGGGAAGCGTCGCAAACTAAGACGAGCGGCAGCTCTGCATTGTATTGGATCAGGAAACTGTCCTCAGATAGAAGTTTTTTTACTGCCTCAAAAGCGGCCGCTTGCGGTTTCCCCCAGACCCATGGTACATTCTTCCCTAAGAGTTTGTGAAGGGGATCAGCGACCGTGGCCTTGTCTCTTAGGAACATTGAGTAGAAATTTAGCAGTCCAAGGAAGGCTTGGAGCTCAGCTTTGGATTTGGGGGCTGGTGCGCTTTTGATGGCCCTCACCTTGCTTTCGGTAGGGTGGATGCCTGTGCCGTCCACCCTGTACCCCAGAAATTCTACCGAGGGAACCGCTATCCTGCATTTGTTCTTTTTAAGTCTTAGACCCGCTTCTCTGAATCTGGACAGGACGTTCCGTACCCTGTCCCCTAGCTGGTGTTCGTCTTGGGCGCTGACTAAGACGTCATCGAAATAGGGGACTACTCCCGGAAGTCCTTGCAACAGGCGCTCCATGGTGCTTTGAAATAAGCCGGGTGCAACGCTCACCCCAAATTGGAGCCTGGTGCATTTAAATGCACCCCTGTGAGTCACGATCGTTTGCGCCTCTGCCGTGGCGTCGTCGACCGGTAACTGTTGATAGGCTTGGGCCAGGTCTAATTTAGCAAAAACTTTTCCGGGGCCCAGGGAGTGTAGTAGATGGTGCACGATCGGCACCGGATAGGCGCTCGGCTGCAAAGCCTTGTTGATCGTGCACTTGTAGTCGGCGCAAATTCTGATTGAGCCGTCGGACTTAACTGGGGTGACTATGGGGGTCTCCCACTTGGCATGGTCAACGGGAACCAACACCCCTTGCTTAATTAGTTTGTCCAGTTCTGCATCGATCTTTGGTTTCAATGCGAACGGCACTCTTCTGGCCTTTAGTCTTACTTGGGCTACGTTGGGGTCTAAGTTTAGTGAAATAGGGGTCCCCACATACTTGCCCAATGTGTCCCCGAAAACGTCCTGGAACTCGGACAGGAGGCTGTCTTTCAGGGTTGACTTGGACATCAGGTGGACGCCGGTGAAGCCCATGCCAAGGGCTCGGAACCACCCCATGCCCAGGAGGCTCGGCAGCTGCTTCGTGACGATGGTCAGCGGCAGGTCTCTTTCGTAGTCTCCGTAGGTGACCCGGAACGTGCCCACGCCTTCGAGGGGGACTCGGTTCCCCTGGTAGTCTAGGATGCGCAGTCTCTGTCTGGAGAGTTGATCCTTCCGGAACGACGGCAGGAGGGTCTTTAGGGTTGTCCACGACATGATGGAGAGAGCTGATCCGGTGTCGATCTCCATCGAGCACGGTCTTCCGTTGATTTCGACCACCGTGCTGACCTTGTCCTCGACCGTTGTGCTGGCCTGGTCGATGTGTATGCTGCGGCCATCTCGCGGTTCAAATTCGCGCCGTTTTTTCGCGCCGCCTTCTCTCGTTGGCTGCTTCTGGCGCGCTGATTCCGGTTGGTTGCGGCGCTCACGTGGTCTGAGACTTCTGGGCAGAATGGCTCTGCAGACTCGCGCCAAGTGCCCTTTCTTCTCGCAACGCCTGCAAATAGCCTCTCTGTATTTGCAGGACAGTCTATCATGGTGCCCACCACAGCTGGGACAGCTTCGCCGGGGGCTGCCAGTGTCTTTTCTCCAGTGCTCTGTTCGGAAGACGTCCTCATCCGACTCGGACTCCGAGCTGGATCCGGCGTCTTCTCTGTGCACCGGGGCAGACTTGGGGCTGTCTTTGCTGGTCGGCGGACGCTGTAGCGTTTCAGCGGCCTTTGTGGAGGCTTCGTGAGCCCTGGCCTCGTCAAGGGCTCCGGCGAGCGTCAAATCAGGCTTGGCGAGCAGCCGCCGTTGCAGCCTAATGTCCCGAACACCACAGATTAGTTGCTCAAGCAACGCGTCATCCAAGTCTCTGTAGTCGCAATGAGTTGCGGCTTTTCTCAGGCTGGCCATGTACGCGCTGACCGGCTCTCCTTCTCGTTGGACGCGTTGCCTCAGTTGGTATCGCTGCACGAACTTGGAGGGGACCGGAGCGTAGTGAGCCCGGAGAGTTGCCATCAGGGTGTCCCATGAGACTGTTTGAACCGGCGTTGGCTCACACAGTGACTCGGCCATCTCGAACACGTCCGGTCCGCAGTGGCTTAGGAATAGGGCTCTCTTTCGATTAGCCGAGAGGCCCTGCATGTCGCTGGCTTCTAACGAGCATTCAAACCTCGTTAGGTACGAGACCCATTTTTCGCGGGTCGGATCAAAAGGCTTGGGCGGAACGTAGGCAGACATGTCTGGTATGTCTCCTGTGGTTCGCCTCGTCGCCTAGCTGAAGCTCGTGGTCTCACTGGTTGGCTTCTTGTAGCCTCTATCCCACCTTCGTCGCCAATGAAGTGGTTCGGGAATAATCGAGAGGCACAAGCAAGCAAGTGACAACAGCTCTTTAATATACAGTGAGACTTCAGCCAAAACTCAGAGGCTGCAGTCCTCCTTATATACAATCCTGGAGAGACTGTCAGCCAATCAGAAACGTAAGCAGGTTTGAAACTCCCGCTTAAAAGTATCAATACATAACAGAACTGTTATACAACATCTCTTTTGTTTAATCTCCATTTTGAGATTTTATTTATTTGATATTATTGTTTATAAATAATTCAAGATAGTGAACATTTTTTAATACTCCTTTCTCCCCCTGACAACAACAACCCTGTGAGGTAGGTTGGACCGAGAGTGACTGGCCCAAAGTCATCCAGCTGGTTTTTCATATCTAAGGCAGGACTAGAACTCACAGTCTCCTGCTTCCTAGTACAACAAACAAACCACTAGACCAAACTGGGTCTTTAACATTTAGATTGTTCTCAGCTCATTTGGAGGGAGACACTTACCTAATGCCTGGAGCATCCAACAGGTTTGTTACTCCGGCCCAATTGATTTCCAAGTGCTGCAATAAGAATTAAACCAACAACAAAAGTGCAATGTTAATAACTGAAAACAAAGCTGGTTTAAAAAGTAGGAACCTGGAAATCTAGTTTACATCAAATTAGATGCATGGTTCATTGAGATCCTATTGGGGATACCAGAAAATGAACCTGCACTCTTTTCTTGATACATATAGCATACTATTGAAAAAGTCAAGAATATTGAGTACAATAAAATCACCATAATTAGAGTATAACAATAAAATTATTCAAACATGTGACAACAAGTAATGAAGCATCCTTCATTCATCTGATATATTTATGGAATTTTAATTCAGCATGAATATTGTGTCGCCGTTCTGAGTGAATTCAGATTGTCAACCAAACAAGCCTTGAGGAATCATGTGGTTATTTCTATTACCCCTCCATTATAAAAGGCATTTTGGCTACTGCTACAAGTTCCATGTGCAAGAAAACTAACCACCTAGCAAGACAGCCTCAGGGCAGGAACATACATGCGTGATTTGTGTTCAGAGGAGATGAATAAGCATCATCAAAGCATTGGTTCATTTCCTTCACTGGAGCCTGTCATACTGACTGGATTCTTCTCATGCCTTTGCAATGAAGGGCTGAGACAATCGGCATGTGTCAATGTTCTAAACTTAACACATGTTTGTCAGATGTATAGATTTGGCCAGAACTCACATAGCTAGTTTCAGGAATAACAGTGCATTCTGAGTGCTGAATTATCATAGCACTGCGGGACCTTCTCTCCTGCTTCCTCTATGGGGTTAGAGATGACTACCAGAGGTTCAGAGACTTCTTCCACGAATGAATCCTCCTATACAATAAAACATCTCTTTCAGTGCTTTAGTCTTCTGAATTTTAACCCTGATTTTTGTTTTTCCTTCTAAGGAAAATTTATAATTTGTTCTTAACTCTGTTTTCAAACTGCGTTTGATTCATGTGCTTACAGTATATCAATGGTGGGATTCAAAAATTTTTACTACTGGTTCTGTGGGCGTGTCTTGGTGGGCATGGCATGGCTTGGTGGGCATGTCTTGGTGGGCATGGCAGGGGAAGTATACTGTAAAAGCTCCATTCCCACCCCACTCCAGGGGAAGGATACTGCAAAATCCCCATTCCCTCCTGATCAGCTGGACTCGGGAGGCAGAGAATAGATGGGGGCGGGGCCAGTCAGACATGGTATTTACCGGTTCTCCGAACTACTCAAAATTTCCTCCACTGGTTCTCCAGAACTGGTCAGAGCCTGCTGAAACCTACCTCTGGCTTATATGGTTTTATTATGGTGCTGTAAACCACCCAAAGTCATTTAAATAAGTTGGGCGGTGCAGAAATTGAATCAAATCAATAAATTTTAAAAAATTACAACATATAGGTGAAGATGGTGTCTGAAGATACAAGACTGTGAACATCAATTTTAGTTCAATGAGGGCAAAGAGGAGGCTTAAACCAAACCAACCTTTTGAACTAATATTTTTCCCCCCTAGGGTACAAAATAATTGAAAAGTCAGAGTGAGCACCATATAAAAGCTGTGATCTTATGCATATCTGTGTGATAATAGAATGCTTCAGATGATGCTTTCCACTTATCATCCTGTACTTTGGGTACACAGGTTGTATGTTAATCGAAATAGACTATGGATAGATTTACAGATTAGTTGCTTCTGTGACTCCTTCAGCCTTGAAGACATAGTCCAGGGATTTGGGGAAGGTGCTAACGATTAGGAATAGACCTTGGGTAAGATGGAATGAAATACACTCATTAAATAAATTGGTCTACACTATTTTCACCAACATGGATAAAAACAAAATCTCCTTTAATACAAAGCAAGAAAACTGGGGTAGAAGTTGCTTTCTCAATAGGTTAGGGATGGACTGAGGCATTGGTAATGTAGTTCAGCTCACCTGAAATGACTCATCTTCACCCTGAAGCAACCTGGCAGCACACATGTCCTTTTGGAAATGGTTTCAGATATACGAAACTTGTGCTGAAGAAACGTGGTTGGCTTAATGTTCATTGATTTAGATGGATCTCGAAAACCTACTTGATTCTTGAAAGTTAATCTGAATAGAATTCTTTACTAACACTATTAAAGGTTGGGTTAATTATTTTTAAATGGTTTCATTTTACTTTTATAAGGGCTACACTTGGTTACATAATATTCTAAATTGCTCTTTCAGTGCCAATTGTATTCCTTAAAGCAGTGGTGAAATCCAGCAGGTTCTAACAGGTTCTGGAGAACCGATAGTGGAAATTTTGAGCAGTTCAGAGAACCAGCAAATACCACCTCTGGTTGGCCCCAGAGTGGGGTGGGAATGGAGGTTTTGCAACATCTTTCCTCCACGATTGGGGAGGGGATGGGGAGTTTGCAATATCCTTCCTCTGCCACGCTCAAGCCATGCCAACCAAGCCACAACATGCCCACCAAGCCACACCCACAGAACCAGTAGTAAAAAGATTTGGATTTCACCCCTGCCTTAAAGTTTTCGTGCCTTTATTTCTATCAATGAGCTATCATGGAGGGTACTTCCTTGAAAAGCTACAGTGAAATATTTGTAGTTAACAACTTATTGACTACTACTATTTCTGAATAGTAATATGTTGGCATATTTTAAAGCTATCTTCCTGTTTGGTTTGGTAGTCTTTGTTTAAAATGATGTTTGGGAAGAAGAAATAATCTTCCACATTTTAGAAGCACATTCTCAATTTTATTCTAAAACACACTGACCAGTGTGTAAATCAGCAATCCTAATGTGGAAGGACACTATTTCTAAATTGGCAAAACATGAAGAGTGCTAACTTGTTAATTTGACTTACAAATTAAAAGACTTTTCATAAAATTTGTTAGTTGGAAAATGTGCTACCAGACTCCTGGTTAGTCTGCCATGACAGACTAACACAGCTGTCCTCCTCCTATTTCTATAATGGTGTATCAGAATTGACTTACAGGTTTCTGTAGAAAAAACATGGTTACAGCTCCAAAAAAGGGTACATCTGTCAGAAGGGGCTCCAGAATTATTCGTAACATTCCATGCAACTGAAAAAAAAATTGAAGGAAATAATTTTGATTTTTTTCCAGGAAAGAAAAAAATAGGAAATATCTAAAAATGTTTCATAAAGTTGTTCTGTACCTACCTGTAGTCCTTTCACTCCTACTTTAATCTTGGAGAGCTCCATGTGAATTTCACAATCCCCTATATAACTGAGAAAGTGTTACAATTAGCAGGGTACTAATTAGAAAAAAAAGAACAAAGTAAAAGACAAAAAGATCAATCTTTTCTTATAATTTTAAAGGAATTTCTTATATTGTAATAGTATAAGATGAAGAACAAAACTCTGATTAAAAAGGTGTAATAAGAGTATGTGTGAATACAGTTTTAGACCAGAGATATTTTACTATATCACATCACATTTGCTTCGAGAAGCAGATAACTTATTATAGTAGTTTACTTTCTTATCATGCTAATATGTTTCTGCTACATATAGACCATAACATTTATTTATTTATATATTTGGGCATCTCAAGTAATATATTTGCCAGATTAACCTTATTTCTTTATCACTATATAACTTTCAAAAAATTTGGTAGATTTAATCAGTTTATGTATGTATGTATTTGTACGTACAGTAGATATACATGCATGCACAAATATATACACACACACATACACCAAGAATTAGGGTGAAAAAAAATTCCCCTCTTTGATTGTCTTTTTACTAAACAATAAGACACTATTATTTTTACTTTTTCCTCCCACAAAAGTCCATTAAGGAAAAAGAGATAAAATAGTTGCACAGAATCTACTAAATTCTAATCTAATAAGCCTCAGGCCCAGGGTCCGCGGCTGATGTTATGTAATGCCAGGTCGGTGGTTAACAAGGCCCCCCTCATCTGTGATCTTATTTTGGAGGGGGGTGCAGACCTGGCAGGTATTACGGAGACCTGGTTGGGCCAAGAGGGGGGGTCCCCCTCGTAGAGATGTGCCCACCAGGTTTCCGTGCATTTCATCAGCCAAGGGCCCAGGGGAGGGGTGGGGGAGTGGCGGTGATCATTAGGGAGAGTCTTTGTCCGAGGGAGACCACTGTTCCTCAGATAGCCGGATGTGAGTCCCTTTGTGTGAAGTGGGGCCGTGAGGTGCAGATGGGTTTGCTGACTACGTACCTGGCTCCCTGCCACGTGGCAGCGACCCTGCCCGAGCTACTCGACATCATTGCCGGGATGGCGGTCGATACCCCCAGACTTATTGTCATGGGGGATTTCAACCTTCCATCCGCAGGTGAGGCGTCAGAGGTGGCTCGGGAGTTCATGGCTTCCATGACGGCCTTGGACCTGACCCAGTTAGTTCAAGGCCCCACTCACATAGGGGGACACATTCTGGACCTGATTTTTATCTCTGGTCAGTGGTTGAATGATCTTGGTAGAGGGGACCTAGATATTAAACCCTTGTCATGGACAGATCATTCACTCCTTCAACTAGACTTTCCTACCACCTGCCCCCACCGCAGGGAGACGGAACCGACCAGATGGTTCCGTCCCAGGCGCCTGATGGATCCCGAAAGGTTCCTGACAGAGCTTGGGCCGTTTCCTGAGACTCTAACACACGACTCGACTGAAGAGCTGGTGGCTGCCTGGGAAAGGGCGGCCGCTGGAGCTTTGGACCACATCGTGCCTTTGCGGCCTCTGACCCGATGCCGATCTCAATTAGCTCCTTGGTTCTCTGAGGAGCTGAGAGAGATGAAGCATCGGAAAAGACGTCTAGAGAGCATTTGGAGGACTAGTCAATCCGATTCCGACCAGACACAGGTGAGGTCTTATATCAAGACCTACCTAGTGGCGATAAAAGCGGCAAAATCTAACCATTTTTCCACTCTTATCACATCTGCAGAGAACCACCCAGCTGCTCTGTTTAGGGTGACCCACTCCCTTCTTCGGGGGGGAGTGCGGGAAGATCCCTTGCAGGGTCGTGCTGAGGACTTTGTGCAATTCCTGCACGATAAAGTCGCTCGGATTCGGGATGGCTTGGACTCCGATTGGATGAGTCCACGGGAGGAGACCGGGGCAGGTCTTGAGAATGTTATCTGGGAGGAGTTTGATCCTGTGACTCCCGAGGATGTGGACAGGGTTCTGGGTAAGATTAGTGCCGCCACGTGTTTATTGGACCCGTGTCCCTCCTGGTTGGTACTGGCCTCCCGGGAGGTTACACGAGGCTGGCTCCAGGGGATTATAGGTGCTTCTTTGAGTGAGGGTGCCTTTCCTGCCGCCTTGAAAGAGGCGGTAGTGAGGCCCCTCCTCAAGAAGCCTTCCCTGGACCCGGCTGAATTAGCCAACTATCGTCCAGTCTCCAACCTTTGTTTTGTGGCGAAGGTTGTTGAGAGCGTGGTGGCACGACAACTTCCCCGGCACCTGGATGAAGCTATCTATCTAGACCCGTACCAGTCGGACTTCAGGCAGGGGTACAGCACAGAAACGGCATTGGTCGCGTTGGTGGATGATCTCTGGAGGGCTCAGGACAGGGGTTGCTCCTCTGTCCTAGTCCTATTAGATCTCTCAGCGGCTTTTGATACCATCGACCATGGTATCATGCTGCAGCAGTTGAGGGGGTTAGGAATAGGGGACACCGTTTTGCGGTGGTTCTCCTCCTTCCTCTCCAACCGCTCGCAGTTTGTGTTGGCAGGGGGACAGAGGTCGACCTCGAGGCGTCTCGCATGGGGAGTGCCGCAAGGGTCGGTCCTCTCGCCCCTCCTGTTCAACATTTATGTGAAGCCGCTGGGTGAGATCATCCGTGGTTTTGGGGTGAAGTACCATCTGTACGCTGATGATACTCAGCTGTACATCTCCACCCCAGACCACCCCAACGATGCCCTTGATGTGATGTCTCGCTGCCTGGAGGCCGTGCGGGTCTGGATGGGGAGGAACAGGCTCAGACTCAACCCCTCCAAGACCGAGTGGCTGTGGCTTCCGGCGCCCCGATATAGTCAGCAGGTGCCATCGCTGACTATTGGGGGTGAATCTTTGCCCCCCACAGAGAGGGCTCGCAATCTGGGTGTCCTCCTGGATGCGCGGCTGTCTTTAGAAGAGCATATGACGGCCGTGGCCAGGGGGGCCTTTTATCAGGTTCGCCTGATTCGCCAATTGCAGCCCTTTCTGGATCGGGACGCCCTGCGCACAGTCACTCATGCCCTTGTTACTTCCCGGTTGGACTATTGTAATGCTCTCTACATGGGGCTCCCCTTGAAGAGCACTCGGAGGCTCCAACTGGTCCAGAATGCGGCCGCGCGGGTGATTATGGGTGCAACCCGTTGTGCCCATGTGACACCCCTCCTGCGCGAGCTGCACTGGCTCCCAGTGGTCTTCCGGGTGCGATTCAAGGTGTTAGTTACCACCTTTAAAGTGCTCCATGGCATAGGACCCGGGTACCTCTGAGACCGTCTTCTGCCACCAATAGCCTCCCACCGACCAGTCCGTTCCCACAGAGAGGGTCTCCTCAGGGTGCCATCAGCCAAGTTATGTCAGCTGGTGACACCCAGGGGGAGGGCCTTCTCTGTGGGAGCCCCAGCCCTGTGGAATGAACTGTCCCCGGAAATACGTAAGATCTCCGACTTCCGGGTGTTTAGCTGCGCATTGAAGACCCTGTTGTTTCGCCAGGCCGGACTATCAACACAATAGTTTTTAAATTGGGTATTTAAATTTATTGGGGTTTTAAATTTGAGCCACCTTATTTAATTATTTTAAATTTTATACTGTTGTTTTGTCTGTGTTTTTAAATAGGCTGTACACCGCCCTGAGTCCTTCGGGAGAAGGGCGGTATAGAAATAAAATTATTATTATTATTATTATTATTATTATTATTATTATTATTATTATTATTATTAAATGCAATAATCACCCAGGAATGTACAAAGAAAGATGATGACCCATTCAGATCAAAGTATTACACTGAAATAAGATTAACAGGGCTTAATGATAGGACTCCAAAGAAATTCTGCAAATTATAACTCCTATTCCTGCTACTTAGCCTCTCAATAAATTTTGCAGAGAATTTGTAACAGGAATAGCAGTTCACGTATAAAATATTTCAGAAAGGTCACACTGGTTAACCAAAGTTTCAGATCTTTAAACTGTTTTTAACATTGATTACTTCAACTGATTGCAGTCGAACAGTAAGTATTGATCAATAGGATTCTTGTTGCTTGAAGGCAACAAAACTAATTCATTTGGACAGCAAGGTAGGTGGGATAATCAATCAATCAATCAATCAACCAATCAACCAATCAACCAACCAACCAACCAACCAACCAATCAATCACCAATATGTTTTTCTTACAAATTCCATATTACAAAAGCCCCAACTGTAGTGAGATTTCACACACAACAATTCTTCCCTTACGGAGATACAAGACAACTATCAACTGTGAACTTTTAAATGAGTGTTATAGGAATATTTGGGAATCCAAAAACACAAATTGTAATAAATATAACATTGTCTTACATCCAGGCCCATAAATCTCTTTTGGATTTTAAATTTTCCAATGGAACAGAATGTCCAATTGAATGACTCAAAATGGTTTGGCTAATAATGTGGCTCAAACAAGCAGTTTCCCATCTCCAGTTCTTTGCCTGTTCCCTTCAAAAGTTTTAATCTAACTACTGAGCTTTTTACGGTCACATCAGTTTTACTTTCAGTCTTTGCTAATAATGCACTGTCATGTCAGAATGAAATATGGAAAGCATTTGCAAAATAGAAGCTAAGTCAAGTTTAGTTGACCTCACATGTCACAAAATCTTGGAACGGTTTAAAATAAATATGCATTTCCTGTGTCATCCCTTCTGCTGTCAAAAGGTTTGACAGAGATGTCACGCTCTGCTGTCGAACTGTTTTTGCATTAACCTGATGATAGCATGCTTATTCAACTCCTGTAGCCTTCTAGTGTGTAAAAAGCTCTACTTAAGACCGTATTGTTATCTAAGGCAGCAAGAGGTAATAATTTCTTTTAGCACACCATCCAAAGTGTATTTGCAATAAAATATGTTTTGGTAATCAGTGTTGCCATTAGCAAAATCTAATTTTGTTTTCTTTTTTGACTGAAACCATGTGATTATTTTATAAAAACAAAAATGTTTGTCTTTCTAACCAAAGAAAGCAAATGCAAATATATCTAATGAACGCAATAATTGTAGAGCCCATGGTGCTCTCCGGACTTGGTTGTTTGCTTGTGGGCATTACCCAATTACAGTAAGTAATATCAGTGCTAGTGAATGTGAGATTTGTTCCGTGTTTATGTAAAGTAGTAGCCCTGCCAGTTTTGGTGGGGATATGTTTTTCTCCTTGGTAGTTCCTTGATTAGGGTAATGTTTTTTGCTTGACTGTTTGTCTGGTGTTAATTCCAGAGTATTGATCACACAACTTTCAACTGTCTTTTCTTGTATGCAGAATGAGGCAGAAAGCCAGCATCTCCTGCCTTGCCTTCGAAATTTGTAAGTCAAAAGGCCCTAAGTAGAGGAATACAAGGAGGATGGAGGTTGTCAGGCATTTCTCCTGACATTATCAAGTCTGCCCACAGGAGACTAGGTTACTAGCATAGTTGGTTCTGGGAGTTGAAGTCCATATATCTGGAAGAACCCAGATTGCTTTACTATCTCAAAAGTATCTTAATTCAAGTTTATGTCTACAATGGTCTCACTGGACCAAAAGTTTTGCCAATACTGAGCAGAAGTAGCTCAGATTGTGATGCAATTTATCCATTATACCAGGTGAAGTTTCTTTAAGCATGGTTAAAAAAGGATGTCAATTGGTGAGTTTATACAACATGCTAAGCTAAACCAAGCAAACTGCATTTATGTTTGCTGAGCAATGTCGTGCTGTTCGACAAACTGAAAACTGAAGTCCATACACTTCGAAACATTCAGGTTGGGGTAATGGATTTTTACAAGCAGGACTTTTCTCTCTTTTCAATGACTTCTGGTCCTCTGCTTTCAGTCCTGCTTTAATGGCTTGGTGGGGCACACTAGATTAATTAGCGGTGGCAGGAAAAGGAAAAGATGAGCCAAACAAAACTATTCAATGGAATAGGAAGGAGCATGGTACAAACTCCCCTAAGGAGAGAATGGTTTTGCATAACATACTACTTACATTGGTCACAAGCCAATACCTGTATTTAGATTGACTTTGATTTCTACTTTTTAAATAACTTCCTGTGTTGCAGCACAAGAGACATACTACTAACATCACGATGATACAGTCATCATGTTGCTGATCAGGCAACTCAGCTTGGATCGTCAGAGCTTGGATCGTCAGAGGCATTTAAAAGAAAAAAAAGCCTCTGATGATCGTGCGGCTCAGCTGGGCATGGGGGGGGGGGCAGGGATTTTTGCTACCGGTTTTCCGAACCACCCGCCTCCATCGCTACCGGATCGGGCGATCCAGTCCGAACCGGGAGCATTTCACACCTGGAGGGAGGGAATGTTGCATGTCCCCTCTCTTAAAAAAAGACCATCTGGTGGGACCTAAAAGAAGGGCCTTCTCTATGGTGGCTCCCTCTCTTTGGAACATCATTCCTGTGGAGATTAGATTGGCCCTCACTTTGACATTCTTTCACAAGGCCCTGAAGACCTGGTTTTGCCAAAAGGCCTGAGAAACCCAGAGTGTGATGGAACCCATCAAGTGTTGCCAGGGGTTATTGTTTTTGTTTGTTTGTATATTGGGTTTTTATTTTTGTAAGCCAACCAGAGTCACTAAGAGTGGGTGGGCGGCCCTACAAATTTTCTTAAATAATTAAATAAAACTTTCCTCAGCCTTTGATTGGGTGGCTAAAAATAGCCAGTAGCCAAAGAGTGATAAGGGAGCGGGGGGGAAAGAGAAGGGATTTTACATTATATTTAATGAAGTTTAATGTCTTCATTAAAAGTTAACACTTAATCCAAGAAAGGAAAATTCAAGAATTCTGAGTAACAGCAACTATAAGAAAGTAGGCAAATCTTATAATTCAGGACTTCTAGCTAGTACTCTACTTTCAAATGAGACATCTAATTTAAATCATGGCAGCAAAACTTCCCACTTTTTCAATTCTTTTTCAAAGATGAGATATCTGTTATTTGTACGCGAAATAATTTTAATTGTTAACTGTTAGTATTACACTATGTATTTAATAATTTTCTCTTTCCCATTAAAAACCACAATTCGGTGGCAACTTCTGTCACGCCTGCAGAAACCATACCCAAAAGCTTGGACAAGTGCATCCCAATACAACAGAAATTATTTCCCCTGTAACACCTCTTCTAGGAAAGGTTCTACAAAACAAAACAAATATGCATATTTCATTAGACTGCATGAAAATTAAATTCCGCTGAACAGACAGCTATGTGCTGAATGCCATCAAAGTTGATCCTCTATCTTCAAGCAGTGAGAATTAGATCACATTACCAATGCAGAGAACAAGGAAATAACTCATGTGGCCATATAATTTACTTGTGGATCACCAAATGTAATGTGACTCAGTGAGTTAAGAGTACCACAAATATATAGGCACTTTTCACAAATATTTGAACAAGGCAATATTTAGAGATTACGGAAACCAAATAGAAAGTCAATTATAAGTAGCAACACGGTCATATATTGTTTATATATATTGTAGGTAGCTAAAAATATTGCACTTGCCTGTCTAATAATCTAAAGTACTTAAGATAAGCAAGCATTGTAAAGTGATAAACTAAATAATGGAGAAACAAACACTTATAATGCTGCTCTAAGAGGATATTGATCATTTGTCATGTCGTCCCCCATATTTTCATATTAGTAACATGCACCTTGTTATCTCCCTGACAGTCTAAAAGGAATTAAAGCAGCAATGAGTCAAGGAAGCAATGTGGACAATGCATAAGGAGGTGGCTTGAAGATTTAAATAGTTCCACCTTTTTTTCTCAGAACTGGAGGAAGAACTCAGCACCTACTCCCAATCAACATACAAGGATGTGTCCTCCAGGATGCCTAACTGGCTGAGCTGGTTTTGAATCCTTCCCCCTTGACTAGGCATCCTCTGTGAATCATGCAGGATTGTGGATTCCTGTCAAACAAGACAGGTCTATTTGCAATGGAAAACTACCTCCTCACTCAAACTCTTAAGTGGGAAAACACCCATATCACCTTTTCATAAAAAGAGCCAGAAGAGAAATACTGTAGCTATCCAGTGCTAATCCAACTTACTCCTACAGCCAAATATATTACTCTCCTGAAGTATTTCAACAATGCATGTTATAAAGAAGAGGTTCAGGCAGTACTTGGCTTCACTGAGTTCTTTGTTTTTATATATTCAGGGCACCCAAGGACATAAACATACAATATGAGAGATTCTTACCTGTGCAAAGTTCAATGCAAATATGATTGGCTGCTACTATATTATTACTAATTACTAATAATTACACGCCCAATCATTAATCTATTTCTAGACAGAAGCCCAATAAACGTTTCACATCAAAAATACCAACTTCTGCTCTATTCATAGTGAAATACTACACCTAAGATTTTTTTCAATGACTCTGTTTCTGTTTCAAGATATTCGTGACATCTTGATTTAATCAGATGCATATTCTCTGCTAAATATGGATTATGTCTAACAAACTGCAGGCATCCAATCAGTGTTATTTCAACCCATTTTTTTCTATAAATATAGCCTGCAATTGTTATCCTTCCTGGAGGGTCTCAATCTAAGTTTCCCCATTTGAAGCAAATGTTCATCTGTATTAATTTGTTTGCATGCTGGACACTTAGAGAAACACCTCTCTAAACTCATGTTCACCATGATAAATGTACCTTTGCAGGTTCATATACCCTCCATGAGGTCATGCGGTGCCATAAGTTGCCTCTATTCCATTTTTATAGCATCGTTTTAGGAAAAGAAAAGCAATCACTGTTAGCAAAAGATGCACAGAAAAATTCACTTGCTTATTAGTGAAGCCAATCGTGCCCTTTCCCAATGATAAACCATAGGAAACAATGCAGTTTTATACTACCATATTTGCAAGTCCAGGATTATTTGTCTTCGATCAACTTCTTTGGTATAGGTTTTCACTCCTTTAATTTTAGGGCACTGAAAGGAAAGCATGCAGCAGTATTATTAATACAGCATTGAGAAAGCCTCATTTATCTTAGCACAAAAAGATAACAACAGCCAAAAGTCAAGCTAGAGCCATTATATTTTTTTTAAAAAAATCTGCAGAAAGAAAACAAAATAATGAGCAGGAGAGAGAGATTACAGAATCTTTATCTCCTGCCCGTTGTTTTGTTTTCTTTCTTCCGAATAAAATACAGAATATTTTTCTAATTTGCTACCCTTCAGAGGTATTGCAACTAAACCTGATATCACTTCCGGTCACCAGGGAGTTGAAAGATTTTTCTCCAACACATCTGGGAGGCATCATTTGGGGGAAGGCTATACTGCAGCCATTAAGTTTGCATTTTAAAATTCAGCCAGCTAAAAATGTTAGCTGTTGAAACCAACAAAAGGAAGACATCCAAAATTTAAAAACTCGCTAAGAAAACAGAAATTCAGATGCCAATTTAAGATTACTGAACAAAATTAAGTCCTTAATAAATTGAATTGACAATGCAAAGCATTTTCTTTCAATATTATTGTGTGCATTTTTAAAAATACCTAACAAAGGATCTTTGCTCTTTTTATATTAATAAAATCAGAAACTAAGTGAATAATGAATGGAAAGAAGATTTTTCTTTACCATTGATAACCCCTGTAAATAAAGACAAGTAGTTAAGTAATTACACATTCAGAACAGGGTGGGAGAAAACATCATAAGAATAGTTCTAACTTCTAGCAGGAATTAGATTTTAAAGCTGCAACATCTTTTTGTTCTTTTTTATTACTAATATCTTGAGGATTCAAGTATAATCTGAAAGATTCTGAAAACAAATACCTATTTTGAATAAAATGGACAGAAGTTCACAATCCTTTTGCACAAACATCTACTCTTTGTTACCCAGCTACACTTCTTATCTTTTAGTCAAGTAGTTTAAGGAACGGGTTTGAGCAAGACCATTTTATTACAGCTATATTTGAGAAACTGAATATCAGAAATCATTGTACCACAAATAATCAGAAATTAAAATAAATGGATTCAGATATATCTTAAGCCTATGTAGACACAGAAAATATAGTCATGAAAAATTAGTCTGGATGTGGCAGTCATTTTCAAAGACATCACCTTACCTTATCTCCAAGATGGATTTTAGTAAATGTACATGTTTTCAGATGTACATTCTTCCCTCTGATTTTTGGTTCAAGGATTTCCTTAAATGTCTTTTCCATAATTGCTCCAAAATATGGCCAGAACTGTTCAACAATCTAGTCATAAAACAACAAAAGGCTAAAATCAACACTTGTATATTACCATTGTTTACCCTTTTTTATTTTAAAGACAGAATGCTAACTTTGTAAATGTCTTTGTGTTTCTAAAGTGATAGTACTCAGAAAGTGTGCATAACTGATGCGTTAATACCAGGGGATAGTAGAATAGAAGACAACATTGGAGAATTGTCAGTTTTAATATCTGCCTAAGAAATTTCAGCACTGAGCATACGTTATAACATAATTGCTATGGCTAGTTAGTTTTGGTAACAAAGATTGCTGCACAATTTGTTTTGGAAAGAACCCGACAAAGGCAGATGGCAATGTTTTTTTTTCAACAGAAGAGAATTTTGATCAAACAAACTTCAGGGCAAACCCTGAACGCGATACAAATGATATCCAACTTACCCCAGCCACTTAACTAGAGCAAACAAGCTTATTCATGGTTGATTCAGCAGCCAAGTTACAAAGCAAACTTCGAAGCAGAAACAATTCAGCCTTACGTTTATCAGATAAAAGCTCCTTTCATATCCAATGCCTTACCTTGTTCAGCCATTCTACCCGTTCAACATCTGGGAAGTGCACCTGGGAACCAAGGCAAAGAAGAAACAAGTGAAAAACGACTGGACTATGAGAATTAATACACAAGATGCAAGTAAAGTGACAGGACTAACAAAGGACTATTATAAAGTCTGAAGTATAGCATGATTCTATAAAAATATAAAAAATGTCCCTACAAAATATATTTCATTTTCAGATTTATATCCATTATGAGACAGTTACAGTTACAAAACAAAGCTCCATACTGAAAATGGAAGACAAAATTAATTCAACTCCAAGAAATAGCTATAGCTTTGTAATAGAGGGCAACATTTTATATACAAGCAAGCTAATTTCTGTTTTTCTGTTTATCATTTTGAGGTTGAGGGGGCTGCTTTTTATTTTATGGGAACTTGATTATTAGTTACCAGAGCCTCCAGAAACAGGGAAGGAAGGAAGGAAGGAAGGAAGGAAGGAAGGAAGGAAGGAAGGAAGGAAGGAAGGAAGGGAGGGAGGAAAAATTTAATTTGTGGAATTTCCAGTTAAAAGTCAATTAAGTAATACTTCGGAAAAACATTATTTTTGTTTTTCTGTCTGACAGCTTCTTCTTCTGAGAATAGTCAATTGGAGTAGATCAACCAACTATTCAGAAATCACGATAAAGGCATCTACAGAAGTCCACAATTATACCTAACATGCAATTCAGGTTCTCACACATTTCAGGGTGGAGATCATTGAAATACTGGGATTTCTTTACCTTCAATGTTTGTCACCCACACTAATGTGAAATAAAGTGATTTATTTCATCTTGTTAGCCTTAGGCTAACTCTTCATAGTAAACCAGATTTACTGTACAGATAAAATGCTCATCTTCTCAACTTATTAAAAATGAGCAACAAATATCTTATTTAAAGCAAATATCTTAATTAAAAGGGCCACACATTCTTTAAAAAAAAAAGAACCACTGTAGAATTAACTGGAAGTCTGATCTAAATTAAGATTAGGGGATAATATTTTTGCTTTTAATTGTATTAAATATTACAATTAGATAACTGTTATTTAAGCTTTCTTAAATAAGAAAGGTAAATATTTATGGGTCCATTTGGTGACTTTGTTACTCTTCCTGCACTTTGCATACACTTGCTCATCCTGAAAGTATGATGAATATGAACTCTCTCTCCCCTCTCCCATCTTGTGTGTGTGTGTGTGTGTGTGTTAATGTACACAAACACAGAGATGTATATATTGTATTTATTTAAAAATATAGAACAGCTAGTCTTTGACTTATGTCTGGTTGTTTAGAGATGGTTCAGAGTTACGACAGATCCTAAGAACGGGATTTATAATCCAGTTTCGAAGTTGCAATATCCATCTCCCATGGTGACATGACTGCATTTTGGGTGTTTGGCAGTCGGCCTGCATTTACAGCCATTTGTAGCATCCCGCAGTAACATGACTGGTTTCGATGTTTTTTCCCCCCTGGAAATCAGTGTTTATATCCAGTTCCTGGAAAAATTACCGCATAGCAAACAATGGATTCAATTAATGATCACGGCATTCTGTAATGACTGCGGTGCTGCAGCAATTTAACAATTGCTGGAAAAATATATTATAAAATCAGATATGGTCACACGATGACTTGCTTTACAACCATCACAACTTACTTACTTAATCAAAACTGTGGGCTTTATTATGGCTGTATATCAAGGACTATCTACATTTTATGTGAGTAAATCAGATAAATGTAAGGATATATGGTAATAAAACCAAGGAATGTATACCTATATGGGTAGCGACTTTGTGAGAAAAATAAAATAAATGGCAGGTTGAGATCAGTTCTTAGCAAAATTCAATAAAAATGATAATCACTTACTAGCAAATCCTGCAACACAAATTGCACAAGATTGCAAAGGGAGGGAGAGAGGTTATAGTAGATACAAATCTCTTCCTGTGTAAATGGGTGAGTGCATGAATACTCAGACACAATAGGTATCTTCCTTTTTTTTCACCCCAATTCTCAAAGATATGCTTACAACATTTATAAGTTTGGCTCCATGTATAAATATATTAACACCATAGACAATACAATTCAGACAAGGGGGGGGGGGGAATCTTAATTTGAGAAAAAGCTGATGTTAAATGTGATCAGAAGTGGTATTTAGCCGGTTCGCACCGGTTCACGCAAACTGTTGGCGGAAATTTGGCCAAGATCGCTGAACCAATAGCTATGGCTGCTGGCCATGCCCCTGAACTGGTTCCCTGGTCGCCCAGTTGCCACTCACAATGCCCGCCATATTCGTCGCCACCATGTTCTTCACGCATGCACATCCCATTGCCTTGCAAGTCCAATGGGATGTGCATGCATGAAGAACATGGTGGCGACAGCAGCAGCTTTTTCCATGATCTCCAGTACTTTTCGGCAACCTGTAGCCAGCCGCCGCAGCCACAAAGCAGCTCTTAAAGAGGCGGCGCCTGGGAGGCTTCTTTGCCAGCTGTTTTCCAGCAGCAGCAGCAGCTGGCTGGGGGCCACCGAAAACTCCTGTTAGTGTTACAATATTTTGAGGATCAGACTCAATGATGAATTCAGAAGCAATTTCTTCAGTTAAAGAAGAGTTTATTCATAATAGGCATTCTACTTATTCTTGTCAGATTTACAGTGAGAAGCCAGCATGAGGTAAAAGCACTCTCTATTTATATCAAAGGGGAGGAGTCAAGGAAGGGGGGTGATTACACATGAATACATTAAAGGAGGATGAATAAATTAACCCTTTATATCCTGTACATATATACATATCTCTTGTTATAGAATAAGGCATTTACTTATGACAAATCCCCCTCTAAATGCCGATTCGACATATAACAATGATTACATTCGGATTCAGAATTATATAGTACTTGTAATTTTGATGTCAAGTATTTGTGTTGTTTAGAAGGTAAAGGTTTAGTTAATATATCAGCTATTTGTTCTGAGGTTTCGCAGTGGATTGCTTTAATGAATCCATCCTGAGATAATTGTCTCACGTGTTTAAATTTGATATCTATATGTCTGGACCTTTGACCAATGGCGTCAGATCTTGATATTTCTATAGCCGCCTTATTATCTTCATGTATGACAAATGGTAGTATTGGATTCTTCCAAATATCAGATAATAAATCATTAAACCACACTAAATTATTTGAGGCTTTAGATAAACAGACGTATTCTGCCTCTGTTGTGGAAGTCGCTACTAAATCTTGCTTCCCAGTGTACCAGAATATTGGGCAACCATTTAAAAATAATACATAACCTGAGGTGCTCTTTCTACATTTGATGTCACCTGCCCAGTCTGCATCAGGGTAACTGGTGATAATAGGTTCTTTAATATTATTGGGTTCTAAGAGTAGGCAGAAATCTATGCTGTGTTTTAGATATCTTAGTATTCGTTTAACTGCTTCCCAATGATACATAAGTGGTTTACTTACATGTCTAGATAATAAATTAAGTGGCAGAGCGATATCAGGCCTGGTCCAATTAGATATATACAAGAGAGAAAGAATAATTGATCTATATAATGTATTGTTCTCGAACTCAGGTGAAGATTCATCCATATTCCTTAGAAAATCAGTCTGCATAGGAGTATCGCAAGGTTTGGCATCTCTTAAATTGCATTTTTTCCAGAAGTTCTATAATTTTATCTCTCTGGGATAATTTGAATCCCTTTCTTGTTTTATTGATTTGAACTCCAAGGTATTTGTTTACCCTTCCTAGCGACTTTAAAGAGAAATGTTCACTTAGTTTGGATACAAATAAGTCTTTCTTTTCTTTATGTTTGCCTATATACAAAATATCATCCACATAGATTAACACAAATTCTAATGATTCACCTTCCTTTCTAACAAAAAAGCAATTGTCTGCAGTTGTGGCTTTGAAATCCATATTTTTAAGCACGCTGACTAGACATTCATACCAACGCTTGCTGGATTGTTTTAATCCGTACAAGCTTTTGTTAAGTAACCAGGTCTCATTTCTATTTGTACATTGGCTATGAGGTGCCCTTACATATATCTCTTTGTTGAGCTTTGCATGTAAGTATGCAGTCTGCACATCATATTGAAAGACATCAAGATTGAGTATAGCAGCTATGACTAAAGCTGTCTTAACACTTTCGGTTCTTACAGTGGGAGAGTATGTGTCAGTGTAATCCTCAGGATATTTTTGAGCGTAACCTTGTGCGACTAATCTAGCTTTATATAATTTATTACCCTCTTCTAAATCTTTGATTTTGAATATCCATCTGGTGCCTATAATTGTCTTGTTCTTAGGGGCAGGGACTGGTGTAAATACACCTAATTCACGCAAGCTGTTCATTTCTTTTGTTATGGCTAATTCCCATTTTTCTCTTTCTTCCATGGGAAGTTTCAACACTTCCTCGTATGTGTTAGGTGTTGGTGTCTCGTCATTCACACACATTATATAATCCTTATACTTATTGGGTAATTGTTTTCTGTTACACCTGATTGTTCTTATTGGAATGCTTTCATTATCGTGTAGATACCTTGCTTCCTTTTTGGTTAATGAATCTGTTTTTATCCTGGTAAGGTTACCTGCCCATGTTTTGTTTTTGTCATCATGTGTGTTATGTTCATGTTTCTCTCTTTCTATTCTGTCTTGTTGTTCAATATTTGGTTCTGTATTTTGGATTATCTCGTTAAGATGTATCTTAGACCAGTTGGCCTGTTCATGAAATACTGCTGTTCTTGAGACTATGAATTTGTTATTATTGTCAATGAATCTATATCCTTTTGTGCCTGTTTCGTATCCCATGAATCTGAGCCTTCTGGATACGTTATCTCCCTTACGTCTTAATTGTTTTGGTATGTGTACGTCTGCTGTGACTCCAAATATGTGCATGTGTGATATTTTTGGTTTCCTATTGTACATCACTTCGTATGGTGTTTTATTTAGGATGCCAGACCAGGTCCTATTTTGGGTATAGTTTGAATATAGTAATGCTTCTGACCAGAATTGTTTTCCTAAACCAGCATCTTCTAATGTACATCTAATCATGGTTTGCAGTGTTGAGTTCTTTCGTTCTACTGTACCATTCTGAAAAGCAGAAAATGGGCTAGTCGTGAAGTGTATCATTCCTTTGTCTTTTATCCATTGTGAGAATTCTTTTGACATGAATTCGGATCCCCTATCTGTCATGATTTGTTTTATTTTGATATTGTGTTGTGTTTCTACACGTTTGTAAAATTCTTTGAATTTTTGGAAAGTTTCATCTTTGTGTTTTAAAGTATAAACAAATCCATAACGGCTATAGTCGTCTACAATAGTTAGGAAATATCTTTTTTTGTATGTGATGGATGGTGTTAATGGACCAACCAGATCCATATGTACCAGATCAAAAATTTGGTTAGAGGTCCTTGTTGCCCTCTTTGGTTTTGGGTTTGTTCTGAGTTTTGAGGATTTACATACTGAGCATTCCAAATAGTTTTTACAATCCTTTATTTTAACGCCATCAGCATGTTCAATCATTTTTTGTATTACAGGGAAACTTGCATGTCCCAATTTCCTATGCAACATGTGTGCACATTCATCATGAATTGGTTTGCCTATATTGGGTCTTTTGTTATTGTGTGTATCACTAGTGGGTGTGTCTTTGTGATTACAGTGTGTATTGGGTTCTTCATTGTCATTGTTGTTACTATGTTCACTGTCTATGTTGATGTCGTCATCAGTGTTTGTATTAATGTTATGCAACCATTTATCTTCTGTTACAAGGAAGGGTAGGCCCCCTTCAATAACTACACTATTCAATTTAGTCCCATCCTTTTCTAGTATTGCTTTTCCCCCAGAGAAGATTATATTTATGTTGAAATCTTGGCTTAATTTCACTGCACTAAGTATGTTATGTGATATTTCTGGTATCAACAATACCCCCTCTACTTTACCTAAACCAGGTATATTTACATCTCCTTTCCCTATGACTTGAACATTTTCTTGATTGGCTACTCTTATCATAAATTTATCATTTGTGAATGAAGACAGTATTTTCTTGTTATTTGTTGTATGATTAGTCGCCCCTGAATCTATGAGCCAAGTATTGTTTTTT
Source organism: Arizona elegans (assembly GCA_022577455.1). Lineage (NCBI taxonomy): Eukaryota > Metazoa > Chordata > Lepidosauria > Squamata > Colubridae > Arizona > Arizona elegans. The sequence continues at coordinate 108,688,780 of JAKOOJ010000001.1, forward strand.
GATTTTTGTGTGATGACATCGTTATGTTTATCTAATCCATTTAATGATCCTGATTTTCTGTCCCTTGAATTATCTCTATCCTTTCTGCGTTCTCTGTAGTTTGGAGAGTCTCTATATCTGTATCTATCAATAGATGATTGCCTGTCTTGATATCTACCCCTATAATCACGGTTTTGTCTTTCCCTATGAAACATGGGGCAATCTCCCTTAGAGTGTTTTCTGGATCCACAATTGTAACATTCAATTGTTTTTTGGTGATTTTCTTGGAAGGTTACCCCTTTTGCCTCTCTGTGTTCTGTGTATGCATTGTATCTACTTCTCCTCAAATTATCTTCAGCTATTAACTTATTTGACAGACTTTCTATGGATAAGTATCCTAGATTGATTGAGTCTAAGTGTGATATGTAGTTATCCCATGATGAATCTAATGAGTTAAGGATAACGCTTTTCATTGTCTGTTCTGATATTATTTCTCCTCTTAGATGTAATTCTGCTCTGGTTTTGTTTAAGGATATTAAATGTTCACTTATGGTGGTTCCAGATCTTAATTTGGCTGAAAAGAAATCTTTAGACATTCTAGTGGTTGTTGCTACACTTTCACTATGAAACAATTTAAACATGCATTGAATTATTTCTGAAACAGTAAGATTATGCTTAATACTGTAGTACATGGCAGGTGATATGCTAGAAATTATTAAATAGAATGCTCTGTGATGCAGGCAGTCCATTTTTAGAGTCCAAGGTCTTTTGGGAGGATTGGTTATAAAAAATAATAAATTTTCTTTCATAAAGACAACCTGAATTTGTTGACACCATTCCTGTAAATTGATGCCATCAATTCTAAGTTTTGGGAAATCACTAGGTAGATTCCCAATATTACTATTCCCACTACTTACAACTGTGGGTAGTCCATGGTCCTGTAGATGTTGAAAATTGCAGAATGGTGTGGGTATTCTGCTGATGAGCTTGAAAGTTTCTCCTTCTTCATAAAGTTCATTGTAGTTCTCTGTGTTCATCTGCGCATGCGCGTTGATCATTTCTCTGCTGAAGCCGCTGGGAGAGGTTCTCTTTGCTGTAGCTCCCTTGTAGTGCTCTCCTTCTGATGATTCGGTCTCCGGCTCGATCTTGGGTGTTCTGCTGGCAGCTGTGGTTCGTCTCTTTTCTTTGAAGCTTTCTTGCTTGGAGTATTTTGTTCTTTGGATCGTTTGTGGTATGGGGGAAATTTCGCAGGGCCCTCTGGGTTCAGGCGTCGTCATCATCGTTGTCCGGATTGAGTCGTGCAGGCTTTGAGGTGTCTGTTTGTTTCTTCGTCTCTTTTGTATTTTTGCATTATTGGCTTTTATCGATTCTTTTGAAATTGTTAGGTTTGTGCCAAACGTTTTAAATAGTTTTCTCATGGGTGTTTCGATTTCTTGTTCGGTGGATGATTCTTCTGTATCTGTTTCTGACTCTTCAGAAGAATAAATATATTTCTTGCTATTTTTTGTGGTTTTTTTGCGCCAGAGTTTTTGAATGGTGCATTCTGATTGGTTCAGCCGTGTTCATTTCTGTGGCCGGTTGAAGAAAAGATGGCTGCCTTTCAAAATTTTGAGCGGGACCTCTGGTCTTGCTTCTGGTTATTTTTTCTTTAGTTGTAGGTTCGCTCACCATTTTTGTATTTTCGGGTTTGGCTTTTTCAATGTCTTTTTCTCTCGCTGCTCCGTTTTCTTCCAAGAAGCCTCGGAATCCGCGATGAGTTTGTGGTCATCTTTTTGACTTTTTATTAGCCTCAGTATCTCCGATCTGAGGTCTGTCTTTTATTTTGTTCTCTTCTTGGTTGTCGGTTTCATCTGCTGTTTCTTCGATGTCTGTGGTGTTATCTTCAGATTCTTTGATTGTTGTATTTATTGGTTCGTCGATCATTTCTTGATCTGTTTTTGTTTCTTTATCATTTGCCCTGGTATTGGGTCTTTCTTTTTTATTCTTGAGGTTTTCTTTCTTAGGCATGTTGGATTTTATTGAGTCAGTTGAACCATCCTCTGCTACCAGATTGTTACAATATTTTGAGGATCAGACTCAATGATGAATTCAGAAGCAATTTCTTCAGTTAAAGAAGAGTTTATTCATAATAGGCATTCTACTTATTCTTGTCAGATTTACAGTGAGAAGCCAGCATGAGGTAAAAGCACTCTCTATTTATATCAAAGGGGAGGAGTCAAGGAAGGGGGGTGATTACACATGAATACATTAAAGGAGGATGAATAAATTAACCCTTTATATCCTGTACATATATACATATCTCTTGTTATAGAATAAGGCATTTACTTATGACAGTTAGCTTGCCTTCTGGACTCTGGACCAGCCACCATGGAAGGTAAGCAGCCTGAACAAAGAGGCGGTGGTGATGGAGGAAGCGGGGCTAGGGCCGGGGCTGCTAAAGGAGGGGAAGGGGCAACTGGCAAAGGGAGGGCGGGGGTAGATAGGTGGAAATTCCAAAAAAATTCCTACCTTTTCCTGTGGGCATGGCTAGGTGGGGGGTGTCATGTGACTGAGTGGGCATGGGTGTGAGTGATGTCAAGTTGGCCATGCCCACTCAGTCAAATGCCCCCCACCTAGCCATGCCCACCGAACCGGTAGCGAAAATTTTTGAAACCCACCACAGAATGTGATGCGGGTATTACAAGATCTTTGATGGGAGGGAAAGGATAGTCCAAGAGGTAGTGGAATTCAGGAATTAAATTCAGTACCCTGTTTTAGAATCCATGAGAGAAATGATGGCATTTCTCATTTATCACTCTACTTTATAGGAATGCCTGCGTGGACAGTTAGCTCCTAATGAACCTAGGAAGTCTCTTGCCCATGATCTGTTATAGAAGCATGAGAAAATTATAGGTGTAAGCAGAAAATGCAATATCTTCACTGCTACAGTTTCCTGTTACTCATTAAAAAAGGTCATTAATAGGATAGAACTATTGCAAGAAGCTATCAAATGCTACTGATCAAGACCAGAGTCCCACTCCCACTCTCATCAATAACTTTGGAGGAAGAGACAAGCTGTACTCTACTTGCATAGGGGAAGATCTACTCAACCAAGCAAAAGTCACTTATAGGTAAACATGTGCACTCATACTATTAAGTATACTTCCACCTTATCAGGTAAACTAGTTTAAGTAAGTAGGAAACAAACCAGTCCCTAATGGTAAAGTGATTCACACAAGATTGCTTTGTAAAGCAAAACGAAAATCCAAAGTAAACGAAATTATGAGCCATGTCTGATTTACAGCACTCCAGGTATTTCTTACTCAGCCTCAGTGTTCCTCACGTGTAACAGAGGAGCAGAGCAACAGAAATATTTGACCTAAGGCAGTTTTAAAGAGTGTTTGTTAGAATATGCCATATGAATCGATACAAATGTGGGCTTGATCTGTACAGTATTTGTATGTGGTTTATCCAGAGTGCAAGCTTCATTTTGTTCTTGATCTCACCCATAACTTTGTATCTCTCTCCAGATGGACTATCAGGATGAAGCCCACCCAGGCAGAATTGGACTATGCCACTCATGATCTTAGCTAGTTCATAACACAAGCAAATACTGCTGGTATAGAATAAAAGAACAGAATGCATTAAAAAAAAACACAGGTGTTTTGTGATCATTCCAGTAAACCAATTTTTTTGCTTTTTATTTCAAGGAAAAGGGTCCCTCTACTGTAGGTAAAAAAAGGGACGTGGTGGCTCAGTGGCTAAGATGCTAAGCTTGTCAATCGAAAGGTCGGCAGTTCAGCAATTCGAATCCCTAGTGCCGCATAACGGGGTGAGCTCCCGTTACTTGTTCCAGCTTCTGCCAACCTAGCAGTTCGAAAGCACATAAAAAATGCAAGTAGAAAAATAGGGACCACCTTTGGTGGGAAGGTAACAGCATTCCATGCGTCTTTGGTGTTTAATCATGCTGGCCACATGACCACAGAGACGTTTTCAGACAGCACTGGCTCTTCGGCTTTGAAACGGAGATGAGCACCGTCCCCTAGAATCAGGAACGACTAGCACATATGTGCAAGGGGAACCTTTACCTTATTGTAGGTAAGCTTCAAAATCTTTTAAAATACTAGGTGAAAAGTTCATTAGTTGTTGGCAAGTCCAGCTCTAAACAGATCTCACTGAAACAATTATTCTTTATTTACCCTACACTTACATTCACACAAATGGTGTAACAGCTACTGTGTAATTGAGAGAGGTCCTCAGGCTGAGGCATTCTGTTCTGAAAGTATTACATTCTCATGATAACGAATTCAACAGTTCATAATTGGCCATATTTTCCTCTTTACTACATAGCTTTTATACAGAAGGAGAAGGAAAGCTGTACTTAACCTTTCACATTAAGTTGGCAGGAAAAAAAGATGTTTGAAATACATTAGTAATTCGATAGGCTGTTTTCTAAGATGTGAAGTATTTGGATCAGTTAGGATTTCAAAGTCTAAGTGCCAAATTTACCATGTGCCAGGTGCTTGAGATTTAGGTAAATCTAGGATCCAACTAGTATTTGCTTATTATTACTCTTTCCCTGTTTCTGTTTTTGAAAGAAATTAAGACTGCTTTGTTGAAAAAGATTCCCAATCAGCCTGCCACCCAAAAACATATCAAACCTATAACCATTTAACAGGTTTGTCGGGTTTTTAAGATCAGATTCCTTGATAACCTGCTCTGGAATATCTCTAGAAAGAATTCCTTTGAAAGCTTTATACCTTCATGAAACAGCTCCGGGTTCAAAGAGCTAAAGGAATGCTCTTTGCATAAGGCCCATATGAATTAAATCTGACACTCAAAACTTTTCAAAGCCATAAGACCTGATAGGTCTCAGGTGGTCTTTAAAAACCTCATTCAACTTTCTTATCTAAGCTGACTACTTTAGCAAATCCTGTACTGCAATAATACGATATTTGTAAATAAGATGTTAACACAATAAAAATAACTATGCAGCTGTTTCATTGCACCCTACATTTAATTGAGCAGGCAGTCAAAAGTTACCAGTTCTAAGGCAGTCAGGGTTTATACACTGCATTAAGCTATAATATGATTTCTTTGGCTTTGCTTAGCATATTGAATGGATGTAATCAAACTTGGTTTACTCAATAATCCATGACTGAACAATCTAGAGACAATTTTCTAAATATGTTCTTATTTCTACATCCACCCCTTTATTACAAAGCAGAACAGAATATTTCCAGAAATCTGTAACATTTCTGCTGACATTAAGGAGCACGAAATATTTTTCTACAGACCCTTTCATGAGCTGTCTAATGGAATCTATTTATTTATTTGATGGACAGATAGTCCTTGACTTATGACCACAATTTTTCTCACAATTTCTGTTGGTAAGCGAGGCAGTTAAGTGAGTTTTGCCCCACTTTACAAGCTTTCTTGCCATAGTTGTTAAGTGAATCACTGCAGTTGTTGTTAGTAACACAGTTGTTAAGCAAACCTGGCTCCCCATTGACTTTGTTTATTAGAAGGATGCAAAAGAGGATCACATGATCCCAGGACAATGCAACCATCATAACCATCATGAGTCAATTGCCAAAAGTCTGAATTTTGAGCATATGACCATGAGGATGCTGCAACGATTGTAAATATGAAAAACGGTAATAAGTCACTTTTTTAGTACCATTGAAATTCTGAACAGTCATTAAAAAAACTGTTGTAAGTCAAGGACTACCTGTATATGGTGCCTTTCTACTGCAGACTCAAAGCAACATCCATGGCGCAACCTTCTCTAATGTTATCCTCATTAGAACTTTGTGAACTAGGTTGGGGGATAAGGATTGGGCCAAAGCTACTCAATGGTCCAAAGCTACTCAATGAAAGTGGACTTGAACTTGAATCCCTCCAGTCCTAGTATGGGATTTTAATAACAACCACATATGGTTCTGGTGGATATTCTGGATTTGTAGTCCTTGTTAAAACTGTGAAACAGAAACTACTGGCAGAGGGTGGCTATACAAATAATCAACCAGTTATCTTAATTTTAAAAAATATTAAATATGCATCTAGTAAAGTTCAAAGTTAAAAACAATCATTTGGTTGAGTTTCCTATATATGATAATCCTTTAACCATTCGGAATGCATTCTACATCAACTAATTTTGCATCTATATATCACCGTCCCATTTCCTCAAAACATATGCATCAACAGATTTTCTCTTCCACTAATTTACTTTATACAGTTTTGTTTTTTTTTACTTAATTGCAACCAACTATGAGGAAACTTCAGCCCATCAAATTTCTTTGTCTGGCAAATGAAGACCCTGTGAGACACCTTCTGGAAGTCTCTACCTCATGTTTCTATCTCACCAGATGGTAGGACTCCCTGAGGTCTTCTCACTAAAGCACAAAGGGGATGGGTTCACTGGAGGGCTGAGGACACAAGTTTCTGGTAATGCCCTAGAATTTAAGAGTTCTGCCTCTCCCAAGGTGTCATTACAGTTGGATCATTGGAAGCAATTTAGGAGGCCTAAGCTTTTTGTTGATTATATTCTGGTTTTATCAGCAACAACTGATTGGCTTTGTCTGTGTCTGGAAATTAAATAGGGTGAGCCTGCTTTACACTTGGATAAGAGACCTCCAGCAAAGGCTGAACTGTAAGCTAGCCTGGGAAATAGAAAAGCATATTGAAGAAAGCAACGGCAAGCCACTTCCACACTATTGTTAACTGAACTATATGGATGCGTCCAAGAAATCACCAGGAGTTGGGATTTAGTTAAAGAATATTCATTGCTGTTTTTCTAGGCCAGAAAATAACTGAAGTTACTCAACATCACATATTCTATTCTCTCATTCATCCACACCTTAATGAGATCTCATCTGCAGCACAGCCCAACACTAGTAAATATTAAGGAAAGAGACAGAGATGTCAATATTTATTGGAGATGGGACCTCAAGAGAAAAAGCACCCATGAGTGTGTGCATGGAACTCAGAGGACTTTCTGCCCAATTACCCCACAATCCTAGCAATGCCACTGCAAGTCCTTGGGTTCCAATCAATGTCCTGCAATATATTCCCCATGTTTTACTCTGAATACTATTAAAAGTAGGCAACTTATCATAGAGAAGAGTGAGTTAACCTATTTTCCAAAGCACCGGAGGGCAGAATGAGAAGTAACAAATGGAAACTAATCAAAGGGTTTAGAACTAAGGAGAAACTTCCTGACAGTTAGAACAATTAACCAGTGGAACAACCTGCCTTCAGAAGTTGTGGGTGCTCCAACACTGCAGGTTTTAAAGAAGAGATTGGACAGCCTTTTGTCTGAAATGGTATAAAGGTCTCCTGTTTGAGCAGGAGCTTGGATTAGAATAGGGGTCACAACCTTTCGGACCTCAGGGACCACTAAATTCATAATTTTAAATCCTGCAGACCACTAATATGATCTGCCTAATAACTGGCTGGGCAAGCGTGGCTAGGTGGCCATGCGACTGGGTGGGCGTGGCCAACCCAATATCACTCACGTCGAGGGGTGCCTCACTGGCCTCTACTCGCCCTTTCCCTTCCCAGCCACTCCTCGCCTCCCCGCCCAGGCTCCTTAGGGCCCCAACAGGAAGCAGTTGTTGGAGTTAAGCAGTTGGAGTTGGCAAAACAGCTGGCTCAGTTCAAATTGGAACTGGCCAAGAAGGAGGCTCAGCAGAAGCACCTCACTGAGGACAAGGAGCATACGCTTTCTGAGCAGAGGGAAGACCTGTGGCAGTGCAAGGCCAGGTACAGGCGCCTGGAGACTCAGCGGGCTGAGATGGTCAACCAGTTCCAGGCCATGATGCAGTCCCACTGGAACAAGACCTTCCGGCTCTTCGCCATCAGCGGCATTTCCCTCCAGCCTTTGCCCAAAGCCCTGCACCAGGAGGCTGGTGACCCCAAGTGGGAATTTCTGTCCCCCTCCAACCCACACAAAAAGACCCTGAAGGGGGAAACTCTCTGCAGCAACACAAACATTCATTGCACCTATCTGTCCCAGGGGCCGTAGTGAGGACCCCTGATTTAGTGCAATATAAAAAATGCAAATAATTTTTCTGCGGACCACCAAAATTTTCTCATGGACCACCAATGGTCCACGGATCACCAGTTGGTGACCGCTGGAGTAGAAGACCTTGAAGGTTCATTCCAACTCTGTTAACTTACTTCCGACGAGTAGGATCAGTAAGCAAGTACCATACTTAAATCACAGTTTTGATTCACGTTGTCCCCCTGACAATTCCAAACCAGCAATGGAGAATGGCAAGACCCCCACCACCACCAAAAAAAGAATAATGATGGACAAGAACCATTGCACTGCCAGACTCCCACCTAAGGTGGCACATAGACTATTTTGGTGGGAGGGGGTAGTTTTCCCTACTGGATACTATTTAATGCCAGGTACCAAGGAACAGAGAGGAGCCAACTAAAGCCTCTGGGGATACCAGGTCCAGGGGCTCATTTGCAGAACTGGCTCCAGAAGAGCAAGCCCAGGTTGTTCCTCAGGCCAGAAAGAGAGAGCAAAGTCTGTTTTGCGCTACTCACCCAGGCCGGGAGCTGCTGGAGGGCGATTCCTTGGCTGATGGCTTGCTTCTCATCCTCAACCAGCCCGAAGGCTGCCAAGAGCCGGGACTGCTTCCCTCGCCGGTTCCTTCTCCACCACATCCAGAAGAACAAGGCGATCAGCACCCAGATCGTACTGAGCCCCAGGTAGCCGGCCAGGTAGACCGGCGCGAGGCACAGCACCGCCCGGCTCGCGAAGGAACTCAACTCACGGAGCAGCGGGGGCAGCGGCTTCGCTTCCAACCGCGAAAGTTGTTCTTCGCTCGGCTCCAACGGAGCGGCGTTCGAGGCAGCAGCAGAGTCCGACGGCGCCGGGGCCGCAGCCGCAGCCGCCGGCTGCATGGCAGGTAGAGCCCGAACGAAACCACGAAGAACGACGCCGCTGCTCCCGGCCGGCCCGGCAGGTGCTCAGCACCTCAACGCAGCTCCCTCAGGCAGCCCGGGGCGCTCCAAGCGCTCGTCCAAGAGCATCCGTGGTGTTGCTACTGTTGCTGCGGCTGCCGCCGCCCATTTACTCGCCTCCTCCTCCTCCCTCAGCGACGCCCCGGCAAAGCCAAGCCAAGTCTCGCTCAGGTGTGCTGCTGATTTTCGGCCCCGCCTCCTTTTCCTCCCAGAGGCCGGGCCAGCAGGTGGGAGATTTCGTGTCGCTGCTCTTTGCTGCCCCCTAGAGGGCATCGCTGAAAGGAAAAGCCTCGATAGATTTATCTATGGAGATTCAAAGTCACCCAGGTTCAATCAATCAATCATAATAGAGCTGGAAGGACCTTGGAGGTCTTCTAGTCCAGCCCCATGCTCAAGCAGGAGACCCTATACCATTTCAGACGAATGACTGTCCAGTCTCTTAAAAACCTCCAGTGATTAAGCACCCATAACGTCTGAGGGCACTAGTTCCACTAGTTAATTGTTCTCACTCCTTAATTCCAGGTTGCTTCTCTCCTTGTTTAGTTTCTTTCCATCCATTGTTTCTTGTCCTGCCCTCTGGTGCTTTGGAAATTAAATGGACCCTCTTGTCTTTGTGGCAGCCTTTCAAATACTGGAATACTGCTATCATGTCCCCCCAGTCCTTCTTTTCTCTAGACTAGCCAAACCCAAATCCTGCAACTGGTCTTCATAGTTGTTATGTCCTTATAAGGACATCCGCCCTGATTGGCTGCTAGCCATCGGGCGGGAGATTTGAATCCCTGGCAAGGGGCGGTGCGTCTGCCGGGAGCGAATATAAGGAGAGCTCCGGCAGCACACCGGCAGTCTTGCTACTGTTTCTGTTCTTAATAAACGTTACTCATGTAACGAGCTGGTCACGTCTTCCATTCCTGCGCCGATCTAACACTGGCGACGAAGGACTAGAGAGAAGAAACGAACCTCACGGCACCAAGCCAACAAGACCAAGACTCCGGCACCTGAAACTACAGTAGGCATTTCCAAAGGCATGGCATCCACTGAAGTCACTTTGCCAGCCCTTGCTCCTTTCCGCCCAGGGAAGGACAAGTGGAAATCCTACGTAGTGAAATTCCGGCAATATCTGAGAGGCAACAACATCAGGGATGCCGATGATGACCGGAAAAAGGGCATTTTCCTGGCCAACTGCAGCTCCGAGGTCCTCGACATGGCAATCGATCTCGTAGCACCACGAGACATCGAAGAAGTGCCATGGGCAGACCTGCTGCAAATCCTGGAAGACCACTATGCCCCAACAGGAACACTGGTGGCGAACCGTTTCACCTTCCATCAGAGAGACCAGATGGAAGGTGAGACTATCAAGGAATTCATGGCCGCCCTACGCCAGATCGCAGCCAGCTGTGAGTTCGACCACGTGGACAATGCCATCGCTGACCGCATGGTTTTTGGCATGAGGGACAGAGGCCTGCAAAAGAAATTCCTGAGCAGGAAGAAACTCGTGCTCAAGGATGTGGTGGAGGAAGCCACTGCATCCGAAATCTCGGAGAAAGCAGCTGCCGCAGTAAGCAGAGCAAAGGGAATCCACAAGATTCGCTCCACAGCGCAATCATCAACAGAGGATTCCACAGCTGGATCCGAGTCGGAGGGGGAGTCCACCGTACACAAAGTATCCAGACCCCCAAGGCGGGAAACCGCCCAACGGAGCTACAAGGGGGAGCGCTGCGCCAGCTGCAGAGGGGACCATGCCAGGGCGACCTGCAAGTGGAGAGATGCGACCTGCCGACGCTGCAACAGAAGGGGTCACATCGCCGAAGCTTGCAGAGCCGAGGAACCAGCCCCAGAGCCCTCCAGCCACCGTCCCCGCGAGAATCGGAAGGAGTACCAGAGATCATCCAAACGGTCCTCTGGCCCTTCCAGATGCAGAGATGACGAGTTTCCCCGGAGCGGAGTGGTCCACCAGACGACCATCGCACACACAACTTCGGACAATGCCACCAAGTTCCACGTGACCATCCACGTGGAAGGAGCACCCTGCAACATGGAGGTAGACTCGGGCTCGGTCTACTCTATCATGGATTGGCAGCAGCTGAAGCGCCTGCATCCCAGCATCACCAAGCGAGAGCTGAAGCCACTACACTCCAAGCTCGTCGACTTTGGGGGAAACCCCATCGGAGTGTTAGGAAGAGCCTACATCCGAGTCACCTACAAAGAGTTCGAAGGCAAGCTCCCCATCACCGTCGTGAAGGACAGCCGACCGAACCTGCTAGGAGTGGAGTGGTTCAAGCCGCTGGGGCTTTCAATCGAAGGCATCAACCAAATTCGCAGGGACGAACTCGACAACCTCATCGAAGAGTTCAAGGAAGTCTTCGATGGTAAGCTGGGGAAATTTGTGGGGAGGCCAATCTCTTTCAATCTGGACAAGGGAATCACCCCAATTAGGCTCAAGCCCCGCCGAGTTCCGTTTGCCCTGCGGCCCAAAGTAGACGAGCAGCTGGATAAGCTGATTGCCCAGGGCGTCCTGGAACCGATCGATCATGCTTCATGGGAGACCCCCATTGTGACCCCACTGAAGCATGATGGGTCTGTGCGCATCTGCGCCGACTACCGTTGTACCATCAACAAGGCGTTGGCACAGAGCGCATACCCAGTCCCAGTGGTGCAACACCTGCTGCATTCCCTGGGATCTGGATCAATTTTCGCGAAACTGGACCTGGCCCAGGCTTACCAGCAACTGCCAGTAGACGAAAAAACGGCGGAGGCTCAAACAATTGTCACGCACAGGGGGGCATTCAAATGTAATCGCCTCCAATTTGGAGTCAGCGCTGCCCCCGGCATCTTCCAATCCATGATGGAATGCCTTCTCCAAGGCGTTCCAGGGGTGGTGCCTTACTTCGACGATGTGCTCATCTCCGGTGACTCAAGAGCTCAACTCCTTGAAAGGCTCAGGCTTGTCCTGCAGCGATTCAAGGCCAAGGGCTTGAGGGTCAGGCGGGACAAGTGCATCATAGGAGTACAGGAAGTCGAGTTCCTGGGCTACCTCATTGATAGCACAGGCATCCACCCCACCAAATCAAAAGTGGAAGCAATCCATGAAGCTCCAAGCCCAAAAAACAAAACGGAGCTTCAGGCTTTCCTTGGGTTGCTCAACTTCTACGCCATTTTCTTAAAACAGAAAGCCACAGTTGCTGAGCCGCTCCACCGCCTGCTGGGGAAATCGGCTTCCTGGAAGTGGGGCCAGGAAGAGGAAGCAGCGTTCCGGGCCATCAAAGGACTATTGACGTCCAAAAGCGTCCTCATCCAATACAGCGAGACGCTGCCCATCAAGCTGACTTGTGATGCGTCTCCATACGGGGTGGGGGCAGTCCTCAGCCATGAACTGCCCAACGGCACGGAAGCCCCAATTGCCTACTTCTCGAAGACAATGTCCGGCGCGGAGCGCAACTACAGCCAGCTGGACAAAGAAGCCCTGGCCATTGTGGCTGGAGTGAAGCGCTTCCACGAATACCTCTACGGAAGACGCTTCACCATAGTCACCGACCACAAGCCACTCCTGGGACTCCTCGCAGGCGACCAACCCACCCCGAACCTTCATGTCCCCACGGATGACGAGATGGGCCATCTTTCTAGCCGGCTACTCCTATAGGCTCGTGCACCAGCCAGGCACAGCCATAGGAAACGCCGACGCGCTCAGCAGATGCCCGTCAAAGAATCCAGTCGAAGACCCAGCCCCCACGCTCCATCTACTCCATATAGATGACGACGCCAGCTGTCCTTTGTCATCCGCAGATGTGGCCGTCCACACCCAAAAGGACCCCACACTCCGCCAAGTGAAGTCCTGAATCCTCAGAGGGTGGCCATCGGAAAAGCCAGAGGAGAAATTCAGCTCGTTCGCCAGGAAACAGAAGGAGCTGTCCACCATAAAAGGCTGTCTGCTATGGGGAGACAGGGTGCTGATCCCAAGCACTCTGCAACGGCGGACGCTAGAAACGCTGCACAAAGGGCATCCGGGCATCGTCCGCATGAAGGCCCTGGCACGGAGTTACGTCTGGTGGCCCTCCATGGACAAAGACATTGAGCAATGGGTCTCCAGATGCGACCCGTGCCAAGAAGTTCGCCCAGCGCTGCCGCAATCCGAAGTCGCGAAGTGGGAGGCCCCCAGCAACCCCTGGTCGAGGATACACATCGACTTCGCGGGCCCGATGAAAGGGCAACACCTCCTCATCGTGGTAGATGCCTTCTCCAAGTGGCTCGAGGTGGTGCCCATGGCATCTACCACAACTGAAGCGACGATCCGAGCCCTGCACCGTCTGTTCGCCACACATGGACTACCGGACGTGCTGGTCTCGGACAACGGCCCCCAGCTCACATCCCTGACCATGGAGTCCTTCCTGGCAGGACTGGGCATCCGCCACGCCCTGTCCGCCCCCTACAGGCCGGCCGGAAACGGACAAGCAGAATGCATGGTCAGACTGACCAAAGAAGCCCTCACCAAGATGGGCCCGGGAGACTGGCAAGAACGCATAGACAACTTCCTCCTCACCCAGCACATCACACCACATGCCACCACCCACAAGAGCCCGGCCGAACTGCTGATGGGCAGAAGGTTGAGGTCACCCTTGGACCGGCTGCACCCCCAATACAGCCCGGAAGTGACCGCAACCGCCAGCCGCCCGCTTCGCGCCTTCAGCAACGGAGATTCAGTTTTCGCGCTGAATTTCAACGGCTCTCCCAAGTGGCTGAAGGGGAAGATTGCCAGCACAACTGGCCCCAAATCCTACACCGTCGAGTTGGAAGATGGACAGGTCTGTAGACGGCACATCGACCAACTCCGAAAAAGGTGGGGGGGGGCACACGAAAACCAGCCGGACGAGGGAGGCCTACAACACCCCGACGAGGCAGGCCTCCAACACCCCGGTGAGGTAGACCTACCACACCCAGAGGAGGTAGGCCTACAACACCCCGGCGAGGTAGGCCTACGACACCCCTGCGAGGCAGAACAGCGCCATCCCGACGAGGTCGGCCCAGCCCACTACCAGGTACTGTCACGTCGGCAGTCCAGCGAGGTAGACCGGGGCCAACCGCACGGGGGATGGCAACACCAACCCAGCCAGGTGGGCACCCGGCACAACAGGGCCAGGGAACACCAACCCAGCCCGCAAGTAGACCGGGACCTGCCCAGAGGAGGAGCAGCGCACCCAACCAGTGACGGCAGCCATCACCAGCCCAGCCAGGGAGACCGCAGTTCCAGGCGAGTAGACCGGGACCCAGCCAAGACGGGCACCCCACTACCCATGGGCGAGGGTGGCACACGACTCCTCGGCGAGAGGGACCCCCGCCCATCGCAGAAGACAACCTGGAAACAACAACCCAACCAGGAGGACCCCAGGCACCACCTGACGGTAGACCAGGGTCTAGGGGGAAGGGAAAGCTGACAACAACCCGGCGAGGAAGACCTACACCACCCCGGCAGGGGAGACCTCCGCCGCCCCGCAGAGGTAGCCCCGCAACAACATCCCAACCAGGTCGACCACCACCAACCAGACGGGGGAGACTTACGCCAGCCCAACCGAGGGGACCAACGCCACCCCTGCGAGGTCGGACAGCACCACGCAAGCCAGCACCACCCGCAGACGGCGGACCGGGCCCGAGGGCACCAAACGGAACCACCACCCGAACGGCAGCAAGCCGGACCGCGACCGAACCACAGCGCCCGGGGAACCAGGGAGGAGCAAGCAATGGACTTACCGAGGCTCAGACGCTTTCCCGAGTCGGAACCGAGCGACCGAGACGAGGCAATAGATCCACAGGCCAGGAGGAAGACCATCAGAACCAGCCATCCAAGGTCTGCGGTCCGGCCGGAGGCGCTGGGGGTGACCCCGCTGACTCAACAGCCGAACCAAGCCCGGTTCCGGAGAAGGAACCAGGAGACAAAAGAGCCCTGTCCGTCCAGGCCGGAGACAGAGAAGAAGTGGGACTGCGCAGGTCAGCTAGGGTGCCGAGGCGTCCTACGTACCTGCGCGATTACGTGACTTTTGTGGATGAGATTGACAGTTCGGACTAAGGGGGGAGGAGTGTTATGTCCTTATAAGGACATCCGCCCTGATTGGCTGCTAGCCATCGGGCGGGAGATTTGAATCCCTGGCAAGGGGCGGTGCGTCTGCCGGGAGCGAATATAAGGAGAGCTCCGGCAGCACACCGGCAGTCTTGCTACTGTTTCTGTTCTTAATAAAGGTTACTCATGTAACGAGCTGGTCATGTCTTCCATTCCTGCGCCGATCTAACAATAGTCTTCATATATTTTTGTCTCCAGGCCTATAATCATCTTAGTTGCTCTTCTTTGCACTTCTTCTAAAGTCTCAACATCTTTTTTTGTAATATGGTGACCAAAACTGAATGCAGTATTCCAGGTTTGCAGTATTCTTTACTAAGGCTTTATAAAGCAGTACTAATACTTCACGTGACTTTGATTCTATGCTTCTGTTTATACAACCAAGGACTGTATTAGCTTTTTTGGCTGCCACCGCACACTGCTGACTCATATTTAAGTGATCGTCCACTAGGACTCCAAGGTTCCTCTCACAGTTACTGTTTTTGTTTCAGAGTGAAGAAGCTTCTTGGATGAGAAGTGAAACGTCTTCAAAGAAAAAGAAGAAAAAGCACCTTTGGGAACTCGATAAGTTTGCAGAGGCAGACCAGGCTGTTTTCACAATTCCATTGTGCTTCCTGATGGTGCTATGAAGCCTGTCTTGATAACCTGGAGCTGTTTAGTGGAGTCCTTGGTGCTCTCTGAAGTTGGTTGTTTGCTTATAGACATTTCTTACCCAACCAGATATTTATTTGTTTGTTAAATTTATTTGCTGCCTATCTTGTGTGGGGCTACTCCAGGCATCTTATATCATCAGTGTACTGAAGATTTTACATAGCTGGGTAATAAAATGTCTGCAAACAAGCAACCAAGTTCAGAGGGTACCAAGGACTCTACAGTTCAATCCTGAGATGCAAATTTTCCTCTTATATTGGAACCATAGTTTATCCCACTTGGAGATATCCATGAACTTCCAAGTTGCCTTTCCACCAAGTCTTGTCCTGGACTTGTGGGATTATGTGGGACACAAAATCACCCCCAAACCACACTTTCTGGAGGAAAGGAGCCCTTGTTTTAACAGCATAGCTTCTGCCTGTAGTTATTTCAAAGGGCATTTTCCTTACTATTGACCCTTTAAGCCTTCCAGATCTTTCTGGGTCAGTCCCAAACCTGCAGCCACAACATTCTAAGATCATTTTATTATTGACTATATGCATGCATTATAAATTCCTGCAACGGTACATGTTACATATTTATACAAAACACTAAGCCAAAACACAATTGGTTTGGTTATAGCTTAGTATGCTGTCTGAAACTCAGGTACAAAATTTGAATATGTGATACAACTCTCTTAATAACCTTGGGTCACTTGTCCTTTCTTGCCCAGCAAAATTTTGACACAGTTAAAGTGTCAAAAGTAAAGTAAAGTAGTTACTAGTTAAATACAACAAAGGTAAAATCTCCTTCAAGATGAATTTAATTCTTGTTGATCTTATGATCCTGTCTATGGAATTGGCAGGATTGTAATAGTGACAGTCCATTCCCATCTTCCAGAATGTTTTATGGCCCTCAATCTGTCCTAAACCCTGGGGACTTTTTGATAAGTCTCCTATTCCAAATACTAATGGGGTACAACCCCATTTACTTTCCAGGAAGAATCTGATGTTTCTGGATTATAATCTTAACATTAATTTAACTTAAATTTCTTCATCCTAATTTTCTTGATTTCTATGACACACTGAATCATAATCATACAAGCTAGGCTTGTATAATTTACTAGGCTAATGTGGGTGGCTGGTTTGGTTCAGTGTATCATACAAATGCAACTGTAATATTATGAACCACGGAGGAGTGGAAAAGAGCAAAGAGGATCATATTTCTTCAATTATTCTTAGAAGTTTGATGATCAGGTAAAGATTCCCTTAACATAAAGTTCAATCGTTAAGTGTTGTACCTTATGATTCTTGATCAACGTATCTTTTCTTTTATGTACACTGAGAGCATATGCACCAAGACAAATTCCTTTTGTGTCCAATCACACTTGGCCAATAAAAAATTCTATTCTATTCTATTCTATTCTATTCTATTCTATTCTATTCTATTCTATTCTATTCTATTCTATTCTATTCTATTCTATTCTATTCCATTCCATTCCATTCCATTCCATTCCATTCCATTCCATTCCATTCTAACTTTGTGTCCACATGGACACAATGTATGCATTTTTTTGGGCCAAAGTATGAACGTGGTTTGTCATAACCTTGTTCTGGGATTTTTTTTTTATTTCTTTGAGTTTCAAGTCTAAGGTTCTGCCCAGGATTTTCTGAAGGTGTTCCATTTAAGAATGAACTAGATTTCCTCTTCTTTAGTTTTTTGTAGATTAGCCAAGGTGAGCGGAATAGTGATAAATATTTTTTGTTGAAAATTCAACAAAGTTGGGAAGATTTGGATTTAGAGAATTAATTTCCTTTTTGCTTTGACATACAACTGCAGATTGAATTCTACAGAGGACAGACCATAACTACATTGCAAAAGAACTAGCTTTCATAGACTTCCATGTTATTCTATAGGATTTGACAGTAATATGGCTGTTGGCTCCCTTATGCCGGGTGGGTTTGGATAACTTTTCTTTGGAACAATATGCCGGGTTAAAAAGAAAAATCTTGTGTATTTTATTACTTTGCTCCTAATGCCATCTGGTGCTTAGGTGAAAAAATGCAAGGAAAAATAGATTTAACAGTCACTGACTGCTAGGTAGGGTGCATTAACCTAATCGTTAAAACATATTTCAAATAGTAGAAGTTAAATTGTGGGTGCTACTTCTTATTTACTATTTCTGCAGCAATAAATGTGTGCTAGATACAATAAAAGAAAAGGTACACTTGAATTATTTACTCAACCAGTTCAAAAAACTGGCAAAACTGGAATACCTGCATTTTATTATGGTAGTTCGTTCCACGCATACAATAACCAAGAACATTTCCATATTTTAATGATGCTATAGGGCAAATGGCTTTTCAATTAACTTGTGTTTATACCTTTCTAAAAAGAGCTAGCATATATACAGTATATACATACCCATGATGCTTTCCCCTTTTGTGGTAAATAGTTATTCAGAGTGCAGAAAAAAAAAAGAATAGGAAAGACTAATTCTTATATCACTCAAATATACTGTCTTTTGCTCTTTAACGTTCTTCTTTACATTACATCAACTCCATCCACCCCTGACTTTCCCAGTCTTTCTCTTCCACTCCACCACCATCTGCAGACAGAGTCAAATTAAGCAAGGTGCCAGTCATGCATTTAATCAAAGATCACCTCTTTTGTATATGTGTGCAATATTGGTGCATAGGCAAAAGGGACAAGATGTTAGTTGCAACGTGTACTCTCCATCTCGCCTACTCTTTCTGCACCCCTCTCTCCAAGGATGCACTGTTGCTTTCAACCCTTTCACTCTTCCCATCTTTGTTTTGCAGTACAATACTCTCTATATGACCAAACCACCTTAATGTCTTGCATTGGTCACACGTTGGTATTAAATCAACATTCTTAATTGGTTCATTTCTGACTTCATCTCTTCTGGTTTTAGCACACATACCTCTTAATCAGCCAGCCAATTCTTAGTGCGTTCAATTGTTTTCCATATGGGGCACTGCCACTTTAGATGAAGTTGAAGATACTGTCATAATCTTTTACCCATGCTCGGAGGCTGTTGAGATTTAGGTGGGATGAAACAGACTAAAGCTGAACTCAAGAGAAGTGGAGTGTTTTTGTTTCTTCACTGAGGTTCTCCATCAGCCCTAGGTGTGGTTCTTGCAGGAAAGGCATAATACCAGAAGAATCAAGTCTAGGATTTGGGCATGGTTCTGGACTGGATTATACTGCTGGATGGACAAGTGAAGGCATCAACAAGGAAGATTTCAGCTGGAATCAACTGGTCTGATTTGTGATTCCAACAGAAAGCATAAGAAGTTCCTTACTTTTATAAGGTGAAGGAGGATGAGTTTCAGAGAAGCTAATTTTTGAGTGGCACCTGGATTGGAAGGACTGCCTGTTAAAAATCAGATTAGCCCATCTTTGCTCACTGCAAACTGTTGAAAACAGAGATCTTCTGGAGAATATTTGGAGAGTAACACGATGCTGTCTGTGCTGTTAGAATGTTATTGTCGCTGCATTGTTTATTTTAATGTTTTTAATTAAATACATTTTTGCTGTGAACATTTTAATTTTTATGCATACCATCTGTTATTGTTAACCAGCAGGAATCCTTGCAGATTATAAACACTTCATAAAAAATAAATGTGCGTGATTATGTTTTAAAATCACCAATACATTGCTGGCCCTGGTAACAGCGAATTCCATAATGCAATTATCCACTTGTGAATAAATATTTCTTTCTGCCTGTTCCTGATTTATTGCCAATTTAGTTGCTAGTTTATTGACTTACGTAAGAGTTTACTGTTAGAATTATGATTGCTCCAACTATTATTTATACAAGTTAAATTTTTTAAACTTATTCACATCTTAATTCAGTTTTTAAATATCCATTAAAAAAAAGATGTACAAATAGGATGTACCCACCTGATATAATAACTATTTTAATATGAATCAACTTGAAGAAGTCAACACTCTAATTTCTGAAGAATGGTGCAGGAACAAATAATGCTTGAATGGTTTAATGGGTGTGGTTAAACAGAGTCCTTTATGTTACATTTATTTTGTAACAACTGCATAGAACAATAAAAGATGGTGGTATGAGAAAACACAAACCAAAGTAGATTTAAAATCTTTACTTAAATGAAGTCTGCAAATCCCAATGTAGACATTTTAAAAAGATTGTTAAATGCAGGAAGAAAAATAGTAAAACCAGTGCTGGGTAAGCATCCTTGACAGAAGGGATTTTAAAAATGAGATATCCCCCCTCCACTGGAGGAAAAAAATTCTTAATTTATGGTTACTATTCTCTTTATTTCTTTAATAGATCTTAATATCCAGCAGATTTGTGCAAGAAGAATTGTTCTAGATAACATATTGATCCTAAGCCATACAGAAAGTTAAAGGTACAAATACTCTGAATCTTGCTTTGAAGAGAACTACCAACTTTAGTAGTTAAGGCTGGTGTCTTAAAAATGGCAGCACAGTTCTTCATTTTCACAGTTCTTTATTTGCCTTTTGTGCATCAGCTGAAGATTTGTAATCATTTTTCAAAGTGGCCACATTAGAGTCATACTCTGTTATAAATCACAAGTCATCTGAAAAGTTTTTGGCCTTAAAGCCCCCCAGCCAACCTTTTGGTTATTAACTGGATTATTTGTTCAGTTAACATTTAAATCATTTATATTCCCACTTCACAAATAAAGGAATCCGGGCGTGCTAGCTTACAGATAACTAACAGGAGGCACCCTAGAAAGGAGTAACGGAAAAAGGAGGAAAAAAAGAATGGAAACAAAAATGGTTCCTGAAAATGGAATGGCTTTGTTTATTTAGATTGACTCTTCTAAAGGCATTTTCAAACTAAACGTCTACTTGGATAACAAGAGAGCTCTTAACTTGCTTTCTTGACTCTTTCTAGTACTGCACCGTGACACTACCTGCTATCTGACTCTAGATTAGAGAAGTCTTTACAACATTGTGAAAAGAAAGGTGCATTTGTATTTCTGGTTGGGAGAACATCCCATAGCATGTTTGCCGCTATTGAGATGGGCTGCTCTTTAGCCCATGCCATCTGTACATCCGGAGGATTCCAAAGGGAGCAAAGGTAGGAGAGCAGAAAATCTCATTTTCTCTTTGACAGCAACCCAAAGCATGGCCATGGTCACTGTGAAAACAAACAAACAAACAAACAAAAAATGCTGGCCAAGATGCACCTTGGTCTCATCCAACAAGGCTATTTTTATGTGCTAGATTCAACTGCTAGAAAAAAAAAATTCCCCTCAATTTACACCACTTAAGGACCATTCAAAGTTACAACGGCACTGAAAAAAGCCTTCAGTGCAATATTCAGTGTCCCTAAGAGAAGGTTCACAATATCCATTAGAAGACAACAATAGCTAACACCTGTCAATAGAAAACTGCAAATATAGTACCACCTGCAGATTTAGAAGAATACTTTCATAAACTTAAATATATTCTGTGTCCTCACAGAAAATGAAAATTAAGCAACGTACAGTACACAGAAATGAATGCAGGTCTGAATCAGACATTTACAGTTTTAGGATATTATTCATTAGAATTTAAAAAGGCTTAAATCTGTTATTCAGGTCAGTTTATTTTTCTCCTCTCCCTATAATCCTGCAGTTTAAGATAAACCACTTACTACTACACCTGTTAACTGTAGTTAGCCATACAATTCACCCTAATTATGTTGTAATTCTAACATTAGAAAATACACTGCTTTTCTATGAATGCCAAGCATCAAAACTCATCAGCATTTTCCAATTTTTAAGACATTAATGAACACCATAAATCCACCCCTCGTAACACAATTTTATATGAATGAAAGCCATGAATCAATATATTAATATGTGTATTAATAAATACATGATGATTTGCCAGGTGAAACAGATATGAGGCAACAAGGTAAGAAAACCTGCCTAACAAATTAATCCTATTACAAAAAAAAAGGAGAAAATGAAGCACATTTATTTATTGTCTTTAAGAGGAGCAAGCTTATTTGCTGACATTTTGTTTGCATGATATTTTTCTTGGCTTTGCTGGAACAACAAATAAGACTTCCTCTCTGTTTTGACTGCTGATAAGACAACTTTTATGTATCATTTTAAACTGGTTCTGAATGGATTCATGTTGTGAGTAGGGCCATGTGTTTGCTTATTCCTGATCACCTTTTCTACTTAATGTGCTTTTTCCAGGGGTTGGCAAATTAGTGCAGCTCTTTTAAAACGGTAACCCCCTGCCCCTGGTCCCTTGTCCATCGCTGCGCTGGGTACAGCTAACAAGAACTGAAGTTCAAACCATCCGATCCCGCCTATTCCTGACCTGATCTGACTTGTAGTCTGAAGAACAGCCATTGTGTTAGACTCAGGAATACAGGAGAATTAAATACTTCAAGGCGGTCCAGTGTATAATACTATTCATATTATAGCCACTCAGCACAAATACAGAATGTAGTACCTTCTCTACATTTTATTGGAAAGCGGTAAGTGTTCATTCACAGGAGACTGACAACACTATACATGCACAGATATAAAAATAGTTTAGGTGGGTTTCTGTATATACACTGGCCAGTCTAGGAATTTTAATGGGATGGATAAATATATACATATTAACAGCAATAATTAAATAGGCCACATAGGAGATGAGAGTAAGAAATAAGGAACATAGAAGATCAAATTGGAAATTAACCCAAGGAGGATTATCACACCCTTAACAATTTATTTGACACTCTTTCCTGTGCTAATATACAAAGTTGATCTCAGTAGCTAGGAAATATATGCCTCATTTTGTGTAGTAGAGGCTCCTGCACAAATACAATTTAATTTGCAAAGTTATAGTATCTTGCATGGAAGTATAACAGTAGGGGCACTAAGGACCAGCAAAATTTGACAATTTAGAAGTGGGAAAAACAATGGGAATGTTCCATTGCTCCTCGGTTTGACATAATCTAGAAGGGAAACAGAATATTTTGGAACTCTCTGGAATGTTCTGTTCCTGAATCACTAGAATGTTGTGTGTCCCTACTGGGTGACTCACATTATAAGAAGCATAGAAAAATGTGAATGGCACTTAAAAACATTCAAGCCTGTCCCAAGGAGACAATCTAATTTAGGATCATAGTCTTGTCAATTGTCTTCTCTTTCAGTTTCTCCGCAGTTTCTGAAATCCTTCGGCCATATATATTTTTCTGACTCGCAATATATGAATCCACGATGTCCCTCACATCACTAGAAATAAGAATACAGAAAAAGTTTGAACATGTCAATTAGGTTGTTTTCAGACCAGCAAAAGGAAATACTGTTTTAAATAAAAAAAGTTAGGCAAATGATGATTTGGAAAATAAAAGATTTGCTGTCAAAGTTATATATTTGGATCATATCTTGAAGTTTCAAAATATAATCTTATATTATCATCCGTAGTCTGTTGTTGTTTAAAGCTGTTCTTTGAATTCAAATAGAGTCAGACTAACAAAACATATTCTATTTTTACCATAGATTCTGTTTTGATTAGGTTGTCTTAGTTTTGCCCTCCATGCTGGCCAACTTATAAATATATAGATAAAAAAACCAGTCCTGTAAAAAATGGTTCTACAGACCTTCAAGGGGGACGATGGGTTACCTAGCTTCCTCTTTACAGGAACAGATGGAGTGAGTTCTCAATAGCAGCTCCGCTCGTGTGCTTCATCATGAGTTTAGCATCTTTAAGGAGCAGGTTTTATCAGAAGGCTAAACCAGTTTTCTCTTTCTGTCTCAGGGAGCAGAATCAATTAAATGATTTCCATATGTTCTAAGTCAGGGGTGTCATGTGACTTTTCCCCCCTTCACTAAACCAGGGGTGGGGGTGGGCATGGCCAGCGTGTGACACATTTGGCCCATGGGCTGTGAGTTTGACACCCCTGTTCTAAGTGTTATGGAAATGAGGGAAGGAACAAAAATATTCTACTTGCTTGAAAAGAACTGACCATGAAAGAAACAGCACTGGAGAGAGAGAAAAGATCTTGTATGTTGGAAAGTGGGAGGTATATGATAGGGTGAGGTGGGGTGGAATGGGAGAAGAAGAGGAAGAAAAGTATGTTTTGAAGATCTGAAGAACTGTAGAATAAAAAGAAAGCTTATGTTCATATCCCATCTTCATTTTGTATTGAAGTGCTAGAGAAGTGTTTTTGGAACCTGACAACTTTAAAATATATGGACTCCAACTTCCAGAATTTCAATCCTCTTAAAGTCGCCAAGTTCCAACAAACTCTGCCCTAGGGCAAAATAAGACTTTTTTTTTTTTTTAAAAGTGACATCACTTTGCCTTTTTGTGAAAACAGCCATTCTATGATGTTTTTTTTTTTTTTTAAAATGCAAGTCTGTAACATGTTAAAAAAAACAAAACCCAATTTCTTTGAAATACACTCTAGTTTCTTTTTTATTCTATAATGCCACTAGCATCATTATTGAGTTTTGATAAAGCCAAATAAAGGGAGAAACCTTCCAATCTCAATAAAATCAGTTAAGGAAGCCCAAATTCAAATAAACCTGTAAAGAATGAGAAATCACCGAACATTATTAGGCCTTTTCGGAAGTAAGCCCCATTGCTTTATCAATATTTGCAATTCTTTGCTGAATTTTACTAAAATCCAGCCTTTCTTAGTTTTTTTTTTATTAAGTTTCTTGAGGGCATCCAGCCTTATCCTTTTGCTCTTTTGAATCTACTGAATAAGGCCATAAGGAACCTTATTGAAGTGTACATCTAACAATACACTTCAGTATGATTTCTATTAGCGCTAATACCAAAGCAATCCATTGGCGTTTACAATTCAAACAATTCCATTACCTGGAAATAGGCACAGATTTATATAGAGATGTAAAAGAACCAATTTTCATTTCTGCATTTCCTTCACTAAAAGAGAAATAGAAGAGAATTGTCAAAAAAAGCACCCCTCTATTATTGGGTAATAATTTTATTATGAGCAATAGAATGACATAAAGGAGTGCGCAAACATTTGACTTTTCCAGAATGTCTTAGAAGGCCTGGTGTTCAGAAATAAATTAATATAACTAATAAGTGCAGGGATGGGGCAAAGAGTGATGGATCAGTCTTCTTTGTCAACTCTGCCTGTAGGGAACATTCCTGCATGAATAAGCTTGTCGCCAATGCATTTTATTGGTGTGAATGTGATTTAAATGGAGCGGAATGCCATTTAAATTATGTATGTGACAGCAAGCTGTCCAGAACTAAAGTAGTGGCAATTTATGGTGGCACAATGTAGCTGTTTGGGCACCATGCTTGGCTGCCTGGAACACACTTTTAAGGGACTATTCCGACCATCGTCTTAGTTGCCTTGAGACTCTAGACTTAAGAACAGAAAAACTTAATCAAGCCTAGAGGATAAATATTCGTCAGTCAGCATTATAAAGTGTATTGCTTTGCCACAAAAATTCAAGCAAGCTTGGGTTGAATACAGAGAATGTGGCAACATTTTTTTGTTCAAAGAACTATTATTTAGAAGAAAAATAATCCCTTTCCCCAATTCCAGACTGTAACTCAAGGAAAGGTTGGTTAAATATTTTACTACCTTACTACAAAAACTACACTTCTGAGTGGATTTCTGTATCTAACCCCTATCTGATCTTTGTGCTTAAGGGCAAAACCATCCATAAGTAGTTGTGGACTATTCCTAAGGTTCATGAAGCATTTAAACCTCTCTTTCTCTCACATGAAAGCTATCCATTCAGAATATTTCATCCCTGCATTTCCTGTTCAGAACAACTGCATGTTGCCTGAAGTCCACATTTTAAGGACCAGAGCATAGGCTTTGCATGAGATTTCAGCGGAAACAGACATACCTTCCCTCCTTTGATTTATTCTCTTCTGCTAAGAAGTCAATCTGTGGAAATTCGGCTTTTATCATCTGTGGTGTAAGTAAGACTGCAGCCTCTCCTTCAATTGCTCTAAAATTTAAGTTGCCAATTATTTTACTTTTCAAGATGTCTGACGGCAATCTTGTGAGCTTTTAATTATGCGCCCACACATAAACACCTGCTTATATTAAATCCCAGTGCTTGATATGCACTTACTCGTCCACCACATTTTCCTTGTCTTGTTGTGGTAACTCATGCAGAATTGGAGGCGCATCATCTGGAAGCATGTCGGGGTTATAAGGATCAATGCTGCAGAAAGTGGAATCATATTGAGATGTTAAGGGAAGCACGTGGTAAGGACAATTGAAATTAACCTTAGGGCTGGCTCTTCCAGTTTTATTGGGACTTCACGTCTCCTAATCCATAGAAGTATTGCATTCTAACACAAGTGGAGGTCCCAATGCCTTACACTTTAATTATGTTTCATTTTCTATTAAATATGCCTAGTATAAGCAAACTAAGTAAGCTCCAGGATTTGTACCTATAGCTAAATCTGAGCCAGGTACTGATGAGCAATAATAATCACATTGTTTGCAACTGACTTTAGCTAACAAATTTAAGAACCTAAACAGCTGAAGAGTAGGATACTAAAAGTATTCCATATAATCAACTCATATAATGTGTCTAGAAGCAGTATTACTTTACAGCAGAGGCATCAGCTTAATCCTCTCTCAATATTTTTAATTTTAACCAAATCTATAAAATATGACAAACATTTTATTTGGGAATATAGGGGATCTAAAACACCCAGAGGACATTTTTCTTTAAGAAAAGCAGCCTGAAAGCATCCAGAAATTTGGGAGAAGGGCTTCCACTGCTTCTTACAAAGTCAAACACTTCCAAACTTTTTCTATTATGTTGCTGAAACTCTCTTTACCATTTTTAGCAGTATTCCAAGTGAAAAAGGCCCACTTTGGTCTAGAGCAGAGGTCTTCAAACTTGGCAGCTTTAAGACTTGTGGACTTGAACTCCCAGAATTCTCCAGCCAGCTATTCAACTCTGGGAGTTGAAGTCCACAAGTCTTAAAGCTGCCAAGTTTGAAAACCTCTGCTCTAGAGAGTGAAGATGCTCTTAATAAAAATGATAATTATTCTTACCAAAATGGCACTGCCGTGTTACTCAAAGGCAGTGTGCCTGATAAGGTTGAATTGATAACTGGTGGGAATTTTCTCCAGTTAGTCACACCACGAATCACTTCCTGAAATGACCATAAACGTGTTAGGAAAAGCTATCCACCATCCCTGTCAGCTGTTAAAAGTTCCAGTGACAAGTTTTACCCTATGATGAAGAAACTTCTTTTGTGTAACTGTAGTGCCGTTTGGGAATTTATTGCAATTTGGAAATTTTGGAAGAGGGCAAACGTGATATTCCATGTTGGTTTCTGTATAGGGTAGGGGCAGCTTGAGTTCAAGCAGTCCTGGACAAGGATTCTGAAAAGCAAAGAAGAAAAACATTGAAGCAAGAACCCTTTTGGGCCAACGGGGGTCGGGGTGGGGGTGGGTGTGTAAACCTTGACAAGTAATTGTGGAACAAAAACAAAGAAAAGCTTACAGTTATCTTGCATAGCTTTTACTGCCATCAAAAAGGAAGCATCTCAGCATATAAAATGAAGTCATACAGGATGACATGCTGAGTCTGATAGAAAGATTATCAGCCTAGCAATTCTGAAAGTTCTGATTAGCGATCTTGATATTTTTGACTGGGTTCATTCACCACGGTAAAATATAGCTGCTCCTTTTCTACTGTGGGAAAGTAGCCTCTTTGGGTTGTATCTTAGTGGACTATGCAAACCTCACCAACGGTGCTCAAATAAATCATGCTAGAAAACTATTTTATAGTTGGAGGTTGCATTTTAAAACAGGCTTCCATCCAAGGGCCAAATGTTACTTGGCTGCTGATGGATAGGCATCCTTGGAGCAAAAAGGACTATAAATTTTTGCCTGGGAGGAATTGTTTGTTTAGGGAACACTCTTAAGATTTATTTAATAAACATCCATGGTTGCATTCTCACAACATGGTAAGTCATAAGATAGGATCCACTAACCAGAAGTGTGAACAAGCAAACTATACTATGCTTCAGCACAATGTGCAAATCCAATCAACAAAATGGCATTGGGAAACATTCAGGAATGGGAATAAAACCCAAGATCTTAGCAAACATTTGTTAATTAATCCTGAATTAGATAGATTATTGTCCAAATATTAAATAAAGTGTGTGTGTGTATGCATATTATCAAGATCAAATACAACTGTCCTAAAATTATACAGCAACAATCTTATCTGCGTGTATTCCTCATCCTTTGTTGGTGGGACAAACTGTCCCAGTGTTCCTTACTCTGTTTTACTCACAAAAATTTGAAGTGGATGATGGTTTGGAGGGTGAAGCAAAGCTTCAGGGGCTTTCAGGTTTAAGAGGGAAGTGTCCCATTCCTCAGCCTGTGTAACTGAGGGTTCTTCTTCAGAGGCAGGTATTAGTGGAATCAGCTCTTCCTGAAAAAAGGCAGAAAATTATTGCAGGGAAACAGCATGACCAAAAAAACATATCCGAAAAAGAAAAGTAAAACACAGAACAGATTAATTACCTCTGCGCCTGGTTTCAGAGTTTGAGAATATTTTGGAACCTTGTAACTAGTGGCTGCATGATGTACACAGAATGGTTGATATGCCATGCTACTGAAATGCTGGGGTACCTTGAGGTAAAACAAAACAAAACAAAAACCAGATATCCCTAAAAATCAAATGAATGAACCAAATGAAATTTAAAAAGTACCTTACTGTTCATGATTCACACACCCAGCATATAACTTGCTACAAAAGATCTCTTGGTACAGGAAAAATGTTATGCCATGGATGCCTGGTACTTTGAATCTGAAGCAGCAAGGTTCCTTCATAGGCATATATGGGCATACATCAGGGATGAAATTCAGCAGGTTCTGACAGGTTCTGGAGAACCGGTAGCGGAAATTTTGAGTAGATACGAGAACCGGCAAATGCCACCTCTGGCTGGTCCCAGAGTGGGATGGAAATGGAGATTTTGCAGTATACTTCCCCTGCCACGCCCACCAAGCCATGCCCACAGAACCGGTAGTTTTGAATTTCACCACTGGCATACATGCCTCTCTTGTTGGGCTCCTTCAAGAGGTTGCATCTTTTCCTGGACTCACAGTAGTGTACAGTCCCAAGAATATACAGGTAGTCCTTTACAACAGTACATTTGGTAACCATTCCAAATTACAATGGCACTGAAAAAAAAAGTGACTTAGGACTGTTTTTCACACTTACGACTCCACCCATCCCCATGGTCATGTAATCAAAACTCAAGACTCTTAACAGCTGGCATGTATTTATGACGGTTGCAGTGTCCTGGGGACCATCTGGCGAGCAAAGTCAATGGGGAAGCCAGATTCGCTTAACAACCGTGTTACTAACTTAACAACTGCAGTTATTCACTTAACAACAGTGGCAAGAAAGTTCGTAAAATGGGGGAAGACCTCACTTAAGAAATGTCTCACTTAAGAGCAGGAATGTTGGGCTTGATTGTAGCCGTACATTGAGGACTGCCTGTGTGCATTTGAACTAAGGGGTAGTGATAGGGTGAGAGAAAATCCTTTGGAGTGGGTACGAAAGCACTCTTGGGGCCTCCTTACTTATAGGTGGCATGGTTACTGTGGGAGCCCAGCAGGGGCAATTCCTTTAAGGCGGCCAACAAGTGATGTTCAGAACCTATATTCAGAACCTTCTGCTCCTCTAAAATTCCACACACCCCACCCCCAATTAAAAATGAACATATTGTCATCTCGGGCTGCAATAATTGAAATCCTACATACTTGGAGATGCCGAATTGGGTACAGCCACTAAATTAACATTAACTACTGCTTGCATAGAATACATTATTTTGACCACAGAGCATGACTCAATCAATTGCAGCTAACCTTTAGATCATAAAAGTGGTGGAGCTGTTTGATTTTCACTGAAGCAGACTTAAGAGGAACTATGCCCAAAACTTCTGGTGCCTGGAGGGAGGAAAAAAAAAATCAACAAACCAAATTGTTATGTGGATATGTGTTTCTGCTCATTTTTTAAAAAAATCATCAGTAATAGATTGGAACATATTTTGTTCATAATGTAGCTTACATATCACATTGTTAGTCATGATTTGTAAAAATAAATTCTGACACATATGTTTACTTGGTTCACATTTAATACTAGGCTAATGTATGGTTACTTCTGTTGCTTGCTGTGATGAGGAAATCCACCTATCGTAGTTTAGCATTATGTCCAAAACCAATGGCTTGTTGAACAAGAATATTGAAAAGAATCCTGGCTCCATGATGTGTATAAATGCAGCCAAGATTACTTGCAGGAGGATCAAAAGGAAGACGTGTGATCACATCACGACAGATCCAGCAAAGAGCCAAGACAAGGACATGGACATTTCTGCCCCAAAGGTGCTTTTCAAAAGGCAACTGGACTTCCTTGATTTTTTTTCCTTGAAAACGTTTAGCTTCTCATCCAATAAGCCAGAGTTCCACAACCTTTTTGGCTTTGCGGACTGGCAGGAAGGGGTGTGTGGGGAAAGGCAGGGGTGAAATGCTCCCAGTTCAGACTGGATTGGGCAATCCGGTAGCGATGGCGGCGCGAGGCTCCGCCCACCCACCTGGGTGTCATTACTTCCTGGTTTTAACCAGGAAGTAATGTGTTTTTTAACCTCTGCGCATGCACAGAGGGTCTGCACGCACATGTGATGCACGCATGGGGCGTGTGCACTTCCGAACTGGTAAGGAAAGTAAGTAGATTTCACCCCTGGGGGAAGGGATGGTTCCATGCGTGGGTGGGTGGGTGTGCAGCTCCATTTACGCAATTGCTTACCTGCTGCTTGTGAGATGGGGGTGCGCATGCACTTGCCCGCCACTTCAGTGGCCCGGTTCTGAAAGGCTCAAAGCCCGGTAGTGGGCCACGGCCCGGGGGTTGGGGACCCCTTCAATAAGCTTCTTCAGTTCTGACAGAAAGTTCAGAAAAAAACAAGAAAGTCCAGTTCTCTTTCGAAAAACACCTTTGGGGCAACCATGACCTGGATGGTTTAGAATCTCTACAGATACATTTCTGCCATTCTCTACCCAGAATAAGAGTCCAGGTAATACAGTAACAGATGCTATACTGCCTCCATTGAGAGTAATCCTGGCTAGGCAGAACTATCCAGACAATGCTACTACACTAAGGCTGCAAATCTTTTTTTAGGTCCAAAGAGGGAAACTGTGCAGCTCTGAGGCTGGCCTTTATGTCTCCTTCCACCTTATCCTATCCCATAAATTGTTTATGAGACTGGATGAGTTGCACATGTTAAACTATTGCTATGTTCGTATAATTCAATAAACTACAAATGGCTACGTTCACAAAATGCACTGTACATAAACTATGGTTTGTAAACTACAATGGCTGGTTCACACAGCAAACAAACGAACAGTAGCAAAAAAACCTCAGTAGATTTTGCCATGGAATATTACACGAGCTAAACCAGCAGCTCCTTTTGTTCCAAATCATTGCAAAAAGATGTCAGCCCACTAGCCACCTAAACAAAAACAAATCAAAACCAAACCAATCCCAAAACCCTTTAAAAGTTAATACTGTATCAGCAGAATATTGAAGTTCATTAAAAAAAAATCTTCCAACCTGACAGAGAGAGAAAAACCTTTTGAAAAGTAAGCTACTGAGGGGAGCAAGTGTCAGAGATTCATTTTTCCTTCCTCACTTCCTATTCTTTTTCTTCTTGCATGATAAAAATTTTCACCGCCATTCCCTTGACTCTATTTCAATATGCCCCAACCCTTCCTTTTTATATTTTATCTATAGTTTGTTTGGTTACAGCGGCTATAGGGTTTTGTTTTTAAATTATTTTTGGTTATTTGGTTGTTAGCCACCCAGAGTATGTGTTTAAGATGGTAAAGGTAAAGGTTCCCCTTGCACATATGTGCTAGTTATTCCTGACCCTAGGGGGTGGTGCTCATCTCTGTTTCAAAGCCAAAGAGCCAGCGCTGTCCGAAGACGTTTCCGTGGTCATGTGGCCGGCATGACTATATGCCAAAGGCGCACGGAACGTTGTTACCTTCCCACCAAAGGTGGTCCTTATTTTTTCTATTTGCATTTTTATGTGCTTTCAAAATGCTAGGTTGGCAAAAGCTGGGACAAGTAACGGGAGCTCACCCTGTTATGCAGCACTAGGGATTCGAACCGCTGAACTGCCGACCTTTCGATCAACAAGCTCAGCGTCTTAGCCACTGAGCCACCATGTCCCTTATTTAAGATGGATGGCCATATAAATTTTCTAAATAAATAAACTTATGTTTACATTTGGTGAATCAGGTTTAACTTGAACAACGACGATGGCCACACTGGTTCATGTAAGGGGGGAAAAAATACAACATCTGTTTTAGGATAATACCTTTAACAAGATCATCTAAAAGGGCAATTGTGAAAAATTAAGAGAACTGAGGTTTAGTGCTCATAATGTTCACAAACTTGTTTTGACAGCTTCACTGATGCTGGTTCTATAGATTGGTTGGCTTCAGAAAAAATAGGGTTCAAAGAGGGTTCTTAGGGATTGCATTGTTGGTGTCCTCCTGGTGGTACTTACCAGTTCATCAGCCCATTGTGGTGGATTGTAAGTGGGGAATTCAAACGGCTGTATTCGAGCTGCAATCAAGGCAAAAGGCATTCTCTTCTCCTCTTCATTTATAGCAGCGGTGCTGGATGTTTTAAAACTGCTGCATTCTGCCACACGGAGACAGACATGGACAAATGCTAAGATCTGAAGTATAAGAACATTGGATGGGCGACAAAGAAGCATTCTGCTGCTTCATCTAGTCATTTACCTCTTGACTCCAAGGATGAGGAAGAAGAGGACAAGCTGTATCTTTTCATCTTTTCCTTGTGCTCTATCGCTTGATTTTTATGAGTCAAATGGGCCAACCTATTTACCCATCTTCTGTGGCTTCAATAATTGTGAGTTATGGCCCGGCAACAAAGAAGTGAGGAAAGCAGCGCAACAAAAAGAGATGGGCCCACTTGACAATGGAAGCCACCTTCATGGAAATGTTTTTCTAATTATTTACATCTAATAAATTCCATGTTTTCATCACACATTTTACACATTGTGGCGGCACATATTTTAATTGCAACATATGAAATGACCTGTACTTGTAAAGGAAGCAAAAACTGGCAATAGTTGTGTAATTGTGAGGGTTTACCTGATATCAGTCTCTTCTCTTCTTCCTCTTGTTCTTTGTACCGCTTAAATACGTCATGAAGCAAATTTATCACTTTATCTAGCCGAATCTGAATCAGGACCTATAAAAATGATTAAGACCTATTCAGTGGTTTTTCAGTAATTCTGTAAAGTGGTGTCTATCTTTGAGATATGTTCAGCTAGGTGCCATCAGTCAGTAAATCTAAAAAGTGATAGGCTCAGCTTTTCTCTATTAAATTTATAGAACATAAATGTTTATAGAACAATCTTGAAAATAGGTAAGACAAATAATCCTTTGGCATATTTTTTTTAAAAAACTAAGGCACAATAAATAAACACTGAGATATCATAATAATATGTATTTGAGACAAAAGGCCAAAACACTGTTTTTAACTTTTTGCAAATAAGCCAAAAACTGCAAAATGTTCCTGAAAGGATGTAAAATAACTGAAAGCTGATCACCAATGCATTATTGTAATTACTCAGAATTTGGTGACTACGACTCCCAGAATCCCCAGTAAACCTGGTATTTCGCTATGTAGGCTATGACTGTGCAAGCTGCAGGTCTGAAATATCTGAAAAGTACCATATATCGGTAATGGAGAATAAAAGACTAAACACATTGGGAGTAAATAGACGGCATTCCTAGGCTTATCCTAACTGTAACTGAACACCCAAATTTCTAAAAATAAGCTTCCAAAATTATAGGAACAAAATGATTAAGGGAGCACAAAACTTTCCATAGTAAATATTCTGATACTGGTTACTAGACAATTACTAGTCATAATTTGTCAAATTAAAACATGGTACCCAGTCAGTTAAGCTTCATAACTATGATATCTAGTCTGAGCCAATTAAAAAGCAGAAAGTGCAGGGGGAAGTTTTTATTATCTTCATTTATTTATTTATTTATTTGGGGAAATTTCATGTTAATTTCGCCAAATGGTTACCTCAAAAGGTAGCACTGTATTGAAAAGAGTAAACATAACAACTGCAATAGCAGATTAAAAGTAGTTAATAGCATGGATTTATTGAAATACAATTTGATCAGCAGAAGAGTATGACCAGTGTGGGGAAAATAAATATAATGTCTTGTTAAAATCAAGAATTGAATTATGATAATTTTTTTGGTCTTTGATAATAGGATATTATTCTTCGATAATAGGATATTATTCTTTGATACTGAACATTATTATAATTGCATAGAGAGTTCGTGAAATGCACAAAACAGTATTAATACAGACTAAACAGAGATTATATATTTCAAATTATTTTAATTTAGCAGAGCCTTTGCTTATTGAAAATTGAAATACATTTTTTCTAAACTTGAAGATTTATCAGTCAACAGATATCTAAAAAATTTAGAGCCAAGTGTTGCGAATGTTAAAGGTTATAATAGCTTTATAATATATATTGGAATTCCTTCATTTTAATGCTCAGACTTGTTGATTTTAATCAGAACTTAGAACTTTTCATACTGAAGCAAAATACGAAGGATGACGTTTCTATTTTATGAAAAATAAAATCTACAGCATATTTATACGATCGTATTATATGTACTAAAAAAAGGGGGGGGGGGGGCAACAGAACTCCATAGTTTAGTCCTAAGCAAATTATAAATATAGATCCACCCTTTCCACTTCAACTAAATGGAAAGTTTTTCTGGGCTGAAGATACACAACTCTATTCATGCAGGTAAACACTGTGAATCTACAATAGCTCCAATAAGTACAATTTTAAAAAGCACTCATCTCTTAGGCAAATTGATCAAGTACCATATATCTATAGGATCAGAAAAAGGCTGGGCAAAAATGAATAAGTATATCTGCAGCTGGTATCTGCATGTGTGTATTTACCTGCAGCAATTTTGTTTCAGTACCTTTCGTGCAGCTTGTTGGAATCGCTGCTGAATTCTGTGCTTGTGATACCAAGGATTATTAAGCAGAAGGTCAAAAGTAGGCTGAAATTGGGGACGCTATTGGCAGACAAGAAAAGAAAGTTGCAGCCATAAATGTTCAGAGTTTTGAATTTTAACCAATGATACTACCGATTTAATGTTATTACATCTAATTTAACAATGGAACGTTACATCTCAGCAATCCTGAACTTTTTATCTTCCTTAACACCCAAAGTGGTAAGCAGTAAAAATACAAAAGGAGGACACTGAAGCTTCCTTAAGCAGTACCTATTAATAACTACAGGTAGACTTCAGCTCACGACCATTCACTTAGTGACTGTTTGAACACTGAAAAAGCACTGAAACAGCACTGAAAAAAAGTGACTTATGACTGTTTTCACATTTATGAATGTTGGTAGCATCCCCACGGACACATGATCAAAATACTTGGCAACTGGCATGTATTTATGACAGTTGCACTGTCCAAAGGTCATGTGACCCCCTTTTGCAACAAGCAAAGTCAATGGGGAAGCTTAAAGTTGCTACGAACTTAACAGCAGCAGTGATTCACTTAACAATCATAGCAAGAAAGGTCATAAAATGGGGCAAAACTCACTTAAATGTCTTGCTTAGCAATGGAAATTTGAGGCTCGATCGTGGTCATTAAGTCAAGGACTCCTTGTAAATGGATTTATCTTTGACGTTCTAAACTCTGCATTCTTCAACCTGCTTCCTCCAGATGTTTTAAGATTCAGTTCCCCTGAATTCAGCCATGTTAGGTGGGGATTATGGTGAGTTTAAAATCCAGCACATCTGGAGGAAGGTGGCTAGAGAAGTTTATTAAAAGTAAAATTAAAGAATTCAAATTTTTTTTAAAATCTAATCTAAATCATAATCAAAGATTTATGATGACAATGTAATTTCTTTCTTTCTTTCTTTCTTTTTTTTTTACCAACTTCACATGAGTTAAATCTAGGAGAATCCCATTAAACCTATCTTCTATCTGATCCCTGTGCAATACTAATCTAATTCTCACTTGTGCAACTCCAAACATCTAGACTTCTCCGTCCGTTAATATTGTGACAAGAGGGCCTGACAATGGACATAAACATTTACTTGTATATTTTAATTTTAAAGTATAATTCCATCTACTTTTAAGCCTTTTTAACAAATCCATACCTCACTGATGTGTCGGACGATACGTTTCACAGAGATTTCAATATGCTTTCTTTCAAACTCCTTCTCCAGAATGGGGTCTCTTCTTTTAATCTAGTTTGGACCATAAAGGAATGAATTAATAAAACACATCAATCAAAAGCATTGTGTTTAGTAATACGAGCAGAGCTGATTAGCAAAATGTTGCATGCCAAGGTTGCTATTACCATCCAAGCACAAACTGCTGTGAATGTAGAGCAGGAATAGACATACAACCTGCCAGATGTTTTAGACTACAGTTCCAACATGTCTTTGCAATTATCACATTGGTTGGAGCTAGAAGATATTGAAGTCTAAAACATCTGGACAGTCCAAGTCTCTTAATTCCCATGACAGGATAGGGCTGTTTTCAGACACAAAGCTCCAAATATTGCAGCATCATTGCTTTTCTCCAGAAGTGAAAATTTAATAGTAACATTATAGTTCCTAGGAATCTAATGAGATCTATATATGACCTAAAGGTGCTTTTTCAAAAGGCAACTGGACTTTGTTTTTCCTTGAAGGCAAAGACCTTGAAGAACTGAAGCAGCTTTTTGGATGAGAAGCGAAACGTCTTCCAGGAAAAAGCAAAGTCCAGTTGCCTTTTCAAAAAGGGAAAACCACGACCTGGATGACTGAGAATTGTCCACAGACATTTATATATGACTCTTTTTCTCTTTAAGCTATCGCAAAATGTTTCTTCTCAGAACTACTTGAAAAAGTCACTTTTGACCTGTTACATCTGTCGCACCACCCGCCTGGTCCTGGGATCACAATTCAGGCAACTTGGCAACTAGCTTGCCTTTACAATGGTAGCAATGTTTTGTGGTCACATGATCATGGTCCGTATCTTCCCAATCCGTTTCCAACAAGCAAAGTCAATTGGGGAAGTCTGATTTGCTTATCGACCACGTGATGGAAATTCCTATCCCAATTGTGGACTACCTGTATCTAACAGAGATAGATATTGACAAGTGAGGGATTTTAATTAGAACAATTAAAAGGAAAAAAAAAGGGATTGCAGATGATACGTGGATTCCTTAGATCATT
This sequence comes from Arizona elegans, assembly GCA_022577455.1. Lineage (NCBI taxonomy): Eukaryota > Metazoa > Chordata > Lepidosauria > Squamata > Colubridae > Arizona > Arizona elegans. The sequence continues at coordinate 108,725,763 of JAKOOJ010000001.1, forward strand.
TTATACAGCTGAAAGCAATCTTAAATCGAAGATCTTCAACCTATTCAGAATGAAATCCAGCTATGTTCAATGGGATTCCTTTCAGAACCGTAAGATCAGTCCTGCAGGGAGAATAATCAAAGCCCTGCAGCAAGCTACACTTGAAGATGAAAAAGTGATTTGGAATCTGCATGGAAGCTCAAATAAGGTCCGTTGATACTTTCTTAAAGGCTGATCATGTGCCATCAAGTTGGTGTTGGCTCTTAGTGAAGCAGCATCTTTTCCCGACCTTATGCTATCATAGTTCAACAAAGCCAAGCAATTTTCCACTTTCAGTCTGGATTGCTGCACAGCCCTAATAATCATTTCAAAGTGCTTAGGAAGGATTGTAATTATAACACCATCTATCCAGTTCCACATCCCTGTTGTTCATTAAAAAATAACTCTTTCAAGGAAAACTGGCTTGGAGTAGAGAGCTATCTTTCGGAAAATATAAATTGAGAGAAGATGTCGGAGATGATGGGACCCACAGAATTGTAATAAAGAATAGAAATAAAAAACAAAATGTTGGAAAGCGACAGATCTCTGGTTTCACAGAAGAGCTCATGTTTTTCTATGGGACAGGATATCATCCAAGTGCAATCTGACATATACAAAATGAAGGACTCGAAAAGAAATAAAGCAGTAGTGCTATCTTTGGATCCAAACCACAAGAGACTATGGATAGATGTTCCCAAAGGGATTGTCCAGCAGACTATCCCCATTTCTCTTCTGCTGTTCCTCTTTTCTTTTGACATTGCATGTGAACTCTGGAGTTAGGAAAATAAACCATTTTTTAAAAATAAGAGTAAGATATACAAAAGATTATGGCAGCAACGATGATGTCTGCTGTGTTTCAAGATGAGATCCCATTTTCTTTAGTCTAAAAAAATTCTACCTTCCTGTTATTTCCCAGAATATATGAAGCCACAGTCCCAAAGCTGTTTCTTTTCCGAAGGCAACTGGACTTTCTTGGTGTTTTCTTGGAAAACGTTTTGCTTCTCATCCAAGAAAGTTTTTCAGTTCCTGAAGTGAAAGGTTTTCAAAGCAAACACCAAGAAAGTCCAGTTGCCTTTTGGAAAAAAAAATCATCTTTGGGACAACCATGACCTGAATTATTGAGAATCTCCATAGATATATAAAGCCAGGAGTTATTTTTATACATTATAATACTCTACTCACCTTGTAAATTTCTTCTTCTTTCAGTCGATCTTCAAGGATTTGCTTTTGAAGAGTTGGACATATTGGATCTTTACCTAAATGAACTTGCCTATGTTTGAAATTCAAAAGAAGAAGAGTTTTAGTAAAAAAAAAAAAAAAAAGATCAGACAAAGCCCTCTTGACCAACAATCCTTCCATCTGAAGAAAAATAAACCTACCGGTAATATAAAAATGACTTTTGTAGATTATCTGTTCACTGACCTGCTGTCACTTCACTAAAACACATCAAATTAATCAATCAATCATGTTGATGCACATGACTGACAGTGAGGCGACAGGATGGATAACAATATTGTAGAGTTGAACATTTTAAAAATCCACTTATTTTAGTTAACGAAATTAACTTCAATTTGTTCTCCTGAAGTCACCCAACTGTAAAATGCTTGGCTGACTTATGCTTCATAGGATTTTCACAAATTTAGAACTGTGGGACTTGTAATTAATAATGGACAAGCCAGGTCAAAGATCATAATGGTTAATTCATACATATGTAAAATCATGGCTTGTTTCAACTCTGGTTGTTAAACATATCACTGCGCTCTGTGAATCCACAATGGCTGGATTCACAGAGCGCAGTAAACCACAAATCATGGTTTGAAAGTAATAAATTAGGTTAACATCTTATACTTTGCCCCGATTTGTTTTTACATTTTTTAAAGTCTTAGAGCATTGTGTTAATCTAGTCAATTGACTGTACCCATTGGTGGCTTGGCAAAAATGCTTCTGTTCATGTTAAGGCAATCAATCAATCAATCAAATGATCAAGCAATACACTTGATTATTTATTATTCCCTCTTATTATTTCTGCTTTTTCACATTATTCTAAAACCTCTATCAAGCCTCTTTATTATCCTTGGATGTATGTGTTAGTACACCTAGAGTTATTACAAGGCCACCAACAGTTTAAAAAATGTTCCTTCCCACTTTCATTGGTATCTGCTGCTTACCTACAGTGAAACAACTAACCACAATTTTAGAACATGTAATCAAACTGACAAACTGAGAAATGATAATTATGTAACCTTTATTGCAAAACCTCTTTTATTAATATGCTAACTGGCAGAATGATTTGATTGGAAGAGTTATTTTAACTTCCTGCCCGTTTGGTATAAAGTGTGCCATCACTCACCACTTAAGTTGATTAATTTCCTCTTCTTGTATATCCTGTTTGACTTTTAGCTGAAAAACGGCTTCTTTTATCTGTCGTGTTTTAGTTCCTCCATCACCTTGTCCTCCTAGGACTGCATAACACAGAAATAAAAAACTGTTAATCAGGCTATTAAAAGGGTAGCATTAAGCATATTTCTCATTCTTAAATATCTGAAAGAAGCAGAATTATTGAGAAGTTGCAAGATTTCAAAACACTGCATTGATATCAGGAGCATCCTAAGATAATTTATTTAATTATTTAATTATTATCATTAAATACATTTTATATTACTTCCTACACGATTGACACACACACACACACACACACACACAATAAATGCTAATTTATTATATATATGATAAATTTGTGGAGTCCTTGGTAAAATAAATTTAAACTGTATATAATAGGGCAGGATAAAATATATAATTAAGTATAGTAAGAACATACATTGGAATTGACAAAAATCACTGTCAGTTAATTGCAAAAGGCAGCTTAACTAGAACAGCTTCCATCCTGCGATGAGACTTTTAACACCATCAAACAACATCTGCCTATCTTGAGTAGGACTTGATCGGTGGATAAAAATGCCAAATCGAGTCTAAATATTTGGATGATTGTGTGACCAAACAATAATAATAAAAGTTATTACCTTCCCTTAAATGTTTAATCTTCAATTTGCCTGGTTCCTGAATCAAAACTGTTCCCACAGCGTAAGGATTTGATAAATCAACAGGGAACCTCAAGTTTTTATATTCAATAGTCTACGAAAATAAATAGGCTATGTCAAAATGACTGTTGAATGTTATTTCCTTCCTTTATAGCAACAATTTATCTTTGTCCATTCTGTACCTGTCCTTTTTGTAGCGGCCTGGGCTTTTTGTCTTTCGGTGATCGTGTTTTCTGTGGCAGGCACAACACTGCTTTTTCAGCAGACTTTGGTATTCTTTGCAAAACTGACTCTTGGTTCTCCAAATCTCTTCTTCTGGAATTTGGAGTGGGGGGGTGGGGGGAGGGGAAGTACAGAAATTTAGGGAGGGGGGACACATTAGCTTTATTATCTGGGTAATGAAATATTGTTCTAAAAAGATAAAGCTCTAGTAAAGAGAGGATCCCTTGGGAAAATTACATACATTCATAGCACACACAGAACTCAGTTCAAATTATGCAGCACAAACGGAGACATTTCCCTTTTTACTGTATACATTAAACCGATTCCTGCTATTTTTGAGGAAAAAGAAAGGGATGTGCTAGAGCAGAGGTGGGGAACTATGGTCCCTTTATGACTTGTGAATGTCAACTCCCAGAATTTCTAAGCCAGCATGGTTGGCCCAGGAATTCTGAGAGTTGAAGTTCACAAGTCATAAAAGGGCCGCAATTCCCCACCCCTGTGCTAGAGTGTAGCACCAGTAGACTTGGGAAATAATGGAATGTGGTGGCAGTAACCAAGGGGGAGGCCAAGACTGTTCTCCAATTCAGATTTTCATTTGGACTGGAGGAAAAAAATCTTGTAGCAAACGCTTCTCCCTTTGAAACATACTTTATGGGGATTCTTGAAATCTGAGGCCAAAATTGGCAAACTGCTTCTATGGCGTGGAACGCAATATCACTTCTCCAGACTCAATTGCAATTAAAATCTTTGCATATTATTTATTTCAAACTGGCTTGTTTGGTTTATTACTCCAAAACAGTCCATTCTTTAAATGTCTTCAAGGGCAGCTTTCTCCCTGGAGCTCTGAAGGCTTAGATATGATTGGACGTTTCTGGAATGATGTTCTCCTGATTGAAATACTATGACTTTCCTCACAGACATCATCTTTGCCCTCATCACTAATGATCATCTGTACCCTCTTGGCACTTGTCAATGCTTCCTGCAGCCAGTTTATAAACAGAATATCAAAAAGAGGAGACAGCTGGTTTTCTACTGCTTGTCTCCATCACATGTCATGCTGCATTAGCTAACAATGAGGGAAGGAGGGGGGGGAAGCGAGCTGACCTCTCTTTAGGGAACAGTAAAGCTACTTCTCTGTGCAGCTGGGATTGAGGAGAAGTCATAGCTCCATGGCTTCTAGGAGGAGGGGAGGGGGAAGAGAGGGAATCCAGGAGACAGATGAGGCTGGCATTCTCAACAATGTGTAAGCTATTTCACAAGTTTAGAGGAAGTACTATCATCACAGTGTTTCCTCTGGTGTTGGAGCTGAGTTGATTAACTTGTGTTAATCATCTTGAGTTAATCAGTTTAGTTTCTGAAGACAACTGGAATCCATAACCCAGCAGGGACGTGAAATGGCAATATTAGTGAGTCCCTTGCAGGTGGAAGGGGCCTATGACTAGTGAACCATTTTATAATGACCTACTTCCATTTGTTTCTTTTTACAGGTAGTCCTTGACTTAGGATCACAATTGAGGCCAGAATTTATGTTGCTAAGTGAGAAATTTGTTAAGTGAGTTTTGTCTCATTTTACGACTTTTCTCGCCACATTTCTTAAGTGAATCACTTCAGTTAGTTAAACATGATTTAACATGATTGTTGAGTGAATCTGGTTTCCCCACTGACTTTGTTTGTCAGAAGGACCCAAAAGGTGATCACATGACCCAGGGACATTGCAACCGTCATAAATATGAAACAGGTGTCAAGCATCTGAATGTAAATCACGTGACCATGGGGACAACGGTCATAAGTGTGAAAAATTGTCATAAGTCAGTTTTTTCAGTGTCATTTTAACTCCGAATGGTTATTAAACGAGAACTACCTGTATATTAAGTGATTCTGTTGCTGACATGCTGTCCCGCACCTTACAACTCAAATGAAAACTTTTCACCTAAATTTCCCCTCCAGCCATTGTATTCCGTGGACAATTGTTTTGTGAAATAGTTCAGTTTTGCTACTTTCCTCTACTAGCCTAAGTGACAGGAAGCATGGTTGAACAATGTTATCTTTTCACTGGTCCAGAATCCACTAACTAGGATTCTTGATAAACATGGTCTAGTAGTCAAACTATCACTGAGGCAAGCATCTACGGATTGCTATGCAAAAAAAAAAAAGAGTTTAACCAGGACTGATATTTTATAGCACATCAATTTCAATGGGAGATAAATGTAATTAACATTTTCAACATGATATGTTTTTGGGAGTTAGACCTACTCAGTTGATATAGTTTTTTTTGAATATATAACCCTCAATTGCAAATATTATCTAATAAAGATCTCTGTTAACTAATATTCAAAATATTATGATTTCACATACATAAAGTTTAGGTGTGGAATAGATGTTCCCGTGAATGTACAACTGTAAGGTTTTGAGTTAAACTGCGAAATCCACAACTGGATTTTTATTTGGGCTGTCCCATATTCAAAAGGTGCAAATGTAACCATCACTTCTGCTTTCCCACTGGCTGGAATTATTCCTGTAATGAACAAACAAAATGTTATGTTGGAGTTAATGTACTTATTCTAAAAAACTGCTATTCTTTTCCTGTCTAAATATACTCTCTCTCTCTCTCTCTCTCTCTCTCTCTCTGTGTGTGTGTGTGTGTGTGTGTGTTGTTCCGGGTGCTGTAAGAGAGAAAATATTTTGATCAGCTAATTGGAAAATATTGCTACGCAAAGCAACTTTCAACTACTTGGACTGCTTTCTAAAGAATTAACATGTCTCCTCTCTGAACCTTTGTACATATCGTACATTGGCTGTCCTTGTGGCCCAATGTACCGAAAGATGATTCTGGAATAAAAGTAGCTTGGAACTAAATTATTTTGAATTCAAAAGCCTCTTGTTTCCCTGGAAAGACTTGGATCAAGTTTCCCAAATAATCAATTTAGAGCTAGTATAATACATTTAATTTAATTAGTTTTCATATTTCTGAACTGCCCATCTCCTTCAGATCATTATGCTATTTTCAATTGGCGGGTAGGGTCAATTTCCCAAAAATTAGATCCACTGCACTGAAAAGCCCAAGAAAAGTACTTCTGCCTGTGTGAATTGGTGGGTTTTGAAAATTTTGAGTACACTGCTTCCCCTAACTGCACTCAGTTAGGAGTGCTTTCTAAGAAGTTCATGACATGGCTTTCCTAATTCATGCTTTTTCAAATCCTTCCCATTATTTTTCTTATTGTTCATTCCAATGTCTGGACACATTGATGCAGAGGATTTAAAATCAACATAAAATGTTTTGATTATGAAAGGTCAGTTTTGGTTAGCTTTACAAAAAGAGGGTCTGTGAACCATTCCTATCCTACGGAGACTGGCATCCAAGGCAGGCTAAATTTTGGGAAGACCATCTGTATTTCGAAAATCTATGCTTGAGCAAATGTCCCCATTATCAAGGCAGAGTAGGAAGGAAGTATATACATGGTAAGTTGATTTGCTTTGGTGTATAAATTAGAACCTATGGATAGGTTCACATAACATGCTCAGTGAAAATCAAACAGAACTTGGGAGGACTTAAGGTGACACATGAAATCATTCTGGGAGATAGCCATTTAAAATTCATTCATTCATTCATATTACTATGTAAAATTCCAAACATTCATGAAACACGGCTTCCCTTTCAGAACTTACCTGACATGGGTTGTACAGTAAAGGCTTTGTGGGATTGAAGGTACTCAATCTGAAACTCAAAATCTATGGGGCAGCTACACTGCAGTGGGATCACATAGGACTTACTGAAAAAGGAGAACAGGACCAAATAGCAAATAATTATATTCAAATTTTTAATATTATCATTCCAGCAGTAGCATGGCAGAAAATATGCTGATATGATGGCATAAAATACGGAACCTGTAAACAGGAGAGCAATTTTCAAAATAATGCCTGCCATATGTTAAATTAAAGCCTGTTCCACTTTAAATGATTTGCACCCAAATTTTATTTAGTTACTGGAGAATGAGCTACATGAATACGCAGCCCTAATCAAGCAACTATATTAGATAAATTATGATTTCATATTTTATGAAAGTTGGCAGTCTCATATTAATAATTGAAAACACATATGCATTTACCTCTGTATGTATGTAATTTATTTTAGTGAGGTTTGAGCTTTTGCATTATAAATTCGTATAAAAGAAAAAGCAGCTTCCTGTTTTCATGAGTAAAAAAACAGACCTCACTTGATTTTAATTTAAATATTCTTCCTTTTTAAAAATTAACAATTAAAGCTTCACAGCTGTAATTTATTTATTTCATATTTCTATTCCATCCACCTCCCTGAAATCCTGTTGAATTCAGTGAGGCTTACTTCTTTAATAGGTCTGCAATATTCATTACTTGTTGCGATTCAAAAACATGCAACCTCACAGACTTTGTTCTGTTTTTAAAACACAGCAAAGTCTATGAAACTGCACATTTTAATTCGGTAAATTTAATTCTGGAAAGTAATCTGGGAAAAAAATCACTAATGGCTGCGGATGTAAGACTACAATTTTTCACTTCTGTTAATGGGATTTTTCAAGTGGAATGACATGAATAATAAAAATGAACAAGGGACATTTGGAAATTAGATTTCTTTACCAAAAAGGGTAGAATTGAGGACAACTAAATCTATAGCTTGACTCTTACTTGTAATATATACTGCATATACGGTACCATATTTATAAAGCCTTGTTTAATAATTGATATGTTTATGTGCATGAGTCATTTCTTGTTTAGGACAACAGCTTAAATCAATAACTAAGCTTTACTTAGTATGGAATGCAAGGGTGAAGCACTGAATGCAATTCTGCCATGACCCTCTAGGTGGGCATTAGACAATGGAACTTCAGGGAATGGACTTCCTCCATAAAATCCAATGCTATTATAACTAGCATGTAGCTTCAATTTGTAGGTTCTTGAGTATCTCATAATTTTTTCCCAAGTTTACTTTTCTGTGCAGATAGCAATTCCTGCTTCACTATTATTTAGGGAAAACAATTCTGAATATTCTCCATTTAAGTCTACTTCATTCCATGAACTCCAATATAAATAAACTGTCTCACTTGAATCCTGTCTAGCCGATTACAATGGAATGCAGTTTACATACAGTACTTCCTAAAAACAATTCTTTCTGTCTTTCTTGTTTGTGTGAATACCAACAATAGTATCTTTTTTTTTGATGGGCGTTTAAGAAGTTCAACCTGGGAAGCATTTCTTTCCTTTGCAAATAATTGAAGCCATGGATGTATAGAGGGTATTGGCCAAGGATCAAAGCAGGAGGAAAGAAAAGGAAAAAAAAAAAGACAGCATTTGTAATGTAAAAAAAAAATAAAATCTAACCCCTTAATCCTACTCATTTCATTATTTCTGAGATGCACTCAGAAATAATTCTCAGTTCATTTAAGAAGTATATTAGATGGAGAATTTGAACATTCTCAAGAAATAATGCAGGAATATCTTGAAAGCTAGAGATAGGCGGGGCTGCCATAAATTTCAGACCTTGCTCCAACAAGAGATATATGAAATTTACAACACAGAGAACACAAAAACCTCTTTATATAATTTTTTCCAATTATGTATACATCTGATTCTACAACAGAAAAGAAGTTCAATCTTGAATATACAATTGAAATTGGCACCATGAACTGCAGGTAAACTGGCTCCCTTCAACAAGCAGGGATGGTACAGTATATTTGAGTATAAAACTTACTACTACTACTACCAAGTTATACTACTCATAAAGGAGAACATTTGCAGTTCAGGAATGAAATGAGGGGTCATTGGTGCTCTCTGAACTTGGGTTGTTTTCTTGCAGATGTTTCATTATACCCAAACTAGGTAAAATCATCATTATAATGTTACCTAGTTTGAGTAATGAAACATATGCAAGAAAGCAACTAAAGTAAATTCAGAGAGCAGTAATTCTACTCAGTTTATACTACGAACACACTATTATTTCATAGCAGTTATCCATAGGCATATTCTTTCTCCATATATAATCATTTATCCCTACCAATATAAAGATGTTCAGATGAGAATGCTTTACCCAGAGAAAAAGATGAAACAAATCCTGGTTTTTTTTTTCAAAACAGTAAGATCAGGGGAAAATAAAAAAAAAAGAGGAATACTTCCCCACCAATCACATTTCAAATCTATATATATTTTTAAATGTTTTAATATTTGTATTCTATGTTTTTTTATCTTGGCTGTACACCGCCCTGAGTCCTCAGGGAGAAGGGCGGTATATAAATTGGAAATTAAATTAAATTAAATTAAATTTTCTTAGCAGATGTAAGGCTCCAGAAAACAAAAATATTATCTAGAACTTTAATCTCCCACTTTCATTTTCTCTCTTTGCAAATGTTCTCTGAGTCATCAGTGAACAAACACAACCAGGGTGTCATAGCTATCAATAATTTTACAAAGTAATTCCAGAATTACATTTCACAGTGCCTCGTCACCAAATGAAAAATATATAAATATGCTGAGAATAAAAACAACTTCAACTGCATTTCCCGATTGAATCATTGCTGTAGATGAGGCATTCTGTTCTTTCGCTGCCCACCGGCCAAACTCTAATTATGCCAATTCTTTTTATCATGCATGAAGAAGAGATGAAAGAAAAGTTATTGCTTTAATAGCCACTTGCCATTGTCCCAATGGAACATCCGACAAATTAATGTAGGCTGGAAAATCTACATTATTCATCACAGGATAGGCATGGAGAGGGATCAGCAAAGTTTCATCTCCCTGAGAAGAAAAGAAGAGAAGGATACAGTCAGTCTCAGGAGAATTGTGATCTAGAGGGAAACTAGTTCTGCTCTCTTACACCATTAAGATTACACTGCTCATAATGACTTAAATAATTATGGGGATATTTTAATTCCCAGTTAATATAAAACATGCAGCATATGAAAGCCTAATTTTATATATCTTCCTAGATTTAAGACCTGGGAGGACTAAACCTATTACCATGCCTGTTCTTGAAGTTTTGACACCCAAAATTAACATGATCTGAATTTTTCCACTTGCAAGGATGCACACATGCATGTACACCATGGTATTTCTTTTAGGGTGAGAAACATTTAGACTTTTGATGAGTTAAATACAACATTAGATTGTTAACAGAGGGCTTTGATGTTTAATTTTGCTGTTTAATTTTGCTGTTAACTACCTTTCCTTACTTATATGGTAGTAGATAGATGACAGGTTAAATTAGAAGTAAATAGATTGCAGAAATTTATAAATTGTAGGCCTGCTTTGCAAGGGGCAGAAACTATTATTGCTGCAATATATTTATCAGTATTCAAGTAGGGAGACTATATCTATCTCTAGTCAGTCTGTCTCTCTGTTTATCTGTCTGCCTATCTGTCTGTGTTTGTGTGTCTTTCCTAATGCACATTTAAAAAAAACATTTTGTCTAATTGTTTTATTTTGGAAAAAAAATCTTTTTTGGAGCTTGTATTTTAAATTTCTGGATAAAAAATTATTGTTTTAAAAAAGAATAAATATTATGCTGAATTCAGAAAAGGTGTAAGAAACAGGATGCCAAAGTACTTGGAAACATGAGTTCTAAACGGAAAAAAGAAACCTCGTGAAACCTAGTTACAATTCACTATGCATAAATGTATTGCATAGTTGGTGGGATGCAACCAGTATCTTGGTTTGCAAGAAAATCTCTAAATCAGAAATCGTAACTTAGAGTAGAAGAAATTCGGAATAAAACTGAGCTTTGGTTGAAGTTGTGATAAATTGGCCAAAATGTGCCAAAGTGATCAATACTGTTAATATAATTACCAATCGCTTTTGGCACATTTTGGCCAATTTACTAACGTTCATCACAATTAGTATGAAAGCTGCATGTAGCACAATTAGTATTAAAGCTGATAACCTAGTTTACATGTTCCATCTTACAAAATGTTCATGAATGTTTTTAAATAGGCATCCCAGTTCCTAGGAAAGCAATTAAAAAAAATGCTGGAAACCCGTCACCTACTTTATTTTAAACCGAAGTATATATTCCTTTTGAGCGTCCATTTCAGAGGTGGGTTTCAGCAGGTTCTGACCACTTCTGGAGAACCGGTAGCGGAAATTTTTAGTAGTTTGGAGAACCAGTAGTAAAAATTCTGACTGGCCCCACCCCCATCTATTCTCTGCCTCCTGAGACCCAGCTGATTGGGAGGAAATGGGGATTTTGCAGTAACTTTCCCCTGGAGTGGGATGGGAATAGAGATTTTAAAGTATCCTTCCCCTGCCACGCCCACCAAGCCATGCCACACCCACAGAACTGGTAGTAAAAAATTTTGAAACCCACCATTGGTCCACCCCTCCCCACCCCCCCATGCCACCCGGGTGCTGGGTGCATTCTCTTTTGATTGGCCTTGGAACAAAATAACTTGAAGAAAAGGAATGAGTCAAAGAACCTAGTAAAAGAAGCTGATCATTAAAGAGTCTAAAGAATCTTCAATCTGAGCATAGTAAAAATATTCATTGTATGTGCTGATGTCAAGAACAGTCAGCACTATCTTGATTTGCATTTATAGGGAGAGGAGAGTTCCTACCTAGATCTATTGTATTTTCTTACCTGAGAATGGATTCGGATGCAGTCGTAATAGTATCGCCATTCATCAGGGCAAAAATCAACTGTTACTGTAAAGGACAAGCCAGGGACAAGCCGCTGCTATAAAAACAGAGCAGAACAATTTCCTATGGAAGGCTTCAAATTATTTGTTTTGCAATTTGGCGAAGTTCAAAAAGGAAGAAACGAAATAAATGTGAGCACTCTCAAGGTTACTGAACAGACACTTACAATTTTGTTATATTTGATCTGGAAATAGTTTGTCTCTGGCGGAATAATATGGATGTTTATAACTTCTCCGGAAATATTTATCAGTTTCTGTAGGATAAAGCAAATAATTCAAAGAAAGAAAAAAGATATTCCTGTCAGTATTTTTGGCACAATTACAGACAGAAAGTGAAGCGCTCCATGGCATAGGACCCAGGTACCTTCGAGACCGTCTTCTGCCACCAATAGCCTCCCACCAACCAGTCCGTTCCCACAGAGAGGGTCTCCTCAGGGTGCCATCAGCCAAGTTATGTCGGCTGGCGACACCCAGGGGGAGGGCCTTCTCTGTGGGAGCCCCAGCCCTGTGGAATGAACTGCCCCCGGAAATACGTAAGATCTCCGACCTCCGGGTGTTTCGCTGCGCACTGAAGACCCTGTTGTTCCGCCAGGCAGGGCTATCAACATAATAATTTTAAATTGGGGTATTTTAAATTTCTGGGGTTTTAAATCGGCCAAATTTATTTAATTATTTTAATTTTTAATCATTGTTGTGTCCTGTGTTTTTAAATTGGCTGTACACCGCCCTGAGTCCTTCAGGAGAAGGGCGGTATAGAAATAAAATTATTATTATTAATATTATTATTATTATTATTATTATTATTATTATTTAGATAAAATGGTTAACATTTAAGTTAATGTGGAGGGCATGAATGGAACAGAATACAGCTTGTTAATTGGCACTAGTCAATTCAGGTGGGTAATGCCCGTCTGCAGGAGCTGCATTGGTTGACTATGGCTTCTGAAGCCAATTCAAAGCCCTGAGTATAGCATCTTATACAGTTTAGGACCTCATTATCTTTGGGACTTTCTTCTTCTTGTAGAATCTGTCTGCCCTACTCTGTCTTAGCAGAAAGAGAATACAATACAAGTGGGATGCTGGGATTTGGAGAATCGCATTCTCAGGAGCAGCTCCCTCCCTCTAAAATCACATGCCCTCAAGGACAACAATAGCTTTTATGAACAGTAATTAATTTATTGCTTTTAAAATTATGTTTTATATATGTCATTATCTTTATACACTGTAAGTGGCTTTGAGTCATAAGGACTATATTTATTTATAAATTAAGCAAATTTATATGGCCACCCAACTCACAAATGTGTGACCAAAGATTGATTACAATATTAAAAATCAAGACATTAAAACCCCTAAGCCACCCATCCTAAATATGTATGTGGGTAAATAATAAATAAGTTAATAAATGCATGAACTCATTTCAGGGTATCAGCTCTCAACTCTTTCCTTACTTACCAGCACTTGCTGATGATGTTTTTCTACCTCAAATCCTCCATAATGCATGATAGCAGGTTTAGCTTGTATAGCATTATTTCTTAATAGCTTTGTATAAATCTCTGAAATAATAAAAAAAGGAAACAAAACAATAATTGGCACAGCCAGACAATAGCTCCAGGAATTCACTATGACTAATTTTATTCTATTTTTTTCCTAATATTAGATAGACTGATATAATCTATCTCAAGATCTTCCCTGCACGAAAACAATCTATTTAGCCTACCAAACCACAAACTACCCCATTCCTCAATCTGACAGTCTTTTTTTTTCTGGCCAATATTAGGCTTCATCCTAAGGTAGCATTATGTATGGGATTCAACTGCAGATCAATTATATTGTATTATTCAGTTATGTTATATAGGCAGAGAGGGACTATTTCAGATCCCACTCCAATTATTGGGATCCAGGAGCCTTCTCTGCTGTGGTGCTTGCGCTTTGGAGTATCTTAAGATCTAAAATCTGCTCCCACCCTCTTATCCTTCCGCAAGAACCTGGGGATCAAATGGGGGAGTTCTAAACTGGAGGTGGCTGCTGGACTGATGGCAGAGTCGTCCCCCCTGCCTCCCCACCCCCCGTTCTCTGTTTTCCACCTGTCCATCTTTTTGGTTATCATATTGTTGTACTCTTGTTGTGTTGCTTTTTCATTATTTGTTTTATTGTTCCATTATTTTATTTCTCTTCTGTTTATGCTCCTTTCATTTTCTTATTATTGTAAGCTACTTTAGCCCCACAGTGAGATAGGCAGCCAATAAATTTAACAAATAACTAATATTCTCTGTTCATTCAATATGAATGTCTAGAATGTCAGAAACTATGTTTCTGTCTATGTTTCTATCTATGTTTCTGTCATGTATATATGTACCCATGTAGTATGGCTGAAGTGTTATTATTTATCCAATTTATTATCTTCTTTACTACCTCCTCATATTGGTATTATGATTATGGTTATTATTATTCTGTTGCTTTGCATGTACAGTGAAAGTTTCTGCACTGGAGAAATATTCCTTGTGTGTCTAATCACACTTGGCTAAACAAAATATTCAAATTCAGATTATCTTACATGATGATATATGTCTTGAAAGAATATAAAAGAGGATTGTTAGTTCAGTGAAATTCTCTGTTCTCCACTGGCAATGCCCTACATTTCCCCCTTCCTCAACCACTGGGAAGGATCTTCCAACCTCAGGAGTGGATTGCAAGGGAGGAATGGAGTGCATGGTATTAACAGAGACAGCAACAACTGGTGATAATCTACTGAATTATTATATTTTGAAATGAATTTAGGTGCAACAAGACTCTGCCTATAAACCAAGGTGATAAACAATCAAGTTCGTCAAGATTATTAAGGTAACCGACAATTCTTCTCTGCCTGAGAATAGTCAACTAATCACTCACTTGATTCCAGGAGGTGATGGGGAACATCAGTTGTATGCTGGGGCTCCTCCACAAAGCTGTCCAGAAGAAGGGATGGAGGGCTTCTGAAAGACCCTTTGGTGCTGTGGAAGTCAGTCTGAATATTACTCACAACTTCCATCCTCTGGTTGGAGTTTACGGTTTCTAGAATAGCAAAAAGATAGTACCTTGTTACCTGAAACAAAACATGTAACATAAAAAAACCCTCCCTGTAATCCAGGGGTGTCAAACCCAATCACATTGAGATGGTTTTGCCTTTGCGGAGCCAGGGTGGGTGTGGACTGTTTGGACCGTATCTGGCCCGCGGGCTGCCAGTTTGACAGGCTTGCTGTTATCCCTTAATTCGGGGTAGAGTCAGGGCAACCGGATGGAACTGAGCATTTATTGGCCAGATGCCCCTCCTGACACCATGTAGAGTTTGCAGCAGATATTTTTTCTTTATGCCTAGGAGAGAAACATCTGCCGCTACCAGGTATTGAACTCTCAACCTTCCAAGTGGGAGGTGAGCATCCTCACAACCAGGCCACCAGGCCACTACATATAGAAATTCTACATGCACCAATATATTTATTTCAACTGCTATGTGGTATACAAATTAGTAAGATTTTCCAATGAAATTAAACAAATGATTGCTGCCCACAGCTTGAAATGATTCCTCCACCCTCACCCCTGTATCTGTCTATTTGATAATTATTTTCCTCAGGCAATATTTAGAAGTATCTTAACTTTTCCAGTTTTTTCTTCATTCATTTAATACGGGGCATAACAGTAGCATTTAAAGTTTAAAATAACTTTAGAATGAGTTGTTTACATAATGAAGATAATTATAAAACACAGTAGAACCTAGAAGAAATTATATGTCCAATTGGAATAAGATGAATTATTTAAATGTAAATCTAGCTTGAGGCTCAGCACAGAAAATTAAACTATAAAACGCCAGTTCCCAAAATATGACTTTTTGACAGCTGTCACTGCCAATTCCCTCACAATGTCAAAGGGAAACAAATACTTTTTCTGGAAGATAAAAAAACTAACTAACTAACTAACTAACTAAATAAATAAATAAATATTATAATGTGAAGCTGACCATTAAACAGCATCCCAATGCCAAAACTTCTTACACCTAACCAAATGACTTAAGATGAGATTGGAGGAACTGAATATGTACAGCCGGCAGGATAGGAGGGAAAGCGGTGGACATGACTGAAACCCTTAATATATTAAGGGTGTGAATAAGGTTCTAGAAGGCAGTATTTTCACTATTAAGCAAAAATCAAGAACACAGGGACATAATCTCAAACTGACAGGAGGGAAAGTTCAAAAGTACTGTTAGAAAGTATTACTTCAAAGAAAGAGTAGTAGAAGCTTGGAATCAACTTCCAACAGAGGTAGTGGATCAGTCATCAGTAACTGAGTTTAAACTAGCTTGGGATAAACACAGACCCATCATCCAACAAAAATAAATAAATAAAATAATAGTAAGCAGACAGGCACCTGCCACATAACACCCTAGACTTAACAAATTTCAATAAAAAAGACAAAAAAGTCTAGATCCATGATAGTGAACCTATGGCACACGTGCTGGAAGTGGCACACAGAGCCATCTCTCTGGGCATGTGAGCCATCGCTCATTGCTCTTCTGGATTCTGGCACACCAGCCAGCTGTTGTTCACAAGCCCGGGAGCACTGGAAACCGGAAGAGCAGCTGTCTGGTGTGCATGCAGCCACCGGGCGGCTAATCTTCCGATTTCCGGTGCGCGCATACACATGCACATGCTCTTCCAGTTTTTGGCACGCGCACGTGTGAGTTTTTGGCACTTGGTGCCGAAAAGATGCGCTGACACTGGTCTAGCTAGTGGATGTGGCAGTACCTGGAGACAGCAAAATAGAAATATGAAGACCTGCAACTAGAAATACAATGACTGTGGAAAAAGAAAAGAACAGTAAATAGGAGGTTTGGGTGAAATCCCAAAACAAATGGAGCACCACTTGAGCACCACCAGCACTGATAAATTCACTATCAGTCAATTGCAAAAGACAGCTTACAACAGCTAAGAACAGCTGTTCTTTGAACAGCTTACAACCTGTGACAATGTCTGTAATACCATTAAACATCCACATGTGCCTATTCCAAGTCCTTAGAAAGAACTTGATAAAAATGCCAAACCAGTCTGAACATCTGGCTTATTGTGCGATGAACCATAATAAGAAAATAATTAAAATTAAAAATAATAAATAAATTAAAAAGAAAACAAAAACAAATAAAACACTCAAAAGGCAGACTCGATGGACCACTGGGTCTTTTTCTGCTGTCAGTTTTCTATGTTTCTATGTCATCCCTCACCCACTGCTAGGTCATATACTCTGCCAACTCATAATTTGGTTAACAATACTTTACTAGTAAATTGTAATTGCCTGAGCTTATGCATCATGCCAAATCATAAAACCTGATTTACAAGTGACAATGGCTGAAAACACACATTCAAACTTCAAACAAATTACATTAGAGTATGGTTGACATCAGGGTGGATTTGATTTAAATCGAGTTGATTTAAATCACGATTTAAATCATGATTTAAATCACTAGTAAAAAGGCTTGATTTAAATCAACTCGATTTAAATCATAATTTTTAAAGAGCAACTGTCATCTCTGCTACTCCTTTGACCCACTGTTGACTCACCGATACTCCCAGTATTGCAGAATATACAGCCTCATGCTACATAACTAAGCTCCATTTCATGCTGAATAAACTAAATTATTTATGTATCTTAAATAGAAAACTATCTTACGATAGATTTTTACCCCAAAAGTTTTTTATTAAAATAAATTCGATAAAAATCAAAAAATCCAATTTAAATAAAAAAAATCCAATTTAAATAAAAAAAGTCTGATTTTTTTGATTTTTTAAAAAAATCATTGATTTTTATCCACCCTGGTTGACATGATGCGTGAATCTATTTCCCTAGCTTTGTTCTACAGTATTATGGCTTTAGGTTGTTGAGTTAGCTGGCAAAAGGCATGAGCAAGAGATCCTGTATTGAGAAGAAAAAGAGTGAAGGTGCAGTTTTTAATTTATTGCTGTGCCGTACCTTCTATATCTCTCTTCCAAGAAAATATAATACTGACTTGCCTCAGCAGGTAGCATCACCCTTCTGAAGGGTTTAAAATCTCAACACGACTGGGCAGCAAAGTGACATAAGAAGGTTACTCCTTCTTTCCATTTAGTTGTCTTCATTAGATATAGTGATTGCAATGGGCCATAGATGGCTCAGCAGTTAAAGATGCTAACAGTCCAAGTTCAAGAGCCGAACTCCACGCAACGGGGTGAGCTCCTGTTACTTGCCCCAGCTCCTGCCCACCTAGTAGTTCGAAAGCATGCAAATGCAAGTAGATTAATAGGTACCACTTTGGTGGGAAGGTAACAGTGTTCCATACGCCTTTGGCATATATTCATGCTGGCCACATAACCATTGAAATGTCTTCAGACAATACTGGCTCCCTTGGCCAAGAAATGGAGACAGAGTTGGACACCTGCCAGTTAGTTTCTGGAGCTTTCCTTTTCTATTATGGCACAGTTGAGATGGCCAAACTGCATTACAGGTAGTCCTCAAATTACGACCACAATGGAGTCCAAAATTTCTGTTGTTACGCAAGACAGTTGTTAAGTGAGTTTAGCTCCATTTTATGCCTTTGTTGCCCCAGTTATAAAATGAATGACTACATTTGTTAAGTTACTAACATGGTTTGCGATCTTTGCTTATCAGAAGGTCACAAAGGTGATCACATGACCCCGGGACACTGCAAATGTCATAAATGTGAGCCAATTGCCAAGCGGCCGGATTCTGATCACATGACCATAGAGATCCTGCAATGGTTGTAAACCATTGTGTTTTTGTGAACGCAATGGTGTGAAAAATGGTCATAAGTCTCTTTTTTCAGTGCCATTGTAACTTCAAACGGTCACTAACTGAATGGTTGTAAATCGAGGACTACCTGTGTATCTTTCTTAAAAATATATAATTTTACAAATAATATAAAAATATATTATACACCTTTCTTAAAAATGTGTAATTTTATAAATAGTATAAAATATATACTATAATTAACAATCTTGGTACCTAGAAAAAAAGCAAGCTTGCTTCTTCACATGCTTAAACGTAAGATTCAGCTGAGTGGAGTGCTGATAATTTAGCAGCAAGCAGAATGCTTGCTAAAAAAAAGAAATCTTCAGCGTAATGCCTAGCATTTCCAATTAAAGCCCTTTGCTATATATTTGTGTGTGTGTGTGTGTGTACACACACACAAATACACAAAATATATAGTCTGTTTTGGTGAGGTGGAGAAAGAACCTGGAGTAAAATGTGCAAGTGGTAACTTTTAGTTTTAAGGCAAAACAGAAAGAAGCCACTACTAGATCAAAGGGGGCAGGCGCTGCTCCGAAGGAGAGGAGTTTGCATTTGCAGCGGAACCCAGAAACTCTCAATTACCTGCCCCCCTCCACGGTCCCTCCCAGTTTTATTTTGTCCTTCGCTTGGAGGGACCGGCGAACCTACCAGGAGCGGAGGTCCTTCCACAGAGGAAGAATTTTGAGCCGGTGAACCGGCCAGGTGCGATCTGTAGCTCACAAACCACTTCGCGCCCGCCCGCCTCAAAAGCTTCGGTTGCTATGCTGTTCATCAACTGTGACGTTCTAGAGCGGCAACAGGGCTTTGGACTGTACCATTCTCTAACCCTGGGAGGGGAAGACAAGGAGAAGAGATGTTGACGGACGGCCAGCAAAGCGTACAACATCTCTCTCGGCCGTGGAAAGCAGAATGGTTTTGTGCTTGTTCAGGTTGCGTTGCAACTCTTAGAAAAGAGTTGGGAGTTGAATAATAGAGACAGCGCTGTACGATTAATTACTGGCAATTAACCGGTAGCAAATTGTGGCAATTAATTATTTAGCCGAGACGGCCGAGGGATTGCAAGACTTGAATTTGAATTTGAAAGAGGAAATGGGGCGGGTAGAATTAATAAAGGGGGACGCGGTAAACACCCTTCGCCTTTATTATCTCAGCTACATGTATATAGTTCGACTTCAAAGCTGTTTCCCAAAAAACTATATCCGAGAAAACATCAAATAAAAAATAAAACGGGGAAGAGTTGAGAAGTAAATGTGCCAGCACAGTCACTGATATGCTGATACATTTTTAGCTGCTAAGATTACATATTTAAAAGGATATATAGAGTAACCCATATTTTGCAGTCAATATTGTGTATTGTATAGATATGTGTGTCCATGCCCAATCGCTTTGCTTGGTAGCAGCAAATAACTGACAGCGGATCTTGAGAGCACTAGGAGAGAAGACCACCAGAAAATCCCAGGACTGTCACTGTAGACTGGTTGTACTGAAACAATCTAGTAAAGAGCTTTAGTACAATTTCCAAAATCCCTTTAAGGACATATCTGTGAAGTCACTGGGATCTGAGCTTCATTTAAAGATTTTGCCTTTTTAAAAAATACAGTACAGTTCTTAGCTGCACTGCATATATTTTCAAATCAAACCAGAGGGTAGTGTAGCATTAGGACATGACCTCCAGCGCCAGATTATTCCCTTTAAGATATCCACGAGGGGAGCATCTTTTTGCCATCTTCTGATTTATTGCATTGTTCTCTGTGTCAACAGTGGAGACTTTATGGCACTCTTAAAGGACAGCTTGCAGCTGCTCTAACTAGTAAGCCCACTGTCAAGAAATGCTGTGAGATGAAGCTCAGCAAAGGCTGCACATTTCCCATTCCTGCCAAGATACATCTTCCTTCCAACTGAAACAGAGCAGGTATACTTCTAGGTCTGGATTATATCTTTTTTCAAATAAGTTTGTGGAGTGGGAGGCAGGATATAAATATTTAAATAAAT
Organism: Arizona elegans; assembly: GCA_022577455.1. Taxonomy (NCBI): domain Eukaryota; kingdom Metazoa; phylum Chordata; class Lepidosauria; order Squamata; family Colubridae; genus Arizona; species Arizona elegans. The sequence continues at coordinate 108,746,503 of JAKOOJ010000001.1, forward strand.
AATTGGAACTGTTCCAGCTTTTGAGAAAAGGGTTCCCTGAAAGTAGAGGTTTGCAACTGTACTATGCTCATTTTGATCATTTCTACAGCATTGTGATAGATAAGAAGCATTATCTGCAATAAATATTTTACCTAGATACTAGAAACAAGCCCAGTGGAAGAAGACACTGTGCTGCTACCTATTATATATAAACGTGAAACTGCAAATGGAATTATTGCCTCATTCCAAGCAAAATAGTGCCAATTTTAACTTTTAAGATGTTTGCTTACTTTCAGTGGGTCCAACTTCACTATCCGATGCTGTAGAAAGTTAGCACCCACTCATCTCCCAGAAGAACGAAATATTCTAGGAAATATTAAAAAGGCAGAATATTATACCTCCCTGGATGAGAAAAGGAGAAACAAGCTCTTGGAAAGCAGCCCCCACCTTTGTTAATAGCCCCAGAAAGACTGGGCCATCCTATCTACATAACAAAGGACTTCCAGCTCCAGGGTGATGGGATTAAGACATGACCCTCCAGGACATAATAGGATTAGCCCTTTCCCCATCTAGTAGCAGAGCTCACCACATGGCATCTGGGGATATTACATCACCCAGTACAGTTCAACCAGACTTATCTCAGACAATCTCCTAGGATTTGCACATGACCCCTACAGCAACAAATAGGATACATTTCTTACACAGGAACAGGAAGCTCTAGGACAAGGCCAAAGAGAGGGTATAAATAACACTCACTCTCCACTCCATGTGTTCCGCTGCACCAAGACCATGTGCTTAATGGTTCTGCTCCATTAAACTAGCTTTCCAAGCAGCCTCCATGTTTCCAGTGTCTTTCTCCCCACCTGGAACTGAACCCAGATGGACATTTCTTCCAACAATGCAGAGCTAAGGCTATATTGTTTGTGGCCCCTTTTGTGCAGGGGTATTTGAATAATGTGAGAACGTTAAACCAGTGTTGGAAGTGATTCCGGTACTGAAAGGTTGCACAATCTACATTCTGTAACCATCTCATCATCTGCTGTCCCCTTCTCCTTTTGCTTTCCATCTTTCCCAACATCAGGATTTTTTTCAAGGAGTCCTCTCTTCTCATTCGGTGGCCAAAGTATTTGAGCTTGAGCTTCAGTTTTTGTCCCTCCAAAGAACAGTTGGTTCTCCGAACTGCTCAAAATTTCCGTTACCGGTTCTCTAGAACCTGTCAGAACCTGCTGGATTTCACCCCGGCATCATCTACATATCACAAATTCTTATTGTTTTGAAACTTTTCAACTTTTATTCCAGCTGTCATCTCTTCCCCACACTATGCTTATGATGCATATGCTGTGTAAGTTAAACATAAATGGAACAATATGTGTTCTTGTCTTACTTCCTTTCCTCTTCTGAACCCTTCTGTTTCTGAAAATTAACTTGTTATGGTAACTTTGAGTTCTGGTACATCTAGTTTCTCTTTTTCTTTCTCTTTCTCTCTCTTTCCCTCTCCCTCTCCCTCCCTCTCTTTCTCTCTCTTTCCCTCCCCCCTCTCTCCCTCCCTCTTCCATTCCTCCATCCACATCAATATAACCTGTAGTTATTAAAAAGTTTCTTGGTGTCTATGAAACTTATATCCCGTCTTTCCCTTTTGTTTAGAGAATCATGTTGGTATAGATGGAATTATATAGTTGTCATACCAGAATAGATTGCTTTGTTCTGATGTTGCTTTCTGCCCAAGTAAGGAGGCAAGAGTGCTTATTACTCCATCCAGCAGCCATCCTATGAGATGGAGCATACATTTTTGTCTGTCAAAGATGCTCTCTGAATATCTGTGCTCCTGGGAAATGCAATTTGCACAGGGCAGACACTAGCAAAGTGTTTCAGTTTAGCTGAATCACCCCATGGATGGTGGCTTTTCTCCTGCCAGAAATTGGTTTATGTTGCCACTTTATTCCTTCTAGGTTCTGGAACAATTTCTGTTATTTTCCATGCCTTGACAGATTTATCTTTGGTTGGGTGAAACAAATGCAGTTGTCGCATAACCAGACTTGTTCCCTTATCCATGGGAACACAAAGGATTGATCTTTCCTCTTGACATGAGATGATAACAATGAGTAATGGAAGAGAGAGGTGGAAATATCTTGACTGCACAAACCCTAACATGCCTGTGGCTGGAGGTGTTGTAGCATCCTGTTGGTATTCAGAGACAGATACAATAGCACCAGCAAGATGCAGAAAGCCACGTTATCCAGGAGAGAGGGAAGAACATCAAGGAACCCATGGAAGTAACTTTTGATCTGTGTGCAAGGAGTGAAGGGAAGAAGGAAGCACCAGCCATGTGGGTTTTTACGTTAATTATCTTCACATCTCTGGAGCTAACGGTAAGGGCTGTAACTGATCAGGGGAATACCGTGTTTGGTAGCAAGGAAGCCAAATGTCTCTGTCCACCCACTTAAAGGAGAAGGAGAAAAATATGGGAGAGGGCTATTGGAGCAGTCCCGTGTGCACTTATACAGAACAACTTCTTTAAAATTCAATGGCATTTGCTTCCGAGCCACAATCTATATAGGATTGTGATGTAAAATGGGGGAAAAATCCAAACCGGGATTTGGAGTTGCTTAAAATATCTTAGAACTCTTTCAGTGGGATTATAAAAAGTATGAGAATGCGCTTTAGAGAGTCCCCTCTGCCCTCATCAAAGTTAAAATGTGTAGGTTGCATAAACTCTTCTCTGATTGTGCTTCAGAGACCAAAACGCACAAGCGCTGTGCATTATAGTGACAGGACAATCAGCTCGTTACGCAGTCTAAAAATATAATTTATGACAGCAATTTGCTGGATTGTCAAGGAGCATATAAAGACAGTTGCTAGTCAAACATAAATATTTAATTGTGTTCTGTATAATAATTTATTGTAATTGATACACTAATTTCACTTTAAAATTAGGAACTGTGCTAATGTATGTCTGATTAAAAGGTTATTTCTTGCTCCTTGTTTCATGTTCAAATATTGCTTAGTATGGGCTAGAATGATTAGTTTAAACTGAGGCCCAAGATATAGAGATGAAACAAATAATCAAACACATATTAAAAATATGAATAGTTGTCAGGTGAGACTGCATGCAAATAATGGTATAAATAAATAGAACTTATTATGTTTCTAAAAAAAGATGAATATGTAAACATATGAAATTTGAATTATTATTCAGTTTATAACAATTTATTGAATCGTTCATTTTGAAATTTTTCTATTCACAGAGGGTTAACACTTAAGGGAAGCTAAATAGTAAATCGAAATAAAAATGAATGGAATAAAATATTGCATTTATTTTTGTAAGTTTCAAATGACAGATAACTTGTTTTGCTATGATAGTATTGGATAAATAATAAGTATCAGAAGTCATCTGTGACTTTTCTGTTCGGGTATTTTGGCGAAAATTATTTACAAAATCAATATTATTTACAAAATCTATGACTTTTGTGATGTCATTGTGCCTTAGTCCCGCATAAGCTGCAATAAAGTTGTGATGTGGCACGGTGGTTCTAAGATGTTAACTTCCATAATTTTGTCCTATTTGCAAAATGATCCCATTGACAAAGTGGCATTGTGAGTTTGCTTCTTGGGAGAGCAAAATGCCAGGAACTGAAACAAGACTGAAGGTTTCTCCTGTAGAGAATCACCTGCCCTGTGGATCTCTCTCTCTCTCTCTCCCTCCCTCCCTCCATCTCTTTCTCTCTCACACACACACATACCAGGGGTGGACTCTATTTACCTTTACTATCGGTTCGCATCGTGCAGATCACTTCTGATGACGTCCGGGTCAGTGGGTGGAGCTACCTGCCGGTTTTACTACCAGTTCTTGCGAACGGGTCTGAACCAGGGGCAACCCACCACTGTCTCACACACACACATTTTATTTGAACCAAGAAGAAGGAGAAAATGCAAGAAAAGAGTGTGGGCGTGTATGTATGAATGTATGTATACAGGTAGCCCACAACTTACAACCGTTCATTTAGTGACCCTTTGAAGTTACAGTGGCACTAAAAAAGTTGACTTATGACTATTTTTCACACTTAGGACCATTGCAGCATTCCATGGTCATGTAATCAAAATTTAGACCCTTGGCAACTAATTCATATTTATGTCAATTGCAGTGTCCCGGGGTCATGAAATTACCTTTGAGACCTTCTGTCAAGCAAAGTCAATAGAGAAGCCAGATTTCACTTTATAACCGTGTTACTAACTTAACAACTTCAATTATTCACTTAACAACTGTGGCAAAAAAGGCCATAAAATGGAGCAAAACTCACTTAACAACTATTTTGTTTAGAAACAGAAATGTTGGGCTCAATTGTCATAAGTCAATGTGTGTGTATACAGTGTGTATATATATATATATATATATATAGAGAGAGAGAGAGAGAGAGAGAGAGAGACAAACAGACAGAGACAGAGAAAAGATTTCCAAGCCATATTAAATTAAATAAGATTTTTCAAAGTAATATTATATTAGCATTGTATATAAAGATGACCTTAGTATTTAAAATTTATTGTTAAAATCAAGTCAATACTTAGCAAAGGCACCCAAAATACTAACAATTATTAATCAGAGTAGTTTCTAAACTAAGAGTGTTTATTATTATTCTCAGACAAAATCTAAAATTTTAAGGCCTTATGTTTAAGAGTAAGCTGAGCTTCAGATCTGATACAAGTCCCTGTGCAAAATTATAGCCCAACTTAAATTAAATTTAGCATCTCGTTGCTTTTTTCAATTTTAAAAAAGTGATTGCACTGAGACATCCTTACTTTGCCTCTAAATGAAGCAATCAATGCTTTGCAGCTATAGAGGAGATATAGCAAATCTGTCCTTGCTACATTTCTTCTGGAAAAAAAAAGAGGAGTGATTGATTACTCAATTCATTTCATGAAGACCCTGGGAAGCTGTATGATATTTTGGTAACTTTTCTTGTGGGATGTGTAGTACTGTAACAGTGATGATTTTGGACGTACAGTAGTCCTCGACTGACCACAAAATTTTTATTGCTAAGCGAGACAGTTGTTAAGTGAGTTTTGCCCCACTTTATGACCTTTCTTGCCACAGTTATTAAGTGAATCACGGCAGTTGTTAAGTTAGTAACATAGTTGTTAAGTGAATGTGGCTTACACATTGACTTGGCATGTCAGAAGGTCAGAATACTTACCTTTAGAATACTTTAACAGGATAGCAGAGTTGGAAGGGATCTTGTAGGTCATCTACTCCAACCCCTCACCCAAGCAAGAGACCCTACACCATTTCAGATGGCAGGTTACAAAAGGTGATCACATGATCCTGGGACACTGCAACCATCATAAGTATGAGTCCGTTGCCAAGTATCTGAATTTTAATCATGTCACCATGGAGATACTGACATGGTTGTGTGGGTGAAAAACTCTCATAAGTCACTTTTTCCAGTGCCATTGAGTGTATCTTTGTACAGTCACTAAACGAATCATTGTACGTTGAGGTCTACCTGCGTGCAACCCCGGTCTTTGGAATGGCTCTGAAGGATGGTAACTTAGAACCCAAAATTATCTAAGAAGAAAATTGAACCTGGCATCTGTTTTTACATTCGCGCTCACCATAGATCACAAGTTATGGCTCACTTTTTTAATATACTATATAGCACATTGTGCTAAGCCAAAATGTATTGCAGGAAGGGGGAGGAGGACTATTGGTTTTGTCTTAACAGGCTATGTAAATCCAACCAATTCTTTATTTAGTCCGATGGAAAGGTTTGTCAATATTTGATTATGCAGAAGTTCCTGAGATTTTATAGCTAAGAGTGAGATGTGATTAATGTTCTTGGAATATAAGTGTCATGATTAGTAACTACTGTGCTTGTTATGCTAGCTAGGAGTATTGGAAACTAATTCAGTATCTTGAAAGGCAACCATTTCACCAATCTTTCATTAGGGATAGGGATCAAGGCAGGGGTGAAATCCAGCAGGTTCTGACAGGTTCTGGAGAACCGGTTGTGGAAATTTGGAGTAGTTCAGAGAACCGGCAAATGCCACCCAGAGGATTTTGCAATATCCTTCCCCCAGGAGCGGGGAGGGAATGGGGATTTTGCAGTATCCTTCCTTTGGAGTGGGGTGGGAATGGAGATTTTGCAGTATCCTTCCTCTGCCATGCTCACCAAGCCATACCACGCCCACAGAACCGGTAGTAAAAAAATTTGGATTTCACCACTGGATCAAGGATAAGGCCTTGAGCCAATCCGCTTATAAATATAAAAAATCCGCTCAAAATGTTGAGTCTATGAAGATTCTCAGTTATCCAGGTCATGGTTGTCTCAAAGGTGCTTTTTTCAAGAGGCAATTGGACTTTCTGTTTTTTCTTTGAAGACATTTTGCTTCTCATCCAAGAAGCTTCTTCAGCTCTGACTGAACGGTGGGGAATGGAAGGATTTATACTCCTTGCGGACAGCTGGTCATTTGCATTCTTTTAGCGAGTCACTGAGGCTACCTAGAGACCAGCTGTCTACAAGGAATATAAATCCTTCCATTCCCCACCATCCAGTCAGAGCTGAAGAAGCTTCTTGGATGAGAAGTGAATCAACTTCAAAGAAAAACCAGAAGTCTCGTTGCCTTTTGAAAAAGCACATTTGGGACACTAATAAGAGCTTCAATATTGAATTACTGTCTAGATCAGTCTTTCTCAAGCTTTTTACCCTTGAAGCCCCTTGAAATAATTTTCAAATCTCAGGGATCCCTGCCTTAAAACATATTACAGTGGGGCAAAAAAAGTATTTAGTCAGCCACCAATTCTGCAAGTTCTCCCACTTAAAAAGATGAGAGAGGCCTGTAATTGTCATCATAGGTAGACCTCAACTATGAGAGACAAAATGAGAAAACAAATCCAATCACATTGTCTGATTTGGAAATAATTTATTTGCAAATTATGGTGGAAAATAAGTATTTGGTCAATATCAAAAGTTCATCTCAATACTTTGTTATATATCCTTTGTTGGCAATGACAGAGGTCAAACATTTTCTGTAAGTCTTCACAAGGTTGGCACACACTGTTGCTGGTATGTTGGCCCATTCCTCCATGCAGATCTCCTCTAGAGCAGTGATGTTTTGGGGCTGTCGCTGGGCAACACGGACTTTCAACTCCCTCCAAAGGTTTTCTATGGGGTTGAGATCTGGAGACTGGCTAGGCTCCAGGACCTTGAAATGCTTCTTACGAAGCCACTCCTTCATTGCCCAGGTGGTGTGTTTGGGATCATTGTCATGCTGAAAGACCCAGCCACATTTCATCTTCAATGCCCTTGCTGATGGAAGGAGGTTTGCACTCAAAATCTCACAATACATGGCCCCATTCATTCTTTCCTGTACATGGATCAGTTGTCCTGGTCCCTTTGCAGAGAAACAGCCCCAAAGCATGATGTTGCCACCCCCATGCTTCACAATAGGTATGGTGTTGTTTGGATGCAATTCAGCATTCTCTCTCCTCCAAACACGACGAATTGTGTTTTTACCAAACGGTTCTACTTTGGTTTCATCTGACCATATGACATTTTCCCAATCCTCTTCTGGATCATCCAAATGCTCTCTAGCAAACTTCAGATGGGCCCAGACATGTACTGGCTTAAGCAGGGGCACATGTCTGGCACTGCAGGATCTGAGTCCCTGGCGGTGTAGTGTGTTACTGATGGTAGCCTTTGTTATGTTGGTCCCAGCTCTCTGCAGGTCATTCACTAGGTCCCCCCGTGTGGTTCTGGGATTTTTGCTCACTGTTCTTGTGATCATTTTGACCCCATGGGGTGAGATCTTGCATGGAGCCCCAGATCAAGGGAGATTATCAGTGATCTTATATGTCTTCCATTTTCTAATTATTGCTCCCACAGTTGATTTCTTCACACCAAGCTCCTTGCCTATTGCAGATTCAGTCTTCCCAGCCTGGTACAGGTCTACAATTTTGTTTCTGGTGTCCTTCGACAGCTCTTTGGTCTTCACCATAGTGGAATTTGGAGTGTGACTGTTTGAGGTTGTGGACAGGTGTCTTTTATACTGATAACAAGTTCAAACAGATGCCATTAATACAGGTAATGAGTGGAGGGCAGAGGAGCCTCTTAAAGAAGAAGTTACAGGTCTGTGAGAGCCAGAAATCTTGCTTGTTTGTAGGTGACCAAATACTTATTTTCCACCATAATTTGCAAATAAATTCTTTCCAAATCAGACAATGTGATTGTCTGGATTTGTTTTCTCATTTTGTCTCTCATAGTTGAGGTCTACCTATAATGTCAATTACAGGCCTCTCTCATCTTTTTAAGTGGGAGAACTTGCACAATTGGTGGCTGACTAAATACTTTTTTGCCCCACTGTATATTTACAGGACAGGGTGATTAATAAACTGAATTGTGCATAGAAATTCTCTCCTTTCCAAGCACTAGCATTTAGTGGAATGCAACATTTAAAATGGAATGTTTGGTGGTTTTTAGTCATGACCTGTTACAGAACCCGAGTAGAGAAGGGCCGATCATCCTAACTTGGTACCAGGCGTGAAATCCAGCAGGTTCTGACAGGTTCTGGAGAACCGGTAGCAGAAATTTTGAGTAGTTTGGAGAACCGGCAAATACCATCTCTGGCTGGTCCCAGAGTGGGGTGGGAATTGAGATTTTGCAATATCCTTCCCCCAGGAGTGGGGAGGGAATGGGGATTTTGCAGTATCCTTCCCTTGCCACACTCACCAAGCCACACCACGCACACCACACCAAGCCACGCCCACAGAACTGGTATTTAAAAAAAAATGAATTCCACCACTGCTTGGTACCCTCCAATAAGTCTCCTAATTTCCCAGCAAAACGCCATGATAGTTTGGGATGATAAGTTGACATCCAAAATATTTAGAGGACAGTAGCTGAGGGACCTTAGAATCTTTTGCACAGTGTTCATCACATTCCACCACATTATGGTTTCCTCTATACTTCTCCGACTCCTTCCCCCTCCCCATAACGTACACATAAGCAGGTGCAGCAATTGTGACACTGTCTTGTGATAAGGATGTGCTATCCGTACCTACTGCAAGACTTATGAGTTACTGACTGAGTAACTGTAGCACCACCCTTTCATGCCTTTCCCTTTTTCAGGCAACTTATTTCACACACATTTATAAACATCACTTGGTATTTAGAATATCAGGCATGGAAACCAATTCAAGCCCTTGAATCACTTCAGGAAACCGTATGTGATGTGACTTATTCTGACATGTTTACCGGTACATCCTCTAAGGTGAGGGAAAAGGTCTTGCTTTGTTCTTGAAAGGCAGAATACATCTTGTGTTGAAACTTATTGCCAGTCCTGACTTATCTCAGGCAGTTTTGATTTACTTCTGCAAGTTGAAATAGAAGAATTTATTTATTTATTTATTTATTTATTTATTTATTTATTTATTTTTATTTATTTATTTGTCAAATACATATAAGATAACAGAGGTAAGTATAAACATGATTATGAATACAGGATAAGGATACGAATAAATGGGGACAGTAGGCACGCTGATGCGCTTATGCACGCCCCTTACAGACCTCTTAGGAATGGGGTGAGGTCAAAAGTAGACACTCTAAGGTTAAAGTTATGGGGGTTTGGGAAAGAAACCACAGAGTCAGGTAGTGCATTCCAGGCATTGACCACTCTGTTGCTGAAGTCATATTTTCTGCAAAAAAAGTTTGGAGCAGTTTACCTTAAGTTTGTATCTATTGTGTGCTTGTGTATTATTGCGGTTGAAGCTGAAGTGGTCATTGACAGGTAGGATGTTTTAGCAGATAATTTTGTGTACTACGCTTAGGTCAGACTGAAGGCGGCATAGTTCTAAGTTGTCTAAGCCCAAGATTTCAAGGCTGGTGGCATAAGGTATTCTATTGTTTTAATTTTAACTTTTAATTTTATTTTTATTGTTTTAATTTTAACTTGCTCTCCTGTATTTCTTATGGTTGTGGTTATAAGGCTCAAACTTCATTAGGGCTACTGGATTTAGGCTGCAAAAATCTGGGCAATCATTAGAATGAAAAGAGCATTCTATCTGTCTGTCTGTCTTTCTTTCTTTCCACTGAGTGGAAAGTGGAACTTCTTCCAGAAGTTACAATCCAGATCTGATATGGTACTGCTAAATTTCACACTTGATGCCTTCTGTCATAGGTTTCTTTTTCCAAAATAATGCTCATCAATTTTATATAACATTTGCCATTTAGGACAAAGAAAGAAAAACTCCCTCTTGCATAAACATGATTCCTTCTGTATATGACTGACAGCTTGCTTTAATGTCTATCAATATTAGTCTGTCATCTTAACTGAAGTTTCTGGGACCCACACTGCATATCGGACATTAATACAATTGAACGTGTCCAGAAATATTTCACAAGAGTAGTCCTCCACTCCTCTGCTCGCAACAAAATACCTTATGCCAACAGACTTTAAATTTTGGGTTTAGAAAATTTAGAACTACATCATTTTGTGGGTTGCCCCCGGTTCGGATCGGTTCGCAAGAACCGGTAGTAAAACCAGCAGGATGCTCCGCCCACCGACCTTGATGTCATTCTGCGCATGTGCAGAAGTGTGCGCGAGCGAGCAAAGCAACCGCACATGGGCGGCCCCATTGCGAGCCAGAGATAAAAGTAAGTTGAACCGACTCCTGCTACGCCACCTTCGGTATGGCCTAAACATAGCTCATAAAATCATCTGCTACAATGCCCTACCTGTCAATGACTACTTCAGCTTCAACCACAACAATACACAAGCACACAAAAGATACAAACTTAAAGTGAACTACTACAAACTCGATTGCAGAAAATATGACTTCAGCAACAGAGTGGTCAATGCCTGGAATGCATTACCTGACTCTGTGATTTCATCCCCAAACCCCCAAAATTTTAACCTTAGATTGTCTACTGTTGGCCTCACCCCATTCCTAAGAGGTTTGAAAGGGGCGTGCATAAGAGCACCAGTGTGCCTACGTCCCTGTCCTAATGTTCCCTTTAATTGTATTCATTTTATGTATTCAATTCATGCTTATATATAATACGTACTCAACAAATAAATAAATAACAAAAAATATTAAATACTCTGTCTTTGGTATAGTGATTAGAGAAATGTCCTCAAGTAGAAACCTCCCCTTTTTGTTGGGAGTCTTGTCATTGTCCCATCAACATGGATAAGGTTAGGCCAATTGGCACTTCCATTTCAAGGGGAAAAACCCACAAGAATAAAATAAAATGCAGGAGGTAACATGTCAAGATAAACACTGTTATAATCAGTTCTGGGGTATCTATTGCATAAAACTTTCTAATTTAGATACATAATTGATTTTAGTAGAAGAAGCAGATTCAGGGCCCAATAATGGTGATACTACCTTTTTTCATAATATGTGAAAATAGATTAGCCCAGCTACACAAATAGCAATAGATAGTTCTTGTACACTAGGCAGGGTTGATGTAAATCAGGCTTGCATAAACTGACCTGCAAAGCTAACTATGCTTTACCACCATATAAGGCAGTTGCCAGGAATGTTGTAAATCTCTTGGGGCTGCTTGTTTGGAATTGCAAAAGGTTGCCCAGGATCTTCTTACTAGCAATATACAATTTACAATCTTAATTCCACTGGTAGTGCCTAAATTGTGCAGGCATAGAGAAACGGGGGCACTTTCAATTTCCCATGCATCCAGTCAAAAGACACAGTAACTGCATTGTAGTTGCATTCGGAAGACTTACTAAACCGCAGACCAGCCAATCACATTTGAATACAGCATGTGGTACAAACCCAGACTTAATAAATTCCTTAGAAAACCCCCAAAAATAGAGTTGATGAGTAAATAATTTTCAATTTAGATTGTGTTGTACACTACTTGCATTAAGCAAAAAAGGTTGGAAGAATACAAAGAGGCCTCGGTAGTGAATGGAATGGGAACAACTTGGGAGAAGACCTCCCAAGAGGACAAGAAGACACAAAGGAATGTTGTGATGTCACAACATATTGCATTGTGATGTCACAACATAATGCCCAGAATTTAAGCATTTACATAATGATATAAGAATGCATTTTTTGGGGTCATTTTTCTGCTTTCCTAGTTTGAAGTGTATGCCTATGACAACCTTGATGGAATAATCTCATCATGGTTTTGACTGTGCTATAAGCCTCATCTGGAATTATGTGACTCATTGATTGGAATTAGGTGCAACGTGAAACAACCTGAGAAAGGCTATTAAAAAAAAAAAGATCTGTCTACATTGGAATCTAGCTAACCGTTTTGTCCTTAAGTTTGAATACCCTTTTCAGAACTGTTGTGGGATTGCTAAAAAAAATTTTTTTCAAGGTGGAAGAAAGCAGCTTTGTCTTCTAGAATGCTTCCCCACTTCTGCAAACAAATCACAGGATTGAATTCTAATGAGTTTGGATTCTAGTTGAGTTCAGAAGAAAAACAAGTCACTGTGTTATTTTAAAATGCTGTAATTATAACTATATATAAAAAGGACCTAGCTGCAGTATTTTGTAATCAGAGTAACAAAAGAGTGATAAAGTGATACTTTTTAATACAGCAGATTGGAGCTTTCATTTCATCATGCGAAATAAAAAAAACCATGAGGATGGAAGAAGAACTGTGCTCCTCAGCACTTGCCCAGGAAGAAGCAAACAGAACAGCTGGAAATGAATTATTGAGGAGCGCAGGTATGTCCCAGAGTATCAATTGGGGCCATTTAGATCAGGGGTCTCCAATTTGGCAACTTTAAGAATTATGAACTTCAAATACCCAGCATGCCTCAATCAGCCATGCAGGCTGAGGAATTCTGGGAAATCCACAATGATCTAGACCGGGGTGTCAAACTCATGTCATCATGGCAGTGTCACGTGATATATTGGGACTTTTCCCCCCTTCACTAAACAGGATGTGGGCATGGTCAGCATGTGACACACCCGGCCCGCGCGCCAGGAGTTTGACAGCTCTGATCTTTACCTCTGATCTAGATCATTGTGGACTTCTATTAAAATAAGAATTTGTAAGATGGTGATAGGTACACAGTAAATTATGATGAGAAAATAACCAGAGATCAGTTTGGGGTAAGATCAGGGGTGAAATCCAGCAGGTTCTGACAGGTTCTGGAAAACCGGTAGCGGAAATCTTGAGCAGTTCGGAGAACTGGCAAATACCACTTGTCTGGCCCCAGAGTGGGGAGGGAATGGGGATTTTGCAGTATCTTTCCCCTGGAGTGGGTTGGGAATGGAGATTTTGCAGTATCCTTCCCCTGCCACGCCCACCAAGCCACGTCCACAGAACGGGTGGGAAAAAATTTGGATTTCACCATTGGGTAAGATTGTATGACAGCTGAATAAGTTATTCACATGGGAAAACCAGAGCTGGTTTTGATTCTTCAGTTCCAAAATTGGTGTATCCAATAAAGTTTTACTTTTGGCAATTCAAAGCTCTCAAGAGTGTTTCCATATTTTGGGTCCTCTAGTCCAGTTTTCATTTACAACTGGAAATCCCTGGCTTTGACAATATGTATCTTAGTTATCAGCATAACATCTCTACACATTAAAATCTTGTCTAGGTATAGCTTCATCTGTGTGCCTGTGTATTGTCTAGATTTTCTTTCAAGAATCAAAATCTTTTTATTTTACAGCTATAGTCACCATCTCTTGGTGAATTTATGAGATTATAAGATAAACTTTTACTAGTTAACTTTTCCTCTGCTTATTTACACTAGTTCACTTTATCTGCCGACATTATTTTGGTATTGTTTTAATATTCATCAGCAAACTGGCTTTGGTATTCTCTTGCCGTTTCAACAAAAGATTCCTTAAGTCTTTCTCATTTGCAGTTCCCTTTGAGGTTATTGATATTTCTCCCAGTGCTTTAAATTCCAATTTCTGTTTTTTCTCATATCTTCTGCATGCAGGTTAAATAAATAAAGTGACATTATGTAGCCTTGGTGCACTTCTTTCCCAATTTTGAGCTATTGTATTCAGTTGCTTCATAATCTGTTATTTTGTCAGGGTCTTTTCTACAACCATCGAAACACAGCATTTGGGATCCTGTGCAACACAGTGATTTTTATTCAGCCTTCACTCCCCCTCCCCCAAACTAAGGTATTCAATAAGCAACTTGTATTCCAAGTTATAGCAGAAATATGATCACTTATTTGCAAGTTTTGTGATTATATTACTCCTGTTTGATTTAGTTGAATGATTAGTGATAAAGTGCCTTTTAATTAAACAGCTTATGTTGCAAATTTAGAAATGGCAGAGAGTTCTTCTCTGTTTTTTTTAACCTATTTTTTCATTTTTATAAAGAACTCAGGAAGTGGAGGATTATAAGAAGGGAAAAAGGAAAGATCAGAATCCCATATAAAGAATAAAAGATTAATTAAGGGGGAACCAAAGACTAATTTGCAATTAGTTCTGTAGCTATACTGATCAGGGAAGAATATCCCGTAGAGAAGCTGGAAGGTTAAACTATTAATTAATGTCACATTAGGATCCTCCTTCCCTCCCTCCCTCCGTCTCTCTCTCTCTCTCTCTCTCTCTCTCATATGAATATATATGTGTGTGTGTGTGTGTGTGTACACTGTGTTTGTGTCTAGTTATATTCATATATAGAGACAAAAGACTTTCGGAACCAGTGCAGCTGCCTATTCAGATAGGCTTGTATAATTTAGGTAAACCATGGTTCAGTTAATTTATGGTTTGTTGATGGTTCAGCATGTCCTGTGAATCCAGAAAATCATGGCGTGTTGTATAGATCTAGCCTAAATTTCTGATGTCTACTTCTCCTATAGGAGCAAGGATGTATAGGATATGAAAATGAAAGAATTCCAAATCACATTGTTTTGCCATTCCAGGATAGGCTCTCTCTTTGTGCATTGAAGAAGAAGAGTTGAGATTAACTTTTAAAAATCAATATTGGGAATAGCCTGTTTGCCAAAATCTCTACTCTAACTTGCCGCAAATCTCTAAAACCTTTCTCTGATACCACAATTTTGGACTATCACAATAACTAGGAAATGAAGATTTAAATATTATGACCCCTTTGCTATTTTTTATATTTCTTCTGAACGATGGAAAGCACACTGCCCAGCTCCCTCAAGAGAGCGACAGTACCAAAAGAGTTAGTATATAATTAAACCTTGTGGAAAAAGAGTGATCTGTTTGGTGGATTTATGTTCCATGGTATGATGTAGTAGGCTTAAATATTCAGGAGGATTAGCAATAGAGCTGCCTTCTGGGAAAGAGATTTCTGGAACAATGGTTGATTGAAGACTAATATGAAGGTACTTCTTCCTGGTTTTAATTAATTAGGTTTCATTGACCTACTCAGCCCTTGTCTAAACAAAAGAATGGCCTTGCATGCCTTATTAATCAGCACCTTGAATTCAGAAATATCTGTCCAACTTGTATCTGCTTTTAGAGTATATGTTTGCTCCTTGCCCTCCCATAGTAATCTCACACAGCTCTGAACACCAAAGTAAAGGTAGACCTTTAATAGAAAATAAGGGGACCAATTCACCTCTCCCTTCCTTCTTAGCACACTCAGCAGTCCATTAATAAAGGCTCCTGGGATGGCATGATTTGTGATTACTGGCATTAGTTAATGGAGGCTGGTAGACTGCCAAAACCTGTGTTGTTTGGTTTATATATTATGCAGGCCTATCTGATCGAAATTATAGCAAATGCATTGTGAGACGCTGGGTAAATAGGAGGAACTCTTTAATATATTTTTATAAGCTGTAAAATACTGGTGGCATCAGAAAGAAGGAGGCTAAAGGGCATGGTGTGAGGCTATTGCTCACTTCTACTCTGCTTCACAGAGATTGATTTACCAATAAAGGAGAATATCTGTAGCTCAGGGCTGAAACGACGGGCCTTTGATCTCTCTGAGCTTGGCTGATTTCTTGCAGGCATTTCATTACCCAACTAGGTAACATCATCAATGGTAGAGGTTGATTTTCCCCACACTGGTTATGCAAGGACAGCATCTGGATCGTGATGTGATTTTTTTCCCCCTACTCTCTGTGGGATTCATTTACTATTTTGATGTGTTTGTGTTCTTGTACCTTAGGCAGATGCCTTGGCATGTGGGATAATCTTACCTGTTGGCTGTCTTCTTCCATCGGACAAACTGTTAGTGCACCCTGTCCCCGAGCCTTTCAAATAGTCACTGGACAAACAGGTAACATGAAAACCATGATTTAATGCAGGGCGGGTTTCAAAACCCATTGCTACCAGTTTGCTCGTGGGTGCTTGCGCGCTTGTGCATGCATGCAACGCTTCTGTGCATGTGTGCGTGGGCAATGCATGCATGCATGGATGGGTGGCGCCTCCCACCACCGCCGCTACTGGTTCATTCGATCCAGGGAGAACCGGTAACAACCCACCACTGATTTAGTGGTCTCACATGTTTTCAGAGGATCTGGGAGTTGCTTTAGGTTTTTGGAACTGAAGAAGTTAGGCTGTCAGTGTCCCGAGTAACGCACCCATTGAAAGCATAACTCTGAGGCAGGCAGATTCCCCAAAGAATATGTTTATTGGATACATCATATCGGCACAGCCGGTAAAAACCAACTCTAACATTTCCCGTGGTTTTCACCTAATTAAAAGAATAATACTTACAATGTGTCATCAGTCATGTTGTCCAATGAATATGGCTGTCAGGCTCCTCTCCTCCTTCACCAGCCACCTGTTACAATGACCTTGGTTCCCACAGGAAAACTTTTTATTTTGGCTGCAAGCTGGGCTATCTACTTCCCCCCCTCCCCTTCTTTCTCAGGCTTTGTGGCAACTGTGAGGCAGGACAAGATGGCTTCAACCAGGTTCACTTCAGAGTTGACATAGGCTACTTTTCAAACTGTATGGGACCAACTTCTGTTCTTATATGAAGAATTTTGTCTATTTTTCATCCCCAAAGCCCAGGACACCATAGTTGCTCATTTTGGGCACCAAAACACTGTAGGTTGAGCACTGAGAGTTGCATTATAAAAGCAAAACAGTAATAGGTCCAAGAATTGGATTGCTTCCTTGCTTGTTTATTTCCTACAAGACTCAGAGTGACACTTGGTAGTTGTCTAGACCACTACCAATCCACGGCCCATGGCAAACTGATCTGTGCAAGGGTAGGCAAGGGTGCAAAGCTTCATTTGTGCATGTGCGGGATTAGGTTGTGTGCGCGAAACCATCCCCTCATACACATACACACACCAGGGGTTATATTCACTTACCTTTGCTAATGGTTTCGTAAATGTGAGCGTGCACGTGTGGAAGCTCACTTCGCTTGCCCGTGCCACCTCCGTGCATGCACAGGGCCTTCCACTCAAGCGCAGAGCATCAAAAAAGGGACATTGTCCGGGCGGGTGGGTGGACCCTCCTTCAGCCAGTTCTATCTGGTTCGCCCGAACCAGATAGAACCGGCTGAATACCACCACTCACACACACACACACACACACACACACACACACACACACACACACATTCGCTGCTGCTGTTGGTCCATGGACCCAGAAAGGTTGGGGACCGCTGGTCTAGACAGTTATATTGATGAAGATGTACTCATCAATGTGTATTAACCATGATGGTTAGGAGGAATAACTTATTCCAGTTGATGAAGAGCTTACATTGGAGGGCAGCTGTGGCCTTCATATCCCAGAAGGACAACATGAAGAAGTGCCTTCGCAAAAGAATTTACCGGGGCCATCCTGAAAAAGAGGGTAGTGCATTAGATGGATCCTAGATTCTGTTCAGCAGGGCTTGCTTGATGTTCTTATGAAATAAACAAAAAGTTCACATATTGCTCACATAATGCATTGCAGAAACTTAGTTAATAATGATCCATTCAACAAAACAAAATAATTAGTACGCTTTCAGAGACATTGGGTATAAACCATGACGATTCAGGAGACGATAAAGTGTGCATGGTGGCATCACAATGCAAACCTGGCCCTTTTATATTTGTGTTTTAACAATAAAATCAAATAATTTAGATTGAAAATGACATTTTCCTCTTATTTATACTCCACTACTTAATTTTCCTGTTCTTGTTGTTTATGTACATACAGGGTTTATGTATCGTAATTGCACCAGAGAAGGCTGGTCAGAAAAATACCCCAAACCATATATTGCTTGTGGCTTAAATGCCAAACAACTTAATGCCCCTATAACTGAGTGGGAATCTAAGGTGAGTTCACTTCTTCAGCTATAATATTTCTGCACGTGATGGAAAATCCTTTATGCAAGTTCAAAAGTTGGTATAATGTTTGACCCTCATGTAGAACATCAACAAAAAAAAAAAGAAAAGAAGGGGGAGGTATTTTCTGAATGCGTAAAAGCACATTCATATTTTACAGGTGCATAAATTAGCTATGAACATGTGAAAATTGGCATGTACATAGGTCCGGCCACTGTTTAGCATTCACAGAAATGTGAAAGTCAACATAAGAAGAAAGTCCACCACTGTCACTATGTCAGTGATATCACTTATAACCATGGATGCAAAACTGCTGTTTCAAGGCAACAAATTCAACTTCAGAATATTGGAAGAAATGTCCTTCTGGGTTCAGTTTCAAGTGTGGAGAAAGACACTGGAAACATGGTGGCTGCTTGGAAAGATGGTTTTTAATGATGGACAGGATCTCATGCCTTGAAGATCTTGGGTGAAGAAAAAAAAGGGAAGAGATGCTGAGAGTGCCTCAGTTTTATACCCTCTCTGGGCTTTTGAATTTGACCTTGTATTCTGATTGGTTGTCAGACTCCTATGGGGTCATGCAGGGGTAACTTTGTAGGTTGTGTTTTGGAGTTCCAAGCTTGGTTTGACATCATGGATATAGGCAGTCAGTGATTCAGGAGTGAGTTCTAAATTTTTTTACTATTGGTTCTGTGGGCATGGCTTATTTTGTGGGCGTGGCTTGATGGTCATGTGACAATTCTTTAGGATTTAGCAGAGGTACTGGTCTACTAGGCTTTTAACTGCTTGCAGAGCTGTACCAATCTACTGATTTATTTTTGCAGGCACCGGTCTACCCATTTATTTTTGTAGGCACTGGTCTACTCATGTATTTTTGCAGGCACTGGTCTACCCATTTATTTTTGCAGGCACTGGTCTACCCATTTATTTTTGCAGGCACCGGTCTACTCATTTGTTTTTGGAGGCACCGGTTTACCACCAAACTGCCTTTTACCACTGATCAGCTGTAGGGCAGCCCTTTGAAGCACCGCAGCAAGAATTTAAACAGTTTTTCCTTATAGCCCATCAGCTGGGACTCAGGAGGCAGCAATAGATTGGGGGTGGGGCAAATAAAAGGTAAGAATAACGCGGGGGGTGGGGTGGGGTGGGGGGCAGGGTGGGCAGAACTGGTTCGGTGACGTCATATCATCACCGCTACTGGTTCGGCGGAACCGGGTAGAACCGGGAGGAACCCACCACTGCAGTGATTGGCTGTTAAGTGACACCTAATTGGCTGATAGTTCTTTCTGTTGGACAAAAGAACAAGTAATTGATGGGAGATTCGCTGTGAACTCTATACTGCCCTTGTACCTAATATTCTGTATAGGTCTGAAAATAGTTTAAAGCCATCTCATTCAGTAGGTGCATTTTAAATTGGATTCAGAAGGATTGGTAGATCAGAAAAACCACTTGTCTGGAAGTGTTCTATATCTCTGAAATTTATAATTGCACTCATTTGACCTCATGGAACTGGATTTTCTCTTGGCGCACTGAAGGACTGGGTTCAACGAAACACACTGAAGGATAAATAGAGTGCCAACCTGACTGATTCAGGTCGAAATCCACTAATTTAAGAACTCATGGGACACCCCTATATCTGTGCTATTGACAAATTTTGAAGAAGGATTCAACTTTCCTAAACCTACATGTTTGAAACATGGATGTGCAAATGGATAGGTGGGTCACACAGGAAGGGCAGGAATACATATTCTCTTTTTTGTCTGATTAGTGAATTATGCCCTTTGAAGGAGGAATTGGAGCAAGCCTTTGTTTTTGACACTCTACTTAATTACATAATAGATTACTACAGCGGCTTCCATGAGGGACTGTCCTGGCAGACTGCCTGAAAATTTACGTTACACTTGAGTATGCTGCCAACAGACTTAGATCGGAAGGTGCAATATACAAAAAGTGGGATGTCGTCATCGTTTGTTTCCTTGCCCTCTTTTAAGTAGGCCCGAGAGAGTTTTATTTTTGCAGTCATTTAATGGGCTCTTTTATTCTCAGTGGTTGTGCTTTATGAGGCTGCTTTTATTTTGCAATTTAGTTCCTTTATAATTGTTGTGCACAGGCACTAAGCATTTTATATTCTGTTTAAATAGACATAGAGGTGGGATATAAAATCCAAGGAACAAAGACGTTTTATTATCATGACAGAAAATGTATTTTTTGGGGTTACTTTCATCTTTAGTCTATAAGTGCTTATTCCTTCTGCTGGGTTACTTGGATTCAGAGACAATAGAGCTGCTGCATGTAAGAAAAATAACTGTAAATAGCAGCACCTAGTGATCCAATTTAGTACTGCCCAATTCAACAGCCTCTTTAACACATACCCTTTCAAAATGTTGGAATGGCAGAATCATATATCTGTCATTGCATTAAGAGAATTAGGTGTTGCCTTTGAGGGACATGTGAACAAGGCAACTTAACATGCCTCAGATCAGGGGTGGGCAAATGTGACCCTTTTACAACTTGTGGACTTCAACTCCCAGAATTCCTGAGACAGCCAAGCTGGCTCAGGAATTCTGGAAGTTGAAGTCCACAGGTCATAAAGGGGCCATATTTGCCCACCCCTGCCTCAGATCATTGATTCCTACTGCAATCACATAAATACTCATGAAGATCACCCCTGTTGTTAGCCATGCTCTGTCAAAAAAGCCATAGTGACTGAGCTTGCACATAACTCTAAATTGTAAACCTTGGCTTACCAATCATAATGGTGATGTTCACACATTAAACTGAGCCCCAAATAAATCACGTTCTGGTCTAGTGTAATATGTACCAGTATATCCCACTTCTGATTTACAAATGCACTAAAAGGAATTACACACCTGGCTGGGGATATTTCTTTGTTTTGTTCCTTCCATGTTTTCAACCAAGCTGAGTTCTGCCAGAGAAATAACTGGGATTTGCAGAGAAAGTTATTTGCCTCAATTCATGGTGGTGCTAAAGTTTATTGCAAATAAAAGATACATTACTATGATTGTTTTTTAAAAGCAACATTGAAAGGTTTCTCGTATGAACACAACTCCTACCTGAAAAAAATTATCCTTGGATGTCTTCTTACAGGTATCTTATCTCATGAAATTGGAGACAGTGTATACTGTTGGAAGCAGCATCTCTCTCATAGCTCTGGCAGCAGCATTGGGCATTTTAGCTTCTTTTCGGTGAGGAAGAATTATCTATATATTTTTTCCCTTTCCTTAGTTTATCTTGTAATGACCCACATGAATATGCCTCTGTGTATTAAATGATGTGAAACACTGCGATACTTCGAATCCTGTTACATTCATTGGTGGCGTTGAGAGTGGGGAAATGATGAGACTCAGAGGTCTGACAATACTTTCCCATGATATGTTCAGAATGTGCCACTGTACTGCCTCATCTGCTTTTACTTGATCGTATGATACTGCATTTAATTTGTTAAATGGATTTTGTATTTTTACACCATGTTTCCATGAGAGCCACTGTGCAAGAAATTAACATATTTTAGTTATCAGTTTTACCATACAGAAGCCCAACTCGGTTGCAGGATGTAGCAGAGGTCATATGATCTCAAAAAGTTAAAAAGGATTGAGATTCAAAAAGTATTTGCCTGTGAGACCACTAGAAAACTCCAGGGCTTTAGGCTAAACTGGGAATTTGATTAAACTCCAGGGCTTTAGGCTAAACTGGGAAAAATCCTGAAAAAGGCAGTGGCAAACCACTTCAGCCAGGAAACCTATATATGTGTGTCTGTGAACTCACCCAAGTCCAGCTGAATTCATTTGAGCTTTTACCCTCAGGAATAAGCCATTTGATAAATCCATAATTTTTAAAATTTAAATAGGTAGATTTATATTGCTGCCCGACTTGCACACAGTGACTCTAGGAGGTGTCCAGCATTGAAAATCAACATTTTTTAATTTAATCAGCATATCGATTGAATGTTTAATCAACATTAAATATTAAGCTAGAGTGGCAATGTGCTCGTCTTTGCATATAATTGGGTTCTAGGCAATATGTTCTCCCTTACATGTAGTCCCCAGTGCCATTAGTGAATGGGTTCCACCAAGATGACTTGGAAAGTCATCTGGCTGAGATCTTGAAAAGCCTGCTGCAGATTAAAGCAAATTATTCCAAGCAGCATAGACAATAGTAATGATCTGTCTCCCCTAAATCTTCATGTGGCTGATAAGAATACCTATTTTGAATCCTGCATAATGCTTTATCTTCCCCTTTTGAATAGGAGACTCCACTGTACAAGGAATTACATCCACATACAGCTTTTTGCTTCTTTCATCTTAAGGGTGACTGCAAACTTTATCAAGGATCCTATACTGTCAGAGGACACAGATGATGCTGTCTACTGTGAATTACACACAGTAAGGAAGTAGAAATATACAGCCACCCAGTTCATTAAAGCATCACAAAAGCTACTTGAGAATGCAAATTGGGGGAGGGGGGAATCACTTTTATCCCTTTTAAACTCAGATAAAGTTATTGCCACATTGCTTATTCTGGTACCTTTCTCTTGTTTAAATAAATTTCAGTTTGAGAAGTTGTTAGTGTTTAAAGTGGCATAAATTGTCTTTGACATTTAATTTGTCTTTGATTTTGTGACAATAACAACTTGACTAAAATGATCAGCACAGATTAATTAGCCATATGAGCTCAGAGGAGAGACATAGGGCAAACATATTTGTAAACAATTTTGGTTAATTCCTAGTTAATATCAGACTGAAGAAAGTGTTATCTAGAAAAGCTAAATTAGCAAGATTAGCAGTACTTGCTCAAGGTACTGTCCCCTGCAAGAGATCAAATATTTGCAGCAATTGGTCTAATAATATTGATTATCTTTAGAAGAAACCGAAGCAGAAGCAATTTTACTACTCAAAGGATTCTGGGATTAATACCTGATGAAAATGCTACCCTAGCCCATAGCTGGTGGAAAAATAAAAATCCCATGTAAAGGGCTCTTAGGAAATGAACTGAAAAATATACAGTAAAATATCCAGAATGAGGACATCTGGGACACTCTGGTGGTGATTTTCATATTTCAGCAGATTTATGACGTGCTTTTATGCTTCTGCTATGATAACAGAATGCCAGTGCAGATGGTCTGATGTAGCATGGTTCTTCTAAGGTATTGCGATTGAGGAACTGATAGACCACTGATGAATGAAGCTCAATGGGGCAAAGGTTCTCTGGAAGGGAGATAAAATGAAAATAAATGAAACATACCTTATTTATAATGTTTCTTGTTTCCTCTTCAGGGCAGGTGCAAGATGATTATAGCCTTTGTTAACTTCTGCATCATGGCAAATTATAGTTGGCTTCTCGTAGAAGGGCTTTATCTCCACAGCCTGCTAGCCATTTCTTTCTTCTCCGGCAGAAAGTTCTTCTGGTGGTTTGTGGCTCTGGGATGGGGTAAGCATCTACATAATTACCAGATAAGCATGTTGTCTGGGGATGTTCAGTGACCTATTGCAGAGTCTCAATGTACTCCTCTTGCCTACTTTGTGGCAGTGATCTCTTAGTTTCCCTCTCCCCTACATTGCCTTTGACTCACTTTTCCCCCCTTTGCATTTTGCTTCTGGTTTGTTCCTCTTTACCTCTTTACTCTTCTTTGTCCTGGACTTTTTTCTCCTCTTCCATTTCTTTTCCTGTGCTTGGGGGGAAAAATGAGATTTATGCCCAAGCTCTTGCCACTGATATAACTGAATATGAACCTACAAGCAGGTATACACCATTCCCTCCAAATACGATGCTGTAGAGGAATTTTGGGTTGTAATTCCCATTACCTTCACCCATCACCCTTATTGTTTGTGCAGCACTCAGCTGTGAAAGCAGGGGAATTGTCTTAATGGGTAAGGACATTTTGAAAGGTTATATATTTCTGTGCACTTCAGCTTTTTGTTAGGTGTGTTGGGTCCATCCTTCTTTTATTTTTAGGCAGATCCATTTTTCCTTTTCATAAGGTTATTAGACTTGGTTATTATTATTCAAAATGTTCAGCTAACCTAATCTAGCTTTTCTTCTATATTATGAGTAGGCACTAACCACAAAATTGTTTTCTCTGTTGCAGGTGCTCCAAAGTTATTTGTAATTGCATGGGTCATAGCCAGACTATTACATGAAAATGCTGGGTAAGCATGTTTTCCAAACTCAGCAGTCTGTTTGTAAATCATGCTAAGATGCAGTTGGTTCCAACTGTGATTTACTGAATAAAGCAGAATACTAAAGTATCGCAAGTGTGCAAAATGTGCCATCGCAAAATGTTTTGACCCTGAAAGAAACTGCTCTGAATATTCTGGAAGTGATCTATCCTCAAAATAAGCCCGTTTTGAATTTGTCCAGAACAGCTTCTGGATCGCTTCTGGAATATTTGAAACCATCTATTTTGTGATACTTAGAATTAGTTTTAGGGTTTGAATGTTTTGCAGCAGAACTCCTTTTAAGTTATAAAATGGCTGGGTTCATGTTGGTTTGCCAAAACTAAACAAATAACATATTATGGCTTCATGTAAACACAGCAAATTATGCATTCATATATCTCATCACTCCACAGAATGAGTAGTAATTGGTTTAAAATCTGATTTTTTTTCTTTGTTTGTGAAGTGCTCAGGGATTCTGAGAAAAGAAAGAAATTCTGCTATTCGGTTAGAGAGATGACCCTTAATAAAAAGCCAGCTCTTATATTGCATTTCCTGAATATCAAATCTGCTTCTCTCTGATGGGTTCTGAGCATGACATTTTGATAATTATTGTGGAAACAAACAGGAGATAGAGGAGAAGCATAGGCTTTGCACAGTTATGCCAAACTGTCCTTTTAAACACACTTTTGTAGAAAGGAGTGGCAATTTTGTAGAAATGCAGTGGGAATATACAGACTGATTAGAAAGACAGAAAGAAAAAGAAAGAAAGATAGAAGGAAGGAAGGAAAGAAAGAAGAAAAGAAAACAAAAAAGATAGAAAGAAGTGGGATCCTTAATGTTCCATGGTTGGATAGGGCAACTGCACATTTATTTTATTTTTTTATTATGAAATTGATATGCTCAGTTCAAGGCAACTCTGGGCAGCTTACAACAAGTCTACAACATTTGTCTAAATCCCTAGAATTCTCATTTAAGAATTCATAATCTACAAAAGGACTGTTCCTGTCCCTCTTAATGATGGATAATAATGTTCCAGTTAATCTGGTTTCAAAGCATTGTCATACCTGTTGAATAGATAACCTGTTTTCCCCAAAATAAGACATCTCCTGATAATAAGCCCAATCGGGCTTTTTGAGTGCATAGCAAGAAGGCCAAGCACTTATTTCAGTGTTAAAAAAAAAAAAAAATGTAAGACAGGGTCTTATTTTCAGGGAAACACGATACCACTGGGAGATATCTTTTCTGCTGCTGGCTGTTTGTCCTGGAACTCACTTTTATTAATGAAGTAAAATAACAAGGTTATTTTAATGATAGTGATCCTATCCTCTGTTCAGATGAATCTAGCTTCCCAGGAATGAGCAATGTGCAGGGAAACATAGTTTGTTTGGCTCCATTTGGATCCTTCTGCTGGGGTAAACAGAGTCAACATTATTTAGCATTTCATCAGATGCCGAGATCCCATCTTCTTGTTGCCAAACAAACCAATCCAGATTTTTAGCCTGGGTTTTTGAGGAAGCAATACACCAAATGATAGCGTGGCACATATTTTGGACTGACAACTTGCAGCACAATTTAGCAACACACCCAATGGGTTATTTAGCTGTCGGGGCTAGCAGGAGACCTCAGCTGAATCAACAGACTCTACAGAGTTCATTATAGTAACTTAGAACTGTTCTGTGAGAACATGATATTTTCAGGAACTTTTTGACTATAATTACAGGTTAGTTGGCAGTTATTGCATTACAGGTAGCAGTTATTATTTGCATTTCTTAGCATGATAAAATACAGATTTTTTTAAAAAAAAACTAGCTATTTTATTCTTTCTTAGCAAAAATGGCAGTTAAATCCCTTAAAACATGATTTATACATTTACTTTGGGCCTTCGAGTCAGTGCAGACTCTGGGAGATTGCTTGGACAAGTCCCTACAATTTTCTTGGCAAGGTTTTTCCAAAGTGATTTGCCTTTTGCCTCCTAGTTCCTAGGACTGTGAGAGAGGGACTGGCCCAGGTTTACCCAGCTGGCTTTGTGCCTAAAAAGTGTGAGACAAGACCTCATTGTCTTCCACTAGATGCCTTAACCGCTACACTAAACTGGCTCTTAAAACATGATCAGTGTACTGCAATGCATGCCATTCAGTTTTTTGATTTGGAAAAGTTACCATCCAATAGGGCGAGATTTTGCAATGCTCTGATTCAAAGGAGACTGCATTCCAGTTCAGAAATTGGGAAATAAATCGAATGTAGCAAATGAAAATAAAAGAAGTTGCATTTTGGCAAGTTCCTTTTTTCCCAAGAGCCATTTTAGCTTAAGTTTTTACTTTACGATCAAATCAGGACAGGTAATTTATCTTTTTTAGGGCTTGAGAAAATTTGGAAAACAATCTCATGGGAGAAAGTGATATAGGTTCTTGCCAGAGGTGGGTTTCAGCAGGCTCTGACCAGTTCTGGAGAACCGGTAGCGGAAATTTTGAGTAGTTCAGAGAACCGGTAAATACCACTTCTGACTGGCCCTGCCCCCATCTATTTTCTGCCTCCCAAGTCCCAGCTGATTGGGAGGAAATGGGGATTTTGCAGCAATCTTCCCCTGGATTGGGGTGAGATTTTACAGTATCCTTCCCCTGCCACGTCCACCAAGCCATGCCCACCAAGCCACGCCCACTGAACTAGTAGTAAAAATATTTGAATTTAAAATGACATTACAAGACATACAACATTTATATATATCCTTTCTTAAAAGCTATTCCGTGATGATCTTCTAGTATTTATATTTTCTCCCTTTTCCCTTCATATTATTCCAGTTTCTTCTTGTCCCCTCTCTTTTAATTACACTGTCATAATAATAAAAAATTAAAAAAAAAATAAAAAATATTTGAAACCCACCACTGTTTCTTGGGCAGAGGAGGAGGCATACCTAAAGAATTTTCCTCTGTTTTCACCACAGTCCTATAAGGTACAATAAAGGAGAGTGGCATCATGCTGAAAAAAAGATACAAATAAAATCTTTTCTGCAGATATCCAATCACCCAAAATAGTGTGTGAGAGAGATTTATGAATTGATTTCATTTATAAGTACTTTACTTCAAGTACTTTACTTGATGATAAAATTCTGCCAGTGGTGTTTGGTTACTTTGGTCATCCAGAAAACATATCCTGGTGTCACAATGATCAAGGGGCTGTTCTCAATTAATGCTGACACAAATGGTTGCATTACTCAACTTCACACTATTCAAAGAGATATTTCTATGGAAATCAAGGTAATTGGTTCCAGCTTAACCTTGCCAAAATAAAGTAACAAACTTTAACAAAGTTACTAAATATAATTCCTATCTATGTTCTAGATTAATAATCCTCTTAAATATTTAAAATAAATAAATCAAATGGACAAAAGCTAAACTAGAGCCTTCGCCCATATCCAAAGCTATCTCCTATATTCTGCTTTGGTTCTCCAAAATGAGCCCCTTCTTTTTTGAACTTTCCCCAAACAGAACATCTCCTTTTGTTGTTGTGTACACAACAATTAGCATCAAAAACCCCAATGGCAACCGTGTGGCCACCAGCTTTACATTAACTGAATTTTGACTTTCATTAAATGCAACCTGGTATCCGTTTACAATTTGCACTAAAATTGAATATTGCACTATTTGAATTCATACTAATTTGTGATCTACCTGTATGTGTACCTGTGTGAATTAGCCATTAGCTCTACCAAGCAACAGAAAAGTGAAAAGCTTGGGTAGCGTAATGATTCCTTGCTTTGCTGCATCACTGCAAGTTCCTGAGTTCATCTGAACTTTTCAAAACTTCCTTAAAACTAAGCTCTCAAGTCCAAACAAGACGGTCCCTCTGCCTCACCCTCCCAATGTGCCCTCTTTTCTAATAATTATATGTGCCTGCTGTAAATTTCAATAATGTGATAGATGGTAAGAAATATCTGATGGTTACATTCTTCCATGAAATATTTCTCTCAGCACAGAGTTTTCTAGAATGTTCATCTACCGGTTTTTCTAAATGACAACCTATTATTCATTCGACAATTGCAGGTTTGTTTGTTTGTTGTTTTTACAGGTGCTGGGATATGCATCTTACATATGCCCTGTGGCTCATTCAAGGCCCAGTGGTGGCTTCTATTGTAGTAAGTCTACTTCACAGCTAATTTCCCAGATAAACGCTTGTCTATTTCCCCACTACCAAGTTATAGCGATGTATGTTATAGTGATGTATGTTGTAGTGCTGAGATTATTAGTGTTACCTAGGATAAAACTTGTATGCTCAACAATGAATGGGTGATCCGAGAAGATGTAACAAAATGCTGGTGGAGGAATGAGGTGAGCGTGGTGAAGAGCTACCTCCATCTCACTTGTGCTTCCTTGTTTTGTAGATCAATTTCATTCTATTTGTTAATATTATAAGGATTCTGATGAACAAACTGCGATGGCCAGATGGAAGAGGCAAGGACTCCAGTCAATACAAGTAAGGAGGCTTCTTTAAACAGCCTCACAAATAAACGCAACAGCAAACAAAATGACCAGAGGGCGAAGGTTTTCTTTGTTTGCATGTCATGGATCTGTCTAGAAAGCTGCCTCAAGGATGATTGCCCCATTGCAGTGAAGGGTGCTAAACTTATCTATGTTTTTATTTAAGCCACCTGCTTTTATGCTCACCTGTGTTATTAGGAGCAGAGAATAGAACAAAATGCAGAGTTCCAGCTATGTAACAGAGAACCTCAACTCTTGCTAAAAGTCAAGTGTACATCATAACACTGTAGGAGAGGATGAACCCACCCTGTCAACATCTTTGGGGGAAACAGGAAAAGAGATTATTCAGGGAAGACAAGGTTTCCATAACTTCTAAATGGCAATGTAACACATTGAGATGACCCCGGCTAGCATAGAGCTATCTGTATCCAAAAGCCAATATTAAACTGACCCTCTTTTTTAAAAAAATATATTATTATTCTCATCATCATCATCTCTTTTATTCATTAAACATGAAACTCAGTCAACTGGACATTTTAAAATGTGTCACAAATACCATTGACCGGTGCTATTGGTTGATATGAGTTGCTGCCAGTGTCCTAGGTATCAACCAAGTATCTTCTTAAAATATATGATGTTCTGAGTAGTGCTGTTTTTTGCAGTTCTGCTGGTGTTATTGCAGGAAGCTGCAATTTCTTAATGTTAAATTATTATTGTTGTTATTATTATTATTATTTATAATATTATTATTATATACTTTATTCATTAAACATGAAACTCAGTCAACTGAACATTCAAAAATGCATCACAAATACCATTGACTGGTACTAATGGTTGATACAGGTTGCTGCCAGCATCCTTGGTATCAACCTAGTACCTTCTTAAGATGTACGGTGTTCTAAGTAGCGCAGTTTTTTGCAGTTCCACTGATGTTATTGCAGGAAGCTGCAATTTGTTGATGTTTCTTATAAAATTCTTGGACATGGTACCAGATGACAATGATGATGATGATGATGTTGTTATTATTACTATTATTATTATTATTATTATTATTATTATTATTATCATTATCATCATCATCATCATCACCATCACCATCACCATCACCATCATCACCATTATTGTCATTCTCTCTTTCCTTGCTCCTAGGAGGCTTGCTAAATCAACATTGGTGCTCATCCCTCTCTTTGGAATCCATTACATTCTTTTTGCTTTTTTCCCTTTTGATACCACAAATGGCACCATGGAAGTTCAAGCTCTGTTTGAAAAAGCCCTAGGATCTTTCCAGGTAAGAGGGGTTAGTTCCTCTGATGAAAATTTCCTTAGATACTTAAATTAGGATCTCAGAGAATGCACGTAAGCACAAAAGTAGTGAAGCCACCTTCCCCAAGCTGGTAACCCTTAAATGTGTTAGGGTTACAACTTCTAGAATGGTGTATGTTGCGGGGGAGTCTGGCCTACCATGTTAACAAGTTCACACTCTGGTGTAACTCCTATCTTCTGCATCAAACTATTTCATGCTGTTTTTGTTTCAAAGCTCCTAATGAGTTTACTAGCATAATTGGTAAAGGCATTTTGTAAATAGAACACGTAGGATGCTGCAAACCATTCGCAGGTTCAGCCTAAAATAAACATCCCATCCTCAGCCTTGGTCTTTGGAACCATCAAAGCTGCAAAGTAATCTCCATTTCGCCACCTGCATCACATTTCAGTGTGATTTTTTGTTTAAAAAAAATGACGTTCCATCTTCCTTCTGGAATGGCAGACCGCCATTTGCTATTGTGTATTTCATAATGAATAATTTGCTTGTTTTGTTTCAGGGTTTGGCTGTGGCTGTGCTTTACTGTTTTCTTAATGGAGAGGTGAGCTTCCCATGGACTGAGATTTAGTCATGAATCCTGCTGGATAAGATCAAACGTTTGTCTAACCCAGCATCCTGTTTCCCATGGCAGCCCACCAAATGCAGGGCTGGAGAACAATAGCACTTTTCACCATAAGTTCCCCTTCAATCAGCACTAAGGAGTATGCTATTCCTGATACTGAGATAGATCATGTAATATATAGCCATTACTGCAAATACAGTTAGCTTCACCCTATGTAATTTTGAACATTTTATTCTTATCTGTTTATCATTCTCATAAATGGAGAACATGCAACAAAGCTACTAATCCAGGTAATGGCAGCATCTAACTTTTAAAAATAGGAGCAAGGAATCCTTATGAAACTAGTTTAAGTCCTTGTTCACCCATGGCATTAAATCGTGGGTTACCAACATGCTATCCATGGGCATCAAGAACGGTGTTGGGCAGTGGTTAGAATGCATTACTGCAGGCTACTTCTGCAGACTGCTGGCTGCCGGCAGTTCAGCAGTTTGAGTCCCTCAGGCTGAAGATTGACTCAGCCTTCTATCCTTCTGAGGTCGGTAAACTGACAACCCAGATAGTTGTTGGGGGCAATATGCAGAAACTGTAAACCGCTTAGAGAGGTCTGTAAAGCAGTGTAAAGTGGTATTTAAGTCTAAGTGCTGTTGCTATTGCTATCAGCATGCCTCTTGGGCTCCATGTTTCACCTAATTTTTATGTTATTGATTTTGACCCTTCTAATAAACAGAATAAATGGGAGGCTAGTATACTGCAAACTGAAGTGCTTATCTCAAACATCAGCTTTATTTTACTTTCAAGTCCCACACATATCCCAAAATAGCTTCAGAAAATAAAATCAGTCAGGGATAAGGAGAGTTCACTTGCCCAAGCAAAAGAAATAAATGGAAATGATAGTGATCTTAAGGGAGTAGAGGTGGTGATTAACGGTGCGATCAGTTTATTCTTGGTCTTAGAGTTACTATTGCTCCCACCACCAAAGTCGTTTTGTGAAAATGCCCTAAGATACTTTCAAAATTCCAGATGACCCCACAGGGTTCAGGACTTTTGTTGGCATTTTGTGTGTATGTGTGTGTGTTTTTAATGTGTTTTGTATCATCTGCAAACTTGATAAGTTCCTGTTCTAGTTGGGGGAAAAAGTGACTCTACTGCTCTTTTGGACCACTTTAGGAATATGTAGCTAATGCCTTTTCAAAGGCCATCTTTCTTAATGGTCTCCACTCAAGGGTGGGCTGCTGAGGGTTTGCAGGGGTTCAGGAGAACCTCGAGCTAAGATTCTGTGCAGTTCGGAAAACCCCCAAATCCCACTCCTGGCTGGCCCCCCCCCCATCCCAGGAGTCCCAACGCGGCATGTTTTGGATGCACGTAAGTGCAGGCTGTGCGCAGAAGTTCGGGGAGGGTGAAAAACAGGCCTACTGGAAGTTTGGGAAGGCCAGAAACAGGCCCGTTTCCAGCCTTCAGAGGGCCTCCGGAGCCTGGGGAGGCCATTTTTGCCCTCCCGGAAGCTCAAAGAAAGCCTCCAGAGCCCAGGGAGGGCAAAAATGCCCCCCCCTGTGGTGCAGGAGGCCAACTAGGCCACACCCACCATGGCCACACCCACCCAGCAACCAGGCAGAGAACCCCTTGCTAAAATTTTTGAAGCCCACTCCTGACTCCACTGCAGGCTACTGATTTTTTTTATTCAGATCTGTCCTTTCTTCCAGTTGCAAATCGGATGGAGGGACTCTTGCACCAGTTGGGCTCCCTCTCTTTTCTTTTCTTTTCTTTTCTTTTCTTTTCTTTTCTTTTCTTTTCTTTTCTTTTCTTTTCTTTTCTCCTTTCTTGTGCTGCACCTCCTTAAAGTGCTTGATAAATCATTGTCATTCCAGTTGATGGGAAAGAAACGTTTCCTCAAACCAGAAGAAGGTTTAGGTACAGTAACCATGATTGGGATATGGAATTATGCCCCAGCTTTTGCTATACAAGCATCTCCCTTGCTGACTGGTGTCTCTTGAGGAAGAAATTGGGGTGGGGTGGGGGAATATTTCTATGCAAATCTTTCAGATCAGGAAGCCAAGAATCCAGGGAGAAGCTGTGGGGACTTCCACAGAGGCTTCTGCCTGCCTTTGAAATCAGCTATATTCTCACAGAAGCCTTTGTGCTGGGGGTAGCTTTGCTGATTTAATTCCAGCCATCTGCAGCACACAAGAGAAATAACAATAGCACTTAGACTTACATACCGCTTCATAGTACTTTACAGCCAGTGGTGGGATTCAGCCAGTTCGCACCACTTCGGGAGAACCAGTTGTTAACTTTCTGAGCAGTTTGGTGAACTGGTTGTTGGAAGAAGTCATTAGGGCAGAGAACCGGTTGTTAAATTACTTGAATCCCACCACTGTTTACATCCCTCTCTAAGCGGTTACCAGAGTCAGCATATTGAGTTGGTCAGGATCAAACTACTGGCAGTTGGCAGAATTAGCCTGCAATACTGCATTCTAATCACTGTGCCACCATGGCTCTTAATGATCAAATGGTCAAACCATCCTTGAAACTCTGGGAGGGGGGGCTTGGGGACACTTTGTTTTCTCATTTGCTGGAGTTCTCGCCTCATACCCCCCTCCTAAAAGCAGAACTTGGATCGGTTTGGTTGAATTGCCAGACTGTCTTACTAGGTAATGTACCTTATGAGGGAACCTAAGGGAAGCAGGGAGGAAAAGAGGAATATTGGAATTAGGGGAAGTTCTTAAGAGATCTTCCTAGAAGATTTTAGCTTTGTCTTTCAGCATCCAGAATAGTCTTGATCTTTGTTTTTTTTCTTGGTATGTCTGGGTGGAGAAAGAGTGTTATGTAGAACAGGAAGAAACAGACTAGTGAAGTTTTAGGAGACATATTTAGAACAGTACAAAGATAGCCTTGAAAGGTATGCAACAACCATGGTAAAAAGATTAGCACAAAAAATCAAAAGAGGTTGGGAAAGAATCTCAAATCTCTTAATAATGATGGACAATATAGGAGGGGTGAGGGAGCAATTCGGATGCCTGCTGACAAGTAGGGCTAGTTTGGGGTGTCCAGCAGTTGACGGGTATGCCTTCTTCCTCCCTGGAGCAAGGGGGCCCTTGGGAACAGAATGAGAAGCAAGGGTGCCATTTTTCTATCAGTCCACAAATCTCTTTATTCCTCCTCCCCACCCCCAAATGTGGCAGGCAGTTCCAAGGGTCAGCCAAGGAGGAAGAGAAGGAATGATTTCTGATACCCCTTGCCAGCTTCTTAGAAGCAATATCAATAGGGAAGCCAGCAGGAAATTGGAAGTCCCTTCCATTCCCACTGTTGTTGTTGTTTTTTGCCCTACCTGTGATCATTCTATATCTGCTTAAATAAGAAAGTATCTCTGAAAGCATGATTCAATGGGTCCTGGATTATCAAGTCTTTAAAATCTTTACAATGCAATGTCATTTCTCTTGTTACCTCAGCCCATTCTTCTTTTTGTTTCTTCACCACATTTGTCCATTTATTAGCCTTTCTGATCTTCCTTTCCCCTTTTCTACTTGTATACCCATGATTGTCTACTACAATTGATTGTCCCTGCTAGTGGTGGGATTCAGCCAGTTTGCACCACTTCGGGAGAACCGGTTGTTAACTTTCTGAGCAGTTTGGCAAACTGGTTGTTGGAAGAAATAATTAGGGCAGAGAACTGGTTGTTAAATTACTTGAATTTCACCATTAGTCCCTGCCCACATTTTGGCTTTGCTTCCTTCCTCTGCAGGCAAGTAATGGCTAACCACATACCATCAGGGCAGGATATTGCTTGACTTGAGACTGATTTATCCTTGTTATTGACTGCAAAGGTTGATCCCCTATGTTGGAGAGGGAAGGGTGTCCCCTTTCTCTTAAGAAAACCACGAGCCTTCTTACTAAACTGAAACTTTTTGTTCAGGTCCGGCAGGAACTTCACAGAAAATGGTGGCAGTGGCATTTAAGGAAGCATCTCGGTACTCATAAGCACCACAGCTCTTTGTTTCCGAATGAAGTAAGCGGGCTCACTCAAGTCTTGCAGCTGACAAAGCCTGGTTCTCAGGAGGAAAGGCGACCTTCTCACCCAATTCTGAGTAAACTGTAAATGTTTCCAGGGCACACGAGGACATGCTAAAACTCAGAGGAAACTTGCATTACCTAATCGGGCATTGTGGTTCAGGACTTAAAAGCTAGTTGTTAGCTCTACCTGGAGACTGACTTAGGCTATGGGCCTGACCTTGCTATCATGTGGATTATTTTGAAAAGATGATGTGTGAAAAATAATTTCCAAATAGAAGGCTCATCCTGTTGTGACCCAGGCCCAAATAAGTAGTATTAGACGCAAACAGTTCCAAAACAAACAGACTTTATTAGAACAGCTGAGAATTAACTCATTCTCAGCATAGTCCAAACTAAATCAAAACAAATTCTTCATAAGACAAATTCTTCAATCTAATCACCAACCTTGGTATAATTAGGCAAACTGCCAAAGGCTTCTCTTGGCAAAAGTTCAGAAGCAGAAGATGCCAACCAGAGATAAATGCAGCAAGACAAGAACAAGTCTATCAATGTTGTTTTCCGACAGAGAGCCTAAGAACCGTTGCTGGTCTTTTAAGCCTTATGGGAGGGGCCAATCATCTCTTGGTCCTACTCCCAAGTCATCCTCTTTGCTTTAGCTGCTCTTGCCTTCTGGCAGCTCTTCTCATACATGCACTAGGAACAGGCTCCTCATGTTCCTCTGCCTCTCTACTGTCAGCCTCTGGAGGCTCCAGAGTCTGCACATCACTCCCCGATGGCCCTAGCTCCATCCCTGCCTCTGACGCAGAGCCCTTATCCGGGCCTTCCCCAGCCTCCAGGACTGGCCCATGTTCTTCCTCAGCCTCATCGCTGTCCGACTCCGCTGCCAGCTCCACAGGCTGCTGGTGGACCATAACACATCCCTCTCAACTTGCTGGTTTTGTTCTTTGGAATCTATCATTTCAAAAGAGTGTACCTTCTCTTCTCTGTTTGGTTCTTTATTGGAGAGAGGATTCTGAACAGTATTGCCATTTTCTTTATGACTCTGACGTAGAAACTGGTTATATATCTTTGGTAAGTGTTGCATTGTGTGAACATGATAGAGTGTACATTTTTTTGGCAGAGAGAAAAGATATCTCTTTGGTATGGAGCCCATGCCCACAATTAAATTGAGGGATTTTTTTAGGCATTGTATATGGACATTTGAGTTTGCTGTTTGGAAGTCTTGGCAATTCAGCTGCCACAAAAGGCCTTTACAACTTCGTCTTTAGAGCTGATTGTGGCTCTGTGGGACTTGGGGCTGCCACTTGGAAGCTAGCTAAAAACAATTCACTCCGTGAGAGACTGCTGTATATCTTCAATTCATCTAAAACAGAAGTTGGATTAGAAAGATGCCCATTTTTCTGACATGATTTCCTGTTGTATTCTGAGCCTAATTTGAGAGATTGCTTTAGATTCACAAAGCTCCAATGAATTTGGGAGGTGCCATGCATATATCTGTGTTTCTTTGCCTTCAACTAGTGTTGACACCTGATGATGCCTGGACAAGTCCCTGCAGTTTTCTTGGCAAGATTTTGGAACTGGTTTGTCCTTTCTGGGGCTAAGAGAGAGAAAATGGCTCAAGGTTTCCCAGCTGGTTTTATGCCTAAGGAAGGACTCAGTTTCTAACCTGATATTTTAACTACTACAGAACAGAATTCTTTATTGGCCAAGTATCAAAGTGGCTTTATGTATCTACAGTATTACTCTTCCCAGTTCTGTGGTACTACATTTTGCAGCATCTCTGACCATTAGCCATGCTGACTTGTACTAATAATAGATCGAGTCTAGGAAGGTCTGGAGCAGTATTTTTCAACCTTGACCACTTGAAGATGGGTGGACTTCAACTCCCAGAATTCCCCAGCGAGCCAAAAATTCTGAATTGGTCCACATATCATTGAGTCATTGAAGCACTTAGAGGTTTATCTGTGTCCTCAAGGTCACCTGAGTAGTGCAAATGGTTCCTGTGGTCTGCAGTTTTTTCCTCTGGAAATCCGTTAATACTCCCACATTATTTGATGCCAAAGTACATGGCTATGTCTCTCAGGACACAGATAAACCTCCAAGTGCCTCAATGACTCTCTGAAAGGATGCAAATTACCAGCTGTCTGCAAGGAATATAAATCCTTCAATTCCCCACCATCCAGTCAAAGCTGAAGGAGCTTGTTGGATGAGAAATTAAACGTTTTCAAAGAAAAAACAAGAAAAATCCAGTTGCTTCCTGAAAAAGCACCTTTGGGACTGATTTGGAGGGTTCCTTATCCCTGCTTTCCATTGACTGTTTCTCATTATCAAACTGTTTCAAGAGTGCTCTTTTAGCTACTTAAATCTTTGTAATAATTAGCACATCAGTGGCATTTGCAGTGCCTTTCTTCTCCTCCTCCTCCTCCTCCTTCTCCAAATTTTTCACAAAAAATAAGACAGGTACTGTAAACTTGCTAAAGCTCTAGCTATTTTACATTGGTTGGACAATGTTCAAACTAGTACAGATAGTTCATGTCAGACTTTTGCTTGCTGTGATGAATTGCATCAGTGAATATTGATTTTGGCAGTAGCTTGAATTGACAGTTACCAGTATTGTTCTGTGGCTTTGGGAAATCATCTCATTGTGAAAGTTAAGCATGTGTTTTCATATTATTGAATTTGATTCTAGTTTATCCGCTGCCTGTGCCAAATATCTCTACAGTGAAAGTACCATTGTATTTAATAATAGTCACAAATATAATATTTTTGGGCCATATGAGGCAAAAAAACCAACAACCACCCACAACTTTTTTTCTGAGCCAACAATGACTTTTGTGGACTCTCTTCACTCCTAAATTAGCTTGCCCTATGCAAGTGGCCCCTGGGTGTGTTAGATTATTATCTCAAGCCAGTATGTACAAGGTGATGAGATCTGTTGTCCAAGATACTTGGATGTTCCTGGAACAGTTAGACATTTCACACAGAGCCTACAGCTACATTCTGCCCATTTTGGTTTTCTATGATTGAGTTCACACATTATACTATGCTGAAAACTGTCAGTATAGATTTTTATCTTGTTATGGTGGAGAACAGATTAAACTTTTAGAATAAGCAGAGAAAAATCTGTCAAAACTGGCTGATCCATTGCTGAACAGTTTTACCATTAAGATTTTTTCCCCTGATTATAGCCCACAATGTCTGGAGATCATTTAATCCAACCTCCTGCATCTGCATATGGGAGTGGGAGAACCAGTCCCCTTGTATATGCTTGGCTTTCACAGGGTTTTACTCAGTAAAAGCATAAAAATAAATCAACCCCATTCTCCCGTAGGTTAATGACCAAAGTGTAATGTCAACAGTTCTGACAACTGTGACCCAAGACTCTCTACTGAGGATCTCAAGTAATTTAGAAGAGAGAGAACACATTTTTTTAAAAAAAATGTATAAGCAAAATGGGAACACTGTCAAAAACTTATTCTGGACTTTTCTCCTAAAATTACCTGCATGAGCTCTCAATGGAGAATTGCTATATATAGCAAACATAACTGTCTTGTGTAGCCTTATATCTCTCAATTATAAATATACTGTATAATTAAGCCTGGTGACGCCAATGAAATTATTAGTTTTATTCATGGGGGTATCACACAAATAATTTTTTCATTTTAGGGTGCTGCCAAGTTTGAGAACCAACTCATTGAGGTAGCTGCTCCATGCATCCTTAAAGCATGAAGGTCAGCTTGGTGACTTTGAGCAGTCATTCTCTCTCTCTCTCAGCCTAACCTTCTTCACAGGGTTGTCGTTGTTGGGAAAAGAGGGGATAGAAGGAGTATTGTGTGGGTTCGTCATCTTAAGATATTTATAGAAATAATAAAGGCAGGAAATAAATTTATCTCTCTGAGTGGCCTCTGGCTATTTGTTCTTGTCACAGGATCTTTATGATGCCCCTATCTTTAGTGCCTTTGTTGCAAAAACATTAGTGGCTTTAGGCTCTGTTAATATCAACTGTTATCTGGGAATGCCATGTACACTTGTTTTGTTGTTAGAAAGTTATGTTGGCATACATGGCTACCTGAACAGAAATTCAAAGTAAAACAACCTGTTTGTTAGCCCCAGGTGAGAGATCAGTATATAGACCCCAAGACAGGAAATGGGGGGAAGAGCTGTCACACATCATGCCAGCATGCTTAGATGGTTCTCTGTCCTGATCATAATACGGATTTACTGGAGTAATTAAAATTAGGGTTTTTGTCTTAATTCAACCTTGTCATGCTTAAACTTTGTCTTGAATTGAACTTTGCAATAATGGTAAGAAGCATTATCTATGTCAATTTAGTTCTGGCTATGCTTCCATCTTATGTGCTCTCTTTCTCACCTACCCACCTTTTTGTGAATGTGCATATAAGCATGCATACTTTAATATGTACAGTTGCTGGAGACAAAAAGTCTGAGAGCGCTTAATAATACCCATTAATATCAATATTCCATAAGTCATTTTTGACATGTCTGTCTTGCCTATCATGATCATTTTGAAGCTATCCTTGACTTACGACCATTGGATTTACAACAATACTGAAAAAAGTGACTCACAATCAGTCACCACACTTACAATCGTTACTGTCCCCATGATTGCAATTCAAGCAGTTGACAACTGGCTCACATTTACAACAGTTGCAGCTTTTTGGGGTCACGTGACTGATACTTGCAACCTCCCCAGCTAAATTCCAACAAAATGAGTGGGGAAACTGGCAGGGAAGATCCCAAATCGCAATCATGTAATCTCTTGCTTAACGGATATGGCAAAAAGATGTAAAATTGGGTGCAGTGACATAGTATCTCGCTTAATAAGTGTTATCACTTAATGACAAATTTTCTGGTCCCTATTATGGTTGTAAATTGAGGACTACCTATAAACCAAGTGAATTATCATGATTTACCAGCTCAAGCTAAATAATTAATGTCTGAAAAGAATTTCCTGGCTGGATTTGATCCATGGATAATATATCTTACCCCAACTTTCCTCAACTTCATGCCATTCAGAGATGATTAATTTCTATGAGCATGAATAAGGAAGCCAGCATCCTCAGGCAATTATTTATCCCTAGAAGGTATATATCCCGACCATGCAGTATTCCTGAATCACTATTGTTTTCTAAAGGTCAGTCCCCTTTTGTGGGATCATCCCATCCAACAACTACGTACACCATGCAAAGCTGAAAGCAGTAAAATATGGCAGTTGTTTCTATAATCTTAGGTTTATTTTAAAAAAATCATCTAGTCATGCTGGGTTTAGAGAAAAGTTAGGGTACACTCTGAATAAATACATCATTCAGGAGTGTTTTTAATAGGGTTAGGGCACATTGCATCTCATTTCTACACATTTTCTATCTAATGACTCTGTTTCAAATTCTTAAGTTACCTCCCTTTTTCAATTTGGGTAGGTTTGTGCAGAAAAGACATTATCAGTTTAAACCTATTTTACAAACATTTTCAAATTCTGATTTCTAGGAGAACCTTTTCCAATTCCTTTTCTCTACAATTTAGTGCAAATATACTGGGGTATATGTGTGTGCATATATATTCACATGCATTTGCTGTATGTCTCCCAGCTGTGACACTTATAAGTGACTAGAATTACCATTTTAAAAAGTAGTTTATTGAACATTTGACATTCTGATCCTAGATATCTTCCAATTTCCTTTTATAGTTTGTAGAAAAGAGTTTAGAAAAGCCCACATGTTATAACTTACTTAGTAAAACAATCATTATTAAAGTTTAGAAAAGCTTACTTGTTATAACTTACTTAGTAAAACAATTATTATTAAAGATAAAGATCACCTAAAAAAACATTCTCTGGAATTTACTGGCAAATGGCTTTTAATAGGACAAAAAGAGTCAAGGTAAATAGTATTTACAATTCTTTTAGAACATCAGCTCAAAATTGATCTCTAATGTACTACAGCTAGATAGTTTTGAAGGCCTAATTTAATCAGAACCATAATTTTTGAAAGGCAAAGATGATGGTCATTCATTTAGCCCATGAGAAGAGAGTGTTCCACCTTTTGAAAATGAGCTGAAATTCCAGACAAAGGATAGAATAATCAGTGCAAAAAATATATATTAAACAATACAACAGCAAAGACAGACACTGGCAGTATATCATGCAAGAAATCTGGAAGAATTCCACATTTGTTGTAGCAAAGGTCCACAGAGATTTGTGTTCGGTTCTTTAGCACATTATTTTTTTCAAGAAGACTTCAAATTTCTTCATCAGATAGTTGGGAAAACTGTTGAATGAAATCAGCAAGACAATAGACTTCTAGATAGGCAATAATAGAGAATTAATGCTCTAAACTGGGGAAAAATACTATAGATTTTGCAAAATATTCTCAATATGAAAAATTCAAAACTCCAATCAAGCAAATCTTTCTTTCTTCAGGTTCATACAATTTAATTTATACAGACTACTAAACAATACAGGTAGATACGATTTGCTAATTTTCCAGGGTCATCCCTCACCCTGGGAAAGGTCTGGAGATACTTCACTGTATAATGTATTGTGTTCTTCAACTGTGCAAAGTCTTAACAGCTCATAAGAGGCAATAATAAAAATGCAAGCTGAATGACACACCAAGATCTTTCTAAGGGACAATAAATGGAGTATCTTTTTTTTGTCATAGTGAACATATAAAAGTATATGGTGGCTTGTGAATCTATTGATTCTACTGGTATCATAACCTATCTAGTTAATTATTAAGCACTCTTTCTATTTGGGGTCCTTTTTAATATATTGCACCACAATTCCTATTGCCCAAAGCAGTCCATGCAATACTGGTTGGGGTTAGGCATTTAATATGACCCCGCCAGATTTGGGGAAGCTTGGCTAGACTGCCAACATACTGGCTTTAGTTTATTTCCAAGTAAATGGCTTGGAAACTTCTACAAAAGTTTTAGTGAAAAACTTAGTAGAATAATTAGGGCATTCCTAAATAGTCTTTCAGTTAGCTGTAAAGATACAAATATAAATAAGGATTAGAGAACCTAGAATTCAATCAAGCATGCAGCTTTATTGAAATAACACTGGTTCTCTCAAAAACAATGATTCAGTGCAGTGGTTTCCATAGAAAATTTGCCAGCTGATCTGTGCATTTCTTAGGCTACTGACTTTTTTGTTGTTGACAATAATGAACAATTTGGATTAATAATATAGGATATTTAGAAGTAGAAAGTTCACAGGGATGGAGTCAAACATTTACAATTTTAAATGGTAACAACTGTCCCAAGTTTATGAAACTTATTGTTGTAGTAAAATATTGTGAAATATTTTACTACAATATACAGACATATACAGAAAAGGGTTCAAGTTATTACTGAACAATAGAGAATTCATGCTTTAAACTTACACCAAATCTGATTTACAATTTATTTCATTCATACCACAGGGTGTGTTTTAGGATTGAAATCATATAAGCTATATGTCCAGAAAGGAGTACAGGAGCCTCCTTCCACTTTTACCACCATATATGTGCAAGTAAATGCTTTCTATGATAACGGCCTGACCCTATATTCTTAGCAAAGAATGTATATTTTAGAAGGATAAAAACTTACTTTTCTGTAATTTTGAAAAGCAGGAAGTAAATTTAACTGGGCATTTTTTGTTACAAACTCTGTGGTTAGAAATACACAGAGTTTAGATGTCTCTATGAAAAAATATTTCTAGCTTGCGGGAAGGGACTGACTCTCCATTATCATTCATTAAATTGTTTTAATGAAATAATTAAAAGTGGCACAGGCCTCTTTTAAAAAGATGTTGGTTGGATAGCTTGCTTCTCAGCAGTAAAGGATCTTACTTTGGTAGAAAATGCACACAGTACTGGCATGGTTTATACATCATATATTTGCCAGAGAATATATGATAAAAGCACAAACTTTAATTGTGGCTTATGTATGACAATGTGAAAAGGCAAATTATTTGTGTTTATTAGAAAGTAAAGTTTTAGTTGGTACTGTCCTATGTCCTACATAGTACAAATATTTCTGGTGATACAAATTACTGATATGAAGAGCACAATTGTGAAAATGCACAAAACCCATTTACACAGCATAGGTCTTATTCTACTTGGCTATGGAATTTGGTTCCCACCCAACTCAAATAAAAATAATGTGATTGGTTGTCATATTCATTTCAGTGAGACACTTAAAAGATAATGACTGTAACTGGACTAAGGATGTTGAGGCTTAGAAACTGAGTTTTAAATTAAGCAAGTTACTTTTTGCTATTCCATTACTATGGTTAGATG
Source organism: Arizona elegans (assembly GCA_022577455.1). NCBI lineage: Eukaryota > Metazoa > Chordata > Lepidosauria > Squamata > Colubridae > Arizona > Arizona elegans. The sequence goes on from JAKOOJ010000001.1 coordinate 108,789,516, forward strand.
CATTATTTAAAATCCCAACAGGTTATAATTTCCCATTTCCAGTACTCAGCATCCATTATCAACTTAATTTGGAGACATCCTCTAGAAAGTGGCAAGCTGTTGGAAATCTTTTACCTTATGCTACCAAAAAAATCAAAAATCAAAAAATCAAACTAAACAATTCCCCTCAAAAACAACCCCCCTTGGTGTCTTTCTCGAACGTTAATGAGCTGCAATATATTCTTGGGATATTTGGTTCATCATGTTTAATTTTTTCTCACTCTGTTCCATGGAAAAGTTAAGTTGTTAAGGTGAAGTCCACTGATTCCATTAAGGAAGAAAAGGAACGTTGCAATAAATTCACACCAATAGGTTAACGTAAAACTTGTGAACGTGATGTAGTCTCTCAGGAGGATTAAGAAGCTCACCATTCCAGCCGATGACAGTAGAAATGAGACAAGAATGAGGACTGAGCCCATGGACCATTTTCTCCTTGAGTTGATATCTTCGCAGACTTGAGAGACCATGAGAAGTTCCAGGCCAAAGATTGCAACAACAATGGCAAAAGACACCACACTTCTTATAAAGGTCATTCCTATGCTTATCCCTCTGATATTGGTCAAAGAGAGATCAGTGGTGCATTTCAAGGTGCTGTTGCTTCCAAGGGTACAGAAATGCCACAGACCAAAGAGTTTTCCTTTTGTGAAAAGCCAATGGCCATCGCATACCGCAATGGACAACAGAACAATGGCAATTGCAACACAGAGGATAATTAAGCTCCTGATAAAGGTCTCAAAGAATGATTTCTTCGGTCTTCTACGAGTAAGTAACCACTGGGTCTTCAGGAGAAATTCCCAAAGAAGGAACAGGAAAAAGAAAAAAGAAACATAGATTTAGTTCAGGTGGAACAGACCGTTTTCGTTAAGAGCTACATTGCCTCAAGATTATCTTTTCAAAGTCACAGTGTCTGTGATGGCTGGAACCAAGACAGACAGTAGCTGTGCAGTCACACCCCTAAGTGTCCAAAAGGCCATGCATATTCTACCGATAAAGGAGAATATCTGTATCTCAGGGTTGGAATGAGGGATCCTTGGTGCTCTCTGTGCTTGGTTGTTTTCTTGCAAATGTTTCATTACCCAAACTAGGTAACATTACAGTGCACTAATTATGTTACCTACTTTGGGTAGTGAAACATTACAAGAAGGCAACGAAAGTCAGAGCACCAAGGAACCCTCATGCATATTGTCTTTCTGATGTCTCCTTTTCTAATTCTTTATCTTTCTACTATTCTTTCTTTCTCTCTGTCCCTTAGGGTGGCAGGGCAGGCTGTCCTTAGTGAAGATCTAAATTGCCCACTTGCAAAGTTTCTGAAAACAGCCTGAAGGTTGTATAACATTACCATACTGGATCTCTTTTAAACAATGAACAAACTGTGATTTTTGGCATGCCAATAAATACCATCAGTGAAGTCAATTAAATATACTTTAAAGACCATTTATACACAATTGATCTGAAAGGGTCTTGGGAAGAATGCATAATAAACAATATTGATGTAATTCATGAATTCTATAGAATAAAAGCCCTAGTAAATGTTCCATCAGTTTTTCAATAGGAATGTAATATTTGGAAATAAAGAACATTTTCTGTAATTTGTCAATCCCAAGGAAATTAAACCAAAACAGTCATTTTAATGTGACTTCCTTCTTTGAATTTTTTTGTACACACATCCTGACAGGCAAACTATTCAAAGAAGTCTCAAGATACAGCTATTAATACTAGCGGATACAGCTAGAAGCATGCATTTTGCAAACAGAGTTGAGACTGATGCTTGACATTCACAGGAAATCCCCCCACCCCATTACAAAATAGGCTTTTAAAATTTCTGTGAATAGCACAGATCTATTTACCTAAGCATTTCTGATTAACTCGATTGCACTATTTGGCTTAAGATTGTGCTACAAATATCCCAAGCAAACATTCTCGCTTGACTCCCACAGACTTTATCTGCCTGGCCCATTTGGTTTGCAAAGCCTCATGCAGGACCTTTGCTTTACTCCTACATCCTTGAGGAAGAATAATGGAACAGAGGCAAAACTGGGAAGAAGAGAGTTGGCACAATCCAACTCACTTTGTCTGTGTGCTGCTTCTCCCCCCTCACCCCCCTGACAGGGAATAACAGGAAATAATGCTGCAGGATTAGACACGTGTTGCCTTTGCTGTAGCTTTTCTCATCGTAACAATATCAAGGTTCTACTTTCACCTCTTGTGGAAATAACCTTAGTACATCCCGAGTCCCAGAAAGAGCTTCTTTTGACTATCTCGTGCATGCACAAGAGCAACCGCTTGTCCATCCTCCATAGTTGGTGTCCTCCAACTATGTACATTTATTTCACTTACAGTAGGACTATCTTCATTTTTAATCCATAAGAGCTACCTTGTGAGGTAGGTTGAGCTGAGAGACAGTGGCAGATGCGGAATCACCCAATAGGTTTCTTTGGCTAGAAAATATTAGAATCTGGGCCTCCCTAGTTCTCATCCAACACTTTGACTACTGTACAGTGCTAGCTCTTGATGTTTATCTGGCATTAAAAAGTAGTTAACCATAAGGGACAAAACCATAGCCATTGTTATAAGGCACGCTGGCAGAGCTAAAGAAGCAATCCTTCATTCTCTGTTTTTCAATTGCTTTCCCTCATCTGTGTAATACTGTACTCGTTTTGTAATACAGGTAGTCCTTGACTTATGAACACAATTGAGCCCCAAATTTCCATGGCTACGGAAGACAGATACTGAGTTTTGCCCCATTTTATGTCCTTTCTTGCCACAGTTGTTAAGTGAATCCCTGCACATATGATTAAGTTAGTAACACAGTTGTTAAATGAATCTGGCTTCCCATCGGCTTTGCTTGGCAGGAGGTCACAAAAGGTGATCACATGACCACCACCATCCGGACACCGCAGCCCTCATATCTGCCAATTGCATCTGGATTTTGATCACATGACCATGGGGATGCTGCAATGGTTGTAAGTGTGAAAAATGTTTGTACGTCACTTTTTTCAGCGCCATTGTAACTTTGAACACTCACTAAACAAACGGTTGTAAGTTGAGGACTACCTGTATTCCTTATATTTTACAAGCAACAGGCTGGAAACACTTTAATTCCAAAGGACTGCAGTCTAAGATAGGCCAGGGAACAACCTTCCTCCCACAAAAGAAAGAAAAACAGAATAGCAAGAAAGAATCGGTATACCCCACCCCACCCCAGTTCATGCGGTTTTGCTCATAACATAACAGTATTGAGGTAGAGAGAGAAAGATCTCAAGGCTTTTCAGGAGGTGAGTTTGAGGAAGGTTTTCTTTTAAATAGTTTCTGGCATCAGGGTTACCAAGGGAGAATTCATTTCATTCATTTCAGGATCAATGGAGTTGTAGAGTAATGGTGACACAAAGAGATGTGCTGGAATTATCAGCATGGAGAGATGAAGCAATAGAAGGCTTTCCAAGGATAAGGAACCTTTGCAAGATCTGTATGGATAGCATTTCTGAGTCAGCTGCTCAGCTGGCAATCAATTCACTCCACGCACCACTTGATTATGGATGCTCTCGTGGTGGACATTTTTGAAGTCATCCAGCTATCGTGGGGATTTCTTTTCTTTTTTTTTTTAGTGAATGATCACCTAAAAAAAAATGTGTGGACTTATCTATCCTATCCTCTTCTGCTTTTTTTCTTACCTTCTTCAGATAGCTAAGTGGGGGTTTGGCTTTGAACAACTTGGGACTTATTTCCAGCAAAAATTAATTCTCTCTTCTTGGCATTAACATTGACTGAGGTTTATTTCACTGTGTTATGATGTTCACATGACCCCCTTAATACCCTCTTTGACCCAGTTAAACATGCTATGTGAACACGGGCTGAAGGGAAGATACCAAACAGATTCTAAACCTTCAGTGAGCTAAATATCTGATAGACATAGGTGGATGAAAAGAAGACAGCAGAAGACCAAGAGAAACAAGCAGCAGTAATTGGCAAGCAATGACCAAAATTTGCACAGAAGGAAGGAAGGAAAGGAAGAAAGAAAGAGAGGGGGGAAGGAGGGAGGGAGGAAGGAAAGAAATGTGTGTGTGTGTATGTCAAAAAAATAAGAACAAGAGATGAGAGATTGTGCATTTCACTTTGGACAAAATATGAGAAAATAAAGAAGCAGTACACTATAGCAAAATGGGTACACAATAGTGCTCCAGATATTGCTCAATTAAAACTTCCCCAATTCCCAATCATCATGGTCAATTATGAGGAATGCTGGGAACTGAATATTTGGAGGACTAATGATTTATCATCCTTGCATTTAGAGGTATTGAAAACTCTAATATACATAAATGCTAAAGATGATTAAAGAAATATATCTCACATTAATCAGCACTGTCCCATTTCTGAGAAATTTAGCTCTAAAAATATTGACCAAGAAATATTCCCCCAGATTTCCGTTTCTCTTAATTGTCATTCCTGTGGCGCACTTTGTTTTGAAAATCACTCTTGTACAAGCCTTGCTGTGTATGAGCTAGTTTTGCTGAAACATCAGGAACAACATGCCAGCAAGAGACAGATTTGCTGATCTTTGTAAACAACTCATTGCATTCTAAGAAAAAAGAAGGAAGTTGAGCAAGTTGAGTTGCTTTGGTTCTTGGATGCCCTCACCCCTAAAAAAAAAATAGAGAAAGAATATGGAGCATAAGTTATTTAATTTGTTCCAGGCTTCTTATCAACAATAGCTAGAGGAGGCATCTGTACTTGCTTCTGTATAATGAAGTAACATGTTCCATCTCTCTGAGTTACTGTGATTTCTTTCTTACCTCTTGTCTGTGTTTGTGTAATATTTGCATGAGTGTGTGTGTGTGCAGATACTCTGCTCACATGACCAGGAGAGAGAAAAGGAAAACCAGATTAGAATGCAATAGTTAATTTCAATCTGTGAAAATACCCAAACTGTGTAGGGATGCACAGGCAATATCCCCCCCCCCTGGAATATTTTTCTTTGCAGTCTTTTTGGCCAAATCTGGCCCATTTTCAAACTCCACTGTCTTTCGTTGGCTTCCCCTCTTAGATTTAGTCTAACTCTGTTCAATGTTTGGACGGATATCCTCCACATGAGCAGATAGACAGGGTCCTGAATCTCTCTACACAATTTCTTTCCAACCTTCTGTTGTGTTGGAAACATTTCACATTGCATATAGTATGCTTCTCCTCACCCCACTAGTTGGATTTGCATGTGTTTATTTGAATCCCCCTCAGAATATTATCAGTCTGATGCATATACCGTAGGTTGATGGTATCTGCGTTTCTGTCCCCATCCCCACCCCATCATGCTGCATCTGTCTTGTCTGAGTGTATGTAAGCCCTGGGAAGAATAGGGCAGGCTGTAAATGCTTCTTTCTAAACCAGATGACCTTCCATCTTGAAAGAGAGGATGCCTACTTTTGTTCGCCTTAATTGCTCTGCCCTGGGTCATGTGACTAGGAGAGGAGGTTAAGAATGGACCCTTAAACAACAGCTTTCTCAGCTCCTTGTGTGTGTGTGTGTCTCTTTCTTCCAGGAAGATTGTCTTCCAAGCAGATCTGCTTTCCTTTTGTGAAATTTAGTCTTTCTTTTGCCAGCTTCTCTCATCACACCCACCCTGGGTTTTTTTAATCTCATTTAGTTCACTTTTGGGAGAGTCACCCAGCTAATGGATGGCCAGAAAGTTTGAACTATGTGAGGGACCAGAAAGAAAGAAAGAAAAAGAGAGAAGAGAGAGAGAGAGAGAGAGAGAGAGAGAGAGAGAGAGAGAGAGAGAGAGAGAGGGAGGGAGGGAGGGAGGGAGAGAGAGAGAGAGAGAGAGAGAACCGCACTCTTTACTCGAAGCCCCATCTTCAATTGTGTCCCACCTCCACCCGCTTCTCCCCAAGCCCTAAAACCCTTCTCCAAGCTGTGCAACCCACTCGCCAACAAAAAGCGAGCCATTTGTCATCCCTGGGCGATAGTAAATCTCGGAAGGCAGATTTAAAAGTCAACTTCTGGGCGAGCAAGGAGAGGAACAGAATCGCATGATAAAAAGACTTTCAACTTTCCACTATTTGAGTTCTCGGTTAGGGAAGCCCTCCGTCTAAAAGAGAAAACGCAACGGTCGGGATTTTCGATTTGGGGACGCAAGGGCTCTCTTTCTCCACCACCCTCCACCCACTCCGCGTTTGGAGAGAAAATTTACGAAGAGCAACAGGTGAGTCCGCCGATCGCCCAGTCCCAGAGGAACCGCTCCGCCTGTAGGGCGAAGAGCGAACATGGTACCAGGTAGAACAAAGGACCGGCCGACACAAGGCATCCAGGGATGGGACCCCCTCCCTCCTTGTCCTGCCCCCCCCACCCCAAACCTCGCTCCCCTGTCCCAAAGAGCGTCCCTTCCGCCCCCAGGACGCGGCCCTCTCCCCCCGCTCTCCCCAACTTACTTGCGCTGCTATGGCTGTCATGGTGACTGGGGTTCCCGGCGGAGGAGGAGGAGGAGGAAACCAAGGGCAACTTCGCTCCGCTTTGTTCCCGGCGCTGGCGGGAAAAGTCTCCCGCGGCCGCTCCGCGCGTCTCTTTCAGAGCCAGGCGGCTTCGAGCAAGAGCTGCGAAGAGAGCGGGCCCCCGGGCGACATCCTCGGGGAGGCGGGCAAGCCGGGCGGCGGAGCGCCCTTTGAGTTTTCCCTCCGGCTGAGTCAGCAGCCCAGAGACTCCGGGAGGAGGAGGAGGAGGAGGAGGCGGGCAAAAACGGGGGGGGGGGGGGCGGAGTGCTCCGAAGAAACAAGGCGCGCCGGGAAGAGCCGCTGCCTGCTGCGCCGACTTCGCGAAACTGAGGGGGGGGGGGGGGGTCAATACTTAAGGCAAGACATCCCCCTTCGCCCCCCCCCCCCCGCGGTTCTTCCAAGAAGGCGGTGCTCTCTCTCTCTCTTTCTCTCTCTTTCATTCTCTCTCCCTCTCATTTCTCTCTCCCCCTCCCTCTCTCTCTCATTCTCTCTTTCTCATTTTCTCTCTCCCCCTTCCTCCCTCATTCTCTCTCTCCCCCCCCTCTCCCCCCTCCCTCATTCTCTCTTTCATTCTCTTTTTCTTATTTTCTCTCTCCCCCTTCCTCCCTCATTCTCTCCCATTCTCTCTCCCTCCCCCTCCCTCTCCCCCTCTCTCTCATTCTCTCTTTCTCTCTCATTTTCTCTCCCCCCCTTCCTCTCTCTCTCATTCTCTCTCTCTCTCATTTATTTATTTATTTATTGATTGATTGGTTGGTTGGTTCGATTTATATGCCGCCCTTCTCCGGAGACTCAGGGCGGCTTACAATGCGTTAAGCAATAGCCTTCATACTTTTGTATATACCTGCTTAGTAGGGCTTTTGGGCCCCCCTAAGCGGTATTCTTTTTTATACAAAGTCAGCTTATTGCCCCCACAATCCGGGTCCTCTTATTCTCTCTCTCCCCCTTCCTCTCCCTCTCCCTCTCCTCCCTCTCTCATTCTCTCTCTCTCTCCCTCTCTCTCTCTCTCTCATTCTCTCTCTCTTTCTCATTCCCTCCTCCCTCCCCTAGGTTTGCCACCACACATTGGGCTGTAAAGGGAACGAGTATGTTGGTGCGTGTGTTGCCCTAGGCTGAGCTAATATAAGGGTGGCTGCTTTGGGGGTTAGCGGGTCAGTGGGTCATTCAAACCCCGAGGTTGTGCTGCATTGTGACTGGCTGAAGACCTTAATTACAGTAGTGGAACTCGGGAACCTGAATTAACCCAATCGCTTGAGATGGTTGCACAAGAGACCGCGAGCTAATCACACGGAATGGGTTGCGCACAATAGGCTGCCGCAAAGAAAACAAACACAAACATCTGAGCAAAGTTAAAAACTCATCAAGATTAATCTCTTATGCAAATGCAGGCAGGATGTTGCAACGCCTGAGTAGCATCTTATTTCCTGGATCCCACTCAACACCCGGGAAAGAATTGCAGGGCAGTGACACCCACTGCTTATCCTTCTTTAAAAGTAGATGAATAAAGAGGGTTAAAGGCCAGAAGAAGAGATGCTAGAATAAGCCCACAACCCCTCTCCCCACCACAAAAAAGATTTCATCTTCTTGCAGTCAGACTCAGCTACTTGCAATCAGTATAATCACATCCATGTTGACTTTCTGGTGACAAAGGCAAACACTTCCAAATCAAGATGGTCACTAAATGGTAACAAAGCGATAAGAGTTTACTGTCCACCTTGTCTTCCAGTGATTGTCAGTTTTCCAGATCACTTTTGGTAGCCCCATCCCAAATGTAGATTAATTGTAAAAATGGGAACATTGTGGAATTTTGGAAAGTTTCTGCTTTTTAACTGTAATCAGTGACTGAGTTATGTGAGTCTCTGAAGCACAACCCAGGTACCTTTTCATTTAATAAGCAGTTCTGTGCAAACCCAGCCTTTCTGGTTAGTTTCTGGGTCAGTGTGTTGCACAAGACAGGACATTGGAGTAATTAAAATATGATAAGGATATTGCCTGCTCTGCCCTATCCTGCTTGATCCAAAATGCTACACCCAGCCAGCAAAATTAGGTAGGATAAAGACCCATCTCTCAATGGCTGTAATACAATTGTACAACCTTTTTTGCCATGGTTCTTAAGTGAAGCACTAGTTAAGTGAAGCACATTATGAAACAAGGCCAGCTTTCCTCATTGACTTTGGTGTTGGAAATTGGTTGGGAGTCACATTTATTTTATTTATTTATTTATTTTGAATTTGTATACCGCCCTTCTCCCTGAGGACTCAGGGCGGTGAACAGCCAAATAAAAACATCAAATACAAATATTAAAATACAGTTAAAAGATATATATAAATTTGGCCCCATTAATTAAAAACGATAAACAAAACAATTAAAAACACTTAAAAAATTAGGCCAGCCCAGCTTGCTGGAAAAAGAAGGTTTTAAGGGCACGGCGGAAGGCACTGAGGTCATAGATTCTCCTTATCTATGGGGGCAACTGATTCCAGAGGGTAGATGCCCCCACAGAGAAGGCCCTCCCCCTGGGGGTCACCAGCCTGCATTGTTTGGCTGATGGCACCCCGAGGAGGCCCTCTCTGTGGGAGCGCACGGGTCGATGGGAGGTCGTCGGTGGCAGCAGGCGGTCTCGAAGATAGCTAGGTCCTATGCCATGGAGCGCTTTAAAGGTGATAACCAACACATTGAAGCGCACCTGGAAGACCACCAGGAGCCAGTGCAGCTCACGCAGGAGCGGTGTTACATGGGAGCTCCATGCTGCTCCCGTCACTACCTGCGCTGCTGCGTTCTGGACCAGTTGGAGCCTCCGGGTGCTCTTCAAGAGGAGCCCCATGTAGAGAGCGTTGCAGTAGACAAGGCGAGAGGTGACGAGGGCATGAGTGACTGTGCACAGGGAATCCCGATCAAGAAAGGGCCGCAACTGGTAAATCAGGCGAACCTGGCAAAAGGTCCCCCTGGTTACAGCTGTCAGATGTTCCTCCAAGGACAGCTGCATATCCAGGAGGACTCCCAGATTGCGAGCCCTCTCTGTGGGGGCCAAAGACTCGCCCCCAATAGTCAGTGATGGAGTCAACTGACTATATCGGGATGCCGGGAACCACAGCCACTCAGTCTTGGAAGGGTTGAGCTTGAGCCTATTCCTCCCCATCCAGATCCGCACAGCCTCCAGGCACTGGGACATCACTTCAAGGGCATCGTTGGGGTGGCCTGGGGTGGAGATGTACAGCTGTGTGTCGTCAGCGTACTGGTGGTATCTCACCCCAAAGCCACGGATGATCTCGCCCAGCGGCTTCACATAAATGTTGAACAGGAGGGGCGAGAGGACCAACCCCTGAGGTACTCCACATATAAGAGGCCTCGAGCTCGACCTCTGCCCCCCTGCCAACACAAACTGCGACCGGTCGGAGAGAAAGGAGGAGAACCACCATAACACAGTGCCCCCCATCCCCAACTCTTCCAACCAGTGCAGCATGATACCATGGTCGATGGTATCAAAAGCTGCTGAGAGATCTAACAGGACCAGAACAGAGGAGCAACCCCTGTCCCGAGCCCTCCAGAGAACATCAACCAACGCGACCAATGCCGTTTCCATGCTGTGCCCGGCCTGAAACCCGACTGGAACGGATCTAGATAGGATGTTTCCTCCAGGAATTGCGGAAACTAACGCGCGACCACACTCTCAACAACCTTCGCCATGAAGTGAAGGTTGGAGACAGGACGGTAGTTGGCCAATATTGCCGGATCCAGGGACGGCTTCTTGAGGAGAGGCCTCACCACCGTCTCTTTCACGGCTGCGGGGAAGTGACCCTCACTCAACGAAGCGTTGATAACACCCTGGAGCCAGCCTCGTGTAACCTCCCGGGAGGCCAGTACCAACCAGGAGGGACACGGGTCCAGTAAACATGTGGCCGCACTAAGTCTCCCCAAAATCCTGTCCACATCATCGGGAGTCACAGCATCAAACTCCTCCCAGGTAACATTCTCAAGACTATTCCTCGTCACCCTGCCCTGATCTACCCAGTCAGAGTCCAAATCCCCCCGGATCTGAGCGATTTTGTCATACAGGTATTGTCCGAAATCCTCCGCCCTGCCTTCCAAGGGATCCTCCCGTGCTCCCGTATTGAGCAGGGAGCGGGTTACCCTCAACAGGGCAGCTGGACGATTCCCTGATGACACAATAGAGGCGGAAAAGTAATTAAACTTTGCCATCTTTATCGCCACTAAGTAGGTCTTAATATGAGACCTTACCAGTGTTCGGTCAGATTCAGCACGACTGGCCCTCCAACCGCATTCTAGGCGTCTTTTCCGGCATTTCATCTCCCTCAGCTCCTCGGTAAACCAAGGAGCCGCGAGGGATCGACACCAGGTCGGAGGCCGCAAAGGCACGACTCAATCCAAGGCCCCACCAGCCGCCCGATCCCAGGCAGCTACTAGGTCCTCGGCCGAGTCGTGTGCCAGATCATCAGGAATTGGCCCAAGCTCCGTCTGGAACCTATCAGGATCCATCAGGCTCCAATGTGCTGTAACTGTCATAAATAACTGCCAAGCACCCAACTCTGCAAAGTCACATTTGATCACATAACTCTAGGAATGGTGTGATGGTCATAAATGTGAGGACTGATCATAAGTGACTTTTTTCTGTGCTGTTATAACTTTTGATGGTCACTAAACAAATGGTTGTAAATTGAGGATTATCTGTACATCTATAGCAGGAGTGTCAAACTCGCGGGCCCCAGGTCCGATGAGTCATGATGGCCACACCCCTGGTTTAGCGAAGGGAAAAAAAATCATAATATGTCATGTGATGACGTGGCACCCCCGATCTATAGGGTCCTAGGCTAGGAAAGGTGTCCTACCCACTCAATTATTTATTATGTCAAGAAGATAATTACATTTTCTTTTCCTTATCCCTGTTTTCAAAAGTTGTTTTTCCATTCTCAGGACAGGAAAACATTTTTTTTTTTTTGGTATGAACAAGGTGTATCATGAAGACACTACCCATTCTGAAGTACAGCAAAATTGAGATAATATCCATTCAGGAAAACAAAAATAAATCAGGATTCTGGGAATCCCTTAATTTCAGCATTTTTCTCTGTTCACTTATTATCTGCAAACTGGTGGAAAGAAAGGGAGGGATGTGCTTAAATGTATTTTTTGAATCAGCCATGCAGCTGACAGTGTTTGATTGATTAGACTCCTGGTAATAATGAGATGAGCAGTGTTAAAATATATGCATCAAACACTATGCCTAGGAGGTGGAAATTAAGGTTTGAAAGGAAGTGACACTGTGTAATGCTCTAATTTTGTTGGATGAAGTGTAAATCCTACAAGAACAAAACAAAGAAGGAACAGCAACATTTCGTTGATAGAAGGTCACATTGGGAATAAAATATTTGGATGCAAATTTTATCTCAACCTCAGAGCTTCTTGTCTGACCATTCAATCTGATTTCTCTGATGGGATTAATGCAAAGTTAGAAAGGTAGAAAAAAATAGCAGATGTGTTCCCAGAAACTCCCTGAATAAACAGGAGAAGTGCTAAATATTTAGCTATACCATTGTTACTTAAAACGTTATTTTTAAATTATCTTGGCTGAGTTTGCCAAGACTTAGTCATACATTAGACTTGGCTGAGTCTAATGTGTGACTCAATCCAGGCTAAGATTTTCGATTCAGGTGCTCCATACTTCAGTTTTCCTTTGAACATCCTTTTTCAAAAAACATTTCAGGATGGCAATCTGGGTTTAAAAAGACCTTTTTCTACAGTCACCTAACCAGGACCAGTATGCCTTGGCTAATTTTTGTTTTTGGGTGGAAGATGCCATATTTCTAATAATAATTTGTCTCTTTTGAGTAAAGCAGCTTAATTACTTAATCCATAGCTGTATTGCTGTTAAAATAGTTTATTTTTCTTCATTAAATCAACATCTTATAGCAATTGCAAATTATGTAAAATTTCAGTAGAAGAGAATATATGTAGTTCAGGATTGAACTGAGGAGTCCTTGAAGATGATATTACCTAGTCTGGTGAATATCTGCAAGCAAATAATCAAGCTCAGCCTCCTGGATCAAAGTCTGCAGATAAAGAAAGATAAAGAAGAGCAGAATATTCTAAGTATAGTACTGCTTGTGACTCAGCTCCCTTCAGGACTCTAATCTATTTTTTTTTACAAAACAAAAACTTTGCTCAACTTGGATAAGAAGAAAATGGGATGTAAGAGGAGTCAAATGAATGAGTGTAGATATGGTAGAGTAATCCAATCAGATCCACCACATATGTATAAGTAGTCCTCAATTTACGACCACAATTAAGCCCAAAATATCTGTTGCTAAGCAAGACAATTGTGAGTTGTGCCCCATTTTACAACTTTTTTTTTTGCAGCAGTTAACTGAATCACTGCAGTTAAGCAAATCGTGCAGTTGTTAAACAAATCTGGGTTCCCCCACTAACTTTGCTTGTTGGAAGCCAGCTGAGAAAGTCACAAAAGGTGATCACATGACCCTGGGACACTGCAACTATAAATACATGCCAGTTGCCAAGCGCCTTTGATCGCGTGACCATGGGGATGCTGCAATGATCGTAAGTGTGAAAATAAGTCACTTTTTAAGTCACTTTTTTTCAGTGCTATTGTAAGTTCAGATACTCACTAAATGAATGGTTGTAAGGACTACCTGTACTGCAGTAGCGTTATTGGCAGATGTTTTAATATGTAGGAGGACAGTTGAGTTAGAGAAATTAACCAATTGTTTCTTGCATCTCATCTAATTGCATATAACGCCATTATTTTGTTTTATTGGCTTATTAACTTAATACCTTGCCTGCAACAATGAAACAAATGCCAAATCAGATTTTATGATATCTCAAAACCTATTTGTATAAAACCTTTCAACCGAGGAAAGCATTTCATATGTTTCATAGCTGAATGAGCCTGCAAAGCTTTACTTTGCTACGTCTTTACAATGTTACAAATCTCCATCCCTTCTTATAAAACATCTCAGGGATAAGCCCAGCAAGAATTACACAACATATATAACATTAGAAGACACAGGAGAAATATGGACTTGGACAATTCTAGTGAGTCTGGAAAAACTGGAACCCATGTCAGTGTTTTGTCTTTTGCTGATCACTTTTAATTTCATTATTATTCTAAGATGATCCATGGGCAATCTTCTACTATTCCTCTATGTTTCCCCTTAGGCTCACAAGTTGGAACAAGTAGGGAATGTGCATGGAGCATAGTCCCTTGAGATTCACATTCAAATCCTCATTAGTTTTCAGCCCAGCCTGGCTTAGAAAGTTCTTCTTAAGAGAATAAAATGAAATACTCCATATCAGTGGTGGGTTTCCAATTTTTTTACGACCGGTTCTGTGGGTGTGGCTTGGTGGATGTGGCATGGCTTAGTGGGTGAGGTTTGATGGGCGTGGCAGGGGAAGGATACTGTAAAATCTCCATTCCCACCCCACTCCAGGGGAAGGATTCTGTAAAATCTCCATTCCCACCCTACTCCAGGGGAAGGTTACTGCAAAATCTCCATTTTCTCCTGATTAGCTGGGACTTGGGAAGCAGAGAATAGATGGGGGTGGGGCCAGTCAGAATTTTTACTACCAGTTCTCCAAACTACTCAAAATTTCCGCTACTGGTTCTCCAGAACTGGTCAGAACCTGCTGAAACCCACCTCTCCTCCACATATCCTACCCGCATACTCTGTGTAACAATAAAAAATGAGATAGATATATGAATTAACTATCCAGGAATTACAGAATGAAGGAAACAAATAAAACACAGAATAATAGAGTTGGAAGGGACCTTGGAGATCATCTAGGACAATCCTCTGCTCAAGCAGGGGACTTTGCTTGAATCAAATAGGAGCAAGACTATTTTGACTTGAGCACTCCTTGCTGTGCAATGAAGTGATTGTTGGAGCAGGATGATGGAGCAACAAGAAGATTCTGAGTACTGTAGTTTCTCCATCCTTTGTGACTTGGATATAAATTTATACAAGAGTTCCTTTGGGCTGCAGGTTGTGTTCTCAGATCATCTTGGGAGGCACATCTTTAAGCCAAGCATTAGGTGGGAATATGGGGGTAGGATATGTGGAATATTTGATTTTATCCTTTTAAGAAGAAGCTTTTAAGGCAGGCTGGGCTGAAAACTGAGGATTTGAATGTGGATTCACATTTCACTTCCCTTCTCAATGATCTTGTGGAGAAGAGAGGAAAAAACCCTTCCCCCTCCATCTGACTTCAGTAATGAAATGTGGATATGATGAAAAATACATGAGCTTCACATTCTGTGACCTTTGAATTATATTACAGTAGAATGTATATGAGAGCCTTTCCTCATTGGCAGCTAATGTCAGCACCAACATGCCCTTCCAAATTTTTATGTCTGCTGTGATGTTGTCTTCAGTTGATGCCCAGACCATGCAAGAAAACATAAGGTCATCCTTATCTTATTTTATCACCGGTTTTGCCCTGGATACCCTCTGATGCACACTCCCAGGCATTTTGTCATTGGCACAGCTTGGTGAGCCATATAGGGTGGATTCAGTCTAGCATCTATTGACCACTATTCTCCCCCAGTCCCTGGGGACTCAGGGCCATTCTGCTTTGGGCAGTGGGGAAAGTTGTATTCTTTCAAACTGGGCACTTCTCAGTTTGCAGGCTGGATCTGCAGCTGACCAGTTGGAACGGAGCTGCCCAGCAAAGTAGAAGTGGGAGACAAGGAGACAAAGTCTCAGGCTGCAGTCTTCTTTATCAGTTGGCAGTTTGCAACATGGATTTTAATGCTTCTGTGGAATAAAATTGAATCTGACAACCTAGCTACCTATCAGGATTCTCACATGAAGGCGAGTGACTGGTCGATGGTTTTCTGCCAGATAGTGGTATCCAATAACAGAGGAAGAACACAAAACCAGGTGGATCCACCAGTCCCTTTTCCTGGTGTGTCCTCTACACCATAAATACATACAGCACCCCTTGCTGATTTTATGCTGGCAGGATAGGAATTGTCAATGGGATTAGCAAATGTTCGGTTTTGATAGTTTTCTGCTGGCTCAAGAAAGTGTGGACAGCACTGTAATTTAGGAACTGAGGAAGAGTCCTGAATACATATGCATATAATTGTGCCATAAATAATGCATCTATTTTCTGCTATTTTCTTTCAGAATGGACCATTTTCTTTTTGTTGTTGTTCTGAAATATATAGCAGATCTGCGTGCTCTTCTGACCTTTTCTTATGATGAATGCAATATGTTTATTTGATTATTTTGTTAGTTTTATGCAATATTACTCCTTACAAGTAATGACCCAAAGCATCCTGTGGATCACTTTTGAAGAACTGTAGAGTTGCACTTCATTAGGAAAATGAATTTAGCTGGAACTGTAAAGTGTACAATAGGCCAGAATACACAGTTGTAGTCAATAGTGGGTTTCAGTTTAGTTTGTTACCGGTTTGCTTGTGCTTGTGTTAGTGCACGTGTTCGTGCGCATGTATGTGCGTGCGATGCTTCTGCGCATGCACAGAAACATCCGGGCAGGTGGGCAGAGCCTCCCACTGCCGCCACTACCAGTTTGCCTGATCCAGGGTGAACCGGTAGAAAACCACCACTGGTTATAGTTGATTAGAGACTGCTGATTCATGCATGAAGCAATCTACACTATGATTGGCTGCCGTAAGTGTAAAGGGGGAGTTTCCCTTTTTTCCCGCCTTTTTCTTTTGTGTGTTCAGTATATGGTTTAATTTACCTCATGATATTCCTGTGTTCCTAAGTATCTGCTGTTTTTTCTTTCTGGATGATGACTTCTATGCAATTCCTTGACACACTTCAAGACCTCATTTTATTAACTTGATTCCACATAATAATAATGTAATTAAATTTAAGGAATGATTGTACTTTTAGTGGGAGATACACACACACATACACACACACACTCACACACATTCATTTTTTCATTCATTCTATTTTGTCATTTTAGGAAGCCTTTTTCCCTCCCACCCAAATTAAGCCTTCCTCCAAATATACCTTTAAAGATCAAACAGAAAACACAGCAGAGATTAACATTTAGAGGACAGACTGACAGCTTTGCATGGGTCAGAGAATTGGCTAAAGGTCTCAGACATTAACATTTGATTCTACATACACTGAACAAGATAGTGTTCTAATTACTAAAATAAGCAGGAAAACCTTATCACTGAGATTAAATGGTCAACTTTTGTACACTTTTGCCATACTTGATCAATGGTTCCTGTTTCAGACAAAGTTGCAACATGAGCATCAAAAAGAAAAACAGCCTATTTTATCAGCAGTGCAGCAGTATCGCTGCCAAAGTCCAAATGGCCTCCTGCAGACATGGCAATCTAGATGTTTAATTAGAGCATGATCAGGAAGTTTGACAACTCCCTTGAGGGGTCTTTGGTGTTCTCTGAGCTTGGTAGGGTTTTTTTCGTGCTAGTTTGCTAATGAAATGTTTGCAAGAAAACCACCAAACTCAGAGAGCACCAAGGACCCCCAGTTTAATCCTGAGCTACAAATATTCTCTTCTAATAATTCCCTTGAGCAAGACATCAATGATATTCATTGGTGGACATCAAAATGCCAGGAAATGCATACTAAATCCCGTATTCCACGCTGACTAAATTTTAAACTTTTTTTTTTTAAAAGGAGGCTAGCATCTACAAAGCAAAGCACCTTTCTTAATTAACAAAATGACTGTGGAGTCCACATGACCTTTAAACATTCTTGAAAGATAAAGATGATTCATGGTGTCATCTGTTGTTGACAAATATTGGGTTGATTCTCTTAAATAGCTTTGTAAAGACAGCCGATATGATCACATTGGAAAGCTAAGGAAGTGGGGTGGAGATGGCAATGCTGGTGGAAACAGTAAAATTTTTGTTCCCATAGTTTGGCACTGAAGTGGTATGTAGACATTTAAAGACACTGATTCTGAATGTAATTCATCACAATGCAAATAAACAGAATAAAGGTAAGGTTAAGGACTCATGCTTTATTTCCATGTAATAGAAGTAGACTTTTCAAGGCCATAAAACTTCCTCTGAATTGTAGTTAATTCCTGGTGGTTTCACATCCATGTAGTTTTCCTGGCAACAGTACAGAAGTGGTGTTGTCATTGATTTCTTTGAGGATATATCCCCCGCCCCCCCGGCCAAACTGAGTAGCTGGAAAGTTTCATCTCTTTTTAAAATTCCTACCACCTTGGGTATTTCCTGGTGGTTCTCCCCATGGAAATATTAACCCTGCCTGAGTCTGCTTAGCTTCCCAACTGCATTGAAAGCAAGGTTTCCTATTCTGGTTGCTTGTTTATTAGATTTTAATCCCACCTTTCTTCCTTTATAAGAAATACAAGGAGGCAAACATACAGTACCTAATTCTCTTTTCTCTTATTTTCCATACAACAAGCACCCTGTGAGTTGGGTTGGGCTGAGAGAGTGTGATGGCCCAAAGTCAGCTGGACCATATTCTTTCCCAGCCTCCTCACTGTCCGACTCTGCTGCCAGTTCCACAGACTGCTGGCGGACCACAACAGCTTTCACGTCTAAAGAAGGACTAGAACTCACAGCCTCCTGGTTTCTAGGCCAGCACCTAGGCCAGTTCAGCATTTTTGATTAAGATATTAGTTCCAATAACAACCTGGAAGCCCTTTTGAGCAAAGTAAAACAGGTTTCCCATACATTTTGCCAAACATATGTTTTCTGTAAACATATTGCAGGACTATTTTGCTTGTGTTCACCTCACCTTCCCACCTAGTTTCTGAAGCATGAAAATCCTTTTGGATGAGATGTGTTCCTGTGTCAGGTGCTTGCATTTTCATAAATATTATAGGGATTTCATTTTGGAATAGTTAAATGGAGGTATCCATCAAGAGATTCAACTCCTCTCCAAATCATTTATCCAGCCTTTGAATATGCTGCGAGTGTGCCTAGGAAACTGTACAATACTTCTTAATGCCAACTGGGCATTAAGAAGTATTCCGGGAAGATAAACAGCCTCACTTTAACCTTAGTGGTGAGTCTCCTGGCCATAGCAGTCTCTGGTTGGCTGGGTCAACTAGGCAATGCCTAACCGTAGTACATAAAATTATCTGCCACAATGTCCTACCTGTCAAAGACTACTTCAGCTTCAACCACAACAATACACGAGCACACAATAGATACAAACTCAAGGTAAACCTCTTCAAACTCAATTGCTGAAAATATGACTTCAGCAACAGAGTGGTCAATGACTGGAATGCACTACCTTACTCTGTGGTTTCTTCCCCAAACCCCCAAAACTTTAACCTTAGAGTGTCTACTCTTGACCTCACCCCATTCCTAAGAGGTCTGTAAGGGACATGCATAAGTGCACCAGCATACCTACCGTCCCTGTCCTACTGTCCCTATTTATTTGTATCCTTATCCTGCATTCAAATTATGTTTATACTTATATCTGTTATCTTATATATGCTTGACAAAATAAATAAAATAAAATAAATAAATAAAAACAATTATATTTACCAGGAAAAAAAATGCCCCAAGGCCTCTCACAGTATTGTGCTGCCCCATGTGAACAAGCCCTCCTGCCTGTTCTCCCCCTCACCCAAGGTGGGTGCTGCTTCTGGGAGTGGTCTGCCAAAACATGCTGAGACCATCTGAGGACTGTCTACAGGTGGTCCTCAATTTACACCCATTCATTTAGTGACCAAAGTTATAGCACTGAAAAAAGTGACTTATGATGTTTTTTCACACTTATGACCATTGCTGTGATGACCTGGGACAAGGCACGAAGGTCACACAGCCAGCTGAGAGTTCAAACTCCCCTTTAATGCTCCAAATTCCCCCCCCCAAAAATGCTCCCACGTTCTTGGCAAGTCCCAGAGCAAAGCACGCCCACACATGCACACACACACACAAACACACACACACACACACACACACACACACACACCAGCCTCTGGCTGTGCCCAGTCCAGCAAAACAAACAGGGAAATGAGTCCATGAACCAAGGAACAAACAATAAATCCACAAAGTAAGGAACAAGGTACTGAGTTCATGAAGTCAGGAATAAGGCTCTGAATCCACAAAGGAAGGAAGCAAGCAAGCAGTCCTGCAAACGCCAAATGTTTGTACCGGCACACCAAACTCTATGAATTCAGCATTTGTTCCCGACAAATGCCCCTCCCCACAGCATCTCCTTAAATCTCAGTCTCCAGGTGTGCCTTATGAAGAGGGGCAGGGTGCTTTCCTCCCAAGTCGTCGGGTTGGCCTGTGCTGTTCCCACATTGTCTCCACTCTCTGTGCTCAGGGATCAGGAGAGGGTGGTCCTTGCTCATCGCCTGAGCTCTGTTGCTCCTCAACTCCACTGCTTGCCCTTTCTCTGTCATCCTGCCCCTGTTTCTCCCTGCTAACAAGCTTTCCCTATCCTGAGGGGTCCTGGGCTGCCTCGGCCTACTCCTCCCCACATTCCTCCAAAGCCAACCCTCGATCTCTGTTGGCTCCAGCTCTAGCTCATCCTCCTCTGCAGATTCAGGCTCCAACAGGGGCATGACAATTGTAGTATCCCCATGATCAAAATTTGGGCACTGGGCAACTGGCATGTATTTGTGACAGTTGCAGTGTCCCAGGCCATGTGATCACCATTTGTGATCTTCTGACAAGTAAAGTCAATGAGGAAGCCAGATCCACTTAACAATCGTGTTACTAACTTAACAACTGCAGTGATTCGTTTAAAAACTGTGACAAGAATGGTTGTAAAATGGGACAAAACTCACTTAACTGTCTTGCTTAGCAGCAGAAATTTTGGGCTCGCTTGTGATCGTAATTAGAGGATTACCTGTACCCCCATCATGAGCAAGCAAGATCTCTCTGCTCTTCAAAGGAAGGCAGGATGGTCTCTCTCTAGCAGGGAGCAGACAGAAAGGCAGACGAGAGTTCAAAAGAAAGAAGCAGAGGGGGAAAAAAAGAAAAGCAAGATGCAGGCAACTATTAATGAAACAGGATTTTTAGACTACCGGTATATTACCTTAAGTATGATTCTGCCAAAATATTACATGGTGACCTATAAAATAAAACTACCAAGTGATATATGCTTCCAGCTCAGTGACTAAAGTGAAGTTGCTCAGGGTCATAAGATCTGTTTTTAGTAGCTGTTACTTAGTAAATTGTATTTAATAAATTTAATGGAATACTGCAATAGTTTTGAGTTACTAGTGACTTGAGTTACCAGTGAATGAAAAGTCTTCAGTGTTGTAATCCTTCTGGGGCATTCTACTACAATTGTTCCCAGATCTTCATATTTTGACCTCCTTACATAGTCTTCTATATATATATGAGTCTTGCTAATTCTTGCTATCCATTCTTGATCCCAAACTTCATATACTTTTAATTGTTCTAGAGCAGAATTGTTCTGCACAATTGTTCTGCACAATTGTTCTAGAGCAGGGGGTCCCAATCTTGACAACTTTAAGACATGTGACTTCAACTCCCAGAATTCTCGAGCCAGCTGGAGAATTCTGGGAGTTGAAATTCATGTTTTAAAGTTGCCAAGATTGGGAACCCCTGCTCTAGAAGGCAAAGCTAATCTTTTATATTAAATACTCAACTTTTGGTTTCTGAGTTAGAGTTAGAAAACAAAATATACTACCAATTTTTCCTATACAGAATTACTTCAATTACTGTACTCTTAGATTCTTCAAGTGTTCTTTAAAAGTTTTGCTACAATAGCTTAAACCAGGATGAAAAAGCTACTGCTCAATTTATATAGGTTCTGTATTCAAAGGGAGCTGGCTCCCTCTGCTGGCAAGATTATTTCTAAAGTGTTAATCTTTGGATTCCATTTTTGTAGGTCATTGTTGTACTCATTATATGCAATATACTGTATAACAAGGCTGATAACAAATTCGCAAGATGCAAATATTTTATACAGTCTGGCCAGATATGTCTTCCTATATTTCCCCATTTTAATTCAGTCCTGGTGTATTATTTTCTGGCCTAAAGTCTGTTCAAGGAACATATATGCCTATGTTCATTTGTCATGGTCAATTAACACAATATAATAGTTTTGTTTGACATACTTAACCATTAGCTAATCTGGCAAGATAGGTTCATGCAACATGCAGCTGAAATGCAGTTGAGCAATTTATGGCTCAATATGTTGCATGCTTTCAACATAAGACTAGGCTCATGCAACATATTGTCATAATGCCTTGTGGCCTAATATGTGGACAAACCCTGCCAATTCTGCTTTATTCAATAAGTAAACTACACAGTGCGTGGATAGAACTGAAGGCTTATTAAGACTAATAATGCCCATGTTGGATTATCTCCCACTCAATATTGCAAAAGAGGTTATTTCTATAGCCTTTTTTTGGGATGGGCTTTTTTGCAATTACTATATAGAATAACACAGCCAGTGTCAGCTTGCAGCTTTGACATTTAGTGCAAAGGCAGCAGATAATTTCAGGTGTGACTGAGAGACAGAGTTCTAACTCTCTCTTAGGCATAAAGCTAGCCAGGTGACCTGGGGCCACTCACTTTCTCTTGGCTCTAGGAAGCCAGCAATGGCAAACAATTTCTGAAAAACCTTGCTAAGAAAACTGTAGGGACTTGTTCAAGCAGTCTCCAAGAATCAGACAGGATTGAATAGATTTTTTTTTTTAACTAGTGGAGCAAATCTATTGGTACAAGTTCTCATTTCTTCTTCTTTTAACCAGTGTATATATGGACAAGATGAGCCCTGAGCAACCTTTTCCTTCTACCTTTGTTGTGAGATCTTTGCCTTCTTCCCAGTGGTGAAATCCAGCCAGATCTATCCGGCTCGTGTGAACTGGTAGCGCCAGCCGCAGGAGGCTCTGCCCACCCGCCGGGACATCATTACATCCAATTTTTGATCCCCTGCGCATGCGCAGAAGATTCTGTGCATGCAGAGGCATGCACGCTCCCATTCCCAAACTGGTAGTGAAGGTAAATGGATTTCACTGCTGCTTCTTCCTCCTGCAGCTAACTGGCTCACCTTGAATTCCTGAGCCATAGATTTCTGCTAATTCTCCATGTTTCAGCACAAGAGACCCAGTTTTTAGGATAAAGTATATGGTGACTCCTCTTAACATTGACTGTGCAATTAACAGATACTTCTAACAAACCTGCATAGTATATTGCACAACCCAAGGATGTGTCTGGCTTGTACCTGATCATCCTAATCAAACCATGCATTAAAAAAATCCAGTTAATTATCCTGTTTGCAAAGGAACCAGATGATGTATATTTGCTTGTCAGTAGTTCAGTTTTAATATGGTTTAGGATTACATGCTAACATGGTAATTGGTATGGGATAGTCTTAGATCTAGGAGAGCATCTTAATTGGAGGGGTGAATTTATCTGCCTTCCCCAGATCCTAGGTCAGCAGTCTATGTTTCAATTGTTGCCGAGTTGCTGGAACAGCCTACATACCAGGACCCAAAGGAGGAAACAGGCGAATCAGGGACTGTCGCATGTAATACACAAAACTAAATGTGGTTTGTTTATTGTGAATAAGCATATGATGTGAACCCACCAGGGAAATTCATACTTACAGTATGAATTACTGTAGCACTTTAATGATAACAAGTAGAAGAAGCTGTTGTTACCAATCAGTTGAACACTGACTGGGTATTTTTATTCTATAAACCATTAGAAGAAAAATGTACACTGCTATTCAGAAGTGGCAAATGTTTGGCACTGTTGGCAGTACTGTGTGCTATACAATTTAAGTATCTATATTGTTAGTAAAGCATATTTTCATTCAGGCAGGAGTTCATTGCATTCCATATTTCTCCTTCAACTCGTTAACTTTGGCTATATATATTTTGATTGCTTCTTCTTTGGACATACCTGAAGGGAAAAAAAAGTTTTTTGATGGGTGAGCAGAAATATAGTATGAAAAATTTTGCAATTCCCATTTATTTACTACCCCAATTTCTCCCATTTGCAACTAGCTTGAGAAAACCTAATTGGGAAGTCCTTGTGTAAATAATGGTTCCAGTGTGCTAGCTCCCTGAAAAATCTCCTTTTCCTCCCCTATAAACTTCCTGGGGGAAAAAGTTCAATAACAATTAAAAGAATAGTACATATATTAATGTTAACTTATGCTGAGCACTGTGCATTTAACAGGGCTCTTACTCCTAGCTTTTATGGCCTTTTGGTTAATGAGATCGAGTTTTGATTTAAGCCATAACTTTTGGTAAGAACAAAAAATGCATTTCATCAGTTCAATTTACCTGGGAATCATGACCAATTAATTGAACTTTCTGATTCTTATCATTGTCAAGTTCTACTATAGAAACTTTCTTATGTAAAACTATCAATATTCAAATAAGAATTTGCCTAGAGAACAATACTGGCTAATGTAAGAGATTTCTATCCTCTTATTTCTTCAAGAATTTTAGATTGGCACTGAATTTCAATGACCCCCCCCCCTTGTGCAAAAGAAGCATGTACAAAAGTTAATTGTCTTTTATGCCATCAACATATAATCTGTTAAGAGCATAGAGATGACATTCTTTCCATTTGCAGGCTGAAGATTTGGTTAGAATTGGTGCTTTTAAGTCATTTGTCATTTCATTGTCTTTGCCAAGGCCTACCTTTTAATTTATTCCAGGCGTCCCACTTCGCTTTGCCTTTTAAATCAAACATTCCAGGGCGTTCTGAAACAAAACATTTTCACATGGCTGTTAGATGTGCTTATAGTACAAAGCACAGCTTTGAGGAGACTTCACACGAGCAAAAATAATGTGCTTTAACTTTACAGGCTATGCAAGAGGTATGACCAGAACAAGTGATTTTTAAAAAAATTATATGGAATCAGGCAGTTTTGACATAAAAAATGTAAGGCTCTCCTGGTTCTTATCATATTTTATATGATAAACTGAGAGCTTATATATTTTAAATCTTGCTTACTGAGAGACTGAACGCACATAAAAAAAAAAGATATTAATTACCAGCCACAACACTAAAAATGCTTCATTGCAGTAGGGTGGACAAATTCTTGTGATCTGCTAAAAAAAACTGTAGCTGTTCTAACTTAAATTAAAACATCCTGCCAGCATGGGACAATTACTATTTAGTGATCCATGACATTTATTAGAAAACCAGAGAAGAAAAGGTGCTGATAATTGTAATATTTTTCCACCCAATCAATATAGCATAGCTGTTGCTAGGTCAGAGTACTACAGGGGATCTGCTAATTAGTGCTAACAGTACTTATGTCAAAGAGGTTTCCTATACAGCTGGAAAACCAGCTACCATGAATTGTTATGAAAAGCTGAGCATGCTTCTACTGCAATGGAGATCTTGACATACACGGGCATTCAGTTTAACATGCCTATCGACATGTACGCTCATGCAGAAGTCAGATTCCTCTGCTGTAGATTAACTCACAAAGATTTGAAAACAGGCTCTACAGGTAGTTCTTGACTTATGACCGTGTTTGAGCCTGGCAATTATGCTTTGTAAGTCATGACAGTTGTAAAGCATTCACCATGTTACTAGACCCAATTTTACAACCTTCTTTGTAGCAGTTGTTAAGTGAACCCATTGTTTGCTATGAAGCATTTTTTGCTGGAAACCGGAAGTAAACCCTTTTTTCTGGTAAAACACTGTAAATCATGGTCACATGACCATGGAGCATTGCAAATGGCTGCAAATGTGGGGCAGTTGCCCAGTGCCTGAAATACAGTCACATGACACTGTGTGTGTGCACAACATTTGAACTTTGAAATCGGGTTGCAAGTAGCTTTTAGGGGTCCATCATAACTTCAAGCAATTGCAAGTCAACTACTTGCATATTGCATTAAAAAGTACACTTTTTGTGTGAAATGGTAGAGTATACGTACACCATTACAAAACAAACTTTTACCTCCACATGAAATCACCTGCCTTTCATACTCAAGTATTGCACTTATAAATTTATTCCTGAACTTTCCAGAGTAACTTTGGAAATTTCCAAAAAAAAAATTTGCTTTATTTTATATCTCCTTGTCTCCTTTATCATCCCAGTGAATGGAGCAGCAAGATATAAAACAAACAAATGAAAACATATATCCCCAATTTTGAGGGTTATTTGGTTCAAGCAAGTAGTTCCTCTATTAAAGATAAAGATTCTATTCTGAAACTATTCATATTAAAGCCCCATCTCCTTTTAGAAGAAGAGATTATGCTTTTTATTTTATATGACTTATAATCAGTTATCAGCCTTGATGGTACAGTGGTTTAATGCACCCTGTTATTAACACAGCTGCCTGCAATTTCTGCTGGTTCGAATCTCTCCAAGGCTCAAGGTTGACTCAGCCTTCCATCCTTTCTAAGGTAGGTGAAATGAGGACCCAGTTTGTGGGGGCAATAAGCTGACTTTGTATAAAATATACAAAAGAATGAAGGCTATTGCTTAACGCATTGTAAGCCGCCCTGAGTCTCCGGAGAAGGGCGGCATATAAATCAAATTAAAAAAAAAAATTGCTATACAGCTAATTGCATTTGCAATTGTATTTCAAGAATTCAAATTAGTTTGACATTGGGTCCTAGGATCCTTAGAGTCATTGTAAGAACAAAAGAAGGCAGCCATGTTCTAGAAAACCTCCATGGAACTTTCTGGCCATGTTTGCATATTTATGCTGACCAGAAAAACTTAAGCAGTTTTAAACAGAGTGCCATTTTTAACCCTTTGCTGTGCCTGCTTTACCCAAGACTCTAGACTCGGTGTATTATGTGAACTCAACATGAATAGTCTTTTAGATTCCTGGTTAAGTCCAACCAGTTATTCATTGATACAACTATATATAATATCCAAGTGAAAGGGATGTAATATTACACCCACCCTGAACTGTGTCTGAAACCTTTGTAAAAACAAAGCATGTGGATGAAAATATTCCTGTGTACATTCATACAACCAGGGTTTTCCTTTTTACACGTTGTTGTGTGAACATGGACTCTGTTTCTCAGTGAACGATGTGTGCTTTTGCCTAGTGAGATAGTTATCTGAGCAGAGTAGTCTCCCTTTCCTTGACAATCTGTTCATTTTGGGCACTTTTTCTTCCGACAGGTCACCAGAACGAAAGAATCAGGGTTGTGTACTTATCTCACATGAAACATATTTTGGAGATCTGTTCTATGCCTAAACCTTTGGTCTAAAAGCCTCAAATGCAATGAGTGTCATTCAACAAATCTGCCACTTTAAAACTTTAATTCTCAAAGTTGGCAATGAGACGGTCTGAAAAAAAATCCGCTGCTCACCAGGCAGAATGGATGACCTTGAGCTCAAGTTGGCAGCACTAACCCAGAGAAAAATTGAGCTACTGTCCCTTGCTTCCCCAGCAGAGATGCCAGCAATGCTCAGCTGGGAGCTTTATATCCCCCTCAAATGTCCAACAATATCAGTATAGTTGCAACTGTATGAGGGAAGAGGCCTCTGTGTCTCATTATTTTGATCTCCAGGCTGCCCTTAGACTCCCTTTCTTACATGAGTAAGCAAAATTATTTGAAACTATAAGGAACATCTAAGTATAAAAGAGGAACAGTATTTCAAACAACCATCCAAAGTTTGGATCAGTTGCACAATAGGCCAAATCTTAAGAAAGCGAGGATATTATAATAGCAGGCAGTGATTTAAATGGTTTATGACATAATGATAAAGAATTGCCTCCAGGCTCAATTCTCATGATTAACATAAGTGCATTCTCATGATTTTTTTTTAAAAAAAATTGGACTGTTCTACTAAGTTTCTTTCCAAATTCTCATACAACTTACCGTTCTCACACAGATCTTGAAGCAGAGACAGAGAATCTGGTATCATTTACATATATCAGACCACAGTGCAAACATTGGCTATGCTGAACACGGAAGATGGCTTACAAAGGCCAAGATATCTGGAGTTCTCTAGGCTGCTTATTCCAGTTTAAAGGTTTATGATGCTTATGGCTCATTTTACCTAACTTGAGTTGTTTTTAGATAGCCATCCTGTAACATAATCATGTAGGTCTGTAGTGGAAACCTTAGTTAATTGTAAGGTGTTAATTAAATGTTATTACCAGTAAATATTTTTCCATCTTCTATCAGGGCACCAGATTGTACTCTTTGTAACATATAAAGCTAGGCACAGTCATGCTTATATTTTCTACCACTTGTTTGTTATAACCATCATGTTCTGTTACAACTAAAATCAAACTTCTGGTATTTTAGTTTCAGTTTCCTGGCATTTGCAGAGTCAAACACTTCATGAACTAACATGGCATGGCTTCTATAATCATTTATTATCATAATTCATGCAAAATTAGGCAAGAAAATTAGGTTACAATTTTTTCAGTGTAACTACCTGTTCTATAAATGAAAGTTCAATGTAAAAGGCTGCATAACCATCATGATTTTAGAAGTTGAAACTGCAATTCCCACAATTCCTATTTTGGAACACTTCCATGATATGTGCCAAGATTCTTGGTCTCGTCATTTTAATTAATCCTCATAAAGCAGTAGAAGCCTGAAGTGTGCTGGTCCTTACACAAGTTACTTAAACAGCATGCTGACTAAAAACTTTTGCCAATAAGGCAGATTTCTTAGTTATGCAATGCTTTAATTCCTATCTCTGATTGTCTATCTTGCTTGGAACATGGTATCTTCCTTAGCATCATAATATGCCAAGTCTGCTTGTGGAATATTGCTTAAGGCATTAACCACAAGTTCCATCATACTTGGTCTCTATTGCTTTATGAAGAATAGCTAAAATGAATAGTTCAAGAAACCTAAGATGCACTGCAGTATCACATTGTTTGCAATCTCATGCAGATTCTCAGAAGCAACATAGAAACATATTGGATAGGAAATTCTAGAAGATGTTGTCCCAGGATGGCTGGGAGAGATGGTTACCTTGAACGCTATCAATCTCTGTGTCCAAATACCACTGCAATCACTGTGACTAATGTTATAGAAACACTTTGGAGTCATGATTAAGGTTCTGGACTAGAAACCAGGGAAGTTCTAGTTTCCCATTGGCATGAAAGCTGGCTGGATGACTTTAGGTCTTTCTCTCTTTTAATCCAATCTCCTTAACAGAGCTGCTGTGTGGAAAGTTACATTCTGGAACATTATGTTCTTACCTTGAGATGCACAAAATAAAGGCACAATATAAATTCATAATAGCAAAGTATATGAATGAACATATGAATATGAATGAAAGTATATGAATAATTGTGATAGTTATGTAATAGCTGCGCCTATGCCATATATGATGTAGTTGCTGGCATGTTAGATTAGGGAGCTTGGTCAGAGATACCTCAAGGTCTTAGACACAAAATGGGAATAAATCAAATAAAATTTAAATATATATTTCACTAAGAAATTAATGTTAATATTATAGGGAGTTATGGGTCACTGAGGACTATGTATTAATGCTTTTAATACTATCTGGAATAATGATCTTTTAGGCATATTAAAGTGGTGCGCATCTCTGCCTGTAGCTTATCTCTGACCAAATAAGGATTTTCAATCTCAAACTGAAGTCTATTAGCAAGTCTGTCATGAACATAAATATTAAAGTGAAAGTAGTTTAAGAGTGTGTAGCTAAAAATGAGCCAGATCTTGACTTCAGCCCAATAGCCATTTGTATTTTTTAGCACCTAGGCTTTGTGGAAATAGTTCTGTTCCTATCAATTCTGAAAAGTTTTTGTTCAATCAAGGTGGTTTTAGTCATTTGAGATGCTGCAACCTTGTGTACATAGTTACTACTGGTCGTTCTTACCTGTATTTACATCTCCAACTGTAACTTGCTTAAAGTGGCCGTAGAGATCCAGCAATTCTTGATCTGATGGCTGTGTCTTCAGCTTCTTAACTTCTTCAGCTGCTTTATCAAACTCTGCCTATTTCAATAGGCGTAACAAGAAAAAGATTTAATTCTCCCCCATGGTTGAAAGAATGCCATTCTTAATTGTATTCAACACAAGGATTGCCATTTCTAAAATGTTCTTCAGTTTTAACCTAACTACAAGCACACTAACACACTGCACCTGTCACCAATTTCAACTTGAATTGAGGGATGCATGTACAGAGGGTTCTATTTTCAACCTACCCAGTTGCTTGCTTGAACAATGCCTACATAGATCAAAAGTGTGATATGGGTTGTGAAATGTTGCCACATCAAGTTCCAACGCTAGGCAGCCGAGGCTCCAGAATTGTAATTGGGTCTACCCCCTACAATTCCCATTAATTCCTACACGTCCCTTCCACTGAACATTGTTACTACAGTATCAAAAGAAGTTACACTAGCAAACACCACCCGCTTCAGCGTTCAACTGTAGCCACAATTGCCAATTGTTTCATCGATGCACTGGAAACAAAATACTTATTTGCCGTCCTTTTCTTCCCCGGTCAAGGATCAGAAGCTACTTTCATTAGGCGTTTTAAATGCACTTCAGCCGCCGGCAAAAACTTAAGTTGGTTTATTTTCCCTTGAATGGGTTTTTTCTAAGACGCCGAACAAATTTCAAACAATTCTTCTTCTTGCATTCATTGCAACCTGGACAATCACTTCCGACAAACCTACAGGGACGACTCCCACCCCACAGCTTTGCTAGGGCGGGTCGCCAGCGATAGGAAACCGAAGAGTGACAAGGGATCTGAGCCCATGAGATTTAATTCATTTAGCAAGGTTTCTTCAGCGACGAAAGAAAAGAGAAGAAAGAAAATGGGCGCGGGGGTGGGGAACTTAGAAGGCATGGCACGCACGTCCGTATTCCCCCCCCCCCCCACTCCGTGTAAGACAAAAGAGTAATTCAAAAGAGAGAAAGAGGAAGAAAAACGCTTTTGGGCTATTCGTCCCAAATAATATTCGTCGTATTAGAACTCACCTGCGTCATAATTGCAAGATAGTCGACAGGAACGAGAAAAAGACCGAAGACCGCCTAAAACTAGTGAGAACGCGCTTCCCCTTTGCAGCTTCTGTGCTTTGCCAGAACCACTATTTCACTCATCAGCCCAGTAGATGCCGACCAATCACAGGGGGAGGGCGGAGAATCCCGCGCCTTCCTTCAATCGCGTCTCCCCAAAGGAGCTGATGGACGGCGTGGCTTAATTGGAGACAAGAGTTCTCGCTCAGTGAAGAGTGGCGATGGGATCCTCACGTCCGGTTCCTGAGGGGAGCTTGGAGACTCCGACCAAGTCCCAAGCTAGAAAGAAGAGGATAACATCGGATTTTCATCAACAGAATAAAATATAGAAGTAAAAAAGGATCCTCTATTTCTGGTGAGGGTCGTTATAGCAATACAGTCTGCCGTTGTAGAAACTCCCCCCTTTGCCTGAAGTTTTTTAAGATTTTTGCCGAACTCTCCCGTAATTAGCAATCAAGTTCAATTGTGTTCAGCTGTCTTAGCATCTGCAGAGCTGGTAATGGCCAAATCAAGGAAACCTATGTTGGTTAGTCAGTGCAACAGGACTACAAACACCATATTTCAAGTATTACAAAGTCCATGCTGTGTGACAGCTGCATAGCTGGAGCTAGACTTCAAGATCCCACAGCCTATTGAAGGGGTGTTATTGTACAGATCCTCATCTTTTTACTTCCTTGTTTTCCAACATTAGTTGTTTTTTTTTTTCTACAACAAATTCAGGCATGGCTTTCAACTACATTTAATGCTAGGCCTGCCAAAACGAGCCCCGTTTTCTTTTTTAAATTTTTTTTTAATAGTGCTAGAACTTAAGTCAATGCAAAATGTGAAACGGTATGATGAAAGTATAAGGGCCCCGTTTCATCATTAAAACAAGAAAGTATGCCAAAGTTGGATTTGCATGGCATGCCGGTTTAAAATATGATTGCTCAGTTTATGACTCAGCGTTTAATAAAGGTACTCGGTGTTAAGCTATTGTGATTGAGAGTATTGTGGAAGCCCAGATCACAAGGTTAATTGTTAACATGGTTGCATTGGGCCTTCAGGATTGGAAAAGAGGATTGGAAAATATATGTAGTTCAGTGTTGAAATGTTAGGTTCTTGGCGTTTGCTGAGCTGGATTGTTTTCTTGCAGATTCTTCTTTACCAGGTTAGGTAACATAATCAGTGCCTGAGGAGTGAGTTGCATAGAGTTTGCCCTACCAATCAAACTTGGGGTGTGGTTCCTTCTTGATGGTTCCCTCATTAAAGTAATAAAATGCCTGAGAAAATAACCCAGCTTGGCAAACACCAAGAGTCCAATAGCTGGTCTTTTAAACTATCCCCCTAAGTTGAGGCAGGAACTTAGGAAGCATAAGTAGAACAAGGATGATCTATGGACTTCGACTTTCAGCATTCCCCAGCCATCATGGCTGGCTGGCAAATTGTGGGAGTTGAAGGCCACAGGTCTTAAAGTTGCCAAGGTTGGACACTCCTGCTGTAGAGTGAAAGGTAAGCAATCTCAACCCTCCTATTCCCAGGGTTCTCTGAGTTTTAGATGCTATGGCCCATTTTGTGGTGTTGTGCTTGGTGGATGCTGTTGCCATCATCTATCTTCCAGAGAGATGCATTTACCTGGCACCTTCCCCATATCTTCAACATGTTAAGCAGATAGGGAACCCACAACATGAATGTCTCCCTTTCAAGGGAGATTGACTAATTGTCTGTGTGCCAAGTTATTGTCTTAGTGACCACATAGATTTCTGTCCCTAACCTGGTCCTTCAGCTCTTCTAAAGAAGGCACTCATCACCACTGTAACTGAGTATACCTTGTACTGGTTGTCCTCTTCTTTCTTTATTAATCAAATTCATAGAGCTGCAACTTCGGGTGGCACATAATAAATAAAATAGCTAATATAAAAATAGATAAAAATATAAAAAGACCCCCTACAGTAATTAACATAAAAATGAAAATAGTAACCATGGGCTGAGTGTGAAGGAATGTGGAGAGGAACTTTGGCAATCACACTGGCTAGATAGAATAGAATAGAATAACAGTTGGAAGGAACCTTGGAGGTCTTAAATCCAATCCCCTGCTTAGGCAGGAAACTCTACACCATTTCAGACAAATAGTTATCCAACATCTTCTTAAAACGTCCAGTGTTGGAGCATTCACAATTCCTGGAGGCAAGTTATTCCACTTATTAATTGTTCTGTCAGGAAATTTCTTCTTAATTCTAGGTTGCTTCTCTCCTTGATTAGTTTCCACCAGTGGTGGGTTGCCCCTGGTTCGGACCGGTTTGCAAGAACTGGTAGTAAAACTGGCAGAAGGCTCCGCCCGCTGACCCAGATGTCATCAGGAAGTTTCTGTGCATCCGCAAAAGCGCACACGTGCACACACGGTCCCATTGCGAACCGGTAGTAAAGCTAAGTAGAACCCAACCCTGGTTTCCATCCATTGCTTCTTGCCTTGCCTTTAGGTACTTTGGAGAATAGCTTGACTCCCTCTTCTTTGTGGCAGCTCCTGAGATATCAAACACTGTTATCATGTCACCCCTAGTCCTTCTTTTCATTAAATTAGACATAGATAAGGCAGAACGTTCCTGAGAGAGGCGTAATATATGAGACTGTGCATATATCCATGGGGATAAGGAGGAAAAGATTTAGCCTAGCCACACCCTAGTATTTCACAGGTTATATCTTTTAGGTTAGAAGAGTATAGCTTTAATCTGGTGAGATTCTATCTAGTAGGTGTAAGCAAATAAAGAACTGGAGTTGACTGGATTTCTTTGAGTCGTCTTTGCGCTTAGGCCAGACATGTAGGGAGAATAAAAATGCCCCACTCAGCAATACTGCCCATTGAGACAAATCCCCCTGGGAGCCCCAGATCTGGCAGCATTAACCAGGTTTTGGGGGACCTTTAAAAAAAATATCGAAAGATTCTTCTTCCCTTTCCTTCCATCTTTCCCAGCATTAAAGCTTTCTCTAAAGGGGTAGGTTTTCATAGAATATGTTTGAAGTAGGATAATTTGAACCAGGTGCCTTGAGTAAAAGCTCCCAGTTTGATGAGCCATTGGTTTGCTTTTTTGGGTGGGTGGGGGGGGGCTGTCCTTGGTTTTCTCAGGAATCTTTTCAACACCACAATTCAAAGGCATTAGTACTCTGCCTATCCTGCTCCTTTAAAGTTCAACTTTTGCTTCCATAGAGTGTCACAGGGAGCACCACGGCTTGTACAATCCTTATCTTTGTAAGTAAAGATACATCCTGGCATTTTGAATGCAGTATTCTTTTTCCAAGGCCTTCCTGGCTGCCAAGTGCTAAACTGCAATGCTAATCTGCAGTGTATTTCTTGACTTTACTTTTGCCTTTACTACGGATGGATAATCTTAAGAGACAGAAGCTATCCACCACTTCAATATCTTCAGTGATATTGATAACAACCAAGGCTGGTTGTTCTAAGGCTAGTTTAGTCTTTTTTATATTTTATAATAATTTTAGTCCCCCCCTTTTCACTGGGCTCCTTGAGTTTTACTACTACGGCTTGCAGATCCTTTGCATTCTTGGCTAGTGCTGTAATGTCATCAACATAACACAGGTTACTGATGTTTCTCAAGTTTTAAAATCATGTTAATCTTTATGTAATCCAGTTTCCGTAACTCAGCAGATAGATTGAATAAATAAGGGGAAAGTATCCTGTTGCACTCCTTTGCCAATCTGGAGCCAGTTGGTTTCATCATGTTCTGTCAATATTGAAACTTTCTGACCTATATATAAATTTCTCACGAGGATAATGAGATGTTCTGAGATTCCGCCCTCCCCCTTTTAATCCATTCTACAACTTGATGTGATTGACACATTCAAAGGCCTTTGTATGTAATCAATGAAGCACATGACTTTGTTTTTTGGGGCCTTTCGCAGTTATCTAGCCTGCATTGTCATGTCTTGTATTCGTCAGCTTTTTCTAAAGTCAGCTTGAACATATGGCATCTCATTTTCAATGCAGAGTTCTAATTTGCATTGGATGATCCTAAGTATTATTTTGTTATCATGTGACATTAAGGACATAGAAAGTGTTTCTAGAGAATTTTGTATCAAGAAAGAATATGTAGGAGGAGTTTAGAACTGGAAGATTCTGGACAAAATAGGTGACAGCATTGATTTGCTATCAGAAACTTCTCTTGCCCAGAGATTTCAAGTGATATAAAACTCACTGAAAACTAAATTTGCTGTGATAAATACAATATCAGAGCACAACCAACATATTAGAGTCAATTAAAAACATTGGATGTAAGAACAATAGACTACCAGAGTAATGTAGATTTCTAGCTAAATGTTTAATCCGTAGAGATTAGCAGAGTTTTTGAATCAAAAGGCTCACTTTGTGTCCCTAAAACTTCCTAGTTCTATCTGCATCCATAGATTCTTCTTTGATTCCTAGGATTATGCATTTTTAAATGCATTTTGGGTCATGGTTTCCCCACACTTCCAATGAAGGCTGCCTAGCTAGGTTCTCATGAAGATGCAAATGTTGCCATTTCATTACTCTGTTTTCAGGAATTCTTCTGCATTCATCCTGTTCTTCAGCCTCTGGAAAGCACTCTATATGTTGCAACTAGGAACCTGAAGTCTACTTGCAAAATAATTGAGGTTAACTCTTTGATACATCACTGGGCATCCACCCAAGTCAGTCTGCAGTGGAGGAGGGTATAGAACTCCATGTGGCCAAATCAGAAAATGCTGTGGAAATGATGACATGGATGCATGACCTTAGAACTCAAGCCATTTTTAACCAAGAGAAAATTTTTGTCTTCATATATCTTGCAACTTCTTTGTGTGATTTGTTGTCTCTCCAGGATGTATAATAATGCAGGTAGACAAGTGGAAAAAAAATTCTGGTATTTTATAAAACTGTGGTCATCCCTAATAAGACAGCAATCTTTATCTTCTGGTCCAGGTCTTATTTCTGATCAAATAATATCACAAAAATTAAGAACATTGAGGTTGGAGAGGCTACAAAATGGGCAAACGGTACAATGGTGTAAGGACGATATTTTATTTTTGAGAATTCTAGGCTTTACTTTCAAATCTGAATATATTATTGCAGTGCTTTGCAAGATTATTGTAAACAGGCCGGATTTAGATTGGAAGAGGCCCTAGGCTATTCCACTTATGAGGCCCTTTCACCAGTGGTGGGATTCAATTTTTTAACAACAGGTTCTGTGGGCGTGGCTTAGTTGGGGGTGTGGCTTGGTAATCATATGACTGGGTGGGCGTGGCTAGCTGGTCACGTGACTGTAGGCATGGGTAGCTCGTCATGTGACCGGGTGGGCGTGGCTGTGTGCATAGACTTTTTTCAGAGGGCTGAAAAAAGTCATTTCTGACTGGGCCTCACACTTTTGACCGGTCCTCACACTTATGACCATCCTCACATTTATGCCCGTGCAGCTTTCTTAACAACCATGTCACTCATTTCACAACTGCTTCTCTTCACCATGGTGACAAGATAGGGCAAAAATGTAAAATGTGAGGACAGTCGTAAGTTCGAGGACTGGTCAAAAGTGCGAGGACCAGTCAGAAATAATTTTTTCAGCCCTCTGAGTAGTCCATATGCATAAAAGGATACAGCAATAGAGAGGGATGAAGGAAGGGAAGGGAAATTAGAGTAGGAGAGAGAGGGAGGAAGAGAGGAGGAGAAAGGAAGAGGAAGTAGGGAGGAGAAGAAGAGGGGGAGGAAGAGAAAGTAAGTAGGAAAGAAAAGAGAGGTGGTAGGTTTGAGGAGAAAGATTGCTGTACAATAAAAAAGATGAAAGGGAAGAAAGCCAACCCCAAACAAATATAAAGATATTAAGATAAAGAATGAATTGTTAAACTTTAAAGAATAAAAGAGAACAAATATGAATAAATAACAATAATTAGAAACACACAAACATACAATGTATTTTCTTTGAACAGAGTATTTGGCCGGTTCACAAATTTAAACAGTGTTTAGTCATTTCAATTAAATTTACAATTTCTATATTTCCTTTTTGTCATATTTATTCCTCATCTATTTTTGTAAAAAACCAATATTACCCTCATCCTCATCTCTAATCTTAATCAAATTCAATTTTTCCCTTCTATTCTATATTATACCCCTTCCCATTGTCATCTATTTTTATATCCATCCTCACATTGGTTAATTATGTAATATTACAGTTGTTTAATATGAATTCAACATTTTAATATAAATCAATTAGTTATATAACTACCTTTTTTGTATATTAATCAATATGAACATGAATATTCCAATTATTTCCATGCAATCCAATTTCTTACAAATCAATTAATTATATTTACCAATAATAATAAACCAAATAATTTCCCCATATATTCCTCCAAACCACAACTTAACCATTCCTGCTTTCAACACAATATACAATTAATAGTATCTCAATTATTACAATTCCCTAGTTAAATAGAGCTTTTTTTCTTTTGTGTTTTAAAATCTCCTCTTTTTCCCTAAATTTCCTGTTGTTTGCACCTACCTTTTTTGGTGAGGAAAAAGAAATCTGCCTGCCTAATTTTCCAACGTGCAAAGCCAACAGCCTGCTTTACTTTCTCTTTCGTTTTTCAGTATAGCTAGGGGGGAAAAATCAGCACTCTTTGCAAGCAAGGAGCAGATCCCTGAGCAAAACAGCTGAGAGCAAATCAGCTGGGGATCGGGAGCCGATCTAAGCAAGGGCTAATTAGCCTATGCTGAAGCTCCGGGGGCCAATAAAATTACAAAAAAAAAACACCGAACCCTTTGTTAAATTGCTGGCTCCCCCGCCCCTCACCCACCACTATTTATTGGCAATAAATAGTGGTGCGGAAGGGCGGGGCAAGCCAGCAATTTAACAAAGGGTTCGGCTGCAGCACTGGCTCTAGGGCGGCCCTTTGAAGCCCGGGGGCCAGAATTTGAAGTTTTTTTTCCCTCCAGCCATCGGAGGCAGCAATAGATGGGGAGTGGGCGGGGTAAGCGAAGGGCAGAGAGGGAGGGTGAGTGAAGGTGGGGAAGCTGCTTTCTCCATCCTGCTCTCTTGCATCCGGAGCCCACGTGGATCCCAGGCAGCGGAACTCAGGCTAGGGAAGGGGTGGGCAATTGTGGCTCTTTTACAAACTGTGGCCTTCAACTCCCAGAATTCCTCAGACAGCCAAGCTGCATCAGGAATTCTGGAAGTTGAAGTCCACAGGTTGTAAAAGAGCCACAATTGCCCACCCCTGGCTACGGTAGGCTGGCGCCGCGCGGGTGGGGGGCGAGGGGCGGGCGAGCCAGCAATTTAACAAAGGGTTCGGCCGAACCCCCTAGAACCCCCAGAATCCCACCACTGTGTAGGCCCCTCTTGATCTTGAGGCCCTAGGCTGAAGCCTAGTTAGCCTATAGGAAAATCCGGCCCTGATTGTAAAATGCTCTTTCCGATTCATCCTTATTTTATTATTAGATTTTTATAGAATAGAATTCTTTGAATTATACCGCCTTTATTACTTTGTAAGTAACTCGAGGTGGCAAACATACCTAATATTTCTTCCTCGTGGTTTTCCCCATAACAATCCCGCGAGGTGGGTTGGGCTGAGAGAGTAGTGACTGCCTCAAAGTCACCAAGCCAGTTTTGCAACTCAGACGGGAGAATAAGCGTTTCGGGGTGGGTAATCCTACCTCAGTCACGTGGCGAGAAAGTGGAATTATTTGGAAGTAAGACATACTTTAAGTAGGCACCTAACACTATTTTCGTTGTTCACAGAAATCTCGAAGGGTATCACAAAAAAATCGGCATAGATACCAAGCGCGTAACATTCTCCCTGAAAGGTTTAGAAGAACAGAGAAAAACTTTCATTGGTAGGAAAGGGAGAGAAAAAACAGCGGCACCTTTCATTGCAAGGCAAGGCAATGAAAATGCGAAAAGGGAATTCTAAGCTTTGTCATTGGGTGGAACGCAAAAAAAGTAAGAGGAACAGCCAATCGTTGTTGAGAGGGGCGGAGAATAGTTAGCAGAAAAAGGGAAAGGGAATTCTAGGCTTTGTCTTGGAGTAGAACGCAAAAGTGGGAGGAACAGCCAATCGTTGGTGAGAGGGGCGGAGAGTAGTCGCAGAAAGGGAAAGGGAATTCTAAGCTTTGTCATTGGGTGGAACGTAAAAAAGTAAGAGGAACAGCCAATCGTTGTTGAGAGGGGCGGAGAATAGTTAGCAAAAAAAGGAAAAGGTAATTCTAGGCTTTGTCATTGAGTGGAACGCAAAAGTGGGAGGACAGCCAATCGCTGGTGAGAGGGGCGGAGAGTAGTTGCAGAAAGGGAATTCTAAGCTTTGTCATTGGATGGAACGCAAAAGGTGAGAGGAGCAATTAATCGCTGGCGAGAGAGTTGGAGAACAGTAGAAGGAAATGACAGGCGATAGACGAGGAGCCGGCGGAGGAAGCCTTCTAGCCACGTGATTCCAAGGCAGGGGCGGGATTCATTTGAGGGACTTCGCTGGGGCGAACCTGCAAGGCGAGGCGAGGCAGTGAAGCTCTTGACTCGCCTGGGAGGAAACTATAGGATTCTTAGCGAAGCTGTCACGGGGAGTGGCAGGTAACTTCGGAGGTAGAATGACACGCATTGCGATGAAGCTGAATGTGGATGTGCACAGGGGTGCCTCCTGTGTGCTTGGAGCTGAGAGGCGTTAGCACGTGGGAAAGCCGATGCGCGCAACTGGGTGGGCATTTTTGCGTAGAGCCCATTGGAGTTGGGTGCCTAACAAAGATAAATGAAAATAGTGTTCTCTTCTGCTGGTAAAATAAGTGAATTAAACGCTGCTCCGTATAGTTGTGATGCTGTGATTGCAGGAGGCTTTTGTCATGCATGCACACACACACACACACACACACACACACACAGAGTAGTGGACAGTGAGAGAAAGAATATGAAGGCAAAGTAGGTCAGTATCCACTAAGATCAGAGGTCTTCAAACTTGGCAGCTTTAAGACTTGTGGACTTCAACTCCCAGAATTCTCCAGCCAGCATAGCTGGCTGGAGAATTCTGGGAGTTAAGGTCCACAAGTCTTAAAGCTGCCAAGTTTGAAGATCTCTACATTAGTTTTCTATTACCCTGTTTCCCCCAAAATAAGACATCCCCTGATAATAAGCCCAATCAGGCTTTTGAGCGTATGGCAGTAAGGCCAAGCGCTTATTTCAGGGCTCAAAAAAAATATAAGACAGGGTCTTATTTTCGGGGAAACACGGTAACATCACTGTTTTAGGGCTCCTTTTTTTAATGCAGCTTTTAATGCTTCTTTTCAAAATAGTATTCAAATGTTTCTAAAATCTCTGAAACAAGGATTACTGTAAATGAATGAAATAATTATGTACCTTCTAAAAATCTCTCTGCGCCTCTTAGTTGATCTCTTATATTTTTATTTTCCAAAGAAGATCAGTTCTTTCAAAGGCAATAATTCAATGGTTTTCTTTTTTTTTCTTTTTCTTTTTGCCTTCCAGGTTAATTTCACATGTCATCTGAAAGTGTGATAGTTACCGTTCGGCTTATTCGCTCTTTTGAGCATCGTAATTTCAGGCCTGTTTTGTACCATAATGTTAACCTGGACCAGACTGTAAAAGAATTTATTGAGTTTGTGAAGAAGGGTAAGAAGCTGTGAAGGTTGACTTTGCTGGTCAGTGCAATGAAAGACTAATTGGAGGAAGAGAGGTGTGTGGGGTGGGGGGGGTGGGGGAGGACTTTGCTGACAGCTCTTTGGCAGAAGAATTGGAGCATGCACATTTTTGCCTACAAAATGCATATTTAGGCAAGCTGGAGAAAAAAAATCCCCAGAACTAGAGTGCTGCAACCAGCCAGCCAGGACATCAGTCATGTATATGTTGGTTGGGCCAGTTGTCTGATTTGATTATATATTATCTCCTTTGTTCCTACAGTGTTTCTATTGGACCATGTTTTAGAAAAGTCAAACTCAGTAAAGCTTTATTT
This sequence comes from Arizona elegans, assembly GCA_022577455.1. Lineage (NCBI taxonomy): Eukaryota > Metazoa > Chordata > Lepidosauria > Squamata > Colubridae > Arizona > Arizona elegans. The sequence continues at coordinate 108,829,871 of JAKOOJ010000001.1, forward strand.
CTCTCAGAATATATGCTTTCTAAGGGATAATCAAGCTACAAGGCAACTTTTTTTTACAGTATCATATGTTAAGAGATTATGAGAGCCAGTTTAATTAAGATACCAGATGAGAAACAGAGAGGTGATGAGTTCTGGTCTTCTTTTAGGGATGAAGCTAACTGACTTCGGGCCAGTCACTCTTTCTCTGCCCTAGAAAAATGCAATGGCAACCACTTCTGGAAAACTTTGCCAAGTAAACTGCAGGCAAGCACTCTTCTAGGCAGTCACCAGGAGTCAACACTGATTTAAAGGCTGCAAACAAATAAACAAAAAACAAGTCATGGCAGATTCTGAATGATAATATTTCAGTCTATATGATTTGTTACAATCCTTTGTATGGATTAACTACATGTTTACAGGTAGTCCTCTGTTTAACAATGCTAACAATCAAAAAGCAAACAATATTTCAATCAAGGAACTAACAACTCAGACAAACAAGCTTAACAGTAAACCCGATCAAACCGAAAACAGCCCAATCAAGGAAACACCAAGACCACTCTCGCTAACAGTGAAAGGGCAAGCCACTAGTATATAAAACGAGAGCAAACCCACTCCCTTCTCGCACTGATGATGTTATCTAGTTGAGTAATGAAATGTCTGCAAGAAAACAACCAAGCTCAGAGAGCACCAAGGACCCCACCATGCTAATTGGAACCAGGAACTCCATGGTTAAACGACAGGGGCATAAGTTGAAAAATAACACAACTGCACCACTTAGCTATGCCAGTCCTGGTTGCTGTTGTAAAGAAAGGATTAGATGGACATTGAATGAAGTCCTCATGTGATTCTGGCTTGCAACTTTGCTGGTTGGAAACCGGTAGGAAAGGTTTCCAAATTGCAACTACGTGATTCCAAGACCCTGTGACATCATCAGTATGTGGGCTGGTCATAGCTACCACTCATCCAGCACTGTTGTAAATTCAAACAGTCATTGAACGACTGGTTGTTAATTGAGAATCACCTGTATTGGATGTAAAAGTGAAAAAAACCAAAACCGCCAAACCTTGAAAATGGCAAAAATCTTTCATGCTATTGCCATGAAAACTCTGTGGAATACCCATGTAGTCAGCAGACGTCAAACCTGCTTCAAACATGTCTTTATTAAAATATGACGATCCTCATTGGCCTGATATCAATCTCTGATACGTACATAGATACCGCTATCCAGTTTTCTTGACATGGGAGTATTTTGTTATGTCTTCTTGAGCGATGCTTTCTCAGTCTAGCCGATAATTCTGGTGGGTTCCCATCTGAGTATTAACCAGGTCTGACCCGGTTTAACCTTTCAAGATCACTGAAAGTTGACTAGTGTTGCCACCCATTGGTCTCCCAAGATCTTGCTGCCTACCATATATATAATTCTTTTGTGAGTTTCATTTGATTTGGTGGAGTTTCACTGGTATTGAAAAGCAGCTTATTTTTCTCTTGGTTAATAAAAGGTGTCAAACTCAAGGTGGCACGTTGCCATCATGTGATGTTTCATGACGTTTTTCCCTTCGCGGAGATGGGGTGGATGTGGCATGCACATGATGCATCTGGCCCATGGGCTGCCAGTTTGACACCCCTGGTCTAAGATAATGGTCCAGGTGCTTATGTACATTGCTAAATTGCTAAATGTAAAGGAACACAATGTTGATTTTCATTTTTGCTCCCCCTCTAGATATCACATCGAGGACAGAACTTTTGCCGCCTTTCAGAAAATATACGTATGGTAATTTCCTTTCCTTATTTTTTAAACAACCTGTTTAAATGAATTCTGCTTTGAATAAAGTTAGGCACGATCCACAAAAGTATGGATATCAATTTGGCTTGGTTTTCTAATTCATTCAAATTTTCTTTGAAGATTTAACCCATAAAAGTCAGGGTTGGAGATCAGGGAATGACATAGTAAGGTGGGGATCAGGGGAGCCAGATGTGGTGTACATTTAATTTCATGTCTCAAACAATGATCTGAACTGTAGAAATGTATATGCTGTGAGAGACCTTGTGCTGGGGAAGCAGGTGATTGAAATCAATTATTTCGAAAGACAACTTCATTTCTCTTTTTTCATTTTTTCCCTTTTCCCCCTTTTAATTTGCCTCTGGTTTTAAAATCCTAAATCAATAAATAAAGGCTTGCAATCTTATTGACTTAGTAATGATCATGCTGGTCAATGTTGCCAGTCTTTAATGCATGTATTCCTGTGAATAAAGCTATTGAAGGAAGAATTTCCATTTGCTTCCTCTTGAGTAAACAGCATAACTGAATTGGCTTTTCCCTGGAGCTGATAGTAGTTGCATTAGCGATGTGGGTTTAAAGATTTCCTGATAGGAAACAGAGAAACCTACTCCATCAGTGGACAAGGTTTGTGAGTTATTAATGATGTGGTCTACATTTTCGGCCTGCGCCGATAAGATGGCAGCATTAATCATTTCTATCAAATTTTGTATTTTAATTTCCTGCTTATCCATGCTTCAAACAATTTTCTTAACAAACTTTGCAGATTTCATCACTGTATTTGTAAATCAGTCTTGCCTTTCATCTCTTGATTTGTATTGATGCTTGTGACAATTAAGATCAAGAGAACAATACATGTTCTCTAGTATGATACATATAGAGGGGATAAAGTAGAGGAATGTCAGAAATAATGTCTCATGGCAGAGGATCAAGTATCTGGGTACCCACGTTATTACAGGACATGTCATCGGAATATCTCCAGGTGTTGGGGAATGGAGACCAAGTTTTACTCAAAAATATCCCTGGCAGTGTATCAACTGTTTGACTTATGACCAAATTATTACCAAGATGTGCCACTAGGCCAACTGCAGGTGTTGGGTTGTTTATACTTGTATTGCTGGAGACAAGAGGCCCTGATTCTGAACCTATCATAGACTTAAAGACACAGAGAAAGGTATTACACCATTGCCAACTGATTCATATGTACACCTGCTGTCATTCTGGAGGTCCAGACAAGTTGAAGGGATGTAGTTTGGCATGGTCTTTTCTTTTAATGTTTAATTATTTTTCCAGAAATTGTGTGTGCTCCAACACTGGAGGTTTTTAAGAAGTGATAGGACAACCATTTGCTTGAAATGGTATAGAGTTTCCTGCTTAAATAGGGGATTGGACTAGAAGACCTCCAAGGTTCTTTCTAATTCTGTTATTCAGTTAATAACATTCTTGCTTGCACTGAATTCTATGACTTGTTAGCTGCCATCTTCCCACTGGTGCCAACAATGTTGGATTCCTGGCAAGACCAGGAAAACTCATTCCTGACAAAACGTTTCCTATCCAAACTGGTTTTCCCAGTTGCAATGTATGCCTGTGAAAGTTGGACCATAAGGAAGGCTGAGTGCCAAAGAATTGAGGCCTTTGAACTATAGTACTGGAGAAGACTCCTGCGAGTCCCTTGGACTGCAAGACGATCAAACTGGTCAGTTCTAGAGGAGATCAACCCTGACTGCACTTTAGAAAGCCAGATCCTGAAGATGAAACTCAAATACTTTGGCCACCTAATGAGAAGGAAGGACTCACTGGAGACAAGCCTAATGCTGGGAAAGATTGAGGGCAAAAGAAGAAGGGGATGGCAGAGAACGAGGTGGCTGGATGGAGTCACTGAAGCGGTAGGCGTGAGCTTAAATGGATTCCAGAGGATGGTAGAGGACAGGAAGGCATGGAGGAACGTCATGGGGTTGTGATGGGTTGGACACGACTTCACAACTAACAAGAACAACAACAATCCAAATTTCCAAATAGAAAAATAATTCCTATCCAACAAAATGAAATTTAATGTGGAGAAAAGCAAGGTTTTACACCTAGGCAGGAAAAACCAAAGGTACAAGTACAGATTAGGTGAAACCTGGCTCAGAAATAGTAACTGTGAGAGGGGCTTTGGAGTGCTAATCGACAATCACTTCAATATGAGCCAGCAGTATGCTGCAGCAGTTAAAAAAGCGAAGATACCCTTGGTTGTATAAACAGAGGCATAGAATCAAAATCATGTGAAGTATTAGTACCATTTTAAAAAACCTTAGTAAAACCACACCTGGAATACAGCATCCAGTTTTGTTCACGACATTACAAAAAGGATGTTGAGATTTTGGAAAAACTGCAGAGAAGAGCAACTAGGACATGGGTGTTAAACTCTATCATGTGTCACGTGACGTATCATGACGTATTGCAGGGTTTTTTGCCTTTGTGGAGCTGGGGTGGCCATGGCCTGTGCATGACACATCTGGCCTGCGTGCCACAGGTTGACATGCCTGAACTAGGGTGATTAAGGGCCTGGAGACAGAAACATATGAAGAAAGATTGCAGGAACAGGGTATGTCTAGTCTAGAGAAAAAAAGGACTAGGAATGACATGATAGGACTATTCCTGTATTTGAGGAGTTGCCACAAAGAAGAGGGGGTCAATTTATTTTCCAAAGCACCAGAGGCAAGACAAGAAACAATGGATGGGAACTAATCAAGGAGAGAAACAACATGGAATTAAGGAGAAACTTCCTAACCTCCTAACAATTAACCATTGGAACAGCTTGCCTTTAGAAGTTGTAGGTGCTTCATCACTGGAGGTTTTTGAGAAGATAATGGACAATCACTTGTCTCAAATTGTATAGGGTCTCCTGCTTGAGCAGGGGGTTGGACTAGAGGACCTCCAAGGTGCCTTCCAGCTCTATTCTGATTGATTGATTGAAAAGTATCAGGCATTGCAATTCCATTGTACTGAGAACTTTTCCTTCTGGAGTTGTATCTTGGCATTCAACTTCCACATATTAATTATCAGAGTTGTCCTTGGTGTATAATTTTTGTAATATGATCCCAAAATGCTTTTTGGACTTGACTTATATGCTGAAATGCCATTCATGACCCACAATCCTTTGAACTCAGTTTCTTCCATGCTTCTGCATTTCAATAGCCAGCAACTAATTGTGAGGTCAAGAAGGGGGAATCAAGTAGGAGCTGGAAGCAATGAATAAGAATTATGTGCTGAAAGAATTTACATACTAAGTAAGGCGCACATGAGAGCAGAGATAAACAAATAGGATTCTAAGATGAAGTAATATTTAAATCAAAATGAATCATTAAATTAAAAGATAAATTAATGAATTGTAAGAGTCCAATTATGCCAATTATACCAGTATGGGATGGTTTGAAACAATTAAACGTTTGACTGTATATCTGTTAATATTCATTTAATCACCATGCCAGGTTTTTCAGTAAATAAATTTGCATGTTATAGTGTAATAGACCACGCAAATGTAAAAAGAGTGCACTAGCTGGCAAATGTTTAAAAATAAATCAAATAATGCACATCCCTTCAGACAAGTAAAAAGTTATACAGTATACCTAGATGGTTTATGAATGTCTGTTATATAGTATTTAACTAATTCAGAGAATATAGTGCTAAAATGTATGAATGTTAACATTCTCCCAGGAAAATTGCATCACGTTTTTGCAGGTTTTTTTTTAAAAAGCAAAATATACTAAACTGACTTAGAATTTGTTTTTTTCAAAAAAATAATAAGAATTGACAATATTGTATAACCAGCCTATTGAGATTAAGAGACAGTAGATGGCAGAGTTCTTGCATGATACACTGAGAGTAAAGTTTGAATAGGAATTACGGTAGTATGTTTTCAAGTTTTCTTTATTTGTTTTTATTTGTTGTTATTAATTTGTTTTTATTAAACCAACAAATTGTGTATTAGTGTTAAAAAAAATCAAAGTGGTCTTTTAATAGATGCTGGTTTCTGCCACAATCTGATAATGACTTGAAATCACAAGATATAGTTGATACATTTTAGTTCCATTGTTTTCTTATGCCACTGAATACTTTTATTATAACATGATGCAGAGGGGATGGAAGGTAAGAGGAGAGCCCTTGAGGATTTGATTAACTTTCTCTTTGTGGTGAAAAGAGTGTAGTTTTTTTCCCTCTTTTGGAAACATTAAAAACATCTTGTATTTTCAAAGTGATGCAGAGTTAAGGTCTTCCCTGATGGGTTGCTGTCAAGGAAATAGATTTCTCCTCCTGTTAGATCTAAATTATCTGAAGCCTGGTACAGGTGGTTCTCGATTTATGACCACAGCTGAGTTCAAAGATCTGTTGCTATGCAAGACAGTTGTTATGTGACTTTTGCCCAATTTTAATGACCTTTTTTTGCCACAATTGTTAAGTGAAGTAACACTGCTGTTAAATGAATTGGGCTTCCCCGTTGAGTTTACTTGTCAGAAGGTCGCCAAATGTGACCCACATGACCCCGGGACACTGCAGCCGTCATAAATACATGCCAGTTGCCAAGCTTCTGAATTTTGGTCACAAGACCAATGGGGATGCTACAACTATGGTAAACTATTGAAAAACAGTCATGTCACTGTTTTTAGTTCTGTCGTAACTTTGGAGGGTCACTAAATGAATGGTTGTAAGTCAAGGGCTACCGGTAATTCCTAGCAATCTTTTATAGTTAGGTGAGGAAAAAAATAGATTGTCATTTTATAAGTGAATAAATTAGTGAACTTGAAGAATTTGTTCATAAGTTTGAAATAGTTTAGGGTCCCCCCCCCCCAATAAGTTGATTGACAAAGAAAAATTCAGCTGCTGTAATGGCAGCTCAGTTTCTTGGTATGAACAAAGTTCAATATAAACCACATTCTTAGGTTGACTTTATACCAATGAAACTCAATTTCTTTGAGGGCTGCACCAGGGTTGTGTTTGACCTTGGGGTGGCCATGGACAGGGTGGGCATGGCCAACTCGATGTCATTGGTGTCGGGGGCACCTGTGGTGGCCTGAGCACTCTGCCAGCGAAAACGGGCTCCCGAGCTCCATTTCTGGCTGTGATGGCCTCCTGCAACCCTCTGTCAGTCAAAACGGAGCTGGGGAGGTCTGCCCGCGGTTCTTGCAAGCTCCGCTTTTGGCTGCGATGGCCTCCTGCAACCTTCTGCCAGCGAAAATGGAGCTCGGGAGGGCCGCACGTGGCCCTCCCAAGCTCCATTTTCCCTGGCAGAGGCACTATGGGCTGGTCCTTTGCTGTTTCTAGGGTGGCTTTGCGAGTGAGATCTAAGCACCCTGTGAGCCGGATCTGGCCCCTGGGCCTTGAGTTTGACACCCCTGCTTTATACCATATGTATATACTTTGTGTTTATAATTAAGCACATGCGTTATAAGTGGAGGAATAATGAGGAATAATGCGTAAAGTATGTATAATAGCAGAATTTTTGTGTCGCTAGGTGGACTGGCTAAATTCTTAAAACATGCTGAATTAGGGTATTAAAAATCACATTATGGTTACTTGACTGGAACTAGAAATAATCCTAGCAATCTATTCTCTAAACTAAAATATATTTGTGTGGTTTCTCTTTTAACCATATTACAATAAAACAAGCATAAGAAAACTGAACATTGAAATTCACATTGGAGCCTGAATTTGACTAATCTAAAGACATGCTGGTTGTTGCTGATTTGAATAATCTTAACAATGCTGTTCTGTGTGTTTAGTGCATTTCGGGTATATTTATACATGTAATTTGTAATCTCTCTTAAAATGTTGGGGAGAGAGGTTGTAGTTGATAATATTTTTAAAGCTGGCAACAAATCAATAGTTAAAACCCATGCAAGGGCATATTTGTACCAATTGTATTGATTTAATTTGTTTATAGTGCTTTTAAGCTGCAATGAAACAGACAAATATAAGCGGCTTATAATTTTATAATTTAAACTTAAAAGCTTTTGAAATAAATTCTAAAGCCAGTTCAAATTAATCATAATGAAATAAATAATGACTGGCTGTAAACTTTCCGTATTCTTATTTGGGGTCCATTCTTTTTTTTTATGGGTCTAAATTTATCCCAAGTGGCATCACTTGGAAGAAGTGGTTTTATATTTCAAACTGTGATATTTGTCTAATTCTAGCAAAATGAATAAAAGTAATACTCTGCAGAATGAATGAAGCATGCACAAAATCAGGGAAGTGTCCATGAGTAGTCAAACTTGTCTCAAAGTAAATAATCTCTTTCAGACACAATGAAGATTATCCATCAAGCGCATGGCTCCAAGGTGCGTTTACCATTGCTTCCTTATTTGCCTCTGATGATGATGATGTTATCCATTCTGTCGTGTCCGACTGTTGGTGACTCTGTAGGCCAGGTCTCTCCACATCTTCCATCTTCCACAGCTTCTTTGAGTTTTTCTATGCTGTGGCTGGTGTCAGCTTTGATGGTGTCCAGCCATCATGTTCTTTGACAGCTTGGTTTCTTTTATTTCTGTTGTGGCCTGTTGGCTACCGGCCCCACCAATAGCCAAATCAGATGAGGAGGAGGCGTGGGAGTCAGGATCAGCATCAAGGCAACCTGAGAGCTCTGAGGGGGAAATGGGAGTGGAGCTCTCAGAGAGAGAGATAGAGGTGAAACCTGGGCTGTCTGTCAGTCCTCAGCTGGAGAGTCAACATCCCCCAGGTCTGGAGGTGGCTGAGAAAGAAGAGGAGAAACAGCTGGGTCCCGTGCCTGATGCACAGATGCGTAGAAGGCAGAGGAGAGGAGAGCAGTGGAAATCTGTGGGCTATCCTAGGGATGGAAGAGCCACTGCTGCTCATGAAAACCCCACCCTAGCTCTGGCGATAAAAAGCAGGGAGCAGAGATGAATAGATCTGGCAGACAACTATTCATCTTCCTGCCAGACAGATTTGTTAGCCTGCTGTGAGGGAGAGACTTTTTGCCGGGGCTCCTGGCACTCCCAATAAAGGAATTGTTTATTGATTTCAGAGGGTTTGTCGTGTTTGGGTCAGAACAATTTCTCTCTAAATCAGGGATGGGGAACTATGTATGGCCCTTTTATTGACCTGTAGACTTCAACTCCCAGAATTCCTGAGCCAGCATGGCTGGCTCAGGAATTCTGAGAGTTGAAGTCCACAAGTCATAAAGGGCCCATAGTTCTCCACCTCTGCTCTAGATCATTCTAATGTTTTTTTTTCTTCTTGATCTTGGAAAATATTGAGACTCTCTCATTCCACCCTTCCTTTCCCCATATTTCTAGACCAACGAACTTGTTCTGAGTTTAGAGGATGATGACAAACTCATTTTGGCGGAAGACAGCACCTTAAAAGCAGCTGGAGTAGGTAGGTTGCTCGTTTGAACTCGTGGAAGATGTGGTTCATTGTGTTGGCCTTTATTCTGAGAACAGCTGACCGTATTTGGATAGCCAGCCAAAAAGCAAACACTATTTCCTGGTGTGCTCAGTGCACAAACTGGTAATAATTATTCACGAGCGGGAGAGGAGGCCAGCTTAATGTACATTCAAAGCATTGGGCTTGAGGGCACCCTGTCTCTCCCTACAGAATGCTAATGAAGGCATTTCTTTAAAAAAAGAAAAGAAAAGAAGGTATGCCTAGAACTCTGTGGAGAGTAATTTTAAATGATTGACAGCTTGGTTATTAGAACTACATCTGCTTCGTCTTTTCAGTAACATTTAAATGGATGGTTTGGTTGGAAATTTAAGAAGGGGAACTAGCGAGGAGACATGAGAGAGGCATCTGTTTAATAAAGCATAGCGGTGAAATCACCCCGATATTTGAAGCAGAGTGCCCTGGGGTATGTTATGCGGTAAGAAATGTAGAGAAAGAGGATTGTGTAGGCCAAACCAGGTGGCTGCAGGGTGCCAGTTAGATATTGATTTGGCATTGCAGGTAATCCTTGTTCAGTGACTGTCTTTATTTATTAAATTTGTTTGCTGTGCATCTTGCCACAAGGCAACTCTGGGCAGCTTACAGCATTAAAATGAAACCGTAAATATATGCATAAAAGAGCCATTCAGAGTTGCCTTGCAGTAAGATGGGCGGCTAATAAATTTTTACAAACAAAGAAAATCACATTAAAATTAGAATAAAATACAAGTTATAAATAAAGATGGGGAGGAGGAGAGGAGAAGATTATTCATAAAAGTATTCCATAAAATAATTAGTGGTGGATCTGATCCAGGAAGACCTCAGGAAAATGTAGCTTGTGATGGTGAAAAGAGGACAGGAAAAGTGGAGTGTTTTCTGGTCATTGGACAGGCTGTCTTTTCTGGCGTTTGTTTGATGGGAACTTTTCTTTCAGCTTTTAAGCCTCCAAGGAAGGGTGGTTATGAAACCCTCTAAAATTTATCTGAACAATTAAATTGACAACAGAAGAGAATGTATCGTTCCAATAAGATAATTTGGAAACGATTTGAACATCGCTCTTTATAAGATAGAGTTAGTTTGGCGGACTTCCGGTTTCCTCGTCTTCGGCGGCGACGGTGCCTTCTTTTAGCACCGCCACCCCCGCCGCTTGTAGAGCCGCTCCCCGATCGTGGAGCGGCTTGAAATCTTCTAAATCCCTCGGATTAAAGAAGAAGAGGCAGCGGGGCACAGGTAGAGCCCCTGCAACCCCCCCAGGGAATTGTTTCTGGGGAGGAAGCAGGCGCGGCTCCCTAACAACCTGCTGAGACTCCGGGCGGCGTGGGACGTCTTCTGCTCTTGCAGAACAAGCCGATCTCAGGAAACCCTTAAACAGCGAGGAAACAACTCAAATAATCATCCGAATTCCACCTGACCCCTGAAAATTTGAACTGCAAGTATTAGTTTTCTGCTGAACTTTTTTTTACTGAAGTGAAAGTTTCGGAACGAGTGAAAGTGACTGGAAAAATGGCGCCTAGCAAATGAATTAGGGGGTGTGGATTGGTGAAACTATCTTGTTTTGCTACAAAGTTAAAGAGTTGTTACAAAGTTGCCCCGGCTGTAACAGAAATAAGAGGAAAATCTCTCCCTTTTACTTGCTTTTGCTGCATTATAGCTTTGCTTTGAGGAAATCTGGGGGACTTTCTTAGAAAGTATTGTGGAGGTGGCAGAAGAGGCGGACCCTCCCTTTTTAAGAAAGCCAGCTTACGTGGCAGGATGGCTTCAAAGAAGCAGGAAGGCAAAACAGGGGGGGGATCCCCCCCACGTAAACAGGATACGCAGCCACAAGTCAAAAAAAAAGATTTGGACATGGGAGAATTAAAAGAATTCATTTCAAATCTTTTTGATGAGAAATTTCAAGATATGGATGATAAAATAAATAAAATAGATGAAAAAATTAAAAAGTCACAACAGGAAATCATGCAGGAAATGCAGCAGAGCCAAAAGATGGTGACCAAAAAAATAACAGATGTGGCGTCTGGCCTGGCAGGATTTATCATGAAAGTTGAGACAAAAGTGGATGAATTTAAATTAGAAGTTAATGCCAAGATGAAAAACAATGACCATAAATTTTTTGATGTTGATGACAAGATGCAGAGAGTGGAGAATGATATGGTTATGATGCAATTTCGTGCAATGGAATTTGCTATACGGCTTCGAGGAATTAGAGAAGAGGAGAGACAAGACCTGAGACAGATCTGTGCTGAAGCCCTAGCTGTGATTTTAAAAGTTGAACCTGAGATGGTCTTTTGTAAAATAGATAAAATCTATAGAGTTAACTCGTGGGTGGCCAGACAAAGACAACTGCCTAGAGATGTGGTCATATATTTTACAGACAGAGCAATAAGAAATGATATTCTGCAAAAATCTTTTCTCACTTCTGTGCAAGTGAGCGGATCTAAGATTACAGTTTACAAGGAGCTCCCACCCAAGATGTTGAAATCTAGAAAAGAGTATGGTTTCCTTGTTAAAGAATTGCAGAACAGTCAAATCCCATTTCGTTGGGATGCCCCAACTGGCATAATTTTGAGATATAAGGGAGAGAAACACCGTTTGAATACTGTGGAGAAGGCGGAGCAATTTTATAATGATATTTTTAAAGAAAGAACTCCATCCCCACGCTCATCTACAGTTTTGGAGATTAAAGAGAGTGACAAGAAGCAATCTCAAGAATTGCAACAACAATCTAAGCAGGAATTAGTAGAGTTGAAGGGTGCCGAAGGAGGTTTTCTGGATGAGCCTTTGCTGGAACCTTCTCCAATCTTGGAGCCGGCTTGGGCGGCTGAAGTCAAGGACCAGCGTATAACCCGAGCAAAGGCCAAGGAACTGAAAGAAAAGTTACGGCAGGAGAGACAAGACAAGGCTGGGGCTGTGGGAAATGCAGGACAGATTTCAGATGAAATCCTAAAGTTCTGCGCTTCGCTCCAGAAGGAGAATGATGATTAAATGTTTATCTTGGAATGTGAATGGGTTGAATGTAACACAAAAAAGGAAGAAAGTATTTGCATATTTAAAACAACATAATAATGATATAATTTGCTTGCAAGAAACGCATATTACAGCTCAAGATCAAAACTATTTGAAAAACTCCAAATTAGGAACACATTTTATATCTTCAACTAACCAAAAAAAGAATGGTGTGGTTATTTACGTAAATAAAAAATTAACAGCCAAACTTATAGAAGCTGATCAAGATGGTAGGTTTGTAGCAATTGAATTATTTTCTGCTAATAATCCAATTCTCTTGATAGGAATTTATGCTCCTAATCAACAACAGGACTATTTTTACAAAATGCTGCATACTAAAATACTTCAATGGGATTATAGATCTATTTTAATTATGGGAGATTGGAATGGAGTAATTGATTCTAAATTAGACAAAAAGACTCTGGCAAAGTCAAGAATTAGATTACCACAGACTTTTTTTGATATGAAAGAAGACTTGGAATTAAAAGATATTTGGAGAATACATAACCCAAAAGAACTGGACTATACTTTCTTCTCTGATAGACATAGATCCTTTTCCAGGATCGATTTTATTCTGCTGTCTGATGATTTACTTGTTAGGACAAAAAGAACAAAGATTCTGCCAAGAACTTTGACTGATCATAGCCCAGTCTGGATAGAAATTGAGACATGCAAGACTGAGAGACGCTCTTGGAGACTAAATGAAAATTTGTTTAGATATGAGAAGAATATAACAGAACTTAAAAAGCATTTGAAAGAGTTTTTTGAAATGAATTTGAATAAAGGCACCCCAATGGAAATTGTGTGGGATGCAAGCAAAGCTTATATGAGAGGGGTGCTTATATACATGAACTCTAAACATAGGCTGATTCGACAAAAGAAAAGACTTGAACTGGAAGCAGAAATAAAGGACAAAGAACAGCTACTTAGTAAAAACCCAACAGATGAAAGAATACTTAGTGTTATAAAACTTCTGAAAGACCAATTTCAAATGCTTATAGCGGAACAAGTAGCAACAAATCTACAATATGCGAAGCATAATACATTCTGCAACGCTAATAAACCAGGCAGGTGGTTGGCTTACACATTAAGGAAGAAACAGAGTACACGGACTATTGATAGTGTTGATATTGGGGGGAAAGAAGTTTTTCAACAGAATTTAATAAAAGAAGCTTTTCTTCAATATTACACTAAACTATATGCCAGAGAGGAGGTGCAGAATGGACTTATAGAAAAATATCTGGACGATAAAAGAGTTACAAAAATCACTGAACAACAAAAGGAAAGAATGGATTATCCTATAACAGAGGAGGAGATAATAGCAGTAATAAAACAATTAAAAACAGCTAAAGCTCCTGGAACGGATGGTCTGACTGCAGTGTATTATAAAACTCTGCAGGCAGAAATGGTGGAACAACTTAGAGATTTATTTTGTAACATACAACAAGGGGGAAAAGTACCTCCATCGTGGACTACAGCTTATATTTCATTGATACCAAAAGAGCAAGCAGGTCCCAAAAAACCGGAGAATTACAGACCAATATCTCTTTTGAACACGGATTATAAAATTTATGCAAAAGTATTAGCCAACAGACTGATGCCAGTAATTCAAAAGGTGATCCATGATGACCAAGCGGGATTTATTGAGGGTAGGCACATGAAGGACAATGTAAGGCAAGTAATAGATTTATTGGAATATCTTGAGAAAAATAAACAGATCCCTGCAGTGCTGGTTTTTCTGGATGCTGAGAAGGCCTTTGACAGAGTGGATTGGAATTTTCTACTAAAGACCTTAAAAAAGATGGGCTTTGGGGACCAATATATACAGGCGGTCTCAGCAATTTATCAAGAGCAAAAGGCACAGATCATTATTAATGGAAGTTTGACAACAGAGTTTAAAATTGAAAAAGGAACAAGACAGGGATGTCCACTGTCCCCATTGTTGTTCATTTTAACACTAGAAGTCTTGTTAAATACAATAAGGGACTCTAACACTTTGAAAGGTATAATGATAAGGCAAGAGGATTACAGAATAAAGGCATTTGCAGACGATCTGGTTGTTACCCTAACACAGCCAATGGAATCGATAATTCAGATGAAGGACATTATACAAGACTATGGTAAAGTTTCAGGTTTTAGATTGAATCAGAGAAAAACTAAGATGGTAGTTAAAAATATGACACAAGATCGTAAAGTGGAGTTAGAAAGGAGGGCAGGTTTTGAGATTGTACCAAAGGTAAAATATCTAGGAGTTCAGGTTGCAGAATCAAATATGAAATTGTTTCAAAATAACTATGAGGTATTGTGGCGAGAGGTGCAAAAAGATATGGAGACTTGGAAAAAACTGCAGCTGTCTTTACTTGGAAGAATAGCAGCAGTTAAGATGAACATTTTGCCAAGATTTCTTTTTCTGTTTCAAATGATCCCGGTGCTCAAAAATGATAAACAACTAAAAGTATGGCAAACTGGAGTGAACAAGTTTGTCTGGAACGAGAAAAAACCAAGAGTAAAATTGAAAATTATGCAAGATGTTCCAGAAAGGGGAGGTCTTAAACTTCCAAACCTACGGTTATATTATGATGCAGCAGCTCTGACTTTAGCAAGTGATTGGTTTGGAGGAAAAAAGACTGGAATACTGAATGTAGAAAGTTTTGATCTGGAGTTTGGATGGCACGCTTACTGATTTTACGACAGTAAAGTGGATAAAGTATTTAAAAGCCATATACTTAGAGATTCTTTGCTGAGAGTTTGGAAGAAGCACCGAAACAATTGGAATTATAAAATACCGCTATGGCTGGATCTTGGTCATACCTTGTGGAATACAAATATAATGTCACTCGGGGGGTTTTTATACAAAGAGGTTTTTTTTACAGATGCGGGCAGATGGCAGCTGAAGACATTACAGACATTGTTGGCTGAAGGGATTAATTTAACTTGGTTACAATATAATCAATTGCAATTGAGATGGAAAGAGGACCAAAAAATTGGTATTATGATGCATGAGGAAGAATTGGTTAGACACATAAAAGAGAAAGGTCCAATGCATATTAAAAGACTTTATAATGTTTTGTTAGAAAGGGATTCAGAAACTGAATTAGTTAAAGACTGTATGATTAAGTGGGCACAAAACTTTGAAGAACCAGTGATGTTGGAAACATGGGAAAAAATTTGGGTTCAGAATGTTAAATTTACGCAGTCGCAGAATTTGAGGGAAAATTTCTACAAAATGTTTTATAGATGGCATCTAGATCCTAAAAAATTGTCGTGTATGTACCCTAATGTCCAGCCTAAATGTTGGAGATGTGATTGCTTAGACGCTACATATTATCATGTTTGGTGGACCTGTAAGAAAGTTAAGGCTTTTTGGATAAAAATTTGGTGGGTCATGCAGAACGTTTTGAAGAAAAAAATTCAATTTTCTGCACAAGTGTTTTTATTGGGTATAGTTAAGGGTTTTACACTGGGTGAAACAAAATTGATATTGTACATGATAACTGCAGCAAGATTGTTGATAGGTAAATACTGGAAAAATGAAGCGCTGCCTACGATTGAGGAATGGACTCTGAAGATGGCCAGTTTTGCAGAGATGGCGAAGATTTCAGCATATTTAAAAGATTGTTCTCAAGAGACTTATGAATGGGAATGGAAGAAGTGGATAGATTATGTTCAGCATAAATATCAAACTAGGAAGTATCAAATAGCCTTTATTTAAAAATGTTATAGCAAGATAGTAATATTTTAGGGTAGAGAATAAAAATTTGCTAGAAAATGTTATATTAAGATAGAAATTTTTTAAGGTTGAGGATGAAAATCTGTTAGAAAATGTTATATTATGATAGAAATATTTTTAAGGTAATCAGGAGGAAAATTTATTTGAAAACGTTATATTAAGATAGAAAGAGGTTAAGGTAATGAAGATGAAAATTTGTAAGGGGGAGGGAGGGGTTTAAGTCTTATATATAAAGGAGGGTTCTTTCCTTTTATCTGATATGAGTATATTAGGAAGTCCGGGGGGGAGGGGAGGGTTAAGGTGGGTTAGGGAGGTTGGGAAGTTTGGGGGGGGTAGCGGGGGGGGGGAAAAGGGGTGAAAATGTAATTGTAAAACTTTTGCAATAAAAAAAAAAAGATAGAGTTAGTTTGTAGGTAAAAGGAAACACAACTTTCTTATATTTAGTGCATGAGTATCAGACACGTTCATTTTTATCTATTTTCTGAGGTTTATATGCCTAACAATGCTTAATTCATCTCACCTGAATAACAATAACCAGGACTGTAATCTTAAGAATAACTACAACCCTACCCTCAAAACAACGCTATAGAGCACTGCACACCAGAACAACTAGACACAAGAACAGTTTTTTCCCGAATGCCATCACTCTGCTAAACAAATTCCCTCAACACTGTCAAACTATTTACTAAGTCTGCATTACTATTACTATTAATCTTCTCATCGTTCCTATCACCCATCTCCTCCCACTTATGACTGTATGACTAACTTTGTTGCTTGTATCCTTACGATTTATATTGATATTGTTTCCTGATTGCTTATTTGTACCCTATGACTATCATTAAGTGTTGTACCATATGATTCTTGACGAACATATCTTTTCTTTTATGTGCACTGAAAGCATATGCACCAAGACAAATTCCTTGTGTGTCCAATCACACTTGGTCAATAAAGAATTCTATTCTATTCTATTCTATTCTATTCTATTCTATTCTATTCTATTCTATTCTATTCTATTCTATTCTATTCTATTCCATTCCATTCCATTCCATTCCATTCCATTCCATTCCATTCCATTCCATTCCATTCCATTAAAATAATAAGTCATAATAACCATTAGAAAAAGGAAGCAATAGTGCCTTGTAGAGCAGCTATAGCAGCCTAACCCACAGCAAGAAAGTTGCTCTCATCACCCTATTTAATGAACTAAAGGGCCACTCAGTGAGCTGTTGGACAGCATTACTTGGTCTGCTGTGTGAATGCTTGGGTGGTTTAGGGGTGGGGAATTTTTGGTGGGTGGAGGTGTGTCTGGGGATTGTCATGTATGTTGGGCTTGGTCTCTGGGTGTTATGTGAATTTCGTTGTATGGTTATACTGTGTATATATGTACAATGACAATAAACTTTACATACTTTATATACTTAAAGTATACTTAAGTATACTTAAAATAACGGTGCAAATCTGAAGTTTGCTCCTCATGAGGTCAAGGGTCTACAAACCCAGATGTGACCTTCTGAACAGACCCTCTCATTGGAGAAAAACAAATTGTGAAAATAGAATAACTTTTTAGGAGCAATAATGATCTGATAAGCAAGGCCTAAACAGGGTGCAGTTCACCCAAAAGTTCTATACAAAGTGTCTGCTTTCACTTTGGATTCCTCCAGGAAGACCCGTCTTTTCTCTTTCTGCTGATTTCCAAGTCGATATTCAGTCATAGCTCTCCCCGCTCCTTGCTCCTTTCTTCACGACACAGGCAGACTTCATTAACTTACGGTTTAATTTTAAAAAGCGAGTGTCGAACTTGGTCGCTTCGCACTTCAAAAGGCTCCCACGTCTTCTAATTGTGATGACTTTCCATCAGCGATGTGTCTGCTCTGAATTAGTAATGTTGCTGACTTACTGTTTTAGAAGAAGTCCTTGACCTGCTGGTGGGAAGAACTGTGCCTGTTCTGAACCTCTGTGGTTCCTTGGGCTCTGCCAGATCCCCTGTGAATAATTAGAGGCATTTGAAGGTATTGCTGGAGAAGCCAATTTGTGTCTTTCACTTTGCATATTGTTCAAGCCTCATGAATTAATCATTGGCGGGGGTGGGAGGGGGGGAAATTAGCTGCTTCAGTCTCGCATTTGATGGGTCATGAGGGAGAATGTAAAGTGACCTGTAAAATATTCTACTGATCCTCTAAGTATTAAATTATTACTGCTACAGGTTAATTTCAGGGGGAACCTCCCTCCCTTCTCACTAAATAGAACAAGGAACTTTAAAATATAGGTTTAGCTATTTCTTATATTTTGAAATGAGAATACAATGAAAGAGAAGAAGTAATGCTTTCAGCTTCTGGAATGCTACCTCAATGTCTTTGTTTTGAATTTTGTTTTTAAGCAAGGGTCCTTCCCTGTTCCTTCTATACCAAGCCTACTATGTCTTCTTACCATTGGGATCAGTTGTAAAAAGATGTTAATCAACAACAGCCTTAAATGACAGCTTAATTATTACTATATTTTTCCCGTGATGGGAAAACTCTGGTCTTTATCAAGTAGGTGAAATATGTGTTTTCCTCATTTCAGCGAATGAAACAGAGCTCGCATTTTTCTGCATGGACGATTACAGAAGCTATAAAACCAATCCTGTTACTACCTGGTGAAGACCAAGAAAATTGAAGGGAAAAAAAATTTTCTACTGTTAATGAGAAGGGTTATCCTGAAATCCTAAAAATGTATGTTAACAAGCATTGAGACTTTTATTTACAGCAATGCAAGACCCATTGCAGAGCGGATGGGGGACGACTACAAACAGTGACATTGCTTTCCGACAAGGCTAATTTCACTTCCTGAATTGTGTGGTTTTGTTTTTTATAATAAACATACATCGATGCCTTCTCTGTATGGCTTGCAAATAGGAATTCGAATGTAGATTGACACAGTCATTTATGCCAAAATGAAGATGTATCAGCTGCAGAAAAGAACCAAGCATTAAAAAAAAACCTCTGGACAATCTTACCACACTGGAGCTTTTGTTTAGAGTCCTTTGCATTTCTTCCCTTGTCTCTCCACAGCATTTTCTTCAAGATGAAGGAACTGTGAGAAATGCCTTTGACAGATCCATGTGGGTAAATGCTGGGCTTGTTTCAGGGTTTATGCTGCTTTTAATAAATTAGGCAGAGTGCCAAAGAGGTGTTTATATAGTGCTAAACCTGTAAAAAGGAGAAAAATAGCTAAAAAAATATCATTTGCAGAGTGGGCACCTAACAGTTTCTAATCACCAAGTAACTTCTCCCATTTTCTTTGATTTCTCACTGGGTAAAACTTTCTTTGGTGTAGCCATAACTATCTAGTTCCCATCACAGTCAGAATTGGCCACTGTGATTTATGAGATATGGTCACTGTGGTATGATAACTATGATGAGATTTGATATCAGAATGCATCTGTCTTATTAACGGAGTCCTTTGCAGTAACTTTTCTGTACCAATATGGTCAAGAATGACAAGCTTGTCATCTCTGCTGCTCTTCTTTTAAGGATATAACAATGGTTTGGATTATGTTCAGACCGGGACAAAATTCCTTTCATTATGAAAAGATACTGCCTCTAACGCGTTAACTTCCTTTGGAAGGTGGGTTGCATCACATTAGGAATCAACTCAAAGGGAAGTGTTAATATTGCTGTTTCATAAAGAACACGGGGTTATTCCCAGGGCTGAACGGTGGGGCAAATTATGGTCTTGTTAATGATGTTTCCGTATTATGAATCTCCAAGTAGTGTTTAGTGTATTTTTAATAGCTCTCTTTTAATTGGTCTCAACAGATGGCAACACCTGGCAACACCTGGCTGACACTGACTTGGCTTGGAAGCTAAGTAAGGTTGGTGTGGGGTAGTGCTTCTGCAGAACAGAGGCTGCTAGATGGGAAGCAAGGGGGAACATTCCAGAAAGGAGGTAGTGCAAATCACTTCTGTATTGCTGCATGATAATGGCCATGGAGTCCCCAATGTTGGGCTTGACTTGAAAGAGACTGTCTTGTAATCCTCCTGTGGTGCCCAGTTTTGCTTGTAGCATATACAGAGAGTCCTAGACCTACAACCACAATTGAGTCTAAAATTTCTGCTGCTAAGGGAGACATTTGTTAAGTGAGTTTTGCCTCATTATACAATCTTTCTTGTCAAGAACTATTAAAAAATACAATAAACACTACTTGGAGATTCATAATAAACATCATTAACAAGACCATAATTTGCCCCACCGTTTGTTAAGTGAATCACTGCAGTTGTTAAGTTAATAAGAGCCTTGGTAGTACAGTAGTCTAAGGCACCCTGTTATTAAGCTGCTTATTAAGACCAGCTGCCTGCAATTACTGCAGGTTCGAATCTCGCCAAGGCTCAAGTTTGACTCAGCCTTCCATCCTTTCTAAGGTAGGTGAATTGAGGACCCAGTTGTGGGGGCAATAAGCTGACTTTGTATAAATATACAAAAGAATGAAGGCTATTGCTTAGTGCATTGTAAGCCGCCCTGAGTCTCCGGAGAAGGGCAGCATATAAATCAAATTAAAAAAAAAAATAACACGGTTGTTAAATGAATGATTTCTCCATTGACTCTGCTTATCAGAAGGAGGCAAAAGCTGTTCACAAGACCCCAGGACACTGCAACCGTCATAAAAATGAGTCAGTTGCCAAGCATCTGAATTTTAATCACATGACGATGGGGATGATGCAACAGTAGTATGAAAAATGATCATAAGTTACTTTTTTCAGGGTCGTAACTTTGAACGGTCACTAAAACAAACTTGTAAGTGAAGGACTACCTGTCCATAAAGAAAAGAGGGAGAAATATGCACTCAGACCGACTTTGGAGGGGAGGGAGCAAGGATTGATATGGTCCGCTTCATGCAATTTTACTAAGCCAAAATAAAACAAACCCCTTATTCTGATGTAGCCACTTTATACACCTTTTGAGATAAGTATGACTTCTTTAGGATTTTAAAAATTCTGTATGCAAAAAATGCTCAGTTTAGGCCCCTTGATTAAAAGAAGAACTTAAACAAAGATAAGTGTTCAGTTGTGAGATTTCTTTGGTGCAAAATACACATCTGAACTTGGCAACGAATCAAGAATGTTTGAGATTTAGCAGTTATTTGGAAGAGAAAGGAGCCTTTTGTACGTGAACTTTTTGCTAGCAAAACCACCCTGGTTTTGCATTATTACCCTATAGGATTTCAGCATTTTTGGATATAAAAAAGGTGATTTTGTCTTTTTTCACATGAGAAATAACTTTTCTTCCAGAGAAATTGGAATATTTAGTTAATCTTTGGCTTCAAGGTGG
Organism: Arizona elegans; assembly: GCA_022577455.1. Lineage (NCBI taxonomy): Eukaryota > Metazoa > Chordata > Lepidosauria > Squamata > Colubridae > Arizona > Arizona elegans. The sequence continues at coordinate 108,851,089 of JAKOOJ010000001.1, forward strand.
AAACTAAATTGCTGGATCCTAGAATGAATGCCAAAATTAAATTAATTAGCTATAAGAATAATGCCGCAAAGAATCCAATTAGCTGTAATAAGAAGAAAAATAATCAAGATAATTGAAAATAGGCCTACCAGATCTGACTGCAAAAGCCAGGCTACCCCAGTAGAGCTATATAGAAATTTCTAACTCTTTTCTGCCATCTAGTAAGGATTTTTGCAACCTAGCTATACTGGGCCAAGTATACACTGGATTCAGTGACCCAAGCTTTTAATTTGGTATGAATTTGTAGCTAGTACTGAAAATATGCCAAGAATGGGACAAAAAATACTGGAAGGTTGCCTACCATTTTTAGTATTGGCCCTACAGGGAGTGTTTGGAGGAAAAATTCACTCTAGATGGCTGAGGTTTTCCCCAAGGGCTGCTATTCAGCAGGTTCTGACAGGTTCTGAAGAACCGGTAGCAGAAAATTTGGGTAGTTCGGAGAACCGGCAAATACCACCTCTGGCTGGCCCCCGAGTGGGGTGGGAATGGAGATTTTGCAGTATCCTTCCCCTGCCACCATTCCACTACTGTTCCCCCCCTATATATATATATATAAGATATTTTAAGTTTCAATCTGGATCAGAGGTTTAGTCTTCCGGGCTTTTGGACTTGTGCTGGAGCCTGTCCTCAGGGAACTTCTCTCCACTGGAATATGTGCTTTGGGCTATTCTATGCTTCATGTTTTTGTGGTGCCTTCCTATTGACTGATTGGTGAGCTGAGGGCCTATGATTGGCTGTTGATGTCTTGTGCTGCCAAGTCCTTGGCTCCTAAGTACTTGATGAGCTGGTAGTCCTGTTGACTGACAAAGAGGCCCATTTCTCAGGCTTCAATCATTTCCCTGGCTATCTTTGTACCAGCACGGCCAACAATCTTAGTAGCTGCAAAATTGAATGTATGTCCTTGTTCATTGCAATGAGGCTACCAATGAATATCTTCATAAGAGCAGATCTTCCCAGATCTTTGATTTCACATATGGGATCAACGCAGTCAAATTTAATTGGATAGATTTGAAGTTTGTAGTTAACTGAAAGATGATGCAGGCAACTTATTTTAGTTTGCAGGACTAATGTTCTCAAGTATTCTGCATCTCCTTGGAATCACTCGGTTACTACCAAGCACCTGGTTTATTCACAACAGGCACTTCTACAAGAAACACACTACCTTGAAATAGCAGTGCAGTTTATACAAATGCTAGAACAAAGTACTGCAATGGATTTTGTCTTCATCAAAAACCACAAGGTGTCAGCACAGCTTTTCTTTCATGTAGGAGTGGAGAAAAGAAGTAGACAGTGAGTGTCTAGTGTGGTACCAAAGGCGGCTGAGGAAAAAAAACGTATGCTCCATGCGTTTTTTTAACTTTATGTAATCCTGAATTGCTACTAATACAAAAATGAATGTAAAGCTGTGAATATCATGTAACACAGTTGTCTTTATATGGTGATTGGATGTGAACTTGATTTCTTCATATGTTTAGTCATGTCTTGTTTGCTACTATATTACCATGTCATCTTTAAAAACGTTTAAGGCTTAATCTGCACATTTTTCAAGGAGCATGCCCTGGTACCATTATTTTGAAAAGAAAAGAAAAAGATTAGGTTGCATGTCTGATTTGATTTCACTCCAAAATTGGAGTGCTACTTTTGAATAAATGTGGTCAATGTAAACCTTTAAGTTGTATGTATAAATGTATAACATGCCTTGTAAAGTTACTCGATGCTCAAAGGATTCTAAATAGTTACAGTTCTTTGTATTCATCCAATAGAATTGTTGGTGGGAGTTGTCTTAATGCTGGACTAAAAATATAATCCCTTAAATCCCATATCAAATTAATGCTGTGGCTTGTGTGTATTGCTTTAAAGAAGAAATTGAGTTTAGTGGAAAGAAGTGCAATTGCTAAAATTCCAGTCCAGATACCTAGGGAATGTTACAGGTAGTCCTTGACTTATAACAGTTCATTTAGTGACTGTTTGAAGTTACAAGGCATTGAAAAAAGTGACATGACCATTTTTCACACTTACGACCATTAAGTGTAAACTCACTGAACAAACGCCTCACTTAGCAACATAAATTTTGGGCTCAATTGTGGTCATAAGTGAAGGACTAGCTGTATAAGCTTTACCTGCAGAGATTAAGTTTTGCTGCCTGAATTTGAAACAAACTCATTAAAAAAACAAAACAGCTGCCAAATGAGCTCATTAAAATCCCGTGCCCTCTAACCAAGAGAGTCTCTGATGTTTTGGATTCTTTTGAGGTAACTTGTTAAAAATTAAAATGATGAATCTTGAATTTGACCCATTGCCATTTTCTCCGACTAGTTCAGTTATTTATATATATATATTTGGCAGTAAATATTGAAGGAATGACTCTTTCCTAAGTGGTTGTTGAAGTGGGCCAATGCAACCTGCTCTGGTTCTCAAAAGTACTATGTGGACCAAGGACAATCCCCTGCCAGAAGCATTCAGTCCATTCCATTCTTTTTTAATTCCCTTCCTGCCTTTAAGCAGGAATTTTCAACCTACTTTAGAAAAAAGCTCAAATTCCAAATTTTCCCAGGAACTTTGCAACTTCTGAGATATCTTCAGTGCCCTTTCCTTCTTTTCCCCAAGTTTGAAAAACTAGGATAAAATGAAAAGGAGATCTAGAAATAGTCTTTTACTGCAAATAAGAAAAAAAAGAGAGAGAGAGAGAGCAGGTTCTTTGCATCAGTTCATAGATATATCCTGATTACATTCTTTTTTACAGTATGATAACAGGAATAATAAAACATCCACTGTAAAGCAGGATGGTAACTTTACAATTACCAAGGCACAAATTAGGCAGTGCAGAAAAACATTGATATAGGCAGTATGTTACAATTTTTTAGTTTTGCGGCAGATATTCATACAGAATATAGATATAAAAATAATCTTTAAGCGAGCATTGCACAAACCTTTCTGTCCCAATATTGATTGGTTAAAAATGCAGAAACTATTTACAAAGAGGTTGTGTTTTCTATTGTGATGAGAGAGAGAGAGAGAGAGAGAGAGAGAGAGAGAGAGAGAGAGAGAGAGAGAGAGAGAGAGAGAACATGGCTGATTTCTTTAACAATATCAAAGTCATTTTTAAAATGCTTCATGCAGACAGGAATGTTTCACAAAAACTAAAGCAATTCTGATGCTTTGCAACATTTACATGTGACGTTCTTGGCAACCGTCAACTACTAATGTAATAACGGTATAGGCATCTTTGGATAATAGAGACAAATGGTCTATTAAATTGTACTTGCCAAGATTGTATATCTTATATACACTGTATGCAAGAAGCCTGGCCTGGCCTGGCTTGCCCTGGCCTGGCTGTTTAACAAGGATTTTTGCACTATTTGATAGAAACAGACACCTGCTAGGCAGGATGCTGCCACATCATTTCTCGCCATCAGAGTCAAAGTGATGAACCCTTGGACCATTTTCTTAGTAATGATTTAAGGCCAGGGGTGTCAAACTGCGTGCAGGCCATGCCCACCCCAGCTCCATGGAGGGGAAAAATGTGAAACGTCATGGGACGCGGCAAGTTTGACACCCGTGTTTTAGACTGTATTCATCAATCCAAGTGCTCTTTCAGCAATGGCCCTGGCCAGCTAGAGAATTCTGGGAATTAAAATCCTTACATTGGGGAAGACCTCAAGGTTCCAAAAAATGTAAAGCCTTCGATATAGGGGAGAGTGTATATAAAAAACACCTCTTTGTAAATTTTTTAAGCAGCTGTGTCATTTGGAGGGACTGCGTGGCTGGTTTGGAAGCTACTCCCCACTAGCTCTGTACAGTAGGCTTGGCACATACTGCACTTCTAAACGGTTACAAAGCATCATTTCTGGAACTTCTGCAGAGACCTAATACATAAGCACCCTCTTTCATGCTACTCATTAGTTTCTATCTGCGAGAAAGCTCCTCAAAGGAGATCTAAAATTGGCTTAGCTACTGTGGTACAGAACACATTTTGAGTTTTTTTAGAAATTCAAAATGTCACAGTCCAAATGTAAGTCATTTCTAGCCCTTAACTACAGACGTACTATTTCGGCTATGCTATTACAGACATAAAGTCATAATGACCGCTCATACAATTTTCTTAATCTATGAAAACAATAGGTGGGATATGTTGTTAAATTTATTTTATATACTTAAAATTTTCAAATTAACAAATTTTATAAATTGAGAAACAAATATAATAATAAATAGTTAGTCACTCCAATGTTTGCAGAGTCTTTTACAGCATTTGTTACATATTGGCTTTTTACATATATAACACAAATGAAAAGTTTTTCCTTTTAACTTTGGATCACACACAGAACACATTTTTTCTTTTTTCAAGTTTATCTAAATTTTTGTCTTGCGGCATTTCCTCTACTTGCAGAATTTTTCAAATTCAAGCCTTCAACTTTCTTGGTATTTTTTTATTCAGTCGTCTTATCATTTCATCTCTAATCAATGTTTCTGCTAATTGTTTGACAAGTTGCCTGGTTATTTTCTTATTGGTGTTATCATAACAATTGTAAAGGATGAAAGAATTTACTGAACTAATATCTAGTATTCTGAAAAATATTGCCATAGGCCATCTTCTGGTACACCTCCCACTAGAATATATGGCACACTTTTGGTCCAATTAATCAATATCTCCTTTATTACTGTTGTAAGAAATAATTTCAGGTTTGTTGTTATCGGGATCGGTATATTCATTATGATGCATCAAGGATACTAAACATACTGTACGATTTTTCTTCGGAACATATGACAAGAGGGTTCTTTTGTAAATGTGTACATGGAAGAGCCAATAGCTTTCCTTCGATGTGGAAGAAATGAAGGAGGAATTTCAGCTTTATTTTTCTTCAGAGTCCCTACATAAGTCAAACTTCTATCTCTTAATTCGCAAACTACCTCAATTGGACTAAACCAGTTATCGGTGGTTATATTTCTATTATTGCGAAATAGAGGTTTGGCTAACCTCAATACAGATTAAGTAGGTTTGGAAAATTTGCAGTCCTTCTCTGATAAAGATCGTCCATCTGAATTCTTGCCTAAATAGAAATAATCATTGAAAAAATAGTTATTGCGAGAATCTGTAAGGCTTTAGCCCATATTTGTCAGGTTTTGGTGGAAGATACATTTTGAATTTGCATCTCCCATGAAATCCAATTAACATCTCATTAATGGTGGCTGACATCACAATCGTGTAAGCCTCCTGACAATTTTTTACAAATTGTGCAAAAATTTCTGCAATTGGGGCAGAGGGATTCAATGCCTGTTGTTCCTTTCGGTCATCTGGATTATCAAATCAAAGGCATCGAAGAACAGCAAATCTGTTTCGATTCATTACACATCTAAAAATTTCTTGACCAGTTCCATCAGTAGCAAAAAGACATTCAATGTTTTCATGGTTGGATCTAAAAATTGATGTATAGAGCAGTAAATCAAAAAATGTATTGATCTCTATCAAATCCACATCGTGCAGGTCACTTTTTGTTTCTCCATCCTTTAACTTCAATCTTTCTGCTCTAATTTTTACATTGGTCCATTGAATGATGCCACTAATAATTTCTTTAGAAAATAATAATTTCCAAATCTCTAGCGGAGTTGGTGAATTTCTGAGATTTCTAGCTGCTGATCTTAGTCCAGGTAATTGCAGTATAATATTGTGACTAGCGGTTCTGGATCTATTGCTTCCAAAAGGGGCAGAAGACCATTTGAATTCGTTCTTGCCATATAAATTATTGCATGATGTAGATTGTACCTGGTCATCAATTTCATTGGGAGCTTCATCATCGCTGATGTCAGAATCAGCGGCAGGTTCCTCATCGCCCATTCCAAAATTTTTGTTGCAATCCAATTCCACTTCACTCAGATCACTCTCTGCTTCTTCATACCATTGTAGAACAGTTTCTTCAAAGTTTGGATCACCAAATTACACTCTTTTTGATGGAAAACATGGCCCCGACATTATAAAAAATATATATGTTAACAAAGAGCTGCAGTCAAAATGACTGAAATTCAAATCCAAACGCCACTACAGAAAACACCAAATAACTAACGCAAGCAAGATGCTGCTTACACTCTTATTGGTGGGAGGAAAAATGCTATTTGCAACTGGAGCAGTCCATTTCTAAAAATAAAGGTGTTCTGAACATTTTGGAAAACTGTTGCGGTCACTATGACTGTGGGTCAGTGGTTATGGGCTAGCATCCCAGGTGCAGGCAGACAAGAACCAGATTGAAATATTAGGTAAAGAAATGATATGCAGCCGATTCTTATGGCTACTTTGCAGTTATTTCCAGTCAATATCCATGCCAAGCTTGTGAAATAATTACAGAAATTACATTTCTTGTTGCCAGCTTCCATGGGAACGATGGCTCAGGACCAATTTTTGCAAAGTTACCTGAAAATCTTTGCCGCGTATCGTTATAGTTTGTTTAAACTGTGCCAATCTCAGCAGAAATTTGTCTGGTAATGTAAGGAATACTATGGGTATATGTTCCAACCTTGTATAGCAATAGCAATAGGACTTAAGACTTATATATCATTTATGCTAGTCAGACTCCATGTGTAAAATAGATGCTGGGAAAGATAAATGGCACCCTACAAGGGTTTATGGATCCAGCAGGTCAGTAGGTTTCTGTGAACTCAACTAAATCTCAGTGGTCTATTCACCTTTAAGCCAGCATTTTTACCATGTTTGTTGAACAAACTTGGTTATATGAAACTAAGCCAAATATTATATATATATTATCTTAGTTTAGTGATGTGTGTGACCCAAGTCAAGTAGCTTGCCAATGGGACTCATTTCCCGACTTCAAAATTTGGAGCAAGCAGGTCTTGCTTCAAGTGTGTCTACAGTACAGCCAAGTTCTTCATTGGATCATTGCACTTTCAGAATTGAAAGATTTGGCAAATTATTTGTAGTTGGGCCATTCAGTGGGTCCAATTCATACTAAAAAAAGTTGCTTTGAAGTACACAGAACCTCTCTGTAAAAGCACCTTATGACTTTTCCTCGGATTATGCGGCAATTGCAACTGTTTGTTCTATTGTGTTCCACTGCCAATTCTTTTAAAGTTCACACTGAAACGAAAATTATTTTACTTTATATGAAGAATTGGCATTGCATCGCAGAGGCTGGGTGGGTATACAGACATCAATTAATAACAACGTCTATGTGCAGTAAGATAGCATTGGAACACTTTTCATTCTTCAAAGTTGTAAGACCATTCAAAATGTCACCTTTATTTAGTTTATTTATTAAATTTAAATCTGTTAAATGTATTTACCTGCCTAGTTTAAGTTAATTTCTCTGTCATGGTATATGCTAATAGGTTGCCGATACACAGTTGCTGCCACTTGTCCAGTTTATAGGCCCAAGCTTTATCTTCTTTGAGCAGTTTCTGTCCCAATTTGTTCAGTGCTGCTATGGATAACTGAGGAAAGAACAACCCTCACTCAAGTTCTGAATCTAAGCAGTTTACCCAAACTATTTAGGAAAAGCCAGCCCTTCATTCTACATTACCCCATGGCTGAGACAATGAGGAAACAAGAGAATGATAGAGCTAGTGGGTAAAGATGCAGGATAAAACATTCAGAATGGCGTAATTACAATACCTCTAAACAGTGGATACTGCACACTTGAGGGCCAGCTCTTTGGAACGGAAGAGCAGTTTTTGCTAATACCAATTATAGAAGGAATCCAAAGTCCATTTTATCTAACTGATTGAAGTGCTAAAAGGCTGCTGATCTAGAGCAGCCATTCCAAAATTGTCCTTAATGTGAATTTACTATGTCATTAAATGCTTTTCAAGGCCACTGTAATGTAGCATCTGGACAACTTGGCATCTGCAGAATCTCAATTTTTTTTTTTTTGCAAGAGAACAAGATCCAATTTCAGATTGCCATGAGATCATGATATCTTAAAGCTCATGACATTCTATGCAAGGATGCCAAAATTTTAGGAGACTTGGTGATCTTCCAAGATTTTGAAATAGATGGAAGAAACGTCCTTCCTTCCTTTCCTCCCCCCACCCCCCGCTAACCACACCAGGGAATATAAGTGGCTCCCAGATTACAAAATGGATACCATCTTGAATCCGTGGCATACTTAATAGTTGCATTTGCTCAGAAGAATCAAGTAACCTATGTTTGAATTTGTCGATATAAGAGAAATGTGATGAATATTATATTGCTGCAGCTATGTGTACATATGTAAAATATTTAATTCTGTCTCTATAACGGCTGTTATTGTAGCCCCAAAGCTTCTTTGCCCCTACCATGTTGTATATAGAAATAATAACTATGCTGAAAAGTTTTGGAAATGAATGGAAGGAATTAAAACACAGTTGCTACATCAGTAGCTGCAAGGTATTTAAAATAACCCTCCCGACCTCTGTTGACTAACTTCTAGACAGTACAGTCGATTCCCCCTTCTCCTGTGAATTGAAGTATTTTCTTTAATAAGTAGATGTTTGTTATTTGTGAGAATTAGTTCTCATTTTTTGATGGATAAGGGGCTGGGTATAGCCAAAAGTCAGTTTCACAGAACTTAAACATCTTTTGTTTGCTAGAGAATCTCCTTAGCTAATATATCAGTGAACAACATTAGCACACTAAATGTCCCGTAAAAGCAGCTAATCTGCTCAGAGAGAAGTTCAAATGTTATTCATGAATGTGTGTCTGATTGCAGCCTTATGGAAAAAAAAAGACTGGTATCAGGGAAAAACAAAATGTTTCTAGTGTTGTGTTCTACCTGTATTGAAGAAGCAGAATGCTTGTGTTTCCTTATGTATGTTTCAATGGTCTAAGTGAAAATTCTGCACTGATGTTTTTAAGGCAACCTTTTTATAACCTAGGAAATTATCAGTGTATTCTCAATGTTACTCTGTTTGATAACTTTCTCTTGGAGTAAGATATTGACCACCATTTAATGATCCCCAATAGGCTTTAAAAAAAAACGACGACGCACACAATAAAAACAGAATCATAATGCTTCTTGACAATTGTAATGGAAACAGAGGTTCATCAGCATCACACAGTGCTGCTGCTTTCTCCACTGGAAAATTCCCCAGATGCTCTCGGCAACGTGAACTTGACGTACCTGCTCCGCTCCCACCCACTCCTGATGCGCTGCAGTCTTTGGTTCATACAAGGAAAGTTGAAAAAGAGCTTAGCTAGGATTATGGTGCATGGTACCAGGAGGGTGAGGGTGAAAGTGGGAGGCAGGTAAAACTTGTATTGGTTTTCATCAAAGGCTCTTGTCCAGCCGTAAGTCAAGGTGTGGAACGTGCTGATCACCAGAGCCACAAAACCGAGGGTAGACTGAAAAAAGTGGGGAGGAATAAAGACCTGTTATTATTTTCTGTAATGTTAACTTTTATACTCTACTTCAGGGGTGTCAAACTAGATTTCATTGAGGGCCACATCAGGGTCGTGTTTGACCTCAGGGGACTGGTTGGGCGTGGCCAGGGTGGGCATGGCCAGCTTGACCTCAGTCGTGTCAGGGGTGCCTGTGGTAGCCTGTGAGCGCTCTGCCAGCAAAAACGGAGCTCGGGAGGGCTGAACTCTGTTTTCACTGGCAGAAAGTTGCAGGAAGCCATCGCAGCCGAAAATGGAGCTTGGAAGCGCAGCCCTCCCAAGCTCAGTTTTTGCTGGCAGAGGCCCCGTGGGCCAGTCCTTTGCTGTTTCCAGGGCGGCCCTGCGGGCCTGATCTAATCATTCCACAGGCCGGATCTGGCCTGCGGGCCTTGAGTTTGACACCTCTGCTCTACTTCAAACATACATCCATACCTGGATATTTATCCTGATAC